>OZ014523.1:503259945-508059945 GCA_963966055.1 Lathyrus aphaca
CTTCTAACATATACTCCATGCTCAATTGTGCACTTCACAAATTCTTCGTCCCTTAGAAAATAATATATCTTATTATTCCAAACTCTTGGAGATTGCTTAAGTCCATACGAAGCTTTATGCAGCACGTATACCTTTCTTTCTTTGCCTTGTTTCACAAACCCAACTGGTTGTCCAACGTAAACTTCTTCGTCTAGGAGTCCATTCAGGAGTCCACACTTCATATCCATCTGACATGTGTGCCAATAGTTCATGTTTTCTAGACCAATAACCAAACCTGATTGTTTTGAACCTAGAAACAAGTGCAAAAACTTTGTCAAAATTAATTCCTTCATTATGAAGAAATCCTTTCGCCACAAGTCTCGCATTGTGTCGAGTCACTTCCCATATGGGATTCATTTTCACATTGTATACCCAATTCACATCAATTGCCTTCTTACATTCAGGTAATTTGACAAGTGACCAAGTGTTGTTGACTTCGATGGATTTCATCTCCTCATTCACTGCTTTCACCCACTTCGAATCTTTCAATACCTCAAATACATTGACTGGTTCAACATTTGCGTAGAAATCATAATGTACCAACTCACCTTCTTCATCAACCACATCATCTGATGTAATCATACATTCTTGCAACCTTTTAGGAATGTGTCTTGTTCGTTGAGGTCTGCTTGGGTCTGTTTCACCTTTGACTTATTCTCTTCGAACTTCTCTTTCGACTTCACTAGTTGGTTCTTCACATAAGATTCTAACCGAATCTTTCTTGACATTTTCAGTCCAATCCCATTCTTTAAGATCATCTATGATCACATCCCTGCTGACCACAACCTATTTGTTCACTGGGTCGAATAACTTGTATCCTCTAGTCGCATGATATCCTATCAGAATCATTTGACTAGACTTGTCATCAAGCTTTCTTCTCAACTTATTTGACACATCTCTATGTGCTATAGATCCAAACACCTTCATATGTCTCAAGTTAGGCTTGACACCAGACCAACATTCTTCTGGAGTGATTCCTTCTAGATTCTTTGTTGGACATCTATTCAGAATATATGTTGCAGTCGACACAACTTCTCCCCATAATTCTTTGGGTAGATGCTTACCTTTCAACAAACTTCTCACCATGTTCATGATGGTTCGATTCTTTATTTATGCAATTCCATTCTGCTGGGGAGTATATGGTGGCACCATCTCATGCATAATCCATTCTTTCCCACATAATGCATCGAAATATTTTGACACATATTCTCCACCACCATCAGTCCTCAAAAATTTGAGCTTTCGACCACTTTGTCTTTCGACCATAGGTTTAAACTTGGAAAATACCTCGATCACTTCAATTTTATTCTTGATCAGGTAAATCCACAGTTTTCGACTGAAATCATCTATGAATGTGACAAAGTATTTATTACCTCCAATCGAATCCACCTGGATAAGACCACATACATCAGAGTATATGACTTCAAGAATTGTCTCCAACTTGCTTCCTGCATACTTGCTGAAGGTATTCTTGTAATGTTTCTTCTGAATAAATTCTTCACACACTTCGTTTGGGATGTCGATTTCTGGAAATCCTGAAACCATATTTCTTTTCTTCAGATATCTAATGTCTTTGAAATTAAGATGGCCAAGTTTATAATACCACATTGATTCATCTCTGCTGGCTGCAGTTGTAAAGAAATTATGTTCCATCACATTTAGTTCAATCTTGAAGGTTATATTTTGAGACATTAGAGCCTTCAAGATTAACCTACCACTTGCATTGAGAACTTTCATCATTTTGTCTTCAATCGACACCTTATAGTTCTTTTCGACCGACTGCCTTATACTGAGCAAAATGCTCTTCATGCCTGGTATGTACAACACATTGGAAATTAATGACCTTTTGTCATTCTTTCTCATAATCAGAACATCACCAATACCTTCAATTGCTTGAGTATTGTCATTTGCAAATTTCACCATGTTCTTCATCGAGGGATTTATGTTGACAAACCAAACTTTCCTACCAGTCATATGTGATGAGCATCCTGAGTCCAAGTACCATTGGTCCTGGAATCTTTCTTCATCTCTTGTTGTAACCATCAATAACACCTATTCTTATTCATGTTTTGATAACTTTGCATCAATTTCTCGATTCTTCTGCTTTTCAGGCAATCACTAAAATAATGACCATACTTTTGACAATTGTAACATTGAATGTGACTTTTGTCAGGTTTTCGACCACCACCTCTTTCTCTACCTGCAACACTACCTCTTTGATTGCCTTGGTTCCAGGGTTTTCTTTAATTTGACAAGCGTCCTTCTTACTGATTTCAACCAGTCTAATTGTTGTAGCTTCCTCTACATTTGTTGCCATTCCAACTTATTTTGCCCTTTTCCTTTGCTGATTGCGCCTGCAAAGCCATATCAATCTTCAACTTTCTTATAACTCTTTCAGTCATTCTTTTTTCATGAGATTCAAGAGTCCCTAGAAGTTCTTCCTTTGTCAATGTTGACAAATATTTTGACTCTTCTATGGCTACTACCATAAGGTTGAACTTTGGAGCCAACGATCTCAAAATCTTTGAGACAACTGCTTTGGTTGCCAGCGTTTCTCCACATACTTTGATTTGCTTCACAAGTTTTGTAAGTCTTGTGAAGAAATCTGTTATGCTTTCACTTTCTTCCATCTGAAGCAATTCATAGGTTATCTCATGAGTTTGTAACCTCATCTCTTTCACCTTATTTGCGCCTCCAAACAACTTCTCCAAAATTTCCCATGCATCCTTGCTGATTCTGCATCACTAACTTTCTCAAAATTATCTGGATCAACACATTGATGGATTATAAAAAGAGCTTTATAATATTTCTTCTTCAATTTTGTGTGTGCAGCCTTTTCTTGATTCGCCGTGTTTACTGCAAGTGTTGTTTCTCCCTCTTTCACAAGATCCCAAAGTCTTGATAATAGAAAACAACCTTTATTTTCTTACACCAATTCTCATAATTATCTTCCTTGAGAATCAGAAGGTTTGCCAGAAAATTTCTGTTTGGATGATTCATCGCCAACACGAGTTTCTTTCCACGAATCGATTAAACTAGATCTCTAAATACCAGGTGCTGGAAATCCCCCAAAACCTATGAAGAGTTTCAATCAATCTTGATAAACAAGATTGTTACGCAACGATAAATAAAATAAAATTGAGAAACGAAAGGAATTAGGGTTCTAACAATATTTGGAGAAGAATATGATTATCCACAAACTGTGGGATTTTCTTTTTCTTATTCACTATGCAACTATAGAAATTTGTGAATACAAATTATGTTCTCACTCTCTTTACAAAATAAGGGTTACTCTCTATTTATAGATTTATGTTAACTTGAACTCCAAGTTAAAATCCCAAAAACTATAAAAGCCCAAAATTCCTATTTTAGCTAACGCTACTAAAATAGGCCTAAGTAAAATATTTGTGTGAAGCAACTGCTTCGATACTTTGACAACTATACATTTCGACACTTCCTTGTTCGAGCTCTAACGACTTCGACACAAGGAATTATAATTTAACACTCCTTTATCTAGATTAAAAGTCTTAAGAATACTTTTATCTTTTTAATGCATTTTAAATTTCAAGCTCTTCCAAGTGTATGTAAAGAGTGTGTTCTTGAATATTTACATCATAGAGGAAGTGTATGTTGTTCAACATCCACTACTATGGAAAACACCTATCATAATGGTTGGTAATGGGAAACCACCACGCTGGACCAACTGTTGTAAGGTAAGGTGTGATTCTATGTATGATGCTTTCCACCACACTCGTGCGACTGTGATTGTATCAATGTAGCGCGCTACCTACCACAACATCTACTTTAAACAACCGTTGTGATATTCTGTAATGCATACTATTTAACAACGATTGGTCTAAACAACCATTGTGATATATACACTGAGTTTAATATAAATTATATGTAATGCTTATTTCGACAATGCTCACTAAACATATTAACTTTCAATCTGAACTATAACATTATAATATGACAAATTAAGCTATATTAGAAGAAAAAGTTCACGTTCAATGCTTGACAAGATTTATTCTACTCCTTATCCGCATCTTGCTCTTTAATAGTTAGAATTTTGTTTAAATATCCTAGTTCTTCAACCACCCATGCCTTCACCTCTAGTTCATTTAACAAAAAATATTTACTTTGCATACAAAATTAGAGGTGGAGAGAAGGGTGGTTGAAGAACTACAATCATTAAATAAAGTTCTAACGGATAAAGAATGCATATAGCGAATTGAATAATTCTTGTCAAAAATTGAACATGTGTTTGTTTTTAATATATTTTTATCTATCATATTATAATTTTCTTATACAATCTGAAAAGTTATATATTCGGCAAGGGATTGGAAAAACACTCTAACCACATAATATATAATAAATTCATCTTTTAAACAAAAATTAACAACAACATTCATCAATAACAAACCATATAAACAACATAAACGATACAACAAACATATCAAGTCACATAATGTTTCAGAAACGTGCATGTCCCACAATGGCGTATCCACAATGAAAGAAGGATAAAGCTAAAGTTATAACTTCAAACTTGTGTCTATTTTGAATGAATGTCATTTTGAATCTTCACACAAGTTTGCAACATTTACTTTAGCTTCGTCCTCGTTATTGAAATAAGCATTCCTACCTAAAAGTCAAAACTACCAGAAAGTTCAAACATTATGAAACAAGATATTGACACTAGGGATATCAATTAGCATCTGTTAATGGGGATCCGTGTGGGGATTATCTGTTCGGAGATCTGAAGTCAGAGATTTTCCCCCCGCGGGGACGAGAATTGAGGGAAAAGTTTCCCCGATGACATTTCGAGGCGGGGATCATGTAAGTATCTTCCGCCCCGCGGATTCCCTGACCCCGACCATATTATTTAACTTTTATATATAATATATTATATTATTATATAATTATATAATTATACATGTTTTATAATAAACAATAATTAATAAATTAGGAAATGATGAACATTAATGGACACTACAATGATACTTTTATTTTTAGTACCCAACCCAAGAATAGTGCACCAAATACATAAAGTGTACGCATTGTTTCCTCCACTTCTTCTCTTAATTCTCTTTGTCTATTTCATTCCTTATCATCCTCTATTCTTATCATCACCATAACAATCATTTTCCCTTGTTCGTTCTCATAAATGCAATAACAATCATCATTGTGGATGACTTTATTTTTACATGTTTGTTGATTTGGAGATGCCATTGTGTGATATTTATAATTTTTATTGTCTTAGGCTTGTGTTGTTGGATTTTTTTTGATAGAAAAAGAAATATTAACAATTGTAAGTGCTTTTGCATTTTCTTTTTGTAATTTATGCAAAATGTATTTTTTGTTTTAAAAAAAGAAAGATGAAAAATAGGTGTTTTTTTAAAAGGACAAAAAAATAACGAAATACTAGTGTCATAGTTTTGTTAGAAAAATATAGAAAATTTCTTATGACTTGATGTTCGTGGATCTTTGTGGGATCTGTGAGGATCTGTGGGGATGAGGGAAACTATTCCCCTGTGGCGGGGAATGAAGATGGAGATGGAGGAAAATTTGGGGTACGAGGAGTGGAGCGGGGAAACATCCCCTGCACATTCCCTTCCTCGTTGACATCTCTAATTGACAAATAAACAATAATACATAAACAAATTTTAAAATAAAAACTATAGTGAAGACGAACCTCTAAAGTAGCCATTAACTAAGATTTGATGTTATGCTTTTGTTTTGGGGTTTCCGTATGAGAGAGACGAGTGACAAATATGTTA
Organism: Lathyrus aphaca; assembly: GCA_963966055.1. Classification (NCBI taxonomy): domain Eukaryota; kingdom Viridiplantae; phylum Streptophyta; class Magnoliopsida; order Fabales; family Fabaceae; genus Lathyrus; species Lathyrus aphaca. The sequence goes on from OZ014523.1 coordinate 503,265,762, forward strand.
TGGTTTCGTTTTGAGAGAGACATGTGAAAGAGTTGTTTTGTTTTAAGACAGATGAATATTATGTACTGAAGGGAGAGATAATTTCGCTTATATATAAATAAGTAACACCTTTCACCACGGTTGTCAGCAAGAATCATTATGAAAGGATTGAAACTTACACCACAGTTGATTAAAAAAACCGTGATGATATACAAGATCAATCCCATTATGTCACGATAAATGAAAAATTGTTGGAGTTGGGCTCTCTAGGATTTAAAACAAGTCCTTCAAACTTGGTATGATTATTTGAGCAAATTTTTGCTTGAAAACAATTTTCAAAGAGGAAATGTGGATACAACACTTTTCATTAAGATGTATGTGCATGACACTATACTTATACAAATATATGTTAATGATATTATATTCGATTATACTAACGAGTCTCTTTGGAATGATTTTTCTAATAAGATGTAAAATGAATTTGAAATGTCTATGATGAGGGAGCTTTAATACTTTTTCGATTTTCAAATTTATCAATCAAAGGAATACATCTTCATCAATCAAGCTAAGTATTATAAAAAAGAAGTTAAAAAAATTCAAAATGGAAAAAGAAAAAGCTTACATGAGCACCTCATCCAGTCTAAAAAAAGATGAGAGAGGAAAATTTAATTTGTTGAAGAAAGCAAAGTTATTAGTAGATATCTCAAGTGGAATCTCTTTAGGAAATGAATTAGGCCGCATAATTTAAAGCCAAACCAATATAAATCATGATGTGATCTCTTTATCTTTTATCTATTTTTATTGGTGCATTTTATCTACCACTCGTATTTCTCTACTTCATCTTACTTCTTAAAGTTGTCCAACCTTAAAATCAATCTTTTGTTAAAGAGTTTTCAAAAATCAACAATTCATCCCTCTATGTTTCAAATCATTTGGTGAACATTATAGACATTAAAGAGCTATTGTAGATAAATGTTGCCTTTTAATGACACACCAATATGTTTGAGTGACACAATTTTGCTTAAAAAATGTTTAATTATAAAAGAATATTTTAATATCTTCTTAAGAAAAAAAAAAGAATATACTAACTTGTGTTTTTAAGTTGTTAAAAATTCAAACATTAGATATTTTATATCGATACAAACAACTTTTATCAACCTATAATATATTGATTATACAAGTTTTAAGTTTATAAAATTTTAAAAACACAAATGTCAGCATATTCCTTTTAAAAGAGGGAAATCAGCAATTTAAAATACCAAACTGTAATTCATCAAGACAAACATAGATTGACAAGTAGCATTATAGGAGCTGATGTAGAATGACGAGTAACCACAAATTCAAAATTGAAATCCAAAAACTTCATTAATACACTATAAACTACCAACTGCTACTGATATTAATAGCCCACTAACCCCAATATGGCCCACTTTACCAATTCCCCCAACAATCCTAACCGTCCAAAGAGAATCAACTTCATCCTGCTTCAACGGTCCATGTTCTGTTACTGTACAGAGGAGCCTCCTTCATCTCTCCTTTCTTAAATCCATTCCTCCTTATTTTCCTCTTCTCAACTCTCTCTCTCTCTCTCTCTCTCTCTCTCTCTCTCTCTCTCTCAACACCGCCATTGCTAACTCCTTAAGCTCACCATCAGCATTGAACCTTCCACCCGATAACAATGCCATCTAAGGTACGTTCTCTTCAATTTTTTCGTTTTCATCTTCGAACTTCGATTTAATTTCGTTAAACTTTTTCTAAAACTTGAAAGTTCTAATCTCTTTTTGATTTTTTTTATACGTATTCTCTCTTTTAGACTGAAATTTTCTCAATACTCATTTTCTTATAAAATTTTTTTCTTCAATTTTTTAAAATATAGTAAAAATCATACACAGTGGAATATCATGACCTAGTGGATTTTTTTACTGTTCTGATTTCAGACTCACTTTCTGAGTTTTGACCACCTTTTCATAAAGTTACCATAATTAATACCTTTTGTTCACTCCACTCTACACTTTTACTTTTTTACCCCCATATAATTAATACTACCTTTTCTAATTAATTTAAGTATGGTGTTTAAGCTTTTAATTGGTGATTAATACTACTAGTAACTAAAAAAATGTACTAGTAGTATATCTGAATGTGACATTTTCTCTGAATTTTTTAGATGTAAATTGAAATTAGTGGTTGAACGTGACTTGGTATGTAAAATTTAATGCTTAGGAATACACTGTGATGACATGACATGACATGACATGGTGGCCCATGGTTTCTTCGAGTAGAGATTAATTTCAAATTTTTATAAAGTATGGGCAATATATATTTCTGAAAAATTATTTAGAAATATGATACAAGTATTTTGAACTTGGTTGGTGAAGGGGTCAGAGTAAGAGTTATTGAAGCCAAAGAACAATTGGGAAAGTGAAAGGGATGTATAAGATGAAGAAAGGACTAGGTTGCTGCACCAGGGGGAGGAAAATTAGCATTGACCATGATCAAGAAAGTAAGTTCATCCTATATATATATATATATATATATATATATATATATATATATATATATATATATATATATATATATATATATATATATATTTAAAATTATTATTGTTTTTTATTCAATAATAATTATTGTTACCTTCATTGTGGTTGGTGTTGAGCTTTTTATTTTCTAGAAGAAACATTAATTTAACTGTGGTTACAAAGTCTTTGTTTGAAAAACAAGGACACATAGTTAATTTATAAAGACGGTGTAACGTTCAATTTGAAAAAGAGTTCCAAACTCTTTGTCAAAAAAAAGTCTTCCTAACTTTTGTCTATGAATTTAAGTAATTACGAATTTTAGAAGTATTATGAAAAATGAACGTGGTATTAAATTTATAAAAATGGTATTATTTTTAGTATAGTTGTTAAAAGATGAACATATGTGTCACCCATCCTTACATCCTTATATCCTTACATCTGATGTCCTTGCACAACTACTGATTTACCGAAATATAAAAAAAAGTGTGTTATTTTAAGATAACTATTTCTGCAATTTTTTTTGATAAATTTTATTTCTATAATTAATAATATAGTAATTATTTTTACAATTAATAATATAATAAAAGTGAGAAAATAAATTTGTATTTAATTATTAAATTTAATAAGAGTATTGTTGAAAAGAAATCATTAATACATATGAATGTTTATAAATGATCTTATAAAAATGATTTTATATATTAAATTATAAATGAGTTTTATAATCAGGAAAAGGAGGAGTAGTTCATAAGTTTGTAAATATTTAAATATAAATATTTCACTATAGAGATTTGGCATGCCTATTTCGGAATATATGATGGATGCTACTATTTATTTCGGTTACTTTCTCAATAGTTAGATTTGAATTTGAAATCCATAGCTACTTAAACCTCTCTATATTTCTAATGATACACTATTTCAAAGTATGAGTAAGTCCTTTATTGTAGGAGACATTTGTACCTGTCTCACAGTCCTAGCTCACGAGTCATAAATGCATCTTCAAGACTTTTTAAACCTTCACTATTGTTTTCTGCAACATACCAATGACCAAGTTCATGAATTTTCCAATTAGTAAAAAAGATAGCGGTCTCAACATAAATGACATTTAAATTTGTGATAGACTACACTAATCAATGTAATCATCTTTCAATGATATCCACAAAAGACTCCTTATAATGATAGTAATTGCTTGCAAATGGATGTAACATTGTGGTCCATGAAAAGCACTTCCACACTTTCAAATTTCATATACTAACCAATTATCACCATGATTTTCTTACATATATACTTACTAGGCTATAGTTTAGGTCAAACAAGTAGAAGGGTGATTGTGTTTCCATGTTTCAACTCTCCATTTGAGACAATAGAAGGAACAAATCAAACCTAGGTTATTATGTTTCAACTTTCAATCTGAAATCCATTGACCGACGACAGGTAGGTGGACCATGAGTGTTTTTATTGGGCATAACTACTACCCATTTCACTCCATGGCCCTCCTCATAGATACACTCACAGAATGAGGTTAATGGCTTCATTGTGTTGTGGGGTACTTAGTACCTTCACTGCCCATATCTTCTAAACTTTAAGGAAACTACCTTTTTTGTCCTTATTATTCAGAGAACTTCTAAATTTTGTAGACATTTTTGAAAGTTACAATTTGTTCAAAACCCGTTGCACACTCATTTTAATTTTTCTTACTATTGGTCTTTAGTGGTGCTTTGTAATCTCCTCTTGGCTCTTTTGTTCTTAGATTTATTTATTTATTTATAAATATTATTGGTATATATTTATTTCAAGGATTGAACTAGATACAATCACTGTTCTAACCTGTCATAGTCACGGAAGCTTCTCTATTCCATTCAAGTATATCTGTCCAAGAAAACGTAGATGATTGGTATTTGTATAAACACCTTTAGTTCACTCTTTTTACGAAGTAAAAGTTTTTTTTTTTTGACAGAGTAAAAAAAAGTTCTTATCAGCTCATGGAACTTTTAATTACTTTAATGTTATGATTTGATAAATCTATATATAATCTTAATAGGTTTATATGAACATCAGATTAACAACAATTAACATATTAACAACAATTAACGAATTTTTTATTTTTCAAAAAAATCTCCAAATAACTGAGTTTTCTCATTAATACAATCTCCAAATAAACGAGTTTTCTCGTTAAATACCAAAATATCAAAAAAGAATTGGCAACGCAAAGCAAATGTCAAGCTAATTGGCGTCTGCAATTGAATTGGTGCGCTTTGGCAATTCAATTGGATATGTGCTTAGGAGGCAACTTATGCGGTCGCCAATTGAATTGTCATGTGCTTTGCGTTGTTAATTTTTTTGTTTGAAATATGGGTAGTATAAGAATTAGTGGGAAACTTTTATTTAGATTTTTTTTTTTTTTTGAAAAACTTAGTTATTTTGATAAAAAAATTCATAATTAACTTGTTAATTATTGTGCCAAATTAATAAAGTATTATGTGAATTCCAGCAATAATAACATATATTCTTGTCAGTAGATCTTGCAATAGTTACATTAACATGTCATGATAATATGTAATTGCAGAGATATACTAGACATTGTTTGGTAGCCGTATAGTAAAACTTTATACCAACTATGAAGTAAGCGAAATCCGTGACAGAGATGTGATGGAATCTCAATTATTCACTTTTGACCATTTGTGACATATTTATATTTTTTCTTCCCTACTATTCAAAGTTCCCGAGTACTTTTTAAAATGAGTCTAGTTGAGCTATCTTCCAATAACAAAGCAGAAAAATTTGATTTCAGAAAGCTTATATGCTAGTATTACCTAAATAATATATCAAATAATTGTGTACCAATGTACTAAAGTTGCTTGTTTTTATGCAAACAAAAAATCATTATGGTTTTAATTAAATGTTAACCATGATGTTTAGTCATATGCTATTTTTGGATGTATCTGTCTGCATAGCTTATTTGTCCAACAGCAGAGAGAATATATTCTTGCATTGTTTTAGTATTGACAGCCAGGTTTCATTTCATTTTTTGGTTAATTTTTTTTGGTGTAAGGTTTCATTTTTGTAGGCTATTTTTAGTTATATGTACTAAATTTTTTATATTTAAGTATACCTTTTATGAAAAATCATAATTTTTTTAATGAATTTATATAATGGAATATTTCAGGAATCATGACATATAAGGGTCTTGAGAGTTGCATTCTAAATAACCAGTCTTATGAAGAGGAAAGCAGAACTAGTAGAGGTGATGGATGCATAACTGATTCATTTGATGAAGATGACTCAAGTTGTTCTTCAAGTAAAGATGCTTTTGGATCATTCTCTTCGAAATGTTTAACGATGAAAAGGGATGATGAACAAGGTCTTGAAGAATGGGAACTCTCAGAAAGTCCTCAACAATTTTATGTTAAAGAGAAACCTTCTTATGCAATCCAACATTCAGATATTGATTCCATGAAGGAAAAGTTTTCAAAGCTATTACTTGGTGAAGATGTTACCGGAGGAACTAAGGGGATCACTACCGCGTTGGCACTGTCTAATGCCATCACAAACCTAGCAGGTATATGCTCTTTCCCAATTTATAGTATCATTTCTTGTTTCATTTCATGAAATTAATTATAACTTTTCTACGATGCCCTTTTCTTCTTGCGATTAATAGTTAAGAATATTGTTGACAAATTAGTAGTTAAGGTATGTGCTTAAAATGATTATATGCAGTTACTGTTTTTGGTGAGCTGTGGAAATTGGAACCTTTATCTGAAGAAAGGAAGTGCAAATGGAGAAGAGAATTGGATTGGTTAGTGTCTCCTACTAACTATATGGTTGAGCTAGTTCCGGCTAAACAAAACAATGCTAATGGCCGGATCTTCGAGGTATCTTTCATATCAGATTGGTAGAAAAAAAAAACAAACTATTTTATACATCACCTTGCAGCAAGGTAATAGTTTTTTCTTCTTGGAACAGATCATGACACCGAAAGCCCGTGCAGACATTCACATGAATCTTCCAGCACTCCAGAAATTGGACTCTATGCTTATCGTATGTCATCTCTTTACTACAATCAACAATGATCTTGAACATCTTTTTTTTTATCCTAAAAGTTATCAGTTCTAAGAAAAGTCTTCCTTATCGACTCGGAGCATAATTTCAAGCTCTATTTTCTGTCATTTTTTTCTCCATGTATATGCAATTTTGCACGAGATCTTTACTAGTAACATATTAGGCTACTACATCTTATTCAGATTATTTGTTGTTGACAGGAGGCACTTGATTCTATGGTGAAAACCGAGTTTTGGTATGCAGAGGGAGGAAGCCGTACCGAAGGGAAAGACACAAGTGAGCGACATAGTAAAAGATGGTGGCTTCCATCACCTCAGGTGCCAAATACTGGCCTTTCCGACACCGAAAGAAAGCGCCTGGTTCATCAAGGAAGGGTGGTACGTCAAGTATTCAAGGCTGCCAAATCTATCAATGAAAATGTGTTGCTTGAAATGCCCGTGCCAACAGTTATTAAAGATGCGCTTTCAAAGGTAATATAGTTTTGTAATGTTGAATAACTAAAAGGAAATTAAATTCTAATGCTTTAAAGGTATTTAACTTTCAACACTTAATATGTGATTTAGTTCATGATTAATGAATTAAATTGATCTTTTATATGTTTGTTGTATGTTGCAGTCAGGAAAGACAAACCTTGGACAAGAACTGCACAAGGTTTTGACAACTGAATCAAGTTGTGGAGAAGACATTCTTAAATCTCTGAATTTGAAATCCGAACATATGGTTCTCGAGACCATTAATAAACTGGAAGCTGTTATATTTTCATTGAAAGAGAGAACTACGGAACAAGTCACAGGAAAATCACCAGTTAGAACCTCATGGTCATTCGTGAAGGGCCCTTTATCAGAAGTTGATAAAATAGAGTTATTATTGGACCGCGCTGAAACACTATTACAGTTGCTCAAAATCAGATACCCCAACCTTCCTCAAACATTTCTCGATGCTGCTAAAGTACAATATGGCAAGGTAAGTCTTTATAGTTTATAGTATGATGCATGCATTCGACAAATTATTCTGACTAAAGAAAACATATTGCATCTTTTTTCGTAGGATATTGGACATTCGATTTTGGAAGCGTATTCCAGAGTTCTCGGAAATTTAGCATTCAGCATATTATCTAGAATAGGAGATATATTGCAAGAGGATTCTGTAAGCAATTCGGGTTCACTAAGTTCCTCTCCCGGAACAAATATCTCTGAAACTTGGATGACGGATTCACATATTAGGCAATCCTTACTTCAAAAGATGAACAAAACAGATGGACAATGTTGTGACAGTACTTCAGATTTAGAACATGAATCTTTTGATGCCAAAACCAAGGATGTAGTAACAGCTACACCAAGCAGGAGTAGTGTTTGGTGCATTAGCAGAGAGGCTTGTGCAAGTTTGTCTACTCCAAATTCTCCCTAGAGGGTTTTTCTATTTATTTGTAAATGTTATTGTTATTATTGTATCGCGATTCGCGGGTTTGAATATATAGAAGCAAACTGATCCGTTTGCTTTCTTATAATTTTTTGTTTTTATTTTAGGCTATGATAATATGTTAGATATGAATTTCTTCACTACTTGAAGAAAAAATGTTGGAGAAAATGAAAGTTAGAAGTCGAAATAGAGAAGCAAACCGAGTATTATTCTTAAAATCATATATTGATTAATTAATCTGAACTCTCAGTAGTTGTGTTAGAAATGCTTAAATTTGTGCTCCAAACACAAATGATTAACTTCAATATTTCAAACAATCTCTTCAAACACACATGTATTAGTAGGGAATTTCTTAATGCACCATATATTTTTCTTAGACACCATAGAAAATTCAAAAATATCTTAAATTTTCGGATTAGACACCATAGAAAATTCAAAAATATCTTAAATTTTCGGATTTGCAGCCCTGTACGTAACCACTACACTCTCAACGTTAGGGCATTTTGAGTGAGACCCTATAAGTTGAGTAGTTTTAATTATGGAGATGCATATGTCATTTTGAGTGAGACCCTATAAGTTGGGTATGTTTAATTTCGGAGATGCATCTTCAGTAGATATTTGTAGATGCATTTCTAGAGCGTTTATACACTAGCAGAAGTAGACACCAAAAACATGTAATTTGACAAAATGAAATTAATATTCATAAAATAAAATAAACATTACATAGATGATTTTAACATAAAATGCAACATTACACTTCAATATTCAGGTGGATGTATCAACATCTTCACAATATCTTCAATCTATCTTGAAAGCGTTGGTTCCAACTTGAGCGGAACTTTTGTTTCGAAATGAAAAAAAATGTATTCCACATAGCCCTTACATCTGCATCTTCCGTGAACTCAAATTTGTTGAACTCAATCTTCCCTCCATTGTCAATCGACGGTGAACGATGTAACACCCTACTTTTCCCAGTTTATAAAATACTACTTTAATACGAAAAATCAGAGTTTAAAACAAGTGGAATGGCACATCAACAAAATAGCTAACAAACTTCTTTATTAAAATAGCGGAAAAAAATATAATTTGTTCAACTTAAGGCAACATGCCAACATCAACAATATTCCTCAATAAATTTTGTTTATAAAGTTTCCAACCACATGATAAGATACGTAACCAAAAATAAACAAAACATCAAAAAGTCCCCATCCCGTGTTACATATCAGAGCAATCCTATGACTTGAACAAGAAACACGACTTCCACGCACACTCAGGTACTTGGATTATCTGTACTTCCAAAACAAGCACAAATATAACAACAACAAAGGAGTGTTAAAACAAAATTCCAATATTAACGGTGCATAAAACATATCAAGGATATTTACTCACACAAATCAACATATACAATCATATCATACCAATAATCATGCAACAACGAGACAACGACAATTATGCAATGTGACTCAACAACGACACAATGCATGCAGTACCAGTTAGTTCATTCAATCGAACTCGATTCATAAAGAATCTGGATAAATCATGTACACCCATCCGACAATAATTTATCTCCAACATACGGATGAATCGCATACGCCCATCCGACAACGATTATCCCACCAACAACACCTCAATGTATGCAATGATAATGGTTATGCATACATATGTATAAACACAATTTTATACATTCACACGATCCATCTGATCACATATGCAACAATAATTCCACACAATCATCAATATATTCCTTACGCGTCTTAATCGATTAATCGTCTAGTTATATTCCTCTAAGTTTCATCATTAATCAATTTCTCGATACTAATCCTCGATTAAATATGTCCTAAGGTCTACATCAATGCCTCAGATCAAGAGAATCAACAACGGATGCGAAATCAGAACATAAATTGCAAAACGACTGAATTTTCCCTACAGGCCTGGTCATACGCGTATTGGACCAGGCCGTACGCGTATGGACCTATACTACGCACCCTCTACGCTGCACAATACGCATATTATTCCCTCTCTCTCTCAGGCCAATACGCGTATAACCACCTTGTACGCGTATTGCCTTGCTTTCTCACGCATATTCTACTAGAATGGACAGAGGGTCCTAAAAATTAACCTTTGTACGCGTAATACACCATATGTTACGTGTAATGCTCTGTTTTGCACAAGTCTATACGCGTAATACATGCCATTACATGTATTGACAGAGACCTCACCAATTTTCATGTTTTCTCATCCATTCTGCATCTGTTTCATACGATTCTTGTTTCTATACTTCATACCAGTCCTAAAGAATGTTTCTACGCATATTTTACACTCGTCATCATGTTATTCTTTCATCTACTGTTACTAATTCAGTTCTATTAACATTCTAGATCTGGATTCGTAACTACTATTCTACAACATCGAAAATCTGCACAAGTCATGCATACAACAGAACAACAACAACAATAATCCACCAAAAATCAACAAGATCAGATAAAATTCGCAACACAATTGTACAATCATAGAATTCATCACATAACATCATAAATAACAAAAAATCCTACGATGGAAATGACCCCTCACTACCCCATCATGTTATATCACCTAATAAGAATCTCTTTTTCCCCCTTACCTCGAATCTTGATGAAAATCCTGCAAATTTTGCCTATGGAGAATACCCTAGTTGTTCTTCCTCTTCCTATTTCTCCATTGGTTTTCCAACAATGTTATGACTAATTCTTTCTTAATTTTCTGATTAATCTAAACTTTCCCTAAAACCCTCACCAATTAGTTTTACTAAATCGTCCCTATTTAATTAAAACAAAATAATAATAATAACCCTAATATTTACTAATATTATTCACATAATAATAATAATAAAAATAATGATTAATAGTCTTATTATTATTCCCACACTCTCCAATATTACTAATCACACCAATATTCTATCTGTCCCGCTAGGACACTACACCAAAACAATAAGACACACACCTTAAACTAGGCCAAAAATACACCAAAAATGCCCGATGAATAAATCATTAAAAATTGGGTGTTACAACTCTCCTCCACTTAAAATATTTTCGTCCTAGAAAATGTACATGATGAGAAAAGTTCCAGATACGACTCCTGCATCCTGCTTTCTAGCTCCCAAGTCACACTTTCACCAGCAGCTCCTCCCCTAGCTACCCTCACCAGAGGAATCTCTTTACCTCTGAGTTGCTTCATCTTGCGATCCTCAATCCTTATCAACATCGCTTCCACAATAAGATTATCTCTAACCTGCACCTCATCCCTCGGAATAACATGAGATGGGTCAAACACATACTTCCGAAGTGAAATTCTGGCAACTGATATACGATGTCGAATACAATGTCACGACACCAATATCTGACAAGTTTAAAAATAATGTAAAAAGCAAATACAGAAATAAAGAACACAGAGAATTGTTAACCCAATTCGGTGCAACCACACCTACTCTAGGGGCTACCAAGCCAGGAAGGAACTCCACTATTAGTAGTATTAATTCAAAGACCCACAACAAACAACCCAGTTTGAAATCTTCTCACTTAATCACTACCCAATGCTAGTTCTACCTAGGAACTCCTAGATATGAGACCCCTCTCACTCCCCCTCAATCACAACAATGATATTAAACAAACAATTCAGAAAAACAAAGACACACTTCAGGAAACAATCCTTGACCTTGCTTCACAGCTTCAGTCAAGTACAAACACCGTTGCTTAAAAGCTTTGAGTGGACAATAATACAACTCGAAAACCTAGTCCAAAATAATCATCAACAAGACAATTGTTTGGCTCACAAGAAAACTAAAAACACACAAAAACACTGAATGATACAATCCTTATTTTCCACGTCTTCAAACTAGGGTAATGCAGCCTTTAAGTAGTAACTTGAATGGGCATGGGCATGCTCAACATGCACAAATCAAATAATATATTTCCTTAAATAAAGGGAAAAAAGCTAAAATAACTCAAAGCTGAATCGTTTTCCTTCTGATAAACCGCGCTAATTAAACACAACAAACCACGAGTTTAATAACAGCAAAATGCACGCACAAATAAGGATTCATCTAGGTCTTCAGGCCCAGTCAGAGATGTCATGACATCAGTCTTGACATCCTGATAAAAACAATTGCATACACAAAGTTTCACACTTGCATAATGCTTAAATCACATGTCATAACATTCCATATGACATCCAGAAACAAAAATATGTTTAACCAATAAATATAGCCAATCTAAAACATCTACAAACTCCCCCTTTGGCAAATTCTTGGCTAAAACAATTTAAGCATTACCAGAACAACATAATCCAGCAAAATAACCAACACAACACCAGAAGCACACAAGCAGTATAGAGAAAGATTGACTCCCCTCAAGCAACATTGTATCAGAGTACAACACAACAACAAAAATAAATCCAAACATCATAGAAATTTCTTCTCCCCCTCAACCTGTTAAGCCCTGCAACAGACAATCTGACTATACTAAAATAAATAGTATAAATACTCCCTATTTTTAGCCATAAATTAAGCCAAACAAGGACATAATCATAAAGCAAAAGAAACAGATAGAACCACAAGCCCATGAAGAGCAAAAATCCTGGGTATATAAGAACCCCCAACCAATACAGTGCCAGAAATCCAAAAAAAATTACACAGGAGCCTTCAAGGGCTAGGAACCACAAGGATAATAAAAAACTTCACAAAAAAACAGGACCAACAGCCCTCCACAAGAAATTAATCAGAACCAGATCCAACATCCTATTTTCCCTCTCTCAGAACTTCCATCAAAATCACCTTCAACTTCCTCTCCAGCCTGCTCTCCATCAGTGTCCTCCTCTTTCTCCAACAACTCAATCATTTTCTCAAATTTTACCTTTCTTGCATCTAGCTCCTTACAAGCTTCATTGAGCTCAACAATGATTGAAATTTTGTTAAGAGGCTTGCTGCTTATAGATGTTGCAGTGGATGTCACAACAATATCAGGGACATGAGATCCCTGAAATAACTTATAATGTAAAGAGAGAGCATTTTCCCTCTTGCAAGCTATGTCAGAATCAGTCAAGATAGCAGGGTACTGATTCAAAATAATCCCACAGATGAGGGAAGGAAAGTCAATAGATAACTTCACGGCGAAAGTGCTAGCATGCTTCATGGTTTGTTCAAATATATAAGTACCATAGTCAAACTTTGTTTTGGTACCTACACCATAAATAAATCTCCCAAAACCAGTAGCAATAATTGAGGTATGGTTTGTTGGAACCCAATTAGCTGCCCCTATTCTATTCAACAAAGCATACTTAACACTAAGCATGCTAGTTGATAGTTTTCCCTTTCTTGGCCAATGTTTCACTTGGTCAGCAGTGAGAGTTTTGCAGATTTGATTGTTAGTTACTTCTAATCAGGATAACTAGAAGCATATTTGCCTAGGTAAGTATTAATAATAATGGGGGGAAAATTAATACACTTACCTCTTACATACACTTTCCTGAAGTCTTTTGACTTCTCATCAGCACAGTCTTCAGAGACGTTCACAATAAATTCCTTCACCAGAGTTTCATAGCACTGTGAGAACCTAGCAACAATTTTAAACATGCCTGCATAGTAAATCAGATCCATAACTTTTGAGCATCCCAGAACAAAATCAACAATCTTTATTTCCAATGCTAGCCTTCTTTGATACACGAATTTCCATTTGCTTACACTATTGATGAAGTGAAAGGAAATTTTATCCAGAGGTGCATCAAGAACCCTATAGGCAAGCTTACTTGGAGCTGGTTTCTTCAGTGTCAACATCAGTGTCAGTTTCAGAAACAACTATGGCCTTTCTCTTCTTCGTAATCACCTTACTCCAGCCTTTAGAAGTACCAACAACAGTCTTTTTAGGGGTGTCCTTAGAATCATCTTTCCTGGACACATGCTTGCTCTGTGGAGAACTATGATCAACAATATTCTTCCCTTTCTTTGAAGTCAACCTTCTAGCTACACTTGGATTTATGTTGTAAATGAGTTCATTTTCAGATATGTCATAAACATCAATCACTTAATCCGTAATAACATATTTATTATTTTCATCCTCAGGAAAATCACCAGCCTCTTTAGCAACATCATCATCTTTGTGAGTAACCCCGACATCAGAATGAACAACTTGATTCTTAGGTGTTACAACATCCTCTTCAGCATCCTTGGTACCATATTCAATAGCATACACAACTTGACCTTCATTACTTGGTCCAGAAGTTTGATTCTTTTGGCTATCCTGAGAAGCAGGTAGGCTAGCCAATTGAACAGAGACTCTAGCAACATCACGATTTTCATCCAGGATTATTGAGATGAGTTCTTTAGTGGCTTCATTCCCAAAGATAGTGCCTTTAGAGCCAGACGGTGAGCATGCAGAAGGATCCTTTGGTCTACATACATTAGGTGTTCTAGGTTTGGAAACCCCAACAACATCAAGAACGACCACGTTCAATGGAGTGACATCTAATACATCTTCAGATAGATGATGAATCCTAGACTTAGCCTTGGATGATGGTGACACATATGATTGTTGAGACATTTTGAAACTGATTAACACTTGTAGAGAGAGAGAAAGCAAACAAATTTTGAGTAAGTGATGGGAGAATAGATACGCAGTATGGTGTAGTGAAATATTTGATGATGAGTGATGGGCCTTTGAATGAATTTTCTTTGAATAAATGAATTGATGAGAAAATCAAATATTTCGCGCCTCCACTTAAAGTGCATTCAAATTGATTTTTGAAAATACACAATGTCCTTAAGGATGTTCCCACATGTCACTAATTGCCACAAACCCTCATAAATACATATTCTCAAGTTAAATGCACTGATGTTGTCACAATATAATGTCATGGCATCCTGTGTGACATTATATTCATACATCATTTGGTTCATCCATACAAGCTGAGAACACTTGTTACTTGTTGCTTTGTTCTCTGCCTCTGCAGTATATAAGGAGACACAATTCTTTTTCTTGAGATTGTTGTCTATAGAACCACACCCCCCAGAAGTACTTTTCCCAGATAAGACAGGATCACTCTTATGAGAGTACATCATGTTATAGTCATAAATTCCATCCACATCATCTTGAGTAATTATGATATTCTCTTTTGTCTCCTTTTTGGATTAAACTAGATCTTGATTAACCCAGAGATAACAATTATCTCTAGACCTGACTCCCTTCATGATTACTCTATTTTCTTCATTTGTGATAATATATTCTGATTTTTTAAAGTTGACACAAAAACCTTGATCACATAGCTGCTTGATGCTAATGATATTAGCAGTCAATCCTTCTACAAGTAATACACCATCAAGATTTGGAACACTTGGACATTCAAGTTTTCTAACTCCTTTGATTTCTCCTCTAGCTCCATCACCAAAAGTAAAATAACTGGTAGAATGAGGTTTGATATCAAACAACAAATTTTTTATTCCAGTCATGTGTTTAGAACATCCACTATCAAAATACCAATCCTCTTTAGCTGATATTTAAAGAAAGTTTGAGCTATCAAGGCAACATGCTTAGGAACCCACTGCTGTTTCTTGATGACCATGTTTTGCTCAGGTTTGGGTTGTGGATTATGTTCAGGATATCCATGAAGTCTGAAACAAAAAGGTTTTATGTGACCAAACCTCCCACAGTAGTGACACCTCCATCTTTGATATCTTCTCCTTTGATGAGTTGATATTCTTGTTTCATGATGTTGAGACACTAGTTTCGACATCTAGTTTGAAACATCATTCTTAGGTTCAGGTTTGCTGCTACTTGAGAAATTGTTTTTAGAGCCATTAAATCCTATCCCAGATAGGTCTCTTGCACTTTTTCTTATCTGAAGAATATCATCAAGTTTTTCAGATCCACTGTTCAGCATTCTGATGGATTTGGTCATCTGATCCAGCTTAGAATTCAACATGGTGACTTCATTATTCAGATTAAATATTGTTGACAAATGCTATTCCTTCTCAGCCTCTAGTGTTGCTATGATCTTCTTCCGCTTCTCTCCTTCTTGAATCACCTGAGCACATTTGATACATAGCTTTTGATAAGTATCAACTAGTTCCTCAAAGGTTAGCTCATCTTCACTAGAATCATCATCAGACACACATGTCCCTATGAAAACAATGATATGTTTAGCTGATTCCTCTTCAAAGCCACTTTCAGAATCTCCACCAGACCATGTAACAGATAGGCCTTTATTTTGTCCCTTCAGATAAGTAGGATATTCAACTCTAATATGGCTAAAACCATCACACCCATGACATTGAACTCTTCTACTTTGGCTTGGTTTCTCTTCACGATTTGTCCTTTACTCATTTGATCTGCTGATATCAGATGAAGTGTTCCTGACATTTGGTATTGATATAATATTCATCCTTTTCATGACCTTGTTGAATTGTTTTCCCATCATGGAAATAGCTTCTTTCAGGCTATCTTCATCCTCCACTTCACCTATTTCTGCTTCTTCATTAGTATTTGACACAAGATCTAAGCTTTTGTTCTTATTTTCAGGCACATCACTGAATCCCATTCAAATGTACAAAGGGATCCAATAAGGTATTTAACCTTCATATTGCTGATGTCTTGTGCCTCTTCTATAGCAGTCACCTTCATAGCAAATCTTTTGGGAAGTGATTTGAGAATTTTCCTCACAAGCTTTTCACCAGACATCTTTTCTCCTAAAGCTCCTGATGCATTAGCAATATCAAGAATATTCATGTGAAAGCATTAACAATGTCATCTTCTTTCATTCTCAGATTCTCAAACTTAGTAGTAAGCATTTGAAGTCTTGACATCTTAACTTTGGAAGTTCCTTCATGAGTGGTTCTGACAAATTTGTCTGGTTCAGAATCTCAGTCAGCGCTGCGAAATCAGATCCTGAAGGTATTGGAGGAAGAGGAACCTCTGGGCGACTTTCTAGAGGTTGGTCGCGATCGGGGGAAGGTGAGGCTGTCTTCCCATCTGGGCGATCCTGCACGGTCTCTTTGTGTGGAGGATGATTAACGTTGCTCTCACGTTGCGTGAGGAGCATACCGTCATTCGACTGATTGTCCGGATTGTTGTCTCGAGCAGCCATGGATCTTGGTAAAAACTTTGGTTCTCTGAGATTTTGAGAGAGAAAAACGGGGAAATCAATGATTCCCACAGACGGCGCCACCTGATCGTACCTGGAGATCAGGATTCGATATGGCTGACGTCGAGCGTTGTTGAAGGACGGTTGGTGAGGAGAAGAGGGGGGTGTACCTGCAAGGCACTCCGATGCTAAAGTAAGACACTGAGCAAAGAGTGTTCAAGTACGAGAATTAAGGTGATAGAATTGAATACCTGGCATTCTCCTCTGAGAGGGTTTATATATTGTCGTTAGTGGATGGTTATTGGTTCAAACCGTTTGGCGCGGATCGCGGAATCCGCACGAATAGGTAACAGTCAAAACTAGCCGTTGGGGGATTTCATTCTGGTCGGTAAGGCTTTGGTCGATAGGGACCGTTATCCTTGGCATGGTGCTCTATGCCGAGCGTCTCAGCTCGCCACTTTGCCTGGCCCAATTCTGGGAGTTGGGCCTGCCCAAAACACTAACCCTAGCCTATTTTCTATCCTAAATCCAAATCCGAAATCAATTTTCTCAAAATCTCCTTGTGTCACACCCCAAATTTTACCCCTAACTGCTCGCATAATACATTCTTTGCATTTAGAAGAGAATTTCCAGATTTAATTTCTTGTTGCTTTCAACTCATTTTCAAGCTATTCATTAATTTAATTTTAATTTCTATTTCTCATTTCTAACCTTTTAATTCATTTTCGTGTTTTTAATTTTAACTTTAATTTTAATTTCTATCTCTATTTTATTCTCAAAGTTTTGTTAAAAAAAAATGTAATTTTATTTCCAATTTTAAAGTTTTTTTAAATGTAATTTTATTTCTATTTTCAATTTTCAAAGTTTTTATTTCTTAATGTGATTTTATTTTTAGCTTTTATTTTTAATTCACCTTTTTTAGTTTAGTTTCCATTTCTAATTTAATTGTAATCTCTAATTGTTTATTTCTTTTAATCCATTTTCAAGTTTCTATTTCTAATTTAATTTCAATTTCTAATTTTATTTTTAGTTTAAGATTTCATTTCTATTTAATTCCAATTTCCATTTTTTTTATTTATTTTAATTCATTTTAAATTTTAATTCCAAGATTTTTTTTTCATTTTTCATTTTATTCCAATTTCCATTCCAATTCATCCCAAGTTCAAATTTCATTCCAAAATTGATTCCATATCCATGTTACAGTTGCATTTTTAAAAAAAAAAATAGAATTTCATTACATTCCATATCCATGTTACAATTGCATAGAAGTAGAATTAAAAAAAAAGAGAAGAAAGAAAAATGGGACAGCATAGCATGTCTTAACAAAATTCAGCAGGGACCACAATGTACAACAGCCACCCACAAGGCACAATTCAGCCTGCTCCACAGCCACCCACAGCAGCACACAGCACACAAACAGCCTCTGCTCCACTTCCTCCACTACAACCAAAATTCAGACTTTGTCTCCCTTCCTCCAACCCTTCACCTACAAGTTATCAGTACACAATTTCAAATCAAAAAAACCATGAAAGGTCCTATATAATATACACTGTTACATTAGAGAAAGGAGAACAAAAAACAGCCATCAAAAATACCAAAACAGCCATCACAGAACAAAAAACAGCCATCAAAAATACCAAAACAGCCATCACAGAACAGCCCTCAAAACACACACAGAACAGCCCTCAAAAACACACAGAACAGCCCTAAAAAACACTACAGAACAGCCACAAAAAACCCAAAAAACAGCCACAAAAAACACTACAGAACAGCCATAAAAAACCCAAAAAACAGCCACAAAAAAAACACTACAGAACAGCCACTAAAAAAAAACCAGAACAGCCAAAAAAACTTCAGAAGAACATCAGAAGAGGAAGGGAGAAGTTAAAGGTTCAAAGCATAAAGAAAAGGGAACTCACTCGATTCGTACCAGAGCTTTCGCCGTGCAAAGGTTCTTCCGGATTTGTCTTCGATTGGTAATCTTTATTTTCCTCCCTCTTTTATTTTGCTTGTTTGGTGTGCTTCTGTTTGCTTTAACTTTGAGTCCTTTGCCAAATGTAACTTTTGCTCATGCTGAGCCACCACTTAAACCGTGACGAAACCGTGTGAACCACCATCTATCATCTTCTTTCACAACTAACACCTGCACAAGAACAGAACCAAACTTCAAAAAAATAACTCAAAAAAAATCATAGCAAAATAAATCACTCTTCATACCACAAACACAACCACTGTCATCACTGAACCGAAAGCCTCACCGCAGACCCGTTCACCGTAGAAACCCTTCACCTGCAAATCAAAACCAACAGGAGGAAAAGGAGATAAGGATTCATTTATTTTACCCACCAAAGAAACCAAAGAGAAAAAACAGAACTTAAAACACAAGCCTTCACAGATTTTTTTCCATGAATAAAACCTTCAATCTTCTCTTCCGAATCCATCCAAACCCAGCAACCTTCAATCTAGCACCTCCACTTGCCACTCACATTCACCACGCCACACACACAGTCCGCACAACAATTGCCTTCACTCCTACACAACAATTTCTTGTTCGAACCACAACAATTCCGCCAACTTATACAATGACTACATTCCACTCACAATCCTCTCCTTTCCATAACAAACCTTTTTTTTTCATAAAACACTCACACTTTCATTTTTAAAACAACAGAGAAATTCAAGGCAATGTAAAATACGAATCATACAATACTCTCCTTTCTCTTGCTCGTTACTCTTCTATGGCTCAACCACAATCATCTTCATTAACCACAAAACCAAACTCACAACCACTGATAAATCTTCTACTTTCTGCATAACCGAACAAACCACAAAACCATTATCACCTTTTCAACCAATCCTCATACCTCTTAAATCTTCTACCACCTTTTAAAAACACACAAACTCATACCATAAGACCATTTCATTATCTTTTTACACATTCTTTGATAACAACCGCCAACCACTGAAAATCATCACCTTCTGAACACAAATCCAAACCCTTAACCTCTCATAAAAACTCTTATCCTCATTCTTCATCCTCCTGAAAAATTCGAACCACTCTCCATATCTTCACAACTCACCATCAAATCTTAAACAAACTTGTTCAGACCTGAACCAATGGAAATAAGGAAAGAGTGAGATAACCGATTCAGACAGAGAGATTAGAGTGAGAGTTGAGAAACCGAAAAACTTACCGAAAACTGAAGCTGCCATCAAACTCACCGCCCACGAACTTTCTCAAACCTTTCCAACAAACCAAGCCCAAAACCATAACACAGAACCTGTTCGAACCCAAACCCTCCCCTATCAGCCACCAAGCAACAGTTCTGCCGCCAAAAAAAAAGACAGAACTGACAGTTCAAACACTTCTTCCTTTGACCTCAACCCAACAACATAAAACCGAAAACATTGAAAACGGCCACAACCCTCACCGTTCAAACTCAACCAAACAGATTCGCTATGTCCCTCACCACCGCAAGAAAAACATGGCCGAAACAGAACTCAAGCTCGCCGCTCACCATCAACAAAACCCACCCACCAATCGCAAAACCAGAGACGAAAAATCCGAAAACCTTAGCCAACTCACAAAACATCTCACGCAATACTCACCATTTCACCTCCACCACCTCTTCGCAAACCTTCTCCAACAACACAGCCAACACCCTGTACAAAAATCAAAAAATAGATGAAGAAGTTGAAACAAGAGTGAGCAGTTTTTATAAACAAAAATAAGCCTTGAAACTGAACCGCTGAGAAGCGAACTAGAACGAGAAAACCAGAACAAATTTGAAAACCAACCCTCGCCTGAACCAAATCTGAAGCCACCACCGTGATTACAGATTCGAAAAACTCCATCCACCGTGAAAGCTTTCCTTCCAAACTCACGAAACCATACCTACGCCACTGAAAAAACAAGAGAAAAATCGTTGTTAGAACAAATCCGGAGAGAGACGCAAATGATATTTCAAAACTGTGAAAGAGATTGACGCAAGCCAAAGCTCAGACCTGAATCAACCTCAAGCACTCATCCGCCAAACTGAAAACCTCTCCGTGAAAAGCTTGGATAACCTTAAATACACTCTGCAGAAATCCTTTGAATTCAAGCTTCAAACAAAAAAACAATAAACCATCTCCTTTTCATTCACCACCATCTACTCACTGCAAAAAAAAACATAAAACACAGACCTCATAAACCTTCCATACAACCATAAACTTAAAAAAAAACTCATATTTTCAGAACCATTTCTTTCTTCTCTAAACACAACTTTCAAACCATTTTTTTCCATCAAATCTGAAAAGATACAGACCGGAAAAAGATGACCAATGTTAACTCCCTGAAATCGAAAAATCCTAAACTGTTACAAACCAGAACCAAAACAGCAGCCTTCAACTCTTCATCACCCTTCAACCCACTTCATCATCTCCACCAAACTATAACACCAACCCGCAAGCCGGAAACCGAAGCCACCCCCTTCACCTGCATAACACTTAACAACATTCAACCTCAAACCAAAACAGAACCACAAAGAAAAACCAAAAACTGAGATGAAGAGAGGATGAAAACGAACCAAAACTTTGTCACCAAAACTACCTTCAGAAATCGCTGCGAGAAACAAACTTCACAGACCATTTTTTTGAAACCCTTTCAACACACAAATACATACCAAATCACCTCACCATCCGCCATCATCGACGCAAACCCTCCATAGGTTCTACCACCTTGAGAACCCTCTCCGCAAACCTTGCCTCCGTCCAAGCCACATCGCACCTCTCTCATCTCAAACTTATAACAGCAACTCATTTTCACTCATCACTCAACAATGCCGCCGATCCAAGTTCAATATCCAGTCTTCAACTCAACTCACTAACTCTGTTTCACCATAACAAACTCAAAATCACCCATCCGTATCATCTACACTCAGCTCCACCATTTCCCAAACTCAATCAAAACCTCAGTCACCGCGAAATCGAACCAAAGCCATACCTTCGAAAAAACGCAGAAGCTGAAATAAAAGAACAGACTCACCTTCAGCAAACCTTCAAGCATCAACACCAATCAGAACCAATATCACCTTCAACGAAACACCACTTCATCCGCAGAACCAAAGCCGTCAATACCATCGCAACATCGTTTCAAACCATCACCAACTTGTCAACCTTCATTGCTGAAAACAACTTCAAACGACCCCTCCTTACACTTTCAACCATCCCGCCGCCACCTACAAAACCATTTTCATCAACACATAAGCCTTCAAAAACCACCCTCACCGCGAACCACCGTCGGACGAAACCGCCGACCATCATCATCATCTTCAGCCCTCATCAAACAAATCGCCTTGATTTCACCAAAATCTCCGACCGAACCACCCCACCGTGAATCGCAACCGAATCCTTCACAAAAAAAACCGTCCGGAAACCTTCCACCCAAACCTCCACCTTTCTCCTCTCAAAACCCAGCGAACTCATCGATACACCCCTCAACGACCAAACTCAGTTCTTCCCCTTCAAATCCGAACCCACCAAAAATGAAATCTGAAAACCCCAAGACGCAGGTCGCCGCCGCCAACCCCTCCAAACCCCAAAACAGAATGATAACAGAGATGGGTGAGAAATCGCGAGAGACGAGCGAGTGAGAGAGATCGAAACCTGAGAGAGAGGCACCGCAAGCGCTGTTTCGAAACGCAGGGAGAGACCGTCGCGAGTTGAGGGTGGGTTTTATTTTCTGATGTGTCTATTTCTTTGTTTATGTTAATTGTGTTTTTTTCAAAATATTTCTTGGTGGTTGTAAACAAACTCTTTTGTTTCATGATTGGGTGAAGCCCACAAGATTTCTTTTTCACACACGTCTTTGAAGCCAACGCACACCCTCTACATGTTTTTTTTGTTTTTTTGTTTTTTTATTTTTTTTAAATATATTTTAGTGTTGCTATTGGGCCGAACCCATTTATCCTGCTATGCACACAACCAAAGTCAGCGAAGGCACCCCCTGTTTTTATTTCTTTTGTTATTTTTAGATTTAGTTAAAGTCTCTACTAGTGTTTTTTTAACTTAATTCTTGCTCAATATTTTCATTTGTATTTATTTTTCTATTTTTTGGGCCGATGATATGACAAAAAGTCACGATAAATCGTTTCCGATTAATCGTGACCAATATGAGGCCATTCATTTATTTATTTTTTATTCTATTTAATTTATTCTATTTAATTTATTCTATTACACAATTTATTTCACTTTATTTGTTTTTTTTATTATTTATTTCTCGCACTTTTACACCATATTAACATTAATTTTCAAGATAATAAATCCTTGGTCCAACGCCAAGTGAACTTCACATACACTTCACTCACACACGTAAGTCGGTCGTTTT
The DNA here is from genome assembly GCA_963966055.1 of Lathyrus aphaca. NCBI lineage: Eukaryota > Viridiplantae > Streptophyta > Magnoliopsida > Fabales > Fabaceae > Lathyrus > Lathyrus aphaca. Next base: position 503,289,207 of record OZ014523.1, read on the forward strand.
ACGATCTCCATCTGCACAGTTCCTTACACTTTACAGCTTTTCAACTTAAACAAATTGACGCACCACGCTTGTCTTCCACCCCCGTATTCTCGATCCATATATCGAGCCATAACCCAGTTACTAAGCCTTTTACTTTGCATTTTCTATTTACTTTATTCAATTTATTTTTGCAAGTATCAACCTATGCCTTAGACTTAGGAGCTTGCACCCTCATTTATTTATTCTCGTTTATGCCTTTCAATCCAAAAGGGAAAGAATCCTGCAGTTGACTCAATGTCATAGGAAGTTTAGCCATCCCTAGTTCCTTTTCAACCTTAACCATTAGGAATTTTTATTTTACAACTTTTGGTGACTTTGCTAAAGTCACGTGAGTGTTTGCCATAACACTTACCTTCCCCCGCGAACCTTGAGCGTAACCAAGTATTCGTTAATCCTTAGGAGAACTACGAGTGCTCTGATTCTATACCCGATACGTAGGCATCGATGCGATGTTGTGCAAGCACCATTAGAAATAAAAACCTTAGGTTCCCTTAATTTTAACAAGCAATAAATAACAATAACACAAATTTTAACAAGAGGTTCCCGTAGGATACTGCGGATGCTTAGGATGCTAACACCTTCCCTAGGTATAATCAACCCCCGAACCTAGTTTCTCCTCATTTAGGGTTTTTACGATCTTTTTCCCTTTTCCCTTTGGATTAAATTAAAGTCAGTGGTGAACATAAATGTTTTGCGATTCAAGCTCACTTAATAGCTTGGTATCCGATTCTCACCGCAACAGAAAATGGCGACTTCACTGGGGACTCTATTTTTGAGGGTTAAGCCCACCTTGTATATTTGTATATTTGTTGTTGTATTGCTTGTTATTATTTGGGATTTTTGTTGGGTGTTCCATGTGTGGTGAGATAAGTCCTAACCCGGACTTGAGTGCAAAATAAGATAGGACGGTGGTATATTCAAGAAGGCTTGTAGGGAGTTGAGTCCCGACCAAGTTGACTTGAGACACCACCACTCAGCGGAGGCCTCCTCGGATGTAGTTTTGTTGATCGAGTTCAGTCGTGAAAGCATTACTATATTCGACCTGAGAGCCATTAATGCTGAGGACCGTAGAACATTTACCCCCACTTGGCCTTTTAGGGATGTAGTGCGATGACTATGAGGGTGCAAATCCGAAATAGTTGATACGCGATACTACACTCGGATGAGACTCTCTTGAGAATATTATTGATTACCAAGTTGAGTTGGGAAATCGGTAATATCCGAAAGATGGGACAATGATTCTGGGAACTTTTAGAACCCGTTGTACAGGTACAAATAAACTCATAGTACATACCTTTTTGGGAGGGTTGAACCTTTGACCTCATGCAAGCTTTGAACCTAAGCCTTGTTTGTGTTTGTGTATTCATTGCATTCACGCATCATGAAGCATCATTTTTACCAATTTAGTCAAGGAACTCAGAAACTCTATCTTTGCAGATATCGTAGGAATCATCATGGACTTTGGAAGAAGAAAGACTGTCAAGTACACATTCAAAACTCCCAAACTCGAAGACCTAAGGAAATTAAGAGATTTGGTTTTGGATCAAGAAGCCTTCATGGAGAAGCATAGGAGACTTTTAGCCTTACTTAAGACTGAGTGGGATGGAAGGTTGCTCTCTGTGATGCTCCAGTTTTATGATCCTCTCTACCACTGTTTTACGTTCCCTGATTACCAATTGGCGCCTACTTTGGAAGAGTATTCAGTTCTGGTGGGATCACGTGTTAAGGATGAGTTTCCATTGCCTGTTCTAGAGAAGGACCCTGAAGAAGCGGAGATTGCAAAGGCAACATATTTGAGTGTTCCTGAGGTCAAGGCAAATATGACCTATAAAGGAAATATTTTTGGATTCCCTACAAAGTTTTTGGTAGAAAGGGCCAAGAATTTTGTTAGTGTGAAGGATATGAAAGCTTTTGAGGCGACCTTTATTCTGCTAATATATGGAGTGTTACTTTTTCCAAGCTTTGAAGACTTTGTAGACCTGAACGCCATCAAAATCTTTCTGAAGAAGAACCTGGTCCCTACTTTGCTCGGAGACACTTACCATTCCATCCATCTGAGGAATCACCATAAGGGAGGGATGATTACTTATTGTGCATCATTGTTGTACGAGTGGTTTATTTCGCACTTGCCTAAGTCAGCTTCATTTTGGAATCTTAAGGATGGTTTGTGGTGGTCACAAAGGATCATGTCTCTTACCCACTCTGACATTAGTTGGTACAATCGTGTTTATGATGGAGCATTGATTATTGATAGCTGTGGTGATTTTGCTAATGTGCCTCTTCTTGGCACTAAGGGGGGAATCAGCTATAATCCAGTTTTGGCTCGCCGCCAACTCGGGTATCCGTTGAAGGACAAACCTAAGAGTGTTGAAGTGGAAGGAATTTTCTTTAAGGATGACGAAGAACCAGAGCTCAAGAAACAGATTATGCAAGCTTGGAAGTGCATCCATAGGAAGGGGAGGAGTAGCTTGGGAAAGCCGAATTGTGTTTCTATGGAACCCTATCTCCAATGGGTACGAGATAGGGCAATCAGTCCGAAGATGCCTTACCCTCGCCAGGATCCTATGACCTTCAAGAAACCCATTCTAATCTTTATGGATGATGCAGAGAAGCTGAAGATTGATTTGGAGAAAGAGCTTCGAGAGAAGAATGCATGGAAGAATCGACATCAGATCATCAATAGTGAGAATGAAGAACTTAGAAGACAACTGAAGATGAAGGAAGAAGAAGAGCTCTCCAACAAGAAAAGGAAAGCGCAAGAGGATTTATTTTCCTCCAGCACTCAAGGGGACACTTCTTGGAAGTCGATCGTGGATCAACTTATGCTTGAAAGGGCTCAGATGAAGGCACAAATCGAGAAGCTCAACTTGAGGCTTTTAGGAGAATCTCCTTAGGACTTTGTCTTTGTTTTTATTAAGCTTTGTTTGGGATTTTTGAAGTGTACTCAAGACTTTGTATCACTTTTTGAATTTAATGAAATCATATCCTTTTGATTACTATGTGTTCCTTGGTATTTGCAAATTGTTTCTTAAGTTCCTTGAATAAAATTTAATTTTCGCATTGCACTCATACATTTGGCATTTCATTTGCATTTTTCATGCAAAACTCATTCCCGTCATCTGCTCTCAATTCAGCTTTCACACTGAGGCTCTCACGCAAATACTACACTCGAGCTCAAGCCAGAAAGAGGATGGCTGAAAGAGACCAAGAGATGGACAGAGTTAACGAGGAGCTTACTGATATTCGTGGAAATATGGGTCAGATGATGGAAATGTTGCAGGTTATTCGAGCGAAGATGGATACCCAACAGACTGTGGTGTCAGAAATTGTCACTGCAACGACTGAGCCTCCGTCATCAGTCACTACCGCTGTGACCTGGCCTCCTTTTGGGCTTCCTCATGGATTCGTTCCTCCTTCTCAAGGTTTTGCTTCTCAAAGTTTTATTCCTTCTTCCCAAGGATTTGCTACTCAGGGTTTCTTCCCTCCTTCTCAAGGTTTTGCTTCTCAAAGTTTTATTCCTTCTTCCCAAGGACTTGCTACTCAGGGTTTCATCCCTCCTTCTCAAGGTTTTGCTTCCCAAAGTTTCATTCCCTCTTCTCAAGGATTGGCTACTCATGGATTCGTCCCTCCTTCTCAAGGTTTTGCTTCTCAAAGTTTTATTCCTTCTTCCCAAGGATTTGCTGCTCAGGGTTTCTTCCCTCCGTCCCAAGGTTTAGCTTCTCAAAGTTTCGCACCTCCTTCTCAGGGCATGGCATTTCCTTCCCAAGGTTTTGTGCCTCCTCCTCATGGATTTGCTGCTCAACAGACTATTCCGGTGACTAATGAAGAGAACCATGCAGTTGCTGACTTTACACCAGACATTGTGCACACCCGTGCCCAACCATACTTTAATGACCATCAGGCGTATGAAGCGCCAGATATGTCTGAAAACGAAGATGAGAAACATGAGAAGATGCAAGAGAATTTTGATACCCTTGAAAAAAGGTTAAGAGCAATTGAAGGTGACCAGATCTTTGGGGCCGCTGCTAGAGAGATGTGTCTGGTGTCTGGATTGGTAATACCTCCAAAGTTCAAGATACCCACTTTTGATATGTATGAGGGCGCAACTTGTCCTAAGAACCATCTCTTGATGTACTATCGAAGAATGGCTACGCAGGTGGACAATGATAAATTAATGATCCACTGTTTCCAGGACAGTCTGAAGGGAATCTCCTCCAAATGGTATCTAACGCTTGACCAATCGAAGATTCGCAGTTTCCAAGACTTGGCAGATGCTTTCATCCAGCAGTACAAATACAATATGGACCTTGCTCCCGATAGGAGGCAACTGTTGAGTATGTCACAAAAGGATTTTGAATCATTTAAAGAATATGCTCAGAGGTGGAGAGGGACCGCTTCTCAGGTAGAGCCCCCATTGACTGAAAGAGAATTAGCTGACTGGTTTGTTGACACTGTGCGTCCAGAATTCTATGAGAGAATGGTGGGAAGCATAACTGCTAGTTTCTCTGATTTAGTGGATGTGGGAATCAAAGTTGAACTTGGTTTGAAAAGTGGAAAGATGAGTGGTGCATCTGGAAGTTCCAGCACTGGTAGTGGAAGTAATGTCAAGAAATTTACCAGTAATTTCCACAAGAAGAAAGAGGGCGAGACGAATGCAATAATGACAAGTCAAAGAAGAAATCCGCTTTGGCAGAGACCTCCACCTATGGCTCAACAGCAGTATGCTCATCTGCCACAGTATGCCCAACATCCTTATGTAGCGGCGGTTCAACCGTCATTTAATCCACAAGTCCCCATGTATCGGCCAACTCAAGCAGTACCGATGTATCAACAAGCGGCTCCAGTGGTTCCACCTTATCAGCTAATGCTCAACAATCCAGGCTATCAACAAGCGCCCAATGCTTCAGCCTACCAGCAGAGGACTCCAGCTCCTCATCCGAATTCCAACTTTCAGAACAGAAGACCAGGAGGAAGGCCTCCTAATCCTTGAATCCCTATGACTTATACTGAATTATACCCTTCACTGCTGAAGAAAGGTTTGGTTACTCCAAGGCCTTTGGGTCCTCCACCAAATCCGCTCCCACCAAATTACAACTCAAATGCCCATTGTTTATTCCATGAAGGTGCCCCAGGGCAAGATTTGGAGGGTTGTTATGCTTTGAAGTACATCGTGAAAGATTTGATGGAGAAAAACATTCTGTCATTTGGGAATACTGGTCCGAATGTCAAAGATAATCCTTTACCCAAGCATGGGTCCATAAATGCCATTGTTGACGAGTCTGACGAAGGTTTGATTTTCAACGCCACAGAGATCAAGACTCCGCTTAGAGACTTCCATGCGAAGTTAGTAGAAGTGGGTTTGTTGAAAAACTGTCATAAGAATTGCGAAGCTTGTGCAAGTAACCCAAAGGGATGTGAATTGGTCTTAAAAGATGTTCAAGATTTGATTAATCTGGGTGTTTTACAAGTAAGCGGTCGTGTGAAGAAGAATGAAGTGGCAGTGATTGAACCCATTTTTAACTTGCCTGAATCTGACTCTACCTTGGTGCCAGTGTTCAACCTGCTTGAGTCCTCAAGAGTTCAACCCATCTTTAACATGCCAGAGCCTGTGGTGCCCATTTTCAATATACCTGAGCCAAGGTTTGAACAAAGGAGTAACCCTTTCCTTTATGAAGACACTAAAGCAGTTCCATGGAAGTATGATACAGGGAGAGTTCATCAGAAAATTGATAAGGATAGCCAGAAAGAGAGTTCAAAAGTGGCAAGTGCTGACATAGCGGGTGCAGGTCATTTAACTCGCAGTGGTCGTGTTTACACTCAGCAAGTCAATACGGTTCCGCCTAAAGAAGTCATTCCAGTTGTTGCCAACCAGGATAAAAGGGTAGTCTTGGGAGAAGAGGATGCAGAATTTCTCAGAATCATTAAGAAGAGTGATTATAAGGTTATTGATCAGCTACATCAAACGCCTTCCAAAATATCTATCCTATCACTTCTTATGCATTCACCGGCCCATCGGAGTGCTCTCCAGAAATTACTAGCCCAAGCCCATGTTACACATGATATAACAGTGAATCAGTTTGATGGAGTCATTGCCAATATTACTGCATGTAACAATCTCAGCTTCAGTATGGAGGATCTTCCAAAGGAAGGCTTGGACCATAACCGTGCTCTCCACATATCTGTAAAATGTCAAGAGGATACTTTAGCAAGAGTTCTTGTGGATACATGATCTTCATTGAATGTTTTGCCGAAAAGAACGCTTGCCAAGTTATCTTATCAAGGGGCAGAGATGATCCCCAGTGCACTGATTGTGAAAGCTTTTGATGGGTCAAGGAGGACTGTTATTGGAGAAGTAGACTTACCGATCTTGATTGGGCCACAGGTGTTCAAAATCACTTTCCAGGTTATGGACATTAACCCCAATTACAGTTGCTTGCTGGGAAGACCTTGGATCCATGCTGCTGGGGCAGTCACTTCTACCCTGCATCAGAAGATGAAGTTTGTAGTCGATAATAAGCTGGTAACTGTGTCTGGTGAAGAAGATCTCATGGTTAGCAACCTTTCATCCTTTAGCTATATTGAGGCTGATGAAGATGCTTTGGAAACTTCTTTCCAAGCTCTTGAGATAGCCAATGCTGTCCTTTTGGAAGTTGAGGAACCAAAAGGGAAGGGTATCCCATCTTTTGCGTCGCTGAAGAGTACCATTTCCACCATTGAAGAAAGAAGCTATGAAGGTTGGGGTGATGTCATTGAAGTCAAGCAGAAGCTAGATCGCTGCGGGTTGGGTTACAAACCGACTCATGTGAAGGAAGGAGCGTCAACCTCCGTGAAAGGACGTCTGAAGACCATCCAAGAGGTGTTTTCTAGTGCTGGTTACCAGATCAATGCAATCGATGGAGGTTCTGAAGATGAAGATGTGAATCATTTGGTGTATCAGTGTGGAGAAGCCTTGGACAATTGGGAAGTAGTCGAGATCCCAGAGTTTTTTCCATTGTCAAAGTAATTTATTGTTTTTAAATGTTTTCAAAGTTCCCTAGCTCTGCCCAAGGCTATGGGAGTATTTTGTAGGGCCCCTTCTCATTTTCAAAGTTATTATCAATGAAGGCATTTTGTTAAACTCTTATTTTGATCATTTACTGTTTTTCTCTATCTCTCTCTTTTCACTTTTTCAAAGAAAATGGCAATCTTTCAAAACCAATAAAAAGTTTTTTCTCTTGCATTTCTCTATCTTCCACTTTTAATAAAAGCAAATCATTATCATATGCAGAATAAACGAAAACCCTGTTGAATCCAATGACTCTACATTCTCTCCTAACTTTGATTCGCCCATCTACCAAGCGGAAGATGAAAGTGAGGAAGATTGTGACATTCCGGAAGAACTGGCAAGATTAGTTGAGTATGAGCACACAGATCTCCAGCCACATAAGGAGCAGGTAGAGACCATCAATCTTGGCACTGATGAAGACAAGAAGGAAGTCAAGATTGGTACAACACTTGGGGAAGACATCAGAGAAAGATTGGTCAAGCTTCTCAGAGAGTATGTAGATGTGTTTGCATGGTCATATCAGGATATGCCTGGTTTAGACACAGACATAGTGGTCCACAAGTTGCCTCTTCGATCAAATTGTCCTCCTGTAAAGCAAAAGCTTCGAAGAACAAGACCAGACATGGCTCTGAAGATTCGAGAAGAGGTCAAAAGGCAGTTTGATGCGGGATTCCTCGCAGTTGCAAAGTACCCTGAGTGGGTAGCTAATATTGTGCCAGTCCCTAAAAAAGATGGCAAAGTCAGAATGTGTGTAGACTATAGGGATTTGAACAAAGCCAGTCCGAAGGACGATTTCCCTCCTCCGCATATTGACACTTTGGTTGACAACACTGCTAAATTTGCTGTTTTCTCCTTCATGGATGAGTTTTCAGGATACAACCAGATCAAGATGGATCCTGATGATATGGAAAAGACTACATTCATCACACCATGGGGCACTTATTGTTACAAGGTTATGCCATTTGGTCTCAGAAATGCAGGAGCCACTTATCAGAGGGCAATGGTCACTCTTTTCCATGACATGATGCATAAAGAGATAAAAGTTTATGTGGATGATATGATTGCCAAATCACGGAGTGAGGAGGATCATTTGAGTCATCTACTGAAGTTATTTGAGCGCCTCAGAAAGTTCCAACTGCGTCTGAATCCAGCTAAGTGTACCTTCGGTGCCCGATCAGGGAAGTTACTTGGTTTTATTGTTAGTCAACAAGGTATTGAAGTAGATCCAGATAAGGTCAGAGCAATTCAAGAGATGCCAGCTCCAAAGACAGAAAAGCAAGTCAGAGGTTTCCTAGGAAGATTGAACTACATCTCCAGATTTATCTCCAACATGACTGCTACTTGTGAGCCTTTATTCAAGTTACTCCGGAAGAATCAAGCGATCGAGTGGAGTCCTGATTGTCAACTGGCTTTTGAGAAGATTAAGGTTTACTTATAGGAACCCCCTATTTTGATCCCACCTACCCCAGGGAAGCCTCTTTTCATGTACCTGACTGTACTCGAGAGATCTATGGGTTGCGTATTAGGCCAACAAGACGAAACTGGTCGTAAGGAGCACACCATTTATTACTTAAGTAAGAAGTTCACAGACTGTGAAAGCAGATATTCGCTTTTAGAGAAGACTTGCTGCGCCTTGGCATGGGCTGCTAGACGCCTCAAGCAGTACATGATTTGTCACACTACTTTGTTGATCTCGAAAATGGATCCAATAAAGTACATCTTTGAGAAGCCTGCTTTGACTGGAAGACTCGCCCGTTGGCACATGTTGTTATCCGAGTATGATATCCAGTATGTAACCCAGAAGTCTATTAAAGGCAGTGTTTTATCTGAATACCTTGCTGATCATCCTGTCGAAGATTATGAACCTTTGAAATTCGATTTCCCGGATGAAGACATTATGTTGATAAAGGACTGTGAAGTTCCAGGTCCAGATGAGGGTCCCGAGCCAGGGTCTCGTTGGAAGATGATGTTTGATGGTTCCTCTAACTACATGGGGCATGGTGTAGGAGTTGTTTTGATGAACCCTGATGGCGGTTATACTCCCTTCACGGCTAGATTGTGCTTTGAATGTACAAACAACATTGCTGAGTATGAAGCGTGTGTTTTAGGTATCGAAGCTGCAATCGATACTAGAATCAAGATTCTGGATGTATATGGAGACTCAGCTTTGGTAATATACCAAGTCAAAGGTGAATGGGAGACCCGTGATGAGAAGTTGATCCCATACCGTGCCCATATTGTGGAGTTAATTAAATACTTTGACGAAGTCACTTTCCATCATGTTCCGAGGGCAGAAAATCAAATTGCAGATGCTTTGGCTATGTTGGCATCTATGTTTCAAGTCAGATTTCTTAATGAAGCTCCACTCATTACAATCGAGCGAAGAACTGCACCAGCCTACTGCCTACTGGTCGAAGAAGAAACTGATGAGAAACCGTGGTTCTATGACATCAAGAATTATTTGCAGAATCAGGAGTACCCAGCTGACGCAACAAATCTAGACAAGAAGACTTTAAGAAGATTGGCGTCCAAGTTTTTCCTCAGCAACAATGTGCTTTACAAGAGAAATCATGATATGGTTCTGCTCAGATGTGTGGACAAGCGCGGAGTGGACTTATTGATCAGGGAAATCCATGAAGGATCATTTGGAACACATGCCAATGGACATGCCATGTCCAGGAAGATTTTGAGAGCTGGATACTTCTGGTTGACCATGGAATCAGATTGTTTCAAGTATGCCAGGAAGTGTCGTAAATGCCAGATTTATGCCGACAAGGTGCACGTACCTCCAACACTTTTGAATGTTCTGTCATCACCTTGGCCTTTCTCAATGTGGAGCATTGACATGATAGGGGCAATTGAGCCTAAAGCTTCCAATGGTCATCGGTTTATCTTGGTCGCAATCGATTACTTCACCAAAATGGGTAGAAGCAGCTTCCTACGCCAATGTGACAAAGCAAGTGGTTGCCCGCTTCATCAAGAACCAAATTATCTGCCGTTATGGAATCCCAAGCCGAATCATAACAGATAATGGGACCAATTTGAACAACAAAACAATGAAAGAGTTGTGTGAGACGTTCAAGATTGAACATCATAACTCTTCTCCGTATCGTCCGAAGATGAATGGAGCTGTTGAAGCTGCAAACAAGAACATCAAAAAGATTCTGCAGAAGATGATAAAAACTTACAAAGATTGGCACGAAATGTTACCATATGCTTTACACGGATACAGAACATCAGTTCGCACTTCAACAGGGGCAACCCTTTCTCTCTGGTGTATGGGATGGATGCGGTTCTCCCTATCGAAGTAGAGATACCATCTTTGAGAATCTTGATGGAAACCAAACTAGAGGAAGCTGAGTGGGTCCAAAACAGGTTTGACCAATTGAACCTCATTGATGAGAAGAGAATGACCGCCATGTGCCATGGCCAGTTGTACCAGAAGCGCATCAAGAGAGCATTTGACAAGAAAGTCCATCTCCGAGAATTCAAAGAAGGAGATCTTGTACTCAAGAAAATCTTGCCAGTCCACAAAGACATGCGTGGAAAATGGAGTCCCAACTATGAAGGCTCATATGTTGTGAAGGTGGCATTCTCCGGAGGTTCCTTAATCCTTACAACTATGGATGGTGAACAGCTGAAGCACCCGGTGAATTCTGATGCAGTCAAAAAATATTATGCCTAAATAAAACCCGGTAGGTCGAAAACCAGAAATGGCGACCTAGGCAAAAATGGGTATCCCGGTGGATCAAAACCTATGAAGGAGATCCAGGCAAAAGTTAGGGATAAAAAATGAAAAATAAGAGCTCGCTAAGTTGAAAACCCGAAAGGGCGGCTTAGGCAAAAAAGAGCGTCCCGGTGGATTGAAAACCCGAAAGGGCGGTCCAGGAAAAAGTTAGGGACAAAGGCATTTGACTGTAGCAGATGGTGTTTACCATTACTGAAGAATCATACTGGAAGACCAATCCAACTGCTCTTGTCAGAAGCAAGGTGTCGGGCAGTTCTAGTTATTAGGGATTGTAGTGGTCGTTGGATTCAATGTAGACCTTTCCCCATTGCCATTTTCAAACTGTAATTTCCCATGGAGTTTTTGCCATTGGCAAGCTACCATTCTTGAATAAAATACAAACTTTGCCAATGAATTTTGTTGTTCAGCTTCTTATTTTCTTTGTTATGCAAAATGCCATCACTTGATTACTATTTAACTCTGAAAATGACAAGTTTTTTTTAAGGAAATGTTTTTGAAAACATGCTGAAAAACTTTTAAGTTTCTTTGACTTTGGAAAATTTAAAAAAACTTCTGTTTCCCCAAGAAGTCCTGGTTTGCAACAACACTTTTATACTACTATTACAGAAATCCCCATAGAAGTTCGAAACTGATAACACTCTTGGATGGATCCTTGGACCAAGCATGATTTCCAAGTTCGAAGACATCTCCCCAGTGTTTTTTCATTTGCTCATCTAAGTATTGGTGTTGAGAGCCTACTCCCTATTTGAGTCTTGTCGAAACTCTTTGTCTCTTTAGAGTCAACATTTGCATATCATGATCATTCTCATCATGCTCAATCATGCGCATTTGACATTAGCATTTGTCTTTCCCCAGTTGTCGTCTGTTTATTTCCAAGTCCAGATATCATTAGTGTTCAATTTGAAAATTCGTTGTTGTTTGTACCCGAAGTTTGGTTTACCAATGTTTTTGTCCCCAGTAATTGCTGGTGTTCCCTGTGGAATTCTAATTGTGGTTGGTTTTGTCTTTATGACCATTAATACCCCCTTGAAGTCCAATTGTCATTGGCACAAATCTTTTGAGCAGGTCGTGAAGCCTGTTGCTTAAATCCAAGTCCATTTGTTTTTGCACACACTTGTACCTTTCTCCTGATGGTTCCTGAAGGAATTTCCAGAGGTTAGATGTTTTATCTTATTTGAAAACTCCAACATGTTTTGTTGTTAGCCGGTCGCCTAGAGCCGTTGATCTATCTTTGGGTGATTTGCATTCTATCCCCAATGCTAGCTGGTCGCATAGAGCCACTACTAAATCAATGTGATTTCCTTCCTTATCCTCCGTGGAAGCAGTTACATTTGAACTTGCTAATTTACCGTTTTGGATACTTGGTCTTTATCATTCTTAGTGTCAACCGGTTTTCTAACCTGTTGCGCATTCACTTTGAGGGTATCTTGGCTTCTATTCTTAGTGTCAACAGGTCTCGACCTTATTGCGCTTCCACTTCGAGTATTTTTGTTGTTATTCATGGTGTCAGTTGGTCGCATCGAGCCGCTGCGCATTCACCTTGAATAAGCTTGTTGTCATTCTCAGTGACAGTTGGTCGCATCGAGCCGCTGTGCATTCACTTTGAATGTTTATTTTGTTGATTATTCTTAGTGTCAGTTGGTCGCATCGAGCCGCTGCGCATTCACTTTGAATTTTGTGTCATTTCTATTCTTAGTATCAGTTGGTCGCATCGAGCCGCTGCGCATTCACTTTGAATTTTGTGTCATTTCTATTCTTAGTATCAGTTGGTCGCATCGAGCCGCTGCGCATTCACTTCGAATATGTTGTTGCTTTTTACTTCTCAAAGTCATTTGGTCGCATAGAGCCATTGGTCAACCACTTCGATTTATTCCTTGTCTTATTCGTATTCTTGGTGTCAGTTGGTCGCATCGAGCCACTGTACAGTCACTTTGAATTTTGTTTTGTCTGTGTTCGTTGATCCAACGCCTTGGATTTTCTTTTGTTCCCGTCTTTTCTTATTCTTAGTGTCAACAGTTACACTTGAACCTGTTGATTTATCACTTTGAATACTTCCCGTTTTCGTTTCTTTGTCCCCAGTGTATGTTATCCCCAGTGAGTCTTGGCTCGTGGTCGTCAATTTATCTCATTCTGTTCGTTCATACCATAATCGTCATTCATTGCATAGTTGTTACAGAGTTAGATAGTTTGTAGTCCAGCATAACACTGCATTTAGGGGCAAAATTTCCGGTTATTTCTATATTTAAATACCTTTCACCCTGATCTCATGAGTGCCTATCGTCATTCACGCCATCTGGTAAAGTTATTTAAATAGGGGCAACTGTCACACCCCAAATTTTACCCCTAACTGCTCGCATAATACATTCTTTGCATTTAGAAGAGAATTTCCAGATTTAATTTCTTGTTGCTTTCAACTCATTTTCAAGCTATTCATTAATTTAATTTTAATTTCTATTTCTCATTTCTAACCTTTTAATTCATTTTCGTGTTTTTAATTTTAACTTTAATTTTAATTTCTATCTCTATTTTATTCTCAAAGTTTTGTTAAAAAAAATGTAATTTTATTTCCAATTTTAAAGTTTTTTTAAATGTAATTTTATTTCTATTTTCAATTTTCAAAGTTTTTATTTCTTAATGTGATTTTATTTTTAACTTTTATTTTTAATTCACCTTTTTTAGTTTAGTTTCCATTTCTAATTTAATTGTAATCTCTAATTGTTTATTTCTTTTAATCCATTTTCAAGTTTCTATTTCTAATTTAATTTCAATTTCTAATTTTATTTTTAGTTTAAGATTTCATTTCTAATTTAATTCCAATTTCCATTTTTTTATTTATTTTAATTCATTTTAAATTTTAATTCCAAGATTTTTTTTTCATTTTTCATTTTATTCCAATTTCCATTCCAATTCATCCCAAGTTCAAATTTCATTCCAAAATTGATTCCATATCCATGTTACAGTTGCATTTAAAAAAAAAAAGAATTTCATTACATTCCATATCCATGTTACAATTGCATAGAAGTAGAATTAAAAAAAAAGAGAAGAAAGAAAAATGGGACAACATATCATGTCTTAACAAAATTCAGCAGGGACCACAATGTACAACAGCCACCCACAAGGCACAATTCAGCCTGCTCCACAGCCACCCACAGCAGCACACAGCACACAAACAGCCTCTGCTCCACTTCCTCCACTACAACCAAAATTCAGACTTTGTCTCCCTTCCTCCAACCCTTCACCTACAAGTTATCAGTACACAATTTCAAATCAAAAAAACCATGAAAGGTCCTATATAATATACACTGTTACATTAGAGAAAGGAGAACAAAACACAGCCATCAAAAATACCAAAACAGCCATCACAGAACAAAAAACAGCCATCAAAAATACCAAACACACACAGAACAGCCCTCAAAACACACACAGAACAACCCTCAAAAACACACAGAACAGCCCTAAAAAACACTACAGAACAGCAACAAAAAACCCAAAAAACAGCCACAAAAAACCCAAAAAACAGCCACAAAAAAAACACTACAGAACAGCCACTAAAAAACAACCAGAACAGCCAAAAAAACTTCAGAAGAACATCAGAAGAGGAAGGGAGAAGTTAAAGGTTCAAAGCATAAAGAAAAGGGAACTCACTCGATTCGTACCAGAGCTTTCGCCGTGCAAAGGTTCTTCCGGATTTGTCTTCGATCGGTAATCTTTATTTTCCTCCCTCTTTTATTTTGCTTGTTTGGTGTGCTTCTGTTTGCTTTAACTTTGAGTCCTTTGCCAAATGTAACTTTTGCTCATGCTGAGCCACCACTTAAACCGTGACGAAACCGTGTGAACCACCATCTATCATCTTCTTTCACAACTAACACCTGCACAAGAACAGAACCAAACTTCAAAAAAATAACTCAAAAAAAATCATAGCAAAATAAATCACTCTTCATACCACAAACATAACCACTGTCATCACTGAACCGAAAGCCTCACCGCAGACCCGTTCACCGTAGAAACCCTTCACCTGCAAATCAAAACCAACAGGAGGAAAAGGAGATAAGGATTCATTTATTTTACCCACCAAAGAAACCAAAGAGAAAAAACAGAACTTAAAACACAAGCCTTCACAGATTTTTTTCCATGAATAAAACCTTCAATCTTCTCTTCCGAATCCATCCAAACCCAGCAACCTTCAATCTAGCACCTCCACTTGCCACTCACATTCACCACGCCACACACACAGTCCGCACAACAATTGCCTTCACTCCTACACAACAATTTCTTGTTCGAACCACAACAATTCCGCCAACTTATACAATGACTACATTCCACTCACAATCCTCTCCTTTCCATAACAAACCTTTTTTTTTTCATAAAACACTCACACTTTCATTTTTAAAACAACAGAGAAATTCAAGGCAATGTAAAATACGAATCATACAATACTCTCCTTTCTCTTGCTCGTTACTCTTCTATGGCTCAACCACAATCATCTTCATTAACCACAAAACCAAACTCACAACCACTGATAAATCTTCTACTTTCTGCATAACCGAACAAACCACAAAACCATTATCACCTTTTCAACCAATCCTCATACCTCTTAAATCTTCTACCACCTTTTAAAAACACACAAACTCATACCATAAGACCATTTCATTATCTTTTTACACATTCTCTGATAACAACCGCCAACCACTGAAAATCATCACCTTCTGAACACAAATCCAAACCCTTAACCTCTCATAAAAACTCTTATCCTCATTCTTCATCCTCCTGAAAAATTCGAACCACTCTCCATATCTTCACAACTCACCATCAAATCTTAAACAAACTTGTTCAGACCTGAACCAATGGAAATAAGGAAAGAGTGAGATAACCGATTCAGACAGAGAGATTAGAGTGAGAGCTGAGAAACCGAAAAACTTACCGAAAACTGAAGCTGCCATCAAACTCACCGCCCACGAACTTTCTCAAACCTTTCCAACAAACCAAGCCCAAAACCATAACACAGAACCTGTTCGAACCCAAACCCTCCCCTATCAGCCACTAAGCAACAGTTCTGCCGCCAAAAAAAAAAGACAGAACTGACAGTTCAAACACTTCTTCCTTTGACCTCAACCCAACAACATAAAACCGAAAACATTGAAAACGGCCACAACCCTCACCGTTCAAACTCAACCAAACAGATTCGCTATGTCCCTCACCACCGCAAGAAAAACATGGCCGAAACAGAACTCAAGCTCGCCGCTCACCATCAACAAAACC
Source organism: Lathyrus aphaca (assembly GCA_963966055.1). Classification (NCBI taxonomy): domain Eukaryota; kingdom Viridiplantae; phylum Streptophyta; class Magnoliopsida; order Fabales; family Fabaceae; genus Lathyrus; species Lathyrus aphaca. The sequence goes on from OZ014523.1 coordinate 503,305,298, forward strand.
CACCCACCAATTGCAAAACCAGAGACGAAAAATCCGAAAACCTTAGCCAACTCACAAAACATCTCACGCAATACTCACCATTTCACCTCCACCACCTCTTCACAAACCTTCTCCAACAACACAGCCAACACCCTGTACAACAATCAAAAAATAGATGAAGAAGTTGAAACAAGAGTGAGCAGTTTTTATAAACAAAAATAAGCCTTGAAACTGAACCGCTGAGAAGCGAACTAGAACGAGAAAACCAGAACAAATTTGAAAACCAACCCTCGCCTGAACCAAATCTGAAGCCACCACCGTGATTACAGATTCGAAAAACTCCATCCACCGTGAAAGCTTTCCTTCCAAACTCACGAAACCATACCTACGCCACTGAAAAAACAAGAGAAAAATCGTTGTTAGAACAAATCCGGAGAGAGACGCAAATGATATTTCAAAACTGTGAAAGAGATTGACGCAAGCCAAAGCTCAGACCTGAATCAACCTCAAGCACTCATCCGCCAAACTGAAAACCTCTCCGTGAAAAGCTTGGATAACCTTAAATACACTCTGCAGAAATCCTTTGAATTCAAGCTTCAAACAAAAAAACAATAAACCATCTCCTTTTCATTCACCACCATCTACTCACTGCAAAAAAAAACATAAAACACAGACCTCATAAACCTTCCATACAACCATAAACTTAAAAAAAAACTCATATTTTCAGAACCATTTCTTTCTTCTCTAAACACAACTTTCAAACCATTTTTTTCCATCAAATCTGAAAAGATACAGACCGGAAAAAGATGACCAATGTTAACTCCCTGAAATCGAAAAATCCTAAACTGTTACAAACCAGAACCAAAACAGCAGCCTTCAACTCTTCATCACCCTTCAACCCACTTCATCATCTCCACCAAACTATAACACCAACCCGCAAGCCGGAAACCGAAGCCACCCCCTTCACCTGCATAACACTTAACAACATTCAACCTCAAACCAAAACAGAACCACAAAGAAAAACCAAAAACTGAGATGAAGAGAGGATGAAAACGAACCAAAACTTTGTCACCAAAACTACCTTCAGAAATCGCTGCGAGAAACAAACTTCACAGACCATTTTTTTGAAACCCTTTCAACACACAAATACATACCAAATCACCTCACCATCCGCCATCATCGGCGCAAACCCTCCATAGGTTCTACCACCTTGAGAACCCTCTCCGCAAACCTTGCCTCCGTCCAAGCCACATCGCACCTCTCTCATCTCAAACTTATAACAGCAACTCATTTTCACTCATCACTCAACAATGCCGCCGATCCAAGTTCAATATCCAGTCTTCAACTCAACTCACTAACTCTGTTTCACCATAACAAACTCAAAATCACCCATCCGTATCATCTACACTCAGCTCCACCATTTCCCAAACTCAATCAAAACCTCAGTCACCGCGAAATCGAACCAAAGCCATACCTTCGAAAAAACGCAGAAGCTGAAATAAAAGAACAGACTCACCTTCAGCAAACCTTCAAGCATCAACACCAATCAGAACCAATATCACCTTCAACGAAACACCACTTCATCCGCAGAACCAAAGCCGTCAATACCATCGCAACATCGTTTCAAACCATCACCAACTTGTCAACCTTCATTGCTGAAAACAACTTCAAACGACCCCTCCTTACACTTTCAACCATCCCGCCGCCACCTACAAAACCATTTTCATCAACACATAAGCCTTCAAAAACCACCCTCACCGCGAACCACCGTCGGACGAAACCGCCGACCATCATCATCATCTTCAGCCCTCATCAAACAAATCGCCTTGATTTCACCAAAATCTCCGACCGAACCACCCCACCGTGAATCGCAACCGAATCCTTCACAAAAAAAACCGTCCGGAAACCTTCCACCCAAACCTCCACCTTTCTCCTCTCAAAACCCAACGAACTCATCGATACACCCCTCAACGACCAAACTCAGTTCTTCCCCTTCAAATCCGAACCCACCAAAAATGAAATCTGAAAACCCCAAGACGCAGGTCGCCGCCGCCAACCCCTCCAAACCCCAAAACAGAATGATAACAGAGATGGGTGAGAAATCGCGAGAGACGAGCAAGTGAGAGAGATCGAAACTTGAGAGAGAGGCACCGCAAGCGCTGTTTCGAAACGCAGGGAGAGACCGTCGCGAGTTGAGGGTGGGTTTTATTTTCTGATGTGTCTATTTCTTTGTTTATGTTAATTGTGTTTTTTTCAAAATATTTCTTGGTGGTTGTAAACAAACTCTTTTGTTTCATGATTGGGTGAAGCCCACAAGATTTCTTTTTCACACACGTCTTTGAAGCCAACGCACACCCTCTACATGTTTTTTTTGTTTTTTTGTTTTTTTATTTTTTTTAAATATATTTTAGTGTTGCTATTGGGCCGAACCCATTTATCCTGCTATGCACACAACCAAAGTCAGCGAAGGCACCCCCTGTTTTTATTTCTTTTGTTATTTTTAGATTTAGTTAAAGTCTCTACTAGTGTTTTTTTAACTTAATTCTTGCTCAATATTTTCATTTGTATTTATTTTTCTATTTTTTGGGCCGATGATATGACAAAAAGTCACGATAAATCGTTTCCGATTAATCGTGACCAATATGAGGCCATTCATTTATTTATTTTTTATTCTATTTAATTTATTCTATTTAATTTATTCTATTACACAATTTATTTCACTTTATTTGTTTTTTTTATTATTTATTTCTCGCACTTTTACACCATATTAACATTAATTTTCAAGATAATAAATCCTTGGTCCAACGCCAAGTGAACTTCACATACACTTCACTCACACACGTAAGTCGGTCGTTTTACGATCTCCATCTGCACAGTTCCTTACACTTTACATCTTTTCAACTTAAACAAATTGACGCACCACGCTTGTCTTCCACCCCCGTATTCTCCATCCATATATCGAGCCATAACCCAGTTACTAAGCCTTTTACTTTGCATTTTCTATTTACTTTATTCAATTTATTTTTGCAAGTATCAACCTATGCCTTAGACTTAGGAGCTTGCACCCTCATTTATTTATTCTCGTTTATGCCTTTCAATCCAAAAGGGAAAGAACTCCTGCAGTTGACTCAATGTCATAGGAAGTTTAGCCATCCCTAGTTCCTTTTCAACCTTAACCATTAGGAATTTTTATTTTACAACTTTTGGTGACTTTGCTAAAGTCACGTGAGTGTTTGCCATAACACTTACCTTCCCCCGCGAACCTTGAGCGTAACCAAGTATTCGTTAATCCTTAGGAGAACTACGAGTGCTCTGATTCTATACCCGATACGTAGGCATCGATGCGATGTTGTGCAAGCACCATTAGAAATAAAAACCTTAGGTTCCCTTAATTTTAACAAGCAATAAATAACAATAACACAAATTTTAACAAGAGGTTCCCGTAGGATACTGCGGATGCTTAGGATGCTAACACCTTCCCTAGGTATAATCAACCCCCGAACCTAGTTTCTCCTCATTTAGGGTTTTTACGATCTTTTTCCCTTTTCCCTTTGGATTAAATTAAAGTCAGTGGTGAACATAAATGTTTTGCGATTCAAGATCACTTAATAGCTTGGTATCCGATTCTCACCGCAACACCTTGAATCGACGTGATCAAGACTCTCAGAATTGAAACTCAACGATTTCGAAAAACCACAGCATACAAAACAACGTGAAACATCTTAATCAAGCTAAAGAGTCGAGAAATTACCTGATGGAGTTAATCAAATTTTGTGGTTCCGGCGAGATTTTCAGGCGGATTTTCTATTCCTTTATCCGTTCGATCGTTCTGCTTCTTGCGTGTGTTTTCTATTCCAATTCACTTCTTCTACTTCTGATTTTGCGATTTATCGTCGTTGTTCATGATTGATGAATCTTGCACTCTGAATCATGGATTTGCATGTATGAAGTTACTTTTGAAGACACAGATTGGTGAAGATTATTGATGCAGATTCATGAATATGAGTATTAAAGGTTGATAAAATGTTGATGATCGAGGTTGCATAGAGCTTGGAGAGTGATGAAAGGTTGAATATAGATTGATGAAGGTTTGAGAAGGTGATGAATATGGTGATTGAAGAAAGTTCAGAAAAACGAAAAATGTGAGAGAACTTTAGAAGTTGCAGCAAGGTGGTTCTTTACATAGTCACACAATTCGCAATTCGCTCTGGTACGTGGTACGAATTCGGGTACGCGGTATGCAACTCTAAAAAAAATCGGTACGTGGGGGTTGGTATAGTCGGTACGTCATTTCGGTTCGTGGTACGTTATTTGGGTTTGTCGTATGAAAAATATAATAATATATAAATTGTAATTAAAATATATTAAGTAAAACAATTAAATGATAAAAAAAATTACTTGTTCTTGGGATTTATATTTTATAGGAATGAATATAGTGGTTATTACACTTTACAATGTCCCACATCGGTTGTATCTAACTTGTTGATGGAAAGCTAGCTTATAAATAAATGAGTGCCTTGCAGTTTCTCATTAGAGTTTCCCAATACATGTTCAAGTGCTTTGCTTGATATGTGGGGCCAGTAATAGCTGAAGAAGAATAGTTAATATATTTAAGTTTTAAATAGTAAAATATCTAGTCATGTTGTTCTGGATTAAGCTATGCTTATTCATGTGGGACCAGTAATTTGACAATAAAATTAGTTCAAAATTTTGTGTGCAGTTTCTTAAGGTTCGCTGGGTACGTTGACTTTTGCGTATTTTGTGAGAATTATCGTGACCGCGAACCGGTTCTCACGTACCAACTCGCGGTTCCATGGGTTTGTTACGAATTATGTGACTATGGTTCTTTATAGAATATCATAAGGGTAGTTTTGAGATTCCTCAGGTAATTTCAGTTAGATTTCGGTTATGGTGTGTTAGAGTTTGTTAGGAGATTTTATAACTGATTTTTTTTTTGATGAAATTTTCTTGATTTTTCTTCTCGCTAAGCTGTTATGAATTTCTGGTTTTTTGTTATCAGCTTTTGAGAGATTGGAGAGTGCGCTTTTTTCAGATTAAAATTAGAATTTTGTTAGAGTTTTCTTGTTATTTTTTTTAAACAATTTCTTCTGATATCCATTGAAGAGTGATGAAGAGCTTCTAATAGTGAGTATCAAGATCTGAAGGCAAAATTCAGCAAGCCTTTCTTCAATTTTTTCTCTGATTTTTTAACTATGACTTTTGTTATTTTTGTTGGAGCTGATAAATTTTCTTTGACTGATATGAGTAAATTGGTTCTTATATTCTTTTGCTAATCAATTCCAGCTTTTTCATTTTTGAGTTTTTTTCCTTGTTGCCTGGTGATTGACTTTGGTTTGCATACTAACCATCTTTCTTATTCATGTTATTGTTAGAGCATCGTTTGACTTGGAACCCTTGAATCAACTTGTTCATGTGATATTGACATCAAGAAGAAACTTGTTGGCATGAAAAATGAAATGCCCATGACTTTGAAGCATGGATGATGGAATTTGGATTTGAAGGTGAAGATAATTAACATCAAGAAATGTTAACTTTGTTCTCTTAGACTTAGGCTTTAGGAACTTAAGAATTGTACTAATATTTTGATGGATTCTGAATTGTAATTCAATTGGATTTGGCATAAGACTCTTGTAACGTTTTAACCTAAATTAAATTACATGCTCACTTGTAACTTGTGCCTTTGTTGATTTTTAGGTGTATTTAATCAATGATTAGGGAATGCTACCCTTTGGCTTCAACCTTGTGTAGATTTTGGAATGCGATGTTATGAACTTGTAGTTTTGTAACAAATGGTCCATGGTGCGCAAGAGAAAAATGTATGACTCTTTAGATTCAAATTGGACAATTGGTCTTGAATGTGTTAATATAGATAAATTTGGTTTATGAAAAGAAATGTTCAGAATATGGTCTTTAATTGGACATGGTAATATGGATAAATAAATCAAAGGTCCAAAAAGAGATGTTTTGAATTTCTAGATTTATTGTTAAAAGAAATTAAATTAATTAACAACAACCCAATAATTAACAATGCAAACTCCACCAATTGAAATGCGAAAATCCATTAACAATTCCATGGTCATTAGAGGCGGTTTTTGAATTGAAACTGAACTTCATGTAGGAATGACGAATCACTTGACCAAGTCACCAATGAGTCAATATCGCCCGACTGGACTCCTAATATTCTTGTATTAATAGCTCAAATGTGTCATGATCCAAACCCTTCTTGAAAACCCTATGATCAGGAAAATAAACCCTAATCACGTGATAGTGAACAGTAGAGAAGAATACCCTTGATGATCGTAGTTGCCAAACTTTGAAGATCCATCTGATAAACGTATGCTCAGAAGATAAAACCCTAATCCCTGATCTTTGTAATTTCCACAGAAACAAACCTGCAAAAGAGTGAAGTCACAAGGTATTGCAAAACTCTAATTCTCCCAATCCACGTATCCAAATAACAAACCTTGACAATGAATGCATGAGGTGTTATAGATGACCTAATGGAAAATGCATATGAATGTGAAGCGTAAATCCAGTTAAGGTTATAAATAAGAGGGGAAATTTTGGGGTGTTACACATGTATGGAGGTGTTATGAGCTTGTTTAGAAGGATAATGAACATAACATAATAGAAACATGAATTAGTATGTATATATGATATTGATGTTGCTATGTGTTGTTGTTGTTACATGACGTTGATGTTGTTATATGTTGATGTAGTTGTTGATGCATGTTGCTGATGTTGTTGTGTGTTGTCGTTGATGTTGTTATATGTTGTTGTAGTTGATGATGCATGTTGTGGATGTTGTTAGGTGTTGTCATAGTTGTTGTTATATGTTGTTGTTGATGTTGATTGCATGAAGTAGTTGTTGTAGACATACATATGGTCATTGATGGTGCATGGCATGTGTATAGTTGGGAATGGTGTACCAAGGTAGGGTATATCCATCTGAATTCCAAAGGGAATCATTGTGATGTTGGTGCGGTCATGAAATAGGGATCGTGCATGACCATGAAACAGGGGTCGAGGGTGTGATCATAAAATATCAATCATATTGGACCATGAAATAGGGGTCGAGAGTTCCGAAGGTAACTGGACCATGAAACAGGGATCGATAAATGGTACCGTGTAACACCCCCTTTCTATACCCCAAATAAGCAATTAATTCACTTAGGCACGTATTAAAATTTCATCAGAGTACATTCGAAAAACGGTATAAAAGAGGCATGTCACATTATACTTGAATTTAAAAATATACAACACCTGCTCAATAAAGATATGCAACAAACGGGGTAACTTACATACACAAGGATTCCATCCTTACACCCGTATTCATCAATTCATTAAACAGCGGAAACAAAACATAACAATTTCAAACTTATATACTTATCATAAATATATCTGCAAGTTTGAATCACCAAAATACTCCATGTTTACATACAACATTTCACATCAAAATACATATACAAATGTATTCACAAAAAGGCATCAAGCCAAATCCTATCTACCCGATGCTACATATCAGAGCCGACCGACCAAAAGATGAAGACGAACTTCACAAAAATATCATCCAGCAACCTACTCTGCAATGCCTCATAGAGCATCATAAAACAGCAGAAGGGTGAGAAACATTATCATAATTATTTTGCATATAAAATGCACATAAAGCATATTCTCACCACCCATTTCAATCCTCATCACCTATACACATCGCAACGTGTACATACACAAATCAAGCATGTTCATCATGCACCAATTCACTAATTCACATAAACTTACATTATTTATGTTTTACTCCTCAATTCTATTCATTCTGCATAAACATATGTCTAGCTATGTTTAATCACACATATACATTACAAATGTATAAACCACATACATATACATATCAAACATGCATATATACAATCAAGTATGTTTCATCACACATACTATCATCTCCACAATTACTCCAAATAAACATTTACACATTCATGTTTATTTCTGCATATCATACTTCAAATGATAAAAATGCAACTCATAGAGACCGACACACGACTCTATGCAGATGCAAATGCGGTACCGACTCAACATTTCAGCAGGTTCTCTCAGGAACCAAATGGAATCATCGCTTGTTACCTAAAGTAACTCCCCGTCGGGCACACGATGTTCACCCATTGCTCACACCCCACATGGGCACACAATGTTTATGGATTGCTCACACCCCACACGGGCACACAATCCGATTGCTCACACCCCACACAGGCACATAATCAACGTGAATAAATCACCCATCGCTCACACCCCACACGGGCACACGATGTTTCTGGATTGCTCACACCCCACATGGGCACACAATCCGATCGCTCACACCCCACATGGGCACACGATCTTGTTGTAGTCATCGCTCACACTCCACATGAGCACACGATGCTACAACAGATTCACAAAGAATTCCACAACACAATAATGCATACATTATGCTTACATGCAAAATGACACACAACATTCTTGAAAATGCATATATATTCACAATATAGTCATGCATTCATATCATTCAATTTACATACATTCGCATTCAATTCAAGCAATGTATCTACTTGCCAAACGGCTACAACACAACAATCAAACCCACAATTCCATAATTATCATAATTACGTTTTATCATAAAATTAGGGTAAAAGTCGGCTAAACATTACATATTTTAGCATCAATAGATTCTACATTGTTTCTAGCTTCGAATCGATATAAGGATCACTAAAAACGGATACCCGAAACTCAAGCTACGGATTAAAACGCATAATCCCTCAAAACCTACAGGCTCGCTGAGTTCCCTCTTGCTCGCTGAGTGAAACTCGCCCTGGAACTTTCGCTGAGCGAGGGGTAGCTCGCTGAGCGACCACTACGATTTCAGCAAAATACCAGTTGCGAACAGTCTAACCAAAAGCCCCCAAAATTCCTCTAAACTCATATAAACATGATCAACAACATGTTCTAGCTATCATACTTCGGTTACAATGATTTCTAACCGATTAATCCACCAATTTCCAAGTTTTCTCATCAAAACCCTAAACCTAACATTCTCTAAAACTTCTCCAAATCATAAACCCAATCAACCAAACACATACATAATCATACACTATATTAAGATAACAATGCTTATCACCCTTACCCGATTATTCCGATTCCTTGGAGCAATCTTGAAGCTTTTCTAACTTTCCCTCTTTTCTCTTCTTTTCTCTTCTCTCCTTTTTCTTTCTTCTCTTTTTCTTTCTATCTTTCTTTTCTTTCTCTTTCTCACAACTTATACTTTTTCTCACTCTCTTATATTTTCTTTCTATTTTCTACTCTCTCCAACCAAATATCATCTTCTCACAAAATACCAATTCTACTAATTTCTAACTTATCATATATTAACAAAAGTCTAAAATACCCTCTTATCCAATTTTTACCCGGAAATTCATAAAACGGTAAAAATCACAATATGACATATCACCACATTAATTCCTCAACATCAAATATCATCATATTAACTTCACAAAAAAAATAATAATTACTCAATTAAAATAAAATACTCCAACAAAAATGGGAATTATCGAATTGGGGCGTTACATACCGCATGCATTAAGTCTGGTGGAGTCTCATTTGCATTTGTTGTTGTTTGTGTGAATAATATCATTATGTGTTTTAGTGTATTTGGTTAGTTGTTGATTGATGAGAAATGGTGGATTACTTGGCGATACTTGCTTATTCGTATTATTTTTTCCCTTTTGTTGGTGTAAGTATCTCACCCCTTTTGTTTGAATGTTACCCCTATGTTGGAAACGTGCAGGTGATCAGGAATAGTTGAGTGCATGGTCGATGAAGTCGGTGTACTTCATGTTAGAGGAGTCGGCTCTGATACGTACTTTGGGGTGTCGGGGCGACGATTGTTTTTCCGTTGTTTATTTATTTAAGAAAATCATGTGGCTACTTAACTATTTAGTTTATGTTTCTTTTGATTTTCCGCTGCAAGTGAAACATTTATACTATGTATCAGTTTAAGTCATGTTTTAAAGTTGTATGTAACACTCGAAAATAATTTTTACATTTAATACTCTGATTTTTATATTGAAAATTCGTGGGGAGTATTTTGGGTGTTACAAAGCGACTGGAGGCAAAGGTACTTCGCGTCGTGACCAAAGGCGAAGTAGAAGCAAACTGAAACAGAAGTAAAATCCCTAGACTTCGCTTGAAGTATCTGGAAGCGAAGTGAGTTTGCTAAGCTTCACATAGAAAAGTTTCGCGTACTGGCCTCCAAATTCAATTCACCTTTGTTCCTCTTTCATCAGATTTTCTCCTTGTTTTCAAACTTAGATCCTTACAGAACAACAACAACATAGTAAAATCATACCCAATCAACATGGGTTAACTCTTCTACGACCAATTCCACAACATTAACTAATTTATGTATCAACCTTAACAATCAACACTTAGATAGAAGCTATTATATAACCCAATCCCGCATACCATTCATCAATTACCCAATTATAGAGTCAGAACCCCACCCTTACCTTGGATTGAAGATTACTCTAGTTCTCCGATTGAAGCTTTTTCCTCTTTTCCTCTTCTCTCCAACTTCGCGTATCTTCTCCCAAAACTTCTTTTCCAACTTACTGATAACCCACTTCTCTTATATTCTAATTAATCTTATAATTTTATTAATTTTAATAATTCTAATGGGCCTAACTCATACATCCACACTCTTTACTACTTCTATTCATATGTAAGACCACTAACAATAATAGTATTATTCTACTAATATTCTACAACTTAATCAACTTAATTTAATTCGATTAACCACAACACATTTAAATCAACTTTTCTACAATGTTGACAATTAAATCAAACAAACATAACACGAGGATAATTAATTAAATAAATAGGGTGTTACATGGGGGAAGTCCCCAACAGCTATATGCTAACGGCTCTATTTCCCAACGGTCATGTCTTCGCGAATCTCTTGTTGGTCTTATACCCAGAGATAATCTGGGTTGGGCCTCAATTGGGCGTAGCGCACCTGCTAGGCCAATCCAGAACAGGTACCAAACATTTTAGGTGTCCGAGTTATTTTGCGGAATTTTCTAGGTCTCTAATTCCTTGCTGGAAATCTTCTCTCTAAACAATGAGATTGCCACTGACTCTCTCTAAGCACTAGACCTTGTTGAATTGAAGCCCTACCTATCTTCAATTTACATGAATGCATGAACATATAATGCCAATCACAACTCAAAATCAATCGATAAATAACATCTTATATCTTGTATATACAATGTCCTCTCTGGACCTACAATTAGCTAATATATGGCTAACATTATAATTCTCTCTAAAATACACAACTCCACAATATAATTAAATATCGATAATTATATTAAAAATAATTTAGTAAAATTATATTATTACTAAACAACTCAAAATACACACCAACTCAATTTTTTCATCTACTCATAAAATTACTTAAAACATATTGACAATGTAGTTGTTATTATTTTATATTCACAACTCATCAAAAGGGTAACAATTCTTATCTTTTACTCAACATGGTTCTCAAGGGAACTCTAAACAACTCTACCACAATCTCTGCAACTCCAAAATAACTCTAAAGTACTATAAATTGCTCAATTGATAACTCTTGCATATAAAGATAACTTTAATGAACTCTATTGGTTTTCAGTCTGACTCAAATTAAATAAAACAATCCTAAGTATTGTTGGTACAAGAAAGACAAATGATCGATAAAAGGCAAGGTCGAAGGAGCGAACCTTGCACGTCAAGATTCAGATTATTATGATGATATGGTGGTTATGGCTACAATTGCAGATGACCATGTCGAATCCAAGATCTTGTTCCTCGATTCAGGTTGCTTGAATCACATGACTGGTCGAAAAGCATGGTTAGTAGATTTTGACGAGTAAAAGAAGAGCAAGCTCAAACTTGCTGATAATAGCTTGTTGCAAGAATAAGGTATTAGAAACATAGTTATTCAAAGGATTAATGGAGAAAACGACTTATCCAAGATTCATACATTCTTTTATTAGTTTGTAACCTCGCCTTTTCAACGCCTCCAAATGATCTCTCCAAAATTTCTCATGCTTCTTTCGTCATTTCTACATCACTGGCTTTTTCATAATTATATGGATCAACACGTTGATGAATAATAAAGAAATCTTTATAATATTTCTTCTTCAATTCTTTGTGTGCAGCCTTTTCTTCATCATTTGTGTTTTCTACAAGTGGCGTCACTCCCTCATTCATAAGATTCCAAAAATCTTGATAGAAGAAAACAATTTTTATCTGCTTGCACCAATTCTCATAATTCGGATTTTTCAGAATTGGAAGACTCGCTGGAAAATTCTCATTCATATGATTTTTGCGCTATGTTTCCCAAGAATCACATAGTCAATGCTCTAGATACCAAATGTTAGAATTACACAAAACCTATGGAGAATTCCGAATCAATCTTCATGAATAAGAATCAATTATTTTGATTGATTCCTCCTCTTTTTTTCACTCTTCACTCAAGTAAATCAACCAGCCTTGGTTGCAAGATGATTTTGTTGTGCACTTGATAATGAAAGAAGAAAAGAAAAGATGAATTTGGGAAGAAAGGAGAAATTAAGGTTTTGGAGAAAAAAGGAAGAAATCAAATATTTCTTCATATTTTCTTTCTGCTATCAAACTAGAATTTATTCAATATTTTCTCTATGCAACTATATTATCACAATGATAGGATGCCTCCATATTTATATACTAAAATTGCTTGCATACCAAGAAATCTCCAATTAATATAAGTTAGCTAAAAACCCAAAATAAAGTTAAGTTTTAAATTATATCGAAGACACGTTTTGTCTACATTTTGACAGTTATACTATTTCTGGACACATAACATTTTGACAGTTATACTTTTTCTGGACACATAACATTTTGACAACAACAAACTATGTCTAAAGGTTGCTTTGACACAAAGAATTATATTCTCAACAATTTCTTCAAACAATAAGGAGTAAATAATATTGTGGCACTTTCGATTAGGCCTCCAAATTTTATGTACTTACAAAAAATGTTTCCCTCGTTATTCAATAAAATCTAAAAAGTATTTAATGTGAAAAGTGTTAGTTATCGGAGCATACCTGAAGCACATATTCGCCTAAATCATATAAACCTATTTAACCTCTCTCTTTAATTCACAATGATGTATGGAGCCTTCTCGAGTCATAACATAACAAATTTTAATTACTTTATTACGTTTATTGATATAACAATATCTCACATGCTAGCCACAAATGTTTTAAAACACTTATGGGAAGAGGTTGTCCTTTTAGTGACCTATCTCATAAATAGGATGCCTTCCCGTATCTCATATTTCGATACTCCTTATTCCACTTTCCAAACCTTTTTCTCAACCTGCAAAATTATCAACTCAATTCTATCTACTTTCTATTTATAATATATTAAATTTGAAACGAGAAATATTGTGCGAACATTTCATCTCTCTTTGTGCCACATCACCCATAGTTCTATGTGGCACATCTCAAAACTCTTCTTTATTTCTCATATGAATAAAAATTATCTATTGAAGGTCATGAGATCGAACCCCCACAAAGATAAAAAAATATTAATTTAACAATTACTAAGTTTGTTTCACACCACCAACAAAGAGTAGTTGGAATGTTTTCACCAAAAATTTGGATAAGCTTTGTATTTGATTGGACACATCAAGAAAGTATCTTTCAGCAAGAGGAATTATCTGTTGAAGCTCAAACAACTATGATGAGATTTTTCCTTAAGTCTTCACCTGAACAAAAAATCTATAAATATGTCAGAGTTTCCTCGATTGAAGAAATTAGACAACCTTCAGATTCTGAAACTCAGATTTTGATCCTTCAGAGATTGACTTTCTTCAAACTTCACTCTTTAGAGGTTGATCTCTTTAGAGTCTGCTTCTTGTCTTCTAATGCTTGAGAGTCTGGATCACTAGAGGTTGAGTTTCTTCGGATGTTGACTTCTTTAGAGTCTAGATATTCCATCAGAACTAGAGTCTAAACTTTAGATTCATAATCTCCAAACTTCTCTTCATGTGTTGGTAGTCTTATAATCCTACATACTTGAATACATGTTAGAATATATAATTGCTCTTTAAATACTTTGTTATTATCAAAATCCAAAGGATATGATATCAACCAATTTTGTTCCAACAATTATAACTTAACACTTTAATATCATTAATTTTTTATACATTTAATATCATTAAATACAGGGTCGATCCTATGCAAGAGCTACAAGTTCTATAATACAAAACCCAAATATTGGAGGGTCCAAAATTTTAAAATGTGTAATTTTTTCCATTAATACTAATAGATATAAAAAAAATATTATAATAAAAACTCAATAAAAAAATTATGATAAAAACTCAATACATATAAAAAATAAGAAAGATCAAAGTTAAAATAATTATAATTAAATTATTTTAAATTAATATATAATTATATTTTATATATTATTTTTAATTTTTTAAATTACTTTTAAAAAAATTAAATCTGAGCATTTGGATTGATTGAAACCGGCCCTAGTTAAATATATTCTAACTTATTACAAATATGGGTTAAGAATCCTTCAAAGCAGGGATGGAGACAGAAGTAGCCAAGGTGGGTGGGTCATGGAATTGGCAACCTCCAATTTGTTTATCATCATTATTTATTTTCAATGTAAAATTATCTTGCTTCCAATACAAAATCTTTGGTCAATTGTCTAAACTTATGCGTCATTCCAATAGACTAAAACACCCTTAGAGTCTTCTTAAATGCCTTACTTTCCATACCAAAAACGTGTTTCTCAAGTAGGAAGTCATGCAATATTGCAATAAAGATAACAAAATATATATATTTTTTAAATTGTGTTAGTTTTATTTATCAACAACAACAGCAAACTTTAGTGAGGGAGTGTAATGAAGAGGAAATAACTTATAGTTATGAAAAAATTATTTCAAGAAATAATTAAAAAAAATCATTATTTTTGAAAAATATAACACAATTATTCACTTTTTAAGAAGTCTCATTATTAACTATATTAAAAGAATATATTGTAAATACGTGACAATGGCGATGTGTTTAATCTATCTTAAAAATACAGACATTAAGTCCTATAATTAGTTCATATGCTTTTGAATATTTTTTATTTTCATTAAGAATACTTTTTTTCAAATCTGACTACAAATTAAGACCTTAATTTACGTTCATTAAGAATACTTTTTTTTTTCAAATTGGACTAGAAATTAATACCTTAATTTACGTTCCTTAAGAATACTTTTTTTTCTTCAAATTGGACTACAAATTAAGACCTTAATTTACGGATATTCTTCTTTTCCATGAAGATTGGTATTAGGACTTGATGAATGTGAATACCTCAAAAAGATAAGCCTATTTGTGAAACAAAATATAAGCCTATTGTGAAACAGAATCTGCCACCAAAAACAACACCGCATACACAATTTTTCATACCTTCAAAAATATAAATAATCCTCAAATCATCATTTTCTTCCCTTCATTCTTTCCTATTATAACCTTCAATATGTCATTTTCTATCATATGCAAACGCATATTCACCAACCACCTATCCTTTTCCACGCCTACATCTTCATTTTTCACACATAAATTTTACTCTATAAACTATTATTTTAATAATAAATTTTTTTGGTAGCCATGAATTTTAAATGGTAGTCATATTTTTAATGAAAATTAAATTAAAATTAAAATTTATTTTAAAATAAAATAATATTTAAAAAATGACGTAATATTGAATATCAGTGTTTCATTGTATTAGAGAATATTCATATTCAATTAAATTTAAGGTTTTTTTGTTTGTTTAATCAAGATATAATAAAATGGAGAGCTAAGGGTTCTCCAACCTTTTTACACAAAGAGAGAACTAGCCCAACAAAAAGAGATTACATTCCAATTGAGATTACGAAAGAAATAACAATGACTCCTTGCTAAATTCGTAAAAACTATAATTGAGATGTGTAAGCTCTCCGCAAAAAGACCACCTCCAAATTAAAATTTTTATCCCCCACACCGTATTGTTGAAATTCCACTCTTCCGAACGGAAGCAAGCTTCATTCCTTGTTATCCATAAGGTCCAAGTAACCGCTAGCCAAACAACCCCCATTTTGTCACCTTTAAGTTTCTTTACACGAAAAAACGAGTACTATTCTATAAAATTTGGTAGGCACTCTTCCTCCCTCACTTCCAATTTACCCAACCAACTAGCAATTTCTCTCCAAATAGACTTAACCACACGACAAATGAAGAAATAATGATTTAAAGTTTCCAAATCCACTCCACAAAAAACACATTTTAAAGAATCAATATGAAAGTGTAAACCTCTAAGTGCCAATAGGTCCTTTGTTGGAAGCCTATTCACAAGAATTCTCCAACCAAAAGCTTTGATCTTGAAAGGGACCTCCGCTTTCCACATTAAAGACAAAGCCAAATTGTACCTATTAAAAGGACCAAAAGGAGTTTGAAACAAAGCATAAAAATTATAACAAGACGCAACTGAAAACCTCCCATCGGGTTCACTATCCCATGAAATTGAGTCTCTAATATCAACCGAAATGTCATGATGAACTAAGCAATTCTTTAAACTATCCAACTCGGCCATCATGTTAAGATTGTGAATTAATGTCCCATGAATGCCAAAATCTCCCCATATCCACTCTCCATTAATCCATCCCCCCAATGACGCTATCGACACCCATTTTAAAGCGGTGGCCTCGTACAAAATTGGAAATTTCTCCTTCAACACCAATCCATCCAACCACTTAACCTCCCAAAATGGAATTGAAAATCCATTTCCAACTTTATAACTACATCCATTTCCAGCTTTCAGAACGAGCTATGGTCATTATGAGTATACGATGATACCGTTCGGAGTATCCAATGCACCCGGTGTGTTCATGGAGTACATGAATATAATATTTCATGAGTACTTGGATAAATTTGTGGTAGTCTTTATTGACGATATTCTGATTTATTCCAAGACAAAAGAGGAACATGCAGAGCATTTAAGGATTGTATTGTAAGTGTTGTGAGAGAAGAAGTTGTATGCGAAGTAGCGAAGTGTGAGTTATGGCTACAAGAAGTATGTTTTCTTGGACATGTAATTTCCAGTAGTGGAATTTCTCTATATCCGTCAAAGATTGATGCAGTGTTGCAGTGGGAGACTCCGAAGTCTGCTACTAAGATTAGAACTTTTCTGGGTTTAGCTGGTTATTACAGAAAGTTTATTGAAGGTTTTTCGAAGTTGGAGCTACCTTTGACTCAGTTGACTCAAAAGAGACAAGCTTATGTGTGGGATATTTCGTGTGAAAGGAGTTTGTAGAGTTGAAGAAGAAGTTGACAACTGCTCCAACATTGATTTTGCCGAATCCGAATGAGTCGTTCGTGGTGTATTGTGATGCGTCAAAGATGGGACTTGAAGGAGTTTTGATGCAAAACAGTCAAGTGGTTGCTTATGCTTCAAGACAATTGAGAGTTCATGAAAGGAATTATCCTACGCATTACTAAGAGTAAGCAGTTGTGGTGTTTGTGTTGAAGATCTGGAGAAATTACCTCTTTGGTTCGAAATTCGAAGTGTTCAGTGATCATAAGAGTTTGAAATATCTGTTTGATCAGAAGGAACTAAATATGAGGAAGAGAAGATGGTTAGAATTGTTAAAAGACTTTAACTTTGATTTGAATTACCATCCTGGTAAGACAAATCTGGTTGCAGATGCTTTGAGTAGGAAGACGTTGCATATGTCTATGCTGATGGTGAAGGAACTTGAAATGATTAAACAGTTCCGAGATATGAGTTTGTAGTGTGAAGCTACATCTGAGAGTGTGAAGATAGGATTGCTTAAGTTGACTAGTGAAATTGTGGAAAGGATCCGTGAAGGACAACAATATGACTTGAAGTTGGTTGATCAATTGACTTTGATTAACCAAGGTAACTGAGGTGAATTTTGAGTTGACAAGAATGGTGTGATGCGATTCCAGGATAGAGTGTGTATTCATGATGTTCTAGAAATTAAGATGAGTATCTTAGAATAAGGACATCAAAGTAGATTGAGTATTCATCTTGGTGCTACGAAGATGTACCATGATCTGCATAAATTGTTTTGGAGGCCAGGTATGAAAAAGGTTGTTGCTGAATTTGTGTATGCAGGATTGACTTGTCAGAAGTCAAAGATTGAACATCAGAAACTGTTAGGTATGATGCAGGCGTTGAATATTCCAGAATAGAAATGGGATAGCATTTCCATGGGTTTTGTGACAGGTTTACCAAATACTACTAAGGGAAATGATTCTATTTGGGTAATTGTAGATAGATTGACTAAGTCAGCCCATTTCTTGCCGATGAAGATTAATCATTCTATGTTGAATCTATTTGAGTTGTATATTGAAGAGATTGTGAAGTTACATGGGATACCTTTGAGTATCGTATCAGATAGATATTTGTGATTTACTTTGAGGTTTTGGAAGAGTTTACAAGATGATTTAGGTATTAAGTTGAGGATGAGCTCTACTTATCATCCGCAGACAGATGGTCAGACAAAGAGGAGTATCCAATCTTTAGAGGATTTACTAAGGGCTTGTGTGTTGGATCAAGGAGGATCTTGAGATAGTCATTTGTCGTTGATTGAGTTTACCTATAACAATATTTATCATGCTAGTATTGAAATGGCACCATATGAGGCATTGTATGGTAGAAGATGTCGGACTCCATTGTGTTGGTATTAATCAGGCGAGAGTGTAGTACTTGGACCTGAGATTGTGCAAAAGACGACTGAGAAGATTAAAATGATACAAAAAAGAATGAAGGTTTCTCAAAGTCGACAAAAGAGTTACCATGATAAGAGGAGAAAAGAACTTGAGTTCCAAGAGGGAGACCATGTGTTCTTGAGAGTTACTCTGGTGACTGGTGTCAGGAGAGCTTTGAAGTCTAGAAAGCTCACTCCACGTTTTGTTGGTTCGTATCAAATTTCGCAAAGGATCGGAGAGGTAGTATATCGTATTGCGTTACCACCATCGCTTGCGAATTTGCATGATGTGTTCCATGTGTCGTAGTTGAGGAAGTATGTATGTGATCCATCGCATGTGATTCAGATGGATAACGTCCAGGTGAGAGATAATTTGACTGTTTAAGCTTTACCATTACGGATAGATGATGGAGAAATGAAGTTGTTACGAGGAAAAGAGATTGCCTTAGTGAATGTATTGTGTGATGGACCAGCAAGTGAAACTTGGACTTGGGAACATGAAGATCAGATGAAGGAGTCGTACCCGAATCTCTTTGCTTCAGGTAACATTTTCGAGGACGAAAATTCCTAAAGTAGGGGAGAGTTGTAACACCCCAATTTCAAAATTTAATTATTAAATGTAATTATTTATGAATAAGTGATATTTGGAGGTATTTTGTGGAATATTAAGGAATTATTTTATTAAAATAATGATATGATAATAATTGGATATTATTTAATATTATTATAAAAGAAAAATAAAATAAAAGAGGTTGGAGGTCTAAGGGGTAAGGTTGTCTTTTGAGGTAGTCTATGAGAAAAGAGATTCACGATCAAATTCTCATAACTCATATTTTTGGGTGAATGTGAAGGTTGCTCTGAAGAATAGGAGACAAAGAGGTTTTTGCTCAAGAGTGAAAGATAAGACTTAATTGATCAAGGTATGGGGAGTAGTCTCTTTCATTGTTCATAATATTTGGATTGTCTTATGAGAAAAAAGGGTTTTTTGAGGGAAAACCTTAGGGTTGGGTAATTTGTTGATAGGTTTTGATGATTAGTTGTTGTTGGATCTTAATAATGATGAATATATGATGATAATGGGTTGATTAGTCATTTTCTGTTGTTTTCTGATGTAATGTGATGTTTTGAGGGTTTTTGGGTGTGGCTGTCATATGCAGAAATTGCAGGGTTTTTCAGCAGAAAACCACCTCCTCGCTTAGCGAGCAAATGAGAATTTTGGACGTTCAAAACCCGTGAGTTGGTCTCTTAGCAAGCTAACTGTCTCGCTTAGCGAGACCTATAGTATTCAGAAAAATATTTTCTTTTGTTTGATTACTTATGATGCTTTGTCTTATTGTGCCATGTTTCTGTGTTGTTGTTGTGAGTTATTACCCTGCTTAGTTAGGCTAAATGTAATAATAATAGTGATGACATGATGTAAAGATGAATATGTTATAAAAATGATGACATGAAGTAATAGTAGTATAAATAGACTAAGTAAATGACTAATGATGAATGCTGATACAAATGTTGAGGAAGATGATTTTGTCGTTGTTGTATCGTGCATTCATGACATTCCTTATGTTGATTTAGGATTCAATCCCATTATGTGGATTTGAGGTGTTGTTGATTATGTTGTGCTCCCTTATGGAGAGTAGATGTCCAATGTCCATCACATGTGTAAAATCGGTATGACATGCATTTATGAAGTTGCATTTCATTCTATGTGGCATATCATGATTGCAATTATTGTATGATGATGTGACTTGTTGATGTTGTATGAGGGTGAGATTGTTGTAAATGAAGTATGATTGCATATTTCTTATAATTCAGTCTTTGTATTATGTATATTGAATGTGGATTACTCACCTTGCCTGCCTTTCGTGATGGTCTATTATGCCATCTTGCAGATTCTCAAGGATATTTCGATGTTTCAGAAGTAGCTCGGAGTGCGTCTCTCATTGTTTATAGAGTCTAGGTGGTGTCCTACTCAGAGTCATGTAACATTGGGGAACACTTGTTTTATTTTGTCATTTTTGTTGAATTTAAACATTTGATGGTGATGTTTTGGATTATAGTTGTACTCTTTTTTTCAAAATGGTTTAATAAGTCTAATATTGATCCGCTGCGAATAATTTAGACGTTATTTTTATGACATAAGTTGCAACCCGTGTTACGGGATATGAAACATACATGAGGTTTATATGATGTTTATGATGAAAATGTGATACCCTTTTCTTGTAGAACTCTGATTTTATTTGAATGATGTGATTAAATTGGTTGTGGGAAAAATGGTGTTACATAAGGTCTCAAATCTCAACTCCAAAAGTATAAGCAAAGGTCCTAAGATCATGAAAACATTTCGGGATTAGGAACCAAGTATTTTAAGGGTTTAAGTATTTATTAATGTTTTAGGTCCAAATGGATAAAGATAAAATTGTGGAAACATAAACAAATGTTCCAAGTGGACAAAGAAAAATAGTCGAAGCATAAACATGATAATGAATGCTGAATATAAAACATGATAATAAAAAGAGATAGGGAGTAAGAAGAAAATATAAATAATATAGTAAAAAAGGCATAGAGGTAAAGTTAGAAGTTAGTGATTAGTTGTTGTAGCAAATGATCAACGATGATTGAATGATGAACTTAAGCCAATGTTAATGAAAACTCATTAGAGGATTGATAAAATCAAAGCCTCCTAACAACAAGCTTCATAAGTTTTGGACCAAAGACATATAATAATCCATACTTGGGATTTCAAAAGTAAGTTTGAGCCACAAATGATCAATTTCCAATGCGGGACAAATGTAGAGCTATGTTAAGCAATCACAAACAAATTTATATAGAAGTCACAACATTACGAGGCAGATCAATATGATGTTTGTTAAGGGAGTATATGGCGAAAGAAAAACTAATCTTATTTAAAAAGAAGAAAAATAAAAAAATATAATAGAGAGAGGGAGTATATGGCGTAAGTTAAGGGTGTAATGAAGCAATTATGAAATAGGCTCAAAGCTGAGCTCAAAACTCACATAACCATATCCTCTTTATTTATAAAAAACACAAAGTAAATTGAAAAGGGACAAAATACACACATGTTCTTCTTCTCAAAATGGTATTGCTACTGTTCTCCTCTCTTTCTTCAAAATCGACGCAAACAGTTCACTCCATCTCTGTCAATTTCAATCGCCGACTCTTTCACTCTTTCAGCCTCCGTTGTTCACTGGTTCAAATCGTGGTTGCTCGTCTGCGTATTGCAATTATTGTTGAGTGTGAAACACGGGAGTGTTGTTTTGGAGGATGCGGGTTTGATAAAAAAAATAGTATTATAGACTTCTTTGCAAATAAATTAAGTCGACTGTAGGTTGTCCTTGCGACTTGATATGTCTGATCTCCCCAAGCTTTTTGTTGATGATAATGTAATGCTCACTGCGCCTTTTTCTGTGGAAGATATTTTGGAGCCGTTAGCAGCTTGTGCATGGGAGAAGAGCCCAGGGCCCGACAAATTTGATTTCGTGTTCTTAAAATGGTGTTGGGATGTAGTGGGCGGTGATTTATTAGCTCTTGCTATCGTTCTTTGCAAAACTTGGGTGAGGCTACGGAGCCGGAGATTACTCTCAAGACGATGTTAGATTTGATTTGGAAGACTAAAATCCCTCTAAGGGCAAGAACATTTTCTTGGAGATTGGTTATTGATCTACGTCCTACAAGAGCGAATCTTGTCGTCAATGGAATAATCTCTAACGTTCATGAACTTGTTTGCGTGTTATGCTTTAATGTTGTGGAGGATAAAAATCACTTATTCATTTCTTGCTCCCATACGAAATTGATTTGGAAGAAGATTGCAGATTGGTATAAAGTCGTTTCAATGTGATAATGTGAGTGACCATCTCCTAGTTTGGTTCTCGAAGTTGGTTAATGTTACATCAAGGGCGACGACGTGCATCATTTGCATTACGACGTATTAGTCTATTTGGTGGTCACGCAACCAAATTATTTTCAATGATGCAATTGGTAATATTTGTGACATTGCGCATAAATTGATTCACTTCTCTTGGTGGTGTCTAAATTTCTGGTCCTCGTCAATCCATAGACGTTCTTATTATGATTGGTACAAATCTCCAACTGATTTTTTGTAGTTCGAGTTTTTGAGTTGGATTATTACTTGTTGTGGGTTTCCTTTGTATATGGGTTAGAGTTCCCCTTGTGTTTGGTTCGAATGAGGGGGAGGGGAGGGATTTTAATGGAGGGAAGGGAAATGGATGGGAGGTGAGAGATTTTTTTTATTATTATATATATGTTTGGTTCAAAGGAGGGGGTGGGAGGGGGAGTGAGGAATTTTAATTAAAAATATGTTTGGTTCACGAGGGGGAAAGATATTTTATTAATAATTTACATTTTTATCCTCAGGATATAACTGATATAATATTTAGAGATGAAAAATTCATAAATAATTATTTGACAATAAAATTTATAATATTTAGTGATTAAAAGTATCATAACTAATCACATAATGTTAAAAAAAATTGATTACATTTGATTCATATTATACTTTTCGGACACAAATTAAACTTCTAAAAACATAAAATTATAAATAAACTTAAAAGTAAAAATTATAAAAATAAACAAAAAATTGTAGTGATTATAATTTATATTAAATAAAAAAATGAAAATAAAATAATTTGCAAGTGAATAATAATTATAATAATTTGATGGAAGAAATAAAGAAAAATCAAAATAAATATAAGAAAAGCAAAAACACAAAAAAAATATAAATAAAATAAAATTGAGAATAATTTAATAAATAAAATAATTTATTAAATATTAAAATCTAAATTCTCTCTCCGCCCCTCCAAATCTAATTTAGTAAATAAAATTGAGGAAATAATTAATTTTAATAAAATATTATATCTGTTTTTAATTTCTTGGTTATGATAAAATATAAATTTTATTAAAAATAGTAAGAGATTGAGGTATTAAAATCATAATAATTATTTGGATTATATATGAGAAACGTTCATTAAGGGAGATGTAAATAATTTTCGGAAAATCGATGGAAGATATATATTAGCGATAACTCAAAATTGACTTTTGAATTTAATCTCTTTTTTTTTCTTTCTTTTTCTTTCTGTTAAGTTAATAAAAACTTAAATTCGCATTCAGCTAGCTCTTGTCAATAGAATATAAATGCATGCAGTTACTCTCTATTCTTCCATAACTATCCAACACAAACAAAACTAAATACCATAAACCAAATGAAGTCTTTTTCTTTCTTGTCACCTGTAATTTTATACCTTCCTCTTCTTTTACTATTTTCCTTATTTTTTTTATGCTTTGGTCTAAACCAAATTGTGGCAGTGGCATTAGGAAACCAGACTGATCATTCGGCATTGCTCAAATTCAAAGAATCTATATCCATTGACCCATATAAGATCCTTGATTCTTGGAATGGTTCAACTCACTTCTGCAACTGGTACGGTATCACATGCAATTTCAAACATGAAAGAGTTATAAAGTTGAAGTTACCAGGATACAAATTGCACGGATCCATATCTCCTTATATTGGTAATCTCTCCCGGATAAGATATCTTAACCTTGCAGATAATAACTTGTTTGAAAAAATTCCACTTGAGTTTGGTCGGTTGTTTCAATTGCATCAACTTTTTCTCTGTAATAACTCATTAGCAGGAGAAATTCCTACAAGCTTGGCAAATTGCTCCAATCTTAAATTCTTGCATTTAAATGGAAACAATCTCACTGGAAAAATACCACCTCAAATTTTCTCTCTTCAAAAGCTTCTTGATCTAAACATTGGAGAAAACAATTTAATTGGAGGAGTCCCGTCATTCATAGGTAATCTTTCTTCCTTGATGGGTCTTGGGATTGCAGATAACAACTTAGAGGGATATATTCCACGAGAGATATGTCTTCTTACAAACTTGACGGAAATATTATTGGATGTCAACAAATTATCAGGTATGTTTCCACCTTGTCTTTACAATATGTCTTCTCTTACTGCCTTCTCAGCCACATTAAATCGCTTTGGTGGCTCTCTTCCACCTAACATGTTTCAAACTCTCTCTAATATCCAAGGATTTCTAATTGAAGGGAATCAGTTCTTAGGTCCAATCCCGACATCAATTGAAAATGCTTCTACCTTGACAGAATTTGAGATAAACGGAAACTATTTTGTTGGACAAATACCAAGTTTAGGGAAGCTAAAAGATCTCTATATTCTAAATTTAGAATTGAACTATCTAGGTAACAATTCAACTAAGGATCTGGAGTTTTTAAAAACATTGACAAATTGTAGTAAATTATACGTTGTTAGTATATGTTTTAATAATTTTGGAGGTCAATTGCCAAATTCAGTTGGCAATTTAACCTCCCAACTTAGTAGACTATATCTTGGGGATAATCAGATATCAGGAAGAATTCCCCCAGAGTTAGGAAATCTAGTAAATTTAATTCTTTTGGACATGGAAGATAACCACTTTGAAGGAATTATCCCAACTAGTTTTGGGAAGTTGCGAAACATGCAAGTGTTAATTTTGAGTGAAAACAAGCTATCGGGATCTATACCATCCTCCATAGGAAACCTCACTAAATTGTTTAACTTGGACTTGTCAGAAAATATGTTAGAAGGAAATATTCCCCCAAGTATAGGGAAATGTCAAATGTTAGAAAAACTAAATTTTTCACGAAACAACCTTCAAGGAGCCATACCCTTAGAACTTTTTAGAATTTCATCCTTAAGCATGGGATTGGACTTATCACAAAATTCATTGAGTGGTAGTCTACCTAACGAAGTGGGTTTGCTGAAAAATATTGAAACCTTAGTTGTTTCTCAAAATTATTTGTCAGGTGAGATTCCTAGAACCATCAGTGAGTGCATAAGTCTAGAAAACCTTCAGTTACAACGAAACTCATTCCAAGGAACCATACCTTCTGATTTGGCATCTCTCAAAGGTCTTCAATATTTAGACCTGTCAAGAAATCGGTTGTCTGGATCAATTCCTGATGTTATACAAAACATATCTGGGTTAAAACATTTGAATGTTTCTTTTAACATGCTGGAAGGCAAGGTGCCAATAGGCGGTGTGTTTGGAAATGTAACCCAAGTAGCAATGATTGGAAACAAAAAGCTTTGTGGAGGTATTTCAGAGTTGCATCTACCACCATGCCATATCAAGGGTTGGAAACACACAAAGAATCGTAATTTCAAGTTGATAGGAGTGATAGTTGGTGTGGTTTCTTTTCTTCTCATACTTGCATTTATTATAATTATCTATTGGATGAGGAAAACAAACCAAAAACCATCTTTTGATTCACCAACAATAGATCAATTGACTAAGGTTTCATACCAAGAATTACACCGAGGAACAAATGGGTTCTCAGATAGAAATTTGATCGGATCGGGAAGTTTTGGTTTTGTGTACAAAGGAAATCTTATGTCAGAAGATAATGTTGTTGCAGTAAAGGTCCTGAACCTCCAAAAGAAAGGAGCACACAAGAGTTTCATTGCTGAATGTAATGCACTCAAAAGTATTAGACACCGAAATTTAGTTAAGATCTTAACATGTTGTTCTAGTACAGATCACAAAGGTCAAGAATTTAAAGCTCTAGTTTATGATTACATGAAAAATGGAAGCTTAGAACAATGGTTGCATCCTGAGATTTTAAATGCAGACCTTCCAAAAAAATTGGACCTCACTCATAGATTAAACATCATTATCGATGTTGCTTCTGCACTACATTATCTTCATCAAGAATGTGAGCAATTGGTCCTTCACTGTGATATAAAGCCAAGTAATGTCCTTCTTGATCATGACATGGTTGCTCATGTGAGTGATTTCGGCATCGCAAGACTTGTATCAGCCATTAACGGTACTTCTCATAAGGATACAAGTACAATTGGAATAAAAGGGACTGTTGGGTATGCTCCTCCAGGTATGATCTAAATTCTTGAATCATGTATTGTTTCTTTGAATTCTCCTATGTTTTGGTGCACAGTACTTAATAATTTATTAGTGATACAATATTAACTACTTTTGCTGCATGTTTTAGAGTATGGAATGGGCTCTCAAGTGTCAACATGTGGTGATATGTATAGTTTTGGAATCCTGATGTTGGAAATGCTTACCGGTAGAAGACCCACTCATGAAGTTTTCGAAGATGGCCAAAATCTGCATAACTTTGTCGCAATTTCGTTTCCAAACAATCTTATGAACATTTTGGACCCGAGTCTTGTATCAAGAGATGCAGAAGTAGAAATACAAGACGGGAATCGTGAGAATTTTATTCCAACTGTTGAGCAGTGTCTAGGTTCACTTTTTAGGATTGGACTTAATTGTTCAATGGAACCACCGCAAGAACGGATGAATATTGTGGATGTCACTAAAGAGCTTAGCATAATCAGAAAAACTTTTTTTGTTGGTGAGATAAATTTATATTTTATGTTTATTTGAATCATTAGTTACTCATTAACTTATGGAATTATAATTTGATTTTTATCATCATAGTGTGCATTTCCAAATTACTAAACTACCAAATACAACGGTAATAATGGATTTCTTGATTTTAATTGTAGGTGCTCGCGCTTATAATTAGTTATTCAGCATGATGTTGTTTTGTAACTCAATGGTCTCGAGAAAGCAACATATGCGGCAATGTTTAGTTTACTATTTTTGTTATTCACCAAATTCAGTTAGCAACATTTGATTTTGGGTGTTTGAGTTCAATGTAAATTTACCTGCAACCTATATTAGTTTCTATAAATAAGTAATGTTGTATTGTTTTCTAATTCAATAATGTGAGAATTGATACTTGTTCCATATTCATCTTCATTTCTATATCATGTATTTCTGTTTCCTTACAAATTGAAACTGTTTATGAAATGTAACGTCATATTAGAATAGCCTCTCTGTTTGGTGTAGCAACTATAACTTTCTTGATTGTAATAAGCTCTCAAAATGGAATGTGCAATATCCTACATACATAAAGATATAAGTCAGTTTAATATTTGGAAAGACAAAAATATGTGATAACTCAATTTTAAGGGACTAAAACCAAAGTTAAGTTAAATCAACATAGCATAGATATTCAGAACTTGGGAGCAGAAATATAGAAATGTAAATGAAACAGACAAAATCATAACAATAAAGCTGCAACATGTATTCTTTAGTCGGAACAATTTGTCAAATGCATCATAGTATAAATTATAAAGTTTATCTGCCATGATAAATTTTAGCAGCAACAAGAAATGTTTGAGAATTGGGGTATGTGATTTTAAACAAATGTAATAGTGTTCCGGGATGGACCAATAATAACTCTATTTTCTCTACATAACAACTTCCAATTTGATTCAGTTATTTAAGTATGCCTTCAACAAAACTTGATTCAGCCGTCAAAATTCAAAACCTTGTGTTGTCAAGGGTTTGCCTTTTCAGATTGCAACATATAAAGATATCAATGAAGATCAATTAAGTTAATTAAAATATATACCATGTGATTATGATTTGTTTGTAATTTGCTTTTAATATGAAATGCTTCCTATATATCAAAATCTATGTTGTCCATCCTAGATTGCAGCAGAGTGGCCAAGCTCAAAAATAAGACTACAAGATTACATATATTCTAAGAGTTTATATATTCAAACGTTAATGAAAGAAATTCCAGAAATTTATATATTCATATAAATAGAATACATATACACATAACAGAATTCTGTTCTGGAAACATCGCTGGTTGGGTGGCAGACAGCTGCTATTGGTGTATCCGGATCTCTTTCAAAATTCTGTTTTGCAGGATTTGTTGATAGCGGAGGCTGGGCATTGGCAGCATGGTAATTGGTGTTGATTCTGCTTTGCAGGAGAATACATACCGAATATCCTGAATGGTTTATTGTAGTAATCAAAGTGAAAGTGTGTTTACAAGAAGACGACCCCGATGTTATATATACTTGGTCTAAACTGACTAACAAACTATCACGTAAACTTAAGAGTCTTACTAACACAATAACTAATATAATAACTGATGAGTACTAAATTGTTCTGAATTTGAGTGTGAATAATTGACTTGATTCATTAGTTTTTCTGGTAATAACCTCAACTTTAGTGTGAATAAATAAGAGTTAAATATATTTTTGGTCCCTATAAATATCTCAATTTTGATTTTTAGTCCCTATAAAAATCTCAATTTTGATTTTTAATCCCTCTACACGAACTAAATCTGCATGCAAAAGTAATTTTATAGGGACTAAAACACGACGTTTTTTTATAGGGATTAAAAACCAAAATTGAGATATTTATAGGGACTACAAACATATTTAACCCAATAAATAATCATTTAGTATTTTAGTGTAGTTTTTATCGGTTCATGTAAATATTGTTGAGTTTGATTATTTTTGTCTCCTTTTTATAGGTATTCAAACAATGATATTTAGTCATTATAATATAGAGCATTGAATAAGCTTTTTCAATGCTTATGATCGTGCATAAATCGAAGTTACATTTTTTAAGTTATGGCGAAAGCAAATTCTGTTTTTTCTTTGTTTTTCTTAGTGCGGTTAGCCCACTCTGCACACGCTTAGCCCGGGTTGTGTTTAGCCCAAATTTTTGTGCTTAGCCCGGGTCCACTTTCCAACCCCTATATATTCCTTTCTCCATAGATTTTTAGGGCATGGTTTTAAGGATTTTTTTGCTTCTAACTCCATCACCAATATTTTTTGTGGAAATAAGCACAAAAACAACAATAGAAGTCGCATCTTGACGATCCGGAGTTGGATTCGTGATAATCGTCTTGACACATCGAGAATCACCAGTTTAATTTCGCTATTTTCTTTGTATTTTTTAATTGTTGGGGTGTTGTTTGTAAGTTTATCTTGATTGTATGTATATTTATTTATCGTTGTATTAAATCTCTTTTACAAATCTTTATCGATGTTATCTTTGATTTCAATATTTATCTTAATGAGTTTGGATTGCTATAGATATATATAGTTTAAACTCGATCTAAGACGAACATTTGTTAGATTCTAAACTCTAGACATAGATTTAGGTCTAATATTCACTTGGGTATCGACTCTTAATGCTCCGCGTTGTTGAGTTGCATGACACATCACCGATGAAACAATACGGTTTTTCTCTCAACTTCACGTTAGACATAACCTCTATTGTGGATGATACGTGAGGGTATTAATAAGTGATTTTGACAGCGAACAACAGATTGATAGATTTTTTTAGTATTTGATGAGTAAAATGAAATACAATTCCTGAAGAATTATTTCCCGCACTTTATTTACTTCTTAATATCTTTTACTTTTCACTTTTTACGCTTCTAACATCATTCATACCAAGCTTAGAAACGTAACGACCGTTGAACGACAATCGATGCCACACAAATCCCTGTGGAGACGAAAAAACTAAATACTAACTTATTTTTGTTTGCCACTTTATCGCTTCAATAATAACTAATAGTCAAACTTTAATACCCCTATAAGTCTAAAGATATAAGGTATGTACTCAAAGATTAATCAAATATCCATTGAAAAACTTCAATTCCAAAGGCTCGGTGAAGAGATCTGCCATATGTTATGAGGAAGAGATGAGCAACAAAGAAAAATGACTTATTTGAAGCTTTTCCAAATCAGATGGCAACCTAAGTATATGCTTGCTAGCAATATGTCTGGTAGAGGAATTTTCACGGTATAACAGGGTTTACTCAGTGAAGGAATGTGTAATTATTTGAGAATGTTTGTGAGCCATTAGAGCTCACAAACTATGGAAGTCATAGCTTTTGTACTATACTTCAATGGAGTTTTGGGAGATTATTGGTTGTTTCTTTAGTTTTCATGAAATTAAAGAATTATTGCCTAGGTAAATATATAAATCACAGATGCACCTTCATGTATCTAGACGTATGGCCCACTCAGAATTGGAAAATGCCTTCAATTGTAACGGAGATGAAGAGGAGAAGAATATACCTTAAGGTGGAGATATTTTAAGGTGCCAAAGGACTCAAATTGCAGCAATATAGTGAAAATTTGTTGGGTTGTTCATATGTTGGCTCAACTCATGGACAACATAGACAATGTATTATAGAGTGTTGAGAAGATACATGAGATGACCAATAATTCTTCGATACATGGTGTTGGATATGATAAAAGGTTGTCTTCATTTTACTTTAAACGAGTGTCTCTAGCCACTAGAGTGATGGTAGATTTGTTAGGATTTTTCAAAATTTTAACCTCTTAGCGGAACAATTCCGATGATCGGATCTTGATTAAACTATTAATCATTAATCATTTTAAAATAAGAATTCTGAATTACCTCTTGAAGCGTGCTTTAACTTTGATCACGAACGTGGAAAATACCATCATCTCTACGAAGTCTATGCGAGCACAAAGTGGAACACGGTGCTAGCCGTCTCTTGTTCTAAAATTTTTCCCTAAGATTTCTTCACATTTTTCATCTGTATCTTGCAATACAAACAAGATCACACTGGTTTCTTGGTTCTTTTCGGGTGTAGGTTTATGCCTCACAGGGGATCACCATTTGCTTTTATTTGATTTATGTGTACTAACCATTAATTAAAATCCCAAAATATATTTTTTTTTCTTTTGTTAATCATTTTCCAGGTCAAAAATGCCAAAAATAACAGTCTCGCAGCTCGAATGAATTTCACAGCTAAAAGTCGAAGTTAATATGCAAATAATTCAAATTTATCTGATCAAGGATTTCCCAATTTAATTGATTTATTCAAGGAATTCCAAGGTTCATGTGTTTATTTTTATGCCTTCTTCGACGCGCAAAAGAATTGGGCCGAAACAATCAAACAATCAAAATTAAACAAAATATTCAAAATTTGACCTGGTTAACCGGTTAACCAATGTGTTAACCGATTAACTAGTGCGAAATTTGAATTTTTTTGTTCAATTTCAGCACATATTAGCCATTGATCTCATTGGAATATTATAAATTCATTTCACTCTTAATTCTCTACATCACTTTGATCATTTCCCACCATAAACCCTCACTAATCACCACTTTTTTACATTTCCCTCCAAATTTGAATTTCCAAAGCTAATTTTTGAATTTCCAAAGCAAGCTCCATTCCACCAAATTCCCATACCAAAACTCTTTAAATAGAGTCATTTTCTCATTCAATTCTCAAGCTTTTGATAGCCAACAAATCTTTTGCAAAATATCCTTCCAAACCCCAAAATCACCAAAGATCATTTTTCTCTCTTTTTGAAAGTTATCAAGAATTCACCTTGAATTCTTGATCAACTTTGAGCTAAACCTTCATCTTATTCTTTTTTGTTCATCAATTTCAGTAGATCAAGTTTGATATTGGATCAATTTGAAGAGTGTTCTTGGTAATTCACTTTTTTCATGGTTTTACCTTCATCATCAACATTAAAGATGTAGATCTTTGGTTACTTTGGTTATTGATCCTATGGATCATAAATTATTGTTTTATTGAAGGTATTTCAATGGTTTTTAACTTTAAAATTCGTGCCAATTCAGTTCATGATCATATGGTTTTTGGAAGTGTTTTTGAAAGAGGATCATGCTGAATTTTGGCTATTTTTCTGCTACTGGTTCAGTGTTAATCGGTTAACCAATTTTAGTACAAAATGGTTAACCAGTGTTAATTTTGCGCCAGAATTTAAAATTTTGCCGTGTTAACCGATTAACACTGCTCTAGAAGCTATTTTTGGCTCATTTTTTACTTGATCTTGGTTCTTCTTGCTTCTTCTTCTTCCTCCTTCTTATTTTTACCTTAGGAGACATTTGTGGGACTGATTTCTCTTTAATTTCAATGGACTTTGGGTGTAGATTAGAGTGGTTAATATTCATTAGTCCAAATCTACCTCTAAGTGAATTATTTAATTCACTTTAGGTACTTTGCATTAGTGAGATATTTTCATACTTGAATCCACCAAGATGAGTGATTGAACTTAATGATGAAAGAATACCATAAATGAAACTCAATTTGGTATTCATCTTTAGTTTTGTACGACATTGCGTTCGAAAGTCGATTTAAATATTGTTTATCTCGCATGCATTAACACAAATATCGTTCACCTTAATTGGTGTTAGCCGGCCTCATTTGTAGGCTAATTACTTCGTAAATTACCCGGCGATTGCTTAACATAAACTTAAATGTGTCCTAAAATTCGGAATAAAAATCCAATTGGATACTTGCACTTTCGTGGACCGAACCTCGTGTTAGTCGCGTAATCCCAAAGTGATTAATCTTCTTGTGTTAAGATCCAAGACTTGTGAAGTTTGACGCGTAGTTGCTTTGGGTCTCCCAATCTTCTTTCAAATTTTATTGAATTTGGATATAATCTCCTTGATTAATCACTATAGTGTAAGATACTAAGCGGAATCAGTTTCCTATTCGATTTTTGGTACTAAGTACCTTGGTTACTCTTTTTGGTTGTGGATGATTCCGTTCACCATACCACTATTATGTATATTATTATTACTATTACTATACTAACATTTTAATTTTCTTCTCGCACCTTTATCTCCTTTATTTTTATTATGCTTTATATTGCTTTATCATCCATTATCATGTTTATATTTTTGTTATTATATTGTTGTGTTGATTTTCCTTTTGTCCACTTGGATACAAAAATATTAATAAATGATTAAACCTCTAAAAAACTTGTGATCTTGATCTTGGAATATTGGTTACTACCTTTTGCATTGGAGTTGGAGTTTTGGACTTAGATTCTAGGACAACTTCCCTTTTCTTTGATCTTCATGGAGTTGGTAGTCTTGTCTTTATTTGGTCATTTGCTAGCTTATAAGGATGAAACTCTTGTGCTCATAATTGGAAGCATCATCAAGTTTGGTTAGATTTTTCCTCCTTTATCGCTTTTATTTTCTTTTTAGGATAGTCTCTTCATCTCCCCCTTCTTAAATTTTCAAAACTCCTCCCTCTTTTCAAAAACTTCTTTGTTTTCAAACTTAAAACCGCTTCATAATCAAACATTGACTTAGGTCAAATGATTTTTACCTTTTCTTTTATTTTCTTAAATAAATGTTAAATCATATAGGTATACCAAGACATTTTTTAAGAGACCATAAAAAAATACAAAACTCATCAAATATTTTTGTGCCTTTATGCACTTTTCCTTTTAACAATTTTCACATGTTTAGATATGATTCATTCTTTTTAGAGGAATTATTCGTTAAATAATGATGACTTATCTTTACATTTTAAAAATCAATTCAACACATTAATTTTTCACTATTTGTACCACGAACTACGAGGTTTTGATCTTGCATTGCACATTGTGGGTACGTAGACATGAGGTGGTAAACCTCTCCAAACTCAAAAACATTAAAAAATTAATTCTTCTCTCATCCCTCAACTCTCATTTCCAAACATATTTTCAAATCAAAAGCAATAAATTTTTTAAAGGGCTCCCGTGGAGTACCACATACATTTTAGATTGCGTAAAACCTTCTCATTTTGTAACATATCCCCTTACCTAATTCTTTGTTTGTTTCTTTAGCTTTTTCCTTTTAGATTCATTAGGATTTATTCGCTCTTTTTTCCTTTTCCTCTTGGAATAAAATAAAAGCGCGGTGGCGACTCTATTTACCTTGATTTAAGTTAACAAATAGCTTACACTAATGATTT
The DNA here is from genome assembly GCA_963966055.1 of Lathyrus aphaca. Classification (NCBI taxonomy): domain Eukaryota; kingdom Viridiplantae; phylum Streptophyta; class Magnoliopsida; order Fabales; family Fabaceae; genus Lathyrus; species Lathyrus aphaca. Next base: position 503,339,760 of record OZ014523.1, read on the forward strand.
TACCGCTACAAGTTGACTCGTGGGATCAGGTATATAATTTCATAAAATATTTTCAATAACATATTAATTTTCTATTATAATTTAAATCACGTGATATTCAAATTTCTTCACTTGTTTATGTAGACGTTTAACGATAGGGCAACTTTCTCTTCCGAAGACATAGACGACGTCCGTAGACGTTGGACGTTTATTTTTAATGTTTTAGTTGAAAAGGAGGGGGATGGTATTTGTAATGATTAATTTGATATATATATATATATATATATATATATATATATATATGTGTGTGTGTGTGTGTGTGTGTGTGTGTGTGTGTGTGTGTGTGTGTGTGTGTGTGTGTGTGTGTAATACAAAGGTAAAATAAATACAAGTCTATAATATTTGGAAAAACAAAATAAAATAAAGTATTTAACCACATTTATTTATACCAAACATTGTTATAGATAGAGCGCAAAATATTATTAATCATACATTCACTAGGATTCGAACTCATGACCATTCGTTTTATATCATAACAATTGTATATTTTGACCGTTGTGATATATAGTGCGCTATCTAGTTTATCACAAATGTTCAACGCTCGTGATGGAAAGTATCATACAATCAATCACATCCTACCTCACAACGGTTGGTCGGACTTGGTTGTATTCCTTTTCCAACCATTATGATAGGTGTTTTCCATTGTAGTGTATTTCACAACAAACATAATAGATTGAACACAATTTCATCCATATCAATAATAGTGAAAAAGATAACAAACCCTAGAGGAGGGTGAGGAGCCATCTCTACCCCTCAGGAAATAACACCTATATTAGAGTGATCCACACACACACCTGAATTTCCAACAAATAAACAAGTTTGGTTATGATGTTTTTCTTCTCCCTCGAGCTCTTATTCTCCTTCCCTCGCACTTGTCTTTTTGTTTTCTTTCAAATTCTCACAACTTATACGTATTAGTAACTTTGCATCGCCTCACATATTCTATTTATTTTTTAACCTAAAATATAATTAACCCTCTTTTCATACTTTTACCCCTCAACTCTTTGCACTCAATCCTTAATCCTTAGAGCATCTGCAACGCTGGTTTGTTGGATTGGTTCGCTAACGTGACACTTATTTTATTCATAAAATTACAATTAAAATTGTGATATGCTGGCGATGTGTTGCATTCTCAAGCAATTTTTCTTCACTTGATGCAACGTACACGGTTTCAACAAAATATTATATTTAATTACTTTTCTTAACAAATATTTGTTTATTGTTATATTAAGTGTTCATCTTTATAAATAATTATGTTATTCTTCTTAAAAATTTAATTTAATTTTATAATTTCAATCTCTTAATTTTACTTTAATCTTATATTAACAATTTATAATATTTTTTATTTAAAATTTAAGTTTAATTAAATATATTTATTTTATTTCACATTAATATTTATTTAAATAATTAAATTAAGATTTTGAGTTAAAATAAAATTTAATAGGGATAAACTACGTCAAATTCCCATAAATCCAACAAAACATCACATAATTCATTTAAAATAATTTAAATCACTCAAGAAATTAAATAAAAGCAATAAAAAAATTCAATTAAATAAATAAATTGAATTCGAGTGTAACAATACTTATTGATCAGCCGCATCAATTGATGGTGGATGTGAATAATAAGTTGATATATCCTCTCAATTATATTTATTTGTTTGTTTCTAGAATAAGGGTTAATTATTCTGTGTAATTACATATATTTTAATTTTAAAGCTGATACATTTCTCACTCCAACGTCAAATTATACTTAAGAAAAACTATGTCGGCCATTTTATTTTATCATTTTGGTTCCACTATTATTTATTGATGTCTAGACCTCTTTTCTGTGAAATACAAAAACCTTATCATATTATCTTCAAGCTTTGGATGATGAAAGTTTAACTAGTATAGCACTCAATGCTTTCTCACTCCAAAGTCAACTTACAAGTATAAATATGTCGGCAATTAATCACATTGCACTGTCACTGAGTTTTGGCTACTTTGTGCCGTGCTTCTGTCTCTTTTCAATCTATTGACTTTTGAATATAATCACTTTTTTGATTTGTTTCAACTTAATACAAATTTTAACTCTGCATTCTTGCACCACTATTTATATGCATGCAATTTCTCTCTATTTCCCATACCTAAATACCATAAACATCTTTCTTTCTTTAAACCAAATGAATTCTATTTCTCTCTTCTCAATCTCACCTATACTTTTATACCTTAATCTGTTTTTTCTATTTACCTTATACTTAATGTGCTTTGCTCCAAACAAAATTGTGGCAGTGCCATTAGGAAATCAAACTGATCATTTAGCATTGCTTAAATTCAAAGAATCAATAACCAATGATCCATATACAACTCTTGAATCTTGGAATTCTTCCATCCACTTCTGCAAGTGGTTTGGAATCACATGCAATCCCTTGCATCAAAGAGTTATAGAGTTGAACTTAAAAGGATATGAGTTACATGGATCTTTATCTCCTCATGTTGGAAATCTAACTTTTCTGATATATCTCAACCTTAGCAACAACAGTTTCTTTGGAGAAATTCCACATGAGTTAGGTAAGTTGCAACAATTGCAACAACTTCGCCTCAACAATAACTCATTTTCTGGTGAAATTCCAACAAATTTGACATATTGCTCCAATCTCACGGACTTATATTTGCAAAAGAACAATCTAATTGGCAAAATACCAATTGAAATTGCTTCTTTGAAAAAGCTTCAATCATTTAGTGTTTGGCGAAACAATTTAACTGGAGGAATCTCTTCCTTCATAGGGAATCTTTCAAGCTTAGCGCGTTTTTCGTGTGATGATAACAACATACAAGGAAATCTTCCACACGAAATATGTAGCCTCAAGAACTTGTCATTTTTACTTTTGGGATTGAACAAATTTTCTGGTACCATTCCTTCTTGTCTTTACAACATCTCATCACTTACTGTATTTTCTGTCACAGAAAATAACTTTCATGGCTCTCTTCCACTCGACATGTTCAACACCCTCCCCAATCTCCAAACTTTTTTCATTGCACAAAATCAATTTTCAGGCCCAATTCCTACTTCCATAATAAACGCATCTGCGATTATATGGTTTGATATCGGTACAAATTATTTTGTAGGACAAGTTCCAAGTTTCGGAAGGCTAGAACATTTACATTTTCTAAATTTGGAAGGCAACAATTTAGGTAGCAATTCAGCTAAGGATTTGGAGTTTATAAAATCTTTGAGAAACTGTAGTGTATTGTATGAGTTTTCTATTTGCTGTAATAACTTTGGAGGCATTCTACCAAGTTCTATAGGCAATTTATCCTCTGAGCTTGCAATACTAGATCTTGCAAATAATAGGATATCAGGAAAAGCTCCTGCTGAATTAGGATCTCTAGTTGGCTTAATTAATTTGAACATGATCTATAACCAATTTGTAGGAAATATTCCAACAACTTTTGGGAAGTTTCGAAAGATGCAAAAGTTAATGTTGAGCGGAAACAAGTTTTCCGGAGACATACCACAACTTATAGGCAATCTTAGTCAATTGTATTATTTAGATTTACATCTTAATATGTTTGAAGGAAATCTTCCTCCAAGCATAGAAAACTGTCAAAACTTACAATATCTAGATATTTCACATAATAAGCTAAGAGGAACCATCCCTATAGAGGTTTTTAATCTTTTTTCCTTGTCAAACTTACTTGACTTGTCACATAACTCTTTGAGAGGTAGCTTACCAAGAGAAGTGGGTATGCTAAAAAATATTGATTGGTTAGATGTCTCTGAGAATCGTCTATCCGGTGATATTCCTATAACTATAGGTAAATGCATAAGCTTAGAACACCTTCATTTGCAAGGGAACTCCTTCAACGGAACAATACCATCTTCTTTGGCTTCTCTCAGAGGTCTTCAATATTTAGACCTTTCAATAAATCGACTGTCTGGATCGATCCCTGATGTTTTACAGAATATTCCAAGTTTAAAACATTTGAATATTTCTTTTAACATGCTGGAAGGTGTGGTACCAACTTACGGTGTCTTTGGAAATGCAACCCAAGTAGGATTGGTTGGAAACGAAAAGCTTTGTGGAGGTGTTTCAAAGTTGAATCTACCGCCATGCCCTGTCAAGGATAGGAAACACACAAAACACAATAAGTTGATGTTTGCAGCGATTAGTGTGGTTTCTTTTCTCGTCATAGTTACAGTTTTTATAACTATCTACTCGATGAGGAAAAGAAACCAAAAACAATCTTTTGATTCACCAACAATTGATCAATTAGATAAGGTTTCATACCAAGACTTGCATCAAGGAACAGATGGGTTCTCAACTAATAACTTGATCGGATCAGGAAGTTTTGGTTCTGTGTACAGAGGTAGTCTTGTGTCAGAAGATAATGTTGTTGCCGTAAAAGTTTTGAACCTAAATAAGAAGGGAGCTAACAAGAGTTTTATTGCTGAATGTAATGCACTAAAAAATACTAGACACAGAAATTTAGTTAAGATTATAACATGTTGTTCTAGTTCAGATTATAAGGGTCAAGAATTTAAAGCTCTAGTTTTTGATTACATGAAAAAAGGAAGCTTAGAACAATGGTTACATCCTGAGATTTTGAATGAAGAGCTTCAAACAACATTGGACCTCAATCATAGATTAAACATCATTACCGATGTTGCTTCGGCATTGCATTATCTTCATCAAGAATGTGAACAATTGATCATTCATTGTGATCTAAAGCCAAGTAATGTCCTTCTTGATGATGACATGGTTGCTCATGTGGGTGATTTTGGCATAGCAAGACTTTTCTCAAACATTAGTGGTACCTCTCAGAATGACACAAGTACAATTGGAATAAAAGGGACTGTTGGCTATACTCCTCCAGGTATTGATATAAATTCTTGAATCTTATATTGATATAATTTATTAGTGATATAGTATTATTAACAACTTTTGCTACATGTTTTAGAATATGGAATGGGCTCTAAAGTGTCTACATGTGGTGATATGTATAGTTTTGGAATCCTGATGTTAGAAATGCTTACTGGTAAAAGACCTACAGATGAAGTATTTGAAAAAGGCCAAAATCTGCATAACTTTGTCGCAGATTTATTTCCTGATAATCTTATAAAGGTTTTGGACCCTGGTCTTGTATCAAGAGATACAAGAGTGAAAATACAAGATGAAATTTCTGAGAATCTTATTCCAACAGTTGATGAGGAGTGCTTAGTTTCACTTTTTAGGATTGGACTTATTTGTTCAAGGGAACTACCAAAGGAAAGAATGAATATTGTGGATGTCACTAAAGAGCTTATCATAATCAGAAAAACTTTCAATGGTGAGATAAATTGATATTTGTATATTTTTATTTGAATCATTACTAACACATTGATTGCTTATGGACTACAAAATACAAAAGTAATAATGGACTTGATTTTCATTTGAATTGCAGGCGGTCGTCGTCGTAATTAGCAATTGAAGTTGAACTGAATTTCTAGGTTAGTTGTGGAAAGAGAATTGCTCAAACAATGTTGTTGTCATTAAGAAATTGAAGTGTGAAAGTTCTTTAGTTTACTAGATTCTTAATTCTCTACGTAGTTTTTCCTGTAACCTATTATTTGGAATGAATAAATTATGCTATATTGCTTTCTAATTTAATGAAGTGCCACTAATATTTAATCTCATCAAGCATGATCACTACATTTCTTTAAAGTATTGGATCAATAGAAAGATTTTAAAAACATTCTAGAGTCTTCAGATTTTTAAACATGTTTTTCATTCTTAATATTTGAAAATATTGAAGAAAAGTGAATTTTTGGAACAAAACAATCATCTGTCATATATAGCCCCAATTGATTGTCACTTACTTTAAATTAAAACATCTTCATCTGATTGATACTTATTCAATTGATTCTTTTCATGAAACCATTTCATAACATTGCATCAAGTTTTCAAGAGGTACATTCCATTATAAATGATCATTTTATTTGATTTATCAGATCACCGCTTTCCTGAATTTAAATGTGTTCTAGAATTTTCAAAACAAAAACTTTTACTATAACTTTCATATTTATTAAAAGTTCTGGGTCTTTGTTAATTGTATTGTAACTTGTTTATCAAGTTGTTGATAAACAAGCATCTGATTAGAGAGATTTCGTTTTCGGTGTTGTAAAATCAAAAAGTGGGGTGCTTTCTTGATTAGAGTTAGAAGTTGTTAGAGAGTCACACTGACTGTAACAATTCTAACCAGTGAAATCTTTCACGTGATGTGAGGAGACTGAAGTACCATTGTTTAGAAAGAAGAACCATTATATATCTTAGTGTTTTTTTTTTTCTTTTTGAATTTATCTTTCTGTCATTTTATCAATCTCACTCAACCAAAAAATAACAGACACTTAAACACCTTCATAAAACCAGTAAAATTTATTTAAACAGTAAAAGTGTCAATATTAAAAAATTGTCTGTAGCTTAAAGAAGTATATTTGAGAACCTAATTCACAACCCACCCTCTTAGGTGCACTCTGAAACTTACATTTGATATCCGAGCAGAATATAAGTAACCTAATCCTAAAGATGAGGATATGCCTTCCGCAAATCCGGGTTTTAGAGACGGTGGTAGCAACAACAAACCTCCACTGTTCTTTAGTGAATACTTTGATTTTTGAAAAATTCGTATGAGGCACATTTCGAAGCACAAGCAGAAGTTTGGGATGTTGTAGAAAATGTTTCGTTTGTTGCAACAAGTGTTGCCAATGGCGTCAGTACACCCAAAATCAAAAGTTCATGGAATGAAGATGATAAGAAAAAGGTTCTCTACAACAAGAAATCAATAAACTTACTTTAAGTGGCACTTAACATGAATGCATTATTTCGTGTCTTTCAATGCACAACAACCAAATAAAAAGGGGATATGTTAGTGGTCACGCATGAAGGAACCACTGAAGTGAAGAGATCAAGATTGAACATATTATGTCAAGAGTTTGAATTATTCAGAATGCAGCCCAGAGAATCAATCCTTGACTTGCAGAAAATATTTGTGCATTTGACTAATCACTTGATTGCTCTTGGTAAGAATTTTACTAACGATGAACTTAATCTTAAAGTACTTAGATATTTGACCAGATATTGGCAAGCGAAAGTGACGACAATATTCGAAAAGAAGAGTTTATCCACTATGACTTCCGCAACATTATTCGGAAAACTTCAAGATCATGGGGTTGAACTTGGAAGACTTGAGAAGCCTCAGACTCAAGAAAAGAAATCCAAATGTATTGCTTTAAAAGTTGATACAAGGGAAGAATTTGAAGAAGACTCATCGATGATGATGAAAACTTCACGCTTCTTGTAAAACGGTTAGGCAAATTTTTTAATAAAGATAAATCTTTAAATTTTGAAAACAGAAAGAAGTTTTTCATGAAGAATGAAGCTTCTACGTCAAACCAAAATTTCACTTGCTTTGAATGTGGAAAGCAAGGACATATAAAGGCGGATTGTCTAAAACTTGCTAAGAAAATGGTCATAAAGGAAGAAAGAAATCAAACTCCAAAAAGGTCTATATTGCATAGGATGATAATGAAGTGAGTTCGTCATCCAATTAAAAAAACGAAAAATGTGATAATCTTCCTTTTATGGCATCATATCATTCTGATGATGAAGAAGATGCGGTTAGTAATGGAAAACTCTTATATAAGAAGTCATAAACAAATTTCTCAATGAATATAAGATTCTGTACAAAACGGTGTCAACACAAAAAAAACAAATTTCATCTCTTGAAGAAAAGATTGACAACATGCAAACATATTTTTTTAAAGAAAAACATAATTATTTTGACAAAGAAAAACAGAATTTTACATGCAATGAGTGCAATTCACTTTCTTTTCAAATTGTCCAATTAAAAAAAAGTCATTGAAATATATGAAAATGGAAAAATTGGATTGGAAGGTGTCCTTAGTAGACAAAGATATTCAAATGATAAAAATGAACTTGTTTATTCAAAATTTGATAAACCAAGTACTAGTAAAACTATCTTTGTCAAGGCAAATGACCAATCCAACAAAAAGAAAGTGAATAAAGTATAAAATGTTCATCATCATCCTAAGAAAATATTTGTTCTGAAAAATTATTATGTTCCTAGATATATAAGCAACTTTGTTCCTACATGTTTTTATTGTTGTATAATAGGTCATACAACTAATGCTTGCTATGTAAGGATATTTAGTTATGTCAGTGGCCATTATGTATGGGTTAAGAAATGAACTAACTATCTTGGACCCAAAGCACATTGGGTACCTAAAAAATCTTAATTTATTTTATAGGTTTTCTTGAAGATCACTACAAATCTATGAAATCTTGATAGTGGTTGTTCTAGACATATGACAAGAGATATAAATAAATTTTCATCTCTAATCCTAAAGTCCAAGGGATATGTCACTTATTGACACAAAAACAAAGGAAAAATTATATGTATAGAAAAAGTTTGATCACCACCTTTCACAATTATTGGATATCTACTTTATGTAGAAGGACTAAAGCACAATAGTCTTAACATAAGACAACTTTGTGACAAATGCTTCAAAATAAAGTTCAATGAAGATGAATGCTTAATTGAATATGAAGTCTCACATGAGGTAAAACATATTGGTAAAAGAATTAATAATATTTTCATGATTTCATTAGATGATTTATCTTTGAAAATAAAGTGTCTTATGGTAAGAAATAATGACTCGTAGATTTGGCATAAAAGAATAGCACATATTCATATGGAACATTTAAACAAATTAATCAAACATGATCTTGTCATTGGTTTACCAAAGATAAAATTTGTCAAAAATAAATTATGTGATGCATGTCAAAAGGGAAACCAAATCAAATCAACTTTAAAGCCAAAGAATATGGTAACAACAATGATGCCACTTCAAATTTTGCATATGGAAATGTTTGGTTCATCAAGAACAAGAAGCTTTTGAGATAATGTATATGCCTTAGTTATTACCGATGTTTTTTTTCTAGATTTTCTTGGACAATATTTTTAGTGCATAAAATTAAAGCTTTCAAGGCATTTAAGAAGTATGCAAAGGAAGTACAAAATGTAAAATCATTAAAGAATGCATCAATTAGAAGTGACCATGGTGGAGAGTTCCAAAATGCATCATTTGAAGAATTTTGTGAAGAAAACAGTATCTTTCATAACTTTTCAGCACCAATGACTCCTCGACAAAATGATGTGATTGAAAGGAAAAATAGATTTCGGGTTGAACTTGCAAGAGCCATGCCAATTGACTCTAATATACCAAAGTTTTTTTGGGTAGATGCGGTAAGCACGCCATGTTATATTGGTAATCAGGTTATCATTGGCCCAATATTGAAAAAGAATTCATATGAACTGTTCAAGGGAAGAAATCCAAACATTGCTCACTTTAATATTTTCTGATGTAAGTGATTTGTCCCCAACAATGACAAAGACAATATCGGTAAGTTCAACGAAAAATTTGACGAAGGTATTTTTCTTGGTTACTCTCTCCCTCTCTCTCTCTCTCTAGTAAGGCTTATAGAATTTATAATAAAAGAACTTTATCTAGTGAAGAATAAATGCATGTATCTTTGATGAGACTAACCCCTCTAAGGAGGATATAGTTATTTGTGATGATGATGATGATTTTTTTGAAGCACGTATGGAAGTCCTTGCTAAAAATGACAAAGTTGATCAATAGGAACATAAAGAGAAAAACATTGATCAAGATCCAAATAAAAGTAAACTTCCTCAAGAATAGAGAATGCATCGTGATCATCCAATAGACAAAGTTACCAATGACATTAGCAAAAGAGTTTCAACAAGACTAGATCTCAAGGACGCTTTCTTGAATATGCAATTTTTCCCAACTATAACCTTCAAAGATTAAATAAGCCTTATAAGAGGACTAATGGATACTTACCATTCAAGAAGAATTAAAGAAATTCGAAAGAAACTAAGTTTGGGAACATGTTCCTGGGCCAAGTGGTAAACACATTATAGTTACCAAATGGGTGTTTAAGAACAAACATGACGAGAATGGTATAATTGTTTGAAACAAAGCAAGATTGGTGACCCAAGGATATAATTAAGAAGAATGAATCAAATTTGAATAAACTTTCACTTCAATTGCAAGGTTAGAAGTCATTCATTTATTACTTGGTTATGATTGTTCATTAAATTTTCAGTTATTCCAAATGGATGTCAGTAATGCTTTCTTGAATGGATACATCACTGAGGAAGTCTATGTCAAAAAACCTTCTGGTTTTAAAGACTTCAAGAATATTTCACATGTCTACATGTTGAGAAAGGCTATTTATGGCTTGAAGCAAGCACCAAGGGCTTGGTATGATAGACTTAGGAACTTTCTTTGTGAAAGAGGATTTGAAAACGGTAAGGTTGATACTACATTATTCATTAAGAAAATAAAAGATCATATTTTATTGGTTCAAATCTATGTTGACGATATCATATTCAGATCAACAAACAAATTCATATGTGAAGAATTTTCAATGATGATGAAAGGAGAATTCAAGATATCTGTGATGGGTAAGATGAACTATTTTCTTGGACTTCAAATTAAACAACTAAAGAATGACATATTCATAAAACAATCCAAGTATTGTAAATAACTCTTGAAAAGATTATCCATGTTGATCAAGAAAAATTAAGTGTTCTTATAGATATAACAAAGTATCGGGGTATGATTGGATCTTTACTTTATTTAACAACAACTCATCCCGATAATATGTTTAGTGCTCAATTTCAAGCAAATACAAAGGAATCTCATATTGCCTCCATAAAAAGGATCATGAAGTACCTTAAGGGAACAACGAATGTCGGGCTATAGTATATTAAAGGTAGTGTATGCACAACAACATTTTTGGCCTACGACCACGCTAAATTTTTCCACAACTCAAAAATTGTGGCCACATACAAGCTTTGGCCAGGGTTTTCAAATCGTAGACATATGTTTAGAAACATTGAATCTGGAGTGTGAAACTGTGGCATTTTCTTCAATTGTCACAGTTACAAAATCACACTTATATTTAAGCCACAATCAGCAAACTATGGATATTTTAAGCCACAGAGAAAAACCGCGGAACTATAATTTTCACTTCAAACTGTGGCCCAAACCCAAAACAATTTACCCCGCCAGAATTTCCCTCTCGTTAATTATTTTCTTTTCGAATTTGTTTAGATTAAAAAAATTGAAAAAGTAAATTAGGTTAGAAACAAAATAACTTTCACTCTTCAAAACAAAGATTCTCCTTGGGTCTCCTCCGTTTCTCTTCGCATGTTCCTCATTCTCCTGTACAATCCTCGTTTCCGCTTCTCCTCTTCTCGTGTTCCTCGTCTCTTCTGCCATTTATTTCGTGATTTTCTGATACAAGGATGCATGTAATTTTTGTTTTATAGTTGACCTAATTTATATTTTTGTTTTGCAGTTCTGATATAGAAGCTTCCCCTTTTCGATTACCGTTGGAGTTACATGTGCTAATTGATAACGAGAAAATGTATCGATTATATTGCTAAGTTTCATTACCGTTTTATCGCATAATCGTCGTTTTAACACCCGATTCCTCGAGTTTTCCTTACCATTTTGCAGGTACATCGTATACAGAGCTAAATCATGAGCCAAGAGCAAAAGGAACGAAAACAACCATAAAAAGATGAAGAAATGAAGAAACCTGCAAAACCTGCATATTTTGTTGCACTCACGGTCGTCACCTAGTTGTCACGACCGTGACACCCCAAAAGGAGCAATCACGACCGTGACATATCACTCACGACCGTGACACTTAAAATTCAAGGAACACGAACGTGATGCCCTTGTCACGACCGTGACAAGGGAAAAAGGAGGTTATTTGACCCAGACTTGGTCACAAACGCTACGTGCACATGATCTGCCTATTTTCCAGCCACCATCCTATATCCACGCTCCTGTATTCTCTCAACTGCTCCTACGAGGCCCAAGCAAACAAGTTCAACCACAAGCCCATTAATTCTTCTATAAATAGCATAATTCATTTGAACAATTTACAGAGTAATTTTTTATCAATTTCTTGCGGAAGCTCTGCCGAATTATTTTACACCCTTTTTATTTCAGCATTATTTTCATTGTTCTATTTTTATTGTATCCAAACCCAACCTATAACAATTTCCAACATCAGGAAATTGTTATAAAAATTTATTTGTTTCAAAGCCTTCAGAATTTTTATTTTATTTTCGATTCCGCCAATTACTCCGAGCTTTCCGGTCTGTCGAAGAAGGAGTCTGCCATTTTATTGTTAACCAGGTTTATTTTAATTTGCAATTTTATATTTATGTTATTTATTTATTTTTCTGCCATGAATAATTTGTTTATTGTTTCTCTGCCTCTGTCTGGTTCAACAAAAATGAGTAGCTAATTATCTTAGGGCGGTATGTAATTAAAACAAACTAAATCGGTAAAATCAACTATAGGCTTAAAATAATTAATAGCTTAGTATTCTGGCTGATGCTTTTTATTTAAAATCGACCTTTTTGTTACGAGAGTAAGGAAAGTGTATTAGGTTAGGTCAAGACCACGAGAGTGTGAGATTTTAACCAGATAGCTAAAGTTAGGCATTTAAATTAAACACAGCGAGAGCGCTTTAAAATAAATTAGAATTACTAAGTTTCCAAAAATTATCTCTAAACACTTATGGGCTAGCGAGAGCAGGCATAAGGCTTTAGGGATAAGATCTGAGATAAGACCACGAGAGTGTGAGTTAAGGGTATTTAGACTGGTAACCTCTACAGAATAATTAAGTGAACACCTTTATAAGCCTAGGTTAGATTGACCCGCCTAAGTTAGCATAATTACATACCGACCGCCTTAGTATTATTTTATTAAACTTAAATTTAATTCCCGCCTTTAATATTTTAAAAACAACAAAAAATCGTGACAACCCTTCACCTTAGCTAAACTAGAAGTTCATCTAGCACTAAGTAACCATAGAGTCCCTGTGGATCGATAATCTTAAATATTACTTCGATAGGCTGTGCACTTGCAGTTAAGATACCGCTAGACATATAATTAGACACGTCTTTAGCCCATCAAGTTTTTGGCGCCGTTGTCGGGGACCTTAATTTAGTTACTAGTGCACTTTAGGTAGCATTGTCTAGACTAAGGTAACAACTATTTTATTTTCTTAATCTAAATTTTCGAGTGTATGCCAAGTACTCGCTCTCAAGGCGAAGACTTGCAACCTCTAATCCCAGAATCAGAACGCTTCTTACACGTAAGAAGACGGATATTCGATTACGAACAAAGTTACAATATTCCAGATCTTCAATTAGATCCGCCTAAACCAGTCGTAACATCAAAGGACGCAGAGATGGATGAAGAACAGAATCACCCACTCAAGTATTACGCAAGTCCTTCGCAAGCTGAACCGCATTCAAGCATTGCCGCACCGGCTATCAACCGAAATGATTTCGAACTAAAACCTTCGTTGATATCAGCCGTGCAACAAAATCAATTCGCCGGAAATCCTACTGAGGATCCGAACCTTCATCTTTCGATCTTTGTGCAATACGTAGATACCGTAAAAGCCAATGGAGTTACCCAAGAAGCTATTAGACTACGTTTGTTTCCTTTTTCACTTCGAGACAGAGCAAGAGCCTGGCTTCAATCTCTGCCTTCGAACTCAGTAACTACGTGGGAGGAACTAAAGAGAGTTTTCTTGACCAGATATTTTCCACCTAGCAAGACAGCTATGCTGAGAGCTCAGATCAACGGATTTAAGCAAAGGGAAAGCGAATCACTATTCGAAGCTTGGGAACGCTATAAGGATATGCTGAGACTTTGTCCACATCACAGATTAGTATAATGGATGGTCATCCATACCTTCTATAATGGACTCTTGTACAATACAAGAATGACAATTGACGCTGCCGCAGGCGGTGCATTGATGGACAAAGAATATAATGATGCTTATGCACTTATCAAAAGTATGGCTCAAAACCATTACCAATGGGGAAGCGAGAGAGTCGCAACTGAGAAACCAACAAAAGGAGGTATGTACGAAGTGAGTAGTATGGACCAAGTCAATGCAAAGTTTGACCAACTAAGCCAAAAGATCGACAACTTGGCCATAACACCAACAACCACCGTGGCTGCAGTAACACCTAACTGTGAGTTATGTGGAGTTCCAGGACACGAAGTTTCTGATTGTCAACTATTGACAGGAATTCCCACAGATCAAGTGAATTATGCTCAAGGAAACCCATACTCAAACACATACAACCCAGGTTGGAAGAATCATCCGAACTTCTCCTATAAGAATAACAATGCTTTATACGCACCAGGTTAAGCACCAGCTACACCACCAGGATATCAAAAGACTGCTCCTAATGTCCCTAGAAAATCGAACCTTGAGTTGATGATGGAGAACTTTATAGCTAACCAATATCAAACAAACAAGGACTTCTTAAACCAAAACATTCACACTAGTGAGCAGATTAAGCAATTAGTGAGCAAAGTAGATGCATTAGCTACACATAACAAAATGCTTGAAACTCAGATTTCACAAGTAGCTCAACAACAAGCACCTACTGCTGCACCAGCTGGAGTATTTCCTAGACAACCTCAACCTAATCCGAAAGGACATGCCAATGCCGTAATATTAAGAAGTGGCAAGGAACTTGACGGACCTACCGATCCAAGACTTGACAATCCTGCCATGTACCAAAAACCAGATAAACTGACTGAAGTGGTGAATGATCCAGAAGAAAAGGAAGATGATAATCAAGAGGCAGTGGAGAAAGAAAAGCCTTATGTGCCTCCACCACCCTATAAACCACCAATTCCGTACCCTCAGAGATTAACCAATTCCAAGACGACGGGTCAGTTTAAGAAATTTGTCGAACTTCTGAAACAGTTGAATATTACTATTCCGTTTACAGAAGCAATCACTCAAATACCCTCGTACGCTAAGTTTTTAAAAGAAATCTTATCCAATAAGAAAAAGATAGAGGATAACGGAACAGTTACACTTACTGCTGAGTGTAGCGCCATAATTCAGAATAATATGCCTCCTAAGCTAAAAGATCCAGGAAGTTTCTCTATACCCTGTGTAATAGGAAAATTCGTCATTGACAAAGCTCTATGCGATTTAGGAGCCAGTATCAGTGTTATGCCCTTAACGATTTGCAAAAGGCTAGACATGGGAGACCTAAGACCAACTAAAATGTCTGTTCAACTAGCCGATCGCTCAGTTAAATATCCTGTAGGCATACTAGAAAACGTCCCAGTACGTATAGGACAATTCTACATCCCTACTGATTTTATAATCATGGACATCTCTGAAGACTCCACTACACCTATCATATTAGGAAGACCATTCTTAGCTACCGCCGGAGCTATAATAGACGTAAAAAGAGGAAAGCTAACCTTTGAAGTAGGTGAAGAGAAAGTTGAATTTATCTTAACACAATTCTTACAATCACCAACTATAGAGGATACCTGCTATCTATTGGACGTAATTGACGAATGTGTAAGAGAAATGGAACTGAAAGAAACTACCTATTCTGAAATCATGAAAATTCAAATCCCTCCGATTTTCGAAGATGATAATTGGCGTAAACCATATCAGGATGATAGTCTAAGCGAAAGTTTAGCACTTACACCGGATCCCATGCCAAGTAAAGATAAACCTACATTAGGATTAAAAACTTTACCTAATAACCTAAGGTACGAATTCTTAGACATTGAATGTAAAAGACCAGTTATAATCAATTCCAGTTTAGGAACTATTGAAACAAAGAAACTTTTAGATGTCTTAAAGAAATATCCAACTGCATTAGGATATAACATATCTGATCTCAAAGGAATATGCCCTTCAATCTGTATGCATCGTATTCTGCTAGAAGAAGATTGCAAAACCTCCAGAGAATCTCAAAGAAGAATTAACCCAATCCTTAGCACTGTAGTGAAAGAAGAAGTTAAGAAACTACTAGATGCCGAAATAATATATCCAATATCTGATAGTAAATGGGTTAGTCCAGTACATGTAGTGCCAAAGAAAGGAGGTATCACTGTTGTGAAAAACGCACAAGGCGAATCGATATCGCAAAGAGTAGTGACGGGACATAGAGTGTGCATAGATTATCGTAAACTAAACAAAGCCACTCGAAAAGATCATTTCCCACTACCTTTTATAGATCAAATGTTAGAACGATTAGCCAAGCATTCATACTTCTGTTATCTTGACGGTTACTCAGGATTTTTCCAAATCCCTATCCATCCAGATGATCAAGAGAAGACTACATTCACATGCCCATATGGAACGTTCGCTTATAGACGAATGCCCTTTGGATTATGCAACGCTCCTGCAACCTTTCAAAGATGTATGATGTCAATCTTCGCAGATTTTATAGACAACATCATGGAAGTGTTCATGGACGACTTCTCTGTATGCGGGCAAAGTTTTGAAGGATGCCTATCAAATTTAGAAATGGTGTTAGAAAGATGTGTAAAAGTAAACCTCGTGCTTAACTGGGAGAAATGTCATTTTATGGTCAGAGAAGGAATCGTATTAGGCCACGTTATATCCGACAAAGGAATTGAAGTAGATAAAGCTAAGATAGAAGTCATAAAAGATCTTCAACCCCCTAAAACCATTCGAGAAATACGAAGCTTTTTAGGACACGCCGGTTTCTACCGACGATTCATCAAAGATTTCTCGAAAATCACTAAACCTCTTACTGGTTTATTAATGAAAGATGTTGAGTTCATATTCAATGAAGATTGTCTTAAAGCATTCGAAACTCTAAAAACAGCCCTCATCACCGCACCAATCATGCAACCCCCTGACTGGAGATTACCTTTCGAAATCATGTGTGATGCGAGTGACTATGCTGTAGGCGCAGTTCTAGGCCAGAGGAAGGAAAAGAAACTTCATGCGATTTACTACGCCAGTAGAACCTTAGATTCTGCTCAGATGAACTACGCCACTACTGAAAAAGAATTGTTAGCAGTTGTCTTTGCGCTTGACAAATTCCGTTCTTACCTAGTAGGAGCGAAAATAATCGTTTACACAGACCATGCTGCTACCCGATATCTATTAACTAAGAAAGATGCTAAACCGAGACTCTTGAGATGGATTTTACTCTTACAAGAGTTTGATCTCGAGATAAAAGATAAGAAAGGTACTGAAAACGTCGTAGCGGACCATTTATCTAGAATAGAAGGTATTAAACCCGAACAAGTGCCGATTAATGATGATTTTCCGTATGAACAACTGATAGCACAAATAGGAAGCGACCCAGTTCAGTTAGACTTAAATGAACCAGAACCCGTGGAAACAATCCAGACAACTGTAGGACTGCCATGGTACGTTGACATTGTTAACTACCTAGCCGCGGGAGCTCTTCCACCCGATTTAACCTATCAGCAGAAAAAGAAATTCTTTCACAATCTAAAACATTATTATTGGGATGAACCATTATTGTTCAAAAGAGGAGCCGATGGAATCTTTCGTCGATGTATTCCCGAAGAAGAAATAGAAGATGTCATTGCTCAATGCCATTCATCTCCGTATGGTGGACATGCAAGCACTTCCAAGACTTGTGCAAAAATCTTGCAAGCCGGCCTATTCTGGCCTAATCTATGGAAGGATGTCCACATCTTTGTTATAAAATGCGATCGGTGTCAACGCACCGACAATATTTCAAGAAGAGATGAAATGCCTCAAAAAGGAATATTAGAAGTAGAAATCTTTGACGTCTGGGGAATAGATTTCATGGGACCATTCCCATCATCTTTCGGTAACCATTACATACTCGTAGTTGTTGATTATGTTTCGAAATGGATTGAAGCTTTAGCTTCTCCTACAAATGATACACGAGTAGTAATAAAGCTTTTCAAAAATATAATCTTTCCCAGATTTGGTGTGCCTAGACTCGTCATAAGTGACGGTGGCTCGCACTTCATTTCAAAAATCTTTGACAAATTACTATCTAAGTATGGAGTAAGACACCGTGTGGCAACACCATATCACCCACAAACAAGTGGACAAGTCGAAGTCTCAAACAGAGAAATCAAACAAATCTTAGAAAAGACTGTCGCCATATCTCGGAAAGATTGGTCATCTAAACTTAATGAAGCTTTATGGGCTTATAGGACCGCTTACAAGACACCCATAGGTACTACACCTTTCAAACTAGTTTATGGAAAATCTTGTCACCTCCCGGTAGAACTAGAACACAAAGCTTATTGGGCGATCAAAACTCTCAATATAAACTATAATGCTGCAGGAGAAAAGCGAATCCTAGATATTAAGGAATTAGAAGAATTAAGGCTAGATGCTTATGAGAATGCTAAGATATATAAAGAAAGAACTAAGCGATGACATGATAAACGCCTATCTAGGAAAGAATTTAGTGTGGGAGACGTTGTACTCCTATTTAATTCAAGACTTAGGCTCTTTTCTGGAAAACTAAAATCTAGATGGTCAGGACCCTTTGAAATAAATAAAGTGTTCCTGAGCGGAGAAATAGAAATTAAGGGTAGGAATAGTGAACCATTCATAGTAAACGGACAACGTTTAAAACATTATCATAAAGTTGAAAATAGAGATTATGCAAATAGTCTAAGGCTTTTAGAGTTGTCCACTAATTCCCCTGATTAATCTACACCTAAGCATTACGTCAGGCTTTTGACGATAAAAACAGCGCTTAGTGGGAGGCAACCCATTTACTCATTTAATCATTTAATTCATTTTTATCATTCTATTATTTTGTTATTTATCGTTTTACTATTTATTTATTTGTTTTCTTTATTTTAATTTTAAATCACTTTTACAGATTTCTAAAAGTCTTTTCCACTTTCCTTCTCCCCCTGAATTGTTCCCTCCATATTTGCACTGACCATGGCTAACCAACCGATAAACCATATGGAAACCAAATTTAGAGGTAGGAACCAAAGAATGAAATTTGAAGAGTTATCACAGAGGCCAATGGATTTGACCCTGTACCCGGATGATCTGACTATGGAAACCCTAGGTATACATGATAACATCCTGTACTTGTTTAACCGACTTGGATGGGAGAATGCACTGATTCAACATAAGTTTGTGACTTACCGCGAGCTCACCCTTGAGTTCCTTAGCTCCTTAGTTTACCTACCCGAGTGCGGTTTTGGATTCAGGAAAGGATTTATCAGTTTCCGCCTATTTGGAATAGAATATGACTTTAACCATAAAGAACTAGCTGACTTATTAGGATTCCCTAGTGGACCCTTTGCTTTTACTACCACACAGGTAGAATTGATGGACATTGAGCTGGATTCCTTTTGGGGAACTTTAACTGGAAACTACCACCCTGAACCAAATAGCATGAACAATGATGAGATACATAACCCTGCTCTCCGTTACTTCCATAAGATCCTTGCCCACACCTTCTTTGGAAAAGAAGAAAACATTACCGGAGTATCTAAAGATGAGATATTCATTATGTCATGTTTCACTAATGGACAGCCTGTTAATGGTGTACCTTTCATGATGCAAACCTTCACCCGAATCCAAGAAGAACCTGAATTACCTATATTAGTAGGAGGTCTTGTAACCATGATTGCTGATGCCTTAGGACTTAGGTACCAATTGCATAGGTGCAACCGTTTAGGTACCATCCGTCCTATGAATCTTAACTTTTGTTTTAATCGCCATATCATAAGGAATTTAGGACATCCACCTTTCGAGTACCTAATCCGGAATGAGGTAGTAACCTTGTTCACACTACCAAACCATGCTAGAGTAAGTGTTCACAATAAGGATAACTGGCTTTATGAGTTAACCCCACCTGATTATCCATCTACTCCTGAAACACCTCAGTCTTACAAGATAAAAGATGATATAATGACCGATGTCGAAACTGACCCTGAGACACCTCCTGGTTACCATGACATTGACCACACTGACGAAGTTATTGAAACCCCTGAAGTGAATCAAGGAGATTATGCTAACAACTTACAGAATATCATGAACACTCTTGAAGCTTACAAAACTGATATATATACATTTAAGGATGAGATTAAGAGCATGCGATTGGACATTATAGGTCTAACTGACATAACCTGTGAACAATTCTATCACCTGAACTCCGCAATCGAAGATTTGAAGAAACACTTTTGAAAATGCTATAAGTGATCTAGTTTATTTTACTCATTGTTTTCGTTTCTAGTTAGATTTCCTTTTCGCAAACAATTTCGTACCGTATTTTCATTTATGTAATTTCATTTCAATTACCATATGCAATGCACTTCTAGTTTACAAATTTTTCCATTTTAATCAATTTATATGTTTTCATTATATATACTGTTATGCTTGAATTGATTTATATTCTATAAAATCTCTCGTGTCATGCAAATTTACAAGTACTATGTTGAAATAAATTATTATATGGTGTTTAAATCTAATATTGAGTGAGAAGTGAAAAATAAATTATTATAAAGTATATGAAGCGTGAGAGATAATGCTTTCTGGAAATTATTCAAGGAAATCAACCCTCACGGTCGTCACCCCCCCTAACGATCGTGACGTGCTCATTTAGCGTGTCACGACCGTCATCTCCTTGTCACGACCGTGACAACCCTAAATATAGGATTCGTGAGAAACAAAATTGTTTCTTTTCGAAACCTCTTCTGCTTCTTCCTCCATAACTTTCAAAACCACCCATTATCTCCCCCAACTTCCGTAACCTCCCATTACCAAATTAAAACTCATTAACCTCTCCATTATCACCACACCTATCACATTCTCACCTTCCAATATTTATCCGAACCATTATTTCTCTCATTTTATCACTTTTTCACAAAATCCAAAATCCTCATCTCTCACTCTAGTTCTTGCATGCAATGGATGCTATACAATTTAGAGAGGGTGAGAATGGAGAAAACCAGAGAGAAAGATTCATCCGATTCCAGAACCGCGGTGTGCAACCTACGCGTTATATCGACACTGAATGTTTAAGAGAGTTGGGAATGCTCAACAGTGTCAAGAACCTGCTTAAGAAGGTTAATTTGTGGGTTCTATGCAGTCAGCCTCAGCCCACATTCGAGTTTCTGACATTGGAATTCCTAAGCTCGTTCCATTATATCATCGGTACCGGTTCTCAGAGTCAACTTACCGGCGTTGCTAAATTCAGATTGTTTGGCCGGGAGTTCGAACTTTCGCAAACAAGGATAGCCGAGTTGCTAGGCTTCGCTCACGGGAATGAAGCTCACCTCCGCGTGCCTGACAATTTCAGTGAAACCGCTTTCACTTTATGGCACGACATAACCAACACCCGTGCCTCAGCCTTTCAGAGCCTTAATGCTACACACATCCACAACCCGGCAATCCGATATTTTCACCGAATCATTTGCAACACCATCTTTGCACGAGAGAGTAACCATAAGCTCAACTCCAAGGAGCTTCTGTTCTTGCACTGCGCTCTAAATGACGAGCCAATCAACGCTGCCCCGTTCATGCTTTCTCACATCCAGGCCATTGCGCAAAGAGGCTCCACCCCATTTTTCATAGGCGGCATTGTCACCACCCTCGCCATTCAGTTAGGGCTTGGTGACTTGGTCACCAATTTGCCTCGCATAGCCGCAGAATTCCTAACCAAGAACTATTGCAGGTCCGCTAACTTGATTGCGCAGAGAGAGGATGGCAGGTATAGCTCTGTTATCCACGACACTGTTTACCACAACATCATTCTGCCGTCCCGTGCCCGCATCGACCCATCCAGCCGAGCCAACTGGCTTTTTGTTTTACCAGATGCTGCCGGCCACGCCCCCATTCATGATGATCAGGCCGATCCTCCAGCGGATGAGATGCAAGACGCTATGGATGCAGCTGAGCCTGTCCAGGATATTCCCGAGTCATCTACCCGACATCCTCCTGCACAGGAATTCACTCTTGAGGACGTCCTTCGTGCGATTCATCAGCAGAACCAGATGAACGCCGCACTGGAGCGACGGCAGAAGGAGCAGTATGATGCTTTACTCCGCACTATTGCAACCAACCAGGAAGCTACTGATACAAAGCTCAGAGAAATTTTTAGCGAGCTAGAGGCCTTACGCATTGACATCACTGCTGTTACCGGTACCGGTTCTGATCCTGAAGCGACTCCTACCAGACGCTCCCGCACCAGAAGCCGAGCCCGCGGTCCTCAGCAGCCTTAGTTTTAGTTTTTGCTTATGTTTGTTTTTCATTTTCATAGTTTGTATTGTACTTTTACCGCTATTATATCACAACATTGAGGACAATGTCTGATATAGTGTGGGAGAGGTACCTTCCATTTTCCGCATTTTCCCTTTTCGCATTTTTCCATTCCGTTGTATTTCCATTCCGTTGTATTTCTTTTCGTAAGTTAATGAAACAAGCAAATCTTTGTGCTATTTTCTTTAGTTTCGAACTTTCCCCGTTTATTTAGCCATACCAAAAAAAAAATCTTTAATTATTCGCATTACCCGACTTACCTACGGAATCGTAATTAGGAAGCTGAGAACGATTCAACAAGACCAATACAATCTTGACACCTTTGACTTCCCACTTAAGCGATTCCATTCCGATTATCGTTACGAGTACACCTTAAGTTTCAGTTCAAAAGTAACCCCTAGTAGTTTATACTAGCAGTCAGCACCGTCTGAACACAAACCACGTGGGGAGCCGATGAATATAAGCGTTTGATGCCTAATCAATAATGATCCTTCATATCTCGATGCAAATGAAAAGAAATTGCACCAAAGTACACGGTCGCATATAAGAAACGAGAAATATGAGAAGGAGTCCATTGCGGGTTGGTTCAGAGGTACTGGTTCTAAACTTGGTAGGGCGTGCTACGGCTCGATCCCCCACAACCTCCAAATCGGATAATATATGTAGGGTTACCGCACTCGTGTACCAGACCCCGTGCTTAAAAAGGATCAAAGTCGCTAACCGGCTACTCCACTACGTGCGTGCTAAGGCAAAGGGCTTAATGTGATTGCGCTAGAATGAAACCGGGCGAAATAAGATCGAAAAACTCTAGGTGAAATCGTAAAGAAATTACCGATTGTTTCGTTTAACGGGAAGTCGACGACTTAGCTTGTTGCTTGTGTCATTAGTGTATCGTTAGTGTTTTATCATAGTACCGGTTTGTCCGACAAAACGATCCCTCGTACGGTTTGTTATGTGTATGCGTCGATAAAAACTTGTCCGACGATTTTCAACCGACTATTTGCTTGAGGACAAGCAAAGGTTTAAGTTTGGGGAAGTTTGATAACGAGAAAATGTATCGATTATATTGCTAAGTTTCATTACCGTTTTATCGCATAATCGTCGTTTTAACACCCGATTCCTCGAGTTTTCCTTACCATTTTGCAGGTACATCGTATACAGAGCTAAATCATGAGCCAAGAGCAAAAGGAACGAAAACAACCATAAAAAGATGAAGAAATGAAGAAACCTGCAAAACCTGCATATTTTGTTGCACTCACGGTCGTCACCTAGTTGTCACGACCGTGACACCCCAAAAGGAGCAATCACGACCGTGACATATCACTCACGACCGTGACACTTAAAATTCAAGGAACACGAACGTGATGCCCTTGTCACGACCGTGACAAGGGAAAAAGGAGGTTATTTGACCCAGACTTGGTCACAAACGCTACGTGCACATGATCTGCCTATTTTCCAGCCACCATCCTATATCCACGTTCCTGTATTCTCTCAACTGCTCCTACGAGGCCCAAGCAAACAAGTTCAACCACAAGCCCATTAATTCTTCTATAAATAGCATAATTCATTTGAACAATTTACAGAGTAATTTTTTATCAATTTCTTGCGGAAGCTCTGCCGAATTATTTTACACCCTTTTTATTTCAACATTATTTTCATTGTTCTATTTTTATTGTATCCAAACCCAACCTATAACAATTTCCAACATCAGGAAATTGTTATAAAAATTTATTTGTTTCAAAGCCTTCAGAATTTTTATTTTATTTTCGATTCCGCCAATTACTCCGAGCTTTCCGGTCTGTGGAAGAAGGAGTCTGCCATTTTATTGTTAACCAGGTTTATTTTAATTTGCAATTTTATATTTATGTTATTTATTTATTTTTCTGCCATGAATAATTTGTTTATTGTTTCTCTGCCTCTGTCTGGTTCAACAAAAATGAGTAGCTAATTATCTTAGGGCGGTATGTAATTAAAACAAACTAAATCGGTAAAATCAACTATAGGCTTAAAATAATTAATAGCTTAGTATTCTGGCTGATGCTTTTTATTTAAAATCGACCTTTTTGTTACGAGAGTAAGGAAAGTGTATTAGGTTAGGTCAAGACCACGAGAGTGTGAGATTTTAACCAGATAGCTAAAGTTAGGCATTTAAATTAAACACAGCGAGAGCGCTTTAAAATAAATTAGAATTACTAAGTTTCCAAAAATTATCTCTAAACACTTATGGGCTAGCGAGAGCAGGCATAAGGCTTTAGGGATAAGATCTGAGATAAGACCACGAGAGTGTGAGTTAAGGGTATTTAGACTGGTAACCTCTACAGAATAGTTAAGTGAACACCTTTATAAGCTTAGGTTAGATTGACCCGCCTAAGTTAGCATAATTACATACCGACCGCCTTAGTATTATTTTATTAAACTTAAATTTAATTCCCGCCTTTAATATTTTAAAAACAACAAAAAATCGTGACAACCCTTCACCTTAGCTAAACTAGAAGTTCATCTAGCACTAAGTAACCATAGAGTCCCTGTGGATCGATAATCTTAAATATTACTTCGATAGGCTGTGCACTTGCAGTTAAGATACCGCTAGACACATAATTAGACACGTCTTTAGCCCATCACTAATATCGAAGGCAGAGTTTCATTTTTAATTTTGTGATGGTTTCATTTTTACCTGTTTTGTTATAACTTTTGTGTTTATTAAGGTTATATTTTGTTATGGTGATTTAAATCTCTGTGGGTTGACGTGAGTAACTAGGGTTGAAGGTCTTGACAATGAGAGTGGCACTGAGTTTTTTTAGGTTGCATAACTAGGGTTGAAACTGATATGGATTTGAGGTTGAGAAAGTATGTTAGTAACCGATAATAGTTAACTGTTATGTTATGTTGGTGTTAGTGATGTTAACTATTAGTTAGTTCAATTATTCTTATTAATTTTTCTGTTAAACTATGTTAGTAATTTCCATTAAATTGTTAGATTGTTAGTCTTGCTAATTGACTGTTAGTATATTAATGTTAAATTGTTTTTCTATTTCCTTCAATGTATTTTTAGCCATTCATGATCAAATAGTATTTTTATGTTAATGTTAAATTGTATTTTTAGCCACCTCTAAAGCTATCCCAATTTAATTTTTGAATGCCCAAATGATAATTTGTGTTATTTGTTTGACATTTTGGTTTAAGTTCAAATCTTTTCTTGCAATTGGGGTTCGTGAGTTATGTGGGTCATTACATGAAATTGGGATAGTGATTAAATGAGTTTTACTTGTTGAAGACATGGGGTGGTTATTGTGGGGGGTTTTGCGTTGATGTAATGACTTGTAAGATTGATGAAGGCTATGGCTTTCTTTACAATTCACAATTTTAATTACTACTACTCTTTGTGGTGCAGGTTGTGGAGTAGTAGGGTTTGTGAATGTGAGTGAATCTCACTATGAGAGTCATATTAGTTTTAGAAAGATGAAAACTACCCCATAAGTCCCTTATGTATGTATTACATTGTTCTAATATGCTTAGAGTGAATTACGTTTGAGGACTAATTTGAGTGATGAATTGCATATTTAAGGACTTGTATGTGTAATTCTTATCTTTCTGGTATTAACATGATACATGAGTAAATGACCTTCGTTATATAATTTAGACAGATAATAGAGAGTTCTCTCAATAAATTAACCTTAATTTCTCACTAATCAGTGTAATTCTAAACTTAATAGACATTTTTTGGGTGATAGATAATGTGCTCCCACTGGTTTCCTTCCTAAAGGTGTTTTTCCTTGAGAGAATCTCTCGTTGGATTGAATATGATTTGAAAATATGTTTATAAGTGGATCTGAGCTTCCTCCAGTCAGACCAACACATAGGGTTAGTAATATGCTTTGAATAAATGAATATGGATTTGTAATTTGTTTATTTTTAAATGGTTGTGCAACTATTTCTTCACCTAGACTTTACAATGTAATTACTCTTGTTGAAATTCAACTAATTTTTTATTTTCATGTGTTTAAAGGCAGAGGGAACATTGAAGGAAACAATTGTTCCACAATTGACCAACGCTTTAGAGGTAGATCTAGTTTATGTTAATGTTAAATTGTATTTTTAGCCATTCATGATCAAAATTTGGGATGTGTTAGTGTTACAGATATAGATATTATCATGACTATATTTATGCTAGTTCCAGGAAAAATATTCAACTGATCCATCTATAGTCCTTGTCCTAGGTGATACACATTAATAATTGTACTGCAAATAATAAGTAATCACATTGGTCCTGTTAGTACAACTCCAAAGATATTTGTTTTGTATATGTTCATGTATGTGTTTTGCATGCATGCAATTTTGATTCTATGATGTGATGCGTGTTTCAAATATTTAGATTATAAAGTGATGGACAAAGAGTGGACTAAATTTCCAAGGTTTAGTCAAGAGTACATCAACAGTGTTACTCAATTTTTAGACTTTGCCTACACTAATGGAAGACCTCAAGGAGATGAGATTTTATGACCTTGTGCCAAATGTAAAAATTTGTATTGGAAAACAAGAGATAATATTAATGATCACTTAATAGCCAAAGGTTTTCCAAAAGTTTATGACGTATGGTTGCACCATGGGGAGCAACTACAAAGGTCTATGGAAATTGGTGATGAGATGGAAGATCAAGAGGAATCACATGACGACATTCTTGGTTTATTGCATGACATATATTTAGATAGGGTAAAAGCACAAGGAGTTCATAAAGGTCCCAATGACAATGCTAGAAAGTTTTACAATTTGATTAAAGAGGCAGAATAATAATTGTACCCTGGATGCAAAGACTTTTTTACTCTATCATTCGTGATTCAACTCTACTTGTTGAAATGTCTTCATGGATGGAGCAATACTTCATTCACTGCCCTCTTAGAATTTTTGAAAGAAGTAATGCCTGATTTAAACATTCCTGTATCATTTTACAAGACAAAAGCCATGATAAGTGGTTTAGGCCTTGATTATAAAAAGATCCATGCATGCCCAAACAATTGCATGTTATTTTGGAAAAACCATGAAAAGGACAATTCTTGCACGATTTGTGAAGCTTCACGGTGGAAAGAAAATGCTCCAACTGAAGGATGTGAGTTTGAGCAATCAAAAAATGATTATAGAGTTCCTGCAAAAAATTTGAGGCATTTTCTGTGTCATATTTGAGTTGTTTCCTTGGCACTGTCACGAGGAATTCAGACTTGTGTCCCTTAGTTTTCACTAATTTTAAAGCTTTGAAGAATGCTAACCAAGACCGTATATAGGAATTTGTTACTGTAAGATCAAAAGGAGTTTTTTTTTCTCATTTTGTTACTTGTGTCCCTTAATTTGTTACTTGTATCTAATTTCCTTCTTTGTTGTAGGATAAATTCATTATCTCTGAAAATGGAACTAAAGCAGTTTTCTTTCGCATAAATACAAGAAAGATATCAAAAAGTGTTTCGTTTTAAAGTACACCACTACGAGTGAAAGATTGAAACATCGTCCCCAGACCGTACCTGTAGTTCATTTCAAGCAATTGGTAGCCTATTGGAAAAATAGTAAAATCCAAGTAAGATAATTTTATGACTTATTCACAACTTTGATATTTAATTGTCTAACATTAGTTTGATGTTCCACAATGTATACAACTAGTAAAGTAAATGTTGCAAATAGAGTTAAGCAAAAGTACATGCATCGTATGAGACCAAAAAACTTTGCAAGGATTCGTGCAAAATTGATAGGATGTTTATACATTCTTCAATTTATAATTATTTGTTGGTTAAGTGATTCATAATTGTCTATGTTTAATATCAACCAATGTAGCGTGTAAAGAAAGATGACGAAATGGGAGTTAGCCAAGAAAGGATGTTCATTGAGACTCGACAAAGTCGAAAAGGAAAACAAGTTGATGAGGAAACACAAACTGAAATTGTAGGTTTTCTGTTTTATTGATGGATTTAGTTGCTAAGAATTATTTGTTAAATATATGGATATAATATTTAATTAATGCCAACTGAACCAATATTGTTCATTGATTCTGTAATACCCCATATTTAATTAAACGCTCTGGATAATATTAATTAAGATTAATTAGTATTATTCGACTCAGAGACATTTTTGGATGCTCTCAAATTGGACCAATTAGTGTACTAACTGATAATTAATGGTTATTTTTATTAAAAGAGAAAAGAGGGATTTATAAGAAAGAAAGAAGAGAAAGTTGGTAAGAAAGTAAAAGAAAGGAAAAAGAAAGGAAGAGAAGGAAAAGAAAAGGAAAAAACCTAGAAGCTTCAAGATCAAGAATCATCACCTTTTCTTCATCAAATCTTAATATTCACCAACCTTCTCTTCATTGGCAAGGTGGGTTCATAGCTAGAAACTTTTACTTTTGGTTTGTTAGAGTTTTTAGGGTTTATGAGTTTTAGGGTAATTTATGGAAAAATCCTAAAATCGGTGATTTTAAACGGTTAGAATTGATGTAAATGCTTGAGTACGTTGCCTATATGTATAGGAACCTTGTTGTTATGTTGTCCTAATGATTAAGGATGGTTTGAAATGAATTTGGGACTTACTATCATGGATTTTACGTATTTTGCTGTTGTCTGTTGTTGGTTAACCGATTAACCGAAACCGTTAATCGGTTAACGCATTTGAAGTTTGCATAATGACCTCTATTTTAGTTTGGTTAACCGGTTAACCATATGCGTTAACCGGTTAACACTGTAAGTAAGGGAGAAAATGTTTTAATTCCAAACTTTGAAAATTCATAACTTTTTACTTGGTTATCCGATTTAAGTGTTCTTTATATTGTTTGAAAGATAAAATTATGTACTTTCACATGATACCGACAAATATTATTTTTACCCGACTTTTCAAATTAACCATAATTTTGTAAAGTTAAGGAATTGGGGTAATAATTTATTGTGAAGGTTATGCCTAATCATTAGGATTGATTGAGAGTAGATACATGAGATTATTGTGAGAATTGTTTAATGGTGATAATTAAACTAAAATGTTAGAATTATGTAATTGATAACTATATAATTAAAAGCATCAAGAATGGGGAAGAGTGAGGAAATCTTACCATAAACCAATAGTGTGGTCTAGTATTGTGACTAGAAATTGTTAGATGGTATGAGTTGTGAGATGCCTAGTTTTACCTAGGTTGTTGAGAATCGTTAGCCCCCCGAACTCAAAATTTCTAAAAGGTCTTTCCTGTTATTTTATCCCTTTCCTATTAGATAAAATAAAAGTCAATGGCGACTCTTGCTATACGCACATGTTTTTGTTAAACAAAAACACCAAGTCATTTCTCCCATCGTGTTACAGTTGGCTTAGTTGGAAGGATATCGAGAGAATATTTCGTGTAATAGACTACACTCCAGTGCATAAGGTTTAGTATGGGACTCATATGCTGGCAATCGAGGCTGATGACTGGTGGCTAGAGACTCGTTAGAGGTTGGATGCTGTAGGTGAAAAGATCACTTGGGTTGTGTTCCGTAGGGAATTTCTGAGGAAGTATTATCTAGAGAATGTTTGTGGAAAGAAGGAGATTGAATTTCTCGAGCTGAAGCAAGGTAACATGTCGGTTACTGATTATGCTGCGAAGTTTTTTGAGTTGGATAAGTTTTACCCACACTATAATGAGGCGAATGCTGAATTTTCAAAGTGCATCAAGTTTGAGAATGTTACGCCCAAAGATTAAGAAGGTAGTTGGATATTAGAAGATTCGTGTCTTCGCTTATTTGGTTGATAGCTGCAGGATTTATGAAGAGGATAAAAATGGTCATTATAAGATTATTAATGAGAGGAAGGGCAAGCACCAACAGAGTCGTGACAAGCCTTATGATGCTCCAGTTGGGAAAGGTAAATAGAAAATAGCTTATGCTAAGAGAGCTAGTAAGGGAGATGCTCTTGCTGGTATTGTTTGTTTCAAATATGGGAAACCTTGTCATAAGAGTAATGCGTGTACTGCTGAGGTGAAAAGGTGTTTCCATTATGGTAGGACCAGGCATGCAATATCAGAATGCAAGCATAAAGAGATGATTTTCTTCAACTGTGGAGAAGAGGGGCACATTGGTAGTCAGTGTGAGAAACAAAAGAAGGTGCATACTGGAAAAGTGTTCACGTTGGCTGGGACTCAGACAACTAATGAGGACAGACTCATTCGAGGTACATGTTTCATTAATAATACTCCTTTAATTACTATTATTAATAGTGGTCCTATTCATTGCTTTATTGCTGCTGATTGTGTTAAAAGATTGGGTCTTAAGTTGTCTGCCATGAATGGAGAATTGGTCGTCGAGATTCCGGCTAAGGGATCGGTGACTACTTCTCTTGTATGTTTAAAGTGTCTGTTGTCTATCTTCGATAGAGAATTTGCTGTTGATTTGGTGTGTTTTGCGTTAACCAGAATGGATGTGATTTTAGGAATCAACTGGTTAGAATATAACTATGTTCATATCAATTGTTATAGTAAGTCAGTGAGATTTTCTACTCTTGAAGAGGAAGGAGTTGGTTTGCTATATTTTAGAGAGTTGCAGCAGTTGGTGAAGGAAGAAGCGCAGATGTTTTCGTTGACGACGACGTTGTCTATTGAGAGTAAAGCTAAGATTGATGAGTTGCAAGTGGTGCATGAATTTCCTGAAGTTTTCCCTGATGAAATTCACGATGTACCTCCAAAGAGAGAAGTTGAATTTGCGGTCGATCTTGTACTTGGTACGAGACCTGTGTCTATGGAACCGTACAAGATGTCTACATCTGAATTGTCTGAATTAAAGAAGCAATTGGAGGATTTACTTGAGAAAAAGTTTGTGAGACCAAGTATATCATCGTGGGGAGCTCCAGTGTTATTTGTAAAGAAGAATGATGGAAGTATGATACTTTGTGTTGATTATAGACAATTGAATAAAGTGACAATTAAGAACAAGTATTTGATTCCGAGAATAGATAATTTAATGGATCAATTGGTATGTGCTTGTGTGTTTAGGAAGATCGATTTAAAATCGGGCTATCATCAGATTAATGTGAAAGATGGGGATATTCAGAAGACGATGTTCATAACACATTATCAACATTATGAGTATTCAATGATTCCTTTCGGTGTTACTAATGCGCTAGGAGTATTCATGGAGTATATGAACCGTATCTTTCATGTCTATTTGGATCATTTTGTGGTGGTGTTCATTGATGACATATTGATTTACTCTAAGTGTGAGTTTTGGTTGAAGGAAGTTAGTTTTCTTGGGCATGTCATTTTAGGAAGTGACATGTGTTGCAGTGGGAAACTCCAAAGCCGAGATTAGAAGCTTTTTGGGTTTAGCTGGTTATTATAGGAGGTTTATCGAAGGTTTTTCTAAGTGTGCACTTTCGTTAACTAAGTTGACTTGTAAGAGTAAAGCTTTTGTGTGGGACGTCCAGTGCTAAGCAAGTTTTACGGAATTGAAGAAGAGGTTGACATCGGCTCCGGTCTTGACATTATCGAATTCAGGAGAACCGTTTCTGGTATATTATGATGCTTCTAGATGGGATTAGGAGGTATGCTAATGCATAATAATAAGTTGGTTGCTTATGCGTCAAGGCAGTTGAGAACTCATGAAAAGAATGATCCTACGCATGATTTAGAACTTGATGCAGTTGTTTTTGTACTGAGTATTTGGAGACATTATCTTTATGGTTCTAGATTTGAAGTGTTTAGTTACCATAAGAGTTTAAAGTGTCTGTTTGATCAGAAGGAGTTGAATATGAGGCAACAAAGGTGATTAAAATTATTGAAGGAGTATTATTTTGGATTGAACTATCATCCAGGTAAAGCTAATGTTGTAGCTGATGCTTTAAGTTGGAAAACGTTGCATATGTCAGAGATGATGGTTAAAGAGTTGGAACTAATTGAATAGTTCAGGGATATGAGTTTAGTTTGCAAAGTGACACCGAAGAGTGTTATGTTGGGAATGTTAAAGATTAACATTGATTTCCTAGACAGTATCAGAGAGGCTCAGAAGTTAGATGTGAAGTTGGTAGATTCCATGGTAGGAATTAATCAGTCTGAGAATAATGATTTCAAGTTGGATGCGCAAGTGTGTTGAGATTTCGTGATCGAATTTGTATTCCTGATGATGCAGAGATGAAGAAAGTGATTCTTGAAGAGAGTCATATGAGTAAGTTTAGGATTCATCCAGGAGCTACAAAGATGTATCAAGATCTGAAGAATTTGTTTTAATGGTCTGGAATGAAGAACGATGTAACGCATTTTATGTATGTGTCGCTCCCCGGATTTCCATCCTGGTACAAATGCGAAAGTGGCGCGGAAAAGAATAGAGTCGCCAGCCAGGCATTTTTATCCCGAAGGAACGGGAATGGTAATGCTGCACAAACCAAAAGAAAAGAAAAAGAAGGACACGGGTCCTGCGAACCAAAGAGACTGAGTTCGGGAGTCGGTTACGACCTGGGAAGGTATTAGCACCCAGATTGTCCGCCGTACCCGACGGGATCCACACTTGCAAAGAAACTGTTTCAAAGGGTGAGGGAATGAAAACTGCTGCAAAGAAAATGAAACTGAACTGGAAAAGAAAAACTGAGAAAGGAACTGAATGAGAAAACAAAGAGAAAAAATGTAGGGAAAATAAAGATTGTGCTCGAACGGGCCCTACCCCGCTGCCTACGTACCTCATCAGGACAATGAGGATCAGAGACGCCGTAGTTCCCCTAACTAGGGTTAGAAAAGAAATTGCTTGTGAATTAAGGCTTGAACTGCCTATGCCAATGCTCAGGTGTTGCAGAATCAGACGACGAGTGCGTAACCGTCTTACAAAGGGACAAGTAGGAGCAAGTTCGCGTACGGAGCGAAGGAAATGAGAAAAGAATTCCCGAAGGAGAGACGCTTATTGTTTGTTTGTGCTTTTTATGAAGCTTTTTAAGAGTGTGTCACAAGGAAGTGAACTCAAGCTCTTTTCTATGGAATGTGCACTTGTCACTACATTCAAAAATGGAATAATAGAACAAGCACACTCAAGTAAGGAGAAGATCCCCAAAACTTGAAACCAGAGATTAGGGCTCAAGCTCACTAACTCATTAACTTATTAAGTGTTTTTTGTATTTACAATGAAGAAGTGTTTTTTATGATTTTCTTGGTGAAGGTGATATCTTGATCAGACTTGTGCATCACAAGATAAGCTTGTACTATCCCAAGATGGGAAGACCACAAGTATCTCATGGGATAAGGCTATTGCTCAAGGTATCACTTCAAACTTTATTAAGTGTTTTCTTTAGAGTTTTGAGATGAGAAGAGAAGAACCAAAAAGATCACAAAGGAAAAAGTCTAATGGGGGACTAAAGAATCCTAAGTGTTGTCATGCATGGATATCCTAGGTTAGTGAGGTTTTCTATCCTAAAGAAGAAAGAAAGAAGAAGAGAAGAAGAAGAAAGAAGAATAGGATATGAGAGAAGTAAGGCCTAAGCCCAACAATCAAAGGTTAGCACATGTAAGAATAAGAAGAGAAGAAATGAGATTTGGAGATGTGGGAATCACATCCACACCTCTCACTTACCATAGCCCTTGAAAAGGTTAGCAACATAAGCATAAAAGCAAAACAAAATGAACAAAATGACATGCCAACATCATACAAACAGAAGTGAAGTCATACATACAAAAGCTCAATGCAAATGCAAGTCATAAGAATAAGAAATGAAGCATACAAGTCAATATGAGACAACATGAATCACATGGCAAAGCAAAGTAAACTTAAGAAGATGTAAAGCAAAAATACCCAAAACATGAACTCAAAGCACAAGACCAGAACTAAATCCAAGTTAAAGAAGTGCTTTAGAAGCAAGAGAGGTGAAGAGAAAAGAAACACAAAGCTAAACAAACAACATTAAGGGAAGAAAGAAGCAAAGAAGTGAGGTGAATGTATAAAAGAAAGGATGAACTTCAAAGGTAAGCAAATCACAAAATTTCCAAGACACAAACCCTAAACCAAGATCAGAAAGGTATCAAAACCCTAAAGAGACCCCAAATGAGATGAAGAAGTTGGCACAAGTGCCCTTCTAAGCTAAAGAGAAGACTTATGATTAAAAAGAAGCAAAATGGGACAAGTTAAGAACCAAAATTCAAATCAAATCAATAATGCACCCAAAAATTCCACAACCTTGGACAAGAGATCTTCAATCATGATATAATAATATGCCAAGAGTATAGGAAGAAATTCAGAAGCTATGCAAGTCAAAAGAAGGCTCAAACATGAACTAGGGTTAAGAAACTTCCCTCACAAGTCAAAGGCCAAAACCAAATGAACAAGATTCTAAAAATCAGAATAAAAATCACACATGAAGTACACTCTATTAGGAGTCCAAAGCAAAAAGAACCACTCCAAAATTCAAAATGAGGATCACTATGGAAAATGGACAAGACATCATGCTTAAAAAGGAATTAAAATGAATTAATTACATGAGGGAATTTATTGACACGTGGCTATTAAAAATAAATGGAAAATAAAAATATTGAAAATTAAAGAAAACTCAAATGAACATCCATGAATTATTTCAGAATTGTTTAAGACTTAGAAGTATTTTTAAAAATTAAAAACCAAAATGATATGAAAAGAAATAAAAGGAAAAAGAAAATAAAATAAGAAAAGGCTGGGAGGTGTGAATAGAAGAAAAGTCAGTTGAAATGAATTGGGCTCAAACAAGGAGAGGGTGCGGATAGCAGAGGATAAGCCCACTCAATCTGCGCAAGTCCATAATACATGGGGTGGAAATTCAGAGAAAATGTGAAAAAACAATAGCCAATGGATTGAACAGATGCATCCTGAAGCTTGTCTCATTAATTGACGTGGCCAAATGATAGGCTCAGAGCTGAGGGAACACACAAGTTAACATGAGGTGCGTAACAAATTGAATATTCAGAATGAAAATATAAAAGGAAACGCACGTGAGAGGGAGCAGCCTCATTAATTGAGGTGTCGCCATCTCATGCGTCCAGATTACAAGATCTGAGGGTGGAGAGACCTTCTTCTCCAATGCAAACCCTAAACGCACACAGCCCAGATTCTGGTGACCAGAGCTAGGGCTCCGGCACCGGAAAATGCCTAACATGAACAAAACTCAACCAAAATGAACAAAATGCTCCAGATTAGATAATTAAGGGGCCCTGAATTCAAATATGGAAATGGAATTCACAATAGATCAAAGGATTTACGGGATCGTGAGCAAACAGTTTGAACCATGAAACTTTAAATTCACATAACAAGCCTAATAATGCATCAAACTTGAATCTAAAACCAGCAGAATGATCAGTATAACCAGAGGATTACAATGCACACAACTATTTTCATTTCTAGATCTGAGAAATTTGAACTCACCTGAACTTGCAGCTCTTGAAATAGCTTGTTAGAAGCCAAGAAAATGATGCCAATCCACTCCAAATGCACTCTAGTTGCAAAATAAATGCAACTAGAGCCTTGAGAATTGCTGGATCTGAGAGTTTGCAGCCAACTGCCCTGAAATGGCAAGGTGATGAATCTTGAGAAATAGCTTGCATAATGGATGGATTTGTGATCCTGAGCTCTCAAGGATGAAGGATCTGTGATTGGTTTGTGAAGAAAGCAAGTGTGGAGCAAGATTCGAATGAAAATGAAAATTGAGCAAAAACTTGAGAGTTGAGAAATGAGTGAGATCTGGATCCTTCTAAAACCCTAATTTGCTTTTATATGAGGTCATGAGGAAATGCTGAAAGAATGAGAGTATTTGCACGTGAGAAGAGAGAGTGTGAGAGATTTTTCAAAATTGGCAAGTTTGTTGTGATATCATGAAAACCTCATGCACTACCTTGCTTCTTTCCCATGTGCACTCCACATCTGACCCTTGATTTCAACCAACAAGATCCTGGCCATTGGATGAGAGTGTCACACTTTTTTCATGAACATGCACTTTTTGCACTTAGGGAATGAAATTCTCATTATGCACGAATTTGGTGTATTTCTTGGAGAAAAGTGACCTATTTGCATTGAATTTTAATATTGTGAACTTATTTGGTATGTACCAATACTCAAAATTAAGTTTCATGCTTTTTTGCTTTGGTGCACAAATGAAAATTCAACTTTTGCCCTAGTTTTGATGAAATTTTCGAGGGCCTCATCTCCTTAACCATGAAGGCTATGAAAAAGTACTTATACTTTTTGAAAATGGGAGGCTTTAATCTCCAACTTTCATGTTTGACTTTGGTCCATTTGAAGAATTTTTCACCAAGTTATGATCACTTGAAATTTAGGGCAAAAACTTGCTAAAAATGGCATTTTCCATAACCAACTTCACACCAATTTTGCAAAACACCTCAAAACCTCATGATTCTTGATCTTTGAACTTGCCAAACCTCTTTTAACATTATAAGAACATCCCTTGGCTAGAAAAATGGGATTGGACCCCTTGAAATCTCACAGTTGACTTTTCTAAGGCACAGTTGACCAATTTCTTCATTTACAAGCAACTGAAGAAATACATGACTTCCACAAAGAATTTTCTCACCAAATTTCATCCCTAGGATCCTTTTAACATGTGAAAGACTTTGCCCAAATGAAATGGCCAAAGTCTTGAGGTTTTCAAGCTTGAAACTCAAACCCTAATTTGGAACCATTGTGTAGGAGCTTTGCCCTAGCCTGGATTCCCTGATGATCTTCCAACCTTCTGAGCTTTTGTGAATGATCATGAACTTGAAAATGCAATGTAGACCCCTCATAGGACTTGCACAAAACCATTGGGCCCCTTGTCATGGCTTGTGATGCTTCAAGAACCTCCACAGATGATCATATGCCTAATGCTAGGTCATGAGAAATGTTATGCCTCATCTTTCCATGCTAGGATGCTAAGAATATGATATGTTCATGATGAATATGATGTGATATGATGCTTAAAATGAAGAGGGCAAATTTGGGGTGTTACAACTGCCCCTATTCAAACAACTGTTAATTTGAAAAGGACGGTAGCCCGAGCTATCGACCGTTCAAGATAAACTGTGGTTGAATACCAAGAAGACCTGAAATTTGCACTCTGACGAGAATGCAAAAAACTGGGAAATAAACCTAACCAAATGACGCTTTGGTGATTGAAGAGAAGGGAAAGTAGACGAGCTCCTTCCAAGTTGAAACTGTTAACTGGAATCAGAATACTTTGACAGACAAGTCTTCTTCGAACAATCCTGTTATGCCAGGAGCTGGACATACGAGCCCTCATATACTTTGCAAGACATATAACTTGAGACAGACGAATCTCCTTCGGATATACCTGTTACGCCAGGACCAGGATGCACTAAAGTCTGTGGGATAGACATGCATAATCAAGGTAGACGAACCTTCTTCATATATTATCCGCGGATATATGGTATAAGACAGACGAGTCTTCTTCGAGAAAACCTGTTATGCCAGGTGCAACATTAATAAGTGGTGCCTGGGACAGACGAGCCTCCTTCGGATATACCTGTTACGCCAGGACCGGTAACCATTTTGACATTTATTCCCACAGTCAGGATTTTAAACCTCTTCAATACAGACGAGTATTGGGTGATCATCAAGATAACACAAACGAGTGCCATAAGTCAATGATACAAACGAATATCAGACGACGATCTAAGAAACACAGACGAGCACTTCAGGCAATGATACCGACGAATATCAGCCACTGGTACAGACGAATACCAGAAATTCAAACACAGACGAGCATTTGGGGTAGCAATACAGACGAGTACCAATGATAATTAGCAAATCAACACATGTGGATATAAAATAACACAGACGAGTGTAAGGGATGATATAGACGAGTATCCAAACAATGCAGACGAGCTTCAAACAGATAATAAACACAGACGAGTGCCGGAGAATGCATACGAGTAACAACAGGTATCAAAATATCAAAACACAGATGAGTGTTGGGAAGTGCAGACGAGCACTATCAAATGTCAAACACAGACGAGTGTTGGAAATTGCAGACGAGCAAAGATTACATATCAAACACAGACGAGTGTTGGAAGGTGCAGACGAGCAACATCAATTATCAAACACAGACGAGTGTCGGGGAGTGCAGACGAGCAAAAGCAAATACAACCATGGGTAATTGCTGGGGAAAGCAGACGAGCAATACCAAAGGGATAACACAGACGAGTGTTGAAAAATGCAGACGAGCGGCAATAAAGTATAAACACAGACGAGTGCTAGAGAATGCTCAAATATCCTTTGCTTGTGGCAAGAGTCTTGACAAATAAACTTTGTGGGGAATGGGCCTCCCACTGCTTGCTGGGTATACTCCACTGGGGAAGAAAAACTGCTTGGGCTACCTGCCAAGGCTTAGCTGGGGAAAGATTCTGCTTGGGAGAATGTGACGCCATCCTGCAACCTGCAACAACAGAAAACACATATGCGCCCCGGGGATTTTCATGGTATGATTTGTTCATCCATCGTCACCCGACACTCAAAGGGGATTTCAAATGTTTCCCTGTGTCGCTCCCGATAAATGGGAAATGGCCCAGATAAAGGTACAGACGCGAACGGTCGGCAAAAGAGGGTGTGAGAACACACAGGAGTGAACTCACGGAAAAAGAAAGAGTCGCCAGCTAGGCATTTTTATCCCGGAGGAAAGGTAATGCTACATAAACCTAGAAAAAATATGGATAAGACGGTTGCGAACCAGAGAGACTGAGAAAGGGGGTTAGTTACAACCTGGGAAGGTATTAGCACCCAGATTGTCCGCCGTACTCGACGGGATCCACGCTTAAAAGATTTGTGTTTAGAGGGGTAGTGTCAGTGCAATTTGTGTATAAAAGAGCTGGAAAAGATATACAGGTGTCAGTGTAAAAGGAGTGCAAAGTGTGATATATACAGTGTCAGTGTAAGAATGAGAGTGAAATGCTCATGATAATGAGGCTAAGAATAATGCTGGAAGGAGGGGGGAATGTACAAAGACTTTTGTTCGATAACTGTTAAGTTATGCCTACGTATCCTCTCGTGCAATGAGGAAGTCAGAACACCGTAGTTTGACCCAAAGAGACTGAAAGATGAATTGACTTGTGAACTGCTTGCTTGTCAATGCTCAAGTGTATGACCTGTCTGGCTCAGGTGCAAACTGTCTTGCATTAGACGGAAGAAGCAAGTTCTCGTTTATGAGGGAATGAGATGAGAAAAGAATCCCGGAGGAGACGATTATTGTTTGTTTTTTGAGCTTTCAGTCTTTTATTGCTTTTGAAAGTTTGTCATAAGTTAATGAGCTTAAGCCTAAACCAATGGGTTAGTAAACTCATCACATCCTCCCTCTGATTAGGGGTAATGAGAATACCTTAAGTGTGAAGTCAGTTTCTCACACTTAATCACCTTTGATGCAGGATTAAGATCATTAACCTACTTGTGATTATTTAGATGTTTTTGGTGTTTTGTTTAGTGTTAAGTAATGAGATTAAGCCATAATCAGGGATTAAACAGACTCATTACACCATCCTAATAGAAGGATAATAGATGAGAATGTTTAAGCTGAGGAATGCTCCTCAACTTAATCCATGATTAGGGATTAAACCCATGACAAAACAAGCCTTTGGTTAAGTGGATTTTATTTAATAATATGATGATGAAGTGATTTTTAGGGTTTGTAAGACAACTTGAGGGGGACTTGTCCATTAACACTAGGGTTAGTCCTTCTTAACCAATTAAGGAAGAATTAGAACCCTAATGCAAGGCCCAAGTTACAAGTGTGATGTCTTGATGATTATTATGTGAATTGATTAAAGGAGTTAAACACATTAAGGGTTTAACACTTAGGATTAAAGTTATACACTCCATCCTAATAGAAGGATGCAGGCATAAGCTTAATCACAAAGCCTTAAAGCCTTTAGGGTTTAGTCCCTGATTATGAGGTGAGAGGAGAAGACTCAATGAGACACAAAGGTAAAAAACTAAGTGGGGGACTAATAAAAACCCTAATCATTGTCATGCTTGGTTGTTCCTAAGGTTTGTGAAGTTTACAAAAGAAGTCTTCAGAGGAACCACCAGGAAGCAGATGAAAGGATCAGGAGAAGCAAAGTAACTTGCTTCATTCAAGAAGTCAAGTCACTTGAGGAAAGAAAGTAAGAAGGAGAAGAATGATCAAGCTCAATCTCAAACACATAGCAAAATGCAGCATGGATGCATAAGAGGGATGAAAAGAAGTTGTGAGAAGTGAAGGCAAATTCACTTCTCAAAATTACTTACCACCTGAAAATTTAGTGAAAGGAATGCAATGCAATGCAAAATGAGATGAAATGGCATGATGAAAATCAAAACCAGAAGCACATTCATGATGATAATGATGCTATAGGATGATGCAAACATGAAACAAGGCATGGTGATGATCATACAAGCTTATGGATGCAGATGAAGCAAGTTTGGAACCATGATCATACATGACTAGTTATGAAATGCATATGGCATACAACATGGCAAATGCAAGATGCTATGATCAAACATGCTTTCAATATTCCTTAAGATGTCAAATGAATCAAATGGATGCACAAAATGTCATGGCAAGTCAAGGTATGAATGCAAATGCAAGATGGATGCATATGGAAGCCCAAATTAGGGTTTATGATCAAAGCATCAAACATAACCCAACATCAGAAGCAAACATCAATATAAAAAATTGAAAATGCACTCAAAGGATCCCTAAACCTATATTAACTCACTTCCCAAAGGAGAAGTTCCAACTCTTAACCTAATAAAAGTTATGAATTTCCTAAAATTTCTAGGGTTTTAGGGTTCCTTAACAAGAAAAATGTCAAACAAATGGAAAATGAAAGATCAAATCAAACCAATTTAATCTTACAAATTACATGCTAAACACAATGCAATGCAAAAAGAATCAAGGTCCAACTCTCACTGGTTAGGCAGAAATGATTTTTGGAAGTTTGGATCAAAATAATGCTTTGAAAATGAATTAATTCCATGGAAAATTCTCAAAATGAATCAAGATCAAAAAAGAAATTTGGTTTGAAGGTTGGACAATGTTTCTAAATGTTTTTAAAGGTTTCATGAATTTTTTGGTGATTTTTAAATACCTAAAAGTATTTTTAACTAATTAATTCTCATTAATTAATAAAAAATAAACTTTTAAACATTTAAAAATATTTTTAAAATGCAAAAAATAAAAATAAAAATGTTTTTGGTTTCTGAAATTTAATAAAAGTGTGTATAAAAAAATTTCAGAATTTTTGAATAAGTTTTACTATTTTAAAATAAATGGACAAAAGAAATACAAAATAAATGAATTAAAATTAAAATAAAAGAAAGTAAACGCAATGGACGGATCAGATTGAAACTGGGGGTGAGGCTGTTGACAGCGCGTGCAATCCTAAGGTCCACATTCAAACTTCCTAATTTCTGATTTAAATTAATTAAAATGAATTAATTAAGTTAACTAAAGATTAGGGTTTCTAATGACAAATCTCAGCCCTCCAAACACGCGCCAGTCTTCCCTAAAATCCTTAAAATCCCACATCCCTAAAATCCTCAAAACTTCACTAAAACGAAAACTAAGAACCCAGAACTCATCCCCACATCCCCCTGAATCAAAACCCTAACTCAAAACTCATTTATCTTTCATCAATCACATGAATCGAAAGCAAACATTTTTAGGTCAGAAAAGTTTCAGAGTACGATTAAATGCTTATTTCTCAACCATTTTCAAAACCAAGAACATCAGAGTGATCAGTGAATCATGAAGAACAACTTAGGAACTTAAAAATCCATTTCTGGAAAAAAAGTTCATGAAGCTACCTGAGTTTGAAGCTTTTCAGTCTGGAACTTTCTGGCCCTTTCTCTTGTGCAAAACCACTCCTGTGACCTCCCTTGTGCTTCTGAAAGGCTTGGAACAAATTTATTTGGGCTGGTTTGAGAGTTTGCAGAGGTTCTGTTCAAGGTGGTGTGAGAATCGTGTTTTTGATTCAATGGCTTTCAGGCTGTTTTGAGGGTTGGTTTGTGTTCAGTGAAGCATGGTGAGACGATTGGTGAAGTTTGTTTGTGTGTTTGTGGCCTGTGCTAAGAGTTTCGAAAGCTTTTGCTCAAGAGGATGAAAATGAGAATGCTGAGTTGTGGTGAGTTTCAGGCTTGCTTCTTGTTATGTTTAGCTTGCATTTGATCCACATAAATAATTCCCATTGGTCAGATGAGGTGACATGTGCTTTATTGATTGGTATGGGTGCTTTTGCAAAAATGTCAACTTTGTGTAAGAGAAACATGGGTCACTTTCTAGCTAAGTACAAGGAGGGTGTGCTGCGCAGCATGATGTGAGGAAGGGCCTAGGATTGATCAGCCATCTAGCCAGCAAGTGGATGAGATGCTATCATGAGTTTTGCAACTTGCCTTGCCCTTGGTTCTTATGAAAGAAACTTGATCCATAAGCCATGAAACATGTGATTCCTTGGGTGCATTCTGAACTTTAGATGTTGTGTGATCATGTTGTGTGGATTAGAAGCCCATTTGATGACTTAATTGGCTTTGAGAAGTGAATTTGCAACTTTGCCTCTTTGGTGCATGACTTGAAATTTAGTGATTTTTGCCAACTTTGACAAGCCATAACTTTTGATTCAAAATGAATTAGGTAATGTTCTTGTACTTTTTGAAAAGGGAAAGATCTATTCTACAACTTTCATGACCAAAGTTTTTCCATTTGAAGATTTCTTGAATCAAAAAGTAAGGGTTGAAAAAGTTGCCTAAAATGACATTTCCATTAAAAGTGAAACTTGCCCAAAAAGTCAACCTTGCAAAAGACTTGAAATTCTTCAATTTTGTGAACTTCCAATCTCTTCTATGATCAAATAAAGATCATATACAATCAAAATGATGAAGAACACCCTTTGGTTGGGTCATTGGGGGCCTCAGATGCCCTGATTTTGCACTGACTTGCTTGAAAAGTCAACTCTTGATCAGATGACTTCCCCATGGAATTTCTTCATGAAAATTGATATGCATACTCCCTATACCATATAGAAACCAATAGAAACAAGAATGACCAAAAAA
The DNA here is from genome assembly GCA_963966055.1 of Lathyrus aphaca. Taxonomy (NCBI): domain Eukaryota; kingdom Viridiplantae; phylum Streptophyta; class Magnoliopsida; order Fabales; family Fabaceae; genus Lathyrus; species Lathyrus aphaca. The sequence goes on from OZ014523.1 coordinate 503,383,032, forward strand.
TTTGGAGTTATGGCCTCTGAAACCAAAACCCTAATTTTAGGTCATCTGTGCAGTCAAGCATGGCTCTGCTTCCATACCATTCTCAGTTTTTGTGATTTTTTGACATTCTTGACTTTGAGAGAATATAAAATGATACTTGAACACACATGGACCCCTTTGAAGTGATTGATGGCCTTTGGAGGGGCTTAAAAAGCTCTTGGATTGCTCAGATCACAAACCCTAGATGCAGATGACTTTGAATCTATGCAGTGAATCAAAATTGTGGTATGAGATGCTATGATTGAGTTATGCATATGAGATGATCACAAGCCATGGTGTGAATGGGTGAGGGCAAATTTGGGGTGTTTACAGCTGCCCCTATTCAAACATGAGTTAGCTGTGCAGGATGTAAGCGACGACTTATCAGGCAAACAAGATAACTTGTGGTTGAATACCAAAGACAGTCCAAAATTTGCACTCACAGAATGAAGAAGAAAAGGGATATAGATTGTAAAAAGAAAGTAAAGTATATTGTAAAGTATGGGCGACGGAGGACGACCGTCGAGCAGAGGACGACTGCTGGGTAAAGAGCGATGACGGGGACGGCCGACATGCTGGGGATAAAAGGGGTTATGATGGGGACGGCCATCAAGATAAAGCTGTAAGATTCTTTGGGGATTAAATGAAACATGACGGGGACGGCCATCAAGTTCAAAGTAAAGTAACCGACGATGGGGACGGCCATCGGGCTAAAAAGAAAAGGGGACCACGACGGGGACGGCCATCGGGTTAAAGAATAAATGAAATAAACAGATGATGAGGTACGGTCATCAAAGGTGAAGGACGATCACCTAGCAGGGGACGACTGCTCTGTTGGGGTTAAGATGAGGGATGGTCATCTAAGGTGGAGGACGACCACCTGGCAGGGTACGGCTGCCGAAAATATCGCGACACAGGACGAATGCCGGATAAAAGGTCAACGATGGGGACGGCCATCGGATGAGCATGATGAAGGACGATCATCAAGAGGTGGAGGACGACCACCTAGTAGGGGACGGCTGCTCTCAAGGTTTATCATGACGTAGGACGAACGCCAGATAACCAAAATCAACAATGGGGACGGCCATTAGATAAAATGATGAAGGAAGATCATCAAAAGGTGAAGGACGATCATCAAAAGGTGAAGGACGATCACCTAGCAGGGGACGGCTGCTAAATATCACGACATAGGATGAATGTCGGATAAAAAAGGTCAACGATGGGGACGGCCATCGGATGAGCATGATGGAGGACGACCATCAAGAGGTGGAGGACGACCACCCAGCAGGGTACGGCTGCTCTCAGGGTTTATCATGACGTAGGACGAATGTCAGATAAAAAAGAAAATTGTTTTTACTGGGGAATAGTAATCACGGACGAGTGTTTACAATCCAAGAAATAAAAGGTATAAGTGTTTAGATGTTGTGTATAGATTAAAAATGCGGACGAGCATCCTTAAGACTATGATACGGACGAGTATCAGGTAGAAACAAATACCGACACGTGTTCAGAGATGATGATACGGACGAGTATCAACTGGTTAACAAAGAACACGGACGAGTGTTGAATCTGAAAGAACTCTTCTGGGGAATAGTAGACACAGACGAGTATCTATATTCAAGAAGACATGAGTGTATGGATTAAAGATGCGGACGAGCATCCTTAAGACTATGATACGAACGAGTATCAAGTAGAAACAAACGCTTGACGCATTCTCTGAGATGATGGTACGGACGAGTACCAACGGGTTAACAAAGAACACGGACGAGTGTCGAATTTGCGGGGATATAAATGGTGTATACAAGATACGGACGAGTATCTGTATAAGCAACATGGGTAGTAAGTATGAGTGATGTATAGATGAGTGTTCAATCTGCTGGGGAGAATGACACAGGCGAGTGCCAAGAAGAGAAAAGTATAGTATAAACAAATATCTGGTATACAAAGTGTTTAGGTTACTGTGCTGGGGAGAGTGACATGGACGGATGTCAAGAAAGTTATATATATACAAGTATCTGTGAGTGCAAAGGGGATGTCTTTGGCTTTCTGCTGGGGATATGACACGGACGGGTGCCACAAGGAGTGTGTATTCGTATTGGTTAATGTGAGGCAACTGCTTTTGCTGGGGAATCTGGTGAGAGTTCTGTATATTGTTGATGGGTTGATAATATTCACAAGTGTTTGATTCAGACCATGACTTATGATTATGCAACATGTTTGATTTTTGCCGTAATGCTCCGCATTAAGACGGAATGCTACGCTTTGTTTGGTGAATATGATGCGAATGCTATGATTATGCAAAAGATACCGATCCGGGATTCGGATCTCAATGTTGTGAAGATCTCTGGTCGATCTTGCTTGAAGTGGACATCCCAGCTGGGGATAAGATCATTGGTAGATCTGATGAAATGATTCCGCTTGGGGAAATGGGTCAATGATAGACTTATTCTTGTAAATGAGGGACCCAACTGGGGTTTGTTGAAGCTTTCATCACTCTCTTGTGATTCCTTCGTGCGTTGCTCTTCTGGCTAGAGGCTGAAACTCTGTGGGGGGATAGTTCCCTGGCCCTTTAGCTGAGGAAGAATTATTGGCAATTCGGCCGGGAGAAACAGCAAGTGGCAACTCAGCTGGGGAGCAAGCACTTGGGTGCCAAGACTGAGTGAGTGTTGATTTGCCAGCTTGCTGGGATGAAGCTTACATGCCCCATGTCGTGTTTCGGATACCTGCAATCCTGCAAAGATAGAGAAACGTACAAGTAATCCCGAGGCATCCTTTACCGGATTCCGTCAGAGTGAGACACTTCTGAGAGTAAGTATATTTCCTGCAAGCACGTGCTTTATTTTTAAAGATAGACATCTGTATTCATGCAATCAGTATTTTAAAGATATCAGACATTCTTTGCAAAATAAAATGAAGTGTACGAGGCGAAACTTGACTGAAAAAAATCCGTTTTTATTAATTCGTGTGCCCTGAATTGGCAAGATACAGTCAAAGAAACATATCTCCTGAAATGAGGAGATTGTTACAAATTGAGAAACAAAAATGCTGGCAATGTTGACGACGCTTCAAGGAGCTTCCCCCTTGCTATGACTCGTATGACTTTTGACGTTCTTCTCGTCTTGCTTTCTGAAGAAGGCTGATTCTGACAGAAGCTTGATCCTTTCGAGGTTTACCATGTTATAAGTGATACAGACGAATTCAGGATGCAGTTGTTCGCCTATTCCCTTATTTTGCATGGATTGCCCTTTCGGGTTTTCAATCCATCGGGATACCCATTTTTGCCTGAGCTGTCCGATGCGGCTTTTCAACTCAGCGAGTGTACATTTTTTATTTATTTCCCTTATTTTTGCCCGAGTCTTTTATTCTGTTTTTGACTCGCCGGGATGCCCTATTTTTTCCTGGACTTACATTCTGTTTTTATGTCCAGCGGGTCATTTTTATGCGAAGTATTTTTTAACTGCATCTGAATTCACAGGGGACGGGAAATCCTCACCATCCATGGTGCTGAGCATCAGTGCTCCACCAGAGAAAACTTTCTTTACCACGAATGGTCCTTCATAGTTTGGAGTCCATTTGCCCCTGTGGTCTGTATGAGGAGGGAGGATTCTTTTCAACACAAGATCTCCCACTTGGTACTCTCGGTGCCTGACCTTCTGATCGAAGGCTCTCTTCATTCTTTTCTGATACAACTTCCCATGACAGATTGCAGCCAATCTTTTCTCTTCAATCAGACTCAGTTGTTCGTATCGGGACCGGACCCATTCTGCTTCGTTCAGCTTAACATCCATCAACACTCGCATGGAGGGTAATTCAACTTCAACAGGTAGGACTGCCTCCATACCATATACAAGCTGATACGGTGTTGCCCCATTGGATGTTCTGATTGACGTGCGGTACCCATGCAAGGCAAATGGTAGCATCTCATGCCAGTCTTTGTACGTAACTACCATCTTCTGCACAATCTTCTTGATATTCTTATTAGCTGCCTCAACAGCGCCGTTCATCTTTGGCCTGTAAGGAGAAGAATTGTGGTGTTGGATCTTGAAGTCCCGGCATAGCTCAGCCATCATTTTGTTGTTCAAGTTCGAACCATTATCAGTAATGATTCGCTCGGGAACTCCGTATCGACAGATGATATCTCTCTTCAAAAATCTGGCTACCACTTGTCTTGTAACATTTGCATATGAGGCTGCTTCAACCCACTTGGTGAAATAGTCGATGGCGACCAAGATGAATCTGTGGCCATTTGAAGCAGTCGGTTCAATCTTGCCAATCATGTCAATGCCCCACATGGCAAAGGGCCAGGGTGAAGACATTATATTCAAAGGATTGGGAGGTACATGCACTTTATCCGCATAGATCTTGCATTTATGGAATTTTCTGGCGTAGGCACAACAGTCGGCATCCATTGTGATCCAGTAATAACCTGATCTTAGCAATTTCTTGGCCATGGCATGCCCTCCCGCATGGGTACCAAAGGATCCTTCGTGCACTTCGTGCATCAACAAGTCCGCTTCTGTTCTATCGACGCATCTGAGGAGTACCATATCAAAGTTTCTCTTGTATAGGGAGCCATCAGTGTTCAGAAAGAAACTACCAGCAAGCCTTCTCAAAGTCTTCTTATCATTGGAAGATGCCCCAGATGGGTATGTTTGATCCTCCAAGAAGCACTTAATGTCATGGAACCAAGGCTTATCATCTTTGCCGATATCTGCTGCAAACACATATGCCGGTCTGTCATGTCTGGACACTGAAATTTGTGGTACAAAGTTGGCAGCTTGAACTTTGATCATAGATGAAATGGTAGCCAGAGCATCTGCAAACTGATTCTCGTCCCGAGGGATATACTCAAGCTTGACTATTGTGAAGAAAGTTAGTAATCTTCTTGTATAATCCCTGTAAGGTATCAGATGATCCTGGTGGGTGTACCATTTGCCATTGGTTTGATTAACTACCAGAGCTGAATCTCCGAATACAGTCAATGTCTTGATCCTGAGGTCAATAGCTTCCTCAAGACCCATAATACAAGCTTCGTATTCAGCTTCGTTGTTAGTGCAGTTGAAGGTGAGTTTTGCCGAGAAAGGCATGTGAACTCCCTTAGGTGTAATGAGCACTGCACCAATACCACGACCATTCATGTTAACAGCCCCATCAAACATCATAGTCCATTCTTCCCCCGGGTCAGGCCCTTCAGTGTGAATAGGCTCTTCATGATCTTTCGCTTTTATGAACATGATGTCCTCATCAGGGAAGTCAAATCTCATAGGCTGGTAGTCATCAATAGGTTGCTCAGCAAGATATTCAGATAGTACACTGCCCTTGATGGCTTTCTGAGAGGTGTACTGGATGTCATATTCCGTGAGAATCATTTGCCATCTTGCAACCCGTCCGGTAAGAGCTGGCTTCTCGAAAATGTACTTGACTGGGTCCATCTTTGAGATCAATAAAGTAGTGTGAATCAACATATACTGTCTCAGTCGGCGAGCAGCCCACGCTAAAGCACAACAAGTTTTCTCGAGCAGTGAATAACGTTGTTCACAGTCGGTAAACTTTTTGCTCAGGTAGTATATTGCATACTCTTTTCGACCAGACTCGTCATGCTGGCCCAGCACACACCCCATCGACTCTTCTAATACTGTCAAGTACATTATCAGAGGTCTTCCTTCAACTGGAGGCATAAGGATTGGTGGTTCTTGCAGGTATTCCTTGATCTTGTCAAAAGCCCTTTGGCAGTCTTCATTCCACCTGACCGTCTGTTCTTTTCTTAACAGCTTGAACAAAGGTTCACAGGTTGCAGTAAGGTGAGATATGAACCTTGAGATGTAGTTCAATCTACCTAGAAACCCCCGAACTTCTTTTTCAGACTTTGGTGCAGGCATCTCTTGAATGGCTTTGACTTTATCAGGGTCTACTTCAATCCCTTTCTCGCTTACAATAAAGCCCAGCAGTTTACCGGATCGCACCCCGAATGTGCACTTGTTGGGGTTCAGCTTCAGTTGGTACTTCCTCAGACGCTTGAATAGCTTTAGCAGATTTACCAAGTGGTCTTCTTCTGTGAGGGACTTGGCAATCATGTCATCCACATAACACTCGATTTCTTTATGGATCATATCGTGGAATAATGTTACCATAGCTCGTTGATATGTTGCACCAGCGTTCTTCAATCCGAATGGCATCACCTTGTAACAGAACGTGCCCCAAGGTGTGATGAAAGTTGTCTTCTCCATGTCTTCAGGTGACATTTTGATCTGATTGTATCCTGAAAATCCGTCCATGAAGGAGAATACCGAGAACTGAGCCGTATTATCAACCAATACATCAATGTGAGGTAATGGGAAATCATCTTTCGGGCTAGCTCTGTTCAGATCCCGGTAGTCAACACACATCCTTACTTTGCCGTCTTTCTTAGGCACAGGCACAATATTAGCAACCCACGGTGGATAGCTAGTCACAGCAAGGAATCCGGCGTCCCATTGCTTTTGTACCTCCTCTTTGATCTTCATTGCCATGTCTGGGCGAGTACGGCGCAGTTTCTGTTTAACCGGTGGGCAATCTTCTCTTAAAGGCAGCTTGTGCATAACAATGTCGGTGTCTAACCCTGGCATGTCTTGATAAGACCAAGCAAACACATCCACATATTCTTGAAGCAGGTCAATCAGCTGTTTCTTCACTGAGTCTTGTAAGCAGGCCCCAATTTTAACTTCTTTCACGTCTTCATCTGTACCAAGATTAATTGTTTCAACCTCCTCCTGATGAGGAGTAATAACCTTCTCCTCTTGTCTCAACAATCTGGCTAGCTCTTCAGGAAGCTCATACTCTTCTTCAACCCCTTCATCAGCTTGATTGATCGGATTGTCAAAGTCATACGAAGTCAAAGCCGTGTTGTTGTCGGTGCGGTCTGGAAGGCACTCTCTGCAAGGGTTCAGTTTGTTCATTTTAGTGATTGATTTTAATCTTGTTTAGAAAAGTGAAATAAAGTTGTCATTTTGAAAACATTGCCATTTATTTTTTGTACAAAAAGAAAAATGGAAAAACAGTGAGAGGAAAAGAAAAAGACTCGTTTGCAAAAGATGTCTGATATTTCATTGATTAATCTTGTTGCACAAAAATTACAGATGGCCCGATTACAAAATGAGTCTTGTCATCTTGGGCAAGATGCAAGACTTGATGCATGCTTAAAATATACAGGAAATAATAATTACTCTGCAGGAGTAACTCTTATAATTTCCTGGGAAGACCAGTTTGAGATACGGCTCCCCGGGATCCTTGGACGAATCCAGCTTTCCAGGTTGCGTTCATCTTCCGACTCATCTTCCAAGTTGTTGACAGCATCGGGGGTGAGCATCCCCCTACTAACAAAGTTGGGCTTCTTAGCAGCCTCTGCTTGGTCTTGTTGAGTTGGTTTGTAACCCAACCCAAATCTATCTTCTTTCTTCTCCACAGGCAACAGTTTGCCCCAGCCTTGAGCGTTTCCTTCTTCCACCACCTTCCGGGCCTGCTGGTAGGATGTCATGGAAGTCCCAAGTACAGCAGAGGTTTCATTAATATTCAGGGCCTCAAACCCTTGACTCATTGTCTCGTGGATCTCCCCATCCATCTCAATATACTTGTATGTAGCCAGATGGCTAACAAAAATATCCTCTTCTCCACAAATAGTAACGACTTGGCCCTCCCACTCGAATTTTAACTTCTGGTGAAGGGTAGACGTAACTGCGCCAGCGGTATGAATCCATGGTCTACCCAACAAACAGCTGTAGGCAGGCTGAATGTCCATCACGTAGAAGGTCGTTTTGAAAGTTTGTGGGCCAATCGTTACAGGCAACTCAATTTCTCCCAGAACTGATCTCTTAGAGCCGTCAAAGGCTCTCACTACCAAGTTACTGGGACATAATGTCAATCCTTCATACTCCAGCTTCACAAGGGCTTTTCTAGGCAAGACATTGAGGGATGACCCTGTGTCTACCAGTACATGTGAGAGAACTGCACCCTTACACTCCATGGTAATGTGCAAAGCCTTGTTGTGATTGCGGCCTTCCGTAGTCAAATCAGTGTTGGTAAATCCTAGTCCATTACTAGCATTAACATTTCCAACCACAGCTTCCAACTGATTGACGGTGATCTCTTCTGGCACATAAGCTGCGTGCAAGACTTTGAGTAGTGCGTTCCGATGAGCCTCGGAGCACATAAGCAATGATAGAATGGAGATCTTGGAAGGCGTCTGGTGAAGTTGGTCCACTATCTTGTAATCACTTTTCTTGATGATTCTCATGAACTCATCATCTTCTTGATCAAAAGGTGTTTTTAAAGCTTCTTTAGCAACTTGCTCTTCTTGCACCATGCTCTTCCCTTTTGCCTTGGCAGCAGCTTCTGCTTCAGCAGTGGGTCTTTGAATTTGCGGGGCAAAGAGACGTCCGCTTCGAGTGAAGCCTCCGCCTCCACCCACATTGTCTATTTGTGGTGAAGAAGTTGATGATTCGAGAGTGATTTTCTGTCCTTCGCAGTACAGATCAGAGCCGTAATGCCAAGGGATGGCATTACTGCTTTCATAAGGCACTGGCCCAGGCACTGTGATAGTGACTGGACTGACGGCAGCTGCAGAAGGGACCATGATAGTCTGTGGATCATAGTATATTGTGACTGGTGCTCTGGTAGGAGTGGCATTTTGTGAGTTGTAGGCGGAATCATTTGCAGGATCATAATAAATTGTAACTGTTGAGACACTTGCATTGTTTGTTGCTGATGTTGTAGGAGACATTGTTGGAAGGATGGGTGTTGTTGTTGTAGGAGACTCTGAATGAAGGGGTGCTGAAGTTGTAAAAGGGATGTTTGCTGATATTTGGTCCGTTGAAGTAACAGATGAAGCATTTGTTGATGAAACTGAAAAGTTGTGTTGGAACAATGGTTGTTGCAGTTGTAGGCGATTCTGGAACTGTGGTTAAAGAGATTGCTGGATTGGTAGGTATTGATGTTGTGATTTGAAGCAGGCCACTCTGGATGAGACCGTCTATGCCATCCCTCAAGTTATCACAACCATTCACTGAAATGTTGCAATAAGCACACCCTAGCTCGCATCCCGGGAACATTTGACATCCAAGGAGTTGAGCTTTAATCTCCACCAAGGGTGTCCGAATCTGACCCACACTGGTTATCAAGTAAGACGGCTTGTCTTCTTCAATAGCGTTGATTCTGGGACCACCATGGTGTGGCATAGGGTTCTTGTTAACATTTGGTGGTGGTGCGAAGTTTAGAGCTTTGGAATCTACCAAGTCCTGTACTTTCATGTGCAAAGCTCTGCACTTCTCTGTACTGTGGCCAGGTGCATTTGAGTGAAAAGCACATCTGGCGCTGGCGTCATAATTTCTGGGTAGACTGGTAGGATCTGGAGGTGCCAACGTCCTTAGCTCGACCAGGTTGAATTTTAGGAGTTGTGGCAATAATGTGGCATAGGGCATAGGGATCGGATCGATCACCCTATTGGCCTGAGAAGGTCTCTGTTGAAATGGTCTTTGCTGGTTGTTGTTGTTGGTGTTGCTGTTGTTATAATTTCTTTCAGGAGGATACTGAGTTTGTTGCTGGTAATTCTGTTGCTGAGGTTGATAAGCTGGCTGAGGATGAATTGGAGCGGGAATGGTGACTGCTGCCACAGACCTATGAACATATTGGGGTCTGCCCCTGTTGGCATGGATAGCATTGGTTTCACCAGTTCTTCTTGGGCCTACAAAAGGCTTTCTTGGGTTGCTGGATGAGCTGGCACCGTTGTCAGAAATTTTTCCCATCTTTAATAGGCTTTCGATTCTTTCCCCGACTATGACTACATCAGCAAAGCTAGTGGAAGAAAAGGCAGCCAGCCTGTCAATGTATGTTCCTTGGAGGGTGTTCATAAACATATCAGCCATCTCCCTTTCTGACATGGGTGGCTGGACAGCAGCAGCGAGCTGTCTCCATCTCTGAGCGTACTCCCGGAAGCTTTCCCTAGATGATTGAGACATCCCCATCAGGAGGGTCCTGTTGGGAGCCATATCCAAGTTGTACTGATACTGTCTGATAAAGGCCTCAGCCAAGTCCTTCCAGCATCTAATGGTTGCTCTGGTCAGATGAGAGTACCATTCCCTCGAAGCTCTTGTTAAGCTATCCTCAAAATAAAACATCCATAGCTTTTCGTCCATGGTATATGCCTTCAGCCTCCCCAGAAAAGATTGTAAATGGGCCCGGGGGCAGGAAGTCCCGTTATACTTCTCAAAGCATGGTGGTTTAAATTTGTGGGGAATCCTGACCCCGTCCACTAGACCCATGTCCATGACATCAAAGCCCAAAGAATTCTGGGACTCCAGGGATCTCAGTTTCTCAGCAATCTCATCTAGCCTTCTGTCATAGGCTTCCTCCCCAGCTCCCATCACTGTGAATTGATCTTCCTGGGGGTCTTCTTGCAGCACTCTACCTGCAGTGGCAGTCCCTTGCACATTAACAGGGATGTTGATCTCTGGATGCAGGTGGGGTCCATAGACTGGGGGATTAACATGAGGTTGGACTCTCTCATTGTTGCTTGTCCCAGCAGTCCCTGGATAAGGGTCTTCCTGATTCCTCCCCTCTACCAGTGCTCTTAACCTCTCTTGGCTTTGAGCCATATTATTCATCACCTCCATAAACTGTGTCATCTGATTCCTCATTTCCAACCTCTCGTTGGCCATTTGATTCCTGACCTCTGTAAGGTCCTGCTGCACTTGGTCCATTTGTATGCCCGGAAGATTGTTGCGGGTGGGATATCTGTGTGGACGGTTGAGTGGAAACACCCGTCGTCGAGAAATAGTTCATGAAGTCACAACAAAGTTAGTAACAATAAAACAAACCTACAAAACAAAACAAAAGGTTAGTATGCAATGCAGTATGCTTATTTGTATCCAAGGTATCCGGCTTGGCACTTGGTTTTGACCTTTCCGAACCCTTGAGGAAGATGCTTGTGATGTTGCTTGAAGAATTCAGATAAAACAAACCAACACATATATTACAAAAAGTAAAGTCATAGTTTGTTTCTTTTACAATACATGCCCTCTGAGGGGTCAAAAATACAACATAAAGAAAAATACATGAAATGAAAGCAACAACAAGCAAAAGTCAAACACCAAGACCAAACTCATCCTCCTGAACTTCCTTGAGAAGTGCTTCAGTCACAGGATCAGCTGGACGCTCTATAAGATTCCTGATAAGGAGATTCCTGGTAGTAACAGCTGCAGTTAGCCTCTTGTGTTGACTCTGGTCCTTAGACCTCTTCACACCAGCTTTAATCTTCAACTCTGAGATCTCTCTCTGGGCTGCTGCCAGGGCTTCCTGTTGCTCTTTTGCACTAGCTTCCAACTGATCAATCTTGTCCTGAGTCCTTTTATCCTCCTGAGTACGGGCTTCGGTGATCCTGACCCACCTAGCCTGACTCTCCTTCAGATACAAATCAGTCCTAGCTCTCTGGAATTGGGCCTCTTTGCAGGCATTCTTCAAGATCTGTTCTCCAGCCCTAGACTTCTTAATGTAACCCTCTGACTTCTCAATTCTGGCTAGATGCTCCACCTTTAGCTTTTCTAACCTTTCAATGTCCAAGCGACCATCACTCCTCTCCCAGAGGGTCTTCTGTAGAGCCTGAGTCAGATTCTCATTTCTTTCTTTCAATTTCTCAAACTCCTCTAAGCTGACAGTTGCTGGAGGTGGTGCTGTGGAGGGTCCGGGCACATCTTCAATAGTGAAGGGCATTCCAGTAATTTGAGCCCGGGCATGGGACCACTCATAGTACTGAGCTGAGGCCACATTATTGCATCTCCCAAGAATGGTTACCCCCTTAGTCTGCACATTGTCCCAGGCCCAGGATGCCTGCCTGACAGTAGCCAGATTAGGCTTGTTCTCACAATAAAGGGCTTCTGCCAGATCCTGTACCCTAGGAGGATGGACTAATGCATAGCCCAGTTGTCTTTTGAATAGCAGAGGGTTGTAGTTGATGCAACCCTTCACTCCTATCAGAGGCACATTGGGAAATTGCCCACAACTAGTAATGATGTCTCTGCCCTTGGTGCTCTGAGTGCACCACCTGATGTCATCTGAGGTTAGAGCAACAAGCCTCCTAGCCTAGTTCTTTTGCTGGTGAGGGTTCAAGAATGCATCAGTCTTTGGCAAATGCTTGAGCAGCCAAGTATGGAACAAAGGAGCACAGCATCTTACTAATCTTCCCCTTTGCTTTTCATTCCTTTGATGAACAGAGTAGTAAAGATCTCCCAGTAAGGTGGGCACTGGGTTTCTCAGGATGAAAAGATGGATTGCATTCTTGCTAACAAACCTAGGCTCATCTACAAAAAGTATGACCCCATATATGCGAAGGGCCAACAGAGCACAGACTGCCTTCCACTCCCCCAAGGAGGCCTTCAGAATAGCCTGAGAAGTCAAGAAATCCAGATGAAAACCAGAGACTCCAGCTTTAGCTGTCAAATTCTGCCCAATCAGAACTGGTTCCAGATATAATGTCTTTGCTACCTCCTCATTACTAGGGAAAGCCATCTCAGGGTTGAAGGGGATTCCACCCCTGATAGGTACACCAACCAATGATGAATACTCTTCCAACAAGGGTCCCAACTGAAAATTCTGGAAGGTGAAGCACCTCAGAGGGGGATCATAGAACTGCAAGCAAGTATGAATCAAGCTCCTCTGTGAAGGGTCCAAATCCATAACCACATCAAGGATTCCTCCATAATGTTCTCTGAAAAGTGGTATATGGTCTGGAGTAATCAGGGTCTGAATCTTCCTGATGCTAGCCAACTCAGGCTCAAAGAAATGATAGGAGATGTTGCTCTTCTTAGGTGCCATATTGTTGAAGAAGAGCTGAGTCAGATGCTGAGAATAACACTGAAGATAGGCCTCTGACAGGCTGAGACTTGGTGATGCAGGTGACTGAAGCAGGGTAGCTGACAGCTGAAGTAAGTACTGATGAAGACAGGTCTATGCTGAATAAGGGGTCAAAACCAAGCCAAAATGATAGGATGGATACCCTGAAAAACAAATAAACACATGTTAAAATGATGCAATGAGGATGTATGCAAATGATATGCAAGGGTTTGTGACTGAGCTAGATCTGATTAACTGCTCTGATATGAGTCCATATATGTTCAAGAAATCCAGATGGAGGTTCATAAGTCCAGTAACCAAGGTGGGGGACTCAAATAAAGAGTCACATGTCCAGGGTTAAAAATCACAAGAACTGTTCCAACATGGAGTACTCTTACTCAATACAAAGTAACAGGGTATGCTGAGGTCAAGGGTACCTGCAAACCTGTAAACAGCCCAACCCCCGTCACAGGTGATGTTCTAAAACAAGGATCCTCAGACTTGGATCAGTTATGAGAAGTGTAAACACTTCTAACCCGGAGGTACAGTGTTTACAATAACCATAAAAGATCCTCCTCTAATTCACCTCAGTTTCTGAAGGTCAATACTAAAGGTCATCCAGACTTAGCAGGCTTCCCAGATAGCCCTAGCACTACAGGAAATCTGTAGCACAGAGTTCTCAAGAAGAAACCCATATCTGAACTGTGTTTCATATTCCCGCACTAGACCGAAATGGAATGGGAAAGAACATGAACCACTCTAGCCTAGGTGTCACTCAGGTCCCAGGTATAGGACCTTAACTCTCAGTAAAACACCCACCCACCAAAGCAACAAAACAGATCCAGCCAGCACAGTATGACAGTATGATATATGTAAAGCTATAAAGAAAGCAATAAAACAACTGTACATAAAGCAAAAATAAATACAAATACAAGCATAAATAGCACATAACACCCCAGTAAACACAAATCTAACAAGCGCTAGGAGGAACCCACAAAAAGAACCAGAAGCCCTGGTTGCAGTATAAGGGTCCCCAGCAGAGTCGCCAAGCTGTCGCTCCCGATAAATGGGAAATGGCCCAGATAAAGGTACAGACGCGAACGGTCGGCGAAAGAGGGTGTGAGAACACACAGGAGTGAACTCACGGAAAAAGAAAGAGTCGCCAGCTAGGCATTTTTATCCCGGAGGAAAGGTAATGCTGCATAAACCTAGAAAAAATATGGATAAGACGGTTGCGAACCAGAGAGACTGAGAAAGGGGGTTGGTTACAACCTGGGAAGGTATTAGCACCCAGATTGTCCGCCGTACTCGACGGGATCCACGCTTAAAAGATTTGTGTTTAGAGGGGTAGTGTCAGTGCAATTTGTGTATAAAAGAGCTGGAAAAGATATACAGGTGTCAGTGTAAAAGGAGTGCAAAGTGTGATATATACAGTGTCAGTGTAAGAATGAGAGTGAAATGCTCATGATAATGAGGCTAAGAATAATGCTGGAAGGAGGGGGGAATGTACAGAGACTTTTGTTCGATAACTGTTAAGTTATGCCTACGTATCCTCTCGTGCAATGAGGAAGTCAGAACACCGTAGTTCGACCCAAAGAGACTGAAAGATGAATTGACTTGTGAACTGCTTGCTTGTCAATGCTCAAGTGTATGACCTGTCTGGCTCAGGTGCAAACTGTCTTGCATTAGACGGAAGAAGCAAGTTCTCGTTTATGAGGGAATGAGATGAGAAAAGAATCCTGGAGGAGACGATTATTGTTTGTTTTTTGAGCTTTCAGTCTTTTATTGCTTTTGAAAGTTTGTCATAAGTTAATGAGCTTAAGCCTAAACCAATGGGTTAGTAAACTCATCACATCCTCCCTCTGATTAGGGGTAATGAGAATACCTTAAGTGTGAAGTCAGTTTCTCACACTTAATCACCTTTGATGCAGGATTAAGATCATTAACCTACTTGTGATTATTTAGATGTTTTTGGTGTTTTGTTTAGTGTTAAGTAATGAGATTAAGCCATAATCAGGGATTAAACAGACTCATTACACCATCCTAATAGAAGGATAATAGATGAGAATGTTTAAGCTGAGGAATGCTCCTCAACTTAATCCATGATTAGGGATTAAACCCATGACAAAACAAGCCTTTGGTTAAGTGGATTTTATTTAATAATATGATGATGAAGTGATTTTTAGGGTTTGTAAGACAACTTGAGGGGGACTTGTCCATTAACACTAGGGTTAGTCCTTCTTAACCAATTAAGGAAGAATTAGAACCCTAATGCAAGGCCCAAGTTACAAGTGTGATGTCTTGATGATTATTATGTGAATTGATTAAAGGAGTTAAACACATTAAGGGTTTAACACTTAGGATTAAAGTTATACACTCCATCCTAATAGAAGGATGCAGGCATAAGCTTAATCACAAAGCCTTAAAGCCTTTAGGGTTTAGTCCCTGATTATGAGGTGAGAGGAGAAGACTCAATGAGACACAAAGGTAAAAAACTAAGTGGGGGACTAATAAAAACCCTAATCATTGTCATGCTTGGTTGTTCCTAAGGTTTGTGAAGTTTACAAAAGAAGTCTTCAGAGGAACCACCAGGAAGCAGATGAAAGGATCAGGAGAAGCAAAGTAACTTGCTTCATTCAAGAAGTCAAGTCACTTGAGGAAAGAAAGTAAGAAGGAAAAGAATGAGCAAGCTCAATCTCAAACACATAGCAAAATGCAGCATGGATGCATAAGAGGGATGAAAAGAAGTTGTGAGAAGTGAAGGCAAATTCACTTCTCAAAATTACTTACCACCTGAAAATTTAGTGAAAGGAATGCAATGCAATGCAAAATGAGATGAAATGGCATGATGAAAATCAAAACCAGAAGCACATTCATGATGATAATGATGCTATAGGATGATGCAAACATGAAACAAGGCATGGTGATGATCATACAAGCTTATGGATGCAGATGAAGCAAGTTTGGAACCATGATCATACATGACTAGTTATGAAATGCATATGGCATACAACATGGCAAATGCAAGATGCTATGATCAAACATGCTTTCAATATGTCTTAAGATGTCAAATGAATCAAATGGATGCACAAAATGTCATGGCAAGTCAAGGTATGAATGCAAATGCAAGATGGATGCATATGGAAGCCCAAATTAGGGTTTATGATCAAAGCATCAAACATAACCCAACATCAGAAGCAAACATCAATATAAAAAATTGAAAATGCACTCAAAGGATCCCTAAACCTATATTAACTCACTTCCCAAAGGAGAAGTTCCAACTCTTAACCTAATAAAAGTTATGAATTTCCTAAAATTTCTAGGGTTTTAGGGTTCCTTAACAAGAAAAATGTCAAACAAATGGAAAATGAAAGATCAAATCAAACCAATTTAATCTTACAAATTACATGCTAAACACAATGCAATGCAAAAAGAATCAAGGTCCAACTCTCACTGGTTAGGCAAAAATGATTTTTGGAAGTTTGGATCAAAATAATGCTTTGAAAATGAATTAATTCCATGGAAAATTCTCAAAATGCATCAAGATCAAAAAAGAAATTTGGTTTGAAGGTTGGACAATGTTTCTAAATGTTTTTAAAGGTTTCATGAATTTTTTGGTGATTTTTAAATACCTAAAAGTATTTTTAACTAATTAATTCTCATTAATTAATAAAAAATAAACTTTTAAACATTTAAAAATATTTTTAAAATGCAAAAAATAAAAATAAAAATGTTTTTGGTTTCTGAAATTTAATAAAAGTGTGTATAAAAAAATTTCAGAATTTTTGAATAAGTTTTACTATTTTAAAATAAATGGACAAAAGAAATACAAAATAAATGAATTAAAATTAAAATAAAAGAAAGTAAACGCAATGGACGGATCAGATTGAAACTGGGGGTGAGGCTGTTGACTGCGCGCGCAATCCTAAGGTCCACATTCAAACTTCCTAATTTCTGATTTAAATTAATTAAAATGAATTAATTAAGTTAACTAAAGATTAGGGTTTCTAATGACAAATCTCAGCCCTCCAAACACGCGCCAGTCTTCCCTAGTCAACGCATCCAACGCTCAGCATTCAAATCACAATTAATGACAGGGGTTAACCCTAATTATTTTCAGGTGGCCGGAGAAGACCTCCGGTCATCTTCTCCGGTGGGAACCCCACCTGAAAATCCCTAAAATCCTCAAAACTTCACTAAAACGAAAACTAAGAACCCAGAACTCATCCCCATATCCCCCTGAATCAAAACCCTAACTCAAAACTCATTTATCTTTCATCAATCACATGAATCGAAAGCAAACATTTTTAGGTCAGAAAAGTTTCAGAGTACGATTAAATGCTTATTTCTCAACCATTTTCAAAACCAAGAACATCAGAGTGATCAGTGAATCATGAAGAACAACTTAGGAACTTAAAAATCCATTTCTGGAAAAAAAGTTCATGAAGCTACCTGAGTTTGAAGCTTTTCAGTCTGGAACTTTCTGGCCCTTTCTCTTGTGCAAAACCACTCCTGTGACCTCCCTTGTGCTTCTGAAAGGCTTGGAACAAATTTATTTGGGCTGGTTTGAGAGTTTGCAGAGGTTCTGTTCAAGGTGGTGTGAGAATCGTGTTTTTGATTCAATGGCTTTCAGGCTGTTTTGAGGGTTGGTTTGTGTTCAGTGAAGCATGGTGAGACGATTGGTGAAGTTTGTTTGTGTGTTTGTGGCCTGTGCTAAGAGTTTCGAAAGCTTTTGCTCAAGAGGATGAAAATGAGAATGTTGAGTTGTGGTGAGTTTCAGGCTTGCTTCTTGTTATGTTTAGCTTGCATTTGATCCACATAAACAATTCCCATTGGTCAGATGAGGTGACATGTGCTTTATTGATTGGTATGGGTGCTTTTGCAAAAATGTCAACTTTGTGTAAGAGAAGCATGGGTCACTTTCTAGCTAAGTACAATGAGGGTGTGCTGCGCAGCATGATGTGAGGAAGGGCCTAGGATTGATCAGCCATCTAGCCAGCAAGTGGATGAGATGCTATCATGAGTTTTGCAACTTGCTTTGCCTTTGGTTCTTATGAAAGAAACTTGATCCATAAGCCATGAAACATGTGATTCCTTGGGTGCATTCTGAACTTTAGATGTTGTGTGATCATGTTGTGTGGATTAGAAGCCCATTTTATGACTTAATTGGCTTTGAGAAGTGAATTTGCAACTTTGCCTCTTTGGTGCATGACTTGAAATTTAGTGATTTTTGCCAACTTTGACAAGCCATAACTTTTGATTCAAAATGAATTAGGTCATGTTCTTGTACTTTTTGAAAAGGGAAAGATCTATTCTACAACTTTCATGACCAAAGTTTTTCCATTTGAAGCTTTCTTGAATCAAAAAGTAAGGGTTGAAAACGTTGCCTAAAATGACATTTCCATTAAAAGTCAAACTTGCCCAAAAAGTCAACCTTGCAAAAGACTTGAAATTCTTCAATTTTGTGAACTTCCAATCTCTTCTATGATCAAATAAAGATCATATACAATCAAAATGATGAAGAACACCCTTTGGTTGGGTCATTGGGGGCCTCAAATGCCCTGATTTTGCACTGACTTGCTTGAAAAGCCAACTCTTGATCAGATGACTTCCCCATGGAATTTCTTCATGAAAATTGATATGCATACTCCCTATACCATATAGAGACCAATAGAAACAAGAATGACCAAAAAATTTGGAGTTATGGCCTCTGAAACCAAAACCCTAATTTTAGGTCATCTGTGCAGTCAAGCCTGGCTCTGCTTCCATACCATTCTCAGTTTTTGTGATTTTTTGACATTCTTGACTTTGAGAGAATATAAAATGATACTTGAACACACATGGACCCCTTTGAAGTGATTGATGGCCTTTGGAGTGGCTTAAAAAGCTCTTGGATTGCTCAGATCACAAACCCTAGATGCAGATGACTTTGAATCTATGCAGTGAATCAAAATTGTGGTATGAGATGCTATGATTGAGTTATGCATATGAGATGATCACAAGCCATGGTGTGAATGGGTGAGGGAAAATTTGGGGTGTTTACACCCTGCAATGTCATTTTTCTTTAAAATTATCACCATGTTTTAAATGCAATGCTATTTTTGCCAAAAATTCAGGACATTTTGCAAACAAAAATAAACACAACACAACTTTTTGACTGAATATTCTTTTTATTGAAAGGCCTCTGAATAGGCAAAGATTTACATCAGGAAGCAACCACCTGGAAAGAGGTAGCCACTATAAAATTGAGAAAATAAACTATCCTAATGGCAATGGGCACGACATCCCAATGAGTTCCCTTTCTGCTATGACCAGCATGTCTTCAAAACTCTCCATTCTTGCCTTTGCTTTCTGAGAAGATGAGGGGATTGAATCCTATCCTTCTGATATTGTAAAGTTGTACGAAACGATGATTTGGTTCAGATTACTCGGATCGCAGTTGTTCGCTTATTCCCTTATTTTACGTGGATCGCCCTTTCGGGTTTTCAATCCACCTGGATACCCTTTTTTGCCTGAGCTGTCCGATGTGGCTTTTCAACTCAGCGGGTGTACATTTTTTTTAATTTGTTTTCCCTAACTTTCGCCCGAGCTTTTTATTCTGTTTTTAGCTCGCCGGGATGCCCTTTTCTTGCCTGGACTTTAATTCTGTTTTTGTGTCCAGCGGATCTTTTTATGCGAAGTATTTTTTAACTGCGTCCGAGTTATAAGGGGATTGGAAATCTTCTCCATCCATAGTGGTGAGCATCAGTGCTCCTCCTGAGAAAACTTTCTTCACTATGAATGGTCCTTCGTAGTTTGGGGTCCACTTGCCCCTGTGATCTGAACTTGGAGGAACAATCCTCTTGAGTACAAGCTCTCCCACTTGATACTCCCGAGTACGTACTCGTTGGTCGAATGCTCGCTTCATTCTCCTCTGATAAAGTTGACCATGACAGATAGCCGCTAATCTCTTTTCCTCAATTAGACATAGCTGATTGTAACGAGCACGCACCCATTCAGCCTCATCAAGCTTCACATCCATCATCACACGCAATGAAGGGATCTCTACTTCAACAGGCAGGACTGCCTCCATGCCATATACCAATGAGAAGGGAGTTGCCCCAGTTGACGTCCTGACTGACGTCCGGTACCCATGCAGCGCAAATGGTAACATCTCATGCCAATCTTTGTAAGTGGCAACCATCTTTTGCACAATCTTCTTGATATTCTTGTTTGCCGCCTCTACCGCACCATTCATCTTTGGTCGGTAAGGAGAAGAATTGTGATGTTGAATCTTGAAGTCCCGACACAATTCTGTCATCATCTTGTTGTTGAGATTAGAACCATTGTCAGTAATGATCCTTTCGGGCACTCCGTATCTGCAAATAATGTCTCTTTTCAAAAATCTGGCAACCACTTGACGAGTGACATTGGCATAAGACGCTGCTTCAACCCATTTAGTGAAGTAATCAATCGCGACCAAGATGAAGCGATGACCATTTGAAGCAGTAGGCTCTATTTTCCCGATCATGTCAATGCCCCACATAGAAAAGGGCCAAGGAGATGACATGACGTTGAGCGGGCTCGGAGGAATATGCACCTTGTCTGCATAAATCTGGCACTTGTGGCACTTGCGGGCGAATGAACAACAGTCTGCACCCATTGTCATCCAATAATACCCCGATCTCAGCAATTTCTTTGCCATAGCATGCCCTCCTGCATGGGTACCAAAAGATCCCTCGTGGACTTCCTGCATTAACAGGCTTGCTTCGTGTCTATCCACGCATCTGAGCAAGACCATGTCAAAGTTTCTCTTGTATAAAACCCCGTCTGTATTCAAGAAGAAGCTAGCAGCAAGTCGCCTCAAGGTATTCTTGTCATTGGAAGATACCCCAGCTGGGTATTCTTGCTTTTCCAGGAATAACTTGATATCAAAATACCAAGGTTTCTCGTCAGACACGGCGTCTACAGAGAAGGCATGAGCTGGAGTGTCAAGCCTGGAAATGTCAATTTTGGGCACATAATTCCAACACAAGACTTTGATAGACGAAGAAAGAGTGGCCAATGCATCGGCAAATTGATTTTCATCACGTGGTATATACTGAAGCTTAACGGTCGTGAAGAACGTCAACAGTTTTCTGGCATAATCCCTGTAAGGAATTAGATGCTCTTGATGCGTATACCACTTGCCGGTAACCTGGTTAATGACGAGGGCTGAATCTCCGAATATATCGAGGGTCTTAATCCGAAGATTAATAGCCTCTTCTATTTCCATTATGCATGCCTCGTATTCCGCTTCATTGTTGGTGCAGCCAAAAGTAATTCTGGCAGCGAAGGGAAAGTGAACACCTTCAGGAGTAATAAGAACAAAACCAACTCCACGTCCATTGATATTGACTGCCCCATCAAACATCAACTTCCATTTGGATTCAGGGTCTGGCCCCTCCTCCGGAAGTGGTTCCTCGCAATCGTTTGCTTTGAGGTACATGATGTCCTCATCAGGGAAATCAAACTTCATTGGCTGATAATCATCTTCAAGAGGTTGCTGTGCAAGGTAATCCGACAATACACTTCCCTTGATGGCTTTATGAGAAGTATACTGGATGTCATATTCTGTTAAAATCATTTACCACCTAGCAACCCTTCCGGTTAACGCTGGTTTCTCAAAGATGTACTTGACAGGATCCATTTTGGAAATTAGCTGTGTGGTATGAGTTAACATGTACTGTCTCAGTCGGCGAGCAGCCCATACCAAAGCGCAACAAGTTTTCTCGAGCAGTGAGTAACGGGATTCACAGTCAGTAAACTTTTTGCTAAGGTAATAAATAGCATACTCTTTTCGACCAGACTCGTCATGTTGGCCTAAAACACACCCCATTGACCCTTCTAGCACAGTCAAGTACATGATCAAAGGTCTTCCTTCCACTGGAGGCATTAGAATTGGAGGCTCCTGCAAATATTCTTTTATCTTGTCGAAAGCTCTTTGGCAGTATTCATTCCACCTGATCGTTTGCTCTTTTCTTAGCAATTTGAATATTGGTTCACACGTGGCAGTTAGATGAGATATGAACCGTGAAATGTAATTCAACCTCCCTAAAAACCCGCGCACTTCTTTTTCTGTTCTCGGTGCAGGCATATCTTGAATTGCTTTTAGTTTTGCAGGATCTACCACAATTCCTTTCTGACTAACAAATGAAACCCAACAGTTTCCCGGAACGCACTCCAAAAGTGCACTTGTTTGGATTCAACCTCAGCTTGTATTTTATCAGTCTAACAAACAGTTTCTTGAGATTGACCAGATGCTCTTCTTCGTCTCGGGACTTAGCGATCATATCGTCCACATAACACTCAATCTCCTTGTGTATCATGTCGT
Organism: Lathyrus aphaca; assembly: GCA_963966055.1. Taxonomy (NCBI): domain Eukaryota; kingdom Viridiplantae; phylum Streptophyta; class Magnoliopsida; order Fabales; family Fabaceae; genus Lathyrus; species Lathyrus aphaca. Next base: position 503,405,260 of record OZ014523.1, read on the forward strand.
GGAACAATGTGACCATAGCCCGCTGATAGGTTGCCCCAGCGTTCTTCAAACCAAAGGGCATGGCCTTATAGCAGAATGTACCCCACGGGGTAATGAACGTTGTTTTCTCCATGTCTTCCGGCGCCATCTTAATTTGATTATATCCGGAGAAGCCATCCATGAAGGAAAATACCGAGAATTGAGCAGTATTATCTACCAACACATCAATGTGAGGTAACGGAAAGTCCTCTTTTGGGCTTGCTCTATTCAAAACCCGGTAGTCAACGCACATCCGGACCTTGCCGTCCTTCTTTGGTACAGGTACAATGTTAGCTACCCAAGGCGGGTAACTAGTTACAGCAAGGAATCCGGCATCCCATTGATTCTGAACCTCCTCTTTGATCTTCATCGCCATGTCAGGACGCGTTCTTCTCAACTTCTGCTTCACAGGAGGACAGTCTTCTCTCAAAGGTAGCTTATGCACAACGATGTCGGTATCCAACCCTGGCATATCTTGATACGACCAGGCAAAGATATCCACATACTTACGCAACATACCAATCATCTCTTTCTTGACTTCGGCCTGCAGACTGGCCCCAATCTTGATCTCTTTCTTCACATCTTCAGTGCTGATGTTGATGATCTCAATTTCTTCCTGATGAGGCTGAATAACCCGTTCCTCTTGTTTCAACAATCTGACCAATTCTTCAGGGAGTTCACAGTCTTCCTCAACCCCTTCATCAGCTTGGTAGATAGGATTGTCAAAGTCATGCGTAGTCATTGCAGGAACGTTATCAATGGAATCCGGATGATCAACACTGCACATATGATGTGCTTATTTCAGAATCTGTTTATTTTCAAAAGAGACGCAAACACAAAACAAAAAGGAAAAACACATTGCCATTTTTATATTTTTTGTGAAATATTTAAAAACAAAAGAAAGAGAACACAATTTTCCTGAAAATGTCCTTTATTTCATGGTAAAATAAGTGCATAACAAACATGGTGGCCCATACAATGGATCCTAGCATCTTGGGCAGAATGCTGAATTTGACAATGCAGCATGATAAGAAAAGGAAACAAATAAATTACTCTGAGTGCCAGGTAACTTGGACGATGTCTTCAGCAGACCAGTTCTTCAGCTCCTCTCCGGGTGCACACAGATGAATCCAGTTGTCCGAGTCACCATCATTGTCTCCCTCTTCATTAGTTGTACAGATTTGGTTGCGGTCGAGCATCCCAGCACTTGTAAAAGTAATGGCTTTACCACTTGGAGACCAATCAGATCCACTAGGCTGATAACCCAAACCAAACTTGTCGTCTTTCTTCTCTAACTCCAGCAATCTGCCCCAACCTTGGGCGCTTCCTGACTGAACCACTTCCTTCGCCTGCTTGTAGGAATGAATGAAGGTACCTTCTTTCTCACTGCTCTTCTCTACTGGAGTCAAAATGATGACATTAACTGCTTCGAAGGCTTGACACAGAGTCACGTGGATTTCTCCATCCATCTCTACATACTTGAAAGTTGATAAGTGGCTCACAAAGATGTCTTCCTCTCCGCACATAGTAATTACTTGGCCATCAACCACATATTTGAGCGTTTGATGCAGAGTGGAAGTTACAGGTCCGGCAGCATGAATCCATGGACGTCCCAACAAAAAGTTGTACGCGGGCTGAATGTCCATGACGTAGAAGGTGATTTTGAAAACTTGAGAACCTATTTTCACAGGTAACTCAACTTCTCCAAATACTGACCTTCTGGACCCATCAAAAGCTTTGACTATCAAATAACTGGGTCTTAGGACAATACCATCAACATTGAGCTTCATTGAAGTACATTAAGAGAAGAGCCTATGTCAACAAGGACATGTGACAACATAGCACCCTTGCACTCCATAGTAATATGTAGTGCTTTGTTATGGTTACGACCCTCTGACGTAAGGTCTCTGTCTGTAAAGCCCAGCCCGTGGCTTGCATTTACACTGCCCACTACAGCTTCCAGTTGATTAACAGTTATTTCTTGAGGAACATAGGCCATCGGCAACACTTTCAACAAGGCCTTTCTATGTTCCGGAGAACACATCAGCAAAGACAGAATGGATATTTTGGAAGGTGTCTGGTTCAACTGTTCTACCACCTTGTAATCACTCTTTTTAATTATACGCATAAATTCCTCCACCTCCTTCTCAAAGGTACCCTGTCCAGCAAAAGGAGTTGTTGTTTCTTCAATCGTTGTTTGCTTTCCTTTAGCTTTTGCAGAAGCCTCAGCCTCAGGATCTCCTCTCATAACTGGGGGAGCAAATAGACGACCACTTCTCGTAAAACCTCCAACCCCTCCGACGTTCACTACAGTCGGGTCAATAGCAACTGACTTACTCTCGATCTTCTGTCATTCCACATACACATCTGAGCCGTAATGCCATGGAATGGCTCTATCATCTGTATAAGGAACAGGCCTCGGCACAGTGATAGTCACAGGACTAACTTCAGGAGCATAAATGGTCACAGGTTCTCTTCTAGCAAGCATCTCAGCTGGATCATAGAAAATGGTTATAGTAGACACATCATCCACTTCATTATCAACTTTGTCAAACTTCAAAGATCCTTCATCAATCAGACTCTGCAACCCCATCTTCAGGTTTTCACAACCGTTCACTGAATTCAAACACTTCTCACAATCAGAACTGCATCCTGGAAACACCTGTCCTTTCAACAGCCTCTCCTTCACTACCAACAACGGAGTCTTCACTTCTTCTATACTCAGAACCAGACTTAACATCTCACCACTATCAACATCATTTATTCTAGCCCCTCCATGGTTCGGAATAGGGTTTGAAGTAACTTTGGCGGTGGTGCGAAGTTAATTGCCTTGGAGTCAATCAGATCTTGAACTTTGTGCTGTAGCGCCCTGCACTTCTCAGTTGAGTGCCCGGGTGCCCCTGAATAGAAAACGCATCTAGCATTGACATCGTACCCCACTGGAAGCTCTCCAGGTGGTGGTGGTGCCAAAGTCCTCAGTTGTATCAAATGCAGGTCCAGCAATCTTGGTAGCAATGCAGCGTATGTCATGGGAATTGCCTCAAGCACCCAATTAGCCGGGCGAGTCTGCCTTGGCTGATAAGGTCTTTGTTGATAGTTGTTACGTTGTGGCTGTTGTTGTTGTTGAGGTTGTACCTGCTGCACAGGACTGGAAGGAATTGTGACAGCTGCCACTTGCTCATATGATCTTCTATATCCTCGGCCCCGTCCCCGACCAAACACAACATTGGTCTCACCTTCCCTTCTTCTCGGGGGTCCGCTGAAAGCTTTTCTTACTCCATTTGAACTGCTCGCACTGGTATCCTGAATCTTTCCCATCTTTAACAAAGTCTCGACCCTCTCTCCAGCAATTACTATATCATTGAACTTGGTAGTCGAACAAGACGCCAATCTTTCAATAAACACACCTTGCAATGTCCCCATAAACATATCAGTATTCTCATTCTCCAACAGTGGTGGTTGCACTCTGGAAACGAGCTGACGCCACCTTTGAGCATATTCTTTAAACCCCTCCTTAGCAGTTTGAGACATGTGTTGCAATTGAGTGCGATTTGGAGCCATGTCCAAATTATACTGGTATTGCTTCACGAAAGCCTCTGCCAGGTCCTTCCAGCTCTTAATGTTGACTCTACTTAGCTTCATATACCATTCCAAGGAGGCCCCAACCAGGCTGTCCTGGAAATAGTACATCCATAGCTTTTCATCATCAGTGTGGGCAGCAATCCTTCCTACAAAGGACCGAAGGTGAGTCTTTGGACACGCTGTGCCGTTGTACTTCTCGAAAGTTGGGACCTTGAACTTGTAAGGGATTCTAACCCCTGGAACCAAGCCCAAGTCAGTAATGTCGAACCCCAAAGAGTTCTGAGATTGAATAGCCCTGATTAGTTCTGCCATCTCTTCAAACTTCCTGTTCATTTCAGCAGAGTGAACTGTTCGTCTTGACCGTCCATCTGTACATTGTTCAGTCCATCATTGATAATGGTAACCCCTGGCTGTGCTATAGGGATTTCAACTTGACGGGCGCCCGCACCGTTACGATTACCTCCATCAGCAGTACCGTTGTTCCTGGCTTGACTATTTTCAACCAGCTCACGCAGACGTTCCTGATTCTGACCCATGCCTGCCATAAGGGTCATTAAATTGTCCATCCTCAGCCTCAAGTCAGCTAAATCAGCTTGCATTTGATCCATGACTCTTTCTCTGTGGACCTTTGTGGGATATCTGTGTGCGACTGGCTGTTCTCGAACTTTCCTGGGAGCTATAGTGCCTGAAACAACAAGAACGTTAGAAACTGAAGCACTACCTGCAAAACAAACAAACACGTCATATGCATGCAATGTAACTGCTCATGTTCCCAAGTTTTAAGCATTTGCATGCCCCAGTTCTGGCATTTACTCCAGACAACCACTTTGAGTATTAACTTTCAGACTTTCTCTTTGAAGAGTGTTCAGATATTAGCAGTATCAGACAAATGAGCCTTGCATATTCAGAAATGATAATTTGCACATTAACACTGTATATCATGGACAACCCACTGCCGGCCAAAAGTTAGAGCACAAACAGAAATATTCCCCGAAGGGTTACAGGCCATTACATGAATAAAAGACAAAAGAAATAAAGCAAGACTCATACAACAAGTTTGTAGGTAGTCTGAAAAAGAAATAAACTAAACTAGAGACCCAGGCTTTCTTCTGCAGCCACCTCTGCTCTGCTCTTCTTTACCCCTGCCCTCAGCTGAGCTCTTCAATCTCCTTCCGTGCCTCCTCCAAGGCTAACTGGCTTTGTGCTAACTGCTGAGTCTTTTCCCTCCGAATGTTGTGGACTTGCTCCACCTCTTCCTTCTTGAAGGCCATTTGCACCTCGAAAAACTCTTCTTTTTCTTTGAATCTCTTCTGCTCTTCCTCCCTTTGGCCTTGCAACCAAACAATGGATTGGCGAGCTTCCTTGAGAGTTTTCAAAGTCTTTTTGCGTTCCGCTTCTCTTTTTGCCTCCATCAGACCCATCCTTTGAAAGTGAGCTTCTCTTCTAGCAAAGTCTTTCTCTTTAGCTTCCAAATAGGCTTGGATCTTCTACAGCTTTCCTTCTGCTTCATTTTTGGCCCTGTTGGCAAGATGGTACAGGTTGACCATTTCAGCATTCTCCACTCGAACTTCATACAGCTGAGCTTCCAACTTCTTGTACTCTTCAAGGGAGATAGTACTCTGGCTTGGCATTTCTTTGGGATAAAGTGGAGCTTCTACTGAGAAAGGCATGAGAACTTATTCTACATGTTTTAGCAACCATGCAGCAAAAGGAGGATACATCTTGGGATCTACTCTGCCAAAGTCTTTCTTACCCTTCCTTATCCTGTGAGCCCAAGCTTGAGCTGCTTGTAAAACTAACTCCTTGTTTCCTTCCACAGGAAAATACAAAGACTCAGCAAACTCTTCCATCTATGGTGGATCTCTCAAAGGATAACCAAATTGCTTCCTGGCTAATTTTGGATGATAACTGATCACACCCTTCCTTCCCAGCAAAGGCACTCCAACAAATCTTCCACAACTGACCAGCAGCTCTTTTCCTAGCAGATCTCTGTCATATCCCCAGGAAATATCTTCAGCAGTTAGCCCCATCAACCTTCTTGACCATCTCCACTCATCCCTCATTTCCTTGAAAGCGCCTGATTTTGGCAGTTGTCTGGCAAACCACTCAGCAAACAATGAAGCACAGTAGCCTACTGGTCCACCTCTACCTTTCTCATTCCTGTAATGAACGTTGTAGTAGAAGTCTCCCAACAGAGTTGGCACAGGATTGCCTTTAGCAAAGATAGAGATCACTTCCAAGCTCATAAATTCCTTCTCTCCTGGGAACAAGTTAGACCCATACACCATCAAAGCCAGCAAAGCACCAAAGTCACCCCATTTACCTTCTTTAGCATATCTCTCAACCTCTGGTATGAGCACACTCCAAGGGAGTCCTTTGCCTTCACTATCCTTCAGAGCCTTCTTGACTGTAGTAGCTGGTAAACGACAAACTTTGGCTATGTCCTCTTCCTTAAGCACCACCTCAGACCCATAGAAAGGCAAGGTCTCTCTGACTGGAACATTCAGAATGCTGGCAATCTCCTCCAAGGTAGGAGCCAAGATGTAATCTGGAAACACAAAGCAACGCAGCAAGGGGTCATAAAACTGAAGCAAGGTAGGCAAACTGTCCTTCTGGTCTGTAGTGGGCTTGTCCACATATTTCAATATTTGGCCATATCTCTTTCTGAAATTTCCCAAGACTTGGTCATTCATCAAACCTGCTAATTTCTGAACACTTCTGACTTCAGGTTGAAGAAAAGTATAGTGAACATTCTTTTTCCTTGGAATTCTTCTGACTTCTGCCATCTGGAGATAAGATTTACTAGAACTGGGAGCTGATTATGAACAATGACCTGAAAAATGGAAACATAAACAGTTAATGCAAGAATGATGCAAATGCAAATGCAATGCAGACATATGATCAATCTGGGACCATCTGGATACTGGACACTGAACATAAGGACCCTCTGATCAACTGCAAACCAAAATCCTCTGAATCACAACCCTCTGATAGAAATCCTCAGAACCACAGTACCAAGAAAACAAGAACACCAGAACCATAGGACCATAGGACCAGAAATCATAATAAGGACCACTGATAATGAGGGTATGTAGAGGCCAAGGGTTCCTGCAAACCTGTAAACCCCTTCCCAATCTCACGGGTATGCTCCGGGTCAGACATCACGGACTCTCAAAGCCGAATAGCAATAATACTTTCACCATTTCCGAGAAATGGTTCATGACCAAATAAGGGAATCGCATTGGCATTATATACTATGCAGGGAGGCCTCAGCTGAGTCCGGGAAATAAACTCATCCTATGTAAGTCCCAGATGGGCCCTCGGATGCGAATGGGTTTGCCACAAAATATGGTCTGCCACTGTCACCACTAAAGAGGGATGTTTCCACAAGGTTCTCAATGATCGGTCCCCAGCTGCACATAATTATCAAGGTTATGAAATGAAAGAGGAAGATCCCCAAATCAAAATATTTCCAAGACGGTCGCAAATCTGGGCGTGGAACTCACTACTACCCCCATGACAAGATCTCATGAGGCCAAAGTGGAACCACTCTAAGTCCTAAGGTGCACTCGAGCCGTGGTAATGAGCTCATCTCTCAGAAACAGTATCACCCAAACCCGCCAAACAGAAGATCCAGTCCAAACAGTCCAGTAATAATATGATGCAGAAAATAAATACTGAAAACTGTAAATAAACCTGTAAATAAACAACAGTAAAGTAAACGCGCAACAGCAAACAATCGACACCCAAAGAAACAGAAACAAACAAGCGCTAGGAGAGACTCACAGGGGAACCAGAGATACTCTGGTAAGCAGTCCCCAGCAGAGTCTCCAGCTGTCGCTCCCCGTATTTCCATCCTGGTACAAACGCGAAAGTGGCGCGGAAAAGAATAGAGTCGCCAGCCAGGCATTTTTATCCCGAAGGAACGAGAATGGTAATGCTGCACAAACCAGAAGAAAAGAAAAAGAAGGACACGGGTCCTGTGAACCAAAGAGACTTAGTTCGGGAGTCGGTTACCACTTGGGAAGCTATTAGCACCCAGATTGTCCGCCGTACCCGACGGGATCCACGCTTGCAAAGAAACTGTTTCAAAGGGTGAGGGAATGAAAACTGCTGCAAAGAAAATGAAACTGGACTGGAAAAGAAAAACTGAGAAAGGAACTGAATGAGAAAACAAAGAGAAAAAATGTAGGGAAAATAAAGATTGTGCTCTAACGGGCCCTACCCCGCTGCCTACGTACCTCATCAGGACAATGAGGATCAGAGACGCCGTAATTCCCCTAACTAGGGGTAGAAAAGAAATTGCTTGTGAATTAAGGCTTGAACTGCCTATACCAATGCTCAGGTGTTGCAGACTCGGACGACGAGTGCGTAACCATCTTGCAAAGTGACAAGTAAGAGCAAGTTCGCGTACGGAGCGAAGGAGATGAGAAAAGAATTCCCGAAGGAGAGACGCTTATTGTTTGTTTGTGCTTTTTATGAAGCTTTTTAAGAGTGTGTCACAAGGAAGTGAACTCAAGCTCTTTTCTATGGAATGTGCACTTGTCACTACATTCAAAAATGGAATAATAGAACAAGCACACTCAAGTAAGGAGAAGATCCCCAAAAATTGAAACCAGAGATTAGGGCTTAAGCTCACTAACTCATTAACTTATTAAGTGTTTTTTGTATTTACAATGAAGAAGTGTTTTTTATGATTTTCTTGGTGAAGGTGATATCTTGATCAGACTTGTGCATCACAAGATAAGATTGTACTATCCCAAGATGGGAAGACCACAAGTATCTCATGGGATAAGGCTAATGCTCAAGGTATCACTTCAAACTTTATTAAGTGTTTTCTTTAGAGTTTTGAGACGAGAAGAGAAGAACCAAAATGATCACAAAGGCAAAAGTCTAATGGGGGACTAAAGAATCCTAAGTGTTGTCATGCATGGATATCCTAGGTTAGTGAGGTTTTCTATCCTAAAGAAGAAAGAAAGAAGAAGATAAGAAGAAGAAAGAAGAATAGGATAGGAGAGAAGTAAGGCCTAAGCCCAACAATCAAAGGTTATCACAAGTAAGAATAAGAAGAGAAGAGATGAGATTTGGAGATGTGGGAATCACATCCACACCTCTCACTTACCATAGCCCCTGAAAAGGTTAGCAACATAAGCATAAAAGCAAAACAAAATGAACAAAATGACATGCCAACATCATACAAACAGAAGTGAAGTCATACATACAAAATCTCAATGCAAATGCAAGTCATAAGAATAAGAAAAGAAGCATACAAGTCAATATGAGGCAACATGAATCACATGGCAAAGCAAAGTAAACTTAAGAAGATGCAAAGCAAAAATACCCAAAACATGAACTCAAAGCACAAGACCAGAACCAAATCCAAGTTAAAGAAGTGATTTAGAAGCAAGAGAGGTGAAGAGAAAAGAAACACAAAGCTAAACAAACAACATTAAGGGAAGAAAGAAGCAAAGAAGTGAGGTGAATGTATAAAAGAAAGGATGAACTTCAAAGGTAAGCAAATCACAAAATTTCCATGACACAAACCCTAAACCAAGATCAGAAAGGTATCAAAACCCTAAAGAGACCCCAAATGAGATGAAGAAGTTGGCACAAGTGCCCTTCAAAGCTAAAGAGAAGACTTATGATCAAAAAGAAGCAAAATGGGACAAGTTAAGAACCAAAATTCAAATCAAATCAACAAAGCACCCAAAACTTCCACAACCTTGGAAAAGAGATCTTCAATCATGATATAACAATATGCCAAGAGGATAGGAAGAAATTCAGAAGCTATGCAAGTCAAAAGAAGGCTCTTTAACATGAACTAGGGTTAAGAAACTTCCCTCACAAGTCAAAGGCCAAAACCAAATGAACAAGCTTCTAAAAATCAGAATAAAAATCACACATGAAGTACACTCTATTAGGAGTCCAAAGCAAAAAGAACCACTCAAAAATTCAAAATGAGGATCACTATGGAAAATGGACAAGACAACATGCTTAAAAAGGAATTAAAATGAATTAATTAGATGAGGGAATTTATTGACACGTGGCTATTAAAAATAAATGGAAAATAAAAATATGGAAAATTAAAGAAAACTCAAATGAACATCCATGAATTATTTCAGAATATTTTAAGACTTAGAAGTATTTTAAAAAATTAAAAACCAAAATGATATGAAAAGAAATAAAAGGAAAAAGAAAATAAAATAAGAAAAGGCTGGGAGGTGTGAATAGAAGAAAAGCCAGTTGAAATGAATTGGGCTCAAACAAGGAGGGGGTGCGGATAGCAGAGGATAAGCCCACCCAATCTGCGCAAGTCCATAATACATGGGGTGGAAATTCAGAGAAAATGTGAAAAAACAATAGCCAATGGATTGAACAGACGCATCTTGGAGCTTGTCTCATTAATTGACGTGGCCAAATGATAGGCTCAGAGCTGAGGGAACACACAAGTTAACATGAGGTGCGTAACAAATTGAATATTCAGAATGAAAATATAAAAGGAAACGCACGTGAGAGGGAGCAGCCTCATTAATTGAGGTGTCACCATCTCATGCGTCCAGATTACAAGATCTGAGGGTGGATAGACCTTCTTCTCCAATGCAAACCCTAAACACACACAACCCAGATTCCGGTGACCGGAGCTAGGGCTTCGGCACCGGAAAATGCCTAACATGAACAAAACTCAACCAAAATGAACAAAATGCTCCAGATTAGATAATTAAGGGGCCCTGAATTCAAATATGGCAATGGAATTCACAATAGATCAAAGGATTTACGGGATCGTGAGCAAACAGTTTGAACCATGAAACTTTAAATTCACATAACAAGCTCAATAATGCATCAAACTTGAATCTAAAACCAGCAGAATGATCAACATAACCAGAGGATTACAATGCACACAACTATTTTCATTTCTAGATTTGAGAAATTTGAACTCACCTGAACTTGCAGCTCTTGAAATAGCTTTTTAGAAGCCAAGAAAATGATGCCAATCCACTCCAAATGCACTCTAGTTGCAAAATAAATGCAACTAGAGCCTTGAGAATTGCTGGATCTGAGAGTTTGCAGCCAACTGCCCTGAAATGGCAAGGTGATGAATCTTGAGAAATAGCTTGCACAATGGATGGATTTGTGATCCTCAAGGATGAAGGATCTGTGATTGGTTTGTGAAGAAAGAAAGTGTGGAGCAAGATTCGAATGAAAATGCAAATTGAGCAAAAACTTGAGAGTTGAGAAATGAGTGAGATCTGGATCCTTCTAAAACCCTAATTTGCTTTTATATGAGGTCATGAGGAAATGCTGAAAGAATGAGAGTATTTGCACGTGAGAAGAGAGAGTGTGAGAGATTTTGCAAAATTGGCAAGTTTGTTGTGATCTCATGAAAACCTCATGCACTTCCTTGCTTCTTGCCCATGTGCATTCCACATCTGACCCTTGATTTCAATCCAACAAGATCCTGGCCATTGGATGAGAGTGTCACACTTTTTTCATGAACATGCACTTTTTGCACTTAGGGAATGAAATTCTCATTATGCACAAATTTGGTGTATTTCTTGGAGCAAAGTGACCTATTTGCATTGCATTTTAATATTGTGAACTTATTTGGTATGTACCAATACTCAAAATTAAGTTTCATGCTTTTTTGCTTTGGTGCACAAATGAAAATTCAACTTTTGCCCTAGTTTTGATGAAATTTTCGAGGGCCTCATCTACTTAACCATGAAGGCTATGAAAAAGTACTTGTACTTTTTGAAAATGGGAGGCTTTAATCTCCAACTTTCATGTTTGACTTTGGTCCATTTGAAGAATTTTTCACCAAGTTATGATCACTTGAAATTTAGGGCAAAAACTTGCTAAAAATGGCATTTTCCATAACCAACTTCACACCAATTTTGCAAAACACCTCAAAACCTCATGATTCTTGATATTTGAACTTTCTAAACCTCTTTTAACATTATAAGAACATCCCTTGGCTAGAAAAATGGGATTAGACCCCTTGAAATCTCACAGTTGACTTTTCTAAGGCACAATTGACCAGTTTTTTCATTTACAAGCAACTGAAGAAATACTTGACTTCCACAAAGAATTTTCTCACCAAATTTCATCCCTAGGATACTCTTAACATGTGAAAGACTTTTCCCAAATTAAATGGCCAAAGTCTTGAGGTTTTCCTGCTTGACACTCAAACCCTAATTTGGAACCATTTTGTAGGAGCTTTGCCCTAGCCTGGATTCCCTGATGATCTTCCAACCTTCTGAGCTTTTGTGAATGATCATGAACTTGTAAATGCAATGTAGACCCCTTATAGGACTTGTACAAAACCATCGGGCCCCTTGTCATGGCTTGTAATGCTTCAAGAACCTCCACAGATGATCATATGCCTAATGCTAGGTCATGAGAAATGTTATGCCTCATCTTTCCATGCTAGGATGCTAAGAATATGATATGTTCATGATGAATATGATGCGATATGATGCTTAAAATGAAGAGGGAAAATTTGGGGTGTTACAGTATGCATGTTTAACTTGTCAAAAGTAAAAAGTTGAACATCATAAGCCTACAGGGTTGATGCAACCGTTAGAAGTTATAGAATGGAAATGGGATAACATTTCAATGGACTTTGTGATGGGAATTCATAATATGTCAAGAGGACATGATTCGATTTGGGTGATTGTTGATAGGCTTACGAAGTTGGATAATTTAATTCCTATTAATATAGGTTTTCCAGTATCTAATTTGGCAGAGATTTATACTAGCGGGATTGTTAAGTTGCATGGTGTTCCTTTGTGTATTGTGTCGGATAGAGATCCAACATTTACTTCTGATTTTTGGAAGGGTTTGTAGGAGGCGTTGGGTTCTAAGTTGAGATTAAGTTCATCGTATCATCCTCAGATAGATGGTCAGACCGAGAGAACTATTCACTCTCTAGAGGATTTGTTAAAAGCGTGTGTTCTTGAGTAGGGAGGTTCGTGGAATACTTATCTCCCGTTGATAGAATTCACGTATAATAACAGTTACCATTCTAGTATTGGGATTACACCTTTTGAATAATTGTATGGTCAGAGATGTAGGACTCCTTTGTGTTGGCATGAATTTGGAGAAAGTGTAGTGCTTGGACCTGAGATTGTTCGAGAGACTACCGAGAATGTGAAGTTGATTCGAGAGAAGATGAAAACTTCCCAAAGTAGGCAGAATAATTATAATGACAAGCGAAGGAAAGATTTAGAATTTCAAGGTGGTGATCATGTATTTCTGAGAGTTACACATGTAACCGGTGTTGGGCGAGCGTTGAAGTCTAAGAAGCTCACTCCCCGTTTTATTGGTCCATATTAGATTTCAGACAACGTTAGAAATGTTTCTTATAGAGTGGCTTTACCGCCTAATATTTCGAATTTGCATGATGTGTTCCATGTGTCGCAACTTCGGAAGTACATTCCATATCCATCTCATGTGATTAGTATGGATGATGTGCAAGTACGAGATAATTTTACTATTGAGACGATGCCTATATGAATCGTGGATCATGAAATGAATACTCTAAGTGGAAAAGAGATTGTGTTGGTGAAAGTAGTCTGGTTGGAAGCTGCCAGAGAAAGTATTACGTGGGAGTTGGAAAGCAAGATGCGGGAATCTTATCTCGAATTGTTTGGTCAAGGTAAGATTTTCGAGGACGAAAATGTTCTAAGTATGGGAGAGTTGTAACACCCTGTTTATTTAATTATTTATTTAATTAAATATTGTCGTATGATTGATGTTGTTTTGCATTGAGTTGCTAAGTTGGTTTTAGTTGAATTAAGTTGATTAAGTTGATTAAGTCGAAATCAGAGAAATCAGTTGTCCTTTACCAATTTTCAAGCTGTGAATATCTTCTTGGAGTTCATTGTTCTCCTGCACAAGGTTGTCTACTAGAGTCTTCATTGTAGTAGAGAATATTCCCATACAGTTTCTTAAAGTAGCGACTTCATCTCTAAGCTCTCTGTTTTCCTGCTCAAGTTGGTCCATCTTTCTCTGGTGACTGGTCGAGTACAGTTGACTGACTGAGAAGAAGACATGTGTGAGTTGGATTATTGGGAAATGATATGCAATGCAAATTCAAATGATATGCGAATGAATGCAATGCTCTGAATGTTCAGGATCACAAACATAATTAGTTCCAGAATTGGATATGAAGGTGAGGTGTTGGATCCAAGGTACAAGTAATTCGGAACCTCCTAACTGGTAAACCTTAAGTAGAGAGTTCTAGATTCTTTACCCATAAATCCCACTCACAAGGTAGCTTCTACGGTGATGGTATAATGATACTCAAGGTCACGGACATTTATCGTACTAACGCCCTGCCGCAGGCTGGCTGCATTGTGACGATAATGACGATAATGTCTACCTTGAGTGGAGTTCTCATGCTAGGCTGACAAAGAGGCGAGCCCTCGGAGCCTAACATTACACAACTACCAAAATTGAAATAGGTTCTAGGGGGTCCCAGAATCACATCCCTTTCGTGAATTAGGTCACGCGACATGCTAGCTGTGTTGTGACAAGATCTACAAAAATTCTAACTATCTGGGGGAGCTTTCATGCTAGGCTTGCAAGGAGCGAGTCCTTGGAGACTAACACTAATGACTACCAATTCTAACTTAGGTGTTCCCTCTTCTTTTTCAAAACTCAAGTATAAAGCTTTTACCCGTGAAGTAACCCCAAGATCCAACAGGCAAAAATAATAATGAGCAAATATAATGAAGAAGAAAAAAATAGATAAAATATCAACAATAAATAAGACAATCAAACAAGTCAGCAAACAAACGCAAACTATCCTAAGTTAGGCTTGACTCTCAATCATGTCCCCAACAGAGTCGCCAGCTGTCGTACCTCGAAAAATACGATCCTAAAACAACAACAAAGTCACCACCTAATTCTATTTATTCTAACTAAAGAAAAGGGAGATATAGACACAACCTAAATATGATAAGAAATGGTCAACGAAACCAATAATCTAAGTTCGGGAGTCAGTTACGCAAAAGGAAGGTGTTAAGCCCCCCTCACGTCCGTTGTACTCAATGGGAACCTCTTAGTCTAATTTGCGCTTTAAATGTTAACTTATTATTGTCTTCTTCTAATGATTAAAGATTGTTTTAAGGAGTTATTATTGTTACAGAGAAATGGTTAGTTTTTTTATTATTGTGCTTTAAGACGAAGAAATGATTAATTTTTTTTATTATTGTGCTTTAAGAGAGAGAAATGATTAATATTTTTATTATTATGCTCGCGAAGGATTAAAATCCCCGTGCCTACGTATTCCCTTGTGCAATGGGAAAGTCAGAGCTTCGTAGTTCGTGCGACTACGATTTGCTTTTTTTAATTGAACGATTGTTTGAAAATGCTTTCTAATCTGCTAAGCGTTGGCTTTTATTCAAGGTGGAGGTTGAAGCACTAGCTTGTTTGCGAGACAGAAAGGTTTAAACAATGTTCGTTTAGAGAAAAATGTTTGACCTTTGTTAGGGTGTTTTAAAACGAAAGGCGAATGAACCACAACTCGAGAGCTAGCCTCCAGAGTGATTGCATTCAAGGACCCGTGGAGTGTTGGACTCCAGAGTTCAATTATTCGTTGATTAATTATAAAATGATTTGCATTGGTTGGTAAGTTTTAAATTGTATTTTAAAGAAAGAGACAAGTCGTTATCTTTAAGGGAGGTATCTCGCCTATTCCACCATAAACATTTGAGGAAGAGAATCGAAAGAAGCTTTAAACTTGGATACGAGGATCGGCAAGCAATGCCGCATTCTTTCTTTGAGAAATAAAACCGGAAGAAGCTTTAAACTTGGATATGAGTATCGACAAGCAATGCCACATTCTTTCTTTGAGAATAATTGTTTGTAAGATTTGATTTGTGTTTGTGGAGGTAGAAAAGATACCTATCCTATGGAGATGAACCATGTCTAATCTTTTTAGGTTGTTGAATTATTTTGAATACGAAAGAGTGAATGAATTACAACCCAAAGGCTAACCTCAAGAGTAATTCAATTCAAGAACCCGAGGAATGCTAGATTACTGAGTTCAGTTCTTCGTATAATTAATTTAAAAGTTTCTGTGTTTTAGGAACGAGGGTGAATAGACCACGTCGCGTGGGGCTAGCCCAGGAGTGATTTAATTCAAGGATTATCTGGAGTGCTAGACTCCAGAATCCAGTTCCTCCGTTATTTGATTTGTGAATTAAGACGTTGCTTTTTGGATGTTTTAGAGTTTAATGTTTTAGAAACGAAGGAGTAAATAAAACACAACTCGAAGGCTAGCCTCAAGAGTGGTTCATTAAAGAACCCGCGGAATGCTAGATTCCGAATTTCAGTTCCTTGTTAATTAATTTAGACGCGTGAGGTTATGCAGACGGGGATCACATAGGTGACCGACTTACGTGTGTGAAAAATGTAGGCGTAGAAATATTTAATTGATTATGCGAATCGAGTGTTTTAAATGCGAAAGGGCGAATGAACCACAATGCGTGGGGCTAGCCCAGGAGTGATTCACTCAAGAACTCGTGGAGTGCTAGACTCCAGGGTTCAGTTCTTTCGCAAATTAATTAGTTTGGAAGTTTGATGAAAATCACATTTGTTCTAAGAGATTTAGGATTTAGAATCAGTGGTGAGGTACGAGTAAATAAGCAAACGCAAACGCGGCATCAAGACTATAGTGAAGCGCAAAAGAAGATAATATCGAGTTTTAGTGATACCTAACGGAGGAGGTCCGTTGCCTCTTCAACACGCGCAAGAATCGCAAGAACACTCGTTAGAAACAACATCATATCCCTTCAATTAATGCTCTAGCGCTTGATATCAAGCTCTACTCCAGATTCAACTACTAAACACTCAAACTCAAACAGAAACAAACATCAACAACTAAAATCAAAACTAACAGTTATTCTAAAAGAAGAAAAAGTTAATCAATTATTAATACCTAAATCTAACCAAATAATTAACAAAATAATCAAAAATTAACAATTCTAATTAAATTTAAAAAAAACATAAAACCAAATAAAAAATCCTAAGTAATAATTAATCTAAATAAAAAATTAGTTAATAAAACGAATGTCACCAATTAAATAGAATAAATAGTAACAAAAGTGTCCAGCAGGGGGGTGCAATCGCAGGATCAAGGAGTGTGAGAAACAAAAAGCTCTGTGGGCTTAACCCATTAACAACAAAAAAAACCATGAAGGAAATAAAAAAAGAAACAACAGGGGTGTGTTTAGACTGCAGGATGTGTATGTAGTGATTAGGACAAAACAATTGGCTAATCAAAGCCCAAATGACAGCTAAGACCAACAAGATTTTTAACAAATAATAGTAAGAAAAAGAATAAATAAAAATCAGCTCTTTTTTTAAAAAAGAAAATAGAAAGTGAAATAAGTGTAGATAATAACCCTAAAGTTATCATAACCGTCCTCTTTTCCTTTTCTCACACAAGCCGCAAAATCAAATATCCTGGAAGCCTTCTCACTCATAAATCATTCCCTGCTACTCTCTCAACTCGCTTGTTCCTTCTCTCTCTCTCTCTCTCTCTCTCTCTCACACACACACACACACACACATGGACTTGTTCTCACGCGGGTTCTCGGATTCGTGCATTTTTTGGATTTGTGAAAAAAAATTTGAACTCGTTTGTGGCTTGGATGTTTGCGGTTTGGAGGTTTGAGGTGATAAAGGTGATTGACGAAAGGGGGTCGCGATTCGTCGGTGTTCTTGCGGTTTCGGTTCGTGATGGAAAACGGTGTTGGTTTGGTGATGGTCGAAGGGTGCGAGAGTGGAGGGTGTTCGTGAAGAAGGTGGCAGAAAGTTTGTGTTGTTGTTGATGTTTGTTGAAGAAGATGGAAGGTGTGGTGGTGTGAAAGGGAATCAAAAGAGGGTGAAAAAGGTGGAGAGCCAAATGGTTTCCAAATATTCTCCGAAAATGAAAAAAATCGTGTTGTTCTTATTGTTTGGTCTTTTTTTATTTTTTATTTTGCCCCTGCGGATCTGAGTCCCCCTTGCTTTTTCTCTCCTTTTTTTTATATATTTTTCTCCTGTGTTGGTGAAGTTGTATTGTGTTTGATGAAGGGAGTGGTGAGAGTGAAGAGAAAAAAATGAAGAAGGACCAAATTCGCGGAGGGCCTCTCCTTCCAAGTCTGAGGAAAAAAGGTCCCAGAAAAAAGGTTTATCTTTCTTTTTCGTTCTCCCGTTTTCTTCTCCTCCCCCAGTCTTTTTTTTTCGTTCTGAGCCTTTTTTGTATTTAAAAATCCTCTCTTTGTTAGATTTGGTCTCTTTTCCTCAACTTTCAGCAGAAAGGAAAAAGTCTCTTCTTTTGGGTGTGGTTATGTGATGCGTGAAGGTGAAAAAGGTTTTCTCCTCGAAACAAGATTTGTCTTTTTTGATACATTGCAGGTTGAAAAAATACAGAAAAAAAGTAACATCCCTTTGTGCCTTGGCCACAACTTTTTTGCAGTAGTCATAACACACATGTTATCAGCCCTTTTGATTATTTGGTATGTCCTCAGGAGGGGCACAGGGGGAAGCTTTCTTTGGGGCAGGTTGTGCAAGTGCCAATTTGGTGTATGATACTGCTATTGGGCTCTTGATAGTAGGTCTGCTTTGGACAACAATTGGTCAACAATATGTGAAGTCATTTTCTTGTGTTGGGGTTTGGAGTGCAAGGCCAAAAGGACCCTAATTAACTTATTAGATTAAATAACAAAACCAAATTAAATTTAACTAATCAAAGTGTTAAATAAAATAATAAACTAAGTTAAAAATCTAAAACTAAATATTATTATATAAAAAAGAGAATAATCAATTAAAATTAAACTAACTAAAACTATCTTAAAAAAATATAAGTTAATTAAATTTAAACTAAACTAAAATTAAAATTTAGATAATTCTACAAAAATTGAAACCAAACATGAATTACAAATTGAATTTAAATTTATTTGAATTTTTTTTTTAAAAGGAACAATTAGTTAATTTGACATAAAAATAAAATAAACGAAATAAATTGATTAAAACCAAAAACTAAATTTAAGTTAAACTAACCTTTAATATAAGTCAAAACTAAAATTATAATATAAACTAGAATTAATTCTAAATTATCTAATGGTTACTATAAAGTGAAACAACTATCCTATTTTAATATTGAAATAAATTCTAGAAAAAAATAAAACAACGAAATGATAGTGAAATAGAAAATACGATGATTAATGATAAATGGACTAAAAATGCATAAATGACGTATTATCGATATGCGATGAAAATGCGTCGAACGAAAAAAAAAATGGAAATTTCTGGTCAAAATTTAGGGTATGACAAAGTTGTGTCGTTGTTATTTGGATTAAGTTAAGCTTATTAAGTTGTGGGTTTAATAGTAGAATTAGACTATTCTTGATAAGTGGGCTTATTGGTGAGTAGGAGTAGTAATTGTGGGACGTGTGTGGTTTAAGCCCAATAGAAATTATTAAGATTGAAATAAAATCATAAGTTAATTAGAATTTTAGAAATAGTGGTTATCAGTAAAAATAAGGAGAAACCAAGAAGTAGGAAAAAAAAGGTTACGTGAAGTGCTTAGGAGAAGAAAAGCTAGGGTTCCGATCCAAGTGTTAGAGTCTCCTTCAATCCAAGTTAAGGGTGAGGTTCTAACTCTTTAATCGAGATTATATGATGAATATATGTGGGTTTGGGTATATGGATTGTTGTTGTCAGTTGTTGTGTTGTTTGGTTGCATAAGTTGTTTGGTTGAATGAGTTGTTTTGGTTTTGATAAGTTGTTTTGTAAAGTTGTTGGTTGTTGTTTTATGTTGCAGTGCCTTATGAATGGCAAGATTATAAGTTACAGGCCTTTGGCCAAAGTTGAATGTTGTTGTGTTGCTATGTTGCTATGTTGTCATAGTTGTTGTTGTTTGACATTCATATTGAGTCGCATAACATATCATTATTTAAGTTGGAGTTGCTGCTCGGTAAGTTGGTTTGGATCGGCAAAAATAAAGTTGAAGGCTTATGCCTTGTGTTGACGACTCTATTAATGGTCAAGCTATATAAGTTGGGAGTTATGCTCCAATGGTACCACATGCATGACATCTGTCCAAGTCGCATTTCTGAGTTGCATAGTATCTTGATTATATTGTAGGATATCTCACCCCTTCTGTTTGAATGTTGCCCTCTATTGGTAACGTGCAGGTAATCCAGAGTAGCGTTGCTTACCTTAGTAGATTTGAGTCGGTGTTGTCGCTCTGATACGTAGCACTCGGGGGGATAACACATGTTTTCTGTTGATGTTGGAAATTGTTATAATTGCTAAATTTTAAAGTTGTTTTATTAAAGAATTGTTCTTTTTAAGTTGTTTGAATGTTGAACACAAGTTGTGCTATTTTAATTTGACTTTTATGAATCGGCTACGTAGTAATAAAAGCATTTTGTTTTAAAGACTAATCAGGTGTTGAAAGTTGTTATAAAGTTGAAAGTGTATCATCTCATTTCAATTGTTGGAATTTTATACTCTGATTTCGTTATTAATTATCAGGTAGAAATAAGGTGTTACATTGTGGCTGACTTGTTTATTGATAGTAGCAATTGGTCATCCCAGAATAATGAGGGATTGTTTGATGTCATTAGCAACAGTAGTTCTAAACTGCAATTTGGCGCTGCACGGGTGAACTCTGGTTTTGTTTATAGCAGTAGCAGATTTCATCACACCATTTTGGATAGAGCTGCGGACAGGTCCGATTTTTCTGCAACGACACATCAGGCTTCGAGTATTTTTGCGGAAACATGTACATGGACATCATACAAGATTTTATTGAAAGAGGCAGCAGACCTGTCTGTCCTGCTGAGAAGTGCATGGACGGTTGGGGTGAAGTGTGATCGGGTGAGGTGGAAGGCAGAGGCTTCAAGTGTGTTTTCGGTATCTAGTTTTAGAATGATTACATATTCTTTTAGCATACCTTTCAGACCTAGGAATGTGTTTGACGAAGCCTTTTTGGTAATTTGGAGTATGGAGGTTCCGTATAAGGCTAAGTGTTTTATGTGGAGAGGTTTTTGTAATATACTTCCTTCTAAGGTCATTCTATCCACTAGAAGGTGTAATTTTGCATTGAATGATAACGATTGTGTCTTTTGCAATGGTCGCACGGAATCAACAAAACATTTAATTTTGGGGTGTAGTGTTTCTAAATTGGTTTGGAAGGAAGTAGCGAATTGGATTGGTTGTAGCATCATTGAAACAACTAATTTGAAAGAAAGCTTTTTGATTTGGTGTCGTTTAGGCAAGCAGTTGGGTATGAAGAGAGAGAAGGAAGGTTGCATTTGGTTATTAAGGAATGAACCCTGAAACGTTTTAGATGTGGTTTGGAACATCAAAGCCTTACTCTGGAGATGGTCGTTCAACGGGAAGATTACACATCCCGATTGCAAGTTTTACGAATTCATTAAAGATCCCATTTTTTACTTTTCGTAAAGGTCAATTGGATTTTGGATTTTTTGTCTATCTTTTGTAAGCAGGTTTGAGAACCCTTAGTTCTCTTTTTCAATATAATTCTTGCTTATAAAAAAACAAAGAAAAAAATATTTTTTTAAAGTTAAAACAAACAAATCCTTAAATGCACAATCAATGCAAATTTTGTTGACTTTTTGGAACTTCAGGAGAGTGAATGCTTCTCTTTAGTGTTTTAAAAATCGGATCGGTCATCAAACTGATGAGGGTACTAGGTCACTGGTTTATTGGTCAAACCAATAGGTCACTGGTCGAACCGCATGATCAAACCAGATTAAATCAGATAACTCGGTTGAATAGATCGGTCTTTACAACAATACTATATAGATATAAAATTGGTCGAACCAGATGATTCAATCTCTACAAATTATAACTAACACTTAATTTTTTTTAAAATATCATATCATAAATTCACAAATTCATAATCTAAATTTAAAATTTAAACAAAGGTATCACACATAACAAAATAATATAAAATTACAAAGTCTAATTGTAAACAAAATCTAATTGCAACATAATTTAATTAAATAAATTTATAATAAAATAACGGCAATGTGTAACAAATTTAGTTTAAAGGAAGGGAAATTGTTTCAATGTTGGAATCTCCTTCTTTAATATTAAAATAATCTGCATAGAAATTAACCGCATCCGCAACAGTTTCCTCGTCAATGATATCATTACTTTGTTTTATTTTTTATTTTTTATTTTTTATTTTATATATATTTTTAAAACGCAAGGAATATATTGAAAGATTAAACAGGGGTACTCAATACCCGATACAAGACACTATAAGACCGATCACCCAAATACAAAAGGGATATTACCCACCCATTAACACCTACGACAAATAAAACAAAGGGTTTTTGTCGAATTCGTAAATGTTACAAATGGGGTGACTAATATCGCCAATGAATAACCATCTCCAAATCGTATGCTTAATCGACCAAACTAAGTCGATGACATTCCACCGAATCCTATTAAAAATGATGTTATTCCGAAGTATGCACAGGTTCCAAGAGACCGCCAACCAAAAACAACCATCCCTTCCCGACTTAATGGACTTAACTTTGCAAAACTGATATATATCCATAAAATCTCCCGCTAAAGTGGTACCACCAATACCGTCAAAATCGATCCATTCCGCCACCTCTTTCCAAACCAAGGAAACTACCGCACAAGAGGAAAAAGAATGAGAGAAAGATTTGTCATATAGTTACAAAAAACACACTTGGAATCACTATCATTCGGAATAATCTCTCTAGAAATTTATATTTCGATCATTTCATTTATTTTATTATATATTTTAATTTTTATTTCATTTTTTATTTTAATTTTTTAATTAAAATAATTAAAAAAATAATAATTTTAAAAAAAATACAATTAAACCACCGATTTTCCCGATATATACTGGTTTTTATCGGTTGGTACCGGTTCATTGACATAAGCAATCCAACATTTAAATCAAACCGATTATTTAGCTGGTTCCCAATTCGACCGGTCCGACTGACTAATTCGGTCCTGTTTTTAAAACATTGTTTCTCTGATTTTTTTTTCCACTCATATATTGTTATGAATCTGTAAACCTCGTATCATATTGTGTTTTAAGAAATTTACTATTTACGGCAATAACTTCTTTGTTACATAACAATTTCGAAGGACTAGATTAATATCTTTTATCTAATGATTTCTTAAGTCAATTTTTATTTTCTCTTGCCCAAATTAAGTAATTAGCCAGTTAATTTTTCCACCTTCAATTCTTGGTTCAAAGTAGGAAGAACGCCTAAGATTAAACAATAATCAAAATGATAATGGAAGCTATAATTCCAAATCCACTAACTCAAGTTCCATGGATCCTATTTCAATTTCAATTCCGCTACACTAAATTATGTTAGTGGAAATTGAGTAAAAGTCATATATATTAGTATACTATATATAATATGGGAGATGATTGTATGCCTTTACTTTTGTGAACCTTTCATGTTTTTAGTGTTTTTAGGAGACAAATGAATAAATAAAATATTTGTTTTGATGAGAGAGAAAGAATGGCTTAGAAAGAGATAGGGGGAAAGTTATGAAAGGCACCAAAATTCCAACACTTTCTAATTTCCACTGCCTTAAATTATGTAAGTGGAAATTGAGTAAGTCATATACATTAGTATAATATAATATGAGAGAGAAAGAATGGTTTAGAAAGAGATAAAGAGAAAGTCATGAAAGACATCAAAGTTGAAAGGTAGAAGATCATATATTGAGTTTTGGATATATGTACTATCAATTGACTTGATTTTTGAATATACTTTTTTTGGTATGAAGTTAATACTAATAAAAACTTATACTCACTTACCTCTTGCCACCAGTATTTAAATGCATACAATTCCTTCTATTCTTCCATAACTAAATACCATAAACCAAATGAAGTATTTTTCTCTCCGGTCACTTGTACTTCTATACCTTCATCTGCTTTTTATGTTTACCTTATATTTAATGTGCTTTGGTCCAAACAATGCTGTGGCACTAACATTAGGAAACCAAACTGATCATTTGGCATTGCTTAAATTCAAAGAATCAATATCCCATGATCCATATGGTATCTTAAATTCTTGGAATTCTTCCATCCATTTCTGCAACTGGTATGGAATCACATGCAACCCCTTGGTTCAAAGAGTTACAAAATTGAAGTTACATGGATACAAGTTGCATGGATCTTTATCTCCCCATCTGGGTAATCTTACTTTTATGATAGATCTCAACATTGGAAACAATAGTTTTGTTGGAAAAATTCCACTTGAAGTTGGTCAGTTGCTACAATTGCAACAACTACGTCTCGACAATAATCTCTTTGGAGGTGAAATTCCTATAAATTTGACCTATTGCTCCAATCTTACAGACTTGTATTTGCAATACAACAATCTAACTGGCAAAGTACCAACAGAAATTGGTTCTTTGAAAAAGCTTCAATCATTTGCTATTTGGAATAACAACTTAATTGGAGGAATCTCTTCATTCATAGCGAATCTTTCAAGCATAACGCGTTTTTCCTGTAACTATAACAACATGCAAGGAGATATTCCACAAGAAATATGCCGCCTGAAACTCTTGTCGGGTTTTTATTTGGCTGTGAACAAATTTTCTGGTACCATTCCTTCTTGTCTTTACAACATGTCATCACTTAGTGCGCTTGTCTTGGCATATAATAACTTTCATGGCTCTCTTCCACTCAACATGTTCAACACCCTTCCCAATCTCCAGAAACTTGAAATTGCAGGAAATCAATTTTCTGGTCCAATCGTCCCTTCGGTAATAAATGCATCTGTCATAACAGCGTTGGATATGAGTGATAATCATTTTGTAGGACAAGTTCCAAGTCTAGGAAGGCTAAAAGACTTACAAATTCTGAATTTTGAAGACAACAACTTAGGTAATAATTCAAGTAAGGATTTGGAGTTTTTTAATTCTTTGACAAACTGTACTATACTATATGAGTTTTCAATTGCCAGTAATAATTTTGGTGGCAGTCTGCCAAGTTCTATTGGCAATTTTTCCAAAGATTTTAAACAACTATTTCTTGGGGAGAACATGATATCAGGTCAAATTCCTCCTGAATTGGGAGGTCTAGTTGGCTTAATTCTCTTGAGCATGGATCAAAACCAATTTGAAGGAAATATTCCACCTACTTTCGCAAAGTTCCGAAACATGCAAAGTTTAGATTTGAGCGTAAACAAGCTGTCCGGAGGTATACCACATTTTATAAGCAATCTTAGTCAACTGTATTCTTTAGATTTATATTCTAATATGTTTCAAGGAAATATTCCTCCTAGCATAGGAAAATGTCAAAAGTTACAATATTTAGATCTTTCACAGAATAAGCTTAGGGGAATCATACCTTTAGAGATTTTTAATCTCTTTTCTTTATCAAACTTGTTGAACTTGTCACATAACTCTTTGAGTGGCAGCTTACCAAGAGAAGTGGGTATGTTAAAAAATATCGGTTGGCTAGATGTCTCTGAGAATTGTCTATCCGGTGATATTCCTATAACTATTGGTGAATGCATAAGTTTAGAACATCTTCATCTGCAAGGGAACTCCTTCAGCGGAACAATACCATCCTCTTTAGCTTCTCTCAAAGGTCTTCAATATTTGGACCTTTCAATAAATCGACTGTCTGGATCAATTCCTGATGTTATGCAAAATAACTCTGGTTTAAAATACTTGAATGTCTCTTTTAACATGCTGGAAGGCGAGGTACCAAAAGGAGGTGTGTTTGGAAATGCAACTCAGGTTGAAATGATTGGAAACAAAAACCTCTGTGGAGGTATTTTAGAGTTGCATCTACCAGCATGCCCCATCCATGATATGAGACACACAAAACACCATAAGCTCATTATGGTATCAGTGATAGTTGGTGTGCTTTCTTTTCTTCTCATTCTTTCAATTTTGATAGTTATCTACTGGATGAGGAAAAGAAATAAAAAAAGATCTTTCGATTCACCAACATTTGATCAACTGAATAAGGTTTCATACCAAGACTTGTATCGAGGAACAAATGGCTTTTCAACTGAAAACTTGATCGGATCAGGAAGTTTTGGTTCTGTGTATAAAGGAAATCTTACGTCACAAGATAATGTTGTTGCCGTAAAGGTTCTGAACCTCCAGAAGAAGGGAGCTCACAAGAGTTTTATTGCTGAATGTAATGCATTCAAAAATATTAGACACAGAAATTTAGTTAAGATTATAACATGTTGTTCTAGTTCAGATTATAAAGGTCAAGAATTTAAAGCTCTAGTGTTTGATTACATGAAAAATGGAAGCTTAGAACAATGGTTGCATCCTGAGATTTTAAATGCAGAGAATCAAACATCATTGGACCTAACTCATAGAGTCAACATCATTACCGATGTTGCTTCGGCATTACATTATCTTCATCAAGAATGTGAACAGTTGATCCTTCACTGTGATATAAAGCCAAGCAATGTCCTTCTTGACGATGACATGGTTGCTCATGTGAGTGATTTTGGCATAGCAAGACTTGTTTCAGGCGTCGGCAGTACCACTCATAAGGATACAAGTACAATTGGAATAAAAGGGACTATTGGCTATGCTCCTCCAGGTATGTTTTGAATTCTTGAATCCTATACATTGTTTCATTGAATTCTTCTATGTTTTGGTACATAATATTAACAACATTCCTTGCATGTTTTAGAATATGGAATGGGTTCGGAAATATCTTCATGTGGTGACATCTATAGCTTTGGAATCCTGATTTTGGAGATGCTTACTGGGAGAAGACCCACATTCGAGGATTTTGAAGAAGGCCAAAATCTGCATAACTATGTTGCAATTTCATTTCCTGATAACCTTATGAAGATTTTGGACCCACATCTTGTATCAGAATATGCAGAAACACAATATGGAAACGTAGAGAATCATATTCCAACAGTTGAGGAGTGTTTAGTGTCGCTTTTTAAGATTGGACTTATTTGTTCAATGGAATCACCAAATGAAAGAATGAATATTATGGAAGTCACTAAAGAGCTTAGCATAATTGGAAAGACTTTTCTTGCTGGTGAGATAAATTCATATTTTTATATATTTATCTGAATCATTACTAATTCATTATCTTCTTATTGAATTATATTTTTTTTATCATCATTGTGTACATCTCAAAATTTCTAAACTACGAAATACAATGGTAATAACGGGGTCTTCTTGATATGAATTGCAGGTATGCACACTCATAATTAGAAATTGAATGGTCTCGTTGGAAGCATGTGTGACAATGTTTAGTTTACTATTTTGTATACACTGAATTTGGTTAACAAAATTTGGTTTTGTTTTATTGTGTTTAATATACGTCTTCCTCCAACTTATACTGGTTGGTATAAATAATTGTTGTTGTATTGCTTTCTAATTCAATAATGTGAGAATTGATGCTTCTTCCTTATTTATCTTCATTCCTTTGTCATCTATTTCCATTTCCTTAAGAATTTTCATCGTAGTTGAAACGCAGGTGCAAAAATATTTCATGAAATGTGATAGGTGGGTTCTGCAACTCTAATCTAAACTAGAGTCTCACAATTAAATTTAGAAGAAAATAAAATAAAAGACAAATTTAAGAAGGTTCATGTCCCATTAATAAGAATCATTACACTTTAAATACTAGGTAAAATACCTGCTAAATACACATATTCTAACCAACTGATCCATAAGGTCATCAATTTTAGGAAGAAGATACTTGTTCTTGATAGTAATCTTATTCAGTTGTCGATAATCAACATATAACCTCATACTGCCATCTTTTTTATTTACCAACAACAGTAGAGCTCTTCACAACAATACACTGGCTCTAACAAACTTCTTTTCAAGTTGATTTGTTGGTAGTTGATTAGTTGATAGTTGATAAGAAATAGTTTTAGAGAGTTGTTTAGAAATAAGCTTATGTCATTGATTTCTTGGATGATCCATTACAAAGTACCAATTGTCTATTTATAGGCTCAAGTCACCAACATCTCAATGGTGGTGAGTATTTCTACATCATTTTAGTTCTTTCTAGATATTTCATGATAGATTAGTTTCATGAAATATCTAGATTCTTCTATTATTTACATACATATGTAGTTCTAGATTCTTCTACTATTTTCATACATTATAGTTTTAGGTTCTTCTACTACTTTCATATACTTATAGTTCTAGATTGTTCTACCATATTCATAAAAATTATAATTCTAGGATCTTCTACCATTTTCATACATATTATACTTACGAATATTCTAGAAATTTGTAGCAATTTCAACACTCCTCCTTAATGCAAATTTATGTGACTCCAAGCATAGCTCGTAGCTCTTCAAATCTTGGTCTCGGTAACGCCTTCGTGAATATGTCTGCAATTTGATCTTCTGTTATGCAATAGTCGAGTTTGATCTCTTTAGTTGCTTCAGCTTCTCTGATAAAGTGATACTTGATTGTTATGTGTTTTGTTCTGCTATGATGCACTGAATTTTTCGCCATTGCAATTGCTAATTTGTTGTCGCAATTGATTTTAGTAGGCTCATCCTGTTTTTGTCCCATGTCTTCAAGTATCTTGTGAAGCCATATAGCTTGACTCGTTGCTTCAGCAGCTGCCACATACTCTACTTCTGCTATGGATTGTGCTATTGTAGCTTGCTTCTTCGATTCCCAAGAGAAAATTCATGATCTTAGTGAGAAAGCATAACTAGAGGTGATCTTCATGTCATCTACTGAACCGGCCCAATCACTGTCAGTGTAGCCAAGTAATCTTGAGTTGGTTTTGGTAGTGTACATGTTCGCAGTGATTTCTGGCGAACAACCTCTGGTTAACCAATTTCTCAGAAAACTGGGTTACTTGCAGGACCAACCAAACAAGTCCTAGGACACATGTGCAATTATTCTGTCGAACTACTCTTAGTGTTTGTGATTGATTTATGGTTTGTTTTGTTTATGGTGTCAAAGTATTCAATGCTTTGAGTTTGAAATTAAAATAAAGTAAAGTCTTAAATGAAAATAAGAAAAGTGTCGAAAGATGTAACTTGCAGAAAGTAAATAAAACTTAAAGATAAAATAAACTTGATGAAACAAACTGGTAATTTAAATAACTTTAAAAGAAAGATGGTGTTCAAACGTACATGGTTCCAAATATCAAACTCATTTTCTCTCACACTGGGTACTTAGAGTATTTACAGGAATTTTGTATCAGTTTTTCACACACCTATTCTAAACAAAAACTATTCTATTTATATACAAACAAAGTAACTGCCTAGAACGGAAAAATCACAAATAAATGACAAGTGTCAGCCTGCATGCAACTTCTTTTCCTGAACCTTCCATGTGTCTAACTGCCAAAGGTTACAACGTTTAAATTTGAATTCTCCCCTTTGGTGACGAAACCTTGCACCTCTTCAATCTGTCGAAGTCTTTAAAGAAGAAACAACCCATTCAAAATCTGCCAAATAATGCTTCTGTCAAACAACTCTTCTCTGTCGAAATGTCGAAAGACAACCTTATTCTGTCAAATGCCTAGCTACAAACAATTTCCCAAACTTATCCTGCCAGAATACTATTTGTCCTTTTGTCGAAGCATTAGAGCTTTTAACCTTGTCAGCATCTCTTGAATTTCTTTTCTTTCATCATTCTTCGACAGAGATGGCTTCAAGTTCCAAATTTCAACACGTCAAAATTATGAGCTTACAAATTGCCCCCCAGCAAAGATGTTTTCGACTAGTCCTGGAGAAATATCTTTTGCTGTCGAAATGACCTTTGACATCCTGTCATTCTCATTTATTATAAAGTGACTTTGTTGAGTCCCAAGAAAACACCATGATTTCCACTTTCTGAAAAACGTCACGTCTAGCCCACGTTTACACAATCTTCCATGACCCTATATTTTAGCTAAATCATGGCTCCCTACCAACCGTCACTTTCAATCACCACCAATGGATCAAACGCATGTTCCCATTATTCCAACTGAAAAGTCTTTTCAGTTCTCTTTTTATCATTTCATTTTTTCTATAAATACCACCTTCAAAAACCTTTTTTCTTTTTCACATCCTCAAAACTCTTCTCCTACCTAACGCAGAAACTCCATTAAAAACCCTTTTCAAAGCTTTCTGCTCCTTCAAACTTCTCATCTTCTCACATCAATGGCTCCTCCAAAAACTGTTGCTGATCGTAGTGCCAAGAAGACAAAGAAAACAGCTGACCTTCCTCCTGCTCATACACTATCTGGACCCATGCAAGTGCAGCAACAACAATACATTCCAGAACCCCCAAATGAAAGGGAGAAAGCAAGCATCTACAGGTCTCAGGTAATGATTCCTATCTCAGTTTCTGGAGTTCACCATGCCATGCTAGGTCCCATTTTTGATCCTAATGCTGACCCTAATCGCTTGAAAGACTTTTATCCCTGCTACTCTGCTTCCAAACCCATAGCTGCTAGTAAGAACCCTAGGCCTGTCGAAACAAAATCTAAAAAACCTGAAATTCCCATAGCTTCGACAGAAATAGATCTGTCTTATTTGAATCAAACTAGGATTTTTAGGAGCCCCCCTCTAACTAAAGATCCTTCAGACTACTTGGCTTGGCTCACTAGAGTCGAAAGGGTCAAAGAGAAGTTCTGGAAGAAAACTGGCATCTACGACCTGATCCAACTGTCGAAGGAAGGTCCACGCTATTGCCAGAACATGTTGCTGGCCTCTTTGTATTTCTGGGATAGTACTTACAACACTTTCCATTTACCCTGTGGTATGGTTACTCCTACCCTTTTCGACATAGCAGCCATTACTGGCCTCAGTCCTTTAGGAGAAATTTTCAACCCTGAACACTTAAACAAGGACCCCATAGGCTTCGACACCAAGCATGCTGGATATTCTGTTTTTATTGCTCATCACCAAGGCGAAGACAATGAGGAAGTCTCTGACAGAGAGCACATTGCTTTCCTTACTCTGTGGTTAGCTAAATTCGTCTTCTGCACTGGGTCACTCCAGGTTGCCAGAAGTTATATTATCATGGCTAATCAACTTCATAATGGAGTTGCATTCTGCCTGAGTGAGTTGCTTTTGGCAAACCTCTACGAATCCTTGAGTGAGAGTGTGAGTAATTTAAAAACCCTCAAGGACAAAGGCAATATTAGTCTCACAGGCCCCTTCTGGCTCCTACAATTGTGGTTGAACGCAACCTTCGAAGCTTGCATCCCTGTCAAAATGTCAGTTGACGAAGAAGAGGTGAAAGAAAGGCGCGTCGAATGGCCTAGGTTAGTCCAACTAACACCTACTGATGACAACATAGGTATTCGACAAGCATTCACCAGTTACATAATGATGTTCGCCAAACGTTATAAGTTCACTCCCTCTATGGCACCATTTGCCAACAGAACTGTGGGTCCCAGATGGTTCACAAGACAACTCCCAGTGGAAAACCAGAAAGAAGAAGATTCTTATATATCCATCTGGGAGGCTTTCCTTATGCCAAGGCACCTTTTCTCCCACCACAGTCTCAACAACACTAAAGTGTCTCTCATTGTCTACCAACCTAACTTGGTAGCTAGACAATTTGGGCTAATACAGACAAAGACGAAACCCATTTATCACAAGAAATGCTCTATTATGTTCTACAACTCATTTCAAAATTTCGACAGAAGTTTAGAATTGTACAACAAATTCTTCGACTCATCTTTGGAAGTTTACCCCACCATCTTTCGACCAAGCTTCCTATGCACTGAAGACTTCGACGTTTGGTGGAAGGAATATTATATTAACAAATTCTTTGATGTAGCAACTTTCACCACTCTCCTGACGAACGCTTTTGCTTTTGTGCAGGATAAGAAGAAAAAAGGTACAGATAAACATATCAAAGAAATTCAAAAGTTTCAAAAGTATTTTGAAACTATTTACAGGCCCAATGATCTTCGTCGAACCATAGGTGAAGCAGCAGT
Source organism: Lathyrus aphaca (assembly GCA_963966055.1). Lineage (NCBI taxonomy): Eukaryota > Viridiplantae > Streptophyta > Magnoliopsida > Fabales > Fabaceae > Lathyrus > Lathyrus aphaca. The sequence continues at coordinate 503,436,803 of OZ014523.1, forward strand.
AACTTTAAAACAAAAATTTACAGAAAAATTGGATAGGTTGGAGGTGCCTTCGTACATTCCAACACATGCACGTTACAACTTTGCTTTCACCTCCTTTCCTCCAAAGTTACCCCCACTCCCTTCTGCAGAATTTGGTGTGGCCTTGTGCCCTCCATTCCCATATTGGTTTGTGTGTGGATCTGATTTAAAACTGTTTCGCGAGTCCAACAAAAAACTTGCCGAACGTGTGGTTCCGACGAAGTATCACTTGGGCAACTTCACTGGGCACCTTCATGTTGGGATAGAACATGTTAGTGTGGAAGAACCCATTCTTGAAGGTGTCGAAGAGATTACATTCCTCCTCTCATTTCTAACTCATTTTATGTTTTATATCAATGTTCATGCAATTCTTTCTCTTTCAGCTGTTAGAATTGTCAAGAAAACTGCTGGTGAAGGAACGTCCTCCAAGAATGTTGAAAAATCACCCATCGCTGCCAAAAGGGTTTCGAAAAATAAAAACACCTCCTTCTTCTTATTTATGTATTTCAATATTCCTTTATACTGAATATCTCTTCTTTTTTTTGCATACTGCAGGTAACTCGTACACCAGCCAAGAAAAGAAAACAAGAAGAAAAAGAGATGAGTGTCGAAGAGTCTGAGGATGAATCTCCTGAACCTCAACCTCTGAAAAGAAACAAAGGTCTGAAAATAAAAACAGTGGCTTCCCAAAGATCCATAGTTCACAGACGAACTCCTCCTGCCAGTCCAACCAACAAAATCCCTTCAAGAAGTGAAAACAGTGGGGACTCAAGCATTCACACTGAGATCCCTTTAGGTATTTATTTTCGACTGACAATATTCCTAGTCTTGACTGCATATATTCTTATCTTAACTTCCCTTTTATGCTCTCTTTAGGTTGTTATTGATGTCGAAGAAACTTCTAAAGTCCAAGAAGAAGTTATTCCTTCTGACTCTGAGAAGACTCTGGCTGAAAGGCTTCAAGAAGAAGCCACCCCAGATGCAGGTGTCTATGGACCTCAAACTTTCGACGAATTCAACATTAGTGACTCTGAGTCTTCTGGCAATAATTCTCCCTTTCGCCCAGACTTTACTGCGGAGGAAAAGACAGCTCCAGACCAGGATGCACCAACTCAAGGACCAATTGCTGCAACAGAAGTTGACGAAGATACTCTTGGCCAGGACGCACAAGCTCAAGAGCCAACTGATACCACAAAGGCTGACAAAGAAATTGTCGAAGAAGAGGTTGATCTGTCGAATCAACCAGAAACCAACTTGAGCCTTGGAGGAACTACCCAAAATGTTCCTACTCCATCAGAAGTTCCAACAGAAACCCCTTTGGGTACTGGTTCGACAAGCTTATCACACGAGGAAATTGAAAGCTTGAAAGTTAGAAAGCCTCTGGAATATTTAAAAGCTCTACTCAATTCCAGGTACAATTTCCAAGACTATTCCCACAGCGGTTCGACAGCTTCAGGGGCTACTTCTGACATTCAACCCATCAGTGTCATCATGGATGAAATCAAGGCAAAAATCCTTGGGGTGGACCTGCTGAGACTCTGGCTGAAAATCCTTCTGCCCAGTATGACTTAAAGAAACTCCTGAAACGAGCCAATCTGCTGGAGGCTTCGACTGAAGAGAGTCGCCTGGTGATGGACCTGATGTCAATGATTGATTCTGTAAGTGCTGACTTGGTTCGTCAAAAGGAATTTTCTCAGAACATTACAGCTAAATCTGAAGAACAAGTTTCAGAATGGAATATCGTAGCTTCTTCAACAGACAAAATTTCAGAGCTGAACAAGCTTTCTGACGAATACACCAAAGCTGCTGCTGAGTGTGAAAACAACATTCAGGCTTATCAGGCTCAGATTGCTGAACTTCAAAAGAAAATCCTCCAAGAGAAGGAACTCCAGGCTATCCTCCAAAAACCCAACCAAGAGGCAATCGACAGTGAACTTCAAAAAGGTCTCCAACATGCAGAATCAGCTCAACAACTTCACAGGGAGATTGACGAACTGACTGTCAGTAAGAGTCTCTGCGAGCGTCGAATTCAGCTTCAGAAGAAAAAATTCGACGAACTCAAAGCCACTTTCCTTCAACAATAGTTTGTAATAGAAAATAGGAAATTTTATTGTTTTAAGAATTTTTTAGCAATTTCATATGTAATGTTATTTTACGCCATCTGTTTGGCGAAGACAAGTTTTTATTTGCAATTTCATTCTGTTCCTATTTTTATTTCTTGCAATGTTGGTTTATACTTCTTCAAGTACTTGCCATTTATTTTCAGCACTCTCCTGTCTTCTTCTATTTCTTCGACTTCATATGCACCATTTGAAAAAACTCTTAAAATTTTGAAAGGTCCTTCCCATTTAGGGGACCATTTTCCCATCAATCTATCTTTCTTCTCCATGGGCAAAATTACTTTCCAAACTAAATCATCTACTAAAAAGGCTTTAAATTTTACTCTCTTATTGTAAAACTTTTCGACTCTTTCTTTCTGCATTTTTATTAGTTCTAAAGCACGTAACCTTTCTTCATCTAAATCAACCATCTCATCCATCATCATACTCCAATAAACTTCAGATGGAATCTCATGATGCCTTTGAATTCGTATTGACTGTAAACAGATTTCGACTGGCAACACTGCATCATGTCCATATGTTAATTTAAATGGGGTAGAATTAGTTGCCTCCTTAGGAGACGTTCGACAAGCCCAAAGGATTTGATCCAGAGTCTTGTGCCAATTTCTAGGTTTTTTACCCACATGCTTCTTTATCAAATTTATCACTACTTTGTTGGCTGCTTCGACCTGACCATTTGCTTGGGCATAATAAGGTGTCGAAGTTAGCAACTTAAAACCTGTCTCTTTTGCAAATGCCTGCATATTTCTTCCAGTAAACACAGATCCTTGATCAGTGGTTATAGTCTTTGGTATTCCAAATCTATACATTATATGTTTCTGGATGAAGTCTATGACTGCTTCCTGATCTACATTCGTCAATGGTATGGCTTCGATCCACTTAGTGAAGTAGTCTTCCCCAACTAAAATGTACTTCTGCCCTTTTGAAGAGGCTGGTCGAATTTCACCAATCAAATCTAAAGCCCAACCTCTGAATGGCCAAGGCTTTATAATGGAATGTAACTCATTTGCTGGCACATGAGGTATGCCTGCATGAATTTGACATTCTTGACAACCCTTTGCAAATTCGACACAATCTTTCAACATTGTTGGCCAATACATCCCTTGTCGAAATAGTAACCATTTCATCTTGTGCCCTGCCTGGTGTGCACCACATGCACCACTATGCACATTCGACAAAGCTATATAAGCTTCAGTCTCTCCTAGGCACTTCAGTAGAACTCCCTCTGCAGTCTTTTTAAACAACTCATTTCCAAAGAGCACATAACTTATAGCTCTATACTTTATCTTTCTTTCGACTGTCTGGTTTGGATTTTGTAAATAATCTTTGATAGGTTTTCTCCAATCTCCTACCCCTGGATCATCTACATTAAAAATTTCAAAGTTTTCTTCATCACCATATCCCAGTCTTATGGTCTCCAAATCAGATGGGGACAGTCTAGTGGATAAAACTTTTCCTCTTACTTCGACAACTTTCATCAGGTTTTCCTTCGACACTTTATAGCCTGAGGCCAGTTGAGCCAAGTCATTTGCTTCCTGATTTTCTAATCTAGGAATGTGTCTAAAGACTACCCTGTCGAATCTCTTGAGGAGTCTGTTGGCTATCACAAAATACATGATCAAATTTTCTTTTACACACTTGTACTCTTTTGTCAGTTGTTTTATCACCAACTCAGAGTCACCCATTATTTCGACCTCTGTTGCCCCCAATTCCAACAAAATTTCAAGTCCAGCAATTAAAGCTTCATATTCTGCTTCATTGTTTGAACAACAACCTTCTATTTTGTACTTGAACTTTGTTGGAATTTTATTGGGAGAAATGATCAATACCCTAACACCTGTTCCATTTTTATGACTGGAACCGTCGAAATATAATTTCCAAGGCTCTCTTTCGACATAATCTGTCTCATCTCCAAGTATGGAGTGGTCAGCTATAAAGTCAGCAACCACTTGTCCTTTGACAGCTTTTAGAGGCATATATTTTAAAGAATATTCAGTCAAGGCTAAAGCCCATTTTCCAATTCGACTATGTAGAATAGATTTAGACAACATATGTTTTATTACGTCGAAATGAGAAGATATATGTACATCAATGGGTTTTATATAATGCTTTAACTTTGTACAAGAGAAATATACACATAAACATAATTTCTCTATCATACTATATCTAGTTTCAGCATCATTTAAAACTCTGCTGAGATAATAGATGGATCTTTCGACGCCATGTTCATCTTCCTGACAAAGCATGCTTCCCAATGTTCTGTCGGATGCTGAGATGTAGAGCCTCATACTTCTCTTTCGACAAGGAGACATTAAAACTGGAGGACTCGCCAGATATTCCTTGATCTTGTCGAAGGCATCTTGTTGTTCTTGCCCCCAAGTGAAGCCCTCCTTCTTTAGTTGAAGTAGAGGTGAGAAGGCCTGTGTTTTTCCACTAAGGTTGGAGATGAACCTTCTGAGAAAGTTGATTTTCCCTAGTAGAGACTGTAATTCCTTCTTTGTCGATGGCGCTTTCGCTTCCATTATGGCCTTGGCTTTGTTTTCATTAATTTCAATCCCTTTCTTGTGGACCACAAAGCCTAAGAAGTCCCCTTCCTGCACACCAAAAGCACATTTAAGAGGATTCATTTTCAAACCAAACTTCCTCATCCTTTCAAAGGACTGTCGAAGATGGTTAATATGGTCTGAGCCTGAGGCAGATTTAATCACAATATCATCTATATAAACTTGCATAAACGTTTCAATGAAATCATGAAAAATAGAATTCATGGCCCTTTGGTAAGTAGCTCAAGCATTTTTCAAACCAAAGGGCATGACTACCCACTCATATGTTCCTATTGCCCCTGGACAACGGAAAGCTGTTTTTGGAACGTCTTCTTCAGCAATAAAAATCTGGTTATAACCAGAATAGCCATCAAGCATACTTAAATACTCATGGCCTGCTGCAGAATCTACTAGCATTTCTGCTACTGGCATAGGATATTCATCCTTAGGGGTAGCTGAGTTTAGATCTCTAAAATCAATACATACCCTCAGTTTGCCATTTTTCTTAATCACAGGAACAATATTAGCAATCCATTCGACATACCTTGTTGTACGGATGAATTTGCATTTTAGAAGCCTTTCGACTTCCTCTTTGATTTTCGACAGAATTTCTGGTGCGAAACGTCTGGGAGTCTGCTTTATTGGCTTTTTCCTTACAGTATTGGCAACTTCAATTCGACCAAATTTCTGTCTAAACCAGGCATTTCGTCATAATCCCATGCGAAGCAGTCTTTAAACTCATTCAGCAGTTGGATTATTTCGACTCTGAGTTGAGGATTCATCTTGGCACTGATGTAAGTTGGCCTTTTCTCTGCCCCCAGTCCCAGATTAATCTCCTCCAAAGGATCCTGTGCCACCATTTTCATGTTGGTTGGGGCTGGATCTTTTTCAAACCCCAAGGGTTCGTCATCATAAATGGCATCAAGTCTTTGACTCTGCCATTCGCCACTAGAATCTTCTTCTAAACTCTGCTTTGTATGTTGTTCCTCAATGTTTTCTTGAGGATGTTGCTCTTCGACAACTTGTGTGTTGGCTTCGACAGCCATGTTTCTTACTTCAGCCTCAAGGGCCGCTTTGAGTTGTTTTTCGGCTATATAAGCCGAAATCTTTTCTATAGTTGATGTTTCAGTCATTTTCACTAAACTCACTCCCCCACCCAGTTGGATTAACATGGGCAGTTCCCCAAGTGTAATTTGTCTCCCCAATTACTTCTTTATCCCACTGGAAGCCATGCGTAGGGTGGAGGTACATGGAACAATAGGCGTTGTCGGAGGCTGTTAGGTCGAAACCAGCAGGATTGCATGGTTCTATATGGGCCAGGTTCTTGTCGAAATTACGACTGGTGACATTGTTCACATCAACTGTGAAGTAACTTTGATCTGCTTCTATGTTTTCGACAATCCCATCTGGCCTCCAGATTACTATCCTTTGATGCATGGAGGATGGCACAGCTCCAATCCCATGGATCCATTCTCTCCCCAACAGCAAGTTGTAATTTGCCTTTGATGCTATCACCACAAACATTGTAGGCCTGGTAATGGATCCTACAGTCAAGTTCAGTTGTATTACCCCCAGTGTTGTCCCTACCTTACCTTCATAGTTGGACAACACCATGTTGTGAGGCTTAGTGTCGGAGTCATCTTTTCCAATCCTCTTTATCATATAATGAGGAATTAAATTTACAGCTGCTCCTCCATCTATCAGGATTTTGTTGACACCTACGTTTTCTACTTTTCCTTTTATGAATAGAGGCTTCAAATGAGCCTTCATTGCATCATCTGGTTTTTCGAAGAAGGCATTCTGCTCTTCGACACAGCCGTTATTCATTATGTAGTAACATACAGGCTTTAGGCCTATGCTATCATCAGCCATATCGTCTTCTTCGTCTTTGACTTCCATTATCCTGTCATAGTCTCTGGGTAACACAGAAACCACATTGCAAGTTACGTCGAAAGACGCATCAGACTCTGAACTGAAGTCATTTGTAACTTCTTCGTCCACTGGCATTTTGTTGTTAGTTTTCTGCATTTCTGTGGTGTCATTAGATCCATTCTTCTGAGGGGGTTCTTCTTTTGCCAAAGGTCTCCCCTTGCTTGTAATCTGCACATACTTGCTTGATTCAGCTCCCTTCTGCCCAACCCTTTTGTGTTCTACAGTTTCCTTTTCAATCTTCTTCTGCCTTTGGAATCTTCTCCATTGGGACCTGGACATAGGATTCTTCCCTTTGTAGTTTTCAGAGACGTACTTTGGCCTTGCCTCCTTTTTTACTTCCATTGAGGCACCCCTGTTCACTTCAAAACTCTTCCATCTCTTCTGACCTTGGGCATCCCTTATAGGTTGAACCCATCTGTCGTCATTTGGCTTGTTGGATGGTTTATAAGTGTTGGAACGTCTTTCTCCCACTCCTTGGATGTGATGCTCTCTTCTTCTTGGGTCGAATCTTTCGTTTCTGGTTGGTGGGACTGGTCCCCAGTTTCTTTTCCTCTGGGTCTTTTCTGCTGCTTCTAAGTCATCAACTGCTTTCCTATCGAACACAGCACTGCATCTTGGGCAAAGCATAACTTCTGCGTTTTTCCTTTGACACCTCTGGATGAATTCGACAAGACTTTCGTTCTCTTCTGGGTAAACCAGCTTCTGATGTTTCTCTTGACGTTTCTTTCCCTTGTTGGTGTCTGGTCCTACCTTCTGAGTGATTTCCACCATATGAATCCCAGCATTTTGTTCAGTTGTGATTTTCAATTTGTTCATTTTTTCGACTAGCATCATTTCCTCCGGGATGTCTTCCTTTGACTGATTCACACTGCCTTTTGGGTGTAAACCCTTATAGATGTATTTGTGTAACACCCCAAATTTGCCCTCTTCTTGTTTAGCATCGTTATCATATCATAATCATCATGAGCATACCATATCCTTATCATTTTGCATAGAAAAATCAAGCATAACACTCACATGTTCTAGCATAAGGCATATGATCGGTCATCTGGGAAAATCCGAACCTGCAAGTCAAAATCAAGAGCATGGTGATCTAGCAAGAATCTCACAGGATCATTTTGCACAAGCCTGGTATCATGTTCAGAGCCCTAGAAAGGGAAGATGGATCAAAATTTGCTTGAAACGGTTGGTGCAGGTCTATTTTTGAGGTTTCCCACCAAAGGGAGGGAAATTCAAATTTTCCATGCGTTAACCGGTTAACACATATGGTTAACCGGTTAACAGCTGCGAAATTTGAATTTCCAGCAGCAATTTCAGCATGTGTGTTTTGGCCCCATTTTCCAATTTTCTGATTTTTATTCATTTGAATTAAATTTGAATTTGAGAGAAGGATCTAGAGCATTTATCCAAGCCTCATTCCAACCCTAAATCCAAATCACTTTCTAAGCTAATGCCAAGCCATATTTTTGGATCCCAAACCAAAATTTTGGGCCCCAAACCTAAATCATATTTATTCCATTTCCCTCCAAACCAAAGGGGCTCCCTCTCATTTTTTTTCACTCTCATTTCTGAATTTTCATTCCTCTCACTCACAATTCTCTCACTTTTCTCTCCCAATTTTCCAAATCACTCAAAGTTCCTCTTTGAAGATCACACAACCTTGCCTTGAGGTGTGTAGATCTTGGAACTAAACCTCCATTCATAGCTTCTTTGCATCTTTTTGCTGGTTTTATTGGAGATTCAGATCTGGTTTGAGATCTAGAAGTGCTTTTGGATCCAAAATTCTGCATCAAGGGCTTGTTCTTGCATTTATTTTGCATGGAGTGTGGAGCTTAGCATCGGATCTTTAAAGTTTTGCGCGAGATCTACCGTTTTCAGCTCAATCAACAATTACCAAAGCATACCTCAGCTTTGTAGGTTGGTTAATTTCAGATCTAGCTCTGTTTTTAGCTTATTTGCATGCTTGTGCTTTAGATCCACCATGTGCTTGTGTATTTGCTTGTGTTGTTTGATTTGATTGGTTGATTTGTATCCGGATCCGAATGTTATTGTTCATGAGCTTAATGATATGGATTAATGTGAATTGATCTAATTTTTTCCATGTGTAATTGATTGCTGGTCTGGTGCAAGCTTATTTGAATAAGCTGTTTTGAGATGCTGTTTTCTGCAGGATTTGTTGCTGTTTTATCAGTGTTAACCGGTTAACGTATATGGTTAACCGGTTAACGCCCCTGTTTTGTGCGTATTTTGTGCAGGTTTGAGCTGGTTAACCGGTTAACGCATTTGGTTAACCGGTTAACACTGAAGCAGAATGACTTTTTAGTGTTGTTTTGAGCTTGTTTGATCCCTTTGCTTGTTCTAATTGCCATGGATCATTGCATGATCATTAAACATGAGATTTTAGGGTGATTTGCTTGCTGGTTGATGTATGCTTTCATGTTTTCGACGTGTAAGTCGTGTACTTGCAATGTTTGGCATGATGTTTGATTCTTGTTCACAAGAACCTTTGAGCATGACTAATTCCATGATTGTGTTGGTCACTTTGTTGGATTTTTTTGTGCATACTAACCTTGCAGGGGCTATGGTAAGTGAGAGATGTGGGAATTGAGTTCCACATCTCCAATTCTCATCTTCCTCTTATGTTTATGTTACTAACCCTTTGTTGTTGGGCTTAGGCCTTTCTCATCCCTTCTTCTATCCTCTTCTTTTTTCCTTCATTAGGATAGAAACCTCACTAACCTTTAGGACTTCCATGCATGTGAATACTTAGGATTATTTTAGTCCCCCTTTAGAATTTTTCCTTTAAGATCCTTTGGTGCTCTCTCTTCTCATCTTCAAACTTAATTCTAATTCATTTAATAAAGGTTGAGTACTTTCATGTGACATGAGACTTTGCTATGAGATGCTCACATGCGTTCCATTTCGGGGCGAGGTGTGAGTCATCACTCGTGGTGGATAGGTCTTAACATGAGTACCTCACAAAGAAAAGCTAAAAAACACTTCTTAATCAAAACCACAAAAACACTTAATAATGATAATAGGTTAGTGTGCTTGAGCCTTCACTTGTGGGACTAGCTTTGGGGATTTCCTCCATAGATAGGTGTGCCTCTTGCGCATTCCATTTCGGGATGATGTGAGATGTACACATCCCATTGAGTAAGACTTGGGTACACTTACCTATGCAAACTTTCACTCATAAAAGCTTCTAAAAAACACCAAACAAACAATAAACGTCTTTCCTTCGGGAATTCTTTTCTCATCTCCTTCGCTCCGTACGCGAACTTGCTCCTACTTGTCATTTTGCAAGACGGTTACGCACTCGTCGTCCGAGCCTGCGACACCTGAGCAATGGCATAGGCAGTTCAAGCCTTAATCCACAAGCAATTTCTTTTCTACCCCTAGTTAGGGGAACTACGGCGTCTCTGATCCTCATTATCCTGATGAGGTACGTAGGCAGCGGGGTAGGGCCCGTTCGAGCACAATCTTTATTTTCCCTACATTTTTCCTTTTCTCTTCTTATTCATTTCCTTTTTCATTTTTCTTTTCCAGTTCATTTTCTTTTCTTTTGCTGCAGTTTTCATACCCTCACCCTTTGAAACAGTATTCTTTGCAAGCGTGGATCCCGTCGGGTACGGCGGACGATCTGGGTGCTAATACCTTCCCAGGTCGTAACCGACTCCCGAACTCAGTCTCTTTGGTTCGCAGGACCTGTGTCCTTCCTCTTTTTTTCTTCTGGTTTGTGCAGCATTACCATTCCCTCTATTCGGGATAAAAATGCATGGCTGGCGACTCTACCTTTTTCCGCGCCACTTTCGCGTTTGTACCAGGATGGAAATCCCGGGAGCGACAGCTGGCGACTCTGCTGGGGAGCGAACCCAGAATCTCTGGTTCCCCTGTGAGTCTCTCCTAGCGCTTGTGTGTTGTTGTTTCATTGGGTGATGCTTGTTTGATGTGGCTTGTTGTACTGTATTGTTGTTTATTTACAGCTTTATTTACAGCTTTATTTACAGTCTTCAGTATTTATTTTCCGCATCATTTATATCATACTGGACTGTCTGGACTGGTTTTCTGTTTGGTGGGATGGGTGATACTGTTTCTGAGAGATAAGCCAAGTACCCGGCTTGAGTGCACCCTAGGATTAGAGTGGACATATTGTACTCGCATGTGGCATGATGAGTGGCGATGTGTTTCACGCCCAGATTGCGACTGTCTTGGAAATATCTTGTGTGGGGATTTCCTCCACTTCGGGATAGGACCTTGATGGTTATGTGCATCTAGGGACCGATCATTGAGAACCTTTGTGGAAACAACCCTCTCCAGTGGTGACAGTGGCAGACCACATTTTGTGGCAAACCCATTCGCACCCGAGGGTCCACTGGGAACTCGCATAGGATGGCCTGGTTCTCTTATAGGAACTCAGTCAAAGCATCTGGTCGTATGGCATTAGTACTGTATCCTACGGGCTGAATGTACTATTGTTTCTCGATTTCAGCGCTTGAAGCTGGGAACCTGTAAGGGATGCTTGTTTTTCCCGGACTCAGCTGAGGCCTCCCTGCGTAGTATATAATGCCTAACCGATTCCCTGACTTGGTCATGAGCCACTTCTCGGAAATGGTGAAAGTATTATTGCTATTCGGCTTTGAGAGTCCGTGATGTTTGACCCGAAGCACACCCGTGAGATTTGGGATGGGTTTACAGGTTTGCAGGAACACTTGACCTCATCATACCCTTGTGATCAGTGCAGTTCATGTTATGATGCAGTTACTTTGGTTCCGGAGTTCTGGTTTTCTGGTTCTGGTATTCGTGATACTATGGTCCTGAGATTTTCTTCAGAGGGTTGTGGTTATCAGAGAGGGTGACTCAGTAAACTTTTGGTTTGTCAGAGGGATCTTGTCAGTGGCCAGATTCCAGACAGTCTCAGATGACCATATGTCTTTGCATTTGCATCTGCATTGCATCATTGCATCATTAATCATTGTTTTGTTTTCATTCACAGGTTCATATTTCTGCTTCCGGTTCCGGTATTCTCTTCAAAGATGGAAGATCCTCGCAAGCAGAACATTCACTTCAAGTTCTTTGATGTCAAGATTGGTTTGCTGAAGAAGATGGTAAAGCTGATTACGCCCAACCAGGTAGAGAGATTCAGAAAAGCTTATGGGAGTATTCTTGATGTGGTGATAGAGCTAAATCCTTCAGAGAGGAGTGCCATTCATACATTGCTTCAGTATTATGATCCTCAGCTCCGTTGCTTCACCTTTCCTGATTTCCAGTTGGGCCCTATGCTGGAGGAGTATGCTTTGATCCTGGGTGTGCCAGTTCAAGATCAGGTTCCTTTCAACTCTGAGATGAGTAGACCAGCACCGGAGGCTATTGCTAAGGCTCTTTATTTGAGTCCTTCTACTGTGAAGTCTTTGACCATTATCAAAGGAGGTGTGTCTGGGTTTTCTTTGGAGGTTCTGGTAAAGAAGGCGGAAGAATTGGCTGTTGAAGAAGAATGGGATGCGGTCTGTGCTATCTTGGCTCTTTCTATCTATGGCACCATTTTGTTTGCTGATATGGAGAAGTTCATAGATATAAACGCCATACATCTCTTTTTGCTGAAGAATCCTGTGCCTACCTTACTCGGGGATTTGTATTACTCGGTTCATTACAAGACTGAAAAGAAGAGGGGAGGTTTGGTTCGTTGCTGTGCTCCATTATTTCACATGTGGTTCATGAGGCATTTGCCTAGTACGGGAGTGTTTAGTGACCATAGTCTGATATGGGCTCAGAAGCTGGAAAAGTTGCTTGCCAAGGATGTTAGGTGGTTCACTCAGAGGCTGCAAGGTGCACGTTTCATTACCAGCTGCGGAAGTTATCATAGTGTGCCTTTGTTGGGAATAACTGGAGGGATTAATTACAATCCAATCTTGTTAAGAAGACAATTAGGATACGCTTTGAGAGATGTGCCTGAAGATTTGAAGCTGACCCCCATTTTCTACTTTTCCGTGAAAGATAATATGCCCTTAGTGAGGAAGGTTGCGGGGGCTTGGAAAAGCATCAAAGGAGAAGGAATAGCTAGTTTCGGGAAGTGCAACAATCAGACGTTCCCAGGGTACGAAGCTTGGTTGAAAGACAGAGCCAGAAGAGTTTTGTTACCATTTTCAGCACCAGTTGCTGAGTCCATTGATACTGTGCCTTTAGAGGAATTCGAGAAGTTAGAAGCCCAGTTACATGCAGTTAGAGTTGAAAATACCGAGATGGTAAGCTTGTATTACCAAGCTAACAGGGCCAAGAAGGAAGCTGAGGAGAAGTTACTGAAGATACAGACGACTTTGGAGGCTAAGGAGAAAGACTTTGCAGGAAAAGAATCGCATTTCCGCAGGTTGGGGATGATGGAAGCCCAAAGAGAAGTTGAGCGCAAGAAGAAGTCAAAGACCCTTAGAGATGCTCGTCAGTCTATTGTCTGGTTGAAGGGACAAAGAGAGCAAGAGTTGAAGCAATATAAGGAAAAAGAGGAGTTCTTTGAGACTCAGATGGCTTACAAGAAAGAAGAGGTGGAGCAGGCCCACAAGATTCGCAGAGAGAAGACCCAACAGCTTGCAGACAGTCAACAAGCCCTCGAAGAAGCACTCAAAGAGATTGAAGACCTCAAGTTGATGGCAGGAGTCAAGAAGGTCAGGTCTGATGATGGAGTTTCAGGATCCTCAGGCGGCGGTTATGCTTCTTAGTTTGTTTTCTTTGTATTTGGATTACCTACGGGCATGTTGTAGAAGTCCTAGTTGTTTGTTTATACTCTGTAAGAACTCGTACTCTATGAGGTATTCTGTTTTTATTGTGCCTAATGGGCTGATCTATGTTAAGATGTTTCTCACTATTTCTTGGTTTGCTTGCTATTATGGTTTGAATGTGGTTTCCCGCAAAGGTTTCTGAAAGTCGAGGATCAGTACCCATCTGGTTTTCTTTGCTAAATACCGGAGCCGGGGCATAAGTGACTTGTGTTTGGAAACATAAACAACTGCATTGCATCCATATAACCTGTTTGTTGTTTTGCAGGTAGTGTCTCGGTTACTAACGTATTTTGTGTTTCAGGCACTATAGCTCCTCGAAAAGCTCGGGGGCAGCCAACAGTACACAGGTACCCAACCAAGGTTAACAGAGAGAGAGCCATGGATCAAATGCAGGCAGATTTGGCAGACCTAAGACAGAGAATGGATAATTTCATGACGTTAATGACCGGCATGGGGCAGAATCAAGAACGGCTGCGAGAGTTGGTTGAGAATCAGAACAGAAACGCTGCTGCTGCTGCAAATGTTGGTAATCATACCGGTGCGGGCGCACGTCAGGGCGGACCTCATGTTATACAACCAGGGGCGACCGTAGTCAATGACGGGATGCATAACATTCATGTGGACCACCAGGAGGACCAGTTCACTTTACTTGATGAGACCGAGGGTCAAGGGATCGAAATGAATAAGAGATTCGAAGAGATGGCCGAGCAAATCAAGGCTATTCAGTCCCAGAGTTCTTTGGGATTCGATATAACAGACTTGGGCTTGGTTCCGGGAGTCAGGATCCCGTATAAGTTCAAAGTTCCTACTTTCGAGAAGTATAACGGCACTGCTTGCCCAAAAACTCATCTGCAATCATATGTGGGGAGAATTGCCGCGCATACAGACGATGAAAAGCTATGGATGTATTACTTTCAGGACAACTTGGTGGGAGCTTCCCTTGAGTGGTACATGAAGCTCAGCAGGGTCAATGTTAAGAGCTGGAAGGATCTCGCTGAGGCCTTCGTGAAGCAGTACCAGTACAACATGGATATGGCTCCGAATCGCACCCAGTTGCAATATATGGCTCAGACAGCAAAAGAAGGCTTTAAAGAATACGCCCAGAGGTGGCGTCAGCTAGCTGCTAGGGTGCAGCCACCCTTGTTAGAGAATGAGATGGCCGATATGTTTATGGGTACCCTCCAGGGGGTATTTCTTGAGAGATTGGCATCAAGTTCTGCTACAAAGTTCAACGATATTGTCATTACGGGAGAAAGGGTCGAAACGCTGTTGAAAATGGGGAAGATACAAGACCCAGGTGCTAGTAGCTCAAATGGAGCAAGGAAAGCTTTTAGCGGACCTCCAAGAAGGCGAGAAGGAGAGACCAATGCTGTATTCGGCCGAAGCCAGGGCCGTGGTTACAGAAGACCTTATGAACATGTGGCTGCTGTCACTATTCCTGCAGCTCCCGTACAACAGATGCCACCTCCACCACAACAACAACAACAACCTAGAGCCAACTACCAGCAAAGACCTTATCAGCCGAGGCAGACTCGTCCTGCTAACAGGGTGATTGAAGCTATTCCGATGACATATGCTGCCTTGCTGCCGAGACTACTAGATTTGAACCTTATTCAATTAAGGACTTTGGCACCACCACCTCCTGGAGAGCTTCCAGCTGGTTACGACGTCAACGCGCGATGCGCTTTTCATTCAGGGGCACCCGGGCACTCAACCGAGAAGTGCAGGGCGCTACATCACAAAGTTCAAGATCTCGTGGATTCAAAGGCAATCAACTTTGCGCCACCACCGAATATCAACTCGAACCCTATACCTAATCATGGAGGGGCAAGAGTTAATGCTGTTGAGCGTGATGACAAGTTGAGTTTGGTACTGAGAATTGATGAAGTCAAGACGCCGTTGAAGGTGGTGAAAGAGAGACTGTTGAAAGGTCAAGTATTTCCTGGTTGTTCTCTCGATTGTGAAGACTGTATAAGTGTTGTGAATGGCTGCGAGAAATTGAAGACGGGTTTGCAAGAGTTGATTGATGTTGGGTCCCTACAATTTAGCAAGATTAGTAATGAAAAGGCTGATGATGTGTCAACCATTACTATCTTCTACAATGAGGCTGACATGCCCGTTCGACAAGAGCCTGTTACCGTTTACGCTCCTCAGATTAGTCCTGTGACTATAACTGTACCTGGGCCAATGCCGTATAATGATGATAGAGCCATTCCGTGGCATTATGGTTCCGATGTCTATGTGGCGGGACAGAAGATGGAAAGTAGACCTGTTGCTGACTTGACCATTGAAAATGTGGGAGGTGTTGGAGGTTTTACTCGAAGTGGTCGTTTGTTTGCTCCCCCTGCACTGAGAAAGGATCCTGAGGCCGAAGCTTCGTCCAAAGACAAAGGGAAGCAGATTGCGAATGACGAGTCAACTACTCCTGTGGCTGGGCAGAGGACGTTTGAAAAGGAGGTAGAGGAGTTTATGAAGATCATCAAAAGGAGTGACTACAAGGTGGTTGACCAACTGAATCAAACGCCTTCAAAGATTTCTATTTTGTCACTGTTGATGTGCTCTCCCGCGCACCGAGAAGCCTTGCTGAAAGTACTTCAAATGGCCTATGTTCCTCAAGAAATCACTGTTAATCAACTCGAAGCTGTTGTTGGAAGTGTTAATGCCAGCCATGGTTTAGGCTTCACTGACCGAGACCTTACTTCGGAGGGAAGGAATCACAATAAAGCACTGCATATCACGATGGAATGCAAGGGCGCTGTTTTGTCTCATGTTCTTGTGGACACAGGCTCTTCCTTGAATGTGCTCCCGAAGAAGGCGTTGATGAAGCTTAACATTGATGGGGTTATTCTGACGCCGAGTGATCTAGTGGTTAAAGCTTTCGATGGTTCAAGAAGATCCGTTTTCGGAGAGGTTGAGTTGCCTGTCAAGATAGGCTCTCAAGTCTTCAAGAGTGTCTTCTATGTCATGGATATCCAGCCTGCGTATAGTTGCTTGTTGGGCAGACCGTGGATACACGCAGCTGGAGCTGTCACCTCAACTCTGCACCAGAAGCTTAAATATGTGGTGGATGGCCAGGTCACCACAGTTTGCGGGGAAGAAGATATTTTCGTCAGCCACCTGTCGACGTTTAAATATGTAGAAATGGACGGGGAAATTCACGAGACTTTGTGCCAAGCTTTTGAGGCAGATGTCAGTATCCTGACTCCGGTGAAGAAAAACAACGGAGGCACGTCAATTCATTCCTACCGGGAAGCAAAAGAGGTCGTCCAATCAGGCAATGCCCAGGGCTGGGGCAAGCTACTGGAGGTGGAAAAGAAGGGTGATAAATTCGGCTTAGGGTATCAGCCTGGGGGGTCTACTCGGAGTGGTAAAGCTATCTCATTCACAAGGGCTGGGTCGATTGACCGCGATCAAATCTGTATGGCAAGCCAAGACGGGGATAGTGACAGAGACTGGGACAACAATTGGATCCGCCCGTGTGCACCCGGCGAGGAGCTAGGAAATTGGTCTGCTGAGGACATTGTTCAAGTCACCTGGCTCTCAAAGTAATTGTTTTGTTTCCTTTTATTAGCATACTGCATTGTCAAATCCAGCATTCTGCCCAAGATGTTTGGATCCATTGTACTGGGCCACCATGTTTTGTATTGCATCGTTATTTTTGCCATGAAATAAAAGGACATTTTCAGACAAATTGTGCTCTCTTTCTTTGTTTTTAAACTTTTTCACAAAAAACAATATAAAAATGGCAATGTGTTTTCATTTTTTGCTTTGTGTTAGCGTCTCTTTTCAAAATAAGCAGATTCTGAATAAGCACATCATTTGTGCAGTATTGATCATCCGGATTCCACGGATAACGTTCCTGCTATGACTATGCATGACTTTGATAATCCAGTCTACCAAGCTGATGAAGGGGTTGAGGAAGATTGTGACCTACCTGAAGAGTTGGTCAGATTGTTAAAACAAGAGGAACGAGTTATTCAGCCTCATCAAGAGGAGATTGAGACCATCAACATTGGCAGTGAAGATGCAAAGAAAGAAATCAAGATAGGAGCCAATCTGCAGGCCGACGTCAAACAAGAGCTGATCAGTATGCTGAGAGAGTATGTAGATATCTTTGCTTGGTCATATCAAGATATGCCAGGGTTGGATACCGACATCGTGATGCATAAGCTACCTCTGAGAGAAGACTGTCCTCCTGTGAAGCAAAAGTTGAGAAGAACTCGCCCGGATATGGCGATGAAGATTAAAGAGGAGGTGCAGAAACAGTGGGATGCCGGGTTCCTTGCCGTGACTAGTTACCCACCTTGGGTAGCTAACATCGTACCAGTGCCTAAAAAGGACGGCAAGGTCCGGATGTGCGTTGACTATCGAGATTTGAACAGAGCAAGCCCAAAGGATGATTTTCCGTTGCCACACATTGACGTGTTGGTCGACAGTACTGCTCAATTCTCAGTATTCTCCTTCATGGATGGATTCTCCGGTTATAATCAGATAAAAATGGCGCCGGAAGACATGGAGAAGACAACGTTCATTACCCCGTGGGGAACGTTCTGCTATAAGGTCATGCCTTTCGGTCTGAAGAACGCAGGGGCAACTTATCAACGGGCAATGGTCACGTTGTTCCATGACATGATCCACAAGGAGATCGAATGTTATGTGGATGATATGATTGCAAAGTCCAAGGACGAAGAGGAGCATTTGGTTAATTTGAAGAAGTTGTTTGATAGATTGATCAAGTATAAATTGAGGTTGAATCCGAACAAGTGCACTTTCGGAGTGCGTTCTGGAAAGTTGCTGGGTTTCATTGTAAGTCAAAGAGGAATTGAGGTAGACCCTGCTAAAATAAAAGCTATTCAAGAGATGCCTGCACCAAGGACAGAAAAAGAAGTGCGCGGGTTCTTAGGTAGATTGAACTACATTTCTCGGTTCATATCTCACCTAACTGCCACGTGCGAACCGATATTCAAACTGCTAAGAAAAGAGCAAACAGTCAGGTGGAATGATGATTGCCAAAGGGCTTTCGACAAAATAAAGGAATATTTGCAGGAGCCTCCAATTCTGATGCCTCCAGTGGAGGGGAGACCGCTAATCATGTACTTGACCGTGCTAGAAGGGTCGATGGGGTGTGTGCTCGGCCAACATGACGAGTCTGGTCGAAAAGAGTACGCCATTTATTACCTTAGCAAAAAGTTTACCGACTGTGAATCCCGATACTCACTGCTCGAGAAAACTTGCTGCGCTTTGGTATGGGCTGCTCGCCGACTGAGGCAGTACATGTTGACCCATACTACACTTCTCATTTCCAAGATGGATCCTGTCAAGTACATCTTTGAGAAACCAGCATTGACCGGAAGGGTTGCTAGATGGCAGATGATTTTAACTGAATACGACATCCAGTACACTTCTCAGAAAGCCATCAAAGGAAGTGTATTGTCGGAATACCTTGCTCAGCAACCTCTTGAGGATGACTATCAGCCGATGAGATTTGATTTCCCTGATGAGGACATCATGTGCCTCAAAACAAACGATTATGAGGAACCACTTTCGGAGGAGGGGCCTGACCCTGAATCCAAATGGAAGTTGATGTTTGATGGGGCCGTCAATATCAATGGTCGTGGAGTTGGTGCCGTACTTATTACTCCTGAAGGTGTCCATTTACCCTTCGCTGCCAGAATTACTTTTGGCTGCACCAACAATGAAGCGGAATACGAGGCGTGTATAATGGGAATAGAGGAGGCAATTGATCTTCGGATTAAGAACCTCGACATATTCGGAGATTCAGCCCTCGTCATTAACCAAATTACCGGCAAGTGGTATACACATCAAGAGCATCTAGTTCCGTACAGGGATTATGCTAGAAAACTGTTGACATTCTTCACGACAGTTGAGCTCAAATACATACCACGGGACGAAAATCAATTTGCCGATGCTTTGGCCACTCTCTCTTCGTCAATTAAAGTCCTATGTTGGAACTTTGTGCCCAGAATTGACATCTCCAGGCTTGACTCTCCGGCTTATGCTTTCTCTGTAGACGCCGTGTCTGACGAGAAACCTTGGTATTTTGATATCAAGTTGTTCCTGGAGAAGCAAGAATACCCAACAGGCGCATCTTCCAAAGACAAGAAGACCTTGAGACGACTTGCTGCTAGTTTCTTCTTGAACACAGACGGGGTTTTGTACAAGAGGAACTTCGACATGGTCTTGCTCAGATGCGTGGATAGACACGAAGCAAGCCTGTTGATGCAGGAAGTCCATGAAGGATCTTTTGGTACCCATGCAGGAGGGCATGCTATGGCAAAGAAACTGCTGAGATCAGGGTATTACTGGATGACAATGGATGCAGACTGTTGTTCATTCGCTCGTAAATGCCACAAGTGCCAAATATATGCAGATAAAGTGCATGTTCCTCCTAACCCGCTCAACATCATGTCATCTCCTTGGCCTTTCTCTATGTGGGGCATTAACATGATCGGGAAGATCGATCCAACTGCTTCGAATGGTCATCGCTTCATCCTGGTCGCGATTGATTACTTTACCAAGTGGGTAGAAGCAGCGTCTTATGCCAATGTCACTCGTCAAGTGGTGGCAAGATTTCTGAAAAGAGATATCATATGCAGATATGGAGTGCCCGAAAGGATCATTACTGATAATGGTTCTAATCTCAACAACAAGATGATGGCAGACTTATGTCGGGACTTCAAAATACAGCATCACAATTCTTCTCCTTACCGACCAAAGATGAATGGTGCGGTAGAGGCAGCTAACAAGAATATCAAGAAGATTGTGCAGAAAATGGTTGTCACCTACAAGGATTGGCATGAGATGTTACCGTTTGCTTTGCATGGGTACCGAACGTCGGTCAGGACGTCAACAGGGGCAACTCCCTTCTCTCTAGTGTATGGCATGGAAGCAGTCCTGCCTGTTGAAGTAGAGATTCCTTCACTGCGTGTGATGATGGACGTCAAACTGGATGAGGCTGAATGGGTGCGTGCTCGTTACAACCAGCTATGTCTAATTGAGGAAAAGAGATTAGCGGCTATTTGTCATGGTCAGCTTTATCAGAGGAGAATGAAGCGGGCATTCGATCAACGAGTACGTACTCGAGAGTATCGAGTGGGAGAGCTTGTATTGAAGAGGATCGTTCCTCCAGGTTCAGATAACAGGGGCAAGTGGACCCCAAACTACGAAGGACCATTCATAGTGAAGAAAGTATTCTCAGGAGGGGCACTGATGCTCACCACTATGGATGGAGAAGACTTCCCATCCCCTGTTAACTCGGACGCAGTTAAAAAATACTTCGCATAAAGAGACCCGCTGGACACAAAAACAGAATGTAAGTCCAGGCAAGAAAAGGGCATCCCGGCGAGCTAAAAACAGAATAAAAAGCTCGGGCAAAAATTAGGGAAAATAAACAAACAAAAAAAATGTACACCCGCTGAGTTGAAAAGCCACATTGGACAGCTCAGGCAAAAAAGGGTATCCCGGTGGATTGAAAACCCGAGAGGGCGATCCACGCAAAATAAGGGAATAAGCGAACAACTGTGATCCAAGTTATCTGAACCACGTCATCGTTTCGTACGGTTTGACAATATCGGAAAGATAGGAAACAGTCCCCTTGTCTTCTCAGAAAGCCAAAGCAGAATGGAGAGTCTTGAAGACATGCAGGTCATAGTAGAAATGGAACTCCTTGGAATGCCGTGTACATTGCCATTAGGATAGTTTCTTTTCTCAATTTTTATAGTGGCTACCTCTTTCCAGGTGGTTGCTTCCTGATGTAAATCTTTGCCTATTTAGAGGCCATTCAATAAAAATAATATTCAGTCAAAAAAGCTGTGTGTGTTTATTTTTGTTTGCAAAATGTCCTGAATTTTTGGCAAAAATAGCATTGCATCTAAAAATGGTGATAATCTTGAAAAGAAAACTGACATGCAGGGAAGCTGTAACCCTCTTTGAGTGTCGGGTGATAATGGATGAACAGATCACGCCATGCAAATCCCCGGGACACACGTGTGTTTTCTGTTGTTGCAGGTTGCAGGATGGCGTCACATCAAGCAATTTACTCTCCCCCAGTAGAGTATCTCCCCAAGCAGAGATTTTTCTTCTCCAGCAGGTAGCTGAAAGCCTGACTTGTCTAAATAGATATTTTCCTCCAACTAAGTCTTGGCAGCAGCCCAAGCAGGTTCTTCTTCCCAAGTGAAGTAGTAGTCCATTCTTCCCCAGCGGAGTGTGCCTAGCAAGTACCTGAGAGCATGTCATCATCAGAGGTGGAATTAACAGTATTTTATCATCAGCAAGAGTCCTTCCCAGTAGGCGTGATTGAGGGCCTGATATCCCCTCAGAGTCTTGAATCATCGGATGCTCTCCCCAGCCAGAGTATTTGCCCAGGAAGCTTCCCCAGCCAAGTCTGAAGATGATCTGTCCCCCCACAGAGTTCATATTTGATTTTCACCTCCGTCCGTGAAATATTTCCCAGCAAAGTTGCCCTATGGTTGGTTCATATGGTGATGCGGCCAGGTATTCATCACCTTAGTCGGAGTGGGTATCCAGACCTCTTGACTTGTCTTCCCTTGCAGAGTCGTATCTCTTGTTGCCGATCAGGCATTCGTTTGTTGTTCGTCTGCAATCTTCAACACGCGTATGTGTTATCCCTAAGCAAGTTTCCCCAGCAAGGACATATCACTGCTTTATGTTTGCTCGTCTGCATCTTTCAACACTCGTCTGTGTTAGCTCGGTGTTGCTGTTTGCTCGTCTGCAATTCTCGGCATTCGTCTGTGTTTTGAAGTGATTACTTTATTATTGCTCGTCTGCAATTTCCAGCACTCGTCTGTGTTTGGTTATGATAGTTGTTTTTGCTTGTCCGCAACTCCTCAACACTCGTCTGTGTTCTGAGATGATATTTGTTGTTGCTAGTATGCAACCTTCCAACACTCGTCTGTGTTTGGTGTGGGGTCCTTCGTTGCACTCGTCTGTGCCTTGACATGTATTCTCTGTTGTTGCTCGTCTGCAATTTTCGGCACTCGTCTGTGTGTGTTTGAAGCTCGTCTGCTTTTATCTCCCAGAAGTCGTTTGTGTTCTGAAGCTCGTCTGCTTTGCCTGGATACTCGTCTGTATCATCTTCAGCACGCGTCTGTGCTAGCTCGCACCTGAATGTGAAGATTTGTCGTTCATCCTGATATTGCTGTTGCTACTGCAAATGCTCGTCTGTGTTTGAACTTCTGGTATTCGTCTATACCAATGGCTGATACTCGTCTGTATCATCGCCTGAAACACTCGTCTGTGTTTCTCAGATCATCGTCCGATACTCGTCTGTATCTTTGACTATTGGCACTCGTCTGTGTTCTCTTGATGATCATCCAATACTCGTCTGTATTGAAGAGGTTTAAAATCCTGACAGTGGGAATTAAATGTCGAAATGGTTACCGGTCCTGGCGCAACAGGTAAATCCGAAGGAGGCTCGTCTGTCTCAAGCACCAATTATGGTTGCTGCACCTGGCGTAACAGGTTTGCTCAGAAGACTCGTCTGTCTTATGCCATATATCCGCGGATAATATATGAAGAAGGTTCGTCTACCTTGATTGCATGTCTATCCCACAAACTTATATGCATTCCCGGAGCCTGCGTAAGGGTTATCCGAAGAAGACTCGTCCGTCTTATTCCACTTATTTGCGTAAGGATTAGTGAAGGAGATTCGTCCATCTCAGGTTACTTTGAAGATCCTTAAGGGCTCGTCCGCTCTCTGTACCTGGCGTCACAGGTCATGCGAAGACTCGTCTGTCAGCATGATAGTATTTCAGATATCAGTTTCAACTTGGAAGAAGCTCGTCTGTTTTTTTTCTCTCCTTCTTATCCCCAGAGCGTCATCTGGTTGGGTTTATTTCCCAGTGTTGCATTCTTCGTCAGAGTGCAAATTTCAGGTCTTCTTGGTATTCAATCACAGTTTATCTCGAATGTCTGATAGCCGTTGCTCTCATCCTTTTCAGATTAACAGTTGATTGAATAGGGGCAGCTGTAACACCCCAAATTTGCCCTCTTCTTGTTTAGCATCGTTATCATATCATAATCATCATGAGCATACCATATCCTTATCATTTTGCATAGAAAAATCAAGCATAACACTCACATGTTCTAGCATAAGGCATATGATCGGTCATCTGGGAAAATCCGAACCTGCAAGTCAAAATCAAGAGCATGGTGATCTAGCAAGAATCTCACAGGATCATTTTGCACAAGCCTGGTATCATGTTCAGAGCCCTAGAAAGGGAAGATGGATCAAAATTTGCTTGAAACGGTTGGTGCAGGTCTATTTTTGAGGTTTCCCACCAAAGGGAGGGAAATTCAAATTTTCCATGCGTTAACCGGTTAACACATATGGTTAACCGGTTAACAGCTGCGAAATTTGAATTTCCAGCAGCAATTTCAGCATGTGTGTTTTGGCCCCATTTTCCAATTTTCTGATTTTTATTCATTTGAATTAAATTTGAATTTGAGAGAAGGATCTAGAGCATTTATCCAAGCCTCATTCCAACCCTAAATCCAAATCACTTTCTAAGCTAATGCCAAGCCATATTTTTGGATCCCAAACCAAAATTTTGGGCCCCAAATCTAAATCATATTTATTCCATTTCCCTCCAAACCAAAGGGGCTCCCTCTCATTTTTTTTCACTCTCATTTCTGAATTTTCATTCCTCTCACTCACAATTCTCTCACTTTTCTCTCCCAATTTTCCAAATCACTCAAAGTTCCTCTTTGAAGATCACACAACCTTGCCTTGAGGTGTGTAGATCTTGGAACTAAACCTCCATTCATAGCTTCTTTGCATCTTTTTGCTGGTTTTATTGGAGATTCAGATCTGGTTTGAGATCTAGAAGTGCTTTTGGATCCAAAATTCTGCATCAAGGGCTTGTTCTTGCATTTATTTTGCATGGAGTGTGGAGCTTAGCATCGGATCTTTAAAGTTTTGCGCGAGATCTACCGTTTTCATCTCAATCAACAATTACCAAAGCATACCTCAGCTTTGTAGGTTGGTTAATTTCAGATCTAGCTCTGTTTTTAGCTTATTTGCATGCTTGTGCTTTAGATCCACCATGTGCTTGTGTATTTGCTTGTGTTGTTTGATTTGATTGGTTGATTTGTATCCGGATCCGAATGTTATTGTTCATGAGCTTAATGATATGGATTAATGTGAATTGATCTAATTTTTTCCATGTGTAATTGATTGCTGGTCTGGTGCAAGCTTATTTGAATAAGCTGTTTTGAGATGCTGTTTTCTGCAGGATTTGTTGCTGTTTTATCAGTGTTAACCGGTTAACGTATATGGTTAACCGGTTAACGCCCCTGTTTTGTGCGTATTTTGTGCAGGTTTGAGCTGGTTAACCGGTTAACGCATTTGGTTAACCGGTTAACACTGAAGCAGAATGACTTTTTAGTGTTGTTTTGAGCTTGTTTGATCCCTTTGCTTGTTCTAATTGCCATGGATCATTGCATGATCATTAAACATGAGATTTTAGGGTGATTTGCTTGCTGGTTGATGTATGCTTTCATGTTTTCGACGTGTAAGTCGTGTACTTGCAATGTTTGGCATGATGTTTGATTCTTGTTCACAAGAACCTTTGAGCATGACTAATTCCATGATTGTGTTGGTCACTTTGCTGGATTTTTTTGTGCATACTAACCTTGCAGGGGCTATGGTAAGTGAGAGATGTGGGAATTGAGTTCCACATCTCCAATTCTCATCTTCCTCTTATGTTTATGTTACTAACCCTTTGTTGTTGGGCTTAGGCCTTTCTCATCCCTTCTTCTATCCTCTTCTTTTTTCCTTCATTAGGATAGAAACCTCACTAACCTTTAGGACTTCCATGCATGTGAATACTTAGGATTATTTTAGTCCCCCTTTAGAATTTTTCCTTTAAGATCCTTTGGTGCTCTCTCTTCTCATCTTCAAACTTAATTCTAATTCATTTAATAAAGGTTGAGTACTTTCATGTGACATGAGACTTTGCTATGAGATGCTCACATGCGTTCCATTTCGGGGCGAGGTGTGAGTCATCACTCGTGGTGGATAGGTCTTAACATGAGTACCTCACAAAGAAAAGCTAAAAAACACTTCTTAATCAAAACCACAAAAACACTTAATAATGATAATAGGTTAGTGTGCTTGAGCCTTCACTTGTGGGACTAGCTTTGGGGATTTCCTCCATAGATAGGTGTGCCTCTTGCGCATTCCATTTCGGGATGATGTGAGATGTACACATCCCATTGAGTAAGACTTGGGTACACTTACCTATGCAAACTTTCACTCATAAAAGCTTCTAAAAAACACCAAACAAACAATAAACGTCTTTCCTTCGGGAATTCTTTTCTCATCTCCTTCGCTCCGTACGCGAACTTGCTCCTACTTGTCATTTTGCAAGACGGTTACGCACTCGTCGTCCGAGCCTGCGACACCTGAGCAATGGCATAGGCAGTTCAAGCCTTAATCCACAAGCAATTTCTTTTCTACCCCTAGTTAGGGGAACTACGGCGTCTCTGATCCTCATTATCCTGATGAGGTACGTAGGCAGCGGGGTAGGGCCCGTTCGAGCACAATCTTTATTTTCCCTACATTTTTCCTTTTCTCTTCTTATTCATTTCCTTTTTCATTTTTCTTTTCCAGTTCATTTTCTTTTCTTTTGCTGCAGTTTTCATACCCTCACCCTTTGAAACAGTATTCTTTGCAAGCGTGGATCCCGTCGGGTACGGCGGACGATCTGGGTGCTAATACCTTCCCAGGTCGTAACCGACTCCCGAACTCAGTCTCTTTGGTTCGCAGGACCTGTGTCCTTCCTCTTTTTTTCTTCTGGTTTGTGCAGCATTACCATTCCCTCTATTCGGGATAAAAATGCATGGCTGGCGACTCTACCTTTTTCCGCGCCACTTTCGCGTTTGTACCAGGATGGAAATCCCGGGAGCGACAATTTGCAGCAGTGTGCAACACCTTTGACAAATTGTTCTTCAGTTTTGATGGTACTACTGTTTATTTGTTCGACAGTAAGGGCATTATCATCAGACCCTGTTGTTTTGATTTTATCTTGGCTAAGGCCATCAGTGGCCTCTTCTTGGACAGTGAGGGTTTTGTTATCCTCCTCTTCATCATTATTTTTGAAAGAATCTCCCCATCCTGTGGGTTTGATTTTGTTGATATCCATTTTGGAGCTTGGTGGTGCCGAATATTTCACCATGAAGTCGAATTTCCCATTTGATTCTCCTAAAGTGTCCCAGATCGCCCCCTGCTCAGCATCTCTTTCATAATTTTTCTTGTCGAAACTTCTGCTCACCTTGACTGTATTTCTTTCGTCGAAACCTTCAGTAGTTTCAATGGCATTCTCACTGTCGAAGTCTTCAGAAGCTTTGAATTCTTCTTCCTCAGCCTGGTCTGCAAGGTCATCACCCTCTTCCACCACATTTACATGGGTGTCGAAACCTTCAGCAGCCTCTATCATGTTGAAGTTGGTGTCGAAACCTTCAGTGGCTTCTACTATCTCAAAGCTTTCCTCAAACATGACTTCCAATTCGACCATATTCACCATTTCAGGTTCAGCATAGTTGGCTTCCACCACTTGCATGGGATTTGAGTCAATTCTCATCTGTTGTTTAGCTTTGTCTCCAAACTTCAACCTTCCATTTTGGATTGCATTCTGGACCAGATCCCTGAAAAGGTAACATTGAGAAGTTTTATGACCCAAAAAATTATGGTATTTGCAAAAACCTCTCTTTTTCTGTTGGTCTACAGGAGGCTCCTTAGTGCCTGCTGGTTTTATTAACTGACCATCTTTGACTAATAAATCAAAGATTTCATCACATTTGGTGATGTCGAATGTATAGGTTCTTTTAGGGAACCTGTCATTCTTTTCCACTTCGACTGGATTTTTTCCATTCGACGGGGCTAAAACTTTACAAGAATATGGAGGGCCTTGTTTTAATTCTGCCAGATCAATTTCTTGCTGGTCGAAAATGACTGGTTCGTTTTCATCATAATCATTTTCTTGAACTATTCCTACATAGGCCACTCTTTCCTTCTTGTTTTTATTTGATCTAAATTTTTCATTTTTTAGTCTTTCTATTTGCCTCACTCTGTCTGCCAATTGTGCCATGTCTCTCAAGTACTGGGTATCCAGTTTTTTCCTTATGGAATAATCTAGACCCCCTGCAGCCATTTCGACTAGTTCTTGTTCCGGAACTTGTGTAAAGCATCTGGCTTTTAATAATCTAAACCTATTCAAATAATCATCTATAGGTTCGGAAAATTTTCTTTTGACACTTGCCAACTCTTTCAAACTTATCTTGGTTTGTCCCATATAGAATTGTTCATGGAACAATCTTTCTAATTGGGCCCATGTGAATATTGAAGTTGCAGGAAGAGAAGTAAACCAAGTGAAAGCATTTTTGTCAAAGAACTTGGGAAATATTTCATCCTTAAGTTCTCATTATTAGCAATCTCTCCTGCCTCTATCAAATAACGCGCTACGTGTTCTATGGTGGACTCACTAGTATCCCCTGAGAATTTGGTGAATTTGGGGACTTTCCACCTTGGTGGTAATTCTTGTTGTAAGACAAATTCAGAAAAGGGAGAAGTATAACTAGGCCTTTGTAATCCTACGTTTACTCCATTTTGCGCCATTATTCTCTCAACCATGGTGGCAATATTATTTTCGACAGGCAGGTTATTGTAACGCATTCTCTGCTGTAATATTTCATCAGCATTTTGGTCTCTCTGGACTATTATTCTTCTTGGTTCCTGTCGAATGGGCTCTTCTACATTAGGCTGTTCAACTATCACCTCTTGGCCCCTGGGATTTTCATGAGGGTTTCCTAATGGCCTTTGGTTTATAGTAAGTTCCTCTTCTGCAGGCCTATTGGCAGGATTTTGATTCAATTGCAGTCTTTGCTGTGCTTGAGGGACTCCGAAAAAGTCAGCAATGCGTGCCATCTGTTCTTCCAATATTTGGTTTGTTTGGGTAGTGTTTTGTATTAAAGGATTGAACACTTCCCCCATTTGTTGTGTCAAAGCCTGCACCATATCATGATTGCTTTCATCCATCTGTTGACGAATTACTTGTGCAGAATGGTTTGTCATAGTGGGCATATGGAAACCTGGTGGAACTTGATTTATTCTATTTCCATTTCCACCATATCCTGATCCCTGCAATGGTGATGACATTTGAGCCATAGCATCAGAGAATAATGGTGACGAATTATGTAGGCTTGCCATCATTGAAGTTGGCATTCCATATGGTTGTTCCCTCCCATTCAAAGGCTGAGAATAATTCAGATATGGCCTGAAGGTATTTCCTCCAGGGGAAGGGGTTCCAAAGGGTCTGGTGTGTCCCATGGTGGAAGAACTAGGCGCATTCTGGGACCCTGAACCCGTTGGTATTGAATCCCCTAATGGAGGCCTAATATGTTCTAAAACAGGGCCAGAAATTGGTATTGCTCCTGACAAAGGGATGGGATTGGAAACTGGAATGGTTTCATCAGGATTGTTTGAAGCATTTGGCAAGTTAGCCATCCTTCTTCCTCTTGTTCTCTTTGGTCTTTCTACGTCGATTACGGCTAGTTTACCGCTTCTAAGAATCATACAACGTAGCAAGGAACAATTTTTCTAAGAAAGTTCTCTATTAGACTTTATTTAACTGCACTAGTCCCACCAGGTGTGCCAATTTGTTCGCAGTGATTTCTGGCGAACAACCTCTGGTTAACCAATTTCTCAGAAAACTGGGTTACTTGCAGGACCAACCAAATAAGTCCTAGGACACATGTGCAATTATTCTGTCGAACTACTCTTAGTGTTTGTGATTGATTTATGGTTTGTTTTGTTTATGGTGTCAAAGTATTCAATGCTTTGAGTTTGAAATTAAAATAAAGTAAAGTCTTAAATGAAAATAAGAAAAGTGTCGAAAGATGTAACTTGCAGAAAGTAAATAAAACTTAAAGATAAAATAAACTTGATGAAACAAACTGGTAATTTAAATAACTTTAAAAGAAAGATGGTGTTCAAACGTACATAGTTCCAAATATCAAACTCATTTTCTCTCACACTAGGTACTTAGAGTATTTACAGGAATTTTGTATCAGTTTTTCACACACCTATTCTAAACAAAAACTATTCTATTTATATACAAACAAAGTAACTGCCTAGAACGGAAAAATCACAAATAAATGACAAGTGTCAGCCTGCATGCAACTTCTTTTCCTGAACCTTCCATGTGTCTAACTGCCAAAGGTTACAACGTTTAAATTTGAATTCTCCCCTTTGGTGACGAAACCTTGCACCTCTTCAATCTGTCGAAGTCTTTAAAGAAGAAACAACCCTTTCAAAATCTGCCAAATAATGCTTCTGTCAAACAACTCTTCTCTGTCGAAATGTCGAAAGACAACCTTATTCTGTCAAATGCCTAGCTACAAACAATTTCCCAAACTTATCCTGCCAGAATACTATTTGTCCTTTTGTCAAAGCATTGGAGCTTTTAACCTTGTCAGCATCTCTTGAATTTCTTTTCTTTCATCATTCTTCGACAGAGATGACTTCAAGTTCCAAATTTCAACACGTCGAAATTATGAGCTTACAGTACCATATACCTAATTCTCTTGTTCCTTGTAGATACCGCAAAATTCTTTTTCATGCTCCAAAGTGTATTTGACTTGGCCTTTGCATGAATCTTGATAGAAGACTTGTAGCATACATTATGTCTGACTATGTAGCTGTCAAATATAAGAGGCTTCCAACTAGACTTTTGTATATGGAAGCATCAACTTCTGGTGCTTCAACATTCTTCTGTAGTTTCTCATTTGTTATGAGTGGAGTAGCAACAGGTTTACAACCATACATCTTGAATTTCTTAAGTAAGCCTTCTGTGTATTTCTTTTGCGAGATGAATATCTCTTCATTTCTCTGACTTACCTATATACCGAGGAAGTAACTCATCAAACCAAGGTTGGTCATCTCAAAGGTCTTCATCATCTTTTATTTAAACTTCATCATCATCTTAGTATTGTTTCCTGTGTAGATAAGATCATCTACATATAGAGAAAGTAAGATACTATACTGACCTTGAGACTTGATGTAAAGTGTAAGCTCACTCTTGCTCATTCTGAATCCTCGATCCATGAAATACTGATCAATTCTGCTATACCATGCTCGAGGTGCTTGCTTCAAATCGTAGAGTGCTTTTTTAGTCTTAATAATTTGCTTTCTTCTCCTTCAGAAATGAATCCTTGTGGTTGCTCCATATAGATCTCTTCTTCAAGTACACCGTTGAGGAAGGAAAATTTGACATCTAGTTGATGGATACCCCATCCTTTTTGTGCTGCAAGAGCTATTAGAGCTCTAATGGTATCAAGATGAGCTACTGGTAAAAATGTCTCATTGTATTTAATCCTAGGTTGTTGCAAGTAACCTTTAGCTACTAGTCTCGCCTTGAGCTTTTGTAAGGTGCCATCAAGGTTGAGCTTTGTCTTATAGACCCACTAAACCCAAATGATATTTTACATAATTATTCAGGTCGCCAATTCCTCTATGGAACAGATATGTGCTTGAAGAAATGGAGTTCGAAGTGAAGAGATCTCTGGTGGTCCAAAGATAATTAGGATTTATGGTTAGTTACTTAGTTTGTTATATTTGTTACTTAGTAGTCAAGTAACTTTGTCTATAAATACATACTCCCTCTGTCCCACAATGAGTGATTCGGTTGACCATTTCACGCAGATTAAAAAAAATGAATAATTGAAAGAGAGAAAATGATATTTTTACTAAATTATCCTTATCATGTATTGGGAGTGATAAAAGTAATATTAATTAGAGGGTAAAATTGGAAATGATGCATTGGAAATTAAATGGATAATTCATTTTGGGACATTCTTTTATTCCAAATGTGTCACTGATTATGAGACAGGTGGAAGTACTATGTAAATCAGTTTGTAACACATTTATTCTTCAATAATAAAATCCTTATTTTCATATTCTCTCTCTTTTTATCCTCGCTAAAAGTGTCTCATGCGCAAACATTAAAATCATAAATATGATCATTATTATTGGATCATGCCAAAACAATATCACATTTATTTGAAATCATAAACCCTGACCTTCCTCAAACATTTCTTGATTTTACTAAAATTCAATATGGTTTTATAGTTACATTTCAATTGAGTTATATATTTTTCTATGTAGAAATAGAAATAGAGAAGAAAATAGTTTGGATTAAGTAAATATGTATATATAACTATCTAATTGTTGTAGTAAAATAAATAAATAAACAAGTTCTTTCGTTCTTCTATGATCTTAAATAAATTAAAGCTTCACAAAACTCATATCTACCATGATCTTGTAGTGACATCCGAAAAGACCATAAAATCATAGAGGTTTTTGAGTGTGGAAAGAAAACCAAGGCTAGGGAGCTCTTGAGGGAGAACCTACGACGTTGTTCTTAATGACTGAGTTTCCAGATAAGAAGAACGCTAAAGACCTGTTCGAGGTGTTCAAAGTTTATGGTGTTATTTATGAAGTTTACATTCCTACTGTAACACCCCAAATTTGCCCTCTTCTTTTTAAGCATCATATCATATCATATTCATCATGAACATATCATATTCTTGGCATCTTAGCATGGAAAGATGAGGCATAACATTCTCATGACCTAGCATTAGGCATATGATCATCTGTGGAGGTTTTGAAGCATCACAAGCTATGACAAGGGGCCCAATGGATTTGTTCAAGTCCTATGAGGGGTCTATGTTGCATTCACAAGTTCAAGATTATTCACAAAAGCCCAGGAGATTGGAAGATCATCAGGGAATTCAAGCTAGGGCAAAGCTCCTACACAATGATCCCAAATTAGGGTTTGATTTTCAAGCATGAAAACCTTATGACTTTGGCCATTTCATTTAGGCAAAGTCTCTCATATGTTAAGAGGACCCTAGGGATGAAATTTGGTGAGAAAATTCCTTGTGGAAGTCAGTTATTTCTTCAGTTGCTTGTAAATGAAGAAATTGGTCAACTATGCATTCTAAAAGTCAACTGTGAGATTTCAAAGGGTCCAATCCTAGTTTTCAAGCCAAGGGATGTTCTTATAACCTTAGAAGAGGTTTGCCAAGATCAAAGATCAAGAATCATGAGGTTTTGAGGTGTTTTGCAAAATTGGCATATGTTTGGTCATGAGAATTTCCATTTTTAGTAACATTTTGCCCTAATTTTCAAGTGAGCATAACTTGGTAAAAAAAGTTTCAAATGGATCAAAGACAAACATGAAAGTTGAAGATTAAAGCCTCCCATTTTCAAAAAGTACAAGAGCATTTTCATAGCCCTCATGGTTAGAGAGATAGCCTCTTCGAAAGTTTCATGAAATCTAGGGCATGGCATGAAATTCAAATTTTCCACAAGTGCAAAACTTCATAAAATTTATTTTTGAGTGACATAATGAACCAAGTGAGGTCACAAACTTACAAAGCAATGCCAATAGTCCATTTTGCTCCAAAAATGTTGCCAAATTCGTGCATGATAAGAGGAGTATTTCATAAGAGGGAAATTTGCATGAACATGGAAAAAGCATGATCCTCAGATCCAAGGGCCAAAATGATTGTTGTTTTGAATCAAGGGTGAGATATTGATCACACATGGGCAAGAAGTTAGAGGGATGCACAAGCCAAACACTTCATCACAAGAATTTTGCCAATTTTTCAATTTCACTCACACTCTCATCTCACGTGCTCTTGCTCTCATCCTTTCAGCATTGCATCTTGGAGTCATATAAAAGAAAACTAGGGTTTTATTTGAGGCGGGTGTAACACGGTGGGAGAACTGACTTTAGTTATATTGCGGATAGCAAGAGTCACCACCGACTTTTATTTTATCCAAAGGAAAGGCATAAAAGAACATGAAAGACCTTTTAAAAGATTTTTGGGTCCGGGGGGTAAGTTATGTAAAGGGAAGGTGTTAGTACCCTTTACATCCATGGTTATCCATGGGCTCTTAGTTACTTAGCTCACTTTAAAATGTTTTTGAAATGTGAAGTGTGTGAATAGAAATTTTCTTAAGTATTTTATAATGATCCATGTACGGATGTATATAAAACCTTTGTTTTAAAAATTGTTTGAAATGTAAGAAGTGTTTGAAATGTTTTGAAGAGTGAGCAAGTATCTAAGAGGAACCTACACTAAGTTTAAGTCTTTTCTGTTCTTGAATCCTTTAAATGGTAAGACTATCCCTATTATTAAGGAATAGGTAGTCATTACCTTGGATGTAAGGGACAAGTGAAGGGACATCTGTTTATTTAGGAAACTGTGGGGTGTATAAGCAATTCGAAGGGACTTATCATCTTTATTCGAAAGGGACAAGATCATTACGAAGGCAACATTCGAAGGGACTTGATCTTTTTATCTGTTAAGGGACTAGATGATGTGAAATGAGGGACTTTGCTTTTATACACCCTACTTGACCTTTGTTTAGGCAACATGAGAGGTAACCCTAGAAAGTGAGATGGCGATCAAAGATCGACTTACGTGTGTGAGTGTACAATTTTAAATATTTATCTTTTAAATTAGTGATCTAAATTAATTTTACATACAAACATGTTTCACTCCCTATTTTACTAACCATAGCATAAAATAAATATTAAATATTACTATTACAATATTACATAAAGGAAGCAATTACATAATAATAATAATTAAAGCAAATTAAATAAATAAGCAAAATAATAAATAATAATAATATAATTGGGTTAGTAAAAATAATAATAAATCACAATATATAAATAGGGTTAGTAATAATAAAAAGATCAATTTTTTATATAAACAATTATTATTTTAAGATTAATAAGAAAATATAAACAATTATATACTAATTATCATAAAATTTTAAGTTATATGCAAATTATAAAAATTAGGTTAATTATAAACATACTATGAAAATAAATTAGAATTACAAAATTAAATTAGCAAGTTTTAATTATTTTTAAACATATACTAAAAATTATTTACATACAAGAATTAAATTATAAACAAGTTATAGAATATATACATATTATGAAAATAAGATTAATTATAATTATATTTACAAAATTAAATTAAAAAATTTAATTATTTTAAACATATTTATATACAAGAATTAAATTATAAATAAATTATAGAAATATGTACATGGTTAAGGTTTATAAATAATAAAATAGAATTAAATTTTAGGTAAAAGAAAAATTAGGGTTTGTGAAAATTATTAGGGTTTATATTAAATTAATTAGGTTTTTACAAAAAATAAACAATTTTTTAATAAAATTTTAAAAAATAGATGAATTCTAAAATAATATAAACATCCTATTTATTTTATTATTTGAATTTGTTTAAATAGAAAATTAATTAAATAACCAAAATCAAAGAAAAGAATGAAAAAAATAAAACCTGCTTGGGTTGGGATTTGAACCCAGTCCCTATGCTTTCATCCTCCTGGACCAGCAATCCAACCACTGGGCCATGCGCGCTGGCGTTAGAAACAGGGGCCTAATTCCTTTTGTTGATAACCTGAGAAAAATCATGAAAAAGAAAGCAAAACAAATAACACAAAAGGCCTGGGGGGGATTCGAACCCAGGACCTTTACGCAATACACAAACACACTTACCATTCCAACCGGGAGGGCGCAACTGATAACATATGCATCACAATAATTAATATATTAAGTTTAACAATTCAAATGAAAAAACAAGAAAATTGTTGAGGCCAGGATTCGATCCCTGGACCTTGGTCTCACACGTGCATCCCTTAACCAACTGAGCTAACACTGCAACTGTGACACAAAACCACAAACAATTCTAAAAATATTATGAATAATATTTGAATTCTAAAATGCGTGCGCTGGCTTCTTCTTCTTCCTTGGTACCTACAAATTTTGCTGCGTTTTTACATATGAATTTACCTGCGAATATTTCAAAACAGAAACCTACGAAAATTGGATTACCATCAAAACAGTGAAATTTCTTAAAATTAATTGGTGCATTATGATCCCCAGAGTTCACGTGATTGTTCTATGTTCTTAGAATTTATTTATGTTAGGTTTAAAGTAAAACCCTAATTGCTTGGCCGAAACCCTAGCCATGGTGAATCATGATACCTGCACGAAAAACTCAATTAAACTACCCAGAATCAATCCAGGGGTCATCACAAACATCATCCAGCAATCAAAAACAATTTAAATTCAGTCAATCAATGAAATCGAAATTTGAAAAATAAGCTTGAAGCCATGATTCGGTTTATGCAATTTAGGTCATGAAGATGCAATGTTATGATCCAAAATCACTCTATGAACATCCAGGAATAAGTTGCAACCTTCAAATTGCCTTGAAAGTGGCTGTAATTTGGAATCCAAATGTGACTTTTGGTGACTTTTTTTGATGTATGAACTTACTCTTAGAGGCAGGGAATCCGTGTCTTATGCATAGGGATCTCTTGTATACTTATACTAGACTGAATTAGGTCAAAAATATTGGCTCATTGTTTGGATATTTTGGATCAATGAGATTGAAAAAGATTAAGTCTTAAATTTCAAATATTTGTGAATTCAATCTTTCTATTTCAAGCCAATCACCATAATTCTTATATCAATTTGATCCAAGCCATATTTATGATTTTCTAGAAGCAAAATCTCATTTAAATATTTGATTTATCTATTTTATTTTGATTTAAAATGATTTTAAATGAATAAAATCAAAATAAATAAAATAAAAATAATAAAAAATCTGAATAAATGAGGGTTGGGTCGTGCATGAGGTATTTGTATGGATTGTATCATCACATGGCAAGCCCATTTAGAAAAATTTGGTTTTAAACCTCCATTTGCTTCATAAACTTCCCTAAAATTTCCCAACTTTGCAAGGGCACACATCCTTCAATTTTAATGCTATGAGGGTGTTCTTGGACATTTTGGAAAGCTTGAAGAGTCCTCTAACCAACCCCATTGGTTTCATGTCCATATCATTTACCATTCTCAAGTTATGCCCTTTTGAAGTTGTTGACTTTGGTTTGACCACAGTTGACCTCAGTTTGACTTTTTAACTACTTTGACTGATTTTGACTTATCTGATCATCTGACTGAGCAAACCTTTGAGAAAAGTATTGAAACTTGTCATGGGGATTCTTAGACACATATAAGATGTTATGAAGCTCACTTGAAGTCTTGGAAATCCATTTAGCCTGATTAAAGTCAAAACCCTAGTTTTGGATGCACTGCTTAGGAGAATGCCTTGCCTGAGGGATTTGTCAAATCTTATGACCCATGACGAACTTTGTGAACCTTGTGAACCTCATAAGATGTCTTGTGAACCTTGTGAACCTCATGAAAGGTCTTGTGAACCTTGTGAACCTCATAAAGTGTCTTGTAAACTTCATGAACCTCATGAAAGGTCTTGTGAACCTTGTGAACCTCATAAAGTGTCTTGTAAACTTCATGAACCTCATGAAAGGTCTTGTGAACCTTGTGAACCTCATAAAGTGTCTTGTAAACTTCATGAACCTCATGAAAGGTCTTGTGAACCTTTTTAACCTTCTTAGCACACAAAGTCTTGTATTGTGAGGGCAAATTTTGGGGTGCAACAGCTGCCCCTGTTCAATTTTCTGAAACCTGAGGGGTTAGATTGGTATATTTGCCAGTTGTGACCTGGAAGGTTGAAGGGGATTGAAGACAAAAGCCCAAAAATTTGCACTCACCGGTGCGTAGAATGATACTGATGACTAGTTGAATATGCTTGAGTGGGCTTAAAGATGCCACTTGGAGAAAAGTTCTTCAAATACATCTCTTGGAGGATAAAGCAGTCCAAGATATGAAGATATAACTTTCTGGGAAGATAAACAACGTCCCATAATAATGAGGTAACCTTTGGGAGGATAAACAACGGCCCAAGGTCATGATATGCTTTCAAGAGGATAAACAACGTCCTGAGGTATAATGATGTAACCTTTGGGAAGATAAACAACGGCCCAAGGTCATGATATGCTTTTAGGAGGATAAACAACATCCCAAGGTCATGATATGCTTTCAGGAGGATAAACAACGTCCTGAGGTATGAGTATAACTTTTGGGAAGATAAACAACGACCCAAAGTCATGATAAGGTACTTGAGAAGATAAACAACGGCCCAAGGTAATGGTATAACTTTTGGGAAGATAAACAACGGCCCAAAGTCATGATAGCTTTCAGGAGGATAAACAACGTCCCGAGGTATAATGATGTAACCTTTGGGAAGATAAACAACGGCCCAAGGTCATGATAGCTTTCAGGAGGATAAACAATGTCCTGAGGAAATGGTATGCTTTCAGGAGGATAAACAACGTCCTGAGGTATGATGATAGCTTTCAGGAGGATAAACAACGTCCTGAGGTATAAGGTAACCTTTGGGAAGATAAACAACGGCCCAAGGTCACAAGTTGTTGATGAAGTCTGTCTGCTGGAGAATTAATCTGAAAAACAAGATTATAACATTCTGTATGATAATATTAGTTTATGAATTATGTATGCATGTATAATATGATGCACTTAAGTAATGTATTATGTATTTTATGGATATGTATGTTATGGTATGATGTAAATGATGTATGTATGCATCATGAGTCTGAAGCGTCTGGATATCTTCGTATAACAACTGCTGGCCAGGGAAAATAAATCCCGATTTGTTGCTGGAGAATATGAGGAACTCGTTCCCGTCTTGTTTGATAATATAGTATATATAACCTCCCGTCTTCGTTCGATAGTAAGGTATCCATAACCTCCCGTCTTCGTTCGTCATACTCTTATTGGAAGAATAAATTCCCGATTATCCTTCTGAGGATAAAAGAGATAGACATAAATTCCAGGGGAGATGTGACTCGAAGTTCTTATGAAGATGGATTTGCCCTACTGGGGAACTTGTAGCTGTCTAGTGGGGATGAACCGGCGAAGCTTCATTGAATTCCTTCCCTCGTTCGTCCTTAGTAAATACTATTACTGCATTTTTATGCATTTCTGGTAAACATCAATCATATTAAGCATACATGCATTTCTGGTAAACATCAATCATATTCAAAAGCATACATACATTCAAACACAATCAATGGACGTTTCGCTTATGTAAATAGGGTAAAAGTAAATCAGGACTCAAAGATGGAATTTTATTTATATCAAAAAGTGACTTGTACATAGGCAGGTTTGTACAAGGAGACAGAAATCCTTGTAAGAGGAATTTGTCATAAAGTTTTACAAAACAAAGAAAATCAGCTATGTGAGAAATAATCCTATTGAGTTTCAATTCTACTATTGCCATTATCTTCAAGTATCTCATCTTCTGCTGTTGAGACGGAAACGATTGGACTGAGCTTTATCTGTTCGAGCTTGAGTAAGTAACACAACTGGTCGTAGTTTCATGGGTGATCCAAACGAGACATAGTCATACGCTTTAATCCCTAACTTTTGCCTGAATTTCCCTTTCAGGTTTTCAATCCACCGGGATACCCTTTTTTGCCCAAGCCGCCCTTTCGGGTTTTCGACTTGCCGGGTGTACATTTTTTTATATATATATATCCCTAATTTTTGCCCAAACCCTTTTGGTTTGCCGGGATGCCCTTATTTTTTCCTAGGCCAGTCAACCTAGCGGGTCTCTTTTTATGCGTAGTATTTTTTAACTATGTCTGCGTTTACAGGCTGTGGGAAGTCTTCACCATCCATAGTAGTAAGTATCATGGCACCTCCTGAGAATACTGTCTTGACTACAAATGGTCCTTCATATGTAGGAGTCCACTTGCCCCTAGGATCACCCTGTGGTAATATGATACGCTTGATTACCAAGTTACCAGCCTGATATACCTTTGGCTTAACCTTCTTATTAAAAGCTTTGATCATTCGCTTCTGGTACATCTGGCCATGACAAACTGCTGCTAGCCTCTTCTCATCAATCAAATTTATCTGGTCAAGTCGAGTCTGAATCCACTCATCTTCATCCAAGCCTGCATCCTTCATAATTCTTAAGGAGAGGATCTGAACTTCAATGGGCCAAACTGCTTCCATACCATAGACTAAGGAGAATGGGGTTGCCCCTGTTGAAGTACATATTGTGGTACGATAACCATGAAGAGAAAATGGTAACATCTCATGCCAATCCTTGTAAGTAACAGTCATCTTTTGTACAATCTTCTTAATGTTCTTATTAGCAGCTTCTACTGCCCCATTCATCTTCGGGCGATACGGAGAAGAGTTGTGATGCTTAATCTTGAACTGCGTGCAGAGATCAGTAATCATAGTGTTGTTCAGATTAGAGCCATTGTCAGTAATAATCCTTTCAGGGATGCCATACCTACATATGATATTATTCTTAATGAATCGAGCCACCACATTCTTAGTAACAGATGCAAATGAAGCTGCCTCTACCCATTTCGTGAAGTAATCAATGGCGACCAGGATGAAACGATGCCCATTAGAAGCAGTAGGCTTGATCTCACCAATCATATCAATGCCCCACATGGCAAAAGGCTAAGGAGCAGTCAACACATTCAATGGTGATGGAGGTATATGTACTTTATCAGCATAGATTTGACACTTGTGACATGTTCTGGAATGCTGATAGCAGTCAGCTTCCATAGTAGACCAATAGTAATCTGCTCTCAATATCTTCTTTGCCATAGTATGACCACTAGAATGAGTGCCAAAGATCCCATCATGCATATCTTCCATAATCTCAGTTGCTTCCTTCTTGTCCACACAACGAAGCAAAGTTGAATCATGATTGCGCTTGTACAAAATTCCATTACTTAAAAAGAACTTAGCAGAAAACCTTCTCAGAAACTTCCTATCTTTGACAGATGCCCCTTCAGGGAACTCCTGAGCTTCAAGATATCTTTTCACTTCATAGAACCAAGGCTTCTCCTCTGTTACTTCAGTGTCAATCTCATTGCAGTATGCAGGCTTTTCAAATCTATCAATAGTAATCTTGGGAGCTTCATCATCCCAGCTAATCTCAAACATGGATGCCATGGTGGCTAAGGCATCTGCCAACTGATTTTCTCTTCGTGGAATATGTCCAAAGGTAATCTCTTTGAAATGTGGGATCAAAGACAACACATGCTCTCTGTAAGGAATGAGGTTATCATGCTTGGTATCCCAATCTCCTTTAATCTGACTTACTACCAGGGCTGAATCTCCATACACGTCTAGGAACTGAATCTTCATATCAATGGCAGCTTTGATACCCAGGATACATGCCTCATACTCAACCATGTTATTGGTACAATAGAAACAAAGTCTGGCAGTAATCGGGGTATGACAACCTTCAGGGGAGCTGATCACAACACCAACACCATTACCAAGTGCATTAGAAGCTCCATCAAAAACCATAGTCCATCGGGATCCTTGTTCAGGTCCGTCATATTGTCCAGGTTCTTTGGTAATAATCATAATATCTTCATCAGGGAACTCAAAACTCATTGACTGGTAATCATCCACTGCTTGATGGGCCAAATGATCAGCTACAACACTTCCTTTAATGGCCTTCTGAGTGGTATACTGTATGTCATATTCTGTCAAGATCATTTGCCATCTTGCAATTCTTCCGGAGAGAGCAGGTTTCTCAAATATGTACTTGATTGGATCCATCTTCGAAATCAACAAGGTAGTATGGGTCAACATATACTGTCTTAGTCGGCGAGCAGCCCATGCCAAAGCGCAGCAAGTTTTCTCGAGCAGTGAGTATCTTGTTTCACAGTCGGTAAACTTTTTGCTAAGGTAGTATATTGCCTGCTCTTTTCGACCAGACTCGTCATGTTGCCCCAAGACACACCCCATTGAATTGTCTAACACTGTTAAGTACATAATCAAGGGTCTTCCATCAACTGGTGGCATCAAAATTGGAGGTTCTAGCATATATTTCTTGATTTCATCAAAGGCAGTCTGGCACTCATCATTCCATTCCATCACCTGATCTTTCTTCAACAACTTGAAGATTGGCTCACAGGTAGCAGTCAATTGGGAAATAAATCTTGCAATGTAATTCAATTGTCCCAAGAAACCTCTAACTTCCTTCTCAGTACGGGGAGCTGGCATCTCTTGTATAGCTTTCACTTTCGCAGGATCCACTTCAATACCTTTTCCACTGACAATGAAACCCAGGAGCTTACCAGATCTAACTCCAAAAGTACACTTGTTTGGGTTCAATCTCAACTTGTATTTCTTCAACCTCTCAAACAACTTATGCAGATGATCAAGATGTTGTTCTTCATTCTGGGACCTGGCTATCATATCATCCACATATACCTCTATCTCATGATGAATCATATCGTGAAACAAAGCCACCATAGCACGCTGATATGTTGCCCCTGCATTCTTCAAACCAAATGGCATCACCTTATAACAAAAAGTGCCCCACTGTGTAACAAATGTTGTCTTCTCCATATCTTCAGGTGCCATCTTGATCTGATTGTAACCAGAGAACCCATCCATAAAGGAGAATACCTTATGCTGAGCAGTGTTGTCTACCAGAACATCAATATGAGGAAGTGGAAAGTCATCTTTGGGGCTAGCCTTGTTCAAATCCCTGTAGTCCACACACATACGCACCTTACCATCTTTCTTAGGTACCGGTACAACATTTGCAACCCAATGAGGATAAGAAGTTACTGCTAAGAACCCTGCATCAAACTGTTTCATTACCTCTGCTTTGATCTTCTCTGACATTTCAGGACGCATGCGACGAACCTTCTGCTTCTTTGGACGACAATCTTCTTTTACTGGTAAACGGTGAACCACAATGTCTGTATCCAACCCTGGCATATCTTCGTAGGACCAAGCAAAGATCTCCACATAGTCATGTAACATCTGAATCAATCTGCTCTTGACACTATCCTCTAATTCAGCCCCTATCTTGACTTCTTTCCTGTTTTCTTCAGTTCCCAAATTCACAACTTCGACTGGCTCTTCATGTGGCTGTATAGCTTTCTCTTCTTGTTGTAACAACCTAGCAAGCTCTACAGGTACTTCACAATCGTCCTCACTTCCGTCTTCAGCTTGATAGATCGGATTTTCGAAATTATAATTGGCAATAGTAGAACTGTTATCAACAGGATCCAGAGTGGATGAGGATCTGCATTTTAGTGATGTGGGTGTGTGTAAGAACACATAGCTGATAAAACAAAAATAAAAGAAAAGAAAGACAAGGAACACAATATTTACGAAAACGAAACGTCCACTGATTTTTATTGAATGAAGTATGCAAATGAAATGACAGCCCGTAACAAGCATACCATTGTGCCCCGGGTAAGGAACAAGGCTTGAGAGTTTTAATTGTTCAAGAAATTACAAACTTAAAAAGCAACAACACAGTAATAGTATTTACTCCTGACTAAAGGAGATAGGAATAACATCTTCAGCCTTCCAGTTATTGAGCCCAGCACCCACAGTAGGAAAAATCCAAGCATCCAAGTTGTAGTCTTCATCATAGTCACCCACAGCATTAATCTGATCTTTCATAATCCCCTGATTGGTGATACGAACAGCACGAGCACGACGAACAGCCTTCTGGGACTCTGCAGTGAAACCCAAACCAAATTTGTCAGACTTGTATGGAATATCAGGAAGCTGACCCCAAATAGTACAACCACCTTCATCCACCGCAGCTCTAGCATCTTTAAGGGAGGCCATTGTAGGAGGTACTCTGGTGACCACAGGAACTTTCTTGACAACAGGAGGAGCTTCATAATTATTAACAATCCAAGGAACCACTTCAAATGTCTGACACGGAGTTTCAACATATTCACCTTCCACTTCAAGATATTTAAAGGTGTTCACATGGCTGATCATATACCCTTCCTCTCCGTAGACAGTAACAACCTTCCCTTCTACTGGATATCTCAGCTTATGATGTAAAGTGGAGGTTACAGCACCTGCCCCATGGATCCAGGGACGCCCAAGCAAATAAGAATACGATGGACGAATATCCATTACATAAAAGGTAGTATTGAAAACCTGAGAACCAACTTTGATTGGGAGATCAATTTCTCCATGCACCACTCTTCTCGAGCCATCAAAAGCCTTCACCACTATATTACTGGGTTTCAGCACAGCATCTTCAGGACTAAGCTTATTCAGGACTTCTTTGGGTAACACATTCAAAGAGGAACCATTGTCTATCAATACATGTGACAGGGTAGTGCCCCTGCATTCAATGGAGATATGTAGAGCCCTGTTATGATCCCTCTTGGCCGGAGTCAAATCAGCATCAGAGAAACCTAACCCATTATCATAGGTCAAATGTGCAACACAATTTTCAAACTGGTCAACATAAATTTCATTTGGTACATGAGCAGTCTTCAGAAACTTGATCAAAGCTTTGGCATGAGCCTCAGAACACAACAATAAAGACAGCATATAAATCTTGGAGGGAGTATGCCCCAACTGATCAACAATGTCATAATCACTCTTGCGAATGATTTTCAATACTTCTTCCATCTGCTTAGAGAGATCATCAGCAGCTGGCACATCAGTAGGTATAGGTGCAATAACAGGACCTTTGCCCCGAGCATCAGTGGTGGAGGTAGCAGCTGGAGTGACTGCATTCTTGGAGGTAATTGGAGGAGAGAAGACTCTTCCGCTTCGTGTGATCTTACTAGATCCAGCAATATTATCAACATCAATAGGCATATCAGCTAAGGGTTCCTGCTTAACACCATGGATATAAACATCAGACCCATAATGCCAAGGCACAGCTTTATCAGAAGTATACGGAATAGGACCAGGAGTGGTAATGACCATAGGAGCCACTCTAGCTTCAGCAACAATCTTCACAGGGCCTTCAGCAGTAATCTTAATTGGACCCTTATGAGTGATTTTGATAGGTCCCTTAGAAGTAATCCTTACTGGCACTTTATCAACCATATCCACCTCTTCAATCTTCTTACCTTAAGTTATATGATCCACCATACTCTCCACAGAAGGTGGTGTCCTCTCAAACACTATGGTGTAATTATTCATGAGACGTTGAATTCCATCTCTCAACCTCCAGCAGCTATCCGGCTTATAGGTACAATATAGACAATCTTCACGACAACCTGGAAAGAACCCAACTTGTACTAGCTTCTTCTTGATAACAGACAATGGTGTAGTCAACTCTGAAACTGAAGAAATATGTGAATCTTCATCAATGGCATTGACAGTCTTCTCATGATTTGGCATGGGAGCAG
The DNA here is from genome assembly GCA_963966055.1 of Lathyrus aphaca. Lineage (NCBI taxonomy): Eukaryota > Viridiplantae > Streptophyta > Magnoliopsida > Fabales > Fabaceae > Lathyrus > Lathyrus aphaca. Next base: position 503,481,396 of record OZ014523.1, read on the forward strand.
TGATCACATTTGGAGTACCCGGAGGGTCAAACTCAATCTCTCCCGCATCAATCATATCTTGAATTTTGTTCTTCAATACCCAGCAACTATTGGTATCATGTCCCTGACAGTTCGAATGATATGCACATCGTGCATTAGGATTGTACCTGGGAGAGGTAACATTAGGATTCTGAGGAGCATCTTTCAGAGTTATAAGTTCAGCCTTCAACAAGTGTTGCAATGCTTGGGCCATTGACATGTTGATCTTAGTGAACTGCCTTCTAGCCCTCTGTTGATTTCCCTGTGGCTGCTCTGGTGTTGTAGGAGTTGGATTAGAGATATTAACTGCACTTACAGACTGATGTCTTCTATTATGATCAGGTTGACCATAAACAGCATTTGACTCTTTCTTCCCACTGGGAGGCTTCTTTGCAGCACCTGATGAAGAAACACCCACTTGAATCTTGCCACTCCTGATACCGCTTTCTACACGCTCTCCTGTCATTATTGTAAACACCCCAAATTTGCCCTCACCCATTCATACCATGGTTTGTGATCATTTCATATGCATAAACACAATCATATCATCCCATATCTCATTTTGATTCACTGCATTAGTTCAAAGTCATCTGCACCTAGGGTTTGTGATCTGAGCAATCCAAGAGCCTCTTGAGCCACTCCAAGGGCCATCAATCACTTAAAAGGGATCCATGTGTGTTCTTATATCATATTATACCCTCTCAGAGTCAAGAATGCCAAAGAATCACAAGAACTGGGATTGGTATGGAAGCAGAGCCAGGTTTAACTACACAGATGACCCAAAATTAGGGTTTTGGTTTCAGAGGCCATAACTCCAAATTTTTTGGTCATTCTTGTTTCTATTGGTCTCTATATGGTATAGGGAGTATGCATATCAATTTTCATGAAGAAATTCCATGGGGAAGTCATTTGATCAAGAGTTGACTTTCTGGACAAGTCAGTGCAAAATCAGGGCATCTGAGGCCCCCAATGACCCAACCAAGGGGTGATCTTCATCATTTTGAGTGTATATGATCTTTATTTGATCATAGAAGAGGTTGTAAGTTCACAAAATTCAAGAATTACAAGTTTTTGCAAAGTTGACTTTTTAGGGCATGGTTGACTTTTAAAGAATATGTCATTTTATGCCACTTTTCAAGCCTTACTTTTTGATCCAAAAATGCTTCAAATGGAAAAACTTTGGTCATGAAAGTTGTAGATTAGATCTTTCCCTTTTCAAAAAGTACAAGAACATGATCTAATTCATCTTGGATCAAAAGTTATGGTGTGTTAAAGTTGGCAAAAATCACTAATTTTCAAGTTATGCACTAATTGGAAAATTTGCAAATTCATGTACCAAGCATTCTAGTGACTACAAATTGACTTCAAAGCTTCATCACATGATCATACATGACCCCAAAAACAGAATTGGCCCAAGGAATTTTACATTGCTTGCCTTGATTTTCAAAGTTCCATAAGGCATGTTTCATAAGTATGCAAAAGGGGATTCTTGGCAAAACCATTCTTCAAGGAATTATGTGATCACTAGCTGATCTCTAAACATTGCCATGACTAAATGTAACATTGTGCAACAAAATTCAGCAAGAGTTTTTTCATGTACATGGCATAAAATCATGAGGAAACATCAAGTGGGCAAATTGCAAAAGCTAGCATAGCTTGTCATCCATATGTTGCAGTCAGCTACAAACAATCCAAGGGCCCTCCTCAACTCAAGCTGGAGCAAGACATGACCTCACACAGTTGCTGCCATGGCCCATACTCTCAAGGACACAAACTTGACTTTTTTGCAAAAGGCTCCCATACTCTTGGCACAGTAAACAGCCACCCTATTGACCTGCCCCACAGGCTATCCACACAAGTTGGAGATGATATAGCAAAGCATTGAGCATTGAAGCTGGCCAGAACTGAGCATACCAAAAAACTGTCACAAAGCTTCCCTTCTTCGAATCACCTTCCACAGCCACAAAACATCAAAACTTTCTTCACTAACAAATCAAACACATAAAGAGGAACCAGAATCAGCCATTAACAGAGCTTGAAACCACTTATACACAAACCTCATTTTCTGATATATCAGATTCGAATCTCTCAAATTAGCTTGTTTAAGCTCATTCCAAGCCTTCCATTAGCACCAGGGGAATCAGTGGAGCAAGCCTGCATCAAAGAATAGCTCTGAAAGCCCAGAAACAGGAGTCTCCATCTCAGGTATGGCCATGAACATTTTTTCTCAGAGCTTGCTTTTCTTGTTATAAAATGGAAGTGTGTGTTATGCTGATCATGGGGATGTCTTTAGATTTGAAAATAGTGAAGGGATGACCATTTTATGCTTCTCTGAAATTTTACCCGTGAAATTTGTTTCTTTCGATTTGCTTGATTCTTAAGGTTTAAATGATGTTTGAAGGTGGATTCGTAACCTAGGTTGTTAGAGGATCATTTGGCTGTGTTTAATTTGATGTTTAGAGGCCTGAATCATGATTTAGGGTTTTGATGCTGCCGGAGAAGATGACCGGAGCTTCCCTCCGGTCACCTGAAAATGCTTAGCCCTAATCCTGTAATTAAATGGCATTTGAATTTAGAGCGTTGGATTAGTTGACCCCATTGACTTCCCGCGTGCTTGAATGGCCCAGATTCATTTGTTTTGCCCTAATCACCTTTCATTAGTTTAATTAATCTTAATTAAATTAATTTAATCAGAACCAACCACAGCCATTGGATGACGCGCCAGTCAACCATTTCAAACCCAGTTCAAATCTCCACCATCAGATCTGAATACTTTCCATTTATTTACTTTTTATTTCATTTTTCTTTCATTTAACTTCCATAATTTATTTAAAATAGTTAAAATTGTTTAAAAATTATGAAACTTTTTTTCAAAGGTTTCATTAATTTTTAAAACACAAAAATATTTTTATTTTCATTTTTAGCATTTAAAAAGTATTTTAAAATATTTAAAAGTTTATTTTTAATTGATTAATGAGAATTAATTTATTAAAAATACTTTTAGGTATTTAAAAATCACCAAAAAAATCATGGAATGTCCTAAGACATTTAGAAACATTGTCCAACCTTCAAACCAAATTTATTTTTTGATATTGATGCATTTTGAGGATTTTTCATTGAATTAAAATCATTTTTGTGCATTATTTTGATCCAAAGTTCCAAAAATCATTTCTGCCTATCCATGAAGAGTTGGACATTGATTCTTTTTGCATTGCATTGTGTTTAGCATGTAGTTTATGAGATTAAATGGCCATGATTTGATCTTTCATTTTCCATTTGTTTGGTAATTTTCTTGTTAAGGAACCCTAAAACCCTAGAAATCTTAAGAAAATCATATCTTGAGTTTGGTTAGGAGTTGAGACCTATCCTTTGGGCATTGGGTTAGTATAGGATTAGGTGTCCTTTGAGTGGCATTTTCAATTTTTATCTTAGGGGTTGCTTCTGATTTTGGTTTTTGTTTGATGTATTGTTCATAAACCCTAATTTAGACTTCCATATGCATTCATCTTGCATTCTCTTGCATAACATGACTTGCCATGACATTTCAAGCATCCATTTGACTCATTTGACATCATAAGACATATTGAAAACATATTTGATCATTGCATCATGTATTTTCCATGTTGTATGCCATGTGCACTTCATAACTTTTCATGCATGTCCATGCTCCTTAACTTGCTTCATTTGCATTCATGAGCTTGTATGATCATCTCCATGTGCTGCCTCATGTTTGTAGCATCTCATAGCATCATTAACATCATGTATGTGCTTCTGGTTTTGTTTTTCATCATACCATTTCATCTCATTTTGCATTGCATTGCATTTTCTTTTCTAACTTTACAGGTGGTAAGTTATCTTGAGAAGTGAATTTGCCTTCACTTCTCATGACTTTTCTTTTCATCTCTCTTGCATCCATGCTGCGTTTTTATATGTGCTTGGGTTTGAGCTTGCTCATTCTTCTTCTTCCCACTTTCTTTCTTCAAGTGACTTGACTTCTTGAATGAAGCAAGTTACTTTGCTTCTCCTGATCCTTTCATCTGCTTCCTGGAGGTTCCATTGAAGATTCCTCTTGTTAACCTCACAAACCTTAGGAACAACCAAGCATGACAATGATTAGGGTTTTGGTTAGTCTCCCCTCTTAGTTTTACCTTTGTGTCTCTTTGAGTCTTCTCTTCTCATCTCACAATCAGGGACTAAACCCTAAAGGCTTTAAGGCTTTGTGATTAAGCTTATGCCTGCATCCTTCTATTAGGATGGAGTGTATAACTTTAATCCTAAGTGTTAAACCCTTAATGTGTTTAAATCCTTTAATCAATTCACTTAATAATCATCAAGACATCAAGCTTGTAACTTGGGCCTTGCATTAGGGTTCTAATTCTTCCTTAATTGGTTAAGAAGGACTAACCCTAGTGTTAATGGACAAGTCCCCCTCAAGTTGTCTTACAAACCCTAAAAATCACTTCATCATCATATCATTAAATAAAATCCACTTAATCAAAGGCTTTGTTTTGTCATGGGTTTAATCCCTAATCATGGATTAAGTTGAGGAGCTTTCCTCAGCTTAAACACCCTCATCTATTATCCTTCTATTAGGATAGTGTAATGAGTCTGTTTAATCCCTGATTATGGCTTAATCTCATTACTTAACACTAAACAAAAACACCAAAAACATCTAAATAATCACAAGTAGGTTAATGATCTTAATCCTGCATCAAAGGTGATTAAGTGTGAGAATCTGACTTCACACTTAAGGTATTCTCATTACCCCTAATCAGAGGGAAGATGTGATGAGTTTACTAACCCATTGGTTTAGGCTTAAGCTCATTAACTTATGACAAACATCCAAAAGCAATAAAAGACTGAAAACTCAAAAAAACAAACAATAATCGTCTCCTTCGGGATTCTTTTCTCATCATCTTCATTCACAAACGAGAACTTGCTTCTTCCGTCTAATGCAAGACAGTCTGCACCTGAGCCAGACAGGTCATACACTTGAGCATAGACAAGCAAGCAATTCACAGTCAATTTATCTTTCAGTCTCTTTGGGTCGAACTACGGTGTTCTGACTTCCTCATTGCACGAGAGGATACGTAGGCATAACTTAACGGTTATCGAACAAAAGTCTCTGTATATCCCCCCTCTTTCTAGCCTTATTCTTTAAGCCTCATTGTCATGAGCACTTCATTCTTGTTCTCTCACTGACACTATACATATTACACTGCACTTCTTTTACACTGACACCTGTACATCCTTTTCCAGCTATTTGATACACAAATTGCACTGACACTACCCCTCTAAACACAAATCTTTTAAGCGTGGATCCCGTCGAGTACGACGGACAATCTGGGTGCTAATACCTTCCCAGGTTGTAACCAACCCCCTTTCTCAGTCTCTCTGGTTCGCAACCGTCTTATCCATCTTTTTCTAGGTCTATGCAGCATTGCCTTTCCTCCGGGATAAAAATGCCTAGCTGGCGACTCTTTTCATCTCCCGTGAGTTCACTCCTGTGTGTCCTCACATCCTCCTTTCGCCGACCGTTCGCGTCTGTACCTTTATTTGGGCCATTCCTATTTATCGGGAGCGACAGCTTGGCGACTCTGCTGGGGATATTTATATTGTAACCAGGGCTTCTGGTTCTTTTTGTGGGTTCCTCCTAGCGCTTGATTGATTTGTGTTTACTGGGGTGCTGCTTGTGTTTGTATACTTGTTTTGTTTTTACTGCTTTATGTACAGTTGCTTTACTGCTTCCTTTATTGCTTTTGTATATATCATACTGTCATACTGCTGGCTGGATCTGGTCTTTTTTGTTTTGGTGGGTGGGTGATTCATTGAGAGTTAAGGTCCTATACCTGGGACCTGAGTGACACCTAGGCTAGAGTGAATCATATTCTTTCCCATTCCATCTCGGTCTGGTGCGGGAATATGAAACACGGTTCAGATATGGGTTTCTTCTTGAGAACTCTGTGTTGCAGATTTCCTGCAATGCTAGGGCTATCTGGGAAGCCTGCTAAGTCTGGATGACCTTTAGTATTGACCTTCAGAAACTGAGGTGAATTAGAGGAGGAACTTTTATGGTTATTGTAAACACTGTACCTCCGGGTTAGAAGTGTTTACACTTCTCATAACTGATCCAAGTCTGAGGATCCTTGTTTTAGAACATCACCTGTGAGGGGGTTGGGCTGTTTACAGGTTTGCAGGTATCTTGACCTCAGAATACCCTGTTGCTTTGATTTGATTAAGAGTACTCCATGTTGGAACAATTCTTGTGATTCTAAACCCTGGACATGTGGCTCTTTATTTGAGCCCCCCCCACCTTGGTTACTGGACTTATAGACCTCCATCTGGATTTCTTACACACATGGACTTATATCAGAGCACTTGATCGGATCCAGCTCAGTCACAAACCCTTGCATATCATTTGCATACATAATCATTGCATCATATTGACATTTGCTTATTTGTGTTTCAGGGTATCCATCCTCATTTGGTTTTGGTTTCGACCCCATCTTCAGTATTGACCTATCTTCATCAGCACCTGCTTCAGCTATCAGCTATCTATTTCAGTCACCTACACCAGCCAATCAGTGGCCCATTCTTCAGTATCATCATCAGCACTTGTCTCTACTCAGTCTCAACATCATGGCACCTAAAAAGAGCAACATCACCTACCACTTCTTCCAGCCAGAGTTAGCAGACATCAGGAGGATTCAGACCCTGATCACTCCAGACCATATACCACTATTCAGGGAACACCATGGAGATATACTTGATATGGTTATGGATCTGGACCCTTCACAGAGAAGCCTGATCCACACTTGCCTTCAGTTTTATGATCCCCCACTGAGATGTTTCACTTTTCAGGACTTTCAGCTGGGCCCCTTATTGGAAGAATACTCATCATTAGTGGGTATACCTATCAGAGGTGGAGTCCCTTTCAACCCTGAGATGGTCTTTCCTGGTAATGAAGAGGTAGCAAAGGCATTGCATCTAGAACCAGTCCTGATTGGGCAGCATATGACTTCTAAGGCTGGAATCCCTGGCCTGCATCTGGATTTCTTGATCTCTCAAGCCACCTTGAAAGCTTCTTTAGGAGATTGGAAAGCAGTCTGTGCTTTATTGGCCTTGAGCATATATGGGATTGTATTATTTGCAGATGAGCCTCGATTTATTAGTAAAAATGCAATCCATCTGTTCATTCTAAAGAACCCAGTGCCAACTCTATTGGGGGATCTCTACTATTCAGTGCATCAGAGGAATGAAAAGCAAAGGGGAAGATTAGTGAGGTGTTGTGCTCCTTTGTTCCATACTTGGCTTCTCAAGCATTTGCCCAGGACAGATGCATTTTTGAACCCTCATCAGCAGAGGAACTGGGCTGGAAGACTTACTACTCTAACTTCAGCTGATATCAGGTGGTGCACTCAAAGCACAAAAGGCAGGGATATCATCACCAGCTGTGGGCATTTTCCCAATGTGCCCCTAATAGGAGTTAAGGGTAGTATTAATTACAACCCTCTGCTGTTCAAAAGACAACTGGGTTATGCACTGGTCCACACTCCTAAGGCACAAGAATTGGTTGAGACTCTTTATTGTGAGAACAAGCTTAATCTGGTTATTGTTAGGCAGGCAGCCTGGGCCTGGGATAATGTGCAGACTAAGGGGGTAACCATCCTGGGGAAGTGTAACAATGTGGCATCAGCACAATACTATGATTGGTCCCATGCCAGGGCTCAATTCTCTGGGATGCCCTTTACTATAGAAGATATGTCTGGGCCTTCCACAACACCACCTCCAGCAACTGTCAGCTTAGAGGAGTTCGAGAAATTGAAAGAGAGAAATGAGAAGTTGACTCAAGCTCTACAGAAGACCCTCTGGGAGAGAAGTGATGGCAGACTGGATATTGAGAGGTTGGAGAAGTTGAAAGTAGAGCATCTGGCTAGAATTGAGAAGTCTGAAGATTACATTAAGAAGTCTAGGGCTGGAGAGCAGATCCTGAAGAATGCTTGCAAGGAAGCCCAATTCCAGAAAGCCAGGACAGACTTGTATTTGAAGGAGAGTCAGGCTAGGTGGGTCAGGATCACCGAGGCTCGTACTCTGGAGGACAAGAGGGTCCAAGACAAGATAGAGCAGATGGAAGCTAGTGCAAAAGAGCAGCAGGAAGCCCTGGCAGCGGCCCAGAGGGAGATATCAGAACTGAAGATCAGAGCTGGAGTGAAGAGGTCAAAGGACCAAAGTCAACACAAGAAGCTAACTGCAGCTGTTACTACCCGGAACCTCCTTATCAGGAACCTCACGGAGCGTCCGGCTGATCCTGTGACCGAAGCACTTCTCAAGGAAGTTCGGGAGGATGAGTTTGGTCTTGGTGTTTGACCATTTGCTTGTTGTTGTTTTCATTCCATGTATTTTGATTTCTTATTTTCTTGTAATGTATTTTGACCCCTCAGAGGGCTTGTATTTGTAAACAAACTATGTACCATTGGCCTTTTGTAATATATGTATTAGTTTGTTCCATCTGAGTTTACTTCGAAAGCAACATCAACGGCATCATCTTCAAGGGTCTGGAAGGGTCAAAACTGAATGCCAAGCCGGATACCTTGAAAACAAATAAGCATACTGCATTGCATTCTAACCCTTTGTTTGTTTTGTAGGTTTTTGTTTTATTGTTTCTAACTCTGTTGTGATGTTCAGGAACTATTGCTCGGCGCCGGGTATTTCCTCTCAACCGTCCGCACCGATATCCAACCCGTAACAACCTTCCGGGCATACAGATGGATCAGATGCAGCAGGACCTTACAGAGGTCAGAAACCAAATGGCCAATGAAAGATTGGAAATGAGGACTCAGATAACATAGTTTATGGAAGTAATGAACAACATGGCTCAAAGCCAGGAGAGGCTCAGAGCACTGGTGGAAGGAAGAAATCAGGAAGATCATCAACCAGGGACTGCTGGAACTAGCAACAATGAAAGAGTCCAACCTCATGTCAATCCCCCAGTCTTTGGACCCCACCTCCATCCAGAGGCCAACATTCCTGTCAATATACAAGGGACTGCCACAGCCGGGAGGGTACTGCAAGAAGACCCTCAAGAAGACCAGTTCACAGTAATGGGAGCCGGGGAAGAAGCCTACGATAGAAGGTTGGATGAGATAGCTGAGAAATTAAGATCCTTAGAGTCTCAAAACTCTTTGGGTTTTGATGTTATGGATATGGGCTTGGTAGATGGGGTCAGGATTCCCCACAAGTTTAAGCCACCATGCTTTGAGAAGTATAATGGGACTTCCTGTCCCCGAACCCATCTACAATCCTTTCTGGGGAGGCTGAAGGCCTATACCATGGACGAGAAGCTGTGGATGTTCTATTTTGAGGATAGCTTGACTGGAGCTTCGAGGGAATGGTATTCCCATCTGACAAGAGCAACTATTAGATGCTGGAAGGACCTGGCAGAGGCCTTCATCAGACAGTATCAGTATAATCTGGATATGGCACCCAATAGGACCCTCCTAATGGGAATGTCACAGTCATCTAGAGAGAGCTTCCGAGAGTATGCTCAAAGATGGAGACAGCTCGCTGCTGCTGTCCAGCCACCTATGTCAGAAAGGGAGATGGCTGATATGTTCATGAACACCCTTCAGGGGACTTACATTGATAGGCTAGCTGCCTTCTCATCTACCAGCTTTGCAGACGTAGTCATAGCCGGGGAAAGAATTGAAAGCCTATTGAAGATGGGTAAGATCTCAGACAACGGTGCAAGTTCATCCAGTAATGCAAGAAAGCCTTTTGCGGGCCCAAGAAGGACTGGTGAGACTAATGCCATCCACACCAACAGGGGCAGGCCCCAATATGTTCATAGATCTGTGGTAGCAGTCACCATTCCCGCTCCAGCTCATCCACAACCAGCTTATCAACCACCGCAGCAAAACTATCAGCAACAGCCTCAGTACCATCAACAAAATCAGTATCCTCCGAGAAATTACAACAACAGAAACACCAACAACAATAATCAGCAAAGGCCATTCCAGCAGAGGCCATCTCAAGCCAACAGGGTGATCGATCCGATCCCTATGCCATATGCCACGTTGCTGCCACAACTCCTGAAACTCAACCTAGTTGAGCTAAGGACATTGGCACCTCCAGATCCCAACAGTCTACCCAGGAATTATGACTCCAACGCCAGATGTGCTTTTCATTCAAATGCACCTGGCCATAGTACAGAAAAGTGCAGAGCCTTGCACATGAAGGTACAAGACCTGGTAGACTCTAAGGCCCTGAATTTCGCACCACCACCCAATGTCAATAAGAACCCCATGCCACACCACGGAGGTCCCAGAATCAACGCTATTGAAGAAGACAAGCCGTCTTATTTAATAACCAGTGTGGGTCAGATTCGAACACCGTTGGTAGAAATTAAGGCTCAGCTCCTCGAATGTCACATGTTCCCGGGGTGTGAGTTAGGGTGTGCTTACTGCAATATTTCAGTAAATGGGTGCGATAATCTGAGGAATGGCATAGATGGTCTTATTCAGAGTGGCCAACTTCAAATCACCACATCATTTCTAACAAATCCAGCAATCTCATCAGCAACAGTTCCGGTATCTCCTACAACTGCAACAACCATTGTTCCTGACAATTCTTCGGTTTCATCAACAAGTACTTCATCTATCATCTCAACTGATCAGCTATCAACAAATTTTTCTTCTACAACTTCAGCATCACTCCATTTTGAATCTCCTACAACAACAACGTCCATCCTTCCGACAATATCTCCTACAACACCAGCAGCAAATCATGAAGATGTCTCAACTGTCACAATATTTTATGATCCTGAAAACAACTCTGCCTACAACTCAGAAAGTGCTGCTCCCATCAGAGCACCAGTCACAATTTATTATGATCCACAAACTATCACAGCCCCTTCTGCAGCTGTCATCAGTCCAGTCACTGTCACAGTGCCTGGACCAGTACCTTATGAAAGTAGTAGGGCCATCCCTTGGCACTACGGCTCTGACATATACTGCGAAGGACAAAGAATCACTCTTGATACATCAACCCCTGCACCACAAATAGACAATGTGGGAGGAGGCGGAGGCTTCACTCGAAGCGGACGTCTCTTTGCTCCACAAATTCAAAGACCCACCGCCGAGGCAGAAGCTGCTGCCAAGGCAAAAGGAAAGAGCCCGATGCAGGAAGATCAGGCTGTTAAGGAAGCTTTGAAAACACCATTCGATCAAGAAGTTGATGAGTTCATGAGAATCATCAAAAAGAGTGATTACAAAATAGTGGATCAGCTTCACCAGACGCCATCCAAGATCTCTATCCTATCATTGCTTATGTGCTCCGAAGCCCATCGGAATGCACTACTCAAAGTCTTGCACGCAGCTTACGTGCCTGAAGAGATCACTGTCAATCATTTGGAAACCGTGGTTGGAAATGTTACTGCTAGCAATGGGCTAGGGTTCACCAATAATGACTTGACAACGGAAGGCCGCAACCATAACAAGGCCTTGCACATCACCATGGAATGTAAAGGTGCAGTCCTTTCCCATGTGCTGGTAGACACAGGATCATCCCTTAATGTCTTACCAAAAAAGGCCCTGGTGAAGCTAGAGTATGAAGGATTAGCGTTGCGTCCCAGCAACCTGGTAGTAAGAGCCTTTGATGGTTCTAAGAGATCGGTTCTGGGAGAAATTGAGCTGCCTGTGACGATTGGCCCACAGACCTTTAAAACGATCTTCTACGTGATGGACATTCAGCCTGCCTACAGCTGTTTGTTGGGTAGACCATGGATTCATGCCGCTGGCGCAGTAACGTCTACCCTTCACCAGAAGTTAAAATTTGAGTGGGAAGGCCAAGTTGTTACTATCTGTGGGGAGGAGGATATATTTGTTAGCCATCTGGCTACTTATAAGTATATTGAGATGGATGGGGAGATCCATGAAACAATGAGCCAAGGGTTTGAGGCCTTGAATGTTAACGAAGCATCTGCTGTATCTGGAATCTCCATGTCATCTTATCAACAAGCCCGGAAGGTTGTTGAGGAAGGAACTGCCCAAGGCTGGGGCAAGGTTTTATCTGTGGAGGAGAAGAAAGACAAATTTGGGTTGGGTTACAGACCAACTCAACAGAATCAAGCAGAGGCTGCTGAGAAGCCCGGTTTTGTCAGTGGGGGGATGCTCACCCCTGATGCTATCAACAATTTGGAAGACGAGCTGGAGGAAGAGCGCAACCTGGAAAGCTGGATTCGTCCAAAGATCCCGGGGAGCAGTATCTCGAACTGGTCTTCCCAGGAAATTATAAGAGTTACTCATGCAGAGTAATTATTATTTCCTGTATTTTATAGCATGCATCAAAGTCTTGCATCTTGCCCAAGATGATAAGACTCATTTTGTAATCGGGCCATCTGTACTTTTTGTGCAAACAAGATTAATCAATGAAATATCAGACATCTTTTTGCAAATGAGTCTTTTTCTTTTCCGCTCACTATTTTTCCATTTTTCTTTTTGTACAAAAAATAAATGGCGATGTTTTCAAAATGATAACTTTAGTTCACTTTTTAAACAAGATTAAAATCAATCACTAAAACGAACAAACTGAACCCTTGCAGAGAGTGCCTTCCAGACAGCACCGACAACAGCACGGCTACGACTTCGTATGACTTTGACAATCCGATCAATCAAGCTGATGAAGGGGTTGAAGAAGAATATGAGCTTCCTGAAGAGCTAGCCAGGTTGTTGAGACAAGAGGAAAAGGTTATTACTCCTCACTAGGAGGAGGTTGAAGCGATTAATCTTGGTACAGATGAAGACGTGAAAGAGGTTAAAATCGGGGCCTGCCTGCAAGACTCAGTGAAGAGACAACTGATTGATCTGCTTCAAGAATATGTGGATGTGTTTGCTTGGTCGTATCAAGATATGCCAGGGTTGGACACCGACATTGTTGTGCACAAGCTGCCTTTGAGAGAAGAATGCCCACCGGTTAAACAGAAACTGCGCCGCACTCGCCCAGACATGGCAATGAAAATCAAGGAGGAGGTACAAAAGCAATGGGACGCCGGGTTCCTTGCCGTAACTAGCTATCCGCCGTGGGTTGCTAATATAGTACCTGTGCCTAAGAAAGACGGCAAAGTAAGGATGTGTGTTGACTACCGGGATCTGAACAGAGCCAGCCCGAAGGATGACTTCCCATTACCTCACATTGATGTATTGGTGGATAACACGACTCAGTTCTCGGTATTCTCCTTCATGGACGGATTTTCAGGGTACAATCAGATCAAGATGTCACCTGAAGACATGGAGAAGACGACCTTCATTACACCTTGGGGCATGTTCTGTTACAAAGTGATGCCATTCGGACTGAAGAATGCTGGTGCCACATATCAACGGGCTATGGTGACATTATTCCACGATATGATCCATAAGGAAATAGAATGTTATGTGGATGACATGATCGCCAAGTCCCTTACTGAAGAAGACCACTTGGTGAATCTGCTGAAGCTGTTCAAGCGTCTGAGGAAGTACCAATTAAAGTTGAACCCCAACAAGTGCACATTCGGGGTACGATCCGGTAAGCTGCTGGGCTTTATTGTAAGCGAGAAAGGGATTGAAGTTGACCCTGATAAAGTCAAAGCCATTCAAGAGATGCCTGCACCGAAAACAGAGAAAGAAGTTCGAGGGTTCTTAGGTCGATTGAACTACATCTCACGGTTCATATCTCACCTTACAGCAACCTGTGAACCTTTGTTTAAGTTGTTAAGAAAGGAACAGACGGTCAGGTGGAATGAAGACTGCCAGAAGGCTTTTGACAAGATCAAAGAATATCTGCAAGAACCTCCAATCCTTATGCCTCCAGTTGAAGGAAGACCTCTGATAATGTACTTAACAGTATTAGAAGAGTCAATGGGGTGTGTGCTGGGCCAGCATGACGAGTCTGGTCGAAAAGAGTATGCAATATACTACCTGAGCAAAAAGTTTACCGACTGTGAACAACGTTATTCACTGCTCGAGAAAACTTGCTGTGCTTTAGCGTGGGCTGCTCGCCGACTGAGACAGTATATGTTGACCCACACTACTTTATTGATCTCAAAGATGGACCCAGTTAAGTACATTTTCGAGAAGCCAGCTCTTACAGGACGGGTTGCAAGATGGCAAATGATTCTCACAGAATATGACATTCAGTACACATCTCAGAAAGCCATCAAGGGCAGTGTACTATCTGAATATCTTGCTGAGCAACCCATTGATGACTACCAGCCTATGAGATTCGACTTCCCTGATGAAGACATCATGTTCATTAAAGCAAAAGATCATGAAGAGCCTGTTCACACTGAAGGGCCTGACCCGGAAGAAGAATGGACTATGATGTTTGACGGGGCTGTTAACATGAATGGTCGTGGTGTCGGTGCAGTACTCATTACACCCAAAGGAGTTCACATGCCTTTCTCGGCAAAACTCACTTTCAACTGCACTAACAACGAAGCTGAATACGAAGCTTGCATTATGGGTCTTGAGGAAGCCATTGACCTCAGGATCAAGACATTGACCGTATTCGGAGATTCAGCTCTGGTAGTTAATCAAACCAACGGAAAATGGTACACCCACCAGGATCATCTGATACCTTACAGGGATTATACAAGAAGGTTATTGACTTTCTTTACAACAGTCAAGCTTGAGTATATCCCTCGGGACGAGAATCAGTTTGCAGATGCTCTTGCTACCATTTCATCCATGATCAAAGTTCAAGCTGTCAACTTTGTACCTCAGATTTCAGTGTCCAGACTTGATAGACCAGCATATGTATTTGCAGCAGATGTTGTCAAAAATGATAAGCCTTGGTTCCATGACATTAAATGCTTCTTGGAGGATCAAACATACCCACCTGGGGCATCTTCCAATGATAAGAAGACTTTAAGAAGGCTTGCTGGTAGTTTCTTTCTGAACACTGATGGGTCTTTATACAAAAGGAACTTTGATATGGTACTCCTCAGATGTGTTGACAAGACAGAAGCAGATTTGTTGATGCATGAAGTGCACGAAGGATCCTTTGGTACCCATGCTGGAGGGCATGCCATGGCTAAGAAATTGCTAAGATCAGGATATTACTGGATCACAATGGATGCAGACTGTTGTGCCTACGCCAGAAAATGCCACAAATGCCAGATCTACGCAGATAAGGTGCATGTGCCTCCCAATCCTTTGAACATCATGTCTTCACCATGGCCCTTCGCCATGTGGGGCATTGATATGATTGGCAAGATTGAGCCAACTGCTTCGAACGGCCACAGATTCATCCTGGTTGCCATTGATTATTTCACCAAGTGGGTCGAAGCAGCTTCCTATGCCAATGTTACAAGACAAGTGGTAGCCAGATTTCTGAAGAGAGATATCATCTGTCGATATGGAGTTCCCGAGCGAATCATTACTGATAATGGTTCCAACCTAAACAACAAAATGATGGCTGAGTTATGTCGGGACTTCAAAATCCAACACCACAATTCTTCTCCCTACAGGCCAAAGATGAATGGCGCTGTGGAGGCGGCAATCAAAAATATCAAGAAGATTGTGTAGAAGATGGTAGTCACTTACAAAGACTGGCATGAAATGCTACCGTTTGCCTTGCATGGGTACCGCACGTCAATCAGAACATCCACTGGGGCAACACCGTATCAGCTTGTGTATGGTATGGAAGCAGTCCTACCTGTTGAAGTTGAATTACCCTCTCTGCGGGTACTAATGGATGTTAAACTGAGTGAAGCAGAATGGGTTCGGGCCCGATACGAACAACTGAGTCTGATCGAAGAGAAAAGATTGGCTGCAATCTGTCATGGACAGTTATATCAGAAGAGAATGAAGAAAGCCTTCGATCAGAAAGTCAGGTACCGAGGGTACCAAGTAGGAGATCTTGTGCTGAAGAGAATCCTCCCTCCTCATACAGACCACAGGGGCAAATGGACTCCAAATTATGAAGGACCATTTGTGGTAAAGAAAGTTTTTTCCGGTGGAGCACTGATGCTCAACACCATGGATGGTGAAGGTTTCCCGTCCCCTGTGAATTCAGATGCAGTTAAAAAATACTTCGCATAAAAAATGACCCGCTGGACACAAAAACAGAATGTAAGTCCAGGCAAAAATAGGGCATCCCGGCGAGTCAAAAACAGAATAAAAGACTCGGGCAAAAATAAGGGAAAATAAACAAAAAATGTGTACACCCGCTGAGTTGAAAAGCCGCATTGGACAACTCAGGCAAAAATGGGTATCCCGATGGATTGAAAACCCGAAAGGGCGATCCATGCAAAATAAGGGAATAAGCGAACAACTGCATTCTGAATTCGTCTGTATCACTTACAACTTAGCAAACCTCGAAAGGATCAAGCTTCAATCAGAATCAGCCTCCTTCAGAAAGCAAGACGAGAAGAACGTCGAAAGTCATACGAGTCATGGCGAAAGAGGAAGCTCCTTTGAAAGCGTCGTCAACATCGCCAGCACTTTGTTTCTCAATTTGTAACAGTCTCTTCATTTTAGGAGATTTGTTTCCTTGACTGTATCTCGCCAATTCGGGGCACATGAATTAATAAAATCAGATTTTTCAGTCATGTCTCGTCTTATACATTTTTATTTGCAAAGGATGTCTGATGTCTCTAAAAAACTAATTGCACGAGTACAGATGTTTTTCTCTAAAAAAAATAAAAACACGTGCTTGCAGGGAATATACTTACTCTCGAGAGTGTCTCACTCCTATGACGGAATCCAGTAAGGGATGCCTCGGGATTACTTGTGCGTTTCTCTGTCTTTGCAGGATTGCAGGTATCCGAAGCACAGCTTGGGGCATGGAAGCTTCACCTCAGCAAGCTGACAAATCAATACTCGCTCAGTCTTAGCACCCAGGTATTTTCTCCCCAGCTGAGTTGCCAACAACCTTCCCCAGCTAGTTTGCCACTTGTCGCTCCTCCCAGTCGAGATGTCAAGCAGTCCTCCTCAACAGAATACAAGGTCAGGGAATCATCTCCCCACAGAGTTTCAGCCTCTATTCGGAAGAGCGGCGCATGAAGGAGTCACAACAGAGTATAGAAGGCTTCTACAAACCCCAGCTGGATCCTATAGGATATGTCAATCAGTGACCTATATCCCCAAGCAGATACATCTCGTCAGATCCACCAATGATCTTATCCCCAGCTGGGATCCTCATTTCAAGCAGATCAGCATGAGATCTTCGCGGCAGTGGGATCCGAATCCTGGTTTGGTATCTTTGCATAACCACGACATTTGCATCATATTCACCCACAAAGCGTAGCATTCCGTCTAATACGGAGCATTACGGCAAAAATCAAACGCATAGCATAATCATAAGCCATATTGTGAATCGAACACTTGTGAATAATAACCATTCATCAAATGCAGAGTACTTTCCCCAAAATCCCCACCAGGGTCCCCAGCAAAAGCAGTTGCCTCACAAATCACAAACACCAGTATATACTCCTTTTGACACCCGTCCATGTCATCACTCCCCAGTAAAGTCGCCTGAACACTCTTTACAAACAAGACCACCCGTATTACAGATATTTCCTGACACCCGTCCGTGTCAAAACACCAGCAGAAAGCCAAAGACATCCTCTTTGCACTCACATATACTTATATACATTTTCTTGACACCCGTCCGTGTCATATCCCCAGCGCAGTCACCTACACTTTTACACCCCATATACTTGTTGATACTATACTTTTCTCCTTTTTGACACTCGTCCGTGTCACCCTCCCCAGCAGCTAAATACTCATCTATACAATATTCACACTCATACTTATACAGATACTCGTCTGTATCTTGTATACACCATTTGTATCCCCACAGATTCGGCATTGGTCCATGTTCTTTGTTAACCAGTTGGTACTCGTCCGTACCATCATCTCAGAATATGCGTCAAGTGTTTGTTTCTACCTGATACTCGTCTGTATCATAGTCTTAAGGATGCTCGTCCGCATCTTTAATCCATACACTGTGTCAAAAACTCTTGTCTTCTCGGATATAGACACTCGTCTGTGTCTACTATTCCCCAGAAGAGTCCCTTCAGATTCAACACTCGTCCGTGTTCCTTGTTAACCAGATGATACTCGTCCGTATCATCATCTCTGAACACGTGTCAGTATTTGTTTCTACCCGATACTCGTCCGTATCGTAGTCTTAGGGATGCTCGTCCACATCTCTAATCTATACGCAACGTCTAAACACTTATACTTTCTTTTCCTGGTTGTAAACACTCGTCCGTGTTTACTATATCCCCAGTAGATCACCAACAAAGCATCAATTTTCTTTTATCTGACATTCGTCCTATGTCATGATAAACCCTGAGAGCAGCCGTACCCTGCTAGGTGGTCGTCCTCCACCTCTTGATGGTCGTCCTCCATCATGCTCATCCGATGGTCGTCCCCATCGTTGATATTTAGCAGTCGTCCCCTGCTAGGTGGTCGTCCTCCACCTCTTGATGATCGTCCTTCATCAGTTTATCCAATGGCCGTCCCCATTGTTGATTTTTGGTTATCTGACATTCGTCCTATGTCATGAGAAACCTCGAGAGCAGCCGTCCCCTGCTAGGTGGTCGTCCTCCACCTCTTGATGGTCGTCCTCCATCATGCTCGTCCGATGGCCGTCCCCATCGTTGACCCTTTTTATCCGGCATTCGTCCTATGTCGCGATATTTTCGGCAGCCGTACCCTGCCCGGTGGTCGTCCTCCACCTTAGATGACCGTCCCTCATCTTAACCCCGACAGAGCAGCCGTCCCCTGCTAGGTGATCGTCCTTCACCTTTGATGACCGTACCTCATCATCTGTTTATTTCACTTATTCTTTAACCCGATGGCCGTCCCCGTCGTGATCCCTTTTCTTTTTAGCCCGATGGCCGTCCCCATCGTCGGTTACTTTGCTTTGTGAACTTGATGGCCGTCCCCGTCATGTTTCACTATTCCCAGAGAATCTTACAACTTTATCTTGATGGCCGTCCCCATCATAAATCTTATTTTTCAGCCAGTCGGCCGTCCCCGTCTTGGCTTTACCTTTTATCCCCAGCATGTCGGTCGTCCCCGTCATTGCTATTTACCCAGCAGTCGTCCTCTGCTCGACGGTCGTCCTCCGTCGCCCACACTTTATAATATACTTTATTTTCCTTTACAATCTATATCCCTTTTCTTCTTCATTTTGTGAGTGCAAATTTTGGATTGTCTTTGGTATTCAACCACAAGTTATCTTGTTTGCCTGTTAAGCCATTGCTTACATCCTGCACAGCTAACTCATGTTTGAATAGGGGCAGCTGTAAACACCCCAAATTTGCCCTCACCCATTCATACCATGGTTTGTGATCATTTCATATGCATAAACACAATCATATCATCCCATATCTCATTTTGATTCACTGCATTAGTTCAAAGTCATCTGCACCTAGGGTTTGTGATCTGAGCAATCCAAGAGCCTCTTGAGCCACTCCAAGGGCCATCAATCACTTCAAAGGGATCCATGTGTGTTCTTATATCATATTATACCCTCTCAGAGTCAAGAATGCCAAAGAATCACAAGAACTGGGATTGGTATGGAAGCAGAGCCAGGTTTAACTGCACAGATGACCCAAAATTAGGGTTTTGGTTTCAGAGGCCATAACTCCAAATTTTTTGGTCATTCTTGTTTCTATTGGTCTCTATATGGTATAGGGAGTATGCATATCAATTTTCATGAAGAAATTCCATGGGGAAGTCATTTGATCAAGAGTTGACTTTCTGGACAAGTCAGTGCAAAATCAGGGCATCTGAGGCCCCCAATGACCCAACCAAGGGGTGATCTTCATCATTTTGAGTGTATATGATCTTTATTTGATCATAGAAGAGGTTGGAAGTTCACAAAATTCAAGAATTACAAGTTTTTGCAAAGTTGACTTTTTAGGGCATGGTTGACTTTTAAAGAATATGTCATTTTATGCCACTTTTCAAGCCTTACTTTTTGATCCAAAAATGCTTCAAATGGAAAAACTTTGGTCATGAAAGTTGTAGATTAGATCTTTCCCTTTTCAAAAAGTACAAGAACATGATCTAATTCATCTTGGATCAAAAGTTATGGTGTGTTAAAGTTGGCAAAAATCACTAATTTTCAAGTTATGCACTAATTGGAAAATTTGCAAATTCATGTACCAAGCATTCTAGTGACTACAAATTGACTTCAAAGCTTCATCACATGATCATACATGACCCCAAAAACAGAATTGGCCCAAGGAATTTTACATTGCTTGCCTTGATTTTCAAAGTTCCATAAGGCATGTTTCATAAGTATGCAAAAGGGGATTCTTGGCAAAACCATTCTTCAAGGAATTATGTGATCACTAGCTGATCTCTAAACATTGCCATGACTAAATGTAACATTGTGCAACAAAATTCAGCAAGAGTTTTTTCATGTACATGGCATAAAATCATGAGGAAACATCAAGTGGGCAAATTGCAAAAGCTAGCATAGCTTGTCATCCATATGTTGCAGTCAGCTACAAACAATCCAAGGGCCCTCCTCAACTCAAGCTGGAGCAAGACATGACCTCACACAGTTGCTGCCATGGCCCATACTCTCAAGGACACAAACTTGACTTTTTTGCAAAAGGCTCCCATACTCTTGGCACAGTAAACAGCCACCCTATTGACCTGCCCCACAGGCTATCCACACAAGTTGGAGATGATATAGCAAAGCATTGAGCATTGAAGCTGGCCAGAACTGAGCATACCAAAAAACTGTCACAAAGCTTCCCTTCTTCGAATCACCTTCCACAGCCACAAAACATCAAAACTTTCTTCACTAACAAATCAAACACATAAAGAGGAACCAGAATCAGCCATTAACAGAGCTTGAAACCACTTATACACAAACCTCATTTTCTGATATATCAGATTCGAATCTCTCAAATTAGCTTGTTTAAGCTCATTCCAAGCCTTCCATTAGCACCAGGGGAATCAGTGGAGCAAGCCTGCATCAAAGAATAGCTCTGAAAGCCCAGAAACAGGAGTCTCCATCTCAGGTATGGCCATGAACATTTTTTCTCAGAGCTTGCTTTTCTTGTTATAAAATGGAAGTGTGTGTTATGCTGATCATGGGGATGTCTTTAGATTTGAAAATAGTGAAGGGATGACAATTTTATGCTTCTCTGAAATTTTACCCGTGAAATTTGTTTCTTTCGATTTGCTTGATTCTTAAGGTTTAAATGATGTTTGAAGGTGGATTCGTAACCTAGGTTGTTAGAGGATCATTTGGCTGTGTTTAATTTGATGTTTAGAGGCCTGAATCATGATTTAGGGTTTTGATGCTGCCGGAGAAGATGACCGGAGCTTCCCTCCGGTCACCTGAAAATGCTTAGCCCTAATCCTGTAATTAAATGGCATTTGAATTTAGAGCGTTGGATTAGTTGACCCCATTGACTTCCTGCGTGCTTGAATGGCCCAGATTCATTTGTTTTGCCCTAATCACCTTTCATTAGTTTAATTAATCTTAATTAAATTAATTTAATCAGAACCAACCACAGCCATTGGATGACGCGCCAGTCAACCATTTCAAACCCAGTTCAAATCTCCACCATCAGATCTGAATACTTTCCATTTATTTACTTTTTATTTCATTTTTCTTTCATTTAACTTCCATAATTTATTTAAAATAGTTAAAATTGTTTAAAAATTATGAAACTTTTTGTCAAAGGTTTCATTAATTTTTAAAACACAAAAATATTTTTATTTTCATTTTTAGCATTTAAAAAGTATTTTAAAATATTTAAAAGTTTATTTTTAATTGATTAATGAGAATTAATTTATTAAAAATACTTTTAGGTATTTAAAAATCACCAAAAAATTCATGGAATGTCCTAAGACATTTAGAAACATTGTCCAACCTTCAAACCAAATTTATTTTTTGATCTTGATGCATTTTGAGGATTTTTCATTGAATTAAAATCATTTTTGTGCATTATTTTGATCCAAAGTTCCAAAAATCATTTCTGCCTATCCATGAAGAGTTGGACATTGATTCTTTTTGCATTGCATTGTGTTTAGCATGTAGTTTGTGAGATTAAATGGCCATGATTTGATCTTTCATTTTCCATTTGTTTGGTAATTTTCTTGTTAAGGAACCCTAAAACCCTAGAAATCTTAAGAAAATCATATCTTGAGTTTGGTTAGGAGTTGAGACCTCTCCTTTGGGCATTGGGTTAGTATAGGATTAGGTGTCCTTTGAGTGGCATTTTCAATTTTTATCTTAGGGGTTGCTTCTGATTTTGGTTTTTGTTTGATGTATTGTTCATAAACCCTAATTTAGACTTCCATATGCATCCATCTTGCATTCTCTTGCATAACATGACTTGCCATGACATTTCAAGCATCCATTTGACTCATTTGACATCATAAGACATATTGAAAACATATTTGATCATTGCATCATGTATTTGCCATGTTGTATGCCATGTGCACTTCATAACTTTTCATGCATGTCCATGCTCCTTAACTTGCTTCATTTGCATTCATGAGCTTGTATGATCATCTCCATGTGCTGCCTCATGTTTGTAGCATCTCATAGCATCATTAACATCATGTATGTGCTTCTGGTTTTGTTTTTCATCATACCATTTCATCTCATTTTGCATTGCATTGCATTTTCTTTTCTAACTTTACAGGTGGTAAGTTATCTTGAGAAGTGAATTTGCCTTCACTTCTCATGACTTTTCTTTTCATCTCTCTTGCATCCATGCTGCATTTTTATATGTGCTTGGGTTTGAGCTTGCTCATTCTTCTTCTTCCCACTTTCTTTCTTCAAGTGACTTGACTTCTTGAATGAAGCAAGTTACTTTGCTTCTCCTGATCCTTTCATCTGCTTCCTGGAGGTTCCATTGAAGATTCCTCTTGTTAACCTCACAAACCTTAGGAACAACCAAGCATGACAATGATTAGGGTTTTGGTTAGTCTCCCCTCTTAGTTTTACCTTTGTGTCTCTTTGAGTCTTCTCTTCTCATCTCACAATCAGGGACTAAACCCTAAAGGCTTTAAGGCTTTGTGATTAAGCTTATGTCTGCATCCTTCTATTAGGATGGAGTGTATAACTTTAATCCTAAGTGTTAAACCCTTAATGTGTTTAAATCCTTTAATCAATTCACTTAATAATCATCAAGACATCAAGCTTGTAACTTGGGCCTTGCATTAGGGTTCTAATTCTTCCTTAATTGGTTAAGAAGGACTAACCCTAGTGTTAATGGACAAGTCCCCCTCAAGTTGTCTTACAAACCCTAAAAATCACTTCATCATCATATCATTAAATAAAATCCACTTAATCAAAGGCTTTGTTTTGTCATGGGTTTAATCCCTAATCATGGATTAAGTTGAGGAGCTTTCCTCAGCTTAAACACCCTCATCTATTATCCTTCTATTAGGATAGTGTAATGAGTCTGTTTAATCCCTGATTATGGCTTAATCTCATTACTTAACACTAAACAAAAACACCAAAAACATCTAAATAATCACAAGTAGGTTAATGATCTTAATCCTGCATCAAAGGTGATTAAGTGTGAGAATCTGACTTCACACTTAAGGTATTCTCATTACCCCTAATCAGAGGGAAGATGTGATGAGTTTACTAACCCATTGGTTTAGGCTTAAGCTCATTAACTTATGACAAACATCCAAAAGCAATAAAAGACTGAAAACTCAAAAAAACAAACAATAATCGTCTCCTTCGGGATTCTTTTATCATCATCTTCATTCACAAACGAGAACTTGCTTCTTCCGTCTAATGCAAGACAGTCTGCACCTGAGCCAGACAGGTCATACACTTGAGCATAGACAAGCAAGCAATTCACAGTCAATTTATCTTTCAGTCTCTTTGGGTCGAACTACGGTGTTCTGACTTCCTCATTGCACGAGAGGATACGTAGGCATAACTTAACGGTTATCGAACAAAAGTCTCTGTATATCCCCCCTCTTTCTAGCCTTATTCTTTAAGCCTCATTGTCATGAGAACTTCATTCTTGTCCTCTCACTGACACTATACATATTACACTGCACTTCTTTTACACTGACACCTGTACATCCTTTTCCAGCTATTTGATACACAAATTGCACTGACACTACCCCTCTAAACACAAATCTTTTAAGCGTGGATCCCGTCGAGTACGACGGACAATCTGGGTGCTAATACCTTCCCAGGTTGTAACCAACCCCCTTTCTCAGTCTCTCTGGTTTGCAACCGTCTTATCCATCTTTTTCTAGGTCTATGCAGCATTGCCTTTCCTCCGGGATAAAAATGCCTAGCTGGCGACTCTTTTCATCTCCCGTGAGTTCACTCCTGTGTGTCCTCACATCCTCCTTTCGCCGACCGTTCGCGTCTGTACCTTTATTTGGGTCATTCCCATTTATCGAGAGCGACAATTATCAACTCAGTGAAGCCAGATGATGAGCTTCCAATGAGATGACTGTAAAAAGGACCATTCAACGTACACATGAACATATCAACTAACTCCCTGTCAGTTAGAGGTGGTTGCACTCTTCCAGCCAAATCTCTCCACTTCTGGGCATACTCCTTGAAACTTTCTTTAGCACCCATGGACATGCTTTGAAGCTGCATGCGAGTAGGGGCTAAATCAGCATTGTATTGATACTGCTTATAGAAGGCTTCAGCAAGATCATTCCAATCCCGGATGTTGACACTTTCCAACTGGTAGTACCATTCCAATTGAGCTCCAGATAAGCTCTCTTGGAAGAAATGGATCCACAACTTTTTATCAGCAGTATGGGGTTGGATTCTCCTGACATAAGACCTCAGATGCAGCTTGGGACAAGAGACACCATCATAAACAACAAAAGTAGGAACCTTGAAACCAATGGGTATAACTACCCCGGATATCAAACTCATATCTTCAAAATCCAGCCCAGAAGATTTCTGTAATTCCATAGCATCCATTCTATCCACCAACATCTTGAACTTGTCTTCATTAGGCTCATGATAGTAGTTAGCCTCAGAGTCAGAGTCCCCCATAGTGTTGTGGAGACTGCCTCCCTCTTTCTCAGACTCTTCAGACTCATAATCCTCAACCTGTTCTTTGGTCTTGACAGGACCTCTGAACCTTCTTCCCATGTTGATCAGGCCACCTGACCTCCTAGTCTTCTTAGTCTTCTTGGCCAGCAGTGTCTTCAATTTATCCTGCCCCTTGGACAAGTTCAAGATCAGCTCTTGGAACTGTGCATTTTGTGCCTGGAGATCCTTAACTGTTTGTTTAAGAGCCATTGCTGAAATAAACAGCGAGAAGATAAGAAACCTGTGCACAATAAACCTGTGATGCAATGATATGATGTATTGATGCGTATGCAATGTTTTCAAGGACCGCAGGATTTAAATTTGCTTAAACAAACAGGAAGGTAAACTTTTATTAGTAATAAATTTGTTTTGCCTCTTGGGCTTACAGAAAATGAAATGCAATAAATACAAGAGATGGGGTTTTAAGTCTCCCATGGACGTTTCCTCTTTGTGTTGAGGTATGAGTTGAGATTCCGCTCTTCGTGAAGTTGCTTTGTTAGTTCCAGGATTCTTTCTTGGCTTGCTTTGTAATGAGCCTCGAAAGTATCCCTTTGCTCCTTCAACTGGATCCAGGATCTCTGTAAATCTTCCATGTCAGTAGGCATGTCTGGGTGAAGGATGGTGTAAGAAGTATCTCCTTCAGCAACAGGTTCCATGGTAACTGGCAGGATAGCAGGATATGGCATCATGAGAGTCTGAGTACGAGATCGCACCCATCTGAGATAAGCCTCTATAGGAATAGTGTACTTAGGCTCCAGAGTCTTGCTGTCAACCTTTTCACTTTTCCCCATGCTCGTATGAACCTTTGACGGTAACCTTGAAGATCGTTGTCGTAGTCAAACACAATACCTTGAATCAACATGTCATGAGGACCATCACTCCGAGCGTAACCAAACTGTCTTAAAGCTAAAGAAAGGTTGTAAGTAATTCCTCCTCTTATGCCTAGAAGTGGCACATTAGGAAACTCCCCACAATGGTCAATGATAGTGACATTCTCCATAGATCTGGAGCACCAATGGATATCTGAATGAGAGAGTGACATGATCCTCTTGGACCACCTGAGCTCTTGTTCATTCTTTATCACTGAGCGAGGAAGGTGAGAAATAAACCACCTAGATAGCAAAGGTATGCAACACATCAAAGTTCCTCTTGCTTTTGTAGTACGAGTATGAAGAGAGTGCAGAATATCTCCAAGCAATGCAGGTACCGGATTGTGACTCAGAAATATGTTGATGGCATGAACGTCTATGAACTGATCTGGATTGGGGAACAACACTAAGCCATAAATCAACAAGGCTAAGATCTCCTCAAAAGCATCATAACTCATAGCCTTCAAGAACGCTTGAGCCTTCTCTATCAACACCTTAGCAAGAATACCTTTAACTCCGCTTCTCGTTTCTAGAACAATGTCAGACTTCTTCAGATGTAGAGCTGCAGCAATAACCTCAGGTTTAGGTTCCTTTTCCAAGCCTGTGAATGGTTTCTGATCAAGAACAGGTATACCCAGAAGTTTAGAGAACTCTTCCATTGTAGGAACCAGCTGATAGTCGGGGAATGTGAAGCAATGGTGTTTAGGATTAAAGAACTGAAACAGAACACTCATCATGTCTTCATTGAACCCTGAAGTGACTAGGTCCAGTAGGTGACCATGTCTCTTGATGAACTGGGAGTGTTCAGACACTTGAGAAACCAACTCTTTAAGCTTAACAGGTATCCCTACAAAGTTGATCCTGATAGTGTTTCTACGAGCAGAAGCCATGACCTGCAACAAAAAACAAAGATAAATCCTTTGGTCCTTGAAATGGTTAGTGAAAATGCTATGCTTATGATGCATGATGATGTCATGATGTTATGCTCAATCACAAACATGTGGCACACACAAACAAGTCACACAATAGCCTTAGGTTTAAAGGCTTGCATGAGGTTTAAAGGTAAGTACCCTCCCCTGAAGTTAGTTGGTTCATCCTGTCCTACAGAGTAACCAGGTTCTAAGGGATCTCAATATCATTGATCCTTCACAAGGGTGGTTGTTCAGTAGGCAACTTACTTGCCAACCAAAACCCTCCAAGTTTAGAATCTCAATGAGCGTAGTATCGAGTATCAACCAACTTCAGTCTTCACCAAAGTCGGTCATCTCACTACTTTCTAAAGGCCAAGATGGGATAACTAGGGTTCTAAAAGTTAGTTAGTGCATTGACAACATATGGCAGCCTCATATTATCCTCAACTTGACTTAAGGAACATAAGCACCAACCAAGAAGTCACACTAACTATGGCCACCAGATCAACCATATCGGTATACGCCGTACAGTTTCCTTGGTCTATTGCCATTTACCTAAGGTACACTAGATCCGGGTTAGGATCTTTCACACATAAGAGCACCCAACAAGATAAGTATAAAGCAAACAAGGCAAACAATTTTAAAGTGATTTAATTCCTAAGGGTACCCCTCTTTTATTAATCCCCAGCAGAGTCGCCAGTTCTGTAACACGGTGGGAGAACTGACTTTAGTTATGTTGCGGATAGCAAGAGTCGCCACCGACTTTTATTTTATCCAAAGGAAAGGCATAAAAGAACAGGAACGACCTTTTAAAAGATTTTTGGGTCCGGGGGGTAAGTTATGTAAAGGGAAGGTGTTAGCACCCTTTACATCCATGGTTATCCATGGGCTCTTAGTTACTTAGCTCACTTTAAAATGTTTTTGAAATGTGAAGTGTGTGAATAGAAATTTTCTTAAGTATTTTATAATGATCCATGTACGGATGTATATAAAACCTTTGTTTTGAAAATTGTTTGAAATGTAAGAAGTGTTTGAAATGTTTTGAAGAGTGAGCAAGTATCTAAGAGGAACCTACCCTAAGTTTAAGTCTTTTCTGTTCTTGAATCCTTTAAATGGTAAGACTATCCCTATTATTAAGGAATAGGTAGTCATTACCTTGGATGTAAGGTACAAGTGAAGGGACATCTGTTTATTTAGGCAACTGTGGGGTGTATAAGCAATTCGAAGGGACTTATCATCTTTATTCGAAAGGGACAAGATCATTACGAAGGCAACATTCGAAGGGACTTGATCTTTTTATCTGTTAAGGGACTAGATGATGTGAAATGAGGGACTTTGCTTTTATACACCCTACTTGACCTTTGTTTAGGCAACATGAGAGGTAACCCTAGAAAGTGAGATGGCGATCAAATATCGACTTACGTGTGTGAGTGTACAATTTTAAATATTTATCTTTTAAATTAGTGATCTAAATTAATTTTACATACAAATATGTTTCACTCCCTATTTTACTAACCATAGCATAAAATAAATATTAAATATTACTATTACAATATTACATAAAGGAAGCAATTACATAATAATAATAATTAAAGCAAATTAAATAAATAAGCAAAATAATAAATAATAATAATATAATTGGGTTAGTAAAAATAATAATAAATCACAATATATAAATAGGGTTAGTAATAATAAAAAGATCAATTTTTTATATAAACAATTATTATTTTAAGATTAATAAGAAAATATAAACAATTATATACTAATTATCATAAAATTTTAAGTTATATGCAAATTATAAAAATTAGGTTAATTATAAACATACTATGAAAATAAATTATAATTACAAAATTAAATTAGCAAGTTTTAATTATTTTTAAACATATACTAAAAATTATTTACATACAAGAATTAAATTATAAACAAGTTATAGAATATATACATATTAAGAAAATAAGATTAATTATAATTATATTTACAAAAATAAATTAAAAATTTTAATTATTTTAAACATATTTATATACAAGAATTAAATTATAAATAAATTATAGAAATATGTACATGATTAAGGTTTATAAATAATAAAATAGAATTAAATTTTAGGTAAAAGAAAAATTAGGGTTTGTGAAAATTATTAGGGTTTATATTAAATTAATTAGGTTTTTACAAAAAATAAACAATTTTTTAATAAAATTTTAAAAAAAGATGAATTCTAAAATAATATAAACATCCTATTTATTTTATTATTTGAATTTGTTTAAATAGAAAATTAATTAAATAACCAAAATCAAAGAAAAGAATGAAAAAAATAAAACCTGCTTGGGCTGGGATTTGAACCCAGTCCCTAAGCTTTCATCCTCCAGGACCAGCAATCCAACCACTGGGCCATGCGCGCGCTGGCATTTGAAACAGGGGCCTAATTCCTTTTGTTGATAACCTGGGATAAATCATGAAAAAGAAAGCAAAACAAATAACACAAAAGGCCTGGGGGGGATTCGAACCCAGGACCTTTACGCAATACACAAACACACTTACTATTCCAGCCGGGAGGGCGCAACTGATAACATATGTATCACAATAATTAATATATTAAGTTTAACAATTCAAATGAAAAAACAAGAAAATTGTTGAGGCCAGGATTCGATCCCTGGACCTTGGTCTCACACGCGCATCCCTTAACCAACTGAGCTAACACTGCAATTGTGACACAAAACCACAAACAATTCTAAAAATATTATGAATAATATTTGAATTCTAAAACGCGCGCGCTGGCTTCTTCTTCTTCCTTGGTACCTACAAATTTTGCTGCGTTTTTACATATGAATTTACCTGCGAATATTTCAAAACAGAAACCTACGAAAATTGGATTACCATCAAAACAGTGAAATTTCTTAAAATTAATTGGTGCATTATGATCCCCAGAGTTCACGTGATTGTTCTATGTTCTTAGAATTTATTTATGTTAGGTTTAAAGTAAAACCCTAATTGCTTGGCCGAAACCCTAGCCATGGTGAATCATGATACCTGCACGAAAAACTCAATTAAACTACCCAGAATCAATCCAGGGGTCATCACAAACATCATCCAGCAATCAAAAACAATTTAAATTCAGTCAATCAATGAAATTGAAATTTGAAAAATAAGCTTGAAGCCATGATTCGGTTTATGCAATTTAGGTCATGAAGATGCAATGTTATGATCCAAAATCACTCTATGAACATCCAGGAATAAGTTGCAACCTTCAAATTGCCTTGAAAGTGGCTGTAACTTGGAATCCGAATGTGACTTTTGGTGACTTTTTTTTATGTATGAACTTACTCTTAGAGGCAGGGAATCCGTGTCTTATGCATAGGGATCTCTTGTATACTTATACTAGACTGAATTAGGTCAAAAATATTGGCTCATTGTTTGGATATTTTGGATCAATGAGATTGAAAAAGACTAAGTCTTAAATTTCAAATATTTGTGAATTCAACCTTTCTATTTCAAGCCAATCACCATAATTCTTATATCAATTTGATCCAAGCCATATTTATGATTTTCTAGAAGCAAAATCTCATTTAAATATTTGATTTATCTATTTTATTTTGATTTTAAATGATTTTAAATGAATAAAATCAAAATAAATAAAATCAAAATAATAAAAAATCTGAATAAATGAGGGTTGGGTCGTGCATGAGGTATTTGTATGGATTGGATCATCACATGGCAAGCCCATTTAGAAAATTTTGGTTTTAAACCTCCATTTGCTTCATAAACTTCCCTAAAATTTCCCAACTTTGCAAGGGCACACATCCTTCAATTATAATGCTATGAGGGTGTTCTTGGACATTTTGGAAAGCTTGAAGAGTCCTCTAACCAAACCCATTGGTTTCATGTCCATATCATTTACCATTCTCAAGTTATGCCCTTTTGAAGTTGTTGACTTTTTGTTGACTTTCAAATGGACCTATAATGTCTTAGCTCATACCTTCCAAATGAAGCATTTTTGGGCTTGGCTTGTGAGACAAAAAGTTGTAGAGAATTCAATTTCCTTCAAAATGAGCTTTGGATGGAAAAAATGTGATGAAGCATGTGAAAGTTATGGCTGGTCAAAGTTCAGTTGACTTTTCCTGAGGAAACCCTAATTTAGAAACCTCTGATTCTTGATGATCTGAAATATCCTTGATGAATCATGATCAACCCTTGATCAAATGATGAATTTTACTTCATATACTTGATGTTGACAAAAAATCATGAAGTTTGACTTTGGTTTGACCACAGTTGACCTCAGTTTGACTTTTTAACTGCTTTGACTGATTTTGACTTATCTGATCATCTGACTGAGCAAACCTTTGAGAAAAGTCTTGAAACTTGTCATGGGGATTCTTAGACACATATAAGATGTTATGAAGCTCACTTGAAGTCTTGGAAATCCATTTAGCCTGATTAAAGTCAAAACCCTAGTTTTGGATGCACTGCTTAGGAGAATGCCTTGCCTGAGGGATTTGTCAAATCTTATGACCCATGACGAACTTTGTGAACCTTGTGAACCTCATAAGATGTCTTGTGAACCTTGTGAACCTCATGAAAGGTCTTGTGAACCTTGTGAACCTCATAAAGTGTCTTGTAAACTTCATGAACCTCATGAAAGGTCTTGTGAACCTTGTGAACCTCATAAAGTGTCTTGTAAACTTCATGAACCTCATGAAAGGTCTTGTGAACCTTGTGAACCTCATAAAGTGTCTTGTAAACTTCATGAACCTCATGAAAGGTCTTGTGAACCTTGTGAAACTTCTTAGCACACAAAGTCTTGTATTGTGAGGGCAAATTTTGGGGTGCAACAGCTGGATCCATCACATTTCACCACTTCAAAGTTTTTGCACCAAGAGCATTTTCTTTCGAATCCCCTCATTCTCTCACTCTCTTCACAAAAAAATCACATCTTCTGAATCCTTGAGTCACAAGGATCACTAATCCATCACTCATTCAAGCTGAAAGTGAAAGTTTAGAGAGGCGCCATTCAAGGGCAGGTTGGTTCAAAGCTTCAGATTCAAGCTCTCTCAAGCTTCCTCTTGCATTTATTTTGCAAGAGGAGATCAAAAGGAGTAGATCTGCAGCATCTGGAGTCTTATCTTGGTGGTTTTGAAGTGTCTTCATCTCAGGTAACTCACTGAATTCGTGGATCTAGAAATGATATTTGATGTATGCATTATGATCTGTGAAGTATGCTGAGTATTCTGCACTTTTTATTTTTAAAAATGCTTGAGAATTAAAGTTGTATTGATGATTTGAAGTTTTATGGTTAGAACTGTTTTGTTTCGATCTGTTTGATCCATTGCTCCATTGTGAATTTGAGTGCCATATTTGAAATCAGCATGCCCTAATTGTCTAATTTGGAGTGTTTGATTCATTTTAGTTGTGATTTGTTCATGGTTTGTGTTTTCCGGTGCCGGAGCCGTAGCTCCGGTCACCGGATTCTGGAATGAGTCCACCTGAGTTCAAATGAAGAAGACGATGCAATAGCCATTGGATTATGAGATCTGGACGTCCCTGGCTTTGCCAACGCATAAATGAGGCCATCTCCCTCTCACGTGTTTTTGTTTTCCTGAATTAATGTTCATGTTTCTCATCACACCACAATTATCATGTCCCCTAACTGCCAACCAATCAATGTGATGACTGTGTTTAATGAGCTGACCTATCTCACGCGTTCAATTAATCCATTGGTCTCTGTTTTTTCTGAATTTAAGTGAATTTCCACCACAATAATATGAGCTGCGCGGACTTTTGACTGGGCCTGACTTGCTAATCCCACCCCCCATGCGTATAAGCCCAATGAAATTTAACTGAGAACCCTTGCTGATTGCACCCCCTATCCCTTCTCATTTAGTTTCATTTCTTTTTATTTCCTTTTTATTTTCAGTTTGGTTTTTAATTTTTAATAATAGTTCTAGGCTTCCAAAAATTCTAAAAAAAAATTCATGAATGATTGTTTGAGTTTTCTCTAATTTTTGATATTTTTATTTTTCATTTATTTTTTATTTGACACGTGGAAATTAATTCTTTCTTTTAATTAATTATTTTTATTCCATTTTGAAGCATGCTAACTTGTCCATTTTCCATATTGATCATTATTTTGAATTTTTGGTTGATTCTTTTTGCTCTGGATTCATGATAAGGTGTAGTTCATTGGTGATTTTTGTTCTGATTTTTAGAATCTTGGTTAATTAATTTTGGCCTCTAACTTGTGAGTGAAGCCATTTAACCCTAATCCATGTTTGACCTCCCATTTGACTTGTTTAACTTCTGAATTTCTTTCCCTCCTTTTGGCATGTTGTTCTGGTATGATTGAAGATCACTTGTGCAAGGTTGTGGAAGTTTTGAATGCTCTTTTGACTTGTTTTGAATTTTTGTTCTTGACTTGTCCCATTTTGCTTCTTTTGGATCATTTGCTCTCTCCTTAGCTTAGAAGGGCACTTGTGCCAACTTCTTCATCTTGTTTAGAGCCTTATTAGGATGTGGGGACTTCTCTGAGTTTGAGTTTTGGTTTGTGTCTTAGGAATTTTGTGTTTGTTTGTTCTTGAAGTTCATTCAATTGCATGTATAGCCACATCACCTCCTTTGCTTTCTTCCTTCTCATAATGTAATTGTTTGACTTTATGCATCTCTTCTCTTCATCTCTCATGCTTCTTAGGCACTCTTCTAACATGATTAGGGTTCTAGTATTGTACCTTGGGTTTGTGTTTTTTGTTCATTGCCTTGCATCTTCTCATGTTTGTTTTGTTTTGCCATAAGTGATTCATGTTGCCTCATGTTGAGTTGTATAGTTCCTTTCTCATTCTTGTTCTTTGAGTTTGAATTTGGCATTTGTGTTTATGACTTCACTTCTGGTTGTGTGACTTTGGTTTGAAATTATGTTCATTTTGTGATGCATTTATGCTTGTGTCACTAACCATTTCAAGGGCTTTGGTAAGTGAGAGGTGTGGATGTGATTCCCACATCTCCAATTCTCGTCTTTTCTTTTCTCATTATTATTGTTCTAACCTTGTGATTGTTGGGCTTAGACCTTACTTCTTCCCCTTTCTTCTTTCTTCTTCTTCTCTTCTTCTTTCTTTCTTCTTTAGGATAGTAAGCCTCACTAACCTAGGATTTCCCATGCATGACAACAATTAGGATTCATTAGTCCCCCTTAGATTCTTTACCTTTGAGATCCTTTTGGTGCTCCCTTTCTCTTCTCATCTTCAAACTTAATTTTAATTCACTCTAATAAAGGTTGAGTCTTCCCATGTGACATGAGACTTTGCTATGAGTACTTGTACGCGTTCCGTTTCGGGGCGAAGTGTAGGTTATCCCTCGTGGTGGATAGGTCTTAGCATGAGATTACCTCACAAAGAAAAACATAAAAAAAACACTTCTTAACCAAAAATCACCAAAAACACTTAATAAATGCCAGTAGGTCAGTGTGTCTGAGCCTTCACTTGTGGGACTAGATTTGGGGATTTCCTTCATAGATAGGTGTGCCTCTTGCGCATTCCATTTCGGGATGATGTGAGACGTACATATCCCAGTAAGTAAGACTTAGGTACACTTACCTATGCAAACTTCAAAACAGAAAACTCATAAAAAAACAAACCAATAATAAGCGTCTTTCTTTCGGGAATTCTTTTCTCATCTCCTTCGCTCCGTCCGCGAACTTGCTCCTACTTGTCATTTTGCAAGACGGTTACGCACTCGTCGTCCGAGCCTGCAACACCTGAGCATTGACATAGGCAGTTCAAGCCTTAATTCACAAGCAATATTTTCTACCCCTAGTTAGGGGAACTACGGCGTCTCTGATCCTCATTGTCCAGATGAGGTACGTA
Source organism: Lathyrus aphaca (assembly GCA_963966055.1). Lineage (NCBI taxonomy): Eukaryota > Viridiplantae > Streptophyta > Magnoliopsida > Fabales > Fabaceae > Lathyrus > Lathyrus aphaca. The sequence goes on from OZ014523.1 coordinate 503,516,091, forward strand.
GGCAGCGGGGTAGGGCCCGTTCGAGCACAATCTTTATTTTCCCTACATTTTTCCTTTTCATTTCTTTTTCAGTTCCCTTTTCGTTTCTTTTATCCAGTTCAGTGCATTTTCTTTGCAGCAGCTTTCATTTCTTCACCCTTTGAAACAATTTCCTTGCAAGCATGGATCCCGTCGGGTACGGCGGACGATCTGGGATGTTAATACCTTCCTAGGTCGTAACCGACTCCCGAACCCAGTCTCTTTGGTTCGCAGGACCCGTGTCCTTCCTCTTCTTTCTTCTGGTTTGTGCAGCATTACCATTCCCGTTCCTTCAGGATAAAAATGCCTGGCTGGCGACTCTATTCTTTTCCATGCCACTTTCGCGTTTGTACCAGGATGGAAATCCGGGGAGCGACACCTACTAGAAGTGATAGACGAGGAAAAAGGTTCGGTTTTGCAAAGTTCATGAACCACACATCTTGGCTATTAAACTGGATAACATTGTCCTATAGGGAAGGAAGGTGTTTGTTAACTTACCTTGGTTCCAACAAGAGTATAAAAGAACTGAACCACCCAGAATGATGCATAAGGGCGATGCAAAAGAAAAGGACAAAGGTGATGAGAAAACTACAAAGAAGGATTGATACGAAGCGGCTAGAATTCTCATTAAAACTAAGAAAGTTTCTTTCTTGAAAGAAGAGGTTAGAGTTATTGTCAACGATAATTTGTTCAACTTAGTTATGATTGAAGATTTCCAATGTCGTGGGAGCAAAGAGGCTTTGGAGGAGGAAGATGAAGAGGTTCCTTCAGATTCTTTAGAAACATCCTCATGCTCAGATGAAGAAGGCGCTTGGGATTGTAATGAAGCATTTTTTGGGGAAGTGAACATTAATCCTAAAGAAGGGGTATATTAGAGAGAAGGGGATACAACAGGTATTGTGTCAGGTGGAAGGTTTATGGACTCAGACTTTGTATCGGTTGTTAAGGAAAGTACAAATGGTGGGACCACATCTGAAGGCTTTTCTGATGAGTGTGTTAAAATTAAACCTAACATAAGTGGTAAGACTGACAAGATTTATAAAGTGGAAAATTTTGAGGCTACCCTTGAAGGTGATAAGACCAGTAAAACCTTTTTACCACAATCAAGCATATCTTGCCGAGGAGTAATATAAACATTTTTTATAATCAGTTTATCAGTGGAGGTATGGTGGTTGACCTTGGGTGCTCAGACCCAATCTTTAGGCCCACAGGAGGATTTATTGGGCCTTCAAATTGGTCCAAAACCAAAAAGAAGAAACTGCTTCATGAGGTTTATAATTGTGTGAAGATCCCTTATTCTCTCTCATATTTCTCTACGCTTCTTCATGCTGCTGTCAAGGGGCCTAGAGAGAAGGTGATTCCTACGGCATCTTCTGCTAAGGTAGGTGCATCGTGAAGGAAGTCTAAGAGTTTGAACTCTGATTCAAATAAGTCTTTGTTGTGTTGTGAATTTATTACTGAGACTAACATAATTAGAGGAAATACCATGTGTAAAAAGATTCTTGACGATGTTCCTTTGAAGGTCTAGAAGTCTATTAAAAGCTTGGGGATTAATGGAGTGGTGGATGATTCTGCTTTTGAAAGTATTCTTAGAAATCTAGATAAAGATACCGTGAGTAAGAAGATGAATGTAGCTACTGGTGAAACATGAATATTGTAACTTTCAATGTTAGAGGGTGTTGCAGCTCATTGAAGAGAAGAAGGATTTCCCAAATTCTTAGTCGTTGGAATTCTGATATTTGTCTTATTCAGGAAACTAAAATTACAGATATGAATCATAACTTGGTTGAGAGTTTGGTGAAGAATCAAGATGTTGATTGGTCTGCGGTAAATTCAGAGGGTCGGTCAGGTGGCATAGTTACATTGTGGAATAGCAAATACCTAGAAGCGTGTGCTAGTTTTTATGGAAAGGGATATCTAGGTACTCATTTCTTGTGGAAGAATCAATACATATTGGTGGTTAACATCTATGCTCACTGCAATACAGATGAGAAAATAACCCTTTGGAATGATTTGATTTGTATCAAGAGCAGATTTCCTCATAGGGGTTAGATCATAGGAGGAGATTTCAAATCTGTCAAAAATTCAGAGGAAAGAAGAGGAAGGGTTGGAACTAATAACAGGGAAATAAGAAAGTTCAATTATTTTATTGAGGATCTCAACTTGATAGACTTACCTTCTGTTGGAAAAACGTTTACTTGGTTCAATTCAAACGGCAATAGTAGGAGTAGATTGGATAGATTTCTTGTTAAGGATTCGATTATTTCAATTCTATCTCTAAGGAGTCAGTTCGTAGGAGACAAAGATATTTCTGACCACCGTCTTGTGTGGTTAAAAACCAACTTTATTAACTGGGTTCCTAAGTCGTTTCGGTTATTCGATTAATGGTTTGATCATGCAGAGTTCTGTCCTTTTGTGTTTAATTCTTGGAACGCATACTCTTTTTTAGCATCCTCTTGGTCCAGTCTTCACAACAAATTTAAAGCCCTTAAGGTGGATCTGAAAAGCTAGAATACCAACTAATTTGGTTGACTGGACCTGCAGGTTGAAAACCATGTGGATCATATTAACCAAATTAAGATGAATTTGGCGTTCGATGTTTTAAGTCAAGATGGTGAGGCTATTAAGGTCAAATTGCATACACAGGAAGAAATATGGAAAAACTTGAGAAGGAAGGAAAGCATGATTAAGCAAAAATCTAGGATTAATTGGTTTAGAGACGATGACCTCAATACTAAATTTTTCCATGACTCCCTCAAGGTGAGACGTAGAGGAAATTGGATTACGACTATCAAAGTTGGCCAAGATGTGTTAGAAGATCCTAGTGGTATTAAACGCGAAGATAAGAGAATTTTTTAGATCAGATTTCAGAATTCAGCCCTCCCTAGAGTTCAGTTCAACATGGATAATTTGGCAATTCTTGAGGAGTCTGATTTTCTGATGCTTGAAGCTGATTTCTCTATAAAAGATGTTAAAAATGCAGTGTTTCATTGTGATGGGTTCAATTTCAAATTTATCAAAGCTTTTTGGGATGTTGTGGAACCTGATTTTTCTAATTGTGCCATTGGCTTCTTCAAGTTTGGTTAATTTTCTAAGGTGTTTGCTTCGTCGTTTATAGCGTTGATCCCGAAGGTTGATAATCCCCAAAGTTTTGAAGACTTCAGACCTATTGTTGCGGTGAGAATCGGATACCAAGCTATTAGGTGAGCTTGAATCGCAAAACTTTTATGTTCACCACCGACTTTAATTTAATCCAAAGGGAAAAGGGAAAAAGATCGTAAAAACCCTAAATGAGGAGAAACTAGGTTCGGGGGTTGATTATGCCTAGGGAAGGTGTTAGCATCCTAAGCATCCGCAGTATCCTACGGGAACCTCCTGTTAATATTTGTATTATTGTTGTTTATTGCTTGTTAAAATTATGGGAACCTAAGGTTTTTATTTCTAATGGTGCTCGCACAACATCGCATCGATGCCTACGTATCGGGTGTAGAATCAGAGCACTCGTAGTTCTCCTAAGGATTAACGAACACTTGATTATGCTCAAGGTTCGCGGGGAAGGTAAGTGTTATGGCAAACACTCACGTGACTTAACAAAGTCACAAAAAGTTATAAAATAAAACACTAAGGACCTAATGGCTAAGGACCTAAGGATGAGGGACCTAATTGCTAAGGTCAAAGAAAAAAGAAGGACCTAATTGCTAAGGTCAAAATGGTAACTAGGGATGGCTAAACTTCCTATGACGTTGAGTCAACTGCAGGAGTTCTTTCCCTTTTGGATTTGAAATGCGAAAAATAAAGTAAAGTAAATAAATGAGGGTGCAAGCTCCTAAGTCTAAGGCATAGGTTGCTACTTGCAAAAATTGAATAAAGTAAATGGAAATGCAAGATAAAAGGGCTTAGTAACCGGGCTATGGCTCGATATATGGATCGAGAATGCTGAGGTTGAAAACAAGCGTGGTGCGTCAATTTGTTTAAGTTAGAAAGCTGTGAAGTGTAAAGACTGTGCAGATGGCGATCGTAAACGACCGACTTACGTGTGTGAGTGAAGTGTATGTGAAGTCACTTGGCGTTGGACCAAGGATTTATTATTTTTGAAATGAAGTTAGTATGGTGTAAAAGCGCGAAAAATAAATAATAAATAAATAAGGTGACATAAATTATGAAAATAGAATGAAATGGATTAAATAAATTAAATAGAAAAAATAATGAATTAAATGGAAAGAAAATAAATAAATAGAAATAAAATGCAATGGCCTCATATGGGTCACGATTAATCGGAAACGATTTATCGTGACCTTCGTCATATCATCGGCCCTAAATAGAGAAAAATATAAATAAATAGAAATGATTATCTAATATTTTACAATTCTCTAAATAGCAAGACAAAACAAAATAATAATAGAAAGAAAATGCTAAAATGAAAATGCTTTATTTTATTTTATTTTATATGTACTTAAACGAGAAAATAAATTATCTAAATTTGATTAGTTAAAATTAAATAAGGGTTAATGAAATAAATATAAAGAAAATACAACATTTGGTTTTTTAGATTTTTTTTGAAAAGAAGATGGCTGGAAATTAAATAAAAAACTATACAAAGTATTATAAAAACAAAAGGGGTGTCGCGCTGGATTTGGTGGGGTGAGAGTGTGAGAATCAGATGGGCTTAGGACCCAACAACAAACATTATCAGAAACATAAAAATAAAAATAAAAATAAAAACAAAAAAGCGATATTCCCTGAAAACCACGGTTTAGGGACATAACCAAAAAATAATAAGAGAAAAAAACTTCATCAACAAAATGCAATTCAAAACCAGATTGAAAAAAAGTTGTCTGAAACCCACTCTCCAAGCTCTCACTCGCGAATCATCTTTCCTAACTCTCGGATTCTTCCCTGTCTCTCAACTCACAGTCTCGCTCTCAATGTTGGTCTCTCTCCATCTCTCGCTCACTCGCAAGTCTCTCGCCGCCCCTCTCTTGCGATTTGTTCTTGGTCACGGCGGCGGTGATGGTTCGGACAGATCCGAAAGGGTTCACTCATGGTGGTTTCGAAATAGTGGTGGTTGAGCGATGGTTTCGGAGGAGGTCTTATGGTGGTCGACAATGGGTTGATGGCGGAGGTTTTGAAGTTTGTGTTGATGGTGGATTCGCGGAGGGTTTTGGCGGTTCGCGGTTTCGGGTTGGGGCTTGCTCGCGGTTTCGGGTCGTGGGTGGTTTACGAAAGGCGGCGATGGTTATGGTTTTGGCTTCCACAGTGGTGAGCGATGGCGGCTTCGACTGATTTAGGTTGGTGGTTTTGGCTAGTGTTCATATTTCGTCGGTGAGGGAGGGTTTGAAATCAGTTTCTCTGTTCGTTACTTCTTGCGGTGAAGATGAGACAGTTTGAGTTGATATCTTTGGATTGTTCAATCTTGTAACTCTCTTGGATGAAGGAGGTGTTTTGATCTGATACTTATGAGGTGATTCAACCCGAAACTTCTGCGGTGTTGTAGTTTTTGCTCTACTTGGTGACTTGATCAGAACCTTGTTATGTTGTGATTCTGTCCCAAACTTGTCTTGTGCCTTTGTTACTCTATTTCGTGATTCGTCCACAAACAACATGAGGTAGTTTTATCCGAAACTTTGATGCTTTTTTCTGGTTACTCTAGCTGGTGATTCCATCAGATACTTATACGGTGATTTGATCCGAAATTTGTGTGTCGTTGTTGACATGACAGGTGAGGGTCGAAGTGGTTGAAAGGGGTTTACGGTTTGAGGCAGCAGTGAATGGTCTTGGCTGTGGCGGTTTGGTCAGTAGTTTGAAGTTATGCGGGACAGTGGGTCGGTTCTCACTCACAACTTGGGGTCTCTCAATCCCATCTCAGGTTTGGCTCTGTTTTCGTCTCACAAATCACTTCGTCTCTCTCAAATCTCACTTGTGATTGAAGCTTTTCGGATCTGGTTTTTGTTTGTGGGTATGGTAGTGAATATGTGATGGGCTGTTTCAGGTTGGTTCGGACGCGGTGATGACGGTGATGGGTGTTTCAGGATTGAAGGTAACGAAAAGTCAACGGCAAATCATATTTATTGGTGCTGGCTGTGTTTTCTTTGGTTTGTTTTGAAGAGGAGCAAAGAAGTTTAAGGTGAGTATCCAGTTTCTTGTATTTGTGATTAGGGATGGTAGTGATGGCTCTGGTTTCTGTTTGGGTTGGCTAATTTTGTGTTCTGATGTTTGACAGTGGGTGTGAATGAAGGCGATTGCGAGTTGGTTGTGGTGGCGGTTATTTTTGTGAGGATGGCGCGTATTGATGCTTATTGTGGATGATTAGATGAGTTTGTGTTTGCTGTGAGGTTGGAGTGTGTCACTGATCGCAGGTGGTTCGCGGTTTAAGGCTGAAACACGGTGGGTTGAGGTGATGAACTCTTATGCGGCTTGTTTTGAATTTGTGAATCTGTTTTTGGTTTATGTTGGATTCTGAGTGTTCTTGGATGGTTAGCTGGACTTGTGATGTTTGGGATTATAGTTTTGTTTTTGGATTTGTTTTCACCGTTTGAGCGTGAGTTTGTGATTGTTTGTTTTTTGTTTCCAGGTGGCCTTGGTGAAGATTTGTGTGCGGAGGTGAAAGGGTAATGATTTGGTTACGGCGGAACAGATTTGGTTTGTGGGAATAATAAAAAAAAAAGCAGGATTTTGTTTCTATTTCGTATTTTGTTTTCACAACTTCCGCTTCTCAATCACTCATCTCCTTTTGTTTTGATTTGGTTTTTCAGGTTTATGTGAGTTTGTGAAAGAAAGAGGTTTGGAGGTTCTGTTGTTGAAGGTGAAAGGTGAAGGTGTGGTGAGATGAACGGCGCGGCTGGGTGGATGGAAGGTGAGTTGGTCGCGGTTATTAATGGTGAAGGGTTTGGCCGGAATGGTGGTTTGATGTATGACTTCGGATTGGCTGAGGTGAGATTGGGTTTCGGTAGTGATTTTTTTGTTGTGCACTGTGTTCTTACTTCTGTTTTTTTCTCATACACTTGGTTCAAAACTTGGTGTTTCCTTTTTTAGATTTTGGTGGAAGCTTTGGGTTTGAAGGCTATGGTTATGGCTGCTGTTTTGTGATTAAGGTTTCAATGGTGACCAGTTGGCTGAAAGTGGTGATTTTGTGAGGGTATGTGATGATGCAGAGTGGTTTATTTTTTGTTGTGAACTTTTTTGAGTCATATGTTTTTTTGAAGTTTCTTAATATGAAGCTTGTTTTTGTATATACAGATTTGAATGAAGTAAAAAAACATTATCTATGAACAAAAGCTAAAAAGGTGAAGGGAAGGAGGACCGTACCGACCCGAATGTTATCGGGGTGAAGAATCCTCAAGGTGAGCTTTATATCCTTCTGAACTTCCTTATTTTCTCCCTTTCTTCCTCTTCTTTTTTTTATGGTTTTTTGAACTGAAGTTGGGGCTGAACTTGATGTTTTGGTGCTGTTTGTGTGGTAAAATGTTTGGTTTATTTTTTGTGTTTGAGAGCTGTATTGGCACTATGTTTGTGTGATTTTTTGGGGTTATTTTGTGGCTTAGTTGAGACTGTTTGTAGTATGTTTTGTGAATGTAACAGTAGTCTTATATGGCTTGGTTCATCTATATTTTTAATTTGAAATTCTGTACTGGTTACTTGTAGGTGAAGGGTTGGAGGCAAGGGGACAAAATCTGAGTTTTTGTGGAGGAAGTGGAGCAGGAAATGCAGGTTGTTGGTGGCTGCATGCTGAATTTTTGGGACTGCTTTGTGTTGCTGCATCTTTTTGTATTTTTGTGTTGCTATTTTTTGTACACTTTCTTTTTTTTTATATGTAATTGTAACTAAACAACATTATGGAATAAATTTAATTATTTACACTAAAGCTTGGTTTATACTTGGCACTTAATATTGGAAATGAGAGTTTTAAATTAGAATCTAAATATAATACTTAAGTTAGAAATGAATTAAAAAAGAATTAAACTTAAAAATTAAAAATAACTTATAAACTTAAATAAATAAACTTGGAACTAAAATGAATAATAATAAAAAAAGAAATTGGAATTAAATTAAAAATGAAATCTTAAAAGAAAAGTAAATTAAAAATAAATTAGAAATTGAAATTAAATTAGAATAAACTAAAAAAATAAATTGGAAAATGAAATTAAATTAGAAATAGAAACTTGAAAATGAGTTGAAAAAGATAAAAAAATAAAATTGGAGATTAAGAATAAATTAAAAATGGAGATTAGAAAAAAAATGAATTAAGGATAAAAGTTAAAATTACATTAGGAAATAAAAACTTGAAAAATTGAAAATAGAAATAAAATTACATTTGAAAACTTAAAAATTGGGAATAAGATTATATTATTTCTTAATCAAAACTTTGAGAATAAAAATAAGAATTGAGTTTTAAAAGTTAGAAATTAATTAAAAGTTGGAAATGAGGAATAGAAATTAGATTTAGGATGGAAGCTTAGAAGTGAAAAGAAATAAGAATTAAAAAATATAAGTAACTAGAAAATGAGAAGAAAGTAACAGAACATAAATCGGGAAAAAAAAAAACCCTGCTAAATGCGATAAATGTATGATTATGATATGAGCGATTAGGGGTAAAATTTGGGGTGTGACAGTTGCCCCTATTTAAATAACTTTACCAGATGGCATGAATGACGATAGACACTCATGAGATCAGGGTGAAAGATATTTAAATACAGAAATAACCGGAAATTTTGCCCCTAAACGCAATGTTATGCTGGACTACAAAACTATCTAACTCTGCAACTCTTATGCAATGAAATGATGATTATGGTATGAATGACCAGAATGAGAATGTCGACGACCACAAACCAAGACTCACTGGGGGATGACAGACACTGGGGATGACAAACACTGGGGATGACAAACGAAAACGGGAAATATTCAAAGTGATAAATCAACAGGTTCAAGTGTAACTGTTGACACTAAGAATAACAAAAGACGGGAACAAAAGGAGATCCAAATCGTTGGATCAACAAACACAGACAAAACAAAATAAAATCAAAGTGACTGCACAGTGGCTCGATGCGACCAACTAGCACTAAGAATAAAACAAGACAAAGAAATACGTCGAAGTGGTTGACCAATGGCTCTATGCGACCAAATGACTTTGAGAAATAAAAGCAACAACATATTCAAAGTGAATGCGCAGCGGCTCGATGCGACCAACTGACACCAAGAATAACAAAATAAATACTCAAAAAGAATGTGCAGTGGCTCAATGCGACCAACTGACATCATGAATAGAAATGACACAACAATTCAGAGTGAATGTGCAGCGGCTCGATGCGACCAACTGTCTCTGGAAATGATAAACCTAATATTCAAAGTGAATGCGCAGCGGCTCAATGCGACCAACTGACACTAAGAATAATCAACAAAAATATTCAAAATGAGTACGCAGTGGCTCGATGCGACCAACTAGCATTGGGAAAGACAGACAGCTTATTCAAGGTGAATGCGCAGCGGCTCGATGCGACCAACTGACACCAAGAATAACAAAATAAATACTCAAAAAGAATGTGCAGTGGCTCAATGCGACCGACTATCATTGAAAAATGGAAACGACACAATATTCAAAGTGAATGCGCAGCGGCTCGATGCGACCAACTGACACTAAGAATACAAAATAAATACTCAAAAAGAAATGTGCAGTGGCTCAATGCGACCAACTGTCACTGAAAAACATAATATTCAAAGTGAATGCGCAGCGGCTCGATGCGACCAACTGACACTAAGAATAATCAACAAAAACATCCAAAAAGAATGTGTAGTGGCTCTATGCGACCAACTGTCACTGGAAATGAAAATCATAATATTCGTAGTGAATGTGCAGCGGCTCGATGCGACCAACTGTCTCTGGAATAATCAACAAAAATATCCAAATAGAATGTGCAGTGGCTCAATGCGACCAACTGTCATTAAGAATAAAAAAAATGACTCAAAATTCAAAGTGAATGCGCAACAAGTTAAAACCGGTTGACACTAAGAATGATAAAGACAAAGTAGTCAAAGTATTCAAAATGGTAAATTAGCAGGTTCAAATGTAACTGCCGACACTGAGGATAAAGAAGGAAATCACATTGACCTAGTAGTGGCTCTATGCGACCAGCTAACATCGGGGATAGAATGGAGATCACCCAAAGATGAATCAACGGCTCTAAGCGACCGGCTAACGCAGAGAAGTAACAACAAAACATGTTGGAGTTTTCAAATAAGATAAGACATCCAACCTCTGGAAATTCCTTCAGGAACCATCAGGAGAAAGGGTACAAGTATGTACAAAATCAAATGGGCTTGGATTTTAAGCAAAAGGTTTCAAAACCTGCTTAAAAGATTTTTGCCAATGACAATTGGACTTCAAGGAGACATTGGTGGTCATAAAGACAAATACCAAACACAATTTGAGGTCCACAGGGGACACCAGCAATTACTGGGGACAAAACATTGGTAAACCAAACTTCGGGTACCAACAACAATGAATTCTCAAATGAACACTAACGATATCTGGACTTGGAGACAGACAGACGACAACTGGGGAAAGACAAATGCTAATGTCAAATGCGCATGATTGAGCATGATGCGAATGATCATGATATGCAAATGCTGACTCTAAAGAGACAAAGAGTTGACAAGACTCAAAAAGGAGTAGGCTCTCAACACCAATACTCAAATGAGAAATATGAAAAACACTGAGGAGATGTCTTCGAACTTGGAAATCATGCTTGGTCCAAGGATCCATCCAAGAGTGTTATCAGTTTTGAACTTCTATGGAGATTTCTGTAATAATAGCATAAAAGTGTTGTTGCAAACCAGGACTTCTTGGGGAAACAGAAGTTTTTCTTTCAATTTTCCAAAGTCAAAGAAACTTAAAAGTTTTTCAGTATGTTTTCAAAAACATTTCTCTTTAAAAAAAAAACTTGTCATTTTCAGAGTTAAATTGTAATCAAGTGATGGCATTTTGCATAACAAAGAAAATAAGAAGCTGAACAAAATTCATAGGCAAAGTTTGTATTTTATTCAAGAATGGTAGCTTGCCAATGGCAAAAACTCCATGGGAAATTACAGTTTGAAAATGGCAATGGGGAAAGGTCTACATTGAATCCAACGACCACTACAATCCCTAATAACTAAGACTGCCCGACACCTCGCTTCCGACGAGAGCAAATGGATCGATCTTCCAGTATGATTCTTCAGTAATGGTAAACACCGTCTGATACAGTCAAATGCCTTTGTCCCTAACTTTTGCCTGGATCGCCCTTTCGGGTTTTCAATCCACCGGGACGCTCTTTTTTGCCTAAGCCGCCCTTTCGGGTTTTCAACTTAGCGAGCTCTTATTTTTCATTTTTTATCCCTAACTTTTGCCTGGATCTCCTTCATAGGTTTTGATCCATCGGGATACCCATTTTTGCCTAGGTCGCCATTTCTGGTTTTCGACCTATCGGGTTTTATTTAGGCATAATATTTTTTGACTGCATCAGAATTCACCGGGTGCTTCAGCTGTTCACCATCCATAGTTGTAAGGATTAAGGAACCTCCGGAGAATGCCACCTTCACAACATATGGACCTTCATAGTTAGGACTCCATTTTCCACGCATGCCTTTGTGGACTGGCAAGATTTTCTTGAGTACAAGATCTCCTTCCTTGAATTCTCGGATGCGGACTTTCTTGTCAAATGCTCTCTTGATGCGCTTCTGGTACAACTGGCCATGGCACATGGCGGTCATTCTCTTCTCATCAATGAGGTTCAGTTGGTCATATCTGCTCTGGACCCACTCAGCTTCCTCCAGTTTGGTTTCCATCAAGATCCTCAAAGAGGGTATCTCTACTTCAATAGGGAGAACTGCATCCATCCCATACACCAGAGAGAAAGGGGTTGCCCCTGTTGAAGTGCGCACTGATGTTCTGTATCCGTGTAAAGCATATGGTAGCATCTCGTGCCAATCTTTGTAAGTTCTTACCATCTTTTGCAGAATCTTTTTGATGTTCTTATTTGCAGCTTCAACAGCTCCATTCATCTTCGGGCGATACGGAGAAGAGTTATGATGTTCAATCTTGAATGTCTCACACAACTCTTTCATTGTTTTGTTGTTCAAATTGGTCCCATTATCTGTGATGATTCGGCTTGGGATCCCATAGCGGCAGATAATTTGGTTCTTGATGAAACGGGCAACCACTTGCTTTGTCACATTGGCGTAGGAAGCTGCTTCTACCCATTTGGTGAAATAATCAATTGCAACCAAGATAAACCGATGACCATTGGAGGCTTTAGGCTCAATTGCCCCTATCATGTCAATGCCCCACATTGAGAAAGGCCAAGGCGATGATAGAACATTCAAAAGTGTCGGAGGTACGTGCACCTTGTCGGCATAAATCTGGCATTTATGACACTTCCTGGCATACTTGAAACAATCTGATTCCATGGTCAACCAGAAGTATCCAGCTCTCAAAATCTTCCTGGACATGGCATGTCCATTGGCATGTGTTCCAAATGATCCTTCATGGATTTCCCTGATCAGTAGGTCTGCTTCACGTTTGTCCACACATCTGAGCAGAACCATATCATGATTTCTCTTGTAAAGCACATTATTACTGAGGAAAAATTTGGACGCCAATCTTCTTAAAGTCTTCTTGTCTAAATTTGTTGCATCAGCTGGGTACTCCTGATTTTGCAAGTAGTTCTTGATGTCATAGAACCACGGTTTCTCATCAGTTTCTTCTTCGACCAGTAGACAGTAGGCTGGTGCAGTTCTTCGCTCGATTGTAATGAGCGGAGCTTCATTAAGAAATCTGACTTGAAACATAGATGCCAACATAGCCAAAGCATCTGCAATTTGATTTTCTGCCCTTGGAACATGATGGAAAGTGACTTCATCAAAGTATTTGATCAATTCCACAATGTGGGCACGGTATGGGATCAACTTCTCGTCACGGGTCTCCCATTCACCTTTGACTTGATATATTACCAAAGCTGAGTCTCCATATACATCAAGGATCTTGATTCTAGTATCGATTGCAGCTTCGATACCCAAAATACATGCTTCGTACTCTGCGATGTTGTTTGTACATTCGAAACATAATCTGGCTGTGAAGGGAGTATAACCACCATCGGTTTTCATCAAGACAACTCCTACACCATGCCCCATGTAGTTAGAGGAACCATCAAACATCATCTTCCAACGGGACCCTGGCTCGGGACCTTCATCTGGATCTGGAACTTTGCAGTCCTTTATCAGCATAATATCTTCGTCCGGGAAATCGAATTTCAAAGGTTCATAATCTTCGACAGGATGATCAGCAAGGTATTCAGATAAAACACTGCCTTTGATAGACTTCTGGGTTACATATTGGATGTCGTATTCGGATAACAACATGTGCCAACGGGCGAGTCTTCCAGTCAAAGCAGGCTTCTCAAAGATGTACTTTATTGGATCCATTTTCGAGATCAACAAAGTAGTGTGACAAATCATGTACTGCCTGAGGCGTCTGGCCGCCCATACCAAGGCACAGCAAGTCTTCTCTAAAAGCGAATATCTGCTCTCACAGTCTGTGAACTTCTTGCTTAGGTAATAAATGGCGTGCTCCTTACGACCAGTTTCATCTTGTTGGCCTAACACGCAACCCATGGATCCCTCGAGCACAGTTAGGTACATGAAAAGAGGCTTCCCTGGAGTAGGTGGGATCAAGATAGGAGGTTCTTGTAGATAAACCTTAATCTTCTCAAATGCCAGTTGACAATCAGGACTCCACTCAATTGCTTGATTCTTCCGGAGTAACTTGAATAGAGGCTCACAAGTAGCAGTCATGTTGGAAATAAATCTGGAGATGTAGTTCAATCTTCCGAGGAAGCCTCTGACTTGCTTTTCTGTCTTGGGAGCTGGCATCTCTTGAATTGCTCTGACCTTATCCGGATCTACTTCAATACCTTGTTGACTAACAATAAAACCAAGTAACTTTCCTGATCGGACACCAAAAGTACACTTAGCTGGATTCAGTCGCAGTTGGAACTTCCTGAGGCGCTCAAATAACTTCAAGAGATGATTCAAATGATCCTCCTCACTCTGTGATTTGGCAATCATATCATCCACATAAACTTCTATCTCTTTGTGCATCATATCATGAAAAAGGGTGACCATTGCCCTCTGATAAGTGGCCCCTGCATTTCTGAGACCAAATGGCATAACCTTGTAACAATAAGTGCCCCATGGTGTGATGAATGTAGTCTTTTCCATATCGTCAGGATCCATCTTGATCTGGTTGTATCCTGAAAACCCATCCATGAAGGAGAAAACAACAAATTTAGCAGTGTTGTCAACCAAAGTATCAATATGTGGGAGAGGGAAATCGTCCTTCGGACTGGCTTTGTTCAAATCCCTATAGTCCACACACATTCTGACTTTGCCATCCTTTTTAGGGACTGGCACAACATTAGCTACCCACTCAGGGTACTTCGCAACTGCGAGGAATCCAGCATCAAACTGCCTTTTGACCTCTTCTCGAATCTTCAAAGCCATGTCTGGTCTTGTTCTTCGAAGCTTTTGCTTTACAGGAGGACAATCTGGTCGAAGAGGTAGCTTGTGGACCACTATGTCTGTGTCTAAGCCGGGCATATCCTGATATGACCATGCAAACACATCTACATATTCTCTGAGAAGCTTGACCAATCTTTCTCTGATGTCTGCCCCAAGTGTTGTACCAATCTTGACTTCCTTCTTGTCTTCATCAGTGCCAAGATTGATGGTCTCTACCTGCTCCTTATGTGGCTGAAGATCTGTGTGCTCATACTCAGCTAATCTTGCCAGTTCTTCGGGAATGTCACAATCTTCCTCACTTTCATCTTCCGCTTGGTAGATGGGCGAATCAAAGTTAGGAGAGAATGTAGAGTCATTGGATTCAACAGGGTTTTCGTTTATTCTGCATATGATAATGATTTGCTTTTATTAAAAGTGGAAAATAGAGAAATGCAAAAGGAAAAGCTTTTTTATTGGTTTTGAAAGATTGCCATCTTCTTTTAAAAGTGAAAAGAGAGAAAACAGTAAATGATCAAAGTAAGAGTTTAACAAAATGCCTTCATTGATAATAACTTTAAAAATGAGAAGGGTCCCTACAAAATACTCACATAGCCTTGGGCAGAGCTAGGGAACTTTGAAAACACAAAAAAAAACAAATTACTTTGACAATGGAAAAAACTCTGGGATCTCGACTGCTTCCCAATTGTCCAAGGCTTCTTCACACTGATACACCAGATGATTCACATCTTCATCTTCAGAAACTCCATCAATTGCATTGACTTGATAACCAGCACTGGAAAACACCTCTTGAATGGTCTTCGGTCGTCCTTTAACGGAGGTTGACGCTCCTTCCTTCCCATGAGTTGGTTTGTAACCCAACCCGCAACGATCTAGCTTCTGCTTGACTTCGATGACATCACCCCAACCTTCATAGCTTCTTTCTTCAATGGTGGAAATGGTACTCTTCAGCGATGCAAAAGATGGGATACCCTTCCCTTTTGGTTCCTCTACTTCCAGAAGGACAGCATTGGCTATCTCAAGAGCTTGGAAAGAAGTTTCCAAAGCATCTTCATCAGCCTCAATATAACTAAAGGATGAAAGGTTGCTAACCATAAGATCTTCTTCCCCAGACACGGTTACCAGCTTGTTATCAACCACAAACTTCATCTTTTGATGCAGGGTAGAAGTGACTGCCCCAGCCGCATGGATCCAAGGTCTTCCCAGCAAGCAACTGTAGTTGGGATTGATGTCCATAACCTGGAAAGTGATTTTGAAGACCTGTGGCCCAATCAAGATTGGTAGGTCTACTTCTCCAATAACAGTCCTTCTTGAACCATCAAAAGCTTTTACAATCAGTGCACTGGGCCTCATCTCTGCCCCTTGATAAGATAACTTAGCCAGTGTTCTCTTCGGCAAAACATTCAATGAAGATCCTGTATCCATAAGAACTCTTGCTAAAGTATCCTCTTGACATTTCACTGATATGTGGAGAGCACGGTTGTGGTCTAAACCCTCCTTCGGAAGATCCTCCGTACTGAAACCGAGGTTGTTACACGCAGTGATATTGGCAATGACTCCGTCAAACTGATTCACTGTTATATCATGCGTAACATGAGCTTGGGCTAGCAACTTCTGAAGCGCACTTCGATGAGCCGGAGAATGCATAAGAAGTGATAGGATAGATATTTTGGAAGGCGTTTGATGTAGCTGATCAATTACCTTATAATCACTCTTCTTTATGATTCTGAGGAACTCTGCATCCTCTTCTCCCAAGACTACCTCTTTATCTTTGTTGGCAACAGCTGGAATGACTTCTTTAGGCGGAGCCGTATTGGCTTGCTGGGTATATACACGACCACTGCGAGTCAAACGACCTGCACCTGCTATATCAGTACTTGCAACTTTTGAACCTTCCTTCTAATTAGCTTTATCAATCCTCTGATGAACTTTCCCTGTATCATACTTCCAAGGAACTGCTTTAGTGTCTTCATAACGGAAAGAGTTACTCCTTTGTTCAAATCTTGGCTCAGGTATATTGAAAATTGGCACCACAGATTCTGGAGTATTGAGGACAGGTTGAATTCCTGAAGATTCAGGCAGGTTGAACACTGGCACCCAGGTAGAATTAGATTCCGGCAAGTTGAAGATTGGTTCAATTACTGCCACTTCATTCCTCTTCGTATGACCGCTCACTTGTAAGATGCCTTCATTAATAAAATCTTGAACATCTTTCAGGACCAATTCACATCCCTTTGGACTATCAACACAACCTTCGCAATTCTTATGACAACTCTTCAGTATACCCGTCTCTACTAACTTCGCATGGAAGTCTCTGAGCGGGGTCTTAATCTCGGTGGCATTGAAAATCAAACCTTCTTCGGACTCATCAACAATAGCATTTATAGACCCATGCTTGGGTAAAGGATTATCTTTGACATTCGGACCAGTATTCCCAAATGACAGAATGTTCTTCTCCATCAAATCTTTCACTATGTACTTCAAAGCATAACAACCCTCCAAATCGTGCCCTGGGGCACCTTCATGGAATAAACAGTGAGCATTTGGGTTGTAATTTGGTGGGAGAGGATTTGGTGGAGGACCCAGAGGCCTTGGAGTAACCAAACCTCTCTTCAGCAGTGAAGGATATAATTCAGTATAAGTTATAGGGATTCGAGGATTAGGAGGCCTTCCTCCTGGTCTTCTATTCTGAAAATTGGGATTTGGATGAGGAGCTGGAGTCCTCTGCTGGTAGGCTGAAGCATTGGGTGCTTGTTGATAGCCTGGATTGTTGAGCATTGGTTGATAAGGTTGAATCATTGGAGCCGCTTGTTGATACATCGGTACTGCTTGAGCTGGCCGATACATGGGGACTTGTGGATTAAATGATGGTTGAACCGCCGCTACATAAGGATGTTGGGCATACTGTTGTTGATGAGCATACTGCTGTTGACGAGGATACTGCTGTTGAGCCATAGGTGAAGGTCTCTGCCAAAGCGGATTTCTTCTTTGACCTGTCATTATGGCGTTCGTCTCACCCTCCTTCTTCTTGTGGAAGTTATTGGTAAATTTCTTGCCAATATTCCCACTGCCAGTGCTGGAACTGCCAGATGCACCGCTCATCTTTCCACTCTTCAATCCGAGTTATACCTTGATTCCTACAGCCACTAAATCAGAGAAGCTAGCAGTTATGCTCCCCACCATTCTCTCATAGAATTCTGGTCGCACAGTGTCAACAAACCAGTCAGCTAATTCTTTTTCAGTCAATGGGGGCTCTACTTGAGAAGCGGTCCCTCTCCACCTCTGAGCATACTCTTTAAAGGATTCAGACTCTTTCTGGGACATGCTTAGCAATTGCCTCCTATCGGGAGCGAGGTCCATGTTGTATTTGTATTGTTGGATGAAAGCATCTGCCAAGTCTTGGAAGCTGCGGATCTTCGACTGGTCAAGCGTCAGATACCATTTAGAGGAGATTCCCTTCAGACTGTCTTGAAAGCAGTGGATCATTAATTTATCATTGTCCACCTGCGCAGCCATTCTTCGATAGTACATCAAAAGATGGTTCTTAGGACAAGTTGCACCCTCATACATATCAAAGGTGGGTATCTTGAACTTAGGAGGTATTACCAATCCAGACACCAGACACATCTCTCTGGCAGCAGCCCCAAAGATCTGGTCACCTTCAATCGCTCTTAATCTTTTTTCAAGGGTATCAAAATTCTCTTGCATTTTCACATGTTTCTCATCTCCGTTTTCAGACATATCTGGCGCTTCATACCCCTGATGGTCATTGAAGTACGGTTGAGCACGGGTGTGCACAATGTCTTGTGTAAAATTAGCAACTGCATGATTTTCTTCATTAGTCACAGGAACAGTTTGTTGAGCAGCAAATACATGAGGAGGAGGCACAAAGCCTTGAGCAACAAATCCTTGGGAGGAAGGAATAAAACCCTGAGCAGCAAATCCTTGGGAAAAAGGAATAGAACCCTGAGCAGCAAATCCTTGGGAAGAAGGAATAAAACCCTGAGCAGCAAATACATGGGGAGGAGGCACAAAGCCTTGAGCAGCAAATCCTTGGGAGGAAGGAATAAAACCCTGAGCAGCAAATCCTTGGGAAGAAGGAATAATACTCTGAGAAGCAAAACCTTGAGAAGGAGGGAAGAAACCCTGGGCAGCAAATCCTGAAGAAGAGGGAATAGCACTCTGAGCAGCAAAACCTTGAGAAGGAGGGAAAAATCCAGGAGGAAACCCAAAAGGAGACCAGGTCACAGGAGTAGTGACTGATGATGTAGGCTCGGTCGTTGCAGTGACAACTTCAGTCGTTGCAGTAACAATTTCTGACACCACAGTCCGTTGGGTATCCATCTTCGCTCGAATGACTTGCAACATTTCCATCATCTGACCCATATCTCCACGAATATCAGAAAGCTCTTCGTTAACTCTGTCCATCTCTAGGTCTCTTTCAGCCATCCTCTTTCTGGCTTGAGCTCGAGTGTAGTATTTGCGTGAGAGCCTCAGTGTGAAAGCTGGAGAGCAGATGACGGGAATGAGTTTCATGAAAAAAAATGCAAATGCAATGCCAAATGTATGAGTGCAATGCAAAAATGAAATTTTATTCAAGGAACTTAAGAAACAATTTGCAAATACCAAGGAACACATAATAATCAAAAGGATATGATTTCATTAAATTCAAAAAGTGATACAAAGTCTTGAGTACACTTTCAAAAATCCCAAACAAAGTTTAATAAAGATAAAGACAAAGTCCTAAGGAGATTCTCCTAAAAGCCTCAAGTTGAGCTTCTCGATTTGTGCCTTCATCTGAGCCCTTTCAAGCATAAGTTGATCCACGATCGACTTCCAAGAAGTGTCCTCTTGAGTACTGGAGGAAAATAAATCCTCTTGTGCTTTCCTTTTCTTGCTGGAGAGCTCTTCTTCTTCCTTCATCTTCAGTTGTCTTCTAAGCTCTTCATTCTCACTGCTGATGATCTGATGTCGATTCTTCCATGCATTCTTCTCTCGAATCTCTTTCTCCAAATCAATCTTCAGCTTCTCTGCATCATCCATAAAGATTAGAATGGGTTTCTTGAAGGTCATAGGATCCTGGCGAGGGTAAGGCATCTTCAGAATGATTGCCCTATCTCGTACCCATTGGAGATAGGGTTCCATAGAAACACAATTCGGCTTTCCCAAGCTACTCCTCCCCTTCCTATGGATGCACTTCCAAGCTTGCATAATCTGTTTCTTGAGCTCTGGTTCTTCGTCATCCTTAAAGAAAATTCCTTCCACCTCAACACTCTTAGGCTTGTCCTTCAACGGATATCCGAGTTGGCGGCGAGCCAAAACTGGATTATAGCTGATTCCCCCCTTAGTGCTAAGAAGAGGTACATTAGCAAAATCACCACAGCTATCAATAATCAATGCTCCATCATAAACACGGTTGTACCAGCTAATGTCAGAGTGGGTAAGAGACATGATCCTTTGTGACCACCACAAACCATCCTTAAGGTTCCAAAATGAAGATGACTTAGGCAAGTGCGAAATAAACCACTCATACAACAATGATGCACAACAAGTAATCATCCCTCCCTTATGGAGATTCCTCAGATGGATGGAATGATAAGTGTCTCCGAGCAAAGTAGGGACCGGGTTTCTCTTCAGAAAGATCTTGATGGCGTTCAGGTCGACAAAGTCCTCAAAGTTTGGGAAAAGTAACACTCCATATACCAGCAGAATAAAAGTCGCCTCAAAAGCTTTCATATCCTTCACATCAACAAAATTCTTGGCCTTTTCTATCAGAAACTTTGTAGGGAATCCAAAAATCTTTCCTTTATAGGTCATATTTGCCTTGACCTCAGGAACACTCAAGTATGTCGCCTTTGCAATCTCCGCTTCTTCAGGGTCCTTCTCTAGAACAGGGAATGGAAACTCATCCTTAACACGTGATCCCACCAGAACTGAATACTCTTCCAAAGTAGGCGCCAATTGGTAATCAGGGAACGTAAAACAGTGGTAGAGAGGATCATAAAACTGGAGCATGACAGAGAGCAACCTTCCATCCCAATCAGTCTTAAGCAAAGCTAAAAGTCTCCTATGCTTCTCCATGAAGGCTTCTTGATCCAAAACCAAATCTCTTAACTTCCTTAGGTCTTCAAGTTTGGGAGTTTTGAATGTGTACTTGACAGTTTTTCTTCTTCCAAAGTCCATGATGATACCTATGATATTTGCAAAGATAAAGTTTCTGAGTTCCTTGAATAAATGGTAAAAATGATGCTTCATGATGCGTGAATGCAATGAATACACAAACACAAACAAGGCTTAGGTTCAAAGCTTGCATGAGGTCAAAGGTTCAACCCTCCCAAAAAGGTATGTACTATGAGTTTATTTGTACCTGTTCAACGGGTTCTAAAGTTCCCAGAATCACTGTCCCATCTTTCGGATATTACCGACTTCCCAACTCGACTTGGTAATCAGTAATATTCTCAAGAGAGTCTCATCCGAGTGTAGTATCGCGTATCAACTATTTTGGATTTGCACCCTCATAGTCATCGCACTACATCCCTAAAAAGGCCAAGTGGGGGTAAATGTTCTACGGTCCTCAGCATTAATGGCTCTCAGGTCGAATATAGTAATGTTTTCACGACTGAACTCGATCAATAAAACTACATCCGAGGAGGCCTCCGCTGAGTGGTGGTGTCTCAAGTCAACTTGGTCGGGACTCAACTCCCTACAAGCCTTCTTGAATATACCACCGTCCTAACTTATTTGCACTCAAGTCCGGGTTAGGACTTATCTCACCACACATGGAACACCCAACAAAAATCCCAAATAATAACAAGCAATACAACAACAAATATACAAATATACAAGGTGGGCTTAACCCTCAAAAATAGTGTCCCCAGTGAAGTCGCCATTTCTGTTGCGGTGAGAATCGGATACCAAGCTATTAGGTGAGCTTGAATCGCAAAACTTTTATGTTCACCACCGACTTTAATTTAATCCAAAGGGAAAAGGGAAAAAGATCGTAAAAACCCTAAATGAGGAGAAACTAGGTTCGGGGGTTGATTATGCCTAGGGAAGGTGTTAGCATCCTAAGCATCCGCAGTATCCTACGGGAACCTCCTGTTAATATTTGTATTATTGTTGTTTATTGCTTGTTAAAATTATGGGAACCTAAGGTTTTTATTTCTAATGGTGCTCGCACAACATCGCATCGATGCCTACGTATCGGGTGTAGAATCAGAGCACTCGTAGTTCTCCTAAGGATTAACGAACACTTGATTATGCTCAAGGTTCGCGGGGAAGGTAAGTGTTATGGCAAACACTCACGTGACTTAACAAAGTCACAAAAAGTTATAAAATAAAACACTAAGGACCTAATGGCTAAGGACCTAAGGATGAGGGACCTAATTGCTAAGGTCAAAGAAAAAAGAAGGACCTAATTGCTAAGGTCAAAATGGTAACTAGGGATGGCTAAACTTCCTATGACGTTGAGTCAACTGCAGGAGTTCTTTCCCTTTTGGATTTGAAATGCGAAAAATAAAGTAAAGTAAATAAATGAGGGTGCAAGCTCCTAAGTCTAAGGCATAGGTTGCTACTTGCAAAAATTGAATAAAGTAAATGGAAATGCAAGATAAAAGGGCTTAGTAACCGGGCTATGGCTCGATATATGGATCGAGAATGCTGAGGTTGAAAACAAGCGTGGTGCGTCAATTTGTTTAAGTTAGAAAGCTGTGAAGTGTAAAGACTGTGCAGATGGCGATCGTAAACGACCGACTTACGTGTGTGAGTGAAGTGTATGTGAAGTCACTTGGCGTTGGACCAAGGATTTATTATTTTTGAAATGAAGTTAGTATGGTGTAAAAGCGCGAAAAATAAATAATAAATAAATAAGGTGACATAAATTATGAAAATAGAATGAAATGGATTAAATAAATTAAATAGAAAAAATAATGAATTAAATGGAAAGAAAATAAATAAATAGAAATAAAATGCAATGGCCTCATATGGGTCACGATTAATCGGAAACGATTTATCGTGACCTTCGTCATATCATCGGCCCTAAATAGAGAAAAATATAAATAAATAGAAATGATTATCTAATATTTTACAATTCTCTAAATAGCAAGACAAAACAAAATAATAATAGAAAGAAAATGCTAAAATGAAAATGCTTTATTTTATTTTATTTTATATGTACTTAAACGAGAAAATAAATTATCTAAATTTGATTAGTTAAAATTAAATAAGGGTTAATGAAATAAATATAAAGAAAATACAACATTTGGTTTTTTAGATTTTTTTTGAAAAGAAGATGGCTGGAAATTAAATAAAAAACTATACAAAGTATTATAAAAACAAAAGGGGTGTCGCGCTGGATTTGGTGGGGTGAGAGTGTGAGAATCAGATGGGCTTAGGACCCAACAACAAACATTATCAGAAACATAAAAATAAAAATAAAAATAAAAACAAAACAGCGATATTCCCTGAAAACCACGGTTTAGGGACATAACCAAAAAATAATAAGAGAAAAAAACTTCATCAACAAAATGCAATTCAAAACCAGATTGAAAAAAAGTTGTCTGAAACCCACTCTCCAAGCTCTCACTCGCGAATCATCTTTCCTAACTCTCGGATTCTTCCCTGTCTCTCAACTCACAGTCTCGCTCTCAATGTTGGTCTCTCTCCATCTCTCGCTCACTCGCAAGTCTCTCGCCGCCCCTCTCTTGCGATTTGTTCTTGGTCACGGCGGCGGTGATGGTTCGGACAGATCCGAAAGGGTTCACTCATGGTGGTTTCGAAATAGTGGTGGTTGAGCGATGGTTTCGGAGGAGGTCTTATGGTGGTCGACAATGGGTTGATGGCGGAGGTTTTGAAGTTTGTGTTGATGGTGGATTCGCGGAGGGTTTTGGCGGTTCGCGGTTTCGGGTTGGGGCTTGCTCGCGGTTTCGGGTCGTGGGTGGTTTACGAAAGGCGGCGATGGTTATGGTTTTGGCTTCCACAGTGGTGAGCGATGGCGGCTTCGACTGATTTAGGTTGGTGGTTTTGGCTAGTGTTCATATTTCGTCGGTGAGGGAGGGTTTGAAATCAGTTTCTCTGTTCGTTACTTCTTGCGGTGAAGATGAGACAGTTTGAGTTGATATCTTTGGATTGTTCAATCTTGTAACTCTCTTGGATGAAGGAGGTGTTTTGATCTGATACTTATGAGGTGATTCAACCCGAAACTTCTGCGGTGTTGTAGTTTTTGCTCTACTTGGTGACTTGATCAGAACCTTGTTATGTTGTGATTCTGTCCCAAACTTGTCTTGTGCCTTTGTTACTCTATTTCGTGATTCGTCCACAAACAACATGAGGTAGTTTTATCCGAAACTTTGATGCTTTTTTCTGGTTACTCTAGCTGGTGATTCCATCAGATACTTATACGGTGATTTGATCCGAAATTTGTGTGTCGTTGTTGACATGACAGGTGAGGGTCGAAGTGGTTGAAAGGGGTTTACGGTTTGAGGCAGCAGTGAATGGTCTTGGCTGTGGCGGTTTGGTCAGTAGTTTGAAGTTATGCGGGACAGTGGGTCGGTTCTCACTCACAACTTGGGGTCTCTCAATCCCATCTCAGGTTTGGCTCTGTTTTCGTCTCACAAATCACTTCGTCTCTCTCAAATCTCACTTGTGATTGAAGCTTTTCGGATCTGGTTTTTGTTTGTGGGTATGGTAGTGAATATGTGATGGGCTGTTTCAGGTTGGTTCGGACGCGGTGATGACGGTGATGGGTGTTTCAGGATTGAAGGTAACGAAAAGTCAACGGCAAATCATATTTATTGGTGCTGGCTGTGTTTTCTTTGGTTTGTTTTGAAGAGGAGCAAAGAAGTTTAAGGTGAGTATCCAGTTTCTTGTATTTGTGATTAGGGATGGTAGTGATGGCTCTGGTTTCTGTTTGGGTTGGCTAATTTTGTGTTCTGATGTTTGACAGTGGGTGTGAATGAAGGCGATTGCGAGTTGGTTGTGGTGGCGGTTATTTTTGTGAGGATGGCGCGTATTGATGCTTATTGTGGATGATTAGATGAGTTTGTGTTTGCTGTGAGGTTGGAGTGTGTCACTGATCGCAGGTGGTTCGCGGTTTAAGGCTGAAACACGGTGGGTTGAGGTGATGAACTCTTATGCGGCTTGTTTTGAATTTGTGAATCTGTTTTTGGTTTATGTTGGATTCTGAGTGTTCTTGGATGGTTAGCTGGACTTGTGATGTTTGGGATTATAGTTTTGTTTTTGGATTTGTTTTCACCGTTTGAGCGTGAGTTTGTGATTGTTTGTTTTTTGTTTCCAGGTGGCCTTGGTGAAGATTTGTGTGCGGAGGTGAAAGGGTAATGATTTGGTTACGGCGGAACAGATTTGGTTTGTGGGAATAATAAAAAAAAATGCAGGATTTTGTTTCTATTTCGTATTTTGTTTTCACAACTTCCGCTTCTCAATCACTCATCTCCTTTTGTTTTGATTTGGTTTTTCAGGTTTATGTGAGTTTGTGAAAGAAAGAGGTTTGGAGGTTCTGTTGTTGAAGGTGAAAGGTGAAGGTGTGGTGAGATGAACGGCGCGGCTGGGTGGATGGAAGGTGAGTTGGTCGCGGTTATTAATGGTGAAGGGTTTGGCCGGAATGGTGGTTTGATGTATGACTTCGGATTGGCTGAGGTGAGATTGGGTTTCGGTAGTGATTTTTTTGTTGTGCACTGTGTTCTTACTTCTGTTTTTTTTCTCATACACTTGGTTCAAAACTTGGTGTTTCCTTTTTTAGATTTTGGTGGAAGCTTTGGGTTTGAAGGCTATGGTTATGGCTGCTGTTTTGTGATTAAGGTTTCAATGGTGACCAGTTGGCTGAAAGTGGTGATTTTGTGAGGGTATGTGATGATGCAGAGTGGTTTATTTTTTGTTGTGAACTTTTTTGAGTCATATGTTTTTTTGAAGTTTCTTAATATGAAGCTTGTTTTTGTATATACAGATTTGAATGAAGTAAAAAAACATTATCTATGAACAAAAGCTAAAAAGGTGAAGGGAAGGAGGACCGAACCGACCCGAATGTTATCGGGGTGAAGAATCCTCAAGGTGAGCTTTATATCCTTCTGAACTTCCTTATTTTCTCCCTTTCTTCCTCTTCTTTTTTTTATGGTTTTTTGAACTGAAGTTGGGGCTGAACTTGATGTTTTGGTGCTGTTTGTGTGGTAAAATGTTTGGTTTATTTTTTGTGTTTGAGAGCTGTATTGGCACTATGTTTGTGTGATTTTTTGGGGTTATTTTGTGGCTTAGTTGAGACTGTTTGTAGTATGTTTTGTGAATGTAACAGTAGTCTTATATGGCTTGGTTCATCTATATTTTTAATTTGAAATTCTGTACTGGTTACTTGTAGGTGAAGGGTTGGAGGCAAGGGGACAAAATCTGAGTTTTTGTGGAGGAAGTGGAGCAGGAAATGCAGGTTGTTGGTGGCTGCATGCTGAATTTTTGGGACTGCTTTGTGTTGCTGCATCTTTTTGTATTTTTGTGTTGCTATTTTTTGTACACTTTCTTTTTTTTTATATGTAATTGTAACTAAACAACATTATGGAATAAATTTAATTATTTACACTAAAGCTTGGTTTATACTTGGCACTTAATATTGGAAATGAGAGTTTTAAATTAGAATCTAAATATAATACTTAAGTTAGAAATGAATTAAAAAAGAATTAAACTTAAAAATTAAAAATAACTTATAAACTTAAATAAATAAACTTGGAACTAAAATGAATAATAATAAAAAAAGAAATTGGAATTAAATTAAAAATGAAATCTTAAAAGAAAAGTAAATTAAAAATAAATTAGAAATTGAAATTAAATTAGAATAAACTAAAAAAATAAATTGGAAATTGAAATTAAATTAGAAATAGAAACTTGAAAATGAGTTGAAAAAGATAAAAAAATAAAATTGGAGATTAAGAATAAATTAAAAATGGAGATTAGAAAAAAAATGAATTAAGGATAAAAGTTAAAATTACATTAGGAAATAAAAACTTGAAAAATTGAAAATAGAAATAAAATTACATTTGAAAACTTAAAAATTGGGAATAAGATTATATTATTTCTTAATCAAAACTTTGAGAATAAAAATAAGAATTGAGTTTTAAAAGTTAGAAATTAATTAAAAGTTGGAAATGAGGAATAGAAATTAGATTTAGGATGGAAGCTTAGAAGTGAAAAGAAATAAGAATTAAAAAATATAAGTAACTAGAAAATGAGAAGAAAGTAACAGAACATAAATCGGGAAAAAAAAAAAACCCTGCTAAATGCGATAAATGTATGATTATGATATGAGCGATTAGGGGTAAAATTTGGGGTGTGACACCTATTATCTTGATTAGCAGCGTTTTGAAGACGATTTCCAAAATGCTTGCGAAAATATTGGGCAGTGTCATTCACAAGTTGATCTCTCCATCTCAAACAACTTATATCCATGGATGGCAACTGATAGATGGAGTGCTTATGGCCAGTGAAACCGTCGATTTTGTGAGAAGATTTAATAAGAAGTGTATTATGTTTAAAGTGGATTTCGCAAAGGCTTATGACTGTGTTGATTGGAACTACCTTGAATATATGCTTATTAAGATGGGTTTTGGAAATATTTGGTTGAAGTAGATTCTTGGATCTGTCTTTAATATTTATATGTCTATGTTAATTAACGGCAGTCCTACGAAGGACTTCAAGGTGAATAAAGGCTTGAAGCAAGAAGATTTTTTTATCTCATTTCCTTTTCGCAACCGTGTCAGAAGGTTTGGAAAGTCTAATTAACACTGTTATTCATCTCAATATTCTGAAGGAATTCTAAGCCTTTGATTGCCCTTATGCTAGTGTGTTACAATTTGCTGATGATACTCTATTGTTTGGTGATAGATTGTTGCACCCCAAAATTTGCCCTCCCTAAGACAAGACATTGTGTACTAAGAGGTTCACAAGGCTCACAAGGTTCATAATACATCTCATGAGGTTCACAATATTCACAATTAGTCAGAAAGTTTGACAATTCCCTCAGACAATGCATCCTCCTAAGCAATGCATCTTAAACTAGGGTTTTGACTTTCATCAGGCTAAATGGACTTCCAAGACTTCAAGTGGGCTTCATAGCATCCTATATGTGTTCAAGAATCCCCATGTCAAGTTTCAAGACTTTCCCAAAAGATTTGCTCAGTCAGATGATCAGATAGGTTAAAATCAGTCAAGGTAGTTAAAAAGTCAAACTGAGGTCAACTGTGGTCAAACCAAAGTCAAACTTCATGATTTTTTTCCAATATTAAGTATATGAAGTAAAATTCATCATTTGATCAAGGTTTGATCATGATTCATCAAGGAGATTTCAGATCATCAAGAATCAGGAGTTTCTAAATTAGGGTTTTCACAGGAAAAGTCAACTGAACCTTGAGCAGCCATAACTTTCACATGCTTCATCAAAAATTTTCCATCCAAAACACATTTTGAAGGAAATTGAATTCTCTACAACTTTGTGTCTCACAAGCCAAGCCCAAAAATGCTTCATTTGGAAGGTATGAGCTAAGACATTATAGGTCCTTTTAAAAGTCAACAAAAAGTCAACAACTTCCAAAGAGCATAACTTGAGAATGGTAAAAGATATGGACATGATACCAAAGAGGTTTGTTAGAGGACTCTTTAAGCTTTCCAAAATGTCCAAGAATACCTTCATAGCATTAAAATTGAAGGATTTGTGCCTTTGCAAAGTTGGGAAATTTTTGGGAAGTTTATGAAGCGAATAAGGCCTTAAAACCAATTTTTGCTAAATGAGCCCACCAAATTGCCATCCAATCTTTACAAAATCACCAAGCACGATCCAACCCACACCTTTTCTGATTTTTTACATTTTATTTAATATTTATTTGAATTTTATTCATTAAAATACAAATTAAATTAAAATAAAATATGAAAATCATATATTTGGAAGGGATTGTGATTCTAGAAAGTCTTAATATTCATTTAAACTTGATTGATACCATATAATTTCAGATCATACCAATATAGCAATGTTAGATCAAAATATTTCAAGTTTTAAAGACAAATCTTTTTCAATCTCATAAGGTCCAAAAGTCCAAAGGATTGGTTGGTTTCTTGACCTAATTTCATTATATGATATATATACAACATTAAGACAAGCATTACACACGAATTCACAGCCTCAAAGACAAGTTTCAAACTTCAAAATACATCAAAGAAATTGAAATTCAGATTCTAAGATTTCGTGGCTTTTCAGGTGAACTAAGGGCACCAATCTCTTCCTTGATGATTATTGAACATCATTGCAACTTCAACATCATCAAAACACCATGAATTCGTGACAACCGAATTCATATTTTCATTCATATTTCAAATTTTCGGTTTCGATTATACATACATTATACATTGAATCTAATGCCATATTATTGATTGTTATGATGCTTGAAAGCTTTCTGGATGTTTTAATTCGGTTTTAGGTACAGGATTGAAGATTCACCATTGTTAGGGTTTGAGGTAGCCGTTTAGGGTTACTCAATTGAACTAATATAAATGAATTTTAAGAACGTCAATGAATTGTGTATGATGTAAGGATCATGTTTATGTGATCAATTTGTTGAAATTTTACGTATTAAGAAAGATCCAAGTTTCGTAGGTTCTTGAAGGTGAGAAAACGCAGGAAAATTCGCAGGTATAATCGCAGGAAAATTCGCAGGTATGATGAAGAAGATGAAGACCATTGGCGCCATCTGGAAATTTCAAATTTGCAACTTAATATTTTTTGAATTTGTTTATGTTATATTACAACTAACGCGCTTGGCTCAGCTGGTTTGTACGTTTGGCTTGTAAATGAATGGTCCTGGGTTCAAACCTCC
This sequence comes from Lathyrus aphaca, assembly GCA_963966055.1. NCBI lineage: Eukaryota > Viridiplantae > Streptophyta > Magnoliopsida > Fabales > Fabaceae > Lathyrus > Lathyrus aphaca. The sequence continues at coordinate 503,545,514 of OZ014523.1, forward strand.
CCCAGGCCATTTTGTTTTGTTTTTATTTTCAGTGTTTTTGCAGGTTAAAAATAAAAGAATTATTGCCCTAAACATTATCACCAGCGCGCACCTGGCCTGGTGGCAGCTTTGTTTGTCCAAGGGTGGAAAGGCCTAGGGCGTGGGTTTGATCCCTGCCCTAGGTAAGTTTGTTTTCTCATTTTTTTTCTTATTTATTTGTTTTAAATTAATCCAAATTATATTTTTCATATGAAAAAAAATTATTTTAATAATATGTAAATATATATATTAACTTCATATTTTCTAAAAGATCCCTAGTTTATTTTCTAAAACTTTAATCTCAGTTTATATTTAATTAAAATATGTATATATTATTATCATATATTTATTTTGTAAATAACCAAATTAATATTGTAATTTAAATTATAAACCCTAATTTTATCTTTAAAGATTCTAACCCTAATTCTATTTTCTAAAAAACATGTAACCCTAATTTCCAATCCTAATTTTTATTTAATTTAAATATTAAACTTAATTAAATTTTTCTAATATCTAATTAAATAATTAATAATGTTTTCTTTATAAATATTTATTCTATGTTTTCTTACTATATTATTTTCTTTCAAAAGTTCTTTAAAAATGTTTATTTAATCTAAAAATATTTAAATTGTATATATTTCTTGTATAATCTTGCTAACCTCTTTCTTCTTATAATTATTCTATTAACTAACCATTTTAATTATAATTTCATTACTATATTTATTTATTGTTTATATTATAATGTAACTGCAAAAGCCTTGTAATAATCTTAGGTTTATTTTTGTCTTTATTTTATTATTCATAAATATTTATATTGCCATGGTTAGTAACTATAGGGAGTGATAACATGTTTGTGCTTTAAAATTAATTTAGAATCACTAATTTAATAAGATAAATATATGAATATGAACACTCACACACGTAAGTCGATCTTTGATCACCATCTCACACCTTCTAAGGGTATTCCTCATGTTGCCTAACTATAAGGTCAAGTAAGGTGTCTTAAAGCAAAGTCCCTTTTCAAAAAATATCATCAAGTCCCTTTTAAGATTATAAGATCAAGTCCCTTCAATGTTGCCTATGGTAAATGATCTTGTCCCTTCGAATAAGAGATGATAAGTCCCTTCGTATTGCTAAGACACCTTACAGTTGCCTAAACACAGATGTCCCTTCACATGTCCCTTATAACATCAAGGTAATGACTACCTATTCCTTAATAATAGGGATAGTCTTACCATTGAAAGAACATATAAGAACAATAAAGATTTAACATAGGGTAGGTTCCTCTTAAGTATTTGCTCACTTCTTCAAAATACTTTATTACACTTCACATTTCAAACAAATTTTCAAAAAAACAAAGTCTTTATATACATCCATACAAGGATCATTATAAAGTACTTAAGAAAATTTTTAATCACACACTACATTTTTCAAAACAATTTAAAGTGAGCTATGTAACTAAGAGCCCATGGATAACCATGGATACGAAAGGTGCTAACACCTTCCCTTTGTATAACCTTCCCCCCGAACTCAAAATCTTTTAAGGTCTTTCCTGTTCTTTTATGCCCTATCCTTTTGGATAAAATAAAAGTCGGTGGCGACTCTTACTATCCGCAACATTTAACTAAAGTCAGTTCTCCCACCGTGTTACAGAACTGGCGACTCTGCTGGGGATAATATTAAAGAGGGGTACCCTTAGGAATTAGATCACTTTAAAATTGTTTTCTTTGTTTGCTTTACTTTACTTGTTGGGTGCTCTTATGTGTGAAAGATCCTAACCCGGATCTAGTGTACCTCAGGTAAATGGCAATAGACCAAGGAACCTGTACGGCGTATACCGATATGGTTGAACTGGTGGCCATAGTTAGTGTGACTTCTTGGTTGGTGCTTATGTTCCTTAAGTAAAGTTGAGGATAATATGAGGCTGCCATATGTTGTCAATACACTAACTAACTTTTATAACCCTAGTTATCCCATCTTGGCCTTTAGAAAAGTAGTGAGATAACCGGCTTTGGTGTAGATTGAAGTTGGTTGATACTCGATGTTACACTCATTGAGATTCTAAACTTGGAGGGTTTTGGTTGGCAAGTAAGTTGCCTACTGAACAACCACCCTTGTGAAGGATCAATGATATGGAGATCCCTTAGAACCTGGTTACTTTTGTAGGACAGGATGAACCAACTAAACTTCAGGGGAGGGTACTTACCTTTAAACCTCATGCAAGCCTCTAAACCTAGGGCTATTGTGTGACTTGTTTGTGTGTGCCACATGTTTGTGTTTGAGCATAACATCATAGCATCATCATGCATCATAAGCATAGCATTTTCACTAACCATTTCAAGGACCAAAAGATTTATCTTTGTTCTTTGTTACAGGTCATGGCTTCTGCTCGTAGGAATACTATCTGAATCAACTTTGTAGGAATACCTCCTAAGCTTAAGGAATTGGTCTCTCAAGTTTCTGAAAACTCCCAATTCATCAAGAGGCATGGTCACCTATTGGATCTAGTCACTTCCGGGTTCAATGAAGACATGATGAGTGTTCTGTTTCAGTTCTTTGATCCTAAACATCATTGTTTCACATTCCCTGACTATCAGTTGGTTCCTACAATGGAAGAATTCTCCAAATTATTGGGTATACCTATCATTGATCAGAAACCTTTCACAGGCTTAGAGAAAGAGCCTAAACTTGACGTTATTGTTGCAGCCCTACATTTGAAGAAATCAGACATTGTCCTAGAAACAAGGAGTAGAGTTAAGGGTATTCTTGCCAAGGTATTGATGGAGAAAGCTCAAATGTTCCTGAAGGCTATGAGTTATGATGCTTTTGAGGAGGTCTTAGCCCTACTAATCTATGGCTTAGTATTGTTCCCCAATCCAGATCAGTTCATAGACGTACACGCCATCAATATATTTCTGACTCGCAATCCAGTGCCTACATTACTTGGAGACATCTTACACTCTCTTCATACCTGTACTACAAAGGCACGAGGAACTTTGATGTGTTGCATACCTATATTGTCTAGGTGGTTTATTTCTCACCTTCCTCGATCAGTGATGAAGAATGAACAAGGGTTCAGGTGGTCCAAGAGGATTATGTCACTTTCTCATTCAGATATTCATTGGTGCTCTAGATCTATGGAGAATGTTGCTATCATTGACCGTTGTGGAGAGTTCTCTAATGTGCCACTCCTTGGCATAAGAGGGGGCATTACCTACAATCCTTCCTTAGCTCTACGTCAGTTTGGTTACGCTCGGAGTGATGAACCTCATGACATGCTTATTCAAGGTATTGTGTTCGACTACGACAACGATCTGCAAGGTTACCGTCAAAGGTTCATACGAGCATGGGGTAAAGTGAACAAGGTTGACAGCAAGACTCTGGAACCCAAGTACACCATTCCTATGGAACCTTACCTCAGATGGGTGCGATCTCGTGCTCAGACTCTTATGATGCCATATCCTACCATCCTGCCAGTTACTATGGAGCCTGTTGCTGAAGGAGATACTTCTTATATAATTCTTCATCCAGACATGCCCACTGACATGGAAGATTTACAAAGGTCCTGGATCCAGTTGAAGGAGCAAAGAGATACTTTTGAGACTCATTACAAAGCAAGTCAAGAAAGAATCCTGGAGCTAACAAAACAACTTCACGAGGAGCGGAATCTCAACTCATACCTCAACACAAAGAGGAAGCATCCATGGGAGACTTAAAACCCCATTTTTGTATTCATTTCATTTTTATTGTAAGCCCAAGGGGCAAACAAGTTTATTACTAATAAAAGTTTACTTTTTGGTTGTTTAAACAAATTTAAATCCTGCGGTCCTTGAAAACATTGCATACGCATTTACATACCATACCATTGTATCACAGGTTTCTTATGTACAGGTATCTTATCTTCTCGCTGTTTATTTCAGCAGAAATGGCTCTTGAACAGACCGTCAAAGACCTCTAGGCTCAGAATGCATAATTCCAAGAGTTGATTTTGAACTTGTCCAAGGGGCAAGATGAGTTGAAGACATTGTTGACTAAGAAGAATAAGAAGACTAGAAGATCAGGATGCCTTATCAATATGGGAAGAAGGTTCAGAGGTCCTATCAAGACCAAGGAACAGGTTGATGATTATGAGTCTGAAAATTCTGAGAAAGAGGGAGGTAGTCTCCATGATACTGTGGGAGATTCTGATTCTGAAGCAAATTATTATCATGATCCTAATGAAGATAAGTACAAGATGCTGGTAGACAGGATGAATGCCATGGAGTTACAAAAATCTTATGGGCTTGATTTTGAAGATCTGAGCTTAATATCTGGAGTGGTTATACCTATTGGTTTCAAAGTTCCTGCTTTTGTGGTGTATGATGGTGTCTCATGTCCCAATCTGCATCTAAGGTCCTATGTCCGGAGGATTCAACCACATACTGCTGACAAGAAGTTATGGATTCATTTCTTCCAAGAGAGCTTGTCTGGAGCTCAATTGGAATGGTATTACCAATTGGAAAGTGTCAATATTCGTGATTGGAATGATCTTGCTGAGGCCTTCTATAGGCAATACCAATACAATGCTGATTTAGCACCTACTCGCATGCAGCTCCAAAGCATGTCAATGGGTGCTAAGGAGAATTTCAAGGAGTATGCCCAGAAATGGAGAGACCTGGCTGGCAGAGTTCAACCTCCTCTGACTGACAGGGAGCTAGTAGATATGTTTATGAGTACGCTTAGTGGTCCTTTCTATAGTCATCTCATTGGAAGCTCATCATCTGGTTTCACTGAGCTGATAATGACTGGAGAACGTGTGGAGAGTGGTATAAGAAGTGGTAAGATACAGGTGGGTGCCTCTTCATCAAGCACTGCAAAAAAGCCCCTAGTGGAAAGAAGGAGTCTAATGTTGTGTATGGTCAACCCAGTCGTAACAAAAGTCACCAATTTGTGGGAGCAGTTCACATTTATAATCCTACTTCTGCAGCACCAGAGCTACCACAAAACCATCAACCAAAGCCTAGAAGACAATTTACCAAGATCAACATGTCACTGACCCAAGCCTTGCAACACATGTTGAAAGGGGAACTCATTACTTTGAAGGACCCTCCTCAGAATCCTAATACTTCCTCTCCTCGGTACAATCCTAATGAACGATGTGCTTATCATTCTAATTGTCCGGGACATGACACCAACAACTGCTGGATATTGAAAAACAAGATTCAAGATATGATTGAAGCTGGAGAGATTGAATTTGACCCTCCTGGGACTCCAAATGTGATTACTGCTCCCATGCCAAATCATGAGAAGACTGTTATTGTTGTTGATGAAGTTTCATATGTTTCCTCAGTAGCAGATGTGACTACTCCTCTATCTGTTATTAAGAAGAAGTTGGTACAAGCTGGATTCTTTCCAGGTTGTAATGAAGATTGTTTTTATTGTGCTTACAAACCTGATAACTGCTGGAAGTTGAAGGATGGTATTCAACGCCTCATGGACAATTACACCATATTGTTTGAGATGACACCTTCTGTGGAAGGTATGGTTAAACATCTAACTCAAGGTACGGAGGTTGAAGAGGTGGACATGGTTGATAAAGTGCCAGTGAAGATTACCTCAAAAGGCCCTGTCAAGATCTCTTCCAAGGGTCCTATCAAAATTACTGCTGAAGGTTTGGTGAAGACTGTTGCTGAAGTTAGAGTGCCTCCCATGATTATTACTACTCCTGGCCCTGTTCCTTATACTTCTGATAAGGCTATACCTTGGAATTACGGTTCTGATGTTTACATTCATGGTGTTAAGCAGGAACCATTGACTAATACACCTGTTACTAATGATAACCTTGATGTTGATAATATTGTTGGATCTAGTAAGATCACCAGAAGTGGAAGAATTTTCTCTCCTCCGGCTACCTCAAAAAGTGCAGTTACTCCAACTACTACCTCCACTTCTGAGCCAAGTGTTGATGCTCGGGGAAAAGGTCCTGTGGTTGAATCTGTGCAAGCTGAGGCACCGACTGCTGAGAATCTTTCTAAACAGATGGAAGAAGTGCTGAAGATCATTCGCAAGAGTGATTATGATATTGTTGACCAATTGGGGCATACTCCCTCCAAAATTTCCATGTTGTCTTTGTTGCTGTGTTCGGAGGCTCATGCTAAAGCCTTGATCAAATTCTTGAAGACTGCCCATGTGCCAAATGAGATTGCTGTGGATCAGTTTGAAAACTGTGTGGCACATCTGACTTATGATAATGGGTTAGGTTTTTCTGATGCTGACTTGACCCTTGCTAAGAGAAACCATAACAGAGCTTTGCATATCTCCATTGAATGTAGGGGCACTACCTTGTCTCATGTGTTGATAGACAATGGTTCTTCATTGAATGTACTTCCCAAAGAGGTTCTGAACAAGCTCAGTCCTGAAGATGTTGTGTTAAGACCAAGTAATATAGTGGTAAGGGCCTTTGATGGCTCAAGAAGAGTGGTACATGGAGAAATAGACCTCTCGATTAAAGTAGGCTCTCAAGTCTTCAACTCTACTTTCTATGTGATGGATATTCGTCCCGCATACTCCTGTTTGCTTGGGCGCCCCTGGATCCATGGGGCAGGTGCTGTGACCTCCACCCTACATCAGAAGTTGAAATATCCGGTGAAGGGAAAGATCGTCACTGTTTATGGAGAGGAAGAATATATGGTTAGTCATGTGAATACTTTCAAGTATGTTGAAGTGGAAGGTGAATATGTTGAGACTCCTTGCCAGACATTTGAAGTAGTTCCTTGGGTTGTTCCTGCTGCTGAAGCTCCTCCTGTTGTTAAAAGAGTTCCTGTGGTTACCAGGGTGCCTCCTACAATGGCTTCCCTCAAAGATGCTAGAGCTGTGGTTGAAGAAGGTGGTTGTACTATTTGGGGTCAGCTTCCTGACATTCCTTACAAGTCTGACAAGTTTGGTTTGGGTTTCACTGCAGAGTCCCAGAAGGCTGTTCGTCGTGCTCGTGTTGTTCGTATCACCAATCAAGGGATCATGAAAGATCAAATCAATGTTGTGGGTGATTGTAATGAAGACTACGACCTGGATGACTGGATTTTCCCTACTATGGGTGATGAGCTCAACAATTGGAAGGCCGAAGACATTATTCTTATCTCCTTTAGTCAGGAGTAAATACTATTACTGTGTTGTTATTTTTAAGTTTGTAATTTTGAACAATTAGACTTTTAAGCCTTGTGCCTTACCCGGGGCACAATGGTATGCTTGTTACGGGATGTCAGTTCATTTGCATACCTCATTCAATAAAAATCAATGGACGTTTCGTTTTCGTAAATATTGTGTTCCCTCGTCTTTCTTTTATTTTTATTTTGTTTTATCAGCTATGTGTTCTTACACACACCCACATCACTAAAATGCAGATCCTCATCCACTATGGATCCTGTTGATAACAGTTCTACTATTGCCAATTATAATTTTGAGAATCCGATCTATCAAGCTGAAGATGGAAAGGAGGAAGATTGTGAGGTACCTGTAGAGCTTGCTAGGTTATTACAACAAGAAGAGAAAGCTATACAGCCACATGAAGAGCCAATCGAAGTTGTAAATCTGGGAACTGAAGAAAACCGGAAAGAGGTCAAGATAGGGGCTGAATTAGAGGATGGTGTTAAGAGCAGACTAATTCAGATGTTACATGATTATGTGGAGATCTTTGCTTGGTCCTATGAAGATATGTCAGGGTTGGATACAGACATTGTGGTTCATCGTTTACCAGTAAAAGAAGATTGTCCTCCAAAGAAGCAGAAGGTTCGTCGCATGCGTCCTGAAATGTCAGAGAAGATTAAAGCAGAGGTGATGAAATAGTTTGATGCAGGGTTTTTAGCTGTGACTTCTTATCCTCAATGGGTTGCGAATGTGGTACCAGTACCTAAGAAAGATGGTAAGGTACGTATGTGTGTAGATTACAGGGATTTGAACAAGGCCAGCCCTAAAGATGACTTTCCACTTCCTCATATTGATGTTCTGGTAGACAACACTGCTCAGCATAAGGTATTCTCTTTTATGGATGGTTTCTCTGGTTACAATCAAATCAAGATGGCACCTGAAGATATGGAGAAGACTACATTTGTTACACAGTGGGGCACCTTTTGTTATAAAGTGATGCCATTTGGTTTGAAGAACGCCGGGGCAATATATCAGCGTGTTATGGTGGCTTTGTTTCATGATATGATTCATCATGAGATAGAGGTATATGTAGATGATATGATAGCCAGATCCCAGAATGAAGAGCAACACCTTGATCATCTGCATAAGCTGTTTGAAAGGTTGAAGAAATACAAGTTGCGATTGAACCCAAACAAATGTACTTTTGGAGTTAGATCTGGTAAACTCCTGGATTTCGTTGTCAGTGGAAAAGGTATTGAAGTAGATCCTGCAAAAGTGAAAGCTATACAAGAGATGCCAGCTCCCCGTACTGAGAAGGAAGTTAGAGGTTTCTTGGGACGATTGAATTACATTGCAAGATTTATTTCCCAATTAACTGCCACCTGTGAGCCAATCTTCAAGTTGTTGAAGAAAGATCAGGTAATGGAGTGGAATGATGAGTGCCAGACAGCCTTTGATGAAATCAAGAGATATCTTCTAGAACCTCCAATTTTGATGCCACCAGTTGATGGAAGACCCTTGATTATGTACTTAACAGTATTAGACAACTCAATGGGGTGTGTATTGGGGCAACATGACGAGTCTGGTCGAAAAGAGCAGGCAATATACTACCTTAGCAAAAAGTTTACCGACTGTGAAACAAGATACTCACTGCTCGAGAAAACTTGCTGCGCTTTGGCATGGGCTGCTCGCCGACTAAGACAGTATATGTTTACTCATACTACCTTGTTGATTTCAAAAATGGATCCAATCAAGTACATATTCGAGAAACCTGCTCTCTCTGGACGAATAGCAAGATGGCAAATGATCTTAACAGAATATGATATACAATACACTACTCAGAAGGCCATTAAGGGCAGTGTGGTAGCTGATCATTTGGCTCATCAAGCAGTGGATGATTATCAGTCAATGAGTTTTGAGTTCCCTGATGAAGACATTATGATTATTACCAAAGAACCTGGACAATATGACGGACCTGAACAAGGATCCCGATGGACTATGGTTTTTGATGGAGCTTCTAATGCACTTGGCAATGGTGTTGGTGTTGTGATCATTTCCCCTGAAGGTTGTCATACCCCGATTACTGCAAGACTTTGTTTCTATTGTACCAATAACATGGCTGAGTATGAGGCATGTATTCTAGGTATCAAAGCTGCCATTAACATGAAGATTCAGTTCCTGGATGTATATGGAGATTCATCCCTGGTAGTGAGTCAGATTAAAGGAGATTGGGATACCAAGCATGAAAATCTTATTCCCTACAGAGAACTTGTGTTGTCTTTGGTCCCATATTTTGAAGAGATTACATTTGGACATATTCCACGAAGAGAAAATCAGTTGGCAGATGCACTAGCCACCATGGCATCTATGTTTGAGATTAGCTGGGATGATGAAGCTCCTAAGATTACTATTGATAGATTTGAGAAGCCTGCATACTACAATGAGATTGATACTGAAGAAGCAGAGGGGAAGCCTTGGTTCTATGAAGTGAAAAGATATCTTGAAACTCAGGAGTTCCCTGAAGGGGCATCTGTCAAAGATAAGAAGTTTCTGAGGAGGTTTTCTGCTAAGTTCTTCTAAAGTAATGGAATTTTGTACAAGAGCAATCATGATTCAACTTTGCTTCGTTGTGTGGATAAGAAGGAAGCAACAGAGATTATAGAAGATATGCATGATGGGATCTTTGGCACTCATTCTAGTGGTCATACCATGGCAAAAAAGATATTGAGAGCATGTTACTATTGGTCTACCATGGAAGCTGACTGCTATCAACATTCCAGAACATGTCACAAGTGTCAAATTTATGCTGATAAAGTGCATATACCTCCAGCTCCATTGAATGTGTTGACTGCTCCTTGACCTTTTGCCATGTGGGGCATAGATATGATTGGTGAAATCAAACCTACTGCTTCTAATGGGCATCGTTTCATCCTGGTTGCTATTGATTACTTTACAAAGTGGGTGGAAGCAGCTTCATTTGCATCTGTTACTAAGAATGTGGTGGCTCGATTCATTAAAAATAATCTCATCTGCAGGTATGGCATCCCTGAAAGGATTATCACAGACAATGGCTCTAATCTGAACAACACTATGATTACTGATCTCTGCACGCAGTTCAAGATTAAGCATCACAACTCTTCTCCGTATCGTCCGAAGATGAATGGGGCCGTAAAAGCTGCTAATAAGAACATTAAGAAGATTCTACAGAAGATGACTGTTACTTATAAATATTGGCATGAGATGTTACCATTTGCTCTTCATGGCTATCGTACTACAATACGCACTTCAACAGGGGCAACCCCATTCTCCTTAGTCTATGGTATGGAAGCAGTTTTGCCCATTGAAGTTCAGATCCCTTCCTTAAGAATCATGGAGGATGCAGGCTTGGATGAAGATGAGTGGATTCAGACTCGACTTGACCAGATAAATTTAATTGATGAGAAAAGGCTGGCAGCTGTTTGTCATGGCCAGATGTACCAGAAACAGATGATCAAAGCTTTTAATAAGAAGGTTAAGCCAAAGGTATATCAGGTTGGTGACTTGGTAATCAAGCGTATCATAGTACCACAGGGTGATCCTAGGGGCAAGTGGACTCCTACATATGAAGAACCATTTGTAGTCAAAACAGTATTCTCAGGAGGTGCCATGATGCTTACTACTATGGATGGTGAAGACTTCCCACAGCCTGTAAACGCATACATAGTTAAAAAATACTACACATAAAAAGAGACCCGCTAGGTTGACTGGCCTAGGAAAAAATAAGGGCATCCTGGCAAGCCAAAAGGGTTCGGGCAAAAATTAGGGATATATATATAAAAAAAATGTACACCCGGCAAGTCGAAAACCTGAAAAGGCGGTTTGGGCAAAAAAGGGTATCCCGGTGGATTGAAAACCTGAAAGGGCAATCCAGGAAAAAGTTAGGGATTAAAAGGGTATGACTATGTCTCATTTGGATCACTCATATAGCCCCAACTAGTAGTACTACTTAACTCAAGCTCGAACAGATAAAGATCAATCCAATCGTTTCTGTCTCAACAGCAGAAGATGAGATACTTGAAGATAATGGCAATAGTAGAATTGAAACTCAATAGGATTATTTCTCACATAGCTGATTTTCTTTGTTTTATAAAAAAGTTTCACGACGAATTCCTCTTACTAGGATTTCTGTCTCCTTGTACAAACTTGTCTGTGTATAGGTCACTTTGTAATATAAATAAAATTTCATCTTTAAATCCAGATTTACTTTTACCCTATTTACATAAGCGAAAACGTCCATTGGTTGTGTTTGAATGCATAAAATGCTTGAATATGATTGATGTTTACCAGAAATGCATGACAATGCAGTAATAGTATTTACTAAAGACGAACGAGGATGGTAGTTCAACGAAGCTTCGCCGGTTCATCCCCATAAGATAACTACAAATCCCCAGTAGGGCAAATCTATCTTTATAGATACTTCGAGTTACATCTCCCCTTGAATTTATGTCCATCTCTTTTATCCTCAGTCGGGATACTCAGGAACTCATTCCTTCAATAGAAGTACGACGAACGAAGACGGGAAGATACAAATATTATACTATCAAACAAGACAGGAACGGGGTCCTCATATTCTTCAGTAATGGATCGGGATTTATTTCCCCTAGCCAGCAGTTGTTATACAAAGAGATTCAGACGCTTCAGGCTGCATGATTCATACATGTAGGATCAAGCGCTTACCACTGCACTAAAAGCAATTGTTGTTAGTGAAGGCGCAACTTTATTTCCTTATAGTATAGAGTCTTTCAAGGGGCTGCACCTATTAAGCGCCATGGGTTGGGATGTTAAGCCCATCGAATCCCTAAGGGTGACGCTGAATTAATAAATCCAACAATCTCCCCCCCAGTGTCAGCCGGGGGGATTCGAACCCATGACCGGGCTCTGATACCACTTGTAGGATCAAGCGCTTACCACTGCACTAAAAGCAATTGTTGTTAGTGAAGGCGCAACTTTATTTCCTTATAGTATAGAGTCTTTCAAGGGGCTGCGCCTATTAAGCGCCATGGGTTGGGATGTTAAGCCCATCGAATCCCTAAGGGTGACGCTGAATTAATAAATCCAACAATACATACGTCATTTACATCATACCATAACATATCCATAAATGCATAATACATTTACTTAGATGCACCATGACATGCATGCATACATATTGTATAAACTAACCTTTTCTTTACAGGATAGTTATATGCAGATAAAACAATATCAACAATCCACGACAGGTCAGAAAAGATCTATACATTACTCAAGATGTCCTTGGATAGTAGGCAAACGGTCTGTACAAAGATCCATTCCCTAGTCCAGGATATTTTCAGGAGATTTAATCCTGACACTCTTTTGTCCTTGGATATTAGGCAAACGGTCTGTACAAAGATCCATTCCCTAGTTCAAGATATTCTCAGGAGATTTAATCCCGACACTCTTTTGTCCTTGGATATTAGGCAAACGGTCTGTACAAAGATCCATTCCCTAGTTCAAGATATTCTCAGGAGATTTAATCCTGACACTCTATTTGTTCTTGGATATTAGGCAAACGGTCTGTACAAAGATCCATTCCCTAGTCCAGGATATTTTCAGAAGATTTAATCTATTTGTTCTCGGATAGTAGGCAAACGGTCTGTACAAAGATCCATTCCCTAGTCCAGGATATTTTCAGAAGATTTAATCTATTTGGTCTTGAATAGTAGGCAAACGGTCTGTACAAAGATCCATTCCCTAGTTCAAGATATTTTCAAGAATTAATCATGATATTCTTTCGTCCTTGGAGTGTAAGCAAACGGTCTATACGAAGATCCATTCCCTAATCCAGGATATTTCCAGAAGAGATAATCGTCACGAAGATTTATTTCTACTGGTCTATTCAACAATTCAAATCATGTTGCATAAATGATTCAGAGACGGCCTATACGAATACCTAGTACTGATATCCAGTATCAACATCAAGATATTATCACCTCCTGATATTATGGATGGCATCTATAAGCCCATCTCCAGTTCTTCCAAGTGGCATCTTCAAGCCCACTCAAGCACATACAATTAATCATCAACTTTACTTTGCACACCGGCGAGTGCAAATTTTTGGGCTTTTCTGTTCAATCCCCTTCAACCTTCTAGGTCACGAATGGCACCTATACCAATCTAACCCCTCAGGTTTCAGAAAATTGAACAGGGGCAGCTGTTGCACCCCAAAATTTGCCCTCCCTAAGACAAGAAATTGTGTACTAAGAGGTTCACAAGGTTCACAAGGTTCATAAGACATCTCATGAGGTTCACAATATTCACAATTAGTCAGAAAGTTTGACAATTCCCTCAGACAATGCATCCTCCTAAGCAATGCATCTTAAACTAGGGTTTTGACTTTCATCAGGCTAAATGGACTTACAAGAATTCAAATGGGCTTCATATCATCCTATATGTGTTAAAGAATCCCCATGTCAAGTTTCAAGACTTTCCCAAAAGATTTGCTCAGTCAGATGATCAGATAGGTTAAAATCAGTCAAGGTAGTTAAAAAGTCAAACTGAGGTCAAACCAAAGTCAAAATTCATGATTTTTTTCCAACATCAAGTATATGAAGTAAAATTCATTATTTTATCAAGGGTTGATCATGATTCATCAAGGAGATTTCAGATCATCAAGAATCAGGAGTTTCTAAATTAGGGTTTTCACAGGAAAAGTCAACTGAACTTTGACCAGCCATAACTTTCACATGCTTCATCAAAAATTTTCCATCCAAAACTCATTTTAAAGGAAATTGAATTCTCTACAACTTTGTGTCTCACAAGCCAAGCCCAAAAATGCTTCATTTGGAAGGTATGAGCTAAGACATTATAGGTCCTTTTAAAAGTCAACAAAACGTCAACAACTTCCAAAGAGCATAACTTGAGAATGGTAAAGGATATGGACATGAGACCAAAGAGGTTGGTTATAGGACTCTTTAAGCTTTCCAAAATGTCCAAGAACACATTAATATCATTAAAATTGAAGGATTTGTGCCTTTGCAAAGTTGAGAAATTTTTGGGAAGTTTATGAAGCAAATAAGGCCTTAAAACCATTTTTTGCTAAATGAGCCCACCAAATTGCCATCCAATCTTTACAAAATCACCAAGCACGACCCAAACCACACCTTTTATGATTTTTTACATTTTATTTAATATTTATTTGAATTTTATTCATTAAAATACAAATTAAATTAAAATAATATATTTGGAAGGGATTGTGATTCTCGAAAGTCTTAATATTCATTTAAACTTGATTGATACCATATAATTTCAGATCATACCAATATAGCAATGTTAGATCAAAATATTTCAAGTTTTAAAGACAAATCTTTTTCAATCTCATAAGGTCCAAAAGTCCAAAGGATTGGTTGGTTTCTTGACCTAATTTCATTATATGATATATATATATATATACAACATTAAGACAAGCATTACACACGAATTCACAGCCTCAAAGACAAGTTTCAAACTTCAAAATTCATCAAAGAAATTGAAATTCGGATTCTAAGATTTCGTGGCTTTTCAGGTGAACTAAGGGCACCAATCTCTTCCTTGATGATTATTGAACATCATTGCAACTTCAACATCATCAAAACACCATGAATTTGTGACAACCGAATTCATATTTTCATTCATATTTCAAATTTTCGGTTTCGATTATACATACATTATACATTGAATATAATGCCATATTATTGATTGTTATGATGCTTGAAAGCTTTCTGGATGTTTTAATTCGGTTTTAGGTACAGGATTGAAGATTCACCATTGTTAGGGTTTGAGGTAGCCGTTTAGGGTTACTCAATTGAACTAATATAAATGAATTTTAAGAACGTCAATGAATTGTGTATGATGTAAGGATCATGTTTATGTGATCAATTTGTTGAAATTTTACGTATTAAGAAAGATCCAAGTTTCGTAGGTTCTTGAAGGTGAGAAAACGCAGGAAAATTCGCAGGTATAATCGCAGGAAAATTCGCAGGTATGATGAAGAAGATGAAGACCATTGGCGCCATCTGGAAATTTCAAATTTGCAACTTAATATTTTTTGAATTTTTTTATGTTATATTACAACTAACGCGCTTGGCTCAGCTGGTTTGTATGTTTGGCTTGTAAATGAATGGTCCTGGGTTCAAACCTCCCTCAGGCCATTTTGTTTTGTTTTTATTTTCAGTGTTTTTTCAGGTTTAAAATAAAAGAATTATTGCCCTAAACATTATCACCAGCGCGCACCTGGCCTGGTGGCAGCTTTGTTTGTCCAAGGGTGGAAAGGCCTAGGGCGTGGGTTCGATCCCTGCCCCAAGTAAGATTGTTTTCTCATTTTTTTTCTTATTTATTTGTTTTAAATTAATCCAAATTATATTTTTCATATGAAAAAAAATTATTTTAATAATATGTAAATATATATATATTAACTTCATATTTTCTAAAAGATCCCTAGTTTATTTTCTAAAACTTTAATCTCAGTTTATATTTAATTAAAATATGTATATATTATTATCATATATTTATTTTGTAAATAACCAAATTAATATTGTAATTTAAATTATAAACCCTAATTTTATCTTTAAAGATTCTAACCCTAATTCTATTTTCTAAAAAACATGTAACCCTAATTTCCAATCCTAATTTTTATTTACTTTAAATATTAAACTTAATTAAATTTTTCTAATATCTAATTAAATAATTAATAATGTTTTCTTTGTAAATATTTATTCTATGTTTTCTTACTATATTATTTTCTTTCAAAAGTTTTTTAAAAATGTTTATTTAATCTAAAAATATTTAAATTGTATATATTTCTTGTATAATCTTGCTAACCTCTTTCTTCTTATAATTATTCTATTAACTAACCATTTTAATTATAATTTCATTACTATATTTATTTATTGTTTATATTATAATGTAACTGCAAAAGCCTTGTAATAATCTTAGGTTTATTTTTGTCTTTATTTTATTATTCATAAATATTTATATTGCCATGGTTAGTAACTATAGGGAGTGATAACATGTTTGTGCTTTAAAATTAATTTAGAATCACTAATTTAATAAGATAAATATATGAATATGAACACTCACACACGTAAGTCGATCTTTGATCGCCATCTCACGCCTTCTAAGGGTATTCCTCATGTTTCCTAACTATAAGGTCAAGTAAGATGTCTTAAAGCAAAGTCCCTTTTCAAAAAATATCATCAAGTCCCTTTTAAGATTATAAGATCAAGTCCCTTCAATGTTGCCTACGGTAAATGATCTTGTCCCTTCGAATAAGAGATGATAAGTCCCTTCGTATTGCTAAAACACTTACAGTTGCCTAAACACAGATGTCCCTTCACATGTCCCTTTTAACATCCAAGGTAATGACTACCTATTCCTTAATAATAGGGATAGTCTTACCATTGAAAGAACATATAAGAACAGTAAAGATTTAACATAGGGTAGGTTCCTCTTAAGTACTTGCTCACTTCTTCAAAATACTTCATTACACTTCACATTTCAAACAAATTTTCAAAAAACAAAGTCTTTATATACATCCATACAAGGATCATTATAAAGTACTTAAGAAAATTTTTAATCACACACTACATTTTTCAAAACAATTTAAAGTGAGCTAAGTAACTAAGAGCCCATGGATAACCATGGATACGAAGGGTGCTAACACCTTCCCTTTATATAACCTACCCCCCGAACTCTAAATATTTTAAGGTCTTTCCTGTTCTTTTATGCCCTTTCCTTTTGGATAAAATAAAAGTCGGTGGCGACTCTTGCTATCCGCAACATTTAACTAAAGTCAGTTCTCCCACCGTGTTACATAGGTCGATATCTAACTTGTGGGCTTTCAAATCGATTCTTCGCGCTTTTGAATTAACCTCTGGCCTTAAGATCAACTATGTCAAGAGTCGCATTTTTGGGATAGGAATAGATGAGGGATTGCTTGTTGCAGCTGAGCATTTTATTCACTGTGATTTGGGAAGCCTCCCTTTCAAATTCCCCGGGCTTATGGTGGGAGATAACCAATGTTGTGTTTTGTTTTGGAACCCGGTTCTTAACTGTTTTAGGAAGAAATTGTCAATGTGGAAAGCTCAGAGTCTCTCTATTAAAGGAAGAGTTTCTCTGATAAACTCAGTTCTGATTAACCTCCCAATTCACCATACGACTTTTTTCAAAATTCCTAAGAAAGTGTTAAAAGATATCATAGCTATCCAAAGACATTTTTTTGGGCCGGTTCCTCGAACAAAAGCTATATCTCTTGGGTGAGCTGGAGAAACATTTGTAGATCGAAGGATTGCGGAGGCCTTGAATTCAAGCATGTGGGTCGTTTTAATAGGGCGTTACTCGCAAAATGGATTTGGAGATTCACGAGTGTTAGAGACGAGATATGGAGGTCTTTTATGCATAGTAGGTTGTAACACCCCAAAATTTTCCCTCTTATTTATTACCAATTTCGAGTAGCTTATGCTTCACTTCTATGTCATTTAGCATATTCCTCCATGCATGACATAATAAATAAATAAATAAAAATAAATCATGCATCATCGATTAACACATAAGGCATGTGATCAAAGGTTTTTGAGGTGGCAAATATCCATGATCAGAGCTCAAGGTCGAAACAGGATCAGAATGGGCGACACAACTGCATTTTGAGGATTTTCCACCAAAAGGAGGGAAAAATTCAAATTTGGCTTGTATTACTGGTTAACACATGTGAATTTTGAAAAAAAAAATTCAAAATTCAGCTTGCATTGCACTCTACCACTTTTCACACTTCACCTTGCATCACACTCTACCACTTTCTAGAACCTTCTACCACCTTCTAATGGAATATTATAGGAATATTCCCAACTAACTTTAACTAACTCTTAACCTAATTCCCTAACCAATATCCAAACCTAGTTCCTAACCCAAACTACCTTCCAAACTTAGCATGTATATAAACAATTTTCATTCCAAACCAAAAAGAGAACCATTCATTTTCACAATTTCTCTCATCACTCTCACTTTTTCTCCCATTTTCCCAAACTCACTCAAAGCTTCATCTTCCAAAATTCTTCAAGTTTTGCATTGAAACTTGAAGAATTAGAAGCTAAACCTCCACCATTGCATTGATTCCACGGATTATCGAAGAAGTTGCTACTGTTTTGGTGTTAATTTCACATCTTGGAAGTGATTCTTGAAGAAGTTCATCCAACCGCATTTATTTTACGTATTCATGCGAAAGAGCATCGGATCTACGGTTTTCTCTTTTATCGCATGTCGATTCTCCATTGCAACAATTACCAAAGCAAACCTCCGCTTTGTAGGTTGGTGAACTCATAATCACTTATTTTTTAAGTTATTTTGCACTTTATCGACTTATGCATTCTTTACGTTTTGATCGATTTGTAATTCGTTGATTAATTGGATGTCTTGATGTGTTTATGGTTCCGGTTAGTGTCGTATCGATGCATTTAGGTATTAATTTAGTGCTCACTTGATAGTATAACTAAATTAGGAACCTTGGAAACAAGCTGGTAGCTAGAAGTGTTTTTTTCTGCATTTAAAACTGATTCTGGTTCAGTGTTAATCGGTTAACACATCTGTTAACCGATTAACACAGTTCAATTATGGCAAAATTATGCAGAATTTGGCAGTGTTAACCGGTTAACACATCTGTTAACCAATTAACACAATTCAATTTTGGAAAAATTATGCAGAATTTGGTAGTGTTAACCGGTTAACACATCTGTTAACCGATTAACACTGAGTAGTTTGGTGATTTTTGCGCATTTTAATGTATGTTTGTATGTCTTTCCATCTTTAATCATCATAGATCATTAGTATATTATTTTAGGGAGTTTTTAAAATCTGTTTTGGTGCAGGATCATTTAGCTTCGACATCTTTCGACATGCATGTTTGTGTACTTCCGTTTTTTTTTGCATGTCAATGATGATCTAAAGTTCTGTTTTGCACTGTATTTGTGATCGATGCATGTTTCGGACCTTTGCGCGCATAATCGAATATGTTGCATCTTACTTGAAAACGCATAATTCACATGTTTGCATTCATTCTTGATTATTTGTTTGATTGCATTTTATAGTCAATGATTGCTTTAGTTTAGAGTGCATTGTAATGCATATTCATTTTGTTGCCTATTTGCATTAAAGTTTCACTTTGGACAAATGCATTTATTCTACTTTTTTATGTGAAAATCCATTGATGCAAAATAATTGAAATGTTTGCATTCATGTTCATGTTCATATTAATCATGTTGCATCTATTGATGTTGTTGTATGATGCATATCCATGCATTGTTACTCATGTATTTGCATTTCAAAGTGATGTAATTTTGCCATGTTTTCATTGTTGTATTTTAAAATAGAAGCTGTTAAAAGTATGTTGTATTGCATTGTTTTGGCACTTTTTACACTTGTTTCCATGTTTTTTGGTAGCTGTAATAGGTTATTTGCACATTACTTGCATTTGGTAGTTGATTGTGAGCTGAAGCCCTAATGTAGCTGCTGACTTTAGGTTTTGTTTAGCTTTCAGGCACCCTTAGGCTTAGGTTTGAGTCTAGTTTGAACACTAATTGCTTTAGGACATGTGTGGTACTTAATTGTCTTTCGTTTTTTTAATCATATTTTATTAATGTTACTAACCTTTTCAGGGGCTAATGGTAAGTATTGAGTGTGGGTGTGCGCCTACATTTTACCTTCTTCCTTACTTGTTTAAAGCTTTCAACTTGTGGTTGCGATAAGTATTTTATGCTTTACCCCTTGAGTTCTAATCTCATCTTCAATCCTTGAAGTGAGTTAGAACTTGTTTTTCTTTTCTCCGGAGGATTAGAAAACCTCATTAACCATAGGATCTCAATTAAACAATAACTTAGGGCGAGTCTTAATTTCCCTTAGTGTTTTCACTTTTTCAACTTGAGTCTTCTTCTCTCATCTCTAAACAAAATCAAAACATCTTAACAAAGGTTGAGCTTTCTCATGTGCCAATGGACTTTGCCATGGGGTACTTGCACACATTCCATATAGGGATGAGGTGTAGGGTATCTATCATGATGAATAAGTCTTAGCATGAGGATGCCTCACAAATAAAAGCTAAAAAACACTTCTTCATCAAAAATACAAAAAACACTTAATAAATAAAATTAGGTTAATATGTTTATGCCTTAATCTTTGGAACTAGGTTTGAGAATTTCCTCCATACCTAGGTATACTTCTTATCCATTCCATTTCGAGATGATGTAAAAAGTACACATCTCATTGAAGAGATCTGTTATCGTCAACGCCCATGAGAGGGTCTGCTTGTTTTGTTTCCAAGCGGAAGAGGATAACACTCATCTTTTCTTCTCTTGTTCTAACTTTATTTCGGTTTGGAACAAAATTTGTGATTGGGTGGATATAGACCATATTGTTTAAATAGATTGTCACAATCATATTAAGGCTTGGAATTCGAGGGTCATAGGTCGTTGCAAAGCTGGAAAGCTTAACTCATTCTGGTTTTTTACTTGTTGGAATCTGTGGAAGGCTAGAAACAATATTCTCTTTAACGGTGAGAGTTTTAATGTAGACACTATAGTTTTTAGTACTATTGTATCCTCTTGGAATTGGTTGGTATTTGGTAGCTCAAAGAGGAAGTATTGTAGCTTGTACGATTGGTTTAAGTTTCCTTTCGATTTTTTGTAATTTTTTCTTGGTTGAGATTCCCATAATCTCCTTTATTGAATTTGCTTACGGGAATTGATATCCATAACAGAAGAATGAAGGTAAATATGGAAGAAGTATCAATTCTCACTCACATTATTGAATTAGAAAGCAATACAACAATAATTATTTATACCAACTAAATATAGATTGCACTCAAATGTAAACACACAAAATCAAATGCTGCTACCTGAATTCGGTGAATAACAAAATAGTAAACTAAATATTTCCACATATGTTTCTTTCATTGAGACGATTCAGTTGCTCAACAATAGTGCATCATGCTGAATTACTAATTATAATTGTGAGCACCTGTAATTCAGATCAAGAAGCAGTCGATAATTACCATTTTATTTTGTAGTTTAGGAATTTCAAAATGCAGACTTTCTGATGATAAACATTAAAATTCTAATTCAATAAGAAGTTAATGACTTGCTGATGATTTAAATAAATATTTAAAAAAATTAATTTATCTCACCAGTGAAAGAAATCTTTTTGATTATACTAAGCTCTCTGGTGACTTCCACAATATTCATTCTATCTTTCGGTGATTCCATTGAACAGAGAAGTCCAATCCTAAAAAGTGAAATTAAGCACTCATCAACATTTGGAATCACATTCTCACGATTTCTATTTTGTATTTCCACATCTCCACCACTCGATACAAGATTCGGGTCCAAAATCTTTGTAAGATTATCAGGAAATAACGATGCAACAAAGTTATGAAGATTTTGGCCATCTTCAAAATCTTCATATGTGGGTCTTCTACCAGTAAGCATTTCCAGCATCAGGATTCCAAAGCTATACATGTCACCGCATGTAGACACTTCAGACCCTATTCCATACTCTAAAACATGCAACAAAAGTTGTTAAGTGTCCATCAGAACATAAGAGAGTTCATAGAAACAATATAAGATTTAAGAATTTAGATCATACCTGGAGGAGCATAACCAACGGTTCCTTTAATTCCAATTGTACTGGTATCCTTATGAGAATTACCGCCAATGACTGAGACAAGTCTTGCTATGCCAAAATCACTCACATGAGCAACCATTTCATCATCAAGAAGGACATTACTTGGCTTTAGATCACAATGAAGGATCAACTGTTCACATTCTTGATGAAGATAATGTAATGCCGAAGCAACGTGGGTAATGATGTTGACTCTATGAGTTAGGTCCAATGATGTTTGATTCTCTACATTTGAAATCTCAGGATGCAACCATTGTTCTAAGCTTCCATTTTTCATGTAATAAAAAACTAGAGCTTTAAATTCTTGACCTTTATAATCTGAACTAGAACAACATGTTATAATCTTAACCAAATTTCGGTGTCTAATATTTTTGAGTGCATTGCATTCAAGAATAAAACTCTTGTGAGCTCCCTTCTTCTGGAGATTCAGGACCTTTATGGCTACAAAATTCTCTTCTGACACAAGATTTCCTTTGTACACAGAACCAAAACTTCCAGATCCAATCAAGTTTGTAATTGAGAATCCATCGGTTCCTCGATGTAAGTCTTGGTATGAAACCTTTTCTAGTTGATCCATTGTTGGTGAATCAAAAGATCGTTTTTTGTTTCTTTTCCTCATCCAGTAGCTTGTTATCAAAATAGAAAGTATGAGAAGAACACAAAGCACACCAACGATCACTGCAATCAACATGAAGTTATGGTGTTTTGTGTGTTTTCTATCCTTGATGGAGCATGCTGGTAGATGCAGCTGTGAAATACCTCCACAAAGCTTTTTATTTCCAATCATTCCTATTTGGGATAAATTTCCGAAAACACCTTTTGTTGGCACCTCACCCTCCAACATGTTAAAAGAAACATTAAAGTGTTTTAAACCAACGCTATTTTGTATCACAGCAGGAATTGGACCAGACAATTGATTGAACGAAAGGTCTAAATATTGAAGACCTTTGAGAGAAGCCAAAGAGGATGGTATTGTTCCGTTGAAGGAGTTACCTTCCAAATCAAGTTCTTCTAAGATTGTACATTCACCAATAGATATCGGAATCTCCCCCGACAAATGATTATAAGAGAAATCTAGTCCACCAATATTTTTTAGCATACTCACTTCTCTTGGTAAGCTACCACTCAAAGAGTTATGTGATAAGTCCAAACCATTTGTTAAAGAAACAAGACTAAAGACTTCCAACGGTATGGTTCCTCGAAGCTTATTTTGTGCAAGGCTTAGAAATTGTAACTTTTGACAATTACCTATGCTTTGAGGAATATTTCCTTCAAACATATTAAGATTTAAACTCAAAAGAAACAATTGACTAAGATTACCTATAGAGGATGGTATGACTCCTGACAGTTTGTTTCCGCTCAAACCTAACCGCTGTATCTTTTGGAGATTCCCAAAAGTAGTTGGAATATTTCCTTCAAAATGGTTATCTTCCATGGTCAAGAGAATTAAGCCAACTAGACATCCTAACTCGGCAGGAATTTGTCCCGATATCATATTACCCCCAAGATATAGTAGTTTCATCTCAGCGGATAAATTGCCAATAGAATTTGGAAGAATGCCTCCAAAATTATTACTGACAATAGAAACCTTATATAATCTACTACAATTTGTCAATGTTTTTAAAAACTCCAAATCCTTAGTAGAATTGTTACCTAGATAGTTGAATTCTAAATTTAGCCTATAGAGATCTTTTAGCTTCCCTAAACTTGGTATTTGTCCAACAAAATGGTTTGTGCTTATCTCAAAATCTGTCAAGGTAGAAGCATTTTCAATTGATGTCGGGATTGGACCTAAGAACTGATTCGCAGAAATTCTAAAAGCATGGAGATTAGGGAGAGTTTGAAACATGTTAGGTGGAAGAGAGCCACCAAAGCGATTTAATACGGCTTCGAAGAAAGTCAGAGAAGACATATTGTAAAGACAAGGTGGAAACATACCTGATAATTTGTTGGCACTCAGATACATTATTGTCAAGTTTGTAAGAAGACATATCTCTCGTGGAATATATCCCTCTAAGTTGTTATGTACAACCCCAAGAGCAATCAAGGAAGAAAGATTACCTATGAATGACGGGACTCCTCCAATCAAATTGTTTTTTCCAATGTTTAGTTCAAGAAGCTTTTGAAGAGAGAAAATTTGAGGTGGTATTTTTCCAGTGAGATTGTTTCCATATAAATGCAAGAATTTAAGATTGGAGCAATTTGTCAAGCTTGTAGGAATTTCTCCTGCTAATGAGTTATTGTTGAGAATAAGTCGATGCAATTGAAACAACCGACCCAACTCCAGTGGAATTTTTTCAAACATATTATCTGCAAGGTTAAGATATCTAATCCGGGAGAGATTACCAATATAAGGAGATATGGATCCGTGCAATTTGTATCCTGGTAACTTCAACTTTATAACTCTTTGATGTTTGAAATTGCATGTGATTCCATACCAGTTGCAGAAGTGTGTTGAACCATTCCAAGAATCAAGGATCTTATATGGGTCATTGGATATAGATTCTTTGAATTTGAGCAATGCAGAATGATCAGTTTGGTTTCCTAATGCCACTGCCACAATATTGTTTGGACCAAAGCATAAAAAACGTAAGGAAAAGAGTAAAAGCAGATGAATGCATAAAAGTATAGGTGAAAAGAAAGAAAAAGACTTCATTTGTTTTATGGTATTTAGTTTTGTTTGTGAGAGAATAGAGAGGAATTGCATGCATTTAAATACCAGTGGCAAGAGCTATAGCTGAATGCGAATTTAAGTTTTTATTCAAAAGTCAAGTCAATTGATTGAGCACAAGGAGCCAAAACTTAGTAACAGTGCAATGTAATTGTGTGGACATTGTTTATTCCTACAATTTTGAGTTATCGCTATCTTCCATCAACGTTTCTCATATATAATCCCAATAATTATTATGTTTTTAATCATCTAAAATAGACACCTCAATCTCTTATTATTTTTAATAAAATTTATGTTTTATCATTTATTTATTTTTATAATTTAGGGTAAGTTGTTTTTTATAAGCAACAATATAATATATTCAATTAAAGAGCCTTAGGGGAACTCTAACTCATATACAAAGGAAACTCACATCAAGCAATAATTCAACTTAAAAACTCAAACTACAAAAAAAATCAGTTGGAGATTTGTACCAATCATAATAAGAACATCTATGGATTGACGAGGACCAGAAATTTAACCACCACCATGACAAGTGAATCAATCTATGTGCAATTTCAGAAATATTACCAATTGCATCATTGAAAATAATTTGGTTGCATGACCACCAAATAGACCAACACGTCGTAATGCAAATGATGCACGTTGTCGCCCTGTAAAATTGTGAAGGAGATAATTTCAATCCAAAGAAATTTTTTGTGGAGTGGCACGATGGACAAACGACATATTGCGTGGGTTAGTTAGAATTTGGTTTGTAATCCGAAGAATTGCGGTGGGTTAAGAATCAAGCATGTTGGAAATTTTAATATCGCATTATTAACTAAATGGATATGGAAGTTCATTCAAAAAGGTAAACAAAGTTCGAGACCTTTACTTTTTAGTAGATATGGGAACTTGGCCAGAACTTTTTTGGATCTTACTGTCAATGTTAAGTCTAATCACGATTCATTATGGATGTGTGACATTTTGAAGGCTAGAAATCTATTTCCTCTTGTTAACTTTCATCTTATTGTCAATGTTAAGTCTAATCACGATTCATTGTGGATGTATGACATTTTAAAGGCTAGAAATCCATTTCCTCTTGTTAACTTTCATAGGTTGATTCGGTGTGATATCGGGAATGGAAAATCTGTTGCGTTTTGGACCATGGTTTGGGTGGGGAACGATGATCTTTGTAATCATTTTCCTGTGTTATTTCAGGCAGCAAAAGATAAGTACGCTTTTGTTTCTCAAATAGGGGGCTGGAGTGATAGGGTTTGGAGTTGGAATATCTGGTGTACCCGTTTTTCTGCCTTTACGGATCACAACTCGAACTTTGTGGAGCTGCACTTGATTCTGGCAGATTTAAATATGCTTTTAAATACTGATGACAGGTGGGTCTGGACGTTGGACACCACTGCCGGTTTTTCCTTAAAATCTAATTATGATTTTATTAGGCTAATGAGGGCAGTAATGAGCTTGATGGTGATGTCTTATTGGCTTTAGACATGGTTTGAATGGTTGTCATTCCTCTTAAGATCAAGGTTTTCGCGTGGCATTTGGTTCGTAACTGTTTGCCAACATGGTCAAACCTTGTTAAGTGAGGAGTGATCCATAACATCCACAAAAAGGTTTGTGCTTTATGTTTTCCAGAGTTGGATGACAATCCCCACCTGCTTTTTAATTGTCCTAAAATCAAGCTAGTTTGGAGAAAAGTGTGTGATTGGGTAGATATTGATTATCTTTTAGAATCAGATTGTTGTAGTCATGTAATGGAGTGGTTCTTGATGCTTAATGGTATGTGTAATATTCAGCATAGGTGTCCCATCTGGTTCATTACTTGCTGGAATATTTGGGTGGCTAGAAACGGTATTATGTTCAATGACGGAGTGGGGGATGTCGAAGCTATTTTCTTTAAGATCGTAATGTCATCGTGTAATTTGATGGCTCATGGTAGGAACGGTCGGATGAGACGCACTTTGTACGATTGGTTCAAGTATCCCCTCGACTCTCTGTAATTTCGGGTTGTTTGGCTTTTCTCCTTGTGTTGCTAGGTCTGTTTTGCCTTTTGTTTCTGTCATTGCTTTTCTGTTTTGATGGGCTTAAGATTCCCTTAATTTCCCTTAATGAATTTGGCTTATAAAAAATATTAACCATATTCAAGAACGAAACTAGGAGATTATCACAAACATTATCACATTGAAACAACTTTATACCAACCCAATCTGCAATATTCTTCCAAATCAATTTCGTAAAGGAGCAAGAAATGAATAAGTGATTTCTATCATCGACATCATTAAAGTATAACACGCAAACAAGTTCATGAACATTAGATATTATTCTGTTGGCCGCAAGATTCGCTCTAGTAGGATGTCAATGAATAACCAATCTCCAAGAAAATGTTCTTGCCTTTAGAGGGATTTTGGTCTTCTAAATCAAATCTAACACCATCTTGAGAGTAATATCCAGCTCCGTAGCCTCACACAAATTTTGCAAATAATGATAGCAAGACCTAATATTGAAACACCTAGAATTATCACCTTTCCAAACAAAACTATCAACACCAGTCGGATCCAATGTCACCTCCGCGAGAAGAACCATCAAGTCATGAAATTCCTCTTGCACATTGCCTAGTAAAATATTATTCTCAAAACCCAAGCTCCAAAACCAAGCATTATCCACCCCTAAAAATTGATAAATTAGCTCTGAAACTATTCATAACAGGATTCCAGAAATTTACACTCTTATGCCTACCACTAACAGGTATACCAAGATACGTGAACTGTAACTTACCTTGGTTATAAGCCAGAAAGTTCGCAACAGCAGACAAGAATGAATGCTCCAAGTCAATTCCAGAAAGATAAATTTTGTAGAAATTTATCTTTAATATTGATATGAGTTTGAAGCCAAGTAAAATACTTTTAATCCCTTAAAGATCTGACCAATCTCCATCGCTGATAAGTACAATATTATCAGTGTATTGGGCAATGCAAATGGGATCCCCATTGTTGATGCGAAAACCTTTGAACAACTCCTTTTGATTTTCTTTCCTAACCATCAATGCCAAGCCTTCGGCAACAAGAGCATACAAGAAAGGTGACAAAGGGATAATGAGCCTACTTAAGTATGAGATGAAGATCCCAACTTAATTACCGTGATGATATAGGATTAAGATCATTAACCTACTTTGGTAGTTATTAAGTTTTTTTTGGGTTTTTGTTTAGTGTTAAGTAATGAGTTTAATCTCCAATCAAAGATTAGTGAACTCATTACACCATCATAAGAGAAGGATGATAGATGAGAACACTTAAGCTGAGGAAGATACCTCAACTTAATATATGGTTAGGGATTAAATTTATTATATGACAAGCCTTTATGAAGTGGATTTTAATTAAAGGTGAGATGAAGAAGTGTTTTTTATGTTTTCAAGACTTTAGCATGAGGGGGACTTGTCCATTGAACACTAGGGTTAGTCCCTCTGAACCACCAGGCAGAGATGTAACCCTAATATAAGGCCCAAGTTACAAGCTTAAGTCTTTAATGACTATTAGGTATTTTTGATTGAAGGTGAAAACAACTTAAATTTTTAGCACTAAGGATCAAAGTTATACACTCCATCCTAAGATAAGGATACATGCATAACCCTAATTTAGAGTCCCAAAACTTTAATTGTTTAGCCTTGATTATGAGATGAGAGAAAGAGACTCAAGGAGACTCAAAAGGTAAAAACTAGTGGGGACTATATACAACCCTAAAGTTATCATGCTTAGATGTTCCTAAGGTTTGTGAGGCATCAAGAGAAGTCTTCAAGTTAGCCACCAAAGGAAGAGAGGCAGATGAAAAGAGAGAGAGAGAGAGAGAGAGAGAGAGAGAGAGAGAGAGAGAGAGAGAGAGAAGGATTAGGTTACTTACTTCATGAAGAAGTTAAGTAACCTAAGAACAAGAGAAAACATAAGTGAATGAGATTCACTTCAAACACAAACAAAGTGCATAAAAATAAAGAGAGAAAGAGAGGTTGGATGTGGATGCACATCCACATTCTGATTAACTTACCAAATGCACCTGAAATGGTTAGTTTGAAAGCAAGATATGTACAATTTCAAAAGCATAAACAAATCAAGAGATAAAAAATTGAAAATGCATCCAAGGGGACCCTAAGCACTCATGAAATCTCCATCCAAAGGGGGAGGTCTAAAGGTTTACCAAATTCAAGTTATGGTCATCCTAAAATTGGCTAGGGTTTTGGATACTTTTCAAAGGGAAAATGCACATTAATTTAAAAATGCAAGATAAAAATGAGACAAAAATATATTTAGAAACTAGAGGTCAAGTGTGAAAGATTGCAAAAAGAATCAAATGCAAACTCATCTTGGTTTGAAAGTTATGCATTTTTGAAGTTAGGGTTGAAAAATAGGAAATTTAGAAACCCTAATTCAAAGAAAATTGGCAAAGTTTGATCAAAACCAAAAAGAAATTTGTGGGATGAGTTTGTAAATGTTTCTAAATATTAAAGAAACCTCTATGATTTTTTGGTGATTTTTAAATACTTTAAAGTATTTTTAATTAATTAAAATGGATTAATTAATTAATTAATACCATTAAATGATTTAAAAATACATTTTTAATGCAAAAAATAAAAATGAAAATGTTTTTGGGTTCTGAAAATTAAATAAAGTGATGATAAAAAATTTCAGAATTTTTAAATGATTTTTGGTATTTTTAATGATTAAAAGAAAAGAAAATAAAATAAATGAAAATAAAAATAAAAGAAATTTAAAAGTATGCGCATCCAATGGTCCAGATGGCTGGGGGAAGGATCTAAAGGTTGAGGATGAAAGTCACATTGACCAGATGTATGAAGATCTAAGAGCCTGGGTTTGAACTTGTGTTTCGCGCGTGATCCAAGGGCCACCATTTAAACTGACTTAATTAATTATAATTAATTTAATTAATCAAAATTAATGTTTAATGAGCTAATATAAATCGTCCACGCACTAACCCTAATCATGATCCAAGGGCCATAAATGAATCTGGGCAACTAATCACACTTTAACCCTAATTATTTTCAGGTGACCGGAGACAAGCTCTGGTCATCTTCTCTGGCAACCAAAAATGCCAACTCCCTATTTAAGCTTCTAAACCTCAAATTTCTTGCCCAGAAGCACTATCCTAACATCATACATCACTAAGCAACAAACAAAATTCATTTATCAGACATCATAAAGCTGAATCGAATCAAACAAGTTCTAGGTCAAAAAATTTAGAACATCATGAAATACTCATTTCTAGCCTATTTTCAATTCTAAAAATATCAGCATGATCAGGGAAGCATGTAGAATCATTCTATAACATAAAAACACGTTTCTGGAAAAAAATGTTCTTGAAGGTTACCTGAGATGAAGAACTTCAAAATGCAACTTTCTGGGCCCTCCCTTTGTGCAACCCACCTCCCTTTGACCTCCTGAGTCTATTGTGATGCTTGAAAGGGGCTTAGAATGGTTGGTTTGAGTGTTTCGATTCTGAAGTTGCAGAAATCGTGTTTCTTGTGTGATGTGTTTTTGGCTATGGTGATGGGTGAGAATTGATCCTGAGGTTATATGGAGTTGATTGGTGGAAGAATTTGTGGTTTTTGCTGGCTGGATTGTGTGTTTCGAAGAGATAAAGTTTTGGAGCAATTTCTTGATTCTCAGCCTGTGTCTTGTTTCAGGCCATGAAGGGTGTTCATTTATAGTGCTTAGGGTTTGCATAAGCCATACCATTAGTCAGGATAGTGGTTGTGGCACTGTGTGATTGGTATGGGAGGAAAATGCAAAAAAGTCAAGCTTATGTGTACTTGAGGTACGGGCTTGTGCAGCATAGATTTTTGTGGTTAGATCTTTTCAGCATGCTTCATGGAGAGCCCTTGGATTGGTATAATGCAATTGTATTGCTTTGATCAAGAGTTTGCAAGCTTTATGCATAATTGGTCATGTTAAATTTCTTGTGAATCAAGTCACCAAAATCCTAGGTTCAAGGCATAATTCTGATCTTTGGAAGTTTCTTGAACATGTTATGATACATTTGAGTGCATTAGAGGTCACTTAGAAGCTTGAAATGCCAATATGCAAAAATCCCTTTTTGACATGAACATGAAATTTATGTGATTTTTGCCAACTTTGCAAGGCCATAACTTGAGTTCTAGGATGAATTAGAATGAGTTCTTGTACTTTTTTAAAATGGGAGGATCCAATCTACAACTTTCATGTTTGAAGAAATTTCATTTGAAACCTTTTTGGTCAAGAAAGAGGAGGTTGAAAATCTTTCCCAAAATAGAAAGTATACATTACAAGTCATTTCCATTTTTGGCAAGTTTTGGCTTTGCTCATTTTTCTTCAATTTTGTGAACTTCCAAGCATTCCAATGATCAAATAAAGACCATATGACTTCAAAATGATGATGATGACCCTTTGGAACCATTGTTGGGGGCCTCAGATGCCCAGAATCTGACTTTTCTTGCTCAAGAAGTTACCATTTGATCAGATGACTTCCACATTGAATTTTCCCATGAAATTTGATACATATGCTCCTTATAACATATATGGACCAATAGCAACAATAATGACAAAAAAAAATTGGGTATAAGGCCTTTGAAACCAAAACACTAATTTCAAGTCATCTGTGTAGGAATCCTCAGCTTAGCTTCCATACCTCTGCAGTGCTTTGACATTTCTTAACTTTAAATGACCCATGGGTGCATAAGATTATTATAGACCACTCAATGGACTTATTGAAATGCTTCATGACCTTTGAGATTGCTCAGATTACTTCTTGGATTCATCTGATCACAACCCCTAGCTATGCAACTATGCAGTGAGTTGCTAAAGGAGAAATATGCAATGTGAGATGTTATGCTTATGCAATGAAATATGGAAGATCACAAGCCAAGGTGTGAGAAAAAGGAGAGGGAAAATTTGGGGTGTTTACATACATCAATCACATCTGTATTAAAGTAAGGCCAAATAATCGTATGAATATTTATTTGAAAACCATTTCATGTCAATTTCTATGTGAAAAAATAATAATTAAAATACCATATAGGTGGTTGACTTGAAAATCCCAATTACATATATTAACAATGGGCTTGAAATGGAATTGATGTGGTGGTATCTCCGGTATGTCTACCATAGTAATAGTAGTCCCGCCATTGAAAAACAGTTTCAATAGATTGGTGCACACTTTCAAAGCAAGATCATTGTTCAAAGGGTCACCGTTATAAACCATGAAAGTGTGACCTTCATATAGCTTCTTTTTCCATAAATCAAAATCCTTGTTGCGAGTGACGACATGAACTTTGTCACACTATGAATAAAATGAGGAGTTAGGACCAGTTTTACGTGTATTATTAGGTAGAAACGATGGACAAGAAAAATGAATATAACATATTTAACTATATCTAACTTCGCAGATTAATAAAAATATTACGAAAGACAAATTCATCTCAGAAAAACATAAAAACACAATAAACACATAAAGAAATAATGGAAATAACATATGAGAAAACCTTGTTGTCTTGAATCACACATTTATAGTGTAGTTGTCCGTTACATGCCTTCACAACCCATAAATCAACGACACGAGCTGTGAGTTTCCATACGTTGTTACGGATCTTCAAATCAACAATCATAATGGGTTCCCTTGACATGATGATCTGAAAAGTGAGAACAGAAAATTAGAGAAATAACATGCTTATATAAAGGTGATTTGAAACATGTTATCTCCTATGCTTTCCATCCAGGCAGAAAATGGACACATGTCACATTGAATCGAAAAAATCAGGATGTCAACGAAAATGGACATAGAAAGAAACCCATTTTCGTAAAAACAAAACAAAACAACTTCTTGAGAACATGTTTTAAAACTAAAACAAAACAACTTCTTTTTAATGAAGATAATTATGATCATGATTTAAGAACGACAATGTGAGGTTGTTAAAAATGGAACCTTTTTTAAAGTTAATAACACAAAAGAGATGAACTATAAAAATGGTTCCTTGTTGGTTTATTGTTCAGTTTAACGAAAAAATGAACGAATGAAAAAACATAAACAAAAACCTAAAACGAAAAATGTTTACTCATACCCTTGTTGGATGCTTCCTCTTGTATGTGAGGATCTCTCACGAGGTAGGGAGTTGAAGAGCTTTGCAATGTGAGAATGAAGTCTTAGAAAAGAAGCAGAGCAAGAAAGTATAGAGAGAGTGAACTGATATGAGGAAATGAAGTAGAGTGGGAGGGAAAAGTTACCAATCTTAAGAATAGATTAATGTCCAATAGTTAAACGTACATGTGTAACATTGTAGTGTTTTCATGAGTTCTTGTGTAGTGAATATGTTAATTACTAATATAACCTTTTGCAAGGTTTGAAGTGTAAAAGTGTGAAGGATGTTTTTGGTAGTTTGGTGGCAATGAATAGTAATGGGTAGGTAGTTGATTATTAGGATTATATTTTTTTAGGAGTTTTGAGTTAAAGATAAATAATTAGATTATTTTATTAATTAAGTTATTTTCAATTTTACTAGAGTTGTTAGAATACCTTGGGAACTCTCTCGAATTATAATTTTGAATGATAATTTTAATTATACTCTTAATTCTTAATTGATGAGAAATTTTGTGATTAATTTGGTGATTAATTTGATGAGTAATTTGATGATTTATTTGGTAATTAATTTGGTGATTAATTTGTTGATTATTTTAGTGATTAATTTAATGATAAATTAATTATTTCATGTTTAATCGGTAATGCGTATTTTGTGAATTGAGGTTGAATTGTGTTGATAACTCGTGGATTACTTGCTTGTTGTGAGATAATGTCGTTGAGATTGTATTGTAAAATGTGTTGTATACCGTTTGAAAATGATTTGTGTGTGAATGATGCATAAATATATGCAAGTATGTGTAATTGTGTGATAATTCAAATGTGATGAATTATTGAAGATATGCAATAATATTGGGATTAGAGGATGGTCTTAATTGCATATGGTTGTTGAACTTTCACATGCATCATTTTGTCAAGAGGCAATGCTTGCCAGTTCCGTGGGAGTTAGTGACTTGTTCCAAACCTAGAGGACGAGTTTGAAAGCTTAGAGAACGGGCTTTTGTGAGTTATCGGTCTAAAGGACATACCCAATTTAATGTAAAAATAAAAAAATGATAACAAGATATTGGTACCACATGCATGAGTTGCATTTGAGTCTTGCATCGAGTCTCATTGTGTCTATGGTTGCAATATGAGATTATGTGTATTTATGTTAACTGTTGAATCGGTAAAATTGTGGATTGTGAGTATATAATTGTGAATAGTATGACTACTTGAGTGATATTATGTTGATGAAACTTTTGGAGTGTGAGAATAATTGTGATTATGTTTGTATGCCTTAAATTATATATTATCTTATGATTTTGATAATTATGTGAATTCGCACCCTTCTATTGGAATGATATTTTATACGACATCGCTCAGGTACTGAAGATTAGAGTTGCTTATAGCGCCAGGTAGCCGTTGTAGTAGTTTGTCTTAGTTTATTTATTTATGTTAGGGTGAGTCGTGCTCTGACCATGTAACACTGGGGAACATTTGATTTATGTTATGAAAGATGATTTATGTACTCTACTTGATTTTGTTGTTGTTGTCTGAATTATATGAAGTATTGACTTTTATGCCTAAATGGTGATTATTAAATGGGTTGATCATGAGATTTTCATTATGTCTATTATTACCTAAGTATATCCGCTGCTACATGCTAATGTGAAAGTATATGAAAAACATGAATTTATTTTCAAGTGTTATTGAGCATGACAGGTGTATGTATAATGTTTTGAAATAAGTGTGACACCCTTGTTTGAGATGCATGATAATTTACTCTAGTTATTTATATATTTTTCGCGGGGTTGAGAAAGGTGTTACAATTGTGGCAAGTACCAGGCCTTTCGGGTACCTTGCTCTCATATAATTGTGGCATGCGCACGCTCATCAGGACCCGTACAACCATCTATCTGATATTTACAAGTCCATTAGTGTGATGAATGTCTACAACGAAAGCTTCGCAGTGTTATCAATGGATGAATACTGGCCTCCCTACCAAGGGGGCATAGTTTGGTACAATGATGAGATGTGTAGAAAGAAAAAAGGTCGTCCAAACAGTACACGTATAAGAACAGAAATGGATACGGTTGATAAAATGATAAGATTGTGTACTATATGTTGTCAGCTCGGACACAACAAGAAAAAATGTCAAATGTCGGATCCACCTCTGCATCATAATTAAGAACTTGTTGTAACCTTAGATTTTAATATATTAAGAACTTTTTGTTACAACAATGTAAACAACAAACATCAAAATGAGTTAAATAAACTTAATCTAAACAACAAGTACAACAGATAAACACAACATTTCTAACTGATTACAACAATCAACCTGATTTCATTAGGTCCAAACATCATTTTCCTTGCTTCCACATCAGTCTTAACTCGCGCCCACCCACACATCCTTTCAAATCTCTCAATATTGCAGATTTTTTCACCTTCAGCAATTTCTACCTCTAACCACCGATTTAACTCCCTCTGCAGTTGATTCAAACTTTGGATATTTCAGAAGTGCATATCGATCGGAGGCTTCTCTCTTGAAAATATCATTTTCCCATAGCGGTGCTGATACATGATATTGATATTACTTGTATATGAGAAGAGATGTGAAAATAATTGATCACACAACCTCTATTTATAGTAAAATTTCACTTACAACTGTGTCTTCAGATGAATTGATGACACTTCCTATTTTTGTACAAAGTCACCGATTGGATTGGAGACAATATATGATGTATCTAGTCCAATTGGCGACCCTTTTAAATCCCAATACATAGTCGTCAATTCATTTGACGACCCCACTAAAAACTATGCAAAAGTGAGGTAATTTTGAAATTAATTTAAAAAGTGGATTATTTACGGATTTTATTTGAAAAAAGTGGGCTAGTTTGGTAAAAAAATTCAACTTATGATTCAGTCAAGAAAGTCGATGTGAAAATTTCAAAATTCCCTTAATATAGTCGAGGGGGGAGCAATTTTAAACATTTGATTTTAACTCGTTGTAAGTTCTTATGAAATTGAAAATAAAATTCATATGGATGGAGATAAATATTGGAGAAGTATCAGATCTCAGTTTATTGAATTAAAAAGTAATACAACTTTACTTATGAATAGCAACTAGTATATAGGTTGCGGCGGGCAAATGGAGATTGAACACAATCACGCAAAATCTTCATGAGTGGGTCTTCTTCCGGTAAGCATTTCCAATATCAGGATTCCAAAACTATACATGTCACGAGAGGCAGACACTTGAGAGCCCATTCCATACTCTAAAACATGCAGCAAAAGTAGTTAATATAGTATCACTAATAAATTATTAAGTGTGCACCAAAACATAGGAGAATTCAAAGAAACAATACATGATTCAAGAATTTAGATCATACCTGGAGGAGCATATCCAACAGTCCCTTTTATTCCAATTGTACTTGTATCCTTATGAGAAGTACCGTTAATGGTTGATACAAGTCTTGCGATGCCGAAATCACTCACATGAGCAACCATGTCATGATCAAGAAGGACATTACTTGGCTTTATATCACAGTGAAGGACCAATTGCTCACATTCTTGATGAAGATAATGTAGTGCAGAAGCAACATCGATAATGATGTTTAATCTCTAAAGATGCCTCAGTCCCACTGGCAGGCTATCTCTAAAGATGTAGTGTTTAATGAAAAGAACATTCCCTATGCAAGTTTGTTTTCTGCTAGCCCTAGCACTAGCACAACTGTACCTTTCTGTCTTTTACCTTGTCCAGCTATGAACAACAATAACTCCTCAGGTACATCAGTGGGGCCAGTCACAGCTGAGTCACACCAGGACCAGTTTTCTCCTCTACCTGCATCTGATAGCCATCATCCATACACAGACACATCACCTCAGCCTATCATGTCACCACAGGAAAATCCTTTGCCTTTATCAGATCAGCTCATAGCTTCATCTAATACAACAAACTCACCTCCATCAAATATCAAAAGGCATTCATCAACCTCACCACAGGTGTTCCCAAGGTTTCAAGAGGTAGTCAATGACTCATCTCCCTCTTCTCATCCACCACCACAGGCTGGTCCTCCCTCTCTCAGACAATTGAGGTATGAAGCTTCTGACAGTTCACTCTCACCAGTAATTCCAAGTACTAGAACTGTCCCATCTCCCCCACAAAACAGTCACCCCATGCTCACAAGGGCTAAAACTGGAC
The DNA here is from genome assembly GCA_963966055.1 of Lathyrus aphaca. Taxonomy (NCBI): domain Eukaryota; kingdom Viridiplantae; phylum Streptophyta; class Magnoliopsida; order Fabales; family Fabaceae; genus Lathyrus; species Lathyrus aphaca. Next base: position 503,582,314 of record OZ014523.1, read on the forward strand.
ATTCAAAGCCTAAAGCCTATCTTGCAAACTCAGAACCTCTAAATGTAAAACAAGCCTTACTACAACCAGAGTGGGCTCAAGCAATGCAAGTGGAGTATGATGCTCTGATGGCAAATAACACTTGGACACTGACAGCTCTACCCTCTCACAGACAAGCAGTAGGGTGCAAGTGGGTTTTTAGGGTAAAAGAAAATCCAGATGGTACTATAAATAAGTTCAAAGCAAGACTTGTTGCAAAAGTATTTCATCAACAACAAGGTTTTGATTTCAATGAGACCTTCTCTCCAATTGTGAAGCCAACAACCATCTGAGTCATACTTAGCCTTCTCTCCAATTTACAAGAGGAAGTTTACATGGTTCAACCACCAGGCTTCGTGTAGTCTAACAAGGAGTTAGTATGCAAACTAAACAAAGCTTTGTATGGTCTAAAGCAGGCACCTAGGGCCTGGTATGAAAAGCTTAATCAAGCACTTCTCAAGTTTGGATTCATTCACTCAAAATGTGATCATTCACTCTTTATCTACTCCAAGCAAGGTATAACTCTCTATGCTCTTGTCTATGTTGATGACATCTTAGTCACAGGCTCCTCCTCCATTCTCATCCTTGACCTGATTAACAAACTAGATGCTGAGTTTGCTTTAAAGAGACATGGCAAACCTGAATATTTTCTAGGAGTGGAATTTAAGTTTCAGGCAAATGGAAGTTTGGTACTAACTCAAGCAAAATACATAAGGGACCTCCTTGAAAGAGCCAGCATGAGTGGTGCAAAGGGTGTGCCAACACCTATGTTAAGTACCAGCAGGCTCAGCAAAACAGATTCCCCATTGCTGTCAGATCCTCACTTGTACAGATCCATAGTAGGAGCACTACAATATGTTACCTTGACAAGACCAGATATTGCCTACAGTGTCAACAAGACCTGTCAGTTCATGTCCTCACCATTGGAGGCTCATTGGGCAGTTGTTCGACGGATTCTAAGATACCTCAGTGGAACAATGTTCTTAGGCCTAGTGTTTTCAGTAGCAAATCCAGCAGAAAAATTCTCATTGCGTGCCTACAGTGACTCAGATTGGGCTACAAATCTGGATGATCGTCGTTCCACATCTGGTTCTTGCATCTTCTTCGATCCCAACATTGTTGCGTGGAGCTCAAAGAAGCAATCTCTAGTGGCAAGATCAAGTACGGAAGCTGAATATAGAGCACTTGCTCACACCACCTCTGAACTTCTTTGGCTTTAGTCTCTACTCACTGAGCTATCCATTCGATTTCACCCTCCCACTCTACTATGCGACAACCTCAGTGCAGTTCACATGTCTCATAATCCGATTCTCCATGCTCGTACAAAGCATATTGAATTGGATATCCATTTTGTTAGTGAACGGGTTGTAGCACAACAGTTGGTTATCCAACATGTTCCTGGTTTTGCTCAACTAGCTGATACTTTAACAAAACCGTTAGGTACGGTGGCTTTTCATGATTTACGAAGCAAGCTCAAAGTGGTCTCACTCAAACCACCATGAACTTGAGGGGGTGTAATAGAGATAATTCTAGAAGTTAGTAAGATAATAGTCAAGTTAGTTAGAATATAACAAACCTATCTAACTAACTCTAAGGGTTAGTTACACTTTGTATATTGTATATAATCATTGTGTATTAACTGAATATGAATAGAATGAAAATATAAAGAAAACAAAAGTAAGAGTATTTCATTTTCAATAGGTTTTAGTCCCTTAAATTTGAGCTATCACATATTTTTGTCTTTCCAAATATTAAACTGACTTATATCTTTATGTATGTAGGATATTGCACATTCCATTTTGAGAGCTTATTACAATCAAGAAAGTTTGAGTTGCTACACCAAACAGAGAGGCTATTCTAATATCACGTTACATTTCATATACAGTTTCAATTTGTAAGGAAACAGAAATACATGATATAGAAATGAAGATGAATATGGAACAAGTATCAATTCTCACATTATTGAATTAGAAAACAATACAACATTACTTATTTATAGAAACTAATATAGGTTGCAGGTAAATTTACATTGTACTCAAACATCCAAAATGAAATGTTGCTAACTGAATTTGGTGAATAACAAAAATAGTAAACTAAACATTGCCACATATGTTGCTTTCTCGAGACCATTGAGTTACAAAACAACATCATGCTGAATAACTAATTATAAGCGCGAGCACCTACAATTAAAATCAAGAAATCCATTATTACCGTTGTATTTGGTAGTTTAGTAATTTGGAAATGCACACTATGATGATAAAAATCAAATTATAATTCCATAAGTTAATGAGTAACTAATGATTCAAATAAACATAAAATATAAATTTATCTCACCAACAAAAAAAGTTTTTCTGATTATGCTAAGCTCTTTAGTGACATCCACAATATTCATCCGTTCTTGCGGTGGTTCCATTGAACAATTAAGTCCAATCCTAAAAAGTGAACCTAGACACTGCTCAACACTTGGAATAAAATTCTCACGATTCCCGTCTTGTATTTCTACTTCTGCATCTCTTGATACAAGACTCGGGTCCAAAATGTTCATAAAGATTGTTTGGAAACGAAATTGCGACAAAGTTATGCAGATTTTGGCCATCTTCGAAAACTTCATGAGTGGGTCTTCTACCGGTAAGCATTTCCAACATCATGATTCCAAAACTATACATATCACCACATGTTGACACTTGAGAGCCCATTCCATACTCTAAAACATGCAGCAAAAGTAGTTAATATTGTATCACTAGTAAATTATTAAGTGTGCACCAAAACATAGGAGAATTCAAAGAAACAATACATGATTCAAGAATTTAGATCATACCTGGAGGAGCATATCCAACAGTGTCCCTTTTATTCCAATTGTACTTGTAGTTGTATCCTTATGAGAAGTACTTGTAGTTCTATAATTCTTTTGACAGTACCGAGATTTCATGTGTGAATTATGCACGCTTGTTCTATTGAATAATTGGTTCAAAACTTGTCTACTAATTTCTTCAGGGATAAGTAAAAATTAAGGAATATGTCGATTAATTCGAACAGTAGGGTGGCGGAAAACGACAGATGGGAGATGGAAAACTGGATTTGGAACGTGTTGCTACATACTGACAGCAGTAGCGGTTCTTGGCAGCAACAATCTGTTTTGTTGCAGCAGGTTTTAGGTGATGTAATTATGTGCAAGAATGACGAAGACATTTGGCATTGGATGCACAATTCCAATCACGTTTACACTGTCAAATCCGAGTATGATTTCTAAAGCTTAAATGCTGCAAGTATGGTTTTTCCGAATAAATTGACTGCTGCCTTTAAGCTCTTATGGCTAGCTGCATCTCCGTTCAAAACACAGTTGTTTGGTTGGAGATTATTACATAATAGATTACCAACTCGTGACAATTTAGTTTCTCGTGGTGTGATTGTCAATGTGCACGATAAGGTTTGCCCTCTTTGTTTCTTGGAGGATGAAACCTTACATCATCTATTCTTCTTATGCGGTAAAAGTCGGGTTATATGGGATTTTGTGTTCAATTGGTTGGGAATATCAGTGACGTTTAATGGCAATATCCTTGAGAATTTTAAAGGTTGGATAAATTCCCTTCGGAGTCGGGGCATCAACATTAGCAGTGCGACGGGCATTTGGTTGATTATTTGTTGGTGTTTATGGTCTTGTAGGAATGGAATTATGTTTAAGGACGGATTTTGGGATATCGATTACTTGCCTAACAAGATTATCCTCTTGTCTTGATGGTGAATTGGTAAGAGTCGAAAGAAACATCAAAAAAATCCATTTACTTGTAATTATTATGAATGGGTTCAATTACCCTGTCAGTTTATTTAGGGTGTCTTTGTCATTGGTGGTTTTGTATACGAGTTTGGATACTCCTTTATATCCTTAATATAATATTTTTGGTTATTAAGAAAAAATATCAAGAAAGTTAGAGTTGCTACACCAAACAGAGAGGCTATTCTAATATGACGTTACATTTCATATATAGTTTCAATTTGTAAGGAAACTGAAATACATGATATAGATATGAAGATGAATATGGAAGAAATGTCAATTCTCACATTATTGAATTAGAAAATAGTAAACTAAACATTGCCACAAATAGGTTGCAGGTAAATTTACATTGAACACAAACGCCCAAAATCAAAAGTTGCTAACTTAATTTGGTGAATAACAGAAATAGTAAACTAAACATTGCCACATATGTTGCTTTCTTCGATACCATTGAATTACTAAACAACATCAAGCTTATAATTACTAATTATAAGCGCGAGCACCTACAATTCGAATCAAGAAGTCCATTATTACCAATTGTATTTTGTAGTTTACTAATATGGAAATGCACACTATGATGATAAAAATCAAATTATAATTCCATAAAAAGTTAATGAGCTAGTAATGATTCAAATAAACATAAAACATCTCACCAGCAAAAAAAGTTTGTTTGATTGTGCTAAGCTCTTTAGTGACATCCACAATATTCATTCGATCCTTTGGTGGTTCCACTGAACAACGAAGTCCAATCCTAAAAAGTGAAACTAGATGCTCCTCAACAGGTGGAATAAAACTCTCATGATTTCCATTTTGTATTTCTACTTTTGTATCTCTTGGTACAAGACCCCGGTCCAAAATATTCATAAGATTGTTAGGAAACGAAATTGCGACAAAGTTATGCAGATTTTGACCATCTTCAAAGACTTCATTGGTGGGTCTTCTACCAGTAAGCATTTCCAATATCAGGATTCCAAAGCTATACATGTCACCACATGTAGACACTTCAGAACCCATTCCATACTCTAAAACATGCAGCAAATTTTTTTAATATTGTATCACTAATAAATTATTAAGTGTGCAGCAAAACAAAGGAGAATACAAGATTCAAGAATTTAGATCATACCTGGAGGAGCATAGCCAACAGTCCCTTTTATTCCAATTGTACTGGTATCCTTATGAGAAGTACCATCCATGGAGGAGACAAGTCTTGCTATGCCAAAATCACTCACATGAGCCACCATGTCATCATCAAGAAGTACATTACTTGGCTTTAGATCACAATGAATGATCAATTGTTCACATTCTTGATGAAGATAATGTAATGCCGAAGCAACATCGGTAATTATGTTGACTCTTTGAGTGAGGTCCAATGTTGTTTGATTCTCTGCATTTAAAATCTCAGGATGCAACCATTGTTCTAAGCTTCCATTTTTCATGTAATCAAAATCTAAGGCTTTAAATTCTTGACCTTTATAATCTGAACTAGAACAACATGTGATAATCTTAACTAAATTTCGGTGTCTAATATTTTTGAGTGCATTGCATTCAAGAATAAAACTCTTGTGAGCTCCCTTCTTTTGGAGATTCAATACCTTTATGGCAACAAAATTGTCTTCTGACACAAGATTTGCTTTGTATACAGAACCAAAACTTCCTGATCCAATCAAGTTTGTAATTGAGAATCCATCAGTTCCTCGATGTAAGTCTTGGTATGACACCTTATCTAGTTGATCAATTGTTGGTGAATCAAAAGATTGTTTTTGGTTTCCTTTCCTCATCCAGTAGCTAGTTATCAAAATAGAAAGTATGAGAAGAACACAAAGCACACCAACTATCACTGCAATCAACATGAACTTATGGTGTTTTGTGTGTTTTCTATCCTTGATAGAGCATGCTGGTAGATGCAGCTGTGAAATACCTCCACAAAGCTTTTTATTTCCAATCATTCCTATTTGGGATGAATTTCCAAAAACACCTTTTGTTGGCACCTCACCCTCCAACATGTTAAAAGAAACATTAAAGTGTTTTAAACCAACGATATTTTGTATAACACCAGGAATTGGACCAGACAATTGATTGAACGAAAGGTCTAAATATTGAAGACCTTTGAGAGAAGCCAAAGAGGGTGGTATTGTCCCGTTGAAGGAGTTCCCTTGCAAAACAAGGTATTCTAAGGTTATGCATCCACCAATAGATATCGGAATCTCCCCAGACAAATGATTATAAGAGAAATTTAGCAAACCAATATTTTTTAGTGTACTCACTTCTCTTGGTAAACTACCACTGAAAGAGTTATGTGATAAGTCTAATAAGTTTGTTAAAGAAACAAGGTTAAAGACTTCTAATGGTATGGTTCCTCTAAGCTTATTTTGTGAAAGGTCTAGAGATTGTAACTTTTGACAATTACCTATGCTTTGAGGAATATTTCCTTCAAACATATTAAGATTTAAACTCAAATGGTACAATTGACTAAGATTACCTATAGAAGATGGTATAACTCCTGACAACTTGTTTCCGCTCAAAACTAACTTTTGCATGTTTCGGAACTTCCCGAAAGTAGGTGGAATATTTCCTTGAAAATGGTTAAATTCCATGGTCAAGAGAATTAAGCCACCTAGACATCCTAACTCGGCAGGAATTTGTCCCGATATCATATTATCCCCAAGAAATAATAGTCTAAGCTCGGTGGATAAATTTCCTATAGAATTTGGTAGAATACCTCCAAAATTATTGTTCGAAATAGAAACCCCATACAATCTACTACAGTTTGACAAAGATTCAAGAAACTCCAAATCTTTAGTAGAATTGTTACCTAAATTGTTTTCTTCCAAATTCAGATTTTGTAAATCTTTTAGTCTTCCTAGACTTGGAACTTGCCCCACCAAATGATTTGTACTTAGATCACATATTATAATGGAAGTTGCATTTACTATGGAATTGACAATTGGACCTGAAAATTGATTTCCTCCAATTGTAAACCATTGGAGATTGGGGAGGGTGTTGAACATGTTAGGTGGAAGAGAACCATAAAAGCTATTTTCTGTCAAGGAAAGATTAGTAAGTGTTGAAATGTTGTAAAGACAAGAAGGAATTATACCAGACAATTTGTTCTCACCCAAAAGTAAAATTGACAAGTTTTTAAGGCGACATATTTCTTGCGGAATATCTCCTTTTATATTGTTAGAAGCACACGTAAAACGCTCTAAGCTTTGAAAGATTCCCTATGAATGAAGAGATTCCTCCAGTTAAATTGTTTTCATAAATAGCAAATGATTGGAGTTTTTTCAAAGATCCAATTTCAATTGGTATTTTGCCAATTAGATTGTTATGTCCCAAATACAAGTCTGTGAGATTGGAGCAATATGTCAAGTTTGCAGGAATCTCACCTGCAAAAAAGTTATAATCGAGACGAAGTTGTTGCAAGTGTAGCAAGTGACCCAATTCGTGTGGAATTTCTCCAAAGAAGCTGTTGTTGCTTAGGTAGAGAATTTTCAGAAAAGTGAGATTGCCAACATAGGGAGATAAAGATCCATGTAATTCAGATCCATATAAGTTCAACTCTGTAACTCTTTCATTCATGGGATTGCATGTGATTCCAAACCACTTGCAGAAGTGAATGGAAGAATTCCAAGATTCAAGAGTTCGATATGGACCAGTGATTATTGATGCTTTGAACTTAAGCAATGCCAAATGATCAGTTTGGTTTCCTAAAGCCACTGCCACAATTTTGTTTTGACCAAAGCATAAAAAACTTAAGAAAAAGAGTAAAAGAAGATAAAGGTATAAAAGAATAGGTGACAAGAGAGAAAAAGACTTCATTTGGCTTTGTTTGTGTTGAATAGTTATGGAAGAATAGAGAGTAACTGCTTGCATTTATATACAAGTGGCAAGAGCTATAGCTGATTGCAAATTTAATTTTTTATTAACTTCACAGCAAAAAAAGAGAAATTAAATTCAAAAGTCAAGTCAATTGAACAGAGATAAGCCGGCACATAAGAGCCAAAACTTAGTGACAGTGCAATGTAAAAATTATATTTTATCATAACCAAGAAATTAAAATCTTGTTTTTAGTGTCAACTAGTTATTTAAAATTGATTTTCTAAACTTTTTTTTAATTAATCTACATTTTGTAAATTGATAGTAACTGCATGGTGTTCTCAACCATTGGATTTATCATGATAGTTTTATTTATTTTTCAAACTTTAAATCTGCACCATAACTTTAATAATATGGTCTACAAAATCTGGACTACAGAGGATCACGGTGTATGTGTCTATTTGCGTGTGTGATTGTGTGTGCGCACACACTTGTGCGTTTTCATGGCTATAATAAAGAAGTCTTTAGCATTTTTTCTGAGGTGCAGATATAGACATATAACGTAAGTTGAAAATGATTATTCTTTCCAGTGAACTTATGAATCAGTCCGTCTATGTAAGAATTTCAGATTTCCCTTATTATATAGTCAAGGGAGAAGCAAGTTTAAAAATTTGATTTTAACTCGTTTAAGTTCTTATGAAATTGAAAATTAAAGTCAATAGGATGAAGAAAATACGGGAGAAGTATCAGTTTCAGTTCTCAGTTTATTGAATTAAAAAGTAATACAACTTTACTTATGAATAAGCAACTAGTATAGGTTGCAGGCAAATGGACATTGAACACAATCACACATAATCAAATGTTGTTAACTGAATTTAATGAACAACAAAATAGTAATCTAAGCCTTTCCACGTGTGCAGCTTCCTGGGAAACCATTCAGTTTCTTAACAACAGGGCAACAAGCTGAATTACTAATTATAAGTACGAACACCTGAAAAGTTCAAAACAAGCAAAAAGTGATCATAAAAGATATTTTATAACTCAAAAAATAATTAATTTGTTGGTTAAGATTCAAATAAATATATAAATATATATGTTTATCTCACCTGAAAGGAAGGTCTTTTTTATCATACTAAGCTCTCTAGTGACATCCACAATATTCATTCTTTGTTTTGGTGATTCCATTGAACAAATAAGTCCAATCCTAAAAAGTGAAACTAAGCAATCCTCAACATTTGGAATAAGATTCCCACGATTTTCGTCGTGTGCTGCTACTTCTGTATCTCTTGATTCAAGATGTGGATCCAAAATGCTTATAAGATTATCAGGAAATGAAATTGCAACAAAGTCGTGCAGATTTTGACCCTCTTCAAAATCTTCATGAGTCGGTCTTCTTCCGGTAAGCATTTCCAACATCAGGATTCCAAAACTATACATGTCACCAGATGCAGACACTTCAGAACCCATTCCATACTCTAAAACATGAAATAAAAGTTGTTAATATTCTATCACTAGTAAATTATTAAGCGTGCACCAAAACTTAGGATAATTCAAAGAAACAATACATGATTCAAGAATTTAGATCATACCTGGAGGAGCATATCCAACAGTCCCTTTCATTCCAACTGTACTTGTAGTTGTATCCTTATGAGAAGTACCGTTAATGGCTGATACAAGTCTTGCAATGCCGAAATCACTCACACGAGCAACCATGTCATCATCCAAAAGGACATTACTTGGCTTTATATCACAGTGAAGGACCAATTGCTCACATTCTTGATGAAGATAATGTAATGCAGAAGCAACATCGATAATGATGTTTAATCTATGAGTGAGGTCCAATTTTTTTGGAAGCTCTGCATTTAAAATCTCAGGATGCAACCATTGTTCTAAGCTTCCATTTTTCATGTAATCATAAACTAGAGCTTTAAATTCTTGACCTTTGTGATCTGTACTAGAACAACATGTTAAGATCTTAACTAAATTTCGGTGTCTAATACTTTTGAGTGCATTACATTCAGCAATGAAACTCTTGTGTGCTCCTTTCTTTTGGAGGTTCAGGACCTTTACTGCAACAACATTATCTTCTGACATAAGATTTCCTTTGTACACAAAACCAAAACTTCCCGATCCGATCAAATTTGCATCTGAGAACCCATTTGTTCCTCGATATAATTCTTGATATGAAACCTTGGTTAATTGATCAATTGTTGGTGAATCAAAAGATGGTTTTTTGTTTGTTTTCCTCATCCAATAGATAATTATAATCAATGAAAGTATGAGAAGAAAAGAAACCACACCAGCTATCATTCCTATCAACTTGAAATTATGTTTGTTTGTGTGTTTCCTACCCTTGATATGGCATGGTGGTAGATGCAACTCTGAAATACCTCCACAAAGTTTATTGTTTCCAATCATTGCTACTTGGGTTGCATTTCCAAACACGCCACCTATTGGTACTTCGCCTTCCAGCATATTAAAAGAAATATTCAAGTATTTTAAACCAGAGATGTCTTGCATAACATTAGGAATTGATCCAGACAATCGATTTCTTGACAGGTCTAAATATTGAAGACCTTTGAGAGATCCCAAATTTGAGGGTATGGTTCCTTGGAATGAGTTTCCTTGTAAATGAAGGTTTTCTAGGCTTATGCATTCGCCGATTGTTCTAGGAATCTCACCCGACAGATGATTTTGAGAAACATCTATGTTTTCAATATTTTTTAGCAAACCCACTTCGTTAGGAAGACTACCACTCAATGAATTTTGTGATAGGTCAAATCCCTTTGTTAAGGATGAAATTCTAAAAACTTCTAAGGGTATGGCTCCTTGAAGGTTGTTTCGCGAAAGATTTAGATATTGTAACATTTGACATTTCCATATACTTAAGGAATATTTCCTTCTAACATATTTTCTGACAAGCGCAAGTCAAACAATTGAGTGAGGTTTCCTATGGAGGATGGTATAGATCCTGATAGCTTGTTTTCACGCAAATCTAACACTTGCATGTTTCGCAACTTCCCAAAACTAGTTGGGATAATTCCTTCAAAGTGGTTACCTTCCATGTCCAAAAGAATTAAATTTACTAGATTTCCTAACTCTGGGGGAATTCTTCCTGATATCTCATTACCCCCAAGATATAATCTACTAAGTTGGAAGGTTAAATTGCCAACTGAATTTGGCAATTGACCGCCAAAATTATTAACACTTATACTAACAACGTATAATTTACTACAATTTGTCAATGTTTTTAAAAACTCCAAATCCTTAGTTGATTTGTTACCTAGATTGTTCAATTCTAAATTTAGCATATAGAGATCTTTTAGCTTCCCTAAACTTGGTATTTGTCCAACAAAATGGTTTTGGCTTATCTCAAATTCTGTCAAGGTAGAAGCATTTTCAATTGATGTCGGGATTGGACCTAAGAACTGATTCCCAGAAATTTCAAAAATTTGGAGATTAGGGAGAGTTTGAAACATGTTAGGTGGAAGAGAGCCACCAAAGCGATTTGATGTGGCTGCGAAGCCAGTAAGAGAAGACATATTGTAAAGACAAGGTGGAAACATACCTGATAATTTGTTGACACTCAGATACATTATTGTCAAGTTTGTAAGAAGACATATCTCTCGTGGAATATATCCCTCTAAGTTGTTATCTCCAACCCCAAGACCCATCAAGGAAGAAAGATTACCTATGAATGATGGGACTCCTCCAATTAAATTGTTTTTTCCAATGTCTAGTACATGAAGCTTTTGAAGAGAGAAAATTTGAGGTGGTATTTTTCCAGTGAGATTGTTTCCAAATAAACTCAAGACTTTAAGATTGGAGCAATTTGTCAAGCTTGTGGGAATTTCTCCCGCTAACGAGTTATTGCTGAGAAAAAGTCTATGCAATTGAAACAACCGACCCAACTCCAGTGGAATTTTTTCAAACAAGTTATTATTTTCAAGGTTAAGATATCTAATCCGGGAGAGATTACCAATATAAGGAGATATGGCTCCGTGCAATTTGTATCCTGGTAACTTCAACTTTATAACTCTTTGATGTTTGAAATTGCATGTGATACCGTACCAGTTGCAGAAGTGAGTTGAACCATTCCAAGAATCAAGGATCTTGTATGGGTCATTGGATATAGATTCTTTGAATTTAAGCAATGCCGAATGATCAGTTTGGTTTCCTAATGCCACTGCCACAATATTGTTTGGACCAAAGCATAAAAAACGTAAGGAAAAGAGTAAAAGCAGGTGAATGCATAAAAGTATAGGTGAAAAGAAAGAAAAAGACTTCATTTGTTTTATGGTATTTAGTTTTGTTTGTGAGAGAATAGAGAGGAATTGCATGCATTAAAATACTAGTGGCAAGAGCTATAGCTGAATGCGAATTTAAGTTTTTATTCAAAAGTCAAAGTCAATTGATGGAGCACAAGGAGCACGGCACATAACAGTGCAATGTAATTGTATGGACATTGTTTATTCCTACAATTTTGAGTTATCGCTATCTTCCATCAACGTTTCTCATATATAATCCCAATAATTATTATGTTTTTAATCATCTAAAATAGACACCTCAATCTCTTATTATTTTTAATAAAATTTATGTTTTATCATTTATTTATTTTTATAATTTAGGGTAAGTTGTTTTTTATAAGCAACAATATATTCAATTAAAGAGCCTTAGGGGAACTCTAACTCATATACAAAGGAAACTCACATCAAGCAATAATCCAACTTAAAAACTCAAACTACAAAAAAATCAGTTGGAGATTTGTACCAATCATAATAAGAACATCTATGGATTGACGAGGACCGGAAATTTAACCACCACCAAGACAAGTGAATCAATCTACGTGCAATATCATAAATATTACCAATTGCCGCCCTGTAAAATTGTGAAGGAGATAATTTCAATCCAAAGACATTTTTTGTGGAGTGGCACGATGGACAGACGACATATTGCGTGGATTAGTTAGAATTTGGTTTGTAATCCAAAGAATTGCGGTGGGTTAGGAATCAAGCATGTTGGAAATTTTAATATCGCACTATTAACCAAATGGATATGGAAGTTCATTCAAGAAGGTAAACAAAGTTCGAGACCTTTACTTTTTAGTAGATATGGGAACTTGGCCATAAATATTTTGGATCTTACTGTCAATGTTAAGTCTAATCACGATTCATTAAGGATGTGTGACATTTTGAAGGCTAGAAATCCATTTCCTCTTGTTAACTTTCATCTTACTGTCAATGTTAAGTCTAATCACGATTCATTGTGGATGTGTGACATTTTGAAGGCTAGAAGTCCATTTCCTCTTGTTAACTTTCATAGGCTGATTCGGTGTGTTATCGGGAATGGAAAATCTGTTGCGTTTTGGACTATGGTTTGGGTGGGGAACGATGATCTTTGTAATCATTTTCCTGTGTCATTTCAGGCAGCAAAAGATAAGTACGCTTTTGTTTCTCAAATGAGGGGCTGGAGTGATGGGGTTTGGAGTTGGAATATCTGGTGTAACCCTTTTTTTGCCTTTACGGATCTCAACTCGGACTTTGTGGAGCTGCACTTGATTCTGGTAGATTTAAATATGCTTTTAAATACTGATGACAGGTGGGTCTGGACGTAGGACACCACTGTCGGTTTTTCCTTAAAATCTAATTATGATTTTATTAAGGCTAATGAGGGCAGTAATGAGCTTGATGGTGATGTCTTATTGGCTTTAGACATGGTTTGAATGGCTGTCATTCCTCTTAAGATCAAGGTTTTCGCGAGCTTGATGGTGATGTCTTATTGGCTTTAGACATGGTTTAAATGGTTGTCATTCCTCTTAAGATCAAGGTTTTCGCGTGGCATTTGGTTCGTAACTGTTTGCCAACATGGTCAAACCTTGTTAAGCGAGGAGTGATCCATAACATCCACAAAAAGGTTTGTGCTTTATGTTTTCCAGAGTTGGATGACAATCCCCACCTGTTTTTTAATTGTCCTAAACTCAAGCTAGTTTGGAGAAAAGTGTGTGATTGGGTAGATATTGATTATCTATTTGAATCAGATTGTTGTAATCATGTAATGGAGTGGTTCTTGATGCTTAATGGTAGGTGTAATATTCAGCATAGGTGTCCCATCTGGTTCATTACTTGCTGGAATATTTGGGTGGCTAGAAATGGTATTATGTTCAATGACGGAGTGGGGGATGTCGAAGTTATTTTCTTTAAGATCGTAATGTCATCGTGTAATTGGATGGCTCATGGTAGGAACGGTCGGATGAGGCGCACTTTGTACGATTGGTTCAAGTATCCCCTCGACTCTCTGTAATTTCGGGTTGTTTGGCTTTTCTCCTTGTGTTGCTAGGTTTGTTTTGCCTTTTGTTTCTGTCATTGTTTTTCTGTTTTGATGGGCTTAAGATTCCCTTAATCTCCCTTAATGAATTTGGCTTATAAAAAAATATTAACCAAATTCAAGAACGAAACTAGGAGATTATCACAAACATTATCACATTGAAACGACTTTATACCAACCCAATCTGCAATATTCTTCCAAATCAATTTCGTATAGGAGCAAGAAATGAATAAGTGATTTCTATCCTTGACATCATTAAAGCATAACATGCAAACAAGTTCATGAACATTAGAGATTAATTTGTTGGCCGCAAGATTCGCTCTAGTAGGATGTCAATGAATAACCAATCTCCAAGAAAATGTTCTTGCCTTTAGAGGGATTTTGGTCTTCTAAATCATATCTAACACCATCTTGAGAGTAATATCCAGCTCCATAGCCTCACACAAGTTTTGCAAATAATGATAGCAAGAGCTAATAGTGAAACACCTAGAATTATCACCTTTCCAAACAAAACTATCAACACCAGTCGGATCCAATGTCACCTTCGCGAGAAGAGCCATCAAGTCATGAAATTCCTCCTGCACATTGCCTAGTAAAATATAATTCTCAAAACCCAAGCTCCAAACCCAAGCATTATCCACCCCTCAAAATTGATAACTTAGCTCTGAAACTATTCACAACAGGATTCCAGAAATTAACACTCTTATGCCTACCACTAACAGGTATACCAAGATACGTGAACTGTAACTTACCTTGGCTATAAGCCAGAAAGTTCGCAACATCAGACAAGAATGAGTGCTCCAAGCCAATTCCATAAAGATAAATTTTGTAGAAATTTATCTTTAATCTCGATATGAGTTTGAAGCCAAGCAAAATACTTTTAATCCTTAAAGATCTGACCAATCTCCATCGCTGATAAGTACAATATTATCAGTGTATTGGACAATGCAAATGGGATCCCCATTGTTGATGCGAAAACCTTTGAACAAATCCTTTTGATTTGCTTTCCTAACCATCAATGCCAAGCCTTCGGCAACAAGAGCATACAAGAAAGGTGACAAAGGGTCCCCTTTTCTAAGGCCCATTGTCGCCTCGAAATCGTGCATTGTCCCGCCATTAACCAATACATACAAACTCTAAAACACAACGCCTCATATCCAAACTCTCCATTTGCTATAAAGGTTCATATGCACCAAGAAATCTTCAAGAAACTTCCCCTCAATAGAGTCATAAGCTTGGGAAAAGTCGACCTTAAAGACTAAGCATCTTCTTTTCCTCTCTTAGCCAAATCTAGAACTTCACTTAAAAGGAGAACACGATTAAGCAATTGGCGGCCAGGAATGAAAGAAAATTGTGTGATAGAAACTAACTTTCCAATGACTTCACTCAGCCTTGTAGCCATGATTTTCGAAATCAATTTGTAGACAAATCCAAGAAAACTAATGGGTCTAAATTCCTCCAGCTTCTAGGGGTTATCGGATTTTGGGATGAGCGCAATGAAGGAAGACACAAGAGCCTTTGGAAGAAACCCAAACTGATGGAAATGCTGAACAACATTAAACAGATCACCACCAACTACATCCCAACACCATTTTAAGAACACGAAAATCAAATTCGTCGGGCCCAGGGCTCTTCTCCCCAACACAAACTGCTAATGGCTCCAACATAAAAAGGCACTGTGAGCATTACATTATCATCAACAGAAAGCTTAGGGGATCAGACATATCAAGTCGCAAGGCACAACGCGCATCCGACTTAAATTTATTTGCAAAGAAGTCTCTAATACTGTTTTTTATCAAACCCACATCCTCCAAAACAACACTCCCGTGCTTCAATCTCAACAACAGTTGCAACAGATATACGAGCAACCACGATTTGCTGCAGTGAACTACGGAGGCAGAAAGAGTGAAAGAATCGGCGATAGAAATTAGCGGAGATGGAGTGAACTATTGGCGGCGATTTTGAAGAAAGAGAGGAGAATAGTAGCAATTCCATTTTGAGAAGAAGAGCATGTTTGTATTTTTGTCCCTTTTCAATTTACTGTGTTTTTTTTAAATAAATAGGATATTGTTTTTGAGTTTTTTTTATTTCTATTCCTTCATTTTATAAAGATTTTTTAAAATCACTGGAACATTTTTTTAGAAATGTTTTAGAAAATATTTTAGTGTTTATTTTTTATTTTCTTTACGGGTATTTCCCATTAATTTTGATTTGTTGGTTGTTTCTTTTGTTAGATTCATAACTCTCTTTCTTCATCTCTTTTTATTTTGGTAAGAATCTAAGATTATTGATTTTTAAGGATGTTTAATCTTCATTATTTCAAATCTATGAACGAATGATCATTTGGATCATTGTTCATACTTTGGAATTGTGATAGATTGCCTTTGACGAACCGATGAGAAATCTCGATTAAGATTAGACCGTTCCTCTTTTCTTTCTGTGGGACATGCTTTAGGAGTATGATTTACATATCATTCCTCTCGCATGTGTTAGAACAAACATCATATTGACATGCCTCATAGTGTTGTGACTTCTATATACATTTGTCCGTGATTGCTTAATATAACGCTACATTTGTCTTGCAATGGAAAGCGATCATTCGTGGCTCAAACCTACGTTTGAAATCCCAAGTATGGTTTATTATATGTCTTTGGTCCAAAAATTATGAATATATTTTTTAGGAGGATTTGATTTTATTAATCCTCTAATGAGTCTTCATTAACCTTGGCTTAAGTTCATCATTCAATCATCATTGATCATTTGCTACAACATGATCATTTGCTACAACAACTAGTCACTAACTTCTAAATCTACATTTATGCCTCTTTTACTATATTGTTTATATTTCCTTCTTGCTCCTTATCTCTCTTTATTGTTATGCTTTATATTCATCATTCATTATCTTGTTTATGCTTTCGCTATTTTTCCTTTTTCCACTTGGAACATTTGTTTATGTTTCCACAATTTTCTCTTTGTCCATTTGGACCTAAGACATTAATAAATACTTAAACCCTTAAAATACCTGGTTCATAATCCCGGACTATTTTCTTGAACTTAAGACCTTTGCCTATACTTTTGGAGTTGAGATTTGGAAACTTATGAAGATTTTGCCTTGTTTTCCTTGATTTTCATTTGATTATTATGCTTGGCTCAAATCCAAAAGGAAAGGAATGGTTATGTTGACTTGTTGTCAAGTGTTGGCTCCTTGTGTGGTTAGATCTTTCCTAATTTAGCTTTTACTTTGGGCTTTAGGATAGCCTCTTCATCTCTTCCCATTCTTTAATTTCTCAAACTTCTCCCCCTTTTCAAAACATTCTTATTTTCAAACTTTAACCGCTTTCATAATTCAAACCTTAACTTTGGACAAGTGATTTTACCTTTTTCTTTCATTTTGTTAATATATGCCAAACTACATTGATCATATTGACATCATTTTCAAAAGACCTTAAAAAATGAAAAAAAAAAACGCATTCAATCTCTTTTTTGCCCTCGTTCACTTTTCCTTTTAAACATTTTCATATGTTTATACATGATTCATTTCTTTAGCGGAATTATTCGCTAGATATGACAACATGTCTTTACATTTTAAAATAAATCAAACACATCAATTTCATTCTTCTTACCACAAACTATGGAGTTTTGATCCTATATTGTACTTTGTGGGTACGTAGGCATGAGACAAAAGTCTCGTCAAACACAAAAATCTAAAAAATGAATTATTTTATCATACCTTCAAACTTGTTTTAACAAACCCTTTTAAACCAAAAGCTTTAAAAAATCAAAGAGGTTCTCGTAGAGTACCACAGACGTTTAGGGTGCTAGTACCTTCCCTCTTCGTAACCAACCCCTTTATCCTTGTCTCTGTCTAGTTTTGTTAGCTTTTTGCTTTTATACTTATTAGGTTTTGTTTGCTCTTTTTCCTTTTCCTTTTGTAAACGATAAAAGCATAATGACGACTCTTGTTCCTTGAAACGATAAAAGCATAATGGCGACTCTTGTTCCTTGAATTAAGATAATAATAACTTACACTCACATTTTTTACTACTACACATAGAACTAAGTCATAGAAGGTAAAAAACAAGTCATTATGTAGTTTTCAATGAATCAGAAATGACGTTCAAGAAAAGTGATGATGATGGTCAAAATGCAAAGAACTTTTAAGAAGAGCTAGAGCAGATTTCTATTGAGGTGGAACATAGTGATACTGAATTACATAACCCAAATGAAATCAAAGAAAAACTACAAGTTTCTGATGATGAGGAGAGTGATAATGGCTACCTGCTGGCAAGAGACGGGTCAAGAAGAGTCATCAAGCCACCTTAAAGACTTGGTTATGCATATCTCATAACTTTTTTCTTAATCTCTGCAAGTGATGTTCTTGATGAAGAACCTAGATACTACAATGAAGTTATTAAGAGTCGAAATAAGAATGAATGACTAAAAGTCGTGGATGATGAGAAGAAATGTCTTCATGATAACCAAACTATAGAGTTGATTTAGAAACCTGCATGTGTTATATTAGTAAGATGTAAGTGGCTTTTCAAGGTTAAGGAAGGAATCGAATGAGTGATGTCAGAGCGATTTAAGGCACGGTTGGTTGCTAGTGGGTTCACTGAAAAGAATGAGTCAACTTCAATGATGTATTCTCGCATGTTATAAAGAAAAAATCCATTAGAACGTTGTTAGCCATGGTGGAAAAGCACAAATTTGTACAAGGTGAGACATATCATAAAAAGTATGCCTTGTATGCATGTATATGGCCAATCTTGGGAAGGCACACTGGCAAGATTTGAAGTAGATTCTTAGATACATAAAAGGATCCCTGATTAGGGTCTTAGTTTATGGTGGAGCCACGAGCGATGGCAAATTCAAAATAGAAGGATTTGTTGACTCTGACTATGAAGGATGTTTGGATACCTAAAATCTCTTTATGTTTATGTTTTCACTATGTTTGGCATAAAATTTAGTTGGAAGTCTTCTCTTAAGAAGGTTGTTGTCTTATCAACCTCTGAAGATGAATATATTTCCCTCACTAAAGTTGTGAAAGAAACATTGTGGCTTTAAGGGTTTGTTAAGGAATTGAAACTTCAAGATCAAGTTATCACTGTAAAATATAATAGTCCTAATGTCACACATCTTTCGAAGAATTCATTGAAACATGAGAGAACTAAACACATTGATGTTATGTTGCATTTCGTTAGAAATTTTTTTGAGAAAGGAGAAGTAAGAGCGCTGATGGTTTCGACCAAAGATATTACTGATATGATCACCAAGTCATTGCCTAGTAACAAGTTATTTCACTATATGCAACTGATAAGTTTAAAATCAAATGATTTATTAACTCTGATAGAGATCTGAGATTCACATCGAGATTCACATTGAGTTATGCTAATCATCTACAAACGGATGATCATACAAATAAGATTATCCAGTCTTTGGAGTATTTGCTGAGAGCTTGTGTTTTGGAGAAAAGAGGTAATTGAGACAGTTACTAACCATTGGTTGAGTTCACTTACAACAACAATTTTCATTCTAGTATTGGAATGGCACCGTTTGAGGCTTTGTATGGTAGAAGGTTTAAGACCCTTTTGTGTTGGTATGATTCTAGTGAAAGTCTTATGCTTGGACCTGAGATTGTTCAATAGACTACCGAGAAGTTAAGATGATCCAAGAGAAGATGAAAGCTTCACAAATTCTCCAGAAGAGTTATCATGATAAGAGGAGGAAAACACTTGAGTTCCAAGAGGTAGATCATGTGTTCCTGTGAGTCACTTCGATGACAGGTGTTGGTTGTTCTTTGATACCTCGAAAACTCATGTCGTGTTTCATTGGTCCATATCAGATTATGAAGAGAGTATGAGAAATGGCCTACACAGGTTCTTTACCATCATCTCTTTCAAATCTTCACAATGTGTTTCATTTGTCCTAAATTAGGAAGTATGTTCCAGATCCGTCTCATGTGGTTCAAATGGATGATATGCAAGTGAGAGATAACTTGACTATGGTAGCATCACCAATGTGAATTAATGACCGAGAAGTGAGACAACTGAGAGGTAAAGAGATCTTCTTGGTGAAGGTTGTTTGGGGAGGACCTGCTAGTGGAAGCATGACGTGGGAGCTGGAGAGTCGATGATAGAGTCTTATCTAGAGTTGTTTCGTTCAGGTAATTTTCGAGGACGAAAATTCTATAAGTGGGGGAGTTGTAACACCATAAATTCAATTAATTTATTTTTTTTGAATTTATTTGCATTTTATTTAAATTATGAAGTGAATTATATGCTTTTGGTCGATTTTTTTTTTTGTAAATATGTGTGTAGTATGTGGCATGTGGTTTGGTTTGTGAGATTGGTAGAATTAATTAGAAATTTAAATAATTTTATAATGAGGGGAATAATTGAAATTGTATAAGTATTAGAAAAATTAGAAAAATTATAAATAACAATTGATTGATATTATTTTGGTGAAATTTAGATTTAATTATAAAATAAATAGAAAAATAAGGTAGTAAGGGTAAAGTGGGGATTGGGGAGATAAGTAAGGATAGGATATGAACAATCTAAATAAGGGAAATAGGTTTTCTATTAAAAAGGGATAAGTTTGCAAAGTTGATTTTTCACTGGTTGTCAAATTGAGTTTAGGGGAAAAGAGGCAACGGTATTAGAGAGACTAGGGCTTTGAGGAGGAAGAAGTAAACCATTATTGTTGATAAGTTTTTGCTGAAAATTCAGGTAGGGGGACTACATATATTGGTATAATTTATGATAGGTATAGAGGGATCCTCGCCCTCCTAAAGATTTTCTCCATTATTGTGTTTTTGAAAAGCTTGATGTATGATTATGAGAAATTAACGATAATGATTCATGATGTGTGACTATGTACTCATGATGTAATGATTACATAAATTAGTATGTGAAATCTGATTTTGGCATTATTATTGTTGACGTGTTGTGTTAGTGATGATGAACATGAAGGTTATTTTCATGATGCATTGTTGGTGATGTTAAATTGGTGAAATTATATGTTAATTGGTAGGCGTAGGATGTAATAATAGTAGACATATAATTAATATAAGATGTTAGATCTTGAAAATAGGTTGTTACAACATGTTAAGGTGTATATGGGTGAGTTTTGGGAATAATTGGTTTTGTTGAACATGTTGTAAAACTGGTATTTTTTAGAAAAATAGCTTATGTGTCAATCGATTGCAACATAGTGTCAATCAATTGATCCTTCTAATTTTTTTGAAAAAATAAAAGCAATTAATCGATTAATTAGGAGAATTAATTGATTGCATAAAGCCAATATGTGAAAAATAAAAGAAAGAAAATTTTTAGGAAGGTGAGAATAATCGATTGATGGGTGATGAAAATCCATTGATGTTGTTTAAATATGTGAAAAATAGGCATGGGAGTGAGAAAAATTGATTGATGGTCCCTTTCAATCAATTGCACCTTTGTAATTTTAGTCAAATATTGTTTTGATCATAACTTGATATTTGTGACTCTATTTGAGGCGCGATTTAAAGCGTTGAAAAGCCAATGTGTAATGTGAACTGAATGTGAATATAATTTTTTTGATGTGTGACTCTGCTTGATTGCTCTAGTAATGTTATAGGGAGTTAAATGTGAACTACTGATATGAATATAATATTTTCTTTAGGTGCAATGTTGTGAATATGGGATTAATTAAAGATGAATTGTTATGATGATTGATGATTAATCATGTGGAGAGTACATAATCATTGTTTACTGTGTTGGTAGTTTCAAAGGGGGACTACTTTGTTGTTATGTTGTATGTTATTTATGGTTCGAAGGGGGATCATAAACATGTGTTCATAAATGGTATGCCATACATCATTTATGTCGTTGTTGTGAAAGAGTTACTAGTCTAGAAGGGTGGATGAGTAACCTGTCCCGACTCTATAAGGGTTGACTCGGGGTTCAGAATGGTGAACTGAGTTCATTTGAAGAACCATTGTTGGTTGTTACCACATGCATATGGTTGATGTCATGAGTCACATTGCATGCATATGTATCTATTATGCTAGAAAAGGTGTGAGATTATAATGGTGTGGTTTGTGTAATGAATGCATGATGTATTGTGTGTTTATCCACCCCTCGCATTTATGTTATTTTATAACTAAGTTTATTCACCACTTTTGCTTTATATTGTCTACCATGGACTTCTTGCAGATAATCAGGAGTAGATTTTGTTGTTATAGCTTCTTCGAGCGTACCTTCGTTTATTTATCATTTTATTGTATTTTAGTGGTTTAGTGATCTGTCTTGTAACATCGAGGATGAGACATTGTTGTTATGTTTTGAGTTTGTGTCAACTTTTGATGTTAAAGTTTAATACTTTATTTGAGATGTTCAATTTGAAGTTGTTATTATGTTAATTTTCGATGCTTTGCTGTTAAATGTTTTTAAAAGTTTTGTTGGTTGTTTTTCGAAGTGTCGCCTCAAATTAAGTAATTCTCTTTATATAAGTTTTGAGGTTTAGGGTGTTACACACTACGTTATCTTTTGGATGTTTAATATATTCATATGTTAGTTGTGTCTTAAAGCCTCCCCAATGCTCACCAGCATATGCAAGCTATTTCTTTTTCAATATACTATAATCTAGAACAATAAACACTTCCTACATTTACATAATTAATAGAGTTGTTATTAGTATTAAACCAAAAAATATATAAATGGTCATATATAGGTGTAAAATCCCTCATTTTGTGCTTTTTCATCTACCAATGTTTGTCCTAATGTTGTGTGAGTAAAAAATCCCTCATTTTGTGTTTTTTCATCTACCAATGTTTGTCCTAATGTTGTGTGAGTAAAAAATCCCTCATTTTGTGTTTTTTTATCTACCAATGATTATTTTTGCTAGGTGCGATTCACGTTTGTACTTGTGTTGGTTTAGAATGTTTGGCATGACTTTTGTATTTAACATTTGTTTTATGATTATGTTATCACTGAAGTTTAGTGGTAAGTATTTACTTTGTGTGTATCATTTTCGATTGAATCATTGCATTTGTTTTCCGTTTTCAAAACTTGTTGATTCGTGATTCTTGGATTATCATATTTCGTTCCTTTAGTTGTTTGGCTTTGTTTGAGAACAAACAATTATGTAATTTAGGGAGAGTTCGATAATTTCAAAATATAGTTATTTTTGTATATAATTTTTGTTGCACTTATCAATACTTTTTGTTGTAATCGTTCGAATAAACTCCACTTTGTTTGTAAATACATTTACTTTATGTTTTAGTGTATATATTACATTATCCTATAAATATCATTGAATTTAATTGTTTTAAATTTATTTTTATAGTTATTCAATCATTTATATTGGAGCATTGTTAGATAAAGCATTGAATTAGCTTTCCAACACTTCGAACCAGATGCAAATCCGAGTTACGGTTCAAAAGATATGAAGAAAACAATTTTGGATTTTTAACCATGCTACGAGCGCGCTTAGCGGGCTTGTTGTAACGCCCTATTTTAATATGACTATTTATTTCATTTCTTAAAATCGATTATTTGCTTTATTTGGAATTTTGGTGTGAATATTGAATTTGGCGACGTGGCGGAAGAGTTTATTTGACGAAATGTCGACAATATGAAATTAATTGATTTTATTAGATAAACTATAATTAATTACAATTTAATGAATTAAATATATTAAGATAATTAGAAATTGGGAGGAATAAGGACAAGGTGGTCATTAGAAGATTAAGTTTTTCAGTTTTTAGTAAATGTGGTCGTCCTAGTGGAAAGGCTCGACTCTATTGGTTGATAGATAAGGAATGGAAGTCTACTCACGTGCAAGTCCTAATCAATTGTGACGAGATTAAGCCTTATCTCGAGTAAGTACATTTTTGTAAGACAACTACATTGTTCTCAACCAATTTTTATAAATACACTCATCAATTTTATGATCGATGTCAGATTTTTTATGCAATATCATTCTATCAATGAGGAAGATGCTTCGGGTCTTATACACGAGCATTTTCCTTCATGGCTAAAAGACTATGTTAGTATATTTCTAACAATTTATATTATGTGGTTGACAATAAACAATCTCTAAGGTTAGATATATATTTTTAGATGAATGATGAGAGAAATGGAACGACTAGTCCATATCCGAAGGCCTTAGCTCTCGGCCCTAATCCGAAGGCAACATCATGGAACATATACTTTATTAATGGGTACAAGTTTCACACTCAAGAATGGAGTCATGGAAAAAAGACTACTAATTATGGGGTACATTTTAAAGGTGTTACAAGTGGAGGAGAAAACGATTTTTATGGCATCATCAAACGTACCATGGCTTAAGCAACAAAATTTCCCTATTTTATTGTGATTGGTTTGATCCTACAAATAATACTGGCACAAAAGTTAATATTGAGTACAACATTGTTGACATTAAGATGAATAAGCGATATCGTCAGTATGACCCGTTCATTCTTGCACAAGAAGCAAAACAAGTTTATTATGTCCCATATCCAGAAATGTGTAGGAATATGAATGGATGGTGTGTAGCAATCACCACAAAACCAAGGGGTTATGTCGAGATAGATAACACCGGGGATGCAATTCCTTATCAATCTTATGAAATGTTACTAGTTGTGCCTATTACAGAAGTTGAAGAAATACATGGTTTAGCTGATGTAGGGTTAATTGACGAGGTTGAGCCAATAACAATGACAACTCACCCAATGACTCAAGATTGAGAGAACATTTTACCTTGTTTTTATCATAGACTTTTATGCACTTGTTTTGTAAAATTTATTATCAATTTGCTTACCAGTTTGTTAGATTGGATAACTAGTAGTTAATCTATTATTGGCTTTAACTTTACGTAGTTATCCATTTGTATATGTACTAGCAATTTGATTTGTTGATCATGAAACAATTACTTTCATATTTTATGATTTATCTTACTTCCTTCATTTTTCTGTTTTTATCATTTCTCTATAAAAAGGACTAGTGTTTCATAATAATCACAATCTTGAAATGTGTTGCACAATAATTCAGGTTTTTGTGTGATTGAGAAAAGTAAAGGACTATGTACATTGTAACATAATTCTGGTTTTTGTGTGTTTGAAATGTGTTATTTTTTGTGTCATTGAGAGAATTAAATAATTTTTCAATTCAATTGCTATGCTTGTATGTAAATATGCCTGTAGTTTTTCAATTCAATTACTATTGACATTTCTTTCGTTTATGATTCAATATGTTGTTTTGGTTGCATTAAGTTAACATTGTGATCTTGGATTAATATGTTGTTTTGGTTGCATTCAGTTGTAATGATGACTTTGGGCTAATATAATTGTGCATATTGTTACTCAGTGTTGGTAGCTTTGAGAGAATTTTATTGAAATGACTGGATAAAACGGAAAGCGAAAAGCACCATCGAGCACATCTAAGTAAGATGACTAAACATTTTCTCCTATTTGTTTTTTTTGTCCTAATCAATTAATAATGTTTGGATTTATACTTATTTTTTAATGGTTTCTCTGTAAAAAAAAAGTTGTTGATAGGTTATGCCGTCAACGACAGATTCCACCTGGAACTATTGCTATAAACAATTCTCGTAAAGTCCATAGAAAACCTGATTCAACGAACCCCCACCACCTACTCAGAGAAACCCACCACCACCTACTAAGAGAAACCCACCACTGTCTACTCAGTATCCACCATTGATTCTAACAAAACCAACACCATCACCTACTCAACCTCCACCACCTACTCAACCTTCACCACCTACTCGGCCTTCGCCACTTACTCAGCCTCCAGCACCGATTCTAACAAACCCAACACCACCACCTACTCAGCCTCAACTGGAAAACCTGATTTCTGAGGAGTTCATATTTATTCCTACTTCAGGATACACTAGTGCAGAAATGACTTTTTACATCGGGCGAAAATGACTTTTTACATCGGTTCCGAGTCCGATGTAAAGGCAGCCGATGTAATAAGTCATAGACATTTTACATCGGTTTTAGGACCGATGTAAAAAATATATCAACCACATCGGTTAATTTTTAAGTCTGATGTAAAAAAATATATATAATTTTTTTTCTAATGTAAAAAGGACTTTTTACATCGGTTGGAAGATAAAACCGATGTAATAGGTATGCTGTTACATCGGTGCTTTACATCGCCCGATGTAAAAAGTGTGCCATACAGGTACTTGTTACATCGGTTCCCCTTTAGCCCGATGTAAAAAGTGTGTCATACAGGGTACTTTTTACATCGGTTCGCCTTTAGCCCAATGTAAAAAGTGTGCCATACAGGGTACTTTTTACATCGGTTCGCCTTACGCCCGATGTAAAAAGTGTGTCATACAGGGCACTTTTTACATCGGTTCGCCTTACGCCCGATGTAAAAAGTGTGCCATACAGGGTACTTTTTACATCGGTTCGCCTTACGTCCGATGTAAAAAGTGTGCCATATAGTACTTTTTACATCGGTTCCCCTTTCGCCCGATGTAAAAAGTACTGTAGAAAATTTATATAATTTTACTATTTTTTAGCAGTTCCTGTAATTTTTTTGGTACCTAATTATTTAGCAATTCCTGTAAATTTTTTTGGTACCTAATATTTCCTTCACATAGACCATATTTAGGTCGCTATTTTCATATATTTCTCACCAATATTCAATAAACCAAATATCTAGTACACATATATTCTTCCAAATGTACAAGTACACATATATTCTTCCAAATGTACTAGTATACACATATAATCATCTCAATATATAGGAGGTTTATACTAAAATTTACTACTACAACAACAACAACAAAAAATACACATTCAACCAATATTTCCCCCACTTGAATATCAACTTACAATATCCACAAGAATATGAGTTGTAACTTCGGTAGAAAACAGAAAAATCAAATTTCCTGAAAATAAATAATAACACCAATTAACCAAAAGACAACACCAAAGTCAATATCTTCAAATAGAGAATTCTAAATATCTTACCAGATAAAGCTTAACTTTTATACAACTCAAAGAAACATGTTGCCCAACGGAGTCGCAAATCATACAAATCATCTTCTTTTAATTATGTTGGGTCATTAAATACCTACGACACATAAATAAAAATATAGAGTTATTTTGGAAAATTCACATTAAGTTGCAAAATGCAAAGTAAATAACAAAGTAAAGTTATATTTATTACCGTCATCCAATTATCGGTTATCTTTGCAGAGACAATATCCAACATATTTTTCATCACATAGTACCCACAATCATCAGAGTTATTTTGTTTCCTTGTCTACAAATGAATATATGACATCATTTTCCAATACTTATATGATAAAATTAAATTTATACTTATAATTTACACCACTTACTATGGGTCGAAGCCATGTAGGCTTTCTTCTAATGCCATGTGCCGCTTGATAAACCCCTAAAGCACTAATAAAGAAGGTAAAAAAACCATATAAAGCCACATAAAATATGGAATTACTTTTGTAACAAATTATGTATATAAGATATAGTGAACATAAAAGATAAACTTACGTTGTAACAAGTTTCATCATGGTTTGATTAAGTTCCCGATGAAGTGAACAGAAGACGACCACCGTATTGTCTTTTGGACAAATGACTATTAATTGCCAATGAGATCTGTATGTGCGTGTTGAAGTACAAAAGTCAGAATTTCATATTAACAAAGTTATAAAATAGAATTTCATACACATACCCATGAATAAATGGTAGCAAGTGACACACTTTCTCTTCGTGATCACGTAACATGTCTTGTATGTATTTTCTAACTTTTGCTTCAGTTTTTGCCACATTATCAACATACGAACACAAAGCAGAGTCCAATATCCCATATACTTATGATTGTGATGTATCAATACACAAACGATGAATATACCTAATTATAACATAAACATTAGAATCAAAGTGACAAGAGTTATAACATATGAAAATATTTGAGAGTAATAAAAAAGAAAATATACTTACGTGGACCATACTTGCAAAATAGAAACGTCAAGCCAATGTTGTCCCATCAATAACTCTATGATACATTTTGCTGACATATAAAAATTTGAGACATTCACACAATGACTTAATTCTAATTCAAAGTAATCCATTTGTGTGTCACTCCTTTTCAGAACCATTTTTACTAATCTCTCAACATTGTCTTCCTTTTCCATTTTGCTTACTTTTACAATTGAACAACTTCCTTTTCCGCTTCCATCCACAGTTTCCCTTTGTTCAATGCAATTATTATTTGTTGTGCTTTGGGAGATACCCATAGACTTAAGTGTCTCCATGAAAGATTGTTGCATTGCCTTACGCTCTTCAACCCACTGTTGCGCTAAATCCGCTCTAATTTTTGCTTCCAATTGAGATGACAATTGTGCAAATTATTCTGATACATCGATATCTTGTCTTTGACGTGATCTTCCAAAGAAAGTGCTTTGTTTATGGTGTTTTCCAACACCACGAACACGGCCGCCATGCTCAGATGTTCCAATGGCTGCTGTTAAGATATCGTGACGTCCATCCGGAACAAATGCACCCTTTTCAACTTCTTCAACTAGAGAGTCCTACAAATGCACCACAACTTTGTCAATATATTTTTTATCAAACAAAATTATAATGATACTTGAAGAATTTTACTTACAATTTTCTCTGCAACAACTTGTGTAGCCTGTGATGTGTATTCTCCCCCTTTCTTTTGTCGTGCTCTCTTCCATAACTCATGGCGTGAAGGTGGAGATGGGCTACCCGTATCATCTACATTAGAATCATCTCTCGATAATCTCCTTTCATTTATCATTTTCTCTTCAAGCAAACGATACCCTCCACGAGATAATACATGTGGGTATGCATTCTTAGCCACATTTTTTGCACCTTTTTCACTTTTTTCCTATTAAAAATTGAAAAAGTTACTAATCATACTAAATATAATAACAATGTTACTAAGCACAATAAACATAATAAAAATTTATAACTCATACTAACCTTAAATTCAGATGAATCCCGAGACTTCAGAATTCTTTCCATACTTCTTCTTTAATATAAGGATATCTGATATATGCAGGAGCGAGACCATCTTTGGGCTTTCTAATATATTCACTTGTGAGCTGTGTCTTAAAACCTCTATATCGCTCTCCAGCATATTTAATCCACTCTTTCTTCAATGGATCCTTTTTTGCATCAAGAGGTTCTGGAATAGTGAAATGAGCCTACACATATAATATATAGCATATGTTATTAGCATATGAATATAAAACATAATTAGACATCAAAATAAGCAAAAATACTTGTACATCAGTCCAAATGGCCTCTTTTATGTCATTATCTACGTTTTTTTACTCATCTTTCAAAATACTACATCTCTGTCGAGCAAGAGATGCTATGCAACTCTTAAAATTTGAAGCATTTTTACCAAAACCCGTACATTCATGGGTTCTTGGATCAAACTTCACCTTTATCTTCTCACCTGTTTGGTGAACTTTGTCAATTTGTGTCATTAAAGTGGGACCTCTAACTCTTTTTTTTGTAGGGTCACTAGATGAAGAAGGGTTGTCTGTTGAATCAGCCATGTATCTGTTCACATAAAATAAAAACAATTAGACATCAAATTAGACAAAAAATATAGCAAAAATATAAAAAATTATACATTAAATTAAGCAAAAATATAAACAATTATACATCAAAGCAAGCACAAAATAAATAAATAAATAACTTACTAGTCCTCCCATATCCCTTCTCCATGATCTGTGCGAATAGCATGCACATCATCCTCTTCATTTTCTTCAATGAAGGTAGGCACATTTCTTGAGAAAGGAGGAGTTTCGGAAATATCAAGGTTGGCATCTTGATTTTCATCACTATCATGCATCTTTCCTTGTATAACCACCGACCACCTTTTATCAGAAGGATCTGTGACATAAAACACTTGTTTTGCTTGAGACGCCATAATGAAAGGTTCGTCCGCATAAGCTAACTTGCTAAGATCAACCAATGTAACTCCAAATGCATCGATTCTTACACCACTATTGATATCAATCCATTTGCATTTAAAAACGGGAACTTTAAACACAACATAATCAACTTCCCAAATCTCTTCAATCACCCCAAAGTAGGGTGTAGATGCCATAACCGGATTTTTGTCTTTAGCACTAGAGAAGTGCATGGACTCGGCCACAATCATCACCCCACTATTTTGTGTGGTACTACGGTCATCCTTTGACTTTGTATAAAAGCAAGTTTTATTAATATCATATCCACTCCAAGTTATTATGTTACATTTCGGCTCATAGGACAACCACTTAATTGTATTAGATGCACTATCATCATTAGCAATTTTCTCTTTAAACCACTCAGAGAAACTCTTATTGTGCTCTTTTAACAATCATCTTTCATTCATCTTGGGGTGCCTTTTCTTTATGATGCTTTTGTGAGCAGATAAGTAAGGTTGAACTTCATCCGTGTTATTCAAAATATACAAATGAGCTTGAACAACCACATCAATACTTAAACTCTTGACATTTAAACCTTGTGTACCCATACCCTCACATCTTCCATCATGACGAGACTTAGGAACCCCTACAGCATCCACTTCTGACAAATAGTTTGAACAAAACTCAATTGCCTCTTCTGCAATGTACCTCTCAACAATCGATGCTTCCGGCCGGTGTGGATTTTTTGTATAACCTTTTAGGATCTTCATGTATCGTTCTGTTGGATACATCCATCGTAAAAAAATTGGGCCACAAATTCTAATCTCCCTTACTAGATGAACAATCAAGTGAACCATAATGTCGAAAAATGAAGGAGGAAAATACATCTCTAATTGGCACAAGATAACTGAAGCCTCATTTTCCAAAACATCTAACTTTGATGGATCAATGGATTTACAACAAATTGCATTGAAAAATAAGCACAACCTGGTTATAGTCTTCCTAACATTGTTAGGCAATATCCCACGAATAGCCACTGGTAGTAGTTGTTGCATTAAGACATGACAATCATGAGATTTTAAGCCAATTAGTTTGAGATCTTTAATAGATACAAGCCTCTTGACATTTGATGAGTAACCATGCGGAACTTTAATACTTTGTAAACACTCACAAAAACTTGTTTTCTCTTTTTTAGACAAAGTGTAGCAGGCAGGAGGCAAATATATCTTGTTGCCTATATGTTGTGGAGTTAACTCTTCTCGTATACCCATCAAACCCAAATCCACACGAGCATTATAACCATCTTTTGTTTTGCCATGAATGTTGAGAAGTGTTCCGAGTAAACTATCACATACATTTTTCTCCACGTGCATCACATCAATACAATGTCTTACATCAAGACTAGACCAATATGGAAGATCGAAGAAAACTGACCTCTTTTTCCATAAATTTTTCGTATTTGATTTCTTTTTGTATTTACCAAACTCAACATTAATGCCCTGTTGTCGTTGATAAACTTCCTCTCCAGTTAAGGGCTTTGGAGCTTCACCATGCTCTTGTTCCCCATTGAAAGCTTTTCGCAATCTACGATATGGATGATAACGAGCTAGAAATTTTCTATGTCCAAGATAAACAGTTTTCTTTCCTTTCTCAAGATGGAGGTAACTTGTGTCTTCTTCACATATAGGACATGCATTATGCCCTTTAACTTTATAACCAGACAAATTACCATACGCCGGAAAATCGTTGATGGTGCAAAACAACATGGCATGCATATTGAAATGTTCACCAGAATACGCATCAAAAACATCCACCCCTTCATCCCATAATACTCTTAAATCATCAATCAAGGGACTTAGATAAACATCTATGTCATTTCCCGATTGTTTTGGGCCAGAAATCATCATGGATAACAATATATTTACGCTTCATGCATAACCTAGGAGACAGGTTGTAAATCATCAGGAGAACAGGCCAAGAAGAATGATTAGTACTTAGATTACCAAACGGATTCATTCCATCAGTAGAAAGTCCAAGTCTAAGGTTTCTCGACTCTTTGCCAAAATTTGGAAACAAAGAATCTATTTTCTTCCACTGCAAAGAATCAGCTACATGACGAATTTGTCCATCACATTTTCTTTCTTCGGCATGCCATCTAAGATTCCTTGCGTCATTTGCATTTGCGAATAGTCTCTTGAACCTTGGAATTATTGGTAGGTACCATACCACTTTCGCGGGAGGACCCTTTTTGACAACCTCATCATCACTAGAATCACCATCTTTCTTTTTGTAGCGTGACGCCTTGCACTTCGGACAATGATTATAGTTTACATACTTTTTTCTGTATAATATGCAATCATTAGGACATGCATGTATCTTTTCATACTCCAAACCCATTGGACACAATATCTTTTTTGCCTCGTAATAACGATTTGGCAATACGTTACCTTCTGGAAGCATCTGTGTCAACAATTCAAGCAATTCGGTAAAACTTTTGTCACTCCACCCATTATTTGCCTTCAAATTAAACAATTTTAACACAGCTGACAAACGTGTAAAATTAGTGCATCCCGGGTACAAAGGTTGATCCTTGTCACTACATAAAGTATCATACGCATGTGCCTTTTTAAACGAATCTTGTCCAATATCACGCATCATATCTTCCAGACGATCATCATCCATTTCTACACCAATATTATCTTTTTGGGACACATTTGACTTTTCTACTACCTCACCGTGCCATATCCATTGTGTATAACTTTGACAAATCCCATGACAAATTAGATGATCCATGATTGCCTTCTTATTAAGTTTTGGTTCGCGATTTGCGCAACGAACACATGGACAGAGAAAAAGCACATCAACACTTTTTTCACCATTACTTTTAGGAGGAGGAAGATTGTTTTTAGCATTGCTTTCAACAAACTGTAGAAATTCCTTCACTCCATGTTCGTACTCAACACTTAATCGATTAGCTTTTATCCAACTACGATTCATACCTATGTTCCGGAATTAATGCATACAGATCAGATAAATTATTTAGACACCTATAATAGTCGCTTTCTTGGACATTAGAAAGAATGCAATCTCTACGTGCAAACACATGACATGAATAAAGAAGAAGTTATAAATAATTAAAAAAGAACCTGCAATATGGTGTGGCCGGCCAGATGACTCACGGGTGACGATGCAGAAGTTCTCGTCGACACACAAATTCTACGAGAAACAATATCATCACAACATGTATAAAATAAAAATGACTAAAATCAAATATATATTTATTCAAGCAAACAGTACCTATATATATATATATATATATATATATATATATATATATATATATATATATATATTTCAAACAAACAATACCTATATATATATATATATAT
Source organism: Lathyrus aphaca (assembly GCA_963966055.1). NCBI lineage: Eukaryota > Viridiplantae > Streptophyta > Magnoliopsida > Fabales > Fabaceae > Lathyrus > Lathyrus aphaca. The sequence continues at coordinate 503,615,563 of OZ014523.1, forward strand.
ATATATAGAAAACTATATATATATATATATATATATATATATATATATATATATATATATATATATATATATATATATATATATATATATATATATATATATATATATTCAAACAGTAAAAACTATATATAACTATAGAAAACTATATATATATATATATATATATATATATATATATATATATATATATATATATATATATATATATATATATATATATATATATATATAACTATAGAAAACTATATATATATATATATATATATATATATATATATATATATATATATATATATATATATATATATATATATATATATATATATTCAAACAGTAAAAACTATATATATATAACTATAGAAAACTATATATATATAACTATAGAAAACTATATATATATATAACTATATATAACTATATATAACTATATATATATATATATATATATATATATATATATATATATATATATATATATATATATCAGCAAACAAATTTATGGTACCTAGATGGTGGAGTGCGGCGGCCGGCGTTGAACAGTGGCGGTGTGAAGGCGTTGAACAGCGACGGGGAAGGGTTGAAGAGACGGTGAAGGGTTGAATGGTTGAAGAGACGTTGAACAGCGGCGCACGACGGTGATGGACGGAAGACGGTGATGAACAACGGCGTCGCACGACGGTGATGAACAAGGGCGCACGACGGTGAGGAACAACGGCGTCGTGAAGGGACGGCGTCGTGAACAGCGGCGTCGGTGAACAGCTGCGGCGTCGGTGAACAGAAGGAAGAAGAAGATGAAGCGTACCGCTGCGGCGTCGGTGAACAGCTGCGGCGTCGGTGAAGGTACGGATGCGGCTGCGGCGTAGAGAAGAGAAGAGATGCGGTTGCGGTTTCCAAATGTTACTGTTTGCAATTGTTACTGTTCCTAGTTATGTTTTAGGTTTTAGGTTAAAAAATTTTATTGAATTATTTAAATCGGTTTAAATTAAAACCGATGTGATAGGTTTAATGAATTTTTATATATTTTTTTTTGATACTTATTAAATCGGTTTATAAGCCAACCGATGTAAAAGGGCTTTTGAAATTTTTGAAATTTTTTATTAAGGACTTATTACATCGGGTATACCTTTAACCGATGTAATAGATTATTTAATAAAACTTTTTAAATCGGTTTATACTCCAACCGATGTAATAGGGTCTTTCTTTTATATTTTTTAATTTTTTATTAAATACTTATTACATCGGGTTTACCTTTAACCGATGTAATAGGGTCTTTTTTTTATTTTTTATTTTTAATATTTTTTGGAATTTTTTTCAATGTAACTTTTCACATCGGTTTATGAGTTAACCGATGTAATAGATATTTTAATTTTTTTTTAATTTTTTTAAATTGTTTTTAATTGTTTTTTAAATGACTTTTTACATCGGATTTTGAAAAACCGATGTAAAAGGCTTTAGATGAATTTTTTGTTATTTACAAAATTGCCACCGCATTACTTTTTACATCGGTTTTTATCAATAACCGATGTAATATCCCTTATAACAATTTATGTTATTATTTACGAAACTGCCACCGCATTATTTTTTACATTATTTTTAACAAATGCCTGATGTAAAATCATTTTACCAAATGTCTTTTTTTTAGTAGTGATATACTCGGCCTCAGACTCAGCTTCAGCCCCAGTCGCAGCCTCAGTCGTAAAGTTCTCCCCAAACAATTTCTAATGAAGAGCAACAACACGACGGTGGGCAAAAACCAAAGATCTATATTATGGAAAAATCCAATATGTAAGTGTAATACAAGTCCAATTTACATTCTCTAAATTCTCCTTGTAGTTCTTAGAAGTATATGAACCTAATTCCATTCCAGTGTAAGTGTAATACAAGTCCAATTTACATTCTCTAAATTCTCCTTGTAGTGCTTAGAAGTATATGAACCTAATTCCATTCCAGCATATTCCATCTTCTTAAAACTCATTTTCTTTTTTGGTGGAGTATGGTCAAAATTGATACTCCACTCTCCATCGACCATATATATTAATTTAGAATATGAGGTTAAATTTTGGATAATTACATTTTTATGGTGATAATTATATTATATGCTTTCTGATACCTAGCTGTTTGTTTATGAATGTGATTTTGGTATAATTGTCCTGGTTTTGGTATTAGGTTAATCAATTATGTAATGTGCACTGGGATCGATTGGTAAATCAACTCTCTTAGGATAGATGTTTTGAAAATGAAATTGGGTTGTCTTTGATGCTTCCACAATGCTAACCATTTAAGAATCATAAGCTTTAGAGGCAGCATAACAAATAATAGATCCTCTAGAGAATATTTCATCACCTTACATTCTGATTCCAAGCTAAATTTTAAGAGAAATAGTTAATGTTAATCATGTAACATGTTACTCGAAGCTTACATTGTCACTCCAGATTTATTGATGTAGGATATGAGGCGTTTCTGTTTGTTAATCTTGGAACTTTCATAAGTGTTGTTGGCTTTTGGTAAATAGGGAACCATTTATGCAGATCATGTTTGGTTATGTATTGTATGTTAAGTTAGTATTTATTTATGGATATAATCTTCTGAAAGAATTATTACAAGGTCACTGGTTTATATTATCAAGTTAAGCTGTTGTATTTGGTAACTTGCTGCAACTACATAAACACTTGCAATTCCAAGATACTATTTCTGCTAATGCAGTTAGTAAACTAGTACTGTTAGATTAAGAATGGACTGTTCTTTTGGTGACTGTAGTTTTGAGTGTGTGACGTGTGAGCTTAATCCAACAATGTTGATTTGGTGACTATAACAACTACAAGGAATCCAGATTTTTAAGCCCAACGGTTAGGATATCGAATAAAGGAGAATTAGTTAGGGGAGTTGGTTAGTTAGTTAATTGATTAATTGGAGACTATTGTGTTTAAATAGGAAAAGACAAAGATAGAGAAGATATCTTATAGATATCACAAATTCTTAGTGAATAGAGTAGTGATTCTATTGTAGAACGGAAAACCCTTATAGGAGGGGTTTCTCTCTTATTCTTGTATATTTTCTTAACAAAAACGTTTTTTCTATTCAAACTTATTTCAAGGATTATTTTATATGAAGGACACTACCTACAATCCTACATTTCTTATCCCTGTTCTCTTATAGCACATTCCGCGTCAGTCTCTTCATGTATAATAAACTTTAGAGACAACATGAACACAAGAAATATGTTTTTTTTAAATTGTTGATTTCTTGCATCTAGTTGGAACTCACTCTAATTTCTGTTTATACGTAGGTTACATCCAAGTGATCTTGTTGCCGCAATGATTCAAAACGTTATTGAAAAGAATTATCGAGGAACCTTCTATAATTATGGTGAGCTTAAACGTGACAAAAGAGACGATGTGAGAAAGGAATGGTTCAACAATTTTAAAGTAAGACATGACATTTCTTTTTTAGTAGTTTGATGATGATGTATATTGTTGAATTTTATTTATTATTTGTTTATTTTTCAGATGCTTGTATGTTGGGACCGTTGTGATGATGCAAATATGGAAGAATTATTTCATTAGAAATGTGGAAAACGATTGTCTGATATACAAAGAAAGGTTAGAGAAAAAGGGCGGAATCCGGGTTGGATGGGTGTACATACATGGACGTATCTTCTAGACAAGTGGAAGACAGATGAATTCAAAGTTGTATCCTAACAAAATAAGATTAATCGATTATCTAAAAAAGGTGGGGCAGTCCATACAACAGGTCGTAGAGCTCACCATGATGTTGCACTTGAATTGGTATATATATATACTTTGTAATTACAATGTGTTAATATAATTATATCTGATATACATTGTGACCATATATACCACCTCTAATGATAAGTTAAAAAACTCAATCGACCCGCACATCCAGATGAGATTTTCATTGCCACCCATAAAAAGAAGAATGGAGAGTGGGTTGACGCTTGTGCAGTGGCAACACCTGTAAGTTAACTTCCTCTTTTCTTTTATAACCTTCAATTGTCTCTCGTTTTCATGATAAATCCTCTGCTTTTACTTTGATTGTTGATTAGTGTTAGTGTATTGAGGTTAATTTTGTTGTTGTTGAATGAGAAGATGGAATATTTGTCGTAGGAGGAGGTGGTGAAAGCGTATTTAAGGTTGAAATGGAAAATAGGTGGGTATATATAAATTCTAAACTATAAATTGTCTTTTTATTTTTATATAAAAATACAATATTAATGACTTAAAGAAATAATAGGAAAAGGAATTATTAAAGACAGAAAGAAGTGGTGCAAATAATTAAGAAAGAGAAAAAAAGATTAGATTGGAAGTTGAGATGATACTTGATAGAAGAGTGATGTGTTCCTATAACGAATCTATGGGCTACGGGTCCCACTTTGATATGACTGCCACGTGGGACTGTTTTAATCGCGGCACAATGGAAATGCCTTAAACTCTGTAATCATTTCACTAATCAACATCATCCAAATTCAGTCTTGTCTAATTAATCATGATTAGTCTAATTAATTGCGTTGTTAATTTTAAAAAGAAAAAAGGAATGAGTAGTTATGGGACTCGGTGAATATGACAGGAACTTGGTCCAACTTACGTCTTCACTCACGTGGCAATTCTATGTGCGTTACTGACATGTAATATAAGGACGTGTCATGTGACGTGGATAAATGTAGGTTATTTTCGCAAGCATCGAACTTAATGAAATTTCATGAATAAGTAGTCATCCAAAATATAAAAATATTTAGAGGTTCATGTTGTTTGTACATTACACCTATCCCAACATAGGCTTCTTGTGTTTGCCAACATTATCCTAGGTTTCTCATCTGTTTGATATTGAAGTTTATGGTGATGTTATTTTCCCATGGATGATTTTCAGACATTCTTCCACATTAGCAGATAATGAAATATAAGCACTATCTATATATTATAAATTTACCAATTGTTTTTAATTAAGTGACCTGACGTAGAGATTGAGGTTATTAGAGAAGGAACAAACTGAGGGGAAAATAGTAAATTAACTTACAGAGTTGTAGTCGGAGTGCTTAATTGCCTGAAAATAATCATCTGGGAGGACATTATTGGGCACTAATTCCTGGTTCATAATAAAATAATATAAATTAGAACAAAATACAAGTGCCAGAGAAATTTCTATTTGCAGCTAGTTTGAGAATTTTACCATGAAAGTTTTATAAGGTGTTGCATTAGACAGAACAACTAAAGCATGCACTTCGGTACCATCATCCAGAATCACCTATAATCACCTATATGTAAGCCATCTCTCCAAATTTTAATTGTAATGACATGATTCACTTTAAAAATCCCAATTGATTGAGTTAAATCAAACAACACTAACCCCATTGACAGTGCTAGAGTTTTTAATCAACAATTGAGACACCTATAAGAATATAAAGTTATCACATGTGGTTAGAGCCTCAACAAATAATATAACAAAAAAACGGTGGGTAGGTGGAAGTCAAATACGAGAAGAAACCAGAGTAGTCATTCTCGTATAGCAACTCGAAGCAGCCCACCCCAAAAGCAGGATAGTGGGATGATTTCTCTATTTGATACTTTTTTGGGCAAATTACATATAATAATTATACAGGCTAGTTGAATAAGAAACTTGTTAGACCACTCACTCAAGTCAAGCCATGAAACAAATTATTGTGATTAAGACATGTATGTTCTTTATTTGATAATTTATTGTTAGACCACTCTATTTGATAAATTAAGACAGATTATTGTTAGACCACATCATTTATGTTACTTCAGGTTGTACTTCACTACTTTAATTCTGTATTACAATATAAGGCTTTCTATTTTGAGAATCCCCTTATGTTATATATTACCTATATGAAATTCTGAGTTTTTGTCTGTGTTGAAATAAGAGTTGATATTATTCAATTGCTGTATTTTCTGATGCTTATTCATATCTATTGGTACATGAAAAATTATGCAGTAGTTTGACACAAGTTGGTGATGAAGTGGAAGGATCAACAAGAATACAACTTTGGAAAGAAGCTGCAGGGGGTAAAACACAGGGGAGGTGTTATGGCACTGGACAATTGTCACGTAACATACGATATGGAGTAAACTTTTTGACTCAGGTGTCAATTACAAATCCACATAGAGAAGCAGATAACCAGGCCATTGGGGCTCCCAGAGCTGAAGTTGCTGCTGCATGTGAAGAGGCTGCACGGGCTAATGCCTGGATAGATGAATTGGCAAAGAAATATGATGAATTGTCAAAGAAAATTGATATGTTGCATTCTCTTCAGGTGGGTTCTTCTAGTGTTCCTGCGAGTGGTCATCCTAATTATAACGATTCGGTACATTCTATTAAGTTCTAAATATGTATGTTCAACTGTTGTTCTATTTTCTATAAACTTGTTTGTTGATCTCATTTCAATCATTAGTTAGAAAAAGTTTGTTGATCTATATTACTAACCAATATTAGATTTGGAAAAAATTCAAACAAGATAACTTAAGCAACTAAAAACAATAACTTATTATAAATCAAATTACTCTACTAGTTATAAATTGATAGTATAAAGAAAGCACAAAGGGAAAATAAGAATTAAGCAGAAACAAACCTGGATCATATTTTGCAGCATGAACTCTATCAGTACAATAACATCTGAAATTGAATATACTTGCATCAAACCCACACCTCCATCCACTGCTGTTTGGTAATGTGTAAGAGAGAACACACTATTAGGAAAACTGATGTTTTGGTTATGTGGAGATGTAAGACAACCTTTTTTGTGTCTGTTCTTGAAAACATAGGATTGGACACTCTTAATGAATGATTCTGATAGTATATTTGGTTATAATCAGGATGAAATTATATACATTAGTAGAAAATGTCTCTTAATGAATGATTCGGTACGTTCTATCAATTTCTTCTGACAATATGAAATTATATACCTTATTGTTTTCAAATGTATTAACATATCAAATGTATTAAAATTTTAGGTGAAAACGTTTTAGGTGAAATTATATACATATCAAAGTTTAATTTTCAAATGTATTAACAGATGCATAATCTCTTGTGATTACTAACTTGTTTGTTGATTTGATACTTAGTACTACTGTTGCACTTTAATTATGTGTCTGGCAATTTATTTTGAATCTTTATGTGTCTGACTCGTGACTATTTATTTTGGATGTTGCAAGAGGAAGAGGATTATGAGGATGATGATGAGGAAGTTGATGTTGGTAATCATGATTAGTGCGTACATCGTTTAGGAGATTATAAGTATTTTGGAACTCATTAGTATTTTATGTTGGTGTATTTTGGAACTCATTAGTATTTTGATGTTGGTGTATTTTGGAACCCATTAATATATTGATGTTAGTGTATTGAGATTATGTATTTGTAAGTATTGTGGATTGATGAATTTATTTTGGGGTTATGTATTTGTAAGTATTGTGGACTGATGAATTTATTGTGTATTGAGATTATGTATTTGTAAGTATTGTGGATTGATGAATCTATTGTGTATTGAGATTAAATATTGTGGATTGATGAATTTATTTTGGAATGTCATTGGTATGTTATAGTTAAAATAATAAACATGTCTTGATCAAAATAGGTGGTTTGAGTGGCGATAGAACAAGTGGTTTGAGTGGTGATTGTATATAAAGCTAAGTGACGATTTTAAATAAAATCAAACCAGTCAATTAATGATTAAAATCAGTAGTGTCGGTCACTAGGCTGATGCTATTATAAAATAATGTGCAGCCTAAAACTACTAGTGGCGGCCACGTGGCCGACGTTAGGATAAAATAAGATATTGACGGAAACTACTAGTGCCGGCCACAAGGCCGACGCTATTACAAAATAATATGCAACCTTAAATTTTGTGCCGGTCACGTGGCCGACTCTACGATAAAATTAGATGTTGTCTAAAACCTGTAGTGGCGGAAACGAGGTTGACACTATATTAATTTACTATGGCGTATAAAACCACATGGACAAATAGTCAACCCAATCAAAAGATGACACCTGACAGTTTTTTAGCGTCGCGAGAAACTGACGCTAACTTAGCAATTAGCTGCATAAGTTAGGTCAACAATTAGCTAGGCTTTAGCGTTAGCTTTAGGCCGACGCGAAGCCAACGTCGCGAGTAGGCCTACACTAAATATGATTAACTTCCAACTTAGGAAAGTCTGCCCCGACACCGACGCTAAGTCAATGCTAAACCCCTTTAGCGTCGGTTTTTCGTGTTTTAGTTAAGGCTTTTGGCCGATGCTAATACTGTGTTTTCTTGTAGTGCTAAAAATGTTTTATTTTCATGATTTTTAATTAGAATTCGTGAGGGTTATAAGGGGTTACATAGTCGGTATAAGAGCAGGTCGGTCCATTCGACCTAGTTTTGTGAAATTTGATTATTTCCCTGGCATACGACATGTGTGAGAACAATGTTGATGCTCGTTTTTCTCTCCTAACTGCTTGCTAGTAGGGACGAGATTGAAACAAGGGGGTATGAGCTTCTGCTTCTTTGAGATGTTTCAGGTGTGAAGGATTGAGTCATCGTGTCGCTGATTGCAAGAGTGAGGAATTTTGGATGAGGCAGTGATGTTTCCTGAGTTTGAAGAGGATGAAGGTTTGTGTTTATGTATTTGCTAGTCAAGTGGAAGAGTTCTTGAAAGATAAAGCCCGTGTATTTGCAACGTTTTCTTCTTTGAAACTCGAAAGTAAAGCGGTGATGGTTGATCTGCTTGTAGTGTGTGCATTTCCAAATGTGTTTTCAGATGACATTATTGATCTACCGCAAGAGAGAGAAGTTGATTTTGCCATAGATTTAATACCTGGTACTAGGTATGTGTCGATGACACCATACATGATGTTTGCATAATAGTCTGATGAACTGAAGAAATAGTTACAAAATTTACCTGAAAAGTAATTTGTCAGACAAAGTGTATCGTCGTGAGGAACTCTTGTGTTTTTGATAAAGAAGAAAGATTGTAATATAAGATTATATGTTGATTATCGACCGCTAAATAAGGTTACTATGCAAGATCAAGTATCCTCTTTCTAAAATTGATGACCATATGGTCGGAGTGTTCGTGTTTAGCAAGTATTACCAAGTATTTAAAGTGTAATAAGGAACATGAACTTTCAAATATTTTAATTTTCTTTATCGTTAATTTTATTTTCTTCCAAGTCTAATGATAAAACTCTATTTTAGATAGTAGTTGCAGAATCCACCTATCACAATACATAAAACATTTTTGCACCTGCGTTCCAACTACAATGAAAATTCTTAAAGAAATGGAAATACATGACAAAGGAATGAAGATAAATAAGAAAGAAGCATCAATTCTCACATTATTGAATTAGAAAGCAATACAACAACAATTATTTATACCAACCAGTATAAGTTGGAGGAAGACGTATATTAAACACAATAAAACAAAACCAAATTTTGTTAACCAAATTCAGTGTATACAAAATAGTAAACTAAACATTGTCACACATGCTTCCAACGAGACCATTCAATTTCTAATTATGAGTGTGCATACCTGCAATTCATATCAAGAAGACCCGTTATTACCATTGTATTTCGTAGTTTAGAAATTTTGAGATGTAAACAATGATGATAAAAAAAAAAAAATTCAATAAGAAGATAATGAATTAGTAATGATTCAGATAAATATATAAAAATATGAATTTATCTCACCAGCAAGAAAAGTCTTTCCAATTATGTTAAGCTCTCTAGTGACTTCCACAATATTCATTCTTTCATTTGGTGATTCCATTGAACAAATAAGTCCAATCTTAAAAAGTGACACTAAACACTCCTCAACTGTTGGAATATGATTCTCTACGTTTCCATCTTGTGTTTCTGCATATTCTGATACAAGATGTGGGTCCAGAATCTTTATAAGGTTATCAGGAAATGAAATTGCAACATAGTTATGCAGATTTTGGCCTTCTTCAAAATCTTCGAATGTGGGTCTTCTCCCGGTAAGCATCTCCAAAATCAGGATTCCAAAGCTATAGATGTCACCACATGAAGATATTTCCGAACCCATTCCATATTCTAAAACATGTAGGAAATGTTGTTAATATTATGTACCAAAACATAGAAGAATTCAATGAAACAATGTATAGGATTCAAGAATTCAAAACATACCTGGAGGAGCATAGCCAATAGTCCCTTTTATTCCAATTGTACTTGTATCCTTATGAGTGGTACTGCCAACGCCTGAAACAAGTCTTGCTATGCCAAAATCACTCACATGAGCAACCATGTCATCGTCAAGAAGGACATTGCTTGGCTTTATATCACAGTGAAGGATCAACTGTTCACATTCTTGATGAAGATAATGTAATGCCGAAGCAACATCGGTAATGATGTTGACTCTATGAGTTAGGTCCAATGATGTGTGATTCTCTGCATTTAAAATCTCAGGATGCAACCATTGTTCTAAGCTTCCATTTTTCATGTAATCAAACACTAGAGCTTTAAATTCTTGACCTTTATAATCTGAACTAGAACAACATGTTATAATCTTAACCAGATTTCGGTGTCTAATATTTTTGAGTGCATTACATTCAGCAATAAAACTCTTGTGAGCTCCCTTCTTCTGGAGGTTCAGAACCTTTACGGCAACAACATTATCTTGTGACATAAGATTTCCTTTATACACAGAACCAAAACTTCCTGATCCGATCAAGTTTTCAGTTGAGAAGCCATTTGTTCCTCGATACAAGTCTCGGTAGGAAACCTTATTCAGTTGATCAAATGTTGGTGAATCGAAAGATCTTTTTTGGTTTCTTTTTCTCATCCAGTAGATAACTATCAAAATTGAAAGAATGAGAAGAAAAGAAAGCACACCAACTATCACTGATACCATAATGAGCTTATGGTGTTTTGTGTGTCTCATATCATGGATGGGGCATGCTGGTAGATGCAACTCTAAAATACCTCCACAGAGGTTTTTGTTTCCAATCATTTCAACCTGAGTTGCATTTCCAAACACACCTCCTTTTGGTACCTCGCCTTCCAGCATGTTAAAAGAGACATTCAAGTATTTTAAACCAGAGTTATTTTGCATAACATCAGGAATTGATCCAGACAGTCGATTTATTGAAAGGTCCAAATATTGAAGACCTTTGAGAGAAGCTAAAGAGGATGGTATTGTTCCGCCGAAGGAGTTCCCTTGCAGTTGAAGATATTCTAAACTTAGGCATTCACCAATAGTTATAGGAATATCACCGGATAGATAATTCTCAGAAACATCTAAATAATCAATATTTTTTAGCATACCCACTTCTCTTGGTAAGCTACCATTCAAAGAGTTATATGACATGTCCAGTAAGTTTGATAAAGAAAAAAGATTAAAAATCTCTAAAGGTATGGTTCCTTTAAGTTTATTATGCGAAAGGTCTAGATATTGTAACTTTTGACATTTTCCTATGCTAGGAGGAATATTTCCTTGAAACATATTAGTATGTAAATCTAAATAAAACAGTTGACTAAGATTACCTATAAAGTGTGGTATATCTCCTACAAACTTGTTTCTGCTCAACGTTAACTTTTGCATATTTTGTAACTTCCCAAAATTAGTTGGAATATTTCCTACAAATTGGTTAGAATCCATTGTCAAGAGAATTAAGCCAACTAAACAACCTATTTCAAAAGGAATTTTTCCTGATATCATATTTTTTGAAAGATTTAGTACTCTAAGCTCACTGGATAAATTGCCTATTGAATTTGGTAAAATGCCTCCAAAATTATTATGGGAAATAGAAACCCAAGACAATAAACTACAGTTTGCCAAAGATTTAAAAAACTTCAAATCGTTAGTTGAATTGTTACCTAACATGTTAGATTCCAAATCCAGAATATATAAGTGTTTTAGCCTTCCTAGACTTGGAACTTGCCCTACAAAATGATTTCCACTGATATCCAATATTGTAATGGCAGATGCATTTATTAACGAAGGGACGATTGGACCAGAAAATTGATTTCCTCCAATTAAAAACTGCCGGAGATTGGGAAGGGTGTTGAACATGTTGAGTGGAAGAGGACCATGAAAGTTATTATATGTCAAGACAAGCATACTAAGTGATGACATGTTGTAAAGACAAGAAGGGATGGTACCAGATAATTTGTTCAATCCCAAAAATATCATTGTCAAGTGTTTCAGGCGGCATATTTCTTGTGGAATATCTCCTTGTATGTTGTTATAGGCACAGGAAAAACGCGTTAAGCTTGAAAGATTCGCTATGAATGAAGAGATTCCTCCAGTTAAGTTGTTATTCCAAATAGCAAATGATTGAAGCTTTTTCAAAGAACCAATTTCTGTTGGTATTTTGCCAATTAGATTGTTGTATTGCAAATGCAAGTCTGTAAGATTGGAGCAATAGGTCAAATTTATAGGAATTTCACCTCCAAAGAGATTATAGCCGAGACGTAGTTGTTGCAATTGTAACAACTGTCCTACTTCAAGTGGAATTTTTCCAACAAAACTATTGTTTCCAATGTTGAGATCTATCATAAAAGTAAGATTACCCACATGGGTAGATAAAGATCCATGCAACTTGTATCCATGTAACTTCAATTTTGTAACTCTTTGAACCAAGGGGTTGCATGTGATTCCATGCCACTTGCAGAAGTGGATGGAAGAATTCCAAGAATTTAAGATACCATATGGATCATGGGATATTGATTCTTTGAATTTAAGCAATACCAAATGATCAGTTTGGTTTCCTAATGTTAGTGCCACAATATTGTTGGAATATATGGTAAACATAAAAAGCAGATGAAGGTATAGAAGTTTAAGTGACTTCATTTGGTATTGGAGAAAGAGGTTTATGCTATATTGTTCTGTCTGTGTTATGTAGGAATAGAGAAGCATACATTTAAATACTGATGGGAAGACACATAAGCCCGACCGGCACTTTGGTTTTAACTTTTTATTTTTATTTTTTTATGTGCAATAATATACCAAGTGTTTTAAAAACTGGATCAGTCATCAAACCGGTGAGTGTATTGGTCGAACCATTGAGTTATTGGTCAAACCGCATGATCAAACCGGATAACTCGGTTGAATAGATCGGTCTTTATAACAAAATTATATAGATATAAAACCAATCGAACAGAATGATTTAGTCTCTACAAAATATAATTAAAGCTTCATTCGAAGTTCAAGAAGCTTTATATACAGAAGGTTATTTCAAGATTAAAGCTACTCCCCTTGGAGCCAATTTGGTTTTACTTGAAGAAGAGATTAGTGGTGACATTAGGAAGTTGGTGGTTGAAGACAAACTATGGTTTGAGAAATGGTTTGTCGACGTACATCCTTGGTCTCCTTCTGATGTTGACAAAGAAAGACTTACTTGGGTCAGCTGTTTTGGAGCTCCTTGCCATGTTTGGGGGGAAAATTTTTTCAAGTTTCTTGCAACTACAGTGGGTGTTTTTGTAAAGATGGATGAAGATACTCAAAAACACAAAAGACTGGATGTCGCTCGTTTTCTGATTAGGACGAAATTTGCCATTAATCTGAACGAGGTGATAAATATTGATATAAACAACCATAGTTATTGTATTAAAATTGTGGAAGATTCATATGGTATTTGTTCTTTTAAATCATTTCCGGATAAGAACTTTGAAGATAATTCAGAAGTAAATTCGGATGAAATCTCGTCAGATTCAGATGAAGATTATGAAGTTGGTTTGGAGGAAGTTGATATAGTACAGGGGTATAATGGTAAGTCAACAGAGAAAGTTTTAAAAGGTATGGAAAATACATTGGTGGGTGATGATACGAGGCGTGATGATGAAATAGATAGGGGGTTGCCGGTTGATGTTGACAAGGTAAGCCAGAAATATAAAGAAAATCCGCATCACTCTTACAGTATGGCAGGTGGTGTTTTAATAGATAGCCAAATACGAGATACCCCATGCACTGAAGTAATACGGGATGTACAAAGGAAGGAAAATATATTGGATGGTGATACACGGCGTAATGATGAAGTAGGTTGGGTGCTGCCAGATGATGTTGACAAGGTGGGCCAGAAATATAAAGAAAAGTCACATCACTCTTACAGTATGGCAGGAGGCTTTTTAATAGATAGTCAAATACACAGTATCCCATGCGCTGAAGTAACACGGGATGCACAAGTGGCAAGTAGTATCAACGGCTCACTGGCAGATGGCAACAGATGTGCAATAAAAATAAATCCAAATCAACTTTTTGATTCTGACTTCTTTTCTGGTGAAAGTATGGAAAAAGGAGACAATATTTTCTCTCTCCCAGCGGCGGAACATAATGAGGATGGAACATGTCACAATTTTGGTCAACATTTCAAAGAGGGACAGAAGTTAAGTGACCCGTGTTTTTTAATGAGAAAGCTGGACTTGGCTCAATACAATGTGGGTAGCCAAAACAAGTGTGTGGGCCCTTCACATACTGTACGTACTCCTAATACAAGCAATAATTGTGATAATGCTGGGACTATGGATTTAAATGTAATGAGGATTTTTGAATCTGATCCTATTAGTCCTGAAATTCAGACTAAAAGGAAAAAGCAAGGTAAGAAAAAAAAATTGATTGAAGAAATATATAAAAAAATTAAGATTCCGTTTGCTCCTTCATACTATTCTACTCTTCTCCTGGCTGATAATACAACAGAAGGGATTTCTGACCGGATTGGAGGAAATGTTACGGCTTCGATCGATAGTGATGCATCACAAGACTCTATCTGCAATCAATCGGATGAATCAGAATCGGTGGCTGATTCAATAGGAGATTCAGAGGTTATGAAGAGCAATTCAAGAATTAAAAAGAAATTGGATAGTTTACCTAATAAAATTTGGGATTCTATTAAAAAGCTTGGAGTGGAAGCAGGTCTAGAAGAGGAGGGTGCTGAATTAATCATTCGTAATTTGGAATTAAAGAAGAAATCCAAGGGTAAGAAGGTTGTTGCTAGCAGTAAATCATGAATTTTTTGACATACAATATTAGAGGGTGTGGAAGTAACATCAAAAGAAGGAAAATAAAGGAATTGACAACAAAATTGGGAGTGGATTTATTGTTCTTACAAGAGACAAAAAAGTCTAATATCACAGATAAGTTAGTATCGAGCCTATGGGGAAATGGTGCATGTCAATGGTCGTATTCAAATGCAGAAGGTTTATCAGGAGGTATGTTAACTATATGGAGAACCAATTTTATTCAACCTGTATGTAGTTTCAAGGGTAAAGGTTTTTTGGGATTGAATGCTTCTTGGAAAGGAATTAACTGTTATTTCATAAACATATATTCTTCTTGTAATATGGCGGAAAAAAGAGTTTTGTGGAGTGAAATCTTGCGCCTCAAGTCTTCTATGGTGGCTGGTGAATGGGTGATTGGTGGTGATTTTAATGCTGTGAAGTGTACTAATGAGAAGGTGGGTAGATCAAACACAAATAAAAGGCATATGGAAGAATTCCGAGATTTTATTGAGTTATCTAGATGCATCGACTTACCGGTTATAGGTAATAACTATACTTGGTTTAATTCTTCTGGTAATTCATGTAGTAGGTTGGATAGATTTATTGTTTCCAATGGTTTACTGAACGAATGGAATGCGGTAACTCAAAGAGTTGGAGATAGAGACATTTCAGATCATAGACCTGTTTGGATATCTGCTAGAAATGTTAATTGGGGTCCAAAACCATTTAGATTTTTGAACTGTTGGTTAGACCATCCAGATTTCATGAAATTCGTGAAAGAATCCTGGGAGGCATCTGTATATCATGGAAAGGCATCTTTTATTTTTACAAAAAAACTTCAGTCTCTAAGATCAAAATTAAAAGAGTGGAACAAAAAGGTCTTTGGTTGGATTGATACTAATATCATGGAAAATGTTCAAGTTATCAATGATATTGAAGACCTAATTGATCAACATAATGATTTAGTGGATGAAGAAGATCTTTCAATTAGAGGTAAAGCTGTGGATGAGATGTGGAGCAAATTAAAAATCAAGGAAAGTCTTTTACATCAGAAGGCTCGCATTAAATGGATTGAAGAAGGAGATTACAACACAAAATTCTTTCATGCAGCTATTAAAAAAAGATTCATTTCTAATTCTATTTCATCGGTTAAGGTGGATAATCAGTTTGTGGAAGACGTAGTGGGTATCAAACAAGCTGTTTTTGATCATTTTCAGCTTCAATTTCAAAAAGCGGATAAACCTATGATGGTGTTGGGTCAGGAAGGTTTTAAAAAACTATCTAGGGATGATAGTTTGAATTTAGAAAAGCAAGTCACACCGGAAGAGATCAGGCGGGTGGTGTTCAGTTGTAGTGGTGGTAAAACTCCAGGACCGGATGGATTTAATTTTGACTTCTTTAAGCAATGTTGGGAGATAATTAGTGAGGATTTCACTAATTGTGTTCTGGAATTTTTTGAAAAGGGTAATTTACCTAAAGTGATTTTTTCTTCGTTCCTGGCGTTAATTCCCAAATCTGATACGTCCAAATCTCTTGATGAATATAGACCTATTTGTTTGATTGGGAGTGTATACAAAGTGATTTCAAAAATTCTTGCAGATAGGATTAAAAAGGTCATGGGTAGTATCATCTCACCTTCTCAAACCGCTTTCATAGAAGGAAGAAGTCTTTTAGATGGAGTTCTAGCTCTAAATGAAACGGTTGACTTTATTAAGAGAAATAAGAGGAAAGCACTGCTAATGAAGGTGGATTTTGCAAAAGCTTATGATTGTGTAGATTGGTCTTACCTCTCTAAGGTGTTGATTTACATGGGTTTTGGGGAAAAGTGGATATCTTGGATTGAGGGTGGCGTCATGCAGAGTTATATGTCTATCTTGGTTAATGGAAGTCCTTCTAAAGAGTTTAGGGTCTCGAGAGGTCTTCGTCAGGGAGATCCCCTTTCTCCATTTCTTTTTGCGATTGCGGCTGAAGGTTTAGCGGTTCTTTTGGATAGAGCAGTGACCAGACAAGCTTTTAAAGGTATTTTCCATGATCAAAACACTTGTTTCAATTTATTACAATATGCAGATGATACAGTTATAATAGGTGAAGGATCTTGGTACAACATTTGGTCTTTAAAGATTATCTTGAAAGGTTTTCAATTGTGCTCGGGTTTAGATATCAATTTTGGAAAAAGCTCCATTATTGGATGTGGATTGGAAGATGGCTTCATGATTGCCGCGGAAAGTTTTCTTACTTGCAAAATAAATAGTTGTCCGTTCAAATTCCTAGGTATTATGGTTGGTGGCAATCATAGGCTACTAAGTTTTTGGAAGCCGGTTATTGATAAGGTTAAAATTAGATTAGCTTCTTGGAAGGGGCGATTCATGTCAATGGGAGGAAGATTAACTCTCATCAAATCGGTGCTTTCTAATTTACCTATTCATTACATGGCTTTTTTTATTATGCCATCTAAAGTGATAAAGATTATCACTACAATTCAAAGGAGATTTTTTTGGAATGGGTCAATTTGTAAAAGAGGGATCTCGTGGATTAGTTGGAAGTTGATGTGCAAGAATAAAAATGAAGGGGGGCTCGGTATTAAAGACTTGCGGAAGTTTAATTTAGCTCTCATGGTAAAATGGGTGTGGAAGATAGTTGGTTCAAAAAATTTTTTATGGAGGAATATTTTGAGATATAGATATAATGATTATGTTTTTCCTTTGATCCGTGGTGAGTTACCAAAATATAATGTGATGCCATCACTTTGGTGGAGGGATCTTTTCAAGATTATTGCTAAGTTTGGTGACAAATATTTTGGAGCCCGATTGCAAGGTAATTTAAATGACGGCAAAATGTTATATTTTTGGGAATCTAGATGGATTGGAAATGAACCTCTTTCTTTGGTATACCCTTCTCTTTGGGAGATGTCTTCTAAGAAAAAAGGATACATTGTTGATTTTGGAAATTGGATTGATGATCATTGGGTTTGGAATGTTGAGTTATTATTTCCACCATTAGCTAGTAGAGGGGTGGAGGACATTTTGGCATTAGAATTTGAAGACCTTCGATATTTGCTAGAGTCGGTTGAGTTGAAAAGGAATGGTAATGATGAATATCATTGGCCTCACGATTCTTCTCGAGAATACACGGTAAAATCCGGTTATGTTTTGTTGATGGATTTAGAAGATCCGGTCATGTTACAAAGTATTCACTTGGATGCCTTTAAACTTGTTTGGGGTGCTTTATCACCTCTTAAAACTATTATCTTTGGGTGGAGGATATTCCATGATAGACTTCCGACGAGGGATAATCTAAAGGTTCGTAATATCATATATAATTCCCTTGATTTAGTTTGTCCTCTTTGCTTATTGGTTGAAGAATCACTTTTTCATACTTTAATTGGTTGTTGCAAGAGTCAAAAAGTTTGGAAATATTTGTATTCTTGGTTGGACATCGAGGTGAATAATGGCATTAATATCATTGATCA
This sequence comes from Lathyrus aphaca, assembly GCA_963966055.1. NCBI lineage: Eukaryota > Viridiplantae > Streptophyta > Magnoliopsida > Fabales > Fabaceae > Lathyrus > Lathyrus aphaca. Next base: position 503,633,991 of record OZ014523.1, read on the forward strand.
TTTATTTAATTGGGTAAATGCCTTGAGACTAAATTATATTGCACCCAAGATAAGTGTTGCTCTTTGGTTAGTTTGTTGTTGGCATATTTGGCTTTGTAGGAATTCAATCATTTTCAAGGAGGGATTTTGGGAGGAAGAACAAGTAATTCAAAATATTATTTTATCTTCGTGGTGGTGGATTGGAAAGAAGTATAGGAAGAAATTTAGTTGTAATTATTATGAATGGTATTCACATCCTAAGGAATTTTTGTTATAGTTTCCGGGATTAGGTGGTGATATACTTTTTGTTTGTATACGGGTTGAATACCCCTTTGTATTCTTAATATATATATATTTTGCTTAGTAAAAAAAAAAAAAAAAAAGCTTAATTTTTTTAAAAAAATTATATCATAACTTCACAAGCTTATAATCTAAATTCAAATTTTAAGCAAAAGTATCACACATAACAAAATAGTACAAAATTACAAAGTCTAATGGCAACTAATTACAACATAATTTAATTAAATAGTTTATAACAAAACAATTCAAATGTGTACCAAATTTAGTTCAAAGGAAAAAAAAATTGTTTCAATGTTGAGATCTCCTTCTTCAAAATTAAAATCATCTACACTAAAATCAACCGCACTCGCAGCAGCTTCTGCGTCAATGATATTATTAGTTTGTTTTATTTTATTATTTTATTTTTTATTATTTTATTATTTTTTATTTCATTTTTTAAAATTTAAATAGTAAAAACGACGTCGTTTTAATTTTTCAAAAAATAAAAAGTAAATTAAAAAAAGCAATTGAATCGTCGATTTAGGAAAACCGTCGATTTTTATGATTTTTTCGATTTTTACCGATTCAATGACATAGACGGTCCAACAATTGAACTAGACTGATTACCTGGTCGATTTCTAGTTCGATTGATTTGACTGGTCGGTCCGGTCTGATTTTTAAAACACTGGATGTACTTCATGGTCTCATTTTAATTGTATAAATTTAAATTATAAAATATATTTATTAGTAGTAGTTAATAAAATAGCTATTTGAATTAACATAAATACTTGCACATGAACAAATCTATATCAAATAGCTATTTTATTAGTGGATTATGCAAGCAAAAAGAAAATTGGTGTTTCCCTTTTCAACGTGGACTTCGAGAAAGCGTATGATAAAGTGAGTTGAAATTTCCTTAGATTCATGATGAGGAAGATGGGGTTCGGGGAAAAGTGGATGTGTTGGATGGAAGCGTTCATTTTCACTAGTAAGATGTTTGTCTTGGTGAAAGATAGCCCGACTAAAGAATTTGTGGTGGAGAGGGGATTGAGATAAGGTGACCCTTTATTTCCCTTTCTTTTTGTTTTGGTTGCGGAAGGTTTGAATATCACTACAAGAAAATTAAGATTTTACGACATAAAAATTACAACAGTTACTTGATAACCGTCGTAACTCTCATATAGAGACGGTTGTTACGACGGTTTACACCAATTGTCCTTACATTTTTTAAAAAATAATAAATATTACGACCGTTATGATTAAACCGTCTTAAAATTAAATTCACGACGGTCACAAGAACTGCCCCAAAGTATAGATCACCACGGTACAATAACCGTCGCCTCCTAAAGTATCAAATAACTTACAATTTTCAGCCTAAAAATATCCAAATGCAATCACACTTTTTAACATTGCAACCTTGATAAAGCTGGAAAATTCATCAGAGGCCACGACGTGGAACCATCGTCGCCCCTCTACTGAAAATTTATCAGAACGCTAATTCAACACATAATGAAAATTTATCAAAGCGCTATCACTGAAAATTTATCAAATGGAGCTATTTCACTTTTTCTTTGTACACAGATGCTTTGGTTGAGCGGCATCAATAAGATTGTTAGCAACTTCAATGGTTTAACTTTGAATCCGAGCATCTTATCTCGTTTTTCTAAGCTCAAAATCCACTCTTTTGTGTTTGGCGAGTTCGTGTATGGTTGCAAAAATAGGGCATCAAATCCACTTCCTAACTCACATCAAATTATCTTTCTTTAAGTTTTAATATCCTTTTGTATATATGCTTCTGTCAATTAGGTTTTTTTATTGATGCTTTTATCGATTAGGATTTTCTAATGAAATGATAATGATGGAAACACTATGTCCCATATATATTCTTAATTAATTTTCTTAAGGTTTTTCACTCCCTCTTCAAGAAACAATACCGCCATCTCACTCTTCTTCTACATCCGGACAAAAGCAGGTTTCACTTCACTGATCATGCTTTCAAGCTTGTTACTAATGCTTGGGAGGTTCTCTCCAATCCAATCAAAAGTATCACTATGATAAAGAGCTTTTGTTTTTCTCTCAGTGTTGATTTGTATGTTCCCGGGTTTGGTTTAGCAAGACAAGGTGTCAAGGCCGATTCGTAGAACCGGTAAGAATAGGAAGCCCCTGGTACTGGCCACGACCTTGTACTTGGACCTGAAATAGGAACTGGTCCACGAAACAGTGCTTCTTATGCTAGAGATGGAATAGTTGCGAATGAAAATGCGCATGGTAGAAACGCGACTCTTTGGACGGCTTTTCCTTACTGTTACCGTTTGTATCAGTTCCCTAGGGTGTATAAGGGTTTCTATTAGAAATTTCCTAATTGTAAAAGATCTTTTCATGGTGTTAATATTTTGTCTATGTTGCCGTTAGTTCCGGGACAAAATGTTTATTATTGTTGTTGGGGTTTTTTCTAATGAGTTTTGTGCTTCGGAATGTAGGTTGATAGGAGAAAGAGACTTACCTAGTTTCTGAAGTTGTGTCATAGCCAGAGACGGTTTTGGTCCTAATATCGGCCCATCCTGCTTCATTTCATAATGTTCCTTCTTCGGGTCAGCCTGCTTTGGTGCATCCGGCTTTGTCGCTGACAAATTGGATGTTGGCGCCTGTACCAGTGGAGAATGGTGAGAACATTGTAATGCCGGTGGCACCGATGGAAGTTACGGTTGCTACGCTTGCAAGTGTGACAACAAGATCAATTGTCGTAACAGGGGGTTGTTTTGAATGGTGTTGCTGTTAGAGGTTCGAGATCAGGTAAGAAACGTGGAAGACCGAGGAAGTATTAATGTTCTGTTAACATACATTAAATAGAGAAAGAAGTTGCTGAAAAAAGTTGCTGAAAAAAGACCATGTATTATTCAATTTCTTCATTATATTTTGTTTTGATGTAGAGGAGCTTAATGCAATGAAGGAAGTTAGTTGTAATGACTATAACCCTTCCATGGATTATACCACTCAGTTGACTTTGAATTTCCAGCATCATATTTGTTGCTCACACTCACACTATTCTTGATCGACATATTTTGAATGATTAAGTAAGGCATTTCTTATCCAATATTGAACTTATTTCATACAGATATAATTAGAAATCCTAAATGTCTTTTCTGTATTGGTTTGCCTTTATTTACTTTTGGGTGAATGTATGATCTTGCTAATTTACTAGTTTCAATTTCAATTTTGATTTCAATTTGCTAATTTACTATTTTCATTTTTGATTTTATAAAATTTTCAAAGCATTCTCCAATTGTGTATTGGAACAAAAGAATTTATATGGCTTAGTTTAGAACACCATTTAGTCTTGTTGGAATTTAAAGTGAGTTTAAAATTGCTAGAATTGTAATGGCTTATTTGATTTGGAAGTTAGATGAAGGATTGAAATCTATATTTTTAGTTGAAATATAGATGTTAAAGTTGGTTTTTCTGTGTTGTTGTCCATTGCTAAAAAATGCACTGGTTTCTTACTTGATTGTGAAGCAGTGGAGATTTCATCACGGTCCTTCATTTTGCTTATCAACAACTTTGTATAGGTGTGTTTTGTTAATAACGTTATGCAATCTTAGATTTGTAAAGATACTGGATAGTGGCATATTTATTGAATTGTTTTTGTTGATTTTCATAGGAATTGCAAGATGTTGGAGTGCTGAATTTTTTTGGTTCATATCATACATTTTTCTTGGGCTGGTTACTCATAAAATATTCTCATTGTATGGTCAAGTATTTTAAGTGGCATTGGAATCAAATTTTGAAGTACACCATAATAAGGATGGTTTCTTTGCTTAGAATATAATGGCTTTTGTTAGTTTGATGGAATATTAGCCTCGAAAACTAAATTGAAGCTTGGATATATCAAGTTGTTGGCGATGGAGTTTTCGATGATAATTTGATGCTTTCACCTAATGTGTGTCATTGGGATTTATCACAGGATTTTGGGGACTATGGAGATCATTGTTTCTCATCAGAACTTGGAGACATAAATATGTCTTTTTCTTGAATAACATAGTTGACACAATTTATGTGTTTATGGTGCTTAAGAGAATTAATTTTCAAAGGTGGCTTAGAAGTTTGTAGGTAATATTTTTCTTTTCCCTTGTTTGCACTAACTAGCCTTCATATATTTATTAAGACACATCATTTGATCTGTTTGTAATTTGTACAGGAAAAGTTTGCCTAAGCATCTCTAAATGAAGCATTTGCATCTCTGTTGAAGAAAGGTAGTAGCTGGTGAGACAAAAATAAAGGAGTTCAAAGTTCTGTTGTAGTGATGATGTCCGTGAACAGGTATGGTTATATACATTTAATGTGAAACTCCTATTTCTAGATTATAAGTGTTATGCTTGATGTGTTTTTGTGAATGCCATTGAGGTTGAGCTGAATGCAAGTGTTTTGAGTTTTATTATTTCTTGGACTATCTAATATGATATATCTCATCTGAAGTTTGACATCTTTCTCGTGTTTTTGTGGACTGTCAGGCTGTGTGGGTATTAGGAAATGTTGTTGGAGATTCACCTAGGTTTCGAGATCTTGTTCTCGGTCATGGAGCTTTGATTCCTATGTTGTCTCAATTGAACGAGCATATATGCCAAACTTTCTATGCTCAGAAATGCTAGTTGGACTCTCTCTAACGTTTTCCAGGTGGAGCTACAACCTAGTTTTGATCAGGTTTGAAGTTATACATAATATTTCTAAAATAAGATTCTTTACTTACATAGATGAGTTATTACAAGGCTTTATATACATATACACAAATGGGCTTATATACCCAACACCTAGAGTTTTAACAATGAGTTTAGTACCTTCATATTTTGTTCTTTAGATAATTTATGGTAATGAAATGAATTTCTTCTACTTTCTCCATTTGTTTAATTTTTCTTGTTCTATGGCTGCTTACATCAACACCTTTGTATGTTGAAAAATAATTAAATTGCTTAATGTCTGCCAATGTTTATATTGAAAAATTATGAAATTATAGTGTGTGCAGCTCTGTGTTGTCAATTGTGGATAGTTGATTGTTAAAGTTCTGTCGTGCAATAGTGCCGCTATGGTGACTATGTGACAAATTTTTATAGTAAATATAGTATTGCAAAAAAATAGTTGTTTGTTCAAATTCCATTATACTCTTAATGGCTATTTTACTTTATTTGATTAAATAATTTTTGCGTTATCAGGATCGTGTTCACTTTGTTAATTAAACCCTGGAATTGGCTCCTTACTTGGCTTCTATTGATGTTCTTGTTCAGAATTCTCAAGTATCTTCTGATAATATACACTGCCAATTTGTTTATGGAACATAGCATAATTAGAGTTGCTATATTGTTACATTGTAGTGTATAGAGGCCATGATGACTCTCTATACACTACAATGTAACATTGGAAGAACAAGAAGTGAGAAATTGACTCTTATTAGTGCTTTATTTCGTCTTGTGGAACCAACGGGAGGAAAAGTTATAGTTGATGGAATAGACATATCATCTATTGGCCTTCATGATTTGAGGTCACGATTTGGAATTATACCTCAAGATCCTACCCTTTTTAATGGGACAGTAAGATATAACTTGGACCCTTTATACTTAACTCCACTTTTTCAATCTAATTCTTTGAACATAGCGAGCTAAAGTTTCCTTTTTTTGTTGTATTTGGTGCAGGTAAAAGTGGGTGCATTAACCAAGCATGATCTACTTTAGTTAAACTTCTACAGGTTTGTATGTGCACCTAGTCTATGATGGTTTCTATCTTATGTTCACTCTCACATGTGTTCAAAACTAATTTTATTTCTGGATCACAGTATGACCCTGAAATAACTCCTGAAAATGTCTGATATCATGGCCCACCTCAAGTAATGCTTGCATACTTGAAGTTCCAGTGGTCACTTGGTGAGGATTCAAAGCGCATAGAAGCATTTGGTAGGCTACATGTATCATATGTTTTCGTCTTGTGTATTGTGCACTTACCTGAGCTTGAATATTAATCAACCATCCTTTATCTTTCCTAGAATTTAGCTATGGGATGCTCAAATGTACCAAACATTCAGCCAGTTACGCACCCGGTCTTCACAAGTAGTTTAAATCCAAGTGTTCCTCTCCTTGCTCGTGTTTATCTGAATCTTGGCTCCTGGCAGTGGGCACTTTCTCCTGGACTGGTTGAGAAATCCATAAAAGGTTTTTAATGGTCATAATTTGGATCTTTAACATCAAATAATATTGATCAATTTTTAATTTTGTTTCAATATTTGTAGATATACTCGATGCATTCTCAAAAGCTACTCAATATGCAAAAAAATGGGCCAAAGACTGGCATAAATGGGCATTGTTCAATACACAAGTGATGTCTCATTACACTTTAAGAGGTTTCCCAGACATTGCAGCTAAGTTTTTTGTTTCTGCTGTCACTGGATACTTTCATTTTATAGCATGTGCAACAAATTCGAAAGGTGTTGACGGAGTTTACAGGTAAGCTCCTATTTATGCTATTATTGTGATATGAAACTGTTTCCAACAACTTTATTATAAAGGCCCTATTTTCAAGCTCATTTCAATACAACAATATCGACAACCAAACTTTTTCCACTATGTGGTGTTTACATTGTTCTTCAAATATGAATCGAGTTATAATGTAATTTTCTGCATATATCAGGAATTTTACTCCATGTAATTTTCATTTTAGTTATCTTTAACTTTAATCTATGTTGATGGGTTGTTTGGTTTTTTTGTTGATGGGTTGTTTAGTAATTTATCATCATCTTTAATTATTTCATCATTTCGTAAATCATTAATTTGATCTTTAATTCATTGCTTAATTATATGCATGTTTAATTTTACAAACAGGTTTGGCTCGTAGCGGCAAAAGTCGCATACTTAGATGGATAAATTACCTTCGACCTGATCTCAAGCGAGGAAACTTCACTCGTGAAGAAGATGAACTTATCATTCGTCTCCACAACGAAGTTGGTAACAAGTATTTATTTTTCTCTCTTTAGTTTTTGTTCATAATTCATCTTTTTTATCTTTTCAATTTTAGGTTTAATTTACCTCTCCTCTCATAAACTAATTTGTAATAAACTTTAATTTGTTCTCTCAGATGGTCTCAAATTGTGCAATAATTGAAGGGTAGAACAGACAATGAGATCAAGAATTACTGGAATACACACATCAAGCGGAAACTCTATGGCCGCGGAGTTGATCCTTCAACACATAAACCACTCAAGCATGTCTCGGCCACGACCGCTGCCGGTGCTGGTGCTAGTACTTCCTCAACAACCACCGCCTCCGTCGTTTCTTCTCAAACAAATATTAACAACAAACTGACTCTGATTCCTGTGGTCCCCACAACCAGTAGCAGTAGCGTAAGCCACAAGAGCTTAAACACAAAAACCGTGTTTCTGTTATTCAATTTCAACAGCAGTCTGAATAATAAGTTAGCTGTAATTGATTATGGTTGTGGCGGTGTTGAGGACTTAGTTTTAAACAGTAGCAGTGGTGTAACCGTAGATGAAACACCTTATCCTCTTCAAATCAACTTGGAACTTTTATTGGCTCCACTGTCTCAATAGCCACAAGCGGTGGCACCGTCACAAGGTGTGTGTTTTTGTAATCAAGCTTTACGTTTACGTGGAAACGGACCTTGTTGTTGCATGAATATCAGGTATACTACAAACGGACCTGGGAGTTGCAAGATTAATAATGGAGGTTGTTGGTATGATGCCTGCAATGACCATGCATTTTCTGTTTGTGTGATTAGTAACCTTTAAGTTTCTTGACCCAATAGTTTTTTCTGTTTGTGTGGTTATTTATATCTCCAATAGTTTTTTCCTTTAAATGGTTAAAGTTCTATTTGCTTGTAAATCCCAAATTTGAAATTGAATTACTAAATAAATTGTTGGAATACTATATTAGAGTAGCTTTAGTAATTTTGAATCCTATATATTTTTTTTTTATAGTATAGCTAAAATATTGAGGGTAGCAATTTTTTTTGTAAATATTCTAAATTTACGGCGGTTCTAACCACCACAAATTACAACAGAATATCACAATATTCAGGTTACGTCGGTTCAAACCACCACAACTATTTTAAAATTTAATTTTACAAATAAATTACTTGCGGATTTACCTGTGGAAAGTGAATTTCCTAGGCATTTACCTACAAATGTACCTATGGAACAAAAATTTGCGACGGTTGAAACCGTCGTAATCAACAATAAAAACAAAAATCAAACATAAAATTACGACGGTTGGTGATAGTCACAGTATGAAAATTAAGTCAGTTGCTTACCCGTCGTGAGAGATAACGGCGGTTGGTACGACGGTTTTGACAACCGTCGTGACTTGCAAATTACGTCGGTTTTAACCGTCGTAACTTGTAAAAATAACTGCCGCAATCTGCCATTTTTCTTGTAGTGTATGTTGATTAGAAGATCGGTGGAAATAGGAGACTTCACGAGAGTCATGGTTAATCAAAAGTATTTTCTTGACATACTTCAATTTGCAGATGATACCATTTTGATATGGGATGGTAGTTGGAATCACTTATGGGGCCATTAAAGCGGTTCTTAGAGGTTTTGAATTGGTATCGGGCTTAGGTATCAATTTTCATAAAAGAAAGTTGATTGGTATTAACACTCCGAGTTCAAACTTAGAAGCGGCGGCGACGTTTTTTTTTTGCTTGTAGGACGAAGAAAAAAGAGTTTACCTTTCTTGGAATACCCATTGGGTCAAACCCGAGGAGAATAGCAACTTGGACTCCCCTTTTAATCAAAATAAAGAAAAGGTTGTCTTGTTGGCATGATCGATTTTTGAGTTTGGGAGGAAGAATCACTCTTCTTAAATCGGTTTTAGGAAGTCTACCAATTTTTTACTTATCTTTTTATAAGATTCCGGTGAAGGTGAGAAAGGAAATTACCAAACTTCATAATAGTTTCGTATGGGGTAGCACGAGCGAGAATAGGAAAATTCATTGGCTTAATTGGGATACTCTTTGCTTGCCTTTGGGCAAAGGAGGATTAAATATTAAAGATCTAGAAGTGTTCAATATTAGCTTACTTAACAAGTGGAAATGGAGGATTCTAGTGGGATCGGAGGATCTATGGTACCAAATCCTAAGAGCTAGATACAGAGAAATTAGGCTTCTTGTTTCGAGGAGTGGTTATTCGAGATCGAGTTGGAAACTTTACTCTTCTTTGTGGAAGGACATCCTTTTTTTTTTATCGAAGAATCATTATATATGCACTTTCTTTGAGAGTTGTAAATTCAATCTTGGAAATGGATATCACACTCCTTTTTGGTTCAGAGATTGGACGGGGAGGGGAATATTGAAGGAGTTATTTCCGAGGCTTTACTCGTGTTCGAAACTTAAATACGTAACTATGGCGGTGATGGAAGGGTAGATAGGGGGGAGATGGGAATGGGGAGACCTCGAATTATCTCACGTTTTTTCTTCTTTTGCATGTACGAGAGTCATTAATTCTGATCTAGCTGGGAATGATAATTTTGAGATGATGCAGGACTCAGATTGTAACATTAACCGTGACTTGCATCAGATCGGATATGCGGAAGTCGCTATTAGTAGTGCAGACGTTGATACAAGTTTTGTTACTTACAACACACATGATTTTTGGCTTCATCAGAATAACAACATTGGTTCTGTTCCTCATTCAAGTAATACATAATTTGAATTTTCAGATTTTGTTGTTTACACGGGAACAACATTTACGGCATCTAGGCATGTTTCTCAAGTTTTTCCTGTGTTGCCTGCTACTGTACTAGGAGGAACGAATATGGTTCTTGGCGAAATACCTCCAGCTTCTGAATCCAGAATTGGCCATCAACCCGTAGTCTTTCTAACTCAAGCAGGTCAGGATTATGGCAGCATCGAAGAATATTTCAGGAACATTTTGCAGATTTTGTCCAATATTTCGCCGAAAGAACATAAGGGAGATAACATTTTCTGAGTTTTGGAGGGCGATGCGACATTTTCGGTAAGATCTTGTTACAAGAAGATTTTTCAATCGTGTATTGCTGCTGATCCGACACAAAGATTTGATACGACTTGCAGATTGATTAGGGAAGTGGCGGCTCCGGCGAAAATCAAAGCGTTCGGATGACGATGTCTTTTAAACAAGCTTCCAACTAAAGATTGTTTAATCAATATGGGAGTTTCTATTTCGTCTACCGACATTCATTGTGTCTTTTGCAAAGCTCACCCGGAAACTATAAATCACATTCTTAGGAATTGTTCAGTTTCTAGTTTGGTTTGGACCGAGGTAACAGAGTGGTTAGGAGGACATCATGGTCGAGGAAACAATTGTATGGAGAGTTTCTTAATATGACATTCGTATTGTAGATCGAAACATATGAAAACGGGTAGTGAAGGTTTAGTTTGGTTGGCCACTTCTTGGAGTCTATGGACTCAAAGGAACGGTATTATTTTTAAGAACGCAGAATGGAATGTGATGGACATTGTTTGGAAAATTAAGTTTCATTTGTGGCGATGGTTGCTCATTGGCGAAATTGCTAATTCCAATTGTAATTTATACGAATTCAACAAAAATCCATTGTTGTATTTGGTTTAGATATCAATTGGTAGGTAATTTTTTTTTGTCGAGCGATGTATTGTTTCTATTGTAATCAGATTGAGTACCTTTAATACTCCCATCAATATAACCAATAATTAGATAGAAAAATTTTAAATTTATTTTAAATTAATTTCATTTTTAATTGAAATTATGAATGATGGTGATAATAAAAGAGAGTGAAATTTTCTTTTTATTTTTTAATTAATAAAAAAATTGTGATCTGTTTATTATAAATTTCTGTATTATGTTTGTTTTATACACGTATGTTTTTGAATTAAATATAAATAAATATAAATTAGTGAAATAATTAATCAATATTATATTGATATTTAAAAAAGTAAATAATTTAAATCATTAAAATATATTACAAAAGTAACCGTATAAGAATAAAAGAGAACATGATTTTGTAGAAATTTTCAACATCATGAGAATTGATGTTTCATCAATTTCATTGACTTTTGTGGAAAATGAATGCTTCTCCTATCTGCTTTTGGATGGTTTTGATTCTACCATCAGTTTTTTGTGGTCTAGAGTAATATAAAGTTTTATAAATAGGATAATTTTTTAGCTTACGGCCACACATTTGGAAATTATATATCACAACGTCAAACTTTCAAATTTAAATACATAAATGTTATACTTTATGAAATGGTTCGTCTATCAGGTGGACAACTCTAAAATGGAAATCTCAAGTTCTAACCTTCTAAATATGTGGGAACATGTTTTTGGAATAACATTTGGGACATGGTTACTGTTAGAACAATTATGGTTCTGAATCTCCAAGTGTTTTGATGATAACAAAGTTTATTATAGAATAGAAGTTCTAATGAATATCTTTATTCTTGTGTAGAAGATCAATTCATTTAAGTAAACCGTACGCGCATAGAAGACTCATTTAGTCACATACAGAAGATACTCTCAAAGGAGAATCCATCAATTAATGACATATTTATTGGCTGCGCATCTTATATTTATTATCTCTGATTTCCACTTAGAAGATGTTGGTATCCTTAATGAAGACATTAATTAAAGGATATTTTAATTAATGAACAAGACAAGTATCTCTGTTTATGGAAGGAATTTATGGTATTATCTTATATCCTAAATTTAACTCAAGATGTCTCCAACGGCTACATTCTTCAAGTACTATATTAAGGATTTCATTTGAAGAATTCAGTGACACACTTCAACACATTCACGCAAATAGACTGAATCAACTTGTGCTTATTACTGTAACTTTCACTTGGTGATCCTTGCTTATCAAGAAGCATTTTTTAGTTACTTCTTTATTATAATTGTAATAGTTATTCTATTCCTTGAGTGACTAAGTTTAGTCAGAAGACTCAAGAGGACATTGACTATAGGTCTTTGTGTGTATTCATATTGAATAGTGGATTAAGACCTCAGTAGAGGCAAAATCACCTTGGCGGGTGGACTGGACGTAGTTTGAGTTCAAACGAACCAGGATAAATCAAACGTGTCATTAGAAGTTATTTTTAATTGTTAAAGAAAACCCAATTCCAACCCCCTTTCCTTGTGTTTTGCGCACCTTCAATTGGCATCAGAGCGCTAGGTTCTGAGAAATACACTTAACCGTGTCAGTAAAAGATCCAGAAGTTAAACACATGACAGAAACTGGAATTAACAACAATGACTATCAGAATGATAAGATCAACGCTAAACCTCCCCTATTCAATGACGACAATTTTGACTACTGGAAGGATGTTCTGGAGAGTTTCTTTCTAGCTCTAGATGGAGATCTCTGGGACATGGTGACAGATGGATACATTCATCCTGTTGGAGCAGATGGTCAGAAGATTGAAAGAAAAAATATGACAGCTCAACAGAAGAAGGAATTCATAAATCATCACAAAGCTAGGACCATACTTCTAATTGCCATCTCATACACAGAATATGAGAAGATCACAAACAGGGATTCAGCCAAACACATGTTTGATTCTCTGAGGATGACACATGAAGGCAACTCTCAAGTCAAGGAGACTAAAGCTCTAGCTCTCATCCAGAAGTATGAAGCTTTCAAGATGGAAGAAGATGAGACAATTGAAAAAATGTTCTCAAGATTCCAAATCCTGGTAGCTGGACTAAAAGTTCTGGACAAAGGCTACTCAACAGCAGATCATGTGAAGAAAATCATCAGAAGTTTACCAAAAGCTTGGAGGCCCATGGTCACTGCTTTAAAGCTATCAAAAAATCTGAATGAAATTTCCTTAGAAGAACTGATCAGCTCTTTGAGAAGTCATGAGATTGAATTAGAAGAAGATGAACCCCAGAAGAAAGGTAAGTCTGTAGCTCTTAAATCTAACAAACATGTTTCTAAAGCTTTACAGGCAGAAGAAGAAGAAGAAAGCTCTGGATGCTCATCAGAAGAAGATGAATTATCTCTCCTATCCAGAAGAGTTCAACAACTCTGGAAGCATCGTCAGAAGAAGTTCAGAAATACCAGAAGAACAAACAATTATTCTGAATCAACATCTGGTCATAAGAAACCCAGAAGCAAAGAAGTTGTGTGCTACGAATGCAAAGAACCAGGACACTATAAAAGTGAATGTCCAAAACTTTAGAAAGAAAAACCCAGAAACAAATTCAGCAGAGAAAAGAAAAAGAGTCTCATGGCAACATGGGATGATTCTGAATCATCTGAAGCAGAGTCAGATTCTGAAGATGAACAAGCTAATATTGCATTAATGGAAAACATACCAGAAGATGATCACTCATCAGAATCAGAATTAGAATCAGATTCAGAAGAGGTATTTTCTAAATTTTCCAGATCTCAATTAGAAGCTAGCCTCTCAGAAATTCTTGAAAAATATCAGAAGCTTCAACTCAAATACAAAGACGTGAAACAAAGTCTAGTATCTGAATTAGAAGAAGTTAGAAAACTAAAAACAGAAAACTCTGAGCTGAAAGAAAATTTCTTTGAATGTAAAAACTCTTTCGAGAAACTTAAAGCTCAGAAGGAATCTGAATTAGAAGATCTAATCAATTCTGATAGTATCATAAAACAATATGACTATAGTTTTCAACAATTTCTTACTAAAAGCTTAGATAGAAGCAAGATTGCATCTATGATCTATGGTGTTAGCAGAAATGAAAGAAGAGGCATAGGCTATGTGAAAACTAAAGAAACTCTGAAGCTTAAAAAGATTGATGACATTGTCATAAATACAAATACTCCTCTAAATTCTCATTTCACCTATGGTCATAATCATGATCTTATATACACTAGTGAGTCATCTTGTTCCACAAGTTCTGATTTGAAACCTAAAATGAATCAGAAGTTTGTAAAAACTAACAAACAAGGACCCAGAAGAATATGGGTACCCAAGGATAAAATTGTGTATGTTGCAGATGTCTTTAACAGCAAAACTGAAACACCAATCATGGTACCTGGACTCTGGATGCTCACGACACATGACGGGAAGAAAGCATATGTTCCAAAGTCTTGAATTAAAAGATGGAGGCCACGTAGGTTTTGGAGGCAATCAAAAAGGAAGGATAATTGGCTCTGGAACTATTGGTAATGGAAATCTTCCCTCTATCTCTAATGTTCTACTAGTAGAAGGATTAATGCATAACTTATTATCCATAAGTCAATTAAGTGATAATGGCTATGACATAATCTTTAATCAAAAGTTCTGTAAAGCTGTTAGTCAGAAAGATAGAACAATCCTCTTTAGTGGAAAGAGAAAGAACAACATTTATAAAATAAAACTTTCAGAATTAAAAATTCAAAATGTAAAATGCCTAATGTCTGTGGAAACTGAGCAATGGGTCTGGCACAGAAGATTGGGACATGTTAATATGAGAAGATTATCTCAACTTAACAAACTCAATCTAGTCAGAGGAATTCCAAATTTGAAGTTCAACTCAGAAGCTCTGTGTGAAGCATGTCAGAAAGGCAAATTTTCAAAAACTGGTTTTAAAGCTAAAAATGTTGTATCTTCCTCTAGACCATTAGAACTTCTGCACATTGACTTGTTTGGACCAGTGAAAACTGCTTCTGTCAGTGGCAAAAAGTATGGATTAGTGATCGTAGATGACTTCAGCAGATGGACATGGATAAAGTTTCTTAGACACAAGGATGAGTCAATTGTTGTATTTTCTAACTTCTGCAAACAAGTTCAAAATGAAAAAGAATCTAAAATCATTAAAGTCAGAAGTGATCATGGTGGAGAATTTGAAAATAAACAATTAGAATCATTTTTTAATGAAAATGGCATTTCTCATGATTTTTCTTGTCCTAGAACTCCACAACAAAATGGGGTTGTAGAACGTAAAAATAGAACATTACAAGAGATGGCCAGAACCATGATAAATGAGACTAATATGGCTAAACATTTTTTGGCAGAAGCAGTAAATACAACATGCTATATTCAGAATAGAATCTCTATAAGACATATTCTTGAAAAGACTCCTTATGAATTGTGGAAGAACAGAAAGCCCAACATTTCATATTTTCATCCTTTTGGATGTATTTGTTTTATCTTAAATACCCTTGATACTCTGAATAAATTTGATTCTAAGGCACAAAAGTGTTATATGTTAGGATACTCTGAACGTTCTAAGGGATACAGAGTATACAATACAGAAACACGCATTGTGATAGAATCTATTTATGTCAGATTTGATGATAAGCTTGGTTCTGAAAAACCAAAGCAGAATGAATTAACTGCAGATATAGAAGTAGAAATCTCTACAAACAGAACTTCTAAAGATCAATCACCTAAAGATCAAAATAATACAATTTCTCCAACAACATCTGAAGAACCCATCCAGAAGAAACTATCCAGAAGCAATATTAATCACCCAGAAGATAAAATCTTGGGAAAGAAAGATGAACCAATCAGAACAAGATCATCATTCAAAAACTCTGAAGAGACCTTAATGGGACTTGTTTCTCTGATTGAACCAACTTCTGTAGAAGAAGCTCTCTCAGAAAATGATTGGATTCTGGCTATGCAAGAAGAACTAAATCAATTCACCAGAAATGATGTGTGGGATCTAGTTCCTAGGCCCAGAGGATTCAACATCATTGGCACCAATTGGGTATTCAGAAACAAGCTAAATGAGCAAGGATAAGTTGTCAGAAACAAAGCAAGACTGGTTGCACAAGGTTATAGTCAACAATAAGGAATTGACTATACAGAAACCTATGCACCAGTCGCCAAGTTAGAATCAATTAGACTTCTAATATCATTTGTTGTAAATCATAATATTATTCTATATCAAATGGATGTCAAAAGTGCATTTTTAAATGGTTATATTGATGAAGAAGTGTATGTACACCAACCCCCTGGTTTTGAAAATACAAAATTTCCAGAACACGTTTTCAAACTCAAAAAATCATTATATGGTTTAAAACAAGCTCCCAGAGCTTGGTATGAAAGACTAAGTACTTTTCTTCTGGAAAATAAGTTCATCAGAGGGAAAGTGGATACAACTCTTTTCAGTAAAAACATTAAAAATGATCTTCTGATATGTCAAATTTATGTAGATGATATAATTTTTGGTTCTACTAAAAGTGCCTTGGGAAAGGAATTTGCTAAATCTATGCAGGCAGAATTTGAAATGAGCATGATGGGAGAACTAAAGTTCTTTCTGGGAATTCAAATAAATCAAACATCAGAAGGAACATATATCCATCAAAGCAAATATGTAAAAGAACTTCTGAAGAAATTTGATTTATCAGAAAGCACAATATCTAAAACTCCTATGCATCCTACATGTATTTTGGAGAAAGAAGAGGTAAGTAAAAAAGTAGATCAGAAGCTCTACAGAGGTATGATTGGATCTCTTCTCTATCTAACTGCTTCTAGACCAGATATTCTATACAGTGTATGTTTATGTGCTAGATTCCAATCAGATCCTAGAGAAACTCACTTAACAGCAGTTAAGAGAATCTTTAGATATCTGAAAGGTACTACTAATCTTGGTCTGTACTACAGAAGATCAGAAGAGTATAAACTTGTAGGATATTGTGACGCTGATTTTGCTGGAGACAAAACAGAAAGAAAAAGTACCTCTGGAAGTTGTCAATTTCTGGGAGACAATCTAATCTCTTGGTCTAGCAAAAGACAGTCAACCATAGCATTATCAACTGCAGAAGCTGAATACATTGCAGCAGCTGGATGCAGTACTCAGATGCTCTGGATGAAAAATCAGCTTGAGGATTTCAATATCTATGAGAGTAACATTCTCATCCTCTGTGACAATACTTCTGCTATTTGTCTCTCTAAAAATCCAATTTTACATTCTAGAGCTAAACACATAGAAGTTAAACATCACTTCATTAGGGACTATACTCAGAAGGGAATTTTAATGTTAAAATTCATAGATACAAATCACCAATGGGCTGATATCTTTACAAAACCCCTTCCTGAAGATAGATTTAATTTCATACTAACTAACCTTAGCATGAAATTATGTCCAGAATGAAAATGCTTTAATTATATGTCTTTATCACTTAGAAGTTCTGATATTTATCCTCTATATTGTTACCTCAGAAGATACTATGTTCTAACTGTTTCATTCTAAGAACTTCTGTTCAAAGGAATAACATGCAGATCTTCAAATCAACAAGTGTCAACAAGGCTCTAAGGATTCCCATCAGAATTAAAACAAGTGTCCAAATTCTAAAGAGTGACAGAACTTGCTTTGGGCAACTGTCCTCTACCGAAGGACATCTGTTGATCTTCTGGGAAACTGATACGGCTAAACTTGACACCAAAAAGGCAAAAATCTCTTGGGTAACTGTTCCAGAATCTTTTACGCCTTACCCTATGTCAGCGCATTTAATGCATATAATCATTCTGTTTTTAAACTTAAATTTTCCCACTAATTTCTCAGTTAATTAAATGCTTTATTTTCCTATATATGTAATGTGTCTCTCTCACTTTCACTTTTTACCCGTATTACATTCTTACTGAATATTTTTTTACCCTCACTCTTGCGTTTTCTCTGCCACTTTCAAAAAAACCCTAAACCCTCAAAACTCATCTTAGTAACTAATGGCTTCCTCTTCTCATCAACGCAAAGACTTCTCTGATGTGTTCTATGTTGAACCCACGAAGACTCTCTCTACTCATGCTGACAAACTGGAAGTCCTGTGTGAATTATTTGTGGATTTCAAAAGTCTGAAGGAAAATGGTTTTGATCTCATCCCGGACGTTCATGCTCAGGGATGGGAAAAGTATTTTGACCGTTTAATGGGACCAGTCTTCCCAAAACTGGTAAAGGAATTCTGGGCCTACGCAACAGCAACCAACGCACATGTTACATCATACGTGCTTGGTAAACGAGTAGTTATTTCTGAAGACCATCTTGCTAAACTTATTGAAGCTGATGGAAATGGCATCAAGTGTAGTGACATGGACAAAGTGTCTGATACTACTGTGATAGCAAAGGAGATATTTACCTCTGGCAAACCCTCAAACAAAATAAAATATTTGAAGACCCCTCTCCGAATTTGGGCCAAAATCATTCTTGGGACAATCTGTCACAGGAAGCCTACCAACTCTCCAGATTACATCAACCTGGACCAACAATTTCTTCTCTACTTCATTGCCAAAAAGAGAAAGATCAACCTTGCACACACTCTATTCCAGAATCTGAGAACCAGTGTGAAGGAAACCAGAGATGGTGAAAAGACCAAGAGGGATTGGATTCCTTTTGGACGTATTATTTCTGACATCCTCTGCCAAAACAAGCTGGTAGACTTTCTGGCAGAATTGAAGCAAACTCAACTTCTAGAAACAGATGTTGGAAAACCTCTAAATGCAAAGAACTTGAAAAAGATGAAGTTCATTAGTTCTATTCAGCAAGAACCTGTTCTTCATTCTAGAGAAGTAATCATCACCAGAAGGATTCCATTGGAGAACTTCCCTCTCTTCTCTTCTGACACACCTCCAGAAGTTGTGGTAAACTACCTGGATATTTGCAAGCAACATGGTGTGGACCCCCAGTTCAAGCCAACTGAACTCAAACAGAAAGCTCCAGACGCTGCCTCTGTAAGACTCAAGAAGAGAAAGACTGCTGAAGGACCTTCTCAGAAGATTCCAAAATCATCTAGAAGATCAGGTAAAACTTCTGCCTCTAACTCTGAATTCATTTCTGTAGTAGAAGCAGTTAATGTAGAAGTGTCTGAATTACCTTCTAGCCCCTTACCATCTAGCCCACTATCCTCTGTTGACATTCCTTCTGCACAAATCCCCTCCTCTGAACCACCTCAATCTTTTAATCCTATTCAAACTGAAATACCTGCAACTACTGCTGTCGCATCCATCCTCTCATCACTTTATCCACCAGAAGCTGAACCCCATCAACCACAAACAACTTCTGATTTTGACATACCAATTGATAATACCCCTCTATCTGACATTGATCGCTCTCCCACAACTGAAACACAAACTGCCCTGCAACATGCCCTATCAGATCTTGAACATTTTCAAGACTCAGAATCTGTCCAACTTCCATCTCCTGAACATGCACCTAGACTATCCCCCATAAGAGAAAGTTCACTATCATCTTATGTATCTACACCTCCAAACTCTCCTACATTTATAAACATCCATGACACTCCAGAAGAAACTGAACATGATAATCCTCTCAGAACATCTGTTGATTTTGAAGCCCTACAAAAACTGTCCTCAGTATCAAACAAAACAGCCATACCTATACCCAAACCAAAACCATCTAGAACAAACATTTCTGCTTTACTTCTTGCTTTTGAAACAGACTTGAAATTAAAGTTAGAGGATCTGAAGTCTGCATGCTCAGAGCTTACAGATCCAGCTGCTTCTGATTTTCTGTGGGCTACCCTCAGAAAGTGGTTTAATGCTGAGTCCAAAAGACTTAAGGACATCTGCTATGATATTTCTCACCAGAACTTCTGTGAGTACCTTCAAGCAGTTGTTTCTAATGTTGAACAGTCTAAACCTCTTCTGCTGGACAACAAGCCTTGGACAGAGTCAGAACCTCTGGAAGACCTCTCTGCACTTCAAATGGTCTTGGTATCTTCTGAAGAAGAGCATGTTGAAGAACCTGAGACTCAAGCTGCCCCAGAAGTTGAAGAACCTCTGACTACAGATTTTGTTCTGCAACTTTACAAGAGCTGAAGAAGGAGAATCAGCTGGTGAAACAACGTCTAGATAAGCAAGACGAAACCACTGCTGAACTGAAGACCTTGCTTGGCAAGCAAGTGGAATCATCATCAGAAATTAAATCTTTGCTGGAGACCTTAGTTACTAAGATGAACTCCTAATTTTTTTTGCTTATCTTCTGCTTTAGCTGTTCTTTTGTTTTATCTTCTGCTTCTGCATAACTCTTTAAACTTCTACTGGTTTTGTTTTTGATTATAATTTTAATATATTGGAAATTTTCTGTCTTTTTCATTTGCTTTGATTCTTTTTTATTATGACAAAAAGGGGGAGAAACGTAAATGATTCTGATCCATAGCAGTTTATCATAATTTGCCTCTTACATATAATATACTAATAAAACTATTTGAGTTTTAATCATAGAAAAGAAATAGGTCAAGTAATCAACTCAGGGGGAGCTAAGGATCATGGAACATCTGAAGAATTTTTTTTCTAAATCAAAGGAAGTTCATTTAATTTTATTAAACTCTATTCTCTTTATCTAAATGTTTTGTCATCATCAAAAAGGGGGAGATTGTTAGAACAATTATGGTTCTGAACCTCCAAGTGTTTTGATGATAACAAAGTTTATTATAGAATAGAAGTTCTAATGAATATCTTTATTCTTGTGTAGAAGATCAATTCATTTAAGTAAACCGTACGCGCATAGAAGACTCATTTAGTCACATACAGAAGATACTCTCAAAGGAGAATCCATCAATTAATGACATATTTATTGGCTGCGCATCTTATATTTATTATCTCTGATTTCCACTTAGAAGATGTTGGTATCCTTAATGAAGACATTAATTAAAGGATATTTTAATTAATGAACAAGACAAGTATCTCTGTTTATGGAAGGAATTTATGGTATTATCTTATATCCTAAATTTAACTCAAGATGTCTCCAACGGCTACATTCTTCAAGTACTATATAAAGGATTTCATTTGAAGAATTCAGTGACACACTTCAACACATTCACGCAAATAGACTGAATCAACTTGTGCTTATTATTGTAACTTTCACTTGGTGATCCTTGCTTATCAAGAAGCATTTTTTAGTTACTTCTTTATTATAATTGTAATAGTTATTCTATTCCTTGAGTGACTAAGTTTAGTCAGAAGACTCAAGAGGACATTGACTATAGGTCTTTGTGTGTATTCATATTGAATAGTGGATTAAGACCTCAGTAGAGGCAAAATCACCTTGGCGGGTGGACTGGACGTAGTTTGGGTTCAAACGAACCAGGATAAATCAAACGTGTCATTAGAAGTTATTTTTAATTGTTAAAGAAAACCCAATTCCAACCCCCCTTCCTTGTGTTTTGCGCACCTTCAGTTACTCCATGTAAAGTTTCTGACATACTAATCACGTGGGTATTTACAATGGTCATATTGTAACACTTTATCATCTAATATTCCCCCCAATTTTTTTTTTTTGAAATATTCATTGCGACTTGTTATACATGTCACTAAGCATTTTTTTTAATTTTAAATTTTCCACAAATAATTATTCTGCATTTTAATTTTATATTATTATTTTTCGTTTGTGTCTTCCTTTTCACATCACTAATACAATTTTTAGTGACGTGATTTTTATTTGGGTTAAAATAAGTAGCAAATACTATGTTTTCTTGTAGTGTGTCATGACAAAAGTGTGCTCGTCATGACAGCAGAAAACTTGCATTTTCTTCGTGTTTTTGTCATTTTTCACCATTTGAATGTGCATCAGCCTCCATTTGACATATACTTGAAATCAGAGTTATTAATTGCAGATTGCGGCGCGGAGCGGCTGACCCCAAAAATGAGATACTGGGGTAGCGGGATAAATTTTGTTGATTTTTTAAAATTGACTATTTTTTAGACTAAATATATAAATAATTTATACAAATAAATTGTTTTGGGTGAAAATTAAGAAGAATATTAAATTAACAACACAAGTTTTATAAAAACATATTAATTAAATAAAAAAGATTGTTATTATTATATTTATTATTATTATATATATATATATATATATATATATATATATATATATATATATATATATATATATTGTTTTATTAATATATACAGGAATAAATTAAAGGAGTTTTTCTAATAATAATTGAGTTGCCAGACAGTCTAGGCCCACCCATTTTAGCCCATGATTTATTAAAATCCTAATTAGATCCTTTCTTCTCAGCCACCACTTCTTTCTTCTCAGCAGTAACTTCATCTCAGCAGTAATTTCAATAAAAATCCTAATTTCATCTCAACCACTCTCTTCTCTACTCTCTTCTCTGACTACTTTCTTCTCTTTTTCTTTTCCGTTATGACTACTTTCTTTTCCGCCACCACACATCAACTGCATCTACAAATCAAAAAAACACAAAAGTGGAAAATCCGCTCCGCCTAGGGAGCGGGCCACGACCTGCGACCCGATTTCGCTCCGGAAGCACCCGCTTTTACTTGCATGCGATTCACACCTAACTATGCGCGCATATGGCGGCCGCCCCGACCAGAGCACCCGAGATCGCGCCGGGAGCGGCCACTATTAATAACTCTGCCTGAAATAAATACACACTACCGACATAACATTATATATATATATATATATATATATATATATACATTGTCATACCCTAAATTTTGACAAGAAATTTTCGAAATTTATGTTTATTTGACGCATTTTCGCCAATATATAGAAAATCAATCACTTTGCATTTTTAAGTTAAAACATATCATTAATCATTAATCATGCATCTTTAACTGATTTTTATCATTCCATATCATTTCTTGATTTTTATGATTTCTATTTAGATAATTATTTTAGTTTATTTAGAATTAATCTTAGTTTAATTTTGGTTTTAATTTATATTTTAATTAAATTTTATATTAAATTTAGTTTAATTTCAATTTCAATTTATTTAGTTCAATTTCAAGTTATTTAATTCAATATAATTTATTTTTTTAATAACATTTTTCAAATTTTTTTCTTTATTATTATTATTATTTTTATTATTATTATTTATTATTATTATTACTACTTTTCTTTTGTTTTTCTTCATGTTCAAAAAAGGATAAATGGTAAGTGGGGTCCACTACAATGTAGTACAAACACTTCATATGGATTGCTAACTAGGAATTACCAATGACCAATAATTAATCTCACACTTCGCATGGATTGCCAACTTGGACTTATCAATGACCAAGAATCATTCTCACACTTCACATAGATTGCCAACTTTGATTTATCAATGACCAAAAATCATTTTCATAAAGTTACATGGATTGCCACATCAACACTCCTACCTCATTCACACTATAAATAAGATCTATCTTTCTCTCATTAGAGACTAACAAAAATCACCCTTAAATTCTCAAAATCTAGCACATTCATTACATATTTTTTCAAAGTCAAAATTCATTTTTTACTTACACAATACCCATAAACATTCACCATCTTCACCACAACAACAACCTCCATCAAAATACATTCACTTTCTTCTACACAACAAGCTCAACATTTGCTAGCTTTGAAGCTTGTGAGTATCATTCATCATTTTTTTTTATATTTTAGTTTGTTATCTATTTAAATTATTTAAAAAAATTCCTTATTAGTTTAAGTTATTAGATTGACTTTAGTTTCTTCATTTCAAAATATAGTTTTGTTTAATTTATTCATTAATGTTAGAAGTAAAGTATATATGTGATTAACACTTAAAAATATAAAAAATATTATTGTGTAGTAAGTTATTTAAATTTAGTTTTTAAGTTTAGTTGTAATTTTGTTTAGTTGTTGATAAACTAAAAATTCAAAAAGATGTGTCTTTGCTTTTCGATTCCGTTTTGATTTTTATTTGTGCCGATGATATGACAAAAGTCACGATAAATCGTGTCCGATTAATCGTGACCAATATGAGGCCTTTATTTATTTTATTTTCATTCTATTTGATTTGTTCTAATTTTTACAATTTATTCCACTTTATTTAGTCTATTCACTTATTTTATTTCTCACACTTTTATACAATATTTAATGCTAACAGTTACGATTAATATGTACACTGCACACATGCTTCCTCTTGGGCAAAATACAACGATACCCTTTATTTCTTCGCAAATCTTATGTAAATTATCATGTATCTCCCTCCCGTTTATTTTGAACGCAATTTATTTCTTCCGCATTTATTTTACCGGTTTTGACTTTGCTAGGAGTACCCATAGGAATTAGAAATCGAATCCACTTAATTAATCGAATAAACAATTCATGCGCCTACATTTGCATACACGTAAGTTGGTCACTATATGATCGTCGTCTGCACGACATTACGCGTCTAATTTATTTAACGAGGTACTGAGCTTCGGAATCTAGCATTCTGCGGGTCTTTAATGAACCACACCTGGGCTAGCCCCACGCGTAGTGTTTCATTTAATCCTTCGTTTCTAAAAAACACTAAGCCATAATTCATCCAAAATAATCGCAAGACGTCCCTAAATTAACATATTAATTAACGTAAGAACTAAACTCAGGAATCTAGCATTCCTCGGGTTTTTGAATTAAATTACTGTTGGGGCTAGCCCCCGATTTGTAATTCGTTCGCCCTTTCGTTTTTAAAATATAAATCTTAAATCAAAAAATCGTGAAAGAACTAAACTCGGGAATCTAGCATTCCTCGGGTTTTTGAATCGAATTACTCTTGAGGCTAGCCTTCGAGTTGTAATTCATTCGCCCTTTCATCTCCAAATCAATCGCGTCTTAATTCACAAATCAAATAACGGAGGAATTGAACTCCGGAGTCTAGCACTCCGCACATTCTTGAATTAAATCACTCCTGGGCTAGCCCCACGCAACGTGGTTTATTCATCCTCTCGTTCCTAAAACACGGAAACCTTTAACTTAATTATACGAAGAACTGAACTCAGGAATCTAGCATTTCTCGGGTGCTTGAACTGAATTACTCTTGAGGCCAGCCTTCGAGTTGTAATTCATTCACTCTTTCGTATTCAAAATAATTCAACAACCTTAAAAGATCAGACATGATTCATCTCCATAGGAAAGATATTATCTTCTATCCCCACAAACACAAACAAAAATCTTACAAACAATTATTCTCAAAGGAAGAATATGGCATTGCTTGTCGATCATTATATCCAAGTTTAAAGCTTCTTCCTATTTTCATTTATTCTCAAAGGAAGAATGTGGCATTGCTTGTCGATACTCATATCCAAGTTTAAAGCTTCTTCTGATTTTATTTCTCAAAGAAAGAATGTGGCATTGCTTGTCGATCCTCGTATCCAAGTTTAAAGCTTCTTTCGATTTTCTCTTCCTTAAACGTTTGTGGTGGATTAGGCGAGATATCTCCCTTAAAGATGACGACTTGTCTCTTTCTTTCAAATACAATTTAAAACTTACCAACCAATTCAAATCATTTTCATAATTAATCAACGAAAGAACAGAGCTCCGGAGTCTAGCACTCCGCACGTTCTGGAATGCAATCACTCTTGGGCTAGCCCCACGCGACGTGTTTCATTCGCACTTTCGTTTAAAACACTTTAATAAAGATCAAACATCTTTTCTCTAAATGAACATTGTTTAAATCTTTCTATCTCGCAAACAAGCTAGCGCTTCAGCCTCCTATCGTGAGCAGATAAGCCAACGCTTAGTAGTAGAATGCATTTTCAAACAATCGTTCAATAAAAAATGAAAACCGTAATTGCACAAACTACGAAGCTCTGACTTTCCCATTGCACAAGGGAATATGTAGTTGCACGAACTACGAAGCTCTGACTTTCCTTCGCGAGCACAATAATAAAAAACTTAACCTTTCCCCATAATAAATAATAATTTTCTTTTCCCTTTAATAAGAAATCTTAACAAAAAGAAGATAATAATACAAGTTAACATTTTAAGCGCAAATTAGACTAAGAGATTCCCGTTGAGTACAAGAGACGTCAGGGGTGCCTAATACCTTCCCTTTGCATAACTGACTCCCGAACTTAGATTAGTGGTTTCGTTGACCATTTCTTATCCCATTTAGGTTGTGTCTATATCTCCCTTTTCTTTAGTTAGAATAAATAGAATTAGGTGGCGACTCTGTTGTTTGTTTTAGGATCGTATTTTTCGAGGTACGATAGCTGGCGACTCTGCTGGGGATCTCATGTGCTTTATGCATAAGAGAGTCGAGCCTAACTTAGGATAGTTTGCGTTTGTTTTCGGACTTGTTTGGTTGTCTTCTTTATTTACTATTGATATTTTATCTATTGCTTTCTCTTCATTATATTTGCTCATTATTATTTTTGCCTGTTGGATCTCCGCACTAAGCCCAGCAACACCTTCACCATCCGCTTCACTACCCTCCTTGTTGCTGCAAACAGCGATACCAGAAACATCGCAGAAACAACAGTAGGCTCGGACTCCCTAAACCGCCGATCCAAAGAAGAAGACAGCATAAAAATCTCGAGACCCCCAACAACTGGACCTGTATTTTGACCAGTTACAGTAGAATTATCAGAGACAAAATTTGAGGCTAGAATGCTCACAACAGAATCCAACCCGGGACCAAACATCGTCGAAACCGTAGAATCGGGTGAAACGCTGGCCGAATCGGGATGAACAACACCTGCAATAAAAGAAAAACGTTAGCAAGACCAAAGTCTCCCCACCGTGACTCACCCTCCTTCCAACCTACCATCACAGCCACCAACACCTCCTTAAGTTGAGAAATTGCAAAAAGAGTGGGAAACCTCTTCAACAAAGGGATTTCTCCCAACCAAATGCCCATCCAAAATGGGATGTGGAAACCGTTACCAAGTTTAAACTTGCAGTTATCAATGAAAACATCATTCTTGTTACTATTAGATATCGCAACCAAGTCACTCCACTAAGTTGAGGAAGATCTCCCCCGTCCCACAGGAACTTTCCCCCCAAAACATGAAGGCTAATGTCTCCGTATCTCGCTCTAAGAACTTTAAACCAAAGATCCTCGGATCCTACCAAAATCCGCCACCTCCATTTATGAAGAAGACTAATATTAAAAACATGAATATCTTTAAAGTTTAACCCCCTTTATCAAATGGAAGACAAAGAGAATCCCAATCAACCCAATGGATCTTTCTCTTAACACAAGAGCTACCCCATAAAAATCCCTTTTGAATTTTATTTATCTCCTTCCAAACCTTCACTGGAGCTTTGTAGAAAGAGAAATAAAAAATTGGGAGACTCCCAAGAACCGATTTAAGGAGAGTAATCCTACCTCCAAGAGTAAGAAACCTACCATGCCAACAAGAAAACCGCTTCTTAATCTTTAACATAAGAGTATTCCAAGTTGAAATTCTTCTAGGATTGGATCCAATGGGAATCCCAAGGAAAGTAAATTCTTTCGATTCCGTCCTACAAGCCAAAAATAAAGCTGCAGCTTAAAGAAACACCACCGGAGCATTAATCCCTATCAACTTGTTTTTATGAAAATTGATACTAAGCCCCGACACCAAATCTAAACCTCTAAGAACCGCCTTAATGGCCAAAAGATGCTTCCAACTACAATCCCCAACCAAAAAGGTATCATCCGCAAATTGTAAAATATCAATGAAACAATCATGATTCACATTAATACCCACAAAATCACCATTGTTCATCACTTTTCTTACCATCATGGCTAGCCCTTCCATAACCAACATAAAGAGAAATGGAGATAACAGATCTCCTTGCCTCAAACCTCTTTCCACCACAAATTCTTTAGTAGGGCTTCCATTCACCAACACCGACATCTTGCTCGAGAAAATCAAAGCCTCCAACCAAAGACACCACTTAGATCCAAATCCCATCTTTCTCAACATGTACCGAAGGAAGTTCCAACTAACCATATCGTACGCTTTTTCGAAATCCACCTTGAAAAGAGAAATCGCTTTCCCCTATTTGTTCGCAAAATCCACCACCTCATTAGCTACCAACACCCCATCTAAAAGTTGTCTTCCCGGCACAAAAGCACTTTGGCAATTTGAGATTAAGGAGTTCAACACACTCTTAAGCCTAGTCGCTAAAATTTTAGCCAACACCTTATATAAACAAACAACTAGGCAAATGGGCCTATAGTCATCAAGCCCCAACGGAGAATCCTTCTTAGGAATCAAAGTTAGGAAAGAGGAAGTGATAGATTTAGAAAGAATAGCTTTATCGAAAAAATCTTGGACAAAATGCACAAAATCTATCTTCATAAAATTCCAACATTTCTTAATGAAATAGATATTATAACCATTCGGGCCCAGCCTCTTGTTCCCATCACAACCCCAAATCACATCTTTTATTTCCTCCTCCGTACACGGTCTTTCAAGCGAAAGCTTGTCGATACTAGAAAGGCACTTGAAATCCAAACCCTCCAAAGAAGGCCTAAGGTGATCTGATTCCACAAATTTGCTTGCAAAATGAGATCTCACTCCTTCCTTAACATCATCCACCGACTTCAAGACACCTCTATTAGAAATAATAGAGCTAATGTGATTCCTCCTCCTCCTACCTTTCATTATACTATGGAAGTATCTACTATTATCGTCACCGTCATTTAACCACTTTATTCTAGCCTTTTGGATTAAAAGGTTCTCTTTAATCCTCAAATTTAACCAAAACTGACTATGATATAACTTGCGCTCTTCTTTGACATCATTTGGAATAGCACCTATAAACTCATCGGCCTTTATATCCCCTTCATTAATTAGATCCATACTCTTTTCAACATCAAGATCAAACTTACCAAAAACGACCTTATTCCACTTCCTAAGGCTATTTTTAAGTAACTTAAGCTTCTCTTTCAAAACAAAATCGCTTCTCCCTTGAATAATGAAAGACTTCCATTCCTTCTCGACAAACGGAAGGAAATCCCGATAGTCAAACCAACCATTATAGACCCTGAAAGGTTTAGCCCCCCAATCCGAGCTATCAACCTCTGACCATATCGGACAATGATCCGAAATGTCTCTATTTCCTATCATTTGACCCAGATACCCCATTTTGCAATAGCACCTTCCGAAATAAGGAACCGATAAATCCGACTCATCGACGATCCATCACCACTAACCCAAGAGAACCTTTTTCCTTTACAAGGAACGTCAATTAAATTACTTTCAGCAATGAAGTCCGAAAACTCTATCATTTCCGCTTTCCGACTCCACCTCAAACTACCTTTCCTATCACTAGAACAAGAAATAGCATTGAAATCCCCCGCAATACAACACTCCCCATCCAGAAAAGAATTAACCAACACAATCAATCTCCTCCAAAGGTCTCTCTTCTTCGCTAGATCACACGAAGAATAAACGTTCACACATAAAAAATATCCCCCCTCCACTCCACCTTGACCCCCAAATACCCATCCACAACGAAGCTACACAAGACTTTGAAATCTCCCTCCTTCCATAAAATCAACAAACCAACAACCGTTCACGAAGACCTAGAAAAAGACCAACCAATATTCTCTCTAGACCAAAAACTCTTTGCCACTAAAGACGAAATTTCTTCCAATTTAGTTTCTTGAATCAACACCATATCGGTTTTGCTATCTCTTATAATACTACTAATTCACTCTCTCTTGATTAAGCTCCCCCCACCTCTGATGTTATACAAACCAATAATCATTCCAAAATATTTTTATCCGCCTTCCCTACCATCTTCCTGAATTTATCCTTCTTCTCCATCTCCTCAAGATTCCTCAAATACTCTTTCTTTGCGTCGTTCGCCACCACCCCTAAATTTGAAATGGCATCCCATAATTTATTTCCTACATTGGAATCCAAATTATTCCACAAACGAATATTACTTCTCGTAATATCCGACTCAGCCGAGTTATTTAAATAGTATGCCGATGACAAAGAATTTGCCCCATCCTTATCAGAGTTATTCAAATCACCACTTAACGAGAAATTTCTTTCCCCCAACACCATGTTATCACACCCCTTTGCATTTAGCACTTTGCCACCTCTCTTTGTGTTACCCCTGCACCTACCTTTACCTTTTTTCTGGGACACAATTATTATCCAACACACAAAGTTTTTTAAATCTGACCTTTTTAATCCTGGAGAGCAAATTATCCTTTCCTGTATCCTCCTTTTCCCCACCAACAGTACCGCACACTAAACTAGGACTATTTGCCTGTATTGTCCCTTGTTTAATAGAAGAATCATGTACAACATTAACCGATGAATTAAATGCTGAAATAGAATCGCCTGACGAGCTACCACGTGTCTCCTTCAGGTTATGGACAACATTATCGACTGACCACTTATTATTACACTTGTTAAAAACCTTTTTCCCTACCACCTGAACCTCTACTGCCATCTTCCCTGCCACCTATGCCCCCTACCTCGGAACCATAAACCCCACACGCGATCCCCAAAGCAAAAGTCCCATCCAAACCAACATCATCGTCACCCCTAACTTCATCACCTACTTCCCCCCCCCCCCCCCGTCGGAACCCCCAAAACCACCCTGGTACTCCCCAAAACCACCTTTGATTAAACTTTCAGCCTCATCAACCTCATCGGCATGCCCAGTCTCAAAAGCGTCTCCTTGAGACGAGGAATACAAATATGGCTTTACTTTCTTCATTGGAGGTGGTGGTCATCGTAGATAGGGTTGGGAAAGGGAGTGGCGGCGATATTAGGGTTTGTGGGGAAAAGAGAGAGAAGAGAAAAAATGAGTGAGAGAGAGGAATGAGAGAAACTTAGGAGGAAAACATTTTTGTTTGAGGATGCCAATAGTTAATTACCCATTTGTCTAAATGATAGTGTAATTTAAAAAACCTTATTTGATACATTTGTTAATTACCCATTTGTCCAAATGATAGTGTAATTTAAAAAACATAAAAGGGTAAATTGGTCCAACCATGTAATCTATTTTTGTATGATAGATAGTAGGAAGATTGTACCGTATACCCCTACATCAAATTGTTTTGGACAAAAATACCCTCATATAAATAGTTAAAAGAGTATTTTTTTTTTCATTTTCACTTTTCACGAGTTTGACACTGAAGTTAGAAATTGCAAAAAATATTCCCGGAAGTCTTCAAGTAAGTCTTTCGGTTTGATTTTAACATACTGGAACTCTTGATATAAGTCTTCTGGTGTACAAATTGTTTTAGTTGCATACCGAAAGTCTTTCATAAATTCTTACAGTTTTAGCTTTGTTGCGCATGTTCATTCCGGAAGACTTCCATAAAGTGTTCCGGTTTGATTTTCAAAAAATTGTGTACCGGAACTCTTATATGCAAGTCTTTCGGTTTTCATTTTTTTTTTGCAGTGGTACACACACGAGGTAGATATTGTAGGATACTTGTTCGCTCTATGGGACGGGGCGTTACATCTAGAAGGACACAAGAAGATCATATCGGTACATCTGCAGCAGTAGCAGATCCAGTTGGATATCCAGGAGGACTGTATGATACCAATGTTTTGGTTAAGTACGAGCATCATGTCGTTAGACGTTTATGGTTCGGCGAGATAAGTAAATTATAATTATTTAGTATGGAATAAAAACTGAAATTTCAATGTTGTATTGTATAATTTGCTTAATTTTATTTGTTTTCAGGAGAGAGGTGCGAAGAAGGAGTTGAAGGTTACATGGCATGGATATCTAGGTTTGGTTTAGCTTCTCTACAGAGAACCAGTTTGACTAAGATAGATACAAACTTGGTTTCCTCATTTGTTGAGAGGTGGCATCTAGAGACATCTTCATTTCACATGTCGTTTGGTGAAATGACGATTACTTTGGATGACGTTGCTTGTTTGCTTCATCTTCCCATCAGGGGGAATTCTGGAGCCCTCAACATATTAGTGAAGACCTAGCTATTTAGTGGGTCGTTGACTACCTAGGAGTTTCATAGAGAGTGGCATTATTCTAGGTACGTGAGTGAAGGGATTCGTACTACAAGCTGGAGTGGTTATATGATCGATTCGTAGAGCATAGAGCTGCTTCATCGTGGGTATATGCGACCAGATGTTATTTGATGATGTTAGTGGGTTGCATGATTTTTGCGGATAAGACCTTTACACTTGTTGAGGCACGATACCTGACACTATTTATGGACTTGAATTGGTTATCAAGCTATAGTTGAGGAGCAGCTGCATTGGTGACCTTGTATAGGCATCTCGGAGATGCGTCCATGTTCAATTGTAAACAGCTCGGTGGTTACCCAACTCTCTTACAGGTATATGTTTAAATTCAATTTATTGTTTTTTTTAATTTTAAGTCTAATGTTAATTTTATTATGTTCATTATGTTATACTTAATTATTATGTTATAATTTTTTTTAAACAGTGCTGGATTCATGAATATTTTCTAACACTTGGAAAAAAAGAAGAGAATTGGATACCAACTAATAATTGTGGTCTCCCGCGAGCGATGAGATGGACATACAAACAAGGTACGTTAAAGGTGGATGAGTTATGACCTGTTCTGGATGAGCTGACACCTACCGATGTCATATGGCGGCCATTCGAGGATCATAAAGTTCACCGTCTATTTGATGAGATTTCTCTATACAGGGGCTGTTTGAGGTGGGGTGACACTATTGTTCCATATATGCTTGACAGGTGTCTTCGATAGTTTGGATGCCGTCAGTATATTCCACATGTACCTATTGATTATACGATGGCTGGTGATATCGATGTTGAGTGGATTAGTTGCATTCAGAGTGTTGGGCAGTGATTCATCTGACAGCACTGGCCACTATCCCATTTGAGACAGATGATGGATATCTCGAGTGGTATTATTGTGTTTCACATCCTCGATAGGTACCGCCTAGCTATAATGAGCCGAGAGTTGCATCTGTTCCTGAGTACGATGTGGGACCATCTGATCCTGCCTGGGGTCGTGTGTCTACATTGATTCATCGTTACCTTCAACAGACTGCGGTTGAAGAGGATGACCCACAATTTGCTGATCTATTTGAAGCTTTACATATTGCTTATTCACAGTGATTTATAGTTATGTTTATGTTAATGTATTAACTTTTGAACTTATATGTAGAATGTTATTTATGTTATATGTTATTGATAATATTTAGACTTAAAAATTGAAATTAAAATTGAATTACATAGATTAATATTCATAATGTGTTGCAAACATATAATATAATTTATGAATTAAAATGAATAAAATATTTAAATTCATAATATGTTGGTAATATAGGCGTAAGTTGTTGTCAATGTAGGAGACGTCCTGCAAATCCTAACATCCACGATGTTGCTGCTGGATAACGTAAGTTCTTTCAATCTGTTGTCACTGGTGGCAATGGAAATCCTTCATTCATGTTAACCTGTATAAAAAAATAAACAAAAAATTATTTAACATTAATCAAAACATTTACTAAAAATATCCAATTATAACAATGTTTACCTGAATCCAATGATTTGAGTTTACAAATCCAATGCAATAAAATGAGACATTCGGTGAAAATGTAGTTGTCATAGGGAAGAAAGTCAAGCATTCGAATCCTAAACAGACAAGTACCATATTATAACGATTTTCAATCACGTAACCCATGTATGGTAGAGTTAACCATTTGTCCTTGTTTGTTCCAACATAATAAATTCTTGTTAACTCTTCAGCGATGCACCTCAATGCAGCTCGCGACACTAAAGTACGTAAATATATGTGAAATGGACTTAAATACGCATGCGCAACTTCATAGACACTCTTTTGAAAAGAAGCTCTAATGTTGCCAATTTGTATCTTGAAGTTTTCATTCACGACCTCCCAACATTTGATCATGTCACCAATACTGTTACCCAACATCTGCTTCAACTTCCATTGAGCAGACTCAACCCTAAAATAATACATATTTAAAATAATTAAGAAAAATACAAAATGTGCAATAATTAAATTTTGGGATCTAAAACAAAACATACCGATTAGTCGTGGTGTCAACCATGTGTCGTTCACATACTCAAAAAATCTAGGACAATCAACACACACCTGCTCAAGTTCTTTTAAATTTTGAGCATACTCAACCTCATCACTAGCCCATACAATATCCGTCCATAATTTGCCAAGTGACTCTTGCATATCATGAGCCACTAATAGTTTCCTTTTTGCACCAACATTTTTGTTTATGTGAAACTGACATAGCAAATTATTCATCCTTGGAAACACAGTCTCAATGGATTTCATCAAAGCAAGATCTCTATCTGTCATCATCACTTGTGGAAACAAATATTTCTTCATAAACAATTGTTTAAGCTTATCTAACACCCAACAAAAAGTCTCAGTCTGCTCAGACTCAATATACTTAAATGCGACAGCAAAAGTCAACTCGGTTGATGTCATGCCAACAATTTCAAACAAAGGTTGCCTATATTTGTTTGTCTTGTAAGTGCTATCCATAACTAACACAATAGGAAATATATTCAACAACTTAATTGAATCAGGATGAGCCCAAAATATATCTTTAATAATTTCAGAGTCGTCTCTTTTTCTACTCCAATAAACATAACCTGCAGCCTCAATAAGCTTAAACAAATGTTGTATCTCACTTCTAGGACCTTTATCTCTTTTTCTATCATACTCTTCTGCTTGTATATTTGCGTGATCCGAGTGACACAATCTGGATCTTGCTCGTGCAAGGAATGCAATATATTTCTAGGTGCAACCTTTCTCTTTGTTAAATCAGCAACATGTTGCTTCTGATCCGCTGTCAACCTACCAACAAATGAGTGACCTTCTAATCTATCAGGTAAATCATGGTTATGAACTCCGCATTTTACATCAATCTTCCATCCAGATCCATCTTTCGTCGAAGTCGACCTAATCTTAAATGGACATCCACATTTTTTCGTCGCACTTTCGATTCCACTATGAATATTCTTGTATTTTCCACCTTTATCACAACCAAATATTATTTTGTTACTTCTTCCTCTCTTGGATGTGTGTGTATCTGAATTAGTGATGATAATCGTCACTTTATTTCGTAATCTGGTGTCTTTAATCCATCTTATCACCTCCTCTCGTGTACCAAATCTTTCTGACGTTGTAAAAACATTTGACATGTTCACACATATCAGTTATTTTTCGTATATAGGTATTTCCGCACCTGCACAATAAAAATATTTTTAATAACAAATTATAAAGAAAATTAAAAAATTAAAAAAAAAACAAATTGGAACAGTTCAAGTAAGTCTTCCGGTAGTGTATTCGATACAAACCGAAACTCTTACATGAAGTGTTCCGGTACATGGAAACTTGGCAACCGGAAGTCTTATTGGTTCTGTTCCGAACCGGAACACTTTCCCTAAGTCTTCCGGTGATAAAAAAATTACTAAACCATACCACTTTCCCTAAGTCTTCCGGTTTGGAAAAAAACATACCGGAAGTCATATCTAAAGTCTTCCGGAACGTGACTTTTTGGGTAAATTTTGCCTAAGAAATTTAATTTTTTTTTAATATAACGAATTTTAATTTCGCGACCAGTTTATAATTATTAATAGAACGAAAATATTTTTTTTTAAAAGTACCTATAACTTTTGATGACATGAAGACTATAGGCAAAAGGTTATTACTTTTTACTACCTTACCCTGTTTAACCTACGGACAAGCCCTTAGAAAAGGGTCTAATTCATTACTTTTTTTTTGTAAGCAAGTGATATATTAATAACTGAGTACAAAGGGTACTCCACGAGGTGAATACAAAAACCAAAACGACCTAGATCTAAAGCTCGTCAAAAACAAAAGAAAAAGATATTACAAACCAAATTTCTCTTACGACATGAATAACAAAAGGTCCTTGTCAAACTCGTATAAGTTGCAATTGGGATGAGTAATTTCCCCCATCATAGACCACTTCCACAATGATAATTTAACACTCCAAACCATGTCTAAAATGTTCCACTTCAAATTGCCAAAGATGATATCGTTCTGAGTCACCCAAATGATCCAACAAACCGCCAACCAAATATTGCCTTCTCTACCTCTCGCGATATTTTTGGATTTACAAAAATCAAACCAATCCGAAAAACTCCTCTTCGAATCCATGACCATTGGAATCTTGAAATAAACCCAATCTGAAATCTCCAGCCAAACCAATTTAGCCACTTTACAACTAATTAAAATATGAAACAAAGACTCTACCTCCTCCACACAAAATGGACACAAATGATCGATTGAATCAATAGAAATTCCTCTATTGATCAAAGAGTCTTTCGAGGGTAATCTATTTAAGAAACTGCACCAAGCAAAGACCTTGATTTTGGCGGTTACAAACAAACTCCATACCAACTCGAGAGCTCCATCATATTTGTTCGAGGGACCAAAAGGGATAAAAGAAGAGAAAACCAATCGATAAAAAGAATTAACCGAAAATATATTGTTGTCCTCACTATTCCACACCGGCCTATCATTTTTATCT
The DNA here is from genome assembly GCA_963966055.1 of Lathyrus aphaca. Classification (NCBI taxonomy): domain Eukaryota; kingdom Viridiplantae; phylum Streptophyta; class Magnoliopsida; order Fabales; family Fabaceae; genus Lathyrus; species Lathyrus aphaca. The sequence continues at coordinate 503,670,377 of OZ014523.1, forward strand.
TTGACTGGATGAACCGAAGATAAAAATAAACGCAGGTGCTGAATTTCCAATGACGCTCCCATAACCGAACCAGCAACCTCCCGATTCAATTTAGTTCCTCTACCTGAAATCTCCTCCGACTCCTGCAACTTGTTCACATCCCGAATACCTGCACCTGATTCGGACCTCTGATCCTTAAGAATGTGTAAACACCCAAAAGTTGCCCTCTCTTTTTCTCACACCTTGGCTTGTGATCCTTCATATTGCATTGCATAAGCATACCATCTCACACTGCATAGTTATTTCACTGCATAAGTTGCATAACTAGGGTTTGTGATCAAATGAGTCTTAGAAGTGGTTTGAGCTATCCCAAAGGCCATGAAGCATGTCAAGAGGGTCCATGAGTGTTCTATGATCATATTATGCCTCCAAGGGTTCTTTGAAGTCAAGAAATCACAAGGGATTGCAGAGATGTCCGGGAAGGCTAGGAGCTCTTACACAGATAACCAGAAATTAGGGTTTTGGGTTTGAGGCCCTTACACTCAAAATTTTTGGCCATTCTTGATTATATTGGTCTATGTATGTTATAAGGAGCACGTGTATCACATTTGAAGCAAAAATTCCTTGTGGAAGTCATCAGGTCAAATGGTAACTTATGGTGCAAGAAAAGTCAGAATCAAGGCATCTGAGGCCACTAACAAGGGTACCAAAGGGTTATCTTCATCAATTTGAGATTCTATGATCTTTATTTGATCTTAGGAATGCTTGGAAGTTCACAAAATTGAAGAATTATGAGCCATTGCAAAAGTTTCTATTTTTGGGCATGACTTGTAATGAAAACTTTCCATTTTGAGAAAGATCTTCAACCTCCTCTTTCTTGATCAAAAAGGATTCAAATGAAATTTCTTCAAACATGAAAAATGTAGATTGGATCTTCCCATTTTCAAAAAGTACAAGAACTCATCTTGATTCATCCTAGAACTCAAGATATGGCAAGTCAAAGTTGGGAAATTTCTTGTAATTTTCAAGTTCATGTCAAAGAGGGAATGTGCAATTTTGATTTCCAAGCCTTCTCATAACCTCTAATGCATTGCTACACATCATAGAAACATAATGCAACATGCCTTGACCAGAATTATGCTTTGAACCACAAGATTTCATGACTTGCATCTCAAGAATCCTCAAAGTTGCAAATTTGCAAAATCTATAAGAACTCTTGAATCAAGCTGCACAGCTCATCACAAATGATCCAACGGCCCTACTTGAAGCCAGCTGAACACAATCTAGCTAGAAAATCACCTCTTCCATGGCCCATACCTCAAGTACACCATTTTTGACTTTTTGGCCAATAGCACCATACCAATCCCACAGTGCCTATCCACTCCTCTGACTGATTTCATTTGTTTATAGAAACCCTAAGGATCATAAAACAACACACTTCAAGCCTTGAAGCAAGCCAAGAATCAGATTGCACAAAATTCCCTCAAAACTTCATCTCTTCGATTCTCACTCCACAACCATCAAACATCCAAAATTCTTTCACCATTCAATCACACATAACATAAGGAACATTTCCCACCCATCATCATGGCCTGAAACACAACATATCAAGACCTCATTTTCTGCCATATCAAAACTGGAACTCTCAAACTAGCCACTATAAGCTTCATCCAAGCACTCCATTAGCTTCAGGGGGGCCAAAGGAGGCTATTTGCACAAGGGGAAGCTCTGAAAGCTCATCTTTGAAGAACTACAGTTCAGGTATCCATCAAGAACTTTTTTTCCAAAAAACTTTTTTCTTGTCATAATATGAATCTACATGTTCTAAGGATCATCCTGATATGTTTAAAATTGAAAATGGTGTAGAAATGAGCATGTATTGTACCTCTGAAAGTTTGCCCGTGAAATTGTTTTTGCTTCAATTCTGCTTGTTCATGAAGTTTAAATGAATTTTGTTGTTTGATTTTGATTGTATGATGTTTGGGGATCATTTTTGGGCAGGTTTGAGGCGTTTTAGTAGCTTGTAGGTGGAGTTAGGTTTTGAGCTCGCCGGAGAAGATGACCGGAGCTTATCTCCGGTCACCTGAGAGTGATTAGGGATAATTAGGGTTTAGGTTGCCAGATTAAATGAGGACCCTTGGATCATGTTTAGATTAGTGTACGAACGGCCCAGATAATTCACTTAAACCTAATTTTAATTAATTAACTTAATTATAATTAATTAGGTCAGATGGAATCTCAGCCTTTAGATCACGCGCGAATCACAGGTTTAAACCTAGTTCCTTAGATCTTCATACTCTTGGTCAATGAGACTTCCAATCTTAGCCCTCCATCCATCTCCTCGCAATCTGAACCCTTCATCTAGCATACTTTGCATTTTTTATTTTCTCTATTTCATTTTATTTTCTCTCATTTATTTAAAATAGTAAAACATATTATAAAATTCTGATTTTTTGCATCATTGTTCAATTTAATTTTCAGAAACCAAAAACATTTTTATTTTTAATTTTTGCATTAAAAATATATTTTTAAATCATTTAATTTTATTATTTAATTAATTCATTCATTTTAATTAATTAAAAATACTTTTAGGTATTTAAAAATCACCAAAACAATCATGAAACATTTTTACATGTTTAGAACAATTTACAAACTCATTTACAAATTTATTTTAGGGTTTGATCACATTTTGACAATTAACCTTGAATTAGGGTTTCCAAATTTCTTATTTTTCTAACCCTAACTTCAAAAACTCATTTCTGATCAACCAAGATGAGTTTGTGTATGGTTCTTTTTGCATTCTTTCACACATTTCATACAGTATCTAGGGTATTTAACTCATATGTTTTCATTGCATTTTCTATTTGTTTGGCATTCTTCATGAAGAGGTACCCAAAATCCTAGCCTAACTTAGAAAAACCATAACTTGACTTTAGTATAGCTTCTGACTTCCATCTTTGGGGAGTGATCTTATGTGTGTTTAGGGTTCATTTGGTTGCAATTTCTTTTTTTTAATCATGTGTCATGCTTATGTTTTGATCATATGCATCTCATACTTTCTTAAAACCCTAATTTGCCATGTTCTTTTGCATTCATCTTTGCATACCTTCATCATATGAACTTGTCATGGCATCTTATGCATTTGTATGTCATTTTAGACACCTTAGGACATGTGTGAACATTGGTTGATCATTGTTGCATTCATTTGGTATGTTTTGCATCCATTACATCTTATGTATGTTCATGAGTTCTTAAGCTTCCAACATGCTTGTTTTGCATCCATCACTTGTATGATCATACATATGCATTGTGCATGACTTTGCATCTCTCCTTGACACATTTGCATCATGTAGTCACTTCGTGCTGGCATCATTGCATCTTCATCTTTGCTATATTACATTTTGTTTCATCTTATGCATTCATACTAACCATTTCAGGGACTTCAGGTAAATTGTTTAGGATGTGGATTTGTGTCCACATCCAACATCTTCTTATCTCTTCATTTGAATCTTTACATGTCTTTGAAGTGAAGTTGATTCACTCGAGCTCTCTCTTGCTCCTTTTCTTTCTCTTAGGTTACTTAACTTCTTCAGGGAAGTAAGTAGCCTATTCTCCTTTCTCTTCTCTTTTCATCTACTTCTTCTTCCTTGGTGGCCATCTGAAGACTTTTTACCTTTGAGTCTCCTTGAGTCTCTGCTTCTCATCTCATAATCAAGGCTAAACAGTTAAAGTTTTAAGACTCTGAATTAGGGATATGCTTGTATCTTTATCTTAGGATGAAGTGTATAACTTTAATACTTAGTGTTAAACATTTAAGTTGTTTTCACCTCTTAATCAAAACACCTAATAATCATTAAGACTTAAGCTTGTAACTTGGGCCTTATATTAGGGTTACATCTCTGCCTGTTGGTTCAGAGGTACTAACCTTAGTGTTCAATGGACAAGTCCCCTTCATGTTTAGTCTTACAAACATAAAATCCATTTCTTAATCCCACCTCTAATTAAAATCCACTTTAATAAAGGTTTCTTATGTAATGATTTTAATCCCTAACCATGGATTAATTTGAGGTATCTTCCTCATCGTAAGTGTTCTCATTTATCATCCTTCTCTTAGGATGGTGTAATGAGTCACTAATCCCTGATTAGAGATTAAACTCATTACTTAACACAAAACAAAATCCAAAAACACTTAATAATCACAAGTAGGTTAATGATCTTAATCCTGCATCATTATGGTAATTAAGTTGAGATTTCCATATTATACTTAAGAAGACTCATTATCCCTAATCAGGGAGGATATAATGAGTTTAGAACCCTTGATTAAGGCTTAAGCTCATTATCTTATGCAAAGCACCAAAAACAATAAAAAACAGAAAATACAAAAACAAACAATAAACGTCTCCTCCGGGATTCTTTCCTCATCATATTCACTCTAAAAACGAGAACTCGCTTCTTCCGTCTAATGCAAGACAGTTAGCACTCGAGCCAGACGAGTCATACACTTGAGCATAGACAAGTAAGCAGTTCACAACAAAAACACTAAGTCTCTTTGAGTCGAACTACGGTGTTCTGACTTCCTCATTGCACGAGAGGATACGTAGGCATAACTTAACAGTTATCGAACAAAATTCTCTTTGTCCTCCCTCATCTCCTTCTCCCAGTTCTCTTTTCTTAGCCTCAGCTTTGAGCACTCACCTCTCTTTTGCACTGACACTCTATACATCCTTTTCTCCCTAGATTTTATGCACAGTTTAGCACATACACTACCCCCCCTTTAAAGACAATCAGGTATGTGTGGATCCCGTCGAGTACGACGGACGATCTGGGTGCTAATACCTTCCCAGGTCGTAACCTACCCCCTTACTCAGTTTCTTTGGTTCGCAACCTTCTTATCCATATTTCTCTAGGTTTATGCAGCATTACCTTTCCTTCGGGATAAAAATGCCTAGCTGGCGACTCTATTTCAACCTCAACCTCCAACATTGCTGACGGTTCACGTTCGCACCAGGATGAAAATCCCGGGGAGCGACAGAATGGAACCAACTTCAGTAAAAAAATCTGAAGCAGAAAGACCCGAACCAGATGCCAAACAAAAACTCAAGTCTACAGCATCACATGAATTTCCAGAAGCATAAGCAGATAAAACACCAGGCACCAACATTATGAATGAAGGACCGACAATGTCTACATCTGCTGTAGAAATATTCAGAACTGTAGCAGGAAAATTGACAGCATCGGCACTGTAAAAAACGAGATCAGAAAGTGCCATACCAACTGATTTCTGAGAAGCTCCTAAATAAGCGTTAACCTCAATGATCACCCGGAAACTCCCATGACCCAAATCCCCCCACTGCCAAATACCTTCCCGCCACCCTCCCATTGCCGCAAAAGAAACTTCCTGCAAAAGGGATCCATGAAAGATGGTAGGAAATAAATTAGACAATAGTCTGATACCACTCCAATTCAATTTCCAAAAAGAAGAACCGAACCTGTCTCAAATAACTACTCTACCGTTATCCGCCAAAACATCTACCGAACAATGTTTACCAAAGGAATACAAAATATCTTTGAACCAATGAGAGCTAGACTTTTTCTTCTTGGTATCAATCTGGTTATGCCAAACCATCAACCGAATATCTCCGTATCTAGCCTTAAGAACTTGGAACCAAAGATCATCTGATCCCACCAAAATTCTCCATCTCCATTTGTTTAATAGATCTTCATTGAAAATATCCATCCTTTTCAAATTTATACCACTATATAAGTGAGGCAAGCATAAATCTTCCCATTTAATCCAATGAATTTTCCGGTTTAAAGCCGAAGTCCCCCAAAGAAACTTACTTTGAATTCGCATCATATCCTTCCAAACTTTTGCGGGAGCTTTGAAAAAAGAACGATGAAAAATTGCCAAACTACTAAGCACAAATTCTATCAAAGTAATTCTCCCACCAAATGATAACATCCGACCTTTCCAAGATGAGAGTTTATTTTTTCAAATTTATTGAGCAAAGGAGACCAAGAGCTAATTCTTCTAGGGTTGGAGCCAATCAGTATACCAAGAAAAGAAAACTTATAATCTTTAGTTCTACAAGAAATAAAAATGGCCATTGTATCAACAAAGCTATTAAGAACATTAATATCGATGATCTTACTTTTGTGGAAATTGATACCTAAACCCGAAACCAATTCAAAATCTCTTAGAACCGCCTTGATGGACCAAATGTGTGTCCAACTTCCATCTCCCACCAAAAGAGTGTCATCCGCGTATTGTAAAACATCAATGAAACATTCTCGATTTATATTGAGACCGGAAAAATCACCTAGAGTCACCGCATTCCGAATCAAACCCGTCAATCCCTCCGTAACCAAAACGGAAAGAAACAGAGATAAAGGATCCCCTTGCCTTAAACCTCTCTTCACGTCAAACTCCTTAGTTGGACTTCCGTTAATCAAAACGAACATTTTTCTAGAAAAGACCAACGCCTCCATCCATTTCATCCACACTTCGCCAAAACCCATTCTTCGTAACACATATCTTAGAAAATTCCAAGACACTTTACATACGCTTTTTCGAAGTCAACCTTAAAAAGAATACACTCTCTCTTTTTCTTTACCACAAAATCTACCAATTCATTAGCAACAAGAACCCCATCAAGTAATTGGCGACTCGACACAAAAGCCGTTTGACAAGGAGAAATGATAGACTTGAGAATCGTCTTCAATCTAGATACTAGTAGCTTAGAAAACATCTTATAAATACACCCACAAGGAAAATTGTCCTATAGTCATCAAGATTCAAGGGATTACCATTTTTCAGAATTAACGTTAGAAAAGCTGAAATGACCGATTTGGAAACGACGGCACTATGATGGAAATCCTTACAACACCGAACAAAATATTCTTTTAAAAAGAACCAACACCTTTTAATGAAAGTAAAAGAATACTCGTCCGGCCCCGAGCTCTTAGATCCTCGACAATTCTACACTGCCACCTTAATTTGCGCCTTAAGAAAATCTTTTTCTAAGGTAGAAATAGACTCTAAAGACACATCATCTAACAAAGGCCTATCAATCTCTCCCTCCGCGAACTTTCTTGTAAAGTGCCCAAACACCTCCTCACTCACTCCATTCACAGAATCTATTATTCCTCCCTCCGTGTTTATAAACCCTAAGTAGTTACGTCTCCTCCTCTCTTTGATGACACTATGAAATAAACAAGAGTTGTTATCACCTTCATTAAGTCACTTCAACCTAGACTTTATGGATGAACATGTTTTCTTTAATTTTCAAATTCATCCAAAAAAGACTAGACGCCTCCTTGCGTAAGGTATTGACATCTGTTGCGGTGAGAATCGGATACCAAGCTATTAAGTGAGCTTGAATCGCAAAACATTTATGTTCACCACCGACTTTAATTTAATCCAAAGGGAAAAGGGAAAAGATCGTAAAAACCCTAAATGAGGAGAAACTAGGTTCGGGGGTTGATTATACCTAGGGAAGGTGTTAGCATCCTAAGCATCCGCAGTATCCTACGGGAACCTCTTGTTAATATTTGTGTTATTGTTATTTATTGCTTGCTAAAATTATGGGAACCTAAGGTTTTTATTTCTAATGGTGCTCGCACAACATCGCATCGATGCCTACGTATCGGGTATAGAATCAAAGCACTCGTAGTTCTCCTAAGGATTAACGAACACTTGGTTACGCTCAAGGTTCGCGGGGGAAGGTAAGTGTTATGGAAAACACTCACGTGACTTTAGGAAAGTCACAAAAAGTTCTAAAATAAAAAGTCCTAATGGCTAAGGTCAAAAAGGTAACTAGGGATGGCTAAACTTCCTATGACATTGAGTCAACTGCAGGAGTTCTTTCCCTTTTGGATTTAAATGCAAAGAAAGTAAATAAATGAGGGTGCAAGCTCCTAAGTCTAAGGCATAGGTTGCTACTTGCAAAAATGAACTGAATAAAGTAAATGGAAATGCGAGGTAAATGGCTTAATAACTGGGCTATGGCTCGATATATGGATCAAGAATGCGGGGGGTGGAAAACAAGCGTGGTGGGTCAATTTGCTTATGTTGAAAAGCTGTGAAGTGTAAGGAATGTGCAGATGGAGATCGTAAAACGACCGACTTACGTGTGTGAGTGAAGTGTATGTGAACTCAACTTGGCGTTGGACCAAGAATTATTATCTTGAAAATAAAGTCTCAAAGGTGTGCGCTTTCAGTTTTATCTTAACAGGTATATGGTCATGATGCAAAATAAAATAAATATAAACATAGTGTGCATACCACCAAGACATCGGAAGATTAAATTTAAACTCTCACTAAGGGATAAACTTAAATCTAAACCTCTCACACTAATAGGATCTAAAACTAAGCTAAACAATCTTTATCTTAAACGAAGAAGAACTATACAAATATTTTTTGGATTTTTATATAAAAATAAATAAATGATTGAATTAAATATGTACTAAAAATAAGATAGAAAAGAAGAAATTGAATTCGAAATATTTTTTTTATTATTTTTTTTTATGTATATATAAATATCTAACTAAATAAAATAGAAAAGAAAATTTTAAAAAAGTTTTATTTATTTATTTTTCTAACTAAATATAATAATAAAAATAAAATAGAAAAAAAAATTTTGAAATTAAAAGTTTTTTATTTATTTTATATGTATATAGATTTCTTAACTAAATATAATAATAATAATAGAAAAGAAAAATATTAAAATTAAAATATTTATTTATTTATTTGTATATACATTTCTAACTAATTATAATAAATAGAAAAGAAAATATTAAAATGTTTATTTATTTATTTGTATATACATTTAAATGAGAAAATAATAAATTAACTAAATAAAAATTACCCTAATTAGTTAAAATTAAATAAAAGATTTAATTGAATTATAAACTATTTTTTAGATTTTTTTTTTTATGAAAAAAGAAAAGGTAATGGGCTGAATGAATAAGTAAACAAAGGGGGTGCTGATACTAAAGAGGCCCAATGGGGCGCTGGGTATACAAGCGGGTCGGGTCCAACCCGTGACCCGCTTCAGTTGTAAAAGGGGAAAGCAGAAACCCTAGGCCAAACGCGCCGTTTTGAAATGGGGAAGAAAATCCCCCTTGTCCGTCTCACTCTCTCATCGCCAAAATTCTCTCTTTCTCTGCTCTCTCTCTCACGAAGCTCTCTCTCAATACTTGCTCTCGCCGGTTTCACTTTGAGTTTGCGATCTGGTTTCGGTTTGCTTGCGGATCTGCGGCGGGTTGGCTTCCGGCGACGGTGGCTCACGGGTTTGAAGGGGTAGCGGTGTGGATGGCTGCGGCTCTCACGGTGTTCTGGGTTGTCGAAGATGATTTGAGGGGTTTCGAGTTTGACAGAGGGTGACGGCGGAGGTGCGACTGTGTTCGCTCATTCTCAGTTCACGGATTTCAACTCGGTCTCTCTCACTCAGCGATACGCACAGGTTTGTACATTTGATGATTTTCAACTTGTGTTAAAAAGGGTTATGGTTCAGGTGCATTCACGGAAATGCACTCGCGGAGGCTATTCTGAGAAAAAGGAAGGTGGAGGTTGGTTCTTTTTATTGTGGTTGATGGCAGACGGTTGAAGATGAAGGGGGGATATCAGTGGGTTTGTGTGCTCTGCATATTATGTGTGAAGGTTTGAGAGAGTTTGTTGTTTTTGCCATGAGAGGAAAAAAGGAAGAATGGATTTGCAGTAGCAATTGTGTGAGTGGAATTCATTGTTGGCTTGAATCTGTGTACCATCTTCATCAGTTAATTCAACATTGAATACACATCCTTCTCCTCTAGCATTCTTATATGTTCGCAAGGCACCTTTTCTTGTAACACTGACCTTAATTGTCCAACTACCCATATAAGGATTCAAAGAAACAAGAGGACGCACTCTTCGGGTCATAGCCATTCTAGCAGCAGGAGCCGAATTTCCATGTTGCTCATGTACGATCTGAGCAGCAGATTTTGAGACAACACCTTGTTTCGGCTTCAAATCTATATCAGGTCCTTCCTTTGGCTTCAAAGTGATGCCAGGCTGTTCAGTTTTAATCTCCGCTTCAAGCGCAGGAGAAACAAATTTGCACTTAATTACAAATAGGTACTTCTCAGGTTTAATGGGGATATCATTAAGAGTATACTCAAGGATTCGGATAAGACCAAGGTTCTGAATCTTCCCCGAGAGTACCTCTGAGGACTGATCCAACGGAAAAAATGCATTCAGTTTCATCTTTCCATCACTAGCAGTGAACATGAATCTATTTCCCCTGGGTTTGAGATCGAGGACTTGAACAACAATATCAGGAATATCTGATGAAGAATCAGGAGATGGATTTGCTTGCAAGGTGGAAATGGCGTTAGGGGTTACAGTTTTCGCCATTGGATTGAGAAAGAAGAAGAATTGGTGTTTGATGAAAGATATGAGAATTAGGGTTAGAGAGTGAAGATTTGCACTGATGATTGTGGTATGGCTGAGATGAGGCGAAGATGTAAATGTCGTCATTGGAGGTATGGCCTTTTCTTCTTTTTGTGTGTTTCCATGACTGCCTAGTGACTATTGTTAAGGTTTTGGTTGCCTCATCAGGTTTTCTGTTATTGAAAATTTTTTAGTGACATGGCTGCCTTTTTGTTGGTTTTTCTTTGGTCGTTTTTTGTAGTATGCGGTTAGGCTTTTTGAAGGCTGCTGGTTTATGTTGATGTTCAGTTTTGTGAGTTATTTGCCAAAGTTGTGGCTGCTTGTTTATTATATGGCTGTAACCTTGTGTTGTATGTTGTTGGATAGTTTTTTTCTTTTATTGTTTCGTGTTAACAAACGATGAACAGGAAGGTGGCAGGTGAGGAGTGATGAACTTTTTAGAGCTGTTTTCAGCTGGACTCAGGTTCGATTTTTATTCACTTTCTGGTTTTGATTCTCAAACATTATTTATCTCATATTTCTGTTTTTGTTCTTTGTGTTGTGCAGATTTGAATTTGAAACGAAGCTGAAAAAGAAAACTAGCTATGAACAATATGCTGAAAAGAGGTGAAGGAAAAGGAGAACATTACCGACCCGAAAGTTATCAGGGTGAAGAATCCGCAATGGTAAGCTTCACTTCTCCTTGTTATTGCTGGTGTGATTGATGGTTGGTGTCGCACCTCGAAAAATACGATCCTAAAACAAACAACAGAGTCGCCACCTAATTCTATTTATTCTACGAGAGAAAAGGAAGATATAGACACAACCTAAATAAAGGATAAGAAATGGTCAACGAAACCACTAATCTAAGTTCGGGAGTCAGTTACGCAAAGGGAAAGTGTTAGGCACCCCTCACGTCCGTTGTACTCAACGGGAACCTCTTAGTCTAGTTTGCGCTTTAAATGTTAACTGGGTATTATTGTCTTCTTTTAATGATTAAAGTTTGTTAAGATTACTTTTAAAGAAATATTTAATTTATTATTACGAGGGAAAGATTAGAGTTTTTTATTATTGTGACGGAGAGATAGTTAATTTTTATTTATTGTGCTCGCGAAGGATTAAAATCCCCGTGCCTACGTATTCCCCTGTGCAATGGGAAAGTCAGAGCTCCGTAGTTCGTGCCACTACGATTTGTGATTTTTATTGAATGATTGTTTGAAGATGCTTTCTAATCTGCTAAGCGTTGGCTTATCTGCTCGTGATAGGAGGCTGAAGCGCTAGCTTGTTTGCGAGATAGAATGATCTAAACAATATTCGTTTTGAGAAAAGATGTTTGATCTTTGTTAAAGATGTTTTAAAACGAGAGGGCGAATGAACCACGCGTGGGGCTTGCCCATGTTGCGGTTGCATTCAAGAACGTGCGGAGTGCGGGACTCCGGGGTTCAGTTACTCGCTAATTAATTATGAAAATGATTTGAATTGGTTGGTAAGTTTTAATTTGTATTTGAAAGAAAGAGACAGGTCGTCATCTTTAAGAGAAGTATCTCTCCTGTTCCACCACAAACGTTCGAGAAATGAGGAATCGAAAGAAGCTTTAAACTTGGATATAAGATCGACAAGCAATGCCACATTCTTTCTTTGAAGATAAATAAAATCGGAAGAAGCTTTAAACTTGGATATAAGATCGACAAGCAATGCCACGTTCTTCCTTTGAAAATAAATAAAATCGGAAGAAGCTTTAAACTTGGATATAAGATCGACAAGCAATGCCACGTTCTTCCTTCGAAAGTAATTGTTTGTAAGGTTTTTGTTTGTGTTTGTGGGGATAGGAGAAACAGATTTCTTATGGAGATGAATCATGTCTGATTTGTTGAATTGTTTTGAATACGAATGGTGGTTGAACCATCGCGTGGGGCTAGCCCAATTGCGGTTCAATCCAGAACGTGCGGAGTGCTAGACTCCGGAGTTCCTTTTTTCCATAAATTAATTTAAATGAATTGAATTGTTTTTATACGAACGGTGATTGAACCAACGCGTGGGGCTAGCCCAATTGCGGTTCAATCCAGAACGTGCGGAGTGCTAGACTCCGGAGTTCCTTTTTCGTGATTTAATTAAGATAAATTGAATCGTTTTTATACGAATGGTGATTGAACCAACGCGTGAGGCTAGCCCATTTGCGATTCAATCCAGAACGTGCGGAATGCTAGACCCCGGAGTTCCTTTTTTCCGTAATTAAATTAAGATGAATTAAATTGTTTTTACGAACAGTGATTGAACCAACGCGTGGGGCTAGCCCATTTGCGATTCAATCCAGAACGTGCGGAATGCTAGACCCCGGAGTTCCTTTTTCCGTAATTAAATTTAAATGAATTGAATTATTTTAAGATGTTTTTAAAGTTTAGATACAATGGTGACATATAAATAATCGGATAAACGCAAATGCGACACCCAGAATATAGCGAGGCGCAAAAGAGATAACATTGAATTTTAAGGTACCTAACGGAGGAGGTCTGTTGCCTCTTCAATACGTGCCAAACAAATCAACGATATTTGACGGAAACTACCGTCAACCGAGTTAATTCCTCAAATGCTTAATGTAATCCAAAACATGGTTAGCTCGATTAAAGTTCTAATAATGAAAGTCAACCAAGGTTATATTCAAAATTCAAACAACATCTATTTACAAGGTCCTATCAAAATTAACATTGACAAAGCTAAAAAATTAACATCTATTTAAACAAAACTAGTATCAAAATAAATAAACCAATAAGTCCATAAAAAAAACTATTATCATTCAACTAAGAAATTAAATTGACATTAAAAAAAAACTCTAAACATTTAATTAATAAATAAATAACTAAAAAAGGGTTAATCTAAAACTGTTCAACGATTAATAATCAAAATTAATGGCATAAAGAGATTATATAAAAAACATAGAAAGAGGGTGTGCTTGGATTGGATTGTGTGTGCTGATAGAAATGTTGGGCAGGGCCCAAGTCAAGCAACAACAATAACAAATAGGATTGGGGAGTTGTGAATGTAATCAGGGAGGTGTGGATATCGAACCGTTGGGCTGAAGGTTCACAAAGCCCAATCAAGAAGCACAAGAGCTTTATGCAAAATATAAAGAAATAAAAAAAAAAAAAAAGAATAAATAAATAAAATGCAATGCTCGAAGAAGACGAAAACGCAAGAGTCAGCTTTCATAGTTTTGAAATAAAATCAGAATTAAGAAAATAAATAAATAAACAAAATCAAATCATAAAAAAAAACGAAAACAGAAAAAGGGGTCAAATAGCGATATCATCACTCACGAGAAACCCACACTCAGACTTTCACGGCGGCGGCAAAGCTCTTCGTGGTGGCTCTCTCTTGTACTGCGTTTGATGAGCTTCCGCGATGAGATCTCTCTCTCTCTCGAACAAACGATTTCGCCTTTCTGCTCTTCCTCCTCTCGTCTCAGTCGCGGTGGATGGTGTTTTTGGAAGGGTTTGATTTCGCGTCTGATTCACTCGCTCAAACTCATTATTGTTTCTGTGTTCAAACTCACGGTCTCTCCAGATTCATTTTGATTTTCTGGGTACTGCGGTTATGATGCATTCAGATTTATGCGATTATGATCCTCAGGTGAGTTTTCCAAGCTGAGGTTAAACGGATCGGTGGGGTGGATCTTGCGATGGGTCACAGTTTTGTTCAGTTTTGAACGGCGGCGCTATGGGTGGTGATTTAGCGGAGACAATTTGAAGGTTTGTTTATTTCACAGCGGTCGAAGATACAAGGTTAATGGAGGTAGAAGTGTGGTGGTGTGCGGTGATGTTGAGCTGTGGCTGGGAGCATTTGGCTTGAGAAAGTCAGCGTTTTTTTTGTTTACAGGTTTGATGTTGTTGTTGTTTGGACATAAAAGGTTGGGATGGTTCAAATGGTGAGGGTCTGTCTTTTTTCGATTGAAGAGTTCGGTTGATAAAGGGTGGTTTGAAGAGGGCCGTCGTTGAAGAACAGGGCGGTGCAATCGATGGAGGGTGGTTCGTTTTGGTTCGATTTCTGTTGGTGTTTGAGAGGTATGTTTGAGTTTGTTTTGTGAGTTGCGGGTTGTCGGGTCGAAGGAGGCGGAAGGGATGGTGAAAGAGAAGCTGAAGTTTGCGGTGAGTCCGCGGATTCGATGATGAAGATGAAGGAGGAGTGTCCTCGTGGATTTTCTGAGAAAAAAGAGGGTTCAAGGTTTTTTGTTTGAGATTGACTTTTACTTTTTTGGAGGTTTTTCTTTATTGATCGTCCCCTTCTTGCAGGGTCAGTGCCGAAAGTTATCAAAGGGTGGTATCCGTGTTTTGGTGAATTCCCCTGCTCCCTGTATGTTCTCTCCCCTCTTTTTTGAGTGATGCAGGATCCTTTTATTTTCGTTTTTCTGGTGGTTTCTTGATGGATCCTCCTTTTTCTGCTGGTTCCAAGAAACTTGTCCTATTTTGGTGAATAGTCAATGCTTTTCCCTTTTTTTATGTAGAAAAAGTGTTCAAATTTGTGTAACCTGCTCTGCTATGCTTTAAACATGATCTGGTGTTTCTATTTTATGGTATTGACTCTTGACTTGTATCCGATTTGATGCTAACACTGCTCTGTTATCACTGCTGCAACAGGACAAGGGGTTCTCTACAAAAAAACTTTTTGCAGCAGAAAAGGACTGGACAAAGAAATTATGGTTACTGTAAAACAATACAATGTGACTAGACTCATTTTTTTCAATTTTTCAGTTACTGTAAAACAAAAAATATTGCAATCTCTCTTATTATCATTTTTATAATGCCTTGTTTTTTTTATGTTGTAAAATAAATAAAAGTAACACTATTATTATTTTTGTATCTAAACTTATAAACAAAATCTAATTTACAAATGTGGCTTAAAAAACAACACCATTCAAATCAAGTAATTTCTACTTCTTGTCTTAATTTAAATTTGCGACACTAAATTAATTGTTATTACCATTACCCCTAATCACATAAGAATAACAAAACAATTTGGACTTGAATCAATTAAAACCTTTGTTGAAACTTAACACAAATAAAACTAGGTAAATAAAAATAAAATCTTGCCATAACAATTAAATCAAAGTTAAACCTTAAATAAGAGTCATGAAGCAACCTCTTACACATTCATTGCTAACTAACAACCAAAATGAATATAGAAAAGTATGATTAAATGAATGTTTTAACTTAAAAAGCAAAATAATTGATTTTCAACATATCGGCAAAAATGCGTAAAATGAACAAAAAAATCAAAAATTTCTGGTCAAAATTTGGGGTATGACAGCTGCCCCTATTTAATCATTCTGAACCCGAATGTCTGAGTAACAAAGAGTTTTTTTTGGACATTCAAGGTGGAAGATGATTAAATATCAGAATACCTGAAATTTTGACCGAAAAATGCAAATGAAATGATACGATGTTCAATGCAACAGTGTAAGACAAAAGCTATCACGCCGCTGGGCAGAAAACTGACACTATTGGGGATTAAACGCGCATGACTGGAGTTCAATCACACGAGGAATTCATCTTGAGTGAAGCCAGATGAAAAATGTCTACAAGTCCTATGATGACTCGAAATCTTTGAACAAAACTCCACTTTGAGGAAATCTACTGCCGAGATTTGAAACCTTATTTGGAAAAACCTTTTGTTGGTGTATCGAAACGAAACAGAAATCTACTGTCGAGATTCTGAAACGAAAACCAATTCTTCCGAAGTCTACTGGAGATCTAACTGCCGAGATGACCAGAGAAATTAAAAATGGAATACCTTTTGCCGAGGTATCCTAAATGAACCAAAAATCTACTGCCGAGATCTTGGAATGAAAACCAATTTGGTTGAAGTCTGCTGGAGTTCTACTGCCGAGATTACCAGAGATTCTAAGAATGAGATACCTTCTGCCGAGGTATCAAGATAAACCGAAAATCTACTGCCGAGATCTTGGAGAATCTATAAATGAGATACTTTCTGCCGAGGTATCAAAAAGAAATTCCTACTGCCGAGGATTAACTGAGGATACACCTGTCGCCAAATCTTCTGCCGAGATTTAACTAAGGATGCCATTGTCGAGATCATGAAAAGTAAATACCTTCTGCCGAGGTAGACTGGAAATCTTCTGCCGAGACTTTCCAGAAATAAAAAGAATCACCTGTTTCTAAATCTTCTGCCGAGATTTAACTAAGGATGCCATTGAATAGAACTCTCACCATACTTCCCTTCTTCTGAAAGAGACAACCATATGATGGAGAAACAACTTCACGCTCAAACTTCTCGACTTGTATGGAAGAGATGGCCATTTGACGGAAATTGGAAAAAATTCACAACAAACTTCTCAACTTGTATGGAAGAGACAGCCATTTGTTGGAAAAAATAAAAGAGGTTCATATCAAACTTCTCGACTTGTATGGAAGAGACAGCCATTTGATAGAACATTCATCATACTTCCCTTCTTCTGAAAGAGACAACCATATGACGAAGAACAATTTCACGCTCAAACTTCTCGACTTGTATGGAAGAGATAGCCATTTGACGGAAATTGGAAAATTCACAACAAACTTCTCAACTTGTATGGGAGAGACAGCCATTTGTTGGAACAAATAAAAGAGGTTCATATCAAACTTCTCGACTTGTATGGAAGAGACAGCCATTTGATAGAACATTCATCATACTTCCCTTCTTCTGAAAGAGACAGCCATATGATGAAGAACAACTTCACGCTCAAACTTCTCGACTTGTATGGAAGAGATGGCCACTTGACGGAAATTGGAAAAATTCACAACAAACTTCTCAACTTGTCTGGAAGAGATAGCCATTTGTTGGAAAAATAAAAGATTCATATCAAACTTCTCGACTTGTATGGAAGAGATAGCCATTTGATAGAAATTGGAATCACGACAAACTTCCCACCGTGTCTAGATGAGATGCCATTTGCCGAACAAACTTCTCACCTTGTCTGGATGAGATGCCATTTGTTGATAATTGGAATCACGACAAACTTCCCACCGTGTCTAGATGAGATGCCATTTGCCGAACAAACTTCTCACCTTGTCTAGATGAGATGCCATTTGTTGAAAATTGGAATCACGACAAACTTCCCACCTTGTCTAGATGAGATGCCATTTGCCGAACAAACTTCTCACCTTGTCTGGATGAGATGCCATTTGTTGAAAATTGGAATCACGACAAACTTCCCACCGTGTCTAGATGAGATGCCATTTGCCGAACAAACTTCTCACCTTGTCTGGATGAGATGCCATTTGTTGAAAATTGGAATCACGACAAACTTCCCACCGTGTCTGGATGAGATGCCATTTGCCGAACAAACTTCTCACCTTGTCTGGATGAGATGCCATTTGTTGAAAAAATAAATTCATACCAAACTTCTCCGCTGAACAGGGGAGATGCCATTTGATAGAACATAAACCTTGCTGAGGATGAACAAACTGCTCGAAAAGAGAATGTCATCTGTTGATTCACTGGGAAATCCGTGGATAAGAAACAAGCTTCTCAAATAAGGAGACGGCCACTTGTTGATTCTGATTAGAGGTCCAGGGATAATAACAAGTTTCTCCAATAAAGAGACTGCCACTATTCGTCAGGTGTAAGTATTCCAAGAGAAAGTTGCAACAACACTGTTGGAGAGCAAAATTTGTCTTCAATGGAAATTTCAACAAATTCCTTCTGGGAGACAAAGCATCCAAAGGTGCAAAATAAATGCACTTTCCATCTGGAATTGCTGGGGATGGAACGACTGCTCGGAAAGAGACGGTCATCCGTTGATTTACTAAAGAGTTCGAAGACAAAACAAGCCTCTCAAATAAAGAGACTTCCACTTGTTGTCAGGTGTAAGTAACAAAAGGGAATGTTGTAGTAACACTGCTGGAGAGCAAAATTGGTCTTCAACAGAAGCCTCCAATAAATTTCTTCTGGGAAACTAAACATCCAAAGGTGCAAAATAAATGCACCTTCCAATTGGTAGTTCAATTATCAAAAATTGCCAACGACCAAAATTCAATCCAGGAAAGAGCTGGAAAGAAACTGTCAATCAAGACACTAATCCATGAGGAATGAACTCAACCGGGATTTATCCTATCCAAGTGTGGAAAGGAGAACTAAAGCAAAACCTTCCACGAGGATAGAATCTCAGTGGGGAATTATAAGGAATGCACATTTTCTGCCTAAGGCTGACAACTCTATTTTGAGAGAGACATGGTTAATTGGGGATAAACGCGACCAAGGTGAAGGAGGTATGCATTAATGAATGCGACATGAATATGCATATGAATATGAATTCAAATATGATGTACATGTATGTATATGCGTTGTGTTTATGCTGACAGACAGACAAAACAGACACAAGAGGTAAACTGGTGATGAAATAAACATCACAACAAACGAATACTCGACCAATCTCGTCAAAGTGTATGTAATCATTGAAGATAGGGTAAAGAGCCATCCATGGAACAAAGTCCTACAACAAGGCGCGAATCTCTTTGAGGAGAGAAAGATACTTCATTTGGGAAATAAACCCAGGCAAATCTTCTAACTTCAACATCTATCAGGAGGAAGCGACCATACAAACTACGCTTGCTTAGGATGAAGTAAATTTGTACTCCGCTGGGGAGAGAAAAACAGATTCAGCTGGAGAAGCTAGAATCAAGGTTCAATTGGGGGTACTAGACTTAGTAACTCACTGGAAGCACTAAGTAGTAAAAGAAATCCACCAGAAAATAATGAGTCATGCCCCTGATATATCATAGCAACTTGGCGTGAGGACCCCGTTATCTGGAGGTACTTGCAAGGTATATCACAAGAGCGTCTTGCCTTAGGGAACACGTGATCATGCGCCCACAAAATGGTTTGTGAGAAGAGATCATCTCAAGAGGATTTTATAGAAGGCTTGGCATGAAGATGCCCCAGTGTCTTCAAACTCTTGTAGAGATTCGTCGAATCTCGACGTCACTGCCTCAGATTAACTATACATGGCACAGTGAGTCTTCAATAATTATCCTTTTAGGGAAGATAAAAATGTGTAAGCACAAATTGGGAAACGACTTGCCCCTGTCTATCGAGGTCTTCAAGTAATCTGCTCCTGGCTGGCTAAGTATTAAGGCAACCTGCCCCTGGCTGGCTAAATTTTCAAGGAACTTGCCCCTGGCTGGCAAAGTATTAAAGTAACTTGCTCCTGTCTGGCTAAGTTTTCAAGTAACTTGCCCTTGACTGGCAAAGCATTCGAACAAATATGCTCCTGCGGCAAAGTCTTCAAGCAACATGCCCCTGTCTAGCATAGTCTTCAAGAAATTTGCCCCTGTCTGGCAAAGTTTTCAAGCAACATGGCCCTGGGGGTGATCATTCTCTGAAATGGTTGTTCAACTACTCATCAGAGTTTCAAACCTCAAGAGATTAAGCTCATCACTGGTGCTCATACATAGGTCTCCATGATATCAAGCAAACGCTAACAAGCAAAAAGGTTAATGTTAAGACTGCTAATGCAACATACGTGTTTGTCTCGAAGTTTTTTTGTTTTTGAAAAGATTTTCACAATAGCCTGTGACTGAATCACTAGCTAAGAGGTGATATTCATTTTTTTTTTATAAAGCCAACAAAAAAAAAAAAAAATTTTTTTTTTGAGCAAAGCCCATGGGAGTCGGGAAACACTATCTCATCGAGTGTGCTTTCGAAATAAACCCTACTTCAATTAGGACTTTTGAGGGTTGTAATGTGGTTTGGTTCACGGTTTTAGAAACAAAGGATAAAGGCTCAAAGTTTATTTGGTGACCACCCACTCTCCGTGATGTTCTTCAATCCTAGGTTCAGCTAAATTGACACATACATTTGTCTTGATAGCGTATGGATGAAGATCCAAGGTTTGCTTGAGATGACAGTCATCTTATTTGTCCCCTATGGATATTAGTGACCCCTTTGACTTTGGTATGGCGGTCACTAAATCTTATGTATTTGAGGTTGAGGATTTGAGGACCTCTCACGAATGACCTATTCTATTGATCTTTTTTTTTTGTGTCTAAGTCCTTTTGTAGGTTTGACTTAGAGGGATTTTCTTTTTCTTTTTTCTTTTTTTTTTTCACTGGAAGGTTGAAAATCGTGACTGTCAAGTCATTGATTGTAGTGGATTCCCTGATGGGATGTTTCATCTTATGATTTGATTGTGTAACCAGATTAACTGAACACTACCCTGCCCCAGGTTAAGCGTAAGGGTTTGAAATATCTGAAAGAAACTCCTACTTCTAGGCTCGAAGTGGTTGACTAGGGATTAACTCCTTATTTCTCCAGTGTTTGGAAATTTGAAACAATGCCTGTACATCGTTAGAAGGGTTTTAATCAAAAGCATTCAACTAGAGAATTTGTGTTTTAATTTCGTCATCCTCCCTCCAATTCTCTGCCTAGGCAAGAGATGGGATAATATTGGCATTATAAAGTTGAAAAAGCTTTATGAGTGAATACAAATGGATTACTTCAAGACAAACATATTCATTGCATTAATCATTCAAAACAAATAAGTTCTTACATGCCAAAACAAATGCATTAACAAACAAAGAAAAATACATATGAAAAGCAACAACCGAGCTAAACATCTGAGAGGATAGTTCCAAAGCATCAAACGATCATATACGTTGAGGAACTTGTCCTATGCTCCAGCAACAGACTGATTTGGAAAGGAATCTTTTGAGTTTTTATCAGCACAAAGGGACTCCGTCCACAGATGGGATTCCTCCATTGAAGGCCAACACCCCGTAGTCGATCATTTCTTGAACCTTTTCCTGGAAGACTTTGCACTCTTCAATTGGATGCCCCTGTACTCCATTATGAAACTCACAACTGGTTTTTGGATCGATCCCACGGGGCCGAGACCTCGTGGCTCTAGTCTTTCTGGGTGTCATTATTGAGTTCCGGACAAAATGAGACCACAATTGACTGTAAGTCATTGGAATTGGGTCAAACTGATGGGCCGCTCCTTCAGGACTGTTTGGAGACCTCCGCTGATTCTGACGTCGCTGACGAGCAGAGGTAGAATTTGACCGACGCTGAAAAATGGCCAGATCTTTGGCCAAAGAAATCAATCGCCCTCTAGCAATCTTCAAGATGTGAATCTCCTCCTGGAGTTCAGTGTTCTCCTGCACAAGGCTGTCTATTAGAGTCTTCATTGTAGTTGAGAATATTCCCATACGATTTCTCAACATGGTGACCTCGTTGCTAAGCTCCCTGTTTTCCTGCTCAAGTTGGTCCATCTTTCTCTGGTGACTGGTCGAGTACAGTTGACTGACGGAGAATAAGACATGGGTGAGTTGGATTGTTGGGAGACAATATGCAATGCAAATGCAAATGCAAATGCAAATGATATGCGAATGAATGCAAAGCTCAGAATGCTCAAAATCACAAACATAAACAGCTCCAGAATGAAGGCAAGGTGTTGGATCCAAGGTGCAAGTAACTCGGAATCTCCTAACTGGTAAGCCTTAATGGAGAGTTCTAAATTTTTTTTTTACCCATAAAGCCCACTCACAGGGTAACTTCTATGGTGATGGTATAGGGATACTCAAGGTCACGGACGTTTATCGTACTAACGCCCCGCCGCAGGCTAGCTGCATTGTGACGATAATAACGATAAGGTCTACCTTGAGTGGAGTTCTCATGCTAGGCGTGCAAGGAGCGAGTCCTTGGAGCCTAACATTACACAACTACCAAAATTGAAACAGGTTCTAAAGGGTCCCAGAACCACAGCCCTTTCGTGAATCAGGTCACGCGACAGGCTAGCTGCGTTGTGACAAGATCTACGAAAAGTCTAACTATCTGGGGGAGCTTTCATGCTAGGCGTGCAAGGAGCGAGTCCTTGGAGACTAACACTAATAACATCCAATTATAACTTAGGTGTTCCCTCTTCTTTTTCAAAACTCAAGTACAAATTCATACCCGTGATATCCCGAGATCCAACAGGCAGATATAATGAGCAAATAATAAAGAAGGAAGCAATAGATAGAATATCAACAGTAAATAAAGAAGACAATCAAACAAGTCAACAAACATGCGAACTATCCTAAGCTAGGCTCGACTCTCTTATGCACAAGGCAATAACGTCCCCAGCAGAGTCGCCAGCTGTCGCACCTCGAAAAATACGATCCTAAAACAAACAACAGAGTCGCCACCTAATTCTATTTATTCTACGAGAGAAAAGGAAGATATAGACACAACCTAAATAAAGGATAAGAAATGGTCAACGAAACCACTAATCTAAGTTCGGGAGTCAGTTACGCAAAGGGAAGGTGTTAGGCACCCCTCACGTCCGTTGTACTCAACGGGAACCTCTTAGTCTAGTTTGCGCTTTAAATGTTAACTGGGTATTATTGTCTTCTTTTAATGATTAAAGTTTGTTAAGATTACTTTTAAAGAAATATTTAATTTATTATTACGAGGGAAAGATTAGAGTTTTTTATTATTGTGACGGAGAGATAGTTAATTTTTATTTATTGTGCTCGCGAAGGATTAAAATCCCCGTGCCTACGTATTCCCCTGTGCAATGGGAAAGTCAGAGCTCCGTAGTTCGTGCCACTACGATTTGTGATTTTTATTGAATGATTGTTTGAAGATGCTTTCTAATCTGCTAAGCGTTGGCTTATCTTCTCGTGATAGGAGGCTGAAGCGCTAGCTTGTTTGCGAGATAGAATGATCTAAACAATATTCGTTTTGAGAAAAGATGTTTGATCTTTGTTAAAGATGTTTTAAAACGAGAGGGCGAATGAACCACGCGTGGGGCTTGCCCATGTTGCGGTTGCATTCAAGAACGTGCGGAGTGCGGGACTCCGGGGTTCAGTTACTCGCTAATTAATTATGAAAATGATTTGAATTGGTTGGTAAGTTTTAATTTGTATTTGAAAGAAAGAGACAGGTCGTCATCTTTAAGAGAAGTATCTCTCTTGTTCCACCACAAACGTTCGAGAAATGAGGAATCGAAAGAAGCTTTAAACTTGGATATAAGATCGACAAGCAATGCCACATTCTTTCTTTGAAGATAAATAAAATCGGAAGAAGCTTTAAACTTGGATATAAGATCGACAAGCAATGCCACGTTCTTCCTTTGAAAATAAATAAAATCGGAAGAAGCTTTAAACTTGGATATAAGATCGACAAGCAATGCCACGTTCTTCCTTCGAAAGTAATTGTTTGTAAGGTTTTTGTTTGTGTTTGTGGGGATAGGAGAAACAGATTTCTTATGGAGATGAATCATGTCTGATTTGTTGAATTGTTTTGAATACGAATGGTGGTTGAACCATCGCGTGGGGCTAGCCCAATTGCGGTTCAATCCAGAACGTGCGGAGTGCTAGACTCCGGAGTTCCTTTTTTCCATAAATTAATTTAAATGAATTGAATTGTTTTTATACGAACGGTGATTGAACCAACGCGTGGGGCTAGCCCAATTGCGGTTCAATCCAGAACGTGCGGAGTGCTAGACTCCGGAGTTCCTTTTTCGTGATTTAATTAAGATAAATTGAATCGTTTTTATACGAATGGTGATTGAACCAACGCGTGAGGCTAGCCCATTTGCGATTCAATCCAGAACGTGCGGAATGCTAGACCCCGGAGTTCCTTTTTTCCGTAATTAAATTAAGATGAATTAAATTGTTTTTACGAACAGTGATTGAACCAACGCGTGGGGCTAGCCCATTTGCGATTCAATCCAGAACGTGCGGAATGCTAGACCCCGGAGTTCCTTTTTCCGTAATTAAATTTAAATGAATTGAATTATTTTAAGATGTTTTTAAAGTTTAGATACAATGGTGACGTATAAATAATCGGATAAACGCAAATGCGACACCCAGAATATAGCGAGGCGCAAAAGAGATAACATTGAATTTTAAGGTACCTAACGGAGGAGGTCCGTTGCCTCTTCAATACGTGCCAAACAAATCAACGATATTTGACGGAAACTACCGTCAACCGAGTTAATTCCTCAAATGCTTAATGTAATCCAAAACATGGTTAGCTCGATTAAAGTTCTAATAATGAAAGTCAACCAAGGTTATATTCAAAATTCAAACAACATCTATTTACAAGGTCCTATCAAAATTAACATTGACAAAGCTAAAAAATTAACATCTATTTAAACAAAACTAGTATCAAAATAAATAAACCAATAAGTCCATAAAAAAAACTATTATCATTCAACTAAGAAATTAAATTGACATTAAAAAAAAACTCTAAACATTTAATTAATAAATAAATAACTAAAAAAGGGTTAATCTAAAACTGTTCAACGATTAATAATCAAAATTAATGGCATAAAGAGATTATATAAAAAACATAGAAAGAGGGTGTGCTTGGATTGGATTGTGTGTGCTGATAGAAATGTTGGGCAGGGCCCAAGTCAAGCAACAACAATAACAAATAGGATTGGGGAGTTGTGAATGTAATCAGGGAGGTGTGGATATCGAACCGTTGGGCTGAAGGTTCACAAAGCCCAATCAAGAAGCACAAGAGCTTTATGCAAAATATAAAGAAATAAAAAAAATAAAAAAAAAGAATAAATAAATAAAATGCAATGCTAGAAGAAGACGAAAACGCAAGAGTCAGCTTTCATAGTTTTGAAATAAAATCAGAATTAAGAAAATAAATAAATAAACAAAATCAAATCATAAAAAAAAAACGAAAACAGAAAAAGGGGTCAAATAGCGATATCATCACTCACGAGAAACCCACACTCAGACTTTCACGGCGGCGGCAAAGCTCTTCGTGGTGGCTCTCTCTTGTACTGCGTTTGATGAGCTTCCGTGATGAGATCTCTCTCTCTCGAACAAACGATTTCGCCTTTCTGCTCTTCCTCCTCTCGTCTCAGTCGCGGTGGATGGTGTTTTTGGAAGGGTTTGATTTCGCGTCTGATTCACTCGCTCAAACTCATTATTGTTTCTGTGTTCAAACTCACGGTCTCTCCAGATTCATTTTGATTTTCTGGGTACTGCGGTTATGATGCATTCGGATTTATGCGATTATGATCCTCAGGTGAGTTTTCCAAGCTGAGGTTAAACGGATCGGTGGGGTGGATCTTGCGACGGGTCACGGTTTTGTTCAGTTTTGAACGGCGGCGCTATGGGTGGTGATTTAGCGGAGACAATTTGAAGGTTTGTTTATTTCACAGCGGTCGAAGATACAAGGTTAATGGAGGTAGAAGTGTGGTGGTGTGCGGTGATGTTGAGCTGTGGCTGGGAGCATTTGGCTTGAGAAAGTCAGCGTTTTTTTTGTTTACAGGTTTGATGTTGTTGTTGTTTGGACATAAAAGGTTGGGATGGTTCAAATGGTGAGGGTCTGTCTTTTTTCGATTGAAGAGTTCGGTTGATAAAGGGTGGTTTGAAGAGGGTCGTCGTTGAAGAACAGGGCGGTGCAATCGATGGAGGGTGGTTCGTTTTGGTTCGATTTCTGTTGGTGTTTGAGAGGTATGTTTGAGTTTGTTTTGTGAGTTACGGGTTGTCGGGTCGAAGGAGGCGGAAGGGATGGTGAAAGAGAAGCTGAAGTTTGCGGTGAGTCCGCGGATTCGATGATGAAGATGAAGGAGGAGTGTCCTCGTGGATTTTCTGAGAAAAAAGAGGGTTCAAGGTTTTTTGTTTGAGACTGACTTTTACTTTTTTGGAGGTTTTTCTTTATTGATCGTCCCCTTCTTGCAGGGTCAGTGCCGAAAGTTATCAAAGGGTGGTATCCGTGTTTTGGTGAATTCCCCTGCTCCCTGTATGTTCTCTCCCCTCTTTTTTGAGTGATGCAGGATCCTTTTATTTTCGTTTTTCTGGTGGTTTCTTGATGGATCCTCCTTTTTCTGCTGGTTCCAAGAAACTTGTCCTATTTTGGTGAATAGTCAATGCTTTTCCCTTTTTTTATGTAGAAAAAGTGTTCAAATTTGTGTAACCTGCTCTGCTATGCTTTAAACATGATCTGGTGTTTCTATTTTATGGTATTGACTCTTGACTTGTATCCGATTTGATGCTAACACTGCTCTGTTATCACTGCTGCAACAGGACAAGGGGTTCTCTACAAAAAAACTTTCTGCAGCAGAAAAGGACTGGACAAAGAAATTATGGTTACTGTAAAACAATACAATGTGACTAGACTCATTTTTTTCAATTTTTCAGTTACTGTAAAACAAAAAATATTGCAATCTCTCTTATTATCATTTTTATAATGCCTTGTTTTTTTTATGTTGTAAAATAAATAAAAGTAACACTATTATTATTTTTGTATCTAAACTTATAAACAAAATCTAATTTACAAATGTGGCTTAAAAAACAACACCATTCAAATCAAGTAATTTCTACTTCTTGTCTTAATTTAAATTTGCGACACTAAATTAATTGTTATTACCATTACCCCTAATCACATAAGAATAACAAAACAATTTGGACTTGAATCAATTAAAACCTTTGTTGAAACTTAACACAAATAAAACTAGGTAAATAAAAATAAAATCTTGCCATAACAATTAAATCAAAGTTAAACCTTAAATAAGAGTCATGAAGCAACCTCTTACACATTCATTGCTAACTAACAACCAAAATGAATATAGAAAAGTATGATTAAATGAATGATTAAATGAATGTTTTAACTTAAAAAGCAAAATAATTGATTTTCAACATATCGGCAAAAATGCGTAAAATGAACAAAAAAATCAAAAATTTCTGGTCAAAATTTGGGGTATGACAGTTGGTAGTGATGTTGCTGAATTTTTATTTGCTTTGTGTCAATCTCCTCTCTCTTGTGGTTTTTTTTGTGGTGAGGATGTGGCTGGTGTTTTTGTTGATTTTTGATGAATGAAACAGTCTCATATATGTAGGATGAGATTAGTTTTTTTTGTTTGAATTCTGTACTGAGAAACTTGCTAAGGAAGGGTGTAGGATTAGGGGGAACCAATTCTGAATTTGTGTGCAGTAGTGGGGAGGCGGAGCAGCCTGTTTTGTGTGATGTGTGTGCTGTCAAACTGCTCTCTTTGTTGCTGTTTTTTTCTGCTGCTTTTTGTTTGTTAGTGAGCCATGGTCTTGCTGATTTTGTACTAATTTTGACACTTTGTTATGAGAAAAAGAGACTTACAATATGTAAAAATGAATTATCATGAATGCTGAATTTTAATAATGGTATGCTTGAATGAAATATGCTTGAAATGCTTATGTAACAAATATGGGGCTGTTTTGAATTAACATGGAATTGGAATGATAATACTTGAAAATGAAAATGTTTTGAAATTTAAATATGTTTGAATGGAATAGATTGAATTTGAATGAGATGTGATGCACTTTTATGATTATGTATGAATTAGAACATGGATGCTAACTTGTTTTGTTTAGTTTCATGTGCAAATGGATGAATTGGAATGATGGACAAAAGGCCATGGAGAAAGAAGATTTTCATGCATGATTGGATATGAAGAAACCATGGAGTTACTTGGAAATTAAAAAGATGTAGCAATAAGTTTTTTTTGGAAGTTTTGTGTACTTAAGCACTAGTTTAAAATGAAATTCTAATTATGTATGTAATACTAAAATGGATATGAATGGTATGTATGAATGAATGTTGAAATTGTATGTACTACATATATATATGAATATGAATGCTTGGAAAAAAAAAACATGAATGCAAAGTTAAAATGGACTTCAAATTGAAAGTGGTAATTAAATTAGAAAAAAAAGTTTGAGAATTGACTTATGACTTGATCTTGAAAGAGAATTTGAGATTTTGGACACTAAATGAAATTGAAAATAAGAATCTTGAAATTGAAATATTTAGAAATAAAATTTTAAATGCGGTTATAGACCTTAGAACTTGAATTAAAATGTGGAAATTAGACATTGAATTTGGAAAGAATATAGAACTAACAAAATTTGAATTTTTTGAATAGGATAATGAATTTGAAACTTGAATTTGAAATTGAAACATGGAAAAGAAATTGGAATTAAGATAGGAATTGAGATTGAAAAATGAATTGAAATGAATTTGAAATATGGATTTAAATAAATTGACTTTTTAAAAAAACTTGGGATTATAAATGGAAATTGGAAATAATATTTAGATTATGAACTTGGAATTAAACTTGAGGTGAAAAAGAAAATTAGAAATTGAAAATTGACTTTAAAAAAGAAGTAGAAAAAATTATGAATTAAGGTTGGAACAAAAATTCCAAAGAAATTGAAGTGAAAATATGAAAACTCGAAGTGGAATTTGAAAACCTAGAGTGGAATTGGCATTAGAATATGGATTGAAATTAAAAAAAATATAGGACCTAAAACTTGAAATTGTAACTCGAGTAAGAATTAACATCTGAATAGAACTTGGGCTTGAACCTTTGGATTTGGGTATTTGGAAGATAACTAAAAAAGGGACAAAAACAAGCCGAGTCTTAGGATGAAAATATGAACTCCAGACCTGTAATTAGACCAAATGACAAACACAAGAGAAAAAAAAAACCAATCCCACGATTCATGAGAACAAACTTCCAATACTTGTTGCCAATCCAAAATAACTAGTATACACAAAGGTACACTAATGATGAGACAAATGCGTGAATGAAACTTATGGGTAAAATTTAGGGTGTGACAGTTGCCCCTATTTAAATAACTTCACCAGATGGCGTGAGTGATGGTAATCCTCATGGAATCAGTGTGAAAGGTATTTAAATATAGAAATAACCGAAAATTTTGCCCCTAAAGGCAATGTTATGCTGGACTACAAACTATCTAACTCTGTAACTCTTATGCAATGAATGATGATTATGGTATGAATGATTAGAATGAGATAAATCGACGACCACAAGCCAAAACTCACTGAGGATGACATACACTGGGGATAAAGAAACGAAAACGGAAAGTATTCAAAGTGATAAATCAACAGGTTCAAGTGTAACTGTTGACACTAAGAATAACAAAAGACGGGAACAAAAGGAAATCCAAAGCGTTGGATCAACGAACACAGACAAAACAAAATAAAATTCAAAGTGACTGCACAGTGGCTCGATGCGACCAATTGACACCAAGAATACAAATAAGACAAGGAAATAAAACGAAGTGGTAGACCAATGGCTTTATGCAACCCATTGACTTCGAGAAATAAAAAGCAACAACATATTCAAAGTGAATGTGCAGCGGCTCGATACGACCAACTGACACCAAGAATACAACAAAATAAACATTCAAAGTGAATGTGCAGCGGCTCTATGCGACCAACTGTCACTGGAAATGATAAACATAATATTCAAAGTGAATGCGCAGCGGCTCGATGCGACCAACTGACACTAAGAATACAACAAAATGAACATTCAAAGTGAATGTGCAGCAGCTCTATGCGACCAACTGTCACTGGAAATGATAAACATAATATTCAAAGTGAATGCGCAGCGGCTCGATGCGACCAACTGACACTAAGAATACAACAAAATAAACATTCAAAGTGAATGCGCAGCGACCATTGTCGGTCAACTGACACTAAGAATAGAAACGACACAATATTCAAAGTGAATGCGCAGCGGCTCGATGCGACCAACTGACACCAAGAATAACAACAAAATATTCGAAGTGAAAGCGCAATAGGTTCGAGACCTATTGAAACTAAGAATAGAAGCCAAGATACACTCAAAGTGAATGCGCAACAGGTTAGAAAAACCGGTTGACACTAAGAATGATAAAGACAAAGTAGTCAAAGTATTCGAAATGGTAAATTAGCAGGTTCAAATGTAACTGCTAACACTGAGGATAAGGAAAGAAATCACATTGATTTAGTAGTGGCTCTATGCAACCAACTAACATTGGGGATAGAATGCAAATCACCCAAAGATAGATCAACGGCTCTAGGCGACCGGCTAACGCAAAGAAGTAACAACAAAATATGTTGGAGTTTTCAAATAAGATAAGACATCCAACCTCTGGAAATTCCTTCAGGAACCATCAGGAGAAAGGTACATGTATGTGCCAAAATCAAATGGACCTGGATTCAAGCAACCTGTTTCACGACCTGCTTAAAAGATTTGTGCCAATGACAATTGGACTTCAAGGAGATATTGGTGGTCATAAAGACAAATACCAATCACAATTAGAATTCCACGGGGGACACCAGCAATTACTGGGGACAAAAACATTGGTAAACCAAACTTCGGGTACCAACAACAATGAATTTTCAAATTGAGCACTAATGATATCTGGACTTGGAGTTAGACAGACGACAACTGGGGAAAGACAAATGCTAATGTCAAATGCGCATGATTGAGCATGATGCGAATGATCATGATATGCAAATGTTGACTCTAAAGAGACAAAGAGTTTGACAAGACTCAAATAGGGAGTAGGCTCTCAACACCAATACTTAGATGAGCAAATGAAAAACACTAGGGAGATGTCTTCGAATTTGGAAATCATGCTTGGTCCAAGGATCCATCCAAGAGTGTTATAAGTTTTGAACTCCTATGGGGATTTCTGTAATAATAGTATAAAAGTGTTGTTGCAAACCAGGACTTCTTGGGGAAACATAAGGTTTTTCAATTTTCCAAAGTCAAAGAAACTTGAAAGTTTTTTCAGTATGTTTTCAAAAAAACATTTCCTTTTTTAAAGAAAACATGTCATTTTCAGAGTTAAATTGTAATCAAGTGATGGCATTTTGCATAACAAAAGAAAATAAGAGGTTGAACAACAAAATTCATAGGCAAAGTTTGTATTTTATTCAAGAATGGTAGCTTGCTAATGGCAAAAACTCCATGGGAAATTACAATTTGAAAATGGCAATGGGGAAAGGTCTACATTGAATCCAACGACCACTACAATCCCTAATAACTAAGACTGCCCGACACCTTGCTTCTAACAAGAGCAATTGTATTGGTCTTCCAGTATGATTCTTCAGTAATGGTAAACACCATCTGACACAGTCAAATGCCTTTGTCCCTAACTTTTGCCTGGATCGCCCTTTCGGGTTTTCAATCCACCGGGACGCTCTTTTTTGCCTAAGCCGCCCTTTCGGGTTTTCAACTTAGCGAGCTCTTATTTTTTCATTTTTATCCCTAACTTTTTCCTGGATCTCCTTCATAGGTTTTGATCCACCGGGATACCCATTTTTGCCTAAGTCGCCATTTCTGGTTTTCGACCTATCGGGTTTTATTTAGGCATAATATTTTTTGACTGCATCAGAATTCACTGGGTGCTTCAGCTGTTCACCATCCATAGTTGTAAGGATTAAGGAACCTTCGGAGAAAGCCACCTTCACAACATATGGGCCTTCATAATTAGGACTCCATTTTCCACGCATGTCTTTGTGGACTGGCAAGATTTTCTTGAGTACAAGATCTCCTTCTTTGAATTCTCGGAGACGGACTTTCTTGTCAAATGCTATCTTAATGCGCTTTTGGTACAACTGGCCATGGCACATGGCGGTCATTCTCTTCTCATCAATGAGGTTCAGTTGGTCATACCTGTTCTGGACCCATTCAGCTTCCTCCAATTTGGTTTCCATCAAGATTCTCAAAGATGGTATCTCTACTGTAAACACCCCAAATTTGCCCTCACCCATTCACACCATGGCTTGTGATCCCCTCA
This sequence comes from Lathyrus aphaca, assembly GCA_963966055.1. Taxonomy (NCBI): domain Eukaryota; kingdom Viridiplantae; phylum Streptophyta; class Magnoliopsida; order Fabales; family Fabaceae; genus Lathyrus; species Lathyrus aphaca. The sequence goes on from OZ014523.1 coordinate 503,702,336, forward strand.
TATTCATAAGCTCAATCATATCATCTCATATCACATTTTTGCTTCATTGCACTGGTTCTAAGTCATCTGCATCTAGGGTTTGTGATCTGAGCAATCCAAGAGCTTCTTGAGCCACTCCAAAGGTCATCAATCACTTCAAAGGGGTCCATATATGTTCAAGCATCATATTATATCCTCTCAAAGTCAAGAATGTCAAAGAATCACAAGAACTGGAAATGGCATGGAAGCAGAGCCAGGTTTAACTGCACAGATGACCTAGAATTAGGGTTTTGGTTTCAGAGGCCATAACTCCAAATTTTTTGGTCATTCTTGTTTATATTGGTCTCTATATGGTATAGGGATCATGCATATCAATTTTCATGAAGAAATTCAATGGGGAAGTCATCTGATCAAGGGTTGACTTTCTAAGCAAGTCAGTGCAAAATCAGGGCATCTGAGGCCCCCAATGACCCAACCAAAGGGTGTTCTTCATCATTTTGATTGTGTATGATCTTTATTTGATCATAGAAGATGTTGGAAGTTCACAAAATTGAAGAATTTCAAGTCATTTGCAAAGTTGACTTTTTGGGAAAGTTTGACTTTTAATGAAATTGCCATTTTGGGAAACTTTTTCAACCCTTGATTTTTTATTCAAAAATGCTTCAAATGAAAAAACTTTGGTCATGAAAGTTGTAGAATGGATCATTCCCTTTTCAAAAAGTACAAGAACGTGACCTAATTCATTTTGGATCAAAAGTTATGGCTTGTCAAAGTTGGGAAAAATCACATAATTTCAAGTTATGCACCAAAGAGGGAAACTTGCAAATTCTTGTACCAAGGCAATTTGTGACTTCTAATTGATGTCTAACCTTTACACAAACATCATACATGACTCAAACTTCAGATTGGCCCAAGAATTTCTTAAGTTCCATGCCCTAAACTTCAAGAATTACAAAAGGGGCCAAAGTTGTGACAATTTGCAAAAGGGATCAAAACTTCTCATCCACTTGCCTCAGTTCATAAAATCTGATCCAAAAGCATTCCTTGATCCTTGCTGAACTCAACCATGCTCCTATCCTAGCCTGCCACTTGCCCATACCTCCAAGTACAACTTGCTTGACTTTTTGCAACTTGAAGCCATACCAATCCCACAGTGACACAACCACTCTCTGCCCAATCCAGACCTTACAAACACATCCCAAGGCTTCATTTTCATAAGACACACAAGCCTGAAAGAACCAAGAAGACAGCTCTCTCATTTTCACCCCATTTTGCAAAAGCTTTCGAAACACTCTCCACAAGCTGCAAACACACAAACCAACTTCACAAATCAACTCAGCATACTTCACTGATCAGAAACCACCCATCACCATAGCCTGAAACTCCCAGAAACCAAGATACGATTTCTCTCCCCCTTTGAGCATAACTTCAGCAATCTTCCAAACCACCCATTATAAACTTCAAACAAGCATTAAAAGCTTCTCAGGAGGTCCATTGGAGGTGATTGGAAGCAAGGAATCAGCCAGAAAGTGCCAGAAATCAAAGCTTCGATTCAGGTAGCCATGGAAATTCATTTTTCCAGAACTCCTTTCTCTTGTTTCTAAAATGATCTGCATGCTTCCCTGAGTCCACTGAACATTTTATTTTTGAAAATGATTGAGTTTTGAGGTTGTATGCTTGATCTGAAAGTTTGCCCGAAAAAATGTTCTTGCTTGTTTCTCTTGATTCAATGAGAATAAATGTTGTTTGAGTTAGGGTTTAGGTTTAGGGATGTTCATAGATTGATTCTGGAGAGTTTGGTGATGATTTGATGCGTATTCAGTGAGATAGTGGTTTTGGCTTGCCGGAGAAGATGACCGGAACACTGTTCCGGTCATCTGAAAGTCATTAGGGTTAATTAATTAGGGTTTAGTCTTAATTGCGTGAATTTGAATCTTGGCCATCCAGATGCGCGCCAAGTCCACTCCCGCGCGTGTGAGTTTGAATACTGGCCATTGATCAGGTTGACTTTCTCATTTTCAGTTTAATTTCATTTTATTTTTCATTTTATTTGATTTGTTTTGTTCATTTTATTAAAAATAGTAAAACATTTTGAAAAATTCTGAAAATTTTTATACAATCTTTTATTAATTTTCAGAAACCAAAAACATTTTTATTTTTATTTTTTGCATTAAAAAATATTTTTAAATCATTTAAAAGATTATTTTTAATTAATTAATGAGAATTAATTAATTAAAAATACTTTTAAGTATTTAAAAATCACCAAAAAAATTCATGAGACATTTTAAATCATTTAGAAACATTGTCCAACCTTCAAACCAAATTTATTTTTTGATCTTGATGACTTTTGATAATTTTCCATGGAATTAATTTCAGTTCAAAGCATTATTTTGATCCAATGTTCAAAAATTCATTACTGCCTAGTCTTTGAGAGTTTGACTTTGATTCTTTTTGCATTGCATCTTGCATATCATGTAGTTTATAGGGTTAAATTGGCATGATTTGATCTTGCATTTTCATTTTGTTTGACATTTTTCTTGACAAGGTACCTTAAAACCCTAGCAATCTTGAGAAATCCGTAACCCTCATTAGGTTAAGAATTGGATCCCCTCCTTTGGGCAGTGAGTTTGTATAGGTTTAGGGTTTCTTTGAATGCATTTTCAATTTTTTATCATGATGTTTGCTTCTGGTTTTGATTTTTGTATTGTGCATTGATCATAAACCCTAATTTGGGCTTCCTTTTGCATTCATCTTGCATTTGCTTGCACCCCATGACTTGCCATGACATTTTATGCATCCATTTGATTCATTTGACATCTTAAGACATATGAGAATTATGTTTGGTCATTGCCTCTTCCATTTTCCATGTTGTATGTCATTTGCATTCCATAACCTTTCATGTATATTCATGGTTCTAAGCATGCTTCTCTTGCATCCATATGTTTGTATGATTATCCTCATGCCTTGTTTCATGTTTGCATCATATCATAGCATCATTAGCATCATACTTATGCTTCTGGTTTTGGTTTGCATCATCACATTGCATTGCATTTCATTCTTTTTGCTAACTTTTCAGGTGGTAAGTTCTTTGAGAAGTGAATTTGCCTTCACTTCTCACATTTTCTTTTCATCTCCTCTTATGCATCATTGCTACATTTTGTTTTGTGATTAGATTGAGCTTGCTCTTTCTTCTTCTTCTTACTTTCTTTCCTCAAGTGACTTGTCTTCTTAAATGAAGCAAGTTACTTTGCTTCTCTTTGTTCCTTTCATCTGCTTCCTGGTGGTTCCTCTGAAGATCTTTCTTGTAAACCTCACAAACCTTAGGAACAACCAAGCATGACAATAATTAGGGTTTTGATAAGTCCCCCCCACTTAGATTTTACCTTTGTGTCTCATTAAGTCTTCTCTTCTCACCTCGTAATCAGGGACTAAACCCTAAAGGTTTTAAGGCTTTGTGATTAAGCTTTATGCCTGCATCCTTCTATTAGGATGGAGTGTATAACTTTAATCCTAAGTGTTAAACCCTTAATGTGTTTAAATCCTTTAATCAATTCATCTAATAATCATAAAGACATCAAGCTTGTAACTTGGGCCTTGCATTAGGGTTCTAATTCTTCCTTAATTGGTTAAGAAGGACTAACCCTAGTGTTAATGGACAAGTCCCCCTCAAGTTGTCTTACAAACCCTAAAACTCACTTCATCATCTTATCATTATCTAAAATCCACTTAATGAAGGTTTTGTTTTGTCATGAGTTTAATCCCTAATCATGGATTAAGTTGAGGAGCTTTCCTCAGCTTAAACATTCTCATATATTATCCTTCTATTAGGATGGTGTAATGAGTTTGTTTAATCCCTGATTATGGCTTAACCTCATTACTCAACACTAAACAAAAACACCAAAAACATCTAAATAATCACAAGTAGGTTAATGATCTTAATCTTACACCATGGTGATTAAGTGTGAGATGCTGACTTCACACTTAAGGTATTCTCATTACCCCTAATCAGAGGGAAGATGTGATGAGTTTACTAACCCATTGGTTTAGGCATAAGCTCATTAACTTATGACAAACTTTCAAAAGCAATAAAAGACTGAAAACACAAAAACAAGCAATAATCGTCTCCTCCAGGATTCTTTTCTCATCATCTTCACTCATAAACGAGGACTCGCTTCTCCCGTCTAATGCAAGACAGTTTGCACCTGAGCCAGACAGGTCATACACTTGAGCATAGACAAGTAAGCAGTTCACAAGTAAATTCATCTTTCAGTCTCTTTGGGTCGAACTACGGTGTTCTGACTTCCTCATTGCACGAGAGGATACGTAGGCAGAACTTAACAGTTATCGAACAAAAGTCTCTGTATATTCCCCCTCCTTCTAGCATTATTCTTATAGCCTCATGATCTTGAGCATCTTATTCCTTTTCTTACACTGACACTGTACATTTATACACTTCACATTTTTCTTTACACTGACATTTGCATTCTTTCCAGCTTTGATACACAAATTGCACTGACACTACCCCTTTAAAACACAAATCTTTTAAGCGTGGATCCCGTCGAGTACGACGGACAATCTGGGTGCTAATACCTTCCCAGGTTGTAACCAACCCCCTTTCTCAGTCTCTCTGGTTCGCAACCGTCTTATCCATATCTTTCTAGGTCTATGCAGCATTACCTTTCCTCCGGGATAAAAATGCATAGCTGGCGACTCTTTTCATTTCATCCTTTCGCCGACCGTTCGCGTCTGTACCTCATTTGAGCTCAGTCTCATCTGTTGGGAGCGACAGCTTGGCGACTCTGCTGGGGAAACTTATACTGTAACCAGGGCTTCTGGTTCTTTTTGTGGGTTCCTCCTAGCGCTTGTTTGATTTGTGTTTACTGGGGTGTTATGTGCTATTTGTGTGTGTGTATTTTTTTTATTGCTTTATGTACAGTTTTGTTTATTGCTTCCTTTACAGCTTTACATATATCATGCTGTCATACTGTTCTGGCTGGATCTGGTTTTGTTGCTTTGGTGGGTGGGTTTCTATTGAGAGTTGAGGTCCTATACCTGGGACCTGAGTGACACCTAGGCTAGAGTGGTTCATGTTCTTTCCCATTCCATTTCGGTCTGGTGCGGGAATATGAAACACGGTTCAGATATGGGTTTCTTCTTGAGAACTCTGTGCTACAGATCTCCTGTAGTGCTAGGGCTATCTGGGAAGCCTGCTAAGTCTGGATGACCTTTAGTATTGACCTTCAGAAACTAAGGTGAATTAGAGGAGGATCCTTTATGGTTATTGTAAACACTGTACCTCCAGGTTAGAAGTGTTTACACTTCTCATAACTGATCCAAGTTTGAGGATCCTTGTTTTAGAACACCACCTGTGAGGGGGTTGGGCTGTTTACAGGTTTGCAGGTACCCTTGACCTCAGCATACCCTGTTACTTTGTTTTGATTAAGAGTACTCCATTTTGGGACAGTTCTTGTGATTTTAACCCTGGACATGTGACTCTTTATTTGAGTCCCCCACCTTGGTTACTGGCCTTATGAACCTCCATCTGGATTTCTTGGACATACATGGACTTATATCAAGGCAGTTAATCAGATCCAGCTTGATCACAAACCCTTTCATATCATTTGCATACATCATCATTGCATCATTTAACATGTGTTTATTTGTTTTTCAGGGTATCCTTATCATATTTTGGCTTGGTTTTGACCCCATCATCAGCATAGGCCCCTGTTCATCAGCTACCTGCTTCAGTCACCTGCATCACCAGCATCAGTGGCCCATCTTCTAGTATCAGTCATCATCATCAGCATCTGTTTCAGCTCTTCATCAGCAAGCATGGCACCCAAGAAAAGCAACATCTCATATCATTTCTTTGAGCCTGAACTGACTGGCATCAGGAAGATCCAGGCCCTTATTACTCCAGACCATATACCACTATTTAGAGAACATTATGGAGGCATCCTTGATGTGGTTATGGATTTGGACCCTTCCCAGAGGAGCTTGATTCACACTTGTCTACAGTTCTATGATCCTCCCCTGAGGTGCTTCACCTTCCAGAATTTTCAGTTGGGACCCTTGTTGGAAGAGTATTCATCACTGATTGGTGTACCTGTCAGGGGTGGTGTTCCCTTCAACCCTGAAATGGCTTTTCCCAGCAATGAAGAAGTGGCAAAGGCACTATATTTGGAACCTGTTCTGATTGAGCAAAACATGACAACCAAGGCAGGAATCTCTGGTCTACATTTGGATTTCTTGACTTCTCAAGCCATCCTGAAGGCCTCCTTGGGAGAATGGAAGGCAGTCTGTGCATTATTAGCCCTCAACATATATGGGATTATATTATTTGCAGATGAGCCTAAGTTTATTAGCAAGAATTCCATTCACCTTTTCATTCTGAGGAACCCAGTGCCCACCTTACTGGGAGATTTCTATTACTCTGTTCACCAAAGGAATGAAAAGCAAAGAGGAAGGTTGGTGAGATGCTGTGCTCCCCTGTTCCATACCTGGCTGCTCAAACACTTGCCCAAGACTGATGCATTCTTGAATCCTCACCAACAGAAGAATTGGGCTAGAAGACTCATTGCTTTGACCTCAGATGACATCAGGTGGTGCACTCAGAGCACCAAGGGCAGGGACATCATTACTAGTTGTGGGCAGTTCCCCAATGTACCTCTGATAGGAGTGAAGGGTTGCATCAACTACAACCCTCTGTTGTTCAAAAGACAATTGGGCTATGCATTGGTCCACCCTCCTAGAGCACAAGACTTGGCTGAAACCCTTTATTGTGAGATTAAGCCTAATCTAGCTGTTGTCAGACAAGCATCCTGGGCTTGGGGCAATGTCCAGACCAAAGGGATGGCCATTCTTGGGAGATGCAACAATGTGGCCTCAGCACAGTATCATGAATGGTCTCATGCCAGGGCTCAAATCTCTGGGATGCCCTTCACCATTGAGGATGCACCTGGACCATCCACAGCACCACCTCCAGCCACTGTCAGCTTAGAGGAGTTTGAGAAACTGAAAGAGAGGAATGAGAATCTGACTCAGGCTCTACAGAAGACCCTCTGGGAGAGGAGTGATGGTCTTCTGGACATTGAAAGGCTAGAGAAGTTAAAGGTGGAGCATCTAGCCAGGATTGAGAAGTCAGAGGACTACATCAAGAAGTCAAGGGCTGGAGAGCAGATTCTGAAGAATGCCTGTAAAGAGGCCCAGTTCCAGAAGGCTAGGACTGACTTATATCTGAAAGAGAGTCAAGCTAGGTGGGTCCGGATCACTGAAGCTCGTACTCAGGAAGATAAGAGGACCCAGGACAAGATTGAGCAGTTGGAGGCTAATGCAAGGAAGCAACAGGAAGCCCTGCTAGCAGCCCAGAAAGAGATCTCAGAGTTGAAGATTAGGGCTGGTGTGAAGAGGTCAAGGGACCAAAGCAGGCACAAGAGGTTGACCACTGCTATCACCACCAGGAATCTCCTTATCAGGAACCTCACAGAGCATCCAGCTGACCCTGTAACTGAATCACTTCTGAAGGAAGTTCAGGAGGATGAGTTTGGTCTTGGTGTCTGACTTTTGCTTGTTGTTGCTTTCATTTCATGTACTTTTCTTTTTTATGTTATATTTTGACCCCTCAGGGGCATGTATTGTAAGAAACAAACTATGTATTATTTCCTGTTTGTAATATATCCATTAGTTTGTTTCATTTGAATCTCTCTCTCAAAGCAACATCAAAAGCATCTTCCTCAAGGGCCTGGAAAGGTCAAAACCAAATGCCAAGACGGATACCTTGGAAACAAATAAGCATACTGCATTGCATACTAACCTTTTATTTGTTTTGTAGGTTTTTGTTTTGTTTGTTACTAACTCTGTCGTGATCTCATGAACTATTGCTCGCCGTCGGGTGTTCCCACTCAACCGTCCGCACAGATGTCCTACCCGCAACAACCTTTCGGGTATACAGATGGACCAGGTACAACAGGATCTTATAGAGGTCAGGACTCAAATGGCCAATGAGAGGTTGGAAATGAGAAATCAGATGACTCAGTTCATGGAGGTGATGAATGGGTTTGCACAGAGCCAAGAAATATTAAGGGCCTTAGTAGAAAGGCAGACTCAGGAAGACCCCCACCTGGGGACTGGAGGAACAAGCAATAATGAGAGGGTTCAGCCTCATGTCAACCCACCTGTGTTTGGGCCCCACCTTCATCCAGAGATCAACATCCCTGCTAATGTACAAGGGAATGCTACTACAGGTAGAGTACTACAAGAAGACCCCCAAGAAGATCAGTTCACTGTGATGGGAGCTGGGGATGAAGCCTATGACAGAAGACTAGATGAAATTGCTGAGAAATTAAGATCCTTGGAGTCTCAAAACTCCTTGGGTTTTGATGTTATGGACATGGGCTTAGTGGACGGGGTAAGAATACCTCACAAGTTTAAGCCTCCGTGCTTTGAGAAGTACAACGGAACTTCCTGTCCACGAACCCACTTACAATCCTTTCTGGGGAGGTTGAAGGCGTACACCATGGATGAAAAACTGTGGATGTTTTATTTCGAGGACAGTTTAACAGGAGCTTCAAGGGAATGGTACTCTCATTTGATCAGAGCAACCATCAGATGCTGGAAAGACCTGGCGGAGGCCTTCATTAAACAATACCAGTACAACATGGATATGGCTCCTAACAGGACCCTCCTGATGGGAATGTCCCAGTCATCCAGAGAAAGCTTCCGGGAATACGCCTAGAGGTGGAGACAGCTTGCTGCTGCTGTCCAGCCACCCATGTCGGAAAGGGAAATGGCCGACATGTTTATGAACACCCTCCAAGGGACATACAATGATAGGCTAGCTGCCTTTTCTTCCACCAGCTTCGCTGATGTAGTTATAGCTGGAGAAAGAATTGAGAGCCTTCTAAAGATGGGTAAGATTTCCGACAATGGAGCGAGCTCGTCCAGCAACCCCAGAAAGCCTTTTGTGGGCCCAAGAAGAACTGGTGAGACTAATGCTATCCATACCAGCAGGGGCAGACCCCAGTATGTTCATAGGTCAGTGGCAGCTGTCACCATTCCTGCTCCAATTCATCCACAACCAGCATACCAACCACAGCAACAACCCCACTACCAGCAACAAGCTCAGTATCCACCTCAGAGAAATTATAACAACAACAACAACACCAGCAACAACAATCAGCAAAGACCTTTTCAACAGAGACCATCTCAGGCCAATAGGGTGATTGATCCGATCCCTATGCCTTATGCCGCGTTATTGCCACAACTCCTGAAACTCAACCTAGTTGAGCTAAGGACATTGGCACCTCCAGATCCTGCCAGTCTACCCAGAAATTATGACGCCAGCGCCAGATGTGCCTTTCACTCCAACGCACCTGGCCACAGTACAGAGAAGTGCAGAGCTTTGCACATGAAAGTGCAGGATCTAGTGGATTCCAAAGCTCTAAACTTTGCACCCCCGCCAAATGTCAGTAAAAACCCTATGCCCAACCACGGAGGACCCAGAATTAATGCTATTGAGGAAGACAAGCCGTCTTTCTTGATAACCAGTGTGGGGCAGATTAGGACACCCCTGGTAGAGATTAAAGCTCAACTCCTTGAATGCCAGATGTTCCCCGGGTGTGAGCTCGGGTGCGGTTATTGCAACATTTCGGTAAATGGGTGTGAAAACCTGAGAAGCGGCATAAATGGTCTCATCCAGAGTGGCTTACTTCAAATCACAACATCAACACCTCCAAATCCAGCAATCTCCTTAACAACAATTCCCGAAGCTTCTACAACTGCAACAACAATTGTTCTAAACAACTCTTCAATCTCATCAACAAATGCTTCATCTGTCACTTCAACGGACCAAATATCAACATCCATCTCTTCTACAACTTCAACACCCATCCAGTCAACAGTGCCTCCTACAACATCAACAGCAAATAATGAAAGTGTCTCAACGGTTACAATATATTATGATCCTGCCAATGTTCCTGCCAACAACTCACAAAACGCCACTCCTATCAGAGCACCAATTACAATATACTATGATCCACATACTATCATGGTCCCTTCTGCAGCTGCCATCAGTCCAGTCACTATCACAGTGCCTGGGCCAGTTCCTTATGAAAGCAATAATGCCATCCCTTGGCATTACGGCTCGGATCTATAATGCGAAGGACAGAAAATCACTTTGGAATCATCAACTTCTTCACCACAAATAGACAATGTGGGGGGAGGCGGAGGCTTCACTCGAAGCGGACGTCTCTTTGCCCCGCAAATTCCAAGACCCAATGCCGAAGCAGAAGCTGCTGCCAAGGCAAAAGGGAAGAGTATGGTGCAAGAAGAACAAGTTTCTAAAGAAGCTTTAAAGACCCCTTTTGATCAGGAGGTTGATGAATTCATGAGAATCATCAAGAAAAGTGATTACAAGATAGTGGACCAGCTTCACCAGACACCTTCCAAAATCTCCATTTTATCATTGCTAATGTGCTCCGAGGCTCATCGGAACGCACTATTAAAAGTCTTGCACGCAACTTATATGCCAGAGGAGATTACCGTCAATCAGTTAGAGGCAGTGGTTGGAAACGTCAACGCTAGTCATGGACTAGGATTTACCAACACTGATTTGACGACGGAAGGTCGCAATCACAACAAGGCGTTGCATATTACCTTGGAGTGCAAGGGTGCAGTTCTTTCTCATGTATTAGTGGACACAGGGTCATCCCTCAATGTCCTACCTAAGAAGGCCCTTGTGAAGCTGGAGTATGAAGGATTGGCATTACGCCCCAGCAACTTGGTAGTGAGAGCCTTTGACGGTTCTAAGAGATCAGTTCTGGGAGAGATTGAGTTGCCTATAATGATTGGCCCACAAACTTTCAAAACGACCTTCTTCGTGATGGATATATAGCCTGCCTACAGCTGTCTATTGGGTAGACCATGGATACACGCCGTTGGCGCCATGACGTCAACCCTTCACCAGAAGTTAAAATTCGAGTGGGAAGGCCAAGTCGTTACTATTTGTGGAGAGGAAGATATCTTTATTAGCCATCTGGCTACATACAAATACATTGAGATGGATGGGGAGATCCATGAAACTATGAGTCAAGGGTTTGATGCCTTGAACATAAATGAAACATCCGCTGTACCTGGAACCTCAATGACATCTTATCAGCAAGCCCGGAAGGTTGTTGAAGAGGGGACTGCCCAAGGCTGGGGAAGTTGCTGCCCGTAGAGAAGAAGGAGGATAGATTTGGGTTGGGTTACAAACCAACTCAACAAGATCAAGCAGAGGCTGCTAAGAAGCCCAATTTTGTCAGTGGGGGGATGCTCACCCCAGATGCAGTGAACAACTTGGAAGACGAGGATGAAAGCGACCGCAACCTGGAGAGCTGGATACGTCCAAGGATCCCGGGGAGCCAAGTCCTTAACTGGTCTTCCCAGGAAATTATAAGAGTTACTCCTGCAGAGTAATTATTATTTCCTGTATTTTTAAGCATGCATCAAGTCTTGCATCTTGCCCAAGATGACAAGACTCATTTTGTAATCGGGCCATCTGTAAATTTGTGCAAATAGATCAATCAATGATATCAGACATCTTTTGCAAATGAGTCTTTTTTCTTTTCCACTCACTGTTTTTCCATTTTTCTTTTTGTACAAAAATAAATGGCAATGTTTTCAAAATGATAAATTCATTTCACTCTTTCTAAACAAGATTAAAATCGAATCACTAAAATGAACAAATCTGAACCCTTGCAGAGAGTGCCTTTCAGACCGCACCGACAATAACACGGCTATGACTTCGTATAACTTTGACAATCCAATCAATCAAGCTGATGAAGGGGTTGAAGAAGAGTATGAGCTTCCTGAAGAGCTAGCCAGGTTGTTGAGACAAGAGGAAAAGGTTATCACTCCTCATCAGGAGGAGGTCGAGACGATTAATCTTGGTACAGATAAAGTTGTGAAAGAGGTTAAGATCGGGGCCTGCTTACAAGACTCAGTGAAGAGACAACTGATTGACCTGCTTCAGGAATATGTGGATGTGTTTGCTTGGTCTTATCAGGATATGCCAGGGTTGGATACCGACATTGTTATTCACAAGCTGCCTTTAAGAGTAGATTGCCCGCCGGTTAAACAGAAATTGCGCCGTACTCGCCCAGACATGGCAATGAAAATCAAAGAAGAGGTACAAAAGCAGTGGGACGCCGGATTCCTTGTTGTAACTAGCTATCCACCGTGGGTTGCTAATATAGTACCTGTGCCTAAGAAGGACGGCAAAGTAAGGATGTGTGTTGACTACCGGGATCTGAACAGAGCCAACCCGAAAGATGACTTCCCATTACCTCACATCGATGTATTGGTGGATAACACGGCTCAGTTCTCGGTATTCTCCTTCATGGACGGATTTTCAGGGTATAATCAGATCAAGATGTCACCTGAAGACATGGAGAAGACAACCTTCATCACACCTTGGGGCACGTTCTGTTACAAGGTGATGCCATTCGGACTGAAGAATGCTGGTGCAACACATCAACGGGCTATGGTGACATTATTCCACGATATGATCCATAAAGAAATCGAATGTTATGTGGATGACATGATTGCCAAGTCCCTCACCGAAGAAGATCACCTGGTGAATCTGTTGAAGCTATTCGAACGTCTGAGGAAGTACCAGCTAAAGTTAAACCCCAACAAGTGCACATTCGGGGTGCGATCTGGTAAGCTGCTGGGATTTATTGTAAGCGAGAAAGGGATTGAAGTTGACCCTGACAAAGTCAAAGCTATTCAAGAAATGCCTGCACCGAAGACAGAAAAAGAAGTTCGAGGGTTCTTAGGTCGATTGAACTACATTTCACGGTTCATATCTCACCTTACAGCAACTTGCAAACCCTTGTTCAAACTGTTAAGAAAAGAACAAACGGTCAGGTGGAACGAAGACTGCCAGAAGGCTTTTGACAAGATCAAGGAATACTTACAAGAGCCTCCAATCCTTATGCCTCCAGTTGAAGGAAGACCTCTAATAATGTACTTGACAGTATTAGAAGAGTCAATGGGGTGTGTGCTGGGCCAGCATGACGAGTCTGGTCGAAAAGAGTATGCAATATACTACCTAAGCAAAAAGTTTACCGATTGTGAACAACGTTATTCACTGCTCGAGAAAACTTGTTGTGCTTTAGCGTGGGCTGCTCGCCGACTGAGACAGTATATGTTGACCCACACTACCTTATTGATCTCAAAGATGGACCCAGTCAAGTACATATTTGAGAAGCCAGCGCTTACCGGACGGGTTGCAAGATGGCAAATGATCCTCACAAAATATGACATTCAATACACATCTCAGAAAACCATCAAAGGCAGTGTATTGTCTGATTACCTTGCTGAGCAACCCATTGATGATTACCAGCCTATGAGATTTGACTTCCCTGACGAAGACATCATGTTCATAAAAGCAAAAGATCATGAAGAGCCTGTTCACACTGAAGGGCCTGACCCGGAAGAAGAATGGACTATGATGTTTGACGGGGCTGTTAATATGAATGGTCGTGGTGTTGGTGCAGTGCTCATTACACCTAAAGGGGTTCACATGCCTTTCTCGGCAAAACTCACTTTCAACTGCACTAACAACGAAGCTGAATACGAAGCCTGTATTATGGGTCTTGAGGAAGCCATTAACCTCAGGATCAAGACTTTGACTGTGTTCGGAGATTCAGCTCTGGTAGTTAATCAAACCAACGGCAAATGGTACACACACCAGGACCATCTGATACCTTACAGGGATTATACAAGGAGGTTATTGACTTTCTTTACAACGGTCAAGCTTGAGTATATCCCTCGAGACGAGAATCAGTTTGCAGATGCTCTGGCTACCATCTCATCCATGATCAAAGTTCAAGCAGCCAACTTTGTACCTCAAATTCCAGTATCCAGACTTGACAGACCAGCATATGTGTTTGCAACGGATGTTGTCAAAGATGATAAGCCTTGGTTCCATGACATTAAGTGCTTCTTGGAGGACCAAACATACCCACCTGGGGCATCTTCCAATGATAAGAAGACTTTAAGAAGACTTGCTGGTAGTTTCTTTCTGAACACTGACGGTTCCCTGTACAAGAGAAACTTTGATATGGTACTCCTCAGATGCGTTGATAGAACAGAAGCAGACTTGTTGATGCACGAGGTGCACGAAGGATCCTTTGGTACCCATGCTGGAGGACATGCAATGGCCAAGAAGTTTCTAAGATCAGGTTATTACTGGATCACAATGGATGCCGACTGTTGTGCCTACGCCAGAAAATGCCATAAATGCCAGATTTATGCGGATAAGGTGCATGTGCCACCCAATCCTTTGAATGTGATGTCGTCACCCTGGCCCTTTGCTATGTGGGGCATTGACATGATTGGCAAGATTGAACCGACCGCTTCCAACGGCCACAGATTCATCCTGGTTGCTATTGACTATTTTACCAAGTGGGTTGAAGCAGCTTCCTATGCAAACGTTACAAGGCAAGTGGTAGCCAGATTTCTGAAGAGAGATATCATCTGTCGATACGGAGTTCCCGAGCGAATCATTACTGATAATGGTTCCAACTTAAACAAAAAAATGATGGCAAAACTGTGTCGGGACTTCAAGATCCAACACCACAATTCTTCTCCTTACAGGCCAAAGATGAATGGCGCTGTTGAGGCAGCTAATAAGAATATCAAGAAGTTTGTGCAGAAGATGGTAGTCACCTACAAAGACTGGCATGAGATGCTACCGTTTGCCTTGCATGGGTACCGCACGTCAATCAGAACATCCACTGGGGCAACACCGTATCAGCTTGTGTATGGTATGGAAGCAGTCCTACCAGTTGAAGTTGAACTACCCTCCTTATGGGTACTGATGGATGTTAAGCTGAACGAAGCAGAATGGGTCCGATCCCGATACGAACAGCTGAGTCTGATTGAAGAGAAGAGATTGGCTGCAATCTGTCATGGGCAGCTGTATCAGAAAAGAATGAAGAGAGCCTTCGATCAGAAAGTCAGGCACCGAGAGTACCAAGTAGGAGATCTTGTGCTGAAAAGAATCCTCCCTCCTCATACAGACCATAGGGGCAAGTGGACTCCGAATTATGAAGGACCATTTGTAGTAAAGAAAGTTTTCTCGGGTGGAGCTCTGATGCTCAGCACTATGGATGGTGAAGACTTCCCGTCCCCTGTAAATTCAGATGCAGTTAAAAAATACTTCGCATAAAAATGACCCGCTGGACACAAAAACAAAATGTAAGTCCAGGAAAAAATAGGGCATCCCGGCGAGTCAAAAACAGAATAAAAGACTCGGGCAAAAATAAGGGAAAATGAACAAAAAATGTACACCCGCTGAGTTGAAAAGCCGCATTAGACAACTCAGGCAAAAATGGGTATCCCGATGGATTGAAAACCCGAAAGGGCGATCCATGCAAAACAAGGGAATATGCGAACAACTGTATTCTGAATTCGTCTGTATCACCTACAACTTGGCAAACCTCGAAAGGATCAAGCTTCACTCAGAATCAGCCTCCTTCAAAAAGCAAGACGAGAAGAACGTCAAATGTCATACGAGTCATAGCCAAAGGGAAGCTCCTCGAAGCGACATCAACATTACCAGCATTTTGTTTCTCAATTTGTAACAATCTCCTCATTTTAGGAGATATGCTTCTTTGACTGTATCTTGCCAATTCAGGGCATTTGAATTAATAAAATCAGATTTTTAGTCACACGTCTCGTACTCTTTTATTTGCAAAAATGTCTGATGTCACTAATATATCGATTGCATAAATACAGATGCGTCATTCTGAAACTACGTGCTTGCAGGAAATATACTTACTCCAGGAGTGTCTGAACTCTCATGGCGGGATCCAGTAAAGGATACCTCGGGATTACTTGTGCGTCCCTCTGTCTTTGCAGGATTGCAGGTATTCAAAAGCGCAACACGGGGCATGTAAGCTTCATCCCAGCAAGCTGGCAAGTCAGCACTAACTCAGTCTTAGAACCCAAAGTGTTTTCTCCCCAGTTGAGTTGCCACTTGTTACTTCTCCCAACCGAGGTGCCAATCATTCTTCCTCCTCAGCTAAGTACAAAAGCCAGGGAACCATCTCCCCACAAAGTTTCAGCCTCTATCCAGAAGAGTAACGCATGAAGGAATCACAACAGAGTGACGAAAGCTTCTACAAACCCCAGCTGGGTCCCTCATTACCAAGGATGGGTCTATCATTGACCCATTTCCCAAGCAGAATCATCTCATCAGATCTACCAATGATCTCATCCCAGCTGGGATGTCCACTTCAAACAGATCGACCAGAGATCTTCACGGCAACGGGATCCGAATCCCGGATTGGTATCCTTGCATAATCATAGCATTCGCATCATATTTTCCTCACAGAGCGTAGCATTCCGTCTAATACGGAGCATTACGGCAAAAATCAAACATATTGCATAATCATAAGCCATGTTCTGAATCAAACACCTGTGAATATTGATAATCCATCAACAATATACAGAAAACTTCCCCAGATTCCCCAGCAGAGAGCTAAAGCTAAAGCATTTGCCCTACACTCATAAATACAAATACACACTCCTTTTGACACACGTCCGTGTCATCATTCCCCAGTAAAGTCGCCCGAGCAATCTTTACAAACAGACCACCCGTATTACAGATACTTCTTGACACCCGTCTGTGTCATACCCCCAGCAGAAAGCCAAAGCGTCCCCTTTTGCACTCACAGATGCTTATATATATATAACTTTCTTGACATCCGTCCGTGTCACTTTCCCCAGCACAGTAACATAAACACTTTGTATATCAGATTATGTTTATACTATACTCTTCTCCTTTTGACACTCGTCCATGTCACTCTCCCCAGCAGGTTAAACACTCATCCATACTTATTTCTCAGATACTCGTCCGTATCTTATATATCATCTCAGATTCGACACTAGTCCTTGTTCTTTGTTAACCAGTTGGTACTCGTCCGTACCATCATCTCAGAACATGTGTCAAGCGTTTGTTTCTACCTCATGCTCGTCCGTATCATAGTCTTAAGGATGCTCGTCCGCATCTTTAATCCATACACTGTGTCAAACACTTTTGTCTTCTTGAATATAGACACTTGTCTGTGTCTATTATTCCCCAGAAGAGTCCCCTCAGATTCAACACTCGTCCGTGTTCCTTGTTAACCAGTTGATACTCATCCGTATCATCATCTCTGAACACGTGTCAGTATTTGTTTCTACGCGATACTCGTCCGTATCGTAGTCTTAGGGATGCTCGTCCGCATCTTTAATCTATACACAGCGTCAAAACACTTATACCCTTTATTTCTTGGATATAAACACTCGTCCGTGTTTACTATTCCCCAGTTGATCGCCAGCAAAGCAAATTTTCTTTGTTATCTGACATTCGTCCTATGTCATGATAAACCCTGAAAGCAGCCGTACCCTGCTAGGTGATCTTCCTTCACCTCTTGATGATCGTCCTTCATCATGCTCATCCGATGGCCGTCCCCATCGTTGACCTTTTCTATCCGACATTCGTCTTATGTCATGATATTTAGCAGCCGTCCCCTGCTAGGTGATCGTCCTTCACCTTTTGATGATCGTCCTTCATCATTTTATCCGATGGCCGTCCCCATCGTTGATCTTGTTATCTGACATTCGTCCTATGTCATGATAAACCTCGAGAGCAGCCGTCCCCTGCTAGGTGATCGTCCTTCACCTCTTGATGATCGTCCTTCATCATGCTCATCCGATGGCCGTCCCCATCGTTGACCTTTTATCCGGCATTCGTCCTATGTCGCGATATTTTCGGCAGCCGTACCCTGCCAGGTGATCGTCCTTCACCTTTGATGACCGTCCCTCATCATTATTCTTTATCCCGATGGCCGTCCCCGTCGTGGTATCTTTTCCTTTTCCTGATGATCGTCCTTCATCAGTTTAGCCCGATGGCCGTCCCCATCGTTGTTTACATTACTTTATGAACCTGATGGCCGTCCCCATCATTTTTCATTAATCCCCAGAGAATCTTATAGCTTTATTTGATGTCCGTCCCCATCATAATCCCTCTTATCCCCAGCATGTCGGCCGTCCCCGTCATTGCTTTATTTCCCGCATTTTTTTTCCAGCATGTCGGCCGTCCCCGTCATTGCTCTTTCCCCAGCATTCGTCCTCTGCTCGACGGTCGTCCTCCGTCGCCTATACTTTACAATATACTTTATTTCCTTTTACAATCTATATCCCTTTTCTTCTTCATTCTGTGAGTGCAAATTTTGGACTGTCTTTGGTATTCAACCACAAGTTATCTTGTTTGCCTGTTAAGCCGTTGCTTACATCCGGCACAGCTAACTCATGTTTGAATAGGGGCAGCTGTAAACACCCCAAATTTGCCCTCACCCATTCACACCATGGCTTGTGATCCCCTCATATGCATAAGCTCAATCATATCATCTCATATCACATTTTTGCTTCATTGCACTGGTTCTAAGTCATCTGCATCTAGGGTTTGTGATCTGAGCAATCCAAGAGCTTCTTGAGCCACTCCAAAGGTCATCAATCACTTCAAAGGGGTCCATATATGTTCAAGCATCATATTATATCCTCTCAAAGTCAAGAATGTCAAAGAATCACAAGAACTGGAAATGGCATGGAAGTAGAGCCAGGTTTAACTGCACAAATGACCTAGAATTAAGGTTTTGGTTTCAGAGGCCATAACTCCAATTTTTTTGGTCATTCTTGTTTCTATTGGTCTCTATATGGTATAGGGATCATGCATATCAATTTTCATGAAGAAATTCAATGGGGAAGTCATCTGATCAAGGGTTGACTTTCTAAGCAAGTCAGTGCAAAATCAGGGCATCTGAGGCCCCCAATGACCCAACCAAAGGGTGTTCTTCATCATTTTGATTGTGTATGATCTTTATTTGATCATAGAAGATGTTGGAAGTTCACAAAATTGAATAATTTCAAGTCATTTGCAAAGTTGACTTTTTGGGAAAGTTTGACTTTTAATGAAATTGCCATTTTGGGAAACTTTTTCAACCCTTGATTTTTGATTCAAAAATGCTTCAAATGAAAAAACTTTGGTCATGAAAGTTGTAGAATGGATCATTCCCTTTTCAAAAAGTACAAGAACATGACCTAATTCATTTTGGATCAAAGGTTATGGCTTGTCAAAGTTGGGAAAAATCACATAATTTCAAGTTATGCACCAAAGAGGGAAACTTGCAAATTCTTGTACCAAGGCAATTTGTGACTTCTAATTGATGTCTAACCTTTACACAAACATCATACATGACTCAAACTTCAGATTGGCCCAAGAATTTCTTAAGTTCCATGCCCTAAACTTCAAGAATTACAAAAGGGGCCAAAGTTGTGACAATTTGCAAAAGGGATCAAAACTTCTCATCCACTTGCCTCAGTTCATAAAATCTGATCCAAAAGCATTCCTTGATCCTTGCTGAACTCAACCATGCTCCTATCCTAGCCTGCCACTTGCCCATACCTCCAAGTACAACTTGCTTGACTTTTTGCAACTTGAAGCCATACCAATCCCACAGTGACACAACCACTCTCTGCCCAATCCAGACCTTACAAACACATCCCAAGGCTTCATTTTCATAAGACACACAAGCCTGAAAGCACCAAGAAGACAGCTCTCTCATTTTCACCCCATTTTGCAAAAGCTTTCGAAACACTCTCCACAAGCTGCAAACACACAAACCAACTTCACAAATCAACTCAGCATACTTCACTGATCAGAAACCACCCATCACCATAGCCTGAAACTCCCAGAAACCAAGATACGATTTCTCTCCCCCTTTGAGCAGAACTTCAGCAATCTTCCAAACCACCCATTATAAACTTCAAACAAGCATTGAAAGCTTCTCAGGAGGTCCATTGGAGGTGATTGGAAGCAAGGAATCAGCCAGAAAGTGCCAGAAATCAAAGCTTCGATTCAGGTAGCCATGGAAATTCATTTTTCCAGAACTCCTTTCTCTTGTTTCTAAAATGATCTGCATGCTTCCCTGAGTCCACTGAACATTTTATTTTTGAAAATGATTGAGTTTTGAGGTTGTATGCTTGATCTGAAAGTTTGCCCGAAAAAATGTTCTTGCTTGTTTCTCTTGATTCAGTGAGAATAAATGTTGTTTGAGTTAGGGTTTAGGTTTAGGGATGTTCATAGATTGATTCTGGAGAGTTTGGTGATGATTTGATGCGTATTCAGTGAGATAGTGGTTTTGGCTTGCCGGAGAAGATGACCTGAACACTGTTCCGGTCATCTGAAAGTCATTAGGGTTAATTAATTAGGGTTTAGTCTTAATTGCGTGAATTTGAATCTTGGCCATCCAGATGTGCGCCAAGTCCACTCCCGCGCGTGTGAGTTTGAATACTGGCCATTGATCAGGTTGACTTTCTCATTTTCAGTTTAATTTCATTTTATTTTTCATTTTATTTGATTTGTTTTGTTCATTTTATTAAAAATAGTAAAACATTTTGAAAAATTCTGAAAATGTTTATACAATCTTTTATTAATTTTCAGAAACCAAAAACATTTTTATTTTTATTTTTTGCATTAAAAAATATTTTTAAATCATTTAAAAGATTATTTTTAATTAATTAATGAGAATTAATTAATTAAAAATACTTTTAAGTATTTAAAAATCACCAAAAAAATTCATGAGACATTTAAAATCATTTAGAAACATTGTCCAACCTTCAAACCAAATTTATTTTTTGATCTTGATGACTTTTGATAATTTTCCATGGAATTAATTTCATTTCAAAGCATTATTTTGATCCAATGTTCAAAAATTCATTACTGCCTAGTCTTTGAGAGTTGGACTTTGATTCTTTTTGCATTGCATCTTGAATATCATGTAGTTTATAGGGTTAAATTGGCATGATTTGATCTTGCATTTTCATTTTGTTTGACATTTTTCTTGACAAGGTACCTTAAAACCCTAGCAATCTTGAGAAATCCATAACCCTCATTAGGTTAAGAATTGGATCCCCTCCTTTGGGCAGTGAGTTTGTATAGGTTTAGGGTTTCTTTGAATGCATTTTCAATTTTTTATCATGATGTTTGCTTCTGGTTTTGATTTTTGTATTGTGCATTGATCATAAACCCTAATTTGGGCTTCCTTTTGCATTCATCTTGCATTTGCTTGCACCCCATGACTTGCCATGACATTTTATGCATCCATTTGATTCATTTGACATCTTAAGACATGTGAGAATTATGTTTGGTGATTTTCTCTTCCATTTGCCATGTTGTATGTCATTTGCATTCCATAACCTTTCATGTATATTCATGGTTCTAAGCATGCTTCTCTTGCATCCATATGTTTGTATGATTATCCTCATGCCTTGTTTCATGTTTGCATCATCTCATAGCATCATTAGCATCATACTTATGCTTCTGGTTTTGGTTTGCATCATCACATTGCATTCCATTTTCATTGCATTTCATTCTTTTTGCTAACTTTTCAGGTGGTAAGTTCTTTGAGAAGTGAATTTGACTTCACTTCTCACATTTTCTTTTCATCTCCTCTTATGCATCATTGCTGCATTTTGTTTTGTGATTAGATTGAGCTTGCTCTTTCTTCTTCTTCTTACTTTCTTTCCTCAAGTGACTTGTCTTCTTAAATGAAGCAAGTTACTTTGCTTCTCTTTGTTCCTTTCATCTGCTTCCTGGTGGTTCCTCTGAAGATCTTTCTTGTAAACCTCACAAACCTTAGGAACAACCAAGCATGACAATAATTAGGGTTTTGATTAGTCCCCCCCACTTAGATTTTACCTTTGTGTCTCATTGAGTCTTCTCTTCTCACCTCATAATCAGGGACTAAACCCTAAAGGTTTTAAGGCTTTGTGATTAAGCTTTATGCCTGCATCCTTCTATTAGGATGGAGTGTATAACTTTAATCCTAAGTGTTAAACCCTTAATGTGTTTAAATCCTTTAATCAATTCATCTAATAATCATCAAGACATCAATCTTGTAACTTGGGCCTTGCATTAGGGTTCTAATTCTTCCTTAATTGGTTAAGAAGGACTAACCCTAGTGTTAATGGACAAGTCCCCCTCAAGTTGTCTTACAAACCCTAAAACTCACTTCATCATCTTATCATTATCTAAAATCCACTTAATGAAGGTTTTGTTTTTTCATGAGTTTAATCCCTAATCATGGATTAAGTTGAGGAGCTTTCCTCAGCTTAAACATTCTCATCTATTATCCTTCTATTAGGATGGTGTAATGAGTCTGTTTAATCCCTGATTATGGCTTAACCTCATTACTCAACACTAAACAAAAACACCAAAAACATCTAAATAATCACAAGTAGGTTAATGATCTTAATCTTACACCATGGTGATTAAGTGTGAGATGTTGACTTCACACTTAAGGTATTCTCATTACCCCTAATCAGAGGGAAGATGTGATGAGTTTACTAACCCATTGGTTTAGGCATAAGCTCATTAACTTATGACAAACTTTCAAAAGCAATAAAAGACTGAAAACACAAAAACAAGCAATAATCGTCTCCTCCGGGATTCTTTTCTCATCATCTTCACTCATAAACGAGAACTCGCTTCTCCCGTCTAATGCAAGACAGTTTGCACCTGAGCCAGACAGATCATACACTTGAGCATAGACAAGTAAGCAGTTCACAAGTCAATTCATCTTTCAGTCTCTTTGGGTCGAACTACGGTGTTCTGACTTCCTCATTGCACGAGAGGATACGTAGGCATAACTTAACAGTTATCGAACAAAAGTCTCTGTATATTCCCCCTCCTTCTAGCATTATTCTTATAGCCTCATGATCTTGAGCATCTTATTCCTTTTCTTACACTGACACTGTACATTTATACACTTCACATTTTTCTTTACACTGACACTTGCATTCTTTCCAGCTTTGATACACAAATTGCACTGACACTACCCCTTTAAAACACAAATCTTTTAAGCGTGGATCCCGTCGAGTACGACGGACAATCTGGGTGCTAATACCTTCCCAGGTTGTAACCAACCCCTTTTCTCAGTCTCTCTGGTTCGCAACCGTCTTATCCATATCTTTCTAGGTCTATGCAGCATTACCTTTCCTCCGGGATAAAAATGCCTAGCTGGCGACTCTTTTCATTTCATCCTTTCGCCGACCGTTCGCGTCTGTACCTCATTTGAGCTCAGTCTCATCTGTTGGGAGCGACATCTACTTCAATAGGGAGAACTGCATCCATCCCATACACCAGAGAGAAAGGGGTTGCCCCTGTTGAAGTGCGAACTGATGTTCTGTATCCGTGTAAAGCATATGGTAACATCTTGTGCCAATCTTTGTAAGTTTTTACCATCTTCTGCAGAATCTTTTTGATGTTCTTGTTTGCAGCTTCAACAGCTCCATTCATCTTCGGACGATACGGAGAAGAGTTATGATGTTCAATCTTGAATGTCTCACACAACTCTTTCATTGTTTTATTGTTCAAATTGGTCCCATTATCTGTTATGATTCGGCTTGGGATCCCATAGCGGCAGATAATTTGGTTCTTGATGAAGCGGGTAACCACTTGCTTTGTCACGTTGGCGTAGGAAGCTGCTTCTACCCATTTGATGAAGTAATCAATTGCGACCAAGATAAACCGATGACCATTGGAATCTTTAGGCTCAATTGCCCCTATCATGTCAATGCCCCACATTGAGAAAGGCCAAGGCGATGACAGAACATTCAAAAGTGTTGGAGGTACGTGCACCTTGTCGGCATAAATCTGGCATTTATGACACTTCCTGGCATACTTGAAACAATCTGATTCCATGGTCAACCAGAAATATCCAGCTCTCAAAATCTTCCTGGACATGGCATGCCCATTGGCATGTGTTCCAAATGATCCTTCATGGATTTCCCTGATCAATAAGTCTGCTTCGCGTTTGTCCACACATCTGAGCAGAACCATATCATGATTTCTCTTGTAAAGCACATTGTTGCTGAGGAAAAATTTGGACGCCAATCTTCTTAAAGTTTTCTTGTCTAGATTTGTTGCATCAGCTGGGTACTCTTGATTATGCAAATAGTTCTTGATGTCGTAGAACCACGGTTTCTCATCAGTTTCCTCTTCGACCAGTAGACAGTAGGCTGGTGCAGTTCTTCGCTCGATTGTAATGAGTGGAGCTTCATTAAGAAATCTGACTTGAAACATAGAGGCCAACATAGCCAAGGCGTCTGCTATTTGATTCTCTGCCCTTGGAACATGATGGAAAGTGACTTCGTCAAAGTATTTAATTAACTCCACAATATGGGCACGGTATGGGATCAACTTCTCGTCGCGGGTCTCCCATTCACCTTTAACTTGGTATATTACCAAAGCTGAGTCTCCATATACATCAAGGATCTTGATTCTGGTATCAATTGCAGCTTCGATACCCAAAACACATGCTTCATACTCTGCAATGTTGTTTGTACATTCGAAACATAATCTGGCTGTGAAAGGAGTATAACCACCATCAGGATTCATCAAGACAACCCCCACACCATGCCCCATGTAGTTAG
Source organism: Lathyrus aphaca (assembly GCA_963966055.1). NCBI lineage: Eukaryota > Viridiplantae > Streptophyta > Magnoliopsida > Fabales > Fabaceae > Lathyrus > Lathyrus aphaca. The sequence continues at coordinate 503,726,840 of OZ014523.1, forward strand.
AGGAACCATCAAACATCATCTTCCAACGAGACCCTGGCTCGGGACCTTCATCTGGACCGGGAACTTCACAATCCTTTATCAACATGATGTCCTCGTCCGGAAACTCGAATTGCAAAGGTTCATAATCTTCGACAGGATGATCAGCAAGGTATTCAGATAAAACACTGCCTTTAATAGACTTATGGGTTACATACTGGATATCATATTCGGATAACAACATGTGCCAACGGGCAAGTCTTCCTGTCAAGGCAGGCTTCTCAAAGATGTACTTTATTGGATCCATTTTCGAGATCAACAAAGTAGTGTGACAAATCATATACTGCCTGAGGCGTCTAGCAGCCCATGCCAAGGCACAACAAGTCTTCTCTAAAAGCGAATATCTGCTTTCACAATCTGTGAACTTCTTGCTTAAATAATAAATGGCATGCTCCTTATGACCAGTTTCGTCCCGTTGGCCTAAAACGCAACCCATAGAACCCTCAAGTATAGTTAGGTACATGAAGAGAGGCTTCCCTGGAGTAGGTGGGATCAAGATGGGAGGTTCCTGTATATAAACCTTAATCTTCTCAAATGCATGTTGACAATCGGAATTCCACTCAATTGCTTGATCCTTTCGGAGCAACCTGAATAAGGGCTCACATGTAGCAGTCATGTTGGAGATGAATCTGGAGATGTAGTTCAATCTTCCGAGGAAACCCCTGACTTGCTTTTCTGTTTTGGGAGCTGGCATATCTTGAATTGCTCTGACCTTATCTGGATCTACTTCAATTCCTTGCTGACTAACAATAAAACCAAGTAACTTTCCTGATCGCACACCAAAGGTACATTTAGCTGGATTCAGGCGCAGTTGGAACTTTCTGAGGCGCTCAAATAACTTCAGGAGATGATTCAAATGATCCTCCTCACTCTGTGATTTGGTAATCATATCATCTACGTAGACTTCTATCTCTTTATGCATCATATCATGGAAAAGGGTGACCATTGCCCTCTGATAAGTGGCTCCTGCATTTTTGAGACCGAATGGCATAACCTTGTAACAATAAGTCCCCCATGGTGTAATAAAAGTGGTCTTTTCCATATCATCAGGATCCATCTTGATCTGGTTATATCCTGAAAATCCGTCCATGAAGGAGAAAACAGCGAACTTAGCAGTGTTGTCAACCAAAGTATCAATGTGCGGAAGAGGGAAATCGTCCTTGGGACTGGCTTTGTTCAAATCCCTATAGTCCACACACATTCTGACTTTGCCATCCTTTTTAGGGACTGGCACAATATTAGCTACCCACTCAGGGTACTTTGCAACTGCGAGGAACCCAGCATCAAATTGCCTTTTGACCTCTTCTCGAATCTTCAGAGCCATGTCTGGTCTTGTTCTTCGAAGCTTTTGCTTTACAGGGGGACAATCTGGTCGAAGAGGTAACTTGTGGACCACTATGTCTGTGTCTAAACCGGGCATATCCTGATATGACCATGCAAACACATCTACATACTCTCTGAGAAGCTTGACCAATCTTTCTCTGATGTCTGCCCCAAGTGTTGTACCAATCTTGACTTCCTTCTTGTCTTCATAAGTGCCAAGATTGGTGGTCTCTACCTGCTCCTTATGTGGCTGAAGATCTGTGTGCTCATACTCAACTAATCTTGCCAGTTCTTCGGGAATGTCACAATCTTCCTCACTTTCATCTTCCGCTTGGTAGATGGGCGAATCAAAGTTAGGGGAGAATGTGGAGTCATTGGATTCAACAAGGTTTTCGTTTATTTTGCATATGAGAATGATTTGCTTTTATTAAAAATGGAAAATAGAGAAATGCAAGAGAAAAAGCTTTTTATTGGTTTTGAAAGATTGCCATTTTCTTTTTTTTTAAAGGTGAAAAGAGAGAGAGAGAGAGAGAGAGAGAGAGAGAGAGAGAGAGAGAGAGAGAGAGAAACAGTAAATGATCAAAATACGAGTTTAACAAAATGCCTTCATTGATAATAACTTTTGAAAATGAGAAGGGGCCCTACAAAATACTCCCATAGCCTTGGGCAGAGCTAGGGAACTTTGAAAACATTTAAAAACAATAAATTACTTTGACAATGGAAAAAACTCTGGGATCTCGACTGCCTCCCAATTGCCAAAGGCTTCTTCACACTGATACACCAAATGATTCACATCTTCATCTTCAGAACCTCCATCAATTGCATTGACCTGATAACCAGCACTGGAAAACACCTCTTGAATGGTCTTCAGACGTCCTTTAACGGAGGTTGATGCTCCTTCCTTCACATGAGTTGGTTTGTAACCCAACCCGCAACGATCTAGCTTCTGTTTGACTTCAATGACATCACCCCAGCCTTCATAGTTTCTTTCTTCAATGGTGGAAATGGTACTCTTCAGCGATGCAAAAGATGGGATACCCTTCCCTTTTGGTTCCTCTACTTCCAAAAGGACAACATTGGCTATCTCAAGAGCTTGGAAAGAAGTTTCCAAAGCATCTTCATCAGCCTCAATATAGCTAAAGGATGAAAGGTTGCTAACCATGAGATCTTCTTCCCCAGACACGGTTACCAGCTTATTATCGACTACAAACTTCATCTTCTGATGTAAGGTAGAAGTGACTGCCCCAACGGCATGGATCCAAGGTCTTCCGAGCAAGCAACTGTAATTGGGGTTAATGTCCATAACCTGGAAAGTGATTTTGAACACCTGTGGCCCAATCAAGATTGGTAAGTCTATTTCCCCAATAACAGTCCTCCTTGACCCATCAAAAGCTTTCACAATCAGTGCACTGGGCATCATCTCTGCCCCTTGATAAGATAACTTGGCAAGCGTTCTTTTCGGAAAAACATTCAATGAAGATCCTGTATCCACAAGAACTCTTGCTAAAGTATCCTCTTGACATTTTACAGATATGTGGAGAGCACGGTTATGGTCCAAGCCCTCCTTTGGAAGATCCTCCATACTGAAGCTGAGATTGTTACATGCAGTGATATTGGCAATGACTCCATCAAACTGATTCACAGTTATATCATGTGTAACATGGGCTTGGGCTAGTAATTTCTGGAGAGCACTCTGATGGGCCGGTGAATGCATAAGAAGTGATAGGATAGATATTTTGGAAGGCGTTTGATGTAGCTGATCAATAACCTTATAATCACTCTTCTTAATGATTCTGAGAAATTCTGCATCCTCTTCTCCCAAGACTACCCCTTTATCCTGGTTGGCAACAACTGGAATGACTTCTTTAGGCGGAACCGTATTGGCTTGCTGAGTATAAACACGACCACTGCGAGTTAAACGACCTGCACCCGCTATGTCAGCACTTGCCACTTTTGAAACTTCCTTCTGACTAGCTCTATCAATCTTCTGATGAATTTTCCCTGTATCATACTTCCATGGAACTGCTTTAGTGTCTTCATAAAGGAAAGGGTTACTCCTTTGTTCAAACCTTGGCTCAGGTATATTGAAAATGGGTATCATAAGCTCTGGCATATTAAAGATGGGTTGAACTCTTGAGGACTCAGGCAGGTTGAACACTAGCACCAAGGTAGAATCAGATTCAGGAAAGTTGAAAATGGGTTCAATCATTGCCACTTCATCCTTCTTCACACGACCGCTTACTTGTAAAACACCCAGATTAATCAAATTTTGAACGTCTTTTAAGACCAATTCACATCCCTTTGGGTTATTCGCACAAGCTTCACAATTCTTATGACAGTTCTTCAACATACCCACTTCTACTAACTTCTCATGGAAGTCTCTAAGCGGGGTCTTGATCTCTGTGGCGTTGAAAATCAAACCTTCGTCATACTTGTCAACAATGGCATTTATGGACCCATGCTTGGGTAAAGGATTATCTTTGACATTCGGACCAGTATTCCCAAATGACAGAATGTTTTTCTCCATCAAATCTTTCACTATGTACTTCAAAGCATAACAACCCTCCAAATCGTGCCCTGGGGCACCTTCATGGAATAAACAGTGGGCATTTGAGTTGTAATTTGGTGGGAGCGGATTTGGTGGAGGACCCAAAGGCCTTGGAGTAACCAGACCTTTCTTCAGCAGTGAAGGATATAATTCAGTATAGGTCATAGGGATTCGAGGATTAGGAGGCCTTCCTCCTGGTCTTCTATTCTGAAAGTTGGGATTCGGATGAGGAGCTGGAGTCCTCTGCTGGTAGGCTGAAGCATTGGGCGCTTGTTGATAGCCTGGATTGTTGAGCATTGGTTGATAAGGTGGAATCACTGGAGCCGCTTGCTGATACATCGGTACTGCTTGAGTTGGCCGATACATCGGGACTTGTGGATTAAACGACGGTTGAACCGCCGCTACATAAGGATATTGGGCATACTGTGGTGGATGAGCATACTGCTGTTGAGCCACAGGTGGAGGTCTCTGCCAAAGCGGATTTCTTCTTTGACTTGTCATTATTGCATTCGTCTCGGCCTCTTTCTTCTTGTGGAAATTACTGGTAAATTTCTTGACATTACTTCCACTTCCAGTGCTGGAACTGCCAGATGCACCACTCATCTTTCCACTTTTTAGTCCAAGTTCAACTTTGATTCCCACGGCTACAAGGTCAGAGAAGCTAGCAGTTATGCTCTCCACCATTCTCTCATAGAATTCTGGTCGCACAGTGTCAACAAACCAGTCAGCTAATTCTCTTTCAGTCAATGGGGGCTCTACCTGAGAAGTGGTCCCTCTCCACCTCTGAGCATATTCCTTAAATGATTCAGAATCTTTTTGTGACATACTCAACGGTTGCCTCCTATCGGGAGCAAGGTCCATATTGTATTTGTACTGTTGGATGAAAGCATCTGCCAAGTCTTGGAAACTGCGAATCTTCGACTGGTCTAGCGTTAGATACCATTTAGAGGAGATTCCCTTCAGACTGTCCTGGAAGCAATGGATCATTAATTTATCATTGTCCACCTACGCAGCCATTCTTCGATAGTACATCAAGAGATGGTTCTTAGGACAAGTTGCACCCTCATACATATCAAAAGTGGGTATCTTGAACTTTGGAGGTATTACCAATCCAGACACCAGACACATCTCTCTAGCAGCGGCCCCAAAGATCTGGTAACCTTCAATCGCCCTTAACCTTTTTTCAAGGGTATCAAAATTCTCTTGCATCTTCTCATGTTTCTCGTCTCCGTTTTCAGACATATCGGGCGCGTCATACACCTGATGGTCATTAAAGTATGGTTGAGCACGGGTGTGCACAATGTCTGGTGTAAAATTAGCAACTGCATGGTTCTCTTCATTAGTCACAGGAATAGTCTGTTGAGCAGCAAATCCTTGAGGAGGAGGCACAAAACCTTGGGAAGGAAATGCCATACCCTGAGAAGGAGGTGCGAAACTTTGAGAAGCTAAGCCTTGGGACGGAGGGAAGAAACCCTAAGCAGCAAGTCCTTGGGAAGAAGGAATAAAACTTTGAGAAGCAAAACCTTGGGAATGAGGGAAGAAACCCTGAGTAGCCAGTCCTTAAGAAGAGGGAATAAAACTTTGAGAAGCAAAACCTTGAGAAGGAGGGAAGAAACCATGAGTAGCAAGTCCTTGGGAAGAAGGAATAAAAATTTGAGAAGCAAAACCTTGAGAAGGAGGAACGAATCCATGAGGAAGCCCAAAAGGAGGCCAGGTCACAGCGGTAGTGACTGATGACGGAGGCTCAGTCGTTGCAGTGACAATTTCTGACACCACAATCTGTTGGGTATCCATCTTCGCTCGAATGACCTGCAACATTTCCATCATCTGACCCATATTTCCACGAATATCAGTAAGCTCCTCGTTAACTCTGTCCATCTCTAGGTCTCTTTCAGCCATTCTCTTTCTGGCTTGAGCTCGAGTGTAGTATTTGCGTGAGAGCCTCAGTGTGAAAGCTGAATTGAGAGCAGATGACGGGAATGAGTTTTATATGAAAAAATGCAAATGAAATGCCAAATGTATGAGTGCAATGCGAAAATTAAATTTTATTCAAGGAACTTAAGAAACAATTTGCAAATACCAAGGAACACATAATAATCAAAAGGATGTGATTTCATTAAATTCAAAAAGTGATACAAAGTCTCGAGTACATCTTCAAAAATCCCAAACAAAGCTTAATAAAGACAAAGACAAAGTCCTAAGGAGATTATCCTAAAAGCCTCAAGTTGAGCTTCTCGATTTGTGCCTTCATCTGAGCCCTTTCAAGCATAAGTTGATCCACGATCGACTCCCAAGAAGCGTCCCCTTGAGTGCTGGAGGAAAATAAATCCTCTTGTTCTTTCCTTTTCTTGTTGGAGAGTTCTTCTTCTTCCTTCATCTTCAGTTGTCTTCTAAGTTCTTCATTCTCCCTACTGATGATCTGATGTCAATTCTTCCATGCATTCTTCTCTCGAAGCTCTTTCTCCAAATCAATCTTCAGCTTCTCTGCATCGTCCATGAAGATTAGAATGGGTTTCTTGAAGGTCATAGGATCCTGGCGAGGGTAAGGAATCTTCAGACTGATGGCCCTATCTCGTACCCATTGGAGATAGGGTTCCCTAGAAACACAATTAGGCTTTCCCAAGCTACTCTTCCCCTTCCTATGGATGTACTTCCAAGCTTGCATAATCTGTTTCTTGAGATCTGGCTCTTCGTCATCCTTAAAGAAAATTCCTTCCACTTCAACACTCTTAGGTTTGTCCTTCAACGGATACCCGAGTTGGCGGCGAGCCAAAACTGGATTATAGCTGATTCCTCCCTTAGTGCCAAGAAGAGGCACATTAGCAAAATCACCACAGCTATCAATAATTAATGCTCCATCATAAACATGATTGTACCAACTAATGTCAGAGTGGGTAAGAGACATGATCCTTTGTGACCACCACAAACCATCCTTAAGATTCCAAAATGAAGCTGACTTAGGCAAGTGCGAAATAAACCACTCGTACAACAATGATGCACAACAAGTAATCATCCCTCCCTTATGGAGATTCCTCAGATGGATGGAATGGTAAGTGTCTCCGAGCAAAGTAGGGACCGGGCTCTTCTTCAGAAATATTTTGATGGCGTTCAGGTCTACAAAGTCTTCAAAGTTTGGGAAAAGTAACACTCCATATATTAGCAGAATAAAGGTCGCCTCAAAAGCTTTCATATCCTTCACACCAACAAAATTCTTGGCCTTTTCTACCAAAAACTTTGTAGGGAATCCAAAAATCTTTCCTTTATAGGTCATATTTGCCTTGACCTCAGGCACACTCAAATATGTCGCCTTTGCAATTTCCGCCTCTTCAGGGTCCTTCTCTAGAACAGGGAATGGAAACTCATCCTTAACACGTGATCCCACCAGAAATGAATACTCTTCCAAAGTAGGCGCCAATTGGTAATCAGGGAACGTAAAACAATGGTAGAGAGGATCATAAAACTGGAGCATCACAGAGAGCAACCTTCCATCCCACTCAGTCTTAAGTAAAGCTAAAAGTCTCCTATGCTTCTCCATGAAAGCTTCTTGATCCAAAACCAAATCTCTTAATTTCCTTAGGTCTTCGAGTTTGGGAGTTTTGAATGTGTACTTGACAGTCTTTCTTCTTCCAAAGTCCATGATGATACCTACGATATTTGCAAAGATAGAGTTCCTGAGTTCCTTGAATAAACTGGTAAAAATGATGCTTCATGATGCGTGAATGCAATGAATACACAAGCACAAACAAGGCTTAGGTTCAAAACTTGCATGAGGTCGAAGGTTCAACCCTTCCAAAAGATATGTACTATGAGTTTATTTGTACCTGTACAACGGGTTCTAAAAGTTCCCAGAATCATTGTCCCATCTTTCGGATATAACCGACTTTCCAACTCAACTTGGTAATCAATAATATTCTCAAGAGAGTCTCATCCGAGTGTAGTATCGCGTATCAACTATTTCGGATTTGCACCCTCATAGTCATCGCACTACATCCCTAAAAGGCCAAGTGGGGGTAAATGTTCTACGGTCCTCAACATTAATGGCTCTCAGGTCGAATATAGTAATGCTTTCACGACTGAACTCGATCAACAAAACTACATCCGAGGAGGCCTCTACTGAGTGGTGGTGTCTCAAGTCAACTTGGTCGGGACTTAACTCCCTACAAGCCTTCTTGAATATACCACCGTCCTAACTTATTTTGCACTCAAGTCCGGGTTAGGACTTATCTCACCACATATGGAACACCCAACAAAAATCCCAAATAATAACAAGCAATACAACAACAAATATACAAATATACAAGGTGGGCTTAACCCTCAAAAATAGTATCCCCAGTGAAGTCGCCATTTCTGTTGCGGTGAGAATCGGATACCAAGCTATTAAGTGAGCTTGAATCGCAAAACATTTATGTTCACCACCGACTTTAATTTAATCCAAAGGGAAAAGGGAAAAGATCGTAAAAACCCTAAATGAGGAGAAACTAGGTTCGGGGGTTGATTATACCTAGGGAAGGTGTTAGCATCCTAAGCATCCGCAGTATCCTACGGGAACCTCTTGTTAATATTTGTGTTATTGTTATTTATTGCTTGCTAAAATTATGGGAACCTAAGGTTTTTATTTCTAATGGTGCTCGCACAACATCGCATCGATGCCTACGTATCGGGTATAGAATCAGAGCACTCGTAGTTCTCCTAAGGATTAACGAACACTTGGTTACGCTCAAGGTTCGCGGGGGAAGGTAAGTGTTATGGAAAACACTCACGTGACTTTAGGAAAGTCACAAAAAGTTCTAAAATAAAAAGTCCTAATGGCTAAGGTCAAAAAGGTAACTAGGGATGGCTAAACTTCCTATGACATTAAGTCAACTGCAGGAGTTCTTTCCCTTTTGGATTTAAATGCAAAGAAAGTAAATAAATGAGGGTGCAAGCTCCTAAGTCTAAGGCATAGGTTGCTACTTGCAAAAATGAACTGAATAAAGTAAATGGAAATGCGAGGTAAATGGCTTAATAACTGGGCTATGGCTCGATATATGGATCGAGAATGCGGGGGGTGGAAAACAAGCGTGGTGGGTCAATTTGCTTATGTTGAAAAGCTGTGAAGTGTAAGGAATGTGCAGATGGCGATCGTAAAACGACCGACTTACGTGTGTGAGTGAAGTGTATGTGAACTCAACTTGGCGTTGGACCAAGAATTATTATCTTGAAAATAAAGTCTCAAAGGTGTGCGCTTTCAGTTTTATCTTAACAGGTATATGGTCATGATGCAAAATAAAATAAATATAAACATAGTGTGCATACCACCAAGACATCGGAAGATTAAATTTAAACTCTCACTAAGGGATAAACTTAAATCTAAACCTCTCACACTAATATGATCTAAAACTAAGCTAAACAATCTTTATCTTAAACGAAGAAGAACTAAACAAATATTTTTTGGATTTTTATATAAAAATAAATAAATGATTAAATTAAATATGTACTAAAAATAAGATAGAAAAGAAGAAATTGAATTCGAAATATTTTTTTTATTATTTTTTTTATGTATATATAAATATCTAACTAAATAAAATAGAAAAGAAAATTTTAAAAAAGTTTTTTTTATTTATTTTTCTAACTAAATATAATAATAAAAATAAAATAGAAAAGAAAATTTTGAAATTAAAAGTTTTTTATTTATTTTATATGTATATAGATTTCTTAACTAAATATAATAATAATAATAATAATAGAAAAGAAAAAATATTAAAATTAAAATATTTATTTATTTATTTGTATATACATTTCTAACTAATTATAATAAATAGAAAAGAAAATATTAAAATGTTTATTTATTTATTTGTATATACATTTAAATGAGAAAATAATAAATTAACTAAATAAAAATTACCCTAATTAGTTAAAATTAAATAAAAGATTTAATTGAATTATAAACTATTTTTTTAGATTTTTTTTTTATGAAAAAAGAAAAGGTAATGGGCTGAATGAATAAGTAAACAAAGGGGGTGCTGATACTAAAGAGGCCCAATGGGGCGTTGGGTATACAAGCGAGTCGGGTCCAACCCGTGACCCGCTTCAGTTGTAAAAGGGGAAAGCAGAAACCCTAGGCCAAACGCGCCGTTTTGAAATGGGGAAGAAAATCCCCCCTTGTCCGTCTCACTCTCTCATCGCCAAAATTCTCTCTTTCTCTGCTCTCTCTCTCACGAAGCTCTCTCTCAATGCTTTCTCTCGCCGGTTTCACTTTGAGTTTGCGATCTGGTTTCGGTTTGCTTGCGGATCTGCGACGGGTTGGCTTCCGGCGACGGTGGCTCGCGGGTTTGAAGGGGTAGCGGTGTGGATGGCTGCGGCTCTCACGGTGTTCTGGGTTGTCGAAGATGATTTGAAGGGTTTCGAGTTTGACAGAGGGTGACGGCGGAGGTGCGACTGTGTTCGCTCATTCTCAGTTCACGGATTTCAACTCGGTCTCTCTCACTCAGCGATACGCACAGGTTTGTACATTTGATGATTTTCAGCTTGTGTTAAAAAGGGTTATGGTTCAGGTGCATTCTGTTGCACCCCAAAATTTTCCCTCACAATACAAGACTTTGTGTTCCAAGAAGGTTCACAAGGTTCACAAGTTCCACAATGCTTTCCATAACCTTTCATGAGGTTCATGAAGTCTACAAGTTACTTCTTGAAGGTTCACAAGGTTCACAGGTCTCAATGTTTTCAATAACCTTTCATGAGGTTCATGAAGTCTACAAGTCACTTCTTGAAGGTTCACAAGGTTCACAAGTTTCTCAACATCTCCATAACCTTTCATGAGGTTCATGAAGTCTACAAGTTACTTCTTGAAGGTTCACAAGGTTCACAAGTTCCACAATGCTTACCAAACCTTTCATGAGGTTCATGAAGCCTACAAGTCACTTCATGAGGTTCACAATGTTCACAAGCTTCACAACACCTCCCATGAGTATCACAAGACACTTTATGAGGTTCACAAGGTTCACAAAGTTCATAATTGGTCAGAAGAGTTGACAATTCCCTCAGACAATGCACCTCCTAAGCAGTGCATCCAAAACTAGGGTTTTGACTCTAATCAGGCTAAATGAATTTCCAAGACTTCAAGTGAGCTTCATAACATCTTATATGTGTGTAAGAACCCCCATGACAAGTTTCAAGACTTTTCTCAAAAGTTTGCTCAGTCAGATGATCAGACAAGTCAAAATCAGTCAATGCAGTTAAAAAGTCAAACTGAGGTCAACTGTGGTCAAACCAAAGTCAAACTTCATGATTTTTTGCCAACATCAAGTATATGAAGTAAAATTCATCATTTGATCAAGGGTTGATCATGATTCATCAAGGAGATTCCAGATCATCAAGAATCAAGAGTTTCTAAATTAGGGTTTCCTCAGTAAAAGTCAACTGAACTTTGACCAGCCATAACTTTCACATACTTCATCACCAAGTCTCCATCCAAAGCTCATTTTGAAGGAAATTGAATTCTCTACAACTTTGATCTTGCAAGTTAAGCCCAAAAATGCTTCATTTGGAAGATATGAGCTAAGACATTATAGGTCATTTCAAAAGTCAACAAAAATTCAACAACTTCAAAAGGGCATAACTTGAGATTGGTAAATGATATGGACCTGAAACCAATGGGATTGTTTAGAGGACTCTTCAAGCTTTCCAAAATGTCCAAGAACACCCTCATACCTTTAAAATTGAGGGAGATATGCCCTTGCAAAGTTGGGAAATTTTGTGATGGTTTATGTTGAAAATGGAGGTTTAAAACCACTTCTTTCCAAATGGGCTGGCCAAATTGTGATCCAATCCATACATTAGTACTATGCACGACCCAAACCATTTAAAATCTGATTTTTATTATTTTTATTTCTATTTATTTTGATTTAAATCATTAAAAATCATTTTAAATAAAAATAAAATATGAAAATAAGAGATTTTATTTGGATAATGCTTCTAGAAAGTCTTAATTGATGATTGGAATTAAAGAGGAAGGGAATCATGAGATTGGTACAAAAATAGTAAGCTTTCATGAGCAAATATTGAAATTTCAAAGCATGATCAATCTCAATCTTTTTAAATTAATTCTTGCACACAACCAATGAAGTTTTTGACCTAGAATCATTCACATATAAGTATCAAACATAATGCAAACCCTGATTCACGATTTTGCTGCATCAAGAGGTAAGTTCATAAAGCCAAAAAACCATTGAAAAGTGACATTCGGATTCCATCATCCAAGAGGTTTAAAGGTAAAATAAAGACATGGCAAGCTTCACTAGTCATCACTGATCGTAAACCATCAATCATATGCATCAATACCATCTCATATTGTTCTACCCGAATCAAACTTTGCCTTGAATTTCAGTTTTTCGATTCGGTTTATTTGTGCATTGTTAATGAATTTTGTTTGAGTTTGTGTGTTTGTAAGGTTCCAAAGATCAATTCTGGACAAGAAACTTGAGGTTTCGTGACCTAATGGACAAACGGCCATAGTTAGGGTTTCGAGTTCAAAAATGGGGTTCTTCGATTCACCCAATATAAATGTATTTTCTGGACATAATTGAATTGTACAGGTTGTAGGGAGCTCAAAGGTGTCCTTGATTTGATAAATTGATGTTGTTTGATGATAGTTTGAAAAACACAGGGTATGTGTGTATGAAAATTCGCAGGTAAACCCCCAGCTATTTTCGCAGCTAAATTCATAGTTCTGGAGGTAGAAGATGACCTCTCCCGCGCGTGCTTAAATTCAAATTATTTGTATAATATTTTATTGATTGTTTGCTGTTTATTTGTCACACAAGAACTTGTGTCCCAGTGGTTGAAGGCGTGCGTACATAAGGGTTTGGTCTGGGGTTCGATCCCCGTTTGTGGCATTTTGTTCATTTATTTTGTCTATTTTCCAGGTTTAATATATTATCAATCATAGCCAGCATTCTAGCAGATTGGCTCTTCCAGCCGGGTGGTGATGTGTGCGTGTGAATGTTCAAAGGTCCTGGTTCAATCCCACCCCAGGCCTTTTGTTTTCATTACTTTCTGGATTTTTTCATGGACATTGCACAAAAACAACTAGGACCATTCTATTATCACCAACGCATGGTTGGCCTGATGGCATGTTTTGACACTGGCAAGCTTGAAGACCTGGGTTCAAACCCAGCCAAGGTAAGTTTATTTTTTGACCAATTGTTTTTTCTGTTTTATTTATTAATTAACTATTTTTCTTATAATAATAAATTAAATTTGTAAACCAGCACTTATATTTTTTAGAAACTCTAAACTTATATTTTTTCTAAAATTCAAAATAATTATTTATATATGTAATTATAAATATATGTATGTTTATTTTAATAATTTTATATCATAAATTAAACCCTAAAAATATTTTTCTAACAAAACCCTAATTTATTTTCTAAATACCTATTAAAACCTAATTGTTTATTTTCTAATTTGTGATGTAATTATTATTGTACATGTTTATTTAGAAATAATTATAACTTATTTGTAAATATATTTATAATCCCAATTATTTTTCTTTTAATATATGTTTAGAAACAATTTAACTTACAATAATTATATTTTGTATATGTTTAAAATAATTTGTAAATATAATAAACCAATAAAATTAAATTTTATAAATATAATTAATTTTGTGAATATAATATTTAAAACTTATTTTTTTCCTTATAATGTGAAAATATTGTTTTAATAATAATTGTTAATAAATGTTTAGAAATAATTAAATTTGTAATAATTAAAATTTATAATTATATTATGTTTAAAAATTTAATTATTCATGTTCCTAAGTAAATGCTTATATATTAAATTTTGTGTTTATTATTTTAATCATGTCATTATAATATTTTTCTATTTATTTATATTTTAATTATTGTTGCTAACCATATTATTATTTATTTTGTTTATTATTATCTCATATTTTTATTATTATTTCTCTAACCTTGATTATTCTTCTAATTATGATTATTTCACTAAATTTAGTTATTTTATTTTTACTAACCTTATTTTTATCACTAACCCCTATTTATTTAGTTATTATTTATTATTTTAGCTTATTTATTTATATTTTGCTAATTATTTATTTTTTGCTATTTATTTTAATTTGCTTATTATAATTATTATGTAATTGCTCCTGGATGTAATGTTGTAAATATTTAATTATTTAATTGTTGCTATGGTTAGTAATTTAGGGAGTGCAAAAACATGTATTCTATTAAAAATAAATTTAGCTCATTTTAATTAAAGATAAATAATATTGAACACTCACACACGTAAGTCGATTTTTAATCGCCATCTCACTTTCTAAGGTTATCCCTCAAGTTGCCTAAATCATAAGGTCAAGTGGGGTGTATAAAGCAAGTCCCTCAAAAGAAAAAATCATCAAGTCCCACATGGTTGCCTTTAAAGATCAAGTCCCTTTTCGAATAATGATGATAGTCCCTCCTATATGCTTAATACACCCCACAGTTGCCTTCATAAAACAAAATGTCCCTCTCATGTCCCTTACATCCAAGGTAATGACTACCTACTCCTTAATAGTAGGGATAGTCTTACCAATTAAAGGATAAAGAACAAGAAAGACGTAAACTTTAGGGTAGGTTCCTCTTATGTACTTGCTCACTTCAAAAACTTTTCAAACTCTTCACAATTTCAAACAAATTTTCAAAAACAAGTTTTTTACGCATCCGTACATGGATCATTATCAACTATTATGAAAATTTTTCTATTCACACACTACACTTTCAAAAACAATTCAAAAGTGAGCTAAGTAACTAAGAGCCCATGGATAACCATGGATGTAAAGGGTGATAACACCTTCCCTTTACATAACCTACCCCCCGGACCCAAAAATATCTCTTAAGGTCTTTCCTGTTCTTTTATATCCTTTCCTTTTTTGGATAAAATAAAAGTCGGTGGTGACTCTTGCTATCCGCAACATAACTAAAAGTCAGTTCTCCCACCGTGTTACAGAACTGGAGACTCTGCTGGGGAATTAATATAAAAAAGGGGTACCCTTAGGAATTAGATCACTCTTAAATTGTTTGCCTTGTTTGCTTTATATTACTTGTTGGGCTTTATGTGTGAAAGATCCTAACCCGGATCTAGTGTACCTTAGGTAAATGGCAATAGACCAAGGAAACTGTACGACGTATATCGATACGGTTGATCTGGTGGCCATAGTTAGTGCGACTTCTTGGTTGATGCTTATGTTCCTTAAGTCAATTTGAGGATAATATGAGGCTGCCATATGTTGTCAATGCACTAACTAACTTTTAGAACCCTAGTTATCCCATCTTGGCCTTTAGAAAGTAGTGAGGTAACCGGCTTTGGTGCAGACTGAAGTTGGTTGACACTCGATACTACGCTCATTGAGATTCTAAACTTGGAGGGTTTTGGTTGGCAAGTAAGTTGCCTTCTGAACAACCACCCTTGTGAAGGGTCAATGATATTGAGATCCCTTAGAACCCGGTTACTTTTGTAGGACAGGATGAACCAACTAACTTCAGGGGAGGGTACTTACCTTTGAACCTCATGCAAGCCTTTAAACCTAGGGCTATGGTGTGACTTGTTTGTGTGTGCCACATGTTTGTGATTGAACATAACATCATGACATCATCATGAATCATAAGCATAGCATTTTCACTAACCATTTCAAGGACCAAAGGATTTATCTTTGTTCTTTGTTGCAGGTCATGGCTTCTGCTCGTAGAAACACCATCAGGATCAACTTTGTGGGCATACCTGCTAAGCTTAAAGAGTTGGTTGCTCAAGTGTCTAATCACTCCCATTTCATCAAGAGACATGGTCACCTACTGGATCTAGTCACCTCAGGGTTCAATGAAGACATGATGAGTGTTTTGTTTCAGTTCTTTGACCCTAAGCACCATTGCTTTACATTCCCTGACTACCAGCTGGTTCCAACCATGGAAGAGTTATCTAAACTTCTGGGCATACCTGTTCTTGATCAAAGACCCTTCACAGGCCTGGAGAAAGAGCTTAAACCAGAGGTTATTGCTGCAGCTCTACATCTGAAAAAATCTGACATTGTCCTAGAAACGAGAAGTGGAGTCAAGGGTATTCTTGCCAAGGTGCTAATGGATAAGGCTCAAATGTTCTTGAAGGCCATGAGCTATGATGCTTTTGAGGAGGTCTTAGCCTTGCTGATATATGGCTTAGTATTGTTCCCCAATCCAGATCAGTTCATAGATGTTCATGCCATCAACATTTTCCTGAGTCACAATCCAGTGCCTACATTGCTTGGAGACATCCTACATTCTCTTCACACCCGTACTACAAGGGCAAGAGGGACTTTGATGTGCTGCATACCTTTACTTTCTAGGTGGTTTATTTCTCACCTTCCTCGCTCAGTAATGAAGAATGAGCAAGGGTTCAGATGGTCCAAGAGGATCATGTCACTTTCTCACTCAGACATCCATTAGTGCTCCAGATCTATGGAGAATGTCACCATCATTGACCGTTGTGGGGAGTTTCCTAATGTGCCACTTCTAGGCATAAGAGGAGGCATCACCTACAACCCCTCTCTAGCTTTACGGCAGTTTGGTTACGCTCGGAGTGATGGTCCACATGACATGTTGATTCAGGGCATTGTGTTTGATTATGACAACGATCTTCAGGGTTACCGTCAGAGATTCATACGAGCCTGGGGAAAAGTAAACAGGGTTGACAGCAAGACACTGGAGCCTAAGTACACTATTCCTATGGAGGCTTATCTCAGATGGGTACGATCTCGTGCTCAGACTCTCATGATGCCATATCCTGCCGTCCTACCAGTTACCATGGAACCTGTTGCTGAAGGAGACACAGCTTATACCATCCTTCACCCAGACATGCCTACTGATATGGAAGACTTGCAGAGATCATGGATCCAACTGAAGGAGCAAAGGGATACTTTCGAGGCTCATTACAAAGCAAGCCAAACAAGAATCCTAGAGCTAACAAAGCAACTTCACGAGGAACGAAACCTCAACTCATACCTCAACACAAAGAGGAAACGTCCATGGGAGACTTAAAACCCCATCTTTTGTACTTATTTCATTTTCATTTTTGTAAGCCTAAAAGGCAAAACAAAGTTATTACTAATAAAAGTTTACTTTCGTGTTTGTTTAAGCAAATTTAAATCCTGCGGTCCTTGAAAACATTGCATATGCATTCCCATATCATTTCATTGCATCACAGGTTTATAATTGAGCACAGGTTTCTCATCTTCTCGCTGTTTATTTTAAGCAATGGCTCTTGAACAATCAGTTAAGGATCTTCAGGCACAGAATGCACAGTTCCAAGAGCTGATCTTGAACCTGTCCAAGGGGCAGGATGAATTGAAGGCACTGCTGGCCAAGAAGACTAAGAAGGCTAGAAGGTCTGCTGGGTTGATCAACATGGGAAGAAGGTTCAAAGGTCTTGCCAAGACCAAAGAACCAGCTGAAGACTATGAATCTGAAGAATCTGAGCAAGAGGTAGGCAGTCTCCACCATACAATGGGGGACTCTGATTCTGAGGCTAATTACTATCATGAGCCTAATGAAGACAAATTCAAGATGTTGGTGGATAGGATGGATGCTATGGAGTTGCAGAAGTCATCTGGGCTAGATTTTGAAGACTTGAGTTTGATATCTGGGGTAGTCATACCCATTGGTTTCAAGGTTCCTACATTTGTTGTTTATGATGGGGTCTCTTGTCCCAAGTTGCATCTGAGATCTTATGTCAGAAGAATTCAACCTCACACTGCTGATAAGAAGTTGTGGATCCATTTCTTTCAAGAGAGCTTATCTGGAGCTCAGCTGGAGTGGTATTATCAGTTGGAGAGTGTCAACATCAGAGACTGGAATGATCTTGCTGAAGCTTTCTATAAGCAGTACCAATACAATGCTGACTTAGCCCCCACTCGCATGCAGCTTCAGAGCATGTCTATGGGTGCCAAAGAGAGTTTTAAAGAGTATGCCCAGAAGTGGAGAGATTTAGCTGGAAGAGTTCAACCCCCTTTGACTGATAGGGAGCTGGTTGATATGTTCATGTGTACACTGAATGGTCCATTCTACAGTCATCTCATTGGAAGCTCATCATCTGGCTTCACTGAGTTGATCATGACAGGAGAGCGAGTAGAGAATGGTATAAAGAATGGTAAGATCCAAGTGGGTGCTTCCTCATCAGGTGCTGCAAAGAAGCCTCCCTCTGGGAAGAAAGAATCCAATGCTGTTTATGGTCAGCCTGATCGTAACAGAAGGCATCAGTCTGTTAGTGCAGTTCATATTTCAAATCCAACTCCTGCGACAATAGAGCAGCCACAGGGCAACCAACAGAGGGCTAGAAGGCAGTTCACGAAGATCAACATGTCAATGGCTCAGGCATTGCAACACTTGTTGAAGGCTGAACTCATTACCTTGAAAGAGGCTCCCCAGAATCCTAATGTTACCTCTCCCAGGTACAATCCCAATGCAAGGTGTGCATACCATTCAAACTGTCAGGGACATGATACTAATAATTGCTGGATCTTGAAGAATAAAATTCAAGATATGATTGATGCTGGAGAAATTGAGTTTGATCCTCCGGGTACTCCCAATGTAATTACTGCTCCAATGCCAAATCACGAGAAGACTGTCAATGCCATTGAGGAAGATCTACATGTCTATTCAGTTATGGAGTTGACCACACCACTGTCTGTTATCAAAAAGAGGTTAGTACAGGCTGGGATCTTTCCAGGTTGTCGTGAAGATTGTTTGTATTGCACCTATAAGCCGGATAGTTGCTTCATATTGAGAGATGGAATTCAACGTCTCATGGATAAGTATACTATAGTGTTTGAAAGAAGACCATTGTCTGTAGAAAGTATGGTGGATCATCTGACTCAAGGTAGGAAGATTGAAGAGGTTGACATGGTTGACAAAGTACCACTAAGAATCACTTCAAAGGGTCCCATTAAAATCACTCATCAGGGTCCAATCAAAATTACTGCCGAGGGTCCTGTGAAAGTTGTTGCTGAAGCCAGAGTAGCTCCTGTGGTTATTACTACTCCTGGTCCTATCCCATATACGTCTGACAAAGCTGTGCCTTGGCATTATGGATCTGATGTTTACATCCATGGTGTTAAGCAAGAGCCTGTAGCTGACGTGCCTGTTGATGTTGACAATATTGCTGGATCTAGCAAGATCACTCGTAGCGGAAGAGTCTTCTCTCCTCCAGTTGCTTCTAAAAATACAGTTACTCCTGCTGCTACCTCCACCTCTGATGCACGGGGAAAAGGTCCTGCTATTGAGCCTGTATCTACTGATGTGCCAGCTGCTGATGACCTCTCTAAGCAGATGGAAGAAGTATTGAAAATCATTCGCAAGAGTGATTATGACATTGTTGATCAACTGGGGCATACTCCCTCAAAGATTTCTATGCTGTCCTTGTTGTTATGTTCTAAGGCTCATGCCAAGTCCTTGATCAAGTTTCTGAAGACTGCTCATGTACCCAGTGCAATTTCTGTTGACCAATTTGAGAACTGTGTTGCCCACCTGACCTATGACAATGGGTTAGGATTTTCTGATGCTGATTTGACCCCTGCCAAGAGGGATCATAACAGGGCCTTGCATATCTCAATTGAATGCAGGGGCACTACCCTGTCACATGTGTTGATAGACAATGGTTCCTCCTTGAATGTGTTGCCTAAGGAAGTCCTGAGCAAGCTGAGTCCTGAAGATGCTGTGCTGAAGCCCAGTAATATTGTGGTAAAGGCTTTTGATGGTTCTGGAAGAGTAGTGCATGGGGAAATTGATCTTCCAATCCAAGTTGGTTCCCAGGTGTTTACTGCTACATTTTTTGTGATGGATATTCGTCCTTCGTACTCTTGTCTGCTTGGTCGTCCCTGGATCCATGGGGCAGGTGCTGTAACCTCTACATTGCACCAAAAGTTGAGATATCCGGTGGATGGAAAGGTTGTTACTGTCTATGGAGAAGAAGAATACTTTGTCAGCCATGTGAACACTTTCAAGTATCTGGAAATGGAAGGTGAATACATTGAAACTCCGTGTCAGACGTTTGAAGTGGTTCCTTGGGTTGTTAATGATTATGTAGCTCCTCCTGTTGTGAAGAAAGTTCCTGTGGTCACCAGAAAGCCTCCAACAATGGCAATGGCCTCCCTCAATGATGCTAGAGCTGTGGTGGATGAAGAGTCCCAGAAGGCTGTTCGTCGTGCTCGTGCTGCCCGTGTCACTAATCAAGGGGTTGTGAAAGACCAGATTAATGCTGTGGGAGATCAAGATGAAGACTACAACTTGGATGCATGGATTTTTCCTACTGCGGGTGCTGGACTCAATAATTGGAAAGCTGAAGATGTTATCCCTATCTCCTTTAGTCAGGAGTAAATACTATTACGGTGTTGTGTTTTTAAATTTGTAATTTCTTGAACAATCAAACTTTCAAGCCATGTGCCTTACCCGGGGCACAATGGTGTGCTTGTTACGGGCTGTCATTTCATTTGCATACTTCATTCAATAAAATCAGTGGACGTTTCGTTTTCGTAAATATTGTGTTCCTTGTCTTTCGTTTCTTTTATTTTTGTTTTATCAGCTATGTGTTCTTACACACACCCACATCACTAAAATGCAGATCCTCATCCACTCTGGATCCTGTTGATAACAGTTCTACTATTGCCAATTATAATTTCGAGAATCCGATCTATCAAACTGAAGACGGAAATGAGGACGATTGTGAAATACCTGTAGAGCTTGCTAGGTTGTTACAAAAAGAAGAGAAAGCTATACAGCCACATGAAGAGCCAGTCGAAGTTGTGAATCTGGGAACTGAAGAAAACAGAAAAGAGGTCAAGATAGGGGCTGATTTAGAGGACAGTGTCAAGAGCAGATTGATTCAGATGTTACGTGATTATGTGGAGATCTTTGCTTGGTCTTATGAAGATATGCCGGGATTGGATACAGACATTGTGGTTCACCGTTTGCCAGTGAAAGAAGATTGTCGTCCAAAGAAACAGAAGGTTCGTCGTATGCGTCCTGAAATGTCAGAAAAGATCAAGGCAGAGGTAATGAAACAGTTCAATGCAGGGTTCTTAGCAGTGACTTCTTATCCTCAGTGGGTTGCAAATGTGGTACCAGTTCCTAAGAAAGATG
This sequence comes from Lathyrus aphaca, assembly GCA_963966055.1. Taxonomy (NCBI): domain Eukaryota; kingdom Viridiplantae; phylum Streptophyta; class Magnoliopsida; order Fabales; family Fabaceae; genus Lathyrus; species Lathyrus aphaca. The sequence goes on from OZ014523.1 coordinate 503,747,885, forward strand.
GTAAGGTACGTATGTGTGTAGACTACAGAGATTTGAACAAGGCTAGCCCTAAAGATGACTTTCCACTTCCTCATATTGATATTCTGGTAGACAACACTGCTCAGCATAAGGTATTCTCTTTTATGGATGGTTTCTCTGGTTACAATCAAATCAAGATGGCACCTGAAGATATGGAGAAGACAACATTTGTAACACAGTGGGGCACCTTTTGCTATAAGGTAATGCCATTTGGTTTGAAGAATGCAGGGGCAACATATCAGCGTGCTATGGTGGCTTTGTTTCATGATATGATTCATCATGAGATAGAGGTGTATGTGGATGATATGATAGCCAGGTCTCAGAATGAAGAGCAACATCTTGATCATCTACACAAGTTGTTTGAGAGGTTGAAGAAATACAAGTTGAGATTGAACCCAAACAAGTGTACTTTTGGAGTTAGGTCTGGTAAACTCTTGGGTTTCATTGTCAGTGGAAAAGGCATTGAAGTGGATCCTGCAAAAGTAAAAGCTATACGAGAGATGCCAGCTCCCCGTACTGAGAAGGAGGTTAGAGGTTTCTTGGGACGGTTGAATTACATTGCAAGATTTATATCCCAATTAACTACCATCTGTGAGCCAATCTTCAAGTTGTTGAAGAAAGGTCAGGTAATGGAGTGGAATTATGAGTGCCAGACTGCATTTGATGAAATCAAGAAGTATCTGCTAGAACCACCAATTTTGATGCCACCAGTTGATGGAAGACCCTTGATTATGTATTTAACAGTGTTAGACAACTCAATGGGGTGTGTGTTGGGGCAACATGACGAGTCTGGTCGAAAAGAGCAGGCAATATACTACCTTAGCAAAAAGTTTACCGACTGTGAAACAAGATACTCACTGCTCGAGAAAACTTGCTGCGCTTTGGCATGGGCTGCTCGCCGACTAAGACAGTATATGTTGACCCATACTACCTTGTTGATTTCAAAGATGGATCCAATCAAGTACATATTTGAGAAACCTGCTCTCTCCGGAAGAATTGCAAGATGGCAAATGATCTTGACAGAATATGACATACAGTATACTACTCAGAAGGCCATTAAGGGAAGTGTTGTTGCTGATCATTTGGCTCATCAAGCAGTGGATGATTATCAGTCAATGAATTTTGAGTTCCCTGATGAAGATATCATGATTATTACCAAAGAACCTGGACAATATGACGGACCTGAACAAGGATCCCGATGGACTATGGTTTTTGATGGTGCCTCCAATGCACTTGGTAATGGTGTTGGTGTTGTGATTAGTTCCCCTAAAGGTTGTCATACCCCGATTACTGCCAGACTTTGTTTCCATTGTACCAATAACATGGCTGAGTATGAGGCATGTATCCTGGGTATTAAAGCTGCTATTGATATGAAGATTCAGTTCCTTGATGTGTATGGAGATTCAGCCCTGGTAGTAAGTCAGATTAAAGGAGATTGAGATACCAAGCATGATAACCTCATTCCTTACAGAGAGCATGTGTTGTCTTTGATCCCACATTTCAAAGAGATTACTTTTGGGCATATTCCACGAAAAGAGAATCAATTGGCAGATGCTTTGGCCACCATGGCATCCATGTTTGAGATCAGTTGGGATGATGAAGCTCCCAAGATTACTATTGATAGATTTGAAAAGCCTGCATATTGCAATGAAATTGACACAGAAGGGGCAGAGGAGAAGCCTTGGTTCTATGAAGTGAAAAGATATCTTGAGGCTCAGGAGTTCCCTGAAGGGGCATCTGTAAAAGATAGGAAGTTCCTGAGAAGGTTTTCTGCTAAGTTCTTCCTGAGTAATGGCATTTTATACAAGCGCAATCATGATTCAACTTTGCTTCGCTGTGTGGATAAGAAGGAAGCAACTGAGATTATGGAAGATATGCATGATGGGATCTTTGGCACTCATTCTAGTGGTCATACTATGGCAAAGAAGATATTGAGAGCAGGTTACTATTGGTCTACCATGGAAGCTGATTGCTATCAACACTCCAGAACATGTCACAAATGTCAAATCTATGTTGATAAAGTCCATGTACCTCCATCACCATTGAATGTGTTGACTGCTCCTTGGCCCTTTGCCATGTGGGGCATTGATATGATTGGTGAGATCAAGCCTACTGCTTCTAATGGGCATCGTTTCATCCTGGTTGCAATTGATTACTTCACGAAATGGGTGGAGGCAGCTTCATTTGCATCTGTTAACAAGAATGTTGTGGCTCGGTTCATTAAGAATAATCTCATATGTAGGTATGGCATCCCTGAAAGGATTATCACTGACAATGGCTCTAATCTGAACAACACTATGATTACTGATCTCTGCACGCAGTTCAAGATTAAGCATCACAACTCTTCTCCGTATCGTCCAAAGATGAATGGGGCAGTTGAAGCTGCTAATAAGAACATTAAGAAGATTGTACAAAAGATGACTGTTACTTACAAGGATTGGCATGAGATGTTACCATTTGCTCTTCATGGTTATCGTACTACAATACGTACTTCAACAGGGGCAACCCCATTCTCCTTAGTCTATGGTATGGAAGCAGTTCTGCCCATTGAAGTTCAGATTCCCTCCTTAAGAGTTATGAAGGATGCAGGCTTGGATGAAGATGAGTGGATTCAGACTCGACTGGATCAGCTAAATTTAATTGATGAGAAGAGGTTAGCAGCAGTTTGTCATGGCCAGATGTACCAGAAAAGGATGATCAAAGCTTTAACAAGAAGGTTAAGCCAAAGGTATATCAGGCTGGTGACTTAGTAATCAAGCGTATCATATTACCACAGGGTGATCCTAGGGGCAAGTGGACTCTAACATATGAAGGACCATTTGTAGTCAAGACAGTGTTTTCAGGAGGTGCCATGATACTCACTACAATGGATGGTGAAGACTTTCCACAGCCTGTGAACGCAGACATAGTTAAAAAAATACTACGCATAAAAAGAGACCCGCTAGGTTGACAGGCCTAGGAAAAAATAAGGGCATCCCGGCAAACCAAAAGGGTTTGGGCAAAAATTAGGGATATATATAAAAAGATGTACACCCGGCAAGTCGAAAACCTGAAAAGGCGGCTTGGGCAAAAAAGGGTATCCCGGTGGATTGAAAACCTGAAAGGGCAATCCAGGCAAAAGTTAGGGATTACAGCGTATGACTATGTCTCGTTTGGATCACCCATGGAACTGCAACCAGTTGTACTACTTATTCAAGCTCGAACAGATAAAGCTCAATCCAATCGTTTCCGTCTGAACAACAGAAGATGAGATACTTGAAGATAATGGCAATAGTAGAATTGAAACTCAATAGGATTGTTTCTCACATAGCTGATTCTCTTTGTTTTGTAAAAAACTTTATGACAAAATCCTCTTACTAGGGTTTATGTCTCCTTGTACAAACTTACCTATGTATGGGTCACTTTTTGATATAAATAAATCCCATCTTTTGAATCCAGATTTACTTTTACCCTATTTACATAAGCGAAACGTCCATTGGTTGTGTTTGAATGTATGTATGTTTTTGAATATGATTGATGTTTACCAGAAATGCATAAAAATGCAGTAATAGTATTTACTAAGGACGAACGAGGGAAGGATTTCAACGAAGCTTCACCAGTTCCTCTTTACAAGAAAACATACAAAACTCTCAGTAGGACAAATCCATCTTCGTAAAGTCTCATCTCCCCTGGAATTTATATCCATCTCTTTTATCCTCGTACGGATATTCGGTAATTTACTTTCCAATAAGGGTACGACGAACGAAGACGGGAGGTGATATCTATCCTACTATCAAACGAAAACGGGAGGTTACATATACCTTACTATCCCCAGCAGACGGGAGGTTATGTATACCTTACTATCCCCAGCATACGGGAGGTTACATATACCTTGCTATCCCCAGCATACAGGAGGTTATCTATACCCTGTTATCCCCAGCAGACGTAAGGTTATGTATAATATATTCTTCAACAACGAATCGGGATTTATTTTCCCTGGCCAGCAGTTGTTATACGAAGATATCCAGGTGCTTCAGGCAACATCATTTCATACATACATCATTTACATCATACCATAACATACATATCCATAAATACATAATACATTTATTTAGGTGCATCATATTATACATGCATACATAAAGCATAAACTAATATTATTATACAGAATATTACCTTGTTTTCAGGGTAATTATCCAACAAACAAACTTATGATCATCAGGATTGCTCTATCCTCCTAAAGGCATGCTGTTACATCAGGATCACTCCAGTCTCCTGAAAGCATATCATATTATTTCCTCAGGATTACTCCAGTCTCCTGACAGTTTTCTATTACCTCAGGATTGCTTTATCCTCCTGACAACTTCTCATTGCTTCAAGACTGCTTTAGAGTTATCATTATTGATTGCTCTATCCTCCTGAAATCATATTATTACTTCAAGACTGCTTTAGGGTTATCATTATTGATTGCTCTATCCTCCTGAAGACATGCTGTTACATCAGGATTACTCCAGTCTCCTGAAAGCATATCATCAATCTCTCAAGATTGCTCTATCCTCTTGAAATTATATTGTTACCTCAGGACTGCTCCAGCCTCCTGATAGCTTCTCATATATCAATATTGCTTTATCCTCCCTGAATACATGCTGTTACATCAGGATTACTCCAGTCTCCTGAAAGCATATCATCAATACCTCAGGACTGCTCCAGACTCCTGACAGCTTTCATTATACCTCCATATTTTGGACTGCTTTATCTTCCAAGAAATATACCTAAAAAACTTTCCCCTAGTGGCATCTTTAAGCCCACTCAAGCATATACAACCAACCATCAATATCACTCTACGCACTGGTGAGTGCAAATTTTTGGGCTTTTGTGTTCAATCCCCTTCAACCTTCCAGGTCATGACTGGCAAATATACCAATCTAACCCCTCAGGTTTCAGAAAATTGAACAGGGGCAGCTGTTGCACCCCAAAATTTGCCCTCACAATACAAGACTTTGTGTTCCAAGAAGGTTCACAAGGTTCACAAGTTCCACAATGCTTTCCATAACCTTTCATGAGGTTCATGAAGTCTACAAGTTACTTCTTGAAGGTTCACAAGGTTCACAGGTCTCAATGTTTTCAATAACCTTTCATGAGGTTCATGAAGTCTACAAGTCACTTCTTGAAGGTTCACAAGGTTCACAAGTTTCTCAACATCTCCATAACCTTTCATGAGGTTCATGAAGTCTACAAGTTACTTCTTGAAGGTTCACAAGGTTCACAAGTTCCACAATGCTTACCAAACCTTTCATGAGGTTCATGAAGCCTACAAGTCACTTCATGAGGTTCACAAGGTTCACAAGCTTCACAACACCTCCCATGAGTATCACAAGACACTTTATGAGGTTCACAAGGTTCACAAAGTTCATAATTGGTCAGAAGAGTTGACAATTCCCTCAGACAATGCACCTCCTAAGCAGTGCATCCAAAACTAGGGTTTTGACTCTAATCAGGATAAATGAATTTCCAAGACTTCAAGTGAGCTTCATAACATCTTATATGTGTGTAAGAACCCCCATGACAAGTTTCAAGACTTTTCTCAAAAGTTTGCTCAGTCAGATGATCAGACAAGTCAAAATCAGTCAATGCAGTTAAAAAGTCAAACTGAGGTCAACTGTGGTCAAACCAAAGTCAAACTTCATGATTTTTTTCCAACATCAAGTATATGAATTAAAATTCATCATTTGATCAAGGGTTGATCATGATTCATCAAGGAGATTCCAGATCATCAAGAATCAAGAGTTTCTAAATTAGGGTTTCCTCAGTAAAAGTCAACTGAACTTTGACCAGCCATAACTTTCACATACTTCATCACCAAGTCTCCATCCAAAGCTCATTTTGAAGGAAATTGAATTATCTACAACTTTTATCTTTCAAGTTAAGCCCAAAAATGCTTCATTTGGAAGATATGAGCTAAGACATTATAGGTCATTTCAAAAGTCAACAAAAAGTCAACAACTTCAAAAGGGCATAACTTGAGATTGGTAAATTATATGGACCTGAAACGAATGGGGTTGTTTAGAGGACTCTTCAAGCTTTCCAAAATGTCCAAGAACACCCTCATACCTTTAAAATTGAGGGAGATATGCCCTTGAAAAGTTGGGAAATTTTGTGATGGTTTATGTTGAAAATGGAGGTTTAAAACCACTTCTTTCCAAATGGGCTGGCCAAATTGTGATCCAATCCATACATTAGTACTATGCACGACCCAAACCATTTAAAATCTGATTTTTATTATTTTTATTTCTATTTATTTTGATTTAAATCATTAAAAATCATTTTAAATAAAAATAAAATATGAAAATAAGAGATTTTATTTGGATAATGCTTCTAGAAAGTCTTAATTGATGATTGGAATTAAAGAGGAAGGGAATCATGAGATTGGTACAAAAATAGTAAGCTTTCATGAGCAAATATTGAAATTTCAAAGCATGATCAATCTCAATCTTTTTAAATCAATTCTTGCACACAACCAATGAAGTTTTTGACCTAGAATCATTCACATATAAGTATCAAACATAATGCAAACCCTGATTCACGATTTTGCTGCATCAAGAGGTAAGTTCATAAAGCCAAAAAACCATTGAAAAGTGACATTCGGATTCCATCATCCAAGAGGTTTAAAGGTAAAATAAAGACATGGCAAGCTTCACTAGTCATCACTGATCGTAAACCATCAATCATATGCATCAATACCATCTCATATTGTTCTACCCGAATCAAACTTTGCCTTGAATTTCAGTTTTTCGATTCGGTTTATTTGTGCATTGTTAATGAATTTTGTTTGAGTTTTTGTGTTTGTAAGGTTCCAAAGATCAATTCTGGACAAGAAACTTGAGGTTTCGTGACCTAATGGACAAACGGCCATAGTTAGGGTTTCGAGTTCAAAAATGGGGTTCTTCGATTCACCCAATATAAATGTATTTTCTGGACATAATTGAATTGTACAGGTTGTAGGGAGCTCAAAGGTGTCCTTGATTTGATAAATTGATGTTGTTTGATGATAGTTTGAAAAACACAGGGTATGTGTGTATGAAAATTCGCAGGTAAACCCCCAGCTATTTTCGCAGCTAAATTCATAGTTCTGGAGGTAGAAGATGACCTCTCCCGCGCGTGCTTAAATTCAAATTATTTGTATAATATTTTATTGATTGTTTGCTGTTTATTTGTCACACAAGAACTTGTGTCCCAGTGGTTGAAGGCGTGCGTACATAAGGGTTTGGTCTGGGGTTCGATCCCCGTTTGTGGCATTTTGTTCATTTATTTTGTCTATTTTCCAGGTTTAATATATTATCAATCATAGCCAGCATTCTAGCAGATTGGCTCTTCCAGCCGGGTGGTGATGTGTGCGTGTGAATGTTCAAAGGTCCTGGTTCAATCCCACCCCAGGCCTTTTGTTTTCATTACTTTCTGGATTTTTTCATGGACATTGCACAAAAACAACTAGGACCATTCTATTATCACCAACGCATGGTTGGCCTGATGGCATGTTTTGACACTGGCAAGCTTGAAGACCTGGGTTCAAACCCAGCCAAGGTAAGTTTATTTTTTGACCAATTGTTTTTTCTGTTTTATTTATTAATTAACTATTTTTCTTATAATAATAAATTAAATTTGTAAACCAGCACTTATATTTTTTAGAAACTCTAAACTTATATTTTTTCTAAAATTCAAAATAATTATTTATATATGTAATTATAAATATATGTATGTTTATTTTAATAATTTTATATCATAAATTAAACCCTAAAAATATTTTTCTAACAAAACCCTAATTTATTTTCTAAATACCTATTAAAACCTAATTGTTTATTTTCTAATTTGTGATGTAATTATTATTGTACATGTTTATTTAGAAATAATTATAACTTATTTGTAAATATATTTATAATCCCAATTATTTTTCTTTTAATATATGTTTAGAAACAATTTAACTTACAATAATTATATTTTGTATATGTTTAAAATAATTTGTAAATATAATAACCAATAAAATTAAATTTTATAAATATAATTAATTTTGTGAATATAATATTTAAAACTTATTTTTTTCCTTATAATGTGAAAATATTGTTTTAATAATAATTGTTAATAAATTTTTAGAAATAATTAAATTTGTAATAATTAAAATTTATAATTATATTATGTTTAAAAATTTAATTATTCATGTTCCTAAGTAAATGCTTATATATTAAATTTTGTGTTTATTATTTTAATCATGTCATTATAATATTTTTCTATTTATTTATATTTTAATTATTGTTGCTAACCATATTATTATTTATTTTGTTTATTATTATCTCATATTTTTATTATTATTTCTCTAACCTTGATTATTCTTCTAATTATGATTATTTCACTAAATTTAGTTATTTTATTTTTACTAATCTTATTTTTATCACTAACCCCTATTTATTTAGTTATTATTTATTATTTTAGCTTATTTATTTATATTTTGCTAATTATTTATTTTTTGCTATTTATTTTAATTTGCTTATTATAATTATTATGTAATTGCTCCTGGATGTAATGTTGTAAATATTTAATTATTTAATTGTTGCTATGGTTAGTAATTTAGGGAGTGCAAAAACATGTATTCTATTAAAAATAAATTTAGCTCATTTTAATTAAAGATAAATAATATTGAACACTCACACACGTAAGTCGATTTTTAATCGCCATCTCACTTTCTAAGGTTATCCCTCAAGTTGCCTAAATCATAAGGTCAAGTGGGGTGTATAAAGCAAGTCCCTCAAAAGAAAAAATCATCAAGTCCCACATGGTTGCCTTTAAAGATCAAGTCCCTTTTCGAATAATGATGATAGTCCCTCCTATATGCTTAATACACCCCACAGTTGCCTTCATAAAACAGAATGTCCCTCTCATGTCCCTTACATCCAAGGTAATGACTACCTACTCCTTAATAGTAGGGATAGTCTTACCAATTAAAGGATAAAGAACAAGAAAGACTTAAACTTTAGGGTAGGTTCCTCTTATGTACTTTCTCACTTCAAAAACTTTTCAAACTCTTCACAATTTCAAACAAATTTTCAAAAACAAGTTTTTTACGCATCCGTACATGGATCATTATCAACTATTATGAAAATTTTTCTATTCACACACTACACTTTCAAAAACAATTCAAAAGTGAGCTAAGTAACTAAGAGCCCATGGATAACCATGGATGTAAAGGGTGTTAACACCTTCCCTTTACATAACCTACCCCCCGGACCCAAAAATATCTCTTAAGGTCTTTCCTGTTCTTTTATATCCTTTCCTTTTTTGGATAAAATAAAAGTCGGTGGCGACTCTTGCTATCCACAACATAACTAAAAGTCAGTTCTCCCACCGTGTTACACATTCACGGAAATGCACTCGCGGAGGCTATTCTGAGAAAAAGGAAGGTGGAGGTTGGTTCTTTCTGTTGTGGTTGATGGCGGACAGTTGAAGATGAATGGGGGATATCAGTGGGTTTGTGTGCTCTGCATATTATGTGTGAAGGTTTGAGAGAGTTTGTTGTTTTTGCCATGAGAGGAAAAAAGGAAGAATGGATTTGCAGTAGCAATTGTGTGAGTGGAATTCATTGTTGGCTTGAATCTGTGTACCATCTTCATCAGTTAATTCAACATTGAATACACATCCTTCTCCTCTAGCATTCTTATATGTTCGCAAGGCACCTTTTCTTGTAACACTGACCTTAATTGTCCAACTACCCATATAAGGATTCAAAGAAACAAGAGGACACACTCTTCGGGTCATAGCCATTCTAGCAGCAGGAGCCGAATTTCCATGTTGCTCATGTACGACCTGAGCAGCAGATTTTGAGACAACACCTTGTTTCGGCTTCAAATCTATACCAGGTCCTTCCTTTGGCTTCAAAGTGATGCCAGGCTGTTCAGTTTTAATCTCCGCTTCAAGCGCAGGAGAAACAGATTCGCACTTAATTACAAATAGGTACTTCTCAGGTTTAATGGGGATATCATTAAGAGTATACTCAAGGATTCGGATAAGACCAAGGTTCTGAATCTTCCCCGAGAGTACCTCTGAGGACTGATCCAACGGAAAAAATGCATTCAGTTTCATCTTTCCATCACTAGCAATGAACATGAATCTATTTCCCCTGGGTTTGAGATCGAGGACTTGAACAACAATATCAGGAATATCTGATGAAGAATCAGGAGATGGATTTGCTTGCAAGGTGGAAATGGCGTTAGGGGTTACATTTTTCGCCATTGGATTGAGAAAGAAGAAGAATTGGTGTTTGATGAAAGATATGAGAATTAGGGTTAGAGAGTGAAGATTTGCACTGATGATTGTGGTATGGCTGAGATGAGGCGAAGATGTAAATGTCGTCATTGGAGGTATGGCCTTTTCTTCTTTTTGTGTGTTTCCATGACTGCCTAGTGACTATTGTTAAGGTTTTGGTTGCCTCATCAGGTTTTCTGTTATTGAAAATTTTTTAGTGACATGGCTGCCTTTTTGTTGGTTTTTCTTTGGTCGTTTTTTGTAGTATGCGGTTAGGCTTTTTGAAGGCTGCTGGTTTATGTTGATGTTCAGTTTTGTGAGTTATTTGCCAAAGTTGTGGCTGCTTGTTTAGTATATGGCTGTAACCTTGTGTTGTATGTTGTTGGACAGTTTTTTTCTTTTATTGTTTCGTGTTAACAAACGATGAACAGGAAGGTGGCAGGTGAGGAGTGATGAACTTTGTAGAGCTGTTTTCAGCTGGACTCAGGTTCGATTTTTATTCACTTTCTGGTTTTGATTCTCAAACATTATTTATCTCATATTTCTGTTTTTGTTCTTTGTGTTGTGCAGATTTGAATTTGAAACGAAGCTGAAAAAGAAAACTAGCTATGAACAATATGCTGAAAAGAGGTGAAGGAAAAGGAGAACATTACCGACCCGAAAGTTATCAGGGTGAAGAATCCGCAATGGTAAGCTTCACTTCTCCTTGTTATTGCTGGTGTGATTGATGGTTGGTAGTGATGTTGCTGAATTTTTCTTTGCTTTGTGTCAATCTCCTCTCTCTTGTGGTTTTTTTTGTGGTGAGGATGTGGCTGGTGTTTTTGTTGATTTTTGATGAATGAAACAGTCTCATATATGTAGGATGAGATTAGGGTTTTTTGTTTGAATTCTGTACTGAGAAACTTGCTAAGGAAGGGTGTAGGATTAGGGGGAACCAATTCTGAATTTGTGTGCAGTAGTGGGGAGGTGGAGCAGCCTGTTTTGTGTGATGTGTGTGCTGTCAAACTGCTCTCTTTGTTGCTGTTTTTTTCTGCTGCTTTTTGTTTGTTAGTGAGCCATGGTCTTGCTGATTTTGTACTAATTTTGACACTTTGTTATGAGAAAAAGAGACTTACAATATGTAAAAATGAATTATCATGAATGCTGAATTTTAATAATGGTATGTTTGAATGAAATATGCTTGAAATGCTTATGTAACAAATATGGGGCTGTTTTGAATTAACATGGAATTGGAATGATAATACTTGAAAATGAAAATGTTTTGAAATTTAAATATGTTTGAATGGAATAGATTGAATTTGAATGAGATGTGATGCACTTTTATGATTATGTATGAATTAGAACATGGATGCTAACTTGTTTTGTTTAGTTTCATGTGCAAATGGATGAATTGGAATGATGGACAAAAGGCCATGGAGAAAGAAGATTTTCATGCATGATTGGATATGAAGAAACCATGGAGTTACTTGGAAATTAAAAAGATGTAACAATAAGTTTTTTTTGGAAGTTTTGTGTACTTAAGCACTAGTTTAAAATGAAATTCTAATTATGTATGTAATACTAAAATGGATATGAATGGTATGTATGAATGAATGTTGAAATTGTATGTACTACATATATATATGAATATGAATGCTTGGAAAAAAAAACATGAATGCAAAGTTAAAATGGACTTCAAATTGAAAGTGGTAATTAAATTAGAAAAAAAAGTTTGGGAATTGACTTGTGACTTGATCTTGAAAGAGAATTTGAGATTTTGGACACTAAATGAAATTGAAAATAAGAATCTTGAAATTGAAATATTTAGAAATAAAATTTTAAATGCGGTTATAGACCTTAGAACTTGAATTAAAATGTGGAAATTAGACATTGAATTTGGAAAGAATATAGAACTAACAAAATTTGAATTTTTTGAATAGGATAATGAATTTGAAACTTGAATTTGAAATTGAAACATGGAAAAGAAATTGGAATTAAGATAGGAATTGAGATTGAAAAATGAATTGAAATGAATTTGAAATATGGATTTAAATAAATTGACTTTTTAAAAAAACTTGGGATTATAAATGGAAATTGGAAATAATATTTAGATTATGAACTTGGAATTAAACTTGAGGTGAAAAAGAAAATTAGAAATTGAAAATTGACTTTAAAAAAGAAGTAGAAAAAATTATGAATTAAGGTTGGAACAAAAATTCCAAAGAAATTGAAGTGAAAATATGAAAACTCGAAGTGGAATTTGAAAACCTAGAGTGGAATTGGCATTAGAATATGGATTGAAATTAAAAAAAAATATAGGACCTAAAACTTGAAATTGTAACTCGAGTAAGAATTAACATCTGAATAGAACTTGGGCTTGAACCTTTGGATTTGGGTATTTGGAAGATAACTAAAAAAGGGACAAAAACAAGCCGAGTCTTAGGATGAAAATATGAACTCCAGACCTGTAATTAGACCAAATGACAAACACAAGAGGAAAAAAAAACCAATCCCACGATTCATGAGAACAAACTTCCAATACTTGTTGCCAATCCAAAATAACTAGTATACACAAAGGTACACTAATGATGAGACAAATGCGTGAATGAAACTTAGGGGTAAAATTTAGGGTGTGACAACATCCCTCACTTGCGATTCCGCGCATAAGGCTAGATCTTCATTTCCTTTATTAATCCCCTTCACACCTAACTCGGCCTCCAATTCAAATTTCCCGAACACTTCGTTATTCCACCACCTAAGGTTAACTTTAATAACTTGAGCTTCTCCTTAAGAACATAATCACTTCTACTATACACTTTCAAATCTTTCTAAGATTTTTCAACAAAAGGTAAGAAGTTTTTGTCTCTGAACCATTCATTATTGAACTTGAAAGGCTTACGACCCTAATTAGAGGAATCCGACATCAACCAAACCAGACTATGATCCGAAAAGTCCCTTACATCAATCAATTGCCCCACAATACCCCATCTAATGATAACACTCTTCGACACAAGGAACCGATCAATTCTACTCATCGAAAAACTGTCACCACTATGCCAAGAAATTGTTTTTCCGTTGCACGGAACATCCACCAAATCACAATCGGAAATAAACTCCAAAAATTCTCTCATTTCGGACCATTTTTCCACTCTCTCCCTACCCTTTCGTTCACTACGATTTGAAATAGGATTGAAATCACCCCCGATAATCCACTCTCCATCAGAAAATTTAGATTTCAAAAGAACCAGATCACTCCAAAGCTTTCTCTTCAAAATAATGTCACAAGAAGAGTACACATTCACAATGTAATAGAAAAATTGTCTCCATTTAACTTTTACCCCAAGGGAACCTTCTCCCTTGAAGCTACTAATAACCTCCACACTAGAATTCCACAAAATGATCAATCCTCCCGAAGCTCCATTAGAACTCGAGAACGACCACGCTACATCCATATCCCAAAAGCTACAAACAATATCTTCATTGACAGTTAAATGTTTAGATTCCTGAATCATAAAAATATCAGCCCTACCTTTGACAATATTATGGCTAATTCGCTTCCTCTTCAAACGACTGCCTCCCCCTCTGACATTTAAGGTACCAATAATCATTGATCCCTTAAAATTTTTTCCTTCCCTCCAAACTTGGACTCACTCTTACCATTTTCGAGCTCTTCTAAATTCTGTATACAATCTAATTTCGACTCTGAAAAACTACAACACCTAAATTGACAATAGCCTCCTAAAGTTTCTCACCCACCATAGAACACATATTACTTCTCAACATGGAATTGCTCCTCATAATGCAAGAATCTTCAGAATTTGTTCCATGGAAATGTTTAAGGTTCAAACTACATTTACCCTTATCGCCTTCATTAAACGAAAATGGAGCAACTTCAACTGAAATAGGTTCTGGAGTTAAAGAGTTTCCTGCTACTGTATTTTTATCTTCTTCCGGCCCCTTAAACTTCTTCTATTATTCTCCCCACAACCATTCTTCCTTTTAAATTTAATTTTTTTCTTCAAACCCCTAAAATTGGCTATGCGGTTCCCACCATAGTTAATCAAAACGTTATCTTTTTGAAAAGGTATAGAGTTAAGGGTATGGTCCCCACAATCTGTCATATCCGCTTCTATCTCCTTAGCCACACCTACTTTAATCACACCTAATTCCTGCTTTTTAGAACTGACTTCACCAGACAACAGACTACACCTTCTATCTCCTTCCTTGGAACCAATGTATTTACAAAAGGCGTTTTTTGCCTTGGTGACTTTATCATCGAAAGTCCCAGCAACATGTGAGAAACTAATAAAGTTAGAATCTAACCTTTTTAACTTCTCCATCTCATTTATAGTATCAAAGTTAACTAAGTCAACTCTCATCGAACTCTTGCTACATTTTTTACCCGAAATAGACCTAGTTGGAACTTGGTCATGTTGCTCAGAACTGTCATACCCTAAATTTTGACCAGAAATTTTTCGATTTTTTGATCATTTGACGCATTTTTGCCGGTATACCGAAAATCAATCATTTTTGCATTTTACATCTCATTAACTATTAAACATGTGTACTCAGTCAATTTTATTGTTCAATGTCCTTTTATTCTTAATTTTAGATTTTTGTCATTCAAATCTTTATACTATATGATTTTTTTATTTAGATAGTTAGTTTGGTGTTTATTTTTTCTGTCAATTTAAGTTTATTCAGAGAATATGTCAAGTTTTAATTTAATCGATCTAATCTAATTTTGATTTTAGTTTAGTTTATAAGTCTTATTTTATTTACCATTAGTTTCTTTTATTGTAATTTCAATTTATGTAGTTTTTATTTATTCAATTGGTAAATCTTAAACATAAATTTAATTTTAATCTAGTTAGTGTTATTTGGTTAGTTGCTTATTTTCTTTTCTTAAATAATTAAAAAAAATGTGTTTAGTTTTGCTTATCTATTTTTTTATCTCATTTTCAATATTGCGATCGTTCCAAATTAACTTTTTATTTAAGTTCATTTCTTGTTTATTTTATTTTTTTTCTTATTTTAAAACAGATTTTAAAAGATTTTATTTTTATCAAATTTATATTTAGGCTAATTCAGTTGTTATTGTTAATATTATTATTATTATTTTATTTTTTATTATTGTTATGTTAATTTATTTAGAAAGTTTACAAATCAAACAAAAACTAATTGTATAGTCCAACTTTGACTTCTGCACAATGCCACAACAGTCCAATTTTGTCATCCCCAAATTTACACAAAAACAAAAAAAAAGCACAGTCTGCTCCATCTGCATCACAACAGCAAAACTTGTATCAAAACAAAACACTAAAATGGAACAACTTTGACCTGCATCAAGAGACCAGAGAAAAGAACAGTTCAGCAAAAAGGGATTTTGAAAACAGAACAAAGAAACTTGGTCCAAAGTTTTTAAAAAAGAAACTAACATTGGTCCATTCGGGGTTCCTTCAAATGGCCAATAAAAAAAAGCACTTCCAGGGGGGCCGGGGGGAATCACCCATTCTCATCACTCGGATCTGCCACAAACCCTGCTAAATCTGATTTTTTTTACATAAACAAGAAATCAAAAGAAAAGTTGGTGATTCTTATCACACTTATAAAAAAACATCCATAACAGTAAGGACATCAAAAAGAGGATTTAAAAAGGCTTCAAAAACCAGCAAAAAAGGAGTTGACAGAGGGGTCCGCCTCACACCCTCATAAAATAACAAACCGCAACCTCAAAACGGGGACAGTAACATACCTTCATTCTGGGAACTAAACAAAAGTGAAAGAACCGAAAACAACCACCAACCCTTACACCAGACCCCCACTCCTCTTACTATCATATTTCTATCCACTACAATGAATTCAATCTAGTTTTTCATTTCCAAACTACACCAATGGATTCAGGCAACTCTTCTTTAGAAGAGTCCTCTCTTGATGGCTTGAAATTCGGACAACGTATCTATTTTGAGGATACATCTCTTGCAAACTCACACTCTTTTCACTTCACTCTCCTTCCTCGTTTCTCTCTCTTAGGGTTTTCATTTCCTCTCTTCATTCTCCTTTCACATTCCATGGCTCAACAAGATGCTCAAAACGGTGCTTCAGAAACCGTTGTTACCGCTGTTTCCTTCGCTGCTCTGAAGCCTCAGCTCTTCGTTGAAGCTCCAAAAGCTAACGATGCTGTTACGTTCTACAAGAACATGTTTGGTGCTGAGGAGGTTTCTCGTACTTTGAACCCTAAGCGTAAGGCTGATCAAGAGATTCCTCATGTTCTCTCTGCTGAACTCAAGATCGCTGGCTCTTTGTTCCTTGTTGCGGATAGCGTTGATGATTCTGCTACACCTGTGAAGAAAAGTGGAAACGGTGTCGTTTTTGCTTTGGAGACTGAGGATGTTGACGGTGCCATAGTGAAGGCGGTGAATGGTGGAGCACTCGTGGACGTTGAAGGCGGGGCTGGTGATGAACGTTGTTGCTGAAGAAGGGAAACCCAAAGGAAGAATACGGCAGATTTGTTTCGCTATTTTTTGAGCGAGGTTCCTCTTCCCCTTTTTTTATATATACTTGTTATTAATTTTCTTTGTTTTTTTTAGGTAGAAACCTTTCTCTTGCTAGTGATCCTGGGCTTAGATTTCTGCCCATTAATGTTGCTGACACCCCCTTCTTGTTTATTATTCTTATTTTCTTTTTCTTATTTCCTTTTATAATTTTTGTAAATATTATAACTGTTTTATTTTTTTTTGAATAACCTTGGTTAATGTTTTACTTTATAACATGATTGTAGATTTTTCTTTAAAAAAAAACACTTTAGTTTGATTAATGTCATTAGATTTATTTTGTATTCTTATTAATAGTTGATTTGGACATTTAACCTTGTGGATTTAGTAATTTGAGATACTTGGATTATTTTAGTTCATCTGGGATTTTGAATTACGGAACTTGCTTGAGGAGTGGACATTATCGTGAGTTTTTTTTGCAACTTGGATTCTTTCGCTCAGAGATTGGCTTTATTTGATTTTTATGATCATCGACTTCTTATTTGACTTACTTGCTCGAATTAATCTCATTTGCTTTGTGCGCGCATTGAAGAGGCAACAGACCTTCTCCGTTAGGTACTACTTAAAACTCGATGTTATATTATTTGCTCTTCATTGTAATTTCGATGCCACGTTTGTGTTTGTCTGATCACTCGTACCTCATTGCAAATTTTAAATCCTAAATCTCCTAGAACAAAATGCAATTTTCATCAAAACTTTCAAACTAATTAATTTGCGGAAGAACTGAACTCCGGAGTCTAGCACTCCGCGCGTTCTTGAGTGAATCACTCCTGGGCTAGCCCCACGTGTTGTGGATTTATTCGCCCTTTCGTATTTACGAACACTCGACTCAAAATCAATTAAACAATTCTTCGCGCCTACATTTTGCACACACGTAAGTCGGTCATTTGTGATCGCCGTCTGCACGACATTACGCGTCTTAATTCACAAATCAAATAACGAGTAACTGAACTCCGGAGTCTAGCACTCCGCACATTCTTGAATCAAATCACTCCTGGGCTAGCCCCACGCGATGTGGTTTATTCATCCTCTCGTTTCTAAAACACGGAAACTTTAAATAAATTATACCAAGAACTGAAAGGGTTAGACAATTCATTCACTTTTTCGTATTCAAAACAATTCAACAATCTTAAAAAGATTAGACATGATTCATCTCCATAGGAAAGATGTTCCTCCTATCTCCACAAACACAAACAAAATCTTGCAAACAACTTTTCTCAAAGGAAGAATGTGGCATTGCTTGTCGATATTCATATCCAAGTTTAAAGCTTCTTCCGATTTTTATTTATTCTCAAAGGAAGAATTTGGCATTGCTTGTCGATCATTATATCCAAGTTTAAAGCTTCTTCCGATTTTATTTCTCAAAGAAAGAATGTGGCATTGCTTGTCGATCCTTGTATCCAAGTTTAAAGCTTCTTTCGATTTCTCTTTCTCAAATGTTTGTGGTGAAATAGGTGAGATACCTCCCTTAAAGATGACAATTTGTCTCTTTCTTTTCAAATACAATTTAAAACTTACCAACCAACACAAACTATTTTCCCTAAATTAATCAGCGAGTAACTGAACTCCGGAGTTTAGCACTCCGCACGTTTTTGAATGCAATCACTCCTGGGCTAGCCCCACGCGACGTGGTTCATTCGCCCTCTCGTTTTAAAACACCCTTAACAAAGGTAAAACATTTTCTCAAAACGAACATTGTTTAAATCTTTCTATCTTGCAAACAAGCTAGCGCTTCAGCCTCCTATCGCGAGCAGATAAGCCAACGCTTAGCAGTAGAATGCATTTCCAAACAATCGTTCAAATAAAAATCACAAATCGTAGTCGCACGAACTACGAAGCTCTGACTTTCCCATTGCACAAGGGAATACGTAGGCACGGGGATTTTAATCCTTCGCGAGCACAGTAATAAAAAACTTAATCATTTCTCTGTCATAAATCACAATAATAAAAAATTAACCATCTCTCCATCACAATAATAAAAAACTTAACCTTTCTCCGTAATAAAAAATAATTTTCTTTTCCCTTTAATAAGAAATCTTTAATTAGTAAGAGAAGACAATAATACAAGTTAACATTTAAGTGCAAATTAGACTAAGAGGTTCCCGTTGAGTACAACGGACGCGAGAGGTGCCTAATACCTTCCCCTTGCGTAACTGACTCCCGAACTTAGATTAGTGGTTTCTTTGACCATTCTTATCCTTTATTTAGGTTGTGTCTATATCTCCTTTTTCTCTCGTAGAATAAATAGAATTAGGTGGCGACTCTGTTGTTTGTTTTAGGATCGTATTTTTCGAGGTACGACAGCTGGCGACTCTGTTGGGGAAATAAAATTGCTTATGCATAAGAGAGTCGAGCCTAGCTTAGGATAGTTTGCGTTTGTTTGATGACTTGTTTGATTGTCTTCTTTATTTACTATTGATATTCTATCTATTGCTTCCTTCTTTATTATTTGCTCATTATATCTGCCTGTTGGATCTCGGGATATCACGGGTATGAATTTGTACTTGAGTTTTGAAAAAGAAGAGGGAACACCTAAGTTAGAATTGGATGTTATTAGTGTTAGTCTCCAAGGACTCGCTCCTTGCACACCTAGCATGAAAGCTCCCCCAGATAGTTAGACTTTTCGTAGATCTTGTCACAACATAGCTGGCCTGTCGCGTGACCTAATTCACGAAAGGGCTGTGATTCTGGGACCCCCTAGAACCTGTTTCAATTTTGGTAGTTGTGTAATGTTAGGCTCCGAGGGCTCGCCCCTTTGTTGGCCTAGCATGAGAACTTCACTCAAGGTAGACCTTATCGTCATTATCGTCACAATGCAGCCAGCCTGCGACAGGGCGTTAGTACGATAAATGTCTGTGACCTTGAGTATCCTTATACCATCACCATAGACGCTACCCTGTGAGTGGGATTTATGGGTAAAGAAATTAGAACTCTCCACTTAAGGCTTACCAGTCAGGAAGTTCCGAAGTTACTTGTACCTTGGATCCAACACCTTGCCTTTATATCCAATTCTGGAACTAATTGTATTTGTGATGCTGAGCTTTGCATTCGTGCGCATATCATTTGCATTTGCATTTGCACTGCATATCATCTTCCAACAATCCAACTCACACATGTCTTATTCTCCGTCAGTTAACTGTACTCGACCAGTCATCAGAGAAAGATGGACCAACTTGAGCAGGAAAACAGGGAGCTTAGAAATGAAGTCATGACTTTGAGAAATCATATGGGAATATTCTCAACTACAATGAAGACTCTAGTAGACAACCTTGTGCAGGAGAACATTGAACTCCAAGAAGAGATTCACATCTTGAAGATTGATAGAGGGCGACTGATTTCTTTGGTCAAAGATCTGGTCATTTCTCAGGATCGGTCAAATTCTACTTCTACTCGTCAGCGGCGTCAGAATCAGCGGAGGTCTCCAAACAGTCCTGAAGGAGCGGCCCATCAGTTTGACCCAATCCCAATGACTTACAGTCAACTGTGGTCTTATTTTTCTCGGAACTCAATAATGACACCCAGGAAGACTAGAGCCACGAGGTCTTGGCCCCGTGGGATCAATCCAAATACCAGTTGTGAGTTTCATAATGGAGTACTGGGGCATCCGATTGAAGAGTGCAAAGTCTTCCAGGAAAAGGTTCAAGAGCTGATCGACTACGGGGTGTTGGCCTTCAACGGAGGAATCCCATTTGTGGACGAAGTGCCTCTGTGCTGATAAAAACTCAAGAGAGTCATGTCCAAGTCAATCTGTTGTTGGAGCGTAGGACAAGTTCCTGAATGCACATGATCGTTTGGTACTTTGAAGTTTATCTTCTCATATGATTAGCGCATTCACTACTTTTCATATGTATTTTTCTTTGTTTGTTAATGCATTTTTTTTGGCATGTAAGAACTTATTTGTTTAATGATTAATGCAATGAATATGTTTGTCTTGAAGTAATCCATTCGTATTCACTCATAATGCTTTTTCAACTTTATAATGCCAATATTATCCCATCTCTTGCCTAGGCAGAGAATTGGAGGGAGGATGACAAAATTAAAACACAAATTCTCTAGTTGATTGCTTTTGAATAAAATCCTACTGACGATGGATAGGCATTATTTCAAATTCCCAAACACTGGAGAAATAAGGAGTTAATCCCTAGTCAACCACTTCGAGCCTAGAAGTAGGAGTTTCTTTTAGATATTTCAAAACCCTTACGCTTAACCTGAGGCAGGGTAGTGTTCAGTTAATCTGGTTACACATTCAAATCATAAGATGAAACATCCCATCAGGGAATCCACTACAATCAATGACTTGACAGTCACAATTTTCAGCCTTCCAAAGAAAAAAGATAAAACGGAAAAAAGAAAAGAAAATCCCGCTAAGTCGAACACCCAAAAGGGGACTTAGACAAAAAAAAATTAGGGAACAAAGATAAATTCAAGTAGAAGAGGCCTTTCAATCCTCAACCTAAAGCTTACGATTTAGTGACCACCATACCAAAGTCAAAGGGGTCATTGATATCCATATGGGATAAATAAGATGACTGTTGTAACGGTAAAATCATGAGTGTAAGCTATTGATTAACTTAACTCAAGGTAAACAGAGTCACCACCGCGCTTTTAATTTATTCCAAATGGAAAAGGGAAAAAGAGCGAATAAAACCTAATGAATCTAAAAGCAAAAAGCTAAAAGAATCGAACAAAGAACGGGTAAGGGGATAGGTTACAAATCGGGAAGGTTTTACGCACCCAAAATGTCTGTGGTACTCCACGGGAGCCCTTTGAAATATTTACTGCTTTTTTTGGTTTGAAATGGTTTGCTTGAAAAAAGATTGAAGAGATGAGAAGAGGAATGTTTTTTAAGATTTTTGTGTTTGAAGAGACGAACGTCTCATGCCTACGTACCCACAAAGTGCAATGCGAGATCAAAACCCCGTAGTTCGTGGTACAAAATTTGAAAAAGAAACAATGAGTTGAATTGATTTTAAAATGTAAAGATAAGTCGTCATTCTTTAGCGAATAATTCCTCTAGAATGAATGAATCATATCTAAACATAAAAAAGGTTAAAAGAAACGTGCACGAGGGCACAAAAACAATTGAATGAGTTTGAATGTTTTTTAAAGTTTTGAGAAGAAAGTTTCGATATGCTTATGTGGTTTAGCATTTATTAAGAAATAAAATGAAAAGGTAAAATCGCATGACCTAAGTCAAGGTTTGATTGCGAAAATGTTTGAAGTTTGAAAACAAAGAAAGTTTTTGAAAATAGGAAGGAGATTTGAAAATTTAAGAAGTGGGAAGAGATGAAGGGACTATCCTAAGACTTGAATGTAAAAGTTAAGAGAAGAACGAACAAACCATATGGTCAACATTCTTCGAAACAATGAGATTTCCATCTTCATAAACAAGTGAGCTCAATCGGAGCCAAAGTCTTCAATCCATAACAACTCAAGCAAAGGGATAGATCCTAGAATCTAAGTCCAAACTCCAAGTCCAATGCTAAGGATAGTAACCATAGTCCGAAATTAAAGTCACAAATCTTTTAGATGTTTAATCCTTTATTAATGTTTTTGTGTCCAAATGGACAAAAGAAAAATCACAAGCAACAATATAAACATAAACAATATGATGAATGATATAGTATAATAAGAGAGATAAGGAGCGAGAGATTGAAATAAAGAGGATAAGGTGCGAGAGATTGAATTTAAAATGGTTAGTATATTAATATTATAATATTTACATAGAAATGGTATGATGAACTTAATCAAACACAACCACAAAAAGATAACCAAAATCGAGGCAACCGGATCCAAATGGATCTTATTCCGAATTCGGGACAAGTTTAGGTCTATGTTAAGCAATCGCCGAGTAATTTACGAAGTAATTACCCTACAAAAGAGGCCGGCCACCACCAATTAAGGTGGAAAATCATTCTCCGAAAACATGTCGCACGAAAAGAAAAGGAACGGTCTAATCTTAATCGAGATTTCACATTGTATTATCAAAGGCAACCTATCACGATCCCAAAGTATGGAGAATGATCCAAATGATCATTCATCCATAGATTTGAAATAATGAAGATTAAACATCTTCGAAAACCAATAATCTTCGAATCAGAGATCTCATCGACCAAAAATAAAAGGATGAAGAAAATATGGACAAATGTCATAAACAAAATCTAAAGAAAATTGTTATTAAAATAAAATCCAAGAAATCATTAAAGACCTCTAAAATATTTATAGAAAATTTTCTTATGTGATAAAGAAAATGATAAAATTGAAAATAAAAGAAAATCATAAGACAAAAATGTTAGGAAAAAAAAGATTTAAAGATAAAGTAATAAAAAAAAATTGAAACAATAATTAAAAGAAAGAGAAGAACTCAAGGAGAGGCGCATATCATGGAGTGTGAATAGAAAAAGGATTTGGCCCAAGGCCCAAACACAATTAGTCACTTTTTCTTATAAAAATTATTAACAATAAGAACAAAAGTTATGATAAAAAAAATAAAAACAAAACAAACAGAAATCACATCTTCTTCTTCCTATGTGAACCCGCGACGACACTGTTCACTCAAAAGGGAAAAAAATTCTGCCATCCTCACCGTTGAACAAAACACGCTGGTGACACTCAAATCAGTCGCGACTCCCTCTCTCCCCGAAACGATCGTATGCTCTCCTTGTCTTTTCCGAATTCGCATTCTCCTTCCTTCACCTTGTTTCAGATCTACAATTTGTTTCGGAGTAAGAGTTAAGCTTAATTTGTGAGATCAAATGGCTTAAGGTAAGTGATGAAGTTGATTGAAGTATTCAAGGTGAAGAGTTTTCAGTCAATGTTGTTTATAGTTTTCTGATTTTTTGAAGGTTTGATGGAATTGGTGGTTGAAGGCGGATGACGATTGTTGCGAATGAATATTGGTGAAATTGAAGCTTGAAGGTGGCGGTTGAATGGTGGAGAATTTTTGCAGAGTAAATCTTGCTTTTCAAGCTTGAGAAAAATGAGAGGGAAAGGGTTAATTTATAGAGAAATTGAGGTGAAATTGGGTTTGAAATCGGTTCCTGTTTTGTTCAGTTTTTGTTCGCGTTTTTGCTCATGACGAACGCATGACTACTGAGTTTCTTGCTGCATTTTATTCTGATGTCCTTTGCGTTTTGATGATGTTGTGCGTATTGGGCTTGTGTTAGCAGCGGCTGGGAATTGTTGTTTTTGGTGGCTTGAAAAGCTGCAGGTGTTGTATTTTGTGGTACTTGCAATGCTCACGTGTGCTAATGATGGAAGTGGCTTGTAGCAAATGGAAAGGAAAAGAAAATTGATGAGGATGGGCCGATGGGCTTTACATGTTTTCTTCAATACTTTCTCAAAAGTTATGTGGGCTAAAAAAACAAAATGAACTTGATTGTTATAAAAAAAAGATATTGATAAAAGATTTTGGACAAGAAATAAAAAATATGATAAGTATAGAAATTCCTAAAAAATATAATGGAAATATATATAAAAAAAAGATTTGATGTGATATTAAAATTGGAATATGGATGGAAAATATGAATTGAATATAAAATGAATTAAAAGTGAATAGAAATGAAAAAAATAATTGAGATAAATCGGATGTCAAAGAAAAATCAAAATATGAATGGATATGGATAAAAATGGATAAGAAAATAGGTATATATATAAAAAAATGAATAGAAATGGGTAATGGTTAAAAAAAATGGTTTTAAGTCCACAACCGATTCTTGATTTTTCTTGCACAAGCCACTTGAACACAAACCCTCCTGAACCATTGTATATTTGAAAATTAAGCCACAACCATCTGAATTATCTGAAAACTGCCCAGATTATTTGAATTCATACTGAGGAAAATAAATCCATAGATGAACCACTGATGAACTGACAAACTTCAAACACAACACAACTTTGAATTTTGAACATGCATTGTCTGAGGAATAAACCACTAGCACACACAATTTGCAGTCAAAACAATCTTCTGATAGTTTGACCAAGATTAGGTCCAACATCCATTTGAATCGAATCATAACTGAACAAACGCCTCTGAATTGAAATCACTGCCCTGTCTTTTAAATCCTGCAACACAGAGAGAAGAAGAAGCAAACTGCAACATTTTTTTGGTATTTTGGTTAGAAGTTAGTAAATATAAACAAATAAAAGCAATTAAACATGGTGATCCTCTGCGAGGCATAAACCTGCACCTGAAAAAGGATAAACGAACAGTGCGTGATCTTGCTTGTATGCGAAATGCAGATGAGATGCGAAAAATCTTAGGGTCAAAAATTAGGGTATGACAGATGCCCCTATTTAAGTTTCTTCAATCCAGAGATAATGAAGATTGAAATCTTCGTTTCGACAAGATGGAAGATACTTAAATATCAAAAACCAAAATTTTTGATCCTAAGATGCCAAAAAATGGAATGAAATGAAATGATATGAAAATGATATGGAAATGATATGAAGCAATATGAAAATGTTATGAAAGCACATGAAATGTTATGAGAATATTATGAGATGTATATGAAATGTATATGAAATGCAGAGAAATCCGTGAGGGATAAGACGACACATGAAAAAAAAATAAACGTTGGGGACAAGGAGCATAAGACTCCAACGGGGAAAAGCAACATGCTAGAGACCAACTCATGGCTCAGCTGAGACGAAAATGTCCAAGAATGGAAATTGGACAGAAAGGATCACAACATCCAGGAATGGCACTGAAGGAAGTGAGAAAAGTCCCGAAAAAGTACACCAGAAGCATTCAGGGATGACATTACTGACTTTACTAGGGATATCCGAGAATGGAAATCGGAAAAAGGGTAATCATAACATCTGAGAATAGCAATCAGATAAAATATGAATCTCAACATTCAGGAACAGCACTGAATGAAAATAGGAAAAGATCGGGAAAGTACATCAACTCAATGATGACTCCAACATGGAAATCCGAGAATGGCAACCGGAAGGAAAATGATCACAACATCCGAGAATAGCAATCAGATAAAATGTGAATCGCCACATTCAGGAACAGAACTGAATGAGATGGAAAAAAGTTCGGGATAGTACATCAAATCAATGATGACTTCACTATGGACATCCGAGAATGGCAATCGGAAGGAAAGTGATCACAACATCCAAGAATAGCAATCAGATAAAATGTGAATCATAACATTCAGGAACAGAACTGAATGAGATGGGAAAAAGTCCGGGACAGTACATCAAATCAATGATGACTTCACTATGGACGTCCGAGAATGGCAATCGGATAAAAGGGTGTAATATCTGAGAAGACACAACAAGTAGGTGAAGAAAAAGTTCTGGAGAGACAGACAAATGCCAAGTAAATTGGACTTTGACCAAAAAGTAAGAAGTTGAAAACAACAAGACTTCGAGAAATGCATATGAGGACTAAAACACTCAGTATGCGGACATTTACGAAAATGGGGACTAAACAACCCAAGAACACGCATAATGAGGACTAACACACTCAAATATGCAAACGTAAACAAGAATGGGGAATAACATACCCAAGAAAATGCATAATGAGGAATAACACACTCAAATATGCAAACAAAGCTGGGGAATAACACACCCAAGAGAAAAAATGAGAGAAAATGTTTGACAACCAGTTTAGACTCTTAGAGGAGTGGAAAAGATAGAAGACTGATTCCTCAACACAGAGATCACTGCCATTCTGCTCGAAAATTAGAGATACTACTGCTGAACAAATCTCTGTCACACCAGTAAATTGTACCAAGTTGAAAATCTTTTGAGAGAAATCATGCAAAGCTGCTTGGGGATTCTTGAAGAAAGTTGCCCCAAGTTCAACGACTGATGAAGGTAAACTGATAATGGATTCAGTTCTTGACTACTGCCGGAGAAAAATAATCACATCTTTGAGGTAACTGTTGAGAAGAATAAACTGATCATGGCTTCAGTTCTTGAAATGAATGTTGAGAAGGTAAATCCAGTATGAAACTTGCAGAGAATCTTCTAACTAACCAAATCTGAGAACAACTTGCACTGAACAGCCAACCTTGAACCATAGGAACTGAGAAGAACTTGCCCCTTGGTAGGATCACCGACCAAGTTTCTCAACTGTTTGAAAATTCCTTGATGAGGAAAATTTATTTGCAAATAAGAAGTGTTTGTACAAACCTGGTAATTTTAATGCAAAGTTTGAAATCAAGAATCATTTTTGGAATGAAATTTATTTTTGTAAAGTAAATGAAAACAATGTCAAAACACAGCGGTTGAGACAACATTAAAGATAAAGCAAAGGTAAGAAAACAAATGATTGGTAAAGAACTTGGGAGTCAGTTTACGCAACCTCGTTGTAGTATGCTTTTCAAAAGAAACCTGGATTCAATTAGGACTTTTGAAGGTTGTAACGTGGTCTGGTTCACGGTTTATGAAACAAAGTATATAAGCTCAAAGTTTATTTGTACCCAACCCAACTTCATGATGAACTCCAGTCCTACATTCAATTAATTCAGCCTATACATTCAAGTTCCCAGAACATTTGGGATTGCACAGATGAAGATGGTTCATAAGCCAAAGGATTTTGAGATAGCAATCACATCCTTCCTTTTGTTATTTCTAGTTAGGACTTTGGTCAACTCAACTTATTTTTGCTGAGGGTTTTGATGACCTCTTGACAAATATTTCTTTTTATTGTCCCTAACTTTTGCCTGAACTGTGTCATTTGAACTTACAGTCAGCGGGATGCCCCAGTTTTTGCCTAAGTCTCCTTCATAGGTTTTGACTTAATGGACTTTGATTTTTTTTCAATAATTTTTTCAATATCATTTTTTTTGAAAGATAATGACTGCATGGCTTAATGATTACGACGAACCATCATTGACTTTTGAATTGAGAAACACTTCTTCAACACTTCTTGATGTGTGTGAAGGAAAACTTGAAATTGCAACCTTTATTGAAAGGTGTCTTGAATGATTCTCTTGTACTTGAATGCACATTTGAATTACTTGAGAACTACCCATCCCCAGGTTAAAATTGCGGGTTTTTTCGAATAGAAAGAAACTCCAACTTCAAGGCTCAAAGGGGTTGACAAATGGTTAACTTCCTTATTTCTCCAGTGTTTAGGATTTGAAACAATGCATGTATATCATTAGCCAAGTCTCAATTGAAAGCATACCAACAACAATTATGGGTATCTCGTTTTCATCATCCTCCCTCCAATCATTATAAAAGCTTGAGAAAAGATAAATGAACTTGAAATGTAAAGCATAAAGATGCAAATCGTAAATGAAATTGAATCAAAACAAAGCAATGCTCATTTCATTAAAATCAACATGAAAGTACAAACTGAGTTTAAAAGCAAACAACTTAATATGATTGAAGAACAATTGCAAACATAAAGAAACAATGGCCTAGTGATCCATCAGCAACAAGGATGAGCTGTCCCGTCTGATATTCTGGCCTTGAAGAAAATTTGACTGTTGAAGTCTTCTAGAAGATTCACTTCCCAAGCTTCGGCAAAGGATTGTTGACAACATTAGGATTTGTGTCATTAAATTAAAGGATGTTGTTCCTGATAAGTTCTTGCACCTTAGCTTTCAGTGCAAAGCAATGTTCCAAGTCATGACCAGTTCCACCTTGATGAAACTCGCAGCGAAGATCCGATCTATAACCAACCGGAAGAGGATTTGGAACAGGAGGCGGAGGCCTAGTAGTAATTAAACCACTCTTAATCAAGGAAGGAAACAACTCAGTGTAAGGCATCGGGATAGGATCAAAGTTTGGCCTATTGCGATACTGATTTTGTCCAGCAGCAGGATGAGGAGCCTGAGCTTGAGCTCGAATTTGAACTTGAGCTTGAGCTGGTTGAGCTTGACCTTGAACCTGAGTTTGAGCTGGTTGAGTTTTAACAACAAGAGCAACTGCAGCTACATATGGTTGAACATATCGTTGTTGCGGGCGATAAGGCCTCCTCTCAGTTGAAACAGCATAAGCATCACCATCTTTTCTCTTGTGAAAGTTCCCAAAAGACTTTCTTGCAGCATTGGGAGATTCAGAATTGGTAATCTTACCCTTCTTGATACCTTCCTCTAGTCTTTCTCCAATAGTGACTAGATCAGAAAAACCAGATGAAACACTTCCTACCATTTTCTCCCAAAAGAACGGTTGAAGAGTGTCCATGAACAAACCAGTTAATTCCTTTTCGGGCAAAGGTGGCTCCACTTGAGCAGCTAGCTCTCTCCAACGTTGAGCGTACTCTTTGAACGATTCTTTCTCTTTCTGTGACATGTTTTGAAGTTGACGACGGTCAGGCGCCATGTCCAAATTGTACTTATACTGTCTTACAAAAGCATCAGACAAATCTTTCCAGCTTCGGATGTGACTCTTCTCAAGTCCCACATACCATTTCATAGAAGCACCACTCAGACTATCTTGAAAACAATGAATAAGCAACTTGTCATCCTTGGCATGCGCATCCATTTTGCGACAATACATCAGCAGATAAATCTTTGGACAAGTATGACCATTGTATTTCTCGAATACATGAACCTTGAACTTATCAGGAAGAACTAAGTCAGAAACCAAACACATGTCTATTGCAGCAGAACCAAAGACATCTTTTTCCTTCCAGACCTCTTACCCTCTTCTCAAGAGTCAAACATTGCTCTCTAACTTCATCCATATATCCAGGTTCACCCTGACTTTCAGCTTGTGGACCAGCAGCCTGGTACAAGAAAGGAAAATTCTGATAAGTAGTCTGAGCAGTAGTGTGCACAACAGGTTGAGGTTCGACAAAAGTCGGAGCTGAGAAGACTGGCACAACAGATGGACCACCAACTTGAGCAGTTGCAGAAACTGACACATAATCCGGAGGTAACCCATATTCTGGCCAAGTAGAAACTGGTTGCTGAATAATAGGAGGGTCAACAACAGCAGTAAAAACTTCAGAGATAACATTCCTTTGAGGTGGTTCACCTCGAGCAATCAAAACTTGCATCATTTCAGTGAGCCTGGTCATACCGGCCTTCAACTCATCAATCTCCATTCGAACTTCCATGTTATGATGTTCTTGGTGTTCCATTCTCAATCTGATAGCTCTCAATCTGTTAGCAGCTCTAGTACCGTATCTGTGATGAGGAGTCAGCTTGACGGATCAACAGACGACTGAAGAAAGAAACAACCGGGATGAGTTCCCACACAACTCGGATGAACGCAAGAATATGCGAGGATGCAATGATATGCAATGCTCACTTCCATTCTCAGAAAAACAACTCGATTATTGCAAACATGGTCAACATCGAGAATATGGTCATGAAATATCTTAACAAAAAGGAATATTTGCTTTTTTCTAACATTTGCAATAATCGGAATTGTCTTCCTGGAAAAATGGTTGTGAAGATGATCATGATGAGTATGTAGATGCAACAACCACAAACAAGATCACGCAAAGCACACAAGTTCAAAGGTTCGAATCATGAGCATGGAGTCAAGGGATAAGAACCAACAACCCACAAAGGCATGTACTAAGGTTTGTCTTCATTGTACCTGCAAAAAACCAAAAGGGTGCTAACAGAGGTTCCCGGAGTTAACAACCATCTTTAGAATATCATCGGTACGTTGGATTACTCCCCAACCGATAACATTCTTAAAATAGACCTCATCCGAGTGTAGTATCGCGTGACAACCACCTTAAGTTTACACTCAGATAGTTTCCGCACTACGTTCCTAAATTGGATTGGATTGGTTAAGGGTTCTACGGTCCTCAGTATGATCAGCTCAAGGTCGGAAAATAATGCCACGTACGATTAATCGTCATGACATTGATAATCCAAGAGAGCCTAACCGAGTGGAGATTATCAAATTGATATCGCTTTGGACTACTCCATCGCATATCGCTTCGAATATCGCCGTCCTATCATAAGTTCCACTCAGATCCAGGTTAGGATCTATCTCACAGAGGATCACCAAAACCGAAACGGAACAACCAAGTAACAAACAAATCAAACTAAAGCAGTAAACAAATCAAAGTAGGCCGAATCCACTTAGAGATTGACTCCCCGGCAGAGTCGCCACTTTTCTGTAGCGGTAAAATCATGAGTGTAAGCTATTGATTAACTTAACTCAAGGTAAACAGAGTCGCCACCGCACTTTTATTTTATTCCAAATGGAAAAGGGAAAAAGAGCGAATAAAACCTAATGAATCTAAAAGCTAAAAGCTAAAAGAATCGAACAGAGAACGGGAAAGGGGATAGGTTACAAATCGGGAAGGTTTTACGCACCCAAAATGTCTGTGGTACTCCACGGGAGCCCTTTGAAATATTTACTGCTTTTTTTGGTTTGAAATGGTTTGCTTGAAAAGAGATTGAAGAGATGAGAAGAGGAATGTTTTTTAATATTTTTGTGTTTGAAGAGACGAACGTCTCATGCCTACGTACCCATAAAGTGCAATGCGAGATCAAAACCCCGTAGTTCGTGGTACAAAATTTGAAAAAGAAACAATGAGTTGAATTGATTTTAAAATGTAAAGATAAGTCGTCATTCTTTAGCGAATAATTCCGCTAGAAAGAATGAATCATATCTAAACATAAAAAAGGTTAAAAGAAACGTGCACGAGGGCACAAAAACAATTGAATGAGTTTGAATGTTTTTTAAAGTTTTGAGAAGAAAGTTTCGATATGCTTATGTGGTTTAGCATTTATTAAGAAATAAAATAAAAAGGTAAAATCGCATGACCTAAGTCAAGGTTTGATTGTGAAAATGTTTGAAGTTTGAAAACAAAGAAAGTTTTTGAAAATAGGAAGGAGATTTGAAAATTTAAGAAGTGGGAAGAGATGAAGGGACTATCCTAAGACTTGAATGTAAAAGTTAAGAGAAGAACGAACAAACCATATGGTCAACATTCTTCGAAACAATGAGATTTCCATCTTCATAAACAAGTGAGCTCAATCGGAGCCAAAGTCTTCAATCCATAACAACTCAAGCAAAGGGATAGATCCTAGAATCTAAGTCCAAACTCCAAGTCCAATGCTAAGGATAGTAACCATAGTCCGAAATTAAAGTCACAAATCTTTTAGATGTTTAATCCTTTATTAATGTTTTTGTGTCCAAATGGACAAAAGAAAAATCACAAGCAACAATATAAACATAAACAATATGATGAATGATATAGTATAATAAGAGAGATAAGGAGCGAGAGATTGAAATAAAGAGGATAAGGTGCGAGAGATTGAATTTAAAATGGTTAGTATATTAATATTATAATATTTACATACAAATGGTATGATGAACTTAATCAAACACAACCACAAAAAGATAACCAAAATCGAGGCAACTGGATCCAAATGGATCTTATTCCGAATTCGGGACAAGTTTAGGTCTATGTTAAGCAATCACCGAGTAATTTACGAAGTAATTACCCTACAAATGAGGCCGGCCACCACCAATTAAGGAGGAAAATCTTTATGCTAATACATGTTAGAGAAATGATATAATGAATCATTCTCCGAAAACATGTCACACGAAAAGAAAAGGAACGGTCTAATCTTAATCGAGATTTCACATTGTATTATCGAAGGCAACCTATCACGATCCCAAAGTATGGAGAATGATCCAAATGATCATTCATCCATAGATTTGAAATAATGAAGATTAAACATCTTCGAAAACCAATAATCTTCGAATCGGAGATCTCATCTACCAAAAATAAAAGGATGAAGAAAATATGGACAAATGTCATAAACAAAATCTAAAGAAAATTGTTATTAAAATAAAATCCAAGAAATCATTAAAGACCTCTAAAATATTTATAGAAATTTTTCTTATGTGATAAAGAAAATGATAAAATTGAAAATAAAAGAAAATCAGAAGACAAAAATGTTAGAAAAACAAAAGATTTAAAGATAAAGTAATAAAAAAAATTGAAACAATAATTAAACGAAAGAGAAGAACTCAAGGAGAGGCGCATATCAAGGAGTGTGAATAGAAAAAGGATTTGGCCCAAGGCCCAAACACAATTAGTCACTTTTTCTTATAAAAATTATTAACAATAAGAACAAAAGTTATGATAAAAAAAATAAAAACAAAACAAACAGAAATCACTTCTTCTTCTTCCTATGTGAACCCGCGGCGGCACTGTTCACTCAAAATGGAAAAAAAATCATGCCGTCCTCACCGTTGAACAAAACATGCTGGTGACACTCAAATCAGTCGCGACTCCCTCTCTCCCCGAAACGATCGTATGCTCTCCTTGTCTTCTTCCGAATTCGCATTCTCCTTCCTTCACCTTGTTTCAGATTTACAATTTGTTTCGGAGTAAGAGTTAAGCTTAATTTGTGAGATCAAATGGCTTGAGGTAAGTGATGAAGTTGATTGAAGTATTCAAGGTGAAGAGTTTTCAGTCAATGTTGTTTATAGTTTTCTGATTTTTTGAAGGTTTGATGGAATTGGTGGTTGAAGGCGGATGACGATTGTTGCGAATGAATATTGGTGAAATTGAAGCTTGAAGGTGGCGGTTGAATGGTGGAGAATTTTTGCAGAGTAAATCTTGCTTTTCAAGCTTGAGAAAAATGAGAGGGAAAAGGTTAATTTATAGAGAAATTGAGGTGAAATTGGGTTTGTAATCGGTTCCCGTTTTGTTCAGTTTTCGTTCGCGTTTTTGCTCATGACGAACGCGTGACTACTGAGTTTCTTGCTGCGTTTTATTCTGCTGTCCTTTGCGTTTTGATGATGCAGTGCGTATTGGGCTTGTGTTAGCAGCGGCTGGGAATTGTTGTTTTTGGTGGCTTGAAAAGCTGCAGGTGTTGTTGTTTGCGGTACTTGCAATGCTCACGTGTGCTAATGATGGAAGTGGCTTGTAGCAAATGGAAAGGAAAAGAAAATTGATGAGGATGGGCCGATGGGCTTTACATGTTTTCTTCAATACTTTCTCAAAAGTTATGTGGGCTAAAAAAACAAAATGGACTTGATTGTTATAAAAAAAAGATATTGATAAAAGATTTGAAAATTAAGCCACAACCATCTGAATTATCTGAAAACTGCCCAGATTATTTGAATTCATACTGAGGAAAATAAATCCATAAATGAACCACTGATGAACTGACAAACTTCGCACACAGCACAACTTTGAATTTTGAACACGCATTGTCTGAGGAATAAACCACTGGCACACACAATTTGCAGTCGAAACAATCTTTTGATAGTTTGACCAATATTAGGTCCAACATCCATTTGAATCGAATCATAACTGAACAAACGCCTCTGAATTGAAATCATTGCCCTGTCTTTTAAATCCTGCAACACAGAGAGAAGAAGAAGCAAACTGCAACATTTTTTTGGTATTTTGGTTAGAAGTTAGTAAATATAAACAAATAAAAGCAATTAAACATGGTGATCCTCTGCGAGGCATAGACCTACACCTGAAAAAGGATAAACGAACAGTGCGTGATCTTGCTTGTATGCGAAATGCAGATGAGATGCAAAAAATCTTAGGGTCAAAAATTAGGGTATGACAACTGTCATTTCAAGAAAACCTTGGATCTTCATCTTCACTACAAAACCATCCAAGACGAATGTATGTGTCAATTTAGTTGGACCTAGGATTGGAGAACATCACGGAGAGTGGGTGGGCACCAAATAAACTTTGAGCCTTTATCCTTTGTTTCTAAAACCGTGAACCAAACCAAATTACAACCCTCAAAAGTCCTAATTGAAGTAGGGTTTATTTCGAAAGCACACTCGATGAGAAAGTGTTTCCCAACTCCCATGAGTTTTGCTCAAAAATTTGTGTTGGCTTTATAAAAATGAATATCACATCCAAGCTAGTGATTCGGTTACAGGCTATTGTGAAAATATTTTTAAAAAAAAACATTAAAAAAAACTCGAGACAAACATGTGTGTTGCATTAGCAGTCTCAACATTAACATTTTGCTTGATATCATAGAAGCCTATGTATAAGTACCAGTGATGAGCTTAATATCTTGATATTTGAAACTCTGATGAGAAGTTGAACAACCATTTTAGAGGATGATCATCCCCATGGGCATGTTGCTTGAAGACTTTGCCAGACAGGGGCATGTTGCTTGAAGACTTTGCCAGACAGGGGCATGTTGCTTGAAGACTTTGCCAGACAGGGGCATGTTGCACGAAGACTTTGCTAGACATGGGCAAGTCATTTCCCAATTTGTGCTTACACAGTCTGACCATCCCTAAAAGACAAACATTGAAGACCCACTTGTGCTGAATTCGGTTAGTATGGGGGAGTTACGTCGAGATTTGACGAATCTCTCCAAGAGTTTGAAGACACTGGGGCATCTTGAATGCCAAGTCTTCTATAAAATCCTCTTGAGATGATCTCTTCTCACAAACCACTTTGTGGGCGCATGACCACATGTTCCCCTAAGCAAGACGCTCTTGGGATATACCTTGCAAGTACTTCCAGATAACGGGGTCCTCACACCAAGTTGCTTTGATATGTCAGGGGCGTGACTCAGTACTTTCTGGTGGATGTTTTACTACTTAGTGCTTCAAGTGAGATACTAAGTCTAGTATCCCCATTTGAGCTTTGATTCAAGCTTCTCCAGCTGAATGTCATTTTCTCCCCCAACAGAGTACAAATTTTACTTCATCCTAAGCAAACGTAGTTGGTAGGATTGTTTCCTTTCTGAGGGACATTAAAGTTAGAAGATTTGCTTGGGTTTATTTCCCGATTGAAGTATCTTTCTCTCCTCGAAGGGATTTGAGCCTTGTAGCAAGACTCGTTCCATGGATGGCTCTTTACCCTATCCTCAGTGATTGCGTACACTTTGACGAGATTGGTCGAGTATCCGTTTGTTGTGATGTTTATTTCATCACCAGTTCACCTCTTGTGTCTGTTTTGTCTGTCTGTCAGCATAAACATAACGCATATACATACATGTACATCATAAATGATTCATATCCATATTCATTTTGCATTCATTAATGCATACCTCCTTCACCTTAGTCGTGTTTATCCCCAAGTGATGTGTCTCTCTCCAAATAGAGTTGCCAGCCTTAGGCAGAAAATGTACATTCTTTCTAATTCCCCACTGAGATTCTACCCTCGTGGAAGATTTTGCTTTAGTTCTCCTTTCCACACTTGGATAGGATAAATCCCGGTTGAGTTCATTCCTCAGGGGCTAGTGTCTTGCTTGACAGTTTCTTTCCAACTCGTTCCTGGATTGAATTTTTTGGTCTTTGGCAATTTTGATGATTGAACTACCAATTGGAAAGTGCATTTATTTTGCACCTTTGGATGCTTAGTTTCCCAGAAGGAATTTGTTGGAGGCTTCCATTGAAGACAAATTTTGCTCTCCAACAGTGTTACTACAACATTCCCTTGGATTACTTATACCTGACAACAAGTGGCAGTCTCTTTATTTGAGAAGCTTGTTTTGTCCTAGAACTTCTAAGTGGAATCAACAGGTGGCAGTCTCTTTATTTGAGAAGCTTGTTTTGCCTTTGAACTTTTGAGTAAATCAACAGATGGCAGTCTCTTTCCGAGCAGTCGATCCATCCCCAGCGATTCCAGATGGAAAGTGAATTCATTTTGCGCCTTTGAGTACTTTGTCTCCTAGAAGGAATTTGTTGAAATTTCCCCCAGTAAAGACAAAGTTTGCTCTCCAACAACGTTGATACAACATTATCTTGGAATACTTATACCTGACAACAAGTGGCAGTCTCTTTATCGGAGAAGCTTGTTCTTATCCCTGGACCTCTAATCGGAATCAACAAGTGGCCGTCTCCTTATTTGAGAAGCTTGTTTCTTATCCATGGATTTCACAGTAAATCAACAGATGACATTCTCTTTTCGAGCAGTTTGTTCATCCTCAGCAAGGTTTCTGTTCTATCAAATGGCATATCCCCTGTTCGGCGGAGAAGTTTGATATGAATCTTTTATGTTTTCCAACAAATGGCATCTCATCCAGACAAGGTGAGAAGTTTGTTTTGATTTTAAAGTTCGGAAAATGGCATCTCATCCAGACAAGGTGAGAAGTTTGTCGTGATTCTTTCCAATTTTCGGCAAATGGCATCTCATCCAGACAAGGTGAGAAGTTTGTCGTGATTCTTTCCAATTTTCGGAAAATGGCATCTCATCCAGACAAGGTGAGAAGTTTGTCGTGATTCTCTTTATTTTTCGGCAAATAGCATCTCATCCAGACAAGGTGAGAAGTTTGTCGTGATTCTTTCCAATTTCCGTCAAATGGCCATCTCTTCCAGACAAGTCGAGAAGTTTGAGCGTGAAGTTGTTCTCCATCATATGGTTGTCTCTTTCAGGAAAAGGGAAGTATGATAAGGGTTCTATCAAATGGCGTCTCTCCAATGCACGTTGAGAAGTTTGGTATGAATCTCTTTATTTTTCGGCAAATGGCATCTCATCCAGACAATGTGGGAAGTTTGTCGTGATTTTCTAATTTCCGTCAAATGGCCATCTCTTCCAGACAAGTCGAGAAGTTTGAGCGTGAAGTTGTTCTCCATTATATGGTTGTCTCTTTCAGGAAAAGGGAAGTATGATGAGGATTCTATCAAATGGCGTCTCTCCAATGCACGTTGAGAAGTTTGGTATGAATCTCTTTATTTTTCGGCAAATGGCATCTCATCCAGACAAGGTGGGAAGTTTGTCGTGATTTTCCAATTTCCGTCAAATGGATATTTCTTCCAGACAAGTTGAGAAGTTTGAGTGTGAAGTCGTTTCTCCATCATATGGCGTCTCTTTCAGAAGAAGGGAAGTATGGTGAGAATTCTATCCAATGGCACCCTTAGTTAAATCTCGGCAGAAGATTTGGCAACAGGTGATTCCTTTTATTTCTGGCAAGTCTCGGCAGAAGATTTCCAGTCTACCTCGGCAGAAGGTGTTTACTTTTTATGATTTCGACAATGGCATCCTTAGTTAAATCTTGGCAGAAGATTTGGCAACAGGTGTATCTTCAGTTAATCCTCGGTAGTAGGAATTTTATCTTGATACCTCGGCAGAAGGTATCCCATCCTTTTATCTCTGGTAATCTCGGCAGTAGATCTCCAACAGACTTCAACATGATTTATTTTGTTCTTTCCAAGATCTCGGCAGTAGATTTTTGGTTCTTTTTTATACCTCGGCAGAAGGTATTTCCAAATGAGGTTTCAAATCTCGACAGTAGATTTCCTCAAAGTGGAATTTTTGTTCAAAAGATTTCAAGTTATCTTAGGACCTGTAGACAGTTATCGTCTGGCTTCGCTCTAGAGAAAATTTTCTCGTGTGGATTATACTCCAGTCATGTGCGTCGAATCCCCAGTAGTGTCAATTTTTCTTCCCGGCAGCATTATAGTTTTTGTCTTGCATTTTTGCATTGCATATCATATCATTTTCATCTACATTTTCGGTCAAAATTTTAGGTATTATGATATTTAATCCTCTTCCACCTTGAATGTCCAAAAATCTCTTTGTTACTCGTACATTCAGGTTCATGATGATTAAATAGGGGCAGCTGTCATACCCTAAATTTTGACCAAATTTTTTTCGATTTTTTGATCATTTGACGCATTTTTGCCGGTATACCGAAAATCAATCATTTTTTCATTTTACATCTCATTAACTATTAAACATGTGTACTCGATCAATTTTATTGTTCAATGTCCTTTTATTCTTAATTTTAGATTTTTGTCATTCAAATCTTTTTATACTATATGATTTTTTTTATTTAGATAGTTAGTTTGGTGTTTATTTTTTCTGTCAATTTAAGTTTATTCAGAGAATATGTCAAGTTTTAATTTAATCGATCTAATCTAATTTTGATTTTAGTTTAGTTTATAAGTCTTATTTTATTTACCATTAGTTTCTTTTATTGTAATTTCAATTTATGTAGTTTTTATTTATTCAATTGGTTAATCTTAAACATAAATTTAATTTTAATCTAGTTAGTGTTATTTGGTTAGTTGCTTATTTTCTTTTCTTAAATAATTAAAAAAATGTGTTTAGTTTTGTTTATCTATTTTTTTTTTAATCTCATTTTCAATATTGCGATCGTTCCAAATTAACTTTTTATTTAAGTTCATTTCTTGTTTATTTTATTTTTTTTCTTATTTTAAAACAGATTTTAAAACAGATTTTATTTTTATCAAATTTATATTTAGGCTAATTCAGTTGTTATTGTTAATATTATTATTATTATTTTTTTATTTTTTATTATTGTTATGTTAATTTATTTAGAAAGTTTACAAATCAAACAAAAACTAATTGTATAGTCCAACTTTGACTTCTGCACAATGCCACAACAGTCCAATTTTGTCATCCCCAAATTTACACAAAAACAAAAAAAAAACACAGTCTGCTCCATCTGCATCACAACAGCAAAACTTGTATCAAAACAAAACACTAAAATGGAACAACTTTGACCTGCATCAAGAGACCAGAGAAAAGAGCAGTTCAGCAAAAAGGGATTTTGAAAACAGAACAAAGAAACTTGGTCCAAAGTTTTTAAAAAAGAAACTAACCTTGGTCCATTCGGGGTTCCTTCAAATGGCCAATAAAAAAAAGCACTTCCAGGGGGCCGGGGGGGAATCACCCATTCTCATCACTCGGATCTGCCACAAACCCTGCTAAATCTGATTTTTTTTACATAAACAAGAAATCAAAAGAAAAGTTGGTGATTCTTATCACACTTATAAAAAAACATCCATAACAGTGAGGACATCAACAAGAGGATTTAAAAAGGCTTCAAAAACCAGCAAAAAAGGAGTTGACGGAGGGGTCTGCCTCACACCCTCATAAAATAACAAACCGCAACCTCAAAACGGGGACATTAACATACCTTCATTATGGGAACTAAACAAAAGTGAAAGAACCGAAAACAACCACCAACCCTTACACCAGACCCCCACTCCTCTTACTATCATATTTCTATCCACTACAATGAATTCAATCTAGTTTTTCATTTCCAAACTACACCAATGGATTCAGGAAACTCTTCTTCAGAAGAGTCCTCTCTTGATGGCTTGAAATTCGGACAACGTATCTATTTTGAGGATACATCTCTTGCAAACTCACACTCTTTTCACTTCACTCTCCTTCCTCGTTTCTCTCTCTTAGGGTTTTCATTTCCTCTCTTCATTCTCCTTTCACATTCCATGGCTCAACAAGATGCTCAAAATGGTGCTTCAGAAACCGCTGTTACCGCTGTTTCCTTCGCTGCTCTGAAGCCTCAGCTCTTCGTTGAAGATCCAAAAGCTAACGATTCTGTTACGTTCTAAAAGAACGTGTTTGGTGCTGAGGAGGATTCTCGTACTTTGAACCCTAAGCATAAGGCTGATCAAGAGATTCCTCATGTTCTCTCCGCTGAACTCAAGATCGTTGGCTCT
This sequence comes from Lathyrus aphaca, assembly GCA_963966055.1. NCBI lineage: Eukaryota > Viridiplantae > Streptophyta > Magnoliopsida > Fabales > Fabaceae > Lathyrus > Lathyrus aphaca. The sequence continues at coordinate 503,788,024 of OZ014523.1, forward strand.
TCGTTCCTTGTTGCGGATAGCGTTGATGATTCCGCTACACCTGTGAAGACAAGTGGAAACGATGTCGTTTTTGCTTTGGAGACTGAGGATGTTGACGGTGCCATAGCGAAGGCGGTGAATGGTGGAGCACTCGTGGACGTTGAAGGGGGGCTGGTGATGAACGTCGTTGCTGAAGAGGGGAAACCCAAAGGAAGAATACGGCAGATTTGTTTCGCTATTTTTTGAGTGAGGTTCCTCTGCCCCTTTTTTTTATATATATACTTGTTATTAATTTTCTTTGTTTTTTTTAGGTAGAAACCTTTCTCTTGCTAATGATCATGGGCTTAGATTTCTGCCCATTAATGTTGCTGACACCCCCTTCTTGTTTATTATTCTTATTTTCTTTTTCTTATTTCCTTTTATAATTTTTGTAAATATTATAACTGTTTTATTTTTTTTGAATAACCTTGGTTAAAGTTTTACTTTATAACATGATTGTAGATTTTTCTTTTAAAAAAAAAACACTTTAGTTTGATTAATGTCATTAGATTTATTTTGTATTATTATTAATAGTTGATTTGGACATTTAACCTTGTGGATTTAGTAATTTGAGATACTTGGATTATTTGAGTTCATCTGGGATTTTGAATTACGGAACTTGCTTGAGGAGTGGACATTATCGTGAGTTTTTTTTGCAACTTGGATTCTTTCGCTCAGAGATTGGCTTTATTTGATTTTTATGATCATCGTCTTCTTATTTGACTTACTTGCTCGAATTAATCTCATTTTCTTTGTGCGAGCATTGAAGAGGCAACGGACCTTCTCCGTTAGGTACTATTTAAAACTCGATGTTATATTATTTGCGCTTCATTGTAATCTCGATGCCACGTTTGTGTTTGTCTGATCACTCGTACCTCACTGCAAATTTTAAATCCTAAATCTCCTAGAACAAAATGTGATTTTCATCAAAACTTTCAAACTAATTAATTTGCGGAAGAACTGAACTCCGGAGTCTAGCACTCCGCACGTTCTTGAGTGAATCACTCCTGGGCTAGCCCCACGCGTTGTGGATTCATTCGCCCTTTCGTATTTACGAACACTCGACTCAAAATCAATTAAATAATTCATCGCGCCTACATTTTGCACACACGTAAGTCGGTCATTTGTGATCGCCGTCTGCACGACATTACGCGTCTTAATTCACAAATCAAATAACGAGTAACTGAACTCCGGAGTCTAGCACTCCGCACGTTCTTGAATCAAATCACTCCTGGGCTAGCCCCACGCGATGTGGTTTATTCATCCTCTCGTTTCTAAAACACAGAAACTTTAAATAAATTATACGAAGAACTGAAAGGGTTAGACAATTCATTCACTTTTTCGTATTCAAAACAATTCAACAATCTTAAACAGATTAGACATGATTCATCTCCATAGGAAAGATGTTCCTCCTATCTCCACAAACACAAACAAAATCTTACAAACAACTTTTCTCAAAGGAAGAATGTGGCATTGCTTGTCGATACTCATATCCAAGTTTAAAGCTTCTTCCGATTTTTATTTATTCTCAAAGGAAGAATGTGGCATTGCTTGTCGATCATTATATCCATGTTTAAAGCTTCTTCCGATTTTATTTCTCAAAGAAAGAATGTGGCATTGCTTGTCGATCCTTGTATCCAAGTTTAAAGCTTCTTTCGATTTCTCTTTCTCAAATGTTTGTGGTGGAATAGGTGAGATACCTCCCTTAAAGATGACGATTTGTCTCTTTCTTTTCAAATACAATTTAAAACTTACCAACCAACACAAACTATTTTCCCTAAATTAATCAGCGAGTAACTGAACTCCGGAGTCTAGCAGTCCGCACGTTTTTGAATGCAATCACTCATGGGCTAGCCCCACGCGACGTGGTTCATTCGCCCTCTCGTTTTAAAACACCCTTAACAAAGGTAAAACATTTTCTCAAAACGAACATTGTTTAAATCTTTCTATCTTGCAAACAAGCTAGCGCTTCAGCCTCCTATCGCGAGCAGATAAGCCAACGCTTAGCAGTAGAATGCATTTCCAAACAATCGTTCAAATAAAAATCACAAACCGTAGTCGCACGAACTACGAAGCTCTGACTTTCCCATTGCACAAGGGAATACGTAGGCACGGGGATTTTAATCCTTCGCGAGCACAGTAATAAAAAACTTAATCATTTCTCTGTCATAAATCACGATAATAAAAAATTAACCATCTCTCCATCACAATAATAAAAAAACTTAACCTTTCTCCGTAATAAATAATAATTTTCTTTTCCCTTTAATAAGCAATCTTTAATCAGTAAGAGAAGACAATAATACAAGTTAACATTTAAGCGCAAATTAGACTAAGAGGTTCCCGTTGAGTAAAACGGACGCGAGGGGTGCCTAATACCTTCCCCTTGCGTAACTGACTCCCAAACTTAGATTAGTGGTTTCGTTGACCATTCTTATCCTTTATTTAGGTTGTGTCTATATCTCCCTTTTCTCTCGTAGAATAAATAGAATTAGGTGGCGACTCTGTTGTTTGTTTTAGGATCGTATTTTTCGAGGTACGACAAGAACCGTCACCTACCATCTCCTATTCTGATTCACCTTCAACCGGAGCACTGGTGTTCTCCGTGAAGCTCCCGAATTCAGAGTCTTCTTCACTTGACGAAGCTCTACTCCCCTCCTTTTTTAGTTTCTCCTGGTCAGTAGATATGCTCCTAGGTCCAAACGAAACCTCCTTCAATTACAAGCTGAATTCTTTATCATCAATAGCAATCTTACAATGTTCTTGCAGAACAAAAGTTATGGGCACTCTTACTAACACCCTTGCTAAGTCCATCTTGTCCCTTTCGCGGTATCTTCGTCACAACAAATATAATTTCCAAAGTAATTTGTAAAGGCTTCAAAGAAATCTATCCCCCATACATGACAAGGTACACCATAAATGGGTATCCATATCGCTCTATCTTCGTTAATATCTTCTTCTTTCCACTCCCTAATGGAGCTAAAAAACTGACTCCACCAAAAACTTGCATCATTGATAAAATCCTTCAATGCACCCGGTTCATGTTCTTTTAACAAACATAAGTTTGAGCCCAGTGGTGTAACTTTTAGATAGAAAATCCATTCCATCTCGAAATTTCTCTGCATCACATAAGGTACTTTAGGTGAATGAGTGATTCCAACTAAATCCCTCCTCAACTTTTCCGCCCCTTCCGATACTGAGTTATATTTGAAAACAATATACTTTGTTTTACCTCCAACCACCTATGCATAACTCTTTCCCCTTTCACTGCATTGAGCTAAATTTAACTTAAAACCATGCAAATAAGCATCCACGTTCCAGTCTTTTGCAGAAACAAAATCCTTTCTAAAAGTCCTCCTCTTCTTCTTCGCCCCCAAGTTCCTCTCAAATCTTGGAGGATTTGCATGGATTTTCCTCCCGTCAATGATAACCTTGTCCAGCTTAACACCCAGAATACGGGCATCCTTCACCTCGGTAATCTTGCAAAACCAAAACGTTTCCCCTACTTATTTCTATTTGGAGATATCATGATTTCAGAGACGTTTCCGATGCATCCGAATAGGACAAACAAGTCTCTAGCACTAGTTCTTTCCGGGAAATCCGAAACATAAAATGAGCTAGAACCCTCCACTTCATCAAATTTCGTCGTCTTCCCACCAAACGGAAAAATATCCCATCTCGACACCTTCCTCTTGGTGTTCTTGTAAGCAACTTTTTTCCACGCCATGGAAAACGTCCTACTCCCGTCCTAAGAACAACGTTGTAGAAGAAGAACTTTAGAGAGAAGGCAGAGCCTCTCTCTCTAGAAAATTCATGATAAGTGTTTTTTTCAATGAACACATAACATTGACAACCAACCAAATTTCTATTGCAAGTCGGAGCTTATATTGCACTGATAATATGTCATTCGGTCAAATTCATTTGACCATTTAGCTTCGGATTTAGATCACCGTCTCTAAGTCGTTTCGGTCATTCGATTGCTGGTTCGAGCATGCTGAGTTTCGTCTGTTCGTCATTAATTCCTGGAATTCTTACTCATTCTCGGGCTCTGCTTGGTCTATTCTCCACAAAAAATTCAAAGCACTTAAGGTGGACTTAAAGCTTTGGAATACTAATTGTTTTGGTTGGATAGATCTTCGGGTAGAAAACCAGGTGGATCTTATCAACCAATTTGAGAAGAATTTGGTTCCGGATGAATCAAGCTAAGATGATGAGGTTAATAAGATCAGAATGCAGGCACATGAAGAATTATGGAAATATTTGAGAAGGAAAGAAAGCATGATCAAGAAGAAGTCTAGGATCCATTGGCTTAGAGACGGTGATCTAAACACTAAATTCTTCCATGATTACCTTAAAGCGAGACGTAGAGGAAATTTGATCTCGGTTATCAAAGTTGGCCAAGTTGTGCTGGAAGATCCTATCAACATTAAAAGTGAAGCTAAGAGATTTTTTTGAGAATAGATTCCAGAGTTCATCCCTTCCTAGAATTCATTTCAATATGGATAACTTGGCAGTGCTTGAGGAACCTGATGTTTTGATGCTTGAAGCTGAATTTACCATGGAAGATGTTAAATTGGCTGTGTTTCATTGTGATGGCAGCAAGTGCCCATGGGTTGATGGGTTCAATTTTAAATTCATCAAAGCCTTTTGGGATGTTCTGGGATACGACTTTTCTAAATGTGTCATTGATTTCTTCAAGTTCGGAAATCTGGCTAAGGTTTTCGCTTCGTCTTTTATAACGTTAATTCCGAAGGTTGAAAATCCACAAGGTTTTGAAGATTTCAGACCTATTAGCTTGATTAGCAGCGTTCTGAAAACGATTTCCAAAATGCTTGCTTCACGTTTATCCAGGGTCATTCACAAGTTGATCTTTCCATCTCAAATAGCTTTTATTCCTGGTCGACAACTCATGGATGGAGTTCTAATGACCAAGGAGACCATTGATTTCGCGAAAAGGTTTAACAAGAAGTTCATTATGTTTTAGGTGGATTTCACGATGGCATATGACTTTGTTTATTGGAATTACCTTGAATTTATGCTTAATAAGATGGGATTTTGTAATAATTGTCTGATGTGGATTCGTGGTTCTGTCTTTAATAGTCATATGTCTATCTTGATTAACGGCAACCCCTCAAACGACTTCAAGGTGAACAAAGGTCTGAAACAAGGGTATGAACTGTTTCAGGAAGAAGCTCTCTTTGTGGAAAGCCAGAAGCCTATCTATTGAGGAAGAGTACCTTTAATTAACTCAGTTTTAACTAATCTCCCAATTCACCATATGGCTTTTTTCAAAATTCTCAAAAAAATGGTTAGAGAAATCATTGCAATTCATAGACACTTTCTTTGGGTCGGTTCCGTGAACAGAAATCATATCTCTTGGGTTAGCTGGAGAAACATTTGTAGACCGAAGATGTGCGGAGGACTTGGAATCAAACATGTGGGTCGTTTTAACAGGGCGTTACTCGCAAAGTGGCTTTGGAAATTCACGAATGCGGGAAAAGAGATATGGAGACCGCTTTTGCTTAGAAGGTATGTGAATTTAAGCTTGTTGTTACAAATTATTCCTGATAGGGCTGTCAAAAAGTCTGATTCTCTTTGGCTAAGAGACATTTTATCCATTGCTTGTGACAACTTTAATAACCACTTGGACGGAACAATGGGAGACGGTAATGGTACTGTGTTTTGGCAATCAAAGTTGCTGGAAAGTGATTCTCTTAAGATCAGGTTTCCTTCTATGTACCATGCTTGTAGACTTAAACTTGGTTCTGTTAGTGATTTTAGGGAGTGGGAGAATGGCTTGTGGTGTTGGAAAATTAGGAATCTCATTCCTGTTGAAGACAGCAGTTCCGAAACTAATATGGCTGCATTATGTTTGCTGCTGGAGCCAGTTTCGGTTCATCATCTTCAAGCTGATTCTTGGTCTTGGTCTTTAGATAGAAGCAACTGTTTTTCTGTAAGTTCTCTATACTCTTTTCTCACTTCGTGCGATATCGGAAATATGGTGGAAGTGCCTATCCAACAATCTCTTTCTCTGGTATGGAATGCTTGTATCCCTCTTAAAATACAAGTTTTTGCTTGGAGATTAATAATTGATAAACTACCGACTAAATCAAACTTAGTTAAGAGATCCGTTATCGTCAACGACCATGAGAAGGTTTGTTTATTTTGTTTCCAATCGGAAGAGGATAATTATCATCTTTTCTTCTCATGTGCTAACTCTATTTCGGTTTGGAATAAAATCTGCGATTGGGTGGATATAGATCATATTGTAGAATCAGATTGCCACAATCATATTAAGGCTTAGAATTCGAGGGTCATAGGTCGTTGCAAAGTTGGAAAGACTAACTCATTGTGGTTCTTTACTTGTTGGAATCTGTGGAAATCTAGAAACTCTATTCTATTTAACAATGAGAGTTTTAATGTTGATAATATTGTTTTTAGTATTATTGTTTCCTCTTGCAAATGGTTGATTTTGGGTAGATCTAAGAGGAAGTTTTATAACTTATACGATTGGTCTAAATTTCCTTTTGACTTTATGTAATTTTCTTAGATTCCCTTAATCTCCTATATTGAATTTACTTATAAAAAAAAAATTAGCTTTGGATTTTGTATTTTAATTTTAGTGACGGTTTTTGTCTGTCACTCTATGAGTATGTTTGGATGAAGTACTTTTAAAGAGGAAAAGTAGTTTTTTTAAGAAAATTTAAAATGACTTACCAAAATCCATTGTTTGGATAAAAAAATATAGAGCATTGATAAAATGATGTAAATATGAGAAATATTTTATTCAAGTTAAATTTAAAGAATTTTAAATGACACCAAAAAGTAAAGAATTTGAAATTAATTCTCCACTCTATATAATGCAAATGCTAAATTTTATATTATTAAATTTTTAAAATTTATAAGATAGTCCTCATATTTTATGAAAATTTCAAATTCACCTCAAAAAATGGTAAATAAATCTCTTATAATTTTCAAATTTTACAAATGGTCCCTTAAAAATTGGAAGATGTTATATTCTCATTAAAAGAGAGAACTAGTTAGAACCTCATGGTAATTTATGAAAGTCCAATTGTCATAAATAGATAAAATAGAGTTATTATTGGACTGTGCTGGAATACTATTGCAGTTGTTTAAAATCACATACCCCAATTCTCAAACATTCTTGATGCTACTAAAATTTATCATGGCAAGGTAAACTTTATAATATTTATAGTATGATGCATTTGACAAATTGTTCTGACTAAAGAAAACATGCTGCAGCTTTTCTGTTATGATTTTATCCGTTTCATTTACTTTTCTACCTTTCTGCTCCCAAATTCTGAAAATCTATGCTATGTTGATTTAACTTAACTTTGGTTTTAGTCCCTTTAATTTGAGTTATCACATATTTTTGTCTTTCTAAGTATTCAACTAACTTTATATCTTTATCTCTGTAGGATATTGCACATTCCATTTTGAGAGCTTATTACAATCAAGAAAGTTATAGATATGAAGATGAATATGGAACATTATTGAATTAGAAAATAATACAACATTACTTATTACAATCAAGAAATTTACATTGAACACAAACACCTAAAATCAAATGTTGCTGATTGAATTTGGTGAATAACAGAAATAGTAAACTAAACATTGCCACATATGTTGCTTTCTTCGATTCCGTTGAGTTACTAAACAACATCAAACTGAATTACTAATTATAAGCAGCACCTACAATTCGAATCAAGTCCATTATAATTCCATAAGAAGTTAATGAGTTAGTAATGATTCAAATAAACATAAAACATAAATTTATCTCACCAGCAAAAAAAGATTTTCTGATTGAGCTAAGCTCTTTGGTGACATCCAAAATAGTCATCCGTTCATGTGGTGGTTCCATTGAACAATTAAGTCCAATCCTAAAAAGTGAACCTAGACACTGCTCAACACTTGGAATAAAATTCTCACGATTTCCATCTTGTATTTTTACTTCTGCAACTCTTGATACAAGACCCGGGTCCAAAATGTCCATAAGATTGTTTGGAAACGAAATTGCGACAAAGTTATGCAGATTTTGGCCATCTTCAAAAACTTCATTTGCGGGTCTTCTTCCAGTAAGCATTTCCAACATCAGGATTCCAAAACTATACATGTCACCACATGTTGACACTTCAGAGCCCATTCCATACTCTAAAACATGCAGCAAAAGTCGTTAATAAATTATTAAGTGTGCACCAAAACATAGGAGAATTCAAGAAAACAATACAAGATTCAAGAATTTAGATCATACCTGGAGGAGCATAGCCAATAGTTCCTTTTATTCCAATTGTACTTGTATCATTATGAGCACCACTGTCAATATCTGAGACAAGTCTTGCAATGCCAAAATCACTCACATGAGCAACCATGTCATCGTCAAGAAGTACATTACTTGGCTTAAGATCACAATGAATGATCAACTGCTCACATTCTTGATGAAGATAATGTAATGCCGAAGCAACATCGGTAATGATGTTAACTCTTTGAGCAAGGTCCAATGTTGTTTGATTCTCTACATTTAAAATCTCTGAATGCAACCATTGTTCTAGGCTTCCATTTTTCATGTAATCAAAAACTAGAGCCTTAAATTCTTGACCTTTATAATCTGAACTAGAACAACATGTTATAATCTTAACCAAATTTCGGTGTCTAATATTTTTGAGTGCATTGCATTCAAGAATAAAACTCTTGTGAGCCCCCTTCTTTTGGAGATTAAGAACCTTTATGGCAACAAAATTGTCTTCTGTATCAAGATTTCCTTTGTACACAGAACCAAAACTTCCTGATCCAATCAAGTTTGTAATCGAGAATCCATCGGTTCCTTGATGTAAGTCTTGATATGAAACCTTTTCTAGTTGATCAATTATTGGTGAAGCTAAAGATCGTTTTTGGTTTCTTTTCCTCATCCAATAGATAGTTAAAAAAATTGAAAGTATGAGAAGAAGAAAAAACATGCCACCAGCTACCAACATGATCTTATGGTGTTTTGTGTGTTTCCTATCCTTGACGGAGCATGCAGGTAGATGCATCTGTGAAATACCTCCACAAAGCTTTTTGTTTCCAATCATTGCTACTTGGGTTGCATTTTCAAAGACACCGCCTGTTGGTACCTCACCTTCCAACATGTTAAAAGAAACATTCAAGTATTTTAAACTTGAGATATTCTGTATAACATCTGGAATTGATCCAGACAATTGATTTATTGAAAGGTCTAAATATTGAAGACCTTTGAGAAAAGCCAAAGAGGGTGGTATGCTTCCGTTGAAGGAGTTCCTTTGCAAAAGAAGGTATTCTAAGGTTATGCATTCACCAATAGATATTGGAATATCCCCTGACAAATGATTGTAAGAAACATCTAGCTTTCCGATATTTTTTAGCATACTCACTTGTCTTGGTAAGTTACCACTCAAAGAGTTATGTGACAAGTTCAACAAGTTTGATAAAGAAAAGAGATTAAAAATCTCTAAAGGTATGATTCCCCTAAGCTTATTCTGTGAAAGATCTAAATATTGTAACTTTTGACATTTTCCTATGCTAGGAGGAATATTTCCTTGAAACATATTAGAATATAAATCTAAAGAATACAGTTGACTAAGATTGCTTATAAAATGTGGTATACCTCCGGACAGCTTGTTTACGCTCAAATCTAAACTTTGCATGTTTCGGAACTTTGTGAAAGTAGGTGGAATATTTCCTTCAAATTGGTTTTGATCCATGCTCAAGAGAATTAAGCCAACTAGACCTCCCAATTCAGGAGGAATTTGACCTGATATCATGTTCTCCCCAAGAAATAGTTGTTTAAAATCTTTGGAAAAATTGCCTATAGAACTTGGCAGACTGCCACCAAAATTATTACTGGCAATTGAAAACTCATATAGTATAGTACAGTTTGTCAAAGAATTAAAAAACTCCAAATCCTTACTTGAATTATTACCTAAGTTGTTGTCTTCAAAATTCAGAATTTGTAAGTCTTTTAGCCTTCCTAGACTTGGAACTTGTCCTACAAAATGATTATCACTCATATCCAACGCTGTTATGGCAGATGCATTTATTACCGAAGGGACGATTGGACCAGAAAATTGATTTCCTGCAATTTCAAGCTTCTGGAGATTGGGAAGGGTGTTGAACATGTTGAGTGGAAGAGAACCATGAAAGTTATTATATGCCAAGACAAGCACACTAAGTGATGACATGTTGTAAAGACAAGAAGGAATGGTACCAGAAAATTTGTTCACAGCCAAATAAAAACCCGACAAGAGTTTCAGGCGGCATATTTCATGTGGAATATCTCCTTGCATGTTGTTATAGTTACAGGAAAAACGCGTTATGCTTGAAAGATTCGCTATGAATGAAGAGATTCCTCCAGTTAAGTTGTTATTCCAAATAGCAAATGATTGAAGCTTTTTCAAAGAACCAATTTCTGTTGGTATTTTGCCAATTAGATTGTTGTATTGCAAATGCAAGTCTGTAAGATTGGAGCAATAGGTCAAATTTATAGGAATTTCACCTCCAAAGAGATTATAGCCGAGACGTAGTTGTTGCAATTGTAGCAACTGTCCTACTTCAAGTGGAATTTTTCCAACAAAACTATTGTTTCCAATGTTGAGATCTATCATAAAAGTAAGATTACCCACATGGGGAGATAAAGATCCATGCAACTTGTATCCATGTAACTTCAATTTTGTAACTCTTTGAACCAAGGGGTTGCATGTGATTCCATGCCACTTGCAGAAGTGGATGGAAGAATTCCAAGAATTTAAGATACCATATGGATCATGGGATATAGATTCTTTGAATTTAAGCAATGCCAAATGATCAGTTTGGTTTCCTAATGTTTGTGCCACAGCATTGTTTGGACCAAAGCACATTAAATACAAGGTAAACATAAAAAGCAGATGAAGGTATAGAAGTTTAAGTGACTTCATTTGGTATTGGAGAAACCTATATTGTTTTGTTTGAACTTTGAATAGAGAAGAAGCTTACATTTAAATACTACTGATGGGAAGATAGATAAGCCCGACCGGCACTTTGGGTTTAAACTTTTTTATTTTGAAGTGTTATGTGCAATAATATATACTTCATCGTCTCATTTTAAGAATAAAATAGTATGTGATTTTGTGGAAATTTTCAACATCATGAGAATTGATGTATATCAATTTCCTTGTCTTTTGTTCTTAGACATAATAATAGGAATTAAATTAATTTTTGTTTTTGTTTTATCATCACAACTGTACCTATTTTTCAGCCTTTTAATAGGGATTTAGTTTCTTGTTACCTTTTAAATATTGGGGTAGTTTTCCCACTTTTGACTTAATGAAAATTAATATTCAATTTGTTCTCTCATGAGTTTCTCTCTTCCATTTTATGTGGCATGATCTTACATGGTATTAGCAAAACATTGACGCTAATCCTCCATCTTTCTCTTTAACACGTGTTCACCATTCTTTTTTCACTTTATCATTTTTCTATTGGACCAATTTTTTTCTCTTTAGCTTCTTTCTCTTATCCACACCATGATTTTAAATTGCGGTTACGGATGAGGTTTCAGATGTTGCAGTTGCGGTTAATACGGTCACTGCGTTGCGCATTACGGCCGTTGCTGCGTGAAATTATTCTATACACGCATTAAATATAAAAAAAAATTGTAAAATTATTGTAATTATTTATATTTCTTGTATTTATAGTTGTGTATTAGTTTTAATTCATTTTTAGACTACTTTTAGGCTATTGTATCTTATTTATGTATAATTTAAATTGAATTCTAACGAAACAAATTTTATCATAAATAATATTGTAGCATTAAATAAACATAAGTTGTTAGAAAGTAATTTTTCAAGTACATAATACAAGTTACAATTTATTTAAAATAAAAAAGGACTATAGACAGAAACTTACTAATGTCCTATATTGCAATCTTGATGGTGAAAAATATCATCATTTTGTTATTCAGAAGTCTTCACTACAAAAAAACAAAAAGATAATGAAACTCCTAATTAGTACCTTTAAATTGCATCTAAAATTAAGAAATTTTCACACATATAGTTAACTAAATATAAATTCAAATGTTAGAAAATATAACTTACGTGTCTCTTGCTACCCCATAGTGGAATGACGTGAAGGAGCATAACTTGTACTTTCATTCTGACTATCATCTTGTGTAGCTCCTTGTCCGAAGACATAACCAAAAAAATCACCATTTGATTGTTGATGATAAGGATTGTGATCATTCATTTATTGTTGGTAGTACGAAGGGGCTTGATCATTAGGATATTGGTTATAAGAGTTGAAATATGGATATTGATAAATAGGTGGATAAGATTGTTGACTACTTTGTCATGAATCACCAATCCCAAAATCATTAAAACTATGAGCAATACTAGAAGAGGAAGAATCTTCAAGTGAAATATTTTGTTTTCTTTTCCCCTTTCTTCCAGATTGTGACACATTTTCTCTTGTCTCAAGTAGTGAGTTGTCAAAATGATCCATATCAGTCAAGTTCCGTTATGGACTGGCCTATCACATCCCCTACGCCAAATTGAGGCCCAATCCAGTATATATTTGGGGCAGACCCATCATGAGATCCATGAGGATATGACCGTTATAGAATTGAGTCGTTGATATATAGCCGTTGGGGACTTCCCATCACGCACCATTACGCTTTCCACGCAGCCAACTGCCCAAGGATTTACGGAGGCAGTTACACTTAGTCAAAGACAACGTGTCTGCGTCATACGGGCAGATGCCCTTATAAAAACTCTTCATCTTTGGGGGTCAGGTATTCACTTATAATTCCCCTTTTGCTGACGCTTTAGTTGTCTCATTCTGAAAATTACTTGAGCATCAGAGTACCTTGTAGGTACCCTACCATTTCCTTTCATCAACACAACACAATCCTAGTTGAAGGCCGCAAAGACCTGTTCAGATTTTTTCTATACAATGGCGCCGTCTGTGGGAAACTATCAGCTCCCCCGTCTTTCGTGATCAAGAATCTCTTTCACCGCAATACCAAAGCTCATCTTTTTATCTTCATAGCTACCCAGATGAACGAGACTGTGAAGGATACATATGTCGTCGTTCTTAGTGATGATGACAATATCGGAAGCTAGGGAGCATTCCAACTCAATGCCGGTCACAGCGAAGGACACCCTCCTTCCCCAGCTTCAAATAACCTAAAACATCCGCCCGGTATTAACACAGATCCCGTGTTCGAACCTATTCTCATCCCAGTGGACGCAGATATGGGCACCCAGGCTCTCATCGCTGCACTCCACAAAGCTAACCTCACCCTTTTTCAACAGAGCGGACACATGCAAGTGCTCGAACGCGGCTGTTGCACCCTAAAATTTGCCCTCCACAAGACAATACATTGTGTCCCAAGAGGTTCACAAGGTTCACAATGTTCACAAGACATCTCATGAGGTTCACGGGGTTCACAAATTGTCAAAAAGTTTGACAATTCCCTCAGACAATGCATTCTCCTAAGCAATGCATCCTAAACTAGGGTTTTGACTTTCATCAGGCTAAATGGACTTCCAAGACTTCAAATGAGCTTCATATCATCCTATATGTGTGTAAGAATACCCATGTCAAGCTTCAAGACTTTCCCAAAAGGTTTGCTCAGTCAGATGATCAGATAGGTTAAAATCAGTCAAAGTAGTTAAAAAGTCAAATTGAGGTCAACTGTGGTCAAACCAAGGTCAAACTTCATAATTTTTTGACAACATCAAGTATATGAAGTAAAATTCATCATTTGATCAAGGGTTGATCATAATTCATCAAGGAGATTTCAGATCATCAAGAATCAGGAGTTTCTAAATTAGGGTTTTCATAGGAAAAGTCAACTGAACTTTGACCAGCCATAACTTTCACATGCTTCATCAAACGTTTTCCATCCAAAGCTCATTTTGAAGTAAATTGAATTCTCTACAACTTTGTGTCTCACAAGCCAAGCCCAAAAATGCTTCATTTGGAAGGTGTGAGCTAAGACATTATAGGTCCTTTTAAAAGTCAACAAAAAGTCAACAACTTCAAAAGAGCATAACTTGAGAATGGTAAAAGATATGGACATGAGACCAAAGAGGTTGGTTATAGGACTCTTTAATCTTTCCAAAATGTCCAAGAACACCTTCATAGCATTAAAATTAAAGGATTTGTGCCCTTGCAAAGTTGGGAAATTTTTGGGAAGTTTATGAAGCAAATAAGGCATCAAAACCATTTTTTGCTAAATGAGCCCATCAAATTGCCATCCAATCTTTACAAACTCATCAAGCACGACCCAAACCACTCATTTTCTGATTTTTCATATTTTATTTTATATTTATTTGAATTTATTCGTTTAAATACAAATTAAATTCAAATAAAATATGAAAATCATATATTTGGAAAAGATTTGAATTCTAGAAGGTCTTAAAACTTATTTAGACTTGATTGATACAAATATAATGGAGATCATACCAAAATAGCAAGGCTAGATCAAGAATATTCAAAATTTAAGATCACATCTTTTTCAATCTTAAAAAGTCCAAAAGTCCACAAATGTGTTAAAGTTTTTGACCTAAATTCATTAAGTGGTATATATACAACATGAAGCTTAACCCTATTCACGAATTGACAGCCTCCAAAACCATATTCAAACTTCACAAAATTGTTCAAAAAACTCAAATTCGGATTCACTCTTGCAAGGCATTTAAAGGTATTTTCAGAACATGGAGAGGATCCTTGGACATCACTGAACCTATCCCAATCCTCAAAAGCATCATAATCAGGCCCATATACACAAACCGAATCAATATTTGTTCAAATATTTCAATTTTCGATTGCGATTATTCATGATGTTTTGCTTGTTTTTGGTTGATTAATCTTGTTTGTATGATGATGTAGAAGCTTTCTGGACAGTTTGATTCGAGTTTCATGGACTAGAATGAATTCCACCATTGTTAGGGTTTTCGGCCTCTTTTAGGGTTTAATGATTTAGCTAATATAAATAAATTCCAATGACATAGTTAAGTCGTAAATGATGTGGTGATTCTGTTGGTGTGCTTAATTTTGGAAAATTTTACAGTTTTTGTGATGATTGAAGAACATAGGAAAACCTACGAAGCTGAATTCGCAGGAAAATTCCTAACAATTTTTGCAGGTGAATTTGCAGGTCTGAGGGAAGAAGAAGAAGTCCTGCGCACCAAATTCCCATTTCAAATTCTAGTATTATATTTTATGTTATTATTATTATATATATTTCAGAAAAACAAGTTGGCATAGTTGGTAAGGATGCGCGCATATGAAGTGATGGAAGGGGGATCGAATCTGGTCTCCAGCAATTTTTTGCTTCAAAGCTATTTATCCAATGATTTTACAATATAATGATTAGCTTCTCATCCTATATCACAAGCGCGCAGTGGCTCAGCTGGTTTTGGGAGTCCTTCAGCCAGGTAAAGGACCTGGGTTCAAATCCCAGGTCCTGTTTTTTAGTACTTTGTCCATTTATTTTTATTTATTTACATTTATTTTCTTATTTCATTTAATTTTATTCAATTTAAATAATTTCTAAAATAAATGATTAATATTTTCTTAAAATCTCATATTTTCAAAATATAATAATTTATTTTCTCAAACTTTTTATGTTTATATTTATTAATATGTATATATATATATATATATATATATATATATATATATATATATATATATATATATATATATATATATATATATATATATATTTGTATATAATTTTATTAATTATATTTAGATTAATTTATAACCCTAATATTTTTTATATATATAATTAAAACCCTAATTTTCTCTAACCCTAATCCTAACCCTAATTCTTATTTTATTTAAATCTTAAAATTAATTAAATTTTCCTAATATCCAATTAAATAATTAATCATAGTTTATTTTGTAAATAAATTAGTATATCTTTATTATTTTATTTTCATCTCAAAAAATGCTTAAAATTTGTTTATTTAATTTATATATATATATGTTGTATATTACTACTAACATTTTCTTCTTATAATTATTTTATCACTAACCTTTTATTTAATTGCTTATTTTATTATATAGTTATTATTTAATTTGTTTTTATTATAATGTAACTGCAAAAACTTTGTAATAGTCGTAGTTTATGGTTGCTTTATGTTTCTATAAATATTATTGCTTTGGTTAGTAAATATAGGGAGTGATAACCTATTTGCTTTAAAATTAATTTAGATCACTAATCATAAGATAAATATTTGAACCTATACACGCACACACGTAAGTCGATCTTTGATCGCCATCTCACTTCCTAAAGGTTATCCCTCATGTTGCCTAAATCAAAAGGTCAAGTAAGGTGTCTAAAAAGCAAAGTCCCTTCTCATAAACAAATCATCTAGTCCCTTTCAATATCATAAGATCAAGTCCCTTCGATGTTACCTTCGTAAATGATCTTGTCCCTTTCGAATAAAGATGATAAGTCCCTCCGTATTGCTAAGACACCTTACAGTTGCCTAATTTCAGATGTCCCTTCACATGTCCCTTATAACATCCAAGGTAATGACTACCTATTCCTTAATAATATGGATAGTCTTACCATCGAAAGAACATATAAGAACAGTAAAGATTTAGCATAGGGTAGGTTCCTCTTAAGTACTTGCTCACTTATTCAAAAATACTTCATTACACTTTACATTTTAAACAATTTTCAAAAAACGAAGTCTTTATATATATCCGTACAAGGATCATTATAAAGTACTTAAGAAAATTTTTAATCACACATTACACTTTTCTCAAATAGTTTAAAGTGAGCTAAGTAACTAAGAGCCCATGGATAACCATGGATGTAAAGGGTGCTAACACATTCCCTTTACATAACGTACCCCCCGAACCCAAAAATCTTTTAAGGTCTTTCCTGTTCTTTTATGCCCTTTCCTTTGGATAAAATAAAAGTCAGTGGCGACTCTTGCTATCCGCAACATAACTAAAGTCAGTTCTCCCACCGTGTTACAGCGGCCATCGTTCCCCTTCACCATCCAGAAGGCACCATCGTAGATGTTCTCCCCGTCGATCTTGATCTCCTCCACGAGCTAAGAAAGGGAAAAATTCCAGACACCCTTCACCTCCTAGGGACCAAGATCCTCCCGAAGATTCACGATCGAAAAAGGCCGAAAAGTGCACTTGATCTCCTCCTCGAAAAACTAGGTGCTCACCTGAAGATCAAGATCGAGGCAAGAAGTCCCAATAAATAAAGACCGTCATCGTTGGAGAAGGTCCCCATACCCTGAGACATGTAGCAGCGACGATGAGGACAACCTTGGACCACTCATCCATGAGATCATGGAGACCCGTATACCACGGGGACTCGAGGAACCTCCCCCGTTAGCCACCTACGATGGGATGACCGATCCGGACGACCACATTGAAAATCTCGATGCCATGCTCCACTATCACAACGTGGAGGGTCCGATCAAATACAGGTTGTTCACTATCACCTTGCGCAAAGGTGCGATGTCGTGGTACAAACATCTCCCCGTAGGGTCTATCACATCATGGAAGGTGCTGAAGAATCAATTCACCAGGAACTTCACCGCATCTAGACATCATCCCAAGTCTAAAGCCACCCTTGAAGGGATCATACAAGGGAAGAAAGAGCCCTTGAGGGACCACATTGATCGGTTCAATAAAGAGGTCTTCAAAGTGCATACTACTGACCGTATGAAATAGTTCATCTTGGAAAAAGGGATGCGCCCCAACAATGAATTTCAAAGAGCTGTGGGCATCGAACCTCCTCATTCTTTAGCCGAGCTGCTCCATAAGGCCCAGGCGTACATCCAGTATCAAGAGAATGAGGCCGCATACAAAACAAGAGATTTAAGAAATCAGGAGAGCACGGAACCTGTAACACGGTGGGAGAACTGACTTTAGTTATGTTGCGGATAGCAAGAGTCGCCACCGACTTTTATTTTATCCAAAGGAAAGGCATAAAAGAACAGGAAAGACCTTTTAAAAGATTTTTGGGTCCGGGGGGTAGGTTATGTAAAGGGAAGGTGTTAGCACCCTTTACATCCATGGTTATCCATGGGCTCTTAGTTACTTAGCTCACTTTAAAATGTTTTTGAAATGTGAAGTGTGTGAATAAAAATTTTTCATAAGAGTTTGATAATGATCCATGTACGGATGCGTAAAAAACTTGTGTTTGAAAATTGTTTGAAATTGTGAAGTGTTTGAGAAGTTTTTGAATAGTGAGCAAGTAACTATGAGGAACCTACCCTAAAGTTTAAGTCTTTCTGTTCTTGAATCCTTAAAATGGTAAGACTATCCCTATTATTAAGGAATAGGTAGTCATTACCTTGGATGTGAGGGACATATGAAGGGACATATGTTTAATGAAGGCAACTGTAGGGTGTATTAAGCATTTTTTTGTGGAGGGACTGTCATCATTATTCGAAAGGGACAAGATCTTTATGAAGGCAACCATTAAGGGACTTGATCTTTAATTATGAAGGGACTAGATGACTTTTCTTTTAAGGGACTTTGCTTTATACACCCTACTTGACCTTTTTGAATAGGCAACATTGAGAGGCAACCCTAGAAAGTGAGATGGCGATCAAAGATCGACTTACGTGTGTGAGTGTTTAATTTTGTATTTATCTTATAATTTAAATGACCTAAATTCAATTTTAAAATAGCATACATGTTACACTCCCTATTTTATTAACCATAGCATGAAAATTAAATAATTTAAATATTTACAAAAAATTACACCAAGGAGCATATACATAATAATAACAAGCAATTAAAAATAAATAGCAAAAATAAATAAATAAGCAAAATATAAATAATAAATAAATAATAAGCAATAATAATTATAATAGGGATTAGTGATAATAATAAAAAATAAATGGGATTAGTGAAATAATAATAATAAGCATAATTAAAAAATAAATGGATTAGTAATAAGCATGATTAGTAATAATAATAAACAAAATAAAATAATAAATAAGAATTAGAAATTATTAAGGAAATATGAGCAATTTAATTATAAAATTTAAAATTATATGCAACTTATAAAAGTTAAATTAATTGTAAACATATAAAAAATTATAATTACAATATTAGCATAAATTTAATTATTTGTAAACATATATATTTTTTTTAAAAAAATAAAGTTTAGATTATGAACAAATTATAGAAACAATTACATATTATAAAAAAAATTTGATTATAATCATATCTACAAAATTTAATTATATTAAATATTATATTTACAAAAAATTAGAAATTTAAATCATAAGAATACATTAGGGTTTACAAAAAATTAGGGTTTGTTTAGAAAATATTTTTTAGGGTTTATAATCTAATATACAAAATTTCTTTAATTAATATACATATATTATAATTTAATTACATAATAAAAGAAATAATTTTTGAATTAAGAAAATATGATTTTTTAATATTAGAAACTATTGAATATATATTTATAAAAATTTTTAATTATATATGTGTTTATTAATAAAATCTAAATCAATTAAACAAAATAAAAATAAAAAATATAACAAAACATACCTGGCTGGGATTTGAACCCAGGTCACCAGGTTTACTGGCAGCAGGACACACCACCAGGCCAGCACACGCGCAGGCAGCAAGAAAGAAGGTTCAATTAGTTTTGTTCTTTGTCTGGAAAAAAAATCAAGAAAAATAACAAGAAGCAAAAGGCCTGGGGGAGAATCGACCCCAGGACCTCTCAATCGCACGCATATGCACATTACCAACCAAGCTAGATGAGCGAACCTGTTAATGAATCAACTGCAAACCATAATATCTCAAAATTTGCCCTCTCATTTTCATGCCATTTAGCATATCCTTTCATACATTGCATTGCATTTAAATCACAATTACATCATAAATATACATGAACATACATCTCCTTTTGAGCTTTCACAGGTTGCGACTGGCCTTTATTTCTTCATGCGGCACGTGCACAATAATCTCAGAAGAAGGCAAAAGTTCTCGGTTGATTCAGAGGAGTTTAAGCTGAATATCAGTTTTATGCTGCAGTTTGCAAAAGTTGTAACTTATGCTCGGAAACTCATTTTGGCTTGAAACTCAATAGTTTAGACCGTTTCATTATTCTCTACAACTTTTGTGTTCGGCTCGGAGGCCAATTCATCAAGGAAAATGGCGGGATTTATTTGTTTCTGAAATTTCGGTTTCGCCGATTAACTGTGCTAACGGTATTCAAGAGTTTGTAAATTCTTATTGGGTCAACATGTCTGAGAGATTCATATGCCAAAAGTTCCGTCTTGATATCCTTTCCAACTTTTGGGTTTTGGCCGAGAACTAATTCTTTGAAGAAGATCTCAGAATGTGCGAGTCTTTAGAGTCGACATAGTGAAAAACAGTGCTGAACCGGTGAGTTTTGAACACTAAAAAATTCATAACTCTTGGATCGTTTATCGAATTGATGTCGTTTCGGTGCCTAAAATTCCGATTAGATGTTATCTTCATTATGTGAATTCAGTTTTGGTTCGGTCCAAGCGGAAGGATCTCGAAAATGCGAATTACCAATAAGGTTCTTTGATGCACTGCATTGTCTGTCAGATTTTGTAAAATTCATAACTCGGTCAATTTTCATCGGATTGCTCCCGTTCTTGAAGCGTTGGTTCAATAATTTTATCCGCTTCAAGTTCAAAGACAAATGTGAGTTTGAACGGTGCTCCAAAGATTATCGTTTTGGTTTATTTCACAAAACTGAAGTGCTGAACCGAAGAAAAAGGCTGAAAGTGGTTTCACGAGAAAATTCATATCTCACTCGTCGTTTGTCCGGTTGAACTTAGATTTTAACACCAGGTCACTGACTCATAGATCTAAAACTTTGCTGACAAAGTCGAGTCGAGATTATGCTCCGAAGAGGTTGACCTCGTCACATTTTCGAGTAGCGGACACCAAATAAGCCGAAAAAACAACTTATTCAGTGACGTCTTGCAGCTTAAACGTATCGATCGCACTCGATTTTGATCGTATGACGTTCATTATTTTTGCATTGCAACCGTGATTCAGAGGCGGACGATGTTGTGGAAGGTTCAAAGTCGAAATTTCTTGCCGAAGATATTGTTATTTTCACTTAAGCCGAAATTCTACCTTTTGCCTTTCATTTTACACTCCACTATATATTCTTTTGACCCACAATTTGTCTCATAACTTCAATCATAATTTACAAACACCAAAAAACTCTCACAAACTCTCTCTAAAGGATCAAAGTTCATTCTCACAATTCTTTCTCAAGAACACAACAACAACTTCATCAAGAACTCAAGAACACAACAATTCCGATCAAGCTTCCGGTAGCCGAGCCGCCACGAACCACCACCTCCGGTCAACTTCACCACCGTAAGACCACCATCTTCCGCCGCCGGCAGCCACACGGCCTCTCCTCCTCTCCTCCGTTCATGATCGCGTCTCACTTCCTCCGGATTCACAATTTCTTCGTCGATTCTTCATTCGGTAAGCTTCTTAAACTTTAATTCATGAATAATTGTTGCATTGTTTCTTGAATTGAATTTTGAAGTTGAATTCATATTATGGAGATTATGTACATTGATTATTGGTGTGGTTGTTGATTGATGCTTGATTAATTGATCCTAATAATTGTTGTTGTGCATAATTGGAAATGATTGTTAAAATTGACATAGACTAATCGATGCATGTTAGATGTTTGATAAAATTCTTAAGAGAGTTAATTATTGTGACTTGATATTGATTGAAGTGCTTGACTTTTGAATTCATGTTTGTTTCATTGTGTAAATTCGGAATAGGATAGGTTGAAGCTTAATTGTTGATGTTGTTCATATGTCGCGTGTCGATAAGTGCGTTTTGGTCATAACTTCCTAACTGTAGCGCATTTTCGCGAATGTGAATAGTGTAAATTGACTTTGTTGATTATTCCGGAGCCATTGGTAAACTTTTTAGTCGATTTCGGACAATTTTTTCCGGCTATTTCGCTACTGCCAGCCGATAAAATCGGCCAAAAAGTACCACTTCCGAGCGGAATTTTCAAAATCCGATTGCATATTTGAATCCGTTGGCACGTTTGCAAGTTACCATGCGATTTTCGTTCAATTCCGAGTCGGTGATTTTTGACGCGTTTTTTCGTTTTAAGGCTTTTTAAGTTCGGTTTGGTGCAATTTTGATGCATTGATCTTGTTTTGACTTGTACTTATGTTTGTTGATCATTTTCCATTCATTGCATGTAAATTTATTTGATTTTGGTTTGAATTTGCATGTTGTTTATGTTAGAGCATAAGTGCTGCCCCGTTTTGAAACGTAAATTTCAATGCATGTCCATGACTCGTACATTCATCTTTCTATTTGATTTTGAGTTGTGAGACATAGGTGCAACTTCCGGTTGCACCTCTTTTTTGTTTCTAATGTGTTTGTTGAGTTCATGCAAGGTTCTCGCAAAGATCTTAACGACGGTCGTTTGGTTGGTATTCCACTTTATTTGTGGGATACCTTTGGATTCAAATGATATTTTGTGTCGTTGTTTTTGTTTCGATTATGGGAGATCTTCACAAAGAAATTATGGAAGATGAGCATTTATTTTGCTCATGGGAGATTACAAGGCTTGGCTTGAAGTTTTTTTGGATTTCTTTTATGTGAAAGAATCGGCACTTCGACCAAGTAAGTAATCTCGATTCTCTACTCTAATGCATCATTCTAGTTGTATGCGACTTAGGATCATATAACTTAAGGTGCATATTGAGCCCTCCCACCTGAGGCATTGGATTTATTTGTGATATATGTTGATTTTTGTCGATTTCGGAGCTTAGGGATTAGGTTACGAACCATTAGGATCGATTCCTTTCACTTCCCCTTAAAATCCATTTTTTTGCCCGTTTCGTCGCAATTATTAAAAATAGTTTTAGGTGTGATAAAATTCTGTAAAAATTCATGAGTGATCCTCATCTTCTTAATTAATTTTTCATATTTTTTGTTTCCAGATTTGGATGGTTTTAATAATTAATTTGGATTTTAGATCATAAGCTGTCCCAAAAAGGAAGGTTTTGGCATAAGGGACCGAAATCAATTTTTCCCCATAGGTGTGAAACCTATTTTTTGTGTATGATTAATTACTGTAATTTTTGACATTTTTATGCTCATTAGGCATTTTTTTCATAATTTTTAGTGCCCTTTTTGATCCACTTTGTGGAGTTGTTTTTTGGTGATCATTCATTGCTACCTTGCTAGTCAAGTAATTATTATGGCACTTTGGTGCATAATTTTGTGGAATCCTTTTGGACAATGTGAGATAATGACTTTATTATTCCAGGGATTTAATTTCATAATTTTTAAAGGCTTTTTGCTATTTTTCCATGTCACCTAGATCTTAGGTTGATTCATGTGTCTATTTGCTCCATAACTTAAATGATAGGAAGGCATTCATGCCATTTGCTTGGAATACTTTTTGGTAACTTTTAGGAGTTAATTATAGGTCATTTGTATGTCTTTAATTCCAGTCATAGGTCATTTTTTGAACCATACTCATTTGGTTTGTTTTGGTGTTTTAAAGTGCATACTTATGTGAATTAACTTTAACCTAAACTAGATTCTCTTCTCCTCTAAATAATAACTTGAATTATGTGGAAATCATTAATGCCTATTCATGCATTCTAATTGCATCTCATACCTTGTATGCTACTGAACCATAATCATTTCATGCATATTCACATGCCATTTTTCCTTAACTTTCATCATGTGCGATCTTATGCGATTTTTGCTCGTTTCTTCTCATATCTTCTTCTCATTGCTCCATATGCCTAATCCATTTCATCCATGATTGTATATTCATTCATCCATCTTCTTAAGCATTCATTACTGACTTTGATGTTCATTTCATGTATTAATTCATGTTTGTAAGCCATATGCATTCATACTTCATCCATGAGCCCTAATTTGCATTTATGTGAACTTAGGTGAACTTTTTGTACATAGTTTAACATAGTTTGATCTTGTGGGGTATCCTAGTATCCTTAGGGATCTATATCATGTAGCTACTGACTTTAGAAGTCATGTGACCTTTAGGTACCTTCACCTTTAGACTTAGGTCTTATTTTGAACCCTAGTTCCATTCTAGGATGTTTATGGTACTTAATCGCTTCCATGCTTCGATTTTACTTTCAATATGCATTGTCATGCTAATATTTGTTTTGTAGGGGGGAAGATTGAGGTAAGCCTCACTTCATTCCTATCTTTTATGCATTCTAAATGTGTTTTCCTTAGCACTTGGTGCTTGCTTATAGGTTTTCCCTTTCTTTAGAGACAACTTAACTTCCTTAGGAAGTAAGTTAGTTTCTAACTCTCTTTTCTTCCTTTCCTTTTCTTTCTTAGGATTAGAATACCTCATTAACCATAGGATCTCCCTTGTAAATAAATAAATAAAAATTAGGGTGTGACTTAGTTCCCATTAGATTTTTCCTTTTCCAACTTGAGTCATTCTTTCTCATCTCATAAAGAAAAGCAATAAAACACTTAATAAAAACCGAACAATCTTGTACGACACGAGACTTTGTTGCGGAGTGTTTATACGCGTCCTATTTCGGGGCGAGGTGTAAATACTCACCGCGATGGATAGGTCTTAGTACAAGACAGTTCACAAACAAATTCAAAAAAACACTTCTCATAAAAGACAAAAAAACAAATAACAAGCGACTATCCTGCGGGAACTTCTCTTCTCATCTCATTCACTCACAACGCGAACTCGCGACGACTTGTCTCGCATGCAAGACGGTAAACGCACTCGTACCAGACGAGCCTGCAACACCTGAGCATAGACATACGCAGTTCCAGCTGTAAAAAACACAAACAAATAGTTCCCGCCTTAGTTAGGCGAACTACGTCGACTCTGATCCTCATTTTCCCGATGAGGTACGTAGGCAGCGGGGTAGGGCCCGTTCGAGCACATTCTTTATTTTCCCTACATTTCCCCTTTTATTCTCATTTTCTTATTTCAGTTCATTTCTCATTTTCCATTCCTGTTAGCGGTTTTGTTTAGTAGCATTCTTATTTCTCACCCTTTGAAACAAAGCAAGCAAGCGTGGATCCCGTCGGGTACGGCGGACGATTTGGGGTGCTAATACCTTCCCAGGTCATAACCGACTCCCGAACTCAGATCTTTGGTTCGCAAGGCCTTGTCCTTTCCTTCTTCCTCAGGTTTGTGCAACATTACCTTTCCCATTCCTTTGGGATAAAAATGTCTGGCTGGCGACTCTACCTTTTCCGCGCCACTTTCGCGTTTGTACTAGGATGAAAATCCCGGGAGCGACACACACCACCAGGCCAGCACACGCGCAGGCAGCAAGAAAGAAGGTTCAATTAGTTTTGTTCTTTGTCTGGAAAAAAAATCAAGAAAAATAACAAGAAGCAAAAGGCCTGGGGGAGAATCGACCCCAGGACCTCTCAATCGCACGCATATGCACATTACCATCCAAGCTAGATGAGCGAACCTGTTAATGAATCAACTGCAAACCATAATATATTACACTTGCAATTAAGATAGAAAAATAACAAAAAATTGGTTGGAGTGAAGATTCGAACACCACCCCTCCAGCAATATGCGCGTCTGTTTTACCACTAGGCCAACCATGCTTTGGTGAATGAAAATAGAAACAATGCAATAAAATATTATAGTCAATATTTGAATCTTCAGAAGCGCGCGAACCAACTTCATCTTCTTCATTGAATTCGCAGGTTTTCCTGCGAAATTACCTAGGGAAATACCTGCGAATTTTCCTGTGGACACAAACCTGCGAATCTCAAATAATGGCAAGACAGCACAATTTCTACAAATTGATCAATGAAACATGATCCTCACAGTCCATACAATCACATTATGTCATTCAAATTCATTTAAATTCAGTAAATCGTAAAACCCTAAATTCAAAGGTGAAACCCTAACAATGGCCGTTTGTGATTTAGGTCACGAAGCTCCAATTTTTTTGTCCAGAAACATTCTACACCACATTACAAACATGATTAGCCAAACAAAATTCAATATAGTGCAGTGAATTAATGAAATCGAAAATTTGATATTCAAGAACAAGCAAGGTTCGGTTTATGCATTATGGCATGGTTTTGATGCATATGAGTATTGGTTTTGCTTCAAGAAGGTCCAAGGAACATTGCTATGTTTTTATTTTACCTTCAAACACCTTGTATCAATGAATCCGAATGTGAGTTTTGAGAGGTATTTTGTGAGATGCAAACTTACACTTGGGGCAGTCCAAATTCGTGGCTCTTGATAGGGTTGTGTTTAGTACTTATAGGTGATTGAATTTAGGTCAAAAAATTGAATGGTTGTGTGGAAAATTTGATATGAAAAGATTCAAAATGATCATGCCTTAAAAAATAAAATATTCATGTGTGAATGCTTGCTATTTTTGGCTAAACCTCATGATTTCTTTCCTCTTCAATTCAAATCAAATTTATGATTTTCTAGAAGCTTGATCCAAATCAAATCTTACATTTTCATATTTTATTTTTATTTAAAATGATTTTTAATGAATTAAATCAAAATAAATAAAAATAAAATAATAAAAAATCTGATTTTTAATGGTTTGGGTCGTGCATGAAGTTATTGTATGGATTGGGTCATCATTTGGCAAGCCCATTTGGAAGAAATTGGTTTTAGACCCCCATTTTCATCACAAACCAACTCAAAATTTCCCAACTTTGCAAGGGCACATATCCTTCAATTTTAATGCTATGAGGATGTTCTTGGACATTTTGGAAAGCTTGAAGAGTCCTCTAAACAACCCCACTGGTTTCATGTCCATATCATTTACTAATCTCAAGTTATGCCCCTTTGAAGTTGTTGACTTTTTGTTGACTTTCAAAAGGACCTATAATGTCTTAGCTCATACCTTCCAAATGAAGCATTTTTGGGCTTGGCTTGTGAGACACAAAGTTGTAGAGAATTCAATTTCCTTCAAAATGAGATTTGAGTGGAGACTTGGTGATGAAGTATGTGAAAGTTATGGCTGGTCAAAGTTCAGTTGACTTTTACTAAGGAAACCCTAATTTAGAAACTCCTGATTCTTGATGATCTGAAATCTCCTTGATGAATCATGATCAACCCTTGATCAAATGATGAATTTTACTTCATATAATTGATGTTGGCAAAAAATCATGAAGTTTGACTTTGGTTTGACCACAGTTGACCTCAGTTTGACTTTTTAACTGTCTTAACTGATTTTGACTTATCTGGTCATCTGACTGAGCAAACTTTTGAGAAAAATTTTGAAACTTGTCATGGGGGTTCTTACACACATATAAGATGTTATGAAGCTCACTTGAAGTCTTGGAAGTTCATTTAGCCTGATTAAAGTCAAAACCCTAGTTTTGGATGCACTGCTTAGGAGGTGCATTGTCTGAGGGAATTGTCAACTCTTCTGACCAATGGTGAACTTTGTTAACCTTATGAACCATCATAAAATGTATTGTGAACCTCATGGGAGGTATTGTGAACCTTGTGAACCTTCATGAAGTGACTTGTAGACTTCATGAACCTCATGAAAGGTTTTGAAAGCATTGTGAATCTTGTGAACCTTGTGAACCTTCATAAAGTGACTTGTAGACTTCATGAAACTCATGAAAGGTCTTGAAAGCATTGTGAATCTTGTGAACCTTGTGAACCTTCTTAGCACACAAAGTCTTGTATTGTGAGGGCAAATTTTGGGGTGCAACAGAACCACGTAAGCAGAATGACAATGACAAGCCCCTACGGTGGGAGAAACAAATGGATGACCGCCCACGAGAAAGCAGGGGACCAGCTGGTCGATTCACAGAGTACACCCCTATCACTTCTCCTCGCGATAAGATCCTCAGTGAGTGCATCAACACTCAGTTCAAATAGGTAGGCGCCCATTTCCCCAAACCTACTGCGTCAAAAGCCAATACCGACAAGAGTAAGTATTACCGATTCCAGTGCAGCCACGGACACGTCATCAAAGATTGCATCCATCTCAAAGATGCCATTGAGATCCTCATCAAAGAATGACACCTCAAGAAATACGTCAAAGACGGGGCTCCTCGACAAGAAGAAACGAAGACAGTCGATGAAGTCTCCGAGGAGGCCGCCCCCATGCACAGGTAGCCTTATCCGTTACCAGACCCGAGGATTTCTACATTCCTCAACACCTCTTGCACACAGGATATTTCGCGTCACTCAGTCCTTGGGAACGCTTCCCTTCGGCCATGCTCATTTCAGGTGAAGGCTACAATGAGATGACCATTGGGTCCATTAGGAGAAACCTAGAGCATCTAGTCGATTCATCACCAGTTCAACTTTCGTCTATCGAGATAGTCAATGGGAAATCCCAACTAATCACTTTCTATAGGTATAAGATGCTCGGAGGATCTCCCAACTTCCACATTCGTTTTCTGATCCGCGCAAAGATGGTGAAGACTGATGTGCGCAGAATACTCGTCGACCAAGGAAGCTCGGTCGACATCATGCACACCTCACTCTTTCGAGCACTATAGCTTGACCAGGTAAACCTTTCCACGTACGTGGGTTCTTATCTATAGGGATTCAACGGAGCCACCGCCAAGCCCTGGGGCTATGTCGAACTAAACGTTACATTCAGAGAATGAGATGCCTCCAAGACAATCAAAACACACTTTCTGGTGATCGACTGCCCGTCACTCTATTAGTGCATTCTGGGGAGGCCAACTTTTTCCTAACTTATCGTCATTCCTTCAACGGTCCACCTCAAAATGAAGTATTACATGGATAAGGGCCACGTGGCTACCCTCCATGGAGACATTGAGGCTGCGAGGAGGTGCTTTGAAGCAGCAACCAGAGGCCAAACTGTGATAGAATCCGCACTAAAAAGAAGTAAGCGCACAAGAGAAGAATCTTCGGCCGACGATGCTCAGCCAGGGAAAAAGTTAACACCTCAACTCAACATGATCAATCTCGATCCTCGCATTCCTATAGATGACGAGGAGAGTTCCCCCGCGGATAAATCAACTATGTTACGCCCTCTGCCCGCAGGTGAATTCAAAGTTATAGCGTTCAGAGACAACCCCAACAGAGGAATACATATTGGAGCAGGGCTTCCCGATGAAATCAATGAGCAATTGAAGCAATGTCTGTGCAACAACGCCGACCTCTTTGCTTGGAGCGTCGTTGATATGCCAGACATCTCCCCAGAAATTGCATGCCATGAACTTGCCATCAACCCAACATCCCGTGCAATTGCCCAGCGCAGGCGCAAACACTATACTCGAGGGACCTTATAGAGGCCAAATTTGTAACCGAGGCCAGGTACACGACCTGGCTCGCAAACACTATACTCGTGAAAAAATCTAATGGAAAATGGCACCTCTGTATTGACTACACTGATTCTTACCCTTTGCCCAACATTGATAAGTTAGTAGATAATTCCGCAGGTTTCAAATTATTATCCTTCATGGACTCATATTCCGGGTAAAACCAAATACCCATGGCCGACAAAGATAAAAGTTACACCGCATTTATGACCCCTACAAGAAACTATTACTACAACATAATGCCCTTCGGATTAAAAAACGCAGGGGCCACATATCAATGCATGATGAATAGTGTTTTCCAATCTTAAATTGGAGACATGCTAGAGGTCTACATGGACGACATGGTCATTAAATCCGTCCACGAGTCCGACCACACCTCTCACCTACAGAGCATGTTCGACCAAGCCAAAAGATGTAGAATGTGTTTCAACCCCGACAAATGCACCTTCGGCGTAAGGGCGGGAAAATTCCTCGGCTTCTACCTCACAGAAAGAGGTATCGAGGCCAACCCCGATAAATGTCGCGCATTCACGGAATTCCCAACACCTAACTCAAAGAAATCAATTCAATCCCTAAACGGAATGCTCGCTTCGTTATCTCATTTCGTCGTAAAATCCGCTAAGCACGCCTCCCCCTTTTTCAAATTGCTCCGCAAAAGGGCCATGTTTGAGTGGGCAGAATAACGCAAGAAGGATCTGCGACACCTCAAACAGGCCTTATCAGAACCTCTGGTTCTATCGAGGCTAAGGGCCGGGGAGATCCTTTATTTATATTTGTCTGTCAATACATAAGCCATCAGCGCATCCCTGATAAGGGAGGACTCTAACAAGCAGAAGCCTGTATACTTCACAAGTAAGGCTTTGCAAGGACCATAGATGAGGTATCAACAAATCGATAAAGTCACCCTTGCGCTCGTAAACGTTGCTAGAAGACTACAACATTATTTCCTATCACACATGGTGGTCATGAGAACCAATCAGCCCATCAAACAACTCCTGGCCCATCCAGATATGTCCGGTAAGATTTTGAAGTGGTCTTTATAACTGTCCTAATTTGATATAAAATATGAGAGAATGAAAGCTTTAAAGGCCCAGGCCCTGGCCGATTTCTCCGCCGAAATGACCCTAACGGAAACCTCCACAGAAAGTACCCGCAAGTGGATCATCAACGTCGACGGAGCATCTGGACCTTATGGTAGTGGTGCGAGGACCATCCTCGAAAACGAAGAAGGTCTTGTGGTCGAAGTATCGTTAGTTCTTTCCTTTCCAACATCTAATAACCAGGCTAAGTATGAGGCCCTCCTAGCAGGAATCCGCCTCGCAAGAGACATGGGCGCATAAAAAGTTACAATATTCACTAATTCACAACTGGTCGTGTCCCAAGTAAAAGGAGAGTATCAGAAAAGAACGAAAACCTGATCGAATACTTGGCTCAAGTCCAGAGTATGCTCGCGCAATTCAAAACCTGGGATGTCCAACACATTCCACGCGAATGCAACTCACTGGCAGACGTACTGTCAAAATTAGCAAGTATGCGCAAGAAAAGCGGAAACAAATCTGTAATTCAAGAGATACTTCCTCGTCCCAGCATCAGGAAAGTCAATGCCATCGTCAATATCAACGTGATAAGGGACGCCAGTTGCTGGATGACTCTCGTGTTCAAATTCTTGACAACCGGGGAGCTACCCGATGATAAGAAGGAGGCTAGCTCCACGAAACGCTGTTCTTCATCTTATGTCCTGGTGGACGGCAAAATGTATCGCCGAGGATTCTCCATCCCACTCTTGAGATGCATCGGGGAAGGAAATGTGTTCGACATATTACACGAAATACACGAGGAATTAACGCTTAACACCTAGGTGGTAGATCCTTGTCCCAGAAGGCGTTACGAGCCGACTATTACTGGCCGACCATGCAAAATGATGCCAGAGAACATGTAAGGAGGTGTGAAAAGGGCCAATGTCATAGGGATATGCACATCTCACCCCCTGACGCTCTGAAGACAATGTCATCACCATGGTCGTTCGCGCAGTGGGGCATGGATATCCTCGAACCCTTCACGACAGGTTCTTTCCAAAACAAATACCTGATCATAGCAGTCGATTACTTCACCAAATGGATAGAGGCACTGTCCTGAATCACCGATTTCAACATCCTACGATTTTATAAGAGGAACATCCTGGCTAGATTCGGCGTACCACAATCCCTTATAATGGACAATGGCACCCAATTCACGGACATAAATTTTCATGACTTTAAAAACAGGGACCAAACAACATTTTGTATCCGTCGAGCACCCCCAGACAAACGGGCAAGCTGAGGCCACAAATTTAGTCATTCTACGAGGTCTTAGACGAAGATTAGGCGAAGTGAAAAATAGGTGGGTCGAGGAACTCCATAGCGTATTGTGGGCTTACCGAATCACCCCGCACTCGACAACCAGGGAGACCCATTCTGAATGACATACGGAACCTAAGCGGTCATTCCCGTGGAAATCAGGGAGCCCTCTCGTCGCACTGAAGCCCCTCTAGAAAAAGAGCTCAACGATGAGGCCGTAAGAGAAGAGCTCGACCTAGTAGAGGAAGTTTGTTCAGGGGAAGCTCTCCGCAAGGAATCCCTAAAGCAAAAAATCTCATTATGTTACGACAACAGAATCGTCAAGTGGGAATTCCAAGTGGGCAGTATTGTCATGTGCAATATCAAAAGGATTCAC
The DNA here is from genome assembly GCA_963966055.1 of Lathyrus aphaca. Taxonomy (NCBI): domain Eukaryota; kingdom Viridiplantae; phylum Streptophyta; class Magnoliopsida; order Fabales; family Fabaceae; genus Lathyrus; species Lathyrus aphaca. Next base: position 503,820,082 of record OZ014523.1, read on the forward strand.
GCGAAGGCAAGCTCGCAGCAAACTGGGAGGGCCCATATCGCGTTAAATCAAAAACGAGCATGGGAGCGTATTACCTAAAAGAACTAAGTGGAGAATCATTCGCTCGACCATGGAATGCTGAAAAGTTCAAACAATATTACAACTAAAAACCCAACTAAAATGCGGAGTAGCTGCCGACCAAGAAACCTACCAGTAAGGGAAGACGCCCGGCCACATGGATGTATCGTGGTATAAATACAACCCTCAAAATCAAAATGCGCAATCACTTGTCCATTTTCCGAACAACTGAGTTGTCCAACGGGGATACCTTAAACGAGCGTCGTCGTTGTCATACCAGCATGGCAAACCCCCAGCTCGCGATAGGAAAGGTCTAAGCCTTAGGCAAATGAGACATGACCATGTCTCTGAACCCCTTTAGTGATCATAAATCTTGCTCCTCGACCAGTTCCATACACTGTCGGGTTTAACACATTTCGTCGAGCATTCATTAGTTCTCTATACTTGAAAAATAAATGAAAGCATACATACAACGAGTAAAAATGAAATATAAAATAACAATAAGTTAACATAACGTTATGGCCATAAGGCCAACATAGTCATTACATTAACCAAAAATGGACTAAGCCCCAAATAAAAACTTAACAAAAAAGGCACGCATTCCAGAATAACAATAGCGCGTAGGCCAGATAATCACTCTTCGTCAGGAGGCAAGACCACTCCATCTTTTACACGCTGTAGAGGACCAGTTCCATCAACGACCAATTCCACCCCAGGATTGGTTACCTTAAGTTTCTCCACGACATTATAAAATCTGAACGAAGCCATACACAAGTTGTCGTGAGCCAACAGTCAAATCTGGGCAATCAGTTCAGCCCTGGTCGTCATGACAGCTTCTTCCTCGCTCTTGCCATCCCCGGTAGCTGCCTTGCTCTCCATTTCTGGAACCTTTTTCTTCTTACGCTCGTTTTCCTCAGTAATCTCTGCCATCTTGTCCCGAATTTCGGTGACCTCCTTCATAAGCTCAAGCTTACTCTCATAATTCCCTTTGGCTTGGAGCAAGTCATTCTCTAGCTTATGATTTTCGGCCTCCACTTCCTCGATTTTGTCCTTGACCGCTTGGAGAGTCTTGCGGGGGAAGAGGTTGGCGTCATTAAAGGTGAGAGCAACCTCTAGAATCTGGAACATCCTTGCAGCATCCTAGCAGAGCTCGGCTCTCAAGATCTTAGGATCTGCAGAAAAGACGACAGCAGCGTCAAGGTCAGGTACCCGGATGGAAGACTCCCCGTAAAATAGATACCTTTGAGTAACGCAGGGGGCAGGTCGAATGAGCCCGCTGCTACGATGTTACTTTTTGGAGGAGGAGAGGGCTCCTCAGTTCTTGGCCTTTTTCCCAACGGAGATCCACCCACCGGAGTACTCCCCAGAATGGAGCTGCCAAAGCCGAAAAAATCGTCCAGAGTAGTCTGGTCTTTGACAGCATCGACCCGACTCTTCACATCTTTCTTTATATTTCGTTTATTCATCTTCACCAGATGATCTCTCATTTCAGCCATTTACGCTGCAAAAACAACACAAAGTTAGTTAGATAACAATCAGATCCACGATACAAAAAAGGCTAAATTATAAATTCACCTAAGAGCTGCATCGCTGCCTCCTCGTTTGGGCAACTGAGCAACGATTTTACACTAATTAATCTAGCCAATGTGGTCGGCTTTCCTTCAAGACGAAGAAGAGCGCTCCCGTCAGAATCCACCAATTTTGTGGGGCGAAAACTGACGACATAGTTGAACAGAATGTTGTAGGTCGTTGTGTCATCAGCACTCAGCTCCTCAGGCTTAGTAATATAGTATTCGCTGGAGTGTTGGAAGTGTATGTTCATCCACTCCAACGGGAAGTGGGCCACCATCTTCTCCTCGTCGTCATATAGTGAGTCTTTGGAAGCCTGAGGCAAGGTTGAATCACGTAGAAACGGTATTTGAAATCCCATATAGAATCATGGTAGGCTTTGAAGAGTCTGCTGGCCCGCTTTAACGATGTCCAACTGTGTCGACCATCCTGGTACTTACTATGTAGGTGAAAGATCCGGAAGAACAAGTTGATCGTCGCCTCTATCTCTAGATAATGACATACCAGCTCGAAAGCCTTGATGAAAGCCAAAGCGTTAGGATGGAGTTGGGAGGGCGCCAGCTCGAGGTGGGTGAAGACCGCCTGCTAGAAGTTAATGAAGGAAAACAATACCAGACTTCATGAAACACGAACTTATACATGGGAAACCTAAGAGCAGGGATACGAGAGCATATCCTCTATGAAGGCTTCGGAGGTAAAGCTTGCCAGTTAGCAGCTTCCCCCTTTTTCTTCCTCTCTATCCTAACCCACGCGTCTGAAGCGTCTATCGCAAACTGAGAGGCCGTTTCAAGTGGCTCATCCATTATCCATGAGTGATCACGCGCATGGAAATCCACATTGTCAGAAGCAGGGACTTCCTCGACCTCACGATCATTATTTTCACTATGCCATAAAAGACACTAGACAGCGCTTTAAAGCGCTTTCTAAACCTGCGCTGCTAAAAGTTTAGACAGTGTTTTGGTTAATGTCAAAAGCATTGTCTAAAGGTGTTTTATACAACGCTTTTATTGTCAAAAGCGCTTTCTAAACCCCACCTTAAACAATATTTTTTGGCTTTTTTTAATATACCTTAGACAACACTTTTTTATTTTTATGCTATACCTTAGACAACGCTTTCACTAAAAGCGCTTTCTAAACCCACCTTAGACAACGCTTTTAATGAAAGCGCTTTCTAAACCCCACCTTAGACAATGCTTTTGGTTGAAAGCGCTGTCTAAGGTATACAAATTTTTTAAAATAATTTCCTTTAAAAAGCGTTGTCTGGATTTTACAAATTATAGGCACCTATTTTGTATCCACATTTTTGACCTGGTTTTTAAATCAAAATTTGTATTTGTTCATTCCAACTAGAATTTACACCAAATTTGCCTATTTAAACTTATCAATTTAGGCACCAATTTATATATACAAAACAATCGGATTTTCAAACCAATATCTTCAAAAAAAATTATACAAACGTATCAATTCAATTTACGTACCAGTTTAAATATACAACATAGTTTTTACAAATCATTTCATCCAACTATACATTTTGCTTCAAATGAAATCTACATAAACAAAAATGTGATAACACTCCGAGCTATACATTTTCTTCCAATTATACTATAACCTGAAACAACACATAAATATTGTAATTGATCAATTAAAATAAGTTATAATCAATATGTCTATAGTTACATACACACATTCCAAATTTTCATCAATTAATGTAAGAGTACAATATACCTTATAACACTTTGAGCTCCATAATGAATTGACATCAATCCTCTTTAACTTCTTCCAAATGATCTCTTAATTAATATGCACACTTGAATTCATCAAAGTACTACATAATATATAACATATTTGATTTAGTTTCAACTATTTAATTATATGAGAAATATGTATTAAATATTAAAATAACTCATAAGTTAGAAATATATACATCGATTGGAATATCTAATCGGTCCAAAAAAATAGTTTCTTTCATAAATCTCAACATGAAATATCCGCAATCTATACCATTACATTGCCGAGGACACTATACATGAAAAGAAGTATTCTCGATATACATACATCGATTGTGAATTGACGATTTGTTGATGTTGATGTTGATGAGCGAAGCTGTTTTGTTATCCTATTGATCAAATGAGTTGTTTTGTTGTATTATCAATAAAGAAGTATTCTCGATGTGTTGTCATGATGAAAGAAATGATTATTTAATGATTGATTTGCTGAATATGAAATGAATGATGCACATTTGATTTTTCGGTGATTTTTATGGAGTAACACATCATTGCATTTTATGATATTCACGATGGGGCTTTGGCCTATTTGGTAGCTTCAATGACATTGTGTGGATTGGAGTGATTCAGTGATTATGGTGTGCTCCCTTGTGGAAGGTTAATGATCAAGTATCTATCTCACAGAGAAATTGGTACCACATGCATATTGTGCATTTCATGATGGTTGAATTCACATTTTCTTTGGAATGTGTTTATGATGGTGTTTGTTGCTGAATTTTGTTGTTGATGTTGTTATGATATTTTTTATGCTTGATTTATTTATATTCCATATCCTTGTATTGTTATAATGAATTATGGTACTCACCCTGTCTGCTTGGAAATGTTTCCCTTTTGTGGGTAACTTGCAGATATCTGAGATAAGTTCGCAGTACGTGAAGTCTTAGTTGGAGGTTGTATAGCTTAAGTATAGAGTGTCTGGTGTCTTGCTCTGATAAATGTAACATCGGAGGAAATAGAACGCTTATATGATTGGATTTTTGTTTTGTTATGATGAGTTCTATGAGTTGTTAAATGTTGAATTGAGAATGATGATAGTTGTTGACTTTGACCAATAGGTCTTTATGTTTTAATGTGATAAGAGGAAAATATTTTGAATATATAATTCCGCTGCGATAGTTTTGATTTTCTTTTTTGAGAAAAGAATATTTTTAATATAATATTTTGGATTGATGATTTATGAAGAAATGTAACAACTTCTATGAATTACTCTGATAATATTCTACTTAAATTGTGTGTGGGGTAGAAGGGTGTTACATTAGTGGTATCAAAGCAGGTTGGTCCGTCCACCCAATGTTGTTAATGTCGTTTATTCCTCAGTGCGCGACATGTGTGTGAAACATTGTCGGTACTTGTTTGTTGGTTTCTGGTCGTTGTCTGTAGGTGTTAGTTTAGAATTAAGTGGGGGAGAAGCTTGTCTCCCGGACTGTTGTTGGAATGTAGAAGTGGTGCAGGTTGATGTTGATTGCAAGAGTACGAATATTGTCGAAGCGATGTTGTTAGAGACCAACGAGAGTACTCACAAATTCGTATCGGTCGAGTTGCAGATGCGCGTAGATTATGGATGGTGAATTGATTAAGAATGAGGAGTTATTCCAATGGAGATGATAAGTTGATGAATCAAATTGGTATATTAACATGCCTTGAGTATAGTTGGATTAAGGCCGAGTAATTTTCGTAGTTGGATGAGAAGAAAGGATGTTTGGTAGATCTTGGAAGCAAGAGGGTGAGAGATGAAACTTATGTTCATCAATCTCCAATTCTGGTTTTTTTGAAATTTGGAGCAGCTGTCACGAGAAGAGGCATAACTTTTTGCTCGTAATTCTGATTGAAGTGGTTCTGAATTTTTTGTAAAGCTTACAAAATTCCCTATAGTTTGCATATAAGATTTGCCTTCAGGAGGTGGGTAAAGAGGGAGATAAGTGCATTTTAGTATTTGGGTCTGATGCTGATTTTTGGAAGATTCTGCTTACAGGAATTCTTGATCAGTCCCATTGTAAGAACGATAACTTTCTGCTTGTAAATCGGATTTAAGCAATTTTTGAAGTTATGGAATCTTCACGAAATTCTCTTCATTTTGGAATATGATTTTGTGTTTGGGAGGTCTGTATTGGAAGAGAAATATATGGTTGAAGATGAGCGACTATTGCTGAAAAAATTGGAAAGATAAAGACAAGTGTGAAATATTATTAGGAATAAAATGTTGGCATTTTTAAGAATGTAACTGTGTTGGAGAATGCATTGAAATGAAATTTACGTTGAATAAAAATGAGTAAAGTGACAATGTTATGTTATGGTGGACTTGAGAGAAAATATGAATACTCGAGTAACGTTGTTAAAATTTTTAACTTGGATGAAAGTTGTAATTGGAACAAACCGAATTGGATTCTACTCGATGTTGTAGCGATTCCCGTGTTGGAAAGATATTTAAGGTTGTGTTGTGCTATGAGCGTGTATAAGAAATTTTGGAATGGAATTCTGGATGTTTTGGTATAATTGTCGAAGTTGGAACTAAGAAAACTAAGAAGGCGTTGGTAAGCCTTAGAGAGTTGGCAGAGCATTATGCATATGGACTTTGGGGCACGAGTTGAAGTATGTTATTGTACTGGGTAATGATGATTTATGCCACCGTTATGATTGTCGAATGTCTATCGACAAATTGAGGAATTGATCACCCTTAATCTATTGTTGATAGTAGATGGAATCATAATTGATGGATAGATGTGCCATGTCGACTGGAATAGTATGCATGTTAGATTGGTTGGAGTTAAGTCGAGCACTTGAGTATTGTTTATTTTGTCGATGTAAATTCGTATATAAGAATATTAGTCGGATTTAAGGATGATAGTATGAAGTTACGTTTGGATTGATAGTAATATGGAAACTCATAGTTGAACTCTAGATAATTAGGAGTGTTGCTTTGGTGATGAATTAAGTAGCGCGAGACTTGAAGTTTTCTTGAGATGATTAGAGAGGAAAGTAGATGGGAATGTAAGACAGTGATTTGAAAAGAGTGTCGGATAAAGTTGAGATGAAAGTGTTAGAAGGAGTGAATTGTAAGTAGGTTTATTAAAGTGCGAGTTTTGGTTGGAACAAGAAGAGTTGTTTAGTTGTGTTATTTCACATAAGAATTTATGAAGTGTTGTGTCGGTATGAGTAGGAATCGAGGATTCAGTATATTGAATTAGCTAGAAGTGAAGGATATGAGTTATCTTGTGGAAATTTGTTGGACCCATGTACCTTATGTTGTTGTAGTGATGTTGTGTGTTTAAGATGATTTTGAGGGACATGTTATTAAAAAATGGTAAAGTTGTAGTTATGTTGAGGATAATTGGAAATTCGTGGGAGTACATGTATATCTTACCCAAGATTTGGAAGTAGTTGTCGTTGTAATTATGTTGAATGTCAGAGGTGTTGTCCTACATATCTAAGTTGAAGTATCCAATAACTATGAGAGTGTAGAATATATGTGGGACGGAAATTCTGAAGAGTTAAGTCGAAGTCTTTTACTATATCGATTTTGGTGATTGCGAGTTGGAAGTTGAACTTGGTGGAGTTACTACCTTAGAGGTAATCAGAGTAAGCAACGAACACATGGCATAGTACAATTACTCATATGTGAGTAACAACGATGTTGAGGTTGGTTGTATTAATATTGTGTTGGAGTTGTGTGTTCATATGTTGGGATTTTCTAATGCTTCAATAATTGAATTCTTGAGTTGGGTACTATCTTGTATTGCGATGCTAGTTGTCAAGTGTATCACTTGGATAGTATTTGCATTGTTGTTGTCGTTGATGTTATGAGTTATGGTTTATATTATATGTGAAATTGCCTTTCTGAGTCGAGAGTTGATTAGTCGGATGGAATAAGTAGTTGAAATAGTTGAATTAGATAAATTTCCGAGGACGAAAATTCTTTAAGTGGGGGAGAGTTTGTAACACCCCAAATTCGATTAAGAGTAAATTGTTGCTTATTGGAGGATATATGATGATTTTGACAAGAGATGGTTATGTGGTCTGATGCATTATGGTGAAATTATTTTAATAATATTAATAATAAGAATAATCATGTAGTATTATTCGAATTATTGCTTATTATTTAAAATAATAGAAGTGGGGGTATGGAGGTTATGTTGGTCATTTGGGAGTATAAGGAATATTTTTATATAATATGTATAATTAGTGTATTATTATACTATTATTACTATTTAGTAAAAATATTGAAGGAAAGGGCAAGGTGGTCTTTATTAGAAAAGAGTAAGGATAAGTTTGGAAAATCATAAACTGAGATATTTTTATCAAAAAGGAGAATACGATCAAAACTCTTATTTTTATCGTGTTTTTGGTAAAGAGCTCTGAAGAAAGGAAGGAGAGGAAACTAAGAGTCAGGAAGTTGCGAAGAACCTTGGAGAAGAGTATCAATCGGCGGAATTCTTTAAGGTATGGGGAGTTTTCATAATCTATTATAATTTTATAGGAATTGGTTTATGAATAGATTAGGTTTTTGTATGATTTTGACGATTGTTAGGTTTGATGGCATAGATTGAGTTATAAGAGTATGAATTGGTAAATTAAGATTGATAAGATGATTTAGAATAGTGTGTTTGATGTTTGAATTGATGCATTGTTGTTTTATGTGATTAATTATTGATTGGTAAGAAGTTTTGGGTTGCATTGAGATGAATTCGTATGAAAAATTAGGGTATTTTGGTGTAGAATTCGTAAAAACAGCAAAAAAAACTGCTTATGTTCAGGTTTTAACCGGTTAACCAGTGAAAAATATACGTTTTGGGCGAAAAAATGAGGCGTTAACCGGTTAACGCTATGGGTTAAACGGTTAACACTGTAACAATGGGACTTTTATTTTTGAAAAATTCATAACTTTTGATCCGTAACTCCGATTGAGGCCCCGTTTGAAGCGTCGGAAAGCTAACGAGACGAAATTTAATTTGATGAAATAAAATGAGTGAAGTGAGACATTTTACAATGATGAATATTTAGAAAAAGTTGAGTTGGTTTTATGATTATAAATAGGATTCTATTGTAAGTTGACGATTTGTTGTTGTTGATGAAGGAAGTTATTTTGTTGTGTTGCTGGAATTGGTTTTATGATTATAAACATGATTTATATTGTAAATTGGTGATTGGTTGTTATTGATAAAAGAAGTTGATTTGTTGTATTGTTAAAAATTGGTTTTTTATGCTTATAAACATGAGGTTATTGTGAATTAACGATTTGTTGATGTTGATGTTGATGAGCGAAGCTGTTTTGTTATCATGTTGATCAAAGGAGTTATTTTGTTGTATTATCGATAAATAAGTATTCTCGATGTGTTGTCATGATGAAAGACATGATTATTTGATGATTGATTTGCTGAATATGAAATGAATGATGCACATTTGATTTTTCGATGATTTTTACGGAGTAACGCATCATTGCATTTCATGACATTCATGATGAGGCTTCAACCTATTTGGTAGATTCAATCCCATTGTGTGGATTGGAGTGATTTGGTGATTACGGTGTGCTCCCTTGTGGAGGGTTGATGGTCATGTATCCATCTCATGGAGAAATTGGTACCATATGCATATTGTGCATTTCATGATGGTTGAATTTGCATTTTCTTTGGAATGTGTTTATGATGGTGTTTGTTGCTGAATTTTGTTGTTGATGTTGTTATGATATTGTTTATGCTTGATTTATTTATATTCCATATCCTTGTATTGTTATAATGAATTATGGTACTCACCCTGCCTGCTTGGAAATGTTGCCTCTTTTTGTGGGTAACTTGCAGATATCTGAAATGAGTTCGCGGTACGTGAAGTCTTAGCTGGAGGTTTTATAGCTTAAGTCTAGAGTGTCTGGTGTCTTACTCTGATAGATGTAAGATCAATGGAAATAGAACACTTATATGATTGGATTTTAGTTTTTTTTATGATGAGTTCTATGAGTTGTTAAATGTTGAATTGAGAATGATGATAATTATTGACTTTGACCAACAGGTCTTTATGTTTTAATGAGATAAGAGGAAAATATTTTGAATATATAATTCCGCTGCGATAGTTTTGAATTTTTAATATAATATTTTGGAGTGATGATTTATGAAGAAATGTGACACCTTTTATGAATTACTCTGATAATATTCTACTTAAATTGTTTGTGGGGTATAAGGTGTTTCACTATCCCCCAGGTGTCATAAATGCATGACAACTCTTTATTACGCGTGTCAATAAAATGCCAGATGTTTTGTATTCTCAAGAAGAGAATCTTTTTAAATATGTCTGAATTCTTCTTACGAACATATGCCCTACATAAAAAAGCAAAGAAATTCGCGACAATTGCATTAGAAACATGTCGACCACGACCTCAGCACCTTAAGTCACTATCCCCTTCAGGCACAACAACTTGGGAGGCTCCTGTTTTGGACTAGCCTAGCTCATGCCCAATGCCAAATTGAGACCCAATCCAGTATACATCTGGGGGCAGGCCCATCATGAGATCCATGAGGATATGATTGTTATAGAATAGAGTTGTTGGCATATAGCCGTTGGTGACTTCCCCTCACGCGCAATTACGCCTTCCACGCAGCCAACTATCCAACAGATTTACAGACTTAGTCAAAGACAACACGCCTGTGTCATACGAGCAGATGCACTTATAAAAACTCTCCATATTTGGGGGGTCAGGTATTCACTTCTAATTCCCTTTTTGCTTATACTTTAGTTGTCTCATTCTGAAACTTACTTGAGCGTCGGAGTACCTTGCAGGTACCCCACCATTTCCTCTCATCAACACACCACAGTCCCAGTTGAAGGTCGCGAAGACCTGTTTGGATTCTTTATGTACAAGTTCCTATAACGTCTATAATTTGGTGGTGTTTCATGCTATGGATCACGTTCATCATCAACTCCTTCATTATCACCACCATCACCTTCACCTTCATTATCCACTTCATTACCACCACCACCATCTCCACTTTTTTCCGTTTAATGGACTTAAACCACCACCACTTTCATTAGATTCACTACTAGCATCAACATTTTCATCATCTGTATCAACTATCGACAATCATTATGCATTTTGAACTCCATCCAATAATGGAGTTTCTCTCTCTTCTATCCACTGAGATAATGGATCTTCTTGAAATATATAGTCAAGATTTATCAGATCAAAATTTGCTTCTATTTCTTCCTAACTCTTCCTTGATTTATCCCTTAGACCAAGATTTTTGAGCTAGAAGCGTACCAAACGTTTCACTCTTTTGTCTAAAAAGTGTTAGCTATATAACAAAACATACTAGTACATAAAGAACTTTCTTAATAAATAATTTAGCATATGAAATACTTACTTTGTTTAGAGCTTTGATTTGATTATTCATGTTTCTTTCTATCTTCATGATTATATTAGTTGTCCCATTAAATGTTTATTTATACACATTTGTTCCATGTTCAATTCCATATTGAAATTATGGATTCAGAAAATAACCTAGAAGTCAAAATCAATTATTGAAGATATGATATTATAAATTTAAATTTCATAAGAAAATTAAAATTATAAAATATATTGACATACAAGAAGAATGAAGATCGGAGTGCATAAATTTCCAACGCTTGTCAATGATGTCATTATATTTGGAATGATAACGAGTTTTTTTTAATTGCTTGTTTTGCTCGATCAATAGATTCATATATGAAACCCATTGTTGGTTTCTCATCACCATCAACTAGCCTCAAGGCTTTTACAATTGGCTCAAATACTTTCAATATATCATTAGTCTTACTCCAAAAGTCCATTCTCATAATAATTTTCTTTGCTTCATATCTCGGTCCTTTCTTTTCTTTACCATATTTTGTTTTTATAAATTCTTCAGAATTGAACATGTTTTCAAAACCTTCCTTTTGTCTCACAATTGCTTGAAGTTGTAAAAATTGTGTTGCAAATCGAGTAACACCAGGACGAACAATATCTCTACCACCTGTATATTTTTTCATAAGACTCACAATATACGTGTGGTTATAGATGAAGGTTGTCACCATTTTTTCTTCACTTAATAAATTTTGTATTCTTTTCTTTTTTCCTATATCCTTCAAGCAAAGATCTAAACAATGAGTTGCACAAGAAGACCAGTATAAATGTGGTCTCTTCTCCATTAACTTTTGACCATCTACTTTTAATGCGACTTTGTTGTCTGTTACCACTTGAACTACATACTTTTCACCCACTTCTTCCACAACTCTATCTAACAATTGAAAATAGTAGTCAATGTTTCTACTATCAACATCAGAAGCATCGAAAGATTTTCAAAATACAACACCTTTATGACAATATACCAAGAAATTCATTATATGAGTATGGTTGATACCGTTTATCCAACCATCACACGTTATTGCTGTTCCCCTTTCTTGCCAAATTGTTTTCATACCGTTTATCCACTCCAACATTTCCTTATATTCAGCTTCTAAGTAAACATTTGAGATTTCATAAGGAGTTGGGCGTTTAGATTTTCCAACTTCAAAAGTAGTATAAATTAAATTATGCAACCAAGGAGAGTTAGATAAATTCATAGGCAAACGCTCGTAAATTATAAATTTACTTACAACCTCTCCAAGCCTTTTTCTACAAGTCTTCAAAAATCCTTTACCAGCTCTTGGTTGTTTCATACCTTTTCTCCTAATAAGATCAATATTAGTAGATCTCAAAGAAAAAGAGATATCTTCTGGCCTTTCAGCCCCACTAACACTGACACGAGAGCTTCCACCATGTTCATATACATTTTTAGAAGCTCTTGTTTCTCGTCTGAACTTTTGTATATTTTCCCATTCTCGATGTGATCTAAGGCTTTCCTGTGTTGCATATCTCATTTGATCATCAATAAGAGTATTCTCATCTTTATCTGCATCTTCATCATTTCCTCTTAAACGTTATTCAAATTCTTCTTTTCTTCTCTTAGAATCATTTCTCTTCGCTTTTGAATCAAGTAGTTTCATCATATTTTCTCTAACCATAGTTGTTACTCTACCACAACTTGCAACTCGCCCTTTCATGTGTGTTATATATTGCTTCAATCTCGTAATGCCATCTTTTATTACTAGATTACAAAGTTTGTAACGAACATTATTACAACTTCCAGGTTCCGGCGTTCCAAAATACCATCCAATATCCTCACTTGGAGCACCATCCAAACCTCTTGTAGGAAATTGTTCTCGTGGAGGCATTATTCAGTAATACCTATTCATTGAATATATAAATAATTAGTTAAAAATATAAAAAAAAAATTCAAGCATCACAAACTCACAACCTTTGATTTTTCTAGTATAAATAAATGATAACGAATTATGTCAAAAATGTGTAGAAAATATTATACCTTCAGTACATTTAAGTAAATAAAAATATTTCATTACATTTATATTATATTTATAGTAAATAAAAGTAAAAATATAATTAGAACCTTCAGTAAATAAAAGAATTGTGTCATTACATTTATATTATATTTATAGTAAATAAAAATATGTAGAATGTATAATTAGAACCTTCAATACACACACCTTCAATACACTCACACACACACAAGATATAAGTTGCACTTCACCACACCATTAAAAGTTGAGACCTTGACCGACACAAGAGACAAAGCAGCGGTGGATTGAGATTTAGGAATTGGATAGATTCAAAAGCAAGGTATAAAAGCAGCCACGTATGCCATAAAATACAACCAAAAACATATACTTTTTTTTCTATTTCTCTCACTTATGTAATGTAACCAAACCAAACATTTCTATGAAAACCAAATTACTTACCGCAGTACGAAACTAAGAATAAAAAAACTAGTCTAGAGGGGGAAGAGGAACAAGAGATCTTGAAGATGTGAATCAGTGAAGTGAAGTAAAATCGTTGAAGCAAATCAATATAAATACAACTTCTTGTATTTGGTTAGAATCTTAATGAAACATATTGAATGACATAAAGGAAAAATAACTTGTTCTTTGTAGTTTGTAATTAAAATCTTAATACAGATTGCAGAAGGAAATTTGACATAAAGTAAGATTCTTGTCTCTAGATTCGTTTTCTACATGAAATATTATGATTCTGTACTTTTTGTGTAAGAAAATCACGTGTAGAAGCCTGTTGCGGTAGAAATGCGGTTTTGTTGCGGAAAATACCGTTACGTTGTGGTTGTGTTGTGGAAATGATGTGGTTGTTGCGTGTGATTTCTATTCACACTACAATTACAGTCCATTGCTGATGTGTTGCACGTTGCAACCGCAATATTGCGGCCGCATCAAGTGATGCGGACCAAAATTTCAAACCCTGATCCACATGTGTTTTCTTTCCTTTGATTTTTTGGTGTAATTCTTTATCCTTCTATTTGCATTCCATGAGAGAGCTTTTTCTTTTTCACTGTTACACTGTTTTGTCTGTTTCTTCTTTTTCTTGATTTTCACCATTTTTGTTTCACCTATTTCGTCTTCTTTCTCTTCTTTAATGGCAGATTCTGATGTCTCTAACTCTCCAAGACCTACCCTCAACAATAAAGAAAACATCACTCAAAACAATGTTGTTCAACAAAACTCTAAAAACTACTAACAAAATATGCTTGACCCTTATTTCATGCATCCTAGCAATAACCCAGGATTATGCGTCATCATCCCTCTTCTCAATAATTCAAATTAGTTATGGTCACAATCTATTGTTCTTGCTTTACGCTCGAAGAATAGACTTGGATTTCTTGACGGATCCCTCACAAGACCACCTACCATTCATCATCTTTCTCTTGGCTGGGATCGATGCAACACGATGGTGATGTTGATGTTTGGTGTGGATCCTCATGTTGTCCTTATTTATTGCTTCACTTCAAATTCTCAATGTAAATGGGCCTCAAATGTGTTAAATAAGAAGTAATTTCATGAGTAATTAGTTCTCTTTTCTATTATTTTTTGTAAATAGTTGTAACTTGTGTGAATGGGCCTTGTAACATAATGTATGGACAATGTTTATGATATTTGGTAATGATTTAGGCTTGTATTAATTTTGGACTTTAATTCCTTTTTGCACCACTATCACTTCATTTGAATCAAAACTTAGCATTTTCTTTATGATTTTTTGAACTTGAAAGAATCAATTCTTGAAAAAGAACTTATTTGAGTTTTCCATGTTGATCCACAAGTTTTAGAATAAATCCCAATATCTTGAATTCTCATGAAATGAACCAAAACTCCTAAATTAATCTTGAGATATGACTGAAAGTCAATCAAACTTGCATTTGAGTAGACTTGCATTAATATTGAGATCATTCTAAATAAATGGTTTGAACCAATGACAAGAATCCCGAGCCACGCGATCAATATTTGCAGATGTCTTGAAATTTAAACCAATTGGATGACTTTTGAATACCTTGTAACTTGACTTCATCATATAAATTTGAACTTGCATAAATCCCGATAAAGATCTATAGCATCAAGAACATAAACACGGGATCATCTTGACTTTCTTGACCAAGATTAGGTTGACCCTTATTTGAATCAATCAATGAAGAATGGCCACACAAGACAATTTGACATTGAGTACACACTGCCTGAGAAATAGCTCATTGCCATAAATAAATTGAAATTTGAAACAATCTCTTGATAGTTTGACCAATATTATTTTCAACTTCCATCAGAATCAGATCATAATGAATATCCACACCTGATTTGAAAACATTGTCTTGCCTTTGACAATCCTGCAAACCTTAAACACACACAGAGAGAAAAACATGCGAACTACAACATATTTTTGGTATTTTGGTTAGAGGTTAGTAAACAATAAACAAATATAAAGAAAGTGAGAGTATAAAAAATTTAACCTCAGAGAGTCTTAATGAGTATGTAAAATACGCTGACAAGTGAAATAGTACTTCAAAGTGTAAGTGAGGTCGAACAATCGAATATGGTAAGTAGAGGGAACTGGAGGTAAAAGCAAGAGCGAATCACGAAATACCTCAGAGGTATATTGTGGTACGGTTGAATTTTCAATCATTTGGGGTGACAAGATCTTCTTTTATATTGAATATGTCTTGAGGACAAGAAACAAGCTAAGTTTGGGGTTGTGATGAGTCACCATTTGTATTAGACTTTTCATCATTTATGCGTCAAAAAACAAGGTGAACTATAGATTTCTTGTCTTAATTTTTTATATTTCAACTAAGTTTGTGTCATGACAGTATTTTTCATTGTTTGAGTTTCTTTTGGATATTTTTACGCTTTTGGTATGGGTGGCATGTTGGATGCAGGTTAAAATGGACAAAGAATCAAGGATCGGACGAAAGGTCGGGCCAAAGAAAGAAAGTATGGGAAAACGGAGAAAAAAGATGTTTCTGACCATATGCGTAAGGACCAAGGTCTTACACGTATGGCCCTACCACCTTACTTGTATTTGTCGCTCCCGGGATTTTCATCCTAGTACAAACGCGAAAGTGGCGCGGAAAAGGAAGAGTCGCCAGTCAGGCATTTTTATCCTGAATGAATGGGAAAGTTAATGTTGCACAAACCAAAGTAAAAAACAAGGTATTGCGAACCAAAAAGACTGGGTTCAGGAGTCGGTTACAAACTGGGAAGATATTAGCACCCCAGATCGTATATCGTACCCGACAGAATCCACGCTTGCTTGAACTGTTTCAAAGGGTAAAAAATAAATTGTTGCTGAACTGGAACTGCTACTGAACTAGAAAAGAGAATGAAAAGGTAAGGGGAAAATGTAGGGAAAATAAAGAGTGTTCTCAAATGGGCCATACCCCACTTCCTATGTATCACAATCACAAGTTAAAAGAATGATAAGAAAGTGAAATGTCAAAGAAGCATAAAATGCTTATCGCAATCACAAGTTGAAAGCTTTAAAAAAAGAGGAAGGAAGAAGGTAGAATGTAGGCTCACACCCACATTCTTCACTTACCATTAGCCCCTGAAAAGGTTAGTAAAATTCATGATTTATGAAACCAAAAAATGATAAAAAGGAAGACAATTAGGTACCAACATCTCCTAAAATGATTATGATCTAAATTAGATTTAAACCTAGGCCTAAGGGTGCCTAAAAGCTAAGCAAAACTTAAGTCATCAGCTACAACAGCGCTTTAGTGCACAATCAGCTACCAAAATGCACCTGACATGCAAACAACCTATTACAGCTACCAAACAACATGGAAATAGGTGTAAAAATTCCAAAAACAATGCAATGCAACATACATTTAACAACTTCTGTTTCAAAATACAACAATGAAAACATAGCAAAATTTAATCATTTATAAATGCAAATGCATGAGTAACAATGCATGGATATGCATCATACAACAATCAAAGATGGATGCAACATGATTAGCATGATCATGAACATAGGAATGCAAGCATTCCAAACAATTTACATCAATGTATTTTCCATAATATGCATTTTTCAAAAGATTAAACTTAATGCAAACAAGCAAAAAAATGAATAAGCATCACAATGCATTCTTAACTGAAACAAACATTAACAATGAAATGCATTCAAACAAATAATCAAGAATGAATGCAAACATGTGGGTTATGCATTTTCAAGTAAGATGCAACATATTCAATTATGCGCGCAAGCATCCGAAACATGCATCAATCACAAATTCAGTGCAAAACTGAACTTTAAATCATTATTAACATGCTAACAATGAGGTTCAAACATGGGAACAACATTCACAATTCATCATGAACACAAAATTCACAATTATGCAAAAAAATCGAAAATGAACAACACGCGCGTTGAAAGATGTCGAAGCTACATGCACCTGCACCAAAACAACTCCTAAAAACTCCCTAAAATCATATACTAAAGATCCAAGATGATTGGAGGGGGAATAGATAACAAAAATGCAAGAAAAAACAAGAATTTTTCATTCTGGTTTCAGTGGTAACCGGTTACTACCTAGGAGGTAATTGGTTACCAGTATAAAAAAGGTTGTTTTCTGCACAACTTGCAACAGGTAACCGGTTACTACCTAGGAGGTAACTGGTTACTTTAAGACCAAAATAAAAAATTCTCCATTTTCTTGGAAAAAATCAGCAACAACTTATTCAAATTAGCTCAAATGTAATGCCTATCGAATGAACACGAAAAGTACACCTAAATGCAACAATTCAACATCAATTGGAACCACAAACACATCAAGATTCTAAACCCTAACGATTCAATCAATCGATGCATCAAAAATCAACAAAATTCGAAGACCACACATGTCGAAAAAGAAACAGAATAAGTTAAACGTAAGTGATTATGAGATTCACCAACCTACAAAATGGAAGTTTGCTTTGGTGATTGTTACAATGAAGAATCGATACGCAGTAGAAGAGAAAATCGTAGATCTGATGCTCATTCGCACAAATACGTAAATAAATGCGATTTGATGAACTACTTCAAAAATCACTTCCGAGAAGAAGAAATCCACACCAAAACAATAGCAAATTACTTCAATAATCCACAAAATCAATGCAATGATGGAGGTTTAGCTTCAAATTTTTCAAGTTTCAATGCAAAACTTGAAGAATTTTGGAAGATGAAGCTTTGTATGAGTTTGGAAAATGGGAGAAAAAGTGAGAGAAAAATGAGAGTGATGAGAGGAAAATGTGAAAAATGAAGTGTTGATGTAAGGTTTGGAATGAAAATTGTTTATATACATGTTAAGTTTGGAGGGTGGTTTGGGTTAGGAGTGAGGCTTGGGCATTAGGTTTGAGATTAGATTAGGAGTTACTTAAAGTTAGTTGGGAATATTCCAAGAATATTCCATTGGTATATTCTTAGAATATTCCTTTGGCATATTCTTATAGTATTCCTTTGGAAGGTGGTAGAAAGTTCTAGAAAGTGGTAGAGTGTAATGCAAGGTGAAGTGGAAAAGTGAGGAAATCCATCCAAGCTAAAAAAATGGCATTTTTCCAATTTTGCACGTGGTAACTGGTTACTACCTAGGAGGTAATCGGTTACCAGTTCAAAAACCCTCTTTTCTGCACAAATTTCAACAGGTAATCAGTTACTACCTAGGAGGTAACCGGTTACTTCACCTTAAACTTGAAAATTTCGTTTTTGGTGGGAAATCTTGGATACCCGGCCTTGGTCATACGTTCTGAGATAATTTACTTCTGAGACCTGATAATTGATATTATCACTGAATAACCCTTGGTCACATGCCACATGCCTTGGCCGATGATGTATGTTTTACATTTTTTTTAATGTAATGCATGTAAGAATATGCTAAATGACATGGAAATGAAACATAAGATACTTGAAATTGGTAATAAATAAGAGGAAAATTTTTGGGGTGTTACAGTATGATACGAGATCCAGCGGAAGGGAGGAAAACCAACACTTCTGCACACATATGGACCATACGTGTAAGGATGTGCCTAGGTGCCCACCATGTGGGCTTACGCATAACTGACTATTGCAGGGGCCAAGGAATTACACGTATGGGGTTAGTCATTACATGCATGAAAGTCCAAAAACGCATGAATCCTAAAACATGCCTATTTAACCAGGAAATGTGATTTTTCGAGGGTTGGATGATATTACACTGCAAAAAAACCTTCTAAAGGCTGGAGAACTCATATTTTCAAGGTAGATTTAGATTTTTAGGAGCTTTCCACAATTGAAGATCAATTCATCTAAGATTTATGTAATGACAATCTTTATTATGTTTTCTTTTCTTTATAAGAGTAGCTAACCCCCCCCCCCCCCAATGCTATAGGGTGTCGCTGATTCGTACTTGTAATGACTTCAAATCTATTTTTACAATAAGAATCTTATTTTATCATACTCTATTTATTCTTTTGACTTCTTCTAATGCTTTCTTTGTCGGACAAACAGAGTTTGATGTATGTTTTACAATTAGGTTGGACCATTATTGTTCATGATTTATTTGCGATTATACTATAGTGGATGTCACCTAGGACTATGTGTAGCAGTAAATATTGTGAGTATAAGTTATTGATCAACTTAACTCAAAGAACAAGAGTTTCCGCCACATTTTTATTTATTTCTAAAAGGAAAAGGAAAAAGAGCGAACAAAACCTAAAGAAGTCTAAAAGCAAAAGACTAATAAAACAAATTGAGACAGGGTAAGGGGTTGGTTACGAAGAGGGAATGTGTTAGCACCCAAAACATATATAGTAATCTATAGGAAACCTTTGAAATATCTAAGTTTTTGGTTTGAAATGTTTTGCTAAATTAAGATTAAGGGGATGAGAGGAGAATTCATTTTTTAAAATTTTGTGTTTGAAGAGACTTATCGTCTCATGCCTATGTACCCACAAAGTGCAATATAGAATCAAAACCACATAGTTCATGATACAAATAACACAATTGGTTGGTTTTTGTTTATTTTAATAAATTAGAGATAACTTGTCATTTTAAGTGGATAACTAAACTAATCAACCATAAGAATGAAAACATGGCCTCATACATCACTATGGAGAGGGCTCCAACTCGGATAACTCAAAGAGTATGCCAAAATACCCCCACTAGCAACTAGAGATCCAATTATATTAAACCACAATATCGAGAGTAGGATATTTACATCCGACTATGAAAATGACTCATGTCTAAACTTGAAAAAAGACAAAGTGCAACAAGGCACAAAAACAATTGAGTGAGTTTTTTTTTGAATTGATGCTAATATACTTAGAGTTCTTTAGCACTTATTTAGAAATGAATTGAAAACGTCAAACCACTTGACAATGTCAAGGTTTTTTATTTATGAAAGAGGTCAAAGTCTTAAAGCAAGAGGATTTTGAAAATTTAAGAATGGGTGAAGATGAAAGGACTATCCTAAAGCATACAGTAAAAGCTAAGGATAAGAAAGATCTAACCACATAATAGCAAGGTCTATATCATAAGCATAAAAATAATTCCATCCGCTTGAGAATTATCCATAAGCAAGTCAAATATTCAATGAATAACTCAAAAAACCAAGGCCTCGACTCCAAAGTCCATCCATGGGGAAAATGTCCTAATTCTAAGTCCAAAATCCAAGGATAATCAATAAAGTCCAAAGTCTAGGTCTAAAAGTCCAAGGTAACCATAATCCAAAGTTAAGAGAACCAAGTATTTTAGAGTTTTTCCTTTATTAATGTCTTAGAAAAGTATGGTCCAAGTGGACAAAAGAAAGACACAACCAAGTATTATAAAGTTTTTCCGATTCTTTTATGCCAATTAACAAAAATGAAAATAAGTATTTTAAAAATCGCAAAAAGAGGTGCAACACAATGACTTCCCAGGAGGTCACTCACCCCAGTACTACTCTCACCCCAAGCATGCTTAACTGAGGAGTTCTGATGGGATCCGTGTAAGAACAAGAGTTATCTCTGCATTCCATCTCTATATTTTGATGATAATAGTGGAGTATTTATGAAAAAAATCATTTTATGTTCTGATGTTTGTTAAAGTGCAAATCGTGAATATTATCTATATTAAGATCAAACAAACATTATGAATGAGTACGCGAATACTAATATGTGAAGTTATTATGTGTACATTAGTCGCAATCGTGCTGAAGAAGCAAGTGTGCTTTTGAATATGAACACAATCAGAAAGATCCAAGGATGCGGGTGTTGCGCTGGGAATGCTCTTTTGGATGCTATTCTAAACGAGATTTTGATCAGATAGGGAAGAGAACCTTCTGAAATTAATCTTCTGAAGAACTAAGTTCTAAAGACTCTGATGACTTGAAGTTCTGAAGACTTAACATCTGAAGACTAAGTGCCTGAAAGATTATGAAGACTTACGAGTTCTGAAGAACCAAGTGTTGAAGACTCTAAAGACAATGTTCTATGTGAACAAAGTTCTGAAGACTCTAAGACTTGAAGTTTTGAAGATCATGGGTTTCAAGCCAAGTGTTGTCCTGAAGAACATAGTTATATGTGAATAAGTTCCGAAGACTAAAGAATTAGGTTCTCTGAAAACCCAAGTATCATCGTCTCTAGCTCATGCTTCATTCATTGATTTATAATCAGAAGCCTCTGAAGTTCATATGACAATGTTATCGTTGGCAAGGATAGTACCTAGTATGATAATGATTTATCCCACTACCTCTCCATTATCTTTGAATTATGGAAAAGGAAAATATGTGGTTGTACTATTTAATTCCTTGTGTAACGGATTCCTCAGTAGGTGAATTGGGTTGTGACGACTCTTTTATGTATGGCTATAAAAGGAAAATATCACATGCTTTGTGATGTTGTTGGTTTTATCGAACCCAACCATTGTGTGTGAATCTATGAAGAAATTAGAGAGGTTGTTGGGACAAAATTAATACATGATCCAAAACCGCAAACACAACAATCAAAGTGTTGATATCTCAATTGTTGCTCATCCATGATCATATCATAAATCAACAATACAACGTCTGAGAGTCTGAGTTTGTGTTTCTAAATCAAGATCATCATTTGCAACAACAACAACCGTACATTGATGAACTGAAGCTAAAGAAGAAGAAATCAACAAGTCATCAATCAACACCAACTACATCATATTGGAGCTCATTGAAGATCAAAAGCAAGGAGTTATTGCTCGTAGCTTGCTCACTAATGAAGATGAAGAATTCTAAAGATGTAATTTAAATTGTAATATTTTGAACATCTTAGAATCATGTACTTTGCAAGGAGTTGTTGCTTATCTTGCTGTAACTCTGAAGAGTTACTTTGTACTTAAACAAAGGAGAATATGCTTGCAAAGAAGCACCTCAGTTAGCTCCAGTATATCAATTCTACTTAAAAAATTAAAGCTCCTCAAGTGGAAGTTATATTTTGAAGGGATCCCTGAACGGTCCAGTTGTGAGTTAAGATGAAATCCTAGCCGGGGTTCTGTTGGGTCAGTGGACATTATATTCGGAAGGGATCCCTGAATGGTCTAGTTGTGAGTTAAGATGAAATCCTGGAAGAGGTTCTATTGGTTTAATGAACGTTATATCCTGTTGGATCCATGGAAGGTTCATTGAGTGAGTCACAGTGATGTTGTGTGATTATAATCATAATGATTTGGTTATAGTAGATTAAGTCCTTGTTTAAGGCGAAAGCAATTTTGTGGGTGGACTGGATTATCTTGAGTAGTTCTCAAGTGAACCAGGATATATCGTGTGTTCTTTACTCTTGCTTTATGCTTTATATTCTTTTATGCTTCCGCAACGCATTAATAGCATAGCTTGACACAACTTATCAAAGTGCGAAAATTAGCCAAGGGTGAAAACCTCAATTCAATCCCCTATTTCTTGTGTTTTTTTCACACCTTCAATCTGATACATTAGTGTTTATATGACCGCACCTGATATCTAATTGACTTTAATTGTATATATTTGATTTCTTTCTCTTATTAACGGAAAAACAAACATAATTAATGTTGAATTATTTATTTTCTCCTTATTTTTTCGATTATTTTACGCCGGTTAACAAAAATGAAAAGAAGTATTTTAAAAATCACAAACGTCAATGATAAATCAAACACAAGAAAAAAAACTCTAAAGTAAATAACACTTGAATCATTGATGTGGTGTTATCCGCAAGTATACGGAGATATCAAAGTAATAATAAAGATATTTTTCCCACATAGACCAATGTTAATATATCGATTACTATTGCTACGTTGTTTAATTTGGGCTGATGAAATAGAGTATGAATTTCACACAAATTAAAATTTTAAGAATTAATTAAGGGAAAACAATACTGAAATGTGAATCATGGCGATTAAACATCACTCCTATTGACTAAGTTGTAACACTTACGCGGAAATAGTTTCTTCATTGAAATAAAAGTGGATTAAAAAGGAACCATCATGTTAGCGTAATCGGAATCAGGCCTAAACATTAATCTAAACCAGTCGCTCACGTTGCACTAGTTGCATCTTGCATTAAGGTTTGAGAGTCCTTTTTTATCTAATTACTTTTAAGACTAGGTTAAAAAGTGTTTTTATTGGAAACATTTAGTACCAAAGGGTTTTCGGCATATGCTCGGCCATCCGGATCCTAAATCTATCAACGCGTCTAAAAATAGTTTAAAATCACTTTCAAATAATATTAAACTTTCCTAATTAATTAATAAAGCGCTTTCACTATTTTTACCAATTAAAAACTAAATAACCTTTATCAAAAGTGTCAGACGGCTTTCGATCTTACTCGCCATAGTCACAGTTATTAAGCAAACAGAAACATGGTCCTGTTTATGTAATGACCGATCAATTTTAAGTTCATAAAAGTTATATTAAAATCAAAACCAGCCCTTAAAGTATTTCTACAAATTCAACATGTGGAGAATCATCGAAACAACGATCCTCACATCTCAGTACAAGGAATTTAGCTGGACATGGTTATGGAAGACATAACGTAAACTTTGTTTGTGAAATAAGACATTTAGGAGATAAAATTGTGTAAAGCGTGCAATTGGTTTTCAAAAGAAATAACAAAAGTGTCATGCTTTGTTTAGTTTAAAAACGTATCTTTAAAAGTAAAGCGATAAATAAATTGTGTGGGTAAAGAAAGAATTAAAGGCATTGCTATAAAGTAAATGAATCGTAAAGCAATGCGGGAAATAAAGGAATGTAAAGCAAAGCAGGAAAGTAAAGAATATAAAGGCGATGACGATATTAATAAAAATGTGAAATTAATAAGAACATGCTCCAAAATCGGAGTCTTGAATATTGATAAAATATGTAAATATAACTTGAAAGTAAATGATGACAACTTGAAATAAATCTTCTAATGTTACAATGTGATCCAACCCCAATTAAAACAATGGTGTGATAACCCTCGAGGTGACGAATTATCTCTTTAAATGTCTAAGTTTATGCCTATGTTTAAAACTAAGATTGGATGATTAAAACTATAAAACTAAGGTGTTATTTATAGAGAAACTAAACTAGGAAGTTGAGGAAAATGTTCAGAATTCGTGTGGAGAAAAATCTCAAGTCATAGGCTTCTTCTTCAACCACCTTTGACCAGAACGCACTTTTGTACATATGGCACTCGCCTATGTGGACATGGCGTCCTCCATGTGTGTAATAGTGGAAAACATGGCTCTTTTTACCATCGGTTCATGGGTGGTGACTTATACCTCATGGCTCCCACCTTTGCCAACACCATGGGGGATGCCATGTGTATAAATTTGCCTGAAAAACTTCATTTTCAGCTCCTTTTGCTTCGTTTCTTCTCTGGAGGCTCTAATATTTCAATATAACTGACAATAACATAAAACACAAGCGTAACACTGGAGAATAACAAATAAAATACGATAAACATGCGCAATCTGAGTCAAATAATCAGTGTATTTCAATGTTATCAATCATTAAGGTAAAATATTTCCATTTAAAGATTAAATATTGTTACACCCAAGGAACAAAAGCTTGGGAAATACTCCAGGAAATAAAATAATACAAAAAATAAAAGAAAAGAAAGTTGAAGCGTTTGGAGCCGAGGAACTGGGACCATCTTCCTAAGTCATCTCAAGAGGATATTGAAATAGATCCATCATCTCGGCCAAAATTATTGGATCGAGACAAACTTCCTCGCATGTTCCACAACTTTCTCACATACCTCAAGCATAACATGCATAGTCCATTAAAGGGGTTCTCAAAGAGCCTTCTCAGATCGACCACCTTTCCCTAGAGAGCGTTTAAGACCTCAACATGGGCCATGATATCCTAAATAAGTGTTTTCAGGTGCTCCTCCACCTGGAGATTTTTCTCCATAATAGAATTAGAAGCAACTTGATATCTCATCTTTGCATCCTTGAGGGAACCCGCCAGCTTAGTCCCCTAAGCAGCCAGAGCAGAAGGATAACCATGTGTCTTTCCTGTCTCTTGCAAAGAGTTGGCAGCTTTAACCTCCTTCTCCAATGCAATAGTTCCTTCTAGTGAGTAGAGAACCTCGTCTCCCTAACTTCAGCCTTCCCTTTCCAAGTATCCCTTTTCTTAAAGGGATTAATTGGGGCCAAGACATCTCCTAGTCCAACAAAGACAAAGGAAAATATAGAATCAACTTTGAACATGTGAGAAAGCTCAGAATCAAGTTCCTTTTTTTACCTCAAAGAGATTATGAACGAAGGATAAATCCTACGTCAAAATAGCAGTGGCATCCTCCTTAGTTGTGCGGGAAAGTCAGTAAGAGAAGACATGTGGTATCCTTATGAAGGGAGTTACCTCCCTAGAAGCATTGGCCTCGGCAACACGAGTCTATTTTGGAGAACCCTTGTCCCGAGGGGTGTTTTTCCTCATCCCGAACCCACTTTGTTGAAACTGGAAGTGGATTTGACTCCTCTACAGTTAAAAGAGTCCATAATTTGATCCTCCTCCTGAGTAAAAGCTAAAATCTCTATAGTCAGGATAGAAGAAAGATTCAAGGAAGGAACAATAGTCACCAAAGAATTGAGGGCAGAGGCAGAAATCCCAGTATTCACCAGGGCCTGAATATATTGGTCATTTTCAAGGTTATGGAACAACTTCAACTTGCTTACTTTTTCATGCTATCTACAAAATGCAATCACATATGTAAAAAACACAAAGACTCCGCTCTCACCATAAATATTCCTCCTCTCCTGCTGGATAATTGCATTCAAAATAACGTGAGTATCAATTCACATTTTTCCTCCTTCATTGTCACCTCGCACGGAGAAAGAGATATTGACTTGGTATATTAGGAGTGAACGTCTCAGTTAAAGTGAACCTTAGACCAGTAATTCATATACAAAATCTGACATAAACGAGGAGAATTGAAAGGGAGGTAGCAAAAAAATGAGATGAGTCACGAGGGTGAGAGGCTTCACTAATAAAAAATGTTCTAAGAAATTTCCCCAGTCTAGAGTAAAGGATTCAAACCAATGGTTGATTAGACGGAAGTAAATAATCCATAATTATGGAAATTGTCTTGGGAAGTGCATCCGAGATGGAACAAACTAAAGAATAATCTTGGGGATGGCTTCCAAGATTTGTGCTTGGCACATAACTTAAATACCATTATGAATTCCCAGGATCCCGAATGAAGTTTTGAAGGAGAAACTTTTAAATATTTCAAGACAGCAACCTCAAAGTTTGAAAATGGTAACTGAAACCATATTCTCGTGATCAAGCTTTCATAGAACAGGGTCATGCAATCATCAAAAGATCTTCATATCCTCTTTTCTGGCTCCATGGGGAGAGCTAACCATTATAGGGGATTTTAGACCACAATGTCAACCTCATCTACAGCTGCCTCAATACTCAAAGTCGAGGAAATGTCGGCTACTTTTGCATCTACCTAGTCATACTCTAACGCAACTGGCCGACTACGAAGATTCAAGTAGGATAGGACATCAATATTGATAGGCTTATAAGCATCATCCTGTAGAAGAAGTTGAATATAATTTTTAGCGTGTTCTCTCCTTTGTAAATTGGCTTGTACCTCGTCTTCCGACAAAACACGGTGAGGCATTGGGACTTCTGTGTAATTTATTCCTCAGCCAACATTTGATATAAGGGTAACTAGTGAACTAGAAGATGAAGTTTCTTCCTCCAAGGATTTCCCATATCGCCTTTTCTGAATCGAATGGGAAAACATGGATATGTATTATGGTTCTAGGTGATAGCTACAAATAAAAGGGAGATGAGAATTAGAGGATGTCCTTATTATAGAGGCTGATGAAGTTTCAACTTTAGAATCGCTCACTAGGTCAATTGTGTTATCACTTATCCTGACTAGAAACATGACATGCAATAGATATGTGGGATTGATGAAGCAATAGGAATGGAAGGTGAAAACTTTAATAAAAGAACTGAAATTACTTCTATTGATACTCTCGGGGAAGAAGAAATAAAGATGTTTTCTGAAAGGTAATTATAAGTTTGAACGCTAAAGGTTGCAAAAATTTCCAAATACTAAATTCACCCTATTTATATATAAGCAACGATAATTGAAAGGATTATACCAACTATAGAAATAAATCACAAGATCAAAAACTAAATTTCCACTCATGGAAACATGGTAACTCGAGTGCACTCAAGTACTCTGGAAATTGCATCACATGCTAGTTGGTCATGCCAGTGCATGTGTCTAAAAAGGGTGATGAAACATTTCAATGATGGAACCGCATTAAATGTGTGTATTCATCATTCCTTTTTTAAAAACTGACCCCAATCGCCATGAAGTTCGATCAATGTCACTTAAGTCTTCCTCTGACTCCTTAACTTCCTTGTCAAATCTTTAGGGCAACTGTTCTGAACCCGACGACCAAGACCTAATTCATCACAATCCACTCCAGTTGACCCAAGATATAAAATTAATTCAAACGTTAAGAGCAATGTACAATCTTAGATCTTCACTTTCCACTACACTCATCTTGAATTTTGAACTACTTGGATGTTGAAGTGTTAATCATGAGGATACATCCCGCACTGTTATAAAGGATATCGAAACTACCGTTCAAGATCAACAGTTTTTCCACTATATATCTTTCTGATTTCCGTACAAAATATTTACCCTAATTTAAGGATTAAATTGAAACCTTTTTAAGAGTTAAATAGATACATGTATCATATTTGTTTAAAATGATACCTATTTTACAATTTAGATACTAAATAAATATATTTATAATACTTTAGCGGCTAAAGTTTTTTTTTAGTTTAGGGTTTGAATATATGTAGGAAGAAAAGTGTGAACTTTTTTTTAATCAATACCAAAAATATATTTAAAAAATACAGGTATTTAGACTTAGCTTTGTTTTGCACGATCGTTTTTGAGGTTATAATTTATAAGCTTATATAACAATAAAAGATCTCTTTGGTAACCGCATTTTCATCATAAACTTATATCTTATTCTTTGTTTTACTAACTTATAGTTTATTTTCCAGACACTATTTTAAATAGCGTTTTAACTTATCATTTTTTCTTCCACTTTTGTCCTTATTATTTTAACTAAAATTCATTACTATCCTTTATAATTTCTTTTAATTTAAATAAAATAATTATATATTAAGTGTCTTTTATGTCATTTTAACTTATCAACTAATCTAACCGCTAATTTTATCTAATATTTCAATTAACTTATCAACTATAAATCATCATTCATTAATTATAAGTTATAAACTATCAATTATCAATCATCAATCATAGATTATAAATTATCAATTACCTTATCAGTCAACTGTTATTTTATCAAAAAGAGTCTTAAACCTAATCTTTAGAGAAGTTCAACAAAACCTAAAATATGATAAGTCTAAACGGTTATCAACAAGAAAAGTGTGACTAGAAAAATGACAAAATTGAACTAGAGATTCTTTAGCATTTTAGTATATTTTGTAGATTAAATTGGAGAAAGATAAATAATTCAGAGACTAGATTAAAAAATTTATTCTAAAATTTAATTAAAAGTTTCGTTTGGATCAAATGTACCCCAACTGATTCAACAAAAATCAATAAAGACGGCTGATAATATATTGCATTGAAAACAAGTTGTATCATCAGTATGACTGAATCAACGAACTTCAATGTATCTCACTACTAAATTTAATGAGTATGAATGAATTAACGAAAATCATTGTTGTCTTTTTCTCTCCGTCCTCGTTATTCAACGAAATTATGTAAGCCAAGTGTAAACTCAAGACAATGAAACGATACCTATCAATTAACCAGGTCTAAAAATTTGTAAATAAAATAATAAACATGATGTTGATAAAGTAGTAAATAAAACTATGAATTAATTAATAAATCATTAAAAAATAATGAATAAAGTAATAAATTTAATGCTCTCATTTTATTCATTATTTTTTGTTATGGTACATGGAATGTTACTATTTGTCCTGAATCTGATCCTACTCTGTCCCGGTTTGAGGATGAGAGATTTGAAATTTGAATGAAGAGAAAAAATTTGTGTATAAAAATGATGGACACTTGACATATAAATAAAAGAATGGTTGAAAATTAATTGAAATATTTGTTAATTATCAATTTATTAACATATAAATTGAACTAACCATCTATTTCATTAAATTAATCATATTTTAATGAATGATTAATAATCAATTTATAAATCTATAGTTAAAGATAGATTTCTTCGATAATAGATTTATACATGATTGACACAAACGTAATACTACTGCAAACACATTTCTAAACATGACATTGTCATTATTAGTCATCTTTCTTTCTTTTTTGAAAAGACTAAATGAATAGAATAAATATGGGGCATAAATAAGCAATGCCAATTATTAGGTAAAGTTGTGCTAAGACTCAGTAAATGTTACAAGCAACTAACGACTCAACAACAGTCACCCAAAACATATAGCAGTTATGCTACCTGTTGCTAAACCAAAATATCCATACAAAAAAAACCATAACAGTCGAGAGCTAATCTAAGGGAAAGCTAGAATATGTTCTAACATGAGAACCTATACACTCTTGCGGACATCTCCGAAACGCAAAAGATGAAAATGAACCACCAGGTTCGATACAAAAAAGTAGTCCCAAACCAGCCTCAAACCAAGCCATAACTTTTCAATTAGACTATAATAGACCACTGAAACTGAGCAACTTCATCACTGGTGCAAGGCCGAAAAAAGAGGGTCGTGGAAGCACTACGCTAAAAATGACTTTTAACAGCGCATCTTAGACAGCGCTTTTAAAAGAAAACGCTGTCTAAGGTTAAAATTAAAATAAAATACGGAAAATGTTCCAAAAAAATAATGAAAGCGCTGTCTAAGGGGGGGTCTTAGACAGCGCTTTTAAAAAGCGCTTTTAAATATAGACCTTAGTCAGCGCTTTTGATAAAGCGCTGTTTAAAGTCTTTAAATTAAAAAAAAATTAAAACCAAAAGCGCTGTCTAAGGGGGGGTTTAGAAAGCGCTTTTGGAAAGCGCTGTCTAAGGCATACCTTAGAAAGCGTTTTCCACAAAAGCGTTGTCTAAGGTCTAATTAAAATAAAATTTCAGACTTCTATTTTCGTTCTCTGTTCTTTTGTTTTCCCTCCTGCGAACAAACCCTAACAGCGAAACCCATTACAGCGAACTTGAATACACTGTCATCCTTCAGTTTCAATCATTGAACGTGTTTGAAGAATCGTACATTTGGGTGTTGACTTTGTTTTTCTTTCTAATGTTCTTCATTCTTGCGGTATGTTCTACATTTCTTCATTTTTCGTTTCTACTGTTTAGTGTATTATTCTTGTTTAAGTTGTTTTGATTCATAAAAATTGAGTTTAGAAGGTACATTGTTGTTTTGATTCATAAAAACTGAGTTTAGTGTATTATCCTTTGTTTTAGTTGTCTTGATTCATAAAATTACATTGAGTTTAGAAGGTACATTGTTGTTTTGATTCATAAAAACTGAGTTTAGTGTATTATCCTTTGTTTGAGTTGTTTTGATTCATAAGGTACATTGTTGTTGTTATGTTTGATAAGTAATAATGTTGATAATAGAAAAATGTTTATAATAGAATAATGTTTATAAGAGAAAAGTAATGGAAGAAAAAGTTTGATTCTTGTAATAGAAAAAATGAAAGTGATGAGGTAATTAAAGTTGTTATGTTTGATAAGTAATAATGTTGTAATAGAAAAATGTTTTTCCTTGAAAAATGTTGTAATACAAAAAATGTTTGTAATAGAAAATGTTTATAAGTATAGTTATAGGTATAGTTATAGGTATATTCTAATAGAAAATTAAAGTTAGTTATAGAAAAATTAACGTGTTATAGGTATAGTTATAGGTATATTGTAATAGAAAAAGTTTGATTCTTGTAATATAAAAAATGAAAGTGATGAGGTAATTAAAGTTGGTATATCGGCGTATCGGATACGTTATTGAAGTTTATATTAACATTGGTTATGTATACGTTATTGAAGTTTAAAATGAATTGAACTTTAAAATTGTTAGGATATTCAAAGATATTACCTCAGTTATGTATTTTCGTCTGGATTGATTGTTTACCTTAATAAGTAGGAAAACCATGGATAAAACATGGATCTGTGCTGATCGAATGACCAAAGAGTACGAGAGTGGGGTTGCAGAATTCGTTAAGTATGCTGTTCAACACGCTGAAAACCCCAGACGAATGCATTGTCCTTGCTTGCGTTGTTGTTATATTGGTAAGGTTGACGCACATGGATTGAAATCGCATTTGCTGAGGCATGGAATTGATCAAAGTTATCAGTGTTGGATATTTCATGGTGAGAAAATTAACGAGAATGTTGAATCGAGTGGAAAAAGTAATACGACCTATGCTTCATACGACAAAGACACGGAAACATACGATTGTGATCGAGTTGAAGAGATTGTAGAAGCACTGGAAGAAGATCTTCATGATTGTCCTGAAATGTTTGAGAGGATGGTAAGCGATGCAGAGAAACCGTTGTACAAAGGTTGCACTAAATTCTCAAGACTTTCTGCGGTATTAAAGTTGTACAACTTAAAGGCGGGCAATGGATGGTCGGATAAAAGTTTCACAGAGTTGTTGGCCC
Source organism: Lathyrus aphaca (assembly GCA_963966055.1). NCBI lineage: Eukaryota > Viridiplantae > Streptophyta > Magnoliopsida > Fabales > Fabaceae > Lathyrus > Lathyrus aphaca. The sequence continues at coordinate 503,851,941 of OZ014523.1, forward strand.
TTATGAGAGAAATGCTACCGGATGATAATGTTCTTCCTAATCGAACCTATGAGGCAAAAAAAATGTTGTGCTCTATTGGCATGAGCTATGATAAGATACATGTTTGTCCTAATGATTGCATTTTGTTTCGTAACGAATATGCAACGTTAACTGAGTGCCCTAAATGCGGTTTGTCTCGATATAAGAAAAGATTATCTCCCGCAAAAGTCTTATGGTATTTTCCGATAATTCCGAGATTTAGGCACATGTTTCGTAGTGAAACCGATGCAAGACATCTTACTTGGCATGCAGATGAAAGAATTATTGATGGAAAGTATCGGCATCCGGCTGATTCACCACAGTGGTCGAAGATTGATAATGATTATCCTGAGTTTGGATCAGAAGCAAGAAACCTTCGATTGGCATTATCTACTGATGGAATGAACCCACATGGTCTTGAAAGTATCTCACATACCACATGGCCTGTGATTCTTATGATTTATAACCTACCTCCGTGGCTATGTATGAAGCGTAAGTACATGATGTTATCTATGTTAATCTCTGGGCCTAAACAACCAGGGAATGACATAGACGTATACTTGACACCTTTGATCGAAGATTTAAAGATTTTGTGGGAGAACGGTGTGGAGGTTTATGATGGATATAGGAAAGAAAGTTTCAATTTGAGGGCGATGTTGTTTGGCACAATTAATGATTTTCCAGCATACGGGAATCTATCTGGGTATAGCATTAAAGGTCAACGTGCGTGTCCTGTTTGTGAAGACGGAACCGATACGATTCGATTGGAACTTTGCCAGAAGAATGTGTTTCTCGGTCATCGTAGATTCTTACATTCTAAACATCACTACCGTGGGTGGAGAAAAGCATTCAATGGAGACACCGAACATCGTAGAGCTCCACCCGCATTGTCAGGTGAACAAGTTTTTAAAAAGGTGAAAGATGTGCGTACTGAGTTTGGCAAGCCTTTTGCACATAAGATTGTGAAAGGTGGGTGGAAGAAAAGGTCGATATTTTTTGAATTGCCATATTGGAAGTCTTTGTACGTGAGAGATTTTCTCGATGTTATGCATATTGAAAAAAACGTATTTGAAAGTGTTATCGGTACATTACTCAATATAAAAGGCAAGTCTAAGGATGACCTTAAAGCAAGGGAGGACATGTTAAAAATGGGAATGAGAACTGAATTAGCACCCGTGAAGAAAGGAAGACTAACATATCTACCACCTGCTGCTTTTACTTTATCTAGAAAGGAGAAAAAAAAATTGTGTAAGTCTCTGAGTGAAGTTAAGGTTCCAGAAGGATACTCATCAGATATCAGAAGACTTGTTTCTATGAAAGACCTCAAGTTGAAGAATTTGAAGACACATGATTGCCATGTTATAATGGAACATTTTCTACCGATAGGTATACGTTCTATTTTGCCAGAAAAAGTAAGAAGTGCCATAACTAAATTGTGTTTTTTCTTTAGGTCAATCTGTAGTAAGGTGATCGATCCCGAGATCTTACCAACACTACAAAAAGAGATTATAATTACCTTGTGTGAGCTTGAAATGTATTTTCCTCCCTCTTTTTTTGACATAATGGTTCATTTAGTTGTTCATCTTGTGAAAGAGACACAGTTGTGTGGACCAGCTTATATGAGATGGATGTACCCTGCTGAACGATATATGAAAATATTAAAAGGGTACGTGAAATCCCGAAGTCGACCAGAGGGTTGTATTGTTGAACGATACATTGTTGAAGAAGCTGTTGAGTTTTGTACTGAATATTTGTCTAACGTTCAATCGATTGGACTCCCCAGAGCTCAGATTTTCGAAAAAATGGAAGGTAAAAAATTAATTGGGAATAAAATTGTGACAATATCAAGGGATGAATGGGATCAAGTTCATTTGTATGTTCTGCACAATAATAATGAGGTTGAGTCATATGTTGAAATGCACAAGGATGTACTCCGAAGGTTAAATCCGAACAGAAATGAAAATTGGATAGTTATAGAGCACAATCAAAGTTTCATACAATGGTTGAAGGATTATATTTATTCGAAGCGCTCTTCAGATCCTTCTCCGGTAACAGAAAGGTTGAGATGTTTGGCATATGGTCCAAGTTTGCATGTGTTTTCTCATAGCGCATACTCAATTAATGGATACACATTTTATACCAAAGAACAAGATGATAAGAGTACTATGCAAAATAGTGGTGTCAACGTGCTAGCTGAAGCAATGCATATATCAAGTATGAAGGACTTAAACCCTAAATATGCAAATTTGTCATATTTTGGAGTTATTGAGCACATTTGGGTGTTTGATTACGAGAAGTTTCAGATTCCCATCTTTGGTTGCAAGTGGGTGAATAGTAGTGGCATACGAATGGATAAGTCTGGATTTTTGCAAGTTGATCTTACTAGGGTGGGGTACAAAGATGAACCTTTTATTCTAGCATCTCAAGCTAAACAAGTGTTCTATGTGAATGACCCGAAGAGTACAAAATGGTCTATAGTGCTTTTCTCTAACAAAGTGACTAATGATAGCGGTGTCGATCAATGTGATATTGATGTTGAGAATGAGTCATGCATTAGACGGAATGAGTTGAATAGAAATGATGAAGCTGATGATCTTATACCGGATGAGTCATATATAAGAAACGATCATAATGAGGGAATTTGGATCAATTCATCCGTACGCATTGCTAAGAAACAAGTGATTAATATTCCAACAAAGAAAAGAAAGAGATGTTAGTGACTGAGGTAAATTATGCATGGTTTCTTTATTTTTTTGTTTTCAATTGCTTTGATTATAAGTTATATCTGATAATGCATGATTTCGTTATATTTTTGTTTTCAATTGCTTTGATTATAAGTTATATCTGATAATGCATGATTTCTTTATTTTTTTGTTTTCAATTGCTTTGATTATAAGTTATATCTGATAATGCATGATTTCGTTATATTTTTGTTTTCAATTGCTATGATTATAAGTTATATTTGATATTCGATGGTTTCCTTGGTTTATTACAGGTTAGACATGGTTGATGACCAACATGAGGAAGTTAGTAAAAAAGTATCCGCGGAAGAAGAAATTCGAAGAGGCATCACAGTAATGAGAAGGGTGGTCCAAGGAAGATCTTGAGGCATCATACTAGATGTCTATTGGAGCCACCATGGACAGCTTATAGAACCTAATGGGCATACCTTAACTAGTTTTATCGGTGCACTAGTAAGGAATGAAATTCCCATTACCTGTGATGATTGGAGAAACAAAGAGCTGTATGACTCCAAAGAAAAAATTTGGAGTGAGATAAAGGTATAATCAGTTGGCCCTTAATTATACGGTATCAATTATGTTTTTTCAATTACTGGTACTAACTATCAATCTGTATGTTTTTCTTAGCGATGTTTTAACATCGAAGAAGAAAGAAGAGGTTTTTGTATGAAATTGGCCGGAAAGCTTTTAAGAGGGTTTCGAACATTTTTATCATCCAAGTTCCTTAGGGATGCGGATGGTAATTATGTGGATGCGGAGCTTCCTAAAAAAATGAAAGTTTGATATCAGCTGAAGAATGGGAAGCTTTCAAATCCAAACGACAAGACCCGGTTTTTAAAAGAATAAGTGCCACAAATCGGGAAAGAGCATCAAGTCCCGCATATCCGTACCGAAAAGGACGTGTCGGATATGGACGCTTAAAACAATCCATGGTAAGTATTTATAAATTACGATAACAAATTTGTTCATCATATATTAGTTTTATCTGATCAAATTGTATGACTTAATGTGTAGCTGCAGAAGGAGAAAATTTCAGAAACATCTCTTCCTGCACATGTTTTGTGGAAGGAAGCCCGTGTGGGAAAATCTGGAGTTCCTCAAGAAGAAGTTTTACACGTATACCAGAAATGTGTAAGTATAACATTTTTTCATTAATTGAATAACATTTTTATACACAAATATTTGACAAGTATACGGTATTCATCTGATTTTTCAGGAGGCGCTATCTCAGTCTTTATCTCCCGATGATACTAGAAGCATACTTAGTCAGGCATTAGATGTCCCTGAGTATTCTGGTCGGGTGAGGGGTAAGGGATTTGGAGTCACTCCGACCTCCCTGAGTGTTAAAAAAGGAAAGGCTCCTAGTAATCGGGAGCTTCATGCAAGATTGGAAGCCATGCAAGCCGAGCTTGATGCATTGAGGAGAGAAAGAGAGGCTAGCGCCTCAGCATGTTTCAAAGATGATTCGGACAAAGACAGTATCAACTGTACCTTTCAGCCGAACATTCCAGAGGTAATTACATATAATTGTCTTAAATTGAACTATTTGCTTAAATTATGTATTTGACATATATACACATTAACAATTTCTTGTTATTATTGGTTTTAGGGCATTTCCCATTGTCAGCTATATTTGTCGTCACCATACTATCGGATGGTTGGCAAGGGAAAAGTGCATAACGTTAGCGGAGTATTACTCCACACTAGAGAGCTCCCTGTTGGATGTTTGAAGGTATCGGTTGATATTGCAGTTGAGCCGAATGCATAATTACCATATCATAACGATGATTCGGATGCAACAACGGTGGACGAAGCAGTAGGTTCGTTTGTTGCATGGCCGACAAACCTCATATGCGTAGGATATGAGGTATGCCTAAAACTTATGTTAACTTTAATGTGTATATTCAAAGTTTTTACGCGCATTTTACGTACATATTTTCCTTGGTTATGTTAAATAGACTCCCACAAAATCCAAATCAAAAGATAATGCGATTCCGCGGCATACCGAGTCCGTGGTTTCAAGAAAAGAGGTAATATACAATTATATGACATATATTCATGGAAATTGTTACATTCTTAATTTGATCTAACTATTTATATGACATGTAGCTTCAAGAAAAGGAGGTTAGCAACGCCTCCGCACGGGTAAAAAGTGCTGGTTCTAAGAAGACGGTAGCTAGGAAAAAACCTACCACCAAGTATAGGTCGTGCCTCAGGACATTTCTAGAGATGACCGATATACCGATCGGAGGTGTTCAGACTGTACATATGGAGGTAGGAATTTTCGGCTTTGATTACGACCAAATGATTGGTAATGAAGACTTCATGCAGGTTTTTGGTCGTGAAGAAATCGGCGTCAACGTTGTCAATACATATATTAGGTAAATCCGGTCTACTTTGTTTTATTAATTGAACAACTTATGTTAATGATGTTTACTTTATGTTAATCTGGTTTACTTTATGTTTCAAAAGAGGTGTCTAATGTTAATGATGTTTTTATATTAGGTTTTTGTATGACAAATTGATGCGCCCCAATGGTTTGGACGTGTCATTCGGATTCTTAGCACCCGCGACCATCAACTTAAGTTTAATCTTAAGTAGACCAGATACCGTGACGGAGTACGTTCTTCGGATCCTCATGGACAATAAAGATGCGGAGAAGTTGTTTTTTATACCGTTTAATACCGGGTTAGAATTTCATTCTAAATTCATCTATTATAATTTTTTTCCAAGTTAACATCTAACATTTGCTTAATCATTACAGTGGACATTGGTTGTTGATTGCAATCAATCCTATCCGAGAAATCGTGTATTATCTTGACTCGTTAGGAAATGATTGGACAACATACCCGGATATGAAGGTCATAATTGACACGTAAGTGAGAATGTTCAAAAAATTTCTTAGTTTATGTGAATTGTTCTAATTGCTTCATTTTTATTTTATTAGCATCCTACAAGCTTTTTGGGCCCAACGAGATATCCAAACCTCAAGGAGGGGCGCCAACTCCATTACATGGATTCAAGTGGCGGTATATTTTTAATTATCACATTTTTTATTATATTAGTGATGACACTTGATAAAACTTAGGATTTATAATCCATATTTTTTTTCATATGTAGTGTCCTCAACAACGTAATCAAATAGATTGCGGGTATTTCATGTTGAGGTTTATGCGAGATACTCTTGTTTTGGGCCGATTAGAGATTCCCACCGATGTATGTATTTCTAACTTATGAGTTATTTTTATATTTACACATATCTCATATAATTAAATAGTTGAAATTAATTCAAACTATGTTATATTATTATGTAGTACTTTGATGAATTCAAGTGTGCATTTTATACAAAGGATCAAGTGGACGAAATCAAAGAGGAATGGTGTCAATTCATGATAGAGCTCAATGTTTTAAGTAATGACTTGTAAATTTGTAGTATATTGTACATGACTTGTAACTTTGTACATAAATTTGTGTAATTATATTGTACATTTGTAGTATATGTAATGACTTGTAAATGTGTACATAAATTTGTATATATTTTGATACATTTAAGGCAAAATTGGTTTGAATTGGTATATATATATTTGTTAGCCAAAAATTGGTAGAAAAAAGGCCAAAATGGTTTGAAATGGCATATATAAAATGTGATATTTGTCTGCCAAAATTTGGTTGAAAACAGGTAGAAATTCTGGTTTATAAACCTGGAAAAAATGTGGTTTAAAACAAAAGCTACAAAAAATTTCGTATACCTTAGACAGCGCTTTTGGCAAAAGCGTTGTCTAAGGGGGGGCTTAGAAAGCGCTTTTGGCAAAAGCGTTGTCTAAGGGTGGGGGGCTTAGACAGCGCTTTTGAAAAGCGTTGTCTAAGGTATACCTAAAAAAATTAAAATAGGAGGGGCTTAGAAAGCGCTTTTGGCCAAAGCGCTGTCTAGGGGGGCTTAGACAGCGCTTTTGAAAAGCGCTATCTAAGGTATACCTAAAAAAATTAAAATAGGAGGGGATTATACAGCGCTTTCACCAAAAGCGATGTCTAAGGTATATGGGCTTAGAAAGCGCTTTTTCAAAAGCGTTGTCTAAGGGTACCTTAGACAACTCTTAGACAGCGCTTTTAAGATTTAAAAAAGCGTTGTCTAAACCTTTAGCAGCAGAGGTTTAGACAGCACTTTAAAGCGCTGTCTAAGGCTAAAAAAAGCGCTGTCTAAGTTCTTGTTTGGCATAGTGAAGATTCGAAGATGTTGCGGCAGGACCGAATGATGTCCACTGAAGCGAAGAAAAAACCACAGTTGGAAACATGAGAGATCTTCAAGAGGTGGAGGAAAACTAGTCCAGATAACACCTTGAGCAATCGAATTGGAAAGCCAAAGTTGAACCAACAACACTAAAAAGGTTGGACTGCCAAGCTACCATCTGCAAAAATAAAAAAGCAAGCAACTGCCAAGCCAACATGAACAAGTCTAGTAACCCTGACGATTATCCAAGACTACAAAAAGAAGACATAAAAAACATTCCAATGGATTCATGATCCATTAACTTAGGGAATATATAAAGCCTTTGGACTTGGCATTTATCCACTTCCAAGCCAACGCTTGGACCTCGTCTAAATGTTTGAAAAAGTGTCAAGATTGCATCGGGAAAAAGAGTGATATGTATTTAACATAAACATCCATAACCAGAAGTACCAATTAGAGAATCTCACATATAAACAATATGTAATGAACAATGACCTACACATGCTACCAAATAAACTATGACTTACAATGAGAATGTGAGGAATGGTATCTAACCCTTGTTGCTCCACAACCAGAAGTACCAATTAGATAATTTCTTATACACCAAACACAGATTGATTCATTTAGTGACATTACATCTACAGGTGTAAGGTGATCCAAGAGACTACGGTATTAAATGATACAATGTCTTGGACATCTATTGTAAGTCATACCATGTGCCGACCATCTAAAAAAATATTTCAAATAAATTAGTTAGAGAGAATAATCAATAAAGTGAATTAACTAATATGAAACAATTAACTTACTTTTGTGCATACGAGAATGAGAAGTTGTTCTGGTTGACGAGTGCTAGGGATGGCAAACTAGATCAACCTCATGCTTGGAGAAAAACGATGTATCCAGAAAATGTAGACGTGCATTTCATTGTGTTTTTACATAAAGAGCTATATAAATAAGATAGACAAGCGGACAATGCCGACATGTAGGTTATATGGAACTATTATTGATGGAAATGCAATATTTCACCGACTCTTTTGGGCATTTTAGCCATGCATCAAAGGTTTTGCATTCTGCAAACCTATTATACAAATTTATGGAAAATACAAGGGTATCTTTCTAATGGCAGTTGCACACTACAAAAACAATAATGTATTTCCCATTGCCTTTGCTCTGGTTGAAGGTGAGACCACTGCTGCTTGGAGTTTCTTCCTTAAGAATCTTAGAATACATGTGGCTCCACAGGCCAACCTCTGTTTGATTTCAGACAAGCATGCTACTATTAAGAGTGCTTACAATAACCAAGATAGTGGGTGGCATAATCCTCCTTCTACCCATGTCTATTGCATTAGACATATCACAAAAAACTTCATGTGTACAATCAAAGACAAGAACCTTCGCAAAAAAGTTACGAATGCATGGTATGCTCTAACTCAACCATCATTTGAACACTATCGTGACGAAATTAGATTGTCAAATACAGATGCAGGAAGGTGGTTGGATACCATTCCATTGGACAAGTGGACAATGGCATTTAACGGTGGATGTCATCGGGGCCACATGAGAATAAACCTTGTGGAATCCATGAACGACGTCTTCAAAGGAATTAGAAACCTACTAATAATTGCATTGGTGAGATCAATCTATTATAGGTTGTTATCACTTTTTGCAACAAGAGGCGAAAGATGGAGTGTTGTGTTTATGACAGGTTAATTATTCAGTGAATGTATAATGAAAGTGATGAAAGAGGAAATTATCAAAGCTAGCACACATTCAGACAATCTTTGACCGTCATAGGCAAAATTTCAGTGTAAAGGAAACAATGGACAATAATGAGGGGAGGCCAAATTTAGACTATATTGTCAGACTAGACAGATGTTGGTGTGATTGTAGCAAGTACCAGGCCTTTCGGGTACCTTGTTCCCATGTCATTGCGGCATGCGCACGTGCTCGTCAGGACCCTTACAGCTATTTATCTGATTTTTACAAGACCATTAACGTGATGAATATCTACAACGAAGGCTTCACAATGCTAGAAATGGAGGAATAATGGCCTCCATACGAAGGGGGCATAGTTTGGCCCAACGATGAAATGCGAAGAAAGAAAAAAGGTCGTTTAAACAATACACGTATAAGAACAGAAATGGATACGGTTGATAAAATCATAAGATTATGTAATATATGACGTCAGCCCGGACACAACAAGAAAAAATATCCAAATGTCAGATCCTCCTCTGCATCATAATTTAGTTTCTTCGTTCACTTGTTGTAACCTTAGATTTTAATATATTAATAACGTTTTGTTACAACAATGTTAACAACAAACATCACAATGACTTAAACACGCTTAAAATAAACAACACATATAATAGATAAACACGACATTTCTAACTAATTACAACAATCTAGCTGATTTCATTAGGTCCAAAGATCACTTCCCTTGAATCCTTGTCAATCTTAACTCACACCCACCCACGCAACCTATCAAGTCTCTCAATACTGCAAAAAATTTCACCTGCAGTTGTGTCTCCCTCTAACCATTGATTCAACTCCCTCTGTAGTTGATTGAAACTTTAGATATTCCAGAAGAGCATATCAATTTGAGGCTTATCTCTTGAAAAAATCACTTTCCCGTAGCGGTTACGATACATGATATCACTATTACAAGAATATGAGAAGAGATGTGGAAATAATTGATCACATCACCTCTATTTATATCGAAATTTCACATTCAACCATGTCTCCAGATGAATTGGGACCCTTCATAAAATTAACACACAATCGTCAATTGAATTGGAGACTGCAAATGGTGTCTCCAATCTAATTGGCGACACCTTTAAAATTTTCAACATAATCGTCATTTTAATTGGAGACCCCTCTGAAAATGTTTTCAAAATAGGGTACTTTGGTAATTATTTTGAAAAGTGGGTTATTTGAGGAGTTTTTTTGAAAAAATTGGGTATCTGGATAAAAATTTCCCAATACCACTACACCCCATCAACACATATAATCACATCATTTATTTAAAGGCACACCAATCATTGAATAATTAGATAAAAATCTAAAAGGTTAAATAGTGTTTACCCCCGTCAAACAAACGTGTTTTGATTTATTCTCACCCCCTCCTTAAAATGAACAAATGAATAAATGAACCAGAAACATAGGAGGTGATCCATAAAATGAGCTAAATAACTTCCTCTGTAGTGTAAATCCATGTTTGATTTTCAAGTATATATTTTATTAGCTATCAATGTTTAAGAGATCCTTTATTCAAAATCTCCATTTGTCCAATCCATTATTCAAAATCTCAATGTTTAAGTATATATCTGTTATCGGGGAACCACTTTAAGTAATTCCTGCATTCAATTCTAGTACTTATTTTTCTTCCATCAAATATTGGTCACAAAGCAATATATCTAGTACTTATTTTTCTTCCATCAAATATTGGTCACAAAGCAATATCTCATATATAAGATTTATTGCATATCTTGTGCATGAAATGAGGTTGATAGAAATTGTTAAAATGTGAATAATTTCACATTAATTATGATTACTTATTGGATCAAAATGAGCAAATATTCTATAGTAATACATATCAGTAAATGAACAACCAAACTATCCATGAAATTGAAGGGAAAAAAAAACAAGAAATAACCCATGAATGAATTAATATATCTTTACACATGCACTTTGAAATTTAACACAAATAGAATACATATAGTCTGAATATTAGAAATTTAACACACATGGACTTAGAAAACCATTTACTGAGTGACAGAAAAAAAAGTTGTTTTCAATTCATGTAACTATAACTAAGCATGCATGCATAGGAACTATAATCCTCGTTAAAGTTATTTCATGTTGATGTACATAAGTGTTTAATTCCTTTATGATCCCTCCACCCTCTCATTCTGCTACACCAGGTGAATAAGCCATCTGAGAACATCAATTCTGACAAATGTTCTTTTTTGGATGGGGCCTTCAAGGTCGAATCTAACATATCTTTCAAGGGGTGTCAGCGTATGAGAGAGTGAGTCAATGTTATGCCTTTCTTTCACGGTGAAAATTTATCTTCTTCGTCAACAGTGACGACGGTGCGAAATTGAAAAAGAAGAGAGGTCAGTAAACGAAGTTATGTGTTTATAAAGAGTCTCACATCATTTGAAACTTAAATAAAATTAGTGTTAATATAAAGTATTTCTCAATTGAAATACAAAAGTGATATATGGGTTAGAAAGACTAGAAATGATAATAGACTTTTGTATAAGTTTGTGGCCCAATTTTAGTACTTTTTAAAATAACAATTTAAGAAAATAAAATTAAAAATAAATATAATACGAAAAATATTAATGAAGAATATAATATTTAAAAAATAATTGAATAAAATCATAAATAAAAAATGCCATGTGGCTTTTAAAAATTAAATAAAAATAAAATAAAAATCTAATTGGACGCCACGTGAGAAGATTCTAGATGGAATAATGATTCAGGATTTATGGTGAGGGAATCTTCATTTGTCAAAGGGATCACAATTTTTTTTCTTAAAGGGGTAAATGAAAACACGCTAATATAACAGGGAAAAAAACATTTAATCTAAATCTAAATAATTAAATTAAATCAATTATACAAGGTGTAATACTATGCTTAATCTATGTGGATAACTTAGTCCTTTTTTTATATTAATATATAATAGATATGTTTTTTAGAAGAAAAAAAATATAGGTAATATCTTTTGTAGTAGGTAGTATGTGTGTAAATGGGGTGTAATCGGTTCAGTTTAGACTGATTTTTAGTATAAAAAAATGTTTAAACTGATGATATCTTCATCGGTTTGGTTTGGTTCAGTTTTTAGTGTTTTTTAAAATTGGAACCAAACCAAACTAACCGGTTTGGTTTGGTTGATCGGTTTACAACATAAAACACAAAAATAAAGAAAGGTTTCAATATACGTTAATTAGCATGTTTCACACCTCAAACAAAGATCAAAACTATTTTGTAACAAGACTAGAAAGAAATTCATTGAAGAAGAAACATAAAAGATAAAAAAAATATACAAAAGGTTTCAATATACGTTAATTAACATGTTTCACACCTCAAACAAAGATCAAAACTATTTTGTAACAAGACTAGAAAGAAATTCATTGAAGAAGAAACATAAAAGATTAAAAAAAAAATAAAGATGAAAAGTAACGAAGAGAACTTGAAGATGTATAAGGAAACCATAACCTATAAGAATGACGGTGGTGATAGAAATAATCGTGACGGATAGCCAGAGCAGCAGTTTGGTGAGAGCAAATTTTTATGGCTTATGGTTTCTAATTTTTATGTTTGGAGTTTCGTTTTGCCTAAATATTTAGTTCAAAGAAAGGAAGTGTAAACAAAGATGGAGAAATATTGGACCAAAACAAAATTTGGGCTTATTAATTGGCTAAATAAAATATTAAGTAGGTATTTAAAGTCATTGGTTCGATTCCTCGGTTTCTCGGTTCTTGAAAACTAAAACCGAGAACTGAACTAAACCACCTCGATTTTTATTGGTTTTGTTCGATTTTTGAATCAAACAAAAAATAATCGATTTTTTTGTTTGATTTAGATTGGATTATCGATTTAATTGGTTTTTTCTGATTCGCTTACATCCCTATGTGTAATCTATATTTAGATTTATTTTATGCAAAAATAGACATTACACACAAATATGCGAAAATAATAATAATTAATTGAATTTTTACTTTGTTTATATAATTATTACTTTTAGTTTTAAATGATTTTTTTAGGTAAAGTATCAATTGTTTTCTTCTATTTAATAATAGATCTCTTGCTTCTTTCTTTTAATTTTTCTTATAAGTAGTGTGGTAGGTGCATAGTCCCTATGATTTATAAATTATTAATAATATGGTAGATACATTGTAGTCTCTATGAGATATTTATGAATTATTGATTTTTGTTTGTGTAACTTATCAGGACATTTAGGTATGGCAAATGATTATACATCTCGATCACAATTCCGTAAAAAAAATTAAGATACCACAAATCAATGCTCACTCATTAAAAACTTGGCTCAGATGAGTCAAGTGGATAATTGGCTGATTTTTGGTGATCTTAACCTATCCTTTTATGATAAGGAGAAGAGGGAAGGGAAACCTATTAATCATAATATGTATGATCATATCCAGGATTGTCTAAAGACTTGTTATCTTACTGACCTTGGCTTTGCAGGATCTTTTGTTATGTGGAGTAATAAGCAGGATGGAGGGAATTACATTGAAGCTAGACTGGACAGAGCCTTGGCTACTAGGGGGTGGATGTCTATGTTTAACTATCAGCTTGTCCAACACCTGCCTAGATTTGCCTCGGATCATAACCCTATTCTTATAAAATTCATAAAAAAGGAAGGAAATGCATGGGAAAGAAAATAAACCCATCATATTTGAAAACATCTAGATGGAAAGCATTGAAAGTAATAATATTGTGACCAATACCTTGGCAAACACTGTTGACAAGGACATCTCAGTTAGATTGAGCAGCACCCTTGCAGACCTGAAATGTTTGGAGATCTCAATTTCAGTCATCCTGCAAAGAAAATTAAAGAGCTCAGTAAAAAGTTGAAGTACATACAGGATTGTAGATGGCATAAAAATAAAAAAGATCTCTTGGTTCAAACCCAAAAAAATTGGAGCATCTCTTATTTCAAGAGGAAACTTGGTGGGCACAGAGAGCAAAGATTCACTGGCTGAAGGAAGGGGACAGAAACTCTAGGTTTTTTCATCAAAAAGCTTCTCAAAGGACCAAACACAACATAATTGTTTCTATGGTAGATGATCAGGGTGTGTTAACTGATAATATGAAGGGTATTAAAGATATTCTGGAAGGTTTTTTTAAAGCTCAATTCACTAAGGACAAAAATCTAAATAACCAGGTGGTGTTTCCAAACTCTAATGAGGGATGTACATTAGAGATGCAGGAAATTAGACTCCCCTTATAGCTTGTAAGAAGTTAATGTTGCCCTCTTACAACTTAAAGGAAATGTTGCCCCGGGTCCTGATGGGCTTCCAACAAACTTTTATCAGTATTATTGGTATATCATTAGGGAAGCCACCAGTAACTCCATTCTTATAGTCCTAAACCAGGGTGTAGATCCTAGTAGACTAAATACTACTTACCTGGCCTTAATCCCAAAAGTCAAGCACCCCACAAAACCTTCTGATTATAGGCATATTGCGCTTTGCAATGTCATTTTGAAAATTATTACAAAAACTATAGCTAACATATTAAAGCCTATCCTTCCTCATCTCATCAGTGATAATCAAAGTGCTTTTGTAGAAAAGAGAATGATTACTGACAACACTATGATAGCCTATGAGATTTTCCACCACCTAGACAAAACTAAGAGAAAAAATAAGGGGTTGGTTGGCATAAAATTGGACATGGAAAAGGCTTATGATAGGCTTGACTGGGATTTCATAAAAAAGGCTCTGGAGTATATTAAATTCCCTAAAAATTTCATAAATATTATCATGAGGACTATCACTACGATTCAACTTGCTATTCTCATTAATGGCAGTCCTACTGAATTTTTTAAACCTTCTAGGGAGATCTGTCGGGGGGATCCCTTATCTCTTTATCTTCTTATTTTATGTGCTGATATTTTTTATAACATAATTAATATTGCTAAGGATCAAAGCATGTTTAAAGGCATAAGAATTGCCAACAATGCACCACAAATAACACACTTGTTATTTGTTGATGATAGCCTTATTTTTTGTCAAGCAGGTAAGAAGGAAGCGGAAAAGCTTAAAGAGATGATAAATTGGTTCCAGGACTGCTCGGGTCAGAGGATCAATAACAGAAAATCTCAAATTATTTTCTCTAAAGGCACACCGCAAGAGATCCGTGACCATTTCCTTGACCGTCTCAACATCCCTGAAGCTACTAATATCACAAATTATTTGGGCCTTCCCACGAAGATTGGCATATCTAAAGAAGCAAGCTTTAGGTACATCCTTGACAGAATTAGAGGAAGACTAAATATGTGGAAAAACAAGCACATATCTAAAGCGGGGAAGATTACTTTGATTAAAGTTGTTGCTCAGGCCATTCCCACCTATGTGATGAGCTCTTTTATCCTCCTGGGTCAACTTCTCAGGAAGATGGAGAGGCTTATGGCTAACTATTGGTGGGAAGACAAGCAAATGCATTGGGTGAGGTGGGAGAAGCTGTGTAGGCACAAAACAGATGGAGGGCTGGGATTTAGAAAGATGAGAGAATTCAATGAATCTCTACTAGCTAAACAAGTCTGGAGATTACATATTCAACCTGACACTCTAGTGGCAATGGTTTTGAAAGCAAAGTATTACCCAAAATGGGAGATTCTCAAGGCAAAAACGGGTAACCAAGCTAGCTACATATGGAGATGTATCATACATAGTGTTCAGATAATATCCAAGGGATCTTATTGGGTTTTGGGTAATGGCAAAAAAGTAAACAGATGGGCAAACAGATGGGTCTCCAATGATGGTAATTACAAGGTCATCACACTCGCTCCTACTCAGACCAGAGCTTTTATTGTGAATATCCTAATCAATTTTCAAGAGGGATCCTAGGATAGAGGGAAGATAAAAAAGAAGCTATGGGAGGTGGATGAGCACAACATTACAAAAATACCTATTACCAACTTGGAAGCAGAGGATATGCTAAGCTGGGCTTACACAACCTCTGGTCATTACACTGTGAAATCAGGTTATAAACTTCTAGAGAAAAAGAAGTGAAATGGTGGAAGGACACTCAAACAATAGCCCAGATCTCAAGATATGGAAGAAGATATGGGGTAGCAAAGTTCCCCCCAGAAAACAAACTCTCATGTGGAGGTTACTACAAAACATTTTGCCTATCAAGAGTAATTTGGCTAGCAGACATGTCAAACATGATTTTCTTTGCCCTAGATGTAGAGAAGATACATAATTTCTTTATGTACTGTGAATGGACTAGATGTGTGGGGTTGTGTAACCCCATCACTATAAAATTCAAGGAGTTTGAAAATACCACTATGAATTTTTATGATTGGTGCAGGAATTTTATCAGGAACAAGGACGATGACCAGATAGCAATGTTAATTCAGACAGTAGATTGTATATGGTATAATCGCAACAAGAACCTCCAAGACGTCCAGGACAACCATCCTATTGTAGTTGGGATTAGTATCAAGAACAACATGGAGGCCTACTATCATGCTTAGAATTATAGACAGAAAGCTACTGGAAAGAGCCAACATCAGAAGGAGGCTAGCAGAAGAGTCACTATGTTGGATATAGTTAACAAGGAAACCAACCAGAAGGTGTTAAAAGGGGATTTGACAGATCAAAATGGGGTGTTTGTTTGTAACAGGAAGAACTATCAGATGCATAATGAAAATTTGCAGACACATATGTCTTGTACTAAGGATAAAGGAAAGGCGAAGATGCAAGATATGGAGCCAAATCAAAATGAGAAGCGTAAAGAGAAAGTTAGTATTATAATCAATGACATACCTGGAGAGAAGGGCAATAAAACTGGGCAGCTGGATTGAAGATCTAATCCTTGGCAGCGGAAGGAGAGGTATATGAAGCAAGTGAACCAGGGGAGCTCCTCAAAGGAAAAAGAAGACCAAATGAATCAATCTACAAGGGCGAAAAATCAAGATGGTCAGTTTAAGGAGAAGAAGAACAATACTTGGAGTTATGCTTCTGATGCATTGATGAAGGTTGATGGTTGGTGGGGCCTTGGAGTGGAAGTTAGAAAGTCTAATGGAGAAGTCACCAAAAGAACCGCTGCCAAGATGACGGGCAATGACAAAGTGGAGGCGGCAGAAGCTGCAGCGATGCACTTTGTACAGAAAGCTCTTGAAGACAAGAGGATTGATGTCATATTTGAATATGATAACTTGAATCTGATCCACATAATGAGAAATGAAGATAAAGAGATACCAATAACTGAGATGGGTATGATATGTCGTGTTATGAGGATGAAGCAAAAGGAGTTCAAGCATGTGGAATTCTACCATAGAAGCAAAGATAGAAATGGTGGGGCTCATGCGGCGGTTAGGGCTATAGCGGCAGAGATGAAGAGTCATAGCAAAAGGATCATGAAAAACCAATAATTTTGGTTAGGTCTTTTGGTTGTGTTGGTGGGCTTCAGAGCCCACCACTTGTTCAAAAAAAACCAACTCCAAATGATTGATAAAAATAATAATAAATAAAAAACTCCAAATGAGAGTGGCTGCTCGTCACAAGAAATATGGATCAATTTACAAAGATTAAGTATGTATGTAAGAAAGAAAATTTTACATTATATTCTTATATTTAATCTCATATCCTTATATATTTTTAAAATTTAAAATTTTTTTTTTCATTTAAATTTTTTTATCTTTTAAAAATTTTCGGAATATAAAATATTTCAAACCGGAAGTAACACCCCTATTACTCCCGGAGTGTACTTTTTTTTCTCAACCGGAAGTAACACCCTTGTTACTTTCGGAGTGTATTTTTTATTTTTTTCTTAACGTTGTTACTTCCGGGGTGCATTTTTTTATTTTTTTCTCAACCGGAAGTAACACCCTTCCAGAGTTTTTTTTTTCACTCTAGTTAAGAAACATGAATGTTCCTTTGATGATATACGACAAAGACCAGATTAATGTAGATACAACAAAGATATTCTCAACTATAGAAAAATTTCCTATAAGAGAAGAGATGACTAGGTGGATTAGGGAGGTTGTACTCAGAAATAGAGTCAATGTTATAATAACTTGTTTCTTCCTCTCTTACCAGCCTTTGTGTCGAGTTATTATAATAGTGACTTTATTTCTGAGTTTAACCTCCTTAATGCACGTAGTCGACCTCTTCTCTTGTAGGAAATTTTTTTGTAGTTAAAATATCTCTGCTGTATCTACATTTGTTTGGTCTTTGTTGCATATCATCAAAGGAACATTCATGTTTCTTAACTAGAGTGGGAAAAAATACACTCCGGAAGTAACAAGGGTGTTACTTCCGGTTGAGAACAAAATTAAAAAAAAAATAGACTCCAGAAGTAACAAGGGTGTTACTTCCGATTAAGAAATTTTTTTTTAAAAAAATACACTCCACAAAAATAACAAGTGTGTTACTTCCGATTGAGAAAAAAAATACAGTCCGGAAGTAACAAGGATGTTACTTCCAGTTGAGAAAAAAATAAAAATAAAAAGTTACACTCTGAAAGTAACAAGGGTGTTACTTCCGTTTTAAAATATTTTATATTCTGAAAAGTTTTAAAAAATAAAAATAAAATTAAAAATTAAATAAAAATTAAAAATTAAAAATTAAAAAGCTAAAATTGAAAATTTAAAAAATATAGAGGAATACGGAGTTAAATGTTGAGATATAAGATAAAATTTTCTGCAAAGAAATTGTTTGACGAATCATCAAATAATGGTCCACGGATTTACATAAATATATGCAATTGCTTTCTTCTACTTAACAATAGATCTCTTGCTTTTTCCTCTTAATTTTTCTTATAAATAATGTGGTTGATGTCCCTATAATCTATAAATTATTAATGAGAGGGGTAGCTCGTCACATGAAATATTGTATGGACCATTTTACAAGAGAATTTCTTATTTCATCCCTCGGCCTTTTCAGGAATCATGTATACTTTCAAGAATTTTTTTTCTATTTCTGGATATGTATCTCCAGACGTATTTTTTATACTCAAAATTGGATTTCCCATAGATGTATTTACGGAAGCATTATAATTTATTAAACATTGGAATATTTCGTAGATACATCTACAAAACGTTTTAGCATACATTCACGCCAAAATATTTTTTTCTCCCTCGTTCTTCATTTCTTTTCTTCTTCTCTCAAACTCTCCAACTCTCTCAATATACAAAATTTCATTTTTCACCAAACTTCATTTCTATCAAACGAGTTCGACAAGGAACAATTACTTCAACGATCAATACACTCTAAATCATTAAAACGTTGATTTAATCAATAAATTTTGAGTTTCCGATAAATATTTGTTTTTCCCGTAAACGAGTTAGAATATTTTTTATGGGTAGAAATCCTTAGATAGTTTTAGAAACATAGCTTAGAGACAATATAGGTATTGTATGTTGGCTGAAACGAACGATCAGAGCTTCCAAAAATCAAGTTTGAGGGGTAGGGAACGCCATTGCCGCGAGTTTTGAATCTGCAGAATGTTCCGTAGATGCATATACGAAATAAGTTACAATTTTGTAGATGCATCTACGGAACAAATCAAACGTTGTGATATCTGGGTACTTCTATAGATATATCTGCGAAAATTTTCGGACTATGAGCATCGCCTAGTACCTGACGAGGCACAGACGACCAGAGCATCGACAAAATGGAGTTGCACTGATGGTTACATCAGATGGTTATTTACTGTGTCACACCCGTACATGGTGTCCATTGTTCCAGGATCACCGTCCAGACCAGCTTATCATGAGATTTTAGAGGAGGACCAGTCTCAGTTGGACCACACTCAAGATGTATGGTCTCATTGTCGTTGCATAGTGGAGATGGTGCGGGCATGCATTGAGGTCGATTTCTTCCCCGATGGGTTTGACCACAACGTATACAAGATGAGATTATTACGAATGCACAGGGGACACTTCAGTACCGCAGACATCGGGCGAGGACGGATGGGACCGATGGACGAGAACACAGATCAGGCAGTAAAGGCGACACAGAAGAGAATAGAGATGTTGTTCGACACACCCTGTAGTGTATGTGGTGTTTTTATTTATGTATTATAACTTTTTATCATTTTCATGACATTATTGATGTACTATATTTTGTTTTTTAATAATATATGACATCTTATGTATATATATTATTATTATATTTATTATGTATGTTATTTTATATTTATTTGTAACAGTTAAATTCCGTATGCGAACAATAATAATGTGTTTATTTTATTAAAAAACAATTCTAATAAGATTTCAAAGATGCATCTACAGAACTTCTTTTGTAGATATATCAACGTAAGCATCGAACGTAAAGTAAAAAACAAATGCGTTTAAGAATACATGGAGGGTGCATATTAAGAAATGTGTTAGATGACTATGTGTATCAAGAGATGAATTAAAAAACTATCATTTTACAAAGATTAAAGTATGTAATTACTGCAACAGATTGTTTGACGGATCATCAAATAATTATCCACGGATTAACATAAACATATGAGAATATGTTATTCACAATAATTAATACGAGATCAAATAAAAAACTAATATTTCTTACACTTAAAACCTTCCTTACCATAAAAATAAGGATTGGATACTGAAATCTATGGGTATTTAATTCCTTTCTTAATTTTGATGATGTGAAGAATGAAAAGAAGAAAAAAAAACTTTACTTTTTATTAGGGACAGGGTGCGACATAGATATAATGCTAAAAACCCCGTCCATTTCAATTAATATTTTTCTTAAAAAAATAAAATAAAATAATTTTTATTTTCTGTATTATATCATTTTTTAAACTTATTAAAAATATCACACATTTTAATTTTAAATTTTAAAATATAGACGCAATTCTAAAACCTCCGAAGAAACCCTTAGAACTGATCATATTCTAATTCTAATTCAAAATAAACTGCATCCGTTGACATCATGCCAAAACTTTTAGCAATTGAATTATGTACTGCCTAAAAATGCTATGATAATGATCCACTCTCTTTAACTGTGTAGGTGATCCAGTTCCGTAGGGAAGGTAGCATCTGAAACTTTTCTAAAACAACATACCTGCTATTCTTTCATAATTCGTGCCTACTTTGTTGACAGTTCCCTTATAAAGTATAATAACTTCTTTCCCATTCTTAACCAATAACCAGCATGTGTACAACACAACATGCCAACCAAATAGTAATAAATTACAAGGTTGGTTGACATTACATTATACAAAATGAAATCTAAAAACATGTCATGTAGAGGACTAGAAGAGCTCAACAATAGGTTATATACCCTGGATAAGGACATCTGCAGCAATAAGGACAACATAGATAACATATGGAAGTGTCCAGCCTAGAGTTTGGAAGTATGGCTACAACAACAAACAAAGAAATTCAAATACATAAATAGTGTATTATATTATATTAAAATAATGTTTATATTGTTAGATTTTGATCTCTTTCAACTATCACAACCAAATACAAACAATTCCAATCTTCAACTGTGACAAACGAATACGAAACAGCACAGCGGTACGAGGCGGGTACTACCGGTACTACCTTGGTGAGTAATACGTCTTTTTAATAGTACACAATACACATACTTGAGAGATTATCATCTAGATCCCTAACCTGTTACTGGCAAATTAACAAACTGCAATAAATCAGCATATATATAACAAATGTAGAGGGAGTTCAGAACAGTGCATTGAAATGGAGGCAGAAATTTAATGTGTCTAGCATTCAAGTATTAACATGTATGTGTCTGAATTCAATGTTTCTCCATTTAGCAAAAATTTAGAGTGGATACTTGACATTATGAGTTTATAGAAGATAATTATATTTATAACTAAACAAAGTATTTCACTTTGCTAAATAGGGTGAAAAACAAATCTCATTGCATTGTGGATATATCAATAATATCTCATATTAACCAATTCAAGAATAAACCATACACAGACAAATACCAATAACTCCAGGCTTTAATTGAATAAATCACTCACTTTTTTCTTATCTTACACACAATCATGTGGCATCACAGATGTGGACTGCTGCACAACATTCCCAAATAAGCTGTTTTTAGTGTAAAGATACCTGTCAAAATGTCAAGCTGCCGAGCTAATTATTACACATTTATCAAAAGAAAAACAAATTGCAATTTGCTAATCTTTAATAGAAGATCTTACTGAATAAATTTGAAATTTGAAATTTGGAGTCTGATTTTGATCCAACAACCAAGTTGGACAGGATGTGGGAAAAAACAGACCGCAAGGAATCATGGCCCAAAAATTACACATTCATCTTACCTAGCTACGGGCTACAGCGGACTAATGCTCATGAATTTTTAAGATCAATTCATACTTAATGTTAAAACAAAGACAAGGAAAAAGAGTGATGAAAAAATTTTGACATATTAAAATTCCATTGCATAATTCACCTAACTTCAAATCAATCTAAAAAAACAGGAAAAATGAATTGTTCAACTCAATTCGGTAATTCGGGATGAATTAGAGTGTCAAAACCAATCCCCCAAGCATGCCTTTCATTCCTGCTTAATATCCAGTACAATACACAAAAAATTATCTCAAATAAACTCTGAAAATAATAAAAGAACTATAATTAGCACAGGCAGAGCATTGGAACATTCATGGCATGCAAATTAAATCACCCACAAATAAAGAGCATAACAGAATATCAAATAAAATTTTATTTTTCAATGCGAATTCAATCAAACATACATATTTCAAATTGATTACCTAATAAGAACACACAAATTCCACAACTGAAACAGATCAAATCTATCATTCATTTAAAAGCAAAAACATCACATCAAAATTCATTCAATCAATAAGAGGAAACAAGTCAAATCAAGTAAAATCCAAACAAACAAAAATCTATAACAATCTAAACGAAAAGCCATCATTTCTCAGATTCAGAAACTACAAATCAAGATCTATAACATCAAAACACCAATTACAGTTAAATTAACAAATCACAAAAAAAAACATGTTGGATCTGATAAGGATTAATAACAATTAACAATTTGAATAAAAAATAATCATAAAAAGTTACTAATTATGTAAACTCAAAGCTGAGATCTGAGCTGGAAAAGATCGGAAAACTTCACCGCGGCCTCCGATTCAGTTGATGCAAGGCGGGATCCAATTCTCTGTCGGTGATTGTTCCGTCGTCATTACGTACGACAACTGCGAGAGTAGTGGTTCCCGACCTGCACCAAGCGAATTAGAGAACGCGAAGTGAGAGAATAATCATCTTCTTCTTCACAGAAAACCACCGTATATCTTTCTCTTTCTCTCTCTAGATTCGTAGAGAGAGAAAGTTAGAAAAAGGATAACTAAACTAAACCCACTCACACGAATCTAAACCCAAAAATGAACCCACCGAAAGTGGTGAGGATTGAGTTAACGAGAGGTTATTTATAAAGAGGATAGACGAACGAGATGATGACACGTGGCGATGTGTTCAAAGGTTGATGAATTTTTTTCTAAAGGAAGACGTGTTTTCGTTCGTTAAAATTAATAACTTTTGAAAATTTTGTTTGATTTATAAATTTAAAATTTAACTATAGAAAAGGTAATAAAAAAAGTTTAAATTGTGTTTTATATTTTAGCATAAACTTTTTTCATCCTTATCAAAATCAAAAGTTATGGTGTATATTAATGATACTTTTTTTTTATCACTATTAAATGATATAATTGAAAGGATATAAATATTTTTTAAGAAAAAAAACGATATAAATATCATATTAATGATGTATAAAAATGAATCTTTTTGTCTCAAATTATGTAATATTTTAATCATTTTACATAAGAAAAAAATTACAATAGAATTTAACATATATTCTTCATTAATGATTAAAAAATTAAAGAATTAAAAGAATAGATGATAATAAATATTAAAGTAAAATGAGAATATAAACATTACTTTTTTAATATTTATTTGACACATAATATTGGTGTGATGGACAATATCTTTTAAACAAATTCACATTTTTCTTCAATATAGTTGGTGAAAGTCATATAAATTACACTTTAATATGGTTGGTGAAGGTCATACAACTTACATTTTTCTTCTTCTACTTCTTATTCAAGATTGAAATAGTACAATTTATTTTTCCTTAAAAAAATAATAAGTGTGGTCATTTATTATTGATGTTGTTTTTACAATTTTGGTAGTTTGTTATGCTGCTTCTTATTTACATTCTCTGATAATTAATATGCTTCTTATTTACATTCTCTAATAATTAATGTTGGATATTTGAACTCCTAACATTTCAATTAATATTTTTTTTTACAGGTAAAATTTACAACATTTCATTCAAAATAATAGTTTGGATGCATGTTGATATATCATTAAAATTATGAAAACTAACAAGATTAGGGGTCGTCTGTGTCAAGACATGAGTGACTTCATTGGTTTGTCTCTTAACGAACTTAATATGAGAGTTTCTGAATAGAAGAGCTAACAAACTTTTACACTTTTTAGTGATAGCACCTAATTCTGAATCATTAGGATTCTGAATATTCACACTATCCACTACACTTTTAGCGTCTAGATCAAAATCAGCATTGTCCAAGCCTAGCTCATAAACCCATTTTATACTGAATAGGAGGCCTAAACCTTCCGCCTCATCGACTTCAGTAATATGTGTGATCCATCTTGTATTGGCCGCAATATACATCCCTTCATCGTTTCGAATACAAGTGCCTATTTCCACTTTATTATTAGAGAAAGATGCATCAATGTTACATTTAACCCTCCCAGCAGAGGGTTTGCTCCATTTGGACTCACAGACCTCTTGATGTTGAGAATTAAGCCTAAATATTATTTCTTGGGTATTTCGCCATCCATCCAAAAGTTGAGATGCACGTCTACATATGGACATCGAGGGATCGTTAATGTTATTCCAAATTAAATTGTTCATGCTCTTCCACATGCTCCATAACACAAATGAGAACATATCTTGTTCATTCTGATTAGAATCTTGCAAGAAAGAAAAGATTAATGTGGTAAAATCATCTCCAAAAATCAATAATTGTTGCATCCTAGTCCACACATCCAATCTTTCCCAACACTCCCTGCTTTTCGTGCACTGAAAAAATAAGTGTTCATAACTCTCCTCTTCTAGACCACAAATACCACACACTGAAGGGAAATTTACCCCTTTATCTTTCAATCTCATTCTAGTTATGGTACACACTTCTTGCAAAGTCGCTACATAAGATTTTTTATCCTTTGAGGAGTCTTCAGGTTCCAGATCAAGTTCCATATCTTAACAATCCTAAGATGAGCAGTATCAATGGCTTCCTTAATACAAAAATGATAAGCACTACGAACCAAAAATATACCATTATTTTCCAGCTTCCAGATTAACGTATCTTCTTGTACTAATTCAAACAGTGAGGTTTTGAAAACCTTAGTCGCATTTCCTTCCCCAAGAATAGACATGGTCATGTTTGAATTCCATTGTTTGGGGCTTTCATCCATTAGATTCGAGACTTTTAAATTTACCACTTCATGTTGATTTGGCCAAGGATTGACCAATGTTTAGCCATCATTAAGCCATTTTTCCCCAAACTGAAATCCTTTTACCCGAGCTAATGCTCTATTTGTACCCTCTTCGCACTATAAACTTTGAAGGCCAAATACTCCTCCAAACATAATTGGGATTGTTCCCAACTACTGAATCCAAAAACTCACATTTAGGGAAGTATCTTGCCTTATAGAGTCGAGTAACCAGGTTATGGGGCTTGGTCATAAGATTCCATGCTTGTTTACTTAACATAGCATAATAAAAAGCACTCAGGTTTTTAAACCCCATCCCTCCGTCTGATTTTGGCATAGACAACTGATCCCACGAAAGCCAGTGTATACCTTTTCCCCGTTCACTTTTATGTCTCCACCAGAAAGAATTCATCATTTTCTCAATTTCCTCGCTTAGAGTAGAAGGAAATAAAAAAAAATACTCATGATGTAAGATGGGATGGCTTGAAGATCAAATTTAATAAGAGTTTCCCTTCCTGCTTGAGGTAAACTCTTGCTACTCCAAGAATTGATCTTCTTCTAGATTCTATCCATGAAGAACTTGAAGGTAGCTTTACTGCTTATGCCTATCATGGATGGAACACCAAGATACTTTCAAGTTACCAACACTTGTTGGACTCCTAAAGTATCTTCCAAAGCATTTTTAACATTCTTGTTGCAAAAATTTCGGATTTTTGGAAATTAAAGACTTGTTTTGATGCTTCCTCATACATGTTGAGGATATTCTTCGTCATAGTAGCTTCTTGCTCTACCGCTCTAAAGAACAGGAAACAGTCAACCGTGAATAGAAGATGAGAAATAACATGGGTATTTTTGCAATTTTTTTATCTCGTGGATGTCCCCCCTGGCTTCTGCTTGCTTGATGAGAGCTGATAAACCTTCAGAACACAAAATGAACAAATACAGTGATAATGGATCCCCTTTCCTGGGGAAATCGGCCCCACCCTGTTACCATTCACGTTCACCGAGTAGTCAATAGTTTCCACACATAGTATAATCCAGCTAACCCATTTCTGACAGAAACCCATAATTTTAAGAACCTTTTTCAAATAATCTCCATTAATTTTATCATAAGCTTTACTGATATCCAACTTGAGCATTATGTCCCATTACCTACCTTTAGTTTTGGTCTTCATGTAATGAACCACTTAGTTTGCTACCATGGCATTATCCAGAATGGATCTACCCGGGACGAAAGTTGATTGATTGTCTGAAATGCACTTATCAAGAACTCTCTTCAGCCGATTAGCTAGAACCTTTGCTATTATTTTATATAACACGTTACAAAGGGCAATCGTTCTCCAATCTTTCTGAGAAGTTTGGACCTCGCCTTTAAGGATAAGTGTAATATTTGTCATATTAAGACTAGGAGGGAAGATACCACTATCCAGCCACCCATAACTAGCATTATAAATGTCCATCCCACATGTGTCCCAAAATTGATGATAAAAACCTGGATTAAAACCATCTGGACTCGGACTCTTATCAGCCTGCATAGAAAAAACAACTTCTTTAAATTCCTCCAACCTAAATGTAGTTGTCAACATAATATTATCCTATTCTGAAATATGAGTTCCAATAGCCTGTAGGACCCTGTCACGAAAGCTAGTCTTCTTCTGGAATAACTCTGTGAAATATTCAAGAGTAATTTTGCACATGTCTTCATTCGAATTACACACTTCTTCATTGTCATTTGTTAGGGAGAGAATAATGTTGATTTTTTTTACGGGCAGAAGCTGAGATATGAAAGAATCTAGCATTGAGGTCCCCATCTTTAAACTAGTGAACTTTTGCTCTTTGTTTCCAGAACATGTCTTCTTTAACCAGCAGGGAATTCATACGTCTTTTGAGAGCTGTGAAGAAATTAACATTTCTTTCCCCCACATGATGTAGTGCTCTATCAATCTTCCTGCTTATATCCTCAATTTCATTCTTAATCTTATGACAATTGTCTTTGCTCCAATTCTTCATATTTTCACCATATATCTCCAATTTACCAATCCATCTCATGGTTTTGCCATTGATTAATAACAAACTCCTTAAATCCCGGTTCAGTTAGCCAAGCATTCTCAAATCTGAAACTTTGGGGAGAAGTATGAAATAGTGTTCTAGTTTCACAACTCAGCAAGATAGGGTAGTGATCCGACAATGAAGTTGTTAAGAATTTCACCTTTGCTTTTGGAAATAAAGCACACCAATCACTGTTTGCCATTACTCTATACAGTTTTTCTTCCAAGGATCTATCAGTACCAAGGCTTTTAAACCACGTGAATGGATATCCCTCCATAGGGATGTCCACCAAAGTTGTGTCTTGTAAAACTTGTCTAAAACCACTGATTAACCAGTTTGGCCTCTCTACTCTACCTTTCTTCTCTTCTGTCGAGAGTACGTCGTTAAAATACCCAAAATGCACCACAAAAGACTAGAAGCTTCAAAGAGGTTCCAGATAAGATTCCATGATAACCTTCTTTGGCTACTTTCGGGGTATCCATAGAAACTTGTCAGTCTCCAGTTACCACGTCTAGTATCTTGGACTAAGACATCAATGTGGTTGCTTGAATAATTTTGAATAGAACATTGCAAGGAATTTTGCCAAAGAATTGCCACTCCACCTCCTCTACCTTCTCTATCAACATTAAAAGAACAATCTAACCCCAACAAATATCTTAATTCATCAATTTTATTGCCATGACTTATTGTCTCAAACAAAAATAAAACATCTGGTTTATGGCTTCGGATGAGGTATTTTAAAATAGGAACTGCGCATGGATTACCTAGGCCCCAACAGTTCCAACTTAATACAATCATTGACCTTGGCAGACCTGATTAACATATCCCTCTACTCTAGAATTGACAACAAATAAAGAATTAGGTTGCTTGGTCGTGTCATCTCCAACAACATCCTTCTTTCTTCCAGCAACATCTATAGCTATATTATCTTCCTCAATAATGTTTACTCTTTTTTTTTGTCTTGAGCAGTGTCAATGTTTTATGCAGTGTCAATGCCTTTATCCAGGAAAATCCTTTTCTTCATGAATTTTTCATTGGTGAGGATTTCCTTTGCAAGTCCTGACTCAATAATCAGTGTCTTGGTGTTACTGCTCTGTGCTTTACACCTTACTAAACTTTTCATTAACACTTTAGTGACATGAATTTTGTTTGTGTTCCCTGGTGACAGTTTCAATTTGTTTTCAGTCGTATTATTGTTCTTTCCAGCTTGATTGATATCGTCTCTAAATTGAATTCCTTACTCAACTCCTTATTTAACCATAGTTTGCTCTTCCATGTCAACTAGGTTATGATCATTTTAGCCTGATCTTCCCATGATCTCTTGTCTGGGCGAGCTAGTGGTATACTCGCTTAAGTTAAAGCTATTCATATGCACTTGAAAAGCTTTAGTGATGCCTCTGTTAAAGTTGGCGGTCATCTCTTTCGTTAGAGCTTTTAAACTAGCTGAAGTTAAGTTGTCACACTCAGTCCCACCTTTGACCCCATTTGTTAGCTCATTGAAAACGTTTGATGGAGAGTTGATCTTTCCCATTAATGGATTTACTCCTGCCAAAAAGTCATATTTTGATAGTGTCCCAGAATGAATGACTTATTTTTCTGAACTCTACAACTTTGTTGCTTGGTATAATCTGGACTTGCTTCTAGATAGTTGAAATGAACTAGTGTTCCCAACTTTCCTTACATTATCCTCCACAACTGACCATTAGACTAACAGATTTTTTGTATTCACAATTGCCTTCCTTGCCAACAAATCAGCCAATTATGTCTCCTCACTCTGCGCATTTCCAGCTCATGTAATGCCCAAACTACCTTCTTTCTCTCCACTTTTAGACCTAGTTTCTTTGTAGCTATTGTCATCAATACCTTCCGTTGGATCAAAGGGGTTCCACTCATTCCTTGCACTACTATGCTCTGCTATGTCATCAATGTTTTTGAAGAAAACTAGCCATTTTGAAATAGGTTATCTGTCAATCAGGACCCTTCCATTAACCTTGTGCTTTCCATTAATTTCCTTCTAGGCTACATTTGATTGGTGACCGCCTCCTTCTTGAATCCGAGCGTTTTTCAGTCATTTGTTCATACTAGTCTTTCCCCCTAGCGTGTTGTTTTCAACTCAAACAAAATTTCCCCAGCTCCTCTTAGTATTCCCATCTTCTGGACTAAATTTTTTATTACAAAACTTATCAGAATGTCCAATCACTCCACACATAAAACAAAATGTTCCCAACTTCTCATATTTGAAGATGACCGGGATTTGTTCCCCTCCGATTCTTTCAAAAGCCCAATTCTTCTTCAATGGGTCATGAACGTTGATCGCTATCTGAATTCTCATGAATTTTCTCCCTATATCATATCCATTTTTTCATCATAAGAGATGGACTTTCCAACATGATTTCCAATGAGAACAAATACCTCCTCATTCATGAAACCAAAAGGTAATCGGTGGATCTGAAGTCATAATTCCACTTCATTCATGGGTATGGATAGTGTATCCTCCCCAAATTTTATTCTTCTCAGCACTAGCATAAAGTTATCAAAGAGCCATGAACCTCTTTGTAAAACTCTCTCCAAGTCCTACTTGTGGGAGAACTGGAATAAAAACTTGTTTTCTTCAATCTTTGAGATTGAAACTGTAATGCTCTTTTTATTTAATTAAATATTGTCGTATATTTGGTATTGATTTGTGTTGAGTTGCTAATTTAGTTTTAGTTGAATTAAGTTTATTAAGTCTATTAAGTAGATTTAAGTTGTATCGTTGTTATTTAAATTAAATTAAGTTGATTAAGTTGTGGGTTTAATAGTAGAATAATAGTATTCCTGATAAGTGGGCTTGTTTGGAGTTAGACATAGTAATTGTGGGAGGTGTATGGTTTAGGCCCAATGGAAATTATTAAGATTAAAATAAAACCAATAAGTTAATTAAAATTATAGAAATAGAGGTTATCAGTAAAAAAAATAAGGAAAACAATAAGTTGAGAAAGAAGTTACGTGAAGTGCTTAGGAGAGGAAAGCTAGGGTTCCGATCAAAGTGTTATAGTCGCCTTCAATCCAAGGTAAGGGTGGGATTCTAACTTTATAATCGGGATTATATGATAAATGCTTGTGGGATTGGGTATATGGATTGTTACTATCAGTTGTTGTGTTGTTTGGTAGCATAAGTTGTTTGGTTGAATAAGTTGTTTTGGTTTTGATAGGTTGTTTTGGTTGAATAAAAGAATTAAATTGAGTTGTCAAATTAATCATAAATTGATTATGTGGTGTTCTCGTGTATGAATCTCTTGTATTGTTATTGAATTGTCGTACTGGGTTAATTGGATATTGGTCTGAGAAGGAGTTACAGAGACGAAGGAAAGAAACAGAGAGAAGTTGCAGGTTTGGCTTTGGGACGAAAATTTCATTTGCCAGACGTTCGTTTGGGATGAGTGACGTCTGTCACCTTCCTAGGATAACCGTCATAAGTGTGACGAGGGTCACCCAATTGTGACGATGGTCACACGGGGTCTGGGGGGAAATTGTTGTTTTGTTTATGTGTTCTGTGTCTGCAAGATTGGTCTATTATAATTTATTTCCAATAATATAATTAAGTTGAAGAATATTATTTGAAGTAGCAGTGATCATAATACTCAATTGACAAAGAGTTAGTAAGTAATATAGTGATGAATTAGTAAAAGAAAATTAGATAACAGTGGACTAGAATTAGTAGCAAGTTTGGTATGTTGGTTTCTGTCATGGATTTGATAGAAGCATAGTAGTAAGTAGCAATAACAGATCATAGTAAATAGTTTAATTAATCGATTTTAGTCGAAACTTGTGTGAATAGGAATACGATAGATTTGGTTGTTCTTGTGTTGTGTTGCCTTGTTATAAGTTGTATGGTTGCTGGTTGTTGTTTTATGTTGCAATGCCTTATGATTGGCAGGATTATGAGTTGTAGGCCTTTGGCAAAAGTTGAAGGTTGTTGTGTTGCTATGTTGTTATAGTTGTCGTTGTTTGATATTCATATTGAGTCGCATAACATATCATTATTTAAGTTGGAGTTGTTGCTTAGTAAGTTGGCCTGGATTGACAATATAAAGTTGAATGCTTGTGCCTTGTTGTTGACGCCTTTATTAATTGGCAAGATTATAAGTTGGGAGTTCGGCTTCAATGGTACCACATGCGTCACATTTGTCTAAGTTGCATTTCCAAGTTGCATAGTATGTTGTTGCATTGTGTTTCGTGTTGTTTAAGTTGTTTGTGTGTTGTGAAGTGGTAGTTTATATAATCCGATTTAATATGTTATTTATCATATTTTTGATTATATTATTAGATATCTCACCCTTTCTGTTTGAATGTTGCCCTCTGTTGGTAATGTGCAGGTAATTCAGAGTAGAGCTGAGTACCTTAGTAGATTCGAGTCGGTGTTGTCGCTCTAATACATAGCACTCGGGGGGGGGGGGGATAACACTTGTTTTCTATTGATGTTGGATTTTCTTATAGTTGCTGGATTTTAAAGTTGTTTTATTAAAGAGTTGTTGCTTTTTGAGTTGTTTTGATGTTGAATACAAGTTAAGTTGTTTAAGTTGAATTTTATGAATCTGCTGCGTAATGATGAAGTATTTGTTTTAAAGACTCATCAATTATTGAAAGTTGTTTTAAAGTTGAAAATTTATCATCTTATTTATTTTGTTGGTATTTTATACTCTGATTTTGTTAATAATTATTTGGTAGAAATAGGGTGTTACAGAAATTCCCAGGCCAGGTTGCCAAATGTGCGCTAGTCTATCTTGCATAGCATGAAATCTGATGTTTTTGCTTGTCAACAGAGAGCCTACCAGGCACAGGTCTATCAATTCCTCTCGGGAAAGCATGTTAGGGTCAACATTGAAGCGCCCTTCCATGGGTTTTTCAGCAGAGTTGACTTGCGCCATGAAGCAAAAAACAACAAATATAATGATTTTTATGAAACTTTGCTTTGTAATACTCGTCAATATGAGATGATGAGAAATCCTTTACTTCCCATGTATTTTTATAATGGGCCTATGGAGACAGGATCTTGGCAAATCCTTTTCCAGAAAGGTAATAATTGGCTTGTCCCCCTTACTGACTCTAGTATACCTGCTTTTATTGAATGGGGACTTGCCTATTAAGCCCAAAAACATCGGAATATTCACATATAAATTCATAAGTATTGCTTCCAATATTCTTCTAATACTCATCCTCCTTATTAACTTCAAATTTCCTTGTTTGATCTTGTTCCTACGAGATCCCCGCTTATAGAAAGGACTGGCCTTCTCCATGGAAACTAGCAACGCATACGAAAGTTCTTGGTTTTGCTGCATATGTAGAAAAAAATTATGATGTGTGTTATGACTTATAAGATGTCTCTGACATGCTTGTAGAACATCTGTTGTGCGGGGTTTTCTGATGTGAGATCAGATGTCGTCACATCTGTTTTGACAGTTCTGGGGCTTCCTGATGTAGAAAGTTTTGATTTATTTTCTGTATGTTTTTAGGAGGTGTTTATTTAAGTGATTTTCCCAGGTGTCTACAAAAATCAAGGAAGGTTTGCTGTCAAAACCAGAAGCTACAATGGGCTTAGTTTTTGAATATTTGGAAGATCTTTTCATCCTTGATTTGGAGAAATTAATGTAATCTTATTTGTAGAAGTTTTTGATCAGATCCAGACCCATTCAGAATGCTCTATAATACTAGATGTTTAACCTAATTGGAAGATACAAAATATTGTGTATTTTGAAGCTGAGTTCTTTTGAGTTTTAGGGTTTCCTTGTGTTTTTTTTGTGAGCCATTCATACATCATCTATATGTTTCAATTGGACTGTTTTTATTGAGTTATATTATGTCCACTCTAAGCTTTTAAGCATGAGCGTTTGTTCTTGATTGAAGCTTTTAAGCAAGATCAAGTTTTTGATTTGGAAGAGTGTTATTCTATTTTCTTATAAGATTTTGTTTGTTTATCACAGTGTGTGATTGAGGAGGAGTGAAAGGGGGTTCTCTTATCTAAGTGTTATTAGATAGAAATTGCATTGGGCAGTGATTAAGTGAAGAGTGTAAACTGAGATTATTTAACTCGGAATTGATACTATTGATAATGGATTTCCTTCCTGGCTTGGTAGCCCCCATGGTAGGTGAGTTTGCACCGAAGTGGGTTAACAATTCCTTGTGTTATTATTGCTATACTTTATACTGTATGTACCTTGTTAGTGTTCAAATATTAATGTCGTAACATCTTATTCGACATTACATATCTGATACCAGAATTTCAATTGGTATCAGAGCAGGCATTCTGCTCTGTATCTGGGAAAGATCTATGGAAGTTACTTTCTGGTATAATGGACAAGGAGGTGGGTTTTGTGAACAGACCACCCATTATGGATGGAACTAATTATGATTACTAGAAGTCAAAGATGGTTGCTTTCTTGAAGTCTTTGGATAACAAGGCTTGGAAATTTGTTCTGAGAGGATGGGAACATCCTGTTGTAAAGAACAAAGATGGGAAGGATACTGCAGAATTTAAGCCAAAAGAGGACTGGTCTAAAGAAGAAGATGAGTTTACTATGGGATACTCCAAAGCCTTGAATTTCATATTCAATGGAATTGCCAAAAACATCTTCATATTGATCAATACTGGTATTGTTGCCAAAGATGCTTGGCATATCCTTAAAACTACTCATGAAGGTACCTCCAAAGTTAAGATGTCAAGACTTCAGTTGCTCACCACAAAATTTGAAAACTTAAGGATGAAATATTATGAAAGTACTTATGATTTTCATATGAATATCCTTGAGATAGCTAATGCATCTAGTGCTCTTGGAGAAACAATGTCGGAAGAAAAGTTGGTAAGAAAAGATCTCAGATATCTACCTAAGAGATTTGACATGAAGGTCACTTCCATAGAAGAAGCTCATGACATTAGCGAGATGAGATTGGAGGAACTTATAGGATCTCTTCAAAATTTTGAGATATGCATAAGTGACAAACCTGACAAGAAAAGCAAAAATATTGCTTTTTCTTCCAACACTGAAGATAGAGTAAAAGAATGTGATCTGAATACTGAGGAAGGCCTATCTATTGATATAGTTTTTCTTGGGAGACAGCTTAACAAAGTAATGGATTCCTAAGGTTAGAAAGCAATGGATTCCTAAGATTGGTACCAACAGCTTGATAGTTCATACCTCTCTCAGAGTTTCAGCAAAAAATGACTAGTATTTTGATAATGGATGTCCAAGACATATGACAGGTGTCAAAAACCTGCTGGTGAATATGAGACACCATGCTACTAGTTTTGTAACTTTTAGTGATGGAGCCAAAGGTGAAATCAATTGAATTAGACAGCTGGACTGCTTAGAAGTGCCTAAACTTGAAAATGTGCTACTTGTAAAGGGGATGACTTCCAATCTAATTAGCATCAGTAAACTATGTAAGTTAATTTATCTAAATCTAAATGTCTTGTTACAGATGAGAAATGAGAATTGATCATGAAGGGAGGAAGATCTAAGGAAAATTGTTATCAGTGGGTGTCTCAAGATTCAAGTTATGTTTCCTCTTGTTTAATTGCCAAAGAAGATGAAGTTAAACTCTGGCATCAGAAACTTGGACACTTGTATCAGAAAGGCATGAATAGAATCATATCCATGGAAGTTGTCAGAGGAATTCCTATGCTCAAAATTGAAGAAGGAAGAGTATGTGGAGAATGCCAAGTAGGAAGGCAGGCTGAGATGTCACATCATAAGATCCAACATCTTACCACTTCAAAAGTCTTAGAACTTCTTCACATGGATTTAATGGGACCTGTGCAGGTATAAAGCCTTGGTGGAAAGAAATATGCTTATGTATTGTGGATGATTATTCAAGATACACTAGGATAAATTTCATCAGAGAAAAATCAGATACTTTTGAAGCTCTCAGAGATCTTTGTCAAAAAATTCAAAGAGAAAAGGAAAGCAATGTTATTAGAATCAGAAGTGATCATGGGAAGGAATTTGAGAATACCAAGTTTGCTGAATTTTGCTCCTCTTAAGGAATTAGTCATGAATTTTCATCTCCCATTGCTCCCAAGCAAAATGGAATTGTGGAACGCAAGAACAAGACTATACAAGAATTTACTAGAGACGTTGATAACACAAACTTGTATCGATTATTTAGTATGATTTCTGATCATTTAAGTTACTTTTCTTTATTTCGAACGATATTATGCGAAGTTTGTGTTTATTTTGCAGGTATTCAGTTACACTTGACTTGTGGAAGAAAATAAGGAAAATGAGACAGAAATAAGACTTGTTGCACAAGAAATGAGGTAAAAATGCAGAAGAAATGAAGTTTTTGGTTTTTTACTACAGGACGACCGTCACAGATTGGTGACGACCATCCCACATCCAAGACGGTCGTCACAAGGCCCATATCATAAACCTAATTACACATCAGTTCAGTCAAAACCAGAGATAGCCATTACGTGCGTTCTTCTCATTCAACATATATTTCTCCTCAACCCTACTCAACCTCAGTCCAACTCAAGTAGCCAAGGCCCAACAAATTTCACTATGTATCATTCTCAACAAACTTAAGCTACAAAAGCTATAAATATCAGCTTCTACCAATTCCAAAGAGAGCTTCATTTTTACATTAAATTGTTGCCAAATTTCCGTTCGAAGTTCAAAATTTACTTTGTTTCAGTATTGTTTATTTTTCCATTACCTGAACAAAAGTGATAGCCTTCTTCCTTGGGAAGCTATCACTAGTTATTTATTTATTTCTAGCCACAACATATTCGTCTTTAGTTTAAGTTTCTGCAAGATCGGTTGATCAAAAATATTTCAGCCAGGTTTCCATTTTTAATGCTTTACCATTTAATTATTATGTCAATTATTTTTATACAATTCTTCTTCTACCTTTCTTCGCATTTATCTAATATGTTTGGCTAAACCGTTAATCGGTATGTGATTGTATAACCAGAACGAATTCGATAGATGATGGGCTAAAGACGTACTCTAATATGTGTCTAGCGGTATCTTAACTGCAAGTGCACAGCCTATCGAAGTAATATTTAAGATTATCGATCCACAGGGACTTTATGATTACTTAGTGCTAGAGGATTTACTAGTTTAGCTAAGGTGAATGGTTGTCACGATTTTTGGTTGTTTTTAAAGATTAAAGGCGGGAATTAAATTTAAGTTTAATAAAATAATACTAAGGCGGTCGGTATGTAATTATGTTAACTTAGGCGGGTCAATCTAACCTAGGCTTATAAAGATGGTTCACTTAATCTATTCTGTAGAGGTTACCAGTTTAAATATCTTTAACTCACACTCTCGTGGTCTTATCTCAGATCTTACCCCTAAAGCCCTATGCCTGCTCTCGCTAGCCCATAAGTGTTTAGAAATAATTTTTGGAAACTTAGTAATTCTAATTCATTTTAAAGCGCTCTCGCTGTGTTTAAATTAAATGCCTAACTTTAGCTATCTGGTTAAAATCTCACACTCTCGTGGTCTTGACCTAACCTATTACACTTTCCTTACTCTCGTAACAAAAAGGTTGATTTTATAATAAAAAGTCTCAACCAGAATTTTAAGCTCTTAATTATTTTAAGCCTAGAATTGATTTTACCGATTTAGTTGATTTTAATTACATACCGCCCTAAGGTGTTTAGCTACTCATGATTGTTGAACCAGACAGAGGCAGAAAAACACAAAATAAAATATGCATAACAGAAAAATAAATACTTAACATTAATATAAATGCAATTTAATTAAAAACCTGAATACAATCAAAATGTTAGACTCCTTCTTCCACAGTCTGGAAAGCTCAGAGTATGGACCGGAATCGGAAATAAAACTTCTAAATGAATTCTGAAGGTTTTGAAACAAATTAAATTATAACAATTTCCTAATGTTGGAAATTGTTATATGGTTGGTTTGGATACAGAAAATTAAAGCAAGAACAAATAAAATGCTGGAAAGAATATAATAGGGTGCAAATAAAAACGGCAGAGCTTCCGCAAGAAAATTAAAAACTAAAACTCTATAAATTGTTTCTTGAAGTTAAGCTATTTATAGGATCAATATTTTGGGCTTGGCAGTTGGAATTGGTGCATGGGCCTCGTAGAAGCTTGAGAAAATCCAGGAAATAGTTGACATACTTGGTCTGCGGGAAAATAGGCATGTTGGATTCACGTAGCGTACACGTTCATGACCAAGTCTCAGCATAATACCTTAAATTCCCCTTGTCACGTTCGTGACAAGGGTGTCATGCTCGTCTTCCGTGTCTTATGCGCGTCACGGTCGTGAGGGACTTGTGACGACCGTGACTGCTCCTTTTAGCGTGTCACGGTCGTGACTCCTAGGTGACGATCGTGACTGTTACAAAAAGTGCAGATTATGCAGAATTCCTCTTTTCTTCATCTTTTAATGGTTGTTTTTGTTCATTTCACTTGTGGCTCATGATTTAGCTCTGTATATGATGTACCTGCAAAATGACAAAGAAAACTCGAGGAATCGGGTGTTAAAACGACAAATATGCGATAAAACGGCATTGAAACATAGCAATATAAACGATACTTTTTCTCGTTATCAAACTTCCCCAAACTTAAACCTTTGCTTGTCCTCAAGTAAATAGTCGGTTAGTTTTCATCGACTCACACACATAACAAACCGTACGAAGGATCGTTTTGTCAGATAGACCGGTACTAGAATAAAACACAAACGATACACTAATGACACAAGCAACAAGCTAAGTCGTCGACTTCCCGTTAAACGAAACATTCGGTAATTGCGTTACAGTTTCACCTAGAGTCTTTCGATCTTATTTCGCCCGGTTTCGTTCTAGCGCAATCACATTAAGCCCTTTGCCTTAGCACGCACGTAGTGGAGTAGCCGGTTAGTGACTTTGATCCTTTATAAGCACGGGGTCTGGTACACGAATGTGGTAACCCTATATGCATTATCCGATTTGGAGGTTGTGGGGGATCGAGCCGTAGCACGCCCTACCAAGTTCAGAACCAGTACCTCTGAACCAACCCGCAATGGACTCCTTCTCATATTTCTCGTTTCTTATATGCGACCGTGTACTTTGATGCAATTTCTTTTCATTTGCATCGAGATATGAAGGATCATTATAGATTAGGCATCAAACACTTATATTCATCGGCTCCCCACGTGGTTTGTGTTCAGACGGTGTTGACTGCTAGTATAAACTACTAGGGGTTACTTTGAACTGGAACTTAAGGTGTAGTCGTAAAAATTATCGGAACGAAATGCTTAAGTGGGAAGTCTAAGTTGTCAAGACTGTATTGATCTTGTTGAATCGTTCTCAGCTTCCTAACTATGATTTCGTAGGTAAGTCGGGTAATGCGAAGAATAAATTAAAGATTTTTTCGGTATGGATAAATAAACGGGGAAAGTTCGAAACTAAAGAAAATAGCACAAATATTACTTAGTTTCATTAAATACGAAAAGGAAATACAACGGAATGGAAAGTGCGGAAAGGGAAAATGCGGAAAATGAAAGGTACCTCTCCCACACTATATTAGACATTGTCCTCAATGTTGTGATATAATAGCGGGTAAAGCACAATACAAACAACGGAAATGGAAAAACATAAACAAAAACTAAAACTAAGGCTGCTGGTGACCACGGCCTCGGCTTCAGGTGCGGGAGCGTCTGGTCGGAGTCGCTTCAGGATCAGAACCGGTGCCAGTGAGAGCAGTGATATCAATGCGCAAAGACTCTAGCTCGCTAAAGATCTCTCCGAGCTTCTCATCAGTCGTCCTCTGGTTGGTGGCAACAACTAGGAGTAATGCATCATGTTGCTCTTTTTGCCTTCGCTCCAGTGCGACATTCATCTGGTTTTGCTGATGAATCGCACGGAGGACGTCCTCAAGTGTGAATTCCTGTGCAGAAGGTGTAATACCTCAAAATTTGCCCTCTCATTTTCATGCCATTTAGCATATCCTTTCATACATTGCATTGCATTTAGATCACAATTGCATCATAAACATACATGAACATACATCTCCATTTGAGCTTTCACAGGTTGCGACTAGCCTTTATTTCTTCATGCGGCACGTGCACAATAATCTCAGAAGAAGCCAAAAGTTCTCGGTTGATTCAGAGGAGTTTAAGCTGAATATCAGTTTTATGGTGCAGTTTGCAAAAGTTGTAACTTATGCTCGGAAACTTATTTTGGCTTGAAACTCAATAGTTTAAACTGTTTCGGTATTCTCTACAACTTTTGTGTTCGGCTCGGAGGCCAATTCATCAAGGAAAATGGCGGGAATTATTTGTTTTTGAAATTTCGGTTTCGCCGATTAACTGTGCTAGCGGTATTCAAGAGTTCGTAACTTCTGATTGGGTCAACAAGTCTGAGCGATTCATATGCCAAAAGTTCCGTCTTGATATCCTTTCATACTTTTGGGTTTTGGCCGAGAACTAATTCTTTGAAGAAGATCTCAGAATGTGCGAGTCTTTAGAGTCGACATAGTGAAAAACAGTGCTGAACCGGTGAGTTTTGAACACTAAAAAATTCATAACTCTTGGATCGTTTATCGAATTGATGTCGTTTCGGTGCCTAAAATTCCGTTTAGATGTTATCTTCATTATGTGAATTCAGTTTTGGTTCGGTCCAAGCGGAAGGATCTCGAAAATGCGAATTACCAATAAGGTTCTTTGATGCACTACATTGTCTGTCAGATTTTGTAAAATTCATAACTCGGTCAATTTTCATCGGATTGCACCCGTTCTTGAAGCGTTGGTTCAAAAATTTTATCCTCTTCAAGTTCAAAGACAAATGCGAGTTTGAACGGTGCTCCAAAGATTATCGTTTTGGTTTATTTCACAAAACTGAAGTGCTGAACCGAAGAAAAATGCTGAAAGTGGTTTCACGAGAAAATTCATATCTCCCTCGTCGTTTGTCCGGTTGAGCTTAGATTTTAACAGCAGGTCACTGACTCATAGAACTACAACTTTGATGACAAAGTCGAGTCAAGATTATGCTCCAAAGAGGTTGGCCTCGTCACATTTTCGAGTAGCGGACACCAAATAAGCCGAAAAAATAACTTATTCAGTGACGTCTTGCAGCTTAAACGTATCGATCGCACTCGATTTTGATCGTATGACGTCCGTTATTTTTGTGTTGCAACTATGATTCAGAGACGGACGATATTGTGGAAGGCTCAGAGTCGAAATTTCTTGCCGAAGATATTGTTATTTTCACTTAAGCCGAAATTCCACCTTTTGCCTTTCATTTTACACTCCATTATATATTCTTTTGACCCACAATTTGTCTCATAACTTCAATCATAATTTACAAACACCAAAAAACTCTCACAAACTCTCTCTAAAGGATCAAAGTTCATTCTCTCAATTCTTTCTCAAGAACACAACAACAACTTCATCAAGAACTCAAGAACACAACAATTCCGATCAAGCTTCCGGTAGCCGAGCCGCCACGAACCACCACCTCCGGTTAACTTCACCACCGTAAGACCACCATCTTCCGCCACCGGAAGCCGTGCGGCCTCTCCTCCTCTCCTCCGTTCTTGATTGCGTCTCACTTTCTTCGGATTCGCAATTTCTTCGTCGATTCTTCATTCGGTAAGCTTCTTAAACTTTAATTCATGAATAATTGTTGAATTGTTTCTTGAATTGAATTTTGAAGTTGAATTAATCTTGTGGAGATTATGTGCATTGATTCATGATTTGATTATTGATTGATTCTTGATTAATTTATCCTAATAATTGTTGTGGTGCATGATTGAAAAGGCTTGGTAAAATTGACATAGAATAATCGGTGAATGTTAGGTGTTTGACAAAATTCCTAAGAGAGCTAATTATTATAACTTGATATTGATTGAAGTGCTTGACTTTTAAATTCATGCTTGTTTTAATGTGCAAATTTGAAATAGGATAGGTTGAGGCTTAATTGTTGATGTTGTTCATGTGTCGCGTGTCGAGAATATGTTTGGGTCGTAACTTCCTAACCGTAGCGCGTTTTCGCGAATGTGAATAGTGTAAATTGACTTTGTTGATTATTCCGGAGCCATTGGTAAACTTTTTAGTCGATTTTGGACAATTTTTTCCGGCTATTTTGCTACTGCCAGCCGACGAAATCGGCCAAAAAGTATCACTTCCAAGCGGAATTTTCAAAAACCGATTGCATATTTGAATCCGTTGGCACGTTTGCAAGTTACCATGCGATTTTCGTTCAATTCCGAGTCGGTGATTTTTGACGTTTTTTTTCGTTTTAAGGCTTTTTAAGTTCGGTTTGGTGCGATTTTGATGCATTGATCTTATTTTGACTTGTAATTATGTTTGTTGATCATTTTCATTCATTGCATGTAAATTTGTTCGATTCCGGTTTGAGTTTGCATGTTGTTTATGTTAGAGCATAAGTGCTGCCCCGTTTTGAAACATAAATTTCAATGCATGTCCATGACTCATACATTCATCTTTCTATTTGATTTTGAGTTGTGAGACATAGGTGTAACTTCCGGTTGCACCTCTTTTTGGTTTCTAATGCGTTTGTTGAGTTCATGCAAGGTTCTCGCAAAGTCTTAGCGACGGTCGTTTGGTTGGTATTCCACTTTATTTGTGGGATACCTTTGGATTCAAATGATATTTTGTGTCGTTGTTTTTGTTTCGATTATGGGAGATCTTCACCAAGCAATTATATAAGATGAACATTTATTTTGCTCATGGGAGATTACAAGGCTTGACTTGAAGTTTTTTTGGATTTCTTTTATGTGAAAGAATCGGCACTTCGATCAAGTAAGTAATTTCAAGCTTTTTCGGCTTTTAAGCATCATTATAGTTGTATGCGGCTTAGGACCATGTAACTTAAGGTGCATATTGAGCCCTCCCACCTGAGGCATTGGATATATTTGTGATGTATGTTGGTTTGTGTCGATTTCGGAGCTTAGGGATTAGGTTACGAACCATTAGGATCGATTCCTTTCACTTCCCTTTAAAATCCACTTTTTTGCCCGTTTCGTCGCAATTATTAAAAATATTTTTAGGTGGGATAAAATTCTGGAAAAATTCATGAGTGATCCTCATCCTCTTAATTAATTTGTCATATTTTTTGTTTCCAGATTTGGGTGGTTTTAATAATTAATTTGGATTTTAGATCATAAGCTGTCCCAAAAAGGAAGGTTTTGGCATAAGGGACCGAAATCGATTTTTCTCCATAGGTGTGAGACCTATTTTTTGTGTGTGATTAATCACTGTAATTTGTAACATTTTTATGCTCATTAGGCATTTTTTTCATAATTTTTAGTGCTCTTTTTGATCCACTTTGTGGAGTTGTTTTTTGGTGATCATACTTTGTTACCTTGCTATTGTTTTGGCACTTTGGTGCATAATTTTGTAGAATCCTTTTGGACCATGTAAGATAATCACTATATTATTCCAGGGATTTAAGTTCATAATTTTTAAAGGCTTTTTGCTATTTTTCCATGCCACATAGATCCTAGGTTGATTCATGTGTTTATGTGTCGCATAACCTAAGTGTTAAGAAGGCATTCATGCCATTTGATTGAGGAACTTTTTGGTAGCTTTTAAGAGTTGATTATAGGTCATTTGTATGTCTTTAATTCCAGTCATAGGTCATTTTTTGAACCATGCTCATTTGGTTTGTTGGTGCTTTAAAGTGCATACTTATGTGAATTAACTTTAACCTAAAATAGATTCTCTTCTCCTCTAAATAATAACTTGAATTATGTGCAAATCATTAATGCCTATTCATGAATTCTCATTGCATTTCACATCTTGTATGCTACTGACCCATAATCATTTCATTCATATTCACATGCTATTCTTCCTTAGTTTGCATCATTTGCGATCTTATGCGATGTTTGTTCCATTTCATCTCACATCTTCTTCTCATTGCTCCATATGCCTAATCCATTGCATCCATGATTGTATATTCATGCATCCTCATTCATAAGTATTCACTACTGACTTTTATGTTCATTTCATGTATTAATTCATGTTTGTAAGCCATACGCATTCATACTTCATCCATAAACCCTAACTTGCATTTAGGTGAACTTAGGTGAACTTTTTGTACATAGTTTGACATAGTTTGACCTTGTGAGGTATCCTAACATACTTAGGGACCTATAGCATGTAGCTACCGACTTTAGAAGTCATGTGACCTTTATGTACCTTCACCTTTAGACTTAGGTCTTATTTTGAACCCTAGTTCCATTCTAGGACGTTTATGGTACTTAATCGCTTTCATGCTTTGATTTTACTTTCAATATGCATTGTCATGCTAACTTTTGTTTTGTAGGGGGGAAGATTGAGGTAAGTCTCACTTCATTCCTATCTCTTATGCATTATAGTTGTGTTTTCCTTAGCACTTGGTGCTTGCTTATAGGTGTTCCCTTTCTTTAGAAACAACTTACCTTCCTTAGGAAGTAAGTTGATTTCTAAGTTCTCTTTTCTTCTTTTCTCTTTTCTCATTAGGATTAGAAAACCTCATTAACCATAGGACCTCTCTTGTAAATAAATCAATAAAATTAGGGTTGTGTCTTAGTCCCCCTTAGTTTTTCCCTTTTTGCAACTTGAGTCATTCTTTCTCATCTTCAAACAAAATTAAAAAAAAAACAATTAACAAATAAATGAAAGGATCCTTTGTGTATAGCCTTATTCCATGAAGCACTTGCATTCATTCCATCTTGGAGTGGTGTAAGCTTGTCTATCATGATGCACAAGTCTCATCAAGGGGTTGTTTCACAAAGAATAACTTAAAAGACACTTCTTCACTAAAGAAACAAAAACACTTAATAAAGTTCAACAAGCTAGTGAACTTAAGCCCTAATCCTAGGAAACCAGTCTTGGATAAATTCTCCTTGCTGGGTATGCTTGTTCTATTATTCCATCTTGGAATGTAGAGGCAAGTGTATATTCCATGGAAAAGAGTTTGAATTCACTTCCTTGGGCCAAATTCATATAAAAACTCTTAAAGTACAAAAAAACAAACAATAAGCGACTATCCTGCGGGAACTTCTCTTCTCATCTCATTCACTCACAATGCGAACTCGCGACGACTTGTCACACATGCAAGACGGTAAACGCACTCGTACCAGACGAGCCTGCAACACCTGAGCATAGACACACGCAGTTCCAACTGTAAAAAACACAAACAAATAGTTCCCGCCTTAGTTAGGCGAACTACGTCGACTCTGATCCTCATTATCCCAGTGAGGTACGTAGGCAGCGGGGTAGGGCCCGTTCGAGCACACTCTTTATTTTCCCTACATTTTCCCCATTCTTTCTTTTTATTCTTTTTAATTCCTTTCTCATTTCCATTCCCTTTGTTCCAGTTAGCGGTTTTATTCAGCAGCAGTTATACTTTTATCACCCTTTGAAACAAACAAGCAAGCGTGGATCCCGTCGGGTACGACGGACGATCTGGGGTGCTAAT
Organism: Lathyrus aphaca; assembly: GCA_963966055.1. Lineage (NCBI taxonomy): Eukaryota > Viridiplantae > Streptophyta > Magnoliopsida > Fabales > Fabaceae > Lathyrus > Lathyrus aphaca. The sequence goes on from OZ014523.1 coordinate 503,896,624, forward strand.
ACCTTCCCAGGTCGTAACCGACTCCCGAACTCAGATCTTTGGTTCACAGGACCTTGTCCTTTCCTTCTTCCTCAGGTTTGTGCAACATTACCTTTCCCATTCCTTTGGGATAAAAATGTCTGGCTGGCGACTCTAACCTTTCCGCGCCACTTTCGCGTTTGTACTAGGATGAAAATCTCGGGAGCGACAGCTGGCGACTCTGCTGGGGACTAACCTGATTCTTCCGGTTTCCCTTGTAGAGTCAATCCTAGCGCCTGTTTGTTTTTGTTTCTTTGGGTGTTTTTTTTATTTGTTGCTATGTGCTTTAGTTTAGCTTTATTTTTTTCATTTACAGTTTTTACTTTACAGCTTTACTTTATCGCATTTATTTACCGCTTTCAGTATTTTATTTTCCATGCATCATATTATACTGGACTGTCTGGCTGTGCTGGTTTTCATTTTTTCTGTGGGATGGGGTTATTGTGAGATGAGCTCGTAACCGGGGCTCGAGTGCACCCTAGGACTTAGAGTGGTTCCACTTTGGCTTCATGGCATCTTGCTATGTTGGTAGTAGTGAGTTCCACACCTTGACTTGCGACCTTCTCGGGAATGTATTGATACCGGAATCTTTCTGGGTTGATGTGCTACCTTGATAGTTATGTGCAGTCAGGGGACCGATCATTGAGAACCTTTGTGGAAACATCCCTCTCCAGTGATGACAGTGGCAGACCACATTTGTTGGCAAACCCACTCGCATCTGAGGGCCCACTGGGAACTCGCATAGGATGGCCTGGTTCTCTCATAGGAATCCAGTCAAAGCAAACTGTTCGTATGACGGTAGTATTGTACCCTTCGGGATGAATGTACTATTGTTTCTCGATTCAGTGCTTGAAGCTGAGGACTTATGAGGGATGCTTGTTTCCTTGGACTCAACTGAGGCCTCCCTGAGTAGTACATAATGCCAAACCGATTCCCTGATTTGGTCATGAGCCATTTCTCGGAAATGGTGAACGTATTATTGCTATTCGGCTTTGAGAGTCCGTAATGTTGACCCGAGTAGCACACCCGTGAGATTGGGAGGGGTTTACAGGTTTGCAGGAACCCTAAACTTCAACATACCCACTTTGCCAGTATTGTTCAGTGTTTTATGGTTCTTTGATTCTGAGATTCGGGATTTCTATTTAGAGAAATTGTTACTGTAATTACCATGGTGACCCTGATATTGTGACTGTTATTATGACTCTCCACAGACACTTGGCTCGTTGTTCAACTTCAACACCATCGGTGACTATTCTATTATGTGATCCAGTTCTACAGTTATTGAGTTCTCAGTTATGGGGTTCTGTACAGAGATGGTGCTGCTATTATGGTTCTATTCAGACAGTTGGTTCACTGCTCAACACCAACATCAGACCATTGATCACATGCCTGTTGCATACATAACATCATAGCATTCCATCACACATGTTCAGTTATTTCCGAGGATCACATATCTGAATCATGCCATTGGACTTTTTCTGTGTCAAAACTTGAACCAAAGCAGATAGATTCCTTAGAAATAACTGAACATGGCATTTGCATACATCCTTGCATTCTTGACAGGTGCTCAGAGACATATTGCTATCCTGATTTGGTTTCTCTTCAAATGGCCAACTTGAATCACAATCATCAAGGTATATATTTGAAGCAACTTCGGGCGGAGGTAACCGAAAGGAAGACCCAGCTGGGGCAATTCAGGGCCGAGGTGCAAGCTTTATTTCAGAATCAGAAACAGGAATTCAACCAGATGAAGACTCAGATGAGCTTGGTTTTGGAAATTCTGAACGAAGCTATTTTCATCCCTATTGAGGGGAACTACGCTGCTCTGATTCTCCATTGGTCAATGGAGATACGTAGGCAGAAGATCGTGCAAGATCTTTCCGAGCAACCTTATATATTAACTTTATCAACCTCTTCCCTCCAGATGTTATTTGTCAGCATCCAAACTCAGCTTCCCAAGAGAGTCCTAGGACCAAAGCATATGGGTAAAGGCCATAACAACTTGAGAAGAAGTTTGATCATATTCTGAGGTCGTACACGCAACAAGTTTTCTCATTTACTCAAATTCGAATTGGTTGAGCTAATTGCATCAGGATCATCTCCGACAAAGCTTCCTTTGGGGTTTCAATGCCAAATATGATTACCATTCCGGGGCATCTGGCCTTTTAATTGAAGATTGCAAGTCTTTCAGAGGCAAAAGTGAATACGAGGTCCCGAATTTGATCGACTCAAAGGTCATCGTACCAGAAAGTATGCTCACATATTGAAGTCTCCTCATCAAATGGGTCCCCCAATTTGCAAAGGCATCTTCAGGAGCAATAAGTCCAGACGGAGTCAAGTCTCCTCAATGACGGCAATGTTCAGCTTCTTTACTGCATTTCCATTTATAGTTTATATTGTTTGTTTAAACATTTGTATGCATGCATGAAACTCATTTATTTTTGAATGATAACCATAATAAAATGCACATGTTTCTCTTGAAGTAATCCATTTGTATTCACTCATGATTTTGTGTATGTGCATTGCAATACCAACTGTTGTGCTTAAACTCTATCAAGGAGGATGACGAAATGAAAACGCAAAAATCTCTAACTGTGTGCTTTTGAAAAAGACCCTGTTGACGATGTACAGGCATTGTTTCAAATCCTAAACACCGGAGATATAAGGGAGATAGACCCTCGCCAACCCATTTGAGCCTTGAAGTAGGAGTTTATTTTCGCATGAAAAAAACCCTTGCATTTAACCCAGGGGCAGGGTAGGTGTCAGCTAGTTGGACCGATCGTTCAAATTTCAAAAAGGAGTGCACATCTGAGGATCCATTGCCTTTCGTTGTACCAATCAAAAGGTCCAAAGACCAGAAACCACAATGGTTATCCCTCAACAACCAAGAAGTGAGACAGTCACGACCCTCGCAAAGCATTCAAGATAAGCAGTGTCACACGATTTGTTCAAAAAAAAAAGAAAAAAGGAAAAAATGAATAAAAAAGCCCGCTAAGTCAAAACTTGAAAACAAGCGACTTAGGCAAAAATTAGGGCACCCCGCTGGACTTCACAATCAAAGATTCACAAGAATCAATCCAGGCAAAAGTTAGGGATAAGAAAAATAATGCAAAAGCAAAAGACGTAAAGGATTACACAAGAAAGATCCTCAAACAAGAACAAAATCGTGTGGCACAGACACGAAAGGCAAAGGGGTGACTGATTCCCAGCAACAACCCGATTAGTGCTTAAACCGTTAATGTAATTGGTTCCTTAACCATCACAAAACCCTTTTTGAGAAGTGAGCGCTTGTGAAAGCTAGCTGAAAATAGGAATGGAGAACATCACGAAGATGGGTGGGCACAAATAAATTTCGAGCCTATATCCTTTGTTTCTATAACCGTGAACCAGGCCACGATACAACCCTCAAAATTCCTAACTGAAACAGGGTTATTTTTGAGAGCGTACTACCACAAGATCGCGTTCCTGACTCCTATGAGTTGTGCTAAAAGATCGGGGTTGGTGTCGCATATGCATGTTTTCTTTTATCAAAAATTAATGTCGTATTTTAACCAGTGATTCACTCACAAAGGTTGGCGACATCTTTTTACAGTAAAACTTCAAGATTAACATGTGTGTTGCATTAGAATTTTCATTCTCAAAATAAACATTTTCTGCTTGCATACATTTGTTTGGCATCACAAAATTTTACATATGGAATCTCAGTCCAGAAGCTTAATATTGCCAAGTTGAGAAGTCTGAAACTTCCGAAGGACAATCTATGAAGATGTAATTTTCCAAAAAAAAACTCCATTGAGTAGGGACTTTCCCAGCAGTCGTAGCAAAAGCCAATTAATCTGGGGCAATCATGTCGAGCAATCTCTTCAAAATTCAGCCAAGCTAGGGCAATCACTTCGAGATTCAAATCTCTCAAAGAGCCAACTAATCCGGGGCAATCACGTCGAGCAGTCTCTTCAAATTTCAGCCAAACTGGGGCAATCACTTCGAGATCCAATCTCTCAGAGAACAATTGGTATGGGTGTTTTCTTCAAAGCACAGTCGATCAGAGGTGATCACTTCAAGGTTTGTACTGGGGCAGGCCACCCCAAGAGCACTAGAAGTTACTTTCTCCTGAAGACGGTTAATCAAAAGTACCTATCCAAGGTTCAAAATACTAAGATACTCTATCTCACAGTGATATGAGGTTTTTCATGAATCCTCGCGAGGAAAATTCTTGCACAGACCATGCAGTCTGGGGCAGTTATTTCGAGATCCAACGAATCTCTCCAAGATTTTGAAGACACTGAGGCATTTCGTATGCCATGTTTGCTGTAAAATCCTCTTGAGACATTTTCTTCCGATGGACCTTAATCTGAGGCGAGTTGAAAATTGCAAAGAACCATTGTTCACTCATGATTAGTTGGCAACCTATCAACCCAGAGGCTGGAAGCAAAGCCACTGTCAGCACATTACTTCAAGAGTTATTTCATCAGCAAGCTTCATTGATAAAAAATCTTTAGCAAGTCTTATTAGACAATCCCTCCTCCAGTAGTGCGGCAAATGGAAGGTTACTTCTTAAGCAGAAGGATATCATCGTCTCTCATCCCCGGCATGAGACGCCTTACATCTCTCATTCCCAACATGAGAGGATTTATCTTTTATCCCTCGCAAGTGGAAACTTGAGCTCTTATCTTCAGCGGGAAGCTTTATCATTGACATTATCTGTCATCCCCAGTAAAGTGGAAGTTGAAATCTATCCCAGCAAGGTAGCAAAAGGTGGGTGTCATCCCAAAGCAGGAGTTTCCCTTCAGACGGGGGCAATTCTCAGCAGTATAAGGAGTGTCTTTCCTCCCCAGCAACAGCTTCCTCAGCAGACCTCATCCGATTATCTTTCCTCCAACAGGGTAACAAGAAGGAAGCTTTATCATTGACATCCTCCATCATCCCTAGTAGAGTTGGAAGCTGAAATCTCTCCCAGCAAGGCAGCGGAATGTGGGTGTCCTCCCTAAGCAGTGACTTCCCTTCGATACAGGGGCAATTCCCAGCAGTATAAGGAGTGTCTTTCCTCCCCAGCAGTTTGCTCCCTCAGCGGTGTCATGCCTTTGGTTCCCATCCAAGTCAGGAGGTCCTCACCTCCCCACCAGAGTACAAGAAGGGTCCATCTCCAGCAGGGTCTTGGATCTCTAATCTCAAAAGTCCAATTTATTTTTGGCAGTGGAGGCTGTTCCGAGCCGGTGAATTATTAACAGTTTTCCCCGCAGAGTTGTTTCCTCCTCATCAGGATGAACCAGATCAATGCCGTGATCATCAGTTTCTCCCCAGTCAAGCTATCTGGGATGCCTGCAACCTCCTTTTCGGGAGATCTCTTTGCATTTGCATACGCATAATCATCATTACATTTGCATCCTCCAAAGTGTAGCATTTCCATCGTCATGGAGCATTACGCCATAAATCCAAACATATGCATACCAGCATGGGCCAGTTTTGAGGTATATTACATAAGACCCGTTACACCTCCAATCAGATTGAAGTATTCCCCACAGAATGCAATTTCGTTTCCCAGGGTGGTTACTTCTACCAAGTCTTGTTGTTATCCCCAGTTGAGTCTTGTTTCAGTACAACAGTCTCATTTTTTCGCGTCTCCGTTTCAGTACAACGGTCGCGTCTTGGGCTCTCGTTTAAGTACAACGATCCCGTTCCTTTCGAGCCTCCATTTAAGTACAATGGCCTCGTCTTTGAGTCTTGTTTCAGTACAACAGTCTCATTTTTTCGCGTCTCCGTTTCAGTACAACGGTCGCGTCTTGGGCTCTCGTTTAAGTACAACGATCCCGTTCCTTTCGAGTCTCCATTTAAGTACAATGGTCTCGTCTTTGAGTCTTGTTTCAGTACAACAGTCTCATTTTTTCGCGTCTCCGTTTCAGTACAACGGTCGCGTCTTGGGCTCTCGTTTAAGTACAACGATCCCGTTCCTTTCGAGTCTCCATTTAAGTACAATGGCCTCGTCTTTGAGTCTTGTTTCAGTACAACAGTCTCATTTGTTCGCGTCTCCATTTCAGTACAACGGTCGCGTCTTGGGCTCTCGTTTAAGTACAACGATCTCGTTCCTTTCGAGTCTCCATTTAAGTACAATGGTCTCGTCTTTGAGTCTTGTTTCAGTACAACAGACTCATTTTTCCGCGTCTCCGTTTCAGTACAACGGTCGCGTCTCGGGTTATCATTTAAGTACAATGATCCTGTTCCTTTTGGTCTCGTCTCAGTGCGAGGATAATGGATCGGTTGATACCATTTCCTAGTTGGATCGGTTGATCTTATTTGAGTCATGAATCGGTTGATATCATTTCTCTTCGAGTTGTAAATCGGATGATATTACATTCTCGCTTTCCGGGGTGGATCGGTTGATACCATCTCCGTTTTAGATCGGTTGATCTTATTTGAGTCGCAAATCGGTTGATGTTGCGTTAAGTCCTGTTTCGATAACAGGCATCTTCTGTGACTTGGTCCTACCCAACAGTCGCGTTGCAGGTTCCCGTTTTGTACAATGGTCCTGTTTGCTTGGGCTCTCGTTTATGTACAATGATCCCGTTCCATCTTGTCCTATTTTCTTTGTTTCTGGTTACCGCCTGCGGTCGGTATACCTTCACGTCTCCATTCGAGGATGGTTTCGTGTTAGATCCGAGGATCTTTTGATTTGTCATTCGAGGATGGCATTTCTTTTCTTCAAGTCCTTCCGAGGTTGGTCTTGCTGTGTGGCTATTATTCGAGGATAGTAGTTCACTTTTTGAGCTTATTGATCGAGGTCAATTTGTCTCTTTTGCAAAGTCTGTCTGAGGTCAGCTTTGTGTTTGGTTATCAGTCGAGGCTGGTATACCTTTAAGTCTCCATTCGAGGATGGTTTCGTGTTAGATCCGAGGATCTTTTGGATTGTCATTCGAGGATGGCATTCTTTTCTTCAAGTCCTTCCGAGGTTGGTCTTGTTGTTTTGTGTGGCTATTATTCGAGGATAGTAGTTCACTTTTCGAGCTTATTGATCGAGGTCAGTTTGTCTCTTTTGCAAAGTCTGTCTGAGGTCAGCTTTGTGTTTGGTTATCAGTCGAGGCTGGTATACCTTTGCGTCTCCATTCGAGGATGGTTTCGTGTTAGATCCGAGGATCTTTTGATTTGTCATTCGAGGATGGCATTTCTTTTCTTCAAGTCCTTCTGCGGTTGGTCTTGTTTTTGTTTTGTGTGGCTATTATTCGAGGATAGTAGTTCACTTTTTGAGCTTACTGATTGAGGTCAGTTTGTCTCTTTTGCAAAGTCTGTCAGAGGTCAGTCTTTGTTGTTGATGGTTATCAGTCGAGGCTGGTATACCTTTGCGTCTCCATTCGAGGATGGTTTCGTGTTAGATCCGAGGATCTTTTGATTTGTCATTCGAGGATGACATTTCTTTTCTTCAAGTCCTTCTGCGGTTGGTCTTGTTTTTTGTTTTGTGTGGCTATTGATCACACTAAAATTCACCGTATTTCTGACTCCGATTTCGCATGCATTCTTAGCTTTTATTGTTGTTTTGCTTTGTTATTGCTTTGTTTTCTTATGTTTTCAGGTTTTTATAATAATCGGAGCTTGAATCGGGAAAAGGAGCGAAAAAGGAGTGAAAACGGACGAAAACCTAGAAATTCAGCGTTCTGCACTTACGGCACCCACCGTGGCGGGCGCCATGGGGTTAGCCATGACGTGGCCACGTCTCAAGACCACTCCTCAACCTCCAAGACCCACGTTCCCCACTCCATCATCCCCTGTAGGGACCATGGCAGGCGCCATAGGCCTGTGGCGGGCGCCACAAGGCCAAAATCAGTAACCTCCACTTTTTAGTGGAGGGGCGTCCCGGTCATTTCATGCTTTCAGTTTTTCCTATAAATAGGACCTTAGATTTTCGTTTTTCTTCATCCAGAATTAGAATTCTCTAGGCATATATCAGTTATAAAGCAGTTGCCATTCCACATCGGGGTGCCTCTGCAATCGAGTGATCGAGTCTGTAATCTGTCTGTGGTTCGAGTTTTGGAGCACTCTGGAGGAAGTTAATCCTGCCGCCATTTTAATTCAAGTTCGTATTTTACTTTCATTTATTTTCTGCATTGCTTTACTTTTGTTTATTTCCCGCACTCGCACTTTACTTTGTTTATTTCCCGCACTCGCACTTTACTTTGTTTATTTCCCGCACTCGCACTTTACTTTGTTTATTTCCCGCACTCGCACTTTACTTTGTTTATTTCCCGCACTCGCACATTTACTTTGTTTATTATCCGCACTCGCTTTAAATTACTTTTATGAAAAATTATAAAAAGAATCTTTACTTTATCATGTCTAACTAATTCCATAAAGGTTAGAATGTAAGGATCGTAATTAAACCAGTAATCAGTATAATTGTTCGTGGAAACACCTAAGGGCTATTTTATCTTTCAATTCAAGTAATTGTTTTTAACTATTTCAAAAACAGCCAAAAGCGCTTTGTCTAGTTTATTAGGAGTTTTTAGATTAAAAAGAAAGGAGATTTTAAAACGACTTTTGAACGCGTTAAAGAAGTTTGGAGTCTGGTTCGTGAGAACCTCTTTTTGCTAAGAAATCCAGGTTAAAGTACTTTTCAACTTAGTTAAGATACTATATTTCTTAAAAATAGGTTTACTACTCTAACGCAGTACGCACCTTTTTATCCGTGACAATAGGAGGGGTTGATTAGAGAGTACAACTCGGTTCTGAATACGCGAAAGCGACAGTTCCTGTTAAATTAGTTCTTTTCAAAGAAGAAAACATTGCCCATAAGTAGTTCCACTAACAAGTACTGGATTATCATTGATTACGTGAATTACATTCGAGCCTGTCCTTTATCTATTATTTAAAATTATAATTTTATTTACCATTGCACCCTTATTAAAACCCTTAAAAATAGTTGCCTTAGATAAGCACCATAACAACAGGTACGATAGATTGACACTTGGTCTCTGTGGATTCGATAATCTTTTATATTACTTTGACGTGATTCGTACACTTGCGAAAAACACGCATCAAGTTTTTGGCGCCGTTGCCGGGGACCAATATCGTCAAATTTCATTACCTTGTAGTTATACCGTTTAGACTAAGGTTGTTACCCACCGGTCAATGCGAAAGACTCGCAGTGCCGGAAGTTTAGTAGACCCTCTAGCTGAACCTGAACGTTACGCTCGCGCACGTTTGTTTTTCCATAGGAATAGGAGAGCTATGGCCGAAGATCAAAACCGAAGACCTCTTAAGGACTTCGCCCAACCATCAAACGAGGAACCTAGTTCCAGTATAGTAAACCCCGCTATCCCAACCAATAATTTTGAACTTAAACCATCCCTGCTGCAATTAGTGCAACAGAGACAATTCGCAGGTCTCGCTACTGATAACCCAAACCAACATTTAAAAAACTTTCTTCAGTTAGCAGACACCTTTAAAACCAATGGAGCTTCTCCTGAGGCAATACGCTTAAGATTATTTCCCTTTTCCCTCAGAGATAAAGCTCTATCATGGTTAGATTCCCTTCAACCCAATTCAATAACAACTTGGGATGACCTTAGAAAAGTTTTCCTTGCTAGATATTTTCCCCCAAGTAAGACTGCTCTTCTTCGAAACCTAATAACTAGATTTACCCAACACCAAGGAGAGTCGTTGTTCGAAGCCTGGGAGAGATATAAAGAACTATTAAGAGCATGCCCACATCATGGCTTAGAGAATTGGTTAATCATCCAAACCTTCTATAATGGACTTCTTTATAACACTAAAATGACCATCGACGCTGCCGCTGGTGGCGCACTGATGAACAAACCTTACCCTGAAGCTAGTGCCCTTATCGAGGATATGGCCCAAAACCATCAATCATGGGGAGTAGAACGAGCGACAGTGGAAAAGAAGGAAGCCCAAGGAGGAATACATGAGTTAAGCTCTATAGACATGATGCAGGCTAAAATGGACGCGTTGGCCCTTAGAGTCGAACATATGTGTACAACTCCGAATACTGTAGCCGCAGTTTCGCCGAATTGTGAGATATGTGGAACGCAAGGACACCAATCCGCCGAATGCAATCTGTTAAATGAGACCAACACTGAGCAAGTGAACTATACCCAAGGGAACCCATTTTCAAACACATATAACCCTGGATGGAGGAATCACCCAAACTTCTCCTACAAAAATAATAACCCTATCCAAAATACCGCACCTCCGAGACAACAAGGTTACCAAGCCCCTAGAACAAATCAACCTATGCAACCTGTACCACCTAGTCCGAGCTTTGAGGAAGTTGTAAAAGATTTTATCGTTGCTCAAAAACAACAAAACAAAGAGTTCATGAACCATAACGTCCATGTTAATGAACTGATTACCAAGTTAGGAACCAAGGTTGATCAAATCATTACTCATAATAAGATGCTTGAAACCCAGATCTCTCAGGTAGCGTTAAACCAAGCCCCACAGACTACACCTGGAGGACAGTTCCCTGGACAACCTCAACAAAACCCGAAAGGGCAAGCAAATGCCAATACTCTACGAAGTGGAACCGCTTATAAGGAACCTTTAAACCCTAGATTAAGTGAGCCCGAAACTTCTGAGAGGAATGAGGAAAAGGAACCAGAGAAGCCTGAAACCCCGGAAAGTCAAGAAAAAGGAGAAGAACCTAAAAATAAAACCTATGTACCACCTCCGCCATATAAACCACCAATACCTTACCCTCAAAGATTAAAGAAAACCCAAATCGATAATCAATATCAAAAATTCGTTAAGGTTATAGAAAAACTTCACGTAGAAATCCCCTTTACAGAAGCCATCACCCAAATACCTTCTTACGCTAAGTTTCTCAAAGACATACTTACAAATAAACGTAGACTTGAAGATCCGAAACCCTTGGAATGTAATTCTATTTCCGAAAATAGGTTAGCAAAGAAAGATAAAGATCCCGGAAATTTTTCCATTCCTTGTATTTTGGGGAATCATGTCATCGAAAAAGCTTTTCTAGACTTAGGAGCTAGTATGAGCTTAATGCCTTTAGCAGTTTGTGAGAGATTAAACTTAGGAGAATTACAACCTACTAAGATGTCACTTCAATTAGCCGATAGATCCGTTAAATACCCTATAGGCATACTTGAAGACGTCCCTGTTAGGATAGGTCAGCTGTTTATACCTATTGATTTTGTTGTCATGGACATTAAAGAAGATGACGACATACCAATCCTCCTAGGTAGACCGTTCTTATCGACTGCTGGAGCCGTAATAGATGTTAAAAAGGGAAAACTAACTTTTGAGGTAGGTGGCCAGAAGATAGAATTTATATTGTCAAAATTTCTTATGGCACCTGTGATAGGAGATGCTTGTTATGCCTTAGATATCATCGAAGAATGCATTAGGGAATTAGAACAAGAAGAAGAAACTGAATCTATAAAATTGCCGTCAACCCTTATTTTGGAAGATGACAATTATAAAACTCCTTACATTGATGATAACCTTCACGAATGTTTATCTCTTACCCCAGATCCTATGCCTTGCCCTATGAAACCGACCGTAAAACTTAAGGAACTGCCTAAAAACCTGAGATATGAATTTCTCGATGAAGATATGAACCGTCCAGTTATAGTCAGTGCTACCTTAAACCAAGAAGAAACTGATCAATTATTAGAAGTTTTACGTAGGTACCCCTCAGCCTTAGGATATAAGATCTCTGATCTAAAAGGAATAAGCCCATCCGTATGCATGCATCGGATTTTGCTTGAAGAAGATTCAAAACCTTCCAGAGAACACCAACGTAGAATAAATCCTATAATGAGTACTGTAGTTAAGACTGAAGTTCTTAAGTTACTAGAGGCAGGTATAATATATCAGATCTCGGACAGTAAATGGGTGAGTCCTGTGCATGTAGTACCTAAAAAGGGAGGCATCACAGTCGTGCAAAACGAGAAGGGCGAACCTGTAGCAAAAAGAACCGATGGAGGTTGGCGTATGTGCATAGATTATAGAAAATTAAATAAAGCAACTAGGAAGGAACATTTCCCATTACCATTCATAGACCAAATGTTGGAGCGCCTAGCCAGACACTCTTACTTTTGTTATTTAGATGGATATTCGGGATTCTTCCAAATACCTATTCATCCCGAAGATCAAGAAAAAACTACCTTTACATGTCCAGTTGGAACTTTTGCCTATAGAAGAATGCCTTTTGGACTTTGTAATGCTCCTGCAACTTTCCAACGCTGCATGATGTCTATCTTTGCTGATTATTTAGATGGAATTATGGAAGTATTTATGGACGATTTCTCAGTTTGTGGGTCAGATTTCAAAAATTGTCTTGTCAACCTTGAGAAAATCCTGGAGAGATGTGTGGAGGTAAACCTTGTGCTAAATTGGGAAAAATGTCATTTCATGGTCACCGAAGGGATTGTTTTAGGACATATAGTTTCCGAAAAAGGTATAGAGGTAGATAAAGCAAAAATAGAAGTCATAGAGAATCTAAAACCGCCGAAGACTATCAGGGAGATAAGAAGTTTTCTTGGACATGCCGGATTTTACCGACGTTTTATCAAGGATTTCTCCAAAATAACAAAGCCATTAACTGGTCTTTTAATGAAAGATGCTGAATTCATCTTCGATGAAAAATGTACTGAAGCAAGCTCTGATTTCAGCACCTATAATGAAACCCCCTGATTGGTCAGAACCGTTTGAGATAATGTGTGACGCCAGTGATTATGCTGTTGGAGCCGTTCTAGGTCAGAGAAAAGACAAAAAGTTACATGTGATTTATTATGCCAGTAGAACCCTAGACGCTGCACAGCTCAACTACGCAACAACCGAAAAAGAGCTCCTAGCTGTAGTTTTTGCAATAGACAAATTTAGATCTTATCTAGTAGGAGCCAAGATTATAGTTTATACCGACCATGCTGCCATTTGTTACTTACTAAGCAAAAAGGATGCCAAGCCTAGGTTACTTCGATGGATTCTATTACTGCAAGAGTTTGATTTGGATATCCGTGATAAGAAAGGCACTGATAATGTGGTAGCTGATCACCTATCTAGGCTAGAATACCTGAAACCTGATTCAGTACCCATAAATGACGATTTTGCCTATGATAGACTGATAGCCCAACTAGAAACTATTGAAGATGATAACCCAGACCCACATGAGCAATTTCATAAATCCTTAGCTATAAGCAATGTACCTTGGTATGCAGATTTTGTTAATTATCTAGCCGCAAACATCATACCCCCTGATCTAAACTACCACCGGAAGAAGAAGTTCTATAGTGATGTGAGAAACTTCTATTGGGACGAACCATTTCTTTTCAAGAGAGGTAAAGATGGCATTTTTCGCCGTTGTGTTCCAGAAGAAGAGGTAAATAATATAATTGAGCATTGTCATTCTGCACCCTATGGTGGACATGCAAGCACATCTAAGACCTACGCCAAGATTCTTCAAGCTGGCCTATTCTGGCCTACTATGTGGCGTGATGTCCATGCTTTCATTGTCAAGTGTGACAGATGCCAACGCATAGGAAATATTTCAAGACGTAATGAAATGCTGTTAAGAAATATCCAAGAAGTAGAACTCTTCGACGTATGGGGTATAGACTTTATGGGACCATTCCCACCATCTTTTGGAAATCAGTACATATTAGTAGCTGTTGACTACGTGTCTAAATGGATTGAAGCTATCGCCGCACCCACAAATGACACCAGAGTAGTCATCAAATTATTCAAGAATTATATATTTCCCAGGTTTGGAACCCCCCGTTTAGTCATAAGTGATGGAGGATCACACTTCATATCGAGAATATTTGATAAACTTTTAAGCAAGTATGGAGTTAAGCATAGAGTAGCAACACCATACCACCCACAGACCAATGGACAAGTGGAAGTATCTAATAGGGAGATAAAACAAATCCTCGAGAAGAATGTCTCTATATCTAGAAAGGATTGGTCACAGAAACTTCAAGAAGCATTATGGGCCTATAGAACCGCTTTCAAAACTCCTATAGGAACAACCCCTCATCAACTGGTCTATGGAAAATCATGTCACTTACCTTTTGAGTTGGAGCATAAGGCCTATTGGGCCATCAAAACTTTGAATCTGGATTACTTGACAGCTGGTGAGAAACGTATCCTTGACATCCACAAATTAGAAGAGCTCAGACAATCTGCCTACGAAAATGCCATCATATACAAAGAAAGAACAAAAGCTTGGCATGACAAAAGAATCATAAGAAGAGACTTCAAAATAGGCGATCCTGTTCTCCTGTTCGATTCTAGGTTACGACTATTTCCAGGTAAACTCCGTTCGAGATGGACTGGCCCCTTCGAAGTATCTAAGATCCTAAGATCCGGTGCTATTGAAATCAAGAACCAGACATGTAAACCATTCATCGTTAATGGACAGAGGTTGAAGCCCTACGAAGGAGGTGACATTCCAACAACATACACCTGCCATACTCTGAGTGATCCACCGTATCCTTCCAATGATGTTTAAATATCGGTCGTCGAGCTAATGACGTTAAACAAGCGCTGCATGGGAGGCAACCCATGGTTTTCTTATTTTTGTACTTTTTATTTATTTTTACTTTATTTTAATTTGTTTATTATTATTATTATGTCAGGACTAACGATTGAATGTTTTATGTGCTTTCAGGACTTGTTTGCTAACCTTGTACAGAATGCAGAACCCTGATGACATGCACGTGGCCTTTAGAGATGATGCACAAAGAGAGCGTTACTATGTTCACATGAGACGCCCTATGGCTCCTACCAGGTACCCTGACCATGACTGCATGGATGCCTTGGGGATAGAGCCAAGCGTCAGATTTTTATGCCATCAACTCCAGTGGGACCAGTTTGACTACAGGAACAACACTTATAGGAACTTGACTCTTGAGTTCCTCAGCTCATTTCATCATGACCCTTGGGCTGGACCCGATGGACTCGCTGTTTTCAGGTTGTTCGGGATTGACTACTCATTCTCTCACAAAGAGTTTGGTGACTTACTAGGTTTCCAGACTACTCCTGATGCTATTCCAGAGACTCCGATGGGGTATTTTATGAGCAGAGAAGTGGAAAAGTTTTGGACTAAAATATCAGGCGGAGGGAGCCAAGATCCTTCTACCCAGTTTTCTCAGGTAATCCACAACCCTGCATTGAGGTACTTCCAGATGATTCTAGCACATTCTTTCCTAGGTTTTCCAGATACAGAGACACTGCTAAGTGAAGAGGAGATTTTCCTACTGTTTTGTGCGACTCAGTCTCGCCCTGTTGCTTGTGGCAACTTTCTACTGAAGGGCCTTGCTAGTGTTGCCAGATCATCAGTAGGCATCATCCATGTCGGTGGGATTGTTACACAGATAGCTACTGCATTGGGTTTGTCTCGCAAGTTATTGCACCTCAGGACCTTCTGCTGCTACACCACCCTGGATATTGATTTTTGTCTTGATAGAGGACTGATGAGGAGGGCTTCCTTTGAGCCCAACATGTTTAAATTACTGATCGACGGTGAAGCGATACACTACTTTACATTACCAGATCCGCTGATGACCAGTGTCCATGATCCTGCAAATTGGAGTTATGCTCTAGAGGGTTATGGAGAGACTGTCGAAGAGCCGAAATCGCCTCCCGCCGCTGAGTACGCTCCTACACCTCTTACTCCCCGAATCACTGTTATGTCTAACAATATGTCTCTGCAGCCACCTGACCTACAAACACAGATTTATGAGCTCCGTAAGGAGACTGCCCTGCTCAAGCAGGAAGTGGCAGACTTGGAGTTACAGATGCAGGTTTCTGATCTCACTCATGCCTCAGAGGCCGATGCTCTACATCAGGCGATTGAAGAGCTTCGGAGGGAGATAGCTGAGATTCGTGGATCAAGCCAGGAAAAGAAACCTACCACATGACTCATTCTACACTGACAGCACTACCCTAGTATTTTATTTATCGCATTTCCAGACATATATTTTACTTTATTGCAGCTTTTATATTTTCATGCACTTTGAATTCCCTATATATATACATATTATGCACTAATGTTAATTTTTTCTTTTTCTTTTTTGATTTTTAATTGTTTTATTTTTGTCGTGCAAAGAAAAAAAAAATATAAGACAAAAATATTTTCATTTTTTGTCTTCACAAAAAAATGCAAGCCTCATGCCTTGAAAAGAAGAAGAAAACGCTATCCAGGCGTGATATGACAGCTAGAGAAGAAAGGTGTGATGGCCTTCTCTCTACTATTTCACAACAGTTGACGGACAACATGAGCTTCATGCAACAATCGCGATTGGTTTCGGATCGTGCTTATAGCAACGTTTGCCGTACCTTGAACGATATTTCATTAGAGCAGAACCGTCAGAGAGAGTTCAACAGCCGACACTACCAGCTTGTAGAGGCCACTCAAGGTTCCATCTTAGGTAACCTTCGAGAGGTCTGGAGTGCTCAGGCTGCTTTATCAGCACGACTCGACCGGAGGGACCAGCAACGTAGTAGATCCCGTCGTTCCAGACCATCACATCAGGACGGCGAAGGCACCAGTGCCCCTCCTCAGTAGTCTTTTTCCAGGTTACCCCCCTTATCTTATTTCGAAACATTGGGGACAATGTTCGATTTAAGTGTGGGAGGGGATTTTATTGCTTTCTGTTATTTCCCTTTTTAGTTAATTTCCTTTCAGTTATTTCCCTTTTCAGTAATTTAATTTTCTTAGATAATGCATGAGTCTGACGAGTCACCAGTATAGTGTCTTTTTAGTTCATCTTCATTTTTTCCCATTTCCTTAGCCTTACCAGAAAATTTTTTTAAAAAGAAAATAATATTGTTTCACATGTTTTTTGGGCTTTGAGACAGGTTTAGATTAGGATGTGGTGACTTAGATCAACTTTTTGAAACATCAGAACCATTTTAGCACCATTGACCTCTTGAATATAGGAATCACTCCTAAACCCCACCACCATGGCCTTTATTATCATTTAAAAAATTGTCCTAAGTAGTTTATTTTAGCAGTCAGCTCCGGCCTAAGCATGCTCTACGTAGGGGGCCGATGAATATAAGTGAATGATCCAGTACTAATAAAAAAAAAAAAAAAAAAAGAAGAAAAAAAAAAGGCAAACTCTGGTATAGGTGACCCTCACAAAGTCATTTAAACCGAAAAAAGAGAAGAAAAAAAATTTTGCCACAAAAAGAAAAAAATTGCAAGTCACCTATTGTTAGTTGGTTCAGAGGTATCTGGCACTGAACTTGGTAGGGCGGATTACGATCCGATCCCCCGCAGCTACATTTAGGCGAAATAAAAACAGGTTTACACATGCTTATGTGCCAGAAACCTTATGTTATGGATCAGAATCACTAACCGGTCACTCTACTATGAAGCATGTACGGATAACGGGCTTAATGTGATTGCGCCTGAATGAAAAGGACACAAAAAGATGAGAAGATAGGCCTAGGTATCGTGGGATGATATGGAGTGGTTAATATAGGATTGAAGTTTGTGTTTGTGTTACTATGGTACCCTTGGTTCACTTAGTTAGTATCTGTCACTGCATCCTGACTTGAACTTAGAATCCCTTTAGCCCAAAGACACGTGTTGACACCATATTTTCTTAAGCTTTAATGTTTGCTTGAGGAGAAGCAAAGGTTTAAGTGTGGGAGAATTTGATCACACTAAAATTCACCGTATTTCTGACTCCGATTTCGCATGCATTCTTAGCTTTTATTGTTGTTTTGCTTTGTTATTGCTTTGTTTTCTTATGTTTTCAGGTTTTTATAATAATCGGAGCTTGAATCGGGAAAAGGAGCGAAAAAGGAGTGAAAACGGACGAAAACCTAGAAATTCAGCGTTCTGCACTTACGGCACCCACCGTGGCGGGCGCCATGGGGTTAGCCATGACGTGGCCACGTCTCAAGACCACTCCTCAACCTCCAAGACCCACGTTCCCCACTCCATCATCCCCTGTAGGGACCATGGCGGGCGCCATAGGCCTGTGGCGGGCGCCACAAGGCCAAAATCAGTAACCTCCACTTTTTAGTGGAGGGGCGTCCCGGTCATTTCATGCTTTCAGTTTTTCCTATAAATAGGACCTTAGATTTTCGTTTTTCTTCATCCAGAATTAGAATTCTCTAGGCATATATCAGTTATAAAGCAGTTGCCATTCCACATCGGGGTGCCTCTGCAATCGAGTGATCGAGTCTGTAATCTGTCTGTGGTTCGAGTTTTGGAGCACTCTGGAGGAAGTTAATCCTGCCGCCATTTTAATTCAAGTTCGTATTTTACTTTCATTTATTTTCTGCATTGCTTTACTTTTGTTTATTTCCCGCACTCGCACTTTACTTTGTTTATTTCCCGCACTCGCACTTTACTTTGTTTATTTCCCGCACTCGCACTTTACTTTGTTTATTTCCCGCACTTGCACATTTACTTTGTTTATTATCCGCACTCGCTTTAAATTACTTTTATGAAAAATTATAAAAAGAATCTTTACTTTATCATGTCTAACTAATTCCATAAAGGTTAGAATGTAAAGATCGTAATTAAACCAGTAATCAGTATAATTGTTCGTGGAAACACCTAAGGGCTATTTTATCTTTCAATTCAAGTAATTGTTTTTAACTATTTCAAAAACAGCCAAAAGCGCTTTGTCTAGTTTATTAGGAGTTTTTAGATTAAAAAGAAAGGAGATTTTAAAACGACTTTTGAACGCGTTAAAGAAGTTTGGAGTCTGGTTCGTGAGAACCTCTTTTTGCTAAGAAATCCAGGTTAAAGTACTTTTCAACTTAGTTAAGATACTATATTTCTTAAAAATAGGTTTACTACTCTAACGCAGTACGCACCTTTTTATCCGTGACAATAGGAGGGGTTGATTAGAGAGTACAACTCGGTTCTGAATACGCGAAAGCGACAGTTCCTGTTAAATTAGTTCTTTTCAAAGAAGAAAACATTGCCCATAAGTAGTTCCACTAACAAGTACTGGATTATCATTGATTACGTGAATTACATTCGAGCCTGTCCTTTATCTATTATTTAAAATTATAATTTTATTTACCATTGCACCCTTATTAAAACCCTTAAAAATAGTTGCCTTAGATAAGCACCATAACAACAGGTACGATAGATTGACACTTGGTCTCTGTGGATTCGATAATCTTTTATATTACTTTGACGTGATTCGTACACTTGCGAAAAACACGCATCAAGTTTTTGGCGCCGTTGCCGGGGACCAATATCGTCAAATTTCATTACCTTGTAGTTATACCGTTTAGACTAAGGTTGTTACCCACCGGTCAATGCGAAAGACTCGCAGTGCCGGAAGTTTAGTAGACCCTCTAGCTGAACCTGAACGTTACGCTCGCGCACGTTTGTTTTTCCATAGGAATAGGAGAGCTATGGCCGAAGATCAAAACCAAAGACCTCTTAAGGACTTCGCCCAACCATCAAACGAGGAACCTAGTTCCAGTATAGTAAACCCCGCTATCCCAGCCAATAATTTTGAACTTAAACCATCCCTGCTGCAATTAGTGCAACAGAGACAATTCGCAGGTCTCGCTACTGATAACCCAAACCAACATTTAAAAAACTTTCTTCAGTTAGCAGACACCTTTAAAACCAATGGAGCTTCTCCTGAGGCAATACGCTTAAGATTATTTCCCTTTTCCCTCAGAGATAAAGCTCTATCATGGTTAGATTCCCTTCCACCCAATTCAATAACAACTTGGGATGACCTTAGAAAAGTTTTCCTTGCTAGATATTTTCCCCCAAGTAAGACTGCTCTTCTTCGAAACCTAATAACTAGATTTACCCAACACCAAGGAGAGTCGTTGTTCGAAGCCTGGGAGAGATATAAAGAACTATTAAGAGCATGCCCACATCATGGCTTAGAGAATTGGTTAATCATCCAAACCTTCTATAATGGACTTCTTTATAACACTAAAATGACCATCGACGCTGCCGCTGGTGGCGCACTGATGAACAAACCTTACCCTGAAGCTAGTGCCCTTATCGAGGATATGGCCCAAAACCATCAATCATGGGGAGTAGAACGAGCGATAGTGGAAAAGAAGGAAGCCCAAGGAGGAATACATGAGTTAAGCTCTATAGACATGATGCAGGCTAAAATGGACGCGTTGGCCCTTAGAGTCGAACATATGTGTACAACTCCGAATACTGTAGCCGCAATTTCGCCGAATTGTGAGATATGTGGAACGCAAGGACACCAATCCGCCGAATGCAATCTGTTAAATGAGACCAACACTGAGCAAGTGAACTATACCCAAGGGAACCCATTTTCAAACACATATAACCCTGGATGGAGGAATCACCCAAACTTCTCCTACAAAAATAATAACCCTATCCAAAATACCGCACCTCCGAGACAACAAGGTTACCAAGCCCCTAGAACAAATCAACCTATGCAACCTGTACCACCTAGTCCGAGCTTTGAGGAAGTTGTAAAAGATTTTATCGTTGCTCAAAAACAACAAAACAAAGAGTTCATGAACCATAACGTCCATGTTAACGAACTGATTACCAAGTTAGGAACCAAGGTTGATCAAATCATTACTCATAATAAGATGCTTGAAACCCAGATCTCTCAGGTAGCGTTAAACCAAGCCCCACAGACTACACCTGGAGGACAGTTCCCTGGACAACCTCAACAAAACCCGAAAGGGCAAGCAAATGCCATTACTCTACGACGTGGAACCGCTTATAAGGAACCTTTAAACCCTAGATTAAGTGAGCCCGAAACTTCTGAGAGGAATGAGGAAAAGGAACCAGAGAAGCCTGAAACCCCGGAAAGTCAAGAAAAAGGAGAAGAACCTAAAAATAAAACCTATGTACCACCTCCGCCATATAAACCACCAATACCTTACCCTCAAAGATTAAAGAAAACCCAAATCGATAATCAATATCAAAAATTCGTTAAGGTTATAGAAAAACTTCACGTAGAATTCCCCTTTACAGAAGCCATCACCCAAATACCTTCTTACGCTAAGTTTCTCAAAGACATACTTACAAATAAACGTAGACTTGAAGATCCGAAACCCTTGGAATGTAATTCTATTTCCGAAAATAGGTTAGCAAAGAAAGATAAAGATCCCGGAAATTTTTCCATTCCTTGTATTTTGGGGAATCATGTCATCGAAAAAGCTTTTCTAGACTTAGGAGCTAGTATGAGCTTAATGCCTTTAGCAGTTTGTGAGAGATTAAACTTAGGAGAATTACAACCTACTATTATGTCACTTCAATTAGCCGATAGATCCGTTAAATACCCTATAGGCATACTTGAAGACGTCCCTGTTAGGATAGGTCAGCTGTTTATACCTACTGATTTTGTTGTCATGGACATTAAAGAAGATGACGACATACCAATCCTCCTAGGTAGACCGTTCTTATCGACTGCTGGAGCCGTAATAGATGTTAAAAAGGGAAAACTAACTTTTGAGGTAGGTGGCCAGAAGATAGAATTTATATTGTCAAAATTTCTTATGGCACCTGTGATAGGAGATGCTTGTTATGCCTTAGATATCATCGAAGAATGCATTAGGGAATTAGAACAAGAAGAAGAAACTGAATCTATAAAATTGCCGTCAACCCTTATTTTGGAAGATGACAATTATAAAACTCCTTACATTGATGATAACCTTCACGAATGTTTATCTCTTACCCCAGATCCTATGCCTTGCCCTATGAAACCGACCGTAAAACCTAAGGAACTGCCTAAAAACCTGAGATATGAATTTCTCGATGAAGATATGAACCGTCCAGTTATAGTCAGTGCTACCTTAAACCAAGAAGAAACTGATCAATTATTAGAAGTTTTACGTAGGTACCCCTCAGCCTTAGGATATAAGATCTCTGATCTAAAAGGAATAAGCCCATCCGTATGCATGCATCGGATTTTGCTTGAAGAAGATTCAAAACCTTCCAGAGAACACCAACGTAGAATAAATCCTATAATGAGTACTGTAGTTAAGACTGAAGTTCTTAAGTTACTAGAGGCAGGTATAATATATCAGATCTCGGACAGTAAATGGGTGAGTCCTGTGCATGTAGTACCTAAAAAGGGAGGCATCACAGTCGTGCAAAACGAGAAGGGCGAACCTGTAGCAAAAAGAACCGATGGAGGTTGGCGTATGTGCATAGATTATAGAAAATTAAATAAAGCAACTAGGAAGGACCATTTCCCATTACCATTCATAGACCAAATGTTGGAGCGCCTAGCCAGACACTCTTACTTTTGTTATTTAGATGGATATTCGGGATTCTTCCAAATACCTATTCATCCCGAAGATCAAGAAAAAACTACCTTTACATGCCCAGTTGGAACTTTTGCCTATAGAAGAATGCCTTTTGGACTTTGTAATGCTCCTGCAACTTTCCAACGCTGCATGATGTCTATCTTTGCTGATTATTTAGATGGAATTATGGAAGTATTTATGGACGATTTCTCAGTTTGTGGGTCAGATTTCAAAAATTGTCTTGTCAACCTTGAGAAAATCCTGGAGAGATGTGTGGAGGTAAACCTTGTGCTAAATTGGGAAAAATGTCATTTCATGGTCACCGAAGGGATTGTTTTAGGACATATAGTTTCCGAAAAAGGTATAGAGGTAGATAAAGAAAAAATAGAAGTCATAGAGAATCTAAAACCGCCGAAGACTATCAGGGAGATAAGAAGTTTTCTTGGACATGCCGGATTTTACCGACGTTTTATCAAGGATTTCTCCAAAATAACAAAGCCATTAACTGGTCTTTTAATGAAAGATGCTGAATTCATCTTCGATGAAAAATGTACTGAAGCATTTAATCTTCTGAAGCAAGCTCTGATTTCAGCACCTATAATGAAACCCCCTGATTGGTCAGAACCGTTTGAGATAATGTGTGACGCCAGTGATTATGCTGTTGGAGCCGTTCTAGGTCAGAGAAAAGACAAAAAGTTACATGTGATTTATTATGCCAGTAGAACCCTAGACGCTGCACAGCTCAACTACGCAACAACCGAAAAAGAGCTCCTAGCTGTAGTTTTTGCAATAGACAAATTTAGATCTTATCTAGTAGGAGCCAAGATTATAGTTTATACCGACCATGCTGCCATTCGTTACTTACTAAGCAAAAAGGATGCCAAGCCTAGGTTACTTCGATGGATTCTATTACTGCAAGAGTTTGATTTGGATATCCGTGATAAGAAAGGAACTGATAATGTGGTAGCTGATCACCTATCTAGGCTAGAATACCTGAAACCTGATTCAGTACCCATAAATGACGATTTTGCCTATGATAGACTGATAGCCCAACTAGAAACTATTGAAGATGATAACCCAGACCCACATGAGCAATTTCATAAATCCTTAGCTATAAGCAATGTACCTTGGTATGCAGATTTTGTTAATTATCTAGCCGCAAACATCATACCCCCTGATCTAAACTACCACCGGAAGAAGAAGTTCTATAGTGATGTGAGAAACTTCTATTGGGACGAACCATTTCTTTTCAAGAGAGGTAAAGATGGCATTTTTCGCCGTTGTGTTCCAGAAGAAGAGGTAAATAATATAATTGAGCATTGTCATTCTGCACCCTATGGTGGACATGCAAGCACATCTAAGACCTACGCCAAGATTCTTCAAGCTGGCCTATTCTGGCCTACTATGTGGCGTGATGTCCATGCTTTCATTGTCAAGTGTGACAGATGCCAACGCACAGGAAATATTTCAAGACGTAATGAAATGCCGTTAAGAAATATCCAAGAAGTAGAACTCTTCGACGTATGGGGTATAGACTTTATGGGACCATTCCCACCATCTTTTGGAAATCAGTACATATTAGTAGCTGTTGACTACGTGTCTAAATGGATTGAAGCTATCGCCGCACCCACAAATGACACCAGAGTAGTCATCAAATTATTCAAGAATTATATATTTCCCAGGTTTGGAACCCCCCGTTTAGTCATAAGTGATGGAGGATCACACTTCATATCGAGAATATTTGATAAACTTTTAAGCAAGTATGGAGTTAAGCATAGAGTAGCAACACCATACCACCCACAGACCAATGGACAAGTGGAAGTATCTAATAGGGAGATAAAACAAATCCTCGAGAAGACTGTCTCTATATCTAGAAAGGATTGGTCACAGAAACTTCAAGAAGCATTATGGGCCTATAGAACCGCTTTCAAAACTCCTATAGGAACAACCCCTTATCAACTGGTCTATGGAAAATCATGTCACTTACCTTTTGAGTTGGAGCATAAGGCCTATTGGGCCATCAAAACTTTGAATATGGATTACTTGACAGCTGGTGAGAAACGTATCCTTGACATCCACAAATTAGAAGAGCTCAGACAATCTGCCTACGAAAATGCCATCATATACAAAGAAAGAACAAAAGCTTGGCATGACAAAAGAATCATAAGAAGAGACTTCAAAATAGGCGATCCTGTTCTCCTGTTCGATTCTAGGTTACGACTATTTCCAGGTAAACTTCGTTCGAGATGGACTGGCCCCTTCGAAGTATCTAAGATCCTAAGATCCGGTGCTATTGAAATCAAGAACCAGACATGTAAACCATTCATCGTTAATGGACAGAGGTTGAATCCCTACGAAGGAGGTGACATTCCAACAACATACACCTGCCATACTCTGAGTGATCCACCGTATCCTTCCAATGATGTTTAAATATCGGTCGTCGAGCTAATGACGTTAAACAAGCGCTGCATGGGAGGCAACCCATGGTTTTCTTATTTTTGTACTTTTTATTTATTTTTACTTTATTTTAATTTGTTTATTATTATTATTATGTCAGGACTAACGATTGAATGTTTTATGTGCTTTCAGGACTTGTTTGCTAACCTTGTACAGAATGCAGAACCCTGATGACATGCACGTGGCCTTTAGAGATGATGCACAGAGAGAGCGTTACTATGTTCACATGAGACGCCCTATGGCTCCTACCAGGTACCCTGACCATGACTGCATGGATGCCTTGGGGATAGAGCCAAGCGTCAGATTTTTATGCCATCAACTCCAGTGGGACCAGTTTGACTACAGGAACAACACTTATAGGAACTTGACTCTTGAGTTCCTCAGCTCATTTCATCATGACCCTTGGGCTGGACCCGATGGACTCACTGTTTTCAGGTTGTTCGGGATTGACTACTCATTCTCTCACAAAGAGTTTGGTGACTTACTAGGTCTCCAGACTACTCCTGATGCTATTCCAGAGACTCCGATGGGGTATTTTATGAGTAGAGAAGTGGAAAAGTTTTGGACTAAAATATCAGGCGGAGGGAGCCAAGATCCTTCTACCCAGTTTTCTCAGGTAATCCACAACCCTGCATTGAGGTACTTCCAGATGATTCTAGCACATTCTTTCCTAGGTTTTCCAGATACAGAGACACTGCTAAGTGAAGAGGAGATTTTCCTACTGTTTTGTGTGACTCAGTCTCGCCCTGTTGCTTGTGGCAACTTTCTACTGAAGGGCCTTGCTAGTGTTGCCAGATCATCAGTAGGCATCATCCATGTCGGTGGGATTGTTACACAGATAGCTACTGCATTGGGTTTGTCTCGCAAGTTATTGCACCTCAGGACCTTCTGCTGCTACACCACCCTGGATATTGATTTTTGTCTTGATAGAGGACTGATGAGGAGGGCTTCCTTTGAGCCCAACATGTTTAAATTACTGATCGACGGTGAAGCGATACACTACTTTACATTACCAGATCCGCTGATGACCAGTGTCCATGATCCTGCAAATTGGAGTTATGCTCTAGAGGGTTATGGAGAGACTGTCGAAGAGCCGAAATCGCCTCCCGCCGCTGAGTACGCTCCTACACCTCTTACTCCCCGAATCACTGTTATGTCTAACAATATGTCTCTGCAGCCACCTGACCTACAAACACAGATTTATAAGCTCCGTAAGGAGACTACCCTGCTTAAGCAGGAAGTGGCAGACTTGGAGTTACAGATGCAGGTTTCTGATCTCACTCATGCCTCAGAGGCCGATGCTCTACATCAGGCGATTGAAGAGCTTCGGAGGGAGATAGCTGAGATTCGTGGATCAAGCCAGGAAAAGAAACCTACCACATGACTCATTCTACACTGACAGCACTACCCTAGTATTTTATTTATCGCATTTCCAGACATATATTTTACTTTATTGCAGCTTTTATATTTTCATGCACTTTGAATTCCCTATATATATACATATTATGCACTAATGTTAATTTTTTCTTTTTCTTTTTTGATTTTTAATTGTTTTATTTTTGTCGTGCAAAGAAAAAAAAAATATAAGACAAAAATATTTTCATTTTTTGTCTTCACAAAAAAATGCAAGCCTCATGCCTTGAAAAGAAGAAGAAAACGCTATCCAGGCGTGATATGACAGCTAGAGAAGAAAGGCGTGATGGCCTTCTCTCTACTATTTCACAACAGCTGACGGACAACATGAGCTTCATGCAACAATCGCGATTGGTTTCGGATCGTGCTTATAGCAACGTTTGCCGTACCTTGAACGATATTTCATTAGAGCAGAACCGTCAGAGAGAGTTCAACAGCCGACACTACCAGCTTGTAGAGGCCACTCAAGGTTCCATCTTAGGTAACCTTCGAGAGGTCCGGAGTGCTCAGGCTGCTTTATCAGCACGACTCGACCGGAGGGACCAACAATGTAGTAGATCCCGTCGTTCCAGACCATCACATCAGGACGGCGAAGGCACCAGTGCCCCTCCTCAGTAGTCTTTTTCCAGGTTACCCCCCTTATCTTATTTCGAAACATTGGGGACAATGTTCGATTTAAGTGTGGGAGGGGATTTTATTGCTTTCTGTTATTTCCCTTTTTAGTTAATTTCCTTTCAGTTATTTCCCTTTTCAGTAATTTAATTTTCTTAGATAATGCATGAGTCTGACGAGTCACCAGTATAGTGTCTTTTTAGTTCATCTTCATTTTTTCCCATTTCCTTAGCCTTACCAGAAAAAAATTTTAAAAAGAAAATAATGTTGTTTCACATGTTTTTTGGGCTTTGAGACAGATTTAGATTAGGATGTGGTGACTTAGATCAACTTTTTGAAACATCAGAACCATTTTAGCACCATTGACCTCTTGAATATAGGAATCACTCCTAAACCCCACCACCATGGCCTTTATTATCATTTAAAAAATTGTCCTAAGTAGTTTATTTTAGCAGTCAGCTCCGGCCTAAGCATGCTCTACGTAGGGGGCCGATGAATATAAGTGAATGATCCAGTACTAATAAAAAAAAAAAAAAAAAAGAAGTAAAAAAAAAAGGCAAACTCTGGTATAGGTGACCCTCACAAAGTCATTTAAACCGAAAAAAGAGAAGAAAAAAAATTTTGCCACAAAAAGAAAAAAATTGCAAGTCATCTATTGTTAGTTGGTTCAGAGGTATCTGGCACTGAACTTGGTAGGGCGGATTACGATCCGATCCCCCGCAGCTACATTTAGGCGAAATAAAAACAGGTTTACACATGCTTATGTGCCAGAAACCTTATGTTATGGATCAGAATCACTAACCGGTCACTCTACTATGAAGCATGTACGGATAACGGGCTTAATGTGATTGCGCCTGAATGAAAAGGACACAAAAAGATGAGAAGATAGGCCTAGGTATCGTGGGATGATATGGAGTGGTTAATATAGGATTGAAGTTTGTATTTGTGTTACTATGGTACCCTTGGTTCACTTAGTTAGTATCTGTCACTGCATCCTGACTTGAACTTAGAATCCCTTTAGCCCAAAGACACGTGTTGACACCATATTTTCTTAAGCTTTAATGTTTGCTTGAGGACAAGCAAAGGTTTAAGTGTGGGAGAATTTGATCACACTAAAATTCACCGTATTTCTGACTCCGATTTCGCATGCATTCTTAGCTTTTATTGTTGTTTTGCTTTGTTATTGCTTTGTTTTCTTATGTTTTCAGGTTTTTATAATAATCGGAGCTTGAATCGGGAAAAGGAGCGAAAAAGGAGTGAAAACGGACGAAAACCTAGAAATTCAGCGTTCTGCACTTACGGCACCCACCGTGGCGGGCGCCATGGGGTTAGCCATGACGTGGCCACGTCTCAAGACCACTCCTCAACCTCCAAGACCCACGTTCCCCACTCCATCATCCCCTGTAGGGACCATGGCGGGCGCCATAGGCCTGTGGCGGGCGCCACAAGGCCAAAATCAGTAACCTCCACTTTTTAGTGGAGAGGCGTCCCGGTCATTTCATGCTTTCAGTTTTTCCTATAAATAGGACCTTAGATTTTCGTTTTTCTTCATCCAGAATTAGAATTCTCTAGGCATATATCAGTTATAAAGCAGTTGCCATTCCACATCGGGGTGCCTCTGCAATCGAGTGATCGAGTCTGTAATCTGTCTGTGGTTCGAGTTTTGGAGCACTCTGGAGGAAGTTAATCCTGCCGCCATTTTAATTCAAGTTCGTATTTTACTTTCATTTATTTTCTGCATTGCTTTACTTTTGTTTATTTCCCGCACTCTCACTTTACTTTGTTTATTTCCCGCACTCGCACTTTACTTTGTTTATTTCCCGCACTCGCACTTTACTTTGTTTATTTCCCGCACTCGCACTTTACTTTGTTTATTTCCCGCACTCGCACATTTACTTTGTTTATTATCCGCACTCGCTTTAAATTACTTTTATGAAAAATTATAAAAAGAATCTTTACTTTATCATGTCTAACTAATTCCATAAAGGTTAGAATGTAAGGATCGTAATTAAACCAGTAATCAGTATAATTGTTCGTGGAAACACCTAAGGGCTATTTTATCTTTCAATTCAAGTAATTGTTTTTAACTATTTCAAAAACAGCCAAAAGCGCTTTGTCTAGTTTATTAGGAGTTTTTAGATTAAAAAGAAAGGAGATTTTAAAACGACTTTTGAACGCGTTAAAGAAGTTTGGAGTCTGGTTCGTGAGAACCTCTTTTTGCTAAGAAATCCAGGTTAAAGTACTTTTCAACTTAGTTAAGATACTATATTTCTTAAAAATAGGTTTACTACTCTAACGCAGTACGCACCTTTTTATCCGTGACAATAGGAGGGGTTGATTAGAGAGTACAACTCGGTTCTGAATACGCGAAAGCGACAGTTCCTGTTAAATTAGTTCTTTTCAAAGAAGAAAACATTGCCCATAAGTAGTTCCACTAACAAGTACTGGATTATCATTGATTACGTGAATTACATTCGAGCCTGTCCTTTATCTATTATTTAAAATTATAATTTTATTTACCATTGCACCCTTATTAAAACCCTTAAAAATAGTTGCCTTAGATAAGCACCATAACAACAGGTACGATAGATTGACACTTGGTCTCTGTGGATTCGATAATCTTTTATATTACTTTGACGTGATTCGTACACTTGCGAAAAACACGCATCAGCTATTATTCGAGGATAATAGTTCACTTTTTGAGCTTACTGATTGAGGTCAGTTTGTCTCTTTTGCAAAGTCTGTCCGAGGTCAGTCTTTGTTGTTGATGGTTATCGCCTGCGGCCGGTATACTATCGTATTTCTATTCGAGGATGGTTTTTAGTATTGGATCCGAGGATCCCGTGTGAGTTGTCATTCGAGGATGGCATTCTTCCCAGCATATTTCCACCTGGTTCTTTCCCCGCTACCTATTCAGAGGTCAAAATCAAAAATACATAAATAAATAAATGGGCAGTTGGCATTTCTGTTGCCCTCAGTGTGCAAATTTTCAGGTTTTATTCGAGTATTCAATCACTCCATACCTTGAACGTCTAAAAGCTGTTGCAATTATCCATTCAAGTCTGCAGATGATTGAATAGGGGCTGCTGTAATACCTCAAAATTTGCCCTCTCATTTTCATGCCATTTAGCATATCCTTTCATACATTGCATTGCATTTAGATCACAATTGCATTATAAACATACATGAACATACATCTCCATTTGAGCTTTCACAGGTTGCGACTAGCCTTTATTTCTTCATGCGGCACGTGCACAATAATCTCAGAAGAAGCCAAAAGTTCTCGGTTGATTCAGAGGAGTTTAAGCTGAATATCAGTTTTATGGTGCAGTTTGCAAAAGTTGTAACTTATGCTCGGAAACTTATTTTGGCTTGAAACTCAATAGTTTAAACTGTTTCGGTATTCTCTACAACTTTTGTGTTCGGCTCGGAGGCCAATTCATCAAGGAAAATGGCGGGAATTATTTGTTTTTGAAATTTCGGTTTCGCCGATTAACTGTGCTAGCGGTATTCAAGAGTTCGTAACTTCTGATTGGGTCAACAAGTCTGAGCGATTCATATGCCAAAAGTTCCGTCTTGATATCCTTTCATACTTTTGGGTTTTGGCCGAGAACTAATTCTTTGAAGAAGATCTCAGAATGTGCGAGTCTTTAGAGTCGACATAGTAAAAAACAGTGCTGAACCGGTGAGTTTTGAACACTAAAAAATTCATAACTCTTGGATCGTTTATCGAATTGATATCGTTTCGGTGCCTAAAATTCCGTTTAGATGTTATCTTCATTATGTGAATTCAGTTTTGGTTCGGTCCAAGCGGAAGGATCTCGAAAATGCGAATTACCAATAAGGTTCTTTGATGCACTACATTGTCTGTCAGATTTTGTAAAATTCATAACTCGGTCAATTTTCATCGGATTGCACCCGTTCTTGAAGCGTTGGTTCAAAAATTTTATCCTCTTCAAGTTCAAAGACAAATGCGAGTTTGAACGTTGCTCCAAAGATTATCGTTTTGGTTTATTTCACAAAACTGAAGTGTTGAACCGAAGAAAAATGCTGAAAGTGGTTTCACGAGAAAATTCATATCTCCCTCGTCGTTTGTCCGGTTGAGCTTAGATTTTAACACCAGGTCACTGACTCATAGAACTACAACTTTGATGACAAAGTCGAGTCAAGATTATGCTCCAAAGAGGTTGGCCTCGTCACATTTTCGAGTAGCGGACACCAAATAAGCCGAAAAAATAACTTATTCAGTGACGTCTTGCAGCTTAAACGTATCGATCGCACTCGATTTTGATCGTATGACGTCCGTTATTTTTGTGTTGCATCTATGATTCAGAGGCAGACGATATTGTGGAAGGCTCAGAGTCGAAATTTCTTGCCGAAGATATTGTTATTTTCACTTAAGCCGAAATTCCACCTTTTGCCTTTCATTTTACACTCCATTATATATTCTTTTGACCCACAATTTGTCTCATAACTTCAATCATAATTTACAAACACCAAAAAACTCTCACAAACTCTCTCTAAAGGATCAAAGTTCATTCTCTCAATTCTTTCTCAAGAACACAACAACAACTTCATCAAGAACTCAAGAACACAACAATTCCGATCAAGCTTCCGGTAGCCGAGCCGCCACGAACCACCACCTCCGGTTAACTTCACCACCGTAAGACCACCATCTTCCGCCACCGGCAGCCGTGCGGCCTCTCCTCCTCTCCTCCGTTCTTGATTGCATCTCACTTCCTTCGGATTCGCAATTTCTTCGTCGATTCTTCATTCGGTAAGCTTCTTAAACTTTAATTCATGAATAATTGTTGAATTGTTTCTTGAATTGAATTTTGAAGTTGAATTAATCTTGTGGAGATTATGTGCATTGATTCATGATTTGATTATTGATTGATTCTTGATTAATTTATCCTAATAATTGTTGTGGTGCATGATTGAAAAGGCTTGGTAAAGTTGACATAGAATAATCGGTGAATGTTAGGTGTTTGACAAAATTCCTAAGAGAGCTAATTATTATAACTTGATATTGATTGAAGTGCTTGACTTTTAAATTCATGCTTGTTTTAATGTGCAAATTTGAAATAGGATAGGTTGAGGCTTAATTGTTGATGTTGTTCATGTGTCGCGTGTCGAGAATATGTTTGGGTCGTAACTTCCTAACCGTAGCGCGTTTTTGCGAATGTGAATAGTGTAAATTGACTTTGTTGATTATTCCGGAGCCATTGGTAAACTTTTTAGTCGATTTTGGACAATTTTTTCCGGCTATTTTGCTACTGCCAGCCGACGAAATCGGCCAAAAAGTATCACTTCCAAGCGGAATTTTCAAAAACCGATTGCATATTTGAATCCGTTGGCACGTTTGCAAGTTACCATGCGATTTTCGTTCAATTCCGAGTCGGTGATTTTTGACGTTTTTTTTCGTTTTAAGGCTTTTTAAGTTCGGTTTGGTGCGATTTTGATGCATTGATCTTATTTTGACTTGTAATTATGTTTGTTGATCATTTTCCATTCATTGCATGTAAATTTGTTCGATTCCGGTTTGAGTTTGCATGTTGTTTATGTTAGAGCATAAGTGCTGCCCCGTTTTGAAACATAAATTTCAATGCATGTCCATGACTCATACATTCATCTTTCTATTTGATTTTGAGTTGTGAGACATAGGTGTAACTTCCGGTTGCACCTCTTTTTGGTTTCTAATGCGTTTGTTGAGTTCATGCAAGGTTCTCGCAAAGTCTTAGCGACGGTCGTTTGGTTGGTATTCCACTTTATTTGTGGGATACCTTTGGATTCAAATGATATTTTGTGTCGTTGTTTTTGTTTCGATTATGGGAGATCTTCACCAAGCAATTATATAAGATGAACATTTATTTTGCTCATGGGAGATTACAAGGCTTGACTTGAAGTTTTTTTTGGATTTCTTTTATGTGAAAGAATCGGCACTTCGATCAAGTAAGTAATTTCAAGCTTTTTCGGCTTTTAAGCATCATTATAGTTGTATGCGGCTTAGGACCATGTAACTTAAGGTGCATATTGAGCCCTCCCACCTGAGGCATTGGATATATTTGTGATGTATGTTGGTTTGTGTCGATTTCGGAGCTTAGGGATTAGGTTACGAACCATTAGGATCGATTCCTTTCACTTCCCTTTAAAATCCACTTTTTTGCCCGTTTCGTCGCAATTATTAAAAATAGTTTTAGGTGGGATAAAATTCTGGAAAAATTCATGAGTGATCCTCATCCTCTTAATTAATTTGTCATATTTTTTGTTTCCAGATTTGGGTGGTTTTAATAATTAATTTGGATTTTAGATCATAAGCTGTCCCAAAAAGGAAGGTTTTGGCATAAGGGACCGAAATCGATTTTTCTCCATAGGTTTGAGACCTATTTTTTGTGTGTGATTAATCACTGTAATTTGTAACATTTTATGCTTATTAGGCATTTTTTTCATAATTTTTAGTGCCCTTTTTGATCCACTTTGTGGAGTTGTTTTTTGGTGATCATACTTTGTTACCTTGCTAGTCAAGGAATTGTTTTGGCACTTTGGTGCATAATTTTGTAGAATCCTTTTGGACCATGTAAGATAATCACTATATTATTCCAGGGATTTAAGTTCATAATTTTTAAAGGCTTTTTGCTATTTTTCCATGCCACATAGATCCTAGGTTGATTCATGTGTTTATGTGTCGCATAACCTAAGTGTTAAGAAGGCATTCATGCCATTTGATTGAGGAACTTTTTGGTAGCTTTTAAGAGTTGATTATAGGTCATTTGTATGTCTTTAATTCCAGTCATAGGTCATTTTTTGAACCATGCTCATTTGGTTTGTTGGTGCTTTAAAGTGCATACTTATGTGAATTAACTTTAACCTAAAATAGATTCTCTTCTCCTCTAAATAATAACTTGAATTATGTGCAAATCATTAATGCCTATTCATGAATTCTCATTGCATTTCACATCTTGTATGCTACTGACCCATAATCATTTCATTCATATTCACATGCTATTCTTCCTTAGTTTGCATCATTTGCGATCTTATGCGATGTTTGTTCCATTTCATCTCACATCTTCTTCTCATTGCTCCATATGCCTAATCCATTGCATCCATGATTGTATATTCATGCATCCTCATTCATAAGTATTCACTACTGACTTTTATGTTCATTTCATGTATTAATTCATGTTTGTAAGCCATACGCATTCATACTTCATCCATAAACCCTAACTTGCATTTAGGTGAACTTAGGTGAACTTTTTGTACATAGTTTGACATAGTTTGACCTTGTGAGGTATCCTAGCATACTTAGGGACCTATAGCATGTAGCTACCGACTTTAGAAGTCATGTGACCTTTATGTACCTTCACCTTTAGACTTAGGTCTTATTTTGAACCCTAGTTCCATTCTAGGACGTTTATGGTACTTAATCGCTTTCATGCTTTGATTTTACTTTCAATATGCATTGTCATGCTAACTTTTGTTTTGTAGGGGGGAAGATTGAGGTAAGTCTCACTTCATTCCTATCTCTTATGCATTATAGTTGTGTTTTCCTTAGCACTTGGTGCTTGCTTATAGGTGTTCCCTTTCTTTAGAAACAACTTACCTTCCTTAGGAAGTAAGTTGATTTCTAAGTTCTCTTTTCTTCTTTTCTCTTTTCTCATTAGGATTAGAAAACCTCATTAACCATAGGACCTCTCTTGTAAATAAATCAATAAAATTAGGGTTGTGTCTTAGTCCCCCTTAGTTTTTCCCTTTTTGCAACTTGAGTCATTCTTTCTCATCTTCAAACAAAATTAAAAAAAAACAATTAACAAATAAATGAAAGGATCCTTTGTGTATAGCCTTATTCCATGAAGCACTTGCATTCATTCCATCTTGGAGTGGTGTAAGCTTGTCTATCATGATGCACAAGTCTCATCAAGGGGTTGTTTCACAAAGAAAAACTTAAAAGACACTTCTTCACTAAAGAAACAAAAACACTTAATAAAGTTCAACAAGCTAGTGAACTTAAGCCCTAATCCTAGGAAACCAGTCTTGGATAAATTCTCCTTGCTGGGTATGCTTGTTCTATTATTCCATCTTGGAATGTAGAGGCAAGTGTATATTCCATGGAAAAGAGTTTGAATTCACTTCCTTGGGCCAAATTCATATAAAAACTCTTAAAGTACAAAAAAACAAACAATAAGCGACTATCCTGCGGGAACTTCTCTTCTCATCTCATTCACTCACAACGCGAACTCGCGACGACTTGTCACACATGCAAGACGGTAAACGCACTCGTACCAGACGAGCCTGCAACACCTGAGCATAGACACACGCAGTTCCAGCTGTAAAAAACACAAACAAATAGTTCCCGCCTTAGTTAGGCGAACTACGTCGACTCTGATCCTCATTATCCCAGTGAGGTACGTAGGCAGCGGGGTAGGGCCCGTTCGAGCACACTCTTTATTTTCCCTACATTTTTCCCATTCTTTCTTTTTATTCTTTTTAATTCCTTTCTCATTTCCATTCCCTTTGTTCCAGTTAGCGGTTTTATTCAGCAGCAGTTATACTTTTATCACCCTTTGAAACAAACAAGCAAGCGTGGATCCCGTCGGGTACGACGGACGATCTGGGGTGCTAATACCTTCCCAGGTCGTAACCGACTCCCGAACTCAGATCTTTGGTTCGCAGGACCTTGTCCTTTCCTTATTCCTCAGGTTTGTGCAACATTACCTTTCCCATTCCTTTGGGATAAAAATGTCTGGCTGGCGACTCTAACCTTTCCGCGCCACTTTCGCGTTTGTACTGGGATGAAAATCCCGGGAGCGACAGAAGGTTGTCGGGTGGATGACTCAGGAATGTCCTGGACAGGCTCAGCTGCATCCATGGTGTCTTGCATCTCGTCCACTGGTGGATCGGCCTGCTCATCAATAACGGGGGCGTGGCCGGCAGCATCCGGTAAAACAAATAGCCAGTTGGCTCGGTTGGACGGATCGATGCGGTCACGACACGGCAAGATGATGTGGTGATAAACAGTGCCTTGGATAACAGGGTTGTACCTGCCATCCTCTCTCTGAGCAATCAAGTGGGCAGACCTGCAATAATTCTTTGTTAGGAGCTCTGCGGCTATGTGAGGCAAATTGATGACCAAGTCACCAAGCTCCATCTGAATGGCGAGGGTAGTGACAATGCCGCCTATGTAGAAGGGGGTTGCGCCTCTTTGCGCAATGGACTGGATATGGGATAACATGAATGGGGCAGCATTGATGTGCTCGTCATTTAAGGTGCAGTGCAAGAACAAGAGCTCCTTGGAGCTAAGCTTGTGGTTGCTCTCTCTTGCAAAAATGGTATTGCAGATGATGCGATGAAAGTATCTGATCGCCGGGTTGTGGATATGCGTAGCATTCAGGCTCTGAAAGGTTGTGGCACGGGTGTTGGTGATGTCGTGCCATAAGGTGAAAGCGGTTTCACTGAAGTTATCCGGCACGCGGAGATGAGCATCATCGCCGTGATCGAAGCCTAGCAGTTCGGCGATCCTTGTTTGTGTAACTTCGAACTCCCGGCCGAGCAATCTGAACTTAGCAGCGCCGGTGAGTTGACTTTGTGAACCGGGAGGAGTGATGTATTGAAACGAGCTCAGAAATTCCAATGTCAGAAGCTCGAATGTAGGTTGGGGCTGACTGCACAAATGCCACAAACCAACCTTCCGAAGCAGGTTCTTGACACTGTTGAGCATTCCCAACTCCCTCAAACATTCAGTGTCGATATATCGAGTTGGTTGAACACCACGGTTTTGGAACCTGATGAACTTCTGTCTCTGATTTTCTCCATGCTCACCATCTCTAAACTGAATTTTTTCCATTGCATGCAAGTACGGGAGTGGGAGATGAGAGGTTTTTGAGTTTTGTGAGAAAAGTGTAAAATGTGAAGAAAATGATTCTGATTATAGTGCAAGATGTGAATGTGATAGGATTGGAGTAAATGGAGAGGTTAATGGAGTTTAATTTGGGTAATGGGAGGTTACGGGAGTTGGAAGAGATAATGGAGGGTTTTTGAATGTTGTGGAAGTTGAAAAGGAGGAGGTTTCGAAGAAGAACAGTTCTGTTTCTCAGAATTCCTATAACAGGGGTCGTCACGGTCGTGATGAGGGGATAACGGTCGTGACGCGCTAATTAGCTTGTCACGATCGTTAGAAGGTGATGACGACCGTGAGGGATTAAAACTTAGAATATTTTCCAGAATGTATTATCTCTCACACGTTCAATACAATTTTTATATTTTATGATCACTTCTCATTTTATTTTAAACACAAACAATATATAATATATAATATCAACATAAATTGGTAAACTTCATCACATGAGAAATTATATAAAACATTAATCAATTTAATCATAACAGTAAATGAATTTAAAGCATAGAAATTGATTAAATTGGAAAAATTTGTAAAACTAGAAGTGCTTTGCTTTAATAATTGAAGGGAAATTACATTAATAAAAAATAAAGTACGAAAATGTTTGCGAAATGTTAAACTAACTAGAAACGAAAACAATAAATAAAATAAGTTAGATCACTACAGCATTTTCAAAAGTGCTTCTTCAAATCTTCGATTGTAGAGTTCAGGTGGTAGAATTGCTCACATGTTATGTCAGTTAATCTTATAATGTCCAATCGCATGCTTTTAATCTCATCCTTAACAGTATTTATATCGGCTTGGTAAGCTTCAAGAGTGTTCATGATTTTCTTTAAGTTGTCAGCATATTCTACTTGATTCACTTCAGGGGTTTCAATCACTTCATCAGTGTGGTCAATGTCATGGTAACCGGGAGGCGTCTCAGGGTCACTTTCTACATTGGTCATTATATCATCCCTTATCTTGTAGGATTGAGGTGTTTCAGGAGTAGATGGATAGTCAGGAGGGGTAAGCTCATAAAGCCAATTATCCTTATTGTGAACACTTACTCTAGCATGGTTTGGAAGTGTGAACAGAGTTACTACTTCATTCCTGATCAGGTACTCGAAAGGTGGTTGTCCTAAATTCCTTATGATATGGCGGTTAAAGAAAAAGTTAAGATTCATAGGACGGATGGTACCTAAGCGGTTACACCTATGTAATTGGTATCTAAGTCCTAAGGCATCAGCAATCATGGTTACAAGACCTCCTACTAATATGGGTAGATCAGGTTCTTCTTGGATTCGGGTGAAGGTTTGCATCATGAAAGGCACACCATTGACTGGCTGTCCATTAGTCACACATGACATAATGAATATCTCATCTTTAGATACTCCAGTAAGGTTTTCTTCTTTTCCAAAGAAGGTGTAGGCAAGGATCTTATGGAAATAGCGGATAGCAGGGTTATGTATCTCATCATTGTTCATGTTATTTGGTTCAGGATGGTAGCTTCCGGTTAAGGTTCCCCAAAAGAAATCCAGCTCAATGTCCATCAATTCTACCTGTGTGGTAGTAAAAGCAAAGGGTCCACTAGGGAATCCTAATAAGTCAGCTAGTTCTCTATGGTTAAAGTCATATTCTATTCCAAATAGGCGGAAACTGATAAATCCTTTCCTGAATCCAAAACCGCGCTCGGGTAGGTAAACTAAGGAGCTGAGGAACTCAAGGGTGAGCTCGCGGTAAGTCACAAACTTTTGTTTAATCAGTGCATTCTCCTATCCAAGTCGGTTAAACAAGTATAGGATGCTATCATGTATACCTAAGGTTTCCATAGTCAGATCATCCGGGTACAAAGTCAAATCCATTGGTCTCTGTGATAACTCTTCAAATTTCATTCTTTGGTTCTTACCTCTAAATTTGGTTTCCATAAGGTTTATCGGTTGGTTAGCCATAGTTAGTGTAAATACAGAGGAAACAAATCAGGGGGAGAAGGAAAGTGGAAAAGACTTTAGAAAATCTGTAAAAGTGATTTAAAAATTAAAATAAGGAAAATAAGAAAATAAATGCATAAATAAAAGCAATAATAGTAATAATGAAATAAAACTATAATAAAACGACAAAACAAATAAATAAATTATAAAATGATAAATAACAAAATAATAAAATGATCAAAATGGTTAAATGATTAAATGGGTTGCCTCCCACTAAGCGCTGTTTTTATCGTCTAAAGCCTGACATAATGCTTAGGTGCAGATTAATCAGGGAAATTAGTGGACAACTCTAAAATCCTTAGACTATTTGCATAATCTCTATTTTCAACTTTATGGTAATGTTTTAAACGTTGTCCGTTTACTATGAACGGTTCACTATTCCTACCCTTAATTTCTATTGCTCCGCTCGGGAACACTCTAGTTATTTCAAAGGGTCCTGACCATCTAGATTTTAGTTTTCCAGGAAAGAGCCTAAGTCTTGAATTAAAGAGGAGTACAACATCTCCCACACTAAATTCTTTCCTAGATAGGCGTTTATCGTGCCATTGCTTAGTTCTTTCTTTATATATCTTAGCATTCTCATAAGCATCTAACCTTAACTCTTCTAATTCATTAATATCAAGGATTCGCTTTTCTCCTGCAGCATTATAGTTTATATTGAGAGTTTTGATCGCCCAATAAGCTTTGTGTTCTAGTTCTACCGGGAGATGACAAGACTTTCCATATACTAAATTGAAAGGTATAGTTCCTATGGGTGTCTTGTAAGCTGTCTTATAAGCCCATAAAGCTTCATTAAGTTTAGATGACCAATCTTTCCGAGATATGGCGACAGTCTTTTCCAAGATTTGTTTTATTTCTCTGTTCGAGACTTCGACTTGTCCACTTGTTTGTGGATGATATGGTGTTGCCACACGGTGTCTGACTCCATACTTAGATAGTAATTTGTCAAAGATTTTTGAAATGAAGTGCGAGCCACCGTCACTTATGACGAGTCTAGGCACACCAAATCTGGGAAAGATTATATTTTTGAAAAGCTTTATTACTACTCGTGTGTCATTTGTAGGAGAAGCTATAGCCTCAATCCACTTTGAAACGTAATCGACAGCTACGAGTATGTAATTATTACCGAAAGATGATGGGAATGGTCCCATGAAATCTATTCCCCAGACGTCAAAGACTTCTACTTCTAATATTCCTTTTTGAGGCATTTCATCTCTTCTTGAAATATTACCAGTGCGTTGACACCGATCGCAATTTATAACAGCGATGTGGACATCTTTCCATAGATTAGGCCAGAATAGGCCGGCTTGTAAGATTTTTTCACAAGTCTTGGAAGTGCTTGCATGTCCACCATAAGGAGATGAATGGCAATGAGCAATGACATCTTCTATTTCTTCTTCGGGAATACATCGACGAAAGATTCCATCGGGTCCTCTTTTGAACAATAATGGTTCATCCCAATAGTAATGTTTGAGATTGTGAAAGAATTTCTTTTTCTGCTGATAGGTTAAGTCTGGTGGAAGAGCTCCTACAGCTAGGTAGTTGACAATGTCAGCGTACCATGGCAGTCCTACAGTTGTTTGAATTGTTTCCATGGGTTCTGGTTCATCTATGTCTAACTGAACTGGGTCGCTTCCTATTTGTGCTATCAGCTGTTCATATGGAAAATCATCGTTAATCGGCACTTGTTCTGGTTTAATACCTTCTATTCTAGATAAATGGTCCGCTACGACGTTTTTAGTACCTTTCTTATCTTTTATTTCGAGATCAAACTCTTGTAAGAGTAAAATCCATCTCAAGAGTCTTGGTTTAGCATCTTTCTTAGTCAATAGATATCTGATAGCAGCGTGGTCTGTGTAAACGATTATTTTCGCTCCCACTAGGTAAGAACGGAATTTGTCAAGCGCAAAGACAACTGCTAACAATTCTTTTTCAGTAGTGGCGTAGTTCATCTGAGCAGAATCTAAGGTTCTACTGGCATAGTAAATCGCATGAAGTTTCTTTTCCTTCCTCTGGCCTAGAACTGCGCCTACAGCATAGTCACTCGCATCGCACATGATTTCGAAAGGTAATCTCCAGTCAGGGGGTTGCATGATTGGTGTGGTGATGAGGGCTGTTTTTAGAGTTTCGAATGCTTTAAGACAATCTTCATTGAATATGAACTCAGCGTCTTTCATAAATAAACCGGTAAGAGGTTTAGTGATCTTCGAGAAATCTTTGATGAATCGTCGGTAAAACCCGGCGTGTCCTAAAAAACTTCGTATTTCTCGAACGGTTTTAGGGGGTTGAAGATCTTTTATGACTTCTATCTTAGCTTTATCAACTTCAATTCCCTTGTCGGATATAACGTGTCCTAGTACGATTCCTTCTCTGACCATAAAATGACATTTCTCCCAGTTAAGCACGAGGTTTACTTTTACACATCTTTCTAATACCATTTCTAAATTTGATAGACATCCTTCAAAACTTTGCCCGCATACAGAGAAGTCGTCCATGAACACTTCCATGATGTTGTCTATAAAATCTGCAAAGATTGACATCATACATCTTTGAAAGGTTGCAGGAGCGTTGCATAATCCAAAGGGCATTCGTCTATAAGTGAACGTTCCATAAGGGCATGTGAATGTAGTATTCTCTTGATCATCTGGGTGGATAGGGATTTGGAAAAATCCTGAGTAACCATCAAGATAACAGAAATAGGAATGCTTGGCTAATCGTTCTAACATTTGATCTATAAAAGGTAGTGGGAAATGATCTTTTCGAGTGGCTTTGTTTAGTTTACGATAATCGATGCACACTCTATGTCTCGTCACTACTCTTTGTGATATCGATTCTCCTTTAGCGTTTTTCACAACAGTGATACCTCCTTTCTTTGGTACTACATGTACTGGACTAACCCATTTACTATCAGAGATTGGATATATTATTCCGGCATCTAGTAGTTTCTTAACTTCTTCCTTTACTACAGTACTAAGGATTTGGTTAATTCTTCTTTGAGATTCTCTGGAGGTTTTGCAATCTTCTTCTAGCAGAATACGATGCATACAGATTGAATGGCATATTCCTTTGAGATCAGATATGTTATATCCTAATGCAGTTGGATATTTCTTTAAGAAATCTAAAAGTTTCTTTGTTTCAATTGTTCCTAAACTGGAATTGATTATAACTGGTCTTGTACATTCAATGTCTAAGAATTCGTATCTTAGGTTCTTAGGTAAAGTTTTTAACCCTAATGTAGGTTTATCCTTACTTGGCATGGGATCCGGTGTAAGTGCTAAACTTTTGCTTAGACTGTCATCCTGATATGGTTCACGCCAATTATCATCTTCGAAAATCGGAGGGATTTGAATCTTCATAATTTCAGAATAGGTAGTTTCTTTCATTTCTATTTCTCTTACGCATTCATCAATTACGTCCAATAGATAGCATGTATCCTCTATAGCTGGTGATTGTAAGAATTGTGTTAAAATAAATTCAACTTTCTCTACACCTACTTCAAAGGTTAGCTTTCCTTTCTTTACGTCTATTATAGCTCCGGCGGTAGCTAAGAATGGTCTTCCTAGTATGATAGGTGTAGTGGAGTCTTCAGAGATGTCCATGATTATGAAATCAGTAGGGATGTAGAATTGTCCTATACGTACTGGGACGTTTTCTAGTATGCCTACAGGATATTTAACAGAGCGATCGGCTAGTTGAACAGACATTTTAGTTGGTCTTAGGTCTCCCATGTCTAGCCTTTTGCAAATCGTTAAGGGCATAACACTGATACTGGCTCCTAAATCACATAGAGCTTTGTCAATGACGAATTTTCCTATTACACAGGGTATAGAGAAACTTCCTGGATCTTTTAGCTTAGGAGGCATATTATTCTGAATTATTGCGCTACACTCAGCAGTAAGTGTAACGGTTCCGTTATCCTCTATATTTTTCTTATTAGATAAGATTTCTTTTAAAAACTTAGCATACGAAGGCATTTGAGTGATAGCTTCTGTAAATGGAATAGTAATATTCAACTGTTTCAGAAGTTCAACAAATTTCTTAAACTGGCCCATCGTCTTGGAATTGGTTAATCTCTGAGGGTACGGAATTGGTGGTTTATAGGGTGGTGGAGGCACATAAGGCTTTTCTTTCTCCACTGCCTCTTGATTATCATCTTCCTTTTCTTCTGGTTCATTCACCATTTTAGTCGGTTTATCCGGTTTTTGGTACATGGCTGGATTGTCAAGTCTTGGATCCTTAGGTCCGTCAAGTTCCTTTCCACTTCTTAATATCACAGCATTAGCCTGACCTTTCGGATTAGGTTGAGGTTGTCCAGGAAATACTCCAGCTGGTGCAGCGGTAGGTGCTTGTTGTTGAGCTACTTGTGAAATCTGAGTTTCAAGCATTTTGTTATGTGTAGCTAATGCATCTACTTTGCTCACTAATTGCTTAATCTGCTCACTAGTGTGTATGTTTTGGTTTAAGAAGTCCTTGTTTGTTTGAGATTGGTTAGCTATAAAGTTCTCCATCATCAACTCAAGGTTCGATTTTCTAGGGACATTAGGAGCAGTCTTTTGATATCCCGGTGGTGTAGCTAGTGCTTGACCTGGTGCGTATAAAGCATTGTTGTTCTTATAGGAGAAGTTCGGATGATTCTTCCAACCTGGGTTGTATGTGTTTGAGTATGGGTTTCCTTGAGCATAATTCACTTGATCTGTGGGAATTCCTGTTAATAGTTAACAATCAGGAACATCGTGTCCTGGAACTCCACATAACTCACAGTTAGGTGTTACTGCAGCCACGGTGGCTGTTGGTGTTATGGCCAAGTTGTCGATCTTTTGGTTTAATTGGTCAAACTTTGCATTGACTTGGTCCATACTACTCACTTCGTACATACCTCCTTTTGTTGGTTTCTCAGTTGCGACTCTCTCGCTTCCCCATTGGTAATGGTTTTGAGCCATACTTTCGATAAGTGCATAAGCATCGTTATATTCTTTGTCCATTAGTGCACCACCTGCGGCAGCGTCAATTGTCATTCTTGTATTGTACAAGAGTCCATTGTAGAAGGTATGGATGACCATCCATTCTACTAATCCGTGATGTGGACAAAGTCTCAGCATATCCTTATAGCGTTCCCAAGCTTCGAATAGTGATTCGTTTTCCCTTTGCTTAAATCTGTTGATCTGAGCTCTCAGCATAGCTGTCTTGCTAGGTGGGAAATATCTGGTCAAGAAAACTCTCTTTAGTTCCTCCCACGTAGTTACTGAATTCGAAGGTAGAGATTGAAGCCAGGCTCTCGCTCTGTCTCGGAGTGAAAAAGGAAAAAGACGTAGTCTAATAGCTTCTTGGGTAACTCCATTGGCTTTTACGGTATCTGCGTACTGCACAAATATCGAAAGATGAAGGTTCGGATCCTCGGTAGGATTTCCGGCGAATTGATTTTGTTGCACGGCTGATATCAGCGAAGGTTTCAGCTCGAAATCGTTTCGGTTGATAGCCGGTGCGGCAATGCTGGAATATGGTTCAGCTTGCGAAGGACTAGCGTAATATTTGAGTGGGTGATTCTGTTCTTCAGCCATCTCTACGTCCTTTGATGTTACGACTGGTTTAGGTGGATCTATTTGAAGATCTAGAATGTTGTAATTTTGTTCGTAATCGAATATCCGTCTTCTTACGTGTAAGAAGCGTTCCGATTCTGGGATTAGAGGTTGCAAGTCTTCGCCTTGAGAGCGAGTACTTGGCATACACTCGGGAATTTAGATTAAGAAAAGAAAATAGTTTTTACCTTAGTCTAGACAATGCTACCCTAAAGTGCACTAGTAACTAAATTAAGGTCCCCGGCAACGGCGCCAAAAACTTGATGGGCTAAAGACGTACTCTAATATGTGTCTAGCGGTATCTTAACTGCAAGTGCACAGCCTATCGAAGTAATATTTAAGATTATCGATCCACAGGGACTTTATGATTACTTAGTGCTAGAGGATTTACTAGTTTAGCTAAGGTGAATGGTTGTCACGATTTTTGGTTGTTTTTAAAGATTAAAGGCGGGAATTAAATTTAAGTTTAATAAAATAATACTAAGGCGGTCGGTATGTAATTATGTTAACTTAGGCGGGTCAATCTAACATAGGCTTATAAAGATGGTTCACTTAATCTCTTCTGTAGAGGTTACCAGT
Organism: Lathyrus aphaca; assembly: GCA_963966055.1. Taxonomy (NCBI): domain Eukaryota; kingdom Viridiplantae; phylum Streptophyta; class Magnoliopsida; order Fabales; family Fabaceae; genus Lathyrus; species Lathyrus aphaca. Next base: position 503,941,356 of record OZ014523.1, read on the forward strand.
TTAAATATCTTTAACTCACACTCTCGTGGTCTTATCTCAGATCTTACCCCTAAAGCCCTATGCCTGCTCTCGCTAGCCCATAAGTGTTTAGAAATAATTTTTGGAAACTTAGTAATTCTAATTCATTTTAAAGCGCTCTCGCTGTGTTTAAATTAAATGCCTAACTTTAGCTATCTGGTTAAAATCTCACACTCTCGTGGTCTTGACCTAACCTATTACACTTTCCTTACTCTCGTAACAAAAAGGTTGATTTTATAATAAAAAGTCTCAGCCAGAATTTTAAGCTCTTAATTATTTTAAGCCTAGAATTGATTTTACCGATTTAGTTGATTTTAATTACATACCGCCCTAAGGTGTTTAGCTACTCATGATTGTTGAACCAGACAGAGGCAGAAAAACACAAAATAAAATATGCATAACAGAAAAATAAATACTTAACATTAATATAAATGCAATTTAATTAAAAACCTGAATACAATCAAAATGTTAGACTCCTTCTTCCACAGTCTGGAAAGCTCGGAGTATGGACCGGAATCGGAAATAAAACTTTTAAATGAATTCTGAAGGTTTTGAAACAAATTAAATTATAACAATTTCCTAATGTTGGAAATTGTTATATGGTTGGTTTGGATACAGAAAATTAAAGCAAGAACAAATAAAATGCTGGAAAGAATAAAATAGGGTGCAAATAAAAACGGCAGAGCTTCCGCAAGAAAATTAAAAACTAAAACTCTGTAAATTGTTTCTTGAAGTTAAGCTATTTATAGGATCAATATTTTGGGCTTGGCAGTTGGAATTGGTGCATGGGCCTCGTAGAAGCTTGAGAAAATCTAGGAAATAGTTGACATACTTGGTCTGCGGGAAAATAGGCATGTTGGATTCGCGTAGCGTACACGTTCATGACCAAGTCTCAGCATAATACCCTAAATTCCCCTTGTCACGTTTGTGACAAGGGTGTCACGCTCGTCTTCCGTGTCTTATGCGCGTCACGGTCGTGAGGGACTTGTGACGACCGTGACTGCTCCTTTTAGCGTGTCACGGTCGTGACTCCTAGGTGACGATCGTGACTGTTACAAAACGTGCAGATTATGCATAATTCCTCTTTTCTTCATCTTTTAATGGTTGTTTTTGTTCATTTCACTTGTGGCTCATGATTTAGCTCTGTATATGATGTACCTGCAAAATGACAAAGAAAACTCGAGGAATCGGGTGTTAAAACGACAAATATGCGATAAAACGACATTGAAACATAGCAATATAAACGATACTTTTTCTCGTTATCAATAGAACCAGGATAAAACTTTAATTCAAGTTATTCTTTTTCGTTTCGATTTCTTAATATAAACAAATTTTGTTACGAGAGTAAGAAAGTAATAAAAGGTTAGGATTAAGACCACAGGAGTGTGAAATTGTAATAGGATAGCTGGAATCGAGCATTGCTTTTAAATACAGCAGAACCACTTTAAAACCAATTAGAACCTCTAGGTTTCCAAAAATCATTTCTAACTTGAATTGACACATCGAGAGCGCTCAATTGAACTTACGAGTATAGTAATAGGCAATACCACGAGAGTGTGAGTCAACGACTTTTAAACCGACAGCTTCTACGGAAAGATAACTCGACAAACCTTAATAAGTTGACCCTTTATCGAATTCGCGAAGGCGAACCAATTACGTACCAATATTCTTATCATTAATTCAACTTAATCTAAAACTATTACTTTCTCGCCCTTTAAAACTAAAATATCATTCGCCTTAGCTAAGCATAGTAACACCCGATAGCGCTAGGTTGATTATCGAGTCTCTATGGGATCGATATTTTTTATTACTTCGTGATTAGGTTGTATACTTGCAGTTAGAATCTTTAGACTCGGAAAGTCGCGATCAAGTTTTTGGCGCCGTTGCTGGGGACTTAGATTTAGTCAATAGTGCAATTCGTAGTTGCGTCGTCTAGACTAAGGTAACAAATTTACCCATTTGATGATTGTATGCCCGGTACTCACTCCCAAGGCGAAGACTTAGAACCCCAGATCGACGAAGTAAAATGTTTCATAAGTTCGAGACGCCGAACCGAAACCAACGAAACCCTTTTACCTGAAGATATTATACTAGAATCAGTTGAAGAACCAATGATGGCCAAAAATGGAGGAGCACAACATTCACATAAGTCCTATGCGACTCCAAATCAACAAGAACCACACAACAATATTGTCGCACCAGCCATTACCCGAAACGATTTTGAACTGAAATCTTCATTGCCGCAAGCTGTACAATAGAACCAATTTTCCGGAAATACTATGAACGACCCAAACGAACATCTGACGAAGTTTGTGCAATACGCAGATACCGTGAACACAAATGGTGTAACCTAAGACGCAATAAAATTGAGATTTTTTCCGTTCTCTTTAAGAGATAGAGCTTGGGCGTGGTTACAATCTCTACCAGCCAACTCAGTCACAACTTGGGTAGAACTGAAGAATGTCTGCCTATCACGTTGTTTCCCGCCAAGCAAGACAACTATGCTGAGAGCTAAAATTAACGAATTTCGAAATAAGGATGCTGAATCACTTTATGAAGCATGGGAAAGATACAAGAATCTATTGAGATTATGTCCACACCATGGGTTTTAAAATTGGGTAACCATAATTACCTTCTATAATGGGCTTCTATATAACACTAGGATGACGATAGACGCTTCCGCGGGTGGCGCTCTGATGGATATACCATACGAAGAAGCCTACAACCTCATTGAGAACATGGCTCAAAATCATTGTCAATGGGGAGGAGAAAGAACGCCTGTAGAGAAGAACCAAACCAAGAGAGGAATTATTGAAGTGAGAACTTTAGATCATGTAAATGCTAAGATGGATGTCATAGCCCAGAAGATTGATAACTTGACCATAACACCACCAGCCACCGTGGCTTCCGTAACTCATAATTGCAAAATTTGTGGAATCCTAGGACACACATCACCAGAATGTCACCTTCTTGCCGGATTAACCACATATCAAGTGAACTAAGCTCAAGGAAAACCGTATTCTAATACCTACAACCCAGTATGGAAGAATCATCTGAATTTCTCTTATAATAACAATAATACCTTGTATGTGCCTAACTAACACCAGCTGTACCACTGTGTAAACACCCCAAATTTTCCCTCACCCATTCACACCATAGCTTGTGATCATTTCATATGCATAAACACAATCATAACATCTCATATCACATTTTGGATTCACTGCATAGGTCCTAAGTCATCTGCATCTAGGGTTTGTGATCTGAGCAGTCTAATAGCTTCTTGAGCCACTCCAAAGGTCATCAATCACTTCAAAGGGGTCTATGAGTGTTCAAGCATCATATTATATCCTCTCAAAGTCAAGAATGCCAAAGAATCACAAGAACTGGGATTGGTATGGAAGCTGAGTCAGGCTTGACTGCACAGTTGACCTAAAATTAGGGTTTTGGTTTCAGAGGCCATAACTCTAAATTTTTTGGTCATTCTTGTTTCTATTGGTCTCTATATGGTATAGGGAGTATGCATATCAATTTTCATGAAGAAATTCCATGGGGAAGTCATCTGATCAAGAGTTGACTTTCTGGACAAGTCAGTGCAAAATCAGGGCATCTAAGGCCCCCAATGACCCAACCAAGGGGTGATCTTCATCATTTTGAGTGTATATGATCTTTATTTGATCATGGAAGAAGGTTGAAATTCACAAAATTCAAGAATTACAAGTTTTTGCAAAGTTGACTTTTTAGGGCATGGTTGACTTTTAATGGAATGTCATTTTATGCAACTTTTTCAACCCTTACTTTTTGATCCAAAAATGCTTCAAATGGAAAAGCTTTGGTCATGAAAGTTGTAGATTAGATCTTTCCCTTTTCAAAAAGTACAAGAACATGACCTAATTCATTTTGGATCAAAAGTTATGGTGTGTCAAAGTTGGCAAAAATCACTAATTTTCAAGATATGCCTCAAATGAGAAAGTTGCAAGAACTTCGTACCAAGGCATTTGTAACTTCTAATTCATGTCTAACCATCACACAAACATCACATGTGACCAAAAATTCAGAATGGACTAAGAACTTCTCATGTTTCATGGCCTTGGGAGCAAGAAAGTTTCATATGAACCAAAAGTGATCAACTTGCAAAAACCATCATCACACCTCATCCACTTGTTGCCTACAATGCTGAACCATTCTAGCCTCTCTCTCACACCATGCTGCGCCAGCCCACACACTTGTACTGGCCTAGAACTTGACCCATGCCCTCCTTACACCAAAGTTGACATTTTGCAAAAGGGGCCATCCCAATCAATAAAGGGCAGGTCACATCATCTGACCAATGGGAGTTTTTTATGTGGATCAAATGCTAGCAAAACCACATAACAAGCCAGCCTGAAAACAACACACAACACTTTTTCACATTTTCACTCCATAGAGCAAAAGCATTCGAATCTCTCTCCACAAGTCACAAACACATAAGTAAACTTCATAAACCTTTTCAACATCCCTCCCTGATCAAAAGGCACCCTTCAAAGCAACCCAAAGCTCAAAGAATCAGAAACACGATTCTTACACCATCCTGAACAGAACTTGCTCCAACCTTCAAACCAGCCACCACAAACTCTTTCCAAGCATTGAAAGCTTCTCAGGAGGTCAAGTGGAGTTGATTGCAAGCAAGAAACCAGCCAGAAAGTGCCAGGAGTCAAAGCTTCGATTCAGGTAGCCTTGGATTTTCATTTTTTCCAGAACTCTCTTTTCTTGTTTCTAAAATGATCCTTATGTTCCCCTGAGTGCATTGAACCTTTTACTTTTGAAAATGATTGAGTTTTGAGGTTGTATGCTTGGTCTGAAAGTTTGCCCGAAAATTTGTTCTTGCTTGTTTCTCTTGATTCAGTGAAAATAAATGTGGTTTAAGTTAGGGTTTAGGTTTAATGATGTTCAAGGATGAAATCTGGAGAGTTTGGTGATGATTTGATGCGTATTCAGTGAGATAGTGGTTTTGACTTGCCGGAGAAGACGACCGGAACAGTGTTCCGGTCGCCTGAAAGTAATTAGGGTTTGTTTAATTAGGGTTAAGTGTAATTAAGCCAGTTTGAATGTAGGCCGTCCAGATGCGCGCCTAGTCAACTCCCACGCGTGTGACTTTGAATTCAGGCCCTTGGATCTGCTGACTTCTCCAATAATTCATTTATTTTCATTTTATTTTTCATGTTAATCCATTTGTTTTCCATAATTTATTAAAAATAGTAAAATCTTTCAAAAAATTCTGAAATTTTTTGTATGAACTTTCATTTAATTTCAGAACACAAAAATATTTTTATTTTCATTTTTAGCATTAAAAAAGTATTTTTAAATATTTAAAAGTTTATTTTTAATTGATTAATGAAAATTAATTTATTAAAAATACTTTTAGGTATTTAAAAATCACCAAAAAATTCATGAAATGTTTTAAGACATTTAGAAACATTGTCCAACCTTCAAACCAAATTTATTTTTTTGATCTTGATGCATTTTGAGAATTTTTCATTGAATTAAAATCATTTTTGTGCATTATTTTGATCCAAACTTCAAAAAATCATTTCTGCCTAACCATGAAGAGTTGGACATTGATTCTTTTTGCATTGCATTGTGTTTAGCATGTAGTTTGTGAGTTTAAATGGTCATTATTTGATCTTTCATTTTCAATTTGTTTGGTAATTTTCTTGTTTAGGAACCCTAAAACCCTAGAAAACTTGTGAAAATCATAACTTGAATTTGGTTAGGAGTTGAAACCTCTCCTTTGGGCAGTGAGTTAGTATAGAATTAGGGGTCCTTTGAGTGTATTTTCAATTTTTTATAATGTTGTTTGCTTCTGGTTTTGGTTTTTGTTTGTTGCATTGATCATAAACCCTAATATGGGCTTCCATATGCATCCATCTTGCATCTTCTTGCATAACATGACTTGCCATGACATTCCATACTTCCATTTGATTCATTGAACATCATAAGACATATTGAAAACATGTTTGATCATTGCACCTTGCATTTGTCATGTTGAATGCCATATGCATCTCATAACTTTTCATGTATGTTCTTGGTTCTTAACATGCTTCATCTGCATCCATAAGCTTGAGTGATCATCTCCATGCCTTGTTTCATGTTTGTAGTACCTCATAGAATCATTAACATCATAAGTATGCTTCTGGTTTTGGTTTGCATCATGTCATTCCATCCCTTTTTGCATTGCATTGCTTTCCTTTTCTAACCTTTCAGGTGGTAAGTGATTTTGAGAAGTGAATTTGCCTTCACTTTTCATAACTTCTCTTCATCTCTCTCTTGCATCCATGCTGCATTTTTTATATGTGTTTGAGATTGAGCTTGCTCATTCTTCTTCTTCCCATTTTCTTTCTTCAAGTGACTTGACTTCTTGAATGAAGCAAGTTGCTTTGCTTCTCTTGATCCTTTCATCTGCTTCCTGGTGGTTCCATTGAAGACTTCTCTTGAAAACCTCACAAACCTTAGGAACAACCAAGCATGACAATGATTAGAGTTTTGATTAGTCTCCCCTCTTAGTTTTTACCTTTGTGTCTCTTTTGAGTCATCTCTTCTCACCTCATAATCAGGGACTAAACCCTAAAGGCTTTAAGGCTTTGTGATTAAGCTTATGCCTGCATCCTTATCTTAGGATGGAGTGTATAACTTTAATCCTAAGTGTTGAACCCTTAATGTGTTTAAATCCTTTAATCAATCCATCTAACAATCATCAAAGACATCACACTTGTAACTTGGGCCTTGCATTAGGGTTCTAATTCTTCCTTAATTGGTTAAGAAGGACTAACCCTAGTGTTAATGGACAAGTCCCCCTTAAGTTGTCTTACAAATCATAAAACTCACTTCATCATCATATCATTAAATAAAATCCACTTAATCAAAGGCTTGTTTTGTCATGAGTTTAATCCCTAATCATGGATTAAGTTGAGGAGCTTTCCTCAGCTTAAACATTCTCATCTATTATCCTTCTATTAGGATGGTGTAATGAGTCTGTTAAATCCCTGATTATGGCTTAACCTCATTACTCAACACTAAACAAAAAACCACAAAAACATCTGAATAATCACAAGTAGGTTAATGATCTTAATCCTACACCAAAGGTGATTAAGTGTGAGAATCTGACTTCACACTTAAGGTATTCTCATTACCCCTAATCAGAGGGAAGATGTGAGGAGTTTACTAAATCCATTGGTTTAGGCTTAAGCTCATTAACTTATGACAAACTTCAAAAAGCAATAAAAGACTGAAAAACTCAAAAACAAACAATAATCGTCTCCTCCGGGATTCTTTTCTCATCACCTTCACTCACAAACGAGAACTTGCTTCTTCCATCTAATGCAAGACAGTTTGCATCTGTGCCAGACAGATCATACACTTGAGCATAGATAAGCAAGCAGTTCACAGTCAATTCATCTTTCAGTCTCTTTGGGTCGAACTACGGTGTTCTGACTTCCTCATTGCACGAGAGGATACGTAGGCATAACTTAACAGTTATCGAACAAAAGTCTCTGTATATTCCCCCTCTTTCTAGCCTCATTCTTTTAGCCTCATGCTCCTGAGCATTTTACTCTTGTTCTTACACTAACACTTCACTTATATACTTCACTTTTCTCTTACACTGACACCTGTACATTTTGTTTTCCAGCTCTTTTACACACAAATTGCACTGACACTACCCCTTTAAAACACAAATCTTTCAAGCGTGGATCCCGTCGAGTACGGCGGACAATCTGGGTGCTAATACCTTCCCAGGTTGTAACCACCCCCCTTTCTCAGTCTCTCTGGTTCGCAACCGTCTTATCCATGTCTTTCTAGGTCTATGCAGCATTGCCTTTCCTCCGGGATAAAAATGCCTAGCTGGCGACTCTATTCATTCCCTGTGAGTTCACTCCTGTGTGTCCTCGCATCCCCCTTTCGCCGACCGTTCGCGTCTGTACCCCATCTGACTTAGCTTCATTTGGTGGGAGCGAGAGCTTGGCGACTCTGCTGGGGAACCTTATACTGCAACCAGGGCTTCTGGTTCTTTTTGTGGGTTCCTCCTAGCGCTTGATTGATTTGTGTTTACTGGGGTGCTATGTGCTATCTGTGCTTGTGTATTTATTTTATTGCTTTATGTACAGTTTGTTTTATTACTTTCTTTACTACTTTACATATATCATACTGTCATGCTGTCTGGCTGGATCTAGTTTTGCTTTGGTGGGTGGGTGTTCCATTGAGAGTTAAGGTCCTACACCTGGGACCTGAGTGACACCTAGGCTAGAGTGGTTCATATTCTTTCCCATTCCATCTCGGTCTGGTGCGGGAATATGAAACACGGTTCAGATATGGGTTTCTTCTTGAGAACTCTGTGTTGCAGATTTCCTGCAATGCTAGGGCTATCTGGGAAGCCTGCTAAGTCTGGATGACCTTTAGTATTGACCTTCAGAAACTGAGGTGAATTAGAGGAGGAACTTTTATGGTTATTGTAAACACTGTACCTCCGGGTTAAAAGTGTTTACACTTCTCATAACTGATCCGAGTTTGAGGATCCTTGTTTTAGAACACCACCTGTGAGGGGGTTGGGCTGTTTACAGGTTTGCAGGTACCCTTGGCCTCAACATACCCTGTTACTTTGATTTGATTAAGAATACTCCATGTTGGAACAGTTCTTGTGATTCTAAACTCTGGACATGTGACTCTTTATTTGAGTCCCCCACCTTGGTTACCGGACTTACAGACCTCCATCTGGATTTCTTGAACATACTTGGACCTATATCAGGGCATTTGATCAGATCCAGCTCAGTCACAAACCCTTGCATATCATTTGCATACATAATCATTGCATCATATTGACATTTGCTTATTTGTGTTTCAGGGTATCCATTTTCATTTTGGTTTTGGTTTTGACCCCATCATCAGTATTGACCTATCTTCATCAGCACCTGCTTCAGCTATCAGCTACCTACTTCAGTTACCTGCATCAGCCAATCAGTGGCCCATTCTCCAGTATTATCATCAGCACCTGTCTCTACTCATCCTCAACATCATGGCACCTAAAAAGAGTAACATCACTTACCACTTCTTCCAGCCAGAGCTAGCTGACATCAGGAGGATTCAGACCCTGATCACTCCAGACCATATACCACTGTTCAGGGAACACTACGGAGATATACTTGATGTGGTTATGGATCTGGACCCTTCACAGAGAAGCCTGATCCACACTTGCCTTCAGTTTTATGATCCCCCACTGAGGTGCTTCACTTTTCAGGACTTTCAGCTGGGCCCTTTATTGGAAGAATACTCATCATTAGTTGGTATACCTATCAGGGGTGGAATCCCTTTCAACCCTGAGATGGTCTTTCCTGGTAATGAAGAGGTAGCAAAGGCCTTGCATCTGGAATCAGTTCTGATTGGACAGCATATGACTTCTAAGGCTGGGATCCCTGGCTTGCATCTGGATTTCTTGATCTCTCAAGCTACCCTGAAAGCTTCTCTGGGAGAGTGGAAAGCAGTCTGTGCTTTGCTGGCCCTGAGCATATATGGGATCATATTATTTGCAGATGAGCCTCGATTCATTAGCAGGAATGCAATCCACCTTTTCATCCTGAAGAACCCAGTGCCCACTTTATTGGGGGATCTCTACTATTCAGTGCATCAGAGGAATGAAAAGCAGAGGGGAAGATTAGTGAGGTGTTGTGCTCCTTTGTTCCATACTTGGCTTCTCAGGCATCTACCCAAGACAGATGCATTTTTGAACCCTCATCAGCACAGAAACTGGGCTAGAAGACTCACTGCTCTAACTTCAGCCGATATCAGGTGGTGCACTCAAAGCACAAAAGGCAGGGATATCATCACCAGCTGTGGACATTTTCCCAATGTGCCCCTAATAGGAGTTAAGGGTAGTATTAATTACAACCCTCTGCTGTTCAAAAGACAACTGGGCTATGCACTGGTCCACACTCCTAGGGCACAGGACTTGGTTGAGACTCTTTATTGTGAGAACAAGCCTAATCTGGCTGTTGTTAGGCAGGCAGCCTGGGCCTGGGATAATGTTCAAACTAAGGGAGTAACCATCTTGGGGAAGTGCAACAATGTGGCATCAGCACAATATTATGAGTTGTCCCATGCCAGGGCTCAATTCTCTGGAATGCCCTTTACCATGGAGGATATGCCTGGATCATCCTCAGCACCACCCCCCGCCACTGTCAGTTTGGAGGAGTTTGAGGGTTTGAAAGAGAGAAATGAGAAGTTGACTCAGGCTTTGCAGAAGACCCTCCGGGAGAGGAGTGATGGTAGGATGGACATTGAGAGGTTGGAGAAGCTGAGGGTAGAGCATCTGGCTAGAATTGAGAAGTCTGAGGATTATATCAAGAAGTCTAGAGTCGGGGAACAAATTCTGAAGAATGCTTGCAAGGAAGCCCAGTTCCAGAAGGCCAGGACAGACTTGTATCTGAAGGAGAGTTAGGCTAGGTGGGTAAGGATCACCGAGGCTCGTACTCTGGAGGACAAGAGGGTTCAAGACAAGATAGAGCAGCTGGAAGCTAGTGCAAAAGAGCAGCAGGAAGCCCTGGCAGCAGCCCAGAGGGAGATATCAGAGCTGAAGATCAAAGCTGGAGTGAAGAGGTCAAAAGACCAAAGTCAGCACCAGAGGCTAACTGCAGCTGTTACTACCCGGAACCTCCTTATCAGGAATCTCACGGAACGTCCAGCTGATCCTGTGACCGAAGCACTTCTCAAGGAAGTTCGGGAGGACGAGTTTGGTCTTGGTGTTTGACCATTTGCTTGTTGTTGCTTTCATTCCATGTACTTTTATTTTCTTGTAATATATTTTGACCCCTCAGAGGGCTTGTATTTGTAAACAAACTATGTACCATTTGTCTTTTGTAATATATGTACCAGTTTGTTCCATCCGAGTTTACTTCGAAAGCAACATCAGCAGCATCTTCAAGGGTTTGGAAGGGTCAAAACTGAATGCCAAGCTGGATACCTTGAAAACAAATAAGCATACTGCATTGCATGCTAACCCTTTGTTTGTTTTGTAGGTTTTTGTTTTATTGCTACTAACTCTGTTGTGATGTTCAGGAACTATTGCTCGACGCCGGGTATTTCCCCTCAACCGTCCGCACCGCTATCCAACCCGTAACAACCTTCCGGGCATTCAAATGGATCAGGTACAGCAGGACCTTGCAGAGGTTAGAAATCAAATGGCAAACGAAAGATTGGAAATGAGAACGCAGATGACTCAGTTTATGGAAGTGATGAACAACATGGCTCAGAGCCAAGAAAGATTGAGAGCCATGGTGGAAAGGCAAAGTCAAGAGGATCCACACGTAGGGACTGCTGGCACAAGTAACAACGAGAGGGTCCAACCTCATGTCAATCCCCCTGTATTTGGCCCCCACATTCATCCAGAGGTCAACATTCCTGCAAATGTTCAAGGGACCGCCACTGCAGGCAGGGTACTGCAAGAAGACCCCCAGGAGGATCAGTTCACAGTAATGGGTGCTGGGGAGGAAGCTTATGATAGAAGGCTGGATGAGATAGCTGAGAAATTAAGATCCTTAGAGTCTCAAAACTCTTTGGGTTTCGACGTTATGGACATGGGCTTGGTAGACGGGGTCAGGATTCCCCATAAGTTTAAGCCTCCTTGTCTTGAAAAATACAACGGGACTTCATGCCCCCGGACCCATTTACAATCATTTCTGGGGAGGTTGAAGGCCTACACCATGGACGAGAAGCTTTGGATGTTTTATTTCGAGGATAGCTTAACTGGAGCGTCAAGAGAATGGTACTCTCATCTGACAAGAGCAACTATCAGGTGTTGGAAGGACCTGGCAGAGGCCTTTATCAGACAGTATCAGTACAACTTAGATATGGCACCCAACAGGACCCTCCTAATGGGAATGTCACAGTCGTCAAGAGAAAGTTTCCGAGAGTATGCCCAGAGATGGAGGCAATTGGCTGCTGCTGTTCAACCACCTATGTCTGAGAGGGAAATGGCAGATATGTTTATGAACACCCTTCAGGGGACATACATTGACAGGCTGGCTGCTTTCTCTTCCACCAGCTTTGCAGATGTTGTCATAGCTGGGGAAAGAATTGAGAGCCTGTTGAAGATGGGCAAGATTTCTGACAATGGTGCCAGCTCATCCAGCAATACAAGGAAGCCTTTTGCAGGCCCAAGAAGAACTGGCGAGACCAATGCCATCCACACCAACAGGGGCAGACCCCAGTATGTTCACAGGTCTGTAGCAGCAGTCACCATTCCCGCTCCAGCTCATCCACAACCAGCTTATCAACCTCCGCAGCAAAACTATCAGCAGCAACCTCAGTACCATCAACAAGCTCAGTATCCTCCGAGAAACTACAACAACACCAACAACAATAACCAGCAAAGGCCATTCCAACAGAAGCCATCTCAAGCCAATAGGGTGATCGATCCGATCCCTATGCCATACGCTACATTGCTGCCACAACTCCTGAAACTCAACCTAGTTGAGCTAAGGACGTTGGCACCTCCGGATCCCAATAGTTTGCCCAGGAATTATGACTCCAACGCCAGATGTGCTTTTCATTCGAATGCACCTGGCCACAGTACAGAAAAGTGCAGAGCCTTGCACATGAAGGTACAAGACCTGGTAGACTCTAAGGCCCTGAATTTCGCACCACCACCACCCAATGTCAACAAAAACCCTATGCCACACCATGGAGGTCCCAGAATCAACGCTATTGAAGAAGACAAGCCGTCTTATTTAATAACCAGTGTGGGTCAGATTCGGACACCGTTGGTAGAGATCAAGGCTCAACTCTTCGAATGTCAAATGTTCCCGGGGTGCGAGTTAGGGTGTGCTTACTGCAATATTTCAGTAAATGGGTGCGATAACTTGAGGAATGGCATAGATGGTCTCATTCAGAGTGGCCAACTTCAAATCACCACATCATTTCCAACAAATCCAGCAATCTCGTCAGCAACAATTCCAGTGTCTCCTACAACTGCAACAACCATTGTTCCCGACAATTCTTCGGCTTCATCAACAAGTACTTCATCTGTCGTTTCAACTGACCAGATATCAACAAACGTTCCTTCTACAACTCCAACACCACTTCATTTCGAAGCTCCTACAACAACAGCACCCATCCCTCCGACAATGTCTCCTACAACATCAACAACAAACAATGAAGATGTCTCAACCGTTACAATCTATTACGATCCAGAAAGTAACTCCGCTTACAACTCACAAAGTGCTGCTCCCATCAGAGCACCAGTCACGATATATTACGATCCACAGACTATCACAATTCCTTCCGCAGCTGCAATCAGTCCAGTCACTATCACGGTGCCTGGACCAGTACCTTATGAAAGCAGTAATGCCATCCCTTGGCATTACGGCTCTGACCTGTACTGCGAAGGACAAAAAATCACTTTTGAATCATCAACCCCTGCACCACAAATAGACAATGTGGGAGGAGGCGGAGGCTTCACTCGAAGCGGACGTCTCTTTGCTCCACAAATTCAAAGACCCACTGCCGAAGCAGAAGCTGCTGCCAAGGCAAAAGGAAAAAGCTTGGTGCAGGAAGAGCAGATTGTTAAAGAAGCTTTGAAAACACCCTTTGATCAAGAAGTTGATGAGTTCATGAGAATAATCAAGAAGAGTGATTACAAAATAGTGGATCAGCTTCACCAGACACCTTCCAAGATCTCAATCCTATCATTGCTTATGTGCTCCGAGGCCCATCGGAATGCACTACTCAAAGTCTTGCACACAGCTTACGTGCCTGAAGAGATCACTGTCAATCAGCTGGAAGCTGTAGTTGGAAATGTTAATGCTAGTCATGGACTAGGGTTCACCAACACTGATTTGACGACGGAAGGCCGCAACCATAACAAGGCCTTGCACATAACCATGGAATGTAAAGGTGCAGTCCTTTCCCATGTGCTGGTAGACACGGGGTCATCCCTCAATGTCTTACCTAAAAAGGCCCTGGTGAAGCTAGAGTATGACGGATTGGCATTAAGACCCAGCAACCTGGTGGTGAGAGCCTTTGATGGTTCAAAGAGATCGGTTCTGGGAGAGATGGAGTTGCCCATAACGATTGGCCCGCAAACTTTCAAAACGACCTTCTACGTGATGGATATACAGCCTGCCTACAGCTGTCTATTGGGTAGGCCATGGATTCACACCGCTGGCGCCGTGACCTCAACCCTTCACCAGAAGTTAAAATTCGAGTGGGAGGGTCAAGTCGTTACAATCTGTGGAGAGGAGGATATTTTTGTCAGCCACCTGGCTACTTATAAATACATTGAGATGGATGGGGAGATCCATGAAACAATGAGCCAAGGTTTCGAAGCCTTGAATGTGAATGAAACTTCTGCTGTACCTGGAACTTCAATGACATCATACCAACAAGCCCGGAAGGTTGTTGAGGAAGGAACTGCCCAAGGCTGGGGCAAACTGCTACCGATGGAGAAGAAAGAGGATAGATTTGGGTTGGGTTACAAACCAACTCAACAAGATCAACAGAGGCTGCAAAAGAGCCCAATTTTGTTAGTGGAGGGATGCTCACCCCTGATGCTGTCAACAATTTGGAAGACGAGCTGGAAGAAGAATGCAACCTGGAAAGCTGGATTCGTCCAAAGATCCCGGGGAGCAGTATCTCGAACTGGTCTTCCCAGGAAATTATAAGAGTTACTCATGTAGAGTAATTATTATTTCCTGTATTTTTATAGCATGCATCAAAGTCTTGCATCTTGCCCAAGATGACAAGACTCATTTTGTAATCGGGCCATCTGTACTTTTTGTGCAACAAGATTAATCAATGAAATATCAGACATCTTTTGCAAATGAGTCTTTTCTTTTTTTCCGCTCACTGTTTTTCCATTTTTCTTTTTGTACAAAAATAAAATGGCAATGTTTTCAAAATGACAACTTTATTTCACTTTTCTAAACAAGATTAAAATCAATCACTAAAATGAACAAACTGAACCCTTGTAGAGAGTGCCTTCCAGACCGCACCGACAACAGCACGGCTATGACTCTGTATGACTTTGACATTACAATAAATCAAGCTGATGAAGAGGTTGAAGAAGAGTATGAGCTTCCTGAAGAGCTAGCCAGGTTGTTAAGACAAGAGGAAAAGGTTATTACTCCTCACCGGGAGGAGGTTGAAACGATCAATCTTGGTACAGACGAAGATGTTAAAGAAGTTAAAATCTGGGCCTGCTTACAAGACTCAGTGAAGAGACAACTGATTGACCTGCTTCAAGAGTATGTCGACGTGTTTGCTTGGTCTTATCAAGATATGCCAGGGTTGGACACCGACATTGTTGTGCACAAGCTACCTTTGAGAGAAGAATGCCCGCCGGTTAAACAGAAACTGCGCCGTACTCGCCCAGACATGGCAATGAAGATCAAGGAAGAGGTACAAAAGCAATGGGACGCCGGGTTCCTTGCTGTGACTAGCTACCCACCGTGGGTTGCTAATATAGTACCTGTGCCTAAGAAAGACGACAAGGTTAGAATGTGTGTTGACTACCGGGATCTGAACAGAGCTAGCCCGAAAGATGATTTCCCTTTACCTCACATTGATGTATTGGTGGATAATACGGCTCAGTTCTCGGTATTCTCCTTCATGGACGGATTTTCAGGATACAATCAGATTAAGATGTCGCCTGAAGACATGGAGAAGACAACCTTCATCACACCCTGGGGCACGTTCTGCTACAAGGTAATGCCATTTGGGCTCAAGAATGCCGGTGCAACATATCAACGGGCTATGGTGACATTATTCCACGATATGATCCATAAGGAAATCGAGTGTTATGTGGATGACATGATCGCCAAGTCCCTTACTGAAGAAGACCACCTGGTAAATCTGCTAAAGTTGTTCAAGCGTCTGCGGAAGTACCAACTGAAATTGAACCCCAACAAATGCACATTCGGGGTGCGATCTGGTAAGCTGCTGGGATTTATTGTGAGTGAGAAAGGGATTGAAGTTGACCCTGATAAAGTCAAAGCTATTCAAGAGATGCCTGCCCCGAAGACAGAGAAAGAAGTTCGAGGGTTCTTAGGTCGATTGAACTACATCTCAAGGTTCATATCTCACCTTACAGCAACCTGTGAGCCCTTGTTCAAATTGTTAAGAAAAGAGCAGACGGTCAGGTGGAATGAAGACTGCCAGAAGGCTTTTGACAAGATCAAGAAGTACTTACAAGAACCTCCAATCCTTATGCCTCCAGTTGAAGGAAGACCTCTAATCATGTACTTGACAGTATTGGAAGAGTCAATGGGGTGTGTGCTGGGCCAACATGACGAGTCTGGTCGAAAAGAGTATGCAATATACTACCTGAGCAAAAAGTTTACCGACTGTGAACAACGTTATTCACTGCTCGAGAAAACTTGCTGTGCTTTAGCGTGGGCTGCTCGCCGATTGAGACAGTATATGTTGACCCACACTACTTTGTTGATCTCAAAGATGGACCCAGTTAAGTACATATTTGAGAAGCCAGCGCTTACCGGACGGGTTGCAAGATGGCAAATGATTCTTACAGAGTATGACATCCAATACACATCTCAGAAAGCCATCAAGGGCAGTGTATTGTCTGAATATCTTGCTGAGCAGCCTATTGATGATTACCAGCCTATGATATTTGACTTCCCTGATGAAGACATCATGTTCATAAAAGCAAAAGATCATGAAGAGCCTGTTCACATTGAAGGGCCTGACCCAGAAGAAGAGTGGACTATGATGTTTGATGGGGCTGTTAATATGAATGGTCGTGGTGTTGGTGCAGTACTCATTACACCCAAAGGAGTTCACATGCCTTTCTCGGCAAAACTCACTTTCAACTGCACTAACAACGAAGCTGAATACGAAGCTTGCATTATGGGTCTTGAGGAAGCCATTGACCTCAGGATCAAGACATTGACCGTATTCGGAGATTCAGCTCTGGTAATCAATCAAACCAACGGCAAATGGTACACCCACCAGGATCATCTGATACCTTACAGGGATTATACAAGGAGGTTATTGACTTTCTTTACAAAAGTCAAGCTTGAGTATATCCCTCGGGACGAGAATCAATTTGCAGATGCTCTGGCTACCATTTGATCCATGATCAAAGTTCAGACTGCCAACTTTGTACCTCAGATCTCAGTGTCCAGACTTGACAGACCAGCATATGTGTTCGCAGCGGATGTTGTTAAAGATGATAAGCCTTGGTTCCATGACATTAAGCGCTTCTTGGAGGATCAAGCATACCCACCTGGGGCATCTTCCAATGATAAGAAGACTTTGAGAAGGCTTGCTGGTAGTTTCTTCCTGAACACTGATGGTTCCCTGTACAAAAGAAACTTTGATATGGTACTCCTTAGATGCGTTGATAAGACGGAAGCAGATTTGTTGATGCATGAAGTGCACGAAGGATCCTTTGGTACCCATGCTGGAGGACATGCCATGGCTAAAAAGTTGCTAAGGTCAGGTTATTACTGGATCACAATGGATGCCGACTGTTGTGCCTACGCCAGGAATTGCCATAAATGCCAGATTTATGCAGATAAGGTGCATGTGCCTCCCAATCCTTTGAACGTAATGTCTTCACCCTGGCCCTTTGCTATGTGGGGCATTGACATGATTGGTAAGATCGAACCAACTGCTTCAAACGGCCACAGATTCATCCTGGTTGCCATTGATTATTTCACCAAGTGGGTCGAAGCAACCTCCTATGCCAATGTTACAAGACAAGTGGTAGCAAGATTTCTGAAGAGAGATATCATCTGTCGATATGGAGTTCCCGAACGAATCATTACTGATAATGGTTCCAATCTAAACAACAAAATGATGGCAGAGCTATGCCGGGACTTCAAAATTCAACACCACAATTCTTCTCCTTACAGGCCAAAGATGAATGGCGCTGTTGAGGCAGCGAACAAGAACATCAAGAAGATTGTGCAGAAGATGGTAGTCACCTACAAAGACTGGCATGAAATGCTACCATTTGCCTTACATGGGTACCGCACGTCAATCAGAACATCCACTGGGGCAACACTGTATCAGCTTGTGTATGGTATGGAAGCAGTCCTACCTGTTGAATTTGAATTACCCTCTCTGCGGGTACTGATGGATGTTAAACTGAATGAAGCAGAATGGGTTCGGGCCCGATACGAACAACTGAGTCTGATTGAAGAGAAAAGATTGGCTGCAATCTGTCATGGGCAGTTGTATCAGAAAAGAATGAAGAAAGCCTTCGATCAGAAAGTCAGACACCGAGAGTATCAAGTGGGAGATCTTGTGCTGAAAAGAATCCTCCCTCCTCATACAGACCACAGGGGCAAATGGACTCCAAATTATGAAGGACCATTCGTAGTAAAGAAAGTTTTCTCTGGTGGAGCACTGATGCTCAGTACTATGGATGGTGAAGATTTCCCGTCCCCTGTGAATTCAGATGCAGTTAAAAAATACTTCGCATAAAATGACCCGCTGGACAAAAAAAAAACAGAATGTAAGTCCAGGCAAAAATAGGGCATCCCGGCGAGTCAAAAACAGAATAAAAGACTCGGGCAAAAATAAGGGAAAGTAAATAAAAAATGTACACCCGCTGAGTTGAAAAGCCGCATTGGACAGCTTAGGCAAAAAATGGGTATCCCGATGGATTGAAAACCCGAAAGGGCGATCCATGCAAAATAAGGGAATAAGCGAACAACTGCACTCTGAATTCGCCTGTATCGTTCACAACTTGGTAGGCTTCGAAAGGATCAAGCTTCAATCAGACTTAGCCTTCTTCAGAAAGCAAGATGAGAAGAACGTTAAAAGTCATACGAGTCATAGCAAGAGAGGGAGCTCCTTAAAGCGTCATCAACATTGCCAGCATTTTGTTTCTCAATTTGTAACGATCTCCTCATTTCAGGGGATTTGTTTCTTTGACTGTATCTCGCCAATTCAGGGCATATGAATTAATAAAATCAGATTTTCAGTCATGTTTTGTCTTGTACATTTTTATTTGCAAAAAATGTCTGATGTCTAAAAGAAACTGATTGCATAGAATACAGATGTTTATCTTCAAAAACAAAAAACATGCTTGCAGGAGATATACTTACTCTCAGTAGCGTCAAAACTCCTATGACGGAATCCAGTAAGGGATACCTCGGGATTATTTATGCGTTTCCCTATATTTGCAGGATTGCAGGTATCCAGAATGTAACTTGGGGCATGAAAGCTTCATCCCAACAAGCTGACAAATCGACGCTCAGAGCTCAAAGTGTTTTCTCCCCAGCTGAGTGGCCACTTATTACTTATCCCCATTGGAGTTGCCAGGCATCACAGAAGGCGCCCATGTCCCCGGCTGAGTCAAGAAGCTATCTCAACAGAATTTCTAGGGAGGTCTTGCAGTGATCTCTCTTTCTCCCCAGCCGAGTTGCCATCTCGCCCTCAGCCGAGTACAAAAGCCAAGGAGCTATCTCCCCACAGAGCTCCAGCCTCTATCCAGAAGAGCAGCGCTTAGAAGATCACAACAGAGTGAAGAAAGCTTCTACAAACCCCAGCTGGGTCTCTCATTTATAAGGATAGGTCTATCAAGGACCCATATCTCCAAGAAAATGTCATATCGTCAGATCTACCAATGATCTCACCCCCAGCTGGGATGTCTACTTCAAGCGGATCGACCAAAGATCGTCACAGCAGTGGGACCCGGATCCCGGTTTTGGTATCTTTGCATAATCATGGCATTCACATCATAATCACCCACAAAGCGTAGCATTCCGTTTAATACGGAGCATTACGGCAAAAATCAAACATATAGCATAATCATAAGCCATGTTTTGAATCAACACTTGTGAATAATGACAATCCGTCAATATACAGAATACTTTCCCCAAATCCCCAGCGGAGATTCCCCAGCAAAATCAGTTGCCCCACATTCACAAGTACCAGTATATATACTCCCTTTGGCACCCGTCCGTGTCATTACTCCCCAGTAAAGTCGCCTGAACACTCTATGCAAACAATAACACTCGTACTACATATACTTTTTGGCACCCGCCTGTGTCATAACCCCAGCAGAAAGCCAAAGACGTCCTCTTTGCACTCACATATACTTACATAACAATCCTTTGACACCCGTCCGTGTCATATCCCCAGCGCAGTCATCTATACTTTGTATATCAGATACTTGTTTATATTACGCTCTTCCCCTTTTGGCACTCGTCCGTGTCGCTCTCCCCAGCAGTTAAATACTTATCTCTGTACACCACTCACTCTTACACAGATACTCGTCCGTATCTTGTATATACCACTCAAATCCCCTCAGAGTCAATACTAGTCCTTGTTCTTTGTTAACTCGTTGGTACTCGTCTGTACCGTCATCTCAGAACATGCGTCGAGAGTGTTGTTTCTACATGATACTCGTCCGTATCATAGTCTTAAGGATGCTCTTCCGCGTCTATAACCCATACACTGTGTCAAGCACCTTTGTTTCTTGGATGTAAACACTCGTTCGTGTTTACTACTCCCCAGTAGATCACTAACAAAGCATTTCTTTCCTTTTTATCTGACACTCGTCCTGTGTCATGATAAACCCTGAGAGCAGCCGTACCCTGCTAGGTGGTCGTCCTCCACCTCTTGATGGTCGTCCTCCATCATGCTCATCCGATGGCCGTCCCCATCGTTGATTTTTTAGCAGCCGTCCCCTGCTAGGTGGTCGTCCTCCACCTCTTGATGATCGTCCTTCATCATTTTATCCAATGGCCGTCCCCATTGTTGATCTTTGGTTATCTGGCATTCGTCCTATGTCATGACAAACCTTGAGAGCAGCCGTCCCCTGCTAGGTGGTCGTCCTCTACCTCTTGATGGTCGTCCTCCGTCATGCTCATCCGATGGCCGTCCCCATCGTTGATATTTAGCAGCCGTACCCTGCTAGGTGGTCGTCCTCCACCTTAGATGACCGTCCCTCATCTTAACCAACAGAGCAGCCGTCCCCTGCTAGGTGATCGTCCCTCACCTTTGATGGCCGTACCCCATCATCTGTTTATTTCATTTATTCTTTAACCCGATGGCCGTCCCCGTCATGGTCCCTTTTCTCTTTTTAGCCCGATGGCCGTCCCCATCGTTGGTTACTTTACCTTTATGAACTTGATGGCCGTCCCCGTCATGTTTCATTAATCTCCAGAAAATTTTACAGCTTTATCCTGATGGCCGTCCCCATCATAATTCTTTTATCCCCAGCATGTCGGCCGTCCCCGTCATTGCCTTATTTTCCGCACTTTTTCCAGCATGTCGGCCGTCCCCGTCATTGCTCTTTACCCAGCAGTCGTCCTCTGCTCGACGGTCGTCCTCCGTCGCCCACACTTTACAATATACTTTATTTTCTTTTTCCCTTTTCTTCTTCTTTCTGTGAGTGCAAATTTTGGACTGTCTTTGGTATTCAACCACAAGTTATCTTGTTTGCCTGTTAAGCCGTTGCTTACATCCTGCACAGCTAACTCATGTTTGAATAGGGGCAGCTATAAACACCCCAAATTTGCCCTCACCCATTCACACCATAGCTTGTGATCATTTCATATGCATAAACACAATCATAACATCTCATATCACATTTTGGATTCACTGCATAGGTCCTAAGTCATCTGCATCTAGGGTTTGTGATCTGAGCAGTCTAATAGCTTCTTGAGCCACTCCAAAGGTCATCAATCACTTCAAAGGGGTCTATGAGTGTTCAAGCATCATATTATATCCTCTCAAAGTCAAGAATGCCAAAGAATCACAAGAACTGGGATTGGTATGGAAGCAGAGTCAGGCTTGACTGCACAGTTGACCTAAAATTAGGGTTTTGGTTTCAGAGGCCATAACTCTAAATTTTTTGGTCATTCTTGTTTCTATTGGTCTCTATATGGTATAGGGAGTATGCATATCAATTTTCATGAAGAAATTCCATGGGGAAGTCATCTGATCAAGAGTTGACTTTCTGGACAAGTCAGTGCAAAATCAGGGCATCTAAGGCCCCCAATGACCCAACCAAGGGGTGATCTTCATCATTTTGAGTGTATATGATCTTTATTTGATCATGGAAGAAGGTTGAAATTCACAAAATTCAAGAATTACAAGTTTTTGCAAAGTTGACTTTTTAGGGCATGGTTGACTTTTAATGGAATGTCATTTTATGCAACTTTTTCAACCCTTACTTTTTGATCCAAAAATGCTTCAAATGGAAAAGCTTTGGTCATGAAAGTTGTAGATTAGATCTTTCCCTTTTCAAAAAGTACAAGAACATGACCTAATTCATTTTGGATCAAAAGTTATGGTGTGTCAAAGTTGGCAAAAATCACTAATTTTCAAGATATGCCTCAAATGAGAAAGTTGCAAGAACTTCGTACCAAGGCATTTGTAACTTCTAATTCATGTCTAACCATCACACAAACATCACATGTGACCAAAAATTCAGAATGGACTAAGAACTTCTCATGTTTCATGGCCTTGGGAGCAAGAAAGTTTCATATGAACCAAAAGTGATCAACTTGCAAAAACCATCATCACACCTCATCCACTTGTTGCCTACAATGCTGAACCATTCTAGCCTCTCTCTCACACCATGCTGCGCCAGCCCACACACTTGTACTGGCCTAGAACTTGACCCATGCCCTCCTTACACCAAAGTTGACATTTTGCAAAAGGGGCCATCCCAATCAATAAAGGGCAGGTCACATCATCTGACCAATGGGAGTTTTTTATGTGGATCAAATGCTAGCAAAACCACATAACAAGCCAGCCTGAAAACAACACACAACACTTTTTCACATTTTCACTCCATAGAGCAAAAGCATTCGAATCTCTCTCCACAAGTCACAAACACATAAGTAAACTTCATAAACCTTTTCAACATCCCTCCCTGATCAAAAGGCACCCTTCAAAGCAACCCAAAGCTCAAAGAATCAGAAACACGATTCTTACACCATCCTGAACAGAACTTGCTCCAACCTTCAAACCAGCCACCACAAACTCTTTCCAAGCATTGAAAGCTTCTCAGGAGGTCAAGTGGAGTTGATTGCAAGCAAGAAACCAGCCAGAAAGTGCCAGGAGTCAAAGCTTCGATTCAGGTAGCCTTGGATTTTCATTTTTTCCAGAACTCTCTTTTCTTGTTTCTAAAATGATCCTTATGTTCCCCTGAGTGCATTGAACCTTTTACTTTTGAAAATGATTGAGTTTTGAGGTTGTATGCTTGGTTTGAAAGTTTGCCCGAAAATTTGTTCTTGCTTGTTTCTCTTGATTCAGTGAAAATAAATGTGGTTTAAGTTAGGGTTTAGGTTTAATGATGTTCAAGGATGAAATCTGGAGAGTTTGGTGATGATTTGATGCGTATTCGGTGAGATAGTGGTTTTGACTTGCCGGAGAAGACGACCGGAACAGTGTTCCGGTCGCCTGAAAGTAATTAGGGTTTGTTTAATTAGGGTTAAGTGTAATTAAGCCAGTTTGAATGTAGGCCGTCCAGATGCGCGCCTAGTCAACTCCCGCGCGTGTGACTTTGAATTCAGGCCCTTGGATCTGCTGACTTCTCCAATAATTCATTTATTTTCATTTTATTTTTCATGTTAATCCATTTGTTTTCCATAATTTATTAAAAATAGTAAAATCTTTCAAAAAATTCTGAAATTTTTTGTATGAACTTTCATTTAATTTCAGAACACAAAAATATTTTTATTTTCATTTTTAGCATTAAAAAAGTATTTTTAAATATTTAAAAGTTTATTTTTAATTGATTAATGAAAATTAATTTATTAAAAATACTTTTAGGTATTTAAAAATCACCAAAAAATTCATGAAATGTTTTAAGACATTTAGAAACATTGTCCAACCTTCAAACCAAATTTATTTTTTGATCTTGATGCATTTTGAGAATTTTTCATTGAATTAAAATCATTTTTGTGCATTATTTTGATCCAAACTTCAAAAAATCATTTCTGCCTAACCATGAAGAGTTGGACATTGATTCTTTTTGCATTGCATTGTGTTTAGCATGTAGTTTGTGAGTTTAAATGGTCATTATTTGATCTTTCATTTTCAATTTGTTTGGTAATTTTCTTGTTTAGGAACCCTAAAACCCTAGAAAACTTGTGAAAATCATAACTTGAATTTGGTTAGGAGTTGAAACCTCTCCTTTGGGAAGTGAGTTAGTATAGGATTAGGGGTCCTTTGAGTGTATTTTCAATTTTTTATAATGTTGTTTGCTTCTGGTTTTGGTTTTTGTTTGTTGCATTGATCATAAACCCTAATATGGGCTTCCATATGCATCCATCTTGCATCTTCTTGCATAACATGACTTGCCATGACATTCCATACTTCCATTTGATTCATTGAACATAATAAGACATATTGAAAACATGTTTGATCATTGCACCTTGCATTTGTCATGTTGAATGCCATATGCATCTCATAACTTTTCATGTATGTTCTTGGTTCTTAACATGCTTCATCTGCATCCATAAGCTTGAGTGATCATCTCCATGCCTTGTTTCATGTTTGTAGTACCTCATAGAATCATTAACATCATAAGTATGCTTCTGGTTTTGGTTTGCATCATGTAATTCCATCCCTTTTTGCATTGCATTGCTTTCCTTTTCTAACCTTTCAGGTGGTAAGTGATTTTGAGAAGTGAATTTGCCTTCACTTTTCATAACTTCTCTTCATCTCTCTCTTGCATCCATGCTGCATTTTTTATATGTGTTTGAGATTGAGCTTGCTCATTCTTCTTCTTCCCATTTTCTTTCTTCAAGTGACTTGACTTCTTGAATGAAGCAAGTTGCTTTGCTTCTCTTGATCCTTTCATCTGCTTCCTGGTGGTTCCATTGAAGACTTCTCTTGAAAACCTCACAAACCTTAGGAACAACCAAGCATGACAATGATTAGAGTTTTGATTAGTCTCCCCTCTTAGTTTTTACCTTTGTGTCTCTTTTGAGTCATCTCTTCTCACCTCATAATCAGGGACTAAACCCTAAAGGCTTTAAGGCTTTGTGATTAAGCTTATGCCTGCATCCTTATCTTAGGATGGAGTGTATAACTTTAATCCTAAGTGTTGAACCCTTAATGTGTTTAAATCCTTTAATCAATCCATCTAACAATCATCAAAGACATCACACTTGTAACTTGGGCCTTGCATTAGGGTTCTAATTCTTCCTTAATTGGTTAAGAAGGACTAACCCTAGTGTTAATGGACAAGTCCCCCTCAAGTTGTCTTACAAATCATAAAACTCACTTCATCATCATATCATTAAATAAAATCCACTTAATCAAAGGCTTGTTTTGTCATGAGTTTAATCCCTAATCATGGATTAAGTTGAGGAGCTTTCCTCAGCTTAAACATTCTCATCTATTATCCTTCTATTAGGATGGTGTAATGAGTCTGTTAAATCCCTGATTATGGCTTAACCTCATTACTCAACACTAAACAAAAAACCACAAAAACATCTAAATAATCACAAGTAGGTTAATGATCTTAATCCTACACCAAAGGTGATTAAGTGTGAGAATCTGACTTCACACTTAAGGTATTCTCATTACCCCTAATCAGAGGGAAGATGTGAGGAGTTTACTAAATCCATTGGTTTAGGCTTAAGCTCATTAACTTATGACAAACTTCAAAAAGCAATAAAAGACTGAAAAACTCAAAAACAAACAATAATCGTCTCCTCCGGGATTCTTTTCTCATCACCTTCACTCACAAACGAGAACTTGCTTCTTCCATCTAATGCAAGACAGTTTGCATCTGTGCCAGACAGATCATACACTTGAGCATAGATAAGCAAGCAGTTCACAGTCAATTCATCTTTCAGTCTCTTTGGGTCGAACTACGGTGTTCTGACTTCCTCATTGCACGAGAGGATACGTAGGCATAACTTAACAGTTATCGAACAAAAGTCTCTGTATATTCCCCCTCTTTCTAGCCTCATTCTTTTAGCCTCATGCTCCTGAGCATTTTACTCTTGTTCTTACACTGACACTTCACTTATATACTTCACTTTTCTCTTACACTGACACCTGTACATTTTGTCTTCCAGCTCTTTTACACACAAATTGCACTGACACTACCCCTTTAAAACACAAATCTTTCAAGCGTGGATCCCGTCGAGTACGGCGGACAATCTGGGTGCTAATACCTTCCCAGGTTGTAACCACCCCCCTTTCTCAATCTCTCTGGTTCGCAACCGTCTTATCCATGTCTTTCTAGGTCTATGCAGCATTGCCTTTCCTCCGGGATAAAAATGCCTAGCTGGCGACTCTATTCATTCCCTGTGAGTTCACTCCTGTGTGTCCTCGCATCCCCCTTTCGCCGACCGTTCGCGTCTGTACCCCATCTGACTTAGCTTCATTTGGTGGGAGCGACACACTGGGATGCCGAAAAGCTGCTGCACCCAATTAGAATGCTCCTAGGAAATCCAACCTTGAACTGATGATGGAAAAATTTATAGCTACACAAACTCAAACAAACAAGGAATTCCTGAACCAGAACATCCATATAGTGAGCAAATCAAACAATTGGTAACCAAAGTAGATGCTTTAGCTACTCATAACAAGATGCTAGAAACTCAAATTTCTCAAGTAGCCCAACAACAAGCATCCACTGCTGCCCCAGCTGGCACGTTTCCTGGACAGCCACAACCAAATCCTAAAGGTCATGCAAATGCAGTTATACTAAGAAGCGGAAAAGAATTGGACGGACCTGCCGATCCTAGAACCAAAAACCCAGCCATGTACCAACAACCTGAGAAATCAAATGAGAAGAATGATAAACCACAGGAAAAGGAAGCCAATGAACAATAGGTCGAGGAAAAGTAAAGACCTTACGTACCTCTGCCACCGTATAAACCACCAATTTCGTACCCCCAACAATTAACAAATTATAAAACTATGGGACAATTCAAAAAAATTGTAGAGCTTTTAATACAGTTAAACATCACCATACCCTTTACAGAAGCTATTACTCAGATGCCCTCGTATGCTAAATTTCTAAAATAGATCTTATCCAATAAAAATAAAATCGAGGAGAATGAAACAGTTACACTTACTGCTGAGTGTAGCGCTATTATCCAGAATAATATGCCTCATAATTTGAAGGATCCATGAAGTTTCTCTATTCCTTGTGTAATAGGAAAGTTTGTCATAGACAAAGCCTATGCGATTTAGGAGACAATATAAGTGTTATGTCATTATCAATTTGCAAGAAGCTCCATATGGGACAACTAAGACCAACCAAGATGCTAGTTCAACTAGCCGACCGCTCAGTAAAATTCCAGATTGGTATTCTAGAGAATGTTCCTGTATGGATAGGCCAGTTCTACATCCCAACTGATTTCATAATTATGGACATCAAGGAAGATGATACGACTCCCATCATACTAGGAAGACCATTCTTAGCCACAACCGAAGATATCATAGATGTGACGAAAGGCATTCTGACATTCGAAGTAGGAGACGAGAAAGTCAAATTCATTCTAACCCAATTCCTCCAAATGATATATTGAAAACCCCATCTCCTCTGATCTTCGAAGATGATAATTGGAAACAACCCTATCGAGACGAAAGTCTAAATGAGTGCTTAGCTCTTACACCAGACCATATGCCATGCCAAAAGAAACCTGCTCTAGAACTCAAGTCATTACCCAACAATCTTAGATACAAATTCCTAGATTCTGAACTTAAAAGACCAGTTATAGTAAATGCAGACTTAGGACAACTCGAAACCGAAAAACTTTTAGACGTCTTAAGAAAATACCCAACTGTGTTAGGCTACAAAATATCTGACATGAAAGGAATAAGTTCTTCAATATGTATGCACCACATTATGCTAGAGGAAGACTGTAAGACCTCTAGAGAACCTAACGAAGGATTAATCTGATTCTAAGTATAATAGTCAATGATGAAGTAAAGAAGTTACTAGACGCCAGAATTATATATCCAATATCTGACAGTCAATGGGTTAGCCCAGTGCATATCGTACCAAAGAAGGGAGGCATTAAAATTACTAATAACTCAAAAGGTGAGTCCATAAAACAAAGAGTAGTGACCAGGAGTAGAATGTATATCGATTACCGAAAACTGAACAAAGCTACTCGTAAAGACCATTTTCCTTTACCGTTCATCGATCAAATGTTGGAAAGATTAGCCAAACATTCTTACTTTTTCTATCTAGATGGTTATTTAGGATTCTTCCAAATTCCTATTCATATTGACGACCGAGAAAAGACAACATTCATGTTCCCCTATGGAACATTCGCTTACCGTCGTATGACGTTCGGTTTGTGTAACGCTCCAACGACATTTCAACAATGTATGATGGCGATTTTTGCCGATTTCATAGACGACATCATGGAAGTGTTTATGGATGATTTCTACATATGTGGACAAAGCTTTGAAGGATGTCAATCAAATTAAGAGATGATACTCGAGAGATGTGTAAAAGTGAATCTTGTCTTAATTGGGAAAAATGTCATTTTATGGTCAGACAAGGGATTGTTTTAGTACATGTGATATTCAATAGATGCATCGAGGTAGATAAACCAAAAATAGAAGTAATAAAAGACCTTCAACCGCCTAAAACCGTGAAAGAAATAAGAATTTTCTTAGGACACGCCGGTTTCTACCGACGATTCATTAAGGACTTTTCAAATATCATTAAGATGTTAATCGGTCTACTAATGAAGGATGTTGAGTTTATCTTTGACGAAGATTGTTTAAAAGCGTTAGAAACACTCAAAATAGCTCTTATCACTGCACCCATCATGCAACTTCCTGATTGGACACTACCATTCGAGATTATGTGCGATGCGAGTGATTATGTTGTAGGCACAGTCTTAGGACAAAGAAAAGGTAATAAACTTCACGTAATATACTATGCAAGTAGGACTCTAGACCCTGCTCAGATGAACTACCCTACCACAGAGAAAGAACTCTTAGTCGTCGTGTTCGCACTCGATAAATTTCGTTCCTACCTAGTAGGGGCTAAAATTATCATCTTTATCGATCATGCCGCCATTAGATACCTTCTAAGTAAAAAGGACGCAAAGCCTATATTACTAAGATGGATCCTTTTACTACAAGATTTTTATTTGGAAATTAAGGATAAGAAATTGTAATTCCCTAAAATTTGCCCTCTTAATTTATTGTTAACCTCAAGTGGTTTATGCTTCTTCATTTTGCATGATCACCCAAGCATCGCATCACATTCAATAATAAAAAAATAATAATAATACATAAATCATGATCATTTGCATATGCATGAGGCATGTGATCGAGCAAGGTTTGTCAATCATTGGAGCTCAAGAGAAAAAATAATGTCACAAAAAATAATCCAAGGCATTTCTAAGCTAACCCATCAAATAAAGAGAAAAAATCAAATTTTTATGCCGTTAACCGATTAACGCATATGGTTAACAAGTTAACGGGCGCGAAAATGGGCAAAACATTTTGAAAAATGGTTGCTTTTCTCCTTTCCCTCCACATTTTCTTTTTTTCTTTTTTCCACTTCATTTCACATTTCATTCAATAGAAATTTCTACCATATTCTAGACCCTTCCACACTCTTCCAAGGAATATTCTCAGGAATATCCCAAGGAATATTCTAAGGAATATTCCCTAAGCCCTAACCAACTTTAACTAACTCCATACCTAAGTCCAAACCTAACCTAATGCCCAAGCAAGCTTCATGCCCAAGCCTAAGTCCATGCCTAATCTCTATATAAGTCTTAATCACTCCAAAGCAATGGGTTACAACTTCATTTTCATCATTTCACTTTCCAAATCTCTCATTTCTCTCTCAATTCTCCTCCATTTCCAAATTCTTCAAAGCTTCTCCATAGAAGTTCTTCAAGTTTTTCATTGAAACTTGAAGAGCTTGAAGCTAGACCTTCATCAAACATTAAATCCATAGATTATTGAAGAAGTGCTTCTGTTTTTTGATCAATTTTGGCTTATTGGAAGTGATTGTGCAAGTGTTCATCAAGAAGCATCATCAACTTCATTTATTTTGCGCTTTCGTGGATCTTCGGTTTTCTTCTTCACTTGTGTTTCGATCTAC
The DNA here is from genome assembly GCA_963966055.1 of Lathyrus aphaca. Taxonomy (NCBI): domain Eukaryota; kingdom Viridiplantae; phylum Streptophyta; class Magnoliopsida; order Fabales; family Fabaceae; genus Lathyrus; species Lathyrus aphaca. The sequence continues at coordinate 503,971,426 of OZ014523.1, forward strand.
ACCGCAACAATCACCAAAGTAATCCTCCGCTTTGTAGGTTGGTGAATCCGATACCGTTTCTTGCTTTTAACTTATTCTCTTCATCTCGTGGTATGGCATTCTTTGTTTGCTTATTGTTATTCTTGCATTTTGATCATTTGCGGTTTGATTACGATTTGTTTACGTTTGCTTGTGTCATGCTTATTTTGATTGCTAGAAACTAGGTTTGTAGCTTGTTCTAGGTGCTATTAGGTGTTAGAAGACCTTAGTTAAGTGGAAAATTTGTGCTAACACGTTCATGTATGTGTTAGGGGTTTTTAGAAGTAGGTTTGAGACTAAAAGTACTTCTGCATAGCTGATTTCCTACATTTTGTTCAATGTTAACCAGTTAAAGCATATGGTTAACCGGTTAACACGTGTTTTTTTACCCCAGAACTGAATTTTTAAAGACGTTAACCGGTTAACCTATACCATTAACCGGTTAACGCTGTTCTAATTTTGAAAATCCACTTGGTTCCTGGCCTCTTTGTGCATCTCTCTTCATTTAATCCCCTTAGCTTGATAGATAATGATTTTAGGGAATTATTAGGATCATTTTAAGTGCATGATTATGTATTTTTGATAGCTTTTGACACGCGTTCGTTAGTTTCCGTTTTTGTGCATAAAAGTTGCATATGTGTTCATAGAATTTTAGTGATCATTGTTTGCATTGCTTTGTATCATTCCTAGCATCACAATAAATAACACATCTCTGTATTTTGCATTGTATTATATGGCACTTGTATTTTGTTAAATCATGTGCATGTTTGAAATTTTGCATAATATAAAAACCACCAAAATTCACCTAACTTGCAGCATTAAATTTCATGAAGATTTTTGCATAGCATTATTAATAATTCATAGCATTTTATTGCATTAATCTTGCATGAATCTTTGCATTCTATTTTGTGCATTAAATCTCATTTTGTGCATAAATGAAAATAAATCAAATTTGTCTCACTTTTCATAGTTGCATTTGTCTCACTTTTCGGGGCAAGGTGTAAGTTATCTACCACGATGAACAAGTCTTAGTATGAGAAGGTTCACAAACAATAAACAAAAAACACTTCTCTAAAAGACAAAACAACAAAGAAGAATCGTCTTTTCCTGTGGGAATTCTTTTCTCACCTCATTCACTCTTAACGCGGACTTGCGACGACTTATCCCATTTGCAAGACGGTAATGCACTCGTACCAGAAGAGCCTGCAACACCTGAGCATAGACATATGCAGTTCAACTATAAAAACACATAAATAGTTTCCTCCTTAGTTAGGCGAACTACGCCGACTCTGATTCTCATTTTCCCGACGAGGTACGTAGGCAGCGGGGTAGGGCCCGTTCGAGCACATTCTTTATTTTCCCTCTTTCTTTTCGATCTCTTTTTCAGCTCCCTCTCTTATTCCAGTTCAGTTCCAGTAGAAGTTTCAGTTCAGCAACATCTTATTCCTCACCCTTTGAAACAGACAAACAAGCGTGGATCCGGTCGGGTATAGCGGACGATCTGGGGTGCTAATACCTTCCTAGGTCGTAGCCGACTCCTGAACCCATATCTTTGGTTCGCAGGACCTTGTTTTTTCCTTCTTCCTTAGGTTTGTGCAGCATTACCTTTCCTGTTCCTTCGGGATAAAAATGTCTGGCTGGCGACTCTAACTTTTCCGCGCCACTTTCGTGTTTGTTCTAGGATGAAAATCCCGGGAGCGACAACTGGCGACTCTCCTGGGGATCGAATCCAGAATCCCTGGTTTCCCTTGAGAGTCAATCCTAGCGCCTGTTTGTTTTTGTTTCTTTGGGGGTTTATATGTGTGTTGTTGTATGTTTATTTACTTGTTTCATTTACAATATTTTACTTTACAATATTTATTTACAGTTTTCAGTTTTTATTTTCCATGCATCATATATACTGGATTGTCTGGCTGTGTTGGTTTCCATTTTTTCTGTGGGATGGGAGTTACTGTGAGATAAGCCAACTACCCGGCTTGAGTTCACTATAGGATTAGTGTGGACATACATTGTACTCCCATGGTATCTCACCGTGATTCGTGGCGATGTGTTCCACACCCAGATTTTGACCGTCCTGGAACTATTTTGTGTGGGAGTTCTTCTCCACTTCAAGGTACGACCTCGATAGTTATGTACATCTGGTGACCGATTATTGCTCCCCGAACTTTCATCTCGGTGCAAACGTGAACTGTCGGCAAGAACAGTCAGATGGTAAAGGTTGGATAGAGTCTCCAGCTAGGCATTTTTATCCCGAAGGAAAGGTAATGCTGCATAAACCTATAAAGAAGTGGATAAGACAGTTGTGAACCAAAGAGACTGGATAAAGGTGTTGGTTACGACTTGTGAAGGTATTAGCACCCAAATTGTCCGTCGTACTTGATGGGATCCACGCTTACCTGATTATGTTTAAAGGGGGGGGGGGAGTGTACGTGCTAACTGTGTATAAAGGAGATGTATGTACAAAGTGACAATGCAAAAGAAAGAACATGAGTTCAAACTGAGGCTAAGAAAAGAAAGCTAGAAAGAGAAGAGGGGGGGACCTGGGGTCTTTTGTTTGATAACCGTTAAGTTATGCCTACGTATCCTCTCATGCAATGAGGAAGTCAGAACACCGTAGTTCGACTCAAGGAGACTTGATGTTTTGGTGTGAACTGCTTGCTTGTCTATGCTCAAGTGTATGACTCGTGTGGCTCGAGTGCTGACTGTCTTGCATTAGACGGAAGAAGTGAGTTCTCATTTTTAGAGTGAGTGTGATGAGAAAATAATCCCTGAGGAGACGTTTATTGTTTGTTTTTTGTGTTTTCAGTTTATTTATTTGTTTTTGGTGTTTTGCATAGGATAATGAGCTTAAGCCTTAATCAAGGGTCGTAAACTCATTATATCATCCCTGATTAGGGATAATGAGTCAACTTGAGTGTGAGATGAATATCTCAACTGAAATACCCTAATGATACAGGATTAAGATTCTTAACCTACTTGTGATTATTAAGTGTTTTTGGATTTTGTTTTGTGTTAAGTAATGAGTTTAATCTCTAATCAGGGATTGGTGAACTCATTATACCATCCTAAGAGAAGGATGATAGATGAAGACACTTAAGATGAGGAAGATACCTCAACTTAATTCGTGGCCAGGGATTAAAATCATTATATAACAAACCTTTATTAAAGTGGATTTTAATTAGAGATTAGATTAAAAAGTGAATTTTATGTTTGTAAGACTAAACATGAGGGGGACTTGTCCATTAAACACCATGGTTAGTCCCTCTGACCTAGAGGCAGAGATGTAACCCTAATATAAGGCCCAAGTTACAAGCTTAAGTCTTGATAATTATTAGGTGTTTTGATCAGAAGGTGAAAACAACTTAAAGGTTTAACACTAAGTATCACAACTATACACTCCATCCTAAGATAAGGATACAGGCATAACCCTAATACAGAGCCCCAAAACTTTAACTTTTTAGCCTTTGTTATTGAGATGAGAAGCAGAGACTCAAGGAGACTCAAAAGGTAAAAAACTAAGGGGGACTATTCACAACCCTAAAGTTATCATGCTTGGTAGTTCCTATGGTTTGTGAGGCATAAAGGAAGTCTTCAGATTGGCCACCAAGGAAGGAGAAGCAGATGAAAAAGGAAGGAGATAGAAGAATAGGTTACTTAATTCCTGAAGAAGTTAAGTAACCTAAGAGAGGGATAGGAGAAAGAGAGAACACAAGTAAATCAAATTCACTTCAAAGACAAGTAAAGATGCATATGAAAGGATAAGAAGAGGTTGGATGTGGATGTACATCCACATCCTGATCAACTTACCTGTAGCACCTGAAAGGGTTAGTATGAATGCTTAAGGTATGAAATAAGATGAAATGAAACCAATGAAGGTGCAATGATCCAAACCATAAGAGAACACATGATGAAAATGTGTTATGAAAAGATGCAAAGTCATGTACAATGCATATGTATGATCATACAAATGTTGGATGCAAAACAAACACGTTAGAAGCTTGAAAATACATGAACATACATAAGATGTAATGCATACAAAGCATAAAAAATGAACGTAACAATGATCAACCAATGTTCTCACATGACTTAAGGTGTCTAAGATGACATAAAAATGCATGAAATGTCATGACAAGTTCATATGATGAGGATATGCAAAGATGAATGCAAGTATACAAGGCAAATTAGGGTTTTTAGAATGCATGAGATGTCCATGATCAAAACAGAAGCAAATCACATGATAAAAATTTGAAATTTCAACCAAACAAACTCTAAACACACACAAGAACACTCCCCAAAGATGGAGTTCAGAAGCTATACCAAAGTCAAGTTATGGTTTTTCTAAGTTAGGCTAGGGTTTTGAATACCTTTCAAGGAAAAATGCATATCAAATTGAAAATGCAATGCAAAAATATGATTTAAATGTCCTAGATACTAGATGAAACATGTAAAAGAATGCAAAAAGAACCAAGTACAAACTCATTTTCATTAGTCAGAAGTGAATTTTAGAAGTTAGGTTGTGAAAAAGGGGATTTTGAAAACCCTAATTCAAATTTAATTCTCAAAATACAATCAAAACCTAAAATAAATGAGTGAAATGAGTTTGTAAATTGATTATAATGTTCAAGAATGTTTCATGATTTTTTTGGTTATTTTTAAATACCTAAAAGTATTTTTAATTAATTAAAATGAATTAATTAATTAAATAATACAACTAAATGATTTAAAAATAAATTTTTAATGCAAAAAATGAAAATAAAAATGTTATTGGTTTTTTTAAAATTAATTAGAATGAAAGTGTAAAAAATCAGAATTTTTAAAAGTGTTTTGCTATTTTTTATAAATAAAAGAAAACAAAATGAAATAAATGAAAATAAAAATGAAAAGTAATTAAAATGAAGGGCTCAGATTGCATGGAAGCAAGATCAAGGGCTAAGGGCGCAAGTCATCTTGACTGGGAGTATGCTCATCCTAGGGTCCAGGTTTAAATCTCCTAAACGCGCGCAATCCAATGGCTCACATTAAATCTGACTAAATTAATTATGTTTTAATTAATTAAAATAAAATTAGGGCTAATGAATTATCTGGACCGTCAAATCCTTAAACTAATCATAATCCAATGGCTCACATTAAATCTGGAAACCCTAATCACCCTCAAACCCTAATTACTTTCAGATGACCGGAACAGTGCTCCGGTTATCTTCTCCGGCGAGTCTCAACACACAACTTCTTCCCCAGGCCATCCCAAGACCTCTAACCTGCCTAGAATCCATACCCACACTCCAAGGAACTCAAATCAATCATCAAACACAATTTATAACACAAGAACAAGCTGAATCGAAGCAAATCAAAAACACAGGCAAAATTTCAGAAGCACATAACATGATCATTTCTTCATCATTTTCAATTCTAAAGACATCTATGTGATCCCTAGAGCATGCATTTTCATTCTATGACAAGAAATTAAAGCTTTGAGACAAAAAGTTCTTGAGTATACCTGAGCTGGTGACCTGTAAATGTGAGCTTTCAGAGCCTCCCTCTTATGCAAATGGCCTCCTTTGAACCTCTTGAGGCTAATGGAATGCTTTGAAAGTGGCTGGTTTGAGAGGTCCAGTTCTGATATGGCAGAAATGGAGGTTTGGATATGTGATGTTTCAGGCCATTTTAATGGGTGATTGTTGTTCTATGAATGATGTGTGGTTGATCGGTGAAGGAATTTTTGAAGTTTGATGGCTGGATTGGGAGAATCGAAGAGAGGAAGTTTTTGGGGATTTTTGTGCAAACTGAGTGTGTGGTGGCTATGAGTTCTTGTGAGCCCTCTTTTATGATCCTTAGGCTTTGCATAAACAAATGGAATGAGTCAGAAGAGTTGCTATGAACTGTGGGACTAGTATGGTTCAATTGGCCAAAAATTCAAAAGTTGTGTACTTGAGGTATGGGCCACGGCAGAACTGATTTGAGGGCTTAAGTTGCTTCAGCTGGCTTCAAGGAGAACCATAGGATCAATTGTTATGAGTTGTATGGCTTGGATCAAGAATTTGCATAGGTTTTGCAATTTTGCAACTTTGTGATTTCTTGAGAAACAAGTCATGAAATCCCTTGGTTCAAAGCTCAAATCTGATCTTGGGATGTTGTTTGATCATGCCATGATGCATTTGAGTGGATTAGAAGTCATGTAGAGGCCTGAAAATTCACTTTTGCACATTTCCCTCTTTGGCCTAAACTTGAAATTTACAAGTTTTTTCCCAACTTTGACTTGCCATATCTTGAGTTCTAGGATAAATCAAGAGGAGTTCTTGTACTTTTTGAAAATGGGAAGATCCAATCTACAACTTTCATGTCTAACAAAATTTCATTTGAATCATTTTTGATCAAGAATGAGGAGGTTGAAAATCTTTCCCAAAATGGAAAGTTTGCATTTCAAGTAATGTCCATTTTTGGCAACTTTTGACTTGGCTCAAAATTCTTCAATCTTGTGATTATCCAACCTCTCCTAAGACCAAATAAAGGTCATAGGATCTCAAAATGATGGAAATGAACCTTTGGAACCCTTGGTTGAGGCCTCAAATGCCCTAATCCTGACTTTTCTTGCACAACAAGTTACAGCTTGATCAAATGACTTCCTCAGTGATTTTTTTGCATCAAATTTTATGCAAAAGCTCCTTATATCATATAAATACCAATGGAATCAATAATGACAAAAAAAATTTGGTGTAAGGGCTTCAAACCCAAAACCCTAATTTTCAAGTCATCTGTGTAGGAGCCTCAAGCTTGCCTGGATAACTCTGCAATCCCTTGAGATTTCCTGACTTCAAAGAAACCTTGGGGGTATAAAACAACCATAGAACACTCAAGGACCCTTTTGGCATGCTTCAAGGCCTCTGAGATTGCTCAAATCACTTCTTGGGTTCACCTGATCACAAACCCTAGTTATGCAGTTATGCAGTGAGTTGCTAAAGGATAATTATGCAATGTGAGATGTAATGATATGCTATGCAATATGTGTAATCATAAGCCAAGACATGAGAAAGTGAGAGGGAAAATTTGGGGTGTTTACACCGATCTTCGGGGTCCTTAGTGGAAAAACCCCTCTCTAGTGATTACAGTGGCAGACAATATTTGTTGGAAAACCCACTCGCATCCGAGGGTCCAATGGGAATTCTCATAGGATGGCCTGGTTCTCTCATAGGAATCCAGTTAAAGCAAAATGTTTGTATAACAATAGTACTGTATCCCAAGGGCTGAATGTATTATTGTTTCTCGATTTAGTGCTTGAAGCTAGGGACTTATAAGGGATGCTTGTTTCCTTGGACTCAGCTGAGACCTCCCTAAGTAGTACATGATCCATTTCTCGGAGATGGTGAACGTATTATTGTTGGTCGGCTTTGAGAGTCCGTGATGTTGACCCGAGTAGCACACCCGTGAGATGGGAGGGGTTTACAGGTTTAGAGAACCTTGAAACTTCCAGCATACCCACTTTTCCAGTATTGTTCAGCATTATGATCCAGCTCTTTGGTTCCTTGGTTCTGATATCTAGAATTCCTGTTCAGAGGAACTGTTATTGTGATGTTGTGACCCTGCACAGACACATGATTATATGCTTGACACGTCACAGACATGTCACCGATCACATGTCTTGCATTGCATAAGCATCATGGCATCATTAATCATTATGTTCTCTTTTCATTCTTAGGGTTCATACTATTCCCGATTCCCGTTCGTTACTACTTCAGAATGGAAGACGTCAGAAAAAGGATTGTGCACTACAAATTCTTCGAGACTAAAGTGGATCTAATCAACCAGATGGTGTCTCTTATTACCCCGAGTCAACTGGGATACTTCAAGGAGAAATATGGTGATATTCTGGATTTGGTAGTTGATCTGGATAGTTCTCAAAGGAGCGCCATTCATACTTTATTGCAGTACTATGACCCACGGCTCAGGTGCTTCACCTTTCACGACTTTCAGTTGGGCCCTCTACGTGAAGAGTATGCTGAGATTATGGGGGTGCCAATCCAAGATCAGATTCCCTTCAACTCAGAGATGACCAGAATGACTCATTCTGACATCGCTAAAGCTCTTTATTTGAGCTCATCTGAAGTGACTGACTATTTGATTGCCACCAAAGAAGAGGTGCTTGGTTTATCTCTAAAGTTTCTGGTTAGAAGAACTAGAGAACTTTCTGCAGCCAATCGGTGAGATTCAGTTTGTGCACTCATGGCCTTGTCCATCTATGGGATTGTCTTGTTCACTTATATGGAGAAGTTCGTGGACATGAACGCCATCCATTTGTTTATACTGAAGAATCTGATGCCCACTTTCCTGGGTGACCTCTATTATTTAGTGCATTACAAGAACGAGAAAAGACGAGGTGGTTTGGTTAAGTGTTGTACCCCTTTCTTCTACATATGGTTTATGAGGCATCTCCCTATTACTGAAGCTTTCACGAATCCTAAGGTGATTTGGGCGCAAAAACTAAGCACACTGTCTGCCATAGACATTAGATGGTTTACTTTGAGGATGAAAGGGAAAGATCTCATCTCCAGTTGCAGAGGTTATCCCAATGTGCCACTCTTAGGAGTAGTTGGGGGCATTAACTATAACCCCATTCTCCTAAGAAGATAATTGGGATATGCTCTCAAGACTGTTCCCAGAGAATCAGAGCTAGTTCATACCTTCTATTTTCATGTGAAGGGTAATCTTCCCTTGGTTCGAGAAGCCGCATGAGCCTGAAAACTCATCAAAAGGAAGGGTATAGAGTGCTTGGGCAAAAGTAACAATCAAATGTTCCCCGAGTTCGAAGCCTAGATAAGGGAGAAAGCTCAAGTGTCCCTAATCCCTTTCTCTGCACCAGTTCTACCCTCTGCAACTTGCCATTGGGAGACTACCAGAAGCTGGAGGCTTTGGTCAAGTAACGTAGGGCTGAGAATCAGGAGGCTGATAATTCCTGCCAAAAGCTGAAGATTCAAAACCAGAAGCTAGAAGAGAGAGATTATCAAGCTGAAGAGTTGGTCAGGATCAAGCATCAAGACTTCGAAGAACGAGAGCTCTACTTCAAGAGGAGAGGTTTAATTGAGATCCACCGGGAAGGTCAGCGCCAGAAGGATAAGAAAGACTTAGATGAAGCTAACGAAATTGTGACCCTCTGGCAAGAGAAGTGGGAGGACCATCTTAGAAAGCAGAAAGAGGCAGAGATCGAGTACAAGCTCAAAATCAAAGGCCTTCTAGAGACTCTGAACGAACAGGGAGAGCTGCTCCAAAAAGCCCACCAGGAACGAATAGACCACCTTCAGAAGATGGCCAACATCCAGAAGGAGGTAGAAGAGCTAAAGCTTCAAGATGATATCAAGAAGGTTAAAACTATGTCGAGTCCTAACAAGGAAGAGGAGGTGGTATTCCTACAAAAGATCAACGAACTACACGCTTCATTCGATCTAAGGGATATTCTTATCCAGTAGCTCATCCAGTAGCCGAGTCATCCGGACATTGCCCAACTATTCCAGGTCGTCAAGCACCTAAGCTGGAGGTTGCAAGACATGGAGCTTCCTAGGGTTTAGTCTCATACTCTTATACCTGGATTACCCACATGCTTGTTGTGGGATTCCTCTTTACTTTGCTTTGCTACTCTTTGATGTATGAATTGGCACCCTTTGGGGCGTTGTTATATTCAGATCCTAGTTTATGATATCTGTGACTTGGTTTGAATCTCTAGTTGTTATCTCTTGCACTGACACGGGGTAATAAGCACTAATTCTCCACAATTGTCATCTTATCTGAGCATCATGTGGAGTTTTCTTCCCTAAATCTGAAAAGAGATTTCTGAATTATCGAATACCGGAACGGGAACGTAAAAAACCTTGAGAATGAAATGAACACAATATTTCATGCATATCATTTGCATTTTTTCTTTTGCAGGTTTTCCAGGGCTCTTAACTTATGTGCACTTTCAAGAAGGATTATGAGAGCCACTAAGACTCGTCTTCTCAGGAATAATATACCGCCACACCGGTACACTACCCGTCGAAATCAGAGGAATTTCATGGATACTGTGCAGATAGAACTGAACGAGCTTCGCACCCGAATGAGGGAGTTCATAACGATGATGCAGGGTATAGCTCTTGGGCAGCAAGAGATGAGGGCTGATATTCAAACACTTAATCCCTCATAGACAGATCCTCTGGTGGTTACCTTGGATACTCAAGGAAATCCAGTCAATGACACTCTTGTTCCACCTGTAGTGAGCATACCGCCAACTCCAGAGGCTGCTGGCCCGACTCCCGTCTTTGTACAGGACCGTCAAGAAGACCAATTCACATTGGTCAATAAAGATATGGGATTTGGTATTGGGGCTAATAATCAGGATTTCCAAATGCTGGCAGAGAAAGTGAGAGCCTTGGAATGCAAGGATACTCTTGGCATCGACGTCTCTGATATGGGCTTGGTTTCAGGGGTGGTTATCCCTCAAAAGTTCAGACCTCCAACATTCGACAAATACAACGGAAACTCTTTCCCTAAGACTCACTTGCAAGCCTTCTATCGCAAAATCGATGCGCATACCAAAGACGAAAAGCTTTGGATGTATTACTTCTAGGACAACCTGTCTGGGGGCTCGCTGGAGTGGTACATGAAGCTGGAGAAGAATTCTGTTCACAATTGGAAGGAGCTTGGGGAAGCCTTTCTCAAGCAATACCAATACAACATCGACATGGCTCCCATCCGAACTCTGCTTCAAAGCCTGTCTCATAAGAGTTCTTAAAGTTTCAAAGACTATGCACAGAGATGGCGTGAGGTTGCTGCTAGAGTTCATCCACCGTTGTTGGAAAGGGAGATGGTTGATCTCTTCATGGATACCCTCCCAGAGCACTTCGTGGAGAGGTTGGCTGGCTGTTCCTCTAGTGGATTTTATGATATCATTCAGACGGGTGAAAGAATCGAGAGTTGGATGAAACAAGGCAAGATTCAGAGCGGCGGAACGTCAACCTCCAGGGTTAAGAAGCCTTTCCTGAAACATAGGGAAGGAGAATATGGGGTCGTATATACTCAGAAGAAGAGGGGGAATCAAAGTGCTTATGTGGCACCTGTCACTATTTCTGCTCCTGCTAATCAGCAACAGGTTCAGCAGAATTACCAACAACAGAGGGCTCCTTGTCCGTACTACCCTCCCAAGCCAAAAGATAGGCATCTCGAGAAGCCTTCGATGTCCCACTCCCAGCTTCTACAGAATCTCCTCCAACTTCAAATGGTCCAATTGAGAACCTTGAAGCCTCCAAGGCCAAGAAAAATTCCTGAGGGCTATGATGCTAATGCCCGCTGCGAGTTTCACTCCGGAGCTCCAGGCCATAGTACTGAAAACTGTAAATCCCTTAAACACAAGGTGCAAGATCTAATAGATTCCAAAGCAATCAACTTCGCTCCAACTCCGAATGTGCTACAGAATCCCATAACTGATCATGGAAGGACCGTAGGGTTTGTTGATAGTGGGGAATGTCTGGACTTGGTATCTGACGTCGATCACCTGAAGATTTCATTGTTGGTTGTAAAGGCAAGCTTGGCTAAGAAGGACATATTTCTAGGTTGTGAAAAAGACTGTTCAGACTGTGTCAATTCCGTCGATTGTTGTGACCGATTGAGATCGGGAATACAAAGAATGATGGACGAAGGAAGTATACAATTTGACAAGATCGTGAAAGAGGACGAGGTATCAACTGTTATGATTTTCTACAATCCGGCACAAGTTTCTGCCCCAGCAAGGGTGGCATCGGTAACCATTACTACTTCTAGACCAGTTCCATACCAGAGTGATAAAGATACCCATGGAATTATGGGGGAGAGGTTTATTACAATGGTCAGAAGCAAGACATTGCTGCATCCAGTTCATCTTCGCACCCGGTTGAGAATGTTGGGGTCGGAGGATTCACCAGAAGTGGTAGACTGTTTGCTCCAGAGACATCGAGGAGTAACGTGTTACCACCAAAAGACAACGCTGAAGCTAAAGCCAGGGCCAGAGGCAAGCAACCTATGACCAATGATGCGCCCGCACATGTGCCTCTGTCAGAGCCTGACATCACCTTCAATGAGGATGCAGAGGAATTCCTGAGGATAATCAAAAAGAGTGATTACAAGATTATTGATCACTTACAACAGACTCCTTCTAAGATTTAGATCTTATCCCTATTGATGTGTTCAGACTCGCATCGGAAGGCTCTATTGAAGATCTTGAACAATGCATACGTACCGCAAGACATATTCGTAAATCAGCTGGAGATTGTAGTTTCAAGTGTGAATTCTAGCCATGGGTTGGGATTTACGGATATGGACCTTACATCTGAGGGACACAACCACAACCGCGCCTTGCATATTTCCATGGAATGTAAAGTGGTTGTACTCTCCCATGTGTTGGTAGACATGTGGTCGTCATTTATTGTACTTCCTAAGAAAGCACTGATCAAGCTGGATTGTGATGGGGTTGTGCTTAGGCTAAGTGATTTGGTCGTACGAGCCTTCGACGATTCGAAAAGGTCAGCATTTGGAGAGGTGGAACTGCTAGTCAAGATAGGACCACAAATCTTCAATACTTCTTTTTACGTCATGGATATCCAACCGTCCTACACCTGTTTATTGGGGAGACCATGGATACACGCAGCCGGAGCTGTGTCTTCCACCTTCCACCAAAAGCTCAAGTTTTTCTGGGAAGGTCAGATTGTGACAGTGTGTGGGAAAGAAGATATTTTCACCAGGCATCTGGCCTCGCTCAAGTACGTAGAAATGAATGGGGAGATTGTCGAAACCCTTTGCCAAGCCTTCGAGCCCATCAAGACTGTAAGTGCATCATCGTCCGTTGCCTTATTAGAGGATACGAAGAAGGGAGCATGCATAACCTCCTATAGGCAAGCCCTAAAAGTTGTGGAATTAGGTGCAAACGAGGGCTGGGGAAAGATGATCAAAGTCCCAGAGAAGAAGGATATGTTCGGTGTTGGCTACCAGCCTGGTCAGTCAACACCAGGGCAAAGTGCTAGAGGTCGGAAAAGCCCAATTACCTTCACTAGTGCGGGATGGTTTGATCTCGACAACGTCTGTGCAGTACAGGAAGAAACAACTGATAATGATTACGAACTGGATGAATGGATAAAGCCCTGTGCTCCGGGGATGCAACTCGAAAACTGGTCGGTCAAATCAATCATCTTCGTCACTCAGCTAGAAGAGTAATGATTTTATGTTTCTATTCTCCTGTATTCAAGCTCTATGCCTTGCCCGGGGCATAACGGCTCATTGTAAGGGTTCATTGTTCATATTGCAATATCATAATCATTAATAAAATAGACGTTTTTGCATTCATTCATGTGTTCCTTGTCTTTCATTTTTTGTTTAAAAAATAAAAATGGCAATGTGTTTCCACGTCTCACACCCTTTCTAAAATCTAGCATGAATCATCATTCATGCAGATGCTCCTCATTAGGTATCATCAGTGATGACCTTGCTATGGCTCAGTATGACTTCGACAAGGAAGGAGAAGAAGATTGTGAGCTACCCGAAGAACTAGCCAGATTGCTGAAGCAAGAGGAGAAGATGATTCAGCCACACGAGGAAGCCGTTGAGGAGAAGAAGATTGCCGCTCAAAGAAGACTGCCCGCCGGTAAAGCAGAAATTGAGAAGAACACGCCCTGACATGGCCATCAGAATTAAAGAAGAGGTTCAAAAGCAGTTTGACGTTGGATTATTGGCCGTAACGAGCTATCCTCCATGGGTTGTGAATATTGTGCCAGTCCCTAAAAAGGATGGTAAAGTCAGGATGTGCGTGGACTATAGGGACCTGAATCGGGAAAGTCCCAAAGATGACTTCCAGCTACCTCATATTGATGTGCTAGTTGATAACACTGCCCAATTCTCTGTGTTTTCCTTCATGGATGCCTTTTCAGGCTACAATCAAATCAAAATGTCGCCAGATGACATGGAGAAAACTACATTTACTACCCCATGTGGCACCTTCTGTTACAAGGTCATGCCGTTTGGTTTGAAAAATGCTAGAGCTACATACCAACGTGCAATGGTGACTCTATTCCATGACATGAATCATCACGAGATTGAGGTCTATGTCGATGACATGATTGCGAAGTCATAGACAGAAGAAGAGAATTTGGTCAACTTAGCCAAGTTTTTTGACAGGCTTCGGAAGTTCAGACTGAGGTTGAATCCGAACAAATGCACATTCGACCTTGCTATGGCTCAGTATGACTTCGACAATCTGATTTACCTAGCCGACGAGGAAGCTAAAGAAGATTGTGAGCTACCCGAAGTACTAGCCAAATTTCTTAAGCAAGAGGAGAAGATGATTTAGCCACACGAGGAAGCCATTGAGGTGGTAAACCTGGGTACAGAGGAAGACAGAAAAGAGGTCAAGATCGGGGTCGCATTGGAAGAAAGTGTCAAGAGCCATTTGATCTCCATGCTCCGAGAGTATGTCTACATCTCCTGGTCTTACCAGGATATGCCAGGGTTGGATACCGATATTGTAGTGCACAAGCTGCAGCTCAAAGAAGACTGCCCGTCGGTAAAGCAGAAATTGAGAAGAACACGCCCTAACATGGCCATCAGAATTAAAGAAGAGGTTCAAAAGCTGTTTAACGTTGGATTCTTGGCCGTAACGAGCTATCCTCCATGGGTTGTGAATATTGTGCCAGTCCCTAAAAAGGATGGTAAAGTCAGGATGTGCGTGGACTATAGGGACCTGAATTGGGAAAGTCCCAAAGATAACTTCCAGCTACCTCATATTGATGTGCTAATTGATAACACTAGTAACACGATGGGAGAACTGACTTTAGTTAAATGTTACGGATATCAAGAGTCGCCACCGGCTTTTATTTTATCCAAAAGGAAAGGACATAAAAGAACAGGAAAGACCTTAAAAAGATTTTTGAGTTCGTGGGGTAGGTTATACAAAGGGAAGGTGTTAGCACCCTTTATATCCATGGTTATCCATGGGCTCTTAGTTACTTAGCTCACTTTAAATTGTTTTGAGAAAGCGTAGTGTGTGATTTAAAAATTTTCTAAGTACTTTATAATGATCCTTGTATGGATGTATGTAAAGACTTTGTTTTGAAAATTTGTTTGAAAATGTGAAGTGTAATGAAGTATTTTGAAAAGGTGAGCAAGTACTTAAGAGGAACCTACCCTATGTTAAATCTTTAATGTTCTTATACGTTCTTTCAATGGTAAGACTATCCCCATTATTAAGGAACAGGTAGTCATTACCTTGGATGTGATAACGGACATGTGAAGGGACATCCGTGTTTAGGCAACTGTAAGGTGTCTTAGCAATACAAAGGGACTTATCATCTTTTATTCGAAGGGACAAGATCATTATTCCGTAGGAAAAATCGAAAGGACTTGATCTTATAATCTTAAAGGGACTTGATGATATTAATGAAGGGACTTTGCTTTGAGACACCTTACTTGACCTTATAGTTAGGCAACATGAGGGATAACCTTAGAAAGTGTGAGATGGCGATCAACGATCGACTTACGTGTGTGAGTGTTCATATTCATATATTTATCTTATTAAATTAGTCATTCTAAATTAATTTTAAAGCACAAACATGTGATCACTCCCTATAGTTACTAACCATAGCAATTATAATAAAGTAAATAAAATACAGAAATATAAATCTACGCTATTACATGGCTTAGGGGGAGTTACAAAATAATCGAGTAAGAAAAATAAATTACAATATAATAACCTATACATTTTTCTAATAAGATAAATAAAATAAGAATTAAATATAAAATACTAAAGCAACATTAAATAAATAAATAAAAAGAGAATAACAAGATAAAAATATTAAAATAAAATATTAGGGTTAAATAAGTTAGATTTTTTTTAAATAAGTTAGAAATTAATTAAAAGAAATAATATGTTTAAATAGTAATAAGAATAAAGTATTTAGAAAATATATAAAAAAAAAGTTATTATGAAAATATTCTAATTAGGGTTTAAGTTTATTAGGATTAATAAGAAAATTAGGGTTTTAAAAAAAAAATTGGATTTTTTTTAGGTAATTAAAGTTTTAAATATTTATTTACAAATTATATATATAACAAAAATTAATACTATTATAAAGATTTTTAGAAAGAATAATTAATATTTATTTACAAAAATATTTTATAATATAATATACTTAAATTAAAATTGGAGTTATAATTTTAAAAATAACTAAGTTTTTATTTATTTAATATTTTAAAAGATATTAGTTAATATTAATAATAATAATAATTAATAATTAAAAGAATGAGAAAAAGGAAAAAAAACAATGACCAAAATGCAGCAGCTAGGTATTGAACCCACAACCCTGAGTTTTCAACCAACAACATCCATCCACTGGGCTATGCTTGCGCAGGCATTCACTATCTGAAATAAGATCTATATAAAATAAGATAAAAGCTAAAAATAAGAGAAGAAAACAAGTCATAAAAATAATTGAGGGAGTCTGGATTCGAACTCGCTCCCCCAGGCTTCACAAGGCATGGTTCTGGCCACTGGGACACGCACCTGCATGTGATAAAGAATTGGAAAAACAAAAATATAAAATAAATCAAATTTTTGAATATGAAAAACGCGCGCCACACTTCGTCTTCCTCCTCCGTCTATTACCTTAGAATTCTACCTACGGTTTTCCGTCACTAAAGGTTTTAGTGACGGATTTTTATCATCACTACAACCCCTGCGTATTCCAGCAATGCAAATAACATGAATAAATTAATTTTAAGGGTTCAAGTCAGTTAATATGAGGTCTATAAGTCCAGAAAGCGCATTGATTTCACATGAAATTGCTCCAATCTTTGATTCCTAAATTTGAACTCATAAACCCTAAACATGGTGAAACCTCATCCCTGCATCAAAATTCAAAATAAAACATCCAGAAACGATTGTTATCACGCCCTGAACACGAATCAAACGTCAAAAACAATTTATATCAAGCGCAACATATGAAATCGAAAGTCATGACAAACATTAAAAAACAAGGTTCGGTTAGTGTGATATGTCATGAATTTGATGGTATGGATCAATGCAATAGGTTATGGGAACATCCCGGATCCATTTGCAATCCTTAAACAACCTGAAAAACACCTGAAACTTGTAAACCAAATCTTGAATTTCTTTGTTTTTTTTTGAATCTGAAAGTGCCTCCTCTTGCCCAATTTTTCGTCCTCTTTGAATGGCTGCACTCTTAGGTATATATAAGGAGTGTAATTAGGTCAGAAAAGCTGGGCCTTATTCATGGACTTGAAGTTGCTTGATATGGAAGAAATCTCATCACCATAATTGTCCGAAAATCAAATATTCTCTTGCTATTTTTGCCTTACACGAATTTGGATAGCATCTAATCATGTTAAATGGCTTTGATGATTTTCTAGAAGAAGAATCATGTCTAAATATTGATTTTTTGATTTTATTTTGATTTAATATGTATTTTAATGAATAAAATTCAAATAAATATTAAATAAAATGTAAAAAATCATAAAAGGTATGGGTTGGGTCGTGCTTGGTGATATTATAAAGATTGGATGGCAATTTGGTGGGCTCATTTAGCAAAAATTTGTTTTAAGGCCTCATTTGCTTCATAAACTTCCCAAAAATTTCCTAACTTTGCAAGGGCACACATCCTTCAATTTTAATGCTATGAAGGTGTTCTTGGACATTTTCGAAAGCTTATAGAGTCCTCTAACCAACCTCTTTGGTCTCATGTCCATATCTTTTACCATTCTCAAGTTATGCTCTTTGGAAGTTGTTGACTTTTTGTTGACTTTTAAAAGGACCTATAATGTCTTAGCTCATACCTTCCAAATGAAGCATTTTTGGGCTTGGCTTGTGAGATACAAAGTTGTAGAGAATTCAATTTCCTTCAAAATGAGCTTTGGATGGAAAATTTTTGATGAAGCATGTGAAAGTTATGGCTGGTCAAAGTTCAGTTGACTTTTCCTATGAAAACCCTAATTTAGAAACTCCTGATTTTTGATGATCTGAAATCTCCTTGATGAATCTTGATAAACCCTTGATCAAATGATGAATTTTACTTCATATACTTGATGTTGGCAAAAAATCATGAAGTTTGACTTTGGTTTGACCACAGTTGACCTCAGTTTGACTTTTTAACTGCTTTGACTGATTTTAGCCTATTTGATCATCTGACTGAGCAAACCTTTGGGGTTAGATTGGTATATGTGCCATTCGTGACCTGGAAGGTTGAAGGGGATTGAATACAAAAGCCCAAAAATTTGCACTTGCTGGTGCATAAAGTAACACTGATGATTAGTTGTATATGCTTAAGTGGGCTTGAAGATGCCACTTGGAAGAACTGGAGATGGGCTTATAGATGCCATCCATAATATCAGGAGGTGATAATATCTTGATGTTGATACTCGATATTAGTACTAGGTCTTCGTATAGGCCGTCTCTGAATCGTTTATGCAACATGGTTTAAATAGACCAGTGGAAATAAATCTTTGTGACGATTATCTCTTCTGGAAATATCCTGGATTAGGGAATAGTTCTTCGTATAGACCGTTTGCCTACTCTCCAAGGACGAAAGAATATCAGGATTAATTCTTCTGAAAATATCTTGAACTAGGGAATGGATCTTTGTACAGACCGTTTGCCTACTATTCAAGACCAAATAGATGAAATCTTCTGGAAGTATCCTGGACTAGGGAATGGATCTTTGTATAGACCGTTTGCCTAATATCCAAGAACAAACAAAGTGTCAGGATCAAATCTCCTGAAAATATCCTGGACTAGGGAATGGATCTTTGTATAGACCGTTTGCATATTATCCAAGAACAAATATCCTGGACTAGGGAATGGATCTTTGCACAGACCATTTGCCTATTATCCAAGAACAAATAGATTAAATCTTCTGAAAATATCCTGGACTAGGGAATGGATCTTTGCACAGACCGTTTGCCTATTATCTAAGAACAAATAGATTAAATCTTTTGAAAATATCCTGGACTAGGGAATGGATCTTTGCACAGACCGTTTGCCTATTATCCAAGAACAAATAGATTAAATCTTCTGAAAATATCCTGGACTAGGGAATGAATCTTTGTACAGACCGTTTGCCTAATATCCGAGGACAAAAGAGTGTCAGGATTAAATCTCCTAAAAATGTCCTGGACTAGGGAAAGAATCTTTGTACAGACCGTTTGCCTACTATCCAAGAACAAATAGATTAAATCTTCTGAAAATATCCTGGACTAGGGAATGGATCTTTGTACAGTCTGTTTGCCTAATATCCAAGGACATCTTGAGCAATGTATAGATCTTTTCTGACCTGTTGTGAGTTGTTGATATTGTTTTATCTGCATGTAACCATCCTGCAAGGAAAAGGTTAGTTTATACAATATGTATGCATGCATGGCATGGTGCATCTATGTAAATGTATTATGCATTTATGAATATGCTATGGTATGATGTAAATGATGTATGTATGAATTATGCAGCCTGAAGCGTCTGGATATCTTTGTATAACAACTGCTGGCTGGGGAAAATAAATCCCGATTTGTTACTGAAGAATATGAGGAACTTGTTCCCGTCTTGTTTGATAGTGTAGTATTTATAACCTCCCGTCTTCGTTTGTCGTACTTCTATTGAAGAAATAAGTTCCTGAGTATCCCGATTGAGGATAAAAGAGATGGACATAAATTCAAGGGGAGATGTAACTTGAAGCATTTATAAAGATAGATTTTCCCTGCTGGGGATTTGTAGTTGTCTTGTGGGGATGAACCGGCGAAGCTTCGTTGAACTACTACCCTCGTTCGTCCTTAGTAAATACTATTACTGCATTTCATGCATTTCTGGTAAACATCAATCATATTCAAAAGCATACATACATTCAAACACAACCAATGGACGTTTTCGCTTAGGTAAATTGGGTAAAAGTAAATTTGGATTCAAAGCTGAAATTTTATTTATATTATAAAGTGACCTATACACAGCCAAGTTTATACAAGGAGACATAAATCCTAGTAAGAGGAATTCGTCGTAAAATTTTTACAAAACAAAGAAAACAACTATGTGAGAAATAGTCCTATTGAGTTTCAATTCTACTATTGCCATTATCTTCAAGTATCTCATCTTCTGCTGTTGAGACGAAAACGATTGGATTGAGCTTTATCTGTTCGAACTTGAGTTAGGTAGTACTAACAGTTGGAGTTACATGGGTGATCCAACGAGACATAGTCATACGCTTTAATCCCTAACTTTTGACTGGATTGCCCTTTCAGGTTTTCAATCCACCGGGATACCCTTTTTTGCCCAAGCCGCCTTTTCAGGTTTTCGAATTGTCGGGTGTACATTTTTTATATATATCCCTAATTTTTGCCCGAACCCTTTTAGTTCGCCGGGATGCCCTTATTTTTGCCTAGGCCAGTCAACCTAGCGGGTCTCTTTTTATGCGTAGTATTTTTTAACTATGTCTGCGTTTACAGGCTGTGGGAAGTCTTCACCATCCATAGTAGTAAGCATCATGGCACCTCCTGAAAATACTCTTTTGACCACAAATGGTCCTTCATATGTAAGAGTCCACTTGCCCCTAGGATCACCCTGTGGTAATATGATACGCTTGATTACCAAGTCACCAACCTGATATACCTTTTGCTTAACCTTCTTATTAAAAGCTTTGATCATCCGTTTCTGGTACATTTGACCATGACAAACAGCTGCCAACCTCTTCTTATCAATCAAATTTATCTGGTCAAGTCGAGTCTGAATCCACTCATCTTCATCTAAGCCTGTATCCTTCATGATTCTTAAGGATGGTATCTGAACTTCAATGGGCAGAACTACTTCCATACCATAGACTAAGGAGAATGGGGTTGCCCCTGTTGAAGTACTTATTGTAGTACGATAACCATGAAGAGCAAATGGTAACATCTCATGCCAATCCTTGTAAGTGACAGTCATTTTCTGTAGAATCTTCTTAATGTTTTTATTAGCAGCTTTTACTGCCCCATTCATCTTCGGACGATACGGAGAAGAGTTGTGGTGCTTAATCCTGAACTGCGTGCAGAGATCAGTAATCATGATGTTGTTCAGATTAGAGCCATTGTCTGTGATAATCCTTTCAGGGATGCCATACCTACATATGAGATTATTCTTAATGAATCGAGCCACCACATTCTTAGTAACAGATGCAAATGAAGCTGCCTCCACCCACTTTGTGAAGTAATCAATAGCAACCAGGATGAAACGATGCCCATTATAAGCAGTAGGTTTGATCTCACCAATCATATCTATGCCCCACATGGCAAAAGGCCAAGGAGCAGTCAACACATTCAATGGTGATGGAGGTATATGTACTTTATCAGCATAGATTTGACACTTGTGACATGTTCTGGAATGTTGATAGCAGTCAGCTTCCATGGTAGACCAATAGTAACCTGCTCTCAATATCTTCTTTGCCATGGTATGACCACTAGAATGAGTGCCAAATATCCCCTCATGCATGTCTTCCATAATTTCTGTTGCTTCTTTCTTATCCACACAACGAAGCAAAGTTGAATCATGATTGCGCTTGTACAAAATTCCATTACTCAAGAAGAACTTAGCAGAAAACCTCCTTAGAAACTTTTTATCTTTGACAGATGCCCCTTCAGGGAATTCCTGAGCTTCAAGATATCTTTTTACTTCATAGAACCAAGGCTTCCCCTCTGCTTCTTCAGTGTCAATCTCATTGCAGTATGCAGGCTTCTCAAATCTATCAATAGTAATCTTGGGAGCTTCATCCTCCCAACTAATCTCAAACATAGATGCCATGGTGGCTAATGCATCTGCCAACTGATTCTCTCCTCGTGGAATATGTCCAAAGGTAATCTCTTCAAAATATGGGATCAAAGACAACACATGCTCTCTATAAGGAATAAGATTTTCATGCTTGGTATCCCATTCTCCTTTAACCTGACTAACTACCAGGGCTGAATCTCCATATACGTCCAGGAACTGAATCTTCATCTCAATGGCAGCTTTGATACCCATGATACATGCCTCATACTCAGCCATGTTATTGGTACAATAGAAACAAAGTCTTGCAGTAATCGGGGTATGACAACCTTCAGGGGAAATGATCACAACACCAACACCATTACCAAGTGCATTAGAAGCTCCATCAAAAACCATAGTCCATCGGGATCCTTATTCAGGTCTGTCATATTGTCCAGGTTCTTTGGTAATAATCATAATGTCTTCATCGGGGAACTCAAAATTCATTGACTGGTAATCATCTACTGCTTGATGAGCCAAATGATCAGCTACAACACTTCCTTTAATGGCCTTCTGAGTAGTGTAATGTATATCATATTCTGTTAAGATCATTTGCCATCTCGCTATTCGTCCAGAGAGAGCAAGTTTCTCGAATATGTACTTGATTGGATCCATCTTCGAAATCAATAAGGTAGTATGAGTCAACATATATTGTCTTAGTCGGCAAGCAGCCCATGCCAAAGCGCAACAAGTTTTCTCGAGCAGTGAGTATCTTGTTTCACAGTCGGTAAACTTTTTTCTAAGGTAGTATATTGCCTGCTCTTTTCGACCAGACTCGTCATGTTGCCCCAACACACACCCCATTGAGTTGTCTAATACTGTTAAGTACATAATAGAGGGTCTTCCATCAACTGGTGGCATTAAAATTGGAGGTTCTAGAAGATATCTCTTGATTTCATCAAAGGCTGTTTGGCACTCATCATTCCATTCCATCACCTGATCTTTCTTCAACAACTTGAAGATTGGCTCACAGGTAGCGGTTAACTGGGAAATAAATCTTGCAATGTAATTCAATCGTCCCAAGAAACCTCTAACTTCCTTATCAGTACGGGGAGCTGGCATCTCTTGTATAGTTTTCACTTTTGCAGGGTCTACTTCAATACCTTTTCCACTGACAATGAAACCCAGGAGTTTACTAGATCTAACTCCAAAAGTACATTTGTTTGGGTTCAGTCTCAATTTGTATTTCTTCAATCTTTCAAACAGCTTATGCAGATGATCAAGGTGTTGCTCTTCATTTTGGGACATGGCTATCATATCATCCACATATACCTCTATCTCATGATGAATCATATCGTGAAATAGAGCCACCATAGCACGCTGATATGTTACCCCGGTGTTCTTCAAACCAAATGGCATCACTTTATAACAAAAAGTGCCCCACTGTGTAACAAATGTTGTCTTCTCCATATCTTCAGGTGCCATCTTGATTTGATTGTAGCTAGAGAAACCATCCATGAAAGAGAATACTTTATGATGAGCAGTGTTGTCTACCAGAACATCAATATGAGGAAGTGGAAAGTCATCTTTGGGGCTGGCCTTGTTCAAATCCCTGTAATCTACACACATACGTACCTTACCATCTTTCTTAGGTACCGGTACCACATTTGCAACCCATTGAGGATAAGAAGTCACAGCTAAGAACCCTACATCAAACTGTTTCATCACCTCTACTTTAATCTTTTTTGAAATTTCAGGACGCATGCGACGAACCTTCTGCTTCTTTGGACGACAGTCTTCTTTTACTGGTAAACGGTGAACCACAATGTCTGTATCCAACCCTGGCATATCTTCATAGGACCAAGCAAAGATCTCCACATAATCACGTAACATCTGAATTAATCTGCTCTTAACATCATCCTCTAATTCATCCCCTATCTTGACCTCTTTCCTGTTTTCTTCAGTTCCCAGATTCACAACTTCGATTGGCTCTTCATGTGGCTGTATAGCTTTCTCTTCTTGTTGTAACAACCTAGCAAGCTCTACAGGTGTAAACACCCCAAATTTGCCCTCACCCATTCACACCATGGCTTGTGATCATTTCATATGCATAAACACAATCATAACATCTCATACCCCATTTTTAAATCTTTGCATTGTTTCTAAGTCATCTGCATCTAGGGTTTGTGATCTGAGCAATCCAAGAGCTTCTTGAGCCATTCCAAAGGTCATCAATCACTTCAAAGGGGTCCATGTGTGCTCAAGTATCATATTACATCCTCTCAAAGTCAAAAATGCCAAAGAATCACAAGAACTGGGATTTGTGTGGAAGTAGAGCCAGGTTTGACTGCACAGATGACCTAAAATTAGGGTTTTGGTTTCAGAGGCCATAACTTCAAATTTTTTGGTCATTCTTGTTTCTATTGGTCCCTATATGGTATAGGGAGTATGCATATCAATTTTCATGAAGAAATTCCATGGGGAAGTCATCTGATCAAGGGTTGACTTTTCGGACAAGTCAGTGCAAAATCAGGGCATCTGAGGCCCCCAGTGACCCAACCAAGGGGTGATCTTCATCATTTTGAGTGCATTTGATCTTTATTTGATCATGGAAGAAGGTTGGAGTTCACAAAATTCAAGAATTACAAGTTTTTGCAAAGTTGACTTTTTAGGGCATGGTTGACTTTTAAAGAATATGTCATTTTATGCCACTTTTCAAGCCTTGCTTTTTGATCCAAAAATGCTTCAAATGGAAAAACTTTGGTCATGAAAGTTGTAGATTAGATCTTTCCCTTTTCAAAAAGTACAAGAACATGATCTAATTCATTTTGGATCAAAAGTTATGGTGTGTTAAAGTTGGCAAAAATCACTAATTTTCAAGTTATGCACTAAAAGGAAAACTTGCAATTTCATGTACCAAGCATTCTAGTGGCTTCAAATTGACTTCAAAGCTTCATCACATGATCATATATGACCCCAAAAACAGAATTGGCCCAAGGATTTTTGCATTGCTTGCCTTGATTTTCAAAGTTCCATAAAGCATTTTTCATGAGAGTGCAAAAGGGGGATTCTTGGCAAAACCATCTTCTAGGAAGTTATGTGACCACTAGCTGACCTCTAAACATTGCCATGACTAAAAGAAGTGTTATGCTACAAAATTCAGCAAAGAATTCTTCATGTGCTTAGCATAAAAACATGAGGAAGCACAAGTTGTCAAGTTGCAAGATCACACTCAATTCATGATCCATATGTTGCAGTCACTCTCAAGCCATCCAAGGGCTGTCCCTAACCCAAGCTGAAGCCAGACATGACCTCACACAGTTGCTGCCATGGCCCATACTCTCAAGGACACATATTTGACTTTTTGGCAAAAAGCTCCCATACTCTTGGCACAGTAAACAGCCACCCTATTGACCTGCCCCACAGGCTATCCATACAAGTTGGAGATGTTATAGCAAAGCATTGAGCATTGAAGCTGGCCAGAACTCAGCATACCAAAAAACTGTCACCAAGCTTTCCTTCTTCGAATCACCTTCCACAGCCACCAAACATCCAAACTCTTTTCACCAACAAATCAAACACATCAAAAGGAACCAGAATCAGCCATTAACAGAGCTTGAAACCACTCACACACAGAACTCATTTTCTGATACACCAGAACTGGACTCCTCAAACTAGCTTGTTTAAGCTCATTCCAAGTCTTCCATTAGCACTAGGGGAGTCAGTGGAGCAAGCTTGCACCAAAGAATAGCTCTGAAAGCCCAGAAACAGGAGTCTCCAGCTCAGGTATGACCATGGATTCTTTTTCTCAGAACTTTCATTTTGAGTTATAAATTGGTTGCTTATGTCTTGCTGGTCATGGGGATGCCTTTAGAATCGAAAATAGATGAGAAATGAGTTTGTATTGTTACTCTGAAATTTCACCCGTGAATTTTATTTCCTTCGATTTGCCTGTTTCTTGATGTTTAAATGATGTCTGAGAGTGGATTCGTGTCCTAGGATGTTAGAGGATCACTTGGCTGTGTTTAATTTGATGTTTAGAGGCCTGAATCATGATTTAGGGTTTTGATGCTGCCGGAGAAGATGACCGGAGCTTCCCTCCGGTCACCTGAATGTCATTTGCCCTAATCCCAGTCATTAACTTCCATTTGAATCTGGAGCGTAGGATTAGTTGACCCCATTGACTTGCCGCGTGAATGACTGGCCCAGATTCACTCAGTTAGCCCTAATCCCTTTAGTTAGTTTTAATTAATCATAATTAATTTAATTTAATCAGGACCAACCACAGCCCTTGGATAGCGCGCTAGTCAACCTTTTCAAACCCAGTTCAAATCTCCACCATCAGATCTGAATACTTTCCATTTATTTACTTTTATTTTCATTTTCTTTGTATTTAATTCCCATAATTTATTTAAAATAGTAAAAATTGTTTAAAAATTATGAAACTTTTTGTCAAGAGTTTCATTAATTTTTAAGACACAAAAATATTTTTATTTTCATTTTTAGCATTAAAAAAGTATTTTTAAATATTTAAAAGTTTATTTTTAATTGATTAATGAGAATTAATTTATTAAAAATACTTTTAGGTATTTAAAAATCCCCAAAAAATTCATGAAATGTTCTAAGACATTTAGAAACATTGTCCAACCTTCAAACCAAATTTATTTTTTGATCTTGATGCATTTTGAGAATTTTCCATTGAATTAAAATCATTTTTATGCATTAATTTGATCCAAAGTTCCAAAAATCATTTCTGCCTATCCATGAGGAGTTGGACATTGATTCTTTTTGCATTGCATTGTGTTTAGCATTTAGTTTGTGAGATTTAATGGCCTTGATTTGATCTTTCATTTTCCATTTGTTTGGTAATTTTCTTGTTTAGGAACCCTAAAACCCTAGAAATCTTAAGAAAACCATAACTTGAAATTGGTTAAGAGTTGAAACCTCTCCTTTGGACATTGGGTTAGTATAGGATTAGGGGTCCTTTGAGTGGCATTTTCAATTTTTTATCTTAGGGTTTGCTTCTGATTTTGATTTTTGTTTGATGTATTGTTCATAAACCCTAATTTGGGCTTCCATATGCATCCATCTTGCATTCTCTTGCATAACATGACTTGCCATGACATTTCAAGCATCCATTTGATTCATTTGACATCATAAGACATATTGAAAGCATGTTTGATCATTGCATCATGTATTTGCCATGTTGTATGTCATGTGCACTTCATAACTTTTCATGTATGTTCATGGTTCCTAACTTGCTTCATTTGCATTCATGAACTTGTATGATCATTTCCATGTGCTGCCTCATGTTTGTAGCATCTCATAGCATCATTAGCATCATGTATATGCTTCTGGTTTTGTTTCTCATAATGTCATCTCATCCCATTTTGCATTGCATTGCATTCCTTTTCTGACCTTTCAGGTGGTAAGTGACTTTGAGAAGTGAATTTGCCTTCACTTCTCATAACTTTCTCTTCATCATTCTCTTGCATCCATTGCTGCATTTTTGTTTGTGTTTGAGTTTGAGCTTGCTCATTCTTCTTCTTCCCACTTTCTTTCTTCAAGTGACTTGACTTCTTGAATGAAGCAAGTTGCTTTGCTTCTCTTGATCCTTTCATCTGCTTCCTGGTGGTTCCATAGAAGATTTCTCTTGAAAACCTCACAAACCTTAGGAATAACCAAGCATGACAATGATTAGGGTTTTGATTAGTTCCCCCCACTTAGTTTTACCTTTGTGTCTCATTGAGTCTTCTCTTCTCATCTCATAATCAGGGACTAAACCCTAAAGGCTTTAAGGCTTTGTGATTAAGCTTATGCATGCATCCTTCTATTAGGATGGAGTGTATAACTTTAATCCTAAGTGTTAAACCCTTAATGTGTTTAAATCTCTTAATCAATTCACTTAATAAGTATTAATACATCACACTTGTAACTTGGGCCTTGCATTAGGGTTCTAATTCTTCCTTAATTGGTTAAGAAGGACTAACCCTAGTGTTAATGGACAAGTCCCCCTCAAGTTGTCTTACAAACCCTAAAAATCACTTCATTACCATATCATTAAATAAAATCCACTTAACCAAAGGCTTGTTTTGTCATGAGTTTAATCCCTAATCATGGATTAAGTTGAGGAGCCTTCCTCAGCTTAAACATTCTCATCTATTATCCTTCTATTAGGATGGTGTAATGAGTCTGTTAAGTCCCTGATTATGGCTTAACCTCTTTACCCAACACTAAACACAAACCACAAAAACATCTAATTAATCACAAGTAGGTTAATGATCTTAATCCTACACCAAAGGTGATTAAGTGTGAGAATCTGACTTCACACTTAAGGTACTCTCATTACCCCTAATCAGAGGGAAGATGTGATGAGTTTACTAACCCACTGGTTTAGGCTTAAGCTCATTAATCTATGACAAACTTTCAAAAGCAATAAAAGATTGAAAACTCAAAAACAAACAATAATCGTCTCCTTCGGGATTCTTTTCTCATCACACTCACTCGTAAACGGGAACTTGCTTCTTCCGTCTAATGCAAGACAGTTTACACCTGAGCCAGACAGGTCATACACTTGAGCATAGACAAGAAAGCAGTTCACAAGTCAATTTACCTTTCAGTCTCTTTGGGTCGAACTACGGTGTTCTGACTTCCTCATTGCACGAGAGGATACGTAGGCATAACGTAACAGTTATCGAACAAAAGTCTCTGTATATTCCCCCTCTTTCCAGCTTTATTTCTTTTAGCCTCATGATCTTGAACATACTCTCATCCTTACACTGACACTGTATATATTACACTTTACACTTCTTTTACACTGACACCTGTATATCCTTTTCCAGCTCTTTTATACACAAATTGCACTGACACTACCCCTTTAAAACACAAATCTTTTAAGCGTGGATCCCGTCGAGTACGGCGGACAATCTGGGTGCTAATACCTTCCCAGGTTGTAACCAACCCCCTTTCTCAGTCTCTCTGGTTCGCAACCGTCTTATCCATCTTTTCTAGGTCTATGCAGCATTACCTTTCCTCCGGGATAAAAATGCCTAGCTGGCGACTCTATTCATCTCCAGTGAGTTCACGGCTGTGTGTTCTCATTGTTCCTTTCGCCGACCGTTCGCGCTTGTACCGGGATGCAAATCTTTGGGAGCGACAGCTTGGCGACTCTGCTGGGGTCCCTTATACTGCAACCAGGGCTTCTGGTTCTTTTTGTGGGTTCCTCCTAGCGCTTGTTTGATTTGTGTTTACTGGGGTGTTATGTGTTTATTTGTGTTTGTATATTTGTTTCATTTTTGCTTTATGTACAATTGCTTTACTGCTTCTTTTATAGCCTTGCATTATCATATTGTCATACTATGCTGCTGGCTGGATCTGTTGTTTGCTTTGGTGGGTGGGTAATTCATTGAGAGTTAAGGTCCTATACCTGGGACCTGAGTGACACCTAGGCTAGAGTGGTTCATATTCTTTCCCATTCCATCTCGGTCTGGTGCGGGAATATGAAACACGGTTCAGATATGGGTTTCTTCTTGAGAACTCTGTGTTGCAGATTTCCTGCAATACTAGGGCTATCTGGGAAGCCTGCTAAGTCTGGATGACCTTTAGTACTGACCTTCAGAAACTGAGGTGAATTAGAGGAGGAACTTTTATGGTTATTGTAAACACTGTACCTCCGGGTTAGAAGTGTTTACACTTCTCATAACTGATCCAAGTCTGAGGATCCTTGTTTTAGAACACCACCTGTGAGGGGGTTGGGCTGTTTACAGGTTTGCAGGTACCCTCGGCCTCAGCATACCCTGTTACTTTGATTTGATTAAGAATACTCCATGTTAGAACAGTTCTTGTGATTCTAAACCCTGGACATGTGGCTCTTTATTTGAGCCCCCCACCTTAGTTACTGGATTTATAGACCTCCATCTGGAATTCTTGAACATACTTGGACCTATATCAGGGCATTTGATCAGATCCAGCTCAGTCACAAACCCTTGCATATCATTTGCATACATAATCATTGCATCATATTGACATTTGCTTATTTGTGTTTCAGGGTATCCACCTTCATTTTTGGTTTGGTTTTGACCCTATCTTCAGTATTGACCTATCTTCATCAGCACCTGCTTCAGCTATCAGCCATCAGCTATTTGTTTCAGTCACCTGCACCAGCCAATCAGTGGCCCATTCTTCAGTGTTACCATCAGCACCTGTCTCTACTCATCTTCAACATCATGGCTCCTAAAAAGAGCAACATCACCTACCACTTCTTCCAGCCAGAGCTAGCTGACATCAGGAGGATTCAGACCCTGGTCACTCCAGACCATATACCACTGTTCAGGGAACACTATGGGGATATACTTGATATGGTTATGGATCTGGACCCCTCACAGAGAAGCCTGATCCACACTTGCCTTCAGTTTTATGATCCCCCACTGAGATGTTTCACTTTTCAGGACTTTCAGCTGGGCCCTCTATTAGAAGAATACTCATCATTGGTTGGTATGCCTATCAGGGGTGGAATCCCTTTCAACCCTGAGATGGTCTTTCCTGGTAATGGAGAAGTAGCCAAGGCTTTGCATCTGGAACCTGTTCTGATTGAGCAGCATATGACTTCTAAAGCTGGAATCCCTGGTTTCCATCTGGATTTCTTGATCTCTCAAGCCACCCTGAAAGCTTCTTTAGGAGAGTGGAAAGCTGTCTGTGCTTTACTGGCCCTGAGCATATATGGGATCATATTATTTGCAGATGAGCCTCGATTCATCAGCAAGAATGCAATCCATCTTTTCATTCTAAGGAACCCAGTGCCAACTTTATTGGGGGATCTCTACTACTCAGTGCACCAAAGGAATGAAAAGCAGAGGGGAAGATTAGTGAGGTGCTGTGCTCCATTGTTCCACACTTGGCTTCTCAGGCATCTACCCAGGACAGATGCATTTTTGAATCCTCATCAGCAGAGAAACTGGGCTAAGAGACTCACTGCTCTAACTTCAGCTGATATCAGGTGGTGCACTCAAAGCACCAAAGGCAGGGATATCATCACCAGCTGTGGGCATTTTCCCAATGTGCCCCTAATAGGAGCTAAGGGTAGTATTAATTACAACCCTCTGTTGTTCAAAAGGCAACTGGGCTATGCACTGGTCCACACTCCTAAGGCACAGGACTTGGTTGAGACTCGTTATTGTGAGAACAAGCTTAATCTGGCTATTGTTAGGCAGGCAGCCTGGGCCTGGGACAATGTTCAAACCAAGGGAGTAACCATTCTGGGGAGGTGCAACAATGTGGCATCAGCACAATATTATGAGTGGTCCCATGCCAGGGCTCAATTCTCTGGAATGCCCTTTACTATGGAGGATATGCCTGGACCATCCTCAGCACCACCCCCTGCCACTATCAGTTTAGAGGAGTTTGAGAGCTTGAAGGAAAGAAATGAGAAGTTAACTCAGGCTTTGCAGAAGACCCTCCGGGAGAGGAATGATGGTAGGATGGATATTGAGAGGCTGGAGAAGCTGAGAGTGGAGCATCTGGCTAAGATTGAGAAGTCTGGGGAGTATATCAAGAAGTCTAAGGCTGGAGAACAAATTCTGAAGAATGCTTGCAAGGAAGCCCAGTTCCAGAGAGCAAGGACAGACTTGTATCTGAAGGAGAGTCAGGCTAGGTGGGTCGGGATCGCCGAAGCTCGTACTCTGGAGGACAAGAGAGTCCAAGACAGGATAGAGCAACTGGAAGCTAGTGCAAAAGAGCAGCAAGAAGCCCTGGCAGCAGCCCAGAGGGAGATATCAGAGCTGAAGATCAGAGCTGGAGTGAAGAGGTCAAAAGACCAAAGTCAGCACAAGAAGCTAACTGCAGCTGTTACAACCCGGAATCTCCTTATCAGGAATCTCACGGAGCGTCCAGCTGATCCTGTGACCGAAGCACTTCTCAAGGAAGTTCGGGAGGATGAGTTTGGTCTTGGTGTTTGACCATTTGTTTGTTGTTGCTTTTATTCCATGTACTTTTGTTTTCCTGTAATATATTTTGACCCCTCAGAGGGCTTGTATTTGTAAACGAACTATGTACCATTTTGCTTTTTGTAATATATGTATTAGTTTGTTCCATCCAAGTTTACTTCGAAAGCAATATCAAGAGCATCTTCAAGGGTCTGGAAGGGTCAAAACTGAATGCCAAGCCGGATACCTTGAAAACAAATAAGCATACTGCATTGCATGCTAACCTTTTGTTTTGTTTTGCAGGCTTTCGTTTTATTATTGCTAACTCTGTTGTGATATTCAGGAACTATTGCTCGACGCCGAGTATTTCCCCTCAACCGTCCGCACCGTTATCCAACCCGTAACAACCTTCCGGGCATACAGATGCATCAGATGCAGCAGGACCTCACAGAGGTCAGAAACCAAATGACCAACGAGAGGTTGGAAATGAGGAACCAAATGACATAGTTTATGGAGGTAATGAACAACATGGCTCAAAGCCAGGAGAGGCTCAGAGCACTGGTGGAAGGGAGAAATCAGGAAGATCATCAGCCAGGGACTGCTGGCACCAGCAACAATGAAAGGGTCCAACCTCATGTTAACCCCCCTGTATTTGGCCCCCATCTTCATCCAGAGGTCAATATTCCTGCAAATGTTCAAGGGACTACCACCGCAGGCAGGGTACTGCAAGAAGACCCCCAGGAGGATCAATTCACAGTAATGGGTTCTGGGGAGGAAGCTTATGATAGAAGGTTGGATGAGATAGCTGAGAAATTAAGATCCTTAGAGTCTCAAAACTCTTTGGGTTTTGATGTTATGGATATGGGCTTGGTAGATGGGGTCAGGATTCCCCACAAGTTTAAGCCACCATGCTTTGAAAAGTATAATGGGACTTCCTGTCCCCGAACCCATCTACAATCTTTTCTCGGGAGGCTAAAAGCCTATACCATGGACGAGAAGCTGTGGATGTTCTATTTTGAGGATAGCTTGACTGGAGCTTCGAGGGAATGGTATTCCCATCTAACAAGAGCAACTATTAGATGCTGGAAGGACCTGGCAGAGGCCTTCATCAGACAGTATCAGTATAATCTGGATATGGCACCCAATAGGACCCTCCTAATGGGAATGTCACAGTCGTCGAGAGAAAGTTTCCGAGAATATGCCCAGAGATGGAGGCAACTGGCTGCTGCTGTTCAGCCACCTATGTCCGAGAGGGAAATGGCAGATATGTTTATGAACACCCTCCAGGGAACATATATTGACAGGTTGGCTGCTTTCTCTTCCACTAGCTTTGCAGATGTTGTCATAGCTGGGGAGAGAATTGAGAGCCTGTTAAAGATGGGCAAAATCTCTGACAACGGTGCAAGCTCATCCAGTAATGCAAGAAAGCCTTTTGCGGGCCCAAGAAGAACAGGCGAGACCAATGCTATCCACACCAACAGGGGCAGGCCCCAATATGTCCATCGATCTGTGGCAGCAGTCACCTTTCCCGCTCCAGCTCATCCACAACCAGCCTATCAACCTCCGCAGCAAAACTATCAACAACAACCTCAGTACCATCAACAAGCTCAGTATCCTCCGAGAAACTACAACAACACCAACAACAACAACCAGCAAAGGCCATTTCAGCAGAGGCCATCTCAAGCCAATAGGGTGATCGATCCAATCCCTATGCCATATGCTACATTGCTGCCACAACTCCTGAAACTCAACCTAGTTGAGCTAAGGACGCTGGCACCTCCGGATCCTAATAGTCTGCCAAGAAATTATGACTCCAACGCCAGATGTGCTTTTCATTCAAATGCACCTGGCCACAGTACAGAAAAGTGCAGAGCTCTGCATATGAAGGTACAAGACCTGGTAGACTCTAAGGCCTTGAATTTCGCACCACCACCCAATGTCAATAAGAACCCAATGCCAAACCACGGTGGTCCCAGAATTAACGCTATTAAAGAAGACAAGCCGTCTTATTTAATAACCAGTGTGGGTCAGATCCGGACACCGTTGGTAGAAATTAAGGCTCAACTCCTCGAATGTCAAATGTTCCCGGGGTGCGAGTTGGGGTGTGCTTACTGCAATATCTCAGTAAATGGGTGCGATAACCTGAGGAATGGCATAGACAGTCTCATTCAGAGTGGCCAACTTCAGATCACCACATCATTTCATACAAATCCAGCAATCTTACCAGCAACAGTTCCAGCAACTCCTACAACTGCAACAACCATTGTTCCTGACAATTCTTCAGCTTCATCAACAAGTATTTCATCTGTCGTTTCAACTAATCAGATATCAACAAATGTTCCTTCTACAACTCCAGCACCACTCCATTTTGAAACTCCTACAACAACAACGTCCATCCTTCCGACAATATCTCCTACAACATCAGCAACAAATCATGAAGACGTCTCAACTGTCACAATATTTTATGATCCTGAGAAAAACTCTGCCTACAACTCAGAAGGTGCTGCTCCCATCAGAGCACCAGTCACAATTTATTATGATCCGCAAACTATCACAACTCCTTCCGCAGCTGCAATCAGTCCAGTCACTATCACGGTGCCTGGACCAGTACCTTATGAAAGCAGTAATGCTATCCCCTGGCATTACGGCTCTGACCTGTACTGCGAAGGACAAAAAATCACTTTTGAATCATCAACCCCTGCACCACAAATAGACAATGTGGGAGGAGGCGGAGGCTTCACTCGAAGCGGACGTCTCTTTGCTCCACAAATTCAGAGACCCACTGCCGAAGCAGAAGCTGCTGCCAAGGCAAAAGGGAAAAGCTTGGTGCAGGAAGAGTAGATTGTCAGGGAAGCTTTGAAGACACCCTTTGACCAAGAAGTTGATGAGTTCATGCGAATCATCAAGAGAAGTGATTACAAAATAGTGGATCAGCTTCATCAGACGCCTTCCAAGATCTCAATCCTATCATTGCTCATGTGCTCTGAAGCCCATCGGAACGCACTACTCAAAGTCTTGCACGCGGCTTACGTGCCTGAAGAGATCACTGTCAATCAGCTGGAAGCTGTAGTTGGAAATGTTAATGCTAGTCATGGACTAGGGTTCACCAACACTGACTTGACTACGGAGGGCCGCAACCATAACAGGGCCTTGCACATAACCATGGAATGTAAAGGTGCTGTCCTTTCCCATGTGCTGGTAGACACGGGGTCATCCCTCAATGTCTTACCTAAAAAGGCCCTGGTGAAGCTAGAATATGACGGATTGGCGTTAAGACCCAGCAACCTGGTGGTGAGAGCCTTTGATGGCTCAAAGAGATCGGTTCTGGGAGAGATCGAGTTGCCCATAACGATTGGCCCGCAGACCTTCAAAACGACCTTCTACGTGATGGATATACAGCCTGCCTACAGCTGTCTATTGGGTAGGCCATGGATTCACGCCGCTGGCGCCGTGACCTCTACCTTTCACCAGAAGTTAAAATATGAGTGGGAGGGTCAAATTGTTACAATCTGTGGAGAGGAGGATATTTTTGTCAGCCACCTGGCTACCTATAAGTATATTGAGATGGATGGGGAGATCCATGAAACAATAAGCCAAGGTTTTGAAGCCTTGAATGTCAATGAAACATCTGCTGTGCCTGGAACTTCAATGACATCATACCAACAAGCCCGGAAGGTTGTTGAGGGAGGAAACGCCCAAGGCTGGGGCAAACTGTTATCGGTGGAGAAGAAAGAGGATAGATTTGGGTTGGGTTACAAACCAACTCAACAAGATCAAGCAGAGGCTGCGAAAGAGCCCAACTTTGTTAGTGGGGGAATGCTCACCCCTGATGCTGTCAACTGTTTGGAAGACGAGCTGGAAGAAGAACGCAACCTGGAAAGCTGGATTCGTCCAAAGATCCCGGGGAGCAGTATCTCAAACTGGTCTTCCCAGGAAATTATAAGAGTTACTCATGCAGAGTAATTATTATTTCCTGTATTTTTATAGCATGCATCAAAGTCTTGCATCTTGCCCAAGATGACAAGGCTCATTTTGTAATCGGGCCATCTGTACTTTTTGTGCAACAAGATTAATCAATGAAATATCAGACATCTTTTTGCAAATGAGTCTTTTTCTTTTCCGTTCACTGTTTTTCCATTTTTCTTTTTGTACAAAAAAAAATAAATGGCAGTGTTTTCAAAATGACAACTTTATTTCACTTATCTAAAACAAGATTAAAATCAAATCACTAAAATAAACAAACTAAACCCTTGCAGAGTGTGCCTTCCAGACAGCACCGACAGCAGCACGGCTATGACTCCGTATGACTTTGACAATCCGATCAATCAAGCTGATGAAGGGGTTGAAGAAGAATATGAGCTTCCTGAAGAGCTAGCCAGGTTGTTAAGACAAGAGGAAAAGGCTATTACTCCTCACCAGGAGGAGGTTGAAACGATCAATCTTGGTACAGATGAAGACGTGAAAGAAGTTAAAATCGGGGCCTGCTTACAAGACTCAGTGAAGAGACAATTGATTGACCTGCTTCAAGAGTATGTGGACGTGTTTGCTTGGTCTTATCAAGATATGCCAGGGTTGGATACCGACATTGTTGTGCACAAGCTGCCTTTGAGAGAAGAATGCCCGCCGGTTAAACAGAAACTGCGCCGTACTCGCCCAAACATGGCAATGAAAATCAAGGAGGAGGTACAAAAGCAATGGGACACCGGGTTCCTTGCTGTAACTAGCTATCCACCGTGGGTCGCTAACATAGTACCTGTGCCTAAGAAAGACGGCAAAGTAAGAATGTGTGTTGACTACCGAGATCTGAATAGAGCTAGCCCAAAAGATGACTTCCCTTTACCTCACATTGACGTATTGGTGGATAACACGACTCAGTTCTCGGTATTCTCCTTCATGGACGGATTTTCAGGATACAACCAGATTAAGATGTCACCTGAAGACATGGAGAAGACAACCTTCATCACACCCTAGGGCACGTTCTGCTACAAGGTAATGCCATTTGGGCTCAAGAATGCCGGTGCGACATATCAACGGGCTATGGTAACATTATTCCACGATATGATCCATAAAGAAATTGAGTGTTATGTGGATGACATGATTGCCAAGTCCCTCACTGAAGAAGACCATCTGGTAAATCTGCTAAAGTTGTTCAAGCGTCTGAGGAGGTACCAACTGAAGTTGAACCCCAACAAATGCACATTCGGGGTGCGATCGGGTAAGTTACTGGGATTTATTGTAAGCGAGAAAGGGATTGAAGTTGACCCTGATAAAGTCAAAGCCATCCAAGAGATGCCTGCGCCAAAGACAGAAAAAGAAGTTCGAGGGTTTCTAGGTAGATTGAACTACATCTCAAGGTTCATATCTCACCTTACAGCAACCTGTGAACCCTTGTTCAAATTGTTGAGAAAAGAACAGACGGTCAGGTGGAATGAAGACTGCCAGAAGGCTTTTGACAAGATCAAAGAATACTTACAAGAACCTCCAATCCTTATGCCACCAGTTGAAGGAAGACCTCTGATCATGTACTTGACAGTATTAGAAGAGTCAATGGGGTGTGTGCTGGGCCAGCATGACGAGTCTGGTCGAAAAGAGTATGCAATATACTACCTAAGCAAAAAGTTTACCGACTGTGAACAGCGTTATTCACTGCTCGAGAAAACTTGCTGTGCTTTAGCGTGGGCTGCTCGCCGACTGAGACAGTATATGTTGACCCATACTACCTTGTTGATCTCAAAAATTGACCCAGTTAAGTACATATTTGAGAAGCCAGCTCTTACCGGACGGGTTGCAAGATGGCAAATGATCCTTACAGAATATGACATCCAGTACACTTCTCAGAAAGCCATCAAGGGCAGTGTATTGTCTGAATATCTTGCTGAGCAACCTATTGATGATTACCAGCCTATGAGGTTTGACTTCCCTGATGAAGACATCATGTTCATAAAAGCAAAAGATCATGAAGAGCCTGTTCACACTGAAGGGCCTGACCCGGAAGAAGAATGGACTATGATGTTTGATGGGGCTGTTAACATGAATGGTCGTGGTGTTGGTGCAGTACTCATTACACCTAAGGGAGTTCACATGCCTTTCTCGGCAAAACTCACTTTCAACTGCACTAACAACGAAGCTGAATACGAAGCTTGCATTATGGGTCTTGAGGAAGCCATTGACCTCAGGATCAAGACATTGACCGTATTCGGAGATTCAGCTTTGGTAATCAATCAAACCAATGGCAAATGGTACACCCACCAGGATCATCTGATACCTTACAAGGATTATACAAGGAGGTTATTGACTTTCTTTACAACGGTCAAGCTTGAGTATATCCCTCGGGACGAGAATCAGTTTGCGGATGCTCTGGCTACCATTTCGTCCATGATCAAAGTTCAGACCGCCAACTTCGCACCTCAAATTTCAGTGTCCATACTAGACAGACCAGCATATGTGTTCGCGGAAGATGTAGTTAAAGATGATAAGCCCTGGTTCCATGACATTAAATGCTTCTTGGAGGATCAAACATACCCACCTGGGGCATCTTCCAATGATAAGAAGACTCTGAGAAGGCTTGCTGGTAGTTTCTTTCTAAACACTGATGGGTCTTTATACAAAAGGAACTTTGATATGGTACTCCTCAGATGTGTGGACAAGACAGAAGCAGATCTGTTAATGCATGAAGTACACGAAGGATCCTTTGGTACCCATGCTGGAGGACATGCCATGGCTAAGAAATTGCTACGATCAGGGTATTATTGGATCACCATGGATGCAGACTGTTATGCCTACGCCAGAAAATGCCATAAATGCCAGATTTATGCAGATAAGGTGCATGTGCCTCCCAACCCTTTGAACGTGATGTCTTCACCCTGGCCCTTTGCCATGTGGGGCATCGACATGATTGGCAAGATTGAGCCAACTGCTTCGAATGGCCACAGATTCATCCTGGTCGCCATTGACTATTTCACCAAGTGGGTCGAAGCAGCTTCCTATGCAAACGTTACAAGGCAAGTGGTAGCCAGATTTCTGAAAAGAGATATCATCTGTCGATATGGAGTGCCCGAGCGAATCATTACTGACAATAGTTCCAATTTGAACAACAAAATGATGGCAGAGCTGTGCCGGGACTTCAAGATCCAACATCACAATTCTTCTCCTTACAGGCCAAAGATGAATGGCGCTGTTGAAGCAGCAAACAAGAATATCAAGAAGATTGTGCAGAAGATGGTAGTCATTACAAAGACTGGCACGAAATGCTACCATTTGCCTTGCATGGGTACCGCACGTCAATCAGGACATCCACTGGGGCAACACTGTATCAACTTGTGTATGGTATGGAGGCAGTCCTACCGATTGAAGTTGAATTACCCTCCCTACGGGTATTGATGGATGTTAAACTGAATGAAGCAGAATGGGTTCGGGCCCGATACGAACAACTGAGTCTGATTGAAGAGAAAAGATTGGCTGCAATCTGTCATGGGCAGCTGTATCAGAAAAGAATGAAGAGAGCCTTCGATCAGAAAGTCAGGCACCGAGAGTACCAAGTGGGAGATCTTGTGCTGAAAATAATCCTCCCTCCCCATACAGACCACGGGGGCAAGTGGACTCCAAACTATGAAGGACCATTTGTGGTAAAGAAAGTTTTTTCCGGTGGAGCACTGATGCTCAGCACCATGGATGGTGAAGATTTCCCGTCCCCTGTGAATTCAGATGCAGTTAAAAAATACTTCGCATAAAATGACCCGCTGGACATAAAAACAGAATGTAAGTCCAGGCAAAAATAGGGCATCCCGGCGAGTCAAAAACAGAATAAAAAGACTCGGGCAAAAATAAGGGAAAGTAAATAAAAATGTACACCCGCTGAGTTGAAAAGCCGCATTGGACAGCTCAGGCAAAAATGGGTATCCCGATGGATTGAAAACCCGAAAGGGCGATCCATGCAAGATAAGGGAATAAGCGAACAACTGCATTCTAAATTCGTCCGTATCGTTTACAACTTGGTAAGCTTCAGAAGGATCAAGCTTCAATCAGAAGCAACCTCCTTCAGAAAGCAAGATGGGAAGAACGTCAAAAAGTCATACGAGTCACAGCAAAAGAGGAAGCTCCTTGAAGTGCCATCAACACTGCCAGCATTTTCTTTCTCAATTTGTAACAATCTCCTCATTTCAGGGGATATGTTCCTTTGACTGTATCCCGCCAATTCAGGGCATATGAATTAATAAAATCAGATTTTCAGTCATGTCTCGTCTTGTACATTTTTATCTTGTTTGCAAAAAATGTCTGATGTTTAAAAGAAACACTGATTGCATAGAATACAGATGTTTATCTTCAAGTAAAAAACGCATGCTTGCAGGAAATATACTTACTCTCGGAAGTATCTAAAACTCCTATGACGGAATCCAGTAAGGGATACCTCGAGATTATCTTGTGCGTTTCTCTGTCTTTTCAGGATTGCAGGAATCCAGAGCGCAACTTGGGGCATGTAAGCTTCATCCCAGCAAGCTGGCAAATCAACACTCAATTTTAGCACCCGAAGTGCTCTCTCCCCAGCTGAGTTGCCTCTCATGACTTCCCCCAGCTGAGCTGCCACTTGCTACTGCTCCCAGCCGAGTTGTCATTTCATCCTCAGCAAAAATACAAAAGCCAAGGAGCTCTCCCCACAGAGTCTCAGCCTCTATCCAGAAAGAGCAGCGCACGAAGGAATCACAACAGAGTGAAGAAAGCTCTTTCAAACCCCAGTTGGGTCTCTCATTTATTGGAATAAGTCTATCATTGACCCATTTCCCGAGCAGAAATATCTCATCAGATCTACCAGTGATCTCATCCCCAGCTGGGATGTCCATTTCAGGCAGATCAGCCAAAGATCTTCGTAGCAGCGGGACCCGGACCCCTGGGTTTGGTATCTTTGCATAATCATAGCATTCGCATCATATTCACCCACAAAGCGTAGCATTCCGTCTAATACGGAGCATTACGGCAAAAATCAAACATATAGCATAATCATAAGCCATGTCTTGAACCAACACTTGTGAATATTGACAGTTCATCAACGTACAGAAAAATCCCCACCAGAGTCCCCGGCAAAAGCAGCTGCCTCACAATCCACAAACACCAGTATATACTCATTTTGACACCCGTCCGTGCCATTTTTCCCCAGTAAAGTCGCCTGAACACTCTTTGCAAACAAGATCACCCGTATTACAGATACGTCCTGACACCCGTCAGTGTCATACCCCAGCAGAAAGCCAAAGACATCCTCTTTGCACTCACATATACCTCTATACACTTTCTTGACACCCGTCCGTGTCGTATCCCCAGCGCAGTCGCCTACGCTTTTACAACCTATATACTTGTTGATATTATTATACTTTTCTCTCTTGACACTCGTCCGTGTCACCCTCCCCAGCAGATAAACACTCATCCATACGATACTCATACTCATCTATATACCAATCACTCTCATACAGATACTCGTCCGTGTCTTGTACATATCACTCAAACCCCCTCAGATTCGACGTTGGTTCATGTTCTTTGTTAACCAGTTGGTACTCGTCCGTACCATCATCTCAGAATATGCGTCAAGTGTTTGTTTCTACATGATACTCGTCCGTATCATAGTCTTAAAGATGCTCGTCCGCATCTTTAATCCATACACTGTGTCAAAAACTTCTGTCTTCTTGAATATGGATACTCGCCTGTGTCTACTATTCCCCAGAAGAATCCTCTCAGATTCAACACTCGTCCGTGTTCTCTGTTAACCAGTTGATACTCGTCCGTATCATCATCTTTGAACACGTGTCAGTATTTGTTTCTATCCGATACTCATCCGTATCATAGTCTTAAGGATGCTCGTCCGCATCTTTAATCTATACAAAACATCTAAACACTTATACCTTTTGTTTTCTTGGATGTAAACACTCGTCCGTGTTTACCACCCCCAGTAGATTTCCAACAAAGCAAATTTTCTTCTTTATCTGACACTCGTCCTGTGTTATGATAAACCCTGAGAGCAGCCGTACCCTGCTAGGTGGTCGTCCTCCACCTCTTGATGGTCATCCTCCATCATGCTCATCCGATGGTCGTCCCCATCGTTGATATTTAGCAGCCGTCCCCTGCTAGGTGGTCGTCCTCCACCTTTTGATGATCGTCCTTCATCATTTTATCCAATGGCCGTCCCCATTGTTGATTTTGGTTATCTGACATTCGTCCTATGTCATGATAAACCTTGAGAGCAGCCGTCCCCTGCTAGGTGGTCGTCCTCCACCTCTTGATGGTCATCCTCCATCATGCTCATCCGATGGCCGTCCCCATCGTTGATATTTTCGGCAGCCGTACCCTGCCAGGTGGTCGTCCTCCACCTTTGATGGTCGTCCCCATCATAATTCCTTTATTCCCCAACAGAGCAGCCGTCCCCTGCTAGGTGATCGTCCTTCACCTTTGATGAACCGTACCCCATCATCTGTTTATTCCATTTATTCTTTAACCCGATGGCCGTCCCCGTCGTGGTCCCTTTTCTGCTTAGCCCGATGGCCGTCCCCGTCGTTGGTTTACTTTACTTTATGAACTTGATGGCCGTCCCCGTCATGTTTCATTAATCCCCAGAGAATTTTACAGCTTTATCTTGATGGCCGTCCCCATCATAATTCTTTTATCCCCAGCATGTCGGCCGTCCCCGTCATTGCTTTATTTTCCGCACTCTTCCCAGCATGTCGGCCGTCCCCGTCATTGCTCTTTACCCAGCAGTCGTCCTCTGCTCGACGGTCGTCCTCCGTCGCCCACACTTTACAATATACTTTATTTTCCTTTACAATCTATATCCCTTTTCTTCTTCATTCTGTGAGTGCAAATTTTGGACTGTCTTTGGTATTCAACCACAAGTCATCTTGTTTGCCTGCTAAGCCGTTGCTTACATCCTGCACAGCTAACTCATGTTTGAATAGGGGCAGCTGTAAACACCCCAAATTTGCCCTCACCCATTCACACCATGGCTTGTGATCATTTCATATGCATAAACACAATCATAACATCTCATACCCCATTTTTAAATCTTTGCATTGTTTCTAAGTCATCTGCATCTAGGGTTTGTGATCTGAGCAATCCAAGAGCTTCTTGAGCCATTCCAAATGTCATCAATCACTTCAAAGGGGTCCATGTGTGCTCAAGTATCATATTACATCCTCTCAAAGTCAAAAATGCCAAAGAATCACAAGAACTGGGATTTGTGTGGAAGTAGAGCCAGGTTTGACTGCACAGATGACCTAAAATTAGGGTTTTGGTTTCAGAGGCCATAACTTCAAATTTTTTGGTCATTCTTGTTTCTATTGGTCCCTATATGGTATAGGGAGTATGCATATCAATTTTCATGAAGAAATTCCATGGGGAAGTCATCTGATCAAGGGTTGACTTTTCGGACAAGTCAGTGCAAAATCAGGGCATCTGAGGCCCCCAGTGACCCAACCAAGGGGTAATCTTCATCATTTTGAGTGCATTTGATCTTTATTTGATCATGGAAGAAGGTTGGAGTTCACAAAATTCAAGAATTACAAGTTTTTGCAAAGTTGACTTTTTAGGGCATGGTTGACTTTTAAAGAATATGTCATTTTATGCCACTTTTCAAGCCTTGCTTTTTGATCCAAAAATGCTTCAAATGGAAAAACTTTGGTCATGAAAGTTGTAGATTAGATCTTTCCCTTTTCAAAAAGTACAAGAACATGATCTAATTCATTTTGGATCAAAAGTTATGGTGTGTTAAAGTTGGCAAAAATCACTAATTTTCAAGTTATGCACTAAAAGGAAAACTTGCAATTTCATGTACCAAGCATTCTAGTGGCTTCAAATTGACTTCAAAGCTTCATCACATGATCATATATTACCCCAAAAACAGAATTGGCCCAAGGATTTTTGCATTGCTTGCCTTGATTTTCAAAGTT
This sequence comes from Lathyrus aphaca, assembly GCA_963966055.1. Classification (NCBI taxonomy): domain Eukaryota; kingdom Viridiplantae; phylum Streptophyta; class Magnoliopsida; order Fabales; family Fabaceae; genus Lathyrus; species Lathyrus aphaca. The sequence goes on from OZ014523.1 coordinate 504,015,036, forward strand.
CCATAAAGCATTTTTCATGAGAGTGCAAAAGGGGGATTCTTGGCAAAACCATCTTCTAGGAAGTTATGTGACCACTAGCTGACCTCTAAACATTGCCATGACTAAAAGAAGTGTTATGCTACAAAATTCAGCAAAGAATTCTTCATGTGCTTAGCATAAAAACATGAGGAAGCACAAGTTGTCAAGTTGCAAGATCACACTCAATTCATGATCCATATGTTGCAGTCACTCTCAAGCCATCCAAGGGTTGTCCCTAACCCAAGCTGAAGCCAGACATGACTTCACACAGTTGCTGCCATGGCCATACTCTCAAGGACACATATTTGACTTTTTGGCAAAAAGCTCCCATACTCTTGGCACAGTAAACAGCCACCCTATTGACCTGCCCCACAGGCTATCCATACAAGTTGGAGATGTTATAGCAAAGCATTGAGCATTGAAGCTGGCCAGAACTCAGCATACCAAAAAACTGTCACCAAGCTTTCCTTCTTCGAATCACCTTCCACAGCCACCAAACATCCAAACTCTTTTCACCAACAAATCAAACACATCAAAAGGAACCAGAATCAGCCATTAACAGAGCTTGAAACCACTCACACACAGAACTCATTTTCTGATACACCAGAACTGGACTCCTCAAACTAGCTTGTTTAAGCTCATTCCAAGTCTTCCATTAGCACCAGGGGAGTCAGTGGAGCAAGCTTGCACCAAAGAATAGCTCTGAAAGCCCAGAAACAGGAGTCTCCAGCTCAGGTATGACCATGGATTCTTTTTCTCAGAACTTGCATTTTGAGTTATAAATTGGTTGCTTATGTCTTGCTGGTCATGGGGATGCCTTTAGAATCGAAAATAGATGAGAAATGAGTTTGTATTGTTACTCTGAAATTTCACCCGTGAATTTTATTTCCTTCGATTTTCCTGATTCTTGATGTTTAAATGATGTTTGAGAGTGGATTCGTGTCCTAGGATGTTAGAGGATCACTTGGCTGTGTTTAATTTGATGTTTAGAGGCCTGAATAATGATTTAGGGTTTTGATGCTGCCGGAGAAGATGACCGGAGCTTCCCTCCGGTCACCTGAATGTCATTTGCCCTAATCCCAGTCATTAACTTCCATTTGAATCTGGAGCGTAGGATTAGTTGACCCCATTGACTTGCCGCGTGAATGACTGGCCCAGATTCACTCAGTTAGCCCTAATCCCTTTAGTTAGTTTTAATTAATCATAATTAATTTAATTTAATCAGGACCAACCACAGCCCTTGGATAGCGCGTTAGTCAACCTTTTAAACCCAGTTCAAATCTCCACCATCAGATCTGAATACTTTCCATTTATTTACTTTTATTTTCATTTTCTTTGTATTTAATTCCCATAATTTATTTAAAATAGTAAAAATTGTTTAAAAATTATGAAACTTTTTGTCAAGAGTTTCATTAATTTTTAAGACACAAAAATATTTTTATTTTCATTTTTAGCATTAAAAAAGTATTTTTAAATATTTAAAAGTTTATTTTTAATTGATTAATGAGAATTAATTTATTAAAAATACTTTTAGGTATTTAAAAATCCCCAAAAAATTCATGAAATGTTCTAAGACATTTAGAAACATTGTCCAACCTTCAAACCAAATTTATTTTTTGATCTTGATGCATTTTGAGAATTTTCCATTGAATTAAAATCATTTTTATGCATTAATTTGATCCAAAGTTCCAAAAATCATTTCTGCCTATCCATGAGGAGTTGGACATTGATTCTTTTTGCATTGCATTGTGTTTAGCATGTAGTTTGTGAGATTTAATGGCCTTGATTTGATCTTTCATTTTCCATTTGTTTGGTAATTTTCTTGTTTAGGAACCCTAAAACCCTAGAAATCTTAAGAAAACCATAACTTGAAATTGGTTAAGAGTTGAAACCTCTCCTTTGGACATTGGGTTAGTATAGGATTAGGGGTCCTTTGAGTGGCATTTTCAATTTTTTATCTTAGGGTTTGCTTCTGATTTTGATTTTTGTTTGATGTATTGTTCATAAAACCTAATTTGGGCTTCCATATGCATCCATCTTGCATTCTCTTGCATAACATGACTTGCCATGACATTTCAAGCATCCATTTGATTAATTTGACATCATAAGACATATTGAAAGCATGTTTGATCATTGCATCATGTATTTGCCATGTTGTATGTCATGTGCACTTCATAACTTTTCATGTATGTTCATGGTTCCTAACTTGCTTCATTTGCATTCATGAACTTGTATGATCATTTCCATGTGCTGCCTCATGTTTGTAGCATCTCATAGAATCATTAGCATCATGTATATGCTTCTGGTTTTGTTTCTCATCATGTCATCTCATCCCATTTTGCATTGCATTGCATTCCTTTTCTGACCTTTCAGGTGGTAAGTGACTTTGAGAAGTGAATTTGCCTTCACTTCTCATAACTTTCTCTTCACCATTCTCTTGCATCCATTGCTGAATTTTTGTTTGTGTTTGAGTTTGAGCTTTCTCATTCTTCTTCTTCCCACTTTCTTTCTTCAAGTGACTTGACTTCTCGAATGAAGCAAGTTGCTTTGCTTCTCTTGATCCTTTCATCTGCTTCCTGGTGGTTCCATTGAAGATTTCTCTTGAAAACCTCACAAACCTTAGGAATAACCAAGCATGACAATGATTAGGGTTTTGATTAGTTCCCCCCACTTAGTTTTACCTTTGTGTCTCATTGAGTCTTCTCTTCTCATCTCATAATCAGGGACTAAACCCTAAAGGCTTTAAGGCTTTGTGATTAAGCTTATGCCTGCATCCTTCTATTAGGATGGAGTGTATAACTTTAATCCTAAGTGTTAAACCCTTAATGTGTTTAAATCTCTTAATCAATTCACTTAATAAGTATTAAGACATCACACTTGTAACTTGGGCCTTGCATTAGGGTTCTAATTCTTCCTTAATTGGTTAAGAAGGACTAACCCTAGTGTTAATGGACAAGTCCCCCTCAAGTTGTCTTACAAACCCTAAAAATCACTTCATTACCATATCATTAAATAAAATCCACTTAACCAAAGGCTTGTTTTGTCATGAGTTTAATCCCTAATCATGGATTAAGTTGAGGAGCCTTCCTCAGCTTAAACATTCTCATCTATTATCCTTCTATTAGGATGGTGTAATGAGTCTGTTAAGTCCCTGATTATGGCTTAACCTCATTACCCAACACTAAACACAAACCACAAAAACATCTAATTAATCACAAGTAGGTTAATGATCTTAATCCTACACCAAAGGTGATTAAGTGTGAGAATCTGACTTCACACTTAAGGTACTCTCATTACCCCTAATCAGAGGGAAGATGTGATGAGTTTACTAACCCACTGGTTTAGGCTTAAGCTCATTAATCTATGACAAACTTTCAAAAGCAATAAAAGATTGAAAACTCAAAAACAAACAATAATCATCTCCTTCGGGATTCTTTTCTCATCACACTCACTCGTAAACGGGAACTTGCTTCTTCCGTCTAATGCAAGACAGTTTACACCTGAGCCAGACAGGTCATACACTTGAGCATAGACAAGAAAGCAGTTCACAAGTCAATTTACCTTTCAGTCTCTTTGGGTCGAACTACGGTGTTCTGACTTCCTCATTGCACGAGAGGATACGTAGGCATAACGTAACAGTTATCGAACAAAAGTCTCTGTATATTCCCCCTCTTTCCAGCTTTATTTCTTTTAGCCTCATGATCTTGAACATACTCTCATCCTTACACTGACACTGTATATATTACACTTTACACTTCTTTTACACTGACACCTGTATATCCTTTTCCAGCTCTTTTATACACAAATTGCACTGACACTACCCCTTTAAAACACAAATCTTTTAAGCGTGGATCCCGTCGAGTACGGCGGACAATCTGGGTGCTAATACCTTCCCAGGTTGTAACCAACCCCCTTCTCAGTCTCTCTGGTTCGCAACCGTCTTATCCATCTTTTCTAGGTCTATGCAGCATTACCTTTCCTCCGGGATAAAAATGCCTAGCTGGCGACTCTATTCATCTCCAGTGAGTTCACGGCTGTGTGTTCTCATTGTTCCTTTCGCCGACCGTTCGCGCTTGTACCGGGATGCAAATCTTTGGGAGCGACAACAGGTACCTCACAATCTTCCTCTTTTCCATCTTTAGCTTGATAGATCGGATTCTCGAAATTATAATTGGCAATAGTAAAACTGTTATCAACAGGATCCAGAGTGGATGAGGATCTGCATTTTAGTGATGTGGGTGTGTGTAAGAACACATAGCTGATAAAACAAAAAATAAAATAAAAGAAAGAAAAAGAGCACAATATTTACGAAAATGAAACGTCCATTGATTTTTATTGAATGAAGTATGCAAATGAAATGACATCCCGAAACAAGCATACCATTGTGCCCCGGGTAAGACACAAGGCTTAGAAGTTTAATTGTTCAAAATTACAAATTTAAAAATAACAACACAATAATAGTATTTATTCCTGACTAAAGGAGATAGGAATAACGTCTTCGGCCTTCCAATTGTTGAGCCTATCACCCACAATAGGAAAGATCCAGTTATCCAGGTTGTAGTCTTCGCTATAGTCACCTACAACATTGATTTGATCTCTCCTGATCCCTTGATTGGTGATACGAATAGCACGGGCACGACGAACAACCTTCTGGGACTCTACAGTGAAACCCAAACCAAACTTGTCAGACTTGTAAGGAATGTCAGGAAGCTGACCCCAAATAGTACAACCACCTTCTTCAACCACGACTCTAGCATCTTTGAGGGAAGCCATTGTAGGAGGTACTCTGGTAACCACAGGAACTCTTTTAACAATAGGAGGAGCTTCAGTAGCAGGAACGACCCAAGAAACTACTTCAAATGTTTGGCAAGGAGTCTCAACATATTCACCTTCCACTTCAACATACTTAAATGTATTCACATGACTGACCATATATTCTTCCTCTCCATAAACAGTGACGACCTTTCCTTTCACAGGGTATCTCAACTTCTGATGTAGAGTGGAGGTCACAGCACCTGCCCCGTGGATCCAGGGGCGCCCAAGCAAACAAGAGTATGCAGGACGAATATCCATTACATAGAAGGTAGAATTGAAGACTTGAGAGCCTAATTTGATCGGGAGATCTATTTCTCCATGCACCACTCTCCTTGAACCATCAAAGGCCCTTACTACTATATTACTTGGTCTTAACACAACATCTTCAGGACTGAGCTTGTTCAGAACCTCTTTGGGAAGTACATTCAATGAAGAGCCATTGTCTATCAACACATGAGACAAGGTAGTGCCCCTACATTCAATGGAGATATGTAAAGCTCTGTTATGGTTTCTCTTGGCAGGAGTCAAGTCAGCATCAGAGAAGCCTAACCCATTATCATAAGTCAGATGTGCAACACAATTTTCTAATTGATCCACATAAATTTCATTTGGTACATGAACAGTCTTCAAGAACTTGATCAAGGCTTTAACATGAGCCTTAGAACACATCAACAAAGACAACATGGAAATTTTGGAGGGAGTATGCCCCAACTGGTCAACAATATCATAATCACTCTTGCGAATGATCTTCAGCACTTCTTCCATCTGTTTAGAAAGATTCTCAGCAGTCGGTGCCTCAGCTTGCACAGGTTCAACCACAGGACCTTTGCCCCGAGCATCAGCATTTGGTTCAGAAGTGGAAGTAGTAGTTGGAGTAACTGCACTTTTTGAGGTAGCCGGAGGAGAGAAAACTCTTCCACTTCTGGTGATCTTACTAGATCCAGCAATATTATCAACATCAAGGTTATCATCAGTAACAGGGGTATCAGTCAAAGGTTCTTGTTTAACACCATGGATATAAACATCAGAACCGTAATTCCAGGGTATAACTTTATCAGAAGTATACAGAATAGGGCCAGGAGTGGTAATAATCATGGGAGCCACTCTAGCTTCAGCAACAGTCTTCACTAGAACTTCAGCAGTAATCTTGATGGGTCCTTTGGAAGTGATCTTGACAGGGCCTTTGGAGGTAATCTTCACTGGCACTTTATCAACCATATCCACATCTTCAATCTTCGTACCTTGAGTTAGATGTTCAACCATACTTTCCACAGAAGGTGTCCTCTCAAACAATATGGTGTAATTGTTCATGAGGCGTTGAATACCATCTTTCAACTTCCAGCAACTATCAGGTTTGTAGGCACAATAGAAACAATCTTCATTACAACCTAGAAAGAATCCAGTCTGTACCAACTTCTTCTTGATAATAGATAAAGGAGTAGTCACCTCTGCAACTGAGGAAACATATGAAACTTCATCAATGGCATTAACAGTCTTCTCATGATTGGGCATGGGAGCAGTAATCACATTTGGAGTACCAGGAGGTTCAAACTCAATCTCTCCAGCTTCAATCATATCTTGAATCTTGTTTTTCAATATCCAACAGTTGTTGGTATCATGTCCCAGACAATTAGAATGATAGGCACATCGTGCATTAGGGTTGTATCGAGGAGAGGAAGTATTAGGATTCTGAGGAGGGTCCTTCAAAGTAATGAGTTCCCCTTTCAACATGTGTTGCAAGGCTTGGGCCAGTGACATGTTGATCTTGGTGAATTGTCTTCTAGGCTTCTGTTGATTGTTTTGTGGTAGCTCTGGTGTTGCAGGAGTTGGATTGGAGATGTGAACTGCTCCTACGGATTGGTGACTTCTGTTACGGCCAGGTTGACCATACACAACATTAGACTCCTTCTTTCCACTAGGGGGCTTCTTTGCAGTGCTTGATGAAGAGGCACCCACCTGTATCTTACCACTTCTTATACCACTTTCCACACGCTCTCCAGTCATTATCAGCTCAGTGAAACCAGATGATGAGCTTCCAATGAGGTGACTATAGAAAGGACCATTCAGCGTACTCATAAACATATCCACTAGCTCCCTGTCAGTCAGAGGAGGTTGAACTCTGCCAGCCAGGTCTCTCCATTTCTGGGCATACTCCTTGAAATTCTCCTTAGCACCCATAGACATGCTTTGGAGTTGCATGTGAGTTGGTGCTAGATCAGCATTATATTGGTATTGCCTATAGAAGGCCTCAGCAAGATCATTCCAATCACGAATATTAATGCTTTCCAGTTGATAGTACCATTCCAATTGAGCTCCAGACAAGCTCTCTTGGAAGAAATGAATCCACAATTTCTTATCAGCAGTATGTGGTTGAATCCTCCGGACATAGGACCTTAGATGCAGCTTGGGACATGAGACACCATCATACACCACAAAAGCAGGAACCTTGAAACCAATAGGTATAACCACTCCAGATATTAAACTCAGATCTTCAAAATCCATCCCAGAAGATTGTTGTAACTCCATAGCATTCATTCTATCCACCAGCATCTTGTACTTATCTTCATTAGGATCATGATAATAATTTGCTTCAGAATCAGAATCTCCCACAGTATCATGGATACTACCTCCCTCTTTCTCAGAATTTTCAGACTCATAATCATCAACCTGTTCCTTTGTCTTAACAGGACCTCTGAACCTTCTTCCTAGATTAATAAGGCCTCCTGATCTTCTAGTCTTCTTATTCTTCTTAGCCAGCAGTGTCTTCAATTCATCCTGTCCCTTGGACAAGTTCAGGATCAGCTCTTGGAATTGTGCATTCTGAGCCTGGAGATCATTGACAGTTTTTTCAAGAGCCATTTCTGCTGAAATAAACAACGAGAAGATAAGACATCTGTACATAAGAAACCTGTGATGCAGTGATATGGTATGTAAATGCGTATGCAATGTTTTCAAGGACCGCATGATTTGAATTTGTTTAAACAACCATAAAGTAAACTTTTATTAGTAATCAAATAAACTTGTTTGCCCCTTGGGCTTACAATAAAAATGAAATGAATACAAAAAATGGGGTTTTAAGTCTCCCATGGACGTTTCCTCTTTGTGTTGAGGTATGAGTTGAGATTCCGTTCCTCGTGAAGTTGTTTTGTTAGCTCCAGGATTCTTTCTTGACTTGCTTTGTAATGAGTCTCAAAAGTATCCCTTTGTTCCTTCAACTGGATCCAGGACCTCTGTAACTCCTCCATGTCAGTGGGCATTTCTGGATGAATAATGATATAAGAAGTATCTCCTTCATCAACAGGCTCCATATTAACCGGCAGGATGGCAGGATATGGCATCATAAGAGTCTGAGCACGTGCTCGTACCCATCTGAGATAAGGTTCCATAGGAATAGTGTACTTGGGCTCCAGAGTCTTGCTGTCAACCTAGTTCACTTTCCCCCATGCTCGTATGAACCTTTGACGGTAACCTTGCAGATCGTTGTCGTAGTCGAACACAATACCCTGAATAAGCATGTCATGAGGACCATCACTCCTAGCGTAACCAAACTGACGTAAAGCTAAGGAAGGATTATAGGTAATGCCCCCTCTTATGCCCAGGAGTGGCACATTAGGGAACTCCCCACAACGGTCAATGATAGTAACATTCTCCATAGATCTAGAGCACCAATGAATATCTGAATGAGAGAGTGACATGATTCTTTTAGACCACCTGAACCCTTGTTCATTCTTCATCACTAATCGAGGAAGGTGAGAAATAAACCACCTAGATAATAAAGGTATACAACACATCAGAGTTCCTCGTGCCTTCGTAGTACGAGTATGAAGAGAGTGTAAGATGTCTCCAAGTAATGTAGGCACTGGATTGCGAGTCAGAAATATGTTGATGGCGTGTACATCTATGAACTGGTCTGGATTAGGGAACAACACCAAGCCATAGATTAAAAAGGATAAGATCTCCTCAAAAGCATCATAACTCATAGCCTTCAGGAACACTTGAGCTTTCTCCATCAATACCTTGGCAAGGATACCCTTAACTCCACTCCTTGTTTCTAGGACAATCTCTGATTTCTTCAAATGTAGAGCTGCAACAATGACTTCAGGTTTAGGATCTTTTTCTAAGCCTGTGAAAGATCTCTGATCAAGGATAGGTATACCCAATAATTTGGAGAATTCTTCCATTGTAGGAACCAGCTGATAGTCAGGGAATGTGAAGCAATGATGTTTAGGATCAAAGAACTGAAACAGGACACTCATCATGTCTTCATTGAACCCTGAAGTGACTATATCCAGTAGGTGACCATGCCTCTTGATGAACTGGGAATTTTCAGAAACTTGAGAGACCAATTCCTTAAGCTTAGGAGGTATTCCTACAAAGTTGATCTGGATAGTATTCCTACGAGCAGAAGCCATGACCTGCAACAAAAAACAAAGATAAATCCTTTGGTCCTTGAAATGGTTAGTGAAAATTCTATGCTTATGATGCATGATGATGTTATGATGCTATGCTCAATCACAAACATGTGGAACACACAAACAAGTCACACAATAGCCCTAGGTTTGAAGGCTTGCATGAGGTTTAAAGGTAAGTACCCTCCCCTAAAGTTTAGTTGGTTCATCATGTCCTATAAAGTAACCAGGTTCTAAGGGATCTCAATATCATTGATCCTTCACAAGGGTGGTTTTTCAGTAGGCAACTTACTTGCCAACCAAAACCCTCCAAGTTTAGGATCTCAATGAGTGTAGCATCGAGTATCAACCAACTTCAGTCTTCACCAAAGCCGGTTATCTCACTACTTTTCTAAAGGCCAAGATGGGATGACTAGGGTTCTAAAAGTCAGTTAGTGTATTGACAACATATGGCAGCCTCATATTATCCTCAACTTTACTTAAGGAACATAAGCACCAACCAAGAAGTCATACTAACTATGGCCACCAGATCAACCATATCGGTATACGCCGTACAGTTTCCTTGGTCTATTGCCATTTACCTAAGGTACACTAGATTCGGGTTAGGATCTTTCACACATAAGAGCACCCAACAAGTAAAGTAAAGCAAACAAGGCAAACAATTTTAAAGTGATCTAATTCCTAAGGGTACCCATCTTTTATTAAGTCCCCAGCAGAGTCGCCAGTTCAGTAACACGGTGGGAGAACTGACTTTAGTTAAATGTTGCGGATAGCAAGAGTCTCCACTGACTTTTATTTTATCCAAAAGGAAAGGACATAAAAGAACAGGAAAGACCTTAAAAAGATTTTTGAGTTCGGGGGGTAGGTTATACAAAGGGAAGGTGTTAGCACCCTTTATATCCATGGTTATCCATGGGCTCTTAGTTACTTAGCTCACTTTAAATTGTTTTGAGAAAGCGTAGCGTGTGATTTAAAATTTTTCTAAGTACTTTATAATGATCCTTGTATGGATGTATGTAAAGACTTTGTTTTGAAAATTTGTTTGAAAATGTGAAGTGTAATGAAGTATTTTGAAAAGGTGAGCAAGTACTTAAGAGGAACCTACCCTATGTTAAATCTTTACTGTTCTTATACGTTCTTTCAATGGTAAGACTATCCCTATTATTAAGGAACAGGTAGTCATTACCTTGGATGTGATAAGGGACATGTGAAGGGACATCCGTGTTTAGGCAACTGTAAGGTGTCTTAGCAATACGAAGGGACTTATCATCTTTTATTCGAAGGGACAAGATCATTATTCCGTAGGCAACATCGAAGGGACTTGATCTTATAATCTTAAAGGGACTTGATGATATTAATGAAGGGACTTTGCTTTGAGACACCTTACTTGACCTTATAGTTAGGCAACATGAGGGATAACCTTAGAAAGTGTGAGATGGCGATCAACGATCGACTTACGTGTGTGAGTGTTCATATTCATATATTTATCTTATTAAATTAGTCATTCTAAATTAATTTTAAAGCACAAACATGTGATCACTCCCTATAGTTACTAACCATAGCAATTATAATAAAGTAAATAAAATACGGAAATATAAATCTACGCTATTACATGGCTTAGGGGCAGTTACAAAATAATCGAGCAAGAAAAATAAATTACAATATAATAACCTATACATTTTTCTAATAAGATAAATAAAATAAGAATTAAATATAAAATACTAAAGCAACATTAAATAAATAAAAAAAGAGAATAACAAGATAAAAATATTAAAATAAAATATTAGGGTTAAATAAGTTAGATTTTTTTTTAAATAAGTTAGAAATTAATTAAAAGAAATAATATGTTTAAATAGTAATAAGAATAAAGTATTTACAAAATATATAAAAAAAAAGTTATTATGAAAATATTCTAATTAGGGTTTAAGTTTATTAGGATTAATAAGAAAATTAGGGTTTTGAAAAAAAATAATTGGATTTTTTTTAGGTATTTAAAGTTTTAAATATTTATTTACAAATTATATATATAACAAAAATTAATACTATAATAAAGATTTTTAGAAAGAATAATTAATATTTATTTACAAAAATATTTTATAATATAATATACTTAAATTAAAATTGTAGTTATAATTATAAAAATAACTAAGTTTTTTTTATTTAATTAATATTTTAAAAGATATTAGTTAATATTAATAATAATAATAATTAATAATTAAAAGAATGAGAAAAAGGAAAAAAAACAATGACCAAAATGCAGCAGCTGGGTATTGAACCCACAACCCTGAGTTTTCAACCAACAACATCCATCCACTGGGCTATGCTTGCGCAGACATTCACTATCTGAAACAAGATCTATATAAAATAAGATAAAAGCTAAAAATAAGAGAAGAAAACAAGTCATAAAAATAATTGGGGAAGTCTGGATTCGAACTCGTTCCCCTAGGCTTCACAAGGCATGGTTCTGGCCACTGGGACACGCACCTGCGTGTGATAAAGAATTGGAAAAACAAAAATATAAAATAAATCAAATTTTTGAATATGAAAAACGCGCGCCACACTTCGTCTTCCTCCTCCGTCTGTCACCTTAGACTTCTACGGTTTTCCGTCACTAAAGGTTTTAGTGACGGATTTTTGTCGTCACTACAATCCCTGCGTATTCCAGCAATTCAAATAACATGAATAAATTAATTTTAAGGGTTCAAGTCAGTTAATATGAGGTCTATAAGTCCAGAAAGCGCATTGATTTCACATGAAATTGCTCCAATCTTTGATTCCTAAATTTGAACTCATAAACCCTAAACATGGTGAAACCTCACCCCTGCATCAAAATTCAAAATAAAACATCCAGAAACGATTGTTATCACGCCCTGAACACGAATCAAACGTCAAAAACAATTTATATTAAGCGCAACATATGAAATCGAAACTCAGGACAAACATGAAAAAACAAGGTTCGGTTAGTGTGATATGTCATGAATTTGATGGTATGGATCAATGCAATAGGTTATGGGAACATCCAGGATCCATTTGCAATCCTTAAACAACCTGAAAAACACCTGAAACTTGTAAACCGAATCTTGAATTTCTTTGTTTTTATTTTAATCTGAAAGTGCCTCCTCTTGCCCAATTTTTCGTCCTCTTTGAATGGCTGCACTCTTAGGTATATATAAGGAGTGTAATTAGGTCAGAAAAGCTGGGCCTTATTCATGGATTTGAAGTTGCTTGATATGGAAGAAATCTCATCACCATAATTGTCCAAAAATAAAATATTCTCTTGCTATTTTCGCCTTACACGAATTTGGATAGCATCTAATCATGTTAAATGGCTTTGATGATTTTCTAGAAGAAGAATCATGTCTAAATATTGATTTTTTGATTTTATTTTGATTTAATATGTATTTTAATGAATAAAATTCAAATAAATATTAAATAAAATGTAAAAAATCATAAAAGGTATGGGTTGGGTCGTGCTTGGTGATATTATAAAGATTGGATGGCAATTTGGTGGGCTCATTTAGCAAAATTTTGTTTTAAGGCCTCATTTGCTTCATAAACTTCCCAAAAATTTCCTAATTTTGCAAGGGCACGATCCTTCAATTTTAATTCTATGAAGGTGTTCTTGAAAATTTTGGAAAGCTTAGAGAGTCCTCTAACCAACCTCTTTGGTCTCATGTCCATATCTTTTACCATTCTCAAGTTATGCTCTTTGGAAGTTGTTGACTTTTTGTTGACTTTTAAAAGGACCTATAATGTCTTAGCTCATACCTTCCAAATGAAGCATTTTTGGGCTTGGCTTGTGAGACACAAAGTTGTAGAGAATTAAATTTCCTTCAAAATGAGATTTGGATGGAAAATTTTTGATGAAGCATGTGAAAGTTATGGCTGGTCAAAGTTCAGTTGACTTTTCCTATGAAAACCCTAATTTAGAAACTCCTGATTCTTGATGATCTGAAATCTCCTTGTTGAATCTTGATCAACCCTTGATCAAATGATGAATTTTAATTCATATACTTGATGTTGGCAAAAAATCATGAAGTTTGACTTTGGTTTGACCACAGTTAACCTCAGTTTGACTTTTTAACTACTTTGACTGATTTTAGCCTATTTGATCATCTGTCTGAGCAAACCTTTGGGGAAAGTCTTGAAACTTGACATAGGAATTCTTGAAGACATATAGGGTGCTATGAAGCCTACTTGCAGTCTTGGAAGTCCATTTATCCTGATGAAAGTCCAAACCCTAGTTTAAGATGCATTGCTTAGGAGGATGCATTGTCTGAGGGAATTGTCAAACTTTCTGACTAATTGTGAACCTTGTGAACCTCATGAGATATCTTGTGAACCTTGTGAACCTCTTGGGACACCTTATTACACAATGTCTTGTCTTGGTGAGGGCAAATTTTTTGGTGTAACAACAATGCCCAATTCTCTGTGTTTTCCTTCATGGATGGCTTTTCAGGCTACAATCAAATCAAAATGTCGCCAGATGACATGGAGAAAACTACATTTATTACCCCATGTGGCACCTTCTGTTACAAGGTCATGCCGTTTGGTTTGAAAAATGCTAGAGCTACATACCAACGTGCAATGGTGACTCTATTCCATGACATGATTCATCACGAGATTGAGGTCTATGTCGATGACATGATTGCGAAGTCATAGACAGAAGAAGAGCATTTGGTCAACTTAGCCAAGTTTTTTGACAGGCTTCGGAAGTTCAGACTGAGGTTGAATCCAAACAAATGCACATTCGACCTTGCTATGGCTCAGTATGACTTCGACAATCTGATTTACCTAGCCGACGAGGAAGGTAAAGAAGATTGTGAGCTACCCGGAGAACTAGCAAGATTTCTTAAGCAAAAGGAGAAGATGATTCAGCCACATGAGGAAGCCTTTGAGGTGGTAAACCTGGGTACAGAAGAAGCCAGAAAAGAGGTCAAGATCGGGGTCGCATTGGAAGAAAGTGTCAAGATCCATTTGATCTCCATGCTCCGAGAGTATGTCTACGTCTTCTCCTGGTCTTACCTTGATATGCCAGGGTTGGATACCGATATTGTAGTGCACAAGCTGCCGCTCAAAGAAGACTGCCCGCCGGTAAAGCAGAAATTGAGAAGAACACACCCTGAAATGGCAATCAGAATTAAAGAAGAGGTTCAAAAGCAGTTTGACGTTGGATTCTTGGCCGTAACGAGCTATCCTCCATGGGTTGTGAATATTGTGCCAATCCCTAAAAAGGATGGTAAAGTCAGGATATGCGTGGACTATAGGGACCTGAATAGGGAAAGTCCCAAAGATGACTTCCAACTACCTCATATTGATGTGCTAGTTGATAACACTGCCCAATTCTCTATGTTTTCCTTCATGGATGGCTTTTCAGGCTACAATCAAATCAAAATGTCGCCAGATGACATGGAGAAAACTACATTTATTACCCCATGTGGCACCTTCTGTTACAAGGTCATGCCGTTTGGTTTGAAAAATGCTAGAGCTACATACCAACGTGCAATGGTGACTCTATTCCATGACATGATTCATCATGAGATTGAGGTCTATGTCGATGACATGATTGCAAAGTCATAGACAGAAGAAGAGCATTTGGTCAACTTAGCCAAGTTTTTTGACAGGCTTCGGAAGTTCAGATTGAGGTTGAATCCGAATAAATGCACATTCGGGGTGCGTTCTGGAAACCTGATGGGCTTTATCATCAGTGAACGGGGAATCAAGGTCGATCCCGTGAAAGTAAAAGCAATTCAGGAGATGCCTGAGCCGAAAACTGAAAAGGAGGTATGGGGCTTCTTAGGGAGGTTGAACTACATTGCAAGATTCATCTCTCACTTAACGGCCACGTTTGAACCTATTTTCAAACTTCTAAGGAAGAATCAGGCTGTCGAATGGAATGATGACTGCTAAAAGGCTTTCGACCAAATCAAGGAGTACTTGCAAGAGCCTCCGATTCTCATGCCTTTATTTCCAAGGAGACCTTTAATCATGTACCTCACAGTGCTTAAAGGATAAATGGGATGTGTGCTGGGTCAACAGGACGAGTCTGGTCGAAAAGAGCATGCAATCTATTACCTTATCAAAAAGTTTATCGACTGTGAGACTCGCTACTCACTGCTCAAGAAAACTTGTTGCACTTTGGCATGGGATGCTCGCCGACTAAGATAATACATGCTGAATCACACCACCCTACTGATTTCTAAGATAGACCCCTGTAAAGTACATCTTCGAAAAGCCAACTCTAACCGGAAGAGTAGCCCGATGGCAAATGATTCTGACAGAATATGATACCTATTACACTTCACAAAAATCTATCAAAGGAAGTGTATTGTCGGATTATCTGGCCCAACAGCCAATTGATGATTACCAGTCGATGAAGTTCGAGTTTCCGGATGAGGACATCATGTTCCTCAAGTCGAAAGACTGTAAAGAACCATTCTCAGAGGAGGGGCCAAACCTTGAATCCAAATGGAGTCTGATGTTTGACGGAGCCGTGAAAATGAACGAAAGTGGATTTGGTGTCGTTATTATCTCACCGGAAGGGATCCATATGCCTTTCACTGCCCGTCAGACATTCGAATGAACTAACAATGAAGCTAAGTATGAAGCCTGCTTAATGGGGATCAAGGAAGTAATCAACATGAGAATCAAGAACCTCGAGATCTTTGGCGATTCTTCTTTGGTCATCAACCAAGTTAATGGAAAATGGCTGGTTCATCAACCTCATTTGACTTCTTACAGGGACTATTGTAACACGATGGGAGAACTGACTTTAGTTAAATGTTGCAGATAGCAAGAGTCGCCACCGACTTTTATTTTATCCAAAAGGAAAGGGCATAAAAGAACAGGAAAGACCTTAAAAGATTTTTGGGTTCGGGGGGTAGGTTATGTAAAGGGAAGGTGTTAGCACCCTTTACATCCATGGTTATCCATGGGCTCTTAGTTACTTAGCTCACTTTAAACTGTTTTGAGAAGTGGAGTGTGTGATGAAAATTTTTCTTAAGTACTTTATAATGATCCTTGTACGGATATATATAAAGACTTTGTTTTGAAAATTGTTTAAAATGTGAAGTGTAATGAAGTATTTTTGAAGGAGTGAGCAAGTACTTAAGAGGAACCTACCCTAATTTGAATCTTTACTGTTCTTAAATGTTCTTTCAATGGTAAGACTATCCCTATTATTAAGGAATAGGTAGTCATTACCTTGGATGTTATAAGGGACATGTGAAAGGTCATCTGTGTTTAGGCAACTGTAAGGTGTATTAGCAATTCGAAGGGACTTATCATCTTTTATTCGGAGGGACAAGATCATTTACGAAGGCAACCATGAAGGGACTTGATCTTATAATTCTTTAAAGGGACAAGATGATATTAAATAAAAGAAGGGAGTTTGCTTTATACACCTTACTTGACCTTTTATTTAGGCAACATGAGAGGTATCCTTAAGAATGTGAGATGGCGATCAAAGATCGACTTACGTGTGTGCGTGTACAAATTCATATATTTATCTTAAAATTAGTGATTTAAATTCAATTTTAAACACAAACATATTTTCATACCCTATTTTACTAACCATGGCATTTTAAATAAATAATAAAAATTCTACCACTATTACATAATTTGCACAGTTACATAAAATAATTTAAATAAATAAGCATATAATAAATAAATAAATGAGAAGGTTAGTAACAATAAATAAAATAAATATAAAAGAAAAAGAAGTTAGCATAATAATATAATATAGAAAACAAATTAAAAGTTCAAATTTAAATAAATAATCATTTTTTAAGAATTTTAAGAAAAAGGAATAAATAATAATAATTATATACTAATAAATATGATTAATGGTTTAATAAATTAATTATATATACATATTAGAAATATTTATTAACTATATTTAAACAAAACATAATAAAAATAAGAAATTAAAATCATAAAGGAAAATTAGGGTTTTGAGTTGTTTTAGAAAAAATAAATTAGGGTTTTAAATATAATTAGGGTTTTAAGTACAAAAATATTTTAATTTGATACCTAATATTAATTTAATTGTTTAAACAAATATACACACATTTTAATTCAAATAAATAACAAATTATATTTTTTAGAAAATTTTTAGAATATATAAACATTTACATAATAAAGTTTTAATTAGAAAACATTTTTTAAGAATTAATTTGAATAAATAATAACTATAGAAATTAATAAAACAAATAAACCTAAAAAAAAAAAAAGCAAAAAAACAGGACCTGGGATTTGAACCCAGGTCCTTTACCTGAAAACACAAGAGAATCACCACTGG
The DNA here is from genome assembly GCA_963966055.1 of Lathyrus aphaca. Taxonomy (NCBI): domain Eukaryota; kingdom Viridiplantae; phylum Streptophyta; class Magnoliopsida; order Fabales; family Fabaceae; genus Lathyrus; species Lathyrus aphaca. Next base: position 504,032,577 of record OZ014523.1, read on the forward strand.
GCCAGCATGCGCAGCTGATCAATATCCTCATTCCACTTTGTTTTGTTGCTACTCTGAAAAAACAAAATAAATTGAGCAAAAAATGCCCTGAGGCTGGTTTCGAACCAAGCTCCTTTGCAAACCAAGCAAGACGTCTTACCACCAGGCCAGCCTGCGCGCTGTGACATACAAACAGAACATATACATTATAAAAACAAACTGAATTTTGAATTCCAAGAATTCGCGCCAATGGACTCGTCTTCTTCCTCAGTCGCTGCGGAATCACCTGCGAATTCTCTTACTACTTTTCCTGCGAAAAACATTTTGGCAAGTAAACCTAGGTTGTTAGAACATCACGAAAACCGTACCAATAATCAAAATTAATAACACCATTTGATTCCCCATGACCTATACGTTCTAATGGCATCATCCATAAGTCTTTAAACCTCTTAAATAAGAAGATCCCAAATGAGGGTTTGAAACCCTAGCCATGGCCGAATACGATTCCTGCACGAAAACTCAAAACCAACCATCCAGAATTGTTCTATGATACATTATAAACAATCTTAAAGCATTGATAACAATTTATATTAAGTATAACCATGGATAAATTTCAAAACACACATAAAACCAGATTCGGTTAAGGGCATTCATGCTGCTTTGGATGCATATGACAATTGAAACATGATCAATGATGTTCAGGGAGAAGATTGGTGTCCTTAATTCACCTGAAAAGCCACACAATATTAGAATCCGAATTTCAAAAATTTTATGAATTTTGAAAGTTTGAAAGTGGTATTAGAGGCTGCAAAAATTCGTCCTTATGATTGTGATGTGTTCATGTATATGTAGTGGATGTAATTAGGTCAAAACAACATGGATTTATGGGCTTTGTCTTGGTTACTTGATCATGAAGTTTCATACTTTCAAATATTGAAAAAAATCTCATCTAACCTTTCCAAATCAAGCTAGCACGAAATTGGATCAAATCAATCATCTCTAAATGGTATTTAAAACCTTCTAGAATCATAATCTTATCCAAATATATGATTTTCATATTTTATTTCAATTTAAATTGTATTTTAATGAATAAAATTCAAATAAATATGAAATAAAAAATAAAAAATCAGAAAATAGGTGGGTTGGGTCGTGCTTGATGCTATTGTAAAGTTTGGATGGCAATTTGGTGGGCTCATTTAGCAAAAATTGGTTTTAAGGCCTTATTTGCTTCATAAACTTCCCAAAATTTCCCAACTTTGCAAGGGCACAAATCCTTCAATTTTAATGCTATGAAGACGTTATTGGACATTTTGGAAAGATTAAAGAGTCCTCTAACCAACCTCCTTGGTCTCATGTTCATATCTTTTACCATTCTCAAGTTATGCTCTTTGGAAGTTGTTGACTTTTTGTTGACTTTTAAAAGGACCTATAATGTCTTAGCTCATACCTTCCAAATGAAGCATTTTTGGGCTTGGCTTGTGAGACACAAAGTTGTAGAGAATTCAATTTCCTTCAAAATGAGCTTTTGATGGAAAAATTTTGATGAAGCATGTGAAAGTTATGGCTGGTCAAAGTTCAGTTGACTTTTCCTGAGGAAACCCTAATTTAGAAACTCCTGATTCTTGATGATCTGAAATCTCCTTGATGAATCATGATCAACCCTTGATCAAATGATGAATTTTACTTCATATGCTTGATGTTGGCAAAAAAACATGAAGTTTGACTTTGGTTTGACCACAGTTGACCTCAGTTTGACTTTTTAACTACTTTGACTGATTTTAACCTATCTGATCATCTGACTGAGCAAACCTTTTGGGAAAGTCTTGATACTTGACATGGGGATTATTGAACACATATAAGATGTTATGAAGCTCACTTGAAGTCTTGGAAGTCCATTTAGCTTGATAACAGTCAAAACCCTAGTTTAGGATGCATTGCTTAGGAGGATGCATTGTCTGAGGGAATTGTCACATCTTCTGACTAATTGTGAACTTTGTGAACCTTGTGAACCTCATGAGATGTCTTGTGAACCTTGTGAAACTTGTGAGCCTCTTAGTACACAATGTCTTGTTTTGTGGAGGGCAAATTTTGGGGTGCAACAGCTGCCCCTGTTCAATTTTCTGAAACCTGAGGGGTTAGATTGGTATATGTGCCATTCGTGACCTGGAAGGTTGAAGGGGATTGAACATAAAAGCCCAAAAATTTGCACTCGCCGGTGCGTAAAATAACATTGATGATTAGTTGTATATGCTTGAGTGGGCTTGAAGATGCCACTTGGAAGAATTGGAGATGGGCTTAGAGATGCCATCTGGAGATGGGCTTGGAGATGCCATCTAAAGTATCAGGATGTGATGATGTCTTTATGTTGATACTGGATATCAGTACTAGGTCTTTGTATATGCCGTCTCTGAATCGTTTATGCAACATGGTTTGAGTTGTTGAATGGACCAGTAGAAATAAATCTTGTGATGATTATCTCTTCTGGAAGTATCTTGGATTAGGGAATGAATCTTTGTACAGACAGTTTGCCTACTCTCCAAGGTCAAAAGAACGTCAGGATTTGTTCTTCTGAATAATATCTTGAACCAGGGAATGGATATTTTTACAGACTGTTTGCCTGCTATTCAAGGGCCAAAAGAACGTCAGGATTTGTTCTTCTGAATAATGTCTTGAACCAGGGAATGGATCTTTTTACAGACCGTTTGCCTGCTATTCAAGGGTCAAAAGAACGTCAGGATTTGTTCTTCTGAATAGTGTCTTGAACCAAGGAATGGATCTTTTTACAGACCGTTTGCCTGCTATTCAAGGCCAGATAGATGAAATCTTCTGGAAATATCCTGGATTAGGGAATGGATCTTCTTACAGACCGTTTGCCTACTCTCCGAGGACATCTTGAGTAACGTATGGATCATTTCTGATCTTTTTTAAGTTGTTGATATTGTTTTACCTGCATATAACTATCCTGCAAGGAGAATGTTAGTTTATGCAATATGTATGCATGCATAATATGATGCACTTAAGTAAATGTATTATGTATTTATGGATATGTATGTTATGGTATGATGTAAATGATGTATGTATGAATCATGCAGCCTGAAGCGTCTGGATATCTTTGTATAACAACTGCTGGCCAGGGAAAATAAATCCCGATTCGTTGCTGAAGAATATGAGGAACTCGTTCCTATCTCGTTTGATAATATAGTATTCATAACCTCTCGTCTTCGTTCGTCGTACCTTCTTTGAAGGAATAAGTTCCCGACTATCCGTCTGAGGATAAAAGAGATGGATATAAATTCAAGGGGAGACGTAACTTGAAGTATTTATGATGATAGATTTGCCCTACTGAGGGATTTGTAGTTGTCTTGTGGGAATGAACCGGCGAAGCTTCGTTGAATTCCTTCCCTTGTTCGTCCTTAGTAAATACTATTACTGCATTTTTATGCATTTCTGGTAAACATCATTCATATTAAGCATTTTATGCATTTCTGGTAAACATCAATCATATTCAAAAACATACATACATTCAAACACAACCAATGGACATTTCGCTTATGTAAATAGGGTAAAAGTAAATCTGGATTCAAAGATGAAATTTTATTTATATCACAAAGTGGCCCATACATAGGCAAGTTGGTACAAGGAGACAGAAATCCTAGTAAGAGGAATTCGTCATAAATGTTTTTACAAAACAAAGAAAATCAGCTATGTGGGAAATAATCCTATTGAGTTTCAATTCTACTATTGCCATTATCTTTAAGTATCTCATCTTCTGCTGTTGAGACGGAAACGATTGGATTGATCTTTATCTGTTAGAGCTTGGTTAAGTAGCACAACTGGTTGGAGTTACATGGGTGATCCAAACGAGACATAGTCATACGCTTTAACCCCTAACTTTTGCCTGGATTGCCCTCTCAGGTTTTCAATCCACCAGGATACCCTTTTTTGCCCAAGCCGCCTTTTCAGGTTTTCGACTTGCCGGGTGTACATTTTTTTTATATATATATCCCTAATTTTTGCCCGAACCCTTTTGGTTCGCCGAGATGCCCTTATTTTTGCCTAGGCCAATCAACCTAGCGGGTCTCTTTTTATGCGTAGTATTTTTTAACTATGTCTGCGTTTACAGGCTGTGGGAAGTCTTCACCATCCATAGTAGTAAGTATCATGGCACCTCCTGAGAATACTGTTTTGACTACAAATGGCCCTTCATATGTAGGAGTCCACTTGCCCCTAGGATCACCCTGTGGTAATATGATACGCTTGATTACCAAGTCACCAACCTGATATACCTTTGGCTTAACCTTCTTATTAAAAGCCTTAATCATCCGTTTCTGGTACATCTGGCCATGACATACAGCTGCTAACCTCTTCTCATCAATCAAATTTATCTGGTCAAGTCGAGTCTGAATCCACTCATCTTCATCCAAGCCTGCATCCTTCATAATTCTTAAGGAGGGAATTTGAACTTCAATGGGCAGAACTGCTTCCATACCATATACTAAGGAGAATGGGGTTGCCCCTGTTGAAGTACGTATTGTAGTACGATAACCATGAAGAGAAAATGGTAACATCTCGTGCCAATCTTTATAAGTGACAGTCATCTTCTATAGAATCTTCTTAATATTCTTGTTAGCAGCTTCTACTGCCCCATTCATTTTTGGACGATACAGAGAAGAGTTGTGATGCTTAATCTTGAACTGCGTGCAGAGATCAGTAATCATAGTGTTGTTCAGATTAGAGCCATTATCAGTAATAATCCTTTCAGGGATGCCATACCTACATATAAGATTATTCTTAATGAATCGAGCCACAACATTCTTGGTAACAGATGCAAATGAGGCTGCCTCCACCCATTTTGTAAAGTAATCAATAGCAACCAGGATGAAACGATGCCCATTAGAAGTAGTAGGCTTGATCTCACCAATCATATCAATGCCCCACATGGCAAAAGGCCAAGGAGCAATCAACACATTCAATGGTGATGGAGGTATATGTACTTTATCAGCATAGATTTGACACTTGTGACATGTTCTGGAATGTTGATAGCAGTCAGCTTCCATGGTAGACCAATAGTAACCTGCTCTCAATATCTTCTTTGCCATAGTATGACCACTAGAATGAGTGCCAAAGATCCCATCATGCATATCTTCCATAATCTCTGTTGCTTCCTTCTTATCCACACAATGAAGCAAAGTTGAATCGTGATTGCGCTTGTACAAAATTCCATTACTCAAAAAGAACTTAGCAGAAAACCTTCTCAGAAACTTCTTATCTTTGACAGATGCCCCTTCAGGGAACTCTTGAGTTTCAAGATATCTTTTCACTTCATAGAACCAAGGCTTCTCCTCTGCTTCTTCAGTATCAATCTCATTGCAGTATGCAGGCTTCTCAAATCTATCAATAGTAATCTTAGGAGCTTCATCATCCCAACTGATCTCAAACATGGATGCCATGGTGGCTAGTGCATCTGCCAACTGATTTTCTCTTCGTGGAATATGTCCAAAGGTAATATCTTCAAAATATGGGATCAAATACAACACATGCTCTCTGTAAGGGATGATATTATCATGCTTGGTATCCCAATCTCCTTTGATCTGACTTACTACCAGGGCTGAATCTCCATATACGTCCAGGAACTGAATCTTCATATCAATGGCAGTTTTGATACCCAGGATACATGCCTCATACTCAGCCATGTTATTGGTACAATAGAAACAAAGTCTCGCAGTAATCGGGGTATGACAACCTTCAGGGGAACTGATCACAACGCCAACACCATTACCAAGTGCATTAGAAGCTCCATCAAAAACCATAGTCCATCGTGATCCTTGTTCAGGTCCGTCATATTGTCCAGGTTCTTTGGTAATAATCATAATGTCTTCATCAGGGAACTCAAAACTCATTGACTGGTAATCATCCACTTCTTGATGAGCCAAATGATCAGCTACCACCCCACCCTTAATGGCCTTCTGAGTAGTATACTGTATGTCATATTCTGTTAAGATCATTTGCCATCTTGCTATTCGTCCAGAGATAGCAGGTTTCTCGAATATGTACTTGATTGGATCCATCTTCGAAATCAATAAGGTAGTATGAGTCAACATATACTGTCTTAGTCGGCGAGCAGCCCATGCCAAAGCGCAACAAGTTTTCTCGAGCAGTGAGTATCTTGTTTCACAGTCGGTGAACTTTTTGCTAAGGTAGTATATTGCCTGCTCTTTTCGACCAGACTCATCATGTTGCCCCAACACACACCCCATTGAGTTGTCTAATACTGTTAAGTACATAATCAAGGGTCTTCCATCAACTGGTGGCATCAAAATGGGAGGTTCTAGAAGATATCTCTTGATTTCATCAAAGGCTGTCTGGCACTCATCATTCCACTCCATTACCTGATCTTTCTTCAACAACTTGAAGATTGGCTCACAGGTGGCAGTTAATTGGGAAATAAATCTTGCAATGTAATTCAGTCGTCCCAAGAAACCTCTAACTTCCTTCTCAGTACGGGGAGCTGGCATCTCTTGTATAGCTTTCACTTTTGCAGGATCTACTTCAATACCTTTTCCACTGACAATAAAACCCAGGAGTTTACCAGATCTAACTCCAAAAGTACATTTGTTTGGGTTTAATCTCAACTTGTATTTCTTCAACCTCTCAAATAATTTATGCAGGTGATCAAGATGTTGCTCTTCATTCTGGGACCTAGCTATCATATCATCCACATATACCTCTATCTTATGATGAATCATATCATGAAACAAAGCCACCATAGCACGCTGATATGTTGCCCCGGCATTCTTCAAACCAAATGGCATCACTTTATAGCAAAAGGTGCCCCACTGTGTAACAAATGTAGTCTTCTCCATATCTTCAGGCGCCATCTTAATTTGGTTGTAACCAGAGAAACCATCCATAAAAGAGAATACCTTATGTTGAGCAGTGTTGTCTACCAGAACATCAATATGAGGAAGTGGAAAATCATCTTTGGGGTTGGCCTTGTTCAAATCCCTGTAGTCTACACACATACGTACCTTACCATCTTTCTTAGGTACCGGTACCACATTTGCAACCCATTGAGGATAAGAAGTCACCGCTAAGAACCCTGCATCAAACTGTTTCATCACCTCTGCCTTAATCTTCTCTGACATTTCAGGACGCATGCGACGAACCTTCTGCTTCTTTGGACGACAATCTTCTTTTACTGGTAAATGGTGAACCACAATGTCTGTATCCAACCCTGGCATATCTTCATAGGACCAAGCAAAGATCTCCACATAATCATGTAACATCTGAATCAATCTGCTTTTAACACTATCCTCTAATTCAGCCCTTATTTTGACCTCTTTCCTGTTTTCTTCAGTTCCCAGATTCACAACTTCGATTGGCTCTTCATGTGGCTGTATAACTTTCTCTTCTTGTTGTAACAACCTAGCAAGCTCTACAGGTACCTGACAATCTTCCTCCTTTCCATCTTCAGCTTGATAGATCAGATTCTCGAAATTATAATTGGCAATAGTAGAACTGTTATCAACAGGATCCAGAGTGGATGAGGATCTGCATTTTAGTGATGTGGGTGTGTGTAAGAACACATAGCTGATAAAACAAAAATAAAAGAAAAGAAAGACAAGGAACACAATATTTACGAAAACGAAATGTCCACTGATTTTTATTGAATGAAGTATGCAAATGAAATGACATCCCGAAATAAGCATACCATTGTGCCCCGGGTAAGGCACAAGGCTTAAGAGTTTAATTGTTCAAAAATTACAAACTTAAAAGTAACAACACAGTAATAGTATTTACTCCTGACTAAAGGAGATAGGAATAACATCTTCAGCTTTCCAATTATTGAGCCCAGCACCCACAGTAGGAAAAATTCAAGCGTCCAAGTTGTAGTCTTCATCATAGCCACCCACAACATTGATCTGATCTTTCATAATCCCTTGATTAGTGATACGAACAGCACGAGCACGACGAACAGCCTTCTGGGACTCTGCAGTGAAACCCAAACCAAATTTGTCAAACTTGTAAGGAATGTCAGGAAGCTGACCCTAAATAGTACAACCACTTTCATCCACCACAGCTCTAGCATCCTTGAGGGAGGCCATTGTAGGAGGTACTCTGGTGACCACAGGAACTTTCTTGACAACAGGGGGAGCTTCAAAATTAGGAACAACCCAATGAACTACTTCAAACGTCTGGCACGGAGTTTCAACATATTCACCTTCCACTTCAAGGTATTTAAATGTGTTCACATGGCTAATCATATATCCTTCCTCTCCGTAAACAGTGACAACCTTTCCCTCTACTGGATATCTCAGCTTCTGATGTAAAGTAGAAGTCACAGCACCTGCCCCATGGATCCAGGGGCGCCCAAGCAAACAAGAATACGAAGGACGAATATCCATTACATAAAAAGTATCATTGAAGACCTGAGAACCTACTTTTATTGGGAGATCAATTTCTCCATGCACCACTCTTCTCGAGCCATCAAAAGCCTTTACCACTATATTACTGGGCCTCAACACAACATCTTCAGGACTAAGCTTATTCGGAACTTCTTTGGGCAACACATTCAAGGAGGAACCATTGTCTATTAACACATGTGACAGGGTAGTGCCCCTACATTCAATAGAGATATGTAGAGCCCTATTATGATCCCTCTTGGCAGGAGTCAAATCAGCATCGGAGAAACCTAACCCATTATCATAGGTCAAGTGTGCAACACAATTTTCAAACTGATCTACAGAAATCTCATTTGGTACGTGAGCAGTCTTCAAGAATTTAATCAAGGCTTTAGCATGAGCCTCAGAACACAACAATAAAGACAACATAGAAATCTTGGAGGGAGTATGCCCCAATTGATCAACAATGTCATAATCACTCTTGCGAATGATCTTCAATACTTCTTCCATCTGCTTAGAAAGATCATCAACAGCTGGTACATCAGTTTGTATAGGTTCAATAACAGGACCTTTGTCCCGAACATCAGTAGTGGAGGTAGTAGTTGGAGTAACTGTATTCTTGGAGGTAACTGGAGGAGAGAAAATTCTTCCACTTCTCGTGATCTTACTAGATCCAGCAATATTATCAATATCCAGATTTTCATCAATAACAGGCATATCAGCTAAGGATTCCTACTTAACACCATGAATATAAACATCGGAACCATAATGCCACGGCACAGCTTTATCAGAAGTATACGGAATAGGACCAGGAGTGGTAATGATCATAGGAGCCACTCTAGCTTCAGCAACAATCTTCACAGGGCCTTCAGCAGTAATCTTAATTGGACCCTTATGAGTGATTTTGACAGGGCCCTTGGAAGTGATCCTTACTAGCATTTTATCAACCATATCCACCTCTTCAACTTTCACACTTTTAGTTATGTGTTCAACCATGCTCTCCACAGAAGGTGTCCTCTCAAACAATATTGTGTAATTGTCCATGAGGCGTTGAATTTCGTCCTTCAACTTCCAGCAACTATCCGGTTTATAAGAACAATAGAAACAATATTCATTACAACCTGGAAAGAACCCAGCTTGTACCAACTTCTTCTTAATAACAGACAATGGTGTGGTTACATCTGCAACTGAGGAAATATGTGAAACTTCCTCAATGGCATTAACAGTCTTCTCATGATTTGGCATGGGAGCAGTAATCACATTTGGAGTACCCAGAGGGTCAAACTCAATTTCTCCAGCATCAATCATATCCTGAATTTTATTCTTCAATATCCAGCAATTATTGGTATCATGTCCCTGACAATTAGAATGATATGCACATCGTGCATTAGGATTGTACATGGGAGAGGTAACATTGGGGTTCTGAGGAGGGTCCTTCAAAGTGATGAGTTCACCCTTCAACAAGTGTTGCAATGCTTGGGCCATTGACATGTTGAGCTTGGTGAACTGTCTTCTAGGCCTCTGTTGATTGCCCTGTGGTGGCTCTGGTGTTGCAGGAGTAGGATTGGAGATATGAACTGCACTCACAGATTGGTGCCTCCTATTACGATCAGGTTGACCATAAACAACATTTGACTCTTTCTTCCCACTAGGGGGCTTCTTTGTAGTACTTGATGAAGAAGCACCCACTTGGATCTTGCCACTCCTTATTCCACTTTCTACGCGCTCTCCTGTCATTATATTCTCAGTGAAGCCAGATGATGAGCTTCCAATGAGATGACTATAAAAAGGACCATTCAACGTACACATGAACATATCCACTAACTCCCTGTCAGTTAGAGGAGGTTGTACCCTACCATCCAAATCTCTCCACTTTTGGGCATACTCCTTGAAATTTTCTTTAGCACCCATAGACATGCTCTGTAGTTGCATGCGAGTAGGAGCTAGATCAGCATTGTATTGATATTGCTTATAAAAGGCCTCAGCAAGATCATTCTAGTCTCGGATGTTGACACTCTCTAATTGATAGTACCATTCCAATTGAGCTCCAGATAAGCTCTCTTGGAAGAAATGGATCCACAACTTTTTATCAGCAGTATGGGGTTGGATTCTCCGGACATAAGACCTCAAATGCAGTTTGGGACAAGAAACACCATCATACACTACAAAAGCAGGGACCTTGAAACCAATGGGTATAACCACCCCAGATATCAAACTCAGGTCTTCAAAATCCAGCCCAAAAGACTTTTGCAATTCCATAGCATCCATTCTATCCACCAGCATTTTGAACTTATCTTTGTTAGGATCATGATAGTAGTTAGCTTCAGAATCAGAGTCCCCCATAGTGTTGTGGAGACTGCCTCCCTCTTTCTCAGACTCTTCAGACTCATAATCTTCAACCTGTTCCTTGGTCTTGATAGGACCTCTGAACCTTCTCCCCATGTTGATGAGGCCTCCTGACCTTCTAGTCTTCTTAGTCTTCTTGGCCAGCAATGTCTTCAATTCATCCTGCCCTTTGGACAAGTTCAGGATCAGCTCTTGGAACTGTGCATTCTGTGCCTGGAGATCTTTGACTGTTTGTTCAAGAGCCATTGCTGAAATAAACAGCGAGAAGATAAGATACCTGTACATAAGAAACCTGTGATGCAATGATATGGTATGCAAATGCGTATGCAATGTTTCCAAGGACCGTAGGATTTAAATTTGCTTAAACAATCAAGAAAGTATACTTTTATTAGTAATAAATTTGCTTTCCCCTTGGGCTTACAATAAAAATAAAATGAATAAAAAAGATGGGGTTTTAAGTCTCCCATGGACGTTTCCTCTTTGTGTTGAGATATGAGTTGAGATTCCGCTCCTCGTGAAGTTGCTTTGTTAGCTCCAGGATTCTTTCTTGACTTGCTTTGTAATGAGTCTCAAAAGTGTCCATTTGCTCCTTCAACTGGATCCAGGATCTCTGTAAGTCTTCCATGTCAGTGGGCATGTCTGGGTGAAGGATGGTATAAGAAGTATCTCCTTCAGCAACAGGTTCCATGGTAACTGGCAGGATGGCATGGTATGGCATCATAAGAGTCTGAGCACGAGCTCGCACCCATCTGAGATAAGCTTCCATAGGAATAGTGTACTTGGGCTCCAGAGTCTTGCTGTCAACCTTGTTCACTTTACCCCATGCTCGTATGAACCTTTGACGATAACCTTGCAGATCGTTGTCGTAGTCAAACACAATACCCTGAATCAACATGTCATGAGGACCATCACTCCGAGCGTAACCAAACTGAAGTAAAGCTAAAGAAGGGTTGTAAGTAATGCCCCCTCTTATGTCAAGGAGTGGTACATTAGGGAACTCCCCACAGCGGTCAATGATAGTAACATTCTCCATAGATCTGGAGCACCAATGGATATCTGAATGAGAGAGTGACATAATCCTCTTGGACCACCTGAACCCTTGTTCATTCTTCATCGCTGATCGAGGAAGGTGAGAAATAAACCACCTAGATAGCAAAGGTATGCAACACATCATAGTTCCTCGTACCTTCGTAGTACGAGTATGAAGAGAGTGTAAGATGTCTCCAAGTAATGTAGGCACTGGATTATGAGTCAGAAATATGTTGATGGCGTGTATGTCTATGAACTGGTCTGGATTGGGGAACAACACTAAGCCATAAATCAATAAGGCTAAGATCTCCTCAAAAGCATCATAACTCATAGCCTTCAAGAACACCTGAGCCTTCTCTATCAACACCTTAGCAAGAATACCCTTAACTCCACTTCTCGTTTCTAGAACAATGTCTGATTTCTTCAAATGTAGGGCTGAAACAATGACTTCAGGTTTAGGCTCTTTTTCCAAGCCTGTGAAGGGTTTCTGATCAAGAATAGGTAGACCCAGAAGCTTGGAGAACTCTTCCATTGTAGGAACCAGCTGATAGTCAGGGAATGTGAAACAGTGATGTTTAGAATCAAAGAACTGAAACAGAACACTCATCATGTCTTCATTGAACCCTGAAGTGACTAAATCCAGTAGGTGACCATGCCTCTTGATGAATTGGGAGTTTTCAGAAACTTGAGAGACCAATTCCTTAAGCTTAGGAGGTATCCCTACAAAGTTGATCCGGATAGTATTCCTACGAGCAGAAGCCATGACCTGCAACAAAGAACAAAGATAAATCCTTTGGTCCTTGAAATGGTTAGTGAAAATGCTATACTTATGATGCATGATGATGCTATGATGTTATGCTCAATCACAAACATGTGGCACACACACAATAAGTCACACAATAGCCCTAGGTTTGAAGGCTTGCATGAGGTTTAAAGGTAAGTACCCTCCCCTGAAGTTTAGATGGTTCATCCTGTCCTATAAAGTAACCAGGTTCTAAGGGATCTCAATATCATTGATCCTTCACAAGGGTGGTTGTTCAGTAGGCAACTTACTTGCCAACCAAAACCCTCCAAGTTTAGGATCTCAATGAGCGTAGTATCGAGTATCAACCAACTTCAGTCTTCACCAAAGCCGGTTATCTCACTACTTTCTAAAGGCTAAGATGGGATGACTAGGGTTCTAAAAGTTAGTTAGTGTATTGACAACATATGGCAGCCTCATATTATCCTCAACTTTACTTAAGGAACATAAGCACCAACCAAGAAGTCACACTAACTATGGCCACCAGATCAACCATATCGGTATACGCCGTACAGTTTCCTTGGTCTATTGCCATTTACCTAATGTACACTAGATCCGGGTTAGGATCTTTCACACATAAGAGCCCAACAGATAAGTATAAAGCAAACAAGGCATACAATTTTAAAGTGATCTAATTCCTAAGGGTACCCCTCTTTTATTAAATCCCCGGCAGAGTCGCCAGTTCTGTAACACGGTGGGAGAACTGACTTTAGTTAAATGTTGCAGATAGCAAGAGTCGCCACCGACTTTTATTTTATCCAAAAGGAAAGGGCATAAAAGAACAGGAAAGACCTTAAAAGATTTTTGGGTTCGGGGGGTAGGTTATGTAAAGGGAAGGTGTTAGCACCCTTTACATCCATGGTTATCCATGGGCTTTTAGTTACTTAGCTCACTTTAAACTGTTTTGAAAAGTGTAGTGTGTGATGAAAAATTTTCTTAAGTACTTTATAATGATCCTTGTACGAATATATATAAAGACTTTGTTTTGAAAATTGTTTAAAATGTGAAGTGTAATGAAGTATTTTTGAAGGAGTGAGCAAGTACTTAAGAGGAACCTACCCTAATTTGAATCTTTACTGTTCTTAAATGTTCTTTCAATGGTGAGACTATCCCTATTATTAAGGAATAGGTAGTCATTACCTTTGATGTTATAAGGGACATGTGAAAGGTCATCTGTGTTTAGGCAACTGTAAGGTGTATTAGCAATTCGAAGGGACTTATCATCTTTTATTCGGAGGGACAAGATCATTTACGAAGGCAACCATGAAGGGACTTGATCTTATAATTCTTTAAAGGGATAAGATGATATTAAATAAAAGAAGGGAGTTTGCTTTATACACCTTACTTGACCTTTTATTTAGGCAACATGAGAGGTATCCTTAAGAATGTGAGATGGCGATCAAAGATCGACTTACGTGTGTGCGTGTACAAATTCATATATTTATCTTAAAATTAGTGATCTAAATTCAATTTTAAACACAAACATGTTTTCACACCCTATTATACTAACCATGGCATTTTAAATAAATAATAAAAATTCTACCACTATTACATAATTTGCACAGTTACATAAAATAATTTAAATAAATAAGCATATAATAAATAAATAAATGAGAAGGTTAGTAACAATAAATAAAATAAATATAAAAGAAAAAGAAGTTAGCATAATAATATAATATAGAAAACAAATTAAAAGTTCAAATTTAAATAAATAATCATTTTTTAAGAATTTTTAGAAAAAGGAATAAATAATAATAATTATATACTAATAAATATGATTAATGGTTTAATAAATTAATTATATACACATATTAGAAATATTTATTAACTATATTTAAACAAAACATAATAAAAATAAGAAATTAAAATCATAAAGGAAAATTAGGGTTTTGAGTTGTTTTAGAAAAAATAAATTAGGGTTTTAAATATAATTAGGGTTTTAAGTACAAAAATATTTTAATTTGATACCTAATATTAATTTAATTGTTTAAACAAATATACACACATTTTAATTCAAATAAATAACAAATTATATTTTTTAGAAACTTTTTAGAATATATAAACATTTACATAATAAAGTTTTAATTAGAAAACATTTTTTAAGAATTAATTTGAATAAATAATAACTATAGAAATTAATAAAACAAATAAACCTAAAAAAAAAAAGCAAAAAAACAAGACCTGGGATTTGAACCCAGGTCCTTTACCTGAAAACACAAGAGAATCACCACTAGGCCAGCATGCGCAGCTGATCAATATCCTCATTCCACTTTGTTTTGTTGCTACTCTGAAAAAACAAAATAAATTGAACAAAAAATGCCCTGAGGCTGGTTTCGAACCAAGCTCCTTTGTAAACCAAGCAAGACGTCTTACCACCAGGCCAGCCTGCGCGCTGTGACATACAAACAGAACATATACATTATAAAAACAAACTGAATTTTGAATTCCAAGAATTCGCGCCAATGGACTCGTCTTCTTCCTCAGTCGCTGCGGAATCACCTGCAAATTCTCTTACTACTTTTCCTGCGAAAAACATTTTGGCAGGTAAACCTAGGTTGTTAGAACATCACGAAAACCGTACCAATAATCAAAATTAATAACACCATTTGATTCCCCATGACCTATACGTTCTAATGGCATCATCCATAAGTCTTTAAACCTCTTAAATAAGAAGATCCCAAATGAGGGTTTGAAACCCTAGCCATGGCCGAATACGATTCCTGCACGAAAACTCAAAACCAACCATCCAGAATTGTTCTATGATACATTATAAACAATCTTAAAGCATTGATAACAATTTATATTAAGTATAACCATGGATTCGAAAAATTTCAAAACACACATAAAACCAGATTCGGTTAAGGGCATTCATGCTGCTTTGGATGCATATGACAATTGAAACATGATCAATGATGTTCAGGGAGAAGATTGGTGTCCTTAATTCACCTGAAAAGCCACACAATATTAGAATCCGAATTTCAAAAATTTTATGAATTTTGAAAGTTTGAAAGTGGTATTAGAGGCTGCAAAAATTCGTCCTTATGATTGTGATGTGTTCATGTATATGTAGTGGATGTAATTAGGTCAAAACAACATGGATTTATGGGCTTTGTCTTGGTTACTTGATCATGAAGTTTCATACTTTCAAATATTGAAAAAAATCTCATCTAACCTTTCCAAATCAAGCTAGCACGAAATTGGATCAAATCAATCATCTCTAAATGGTATTTAAAACCTTCTAGAATCATAATCTTATCCAAATATATGATTTTCATATTTTATTTCAATTTAAATTGTATTTTAATGAATAAAATTCAAATAAATATGAAATAAAAATAAAAAATCAGAAAATAGGTGGGTTGGGTCGTGCTTGATGCTATTGTAAAGTTTGGATGGCAATTTGGTGGGCTCATTTAGCAAAAATTGGTTTTAAGGCCTTATTTGCTTCATAAACTTCCCAAAAATTTCCCAACTTTGCAAGGGAACAAATCCTTCAATTTTAATGCTATGAAGATGTTATTGGACATTTTGGAAATCTTAAAGAGTCCTATAACCAACCTCCTTGGTCTCATATTCATATCTTTTACCATTCTCAAGTTATGCTCATTGGAAGTTGTTGACTTTTTGTTGACTTTTAAAAGGACCTATAATGTCTTAGCTCATACCTTCCAAATGAAGCATTTTTGGGCTTGGCTTGTGAGACACAAAGTTGTAGAGAATTCAATTTCCTTCAAAATGAGCTTTGGATGGAAAATTTTTGATGAAGCATGTGAAATTTATGGCTGGTCAAATTCAGTTGACTTTTCCTAAGGAAACCCTAATTTAGAAACTCCTGATTCTTGATGATCTGAAATCTCCTTGATGAATCATGATCAACCCTTGATCAAATGATGAATTTTACTTCATATGCTTGATGTTGGCAAAAAATCATGAAGTTTGACTTTGGTTTGACCACAGTTGACCTCAGTTTGACTTTTTAACTACTTTGACTGATTTTAACCTATCTGATCATCTGACTGAGCAAACCTTTTGGGAAAGTCTTGAAACTTGACATGGGGATTCTTGAACACATATAAGATGTTATGAATCTCAATTGAAGTCTTGGAAGTCCATTTAGCTTGATAATAGTCAAAACCCTAGTTTAGGATGCATTGCTTAGGAGGATGCATTGTCTGAGGGAATTGTCACATCTTCTGACTAATTGTGAACTTTGTGAACCTTGTGAACCTCATGAGATGTCTTGTGAACCTTGTGAACCTTGTGAGCCTCTTAGTACACAATGTCTTGTTTTGTGGAGGGCAAATTTTGGGGTGCAACAACTATACCAGGAGGTTGTTGACTTTCTTCACAAAGGTCAAACTGCACTACATACCTCGAGACGAGAATCAATTTGCTGATGCCTTGGCAACCTTGTCTTCCATGATCAA
Organism: Lathyrus aphaca; assembly: GCA_963966055.1. Taxonomy (NCBI): domain Eukaryota; kingdom Viridiplantae; phylum Streptophyta; class Magnoliopsida; order Fabales; family Fabaceae; genus Lathyrus; species Lathyrus aphaca. The sequence goes on from OZ014523.1 coordinate 504,049,562, forward strand.
GGTGCATCAAAAGAACTATGTGCCAAGAATCGATGTATCTCGTCTTGAGAGACCGACATATGTGTTTGTAGTTGACAATGCTGGCGATAGTATACCCTGGTATCATGATATTAGGCAATTTCTGAAGTCTCAGGAATACTCGGCAGGGGCATCAAGCAAAGACAAGAAAACCCGCAGGAGGCTGGCAGGCGGGTTCTTCCTAAATCAAGATGATGTGCTATACAAACGGAACTTCGACTTGGTCCTTCTCAGATGCGTGGATTGACACGAAGCAGACCTGTTGATGCAAGAAGTTCACGAAGGCTCCTTCGGTGCCTATGTTGGAGGGCATGCTATGGCAAAGAAACTTCTCATATTGGGGTATTATTGGATCACCATGGAATCTGATTGCTGTAAATATTCTCGCAAAGGCCACAAGTGCCAAATCTATGCTGATAAGGTTCATGTACCTCCAAACCCACTGAGTATCATGTCTTCACCTTGGCCCTTCGCCACATGGGGCATTGATATGATTGGCAAGATCGAGCCAACAACTTCCAACGATCATCGCTTCATCCTAGTTGCCATAGACTATTTCACGAAGTGGGGCGAAGTGGCATCATATGCCAACGTCACGAAACAAGTGGTAGCCTGGTTCATCAAAAGAGATATCATCTGCCGATATGGAATTCCCGAGAGAATCATTACTGACAATGGTTCTAATCTTAACAATAAGATGATGGCAGATCTGTATTAGGATTTCAAGATTGAGCATCACAACTCTTCGCCATATCGCCCAAAGATGAATGGCGTTGTCAAGGTGGCCAATAAGAACATCAAGAAGATCATTTAGAAGATGGTTGTGACATACAAATATTGGCATGAGATGTTACCCTTTGCGCTACATGGGTACAAGACGTCGGTGCGCACCTCGACAGGGGAAACCCCATTCTCACTTGTATACGATATGGAGGCAGTCTTACCGGTTGAAGTCGAGATCCCCTCACTGAGAATAATGATGGACGTATAGCTTGACGAAGTTGAGTGGCTCCGATCCAGGTACAACCAACTGATCCTTATTGAAGAGAAACGCCTAGCAGCTGTATGCCATGGAAAATTGTATCAACAACGAATGAAACGGGCTTTCGACCAGAAAGTACGGTCTCAACGGTACATACCAGGCGACCTGGTGCTGAAAAGGAATCTTCCTCCTAATAATGATCACAGGGGCAAATGGACACCCAACTACGAAGGTCCATTCGTGGTTAAAAAGGTCTTCTCAGTCGGAGCCTTGATGTTAACGACCATGGATGGCGAAGACTTCCACTCCCTTGTCAACGCAGACGCAATGAGAAAATACTTCGTATAAAAGACCCGCTGGACAAAAACGGAATAAGAGGTCCAAGAAAATATGGGCATCCCAGCGAGCTAAAAACAGAATAAAAGGCTCAGGAAAATTTTTGGGAAATATCTGAAAAAAATGTACACCCGCTGAGCTGAAAAGCCTCACTGGACAGCTCAGGCAAAAAGGGTATCCCGGTGGATTGAAAACCCGAAAGGGCGATCCACGCAAAAGAGGGACTAAAACGAACCACTGCGATCTGCGAGATCTTTGATGCATCATCAATTAAAGGTAATCCAAGGGTTGAAGATCAATTCAATCATTATCTTCAAAAGAGAAGCGAGCGGAGAGTCTCGAAGACATACAAGTCATAGCCGGGTCGGAGCTTGATGAGACTCGATTTTTCACGTTGCCATTAGGATAATTTAATTTCCTTTTGTGCAATTTCCTCTTTCCAGGGATTGCTTCTTGTGTAATGCCTATTCGTGGCCATTTTTCCATCAATAAAAGAGAAATTTTAGTCAAATTTGTTTCCGTGAGTTTTTGTTTTTCATCTACCATTGTTTGATTGCAAAAACGTCCAACAAATTATGATAAATATTGCTTTGTGAATGCATGAATGCCTTATAACTCATACAAGAGGATAAAAACATTTAATACATATGTGATGTGTTGAATGACTGGGATGGATTCAGACCATGACCTTGGGGCATGCAGGCCAAACAAACTCTCTATTTCACAGGTACTATCAACTGTGTTCATTAACATGCAGGTACAGGCGTTGCCAACAAAGCCATCACCAACACAGATCTTCAAGGAGACTTTTCCTCAGCAGATCCTGAAGCGATACTCTCAGCAAGTCTCGTCAGATCATCGCCTTTCCAATAGAGCAACAACAAAGAGAATGATATTTTCCAAGCAGAGGAGTATCGTTATCTCTTATCCCTAGCGGAGGACACCTTCCATTTATCATATCCAGCACGAGACACATCCTACCGCTCACTCCCAACAAGAGGTGATCAAACTCTTATTTCCAGCAGGAAATATCCCCAGCCGAGTTCTCCATCCTCCCCAACAGGATTGGAAATGGAGGTCTTCTCCAGCAGAGCGACAAAGGAATGATACTTCTCGAGCGGAAGAATTTCATAACCTATCATCCCCATCTTGAGACTTTATTCTCTTTATCTCCAGTCAGAGATGATTCCAGACTCTCAGTTTTAGCAGGAAATGTCCCTCCCGGGGCATTCTCCATTTCCCCCAGTAGAGTTAGAATTGGAAAAAAGGCAAGCATTCTCCCCAAGCAGATAACCCTCCTTCAACAAAGGAGTATGCCCAACCAGAGTCTTCTTATCTCTAGCAATATCGGGAGAATTCATCATTCCCCAACAGAGGCAAAGATATGGAAGAGCCCTGAAGTTCTCTTCCCTGTCCGGCAGTGGTCGCCATTTTCCCCAGGGACTCTCCAAATAAAGTCCAATCCTCATTGGCATCTCTTCTCCAAGTAGAAGGGGGTATATTTAAGGAGCCCCCAACAGATATCTTCCCCAAATAAAAGATGTTAAACTTAAGGGATTCCCCCAGCATGTCTCTTCCTCAGTAGAGTACCAACGCATTGGATTCCCCAGCCGGGTCAGAGGAATATCACTTCCCCAATGGAGTTCGGCAGGTGGCGTATCTTCCGAATCAAGTTCATCCTCAACAGGGTCTTGGCTCTCCAATCTCAAAGTCCAATTTATTTTTGGAAAGGACGGCAGTTCAGAGCCAGTATATCAAACATTGTCCCCCGAAAAGTTGTTTCTTTTCCCCACAGGGATTCATTAAATCAATTCAGTGATTATATCTTCCCTAGTGAGGCCATCAAGGATACCTGTTGTCTCCTCATCAAGATATTTCCCTTGCATTTGCATTTAGTAATCATCATTACATTTGCACCCTCTAAACGCGTAGCATTTCCATCTTTATGGAGCATTACGCCATGGAAAAATTCAAACATATGCATACGAAGCATAAACCAGTTTTGGTACCTTGCACAAAAGCCTGAAACCGTGTTTCCACAATCAGACTGAAGTATCCCCACAAAATGCCGAGTTATTTCCCAGTGTGTTTATTTCTACCAAGTCTTATTTGACATCCCCAATCGAGATTCCATTTAAGTACAATGGTCTCGTAGTTGAGTCTCTGTTTAAGTACAACAATCTCTCTCCTTTTTCGTGTCTCCATTTAAGTATAATGGTTCCCCAATTGAGTCTTGTTTTAGTAAAACAGTCTCATTTCTCCGCGTCTCATTTAAGTACAACGATCTCGTTCCTTCGAGTCCATTTAAGTACGACGGTCTCGTCTCTTGAGTCTTGTTTCAGTACAACAGTCTCATTTCTCCATGTCTCGTTTAAGTACAACAGTCGTGTCTCAGGATCTCGTTTAAGTACAACGATCCCGCTCCTTTCGAGATTCCATTTAAGTACAATGGTCTCGTATCTCGAGTCTTGTTTAAGTACAATAGTCTCATTTCTTCGCGTCACCATTTAAGTACAACGATCGCGTCGCGGGTAATCATTTAAGTATAATGATCCCGTTTTCCTTTACTTCATCTAAGTACAATGATTTCACGCCTACGACTCCATTTAAGTACAATAGTTTTATGTTGTCGAGCTCCCATTTAAGTACAATGGCTTCGTTCCTTCGTTTCCGTTTTAGTACAACAGTCATGCCTCGGGTTATCATTTAAGTACAATGATCCCGTTCCTTCTGATTTTTTTTCAGTACAATGGTTTCATTCCCGATTCCATCTAAATATGATGGTCTCACTTCCTTTGAGTTACCATCTAAGTACGATGAGCTCATTCCTTTTGTCATGTCGAAGGTCAGTCCCATGTGTTGAGATGTCATCCGCGATTGACATTCTTTTCTCATCATTTTTCATTCCTACAGAGTCCAAAGTTTCCGGTTTATTCGGATATTCAATCACTCCATACCTTGAAGTTCTGAAAGCCATTGTTATCATCCATTCAGGTTTATAAATGATTGAATGAGGGAAGCTATAATACCCTAAAATTTCCCCTCTTAATTTATTGCCAACCTCAAGTGGTTTATGCTTCTTTATTTTGCATGATCGCCCAAGCATCACATCGCATTCAATAATAAAAAATAATAATACATAAATCATGATCATTGCATATACATGAGGCGTGTGATCGAGCAAGGTTTGTCAATCATTAGAGCTCAAGAGAAAAAATAATGTCACAAAAAATAATCCAAGGCATTTCAGAGCTAACCCATCAAATAAAGAGAAAAGAATCAATTTTTTATGCCGTTAACCGATTAACGCGTATGGTTAACCGGTTAACGGGCGCGAAAATGGGCAAAATATTTTGTAAAATGGTTGTTTTTCTCCTTTCCCTCCATATTTTGTTTTTTCTTTTTTCCACTTCATTTCACATTTCATTGACTAGAAATTTCTACCACATTTAAGACCTTTCCACACTCTTTCAAGGAATATTCACAGGAATATTCCCTAAGCCCTAACCAACTTTAACTAACTTTATACCTAAGTCCAAACTTAACCTTATGCCCAAGCAAGCTCCATGCCCAAGCCTAAGTCCATGCCTAACCTTTATAAAAGTCCTAATCACTCCAAAGCAAGGGGTTATAACTTCATTTTCATCATTTCACTTTCCAAATCTCTCATTTCTCTCTCAATTCTCCTCCATTTCCAAATTCTTCAAAGCTTCTCCATAGAAGTTCCTCAAGTTTTTCATTGAAACTTGAAGAGCTTGAAGCTAGACCTTCATCAAACATCAAATCCATAACTTATTGAAGAAGTGCTTCTGTTTTTGGATCTATTTTGGCTTATTGGAAGTGATTGTGCAAGTGTTCATCAAGAAGCATCATCAACCACGTGTATTTTGCGCGTTCGCGGATCTTCGATTTTCTTCTTCACTTGCGTTTCGATCTACACCGCAACAATCACCAAAGCAATCTTCCGCTTTGTAGGTTGGTGAATCTGATACCATTTCTACGCTTTTAACTTATTATCTTCATCTCGCCGTATGACATTCTTTGTTTGCTTATTATTATGCTTGCGGTTTGATTACGATTTGTTTATGTTTGCTTGCGTCATGCTTATTTTGATTGCTAGAAACTAGGTTTGTAGCTTGTTCTAGGTGCTATTAGGTGTTAGAAGACCTTAGTTAAGTGGAAAATTTGTGCTAACACGTTCATGTATGTGTTAGGGGTTTTTAGAAGTAGGTTTGAGACCAAAAGTATTTCTGCATAGCTGATTTCCTGCATTCTGTTCAGTGTTAACCGATTAATGCATATGGTTAACCGATTAACACGTGTATTTTTACCCCAGAACTGAATTTTTAAAGACGTTAACCGGTTAATCTATACCGTTAACCGGTTAACGTTGTTCTAATTTTGAAAATCTACTTGGTTCTTGGCCTCTTTGTGCATCTCTCTTCATTTAATCCCCTTAGCTTGATAGATAATGATATTAGGGAATTATTAGGATCATTTTAGGTGCATGATTCTGTATTTTTGATAGCTTTCGACACGCGTTCGTTAGTTTCCATTTTTGTGCATAAAAGTTACATATGTGTTCATAGCATTTTAGTGATCATTGTTTGCATTTCTTTGCATCATTCATAACATCACAATAAATGACACATCTCTTTATTTTGCATTGTATTATGAGGCACTTGCATTTTGTTAAATCATATGCATGTTTAAAATTTGCATAATGTTAAAACTACCAAAATTCGCCTAACTTGCATCATTAAATTTCATGAAGATTTTTGCATAGCATTGTTAATAATTCATAGCATTTTATTGCATTAATCTTGTATGAATCTTTGCATTCTATTTTGTGCATTAAATCTCATTTTGTGCATAAATGAAAATAAATCAAATCTGTCTCACTTTTCATAGTTACATTTTGAGATAGAGGATATAAAAACACATTGCATTCATGCTATTTTTTTAACTCTTCACACCTTTTTTACATGTTGATTGTTAGATGTAGAAAGCTGTTTGCATTTTAAATTGCATTTCATTGCTGTTTGTGCATATAGGAGCTGTAATATGCTGCTGGATTTTTGCTTTGCATTTTTTAGGTCCTTTAAACTTAGGATTGAGTCTAGTTTAGGTCCTAGATCCCTTAGGATTTGTTTGGTAATTGCTTACCTCATTTCTTATTCATGTTTATCATGCTCTTGTTTTGTAGGGAGGTAAAGGTAAGTTCACACAACCTCATCCTTTTAATTCCTTTATACTTTCAAAGTGTGAGTATTTTTAGCATTTTTGTGTTTAATCTTCACAACTTCATGCTAATTCCCCTTTAGGATCAACTTAGCTTCATTAGGAAGTAAGTTGTATTCTACTTCCCTTTTTCTTTTCCTTTTTGCATTAGGATTAGAAATCGCACTAACCTAGATTCATCCATGAATGACAACCCTATGATCTTAGTCTTCCCCTTAGACTTTTTGCCTTTGGTTCGCTTTTCTTTCTTTCTCATCTCAAAGAAAAGCTAAAAAACACCTAATAAAGGTTGGTCTTCTCGTACAACACGAGACTTTACTGTGGGTTACTTATACACGTCCTTTTTCGGGATGAGGTGTAAGTCATCTACCACGATGAACAAGTCTTAGCATGAGAAGGTTCACAAACAATAAACAGAAAATACTTCTCTAAAAGACAAAACAACAAAGAAGAATCGTCTTTTCCTGCAGGAATTCTTTTCTCACCTTATTCACTCTCAACGCGAACTTGTGACGACTTGTCCCATTTACAAGACATTAATTCACTCGTACCAAACGAGCTTGCAACATCTGAGCATAGACATCACAGTTCAACTCTAAAAAACATATAAATCATTTCCGCCTTAGTTAGGAGAACTATGTCAACTCTGATCCTTATTTTCCCGATGAGGTACGTAAGCAGCGGGGTAGGTCCCGTTCGAGCACATTCTTTATTTTCCCTACATCTTCCCTCTTTCTTTTCGATCTCTTTTTCAGCTCCCTCTCTTATTCCAGTTCTAGCTCTAGTAGAAGTTTCAGTTCAGCAGCATCTTATTCCTCACCCTTTGAAACAGACAAACAAGTGTGGATCCCGTCGGGTACGGTGGACGATCTGGGGTGCTAATACCTTCCCAGGTCGTAACCGACTCCCGAACCCAGATCTTTGGTTCGCAGGACCTTATCATTTCCTTCTTCCTTAGGTTTGTGCAGCATTACCTTTCCCGTTCCTTCGGGATAAAAATGCATGGCTGGTGACTCTGACTTTTCCGCGCTACTTTCGTGTTTTTACTAGGATAAAAATCTCGGGAGCGATAGAAAGGAACTGACAACGTAGTAGCAGACCACTTATCACGTATGGAAGGAATTAAACCCTACCAAATACCAATTAACGATGACTTCCCTGATGAACGTCTTATAGCCCAATTAGAAAGCGAGATATCTTCCTTAACTTTAGACGAACAAACCCAAGAAGAAATAGTGGAAGAAATCTGTGCACAAACCACTCTGCCATGGTATGCTGACATAGTTAACTATTTAGCTGCCAGGGTACTTCCACCAGATCTCACATACCAACAAAAGAAGATATTCTTCCATGATTTAAAATAGTATTATTGGGATGAACCATTGCTTTTCAAGCGTGGACCCGATGGTATTTACCGTCGATGTGTCCCACAAGAAGAAATGGAAAACATAATTTCCCATTATTACTCTGCTCCTTACGGTGGACATACAAGCACTTCGAAGACTTGTGCAAAGATTATTCAATTAGATCTATTTTGGCCCACTCTTTAGAAAGATGTTCACCTCGCCATTGTAAATTTCGACCGATGCCAACACACTGGAAACATCTCGAGGCGCGATGAGATGCCCAAAAAAGGCATTTTAGAAGTAGAAGTTTTTGATGTGTGGGGAATTGACTTTATGGGACCATTCCCATCTTCTTTTGGAAATAAGTTTATACTCGTTGTTGTTGATTATGTTTCGAAGTGGATCGAAGCTATAGTTTCTTCAACAAATGACACATGAATAGTCATGAAGCTTTTTAAGAACATTATCTTCCCGAGATTCGGTGTACCAAGACTCGTCATAAGTGACGGAGACTCTCATTTCATATCTAAAATATTCGATAAACTCTTATTAAAATATGGAGTAAGACACATCGTAGCAACACCTTACCATCCGCAAACTAGTGGACAAGTAGAGGTTTCAAATATGGAGATAGAACAAATTTTGGAGAAAATTGTCGCTACATCTAGGAAAGATTGGTCTACCAAGCTACCTGAAGCTTTACGGGCCTACAAATCAGCTTTTAAGGTTGTCTCATTTCATTTTCGTAAATATTTTTAATCTTAATGTTTCCTATTCTTTTGTATGTTTGAGTTTGTAAAATACATATTTTGTAAAATTAATTTATTTAAATATTCATACATTTAATATAAATCTTGGTTGTGAGGTTTTGTATAAATCCATAATAAAGCATATTAATATAAGGTTTATTTATTTTTGTATTATCGTTTTTAAAATTAATGCTTAATGACACTTTTGGTCCCTATATTTTGCTCAAGTCACAAAATTGGTCCCTATGATTTAAAATTGAACGAACTAGTCCCTAAATTATAATGTTTTATGCAGTTTTAGTCCTTATTCCCATTTACCCATCTAAAAACACTGAGGTGTCATGAACTTATCTGACGTGTCAAAAATAGGATCTACGTGGCTTTGCCATCTCATTAAAAAGGTATTATCCTATTTAAAATAATTGGAGAAATTCAATTATAATTAAAAACATAATGTAATACCTCAAAATTTGCCCTCATTCTCTTTTACCCTAATCGGTTTTCGCTTCATCACATCCGCATTTCCCATTGGGTCATAACATTCACAATCATGCATTTTATTAGTTCCTAATACATGGGATCAACGCACTTTGAAAAGCCAGTTTATTCTATTTGTTTGTGGTTCCCACTTCACTGGAGTTCGTTTCATGGATTATTGATTTAGGCCTTCGCACCCTATGACTTGTTTCTCTGATTGAGTGATCTTCAAGGATTTCACTGAAGGAGAGTATCCACTGGTACATCGTCATTATTGTCAAGTTTCTTTATTATATTTGCTTTGGATCGGGATTTTGGGCTCTTCTCAATATTTCAAGTCATATTCTTCTTCATTGAATATCTCAGAGAATTTGGGATCTTTATTCATGACTGGCCTTAGGGTACTTCACTAATTGAGGTCCGATGTATTAAAGATTGGTTTGGATCCATTTGCTTATGGAAAAATGATTCGGGATTGTACGGAGTTTATTATGGCATCAACTTAAGAGTGGATTCTGTCGAAGGATTCAATTCAAGTTAAGGGAGAAGGCACAATTTTTTGGTTTAGCGGGAAGGCGTAATTCAAGTTCAAAAGGTCATCGTGATCCATATTCGAATATCCATTTCATCATCGATAACCATTTTAAACCGCATTTCGTCCATATATCCAAAATAAAGGCCACATATGTTTATCCAAAATAAATTGCTCGAATAGATGATCTGATCTGAATCCTAGTCAATCTCAAAACCCATTGCCACTTAACTTCATATTTTCTTTCTCTTTAAAAATCCAACTGAGTCATTCTTTTTGCCCAAATTGAAATTCAAGTTTATGTTCAAGCCATTCTTTTTAGTTAATTAATAACTAGGAAATTCTTGTTAGTTATTTTTATTTATCCTTTTTTTTACATCTATTATTATAACACCAAAAGCAAAAATGAGAATAAAATAACTCAGAAAAAAGTCACATAGAGAAAGAGGATAACAACATAACATAATTGATGTTTCATTGACACAAAAAATAGAAATAGCAAAAAAAATGCAGTTACACTAGAAAAAAATTAATAGCAATTCAGGGGAAGCATACTGATACAGCAGCAGAATTTTCCAGAAGAAAAACAGAAAAAGGTTCTTATGAAAAAGCCGTTGGAGATCCTAACTAAGATAGCAAAAACAAATTAGTTACAGTTAAAAAAACGGGGAGAATAACAAAAACTTCAACTATACCATCGACTTGGATTCTCTTCAATCACTATTCATCATCAAAGCCTCAAAAAAATTCAAAATAAAAGACCTGTATCACTCTTCAATCTGCACCGATCCCTCTCTCTGAATCTCCCACAACCTCCATTAAAAACTCAGTGAAACTCAAACCTTCAAGTTTTCTATAACAAACTCCAACAGCAAAAACCTCCATCTCTAATCTTCATACTCTACGAGTTCCTCGCATCTCCATCATTCTCTGCACTGATTCAGAATCGTATCATCATCTTCATAGTAGGGTTTTCACTTCAAGAAAATCTGCAAGTCGAAGCAAGACTCAGCAACTGTTCAACGCCAACAATCCAATCGACTTCGATGTGACTTCATCCTCTCAATCTCCACCAATCTCAGCAGCCTCTCATCGATCCTCTTCGACTTCATTCTTCATCCGAATTCTCCACCACGAATCTTTCTCAACTCTTTTTCAACTCTGCATAACAACCTTCGTAACCATAACCTGCAAATATCAACAGCAGAGCGTTACAACGAATCACAATGACAACAATTAGATATGACGAGTTACCGCAACAAGAATGCAGAAGATCTGAGGGAGAAGAGGGTAAAGGAATTCAAAACAGAATTGTGATGGTGTGCATACCAGGATCAGATCCATCACTCAGTGTTAAACGCATTGCCGAAGATTCACAAAACGTATCAACAACCATAAACTGCATCATCATTTGCATCCAGATTCTCCATTTCAATACTCCACATCTTCATCTTCATCCTGTTCCCTCTGCAGCAAGATCTTCGTCAATCACCATAACTCTACAATTCCATCTTCTGAACACTTCACCGTCTCCAATCATTTCTTCAATAATCCGCAGATTCAAGGATAAGTCAACAACATCAACGCTTTGACAATTTCTCCGTTGATCCACCCTTGCGATTGATCCAAAAACCTGTAACATCATCAATATGTCACCTTCATCAATCTGCAAGAACCAGATAACGACATCAATGGCAACAACAAGAAGAAATAGAAGAAGAGGACTTCGAATTCGTACCTGAGCTGTGAAGTGTCTTTCGCCGTCGTCAAGTCAGAAACAACATTGGAACGACTACGATTGATCGAAAGTGATGGAGAGGTGGCCATATTTCCGCAGCATACAGTAGTGGATTTCGACGCGGCGAATATTGTTTGTTTCAGGGTTTGATTCGCGAGGAGTTTAGAAGAAGACGCAGATCGATGGCGACGTGACGTCAACTGTGAGACGAAAGAGTTGACGGTGGAGCTTCAATGAAGAAAAAGATCGTTGATGGAGGAAGACGGTGTTGTTTGTTATTGTGAAGTAGAAGAAGAAGCCGTGTGCACACTTGCTGAAGAAGAGGATTTGCCTAATTTTTTAGGGTTTGTTTGGTGATGAAGCCATAAACAATACTTGGATCGGATCAGATTCTATGGCCCATAGAAGTCCTATTCACACCATCCATTTTCCACTTACACCCCCATGCGCGAATTGGGCCTACACTATAGAAATTGGTATCAACACCTTCAAATTTATTTCACACCCTCCCTGCAATAAATTCAGGATTTAGGCTCAGCCCATGGGTTATTTATTATTGGGACCCTGTTGTTCAACATGCACTCCCTTGGTTTCTTTAGAGTTTTTGTGTAGAAATTCTAAATTAATTTTCTTGTTAAAATGTTAGTTAATTCTCTTGCTAGACAATTTTTGTGGATTTATATTTTAATCCATTTATTGATAATGTTTAGTTAGAATTTTTTTGCAATAATTTAATTAATTGTTTAGGATTAATTTTGAATTAGAGTGTTCATGACGTTTTTTGATCGATATTGAATTGATTTCGATTATGGTGGATCTTCACAAAGCTAATATGGAAGATAAGCATTTATTTTGCTCATGGGAGATTACAAGACTTGGCAAGGATTTTTTGGATTTCTTTTATATGAAGAATCGGTACTTCGATCAAGTAAGTAATCTTGATGCTCCACTTTTACGCATCATTCTAGTTGTATGCGGCTTAAGATCATATAACTTAAGGTGCATATTGAGCCCTCCCACCTGAGGCACTAGATTTATTTGTGATTTTTGATGATATATATTGATTTCGGAGCTTAGGGATTAGGTTACGGATTATAGGATTCACTCCCTTTCACTTTCCCTTACAACACCGATTTTTGCCTGTTTCATCGCAATTATTAAAAATAGTTTTAGGTGGGATAAAATTCTGGAAATATTCATGAGTGATACTTATCCTCTTAATTAATTTTTCATAATTTTTTTCCAGGTTTGGTTGGTTTTAGTAATTAATTTAGATTTTTGATCACAAGCTGTCCCAAAAGGAATGGTATTGAAATAAGAGACCAAAAACCATTTTTCCCATAGGTGTGAGACCTATTTTTTATGTGTGATTAACCACTGTAATTTGTGACATTTTGATACTACTTAGGAATTTTTTTCATAATTTTTGGTGCCATTTTTGATCCACTTTGTGGAGTTGTTTTTCGACGATCATGCCTTGTTATTTTAATCGTTAAGGAATTGTTTTGGAACTTTGGTGCATAATTTTGTGAAATCCTTTTAGAAAATGTTAGATACTGACTTCAACATTCCAGGGATTTAATTTCATAATATTTAAAGCCTTTTTGCTATTTTTCCATGCCACCTAGATCATAGGTTGATTCATGTGTTTATTTGCTCCATACCCTAGATATTAGGAAGGCATTCATGCCATTTGCTTGAGAGGATTTTTGGTAACTTATAGGAATTGATTATAGGTCATTTTTAGGTCATTAATTCCAGTTATAGATCACTTTTTGAACCATATTCATTTGATTTGTTTTGGTGTTTCAAAGTGCATAATTATGTTAACTAATTTTGCTTGAAACTAGTTTCTCTTCTCCTCTAATTGTTAACATGAATTATGTAGGAATCATAAATGCCAAGCCATGCATTCTATTTGCATCTCATACCTTTTATGCTACTGACCCATAATCATCTCATGCATATACATATGTCATTCATTCTTAACTTGCATTCTTTGTGATCGTATGCGATGTTTGTTCATTTGTCCTCACATCTTCTTATCCGTGCTCCATATGCTTACACCATTGCATCCATGATGGTATGCTTATTCATATACATTCATATGCATTCACTTCTGACTTTGATACTCATTTCATGTATTAATTCATGTTTGTAAGCCATATGCATTCATATTTAATCCATAAACCCTAATTTGCATTCATGTAAACTTAGGTGAACGTTTTGTACATAGTTTGACATAGTTTGAATTTGTGAGGTATCCTAGCATCCTTAGGGACCTATATCATGTAACTACTGACTTTAGAAGTCATATAACCTTTAGGTACCTTCACCTTTATACTTAGGTCTTACTTTGAACCCTAGTTCCATTCTAGGACATTTATGGCACTTAATCGCTTTTATGCTTTGATTTTACTTTCAATATGCATTGTCATGCTAACTTTTGTTTTGTAGGGGGGGAAGATTGAGGTAAGCCTCACTTCATTCCTATCTCTTATGCATTATAAGTGTGCTTGCATTAGCACCTTGTGCTTTGCTCTTAGGCTTTCCCTTTCTTTAGGGACAACTTAACTTCCTTAGGAAGTAAGTTAGTTTCTAACTCTCTTTTCTTCTTTTCCTTTTTCTTCCTTAGGATTAGAAAACTTCACAAACCATTAGGATCTCCCTTTTGTATGTGATAACTAACTTAGAGTTGTGTCTTAATCCCCCTTAGTTTGTCCTTTTTCAATTTGAGTCTTTCTTTCTCACCTCACAAAGAAAATAATAAAATACTTAATAAAAATTGAACATTCTTATACGCCATGAGACTTTGTTGTGGAGTACTTATACGCGTCCTGTTTCGGGGAGAGGTGTAAGTATTTACCATGATGGATAGGTCTTAGTATGAGAATGTTCACAAACAAATTCAAAACACTTCTCATAAAAGACAAAACAAATAGAATAAGCGACTATCCTGCGGGAACTTCTCTTTCTCATCTCATTCATTCTGAACGCGAACTCGCGACGACTTGCCTCCCATGCAAGACGGTAAACGCACTCGTACCAGACGAGCCTGCAACATTTGAGCATAGACATGCGCAGTTCCAGTGCATTAAAAACACAACAAATAGTTCTCGCCTTAGTTAGGCGAACTACGTCGACTCTGATCCTCATTTTCCCGATGAGGTACGTAGGCAGCGGGGTAGGGCCCGTTCGAGCACATTCTTTATTTTCCCTACATTTTCCCCATTCTTTCTTTTCGTTCCCTTTCTCATTTCAGTTTCAGTTCCAGTAGCAGTTCTTTGTTCAGCAGCATTCTTATTTCTCACCCTTTGAAACAAACAAGCAAGCGTGGATCCCGTCAGGTACGACAGACGGTCTGGGGTGCTAATACCTTCCCAGGTCGTAACCGACTCCTGAACCCAAATCTTTGGTTCGCAGGACCTCGTCCTTTCCTTCTTCCTAGGTTTTGTGCAACATTACCTTTCCCGTTCCTTCAGGATAAAAATGCTTGGCTGGCGACTCTACCTTTTCCGCGCCACTTTCGCGTTTGTACTAGGATGAAAATCCTGGGAGCGACACATAATATTCTATTTCAAATTAAAAACATAACAAAGACAAAATTCAGAGTTCACTTAGTATTCACTTTGTATTCACCTTGTATTCACCTTGTATTCACTTTGTATTCTTCGTCTTTTTTAGTTTTCCATTCGTTGAATCTTCGACCATGGAAGAGAAAGACAAACCTAAATATTGCATCATGTATGTTTCAATCTTTGCCTCAAGTTCTAATTCTTACGTATATTAGGGATTTTGTGTAGATTGGGGATTTTGGTATATTGCTAAATTTGGGTTTTTTCTGGATATGTTTAGACCAAGTGAGCAACAAATGTTGAGGTTTCGTATTAATCATTGTAAACACCCCAAATTTGCCCTCACTCTTTCTCACACCATGGCTTGTGATCTTTCATATTGCATTGCATAAGCATTACATCTCACTGCATAGTTCATTTCATCTGCATCTAGGGTTTGTGATCTGAGCAATCCAAGAAGTGATCTGAGCTATACCAATGGCCTTGAAGCTTGCCAATAGGGTCCATGATCATAATATGCTCCCCAAATTTCATAAAAGTCAAGATATCACAAGGCATGGCAAAGGCATAGAGGCAGACTGAAGATTTCCTACACAGATGACCTAAAATTAGGGTTTTGGTTTCAGAGACCTTAATCTCAATTTTTTTGGCCATTGTTGTTTCTAATGGTCTCAATATGTTATAAGGATCATGTGTACCAAATTTGATGAAAAAATTCAGTGTGGAAGTCATCTGATCAACTGGTAACTTATTGTGTAAGAAAAGTCAGAATCAGGGCATCTAAGGTCCCCATCAATGGAACCAAAGGGTCATTTTCATCAATTTGAGGTTCTATGATCTTTATTTGATCTTAGAAATGGTGTGAAGTTCACAAGATTGAATAATTTCAAGCCATTTGCAAACTTGCTATTTTTGGACATGACTTGTAATGGAAACTTTCCATTTTGGGAAAGATTTTCAACCTCCTCTTTCTTGATCAAAAATGCTTCAAATGAAAAATCCTTAAACATGAAAGTTGTAGATTGGATCTTCCCATTTTCAAAAAGTACAAGAACTCCTCTTAATTCATCCTAGAACTCAAGATATGGTCTTTCAAAGTTGGAAAAAATCCTATAATTTTCAAGTTCATGCCAAAGAGAGATTTTTGCAAAATCAAGTTTCAAGCCTTCAAATGACCTCTAATGCACTCAAATGTATCACAACATGTCAAAACAACTTCCAAGGATCAGAATTGGCCTTTGTACCAAGCATTTCAATGACTTATTTCTCAAGAAACTTCAAAGTTGCCAAATTGCATAAACTATGAGAACTCTTGATCAAGGCCATCTAGCTGCATTCTATTGATCCAAAGGCCATCCTTGATGTAAGCTGAGGCAGGACAATCCCCCAAGCCAGCTCTGACCTATGTCCATCCTTCATAGTACACAATCTTGACTTCTTACAAAACTCCTCATACCAATCAGCCTGTGCCACAACAACTCTTCTGATCACTCCTATTGGTTTATACAAACCTCAAGCAACACAAAACACAAGACACGCAAGCCTGAATGGAAGCCTAAGCTTAGTTTCACAAAAATCCCCAAAAACATTCATCTCTTTGAATCACACTACACAAGCATCAAACCTCAAATCTTCTTCCACCAATCATCTCCACACATCATAAGGATCATAAACCACCCCTCAAAATGGCCTGAAACACTCCCAAACAGAAATACGATTTCTACCACACCAGAGCCAAACACCATAAACTAGCCATTCAAAGCTTGTTCTAAGCTCTTCAGAAGCACAAGGGGGATCATAGGAGTGGTTTTGCATCAAAGGAAGGGTCAGAAAGCTCAAAGTCAGAAAGCTTCATCTCAGGTAGTCACCTTCAAACTTTTTTCCAGAACTCTTGTTTTAAGTTCTAAAATGAATCTATGCACTCCCCTGATCATGGTGATATGATTATTTTTGAAAATGGTTGAGAAACCAGGATGTATTGATGTTCTGAAACTTTTTGATCTGAAAACGTTCTTGTTCGATTCATGAATTTGATGCATGATAAATTGTTTTTGGGGTTGGATTCGTGTTTAGGGTTGTTAGATGTTTGATTCTGGAGCTTTAGGGGGCTTGGGGTGGCGTTTTGAGGGATTCAGGTGAGAGAGCTGGCCGGAGAAGATGACCGGAGCTTGCTCCGGTCACCTGAAAGTGTTTAGGGTTTGTTAATTAGGGTTAGCCAGGTTTAAATGTAGGCCCTTGGATCTTTGCTTCCCGCGCGTGTTGGACGGCCCAGATGCATCATTAACCCTAATCTTTTAATTAATTAGTTTTAATTAGGATTAATTAATTTAAAATCTCAGAATAGATCCTGACCTTTCATTCACGCGCCAGTCAACCAACCTTTGAATCTGAGCCTTTAGATCAGTTGACTTCTCATTTATTTTATTTTTATTTCATTTTCTTGCATTTTCTTTCCACATTTATTTTAAAATAGCAAAAGACTTTCAAAAAACCTCAAACTTTGCATTTTCATTTTAAATATTTTTCTTAACTCAAAAACATTTTTTATTTTAATTTTTGAATTAAAAAAGTATTTTAAAAATATTTAAATGTTTTATTTAATTAATTAATTGATTTTAATTAATTAAAAATGCATTTAGGTTTCTAAAAATCACCAAAAAATTCATGAAACATTCTCATATATTTAAAAACATTTTCAAACTCACCATACAAATTTATTTTTAGGTTTGATCACATTTTCACATTTTTCTTTGAATTAGGGTTCATAAAATTCTTATTTTGTAACCCTAACTTGAAAAAAATCATTTCTGCCTAACCATGATGAGTTTGAACTTGTTTCTTTTTGCATTGTTTCACATATTGCATCTAGTTTCTAGGTTATTTATCCTATATTTTTGCATTGCATTTTCAATTTGATTTGCATTTTCCCTTTAGAATTACCCAAAAACCCTAATTAACTTAGGAAATCCATAACTTTGCCTAGGATTAGCTTCTGACTTTCTCCTTTGGGGTATGATCTTGTATGTGTTTAGGGTTTGTTTGAGTTCAATTTCAAATTTTAGATCATGATGTATGCTTCTGTTTTGGTCATATGCATCTCATGTTGTCTTAAAACCCTAATTTCTCATGTTCATTTGCATCCATCTTTGCATATTATCATCATAGGAACTTTCCATGACATTTCAAGCATTTGTATGACATCTTAGACATCTTAAGACATGCTTTAACATTGCTTGATCATTTCTTCATTCATTTGCTATGCTTTTCATTCATTACATTCCATGAACATCCATGTGTTTTCATGCTTTTAAACATGCTTCCGTTGCATCTCATCCTTGTATGAACATTCATAAGCATTATGTATGACTTTTCATCATCTTATAACATATTTTCCTTGAATATACACTTCTGGTTTTGGTCTTTGCATCTTTATTCACCTCATTTCCTTTTGCTTTATGTCTTATGCATTCATACTAACATTTCAGGGGCTTATGGTAAGTTGATTGGGATGTGGATTTGCCTTCACATCCCACCTCTTCTCATCTCTTCATTCGCATATTTACTTGTCTTTGAAGTGAATCTAATTCATTTATGTTCCCTCTTTCATACTTTCTTTCTTTTAAGTTACCTATCTTCTCCAGGAAGTAAGTAACTTATTCTTTCTCTCCTTCTCTTTTCATCTGCTTCTTCTTCCATGGTGGCCTCCTGAAGATCTTTCTTTAAGCCTCACAAACCATAGGATATCCAAGAATGATAATTTTTAGAGTTGTATATAGTCCCCCATATATTTTTTACCTTTGAGTCTCCTTGAGTCTCTCTTTTCATCTCATAATCAGAGGCTAAACACTTAAAGCTTTAGGAATTTGAATTAGGGTTATGCCTGCATCCTTATCTTAGGATGGAGTGTATAACTTTAATACTTAGTGTTAAACATTTAATTTGTTTACACCTATTAATCAAGACACTTAATAATGATCAAGACATAAGCTTTTAACTTGGGCCTTACATTAGGATTCTATCTCTTCCTTATGGTTAAGAGGGACTAATCCTAGTGTTTAATTGACAAGTCCCCCTCAAGATAAGTCTTACAAACTTAAAACTCATTTCTTAATCTCATCCTTTAATTAAAATCCACTTAATAAAGGCTTGTTATATAATTAATTTAGTCCCTAACCATGGATTAAGTTGAGGAGTCTTCCTCAGCTTAAGTGTTCTCATCTATCATCCTTCTCTTAGGATGGTGTAATGAGTTCAATAATCCCTGATTAGAGATTAAACTTATTACTTAACACTAAACAAAAACCCAAAAAACATTTTAATAATCACAAGTAGGTTAATGATCTTACTCCTACATCATCATGGTAATTAAGTTAAGATGCTTATCTCATGCTTAAGTAGGCTCGTTATCCCTAATCAGGGAAGATATAATGAGTTTACAAACACTTGATTTAGGCTTAAGCTCATTATCCTATGCAAAACACCAAAAACAATAAAAAACTAAAAACACAAAAACAAACAATAAACGTCTCCTCCGGGATTCTTTTCTCATCACACTCACTCTATAAACGAGAACTTTCTTCTTTTGTCTAATGCAAGACAGTTAGCACTCGAGCCAGACGAGTCATACACTTGAGCATAGACAAGCAAGCAGTTCACAGTCAAGTCATTCCAGTATCTTTCAGTCGAACTACGATGTTCTGACTTCCTCATTGCACAAGAGGATACGTAGGCATAACTTAACTGTTATCGAACACAATTCTCTTTGTCATCCCCCTCTTTCAGCTTTCTTTCTAAGCCTTAGTCTTGAGCACCTGACCCTCTCTTTTTGCATTGACACACTGTACTTTCATTCCTAGCTTTTCATACACAGTCAGCACATTCACTACCCCTTTTAAACACAATCAAGTACGCATGGATCCCGTCGAGTACGAAGGACGATCTGGGTGCTAATACCTTCCCAGGTCATAACCAACCCCTTTCTCAGTTTCTTTGGTTCGCAACCGTCTTATCCATACCTTTCTAGGTTTATGCAGCATTACTTTTCCTTCGGGATAAAAATGCCTAGCTGGCGACTCTATTCAACCTCAACCTCCAAAATCGCTGACAATCCGCGTCTGCACCGGGGACGTAAAGTCTTTTCGGGAGCGACAATCATGGAGGTAGGTTTGTTTCATTTCCTGTGTTAGTGTATGTAGAGGGTTTAGTTTATGAGATGGAATAACAAGTTGATGTTAATTTTGTGAACTATAAGGACATTCAGAGTCTTGTACTTAGTGTTGGGTATACGAACTTCAAGTGTTTGTGGTATCAACATCTGAAGCTATCATTTCAACGCGGACTCAAGCCTCTACACACTGATGTTGACCTATTAGAGCTTGTATCAGATGCAAAAGGGTACAATTTAGTTGAGTTATTTGTTGAATATGAAGTGGATATTCCAAATGTAGTTGAATTTGGTGATGAAGGTCCTGCAGATGTAGTTGAAGATGGAGTGAATTTTGATGTTGAAGTAGCTGTTATCGAGAAGGGAAGTGGTGATAAAGAAGGTGTTAGAAGTGCATAAGAAGTTATGGAGAAGGCTATAGGTGAGCAGGAAATGTTATGAAGGATAATGAAGATGGTTATAACAGTGATGAAGATGAGGACTATGTTGCAAGTGAAGTTGAAAGTGAAGATGAAAGTGAATATGATATGCTTGTTGATGGAGAAGATTGGGATTGGACACATGAAATACCAATGGAGACATTTGTTGATAAAAACAAATATGGTGGAACCATTAATGAAACACAAGATATGTATGAAGAGTCTGACTAAGATGAAAGTGATTTACACACTCCAGTTGAAAGTGATGATGAAATAGTTCACAAAAGGATCTTATTATGGATGTTGTTAAGGATCATGCTATGGAAATAAAGAGAAATATATGGTTCAAGAAAAATGATGATGTTAGGGTGGTTGTGAAATGTGCTAAAAGTTGTTCATATCATATGTTAGTAGCTAAAAATGTAGAAGTCAGTATTGGCAAGTTACTAGTTTACAAAAAAGACCATGAATGTGTTAGGTCTGCTGGGAATAGACAAGCTAGAACTAATTGTCTTGCAAAAAAGTTTATTCCATTGATTAGGCACACTCCACATATAAAACCCAGTGATTCCATTGAATAAACAAGCTAGAACCTAGGATTTACATTTATCATGAAGCTTGTAAGGGTGATTTTGCTCACATATGTATACACTTAATTGGGTTGGATGCTTGCTTCTTAAAAGGTGATCATGGTGGTTAACTCATGGCTGTTGTTGGAAAGGATGAAAAAAATTAATACATATTGCATATGCTATGGTGGAATATGAAACAAGAGATTATTGGAAGTGGTTTGGTGACTTATTCTTTGGGGATCTTAACCAAATTATTGTTGGAGGAGCTACTCCTGTACTAGATTGGAAACAAAACTTATATACATAAATCCAAATGCCTACAATGAGATGGCTAAGGTCCAACCTGAGTAGTGGACAAAATCAACTTTTATCACATACAGTCAAAGTGATTTGTAGGTCAATAATATGTGTGAGGCTTTTAACAGGGCCATTCTTGAACTTAGGGAAAAACCAAATATTACTTTACTTGAGGGTATAAAGCATTATATAACAGTAAGGATTTTTAAGCAAAAGAAAATGCTTGAAAGGTACAATGGGGACATATGTCCTAAGATTCAGGCTGTAATTAAAAAAACCAAAAGGGTTGCAGGGGGTGAAAGGCTACTTGGCATGGTGAGTATGAAATGACCAAGTTCAGTGTGGCTAATAAGAGAGATGCTTATATTGTGTATTTGGGAGCAAAGTCTTGCGCTTGTCGTAAGTGGGACCTAATAGGCATACCTTGTGCACATGCTATTGTATGCATTTGGTACAATGGATTACAAGTTGAACAATTTGTATCATCCTATTACAGGTATAACTATAATTAGCTTGTGTTTGTTATGCTATTATATGCAATTTATATCATCCTAACAGATCTGACTTTATGTTTGTTATAGGAAATCACAATGTGTGGCCACTTACTCCCACATTGTGCTACCCTAAAATGGACCAAGACTTTGGCCAATATCAAACACGGAGTTCATCAATCCTCCAGTCATGAGAAGGGCACCAGGAAGGTCTAAGAAGAAAATTAATAAGTCCAATGGTGATACAAGAAAGCCTAATGTGTTACCAAGTCAGTTAAAGACATTGAAGTGTAAAAAAAGTCAAAAGTATGGACATAACACTAGGACATGCAAGGGTAAAAGTGTTGTTGACAAGCAGATACCTAAGGGAGGAAACAACTAGAAAACAACACAATAAGAGAGTGGAGGAGGGAAGAAAAATAAGAAGCAGAAATCACAAGTAAAGGATCTTGATAATGTTGAGTCTCAGGGATATCAAGCTCCATAACCATCTCAAAACTAGATTGAAACTTAGGTTTGTTTGTTTTGTTAATGTTTGTTTTGGATTATGACAATTGGTATCAACTGTTTTGGATGTGATGTTTGTTATCAACTTAGGCTTGCAACTATTTTAGATGTAATGTTTATTTTGGATTATGACAATTGGTATCAACTTAGGCTTGCAACTATTTTAGATGTAATGTTTATTTTGGATTATGACAATTGGTATCAACTTAGGCTTGCAACTGTGGTATCAAATGTTTTAGATGTATCAACTGTTTATTTGGTTTATGACAGTTTTGATTACATAATTGGTAAAGCATTTGTTTATTACATTATTATATATCATCATTTGGTACAACATTGTACATTATTTGATTTCAATTGTTTTCATAGAATTAAATTCATAAAATCATAACTTCAGAATTACATAACTTCATAATCCTAGAATTACATAACTTCAGAATTACATAACTTCTTAATCCAAGAATTACATAACTTCAGAATCCTACACATTAAACCAACTATGACCAGAACTGCTAGAAGAAATAGAATTACAACATTGTAGACCATTACATTCATTCAATCTTTCAACATAATCCTACACATCAACCAAACTATGATCACAACTGCTAGAAGAAACAATCATTGTCAAAACTTAATCTCCTTTTTCAAATCCTCATATTGTTTGAGCTTCAAATTTACCTTCTTCTTAACTTCATCAATTCTCTTCGTTAATGACAAAATCACATCCTTCACACGCACTGACATTTCTTCATCGTACCAATTGAAGAAGTTACACCCTTTTCTTCCCCACAACTGAAGAAGATACACTCAAATTCAGTGTTTTACCAAAAAACAAAATTTTTAATGTTTTTAAGTCTATATTTTACCTTGTATATCACACATCCATTGAACCTCCGCCCAAGATTCTCCTTTGTCCTTGAAGTAGTGAGTGGTGAATCAATGTCACGAAAGCAACGAACTTGTCTTCTTCGTGATGCACAATTGTTGCTAGAAACGACATAAGATTCAGACATTGAAGAAAGTTTGGGTTCTTAGCGTTTTTTTTAAGCTCAAGAACTCAGTGAGAGAGATGAATAAGCACGATGAACTCAGAGGGAGAGAGAAAAATTAGAAATATATTCATGTTTTTAATTTGAGAATATATTATGCAATTATTTTAAATAGGATAATACCTTTTAATGACATGGCATACCCAAGGAGCGCTTATTTTTTCCATGTCACATAAGTTCATGACACCTAGCGTTTTTGGAGGGGGGAAATGGGATTAAGGACTAAAACTACATAAAACATTAAAGTGTAGGGACTAGTTCGTTCAATTTTAAACAATATGGACCAATTTCGTGAGTTGGCCAAAACATAGGGACCAAAAGTGTCATTAAATCTAAAATTAAATTTATATTGATTAAATTTAATGCATTTATTTTGAATTGCTTTTTAAATATTTTAATTTTATAAAAAAAATTAGTTAATATTATTATTATTATTATAAAGATGTAATAAAATAAAATAAAATAAGATTATATATATATATATATATATATATATATATATATATATATATATATATATATATATATATATATATATATATATATATATATATATAAAACTTAAATAGTGTTTTCGTCTCGGTAAGTTACGAGTTTTTGGTTTTCGTTCCTGTAAGTTTTTTTTTTTTGAATTTCGTCTATATATCTTACTTTTTACTTGCGTTTAGTCTCTAAAATCGAAATCTATGGGAAAATTCGTAGGTTTCCTGCGGATTTTCTTGTGGATTTTGGTTTTAAGGACTAAAACGAACGTGAATGTGAAATATAGGGACGAAAACCAAAAATTCGCTAACTTACAGGGACAAAAACACTATTTAAACACACACACACACACACACACACACACACACACATATATATATATATATATATATATATATATATATATATATATATATATATATTTAAAATTTAATAATATTAAATATACAACACCCTCTGCAATGTAGGCGAGTTTTTTTTACCCCAATAATTTTTTTTTTTGGGATTCCCCTTGTAATGTATTTTGTTTGTTTTCCTCCTAAGCATACAATTTTAACATTGAATCTGGGGGATAAACAAAAAAAAATTACATGGGATAACTTTGACACTTATGTGGTAAAAGACATTGAATTTTAACAATTCAAGGGGATTCAAAAAAAATTACATGGGATAACTTTGACACTTATGTGGTAAAAGACATTGAATTTTAACGATCCAAGGGGATTAAAAACAATTACAAGGGATAAACTGAATTTCGCCTACATTGCAGGAGGGTGTTGTATATTTAATCCAATTTAATATTATAGAAAAATTATCAATTATATTTGAAACATGTAAAATAGTTTAAAAAAATTAACTAATAAGTTGTAATAATTTTTTTAGAAAGAATAAATAATAATAAATTAATACAATATATCATATTAATGTATAAATAAATAATAATTATTGAATATATGTAATTTCGGTTTGCTTTGATTTTAAAAATTCAATCTATAATTTTATTCGAACAGTTTTGAAAAAATGGCATTCAAGTGTAACTGATAATATTCAGATTTGTGTAGTTTAACATATTTAAATAAAATTTGTAAGTATAATTTTATTTAAATATCATTTTGTTATTTATCATCTTACAATTTTACCAATTAAAAATTTAAGGTGTTAAAACTTATTAATAATTTATAGAGCAAATAATTATAATTTTAAAACTCATATATCATAATTTTAAACATGTAGTTAACTCTGAGGGACCGCCTCACTCAGAATGCTCCCTACTCACCCAGTTGTGAGAACTAGGGATGAGAATAAGTCAGACTCGCCTACAGGGTCCTATAGCCTAGCCTATTTAAGGTCAGGCCAGGTCAGACTTTTTTAATAAAAAAGTCAGGCTTAGGCTTTTATAAAAACATATTTAATTAAATAGGTCAGACTTAGGCTATTAAAAAAGCCTATGAAACCTTATAGGCCGGCCTATATTTTCACATATATTAAACATATACTAAATAGGTTGTCCTATATATGCATATATTAGAAAAAAGATACATATGTTGACATATATATATATATATATATATATATATATATATATATATATATATATATATATATATATATATATATATATATATATATATATATATATATATTAGAACAAAGGCTAAATAGGTCGGGGTATATATATGCATATATAGGCCAACCCATAAAGCTTCTTAAGTAATATGGAATAATTGAGAACATTAATCAGAAAAAGACTTGTAAATAGGCTTTCAGGCTAGGCCAGACAAAAAAAATGGAGCCTATAAAAGGCTATAGGCCAGACTCAGACCTTTTAAGTTTATCGTAGGCCAAACTCCGGCCTTATAAAACATAACCTAGCCTAACCTATTTCCACCCATGGTGAGAACGTGAGAAAATATGTTCCTCAAATAGAGAGAATTTAGGGTCAACAATTTAACCCATATCTCCCTAGGAAAAAGGTCAACAAAAAGCTTGGCGATGTCAATGGGTTGTGGGCTAAATTACTCCATGAAATATCATGGTGATGCCATACTACGCCCCACGGAACTACCAAGAAGATCACTTTCCCCATGGTATACGGGGCAGACACTATGTCACATATGGTGATCGACACACTCTCATTGTGAAATTTCCAATTCAACTTGGAGGTGATTGATGCAAGACATACGATTTAAGTGTGTTGGATTTCCACAGAAAGATCCTTTCCTCCTTTCTGGGCAATACGAATATGATGCCCTTCCACAAGAATATATTTGTCGCCCTTAACGACAATATAACCATACAATTCACCGGGGAACAAAAATATATTTCCTCAAATTCCAAAGGTACAAATCAAGATCTATAACACCATAACACCAATTATAGTTAAATTAACAAATCACAGAAAAATTTTGGATCTAATAAGGATTAACAAAAATTAACAATTTGAATAAACAAGATTCATAAAAAGTTATTGATTATTTAAACACCAAGTTGTGATCTAAGATATAGCATTTGGAAGAAAAAAAAGGAAAGCTTCACCACGGCCTCCGATTCACTTGATGCAGACGAGATCCAATTCTCCACCGGTGATTGTTCTGTCACAACGTACAAAAATTGCGGAGTAGTGGTTCCCGATCTGCACCAAGAGAATTAGAGAGCGTGAAGTGAGAGAATCGTCATCATCTTTTTCTTCTTCACAAAAACCACCATAAACCCAAGAAACAAACCCACAAAGAGTAGTGAAGATTGAGTTAAAAAGAGATTATTTATAAAGAGGACTAGCGAAGGAGATGTTGACACGTGGAAATATGTTCATAGGTCGATGGATTTTTTTCTAGAGGATGACGTATTTTTATACAAACTTTATGTTTCTAGAATACTTAAAAAAAAATATATTTAATTAATAATTTTAAAAATTAAAATTGTTTTATTTTTGAAAATAAACCTTTTTCATCCTTATAAAAAAAAAGTTAGATTGAATATTAATATTTATATATTAATTAGCTTATAAGATGAAAGAATATAAAAATTATATTAATGGTCTATTAAAAATTAGACTTTTGTCTTAGATTATATAATATTTTAGTCATTTCACATAAAAAAAGGCTTAAATAGTCTTTTGGTCCCTGTAAGTTAGCGAGTATTAATTTTAGTCTTTGTAATTTATTTATTTTTGTTTTATTACCTATATAGGGACTAAAAAAATGAATTACAAGGATTAAAATAAAAAACTCGCTAACTTACAGGGACCAAATAACAATTTAAGCCTAAAAAAATATTTCAATAGAAATAATATACATATATATATATATATATATATATATATATATATATATATATATATATATATATATATATATATATATATATATATATATTATTAATGATTAAAAAAAATAAAGAATTAAAAGAATAGACGGTAAAAATATTAAATAAAAGAAAAATTAAACATTATTTTTGAGTATTTATTTGACGCATAATATTTTTTAATGAAAAGCCAAAATGAAATATAAATAAATAAATATATATATGTATATATATATATATATATATATATATATATATATATATATATATATATATATATATATATATATATATATATATATATATATATATATATATATATATATATTAACGACCATAATAAGTCCATCCAGCACAAGATGTACCGAAAATGATAAGAAAGAATCCAAAATTATAATCTAAAATTCTATAAACATCAACAAAAATGGTCTTCATAACTATTAATAAGCAAGTTAAAAGATTTAACCTCCAGAATTGTTAATTATAATCTAAAGTAACATATTACGACTTTAACCACCAAAATGATTGAAGTTGTACCGAGTTCAGATAAAGTCTGCAATTGCTCCACTTTATTATGGAAAGTACATTTGTTTCGCTCTTTCTAGATAACTCAAACCATCTTTTGAAGTTGGTTGAAAATATATAGATTAAAGAAGTCTCATATCCATGGACGGACCTATATTGTGGCATGGTATGGCAATAGCCACACCAGTTTTTCAATTTCTTTTTATATTATACATATAACTAATTAGTTAATAATAAACATATTTGGATAATTATTAAAACATAAAATATTACCAATTTACTTTTATTTCTTTCTCATGGTAATTCTTACTTTCATTTTTCTCTTTCTTTTAAAGTAACTTCTTTTTTCTTTTCCTCTCAAACCTCAGAATCTCTCACACGCTTGTTTCTTACTTTTATAATGGTTAATCCTTAATTTTTTTTCTTTAATTTATTCACTTGGTATAATTGTATTTATTTATGGGTGATTGAAAATCAAAGATAAATTGAGTATTTTAATTTTCCTTATTCTTTTCTCCTTTTTGGGTTGAACCCTAAATCCCAATTTGTTAAAAAATCATTTTTTTTCAATTTCTCCTAAATGATTTTTTTTTATAATCAATTGATTTTATTCTTCTCTTTATAGTATGAATAACTTTATCCAAATAATTTTATAGATGTGCCGAAAGTGGTGTTGTGACATTAGTTTCATAATCATCTTAGAAATATTCGATGTGATTCAAAAAATTTCAATTTAAAAAGACTTTCAATTATTTATGCAAACCTTGTGGAAACAAATAAGTAAAACACATTTGATATGGTTTATAAGCTTTTGTAGTTGACTTCATTGTAAATGTACTCTATTAAACAATATTATTTCTTATTTTAAATATAATTTAGTTCATACATTTTTTATATATTCAGCTACACCAATATATAATGTCTAGATTCGTCCCTCCTCACATTGCTTATATTTGTGAATGAAGAGAGAGTCCAAGGATATATATATATATATATATATATATATATATATATATATATATATATATATATATATATATATATAAGCTTCTTAAGTAATATGGAATAATTGAGAACCTTAATCAGAAAAAGGCTTGTAAATAGGCTTTCAGGCTAGGCCAGACAAAAAAATTGAGCCTATAATAGGCTATAGGCCAGACTCAGACCTTTTTAGTTTATCGTAGGCATGACTCTGGCCTTTTAAAACATAGCCTAGCCTAACCTATTTCCACCCATAGTGAGAACGTGAGAAAATATGTTCCTCAAATAGAGAGAATTTAGGATCAACAATTTAACCCTTATCTCCCTAGGAAAACGGTCAACAAAAAGCTTTGCGATGTCAATGGGTTGTGGGCTAAATTACTCCATGAAATATCATGGTGATGCCATACTACGCCCCACGGAACTACCAAGAAGATCACTTTCCCCATGGTATACGAGGCAGACACTATGTCACATATGGTGATCAACACACTCTCATTGTGAAATTTCCAATTCAACTTGGAGGTGATCGATGCAAGGCATACGATTTAAGTGTGTTGGATTTCCACAGAAAGATCCTTTCCGCCTTTCTGGGAAATACGAAATCGCTGCCCTTCCACAAGAAGATATTTGTCGCCCTTAACGATAATATAACCATACAATCCACCGGGGAACAAAAATATATTTCCTCAAATTCCAAAGGTACAAATCAAGATCAATAACACCATAACACCAATTATAGTTAAATTAACAAATCACAAAAAAATGTTGGATATAATAAGGATTAACAACAATTAACAATTTGAATAAACATGATTCATAAAAAGTTATTGATTATGTAAACACCAAGTTGTGATCTGAGATATAGCATTTGGAAGGAAAAAAAGGAAAGCTTCACCACGACCTCCGATTCACTTGATGCAGACGGGATCCAATTCTCCACCGGTGATTGTTCTGTCACAACGTACAAAAATTGCGGAGTAGTGGTTCCCGATCTGCACCAAGAGAATTAGAGAGCGTGAAGTGAGAGAATCGTCATCATCTTTTTCTTCTTCACAGAAAAAGAGGTTATTTATAAAGAGGACTAGCGAAGGAGATGTTGACACGTGGAAATATGTTCATAGGTCGATGGATTTTTTTCTAGAGGATGACGTATTTTTATTCAAACTTTATGTTTCTAGAATACTTAAAAAAAAATATTTAATTAATAATTTTAAAAATTAATATTGTGTTTTATTTTTGAAAATAAACCTTTTTCATCCTTATCAAAATAAAAAGTTAGATTGAATATTAATATTTATATATTAATTAGCTTATAAGTTGAAAGAATATAAAAATTATATTAATGGTGTATTAAAAATTAGACTTTTGTCTTAAATTAAATAATATTTTTGAAATTTCACATAAAAAAAGGCTTAAATAGTCTTTTGGTCCCTGTAAGTTAGCGAGTTTTTGATTTTAGTCTTTGTAATTTATTTATTTTTGTTTTATTACCTATATAGGGACTAAAAAAATGAATTAGAAGGATTAAAATAAAAAACTCGCTAACTTACAGGGACCAAATAACTATTTAAGCCTAAAAACAACATTTCAATAGAAATAATATATATATATATATATATATATATATATATATATATATATATATATATATGATTAAAAAAATAAAGAATTAAAAGAATAGACGGTAAAAATATTAAATAAAAGAAAAATTAAACATTATTTTTGAGTATTTATTTGACGCATACAGCCAAAATGAAATATAAATATATATATATATATATATATATATATATATATATATATATATATATATATATATATATATATATATATATATATATATATATATATATATATATATATATATATATATATTAACGACCATAATAAGTCCATCCAGCACAAGATGTACCCAAAATGATAAGAAAGAATCCAAAATTATAATCTAAAATTCTATAGACATCAACAAAAATGGTCTTCATAACTATTAATAAGCAAGTTAAAAGATTTAACCTCCAGAATTGTTAATTATAATCGAAAGTAACATATTACGACTTTAACCACCAAAATGAATGAAGTTGTACCGAGTTCAGATAAAGTCTGCAATTGCTCCACTTTATTATGGAAAGTACATTTGTTTCGCTCTTTCTAGATAACTCAAACCATCTTTTGAAGTTGGTTGAAAATATATATATTAAAGAAGTCTCATATCCATGGACGGACCTATATTGTGGCATGGTATGGCAATAGCCACACCAGGTTTTCAATTTCTTTTTATATTATACATATAACTAAGTAGTTAATAATAAACATATTTGGATAATTATTAAAACATAAAATATTACCAATTTACTTTTATTTCTTTCTCATGGTAATTCTTACTTTCATTTTTCTCTTTCTTTTAAAGTAACTTCTTTTTCTTTTCCTCTCAAACCTCAGAATCTCTCACACGCTTGTTTCTTACTTTTATATCGGTTAATCCTTAATTTTTTTCTTTAATTTATTCACTTGGTTTAATTGTATTTATTTATGGGTGATTAAAAATCAAAGATAAATTGAGTATTTTAATTTTCCTTATTCTTTTCTCCTTTTTGGGTTGAACCCTAAATCCCAATTTGTTAAAAAACCATTTTTTTTTCAATTTCTCATAAATGATTTTTTTTATAATCAATTGATTTTATTATTCTATTTATAGTATGAATAACTTTATCCAAATAATTTTATAGATGTGCCGAAAGTGGTGTTGTGACATTAGTTTAATAATCATCTTAGAAATGTTCGATGTGATTCAAAAAATTTCAATTTAAAAAGACTTTCAATTATTTATGCAAACCTTGTGGAAACAAATAAGTAAAACACATTTGATATGGTTTATAAGCTTTTGTAGTTGACTTCATTGTAAATGTACTCTATTAAACAATATTATTTCTTATTTTAAATATAATTTAGTTCATACATTTTTTATATATTTAGCTACACCAATATATAATGTCTAGATTCGTCCCTCCTCACATTGCTTATATTTGTGAATGAAGTGAGAGTCCAAGGATATATATATATATATATATATATATATATATATATATATATATATATATATATATATATATATATATATATATATATATATATATATATATATATATATATATATATATATATATAAGCTTCTTAAGTAATATGGAATAATTGAGAACCTTAATTAGAAAAAGGCTTGTAAATAGGCTTTCAGGCTAGGCCAGACAAAAAAATTGAGCCTATAATAGGCTATAGGCCAGACTCAGACCTTTTTAGTTTATCGTAGGCATGACTCTGGCCTTTTAAAACATAGCCTAGCCTAACCTATTTCCACCCATAGTGAGAACGTGAGAAAATATGTTCCTCAAATAGAGAGAATTTAGGATCAACAATTTAACCCTTATCTCCCTAGGAATACGGTCAACAAAAAGCTTTGCGATGTCAATGGGTTGTGGGCTAAATTACTCCATGAAATATCATGGTGATGCCATACTACGCCCCACGGAACTACCACGAAGATCACTTTCCCCATGGTATACGAGGCACACACTATGTCACATATGGTGATCGACACACTCTCATTGTGAAATTTCCAATTCAACTTGGAGGTGATCGATGCAAGGCATACGATTTAAGTGTGTTGGATTTCCACAGAAAGATCCTTTCCGCCTTTCCGGGAAATACGAAATCGCTGCCCTTCCACAAGAAGATATTTGTCGCCCTTAACGACAATATAACCATACAATCCACCGGGGAACAAAAATATATTTCCTCAAATTCCAAAGGTACAAATCAAGATCTATAACACCATAACACCAATTATAGTTAAATTAACAAATCACAAAAAAAATGTTGGATATAATAAGGATTAACAACAATTAACAATTTGAATAAACATGATTCATAAAAAGTTATTGATTATGTAAACACCAAGTTGTGATCTGAGATATAGCATTTGGAAGAAAAAAAAGGAAAGTTTCACCACGACCTCCGATTCACTTGATGCAGACGGGATCCAATTCTCCACCGGTGATTGTTCTGTCACAACGTACAAAAATTGCGGAGTAGTGGTTCCCGATCTGCACCAAGAGAATTAGAGAGCGTGAAGTGAGAGAATCGTCATCATCTTTTTCTTCTTCACAGAAAACCACCATAAACCCAAGAAACAAACCCACGAAAAGTAGTGAAGATTGAGTTAAAAAGAGGTTATTTATAAAGAGGACTAGCGAAGGAGATGTTGACACGTGGAAATATGTTCATAGGTCGATGGATTTTTTTCTAGAAGATGACGTATTTTTATTCAAACTTTATGTTTCTAGAATACTTAAAAAAAATATATTTAATTAATAATTTTAAAAATTAAAATTGTGTTTTATTTTTGAAAATAAACCTTTTTCATCCTTATCAAAATAAAAAGTTAGATTGAATATTAATATTTATATATTAATTAGCTTATAAATTGAAAGAATATAAAAATTATATTAATGGTGTATTAAAAATTAGACTTTTGTCTTAAATTATATAATATTTTAGTCATTACACATAAAAAAAGGCTTAAATAGTCTTTTGGTCCCTGTAAGTTAGCGAGTTTTTGATTTTAGTCTTTGTAATTTATTTATTTTTGTTTTATTACCTATATAGGGACTAAAAAAATGAATTAGAAGGATTAAAATAAAAAACTCGCTAACTTACAGGGACCAAATAACTATTTAAGCCTAAAAACAATATTTCAATAGAAATAATATATATATATATATATATATATATATATATATATATATATATATATATATATATATATTAATGATTAAAAAAAATAAAGAATTAAAAGAATAGACGGTAAAAATATTAAATAAAAGAAAAATTAAACATTATTTTTGAGTATTTATTTGACGCATAATATTTTTAAATGAACAGCCAAAATGAAATATATATATATATATATATATATATATATATATATATATATATATATATATATATATATATATATATATATATATATATATATATATATATATATATATTAACGACCATAATAAGTCCATCCAGCACAAGATGTACCCAAAATGATAAGAAAGAATCCAAAATTATAATCTAAAATTCTATAGACATCAACAAAAATGGTCTTCATAACTATTAATAAGCAAGTTAAAAGATTTAACCTCCAGAATTGTTAATTATAATCGAAAGTAACATATTACGACTTTAACCACCAAAATGATTGAAGTTGTACCGAGTTCAGATAAAGTCTGCAATTGCTCTACTTTATTATGGAAAGTACATTTGTTTCGCTCTTTCTAGATAACTCAAACCATCTTTTGAAGTTGGTTGAAAATATATATATTAAAGAAGTCTCATATCCATGGACGGACCTATATTGTGGCATGGTATGGCAATAGCCACACCAGGTTTTCAATTTCTTTTTATATTATACATATAACTAATTAGTTAATAATAAACATATTTGGATAATTATTAAAACATAAAATATTACCAATTTACTTTTATTTCTTTCTCATGGTAATTCTTACTTTCATTTTTCTCTTTCTTTTAAAGTAACTTCTTTTTCTTTTCCTCTCAAACCTCAGAATCTCTCACACGCTTGTTTCTTACTTTTATATCGGTTAATCCTTAATTTTTTTCTTTAATTTATTCACTTGGTTTAATTGTATTTATTTATGGGTGATTAAAAATCAAAGATAAATTGAGTATTTTAATTTTCCTTATTCTTTTCTCCTTTTTGGGTTGAACCCTAAATCCCAATTTGTTTAAAAACCATTTTTTTTCAATTTCTCATAAATGATTTTTTTTATAATCAATTGATTTTATTATTCTATTTATAGTATGAAGAACTTTATCCAAATAATTTTATAGATGTGCCGAAAGTGGTGTTGTGACATTAGTTTCATAATCATCTTAGAAATGTTCGATGTGATTCAAAAAATTTCAATTTAAAAAGACTTTCAATTATTTATGCAAACCTTGTGGAAACAAATAAGTAAAACACATTTGATATGGTTTATAAGCTTTTGTAGTTGACTTCATTGTAAATGTACTCTATTAAACAATATTATTTCTTATTTTAAATATAATTTAGTTCATACATTTTTTATATATTTAGCTACACCAATATATAATGTCTAGATTCGTCCCTCCTCACATTGCTTATATTTGTGAATGAAGAGAGAGTCCAAGGATATATATATATATATATATATATATATATATATATATATATATATATATATATATATATATATATATATATATATAAGCTTCTTAAGTAATATGGAATAATTGAGAACCTTAATTAGAAAAAGGCTTGTAAATAGGCTTTCAGGCTAGGCCAGACAAAAAAATTGAGCCTATAATAGGCTATAGGCCAGACTCAGACCTTTTTAGTTTATCATAGGCATGACTCTGGCCTTTTAAAACATAGCCTAGCCTAACCTATTTCCACCCATAGTGAGAACGTGAGAAAATATGTTCCTCAAATAGAGAGAATTTAGGATCAACAATTTAACCCTTATCTCCCTAGGAATACGGTCAACAAAAAGCTTTGCGATGTCAATGGGTTGTGGGCTAAATTACTCCATGAAATATCATGGTGATGCCATACTACGCCCCACGGAACTACCACGAAGATCACTTTCCCCATGGTATACGAGGCACACACTATGTCACATATGGTGATCGACACACTCTCATTGTGAAATTTCCAATTCAACTTGGAGGTGATCGATGCAAGGCATACGATTTAAGTGTGTTGGATTTCCACAGAAAGATCCTTTCCGCCTTTCCGGGAAATACGAAATCGCTGCCCTTCCACAAGAAGATATTTGTCGCCCTTAACGACAATATAACCATACAATCCACCGGGGAACAAAAATATATTTCCTCAAATTCCAAAGGTACAAATCAAGATCTATAACACCATAACACCAATTATAGTTAAATTAACAAATCACAAAAAAAATGTTGGATATAATAAGGATTAACAACAATTAACAATTTGAATAAACATGATTCATAAAAAGTTATTGATTATGTAAACACCAAGTTGTGATCTGAGATATAGCATTTGGAAGAAAAAAAAGGAAAGTTTCACCACGACCTCCGATTCACTTGATGCAGACGGGATCCAATTCTCCACCGGTGATTGTTCTGTCACAACGTACAAAAATTGCGGAGTAGTGGTTCCCGATCTGCACCAAGAGAATTAGAGAGCGTGAAGTGAGAGAATCGTCATCATCTTTTTCTTCTTCACAGAAAACCACCATAAACCCAAGAAACAAACCCACGAAAAGTAGTGAAGATTGAGTTAAAAAGAGGTTATTTATAAAGAGGACTAGCGAAGGAGATGTTGACACGTGGAAATATGTTCATAGGTCGATGGATTTTTTTCTAGAAGATGACGTATTTTTATTCAAACTTTATGTTTCTAGAATACTTAAAAAAAATATATTTAATTAATAATTTTAAAAATTAAAATTGTGTTTTATTTTTGAAAATAAACCTTTTTCATCCTTATCAAAATAAAAAGTTAGATTGAATATTAATATTTATATATTAATTAGCTTATAAGTTGAAAGAATATAAAAATTATATTAATGGTGTATTAAAAATTAGACTTTTGTCTTAAATTATATAATATTTTAGTCATTACACATAAAAAAAGGCTTAAATAGTCTTTTGGTCCCTGTAAGTTAGCGAGTTTTTGATTTTAGTCTTTGTAATTTATTTATTTTTGTTTTATTACCTATATAGGGACTAAAAAATGAATTACAAGGATTAAAATAAAAAACTCGCTAACTTACAGGGACCAAATAACTATTTAAGCCTAAAAAAAATATTTCAATAGAAATAATATATATATATATATATATATATATATATATATATATATATATATATATATATATATATATATATATATATATATATATATATATATATATATATATATTAATGATTAAAAAAATAAAGAGTTAAAAGAATAGACGGTAAAAATATTAAATAAAAGAAAAATTAAACATTATTTTTGAGTATTTATTTGACGCATAATATTTTTTAATGAAAAGCCAAAATGAAATATAAATAAATATATATATATATATATATATATATATATATATATATATATATATATATATATATATATATATATATATATATATATATATACATATATATATATACATACATATATATATATATATATATATATATATATATATATATATATATATATATATATATATATATATATATATATATATATATATATATATATTAACGACCATAATAAGTCCATCTAGCACAAGATGTACCGAAAATGATAAGAAAGAATCCAAAATTATAATCTAAAATTCTATAGACATCAACAGAAATGGTCTTCATAACTATTAATAAGCAAGTTAAAAGATTTAACCTCCAGAATTGTAAATTATAATCGAAAGTAACATATTACGACTTTAACCACCAAAATGATTGAAGTTGTATCGAGTTCAGATAAAGTATACAATTGCTCCACTTTATTATGGAAAGTACATTTGTTTCGCTCTTTCTAGATAACTCAAACTATCTTTTGAAGTTGGTTGAAAATATATAGATTAAAGAAGTCTCATATCCATGGACGGACCTATATTGTGGCATGGTATGTCAATTGCCACACCAGTTTTTCAATTTCTTTTTATATTATACATATAACTAATTAGTTAATAATAGACATATTTGGATAATTATTAAAACAAAAAATATTACCAATTTACTTTTATTTCTTTCTCATGGTAATTCTTACTTTCATTTTTCTCTTTCTTTTAAAGTAACTTCTTTTTCTTTTCCTCTCAAACCTAAGAATCTCTCACACGCTTGTTTCTTACTCTTATATTGGTTAATCCTTAATTTTTTTCTTTAATTTATTCACTTGGTTAATTGTATTTATTTATGGGTGATTGAAAATCAAAGATAAATTGAGTATTTTAATTTTCATTATTCTTTTCTCCTTTTTGGGTTGAACCCTAAATCCCAATTTGTTAAAAAACAATTTTTTCAATTTCTCATAAATGATTTTCTTTATAATCAATTGATTTTATTCTTCTCTTTATAGTATGAATAACTTTATCCAAATAATTTTACAGATGTGCCGAAAGTGGTGTTGTGACATTAGTTTCATAATCATCTTAGAAATGTTCGATGTGATTCAAAAAATTTCTATTTAAAAAGACTGTCAAATCTTTATGCAAACCTTGTGGAAACAAATAAGTAAAACACATTTGAAATGGTTTATAAGCTTTTGTAGTTTACTTCATTGTAAATGTACTCTATTAAACAATATTATTTCTTATTTTAAATATAATTTAGTTCATACATTTTATATATATTTAGCTACACCAATATATAATGTCTAGATTCGTCCCTCCTCACATTGCTTATATTTGTGAATGAAGAGAGAGTCCAAGGATATATATATACACACACACACACAGATATATATATATATATATATATATATATATATATATATATATATATATATATATATATATATATATATATATATATATATATATAATGTCTGGATCTGTCCCTCCTCACTTTAAGCTTGTATTATGCTCTTATATTTAGCTACACCAATATATAATGTCTGAATCTGTCCCTCCTCACATTGCTTATATTTATGAATGAAGAGAGAGTCCAAGGATATATATATATATATATATATATATATATATATATATATATATATATATATATATATATGTGTGTGTGTGTGTGTGTGTGTGTATATATATATATATATTTATATATATATATATATATATATATATATATATACATATATATATATATATATATAAATATATATATATATATACACACACACACACACACACACATATATATATATATATATATATATATATATATATATATATATATATATATATATATAATACAAGTTCTTTAAAGTCATACATTACTCAGTTTGGTGAAGTAAGAGAGAATCCAAGACTATATATAGGATTCAAGTTCTTCATTCCAAGATGCAACAGTCAAAAGCAAATTAAGCTTGTATTCACTACAACAAAAATGACATTTAACAGCGCACTTTAGACAGCGCTTTCTTTAGCAAGCGTTGTCTAAGGTTAAAATTAATAGCAAACACGGAAACTGTTAAAAAAAATTAAAAAAGTGATGTTAAAAGTCCTACCTTAGACAACGCTTTTGAAAAAGCGCTTTCTAAGGTAGGCCTTAGACAGCGCTTTTAGAAAGCGCTTTTAAAGGTAAGCCTTAGACAGCGCTTTGTCAAAAGCGATGTCTAAAGACTTCCAATTTAAAAAAAAATTAAAACCAAAAGCGCTGTCTAAGGGGGGGGGGGGGGGGCTTAGACAACACTTTTCAAAAGCGCTGTCTAAGGCCTACCTTAGAAAGCGCTTTTATCAAAAGCGCTGTCTAAGGTCTAATTATATTAAAAATATACAGTTCTATTTTCATTTCTTCCTTTCCCTCTCTTCTGTGAACGACGAACACAAATCGCCATTTTTGCCCTAACGAGCTTCAACAGTCTTACCTCCACCGTCGTCCACTACGTTCTACCTTCGTGAAGTCCACCTTCGTTCTCCGTCGTCCTCCGTCGTACAACCGTCGTCTTCTGTTCAAAATGGTACGTGTTCTTCATTCATTGTATTGTTCTTGTTCATGGAACTGTTCTTGTTCCTGTTCTTGCTTGTTTTATTGCTGAAAAGTTGCATAACCATGTATATAAACTGAGTTAGTTACTATGTATATACAGTATGAACCATAAGATTTATTGATGGATAGTGTTCTTGTTCTTGTTCTTTTGTAGTTACTGTGTATATACACTGAGTTTATATAAATATTAACACTGAGTTGTTGGCTTCATTACCTGAGAAGTTTTTTTGTTGAATCTGTAGATAGAGTTCGAAAAGCAAACAAGTTCGTCCATTTTCTTGACTCAGTTCGTCCGAGTTCGTCCTCGATTGAGTTCTCATAAGGTACATTGTTGTTGTTATGTTCGATAAGTCATAATATTTTTGTTTTTTTCTTGACTGAGTTTTTGGTTATAATCTATGAAGCACGGATAAAACATTTAGGATACGGAGATACGTTAGTCATTGAAAAATTTAGGATACAATACGATTAAAAATTTAGGATACTGTAACACCCCAAATTTTCCCTCTTTTTTCTAGCATCATTATCATGTCATAATCATCATAAGCATGGCATATCATTAGCATCTTTGCATAGAAAGATGAAGCATAACATTCTCATGTTCTAGCATTGGGCATATGATCAATCATTGGTGCATTTGAAGCCTTACAAGTCAAAGATAAGAAGTTAAGAGGCCTTTTCCAAGTTCCATGAAGTGTCTCTAGGCCCTATACAAGCTCAAGATTCTATAAAAGAGTCCAGAAGGTTAAGAGATTATCAGATGATCCAAGAGAAGGCAAGCTCCTACACAAATGGTCCTTAAATTAGGGTTTCATTTTCAAGCAGGGATTCTTTGTGACTTTGGTCATTTCATTCGGGAAAAGTCCTTCATATGATATGTGAATGCTATGGATGGAATTTGGTGAGGAAATTCATTGTGGAAGGCAGTCAATTCATCAGTTGCTTGCATAAGAAGAAATTGGTCAAACTGATTATTTGAAAAGTCAACTGTGACAATGCAAGGGTTCCAATCCTATTTTTCAATCCAAGGGATGTTCTTAAGATCATAAAAGAGGTTTGGCAAAGTCAAAAGTCAAGAATCTAGGGTTTTTGCAAGGCTTGCTATTTTTGGAAATATGGCATGTAACTAACTTTCCAAATTTAGTAACTTTTGCCCTAGTATTCAAAGCATTCTTTCATGACTAAGATGACTCCAAATGGATTTTGTTTGAACATAAAAGTTGTAGGAAATTGTCTCCCATTTCTAAAAAGTACAAGAACATGTGCATAGCCTTCATGGTTTGAAAGTTATGGCCATTTGAAGTTCACTTGCTTTTAGGGTTTCACATGAAATATCACTTTCCATCAAGTTGCAAATTGTCATGTAACTTACTTTCAAGCTATTTTATGGGTCATTTGTGACCATAATATTCAAAAGCAATGCATGAAAGCTACTTTTGTCCAAAGAAGCAAGAAAATTCGTGGCTTGATACATGTGCATTTCACAAAATGCAATTTTTTCAATTTCATCCAAAGGGCATGGTCCACTTAATTATAAGCTGCAAGGTTAATCCAAGGGTGATAAGGGCATCATAGAGAATCAGTGTGTGCACATGGGCCAGGATTTGCACGCATGAATGAGGGTATCATACTTTTCTTGCCAAATTGCATTTTCACTCCCATCACACTCTCCATGCTTCTATTTGATCAAAAACCTTAATCAGTATTCTAAGGTCATGATATATAAGCAACACACACAAATTTGGCAGCTGACTCTCTCTCATTTCACTATTTTCAATTTTCTTGCATCTTTGCTTTTCTCTTCGAATCTCCTCACACATTCACACATTGGCAAGACAAACCACATATTATTGATCCCTAAAGCATAAGGAACACTTTCCCACCATTAATTCAAGCAAAGGGTGAGGATTTCTTCCATTGCCATTCAAGTGCAGTTTGGTTCGAGTTTCAAGATCTAGAGATATTCAAGACCTCTCTTGCATTTATTTTGCAAGATGAGGTTAGAAGGGATAGATTTGCACCATTTGGAGGCTTTTCTTGGTAAATTTCAAGATCTGCAAGCTTCAGGTAACTCATAAATTCATAGATCTAGATTTAGTTTTAATTATGTGCATTATGTTCTACTTGTTTCACTGATGATGCTGATCCATTTAATTTTGAAAATGAGCAAGAATTGAGTGATATATGTGGATTTGTGTAAACACCCCAAATTTTCCCTCACTAAGTTCACACCATGGCTTGTGATCTTTTCATTTACATAAGTTTAATCATGCCATCTCATATTGCATTTTTTGCTTCACTGCTTTGGTTCAAGTTCATCTGCATCTAGGGTTTGTGACTTGAGCCATCCAAGATTCATCTGGGCCACTCCAAAGGCCATCAATCATTTCAAGAGGGTACATGTATGTTCAATCATCATATTTTATCCTCCAAAGATCAAGGAAGTCAAAAAATCACAAGAACTGGCAAAGCATGGAAGCAGAGCTAGGGTTTAACTACACAGATGACTTGAAATTAGGGTTTTGGTTTCAGAGGCCATAACTCCAAATTTTTTGGTCATTCTTGTTTCTATTGATCTCAATATGTTATAAGGATCATGTGTACCAAGTTTGATGAAGAAATTCATTGTGGAAGTCATCTGTTCACTGGGTAACTTCTTGAGCAAGTCAGAGCAAAATCAGGGCATCTGAGGCCCCCCAACATGGAACCAAAGTGTATTTTTCATCAAATTGAAGTTATATGGTCTTTATTTGATCATTTAAGTGCTTAGAAGTTCACAAAATTGAAGAAAAGTGAGCTAAACCAAAAGTTGCCAAAAATGGAAATGACTTGTAATGTAAACTTTCCATTTTGGGAAAGTTTTTCAACCTCCTCTTTCTCAACCAAAAATGCTTCAAATGAAATATTATTGGTCATGAAAGTTGTAGATTGGATCATTCCCTTTTCAAAAAGTACAAGAACAAGATCTAATTCATTTTGGAACTCAAGTTATGGCTTGTCAAAGTTGGCAAAAATCACATAATTTTCAAGAATGCACCAAAGAGGGATTTTTGCAAAACCTCTTGCCAATTCATTTTGTGACTTCAAACACACTTCTAATCATCATACAAACATTATGCAATGTCTAAAACTCAGAATTGCCCAAAGAATCTCAAGTTTTCATGCCTTGCCCATGAAGAAATCTCAAAGGGGCCAAAGTTTCATGAAATTGCAAAATGACCAAGAACCTTTCACAAACA
This sequence comes from Lathyrus aphaca, assembly GCA_963966055.1. Lineage (NCBI taxonomy): Eukaryota > Viridiplantae > Streptophyta > Magnoliopsida > Fabales > Fabaceae > Lathyrus > Lathyrus aphaca. The sequence continues at coordinate 504,092,305 of OZ014523.1, forward strand.
TGCTGAATTGCCTCTAAGTGAATTAGATGGACATCCTTGATCCTTGCTGCACCAGACACCCCATTGTACCAAGCTTGCCACTTGCCCATACCTCAAGTACAAGAAATGTTGACTTTTTGCATTTCACACCATACCAATCACACTATGCCACAACAACTCTCTGAACCAATTGCATTTGTTTATACTAACCTAAAGCAAGCCATAACACACAAGAACACAGCCTGAAAACCGCAGCATTCTCTAGTTCACAAAAATCATCCCTCTTGCATTTTCTTTCGAAACTCTCAGCACACTTAACAAAACTTCAAAATTCTTTCACCAATCATCTCCACATAACCCCAGGATCATTTCCCACCCATCACATTGGCCTGAAACCACCTCAAACAAAAATACGATTTTCATCACCTCTGAACTGAAACCTTCAAAACACACCATATAAACTCCTTTCAAGCATTCCAGAAGCATAAGGGGATCAAGGGGAGTGGAAAAGCACCAAAGAAGAGCCCAGAAAGTGCCAGTTTCGAAAGCTTCACTTCAGGTAACCTCAAGAACAAATTTTCCAGAAACGTGATTTTAGGTTATAGAATTGTTCCTCATGTTGTGCTGATCATGCTGATGCTTTTCTTTTTGAAAATGGTTGTGTATTATGGATTTTATGGCTGTCTGAAATTTTTACCGTTTGAATGTTTTGATTCGATTCTCATGATTCATGGAAAATAAATGAGTTTTGTTGTGTGATTTGTGTTTAATGATGTTCAATGTTTTATTCTGGAGAGTTTAGTAAGTTTTTGTGGCGTTTTGAGAGAGATAGAGTGAGAGGGTTGCCGGAGAAGATGACCGGAACACTGTTCCGATCATCTGAAAGTGATTAGGGTTCAGATTAGGGCTTAATCCTGTAATTAGTGCAAGTTTGAATTCCAGCCGTCCAGATGCACGCATGGTCTTTCCCTCCCTTTCCAGATTTGAATCATGTCCCTTGGATGTGCTTACTTTCATTAAATTCATTATTATTTCACATTTTTCTTATTTATTTTGTACGAATTATTAAAAATAGTAAAAATGACCAAACAAATCTGAAATTTTTTGTCAAACCTTTTATTAATTTTCAGAAACCAAAAATATTTTTATTTTAATTTTTTGCATAAAAAAAGTATTTTTAATTCATTTAAATGTTTTATTTAATTATTTAATTGATTTTAATTTATTAAAAATACATTTAAGTATTTAAAAATCACCAAAAAATCAGAGAACATTCACGGACATTTAGAAACATTTACAAACTCACCGTACAAATTTCTTTTTGGTTTTGATCATGCTTTGACATTTTTCAATGAATTAGGGTTCTTAAAATTGTTCATTTTCTAACCCTAACTTCAAAAATTCATAACTTTTAAACCATGTTGAGTTTGTGAATGGTTCTTTTTGCATTGTTCTATGCATGACTTCTAGCATCCAAAAACATTTTTGTTTCATTTTTATCTTGCATTTTCAAATTATTTGGCATTTTACATTAAGGATCACCCAAAAAAACCCTAGATACTTAGGAAATTCATAACTCCTTCTAGGTTTAGCTTCTGACCTCCCCCTTTGGATGGTAACCTAGTATAGGTTTAGGGTTCTTTTGATTGAATTTTCAATTTTTTATCTTGTCATTTGCTTCTGTTTTTGAGTTTTGCATCTCATGTTGCATGGAAACCCTAATTTCTCATCTTCCTTTGCATACATCTTGCATAAGCATTCATATAAGAACTTGCCATGACATTTCTTACATACACATGACTTCTAAGACATCTTAAGACACATTAGAATCATGTTTGATCATTGAATCATCCATTTGCCATGCTATGCATTCATTTCATTTCATGTGCATTCATGAACTTTCATGCTCCTTTCATGCTTCATTTGCATCCTCATTGCTTGTATGATCATTCACATCTCTTGAAATGCTTTCATACCATATCTTAGCATCATTTTCATCATGAATATGCTTCTAGTTTTGGTTTGCATCCTTGCATTCATTTCATTTTCATTTCATTTCATTTCCTTTTACTAACTTTTCAGGTGGTAAGTTACTTTGAGAAGTGAATTTGCCTTCACTTCTCACAATCTCTTCTCATCTATCTTATGCATCCATTGCTGAATTTTGTATTTGTATTAGAGTGAGCTTGCTCATTCATGTTCCTTCTTCATCTTCTTTCTTCAATCAACTTATCTTCTTAAGTGAAGTAAGTTGACTTGTTTCTTCTGCTTCTCCTCCTTTCATCTGCTTCTTCCTTGGTGGCTCTTCTTAAAGATCTCTTGCAAGCCTCATAAACCCTAGGAACACCCAAGCATGATCACAATTAGGTTTTTGATTAGTCCCCCATTAGTTTTAACTTTGTGTCATCTTTTGTGTCTTCTCTTCTTATCTCATAATCAGGGACTAAACCTTAAAGGTTTTAAGGCTTTGTGATTAAGGTTATGCCTACATCCTTCTCTTAGGATGGAGTGTATAACTTTAATCCTAAGTGTTAAACCATTGATGTGTTTAAATCCCTTAATCAATCCATCTAATAAACATTAAGACATCAAGCTTGTAACTTGGGCCTTGCATTAGGGTTCTAATTCTTCCTTAATTGGTTAAGAAGGACTAACCCTAGTGTTAATGGACAAGTTCCCCTCAAGTTGTCTTACAGATCATAAAACTCATTTCTTAATCTTACCATTAACTAAAATCCACTTCAATAAAGGCTTTGTTTTGTCATGAGGTTAATCCCTAATCATAGATTAAGTTGAGGAGCCTTCCTCAGCTTAAATGTTCTCATCTAATATCCTTCTATTAGGATGGTGTAATGGGTCCATTAAATCCTTGATTATGGCTTAAACTCATTACTTTACACTAAACAAAAACTCCAAAAACATCTAAATAATGGCAAGTAGGTTAATGATCTTAATCCTACATCATGGTGATTAAGGGTGAGGTGCTTACTTCACACTTAAGGTATTCTCATTACCCCTAATCAGAGGGAGGATGTGATAAGTTTATTAACCCTTGGTTTAGGCTTAAGCTCATTTTCTTATGACAAACATAAAAAGCAATAAAAGATTGAAACACAAAAACAAACAATAATCGTCTCCTCCAGGATTCTTTTCTCATCATCTTCACTCACAAATGGGAACTCGCTTCTTCCGTCTAATGCAAGACAGTTAGCACCTGAGTCAGACAGGTCATACACTTGAGCATAGACAAGTAAGCAGTTCACAAGTCAATTTATCTTTCAGTCTCTTTGAGTCGAACTGCGGTGTTCTGACTTCCTCATTGCACGAGAGGATACGTAGGCATAACTTAACAGTTATCGAACAAAATCTCTGTATATTCCCCCTCTTCCAGCATTATTCTTTAAGCCTCATTGTCTTGAGCTTTGCACTCTTTCCTTACACTGACACCTTTTCTTCACTTTACACTTCTTTTGCACTGACACTTGTATTCTTTTCCAGCTTTTGCACATAGAATAGCACTGACACTACCCCTTTAAACACAAACTTTCAAGCGTGGATCCCGTCGAGTACGACGGACAATCTGGGTGCTAATACCTTCCCAGGTTGTAACCAACCCCCTTTCTCAGTTTCTCTGGTTCGCAACCGTCTTATCCATCTTTTCCCAGGTTTATGCAGCATTACCTTTCCTTCGGGATAAAAAATGCCTAGCTGGCGACTCTTTTCAGTTCATCTTCATGTTCTTCTTTCGCCGACCGCTCGCGTCTGTACCCCTTCTGGCCCTGTGTCATTTGGTGGGAGCGACAACTTGGCGACTCTGTTGGGGAACCTTATACTGCAACCAGGGCTTCTGGTTCTTTTTGTGGGTTCCTCCTAGCGCTTGTTTGATTTGTGTTTAATGGGGTGTTATGTGCTAAGTGTGTTTATTTATTTGCTTTATTTATTGCTTTATGTACAGCTTTATTTACTGTTTTCTTTACAATTTTTTATACATCATACTGTCATTATCATTGCTGGATCTGGTTTCTGTTTTTGTGGGTGGGGTTCCACTGAGTGATTAAGGTCCTATACCTGGGACCTGAGTGACACCTAGGCTAGAGTGGTTCATGTTCTTTCCCATTCCATTTCGGTCTGGTGCGGGAATATGAAACACGGTTCAGATATGGGTTTCTTCTTGAGAACTCTGTGCTACAGATTTCCTGTAGTGCTAGGGCTATCTGGGAAGCCTGCTAAGTCTGGATGACCTTTATTTTCACCTTCAGAATCTGGGGTGAATTAGAGGAGGATCTTTTATGGTTATTGTAAACACTGTACCTCCGGGTTAGAAGTGTTTACACTTCTCATAACCGATCCAAGTCTGAGGATCCTTGTTCTAGAACATTACATGTGAGGGGGTTGGGTTGTTTACAGGTTTGCAGGAACCCTTGGCCACATCATACCCTGTTACTGTATTGTTTAAGAATACTTTACTTTGGACAGTTCTTGTGATTAACCTTGGACATGTGACTCTTTATTTGAGTCCCCTACCCTGGTTACTGGATTTCTGAGCCTCCATCCGGACCTTTGAACATACATGGGCCTTATACTAAGACAAATAATCAGATCCAGCTCTTGATCACAAACCCTTGCACATCATTTGCATCCATCATCATTGCATCATTTAACATTTGTTTATTTGTTTTTCAGGGTATCCATCATATCATATTTGGTTTGGTTTTGACCCCTTCTACTGCTTAGACCTCAGCTTCAGTTATCTTCTTCAGCATCTGCTTCAGCTATCTCCTTCAGCACCTACATCAGTCTGCCAGACTTACCTTCAGCTTTTCAGTCTGTGATCTTTATCAGCATTTGTCTTCAGCTTCTTCATCAGTACTCATGGATATTCCAAGGAAAAGCAACATATCTTATCACTTCTTTGAGCCCATATTGACTGGTATCAGGTAGGTCCAGTCACTCATCACACCTGACCACATCCCACTGTTTAGATAGCACTATGGGGGTATTTTAGACATGGTCATGGATCTTGATTCTTCTCAGAGAAGCATGATCCACACATGCTTACAGTTTTATGACCCTCCACTCAGGTGCTTCACCTTTCCTGACTTTCAGATAGGGCCTCTGTTGGAGGAGTTTTCTTTGTTGATTGGAGTGCCTATCAGAGGAGGGATCCCTTTCAACCCAGAGATGACTGCTCCTAGAAGTGAAGAGATAGCAAGGGCATTGCACTTGGAGCCTTCCCTTATTGAGCAAAGCATGACAACAAAAGCTGGGATTCCTGGTTTACATCTAGACTTCTTAATTTCTCAAGCCATCCTGAAGGCTGCAGTGGGAGAATTGAGGGCAGTTTGTGCACTTTTAGCCCTCAACATATATGGGGCTATATTGTTTGCAGATGAGCCCAAATTTGTGAGTAAGAATGCCATCCACTTGTTTCTGCTGAGGAATCCAGTGCCTACATTGCTAGGAGATTTTTACTACTCCATCCATCAGAGAAATGAAAAACAAAGGGGGAAGTTGGTCAGATGATGTGCTCTCTTGTTCTACTATTGGCTACTCAGACACCTGCTTAAATCAGATACTTTCTTGAACCCACACCAGCAGAAGAATTGGGCCAAAAGGTTCATTGCCTTAACATCAGATGATATCAGATGGTGCACCCATAGCACCAAAGGCAAGGATATTATTACCAAATGTGGACAATACCCTAATGTGCCTCTAATAGGAGTAAAAGGTTGCATCAATTACAACCCTTTACTGTTTAAGAGACAATTGGGATATGCCTTAGTTCACCCTCCCAGAGGACAGGATTTAGCTGAGACCTTATACTGTGAAGTGCAACCTAATTCAGCTGTTTTCAGGCAAGCTGTATGGGCTTGGGACAACATCCAGACCAAAGGGACAGCCATCCTTGGAAGGTGCAATAATGTTGCTTCAGCTCAGTACTCTGACTGGTCCCGTACTAGAGCTCAGATCACCAGAATGCCTTTCACCTTGGAGGACACACCTGGACCTTCTACAGTACAGCCTGCAACAACTGTTAACCTGGAGGAATTTGAAAAGCTGAAAGAGAGGAATAATCAGCTATCTGAGGCCCTGAAGAAGACTCTTTGGGAAAGAAATGACGGTCGTCTGGACATTGAAAGATTGCAAAGACTCAAGACTGAGCATCTTACCAAGATTGAAAGGACAGATGACTACATAAGGAAAGCGAGAGCCGGGGAACAGATATTGAAGAATTCCTGCAAAGAGGCCAAGATTCAGAAAGCTGGGGCTGAGCATTACCTAGAGAAAAGCCAGTCTAGGTGGATCAGGATCACCGAAGCCCATGAACAAGAAGACCAGAGGACTCAGGTCAGGATTGAGCAGCTGGAGGATGATGAGAAGAAGCAGCAAGAAGCTTTGTTGACAGCTCAGAAGGAGATATCAGAATTGAAGCTACGAGCAGGATTAAAGAGATCAAAGGATCAAGACAGGCATAAGAAGCTGACTAATGCCATTTCTACCAGGAACCTCCTCATTAGGACCATTACAGAGCACCCAGCTGGTCCGGTGACTGAGGCACTCCTGAAGGAAGTCAGGGAAGATGACTATGGATTGGATGTCTGATTCCTCTTTGCTTGTATTTCCTTTCTTTTGATGTACTTTTCCTTTTTGTTGTATTTTTGACCCACCATGGGCTTGTATTGTAAACAGAGTATGTATTTTCATTATGTGTAATATATCAGTTTATTTTATTTTAGTGGGCTTTCTCTCAACATTATCAAGCATCTCCTCGAGGTCTGGAAAGGTCAAAACCAATAACCAAACCGGATACCTTGGAAAATAAATAAGCATACTGCATTGCATACTAACTCTTTCTTTGTTTTGTAGGTTTTTGCTTATTATTTGTTTCTCACTTTGTTGTGCTTTCAGGAAACATTGCTCGTCGCCAAGTGTTCCATGTCAACCGCACACACCGGTACCCAATGCGTAACAACCTTCCAGGCATTCAGATGGAGCAGGTACAGCAGGACCTGAATGAAGTGAGAAATCAGATGGTAAACGAAAGGGTCGAGATGAGAAACCAAATGCCTCAGTTTATGGCTGTGATGACTGGCTTAGCCCAGAGCCAAGAAAGGCTGAGAGAGCTGGTTGAAAGGCAGACACCTGAAGAGCCCCATCTTGGAACAGGGGGAACCAGCAATAATGAAAGGGGACAGCCTCGTATCGACCCACCAGAGTATGGGCCCCATTTGAATCCAGATGTTAATGGCACAAGGAATGTTCAAGGTAATACTGCTGGGGGCAGAATCCTGCAAGAGGATCCCCAAGAAGAACAATTCACAGTTATTGGGGTTGGAGATGAGGTGTATGACAGAAGACTGGATGAGATTGCTGAAAAGCTGAGGTCTTTGGAATCCCAAAATTCTTTAGGCTTTGACGTAATGGATATGGGGCTGGTAGACGGGGTGAGGATTCCCCACAAATTCAAACCCCTGGTACCTCATGCCCGTGTACTCATCTGCAATCCTTCTTAGGGAGACTCAAGGCTTATACCATGGATGAGAAGTTATGGATGTTCAATTTTGAGGACAGCCTGACTGGAGCGTCAAGAGAATGGTATTCGCATCTGACAAGGGCCACTATAAGATGTTGGAAAGACTTGGCCGAAGCCTTCATTCGGAAATACCAGTACAACCTAGACATGGCTCCAAATAGAACTCTTCTAATGGGCATGTCTCAGTCTTCAAGGGAAAGCTTTCGGGATTATGCTCAGAGATGGAGACAACTTGCTGCTGCTGTCCAGCCACCCATGTCTGAAAGAGAGATGGCTGACATGTTTATGAACACCTTGCAGGGAACTTATATTGATAGACTTGCTGCTTTCTCTTCCACTAGTTTTGTTGATGTAGTTATAGCTAGTGAGAGAATTGAGAGTCTTCTGAAGATGGGCAAAATCTCTGACAATGGTGCAAGTTCCTCCAACAACCCCAGAAAACCTTTTGCAGGACCCCGTAGGGCGGGTGAAACAAATGTTATCCATGCAGGTAGGGGCAGACCCCAATATTCTCATAGATTAGTAGCATTCGTAACCATCTCGGCTCCAGTTCCACAACAACCACTTTATCCTCAACAACAACAACAACATCATTATCAGCAATAGTCTCATTTTCCGCAACAAAGAACTTACAACAATAACAACAACAACCAACAGCAGCGCCCCTTTCAGCAGAGGCCATCTCAGGTAAATAGGGTGATTGACCCCATCCCTATGCCTTATGCCGCTCTACTGCCACAAATCCTGAAGCTTAACCTGGTTGAGTTAAGGACGTTGGCTCCACCAGATCCTCTCAATCTCCTGAAGAATTATGATGCTAATGCCAGGTGTGCCTTTCACTCCAACGCACCTGGTCACAATACTGAGAAATGTAGAGCCTTGCAAATGAAGGTTCAGGATTTGGTCGATTCCAAAGCTCTCAATTTCGCACCTCCTCTGAATGTTAACAGAAATCCTATGCCTAATCATGGTGGGCCTAGGATTAATGCCATAGAAGAGGACCAACCATCTGCATTAATTGATAATGTTGCATAGATTCAAACACCATTGGCAGAAGTCAAAACTCAACTCTTAAGATGCCAAGTGTTCCCGGGCTATGGGGCCTGCCGCGAATCGTGCAAAACTGCTATCAATGTCTGTGAGAGGCTAAGGTTTGGCATAGATGGCCTCATCAAAGATAGAATTCTGCAAATTACCACAATGGCTCCATCAACAACTCTTTCTTCATCAACAAAGGATTCTCCTACAACATCAACAATTCTTCCTTCATCAAATCCTCCTATAACAGCAACAACTATCATTCCCACTGATTCATCAACAACTCCAGCAATCACTCCATCCATTGTTTCAACAGATCAGAGTTCAGCAACATTTACTTCTACAACATCAACACCCATCTTATCAAAGGAAACATCTACAACACTAGCAAACACTAATGAAGATGTCTCAACGGTCACGATCTATTATGACCCAGCAAATGTTCATCCCAACAACAATTTCCAACAACAAACTGCAACACCTCCTGTCAGATCTCCAGTCACAATCTACTACGACCCGCATACCATCACAGTTCCTTCCGCTGCAGCAATCAGTCCGGTTACCATTACGGTACCTGGACATGTTCCTTATGAAAGTAGTAATGCCATACCTTGGCACTACGACTCTGATCTCTACTGCGACGGAAAGAAAAATCACGCTAGATTTATCAACCTCTTCACCACAAGTAGACAACGTTGGGGGAGGCGGAGGCTTCACCAGAAGCGGACGCCTTTTTGCCTCACAAACACCAAGACCCAATGCTGAAGCAGAAGCTGCTGCTAAAGCAAAAGGGAAGAATGTGGCACTTGAGGAGCCAACTGTTAAGGAAACTCCGAAGACGTCTTTTGAATGCTCATATCACCTTCAGATGTCCCGTCATTGCTCATATCCCCAGCAGTCGTCCTCTGCTTGATGGTCTTCCTCCATCGCCCTCACTTTATAATCATACTATACTTTCTTTTACAATTTATATCCCTTTTCTTCTTCTCCCCAGTGAGTGCAAATTTTGGACTGTCTTTGGTATTCAACCACAAGTTATCTTGTTTGCCTGTTAAGCCGTCGCTTACATCCTGCACAGCTAACTCATGTTTGAATAGGGGCAGCTGTAAACACCCCAAATTTGCCCTCACTAAGTTCACACCATGGCTTGTGATCTTTTCATTTACATAAGTTTAATCATGCCATCTCATATTGCACTTTTTGCTTCACTGCTTTGGTTCAAGTTCATCTGCATCTAGGGTTTGTGACTTGAGCCATCCAAGATACATCTGGGCCACTCCAAAGGCCATCAATCATTTCAAGAGGGTCCATGTATGTTCAATCATCATATTTTATCCTCCAAAGATCAAGGAAGTCAAAAAATCACAAGAACTGGCAAAGCATGGAAGCAGAGCTAGGGTTTAACTACACAGATGACCTGAAATTAGGGTTTTGGTTTCAGAGGCCATAACTCCAAATTTTTTGGTCATTCTTGTTTCTATTGGTCTCAATATGTTATAAGGATCATGTGTACCAAGTTTGATGAAGATATTCATTGTGGAAGTCATCTGTTCACTGGGTAACTTCTTGAGCAAGTCAGAGCAAAATCAGGGCATCTGAGGCTCCCCAACATGGAACCAAAGTGGATTTTTCATCAAATTGAAGTTATATGGTCTTTATTTGATCATTTAAGTGCTTAGAAGTTCACAAAATTGAAGAAAAGTGAGCTAAACCAAAAGTTGCCAAAAATGGAAATGACTTGTAATGTATACTTTCCATTTTGGGAAAGTTTTTCAACCTCCTCTTTCTCAACCAAAAATGCTTCAAATGAAATATTATTGGTCATGAAAGTTGTAGATTGGATCATTCCCTTTTCAAAAAGTACAAGAACAAGATCTAATTCATTTTGGAACTCAAGATATGTCTTGTCAAAGTTGGCATAAATCACATAATTTTCAAGAATGCACCAAAGAGGGATTTTTGCAAAACCTCTTGCCAATTCATTTTGTGACTTCAAACACACTTCTAATAATCATACAAACATTATGCAATGTCTAAAACTCAGAATTGCCTAAATAATCTCAAGTTTTCATGCCTTGCCCATGAAGAAATCTCAAAGGGGCCAAAGTTTCATGAAATTGCAAAATGACCAAGAACCTTTCACAAACATGCTGAATTGCCTCTAAGTGAATTCCATGGACATCCTTGATCCTTGCTGCACCATACACCCCATTGTACCAAGCCTGCCACTTTCCCATACCTCAAGTACAAGGAATGTTGACTTTTTGCATTACACACCATACCAATCACACTATGCCACAACAACTTTCTTAACCAATTGCATTTGTTTATATTAACCTAAAGCAAGCCATAACACACAAGAACACAGCCTGAAACCTCAGCATTATCTAGTTCACAAAAATCATCCCTCTTGCATTTTCTTTCGAAACTCTCAGCACACTTAACAAAACTTCAAAATTCTTTCACCAATCATCTCCACATAACCCCAAAATCATTTCCCACCCCTCACATTGGCATGAAACCACCTCAAACAAAAATACGATTTTCATCACCTCTGAACTGAAACCTTCAAAATACACCATATAAACTCCTTTCAAGCATTCCAGAAGCATAAGGGGATCAATGGGAGTGGAAAAGCACCAAAGAAGAGCCCAGAAAGTGCCAGTTTCGAAAGCTTCACTTCAGGTAACCTCAAGAACAAATTTTCCAGAAACGTGATTTTAGGTTATAGAATTGTTCCTCATGTTGTGCTGATCATGATGATGCTTTTCTTTTTGAAAATGGTTGTGTATTATGGATTTTATGGTTGTCTGAAATTTTTACCGTTTGAATGTTTTGATTCGATTCTCATGATTCATGGAAAATAAATGAGTTTTGTTGTGTGATTTGTGTTTAATGATGTTCAATGTTTGATTCTGGAGAGTTTAGTGAGTTTTTGTGGAGTTTTGAGAGAGATAGAGTGAGAGGGTTGCCGGAGAAGATGACTGGAACACTGCTCCGGTCATCTGAAAGTGATTAGGGTTCAGATTAGGGCTTAATCCTGTAATTAGTGCAAGTTTAAATTCCAGCCGTCCAGATGCGCGCGTGGTCTTTCCCTCCCTTTCCAGATTTGAATCCTGTCCCTTGGATGTGCTTACTTTCATTAAATTCATTTTTATTTCACATTTTTCTTATTTATTTTGCACGAATTATTAAAAATAGTAAAAATGACCAAAACAATCTGAAAATTTTTGTCAAACCTTTTATTAATTTTCAGAAACCAAAAATATTTTTTATTTTTATTTTTTGCATAAAAAAAGTATTTTTAATTCATTTAAATGTTTTATTTAATTAGTTAATTGATTTTAATTAATTAAAAATACATTTAAGTATTTAAAAATAACCAAAAAATTAGAGAACATTCATGGACATTTAGAAACATTTACAAACTCACCATACAAATTTCTTTTTGGTTTTGATCATGCTTTGACATTTTTCAATGAATTAGGGTTCTTAAAATTGTTCATTTTCTACCCCTAACTTCAAAAATTCATAACTTTTAAACCAAGTTGAGTTTGTGAATGGTTCTTTTTGCATTGTTCTATGCATGACTTCTAGCATCCAAAAACATTTTGGTTTCATTTTTATCTTGCATTTTCAAATTATTTGGCATTTTACATTAAGGATCACCCAAAAAACCCTAGAAACATAGGAAATTCATAACTCCTTCTAGGTTTAGCTTCTGACCTCCCCCTTTGGATGGTAACCTAGTATAGGTTTAGGGTTCTTTTGATTGCATTTTCAATTTTTTATCTTGTCATTTGCTTCTGTTTTTGAGTTTTGCATCTCATGTTGCATGGAAACCCTAATTTCTCATCTTCCTTTGCATACATCTTGCATAAGCATTCATATAAGAACTTTCCATGACATTTCTTGCATCCACATGACTTCTAAAACATCTTAAGACACATTAGAATCATATTTGATCATTGCATCATCCATTTTCCATGCTATGCATTCATTTCATTTCATGTGCATTCAAGAACTGTCATGCTCCTTTCATGCTTCATTTGCATCCTCATTGCTTGTATGATCATTCACATCTCTTAAAATGCTTTCATACCATCTCTTAGCATCATTTTCATCATGAATATGCTTCTGGTTTTGGATTGCATCCTTGCATTCATTTCCTTTTCAATTCATTTCATTTCCTTTTACTAACTTTTCAGGTGGTAAGTTACTTTGAGAAGTGAATTTGCCTTCACTTCTCACAATCTCTTCTCATCTCTCTTATGCATCCATTGCTGAATTTTGTATTTGTATTAGAGTGAGCTTGCTCATTCATGTTCCTTCTTCATCTTCTTTCTTCAAGAAACTTATCTTCTTAAGTGAAGTAAGTTGACTTGTTTCTTCTGCTTCTCCTCCTTTCATCTGCTTCTTCCTTGGTGGCTCTTCTTAAAGATCTCTTGCAAGCCTCATAAACCCTAGGAACACCCAATCATGATCACAATTAGGGTTTTGATTAGTCCCCCATTAGTTTTACCTTTGTGTCATCTTTTCTGTCTTCTCTTCTTATCTCATAATCAGGGACTAAACCTTAAAGGTTTTATGGCTTTGTGATTAAGGTTATGCCTAATTCCTTCTCTTAGGATGGAGTGTATAACTTTAATCTTAAGTGTTAAACCATTGATGTGTTCAAATCCCTTAATCAATCCATCTAATAAACATTAAGACATCAAACTTGTAACTTGGGCCTTGCATTAGGGTTCTAATTCTTCCTTAATTGGTTAAGAAGGACTAACCCTAGTGTTAATGGACAAGTCCCCCTCAAGTTGTCTTACAGATCATAAAACTCATTTCTTAATCTTACCATTAACTAAAATCCACTTCAATAAAGGCTTTGTTTTTTCATGAGGTTAATCCCTAATCATGGATTAAGTTGAGGAGCCTTCCTCAGCTTAAATGTTCTCATCTAATATCCTTCTATTAGGATGGTGTAATGGGTCCATTAAATCCTTGATTATGGCTTAAACTCATTACTTTACACTAAACAAAAACTCCAAAAACATCTAAATAATGGCAAGTAGGTTAATGATCTTAATCCTACATCAAGGTGATTAAGGGTGAGGTGCTTACTTCACACTTAAGGTATTCTCATTACCCCTAATCAGAGGGAGGATGTGATAAGTTTACTAACCCTTGGTTTAGGCTTAAGCTCATTTTCTTATGACAAACATAAAAAGCAATAAAAGATTGAAACACAAAAAAAAACAATAATCGTCTCCTCCAGGATTCTTTTCTCATCATCTTCACTCACAAACGGGAACTCGCTTCTTCCGTCTATTGCAAGACAGTTAGCACCTGAGCCAGACAGGTCATACACTTGAGCATAGACAAGTAAGCAGTTCACAAGTCAATTTATCTTTCAGTCTCTTTGAGTCGAACTACGATGTTCTGACTTCCTCATTGCACGAGAGGATACGTAGGCATAACTTAACATTTATCGAACAAAAGTCTCTATATATTCCCCCTCTTCCAGCATTATTCTTTAAGCCTCATTGTCTTGACCTTTGTACTCTTTCCTTACACTGACACCTTTTCTTCACTTTACACTTCTTTTGCACTGACACTTGCATTTTTTTCCAGCTTTTGCACACAGAATAACACTGACACTACCCCTTTAAACACAAACTTTCAAGCGTGGATCCCGTCGAGTACGACGGACAATCTGGGTGCTAATACCTTCCCAGGTTGTAACCAACCCCCTTTCTCATTTTCTCTGGTTCGCAACCGTCTTATCCATCTTTTCCCAGGTTTATGCAGCATTACCTTTCCTTCGGGATAAAAAATGCCTAACTGGCGACTCTTTTCAGTTCATCTTCATGTTCTCCTTTCGCCGACCGCTCGCGTCTGTACCCCTTCTGGCCCTGTGTCATTTGGTGGGAGCGACAATTTGCATTTTGATGTATGTTTATGTTTTGTTTCGATCTGGCTTATACGTTGATCTATTTGAAAATCTAAGTGCATATTTGAGTTCAGCATGATTGATTTATGTGATCTGTAAATTTGTTTTAATTTCTGTGGACATTTGTTCATATGGATGAGTTTTCCGGCGCTGGAGCTAGGGCTCCGGTCGCCAGATTCTGGGAATGGTTGAGAGTTGATGAACGAAGAAGATGATGTTTCAGCCATAGGATCTTTCATATGGACGGTTATGGAGTTGCCAACGCATTAAAATGAGAGGGTCTCCCTCACGTGTTTTTGTTTTCACGATAATGCCACATGCTTGCCACTACACCATAACTATGGTACACACACACTGAATGGCTGGATTGGTTGACTCGACTTTAGCATTTGACTTGATCTTGTGCCTTGTTTCAATCCATTGGTTTGTGTTTTTCCAGATTTATTTGAATATCCACCCTAATATTCATGAGCATGTGCTGGATTCATGGGCCTCTTATGCTAATTGCACCCCCTATTTTGCTTTGCCCAATCTTTTTAACTGAAGCCCTTACTGATTGCACCCCTCCTTCATTTGTCTTTTATTTTATTTTCATTTTATTTTCAATTTGATTTCTAATTTTTAAAAATAGTTAGAAGTTCATAAAAATTCTACAATAATTCATGACTAATTCTTTTAATTTTCTTTAATTTTTGACATTTTTATTTTCCACGTAGGAATTAATTTTCACTTTTATTAATTGTTTTTAATTCATTTTAAATACATGCTGACTTGTGGATTTTATATCTTGATCATCAATTGGAATTTTGAGTTGGTTCTTTTTGCGTTTGATTCATATTAGGATTTAGTTTGTTGATGATTTTTCTTCTGATTTTTAGAAGCTTACATGAATATTTTTGGCAATTGACTTGAACATGATGTTTCAAAACCCTAATTTGTGTTCATGAGGTCCTTTGACCTAGTTTGATTCTTGTCTTGACTTTGACCTTTTGGTATGATGTTATCACATGTTTAAGGAACCTTTGTGCTTAGTTGTGGAATTATTTGATGAACTCTTGATTTAATATGAGTTTTCTTGTTTGCTTACCCTATTTTGCATTCTTTTGGGTCATATGCTTAGTTCTTAGGCTAGGAGGGAACTTGTGCCAACTCCTATAGGACGTGTAGAGGTCTTTTTATATAAGGTTTGATCCCTGGTCTTTGATTGGTGCTTGCTTTGAAAAATTTGGTGTTATTTGTCTTTGAAGTTTCTCACAAATGAATGCATGTTCACCTCACCTCCTTTGTTCATCTCTTCTCTTTGATGCTTATGATTAAGTTTGTGTGCTTCTTCCCCATGCTTTCTCATGCTTCTTAGGCACATCTTAACATGATTAGATCCCTGGTTGTTCACAAGATGCTTATGCCTTGATTTGGTTTGTGTTTGTTTGTCTTTACACTTGTGCACATGTTCACCTCACTTCCCCTTCCTATATTGTTTGTGTTTGGACTTGCATGAACCTTTCTTTGGTCTTTTGTGATGTTTGTGCTCATTCTTGTGATGATAGGGTTCTGACCTTATGTTGCTTAGTGCTTGTCTAGCTTGTGGGGTCCTTTGTGTTTTATTTATGTTTTTCTTTCTTCATAAGAGCTTGTGAAACTTGGTATTGGTTTGTATGCTTTACCTCTTGTTTGGTTTGCCTTGATGATTGTATCTTAGTGCAATGAATGGTTGCTTTCACTTCTGGTTGTGGTGTTTAGAGTTGATCTTTTGCTTGGTTATGCTTCACTTGAGTTTGTTTGATTTTATCTTATCATATGTGTTTAGTTTTAACCATTTCAGGGGCTCCTGGTAAGTGAAGTGTGGATGTTATCCACATTTCAACCCTTCATCTCCTCTTTTACTTTACTTTCTATCTTGTGATTGTTGATGTGCCTTGATCCATCTTGTGTTTCAATTCTTCATCTTCATCCTTTAGAAACAACTTATCTCCTTTAGTGGAGTAAGTTGTTCTAATTTTCTTCTTCTTTCTTCTTCTTCTTTTCTTCTCTCCTCCTTCTTTAGGATAGTTGAAACCACACTAACCTAGATCCATCTATGCATGATAACACTAGGATTAGTCTTTCCCCATTAGACTTTTACCTTTAAGATCATCTTTTGTCTCTTTCTCTTCTCATCTCAAAACAAAAACCCTAAAAAACATTTAATAAGGATTGAAGTGGTCTCCTGTGCAATAGCCTTATTCCATGAGGCATATGTATTCATTCCATCTTGGAATAGTACATTTGTCTAGCATGATGCACAAGTCTGATCATGAGGTCATCTTTTTCAAGAAAACCATAAAAAATACTTCTTCATTTTAATCACTAAAGCACCTATAAGTTCAACAAGTCAATGAGCTTAAGCCTTTGCCCTTGGAAACAAGTTTTGGATAAATTCTCCTTACTTGGCGTGCTTGTTCTATTATTCCATCTTGGAATGTAGTAGAAAGTACACATTCCATGGAAAAAAGCTTGAGTTTATTCTCTTGTGCCACACTCCTAAAAGATTTCTAAAAAACACAAACAAATAATAAGTGTCTCCTTCGGGACTTCTCTTCTCATCACCTTCACTCTTTACGTAAGAACTTGCTCCTACTTGTCATTTTGCAAGATGGTAACGCACTCGTCTTCCAAGCCTGCAACACCTGAGCATTGACATAGGCAGTTGAAGCCTTAAGACACAAGCAATCTTTTCCACCCCTAGTTAGGGGAACTACGACAACTCTGATCCTCATGTCCAGTGAGGTACGTAGGCAGCGGGGTAGGGCCCGTTCGAGCACTCTTTTATTATCCCTACATTTCCCCTCTTTCTTTTCTTTTCTTATCTAGTTTCAGTTTTTTCTTTTTGTAGCAACATTCATTTCTTCACCCTTTTGAAATAGTTTCTTTGCAAACGTGGATCCCGTCGGGTACGGAGGACGATCTGGGGTGCTAATACCTTCCCAGGTCATAACCGACTCCCGAACCCAGATTCTTTGGTTCGCAGGACCTGTGTCCTTCCGTTTCTTTTCTCTAGTTTGTGAAGCATTACCATTCTCGTTCCTTCTGGATAAAAATTTCTGGCTGGCGACTCTACCTTTTCCGCGCCACTTTCGTGTTTGTACCTGGATGGAAATCCAAGGAGCGACAGATGGCGACTCTGTTGGGGATCGAACCCAGAATCTCTGGTTCCCTTGAGAGTCTCTCCTAGCTCTTGCGTGTTTCTGTTTCTTTGGGTTTTGTTTGTTTGTTGTTGCTTGTGTATTTTACTGTTGTTTATTTATAGTTTTATTTACAGCTTTATTTATAGTTTTCAGTATTTATATTCATGCATCATATATTATTACTGGACTGTCTGGCTGTACTGGTTTATGTTTGGTGGGATTGGGAACTGTTACTGTGAGATGAGCTCGTAACCGGGGCTCGAGTGCACCTTAGGACTTAGCATGGACAGTCACTTTGGCTTAATGGCATCTTTCTATGTTGGTAGTAGTGAGTTCCACACCCAGACTTGCGACTGTCTTGGAAATGTTTTGATGCAGGAATCTTTCTTGGACTATTACATGACCTCGATAGTTATGTGCATCTGGGGACCGATCATTGAGGACCTTTGTGGAAACATACCTCTCCAGTGGTGACAGTGGCTGTCGCTCCCGATAAATGGGAATGGCCCAGATAAAGGTACAGACGCGAACGGTCGGCGAGAGGGACAGTGAGAACACACAGCCGTGAACTCACTGGAGATGAATAGAGTCGCCAGCTAGGCATTTTTATCCCGGAGGAAAGGCAATGCTGCATAGGCCTAGAAAGAGATGGATAAGACGGTTGCGAACCAGAGAGACTGAGAAAGGGGGTTGGTTACAACCTGGGACGGGATCCACGCTTAAAAGATTTGTGTTTTAAAGGGGTAGTGTCAGTGCAATTTGTGTATAAAAGAGCTGGAAAAGGATGTGCAAGTGTCAGTGTGAAAGAAGTGAAGTGTGATATATACAGTGTCAGTGTAAGGATAAGAGTGAAATGCTCATGATAATGAGGCTAAAGAATGAGGCTAGAAAGAGGGGGAATATACAGAGACTTTTGTTCGATAACTGTTAAGTTATGCCTACGTATCCTCTCGTGCAATGAGGAAGTCAGAACACCGTAGTTCGACCCAAAGAGACTGAGAGATGAATTGACTTGTGAACTGCTTACTTGTCTATGCTCAAGTGTATGACCTGTCTGGCTCAGGTGCAAACTGTCTTGCATTAGACGGAAGAAGCAAGTTCTCGATTGTGAGTGAATGAGATGAGAAAAGAATCCCGGAGGAGACGATTATTGTTTGTTTTTGCTTTCAGTCTTTTATTGCTTTTGAAAGTTTGTCATAAGTTAATGAGCTTAAGCCTAAACCAATGGATTTAGTAAACTCATCACATCTTCCCTCTGATTAGGGGTAATGAGAATACCTTAAGTGTGAAGTCAGATTCTCACACTTAATCACCTTTGATGTAGGATTAAGATCATTAACCTACTTGTGATTATTTAGATGTTTTTGGTGTTTTTGTTTAGTGTTGAGTAATGAGATTAAGCCATAATCAAGGATTAAACAGACTCATTACACCATCCTAATAGAAGGATAATAGATGAGAATGTTTAAGCTGAGGAAAGCTCCTCAACTTAATCCATGATTAGGGATTAAACTCATGAAAAAACAGACCTTTGATTAAGTGAATTTTATTTAATGATATGATGATGAAGTGAGTTTTATGATTTGTAAGACAACTTGAGGGGGACTTGTCCATTAACACTAGGGTTAGTCCTTCTTAACCAATTAAGGAAGAATTAGAACCCTAATGCAAGGCCCAAGTTACAAGTGTGAAGTATTGATGATTATTAAGTGGATTGATTAAAGGATTTAAACACATTAAGGGTTTAACACTTAGGATTAAAGTTATACACTCCATCCTAATAGAAGGATACAGGCATAAACTTAATCACAAAGCCTTAAAGCCTTTAGGGTTTAGTTCCTGATTATGAGATGAGAAGAGAGGACTCAAAAGAGACACAAAGGTAAAACTAAGTGGGGATACTAATCAAAACCCTAATCATTGTCATGCTTGGTTGTTCCTAAGGTTTGTGAGGTTTCACCAAGAAGATCTTCAATGGAACCACCAGGAAGCAGATGAACAGGATCAAGAGAAGCAAAGTGACTTGCTTCATTTAAGAAGTCAAGTCACCTGGAGAAAGAAAGTGAGAGAAACAAGAATGAGCAAGCTCAATCTCAAACACATATAGAAATGCAGCAATGGATGCAAGAGAGATGAAAAGAAAAGTTATGAGAAGTAAAGGCAAATTCACTTCTCAAAATCACTTACCACCTGAAAAGGTTAGAAAAGAAATGCAATGCAATGCAAAATGGGATGAGATGACATGATGAGAAACAAAACCAGAAGCATGTTGATGATGATAATGATGCTATAAGATGATATAAACATGAGACAAGTCATGGAGATGATCATGCAAGTTTATGGATGCATATGAAGCAGGTTAGGAACCATGATCATACATGAAAAGTTATGGAAGGCACATGGCATACAACATGACAAATGCAAGATGCAATGATCATACATGCTTTCTATATGTCTTATGATGTCAAATGAATCACATGGATGCTTAAAATGTCATGGCAAGTCATGTTATGTAAGAGAATGCAAGAAGGATGCAAATGAAAGCCCAAATTAGGGTTTATGAACCAAACATCAAACAAAAACCAAAAACAGAAGCAAACCCTAAGATAAAAAATGGAAAATGCCACTCAAAGGATCCCTAATCTTGTCCTAAACCAAAGTCCAAAGGGGAGGTCTCAACTCTTAACCAATCTCAAGTTATGGTTTTTACAAGCTATTAGGTTTTTTAGGGTTCCTAAACAAAAGAAATGCCAAACAAATTGGAAATGGGGAATCAAACCATGGCCATTTAATCCTAGAAACTACATGCTAAACACAATGCAATGCAAAAAGAATCAATGTCCAACTCTTCATAGATAGGAAGAAATGATTTTTTGAACTTAGGATCAAAATAATGCACAAAAAATGATTTAATTCAATGGAAAATTCTCAAAATGCATCAAGATCCAAAAAGAAATTTGGTTTGAAGGTTGGACAATGTTTCTAAATGTCTTAGAACATTTCATGAATTTTTTGGTGAGTTTTAGATACCTAAAAGTATTTTTAATAAATTAATTTCCATTAATCAATTAAAAATAATCTTTTAAATATTTAAAAATACTTTTTAAATGCTAAAAATAAAATAAAAATATTTTTTGTGTCATAAAAATTATTAAAACTCATGAGAAAAAGTTTCATAATTTTTAAGACATTTTTGCTATTTTAAATAAATTGTAGAAAAGAAATGATATTAAATGAAAAAAATAAAATAGGTAAAATGAAAGTATGTAAAAGGGAAGGCCAGGATTTGATCTGGGCTTGGTCTGGTTGACTGCGCGCCAGATCCAAGGGCCCAGATTCAAATCTGGCTAATTAAACTTATGATTTAATTAAACAGAAATTAAATGGATAATCAGGGATTAGGGCTTCTAATGACTCATCACAGCCATTCATTCACGCGCGGGAGAGGCCATCTAACGATCCACATTCAAACCTCATTAATCACTCAGATTAGGGCTAATGACCTTCAGGCGGCCGGAGAAGACTTCCGGTCATCTTCTCCGGCGAGCCAAAACCCTAGATTCTTCTATAGGTCATCAAACAACAAATTTCTTCCATCAAAATGACCCTCTCACCAATCTAAACCTAAACCCTCATCCTAAATCCATTTATTTTCTCTCACAAGCCTGAATCGAAACAAAATACAAAATACGGGCAAATGTTCAGAAGCTTCATACATGCTGGTTTCTTCACTATTTTCAAAAGTAAGCATACATTCATGATCAGAGGAACACATAGCATCATAAAAGAACTAAAAAACTAGTTTCTGGGAAAAAAGTTCTTCATGTCACCTGAAATGAAGCTTCTCTGTTTATGAGCTCTCTGGACTTTTCTTTTGCGCAAGCTTGCTTCCTTGAACCTCCTGAGGATAGAGTGAAGTTTAGAAAGCTTGGAGAGTGGCTAGCTTGAAAGATTCAGCTCTGGTGTAGCAGAAATGGGGACCTTTGTATGTGGTGTTTCAAGCTGCTTTGAGGGGTGGTTTTTGTTCTAGGGACAATTTATGACTTGTTGGTGAAAGAAAAAATGGATTTTGATGGCTGTGTGTGGAGATTCGAAGAGAAGAAGTTTTGGACAGTTTTGTGATATGCTGAGTTCTGGCCAGCTTCAATGCTCAATGCTTGGCTATATCACCTCCAACTTGTGTGGATAGACTGTGAGGCAGGTTAGTAGGGTGGCTGGGCACTGTGCCAAGAGTATGGGAGCCTTTTGCAAAAAGGTCAAGTTTGTGTCATTGAGAGTATGGGCCATGGCAGCAGCAGGTTCAAGTCTTGTCTTGCTCCAGCTGGAGTTGAGGAGAGCCCTTGGATTGTTTGTAGCTGACTGTAACATGTGGATGACAAGCTATGCTAGCTTTTGCAACTTGACAACTTGTATTTTCTCATGAGTTTATGCTAAGTACATGAAGCAATGCTTGCTGAATTTTGTCACATGATGCCTCAATTGGTCATGGCAATGTTTAGAGATCAGCTAGGGATCACATAATTCCTTGTGGCATGAATTTGCCAAGAATCCTCTTTTTGCATACTTATGAAAATGCTTTAAGGAACTTTGAGAATCAAGGCAAACCATCCAAAATTCCTTGGGCCAAAATTGTTCTTGGGGTCATGTGTGATCATGTAATGCAGCTTTGAAGTCATTTTGAAGTCACTAGAACACTTGGTTCATAAAAATGCAAGTTTTCCTTTTAGTGCATAACTTGAAAATTAATGATTTTTGCCAACTTTGTCACACCATAACTTTTGATCCAAGAAGAATTTGATCATGTTCTTGTACTTTTTGAAAAGGGAAAGATGTAATCTACAACTTTCATGACCAAAGTTTTTCCATTTGAAGCATTTTTGGATCAAGAATCAAGGCTTGAAAAATGACCTAAAATGAAGCATTCTTGAAAAGTCAACTATGCCCAAAAAGTCAACATTTGCAAAAACTCCAAATTCTTGATTTTTGTGGACTTCAACCTTCTTCCATGATCAAATAAAGATCATATACACTCAAAATGATGAAGATCACCCATTGGTTGGGTCACTGGGGGCCTCAGATGCCCTGATTTTACACTGACTTGTCCAGAAAGTCAACTCTTGATCAGATGACTTCCCCCTGGAATTTCTTCATGAAAATTGATATGCATACTCCCTACACCATATAGAGACCAATGGAAACAAGAATGACCAAAAAAATTGGAGTTATGGCCTCTGAAACCAAAACCCTAATTTTAGGTCAATTGTGCAGTCTATCCTGGCTCTGCTTCCATGCAAACCTCAATTCTTGTGATTCTTTTGAAATCTTGACTTTGGGAGGATGGAATATGATACAAGAACACATATGGATCCCTTTGAAGTGATTGGTTGCCTTTGGAGTGGCTCAGGAAGCTCTTGGATTGCTCAGATCACAAACCCTAGATGCAGGTGACTTATAAACTATGCAGTGAATAAAAAATGAGATATGAGATGATATGATTGTGTTTTATGCATATGAAATGATCACAAGACATGGTGTGAATGGGTGAGGGCAAATTTGGGGTGTTTACAGCTGCCCCTATTCAAACATGAGTTAGCTGTGCAGGATGTAAGCAACGACTTAACAGGCAAACAAGATAACTTGTGGTGGAATACCAAAGACAGTCCAAAATTTGCACTCACAGAATGAAGAAGAAAAGGGATATAGATTGTAAATGGAAAATAAAGTATATTGTAAAGTGTGGGCGACGGAGGACGACCGTCGAGCAGAGGACGACTGCTGGGTAAAGAGCAATGACGGGGACGGCCGACATGCTGAGAAAAGTGCCGAAAGTAAAACAATGACGGGGACGGCCGACATGCTGGGGATAAAAGGTAAAGCTAAGACGGGGACGACCGACTAGCTGGGGAAAATGAAATATATGATGGGGACGGCCATCACGATAAAACTGTAAAAATCTCTGGGGGATTGATGAAACATGACGGGGACGGCCATCAAGTTCACAAAGCAAAGTAACCAACGATGGGGACGGCCATCGGGCTAAAAAAGGAAAAGGGACCACGATGGGGACGGCCATCGGGTTAAAGAATAAATGAAATAAACAGATGATGGGGTACGGCCATCAAAGGTGAAGGACAATCACCTAGCAGGGGACGGCTGCTCTGTTGGGGAATAAAAGAATTATGATGGGGACGGCCATCAAAGGTGGAGGACGACCACCTGGCAGGGGACGGCTGCCGAAAATATCAACGATGGGGACGGCCATCGGATAAAAGGTCAACGATGGGGACGGCCATCGGACGAGCATGATGGAGGACGACCATCAAGAGGTGGAGGACGACCACCTAGCAAGGTACGGCTTCTCTCAGGGCTTATCATGACATAGGACGAATGCCAGATAACCAAAATCAACAATGGGGACGGCCATTGGATAAAATGATGAAGGAAAATCATCACGAGGCGGAGGACGACCACCTAGCAGGGGACGGCTGCTAAAATCAACGATGGGGACGGCCATCGGACGAGCATGATGGAGGACGACCATCAAGAAGTGGAGGACGACCACCTAGCAGGGTACGGCTGCTCTGAGGGTTTATCATAACACAGGACGAATGCCAGATAAGAAGGAAAATTTTGTTGGCGATCTACTGGGGATATAGTAAACACGGACGAGTATTTACAACCAAAAAGAAAGTATAAGTGTTTAGATGTTGTGTATAGATTAAAGATGCGGACGAGCATCCTTAAGACTATGATACGGACGAGTATCAGGTAGAAACAAATACCGACACATGTTCAGAGATGATGATACGGACGAGTATCAACTGGTTAACAAGGAACACTGACGAGCGTTGAATCTGAGAGGATTCTTCTGGGGAATAGTAGATACAGGCGAGTATCTATATTCAAGAAGAACAGAAGTATTTGACACAGTGTATGGACTAAAGATGCGGACGAACATCCTTAAGACTATGATACGGACGAGTATCATGTAGAAACAAACATTGGACGCATATTCTGAGATGATGGTACGGACGAGTACCAACTGGTTAACAAAGAACACGAACCAAAGTCGAATCTGTGGGGATGTAACTGGTATATACAAGATACGGACGAGTATCTGTATAAGTATGAGTGGTATGAGTATACATAGATGAGTGTTTATCTGCTGGGGAAGGTGACACGGACGAGTGTCAAAAGGAGAAGAGTATAATAATATCAACAAGTATATGGGTTGTAGAAGTGTAGGCGACTGCGCTGGGGATATGACACAGACGGGTGCCAAGAAAGTGTATATAGGTATATGTGAGGGCAAAGAGGATGTCTTTGGCTTTCTGCTGGGATATAACACGGACGGGTGTCAAATGGAGTATATACTGGTGTTTGTGATTTGTGAGGCAACTGCTTTTGCTGGGACTCTGGTGGGGATTTCTGTACAATGACGGTGAACGGTTATCATTCACAAGTGTTGGTTCATAACATGGCTTATGATTATGCTATGAGTTGGATTTTTGCCGTAATGCTCTGTATTAGACGGAATGCTACGCTCTGAGGGGATAATATGATGCGAATGCTATGATTATGCAAAGAGGCACAGATCTGGGATTCGGATCCCGCTGCTGCAGAGATCCCTGGTTGATCTGTTTGAAAGTGGATATCCCAGCTGGGGGTGTGATCATTGGTAGATCTGATGATATGATATTTGCCCGCTTGGGGATATAGGTCACTGATTGACATATCCTCGTAATATGGGACCCAGCTGGGGTTTGTAGCAGTCTTCTGTTACTCTGTTGTGACTTCTTCATGCGTTGCTCTTCTAGATAGAGGCTGCAGCTCTGTGGGGGGATGATTCCCTGACTTCGTACTCGGCTGAGGGCGAGACGGCAACTCGGCTGGGGAGAAAGAAAGATCCTTGACTCAGTCGGGGATGTAGGCGCCTTCCGTGATGCCTAACAAATCTGATGGAGATAGGTAGTAAATGGCAACTCCATTGGGGAAGCTATGAGAGGCAACTCAGATGGGGAGAGAGCACTTTGGGTGCTAGAAACGAGTGTCGGTTTGCCAGCTTACTGGGATGAGGCCTCATGCCCCAAGTTGCGCTCTGGATACCTGCAATCCTGAAAAAGATAGAGAGACGCACAAGACAATCCCGAGGTATCCCTTACTGGATTCCGTCATAGGAGTTTAAATATTTCTGAGAGTAAGCAAAATTTCCTGCAAGCATGTTTTTATTTTCTTAGAGAGAAACATTTGTACTCGTGCAATCAGTTTTTTAGAGACATCAGACATTCTTTGCAAAATAAAATGTACAAAACAAAACATGACTGAAAAGCCTGATTTTATTAATTCATGTGCCCTGAATCGGCAAGATACAGTCGAAGGAACATATCCCCTGAAATGAGGAGATTGTTACAAATTGAGAAACAAAGTGTTGGCAGTGTTGATGACGCTTTAAGGAGCTTCCTCTTCTGCTATGACTCGTATGACAATGACGTTCTTCTCGTCTTGCTTTCTGAAGAAGGCTGATTCTGATTGAAGCTTGATTCTGTTGAAGCTTTCCAAGTTGTGAGTAATACAGACGAATTCAGAATGCAGTTGTTCGCTCATTCCCTTATTTTGCATGGATCGCCCTTTCGGGTTTTCAATCCATCGGGATACCCATTTTTGCCTGAGCTGTCCAATGCGGCTTTTCAACTCAGCGGGTGTACATTTTTCATTTATTTTCCCTTATTTTTGCCCGAGTCTTTTATTCTGTTTTTGACTCGCCGGGATGCCCTATTTTTGCCTGGACTTACATTCTGTTTTTGTGTCCAGCGGGTCCTTTTTATGCGAAGTATTTTTTAACTGCATCTGAATTCACAGGGGACGGGAAGTCTTCACCATCCATGGTACTGAGCATCAGTGCTCCACCAGAGAAAACTTTCTTTACCACGAATGGTCCTTCATAATTTGGAGTCCACTTGCCCCTGTGGTCTGTATGAGGAGGGAGGATTCTCTTCAGCACAAGATCTCCTACTTGGTACTCTCGGTGCCTGACTTTCTGATCGAAAGCTTTCTTCATTCTCTTTTGATACAACTGTCCATGACAGATTGCAGCCAATCTCTTTTCTTCAATTAGACTCAGTTGCTCGTATCGGGCCCGAACCCATTCTGCTTCACTCAGTTTGACATCCATCAGTACACGTAAAGAGGGTAATTCAACTTCAACTGGTAGGACTGCTTCCATACCATACACAAGTTGATACGGTGTTGCCCCAGTGGATGTCCTGATTGACGTGCGGTACCCATGCAAGGCGAACGGTAGCATTTCATGCCAGTCTTTGTAGGTGACTACCATCTTCTGCACAATCTTCTTAATATTCTTGTTTGCCGCCTCAACAGCGCCATTCATTTTTGGCCTGTAAGGAGAAGAATTGTGATGTTGAATCTTGAAGTCCCGGCACAGTTCTGCCATCATTTTATTGTTTAGATTGGAACCATTATCAGTAATGATTCGCTCGGGAACTCCATATCGACAGATGATATCTCTTTTCAGAAATCTGGCTACCACTTGTCTTGTGACGTTTGCATATGAGGCTGCTTCAACCCACTTGGTGAAATAGTCAATGGCGACCAAGATGAATCTGTGGCCATTTGAAGCAGTCGGCTCAATCTTGCCAATCATATCAATGCCCCACATGGCAAAGGGCCATGGTGAAGACATGATGTTCAAGGGATTGGGAGGCACATGCACCTTATCTGCATAGATCTGGCATTTGTGGCATTTTCTGGCATAGGCACAACAGTCTGCATCCATTGTGATCCAGTAATAACCTGACCTTAGCAACTTCTTAGCCATGGCATGCCCTCCGGCATGGGTACCAAAGGATCCTTCGTGCACTTCATGCATCAATAAATCTGCTTCTGTCTTGTCAACACATCGGAGGAGTACCATATCAAAGTTCCTTTTATATAAAGACCCATCAGTGTTCAAGAAGAAACTACCAGCAAGCCTTCTCAAAGTCTTCTTATCATTGGAAGATGCCCCAGGTGGGTATGTTTGATCCTCCAAGAAGCACTTAATGTCGTGGAACCAAGGCTTATCATCTTTAACAATATCTGCTGCGAATACATATGTTGGTCTGTCAAGTCTGGACACCGAAATCTGAGGTACAAAGTTAGCAGCTTGAACTTTGATCATGGACGAAATGGTAGCCAAGGCATCTGCAAACTGATTCTCGTCCCGAGGGATATACTCAAGCTTGACTGTTGTGAAGAACGTCAATAACCTTCTTGTATAATCCCTGTAAGGTATCAGATGATCCTGGTGTGTATACCATTTGCCGTTGGTCTGATTGATTACCAGAGCTGAATCTCCGAATACAGTCAACGTCTTGATCCTGAGGTTAATGGCTTCCTCAAGACCCATAATGCAAGCTTCGTATTCAGCTTCGTTGTTAGTGCAGTTGAAAGTGAGTTTTGCCGAGAAAGGCATGTGAACTCCTTTGGGTGTAATGAGCACTGCACCAACACCACGACCATTCATGTTAACAGCCCCATCAAACATCATAGTCCATTCTTCTTCCGGGTCGGGCCCTTCAGTGTGAATAGGCTCTTCATGATCTCTTGCTTTAATGAACATGATATCTTCATCAGGGAAGTCAAACCTCATAGGCTGGTAATCATCAATGGGTTGCTCAGCAAGATATTCAGACAATACACTGCCTTTGATGGCTTTCTGAGAAGTGTACTGGATGTCGTATTCTGTAAGAATCATTTGCCATCTTGCAACCCGTCCGGTAAGCGCTGGCTTCTCAAATATGTACTTGACTGGG
Organism: Lathyrus aphaca; assembly: GCA_963966055.1. Lineage (NCBI taxonomy): Eukaryota > Viridiplantae > Streptophyta > Magnoliopsida > Fabales > Fabaceae > Lathyrus > Lathyrus aphaca. The sequence continues at coordinate 504,120,775 of OZ014523.1, forward strand.
TCCATCTTTGAGATCAGTAAGGTAGTGTGGGTCAACATATACTGCCTTAGTCGGCGAGCAGCCCACGCTAAAGCACAACAAGTTTTCTCGAGCAGTGAATAACGTTGTTCACAGTCGGTACACTTTTTGCTTAGGTAGTATATTGCATACTCTTTTCGACCAGACTCGTCATGCTGGCCCAGCACACACCCCATTGACTCTTCTAATACTGTCAAGTACATGATTAGAGGTCTTCCTTCAACTGGAGGCATAAGGATTGGAGGTTCTTGCAGATACTCCTTGATCTTGTCAAAAGCCCTTTGGTAGTCTTCGTTCCACCTGACTGTCTGTTCTTTCCTTAGCAGTTTGAACAAGGGTTCACAGGTTGCTGTAAGGTGAGATATGAACCGTGAAATGTAGTTCAATCGACCCAAGAACCCTCGAACTTCTTTCTCTGTTTTCGGTGCAGGCATCTCTTGGATGGCTTTGACTTTATCAGGGTCAACTTCAATCCCTTTCTCACTTACAATAAATCCCAGCAGCTTACCGGATCGCACCCCGAATGTGCATTTGTTGGGGTTCAGCTTCAGTTGATACTTCCTCAGACGCTTGAACAATTTGAGCAAATTTACCAGATGGTCTTCTTCAGTAAGGGACTTGGCAATCATATCATCCACATAACACTCGATTTCTTTATGAATCATATCATGGAATAATGTTACCATAGCCCGTTGATATGTCGCACCGGCATTCTTGAGCCCAAATGGCATTACTTTGTAGCAGAATGTGCCCCAGGGTGTGATGAAAGTTGTCTTATCCATGTCTTCAGGTGACATCTTGATCTGGTTGTATCCTGAAAATCCGTCCATGAAGGAAAATACCGAGAACTGAGCCGTATTATCCACCAATACATCAATGTGAGGTAAAGGGAAATCATCTTTCGGGCTGGCTCTGTTCAGATCCCGGTAATCCACACACATTCTTACTTTGCCGTCCTTCTTAGGCACAGGTACAATATTAGCAACCCACGGCGGGTAACTAGTTACAGCAAGGAACCCGACGTCCCATTGCTTTTGTACCTCCTCCTTGATTTTCATAGCCATGTCGGGACGAGTACGGCGCAGCTTTTGTTTAACCGGCGGGCATTCCTCTCTCAAAGGCAGCTTGTGCACAACAATGTCGGTATCCAACCCTGGCATATCTTGATAAGACCAAGCAAACACGTCCACATACTCTTGAAGCAGGTCAATCAGTTGTCTCTTCACTGAGTCTTGCAGGCAGGCCCCGATTTTAACCTCTTTCACGTCTTCATCTGTACCAAGATTGATCACTTCAACCTCCTCCTGGTGAGGAGTAATAACCTTTTCCTCTTGCCTTAACAACCTGGCTAGCTCTTCAGGAAGCTCATACTCTTCTTCAACCCCTTCATCAGCTTGATTGATTGGATTGTCAAAGTCATACGAAGTCACAGCCGTGCTGTTGTCGGTGCTGTCTGGAAGGCACTCTCTGCAAGGGTTCAGTTTGTTCATTTTAGTGATTTGATTTTAATCTTGCTTAGAAAAGTGAAATAAAGTTGTCATTTTGAAAACACTGCCATTTATTTTTTTGTACAAAAAGAAAAATAGAAAAATAGTGAGCGGAAAAGAAAAAGACTCGTTTGCAAAAAGATGTCTGATATTTCATTAATTGATCTTGTTTGCACAAAAAGTACAGATGGCCCGATTACAAAATGAGTCTTGTCATCTTGGGCAAGATGCAAGACTTTGATGCATGCTTATAAAAATACAGGAAATAATAATTACTCTGCATGAGTAACTCTTATAATTTCCTGGGAAGACCAGTTCGAGATACTGCTCCCCGGGATCTTTGGACGAATCCAGCTTTCCAGGTTGCGTTCCTCTTCCAGCTCGTCTTCCAGACAGTTGATAGCATCAGGGGTAAGCATCCCCCCACTCACAAAATTGGGCTCTTTCGCAGCCGCTGCTTGATCTTGTTGAGTTGGTTTGTAACCCAACCCAAATCTGTCTTCTTTCTTCTCCATCGATAGCAGTTTGCCCCAGCCTTGAGCGGTTCCTTCCTCAACAACCTTCCGGGCTTGTTGGTATAATGACATTGGAGTACCAGATACAGCAGATGTCTCATTCACATTCAAGGCTTCAAACCCCTGGCTCATTGTTTCATGGATCTCCCCATCCATCTCAATGTACTTATAGGTTGCCAGGTGGCTGACAAAAATGTCCTCTTCTCCACAGATTGTAACGATTTGACCCTCCCACTCATATTTTAACTTCTGGTGAAGGGTAGAGGTCACGGCGCCAGCGGCGTGAATCCATGGCCTACCCAATAAACAGCTGTAGGCGGGCTGTATATCCATCATGTAGAAGATAGTTTTAAAGGTCTGTGGGCCAATCGTTATGGGCAACTCAATCTCTCCCAGAACCGATCTCTTTGAGCCATCAAAGGCTCTCACCACCAGGTTGCTGGGTCTCAATGCCAATCCATCATATTCTAGCTTCACCAGGTGTCGCTCCCGGGATATTCATCCTAGTACAAACGCGAAAGTGGCGCGGAAAGGTTAGAGTCGCCAGCCAGACATTTTTATCCCAAAGGAATGGGAAAGGTAATGTTGCACAAACCTGAGGAAGAAGGAAAGGACAAGGCCTTGCGAACCAAAGATCTGAGTTCGGGAGTCGGTTACGAATTGAGAAGGTATTAGCACCCCAATCCGTCCGTCGTACCCGACGGGATCCACGCTTGCTTATTTGTTTCAAAGGGTGAGAAATAAAGAATGCTGCCGAATAAAACTGCTACTGGAACTGGAATGAGAAATGAGAAAAGAACTGAAATAAGAAAAAGAGAATAAAAGGGGAAATGTAGGGAAAATAAAGAATGTGCTCGAACGGGCCCTACCCCGCTGCCTACGTACCTCATCGGGATAATAAGGATCAGAGTCGACGTAGTTCGCCTAACCTAGGCGGGAACTATTTGTTTGTGTTTTTTACAGCTGGAACTGCGTATGTCTATGCTCAGGTGTTGCAGGCTCGTCTGGTACGAGTGCGTTAACCGTCTTGCATGCGAGACAAGTCGCCGCGAGTTCGCGTTGTGATTGAATGAGATGAGAAAAGAAGTTCCCGCAGGATAGTCGGTTATTGTTTGTTTTTGTCTTTTATGAGTTTTGTATGAATTTGGCACAAGGAAGTGAATTCAAACTCTTTTCCATGGAATGTACACTTGACTCTACATTCCAAGATGGAATAATAGAACAAGCATACCCAGCAAGGAGAATTTATCCAAGACTGGTTTCCTAGGATTAGGGTTTAAGTTCACTAGCTTGTTGAACTTTATTAAGTGTTTTTGTTGCTTTTGTGAAGAAGTGTCTTTTAAGTTTTTCTTTGTGAACAATTCCTTGATGAGACTTGTGCATCATGATAAACAAGCTTACACCACTCCAAGATGGAATGAATGCAAGTGTTTCATGGAATAAGGCTATACACAAGGAATCCTTCCATTTATTTATTAAATGTTTTTTTGGATTTTGTTTGAAGATGAGAAGAGAATGACTCAAATTGCAAAAAGGGACAAAAACTAAGGGGAACTAAGACACAACCCTAAGTTAATTGTATTTACAAAAGGGAGATCCTATGGTTAATGAGGTTTTCTAATCCTAATGAGAAAAAGGAAAAGAAAAGGAACAAAAAAGGATGCAACTTACTTCCTAAGGAAGATAAGTTGGTCCTAACAATGGGGAATCCTACCAATCACAAACATGGAAGGAAAAATGAATTAAAAAGCCTAAAAGAAATGCATAAAAAATAAAGGATAAAGTGGAGTAAACTTACCTCAATCTTCCCCACTACAAAACAAGTGGTTAGTGCCCATTTTTTATTACAAAGAATAAGGCAAACACACGCTAATTAAATCCTAATTAAACTTGGACCTAAACTAGACCCTACTTTGATCCTAAAGGAACTAGAAAAACTAGGACAAAAACATACAGCACCTATTACAGCCCCTATTACACTAACAGCCATGAAAACAATGCAAGACACCAACCAGCTTTTTACAGCCAGCATGCAATCATGAAAAAGTAGGTGCAAAAGGTCAAATGCAGCATGCACACATAACAAACAGCCCACATTTTACAGCACTTATACAAAACAACAGCTATGAAATGCAAAATCCAGAATTGCTTATTTTTATTTTTTAATGCACAAACTCAATGCAAAAATCACTAATCTCATCATGAACATGTATTTGAACTTAAATCAACATATACCAATGCAAGAACATGAACATTATCGAATGATTATGCAAGCATGCATCTCATGAATTATGCAACAAGTATGCAAAATATGGCACATGAACATGGCATATGAACATGATGATTATTGATTATGAACATGCAACATGATAGCTCAACAAACATGCTAAACTCAATGCAAAATTCAGAAGTGAATTGATATGGATGATGTGATCAAATATGCAACAAAATAACACCAAATGCACATTCACATGATTATGCAAAATGCAACATACATCAACATAATGAAATGCAAAAATGATTTAATGCAATGCAAACATAAAAAAAACCAGAATGCAACATGATTATTACATACCTAATGATATATGAACATAGCAACAAAATGCAAGAAATCAAAGTATGCACAAAGAAACACACAAAAACCGCATAAAACGCAACATAAACGGAATCGTGTCGAAACGACTCGAAATGGGGGAACTAGCTACTGGAAATGGACTCAAAAATTCCCTAAAATCACTACCTAAACATACATGAACATGAGAGGCACTAGGACTTAGGGATGAGCAATCAAAGAAACCAAAAACACAAAAATCATCAGCGTTAACCGGTTAACCATATAGGTTAACCGGTTAACAGACCCAAAACAGAAGCAATTTGGCCAAAAACGCATGTGTTAACCGGTTAACCACATGCGTTAACCGGTTAACACTGCACAGATTTGAAAAAAAGCTTTTAAAATAAGTGCTTTTGGCCACCAACTCACTTCTTGGGATCCCTAACCTACCTAGGAACATGCTAACACTAATTTCTACTTATTCGGAGCTTATCTACATATGATAAAACCTATATCTATTAACACATTAAAAATACTAATTCAACAAAAATCACAAAATGCAAACAACACATAATCGAACGGAATTAATTCAAACAAAGCGAAAAGCACTTAAAGAATGCCGAAACGGCGAGATGAAGAGAATAACTTAAAGAAGAAGTGATTAAGATCACCAACCTACGAAGCGGAGGATTGCTTCGGTGATTGTTGCAAGTATCGAAGCTTGAATCGAAGAGAAAACCGAAAACCGAAAACCGCAAAATAAATGCGTTCTTGAGCTTGAATCTTCGTGTGCTTCCGATAAGTTGATAATCTTCACAAAATTCAGTAGCTTCTTCTTCTATGATCCACAATTAATGGAGGTTGAGGCTTAAGCTTCAAGATCTTCAAGTTTCAATGTGAAACTTGAAGAGCTTATGTGAAAAAGCTATGGTGAAAGGGAGAGGAAAAGTGAGAGAGAAAAAGTGCTTCTCAAAGAGTGAAATTAGAAAAAAATGGTGGGAACCCTCTTGGTTTGGATGAAAATGACTTAAATAGGGCTTAGGCTTGGAGCTAGGTTTGGGTTTGGGGCCCAAAAATTAGGTTTGGGATCCAAAAATTAGGTTTGGAAGTTAGTTAGGGTTAGGGTTGGATAAAGGGAATATTCCTTGGAATATTCCTTGGAACACTCTAGAAGATGGTGGAAGGTGGTGGAAGTTTCCAAGGGAAATGGAGTGGAATTGGAGTGGAAAAATGAGATGGAAAGAATGAAAGGAAGTGTGGAAAGAAAGTGGAAGGAAAGGTGGAGGGAAATGCAAAACCAACTAACTTTCAAATGATTTTCTTTGATTTTTTTCATGATTCCTCCATCGTTTCTTGACCAAATATGAACCATAGGATCATTGTAACCCTAATTTCACGATCTCGATCTTAAAAGTCCGGAGTCGACCCTTTTTACCTAGCCCGATTGCCTTTTCTCCAATTCCTCGATTTTCCGTCGTCCGGCCAGTCGAACCCCTTCCAAAATGAATTTGTGGACGAGATTTGAACCCTAGGCACTTGACATCATATATAAGTCAAAGAAATCCACTTCGACTCAAGAATTTATGCGGAAACCCCGTAGAAATGAAACCCTAATTCGGCTCTTTTCCCTCAAGAAGTACTGCACTGCTTGCCTCCTTCAATCAAACCAAAACTTTCCATGACTTGTGGCTTCAAGTGAAGACTTGTGGGATATTGTGAATCCTTTGCACAAGGTTGAGAAGCTTTGTGGCCCTTCGGTAGCCTCTTCATAACTTTCGGTTGCTCCGATCATTGATCACATACCCACGCCTCGGCTATGCTATATATGATGCAATGTTTTTGGTTATTTTATGAATCTATATATGCAAAAATGCTATGCAAAATGTTGAGGAAATGAGAGGGCAAATTTTGAGGTATTACAGCTGCCCCTATTCAATCAACTGCAGACCTGAACGGATAATTGCAACAGCTTTTAGACGTTCAAGGTATGGAGTGATTGAATACTCGAATAAAACCTGAAAATTTACACCCTGAGGGTAATGGAAACGCCATCTGCCCATTTATTTATTTATGTATTTTTTTGGTTTTGACCTCTGAATAGGCAGCGAAAATAGAACCAGGTGGAAATATGCTGGGAAGAATGCCATCCTCGAATGACAAATCAAAAGATCCTCGGATCTAACACGAAACCATCCTCGAATGGAGACGCAAAGGTATACCAGCCTCGACTGATAACCAAACACAAAGCTGACCTCAGATAGACTTTGCAAAAGAGACAAACTGACCTCAATCAATAAGCTCAAAATGTGAACTACTATCCTCGAATAATAGCCACAACAACAAGACCAACCGCAGAAGGACTTGAAGAAAAGAAATGCCATCCTCGAATGACAAATCAAAAGACCCTCGGATCTAACACGAAACCATCCTCGAATGGAGACGCAAAGGTATACCAGCCTCGACTGATAACCAGACACAAAGCTGACCTCAGACAGACTTTGCAAAAGAGACAAACTGACCTCAATCAATAAGCTCAAAATGTGAACTACTATCCTCGAATAATAGCCACAACAACAAGACCAACCGCAGAAGGACTTGAAGAAAAGAAATGCCATCCTCGAATGACAAATCAAAAGACCCTCGGATCTAACACGAAGCCATCCTCGAATGGAGACGCAAAGGTATACCAGCCTCGACTGATAACCAGACACAAAGCTGACCTCAGACAGACTTTGCAAAAGAGACAAACTGACCTCGATCAATAAGCTCAAAATGTGAACTACTATCCTCGAATAATAGCCACAACAACAAGACCAACCGCAGAAGGACTTGAAGAAAAGAAATGCCATCCTCGAATGACAAATCAAAAGATCCTCGGATCTAACACGAAACCATCCTCGAATGGAGACGCAAAGGTATACCAGCCTCGACTGATAACCAAACACAAAGCTGACCTCAGACAGACTTTGCAAAAGAGACAAACTGACCTCGATCAATAAGCTCAAAAAGTGAACTACTATCCTCGAATAATAGCCACAACAACAAGACCAACCTCGGAAGGACTTGAAGAAAAGAAATGCCATCCTCGAATGACAAATCAAAAGATCCTCGGATCTAACACGAAACCAACCTCGAATGGAGACGCAAAGGTATACCAGCCTCGACTGATAACCAGACACAAAGCTGACCTCAGACAGACTTTGCAAAAGAGACAAACTGACCTCGATCAATAAGCTCAAAATGTGAACTACTATCCTCGAATAATAGCCACAACAACAAGACCAACCGCAGAAGGACTTGAAGAAAAGAAATGCCATCCTCGAATGACAAATCAAAAGATCCTCGGATCTAACACGAAACCATCCTCGAATGGAGACGCAAAGGTATACCAGCCTCGACTGATAACCAAACACAAAGCTGACCTCAGACAGACTTTGCAAAAGAGACAAACTGACCTCGATCAATAAGCTCAAAAAGTGAACTACTATCCTCGAATAATAGCCACAACAACAAGACCAACCTCGGAAGGACTTGAAGAAAAGAAATGCCATCCTCGAATGACAAATCAAAAGATCCTCGGATCTAACACGAAACCAACCTCGAATGGAGACGCAAAGGTATACCAGCCTCGACTGATAACCAAACACCAAGAAAAGAAAATAGGACGAGATGGAACGGGACCATTGTACTTAAATGATAACCCGAAACATGACTGTTGTACTGAAACGGAGACATGAGGAAATGAGATTGTTGTACGGAAACAATACTCAAAGACGAGACCATTGTACTTAAATGGAGACTCGGAAAGAATAGGATCGTTGTACTTAAACGAAGCCCAAGCAAACAGGATCATTGTACTTAAATGATAACCTGAGACGCGACCGTTGTACTGAAACGGAGACGCGAAAGGAAATGAGACTGTTGTAATGAAACAAGACTCAAAGACGAGACCATTGTACTTAAATGGAAACTCGAAAGGAACGGGATCGTTGTACTTAAACGAGAGCCCAAGACGCAACCGTTGTACTGAAACGGAGACGCGAAAAAATGAGACTGTTGTACTGAAACAAGACTCAACTGGGGAAAACAACAAGACTTGGTAGAAATAACCACCTTGGGAAACGAAGTTGCATTCTGTGGGGAGCACTTCAATCTGATTGGAGATGTAACGGGTCTTATGTAATATACCTCAAAACTGGCCCATGCCGGTATGCATATGTTTGAATTTATGGCGTAATGCTCCATGACGATGGAAATGCTACGCTTTGGAAGATGCAGACGCAATGATGATTATGCGAATGACAATGCAAAGAAGATCTCCTGATAAGGAGACTGCAGGTAATTTGGCGACTTCACTGGGGAGGAGCGATGATCACTGCATTGATCTGGCCCATCCTGACGAGGAGGAAATAACTCTGCGGGGAAAGTTGTTAATAATTCACCAGCTCTGAATAGCCGCCATTGCCAAAAATAAATTGGACTTTGAGATTGGAGCGCCAAGACCCTGCTGGAGGTGGACCATTCTTGAACTCTGATGGGGAAGTGAGGACTTCCTGGGAACCAAAGGCATGACACTGCTGAGGAAGCAACTGCTGGGGAGGCAAAACACTCTTTACGCTGTTAAGAATTGCCCCTGTCTGCACGGAGACTTCTGCTTGGGAATTGCACCCACTCTCTGCTGTCTGGCAAGGTGACCTTTCCATTTGCACATGGCTGGGGATGATTGGAGACACCCTAGGAGATATTTGTTTCTGCTCAAACAAAAGGGAATGCCCATCCTGGATAGTGATCTTTAGCTATGTTAGCAACACCAGTACCTGTACCTGCATGAACACAATCGATAGTACCTGCAACATAGCGAATCAGTTTGGGACCTGCTTGCCCCAGGCTCATAGCACGAATCATTGTCTAGGTATCTCAGCACCCTTTCAGAGTTGAATTAAATGTTTCTATTCTCCTGCACGAGTTAGAAAAGCATTCAAATGTTCATAACACAATGCAAGTCACCATTTGCTAGACGTTTTCGCAAACAATCAATGCTAGATGAAAAAAAACAAACAGTTAAAATGGTCAATTGACTGAAGTTGAATTTTTATTGATTTGGAAAGGTAGCCCTGAATAGGCAATACAAAGGAAGCGGTTCCCTGGAATGAGGGAACAACTAAAAGAAAAACAAACTATCCTATTGGCAATGTGAAAAATGAATCCCATCAAGTATCAACCCGGTTATGACTCGTATGTCTTCAAGACGCTCCGCTCTTCTGCCTCTTGAGAAAAAGTAAGTGAACTGATCTTCAACCTTTAGGATAGCCTCAACTGCAGGTAGGTCATGGATCTCGCAGATCGCAGTCGTTCGTGTTAATCCCTCTTTTGCGTGGATCGCCCTTTCGGGTTTTCAATCCACCGGGATACCCTTTTTTGCCTGAGTTGTCCGATGTGGCTTTTCAACTCAGCGGGTGTACATTTTTTTCGATATTTCCCTAACTTTTGCCCGAGCCTTTTATTCTGTTTTTGGCTCGCCGGGATGCCCATTTTTGCCTGGATCTTTATTCTGTTTTTATCCAGCGGGTCCTTTTTACACGAAGTATTTTCTTACTGCGTCTGCGTTGACAGGGGATGGAAAGTCTTCTCCGTCCATGGTTGTCAGCATTAAGGCTCCGCCTGAGAAAACCCTTTTAACCACGAACGGTCCTTCATAATTGGGTGTCCACTTGCCCCTGTGATCGTTGAGAGGAGGAAGAATCCTTTTCAGCACTAGGTCTCCTGGCATGTACCTCTGTGGTCGCACCTTCTTGTCGAAAGCTTGCTTCATTCGTCGTTGATACAACTGTCCATGGCATACAGCTGCTAGGCGCTTTTCTTCAATGAGACTCAACTGATTATATCTGGATCGGAGCCATTCAGCTTCATCTAGCTTGATGTCCATCATCAGCCTCAAGGAGGGGATTTCCACCTCGATCGGTAGAACTGCTTCCATACCATACACCAGTGAGAATGGAGTTGCCCCAGTAGAAGTGCGTACTGATGTTCTATACCCATGCAATGCGAATGGTAACATCTCGTGCCAGTCTTTGTACGTTACAACCATCTTCTGAACAATCTTTTTGATGTTTTTATTAGCCGCCTCGACGGCGCCATTCATCCTAGGACGATATGGAGAAGAGTTGTGATGTTCTATTTTGAAGTCTCGACACAAGTCAGCCATCATCTTGTTGTTGAGATTAGAACCATTATCAGTAATGATCCTTTCAGGGACTCCATACCGGCAGATGATGTCCCGTTTAATAAATCGAGCGACCACTTGTTTGGTGACATTAGCATAGGAAGCAGCTTCGACCCACTTCGTGAAATAATCAATAGCAACCAGGATGAAGCGATGTCCATTAGAAGCTGTTGGCTCAATCTTTCCAATCATATCGATGCCCCACATAGCGAATGGCCACGGTGAAGACATGACACTCAGCGGATTCGGAGGCACATGGACCTTGTCGGCATAAATTTGACACTTATGGCATTTACGGGAATATTTGCAACAATCAGATTCCATGGTAATCCAATAGTATCCCGATCTCAATAATTTCTTGGCCATGGCATGACCTCCAGCATGGGTACCAAAGGAGCCTTCATGAACCTCCTGCATTAACAGGTCTGCCTCGTGTCTGTCTACACATCTAAGCAGCACCATGTCAAAGTTCCGTTTGTACAACACACCATCCTGATTCAAGAAGAAACCTCCCGCCAGTCTTCTAAGAGTTTTCTTATCTTTACTGGATGCCCCAGCCGGGTATTCTTGAGCTTTCAGGAATTGTTTGATGTCGTGGTACCAAGGCTTGTCATCTTCACCATCACCGACTGCGAAGACATAAGCCGGTCTTTCAAGACGAGAGATCGAAATTCGAGGCACGAAATTCTCTCGGCATACTTTAATCATGGATGATAAAGTCGCGAGAGCATCGGCGAACTGGTTTTCGTCTCTAGGAACATAGCTCAGCTTTACTTTGGTAAAGAAGGTTAACAGCCTCCTGACGTAATCTCGGTAAGGAATCAAACGAGCTTGATGAACTAGCCATTTGCCATTGACTTGATTTACTACCAAAGCAGAATCTCCGAAGATCTCAAGGTTCTTGACTCGCAAGTCTATGGCCTCTTCGATCCCCATGATGCAAGCTTCATACTCTGCTTCGTTGTTAGTACACTCGAAGGTCAACCGAGCAGCGAGAGGTGTGTGGACTCCTTCTGGTGAGATAATAACAGCACCGACTCCACTCCCATTCATGTTTACAGCTCCGTCAAACATCAACTTCCATCTGGATTCAGGGTCAGGCCCCTCCTCCGGAAGTGGTTCTTCATGGTCTTTCGACTTGAGGAACATGATGTCCTCATCCGGGAACTCAAACCTCATGGGTTGATAATCATCAATCGGCTGCTGGGCCAAGTATTCTGACAACACACTCCCCTTGATTGCTTTTTGTGAAGTGTATTGTATGTCATACTCCGTGAGTATCATCTGCCAACGGGCCACTCTTCCTGTCAAAGCCGGCTTCTCAAAGATGTATTTTACAGGATCCATCTTGGAAATTAGGAGGGTAGTGTGAGTCAGCATGTACTGTCTTAGTCGGCGAGCAGCCCATGCCAAAGCGCAGCAAGTTTTCTCGAGTAGTGAGTATCGTGTCTCACAATCGGTAAACTTTTTGCTAAGGTAATAAATGGCATGCTCTTTTCGACCAGACTCGTCCTGCTGACCCAGTACACATCCCATCGATCCTTCCAGCACAGTGAGATACATGATCAAAGGCCTCCCTGGCACTGGAGGCATAAGAATTGGTGGTTCCAACAAGTACTCTTTGATTCGGTCGAAGGCCCGCTGACAGTCTTCATTCCATTTAATGGCCTGATTCTTCCTCAGAAGCTTGAAGATGGGCTCGCATGTGGCCGTTAGGTGAGAAATAAACCGTGCAATGTAGTTTAGTCTCCCTAAGAAGCCACGCACTTGCTTTTCAGTCTTCGGCTCAGGCATTTCCTGGATTGCTTTCACTTTGGCCGGATCGACCTCAATTCCTCGTTCACTAACGATGAAGCCGAGCAACTTGCCAGAACGAACCCCGAAGGTGCATTTATTCGGATTTAACCTCAGTCTGAACTTTCGAAGCCTATCAAACAATTTTGCTAGGTTGACCAAGTGTTCTTCTTCCGTCTGGGACTTTGCTATCATGTCATCAACATAAACCTCAATTTCATGATGGATCATGTCGTGAAACAACGTCACCATTGCCCGTTGGTAGGTAGCTCCTGCATTCTTTAAACCAAACGGCATGACCTTGTAACAAAAGGTGCCCCAAGGAGTGATGAAAGTTGTCTTTTCCATATCCTCGGGAGCCATCTTAATTTGATTATAGCCTGAGAATCCATCCATGAAGGAGAACACGGAAAACTGAGCAGTATTATCGACAAGTACATCTATGTGAGGTAGAGGGAAATCATCTTTGGGGCTAGCCTTATTCAAATCCCTGTAATCCACACACATTCTGACTTTGCCATCTTTCTTAGGAACCGGCACAATGTTAGCAACCCATGGAGGATAACTAGTCACGGCCAAGAAGCCAGCATCAAATTGTTTTTGCACTTCTTCTTTTATTTTGATTGCCATGTCTGGACGCGTGCGCCTCAACTTCTGCTTTACCGGAGGACAACCTTCTCTGAGGGGTAGCTTGTGTACCACGATGTCAGTGTCTAAACCAGGCATATCTTGGTAGGACCATGCGAAGACGTCAACGTATTCTCGAAGCATAGTCATCAAACGAGTCTTGACAGATTCTTCTAACGCAGCCCCGATCTTGACTTCTTTCTTGTCCTCTTCAGTACCCAAGTTTATCACCTCAACATCTTCCTCATGCGGCTGAATCATCTTCTCTTCCTGCTTGAGCAGTCTGGCCGATTCTTCGGGTAAATCACAATCCTCTTCACCTTCCTCATCGGCTTGATAAATTGGATTGTCGAAGTCATACTTAGCCATAACAGGGTCGTCATTGATAAGATCTGGTGACGAGCACCTGCATGAATGATGATTCATGCAAGGCTTTAGCAACAACTTGAGAAAATGGGAAACATTGCCATTTTTAAAACTTTTCTTTCTTTTTGAAAAACAAAGGTAAAAACGACAGACAGGGAACAACATGAATGAATGCGGAACGTCAATTTTACTGATGATTGTGTTAATGAACAAATGAACCCTTACAAAGAGACACTATGCCCCGGGGTAAGACATAGTGCTTTAGTACAGGAAAAATAGAAACAAAACAATATTACTCTTTGAAGGAAGTGACCGAAATAAGCCTTTCCGAGGTCCAGTTGCTAAGTTGAGTTCCTGGAGCGGCAGGCCTGATCCATTCATCTAAGTCACAATCACTATCGACGATGTCATCCTGTACGGCACTGATGTTCTCGTAGTTTACCATTCCCGCACTTGTGAAAGTGACCGGGCTTTGACAACCTTTTGCACCTGTTTCAGACGAAGATCCTCCAGGGTGATAGCCAATCCCGAACATGTCTTTCTTCTCTGTCACTTCTACCGGGCTGCCCCAACCTTCTCGGATCCCGGATTCTACCAATTCGCGCGCTTGTTTATAGGAAGCTATGGAAGCCACCTTCTTCGGTTCTTCAGGAGAAATTGCTACTGCAGATGCTTGCTCGGACTTCACAGGCTCAAAAGCTTGACAAGGGGTCTCGACTATTTCGCCATCCATCTCCACATATTTGAATGAGGCTAGATGACTGACGAAGATATCCTCTTCCCCGCTGACTGTCACAACTTGACCTTCCCAGACAAACTTTAATTTCTGATGAAGTGTAGAAGAAACCGCTCCTGCTGAGTGTATCCAGGGCCTTCCAAGTAAACAACTATATGCCGGCTGGATATCCATCACGTAAAATGTGGTATTGAAGACTTGTGGACCTATCTTGATAGGTAACTCCACCTCTCCAAATACCGATCTTCTTGATCCATCAAACGCTCGGACTACTAAATCACTGGGCCTTAGCACCACTCCATCATAGTCTAGCTTCATCAATGCCTTCTTAGGCAAGACATTCAGAGATGATCCGGTATCCACCAGCACGTGGGAGAGCACTGCACCCTTGCATTCCAAAGAAATATGCAATGCCCGATTGTGAGCACGCCCATCAGAAGTTAAGTCCAAGTCTGTGAAACCCAATCCATGACTGGCGTTAACGCTGGACACCACCGTTTCTAACTGGTTCACAGAAATATCCTGAGGCACGTATGCCTTGTTCAGAATATTTAGGAGAGCTTTCCTGTGAGAGTCTGAACACATAAGCAATGACAAGATGGAAATCCTTGATGGCGTCTGCTGCAAGTGATCTACAATCTTATAGTCACTCTTCTTGATGATCCTCAGGAATTCTTCGGCTTCTTTATCAAAGGTGAGATCTGGATCAGCTGATGGAGCTGAATCATTGACAACTACAGGTTGCTTCCCTCTGGCTCTTGCTTGGGCTTCGGCAGTATCTCTAGGTGGTATCACATTGTTTCTCAATGCTTCCGGCGCAAACAATCTTCCACTTCGAGTAAAACCCCCTACTCCAACATTCTCTACTTGAGCTGGGGTTATACTAGTCGTGGCCAATTCTTGCCTCTGGCCATTGTAATACACTTCACCACCGTAATGCCAAGGAACTGCTCTGTCACTTTGGTACGTTATGGGTCCAGCAGTAGTAATGGTTATTGGTGCCACTCTAGCACGCGAAGGAACTTGGGATGGATCATAAAAGATAGTCACTGTAGATACTTCACTTTCTTTCACGATCTTGTCAAATTGCAGCATTCCTTCATCAATCATTCCTTGAATACCGGCCTTCAATCTCTTACAACCGTTGGTAGCTTCTGTACATTCTGAACAATCATCTTCGCATCCCAGGAAAATGCCTTTCTTCAACAAACAGACTTTGATAGCAACCAAAGAAGTCTTCAAGTCATCTACATCATCCACCAGATTCAATTTCTCCCCTTCACCAATTGCACCAACCGTGCCCCTGTGATGAGGCATGGGATTTTCCAGCACATTAGGAGAAGGAGCGAAATTGATTGCTTTAGAATCCAGCAAGTCCTGAACAGCATGCTTCAATGCTTTACAATTCTCAGTACTATGGCCGGGAGCTCCAGAATGAAACTCGCATCTAGCATTCGAATCATAACCTTCAGGAATTTGGCCTGGCTTCGGAGGTTGCAAGGTCCGGAGCTGAATCATTTGAAGCTGCAAGAGATTCTTCAACAGTTGGGAGTAAGACATTGGTGGAGCTTCAAAATGTCTATCTCTCGGCTTCTGAGGGTAGTATGGACGAGGGGGTCTTGGCTGATACCCCTGTGAGCGTTGCGGCTGTTGAGGCTGAACCCGTTGTTGAACTGGAGGAGTTGAAATAGTGACGGGGGCCACTTGCTGATAATATCCTTGGCGCATCATTCCCCTCTGGGCGTATACTGCTCCTGTTTCTCCTTCCCTCCTTTTCACAAAGGGTTTCTTGATACCAGACGTTGAAGCGCTTCCATTTTGAATCTTCCCCTGCTTGAGCCAGCTTTCAATTCTTTCTCCAGTCAGAATAATGTCCGAAAAACCACTTGAGGAACAACCGGCCAACCTTTCCATGAAATGCCCTGGGAGGGTATTCAGGAAAAGATCAACCATCTCTCTTTCCAATAAAGGTGGTTGCACTCGGGCGGCCACCTCACGCCACCTCTGTGCATAATCTTTGAAGCTCTCCGAACTCCTCTGTGTCAAGCTTTGAAGCTGAGTACGGCTGGGTGCCATGTCAATGTTGTATTGATATTGTCTGAGGAAGGCCTCTCCCAAATCCTTCCAGCTTCTGATAGAACTTCTTTCCAACTTCATGTACCACTCCAAGGACCCTCCCGAAAGGCTATCCTGGAAATAGTACATCCATAGTTTCTCGTCTCGCGTGTGAGCCGCAATCTTCCTGTAGAAGGCCTGTAGGTGAGTTTTCGGGCAAGAGTTGCCGTTGTATTTATCAAATGCTGGTGGCCTGAACTTGTGTGGAATGACCACCCCAGGTACCAAACCCATATCTGATACGTCAATCCCCAAAGTATCTTTGCACTCTAAGGCCTTGACCTTCTCTGCAAGCACCAAGAAGTCGTTGAGATTTCCATCACCGCCGAAACCCATATCATTGTTGAAGTACTGGAATTGGTCTTCCTGCCTGTCCTGCACAGGAACATACGCAGCCATAGATGGATCTGGAACATGAGGTCCACCTGTACCGTTGTTAGTGTTGGGAGGAGCCCCTAGTCCACCGGAAGTAGTTTCCTGAGCATTAGTGTTAGGAGGAGTTAACCCTTGAATTGCATTTCTCAGCTCCTGTTGCCCTTGGGCCATCCCCTGCATTAGAGTCACAAATTCTGCCATCTTGGTACGGACATCATTGAGTTCTGTCTGCATGACATCCATTGCTGTTCTTTGATTACTGCGGGTCGCGTACCGATGAAGAATATTTTGTCGAATGTACCGGGTCTTGGCGGCCCTCGCAATCTTTGCCTGATGAACACAGATAAATTAGACACCTCGAAGAAAAAACCTGCAAAGACAAAGATAAAATGCAAATGATGCGTATGCAATGCAATGTGTTCCTTTTATTCCCGAGTATTTTACTATATCCGGTCCTGGCATTAGGAAGATAAGAATTGGGAAGAAGACCCAAATGATATTCAGGCATAATAACGGTTGTGAAGAACCGGTGCTCATTACCCCGTGTCGGTGCAAATAACAACAAGAAATCCGGAACAGCTCAATCATATAAACTGGAGTTTGAAAATACAGAGTCCCCGAAGGGTGCCGATCACAATAACAAAAGTACATCACATATAAGGAATCCCACAACAAGCCTGTGGGTAATCCAAGTACATCACTATGAAATTAAACACTAGGGAACTCTATATCTTTCAATCTCCAGCTAAGGCATTTGACGCTCTGGAACAGCTGACCCACATCTGGATGACCGGGCTCCTGGATAAGCTTCTGAATGAGGAGGTCCCTCGTATCAGAAGAAGCGTGCAACTCCTCGATCTGCTGTAGAAATGTCGCTTCATTATCCTTGCTTTGACTCGAATTGACCTTCGACCTTTTCACATCAGCTTGCAACTTCAAGTCTTCAATCTCCCTTTGAGCTTCCTTCAGCGCCTGCTGGCTTTCTGTTACGCGCCGGATACGATCCTCCTCTTGATAATAGGCTTTCCTGAGAAGTTCTTTCAGCCCATCCACAGAATCCTGAAGGCTTTTGACTTCCTGTTTATGCTTGGCGTTCAACTCTTTTTGTTTCTTCAAATTCTCGTCCCATTTCTCCTGCCATAAAGTAACAGCTTCATTGGCTTCACTAAGATCCTTCTTCTCTCTTCGGCGCTGGGCCGTCATATGAGTCTCAGCTAAACCTTTCTTTCGGAAATAGAGCTCTCTATCTTCAAAGTCCTTCTGCTTGAGACGGACTATTCCCTCGGCTTGCACAGCTCTCTCTTTCAATCGACGGTTCTGGATCATCAGCGCTTGACAAGAATTAAGAGCCTCTTGATTTTCAACCCTCAGTTGCTTAACCAAAGCCTCTAACTTCTGATATTCCTCCAAAGGTACCGTAGCTCTTGGTGCTATCTCCTTAGGGTAAAGAGGCGTCTCTCTAGAAAATGGTAGAAGGTGAGTCTTCACACGATCCTCCAACCAGCTGGCAAAAGGGTCATAGGTATTAGGATCTACTCTTCCAAATTCTTTCTTTCCTTTCATCACCCTAATTTCCCAAGCTTGGGATGCCAGGATGCTCATTTTGGAGTTTCCCTCTGCTGGAAAATATAAGGACTCATTTGCATCGTCGATCAAAGGTACGTCTCTTAAAGGATAGCCGAACTGTTTCCTGGACAAGATAGGATTGTAGCTAATCCCACCTTTCCTTCCCATCAAAGGCACATTTGGAAAGCTACCGCAACTAACCAACATTTCTTTGCCCACCAAATCTCTGTTGCATCCCCAAGCAATGTCAGCTGAGGTTAAGCCCATTAATCTTTTGGACCACTTCCAAGATTGTTTCAAATCCTGAAAGGGTCCTGATTTAGGGAGTTGTCTTACAAACCAATCAGCGAATATGGGAGCACAACAATTTACAAACCCCTTCCTCTTTTCATTTCTGTGGTGAACTCCATAATAAAAGTCAGCTAGCAATGTAGGAACAGGATTTCCCTTGATGAAGATGGTAATGGCCTCCATGTTAATTAGTCCTTTCTCTCCGGGAAACAAACTGACTCCATATACTACCATAGCCAACAGTGCTTTGAAATCTGCCCACTTCTTTTCCGATGCCATAACACGTGCCTCTGCAACAAGAAAGTCCAAAGGGATTCCTTTACTTTGGCCAGCCTCTAATCCCACCTTGAGTCTAGGCATACTCAAATGACAGGCAATAGTGATATCCTCATGAGATGGGATCCTCTCCGAAACATAGTAAGGTACACCCTCCTTAACAGGAACACTCAGCATGCTAGAAATCTCCTCCAATGTAGGTGCCAGAATATAATCAGAAAAAACAAAAACCCTCAGCTGTGGATCATAGAACTGCAACAAAGAATGCAAGCTATCCTTCTGGTCGACTGTGGGCTTGCTCACGTAATTCAGTATCTTGCCATACTCTCTCCTGAAATCATCAAGGACTCGGTCACCCATCAAGCTAATCAAACCCTGAACACTCTCTGTCTCTGGCTGCGGGAAAGTATAATGAACATTTCTCTTCCTCGGAATCTCCATGCTGAAGTAGAAAATATGACCAGGACCTAGGAAGTAATGAACCCTGGGAATAAAAAGGAACACAAAATGACTAATGATGATATGATGCTTATGCAAGACAAGGCATGTGATCAGTGAAGTGTCTGTGGTGTGCCAATCATATAATCAGGTGTCGGTGCAAGGTCTCAGAATCCATATATCACAATAATCATTCCTCTGATCCGGGGTCCATAACTTAAGAACACAAATCCAGATCACAAAACTGAACAAAAGGCAAAGTGTGTATGCTGAAGGTACCAGGGTTCCTGCAAACCTGTAAACCCCTCCCAATCTCACGGGTGTGCTACTCGGGTCAACATCACGGACTCTCAAAGCCGAATAGCAATAATACGTTCACCATTTCCGAGAAATGGCTCATGACCAAATCAGGGAATCGGTTTGGCATTATGTACTACTCAGGGAGGTCTCAGTTGAGTCCGGAAAAACAAGCATCCCTCACAAGTTTCCAGCTTCAAGCACTGAGTCGAGAAACAATAGTACATTCATCCCGAAGGGTACAATACTATCGTCATACGATCAGTTTGCTTTAACTGAATTCCTATGAGAGAACCAGGCCATCCTATGCGAGTTCCCAGTGGGCCCTCGGATGCGAGTGGGTTTGCCAACAAATGTGGTCTGCCACTGTCATCACTGGAGAGGGATGTTTCCACAAAGGTTCTCAATGATCGGTCCCCTGACTGCACATAACTATCAAGGTAGCGCATCAACCCAGAAAGATTCCGGTATTAATACATTCCCGAGAAGGTCGCAAGTCAAGGTGTGGAACTCACTACTACCAACATAGCAAGATGCCATGAAGCCAAAGTGGAACCACTCTAAGTCCTAGGGTGCACTCAAGCCGGGTAATTGGCTTATCTCGCAGTAACTCCCACCCACAGAAAAAATGAAAACCAGCACAGCCAGACAGTCCAGTATAATATGATGCATGGAAAATAAAATACTGAAAGCGGTAAATAAATGCGATAAAGTAAAGCTGTAAATAAAAGCTGTAAATGAAAACAGTAAAGCTAAACTAAAGCACACACCAACAACAGATAAACACCCAAAGAAACAAAACCAAACAGGCGCTAGGATTGACTCTACAAGGGAAACCAGAGATTCTGGGTTCGATCCCCAGCAGAGTCGCCAGCTGTCGCTCCCGGGATTTTCATCCTAGTACAAACGCGAAAGTGGCGCGGAAAGGTTAGAGTCGCCAGCCAGACATTTTTATCCCAAAGGAATGGGAAAGGTAATGTTGCACAAACCTGAGGAAGAAGGAAAGGACAAGGCCTTGCGAACCAAAGATCTGAGTTCGGGAGTCGGTTACGAATTGAGAAGGTATTAGCACCCCAATCCGTCCGTCGTACCCGACGGGATCCACGCTTGCTTATTTGTTTCAAAGGGTGAGAAATAAAGAATGCTGCCGAATAAAACTGCTACTGGAACTGGAATGAGAAATGAGAAAAGAACTGAAATAAGAAAAAGAGAATAAAAGGGGAAATGTAGGGAAAATAAAGAATGTGCTCGAACGGGCCCTACCCCGCTGCCTACGTACCTCATCGGGATAATAAGGATCAGAGTCGACGTAGTTCGCCTAACCTAGGCGGGAACTATTTGTTTGTGTTTTTTACAGCTGGAACTGCGTATGTCTATGCTCAGGTGTTGCAGGCTCGTCTGGTACGAGTGCGTTAACCGTCTTGCATGCGAGACAAGTCGCCGCGAGTTCGCGTTGTGATTGAATGAGATGAGAAAAGAAGTTCCCGCAGGATAGTCGGTTATTGTTTGTTTTTGTCTTTTATGAGTTTTGTATGAATTTGGCACAAGGAAGTGAATTCAAACTCTTTTCCATGGAATGTACACTTGACTCTACATTCCAAGATGGAATAATAGAACAAGCATACCCAGCAAGGAGAATTTATCCAAGACTGGTTTCCTAGGATTAGGGTTTAAGTTCACTAGCTTGTTGAACTTTATTAAGTGTTTTTGTTGCTTTTGTGAAGAAGTGTCTTTTAAGTTTTTCTTTGTGAACAATTCCTTGATGAGACTTGTGCATCATGATAAACAAGCTTACACCACTCCAAGATGGAATGAATGCAAGTGTTTCATGGAATAAGGCTATACACAAGGAATCCTTCCATTTATTTATTAAATGTTTTTTTGGATTTTGTTTGAAGATGAGAAGAGAATGACTCAAATTGCAAAAAGGGACAAAAACTAAGGGGAACTAAGACACAACCCTAAGTTAATTGTATTTACAAAAGGGAGATCCTATGGTTAATGAGGTTTTCTAATCCTAATGAGAAAAAGGAAAAGAAAAGGAACAAAAAAGGATGCAACTTACTTCCTAAGGAAGATAAGTTGGTCCTAACAATGGGGAATCCTACCAATCACAAACATGGAAGGAAAAATGAATTAAAAAGCCTAAAAGAAATGCATAAAAAATAAAGGATAAAGTGGAGTAAACTTACCTCAATCTTCCCCACTACAAAACAAGTGGTTAGTGCCCATTTTTTATTACAAAGAATAAGGCAAACACACGCTAATTAAATCCTAATTAAACTTGGACCTAAACTAGACCCTACTTTGATCCTAAAGGAACTAGAAAAACTAGGACAAAAACATACAGCACCTATTACAGCCCCTATTACACTAACAGCCATGAAAACAATGCAAGACACCAACCAGCTTTTTACAGCCAGCATGCAATCATGAAAAAGTAGGTGCAAAAGGTCAAATGCAGCATGCACACATAACAAACAGCCCACATTTTACAGCACTTATACAAAACAACAGCTATGAAATGCAAAATCCAGAATTGCTTATTTTTATTTTTTAATGCACAAACTCAATGCAAAAATCACTAATCTCATCATGAACATGTATTTGAACTTAAATCAACATATACCAATGCAAGAACATGAACATTATCGAATGATTATGCAAGCATGCATCTCATGAATTATGCAACAAGTATGCAAAATATGGCACATGAACATGGCATATGAACATGATGATTATTGATTATGAACATGCAACATGATAGCTCAACAAACATGCTAAACTCAATGCAAAATTCAGAAGTGAATTGATATGGATGATGTGATCAAATATGCAACAAAATAACACCAAATGCACATTCACATGATTATGCAAAATGCAACATACATCAACATAATGAAATGCAAAAATGATTTAATGCAATGCAAACATAAAAAAAACCAGAATGCAACATGATTATTACATACCTAATGATATATGAACATAGCAACAAAATGCAAGAAATCAAAGTATGCACAAAGAAACACACAAAAACCGCATAAAACGCAACATAAACGGAATCGTGTCGAAACGACTCGAAATGGGGGAACTAGCTACTGGAAATGGACTCAAAAATTCCCTAAAATCACTACCTAAACATACATGAACATGAGAGGCACTAGGACTTAGGGATGAGCAATCAAAGAAACCAAAAACACAAAAATCATCAGCGTTAACCGGTTAACCATATAGGTTAACCGGTTAACAGACCCAAAACAGAAGCAATTTGGCCAAAAACGCATGTGTTAACCGGTTAACCACATGCGTTAACCGGTTAACACTGCACAGATTTGAAAAAAAGCTTTTAAAATAAGTGCTTTTGGCCACCAACTCACTTCTTGGGATCCCTAACCTACCTAGGAACATGCTAACACTAATTTCTACTTATTCGGAGCTTATCTACATATGATAAAACCTATATCTATTAACACATTAAAAATACTAATTCAACAAAAATCACAAAATGCAAACAACACATAATCGAACGGAATTAATTCAAACAAAGCGAAAAGCACTTAAAGAATGCCGAAACGGCGAGATGAAGAGAATAACTTAAAGAAGAAGTGATTAAGATCACCAACCTACGAAGCGGAGGATTGCTTCGGTGATTGTTGCAAGTATCGAAGCTTGAATCGAAGAGAAAACCGAAAACCGAAAACCGCAAAATAAATGCGTTCTTGAGCTTGAATCTTCGTGTGCTTCCGATAAGTTGATAATCTTCACAAAATTCAGTAGCTTCTTCTTCTATGATCCACAATTAATGGAGGTTGAGGCTTAAGCTTCAAGATCTTCAAGTTTCAATGTGAAACTTGAAGAGCTTATGTGAAAAAGCTATGGTGAAAGGGAGAGGAAAAGTGAGAGAGAAAAAGTGCTTCTCAAAGAGTGAAATTAGAAAAAAATGGTGGGAACCCTCTTGGTTTGGATGAAAATGACTTAAATAGGGCTTAGGCTTGGAGCTAGGTTTGGGTTTGGGGCCCAAAAATTAGGTTTGGGATCCAAAAATTAGGTTTGGAAGTTAGTTAGGGTTAGGGTTGGATAAAGGGAATATTCCTTGGAATATTCCTTGGAACACTCTAGAAGATGGTGGAAGGTGGTGGAAGTTTCCAAGGGAAATGGAGTGGAATTGGAGTGGAAAAATGAGATGGAAAGAATGAAAGGAAGTGTGGAAAGAAAGTGGAAGGAAAGGTGGAGGGAAATGCAAAACCAACTAACTTTCAAATGATTTTCTTTGATTTTTTTCATGATTCCTCCATCGTTTCTTGACCAAATATGAACCATAGGATCATTGTAACCCTAATTTCACGATCTCGATCTTAAAAGTCCGGAGTCGACCCTTTTTACCTAGCCCGATTGCCTTTTCTCCAATTCCTCGATTTTCCGTCGTCCGGCCAGTCGAACCCCTTCCAAAATGAATTTGTGGACGAGATTTGAACCCTAGGCACTTGACATCATATATAAGTCAAAGAAATCCACTTCGACTCAAGAATTTATGCGGAAACCCCGTAGAAATGAAACCCTAATTCGGCTCTTTTCCCTCAAGAAGTACTGCACTGCTTGCCTCCTTCAATCAAACCAAAACTTTCCATGACTTGTGGCTTCAAGTGAAGACTTGTGGGATATTGTGAATCCTTTGCACAAGGTTGAGAAGCTTTGTGGCCCTTCGGTAGCCTCTTCATAACTTTCGGTTGCTCCGATCATTGATCACATACCCACGCCTCGGCTATGCTATATATGATGCAATGTTTTTGGTTATTTTATGAATCTATATATGCAAAAATGCTATGCAAAATGTTGAGGAAATGAGAGGGCAAATTTTGAGGTATTACACCAGGGCCTTTTTAGGTAGGACATTGAGGGATGACCCCGTGTCTACCAGCACATGGGAAAGGACAGCACCTTTGCATTCCATGGTTATGTGCAAGGCTTTGTTGTGGTTGCGGCCTTCCGTTGTCAAATCAGTATTGGTGAACCCTAGTCCGTGACTAGCATTAACATTTCCCACTACTGCTTCCAGCTGATTGACAGTGATCTCTTCAGGCACGTAAGCTGCGTGCAGGACTTTGAGTAGTGCATTCCGATGGGCTTCGGAGCACATAAGCAATGATAGGATTGAGATCTTGGAAGGCGTCTGATGAAGCTGATCCACTATTTTATAATCACTCTTTTTGATGATTCGCATGAACTCGTCAACCTCTTGATCGAATGGTGTCTTCAAAGCTTCCTTAACAGCTTGATCTTCCTGCACAGGGCTCTTCCCTTTTGCCTTGGCAGCAGCTTCTGCTTCGGCTGTGGGTCTCTGAATTTGTGGAGCGAAAAGACGTCCGCTTCGAGTGAAGCCTCCGCCTCCGCCCACATTGTCTATTTGTAGTGCAGGGGTTGATGATTCAAAAGTGATCTTTTGTCCTTCACAGTACAGGTCAGAGTCGTAATGCCAGGGGATGGCATTACTGCTTTCATAAGGTACGGGTCCAGGCACCGTGATAGTGACTGGACTGATTGCAGCTGCTGAAGGGATTGTGATAGTCTGAGGATCGTAATGAATTGTGACTGGTGCTCTGATGGGAGCAGCACCTTCTGAGTTGTAGGCGGAGTTGCTTTCAGGATCGTAGAATATGGTGACAGTTGAGACATCTTCATGATTTGTTGCTGGTTTTGTAGGAGACATTGTCGGGAGTGTGGATGTTGTTGTTGTAGGAGCTTCATAATGGAGTGGTGCTGGAGTTGTAGAAGAAAAATTCGCTGATAACTGATCAGTTGAGACGTTAGATGGAGTACTTGTTGATGAAACCGAAGAATTGTCAGGAACAATGGTTGCTGCAGTTGTAGGAGGTTCTGAAACCGTTGCTGATGAGATTGCTGGGTTTGTTGGGAATGATGTGGTGATCTGAAGCTGGCCACTCTGAATTAGGCCATCTATGCCATTCCTCAAATTGTCGCACCCATTTATCGAGATATTGCAGTAAGCACAACCCAACTCACACCCCGGGAACATTTGACATTCCAGGAGTTGAGCCTTGATTTCTACCAACGGTGTCCGGATCTGACCCACACAGGTTATTAAATAAGACGGTTTGTCTTCTTCAATAGCGTTAATTCTAGGACCACCGTGGTTCGGCATCGGGTTCTTATTGACATTGGGTGGTGGTGCGAAATTCAGAGCTTTTGAGTCTACCAGGTCTTGTACCTTCATGTGCAGAGCTCTGCACTTTTCTGTACTGTGGCCAGGTGCGTTTGAATGAAAAGCACACCTAGCATTGGAGTCATAATTCCTGGGTAGACTGTTGGGATCTGGAGGTGCCAGCGTCCTTAGCTCAACTAGGTTAAGTTTCAGGAGTTGTGGCAGCAATGTAGCATATGGTATAGGGATCGGATCGATCACCCTGTTAGCTTGAGATGGCCTCTGCTGAAATGGCCTTTGTTGACTGTTGTTGGTGGTGTTGCTGTTGTTGTAATTCCTTGGAGGATACTGATTTTGCTGATGGTACTGAGGTTGTTGTTGATAGTTTTGCTGCGGCGGTTGATAGACTGGCTGAGGATGTGCTGGAGCAGGAATAGTGACTGCTGCTATTGACCTTTGAATATATTGGGGCCTACCCCTGTTGGTGTGGATGGCATTGGTCTCGCCAGTTCTTCTTGGGCCTGCAAAAGGCTTTCTTGTACTACTGGACGAGCTTGCACCGTTGTCTGAGATCTTGCCCATTTTTAACAGGCTTTCAATTCTCTCCCCAGCTATGACAACATCCGCGAAGCTAGTGGAAGAGAAAGCAGCCAGCCTGTCAATATAGGTTCCCTGAAGGGTGTTCATAAACATATCTGCCATTTCCCTTTCAGACATAGGTGGCTGAACAGCAGCAGCCAATTGCCTCCATCTCTGTGCATATTCTCGGAAACTTTCCCTTGACGACTGTGACATTCCCATTAGGAGAGTCCTGTTGGGTGCCATATCTAAGTTATACTGATACTGTCTGATGAAGGCCTCTGCCAGGTCCTTCCAGCATCTAATAGTCGCCCTTGTCAAGTGAGAGTACCATTCTCTCGACGCTCCAGTTAAGCTGTCTTCGAAATAGAACATCCAGAGCTTCTCATCCATTGTATAGGCCTTCAGCCTTCCCAGAAATGATTGCAAATGAGTCCGGGGGCATGAAGTCCCGTTGTATTTTTCAAAACAAGGAGGCTTGAACTTATGGGGGATCCTGACCCCGTCTACCAAGCCCATGTCCATGACGTCGAAGCCCAAAGAGTTTTGAGATTCTAAGGACCTCAGTTTCTCAGCTATCTCATCCAACCTTCTATCATAAGCTTCCTCCCCAGCACCCATTACTGTGAATTGGTCCTCCTGAGGATCTTCTTGAAGTACCCTAGCTGCAGTGGTAGTCCCTTGAACATTTGCTGGAATATTGACCTCAGGATGGAGGTGTGGTCCAAATACAGGGGGGTTTACATGAGGTTGGACCCTTTCGTTGTTGCTGGTACCGGCAGTCCCTATATGTGGATCCTCTTGATTTTGCCTTTCCACCATGGCTCTCAATCTTTCCTGGCTTTGAGCCATGTTGTTCATAACTTCCATAAACTGAGTCATCTGCGTTCTCATTTCCAATCTTTCGTTTTCCATTTGATTTCTAACCTCGGCAAGGTCCTGCTGTACCTGATCCATTTGAATTCCCGGAAGGTTGTTTCGGGTTGGATAACGGTGCAGACGGTTGAGGGGAAATACCCGGCGCCTAGCAATAGTTCCTGATGCATCACAACAGAGGTTAGCAACAACAAAACAAAAACCTACAAAACAAACAAAGGGTTAGCATGCAATGCAGTTATGCTTATTTGTTCTCAAGGTATCCGGTTTGGCCTTCAGTTTTGACCCTTCCAGACCCTTGAAGATGTTGTTGATGCTGCTTTCGAAGCGAACTCAGATGGAACAAACTAACACATATATTACAAAACAAAATGGTACATAGTTTGTCTTACAAATACAAGCCCTCTGAGGGGTCAAAATATTACAGGAAAACAAAAGTACACGGAAAGAAAACAACAACAAACAAATGGTCAAACACCGAGACCAAACTCATCCTCACGAACTTCCTTAAGAAGTGCTTCGGTCACAGGATCAGCCGGACGCTCCGTGAGATTCCTGATGAGGAGATTCCAGGTTGTAACAGCTGTAGTGAGCTTCTTGTGCTGAGCTTGGTCCTTTGACCTCTTCACTCCTGCTTTGATCTTTAGCTCTGATATCTCCCTCTGGGCTGCTGCCAGGGCTTCTTGTTGTTCTTTTACACTAGCTTCAAGTTGCTCCATCTTTTCTTGAACTCTCTTGTCTTCCAGGGTACGAGCCTCGGTGATCCTGACCCACCGGGCTTGACTCTCCTTCAAATACGAGTCTGTCCTTGCTCTTTGGAACTGGGCTTCTTTGCAAGCATTCTTCAGAATTTGTTCTCCAGCCTTTGACTTTTTAATGTAGTCCCCAGACTTCTCAATCTTAATCAGATGCTCCACTCTCAACTTCTCCAATCTCTCAATCTCCCTCATACCTTCACTCCTCTCCCAGAGGGTCTTCTGCAAAGCCTGGGTTAGCTTCTCATTTCTTTCCTTCAAGCTCTCAAACTCCTCCAAACTGATAGTGGCAGGGGGTGGTGCTGAAGATGATTCAGGCATGTCTTCTATGGTAAAGGGCATCCCAGAGAATTGGGCCCTGGCACGGGACCACTCATAATATTGTGCTGATGCCACATTATTGCACTTCCCCAAAATAGTCACTCCCTTGGTTTGAACATTATCCCAGGCCCAGGCAGCCTGCCTAACAATAGCCAAATTAATCTTGTTCTCGCAATAAAGAGTTTCAACCAAGTCCTGTGCCTTAGGAGTGTGGACCAGTGCATAGCCCAGTTGCCTTCTGAACAACAGAGGATTGTAATTGATACTACCCTTAACTCCTATTAAAGGCACATTGGGAAAATGCCCACAGCTGGTGATGATATCCCTGCCCTTGGTGCTTTGAGTGCACCATCTGATATCTGCTGAAGTTAGAGCAGTGAGTCTCTTAGCCCAGTTGCTTTGCTGATGAGGGTTTAAAAATGCATCTGTCCTGGGTAGATGCTTGAGAAGCCAAGTGTGGAACAATGGAGCACAACACCTCACTAATCTTCCCCTCTGCTTTTCATTCCTTTGATGCACTGAATAGTAGAGGTCCCCCAATAAAGTGGGCACTGGGTTCTTTAGGATGAACAGATGGATTGCATTCTTGCTGATGAATCGAGGCTCGTCTGCAAACAACACAATTCCATATATGCTCAAAGCTAACAAGGAACAAACAACCTTCCACTCTCCTAAAGAAGCTTTCAGGGTAGCTTGAGAGATCAAGAAATCCAGATGGAAGCCAGGGATTCCAGCTTTAGAGGTCATATGCTGCTCAATCAGGACAGGTTCCAGATGCAAAGCCTTTGCTACTTCTCCATTAGAAGGAAAGACCATCTCAGGGTTGAATGGGATTCCACCTTTGATGGGTATACCAACTAATGAGGAGTACTCTTCCAATAAAGGGCCTAGCTGAAAGTCCTGAAAAGTAAAACACCTCAATGGGGGATCATAAAACTGAATGCAGGTGTGGATCAAGCTTCTCTGTGAAGGGTCCAGATCCATAACCATATCAAGTATATCTCCGTAGTGTTCCCTGAACAATGGTATGTGATCTGGGGTGATCAGGGTCTGAATCCTCCTGATGTCAGATAGCTCTGGCTGGAAAAAGTGATAGGTGATGTTGCTCTTTTTTAGGAGCCATGATGCTGAGACTGAGTAGAGACAGGTGCTGATGATAATGCTGAAGTAATGAGCCACTGATTAGCTGATGCTGGTGATAACTGAAGCAGATAGCTAAACTGAAGCAGGTGCTGATGAAGATAGGTCAATGCTGAAGATGGGGTCAAAACTAGCCAAAAGTGAAGATGGATACCCTGAAACAAATAAGCAAATGTCAATATGATGCAATGATTATGTATGCAAATGAAATGCAAGGGTTTGTGACTGAGCTGGATCTGATCAGAATGCTCTGATATAGGTCCAAGTGTATTCAAGAATTCCAGATGGAGGTCTATAAATCCAGTAACCAAGGTGGGGGACTCAAATAAAGAGCCACATGTCCAGGGTTTTAGAATCACAAGAACTGTCCAAAATGAAGTACTCTTAAACAAAGTAACAGGGTATTCTGAGGTCAAGGTACCTGCAAACCTGTAAACAGCCCAAACCCCTCACAGGTGGTGTTCTAGAACAAGGATCCTCAGACTCGGATCAGTTATGAGAAGTGTAAACACTTCCAACCCGGAGGTACAGTGTTTACAATAACCATAACAATTCCTCCTCTAATTCGCCTCAGTTTCTGAAGGTCAATACTAAAGGTCATCCAGACTTAGCAGGCTTCCCAGATAGCCCTAGCATTGCAGGAAATCTGCAACACAGAGTTCTCAAGAAGAAACCCATATCTGAACCGTGTTTCATATTCCCGCACCAGACCGAAATGGAATGGGAAAGAATATGATTCACTCTAGCCTAGGTGTCACTCAGGTCCCAGGTATAGGACCTTAACTCTCAATGAATCACCCACCCACCAAAATAAAGACCAGATCCAGCCAGCAGCATGACAGTATGATATATACAAAAGCAATAAAGAAAGCAGTAAAGCAACTGTACATAAAACAATAAAAATAAAACAAGTATACAAACACAAATAGCACAAAACACCCCAGTAAACACAAATCAATCAAGCGCTAGGAGGAACCCACAAAAAGAACCAGAAGCCCTGGTTGCAATATAAGGGTCCCCAGCAGAGTCGCCAAGCTGTCGCTCCCGATAAATGGGAATGGCCCAGATAAAGGTACAGACGCGAACGGTCGGCGAGAGGGACAGTGAGAACACACAGTCGTGAACTCACTGGAGATGAATAGAGTCGCCAGCTAGGCATTTTTATCCCGGAGGAAAGGCAATGCTGCATAGGCCTAGAAAGAGATGGATAAGACGGTTGCGAACCAGAGAGACTGAGAAAGGGGGTTGGTTACAACCTGGGAAGGTATTAGCACCCAGATTGTCCGTCGTACTCGACGGGATCCACGCTTAAAAGATTTGTGTTTTAAAGGGGTAGTGTCAGTGTAATTTGTGTATAAAAGAGCTGGAAAAGGATGTGCAAGTGTCAGTGTGAAAGAAGTGAAGTGTGATATATACAGTGTCAGTGTAAGGATAAGAGTGAAATGCTCATGATAATGAGGCTAAAGAATGAGGCTAGAAAGAGGGGGAATATACAAAGACTTTTGTTCGATAACTGTTAAGTTATGCCTACGTATCCTCTCGTGCAATGAGGAAGTCAGAACACCGTAGTTCGACCCAAAGAGACTGAGAGATGAATTGACTTGTGAACTGCTTACTTGTCTATGCTCAAGTGTATGACCTGTCTGGCTCAGGTGCAAACTGTCTTGCATTAGACGGAAGAAGCAAGTTCTCGATTGTGAGTGAATGAGATGAGAAAAGAATCCCGGAGGAGACGATTATTGTTTGTTTTTGCTTTCAGTCTTTTATTGCTTTTGAAAGTTTGTCATAAGTTAATGAGCTTAAGCCTAAACCAATGGATTTAGTAAACTCATCACATCTTCCCTCAGATTAGGGGTAATGAGAATACCTTAAGTGTGAAGTCAGATTCTCACACTTAATCACCTTTGATGTAGGATTAAGATCATTAACCTACTTGTGATTATTTAGATGTTTTTGGTGTTTTTGTTTAGTGTTGAGTAATGAGATTAAGCCATAATCAAGGATTAAACAGACTCATTACACCATCCTAATAGAAGGATAATAGATGAGAATGTTTAAGCTGAGGAAAGCTCCTCAACTTAATCCATGATTAGGGATTAAACTCATGACAAAACAGATCTTTGATTAAGTGAATTTTATTTAATGATATGATGATGAAGTGAGTTTTATGATTTGTAAGACAACTTGAGGGGGACTTGTCCATTAACACTAGGGTTAGTCCTTCTTAACCAGTTAAGGAAGAATTAGAACCCTAATGCAAGGCCCAAGTTACAAGTGTGAAGTATTGATGATTATTAAGTGGATTGATTAAAGGATTTAAACACATTAAGGGTTTAACACTTAGGATTAAAGTTATACACTCCATCCTAATAGAAGGATACAGGCATAAACTTAATCACAAAGCCTTAAAGCCTTTAGGGTTTAGTTCCTGATTATGAGATGAGAAGAGAGGACTCAAAAGAGACACAAAGGTAAAACTAAGTGGGGATACTAATCAAAACCCTAATCATTGTCATGCTTGGTTGTTCCTAAGGTTTGTGAGGTTTCACCAAGAAGATCTTCAATGGAACCACCAGGAAGCAGATGAACAGGATCAAGAGAAGCAAAGTGACTTGCTTCATTTAAGAAGTCAAGTCACCTGGAGAAAGAAAGTGAGAGAAACAAGAATGAGCAAGCTCAATCTCAAACACATATAGAAATGCAGCAATGGATGCAAGAGAGATGAAAAGAAAAGTTATGAGAAGTAAAGGCAAATTCACTTCTCAAAATCACTTACCACCTGAAAAGGTTAGAAAAGAAATGCAATGCAATGCAAAATGGGATGAGATGACATGATGAGAAACAAAACCAGAAGCATGTTGATGATGATAATGATGCTATAAGATGATATAAACATGAGACAAGTCATGGAGATGATCATGCAAGTTTATGGATGCATATGAAGCAGGTTAGGAACCATGATCATACATGAAAAGTTATGGAAGGCACATGGCATACAACATGACAAATGCAAGATGCAATGGTCATACATGCTTTCTATATGTCTTATGATGTCAAATGAATCACATGGATGCTTAAAATGTCATGGCAAGTCATGTTATGTAAGAGAATGCAAGAAGGATGCAAATGAAAGCCCAAATTAGGGTTTATGAACCAAACATCAAACAAAAACCAAAAACAGAAGCAAACCCTAAGATAAAAAATGGAAAATTCCACTCAAAGGATCCCTAATCTTGTCCTAAACCAAATTCCAAAGGGGAGGTCTCAACTCTTAACCAATCTCAAGTTATGGTTTTTACAAGCTATTAGGTTTTTTAGGGTTCCTAAACAAAAGAAATGCCAAACAAATTGGAAATGGGGAATCAAACCATGGCCATTTAATCCTAGAAACTACATGCTAAACACAATGCAATGCAAAAAGAATCAATGTCCAACTCTTCATAGATAGGCAGAAATGATTTTTTGAACTTAGGATCAAAATAATGCACAAAAAATGATTTAATTCAATGGAAAATTCTCAAAATGCATCAAGATCCAAAAAGAAATTTGGTTTGAAGGTTGGACAATGTTTCTAAATGTCTTAGAACATTTCATGAATTTTTTGGTGATTTTTAGATACCTAAAAGTATTTTTAATAAATTAATTTCCACTAATCAATTAAAAATAATCTTTTAAATATTTAAAAATACTTTTTAAATGCTAAAAATAAAATAAAAATATTTTTTGTGTCATAAAAATTATTAAAACTCATGAGAAAAAGTTTCATAATTTTTAAGACATTTTTGCTATTTTAAATAAATTGTAGAAAAGAAATGATATTAAATGAAAAAAATAAAATAGGTAAAATGAAAGTATGTAAAAGGGAAGGCCAGGATTTGATCTGGGCTTGGTCTGGTTGACTGCGCGCCAGATCCAAGGGCCCAGATTCAAATCTGGCTAATTAAACTTATGATTTAATTAAACAGAAATTAAATGGATAATCAGGGATTAGGGCTTCTAATGACTCATCACAGCCATTCATTCACGCGCGGGAGAGGCCATCTAACGATCCACATTCAAACCTCATTAATCACTCAGATTAGGGCTAATGACCTTCAGGCGGCCGGAGAAGACTTCCGGTCGTCTTCTCCGGCGAGCCAAAACCCTAGATTCTTCTATAGGTCATCAAACAACAAATTTCTTCCATCAAAATGACCCTCTCACCAATCTAAACCTAAACCCTCATCCTAAATCCATTTATTTTCTCTCACAAGCCTGAATCGAAACAAAATACAAAATACGGGCAAATGTTCAGAAGCTTCATACATGCTGGTTTCTTCACTATTTTCAAAAGTAAGCATACATTCATGATCAGAGGAACACATAGCATCATAAAAGAACTAAAAAACTAGTTTCTGGGAAAAAAGTTCTTCATGTCACCTGAAATGAAGCTTCTCTGTTTATGAGCTCTCTGGACTTTTCTTTTGCGCAAGCTTGCTTCCTTGAACCTCCTGAGGATAGAGTGAAGTTTAGAAAGCTTGGAGAGTGGCTGGCTTGAAAGATTCAGCTCTGGTGTAGCAGAAATGGGGACCTTTGTATGTGGTGTTTCAAGCTGCTTTGAGGGGTGGTTTTTGTTCTAGGGACAATTTATGACTTGTTGGTGAAAGAAAAAATGGATTTTGATGGCTGTGTGTGGAGATTCGAAGAGAAGAAGTTTTGGACAGTTTTGTGATATGCTGAGTTCTGGCCAGCTTCAATGCTCAATGCTTGGCTATATCACCTCCAACTTGTGTGGATAGACTGTGAGGCAGGTTAGTAGGGTGGCTGGGCACTGTGCCAAGAGTATGGGAGCCTTTTGCAAAAAGGTCAAGTTTGTGTCATTGAGAGTATGGGCCATGGCAGCAGCAGGTTCAAGTCTTGTCTTGCTCCAGCTGGAGTTGAGGAGAGCCCTTGGATTGTTTGTAGCTGACTGTAACATGTGGATGGCAAGCTATGCTAGCTTTTGCAACTTGACAACTTGTATTTTCTCATGAGTTTATGCTAAGTACATGAAGCAATGCTTGCTGAATTTTGTCACATGATGCCTCAATTGGTCATGGCAATGTTTAGAGATCAGCTAGGGATCACATAATTCCTTGTGGCATGAATTTGCCAAGAATCCTCTTTT
Source organism: Lathyrus aphaca (assembly GCA_963966055.1). Classification (NCBI taxonomy): domain Eukaryota; kingdom Viridiplantae; phylum Streptophyta; class Magnoliopsida; order Fabales; family Fabaceae; genus Lathyrus; species Lathyrus aphaca. The sequence goes on from OZ014523.1 coordinate 504,155,430, forward strand.
TGCATACTTATGAAAATGCTTTAAGGAACTTTGAGAATCAAGGCAAACCATCCAAAATTCCTTGGGCCAAAATTGTTCTTGGGGTCATGTGTGATCATGTAATGCAGCTTTGAAGTCATTTTGAAGTCACTAGAACACTTGGTTCATAAAAATGCAAGTTTTCCTTTTAGTGCATAACTTGAAAATTAATGATTTTTGCCAACTTTGTCACACCATAACTTTTGATCCAAGAAGAATTTGATCATGTTCTTGTACTTTTTGAAAAGGGAAAGATGTAATCTACAACTTTCATGACCAAAGTTTTTCCATTTGAAGCATTTTTGGATCAAGAATCAAGGCTTGAAAAATGACCTAAAATGAAGCATTCTTGAAAAGTCAACTATGCCCAAAAAGTCAACATTTGCAAAAACTCCAAATTCTTGATTTTTGTGGACTTCAACCTTCTTCCATGATCAAATAAAGATCATATACACTCAAAATGATGAAGATCACCCATTGGTTGGGTCACTGGGGGCCTCAGATGCCCTGATTTTACACTGACTTGTCCAGAAAGTCAACTCTTGATCAGATGACTTCCCCCTGGAATTTCTTCATGAAAATTGATATGCATACTCCCTACACCATATAGAGACCAATGGAAACAAGAATGACCAAAAAAATTGGAGTTATGGCCTCTGAAACCAAAACCCTAATTTTAGGTCAACTGTGCAGTCTATCCTGGCTCTGCTTCCATGCAAACCTCAATTCTTGTGATTCTTTTGAAATCTTGACTTTGGGAGGATGGAATATGATACAAGAACACATATGGATCCCTTTGAAGTGATTGGTTGCCTTTGGAGTGGCTCAGGAAGCTCTTGGATTGCTCAGATCACAAACCCTAGATGCAGGTGACTTATAAACTATGCAGTGAATCAAAAATGAGATATGAGATGATATGATTGTGTTTTATGCATATGAAATGATCACAAGCCATGGTGTGAATGGGTGAGGGCAAATTTGGGGTGTTTACAGTGGCAGACCATATTCTGTGGCAAACCCAATCACACCCGAGGGCCCACTGGGAACTTGCATAGGATGGCCTGGTTCTTTTATAGGAACTCAGTCAAAGAATTTGGTCGTATGACGATAGTATTGTACCCTTCGGGATGAATGTACTATTGTTTCTCGATTTCAGTGCTCGAAGATGGGGACTTATAAGGGATTCTTGTTTTTCCCGGACTCACGTTGAGACCTCCCTGAGTAGTACATAATGCTAAACCGATTCCCTGATCTGGTCATGATCCATTTTTCGAAAATGGTGAACGTATTATTGCTATTCGGCTTTGAGAGTCCGTGATGTTTGACCCGGAGTACACCTGTGAGATTGGGAGGGGTTTACAGGTTTGCAGGAACCCTTGACCCCATCATACCTCATTATCAGTACAATCCTATGATTTGATATGGCTACATGGATTTTGGAGTTCTTAAGTCATCAGATATCTGATTTGGGGCTTATTTGAGATTGAATTCTTGTTCATGGGGCTTTATTCAGAGGATCTTGGTTCTTGGTCACTTGGGTCCAATATTCAATATCAAGACAGTCCCAGTTGTTGATCATATGCCTGCATTGCATTTGCATCGCATCATACTTGCATTAAATGTTTGTGTTTCCATTTCAGGTTATCATTTATCCTCTGTACCCAGTTCTGGTATTCATTATTTCTCCAGATGACAGAAGTCCAAGAGATACCCAGAAAAAGGAATTCTTATTACACTTTCCCGCAACCAGAAATTGAGGGTATTCAGAAATTGGTGGGCTTGATGAGTGACAAGGTTTCAGATGATTTCAGAAGCCGGTATGGGAAGATCTTAGGTTACATGAACAAGCCTACTATTGATCAGAGAGATAGCCTTCACTCTTTGTTGCAGTTTTATGATCCTCAGTTGAGAATTTTTGTATTTCCTGACTATGTCTTGGCTCCTACTATGGAAGAGATTTCTGACATCCTGAAGATTCCTATCAGGAATGATGTACCATATTATGCTACAAAGAAGTTTCCCCCGTACAAGGATATAGCAGGTGCTTGTCATTTGAGTATGCTTAGAGTAAAGATGGAGCTGGAAGCTAGTAAGGGGAAGGGATTTGCTCTGGATTTTCTTATTATAGAAGCTCATGTGTTTGCTTTGGGAGGAAAGTGGTTAGAATTTAGTGCATTGTTAGCATTAATGGTATATGGGATAAGTCTTTTCCCGGGAGAGAAGGGTTGGGTAAGCTTGGAGGCTATCACCCTTTTCATTAAAGAAAACCCAGTGCCTACGCTATTGGGAGACCTTTACTTTGGTGTACATCACAGAAATGAGAAAAGAAAAGGGTACGTAAATTGTTGTGCTCCATTGTTTGCTGAGTGGTTTGCTAAGAAGCTTCCAAAGTCAGGACCGTTCAAAGATCTTAAGCAAGATTGGAAATGGGCTAGAAGATTGATGGGGTTAACATCTGATGATATAGCTTGGGGATGTAGCAGAAACTTGGTGGGGAAGGAGTTAATTACAAGGTGTGGTGAATTTCCTTATGTGCCTTTGTTAGGTAGGAAAGGAGTAATAAGTCATAACCCTGTAATGTCTAGAAAACAATTTGGCTATCCACTGAAGGATCCTCCATCAGATGAAGAAATAGCTAAGACTTTGTATCTTCCAGCTGAAGATAATGAGCAATTGATTATTCAAGTATCTCAAGCTTGGGAAACAAAGGTTAGGGAGGGTAAGAAAGAATTTGGAAAGGTGGACCCTAAGACTTATCCCCCTTTTGCTGCTTGGATACAAGGTAGGGTTGACACCTTCTTCCTTCCATTTTCAGCTGAGGCTCCACTATATCCAAAAGAAGTACCGGTACAAACCACTGTTTCTCTTGAAGATTATAAGAAGTTGGAAGCTCAGTTGCACGAGGTTCGGGTAGAGAATTCTGAAATGGCTAGCTTGTATCACTGTGCCAATCATGCTAAAAAAGAAGCAGAAGAAAAGCTACAGAGGATGCAGGCTACCTTAGAAGCTAAAGAAAAGGAGTTTGCTGGGAGAGAAGCTCATTTTCAGATATTGGGTTTAACATAGTCAAAAAAAGAAGCGGAGCGTAAGAAGACTTTGAAGACTCTTAGAGAAGCTCGTCAATCTATTACTTGGTTACAGGGCCAAAGAGAACAGGAGCATAAAAAGTACAAAGAAAAGGAAGAGTTCTTTGAGGTGCAGATGGTATTCAAGAAAGAAGAAGTAGAACAAGTTCACAAAACACGAAGGGAAAAGACTCAGCAATTGGTACAGATCCAGCTAGCATTGGAGAAAGCAATGAAGGAGATTGCAGATCTTAAGATGAGAGCAGACGTCAAGAAGAACCAGACAGGGGTGGTGGTTGCAGAAGAGGAACCTGGATCATCCTTTAGCCTAGAGTTTTAGTTTATTATTATTTGTATTCAGACTACCTACAGGCTTGTTGTAGGAGTCTTTGCTTTAGCTTTTTGTTTTTTTGTATCGAATTGTACCCTTTTGGGAATTCTGTGACTCTGGTTGTTGGTGGTTTGTTCATGTTATACAATGATACTTTCCAAATTACCATTTCTGAATGAGCAAAGTTGTTTTTCCAAAGCCATCAGGGTCTAAATACTCCTCAAAAGAGTTTGAAAAGCCAGTTTCCAAAGAGACATTTGGAGTATTTTTTGTCAAAAATACCAGAACTAGGGCACATAAATGTCTGAACATGGAAACATGAACAGTTGCATTGCATGCATATAACGTGTTTGTTGTTTTGCAGGTAATTCATCAGTTTTCTAACATATATGTCCATTTTAGGCACTATAGCTCCTAAGAAGGTTCAGAGACAGCCAACTGTACACAGATACCCTACAAAGGTAAACAGAGAGAGAGCAATGGATCAGATGCAAGCGGATCTGGCTGACCTAAGGACAAGAATGGACAACTTCATGACCCTCATGGCTGGGATGGGTCAAACTCAAGAGCGCTTGCGCGAAATGGTGGAGAATAATCAATCCAGGAACCATGGGACAGCAGATGGAGGTAATCGCAATGGGGTTGGCGCCCTTCATGTTGAAATCCCTGTGGTGCAACCAGGGGTCACTATTATCAATGATGGAGTGCATAACATGCAGTTGGATGGGCAGGATGAGTAGTTCACTTTGCTGGATGAGGCAGAAGGCCAGGGGATTGACATGAATAAGAGATTTGAAGAAATGGCTGAGCAAATTCTCTGGGGTTTGACATCACTGATTTGGGCTTAGTGTCAGGGGTGAGAATTCCCTATAAGTTCAAGGTCCCTACTTTTGATAAGTACAACGGAACAGCTTGCCCGAAAACTCACATGCAGTCTTTTGTGGGAAGGATTGATGCACATACAAAGGATGAGAAGTTATGGATGCATTATTTCTAGGATGGTCTTGTATGAGCTTCCTTGGAATGGTACATGAAGCTGAGAAGGGTCAATATTCGAAGCTGGAAGGATTTAGCTGAGGCGTTTGTGAAACACTATCAGTATAATTTGGATATGGCTCCAAATCGTACCCAGTTGCAAACAATGTCTCAGAGTGCCAAAGAAGGGTTCAAAGAGTACGTCCAGAGGTGGAGTCAGCTTGCTGCTCGAGTACAACCTCCCTTGTTAGAAAATGAAATGGCAGACATGTTTATATGCATTCTTCAGCACAAGTTCCCCTGCTCGGGCCTTCCTGATGTAGTCTTCAGTCTTCTCAATCTTGGTTACATGCTCGATGCGTAACTTCTCTAACTTTTCAATGTCTAGACAACCATCATTCCTTTCCCAAAGAGTCTTCTTCAAAGCTTCAGCTAGCTGGGCATTTCTTTCTTTCATCTTTTCAAACTCTTCCATACTGATTGTGGCTATGGACTCAACTGCTGATGGCCCTGGTACATCCTCCAAGGTGAATGGCATGCGAGTAATCTGTCCTCTGATGCGAGACCATTCAGTGTACTGAGCAGAAGCTATGTTGTTGCACTTCCCCAAAATAACAGTCCCTTTAGTCTATATGTTGTCCCAAGCCCAGGCTACTTGTCGGACAATGGCATGATTGTTCTAAAAGGCACAATAAAGAGACTCTGCTAAGTCCTGCTCCCTCGGTGGGTGTATCAAAGCATATCCTAACTGTCTTTTGAAAAATAAAGGATTATAGTTGATGCAACCCTTCACTCCAATAAGTGGCACATTTGAATACTGACCACAACTTGTTATTATGTCTCGGCCCTTGGTGTTCTGAGTACACCACCTGATATCTTCTGAAGTAAGGGCAATCATGTTCTTAGCCCAATTCCTTGACTGATATGGATTCAGGAAAGCTTTTGTCTTCGACATATGTCTCTTCAACCAACTGTAGAAAAGAGGTGCACAACATCTTACCAATCTTCCTCTCTGTTTCTCATTCCTCTGATGAACTAAGTAGTAAAAGTCTCCTAACAAGGTGGGAACTGGGTTCTTGAGCATGAAGATGTGGATGGAATTTTTGCTTACAAACTTAGGCTTGTCTGCAAACAAAATGATACCATAAATGCTGAGAGCCAGGAGAGCACACACAGTTTCCCAATTCCCTACTGCAGCTTGCTTTGTAGCCTGAGTGACCAAGAAATCCAGATGAAGGCCTGGGATTCTAGCTTTGGAAGTCATGTGCTCATCAATGGTATTTACTTCCAGATGTAGTGCTTTGGCTATGTCCTCATTCCTTGGGGGAGTCGTTTCAGGGTTGAAAGGAATTCCTCTTCTGATAGGGACACCCAATAACATAGAGTACTCTTCCAGCGGAGGACCTATCTGAAAATCTGGGTAAATGAAGCAATGTAGAGGAGGGTCATAAAACTGAAGACATGTATGAATCATGCTCCTCTGCAGTGTGTCTAAATCCATGATCATGTCCAGGATCCCACCATAATGATATCTGAATAAGGGAACATGATCAGGGGTGATAAGAGCTTGTATCTGCCTGATGCCTGCTAGAGGATACTCAAAGAAGTGGTAGGTGATGTTGCTTTTCCTGGTTGAATCCATGCTGAAGATGGGTGCTGAAGGAGATAACTGAAGAAGATAACTGAAGAAGTGGTGAAGAAGATAGCTGAGCAAAAGAACGGTCAAAACCAAACCAAGAAAAGTGGATACCCTGTAAAACAAATAGACAAATGTTAAAATATGATGTATGATAATGATATGCAAGGGTTTGTGATTATATGCTGGATATTCAGTTGCCTTTGGTAGGATCCATGAGTGTCTAGAGTTTCGGATGGAAGTCTGAGAACCAGTAACCAGGTGGGGGACTCAAATAAAGAGTCAAAAGTCCAGGGTCTCAATGAATCAATCCAAAATAGTACACCCTCTAAAACAAATTCCAGTAGCAAGGTATGATGAGGTCAAGGGTTCCTGCAAACCTTTAAACAACCCAACCCACTCACAGGTATTGTTCTAGAATAAGGATCCTCAGATTCAGATTTATTATGAGAAGTGTAAACACTTTTAACCCGGAGGTATAATGTTTACCCTAATCATAAAGAATCCTCCTCTAATTCACCTCAGATGTTGAAGGTCATCTAAAAAGGTCATCCAGACTTAGCAGGCTTCCCAGATACCCCTAGCACTACAGGAAATCTGTAGCACAGAGTTCTCAAAAGGAAACCCATGTCTGAACCGTGTTTTCATATTCCTGCACCAGATCGAAATGGAATGGGAAAGAATACAAAACCACTCTAATCCTAGGTGTCACTCAAGCCTTTGTTTTGAGCCTTTCCCACTGGAATACCCCTCCACCAAGGCAAACCAACAAATCCAACACAGATGATATGATAAAAATGAAATGCGTAAAGCAGTAAATGAAAGCGATAAATAAAGTTGTATAGAAAGCAATAAATAAAGCAATAAACAAGTATGCACATAACACCCCCAGTAAACAAAATCAAACAAGCGCTAGGAGAAACCCACAAGAGAACCAGAAGCCCTGGTTGCAAAGATCCAAAACAGAGTCGTCAAGCTATTGCTCCCCGGACTTTCATCCTGGTGCAAACGCGAACCGTCGGCGATGTTGGAGGTTGAAGGTTGAACAGAGTCGCCAACTAGGCATTTTTATCCCATAGGAAAGGTAATGCTGCATAAACCTGGAAGGGTATGGATAAGACGGTTGTGAACCAAAGAAATTAAGTAAGGGGGTTAGTTATGATCTGGGAGGGTATTAGCACCCAGATCGTCCGTCGTACCCGATGGGATCCATGCTTACTTGATTGTGTTTAAAGAGGGGAATATTATATGTGCTAAACTGTGTATAAAAGAGATGGATGAATGGATATACAGAGTGTCAGTGCAAAAGAAGTTTGAATTCAAATTAGGGTTTGAGAAAAGAAAAGCTGGAAGGAGAGAGGGGGGAGACCTGGGGACTTTTGTTAGATAACTGTTAAGTTATGCCTACATATCCTCTCGTGCAATGAAGAAGTCAGAACACCGTAGTTCGACTCAAAGAGACTGGGTGTTTTTGGTGTGAACTGCTTGCTTGTCTATGCTCAAGTGTATGACTCGTCTGGCTCGAGTCCTATCTGTCTTGCATTAGATGGAAGAAGCGAGTTCTCGTTTTCAGAGTGAATGTGATGAGAAAAGAATCTCGGAGGAGACGTTTATTGTTTGTTTTAGTGCTTTCTATTTTGTTATTGTTTTTGGTGTTTTGCGTTGGGAAATGACCTTAAGCCTAAATTAAAGGTTAGTAAACTCATTATATCCTCCCTGATTAGAGATAATGAGTTTACTTAAGCATGAGATGAAGATCCCAACTTACTTACCATGATTATATAGGATTAAGATCATTAACCTATTTTGGTAATTATTAAGTATTTTTGGTTTTTTTGTTTAGTGTTAAGTAATGAGTTTAATCTCTAACCAAATATTAGTGAACTCATTACACCATCCTAAGAGAAGGATGATAAATGAGAACACTTAAGCTGAGGAAGATACCTCAACTTAATCCATGGTTAGGGATTAAATTCATTGTATAACAAGCCTTTATTAAGTGGATTTTAATTAAAGGTTGGATGAAGAAGTGTTTTTTATGTTCGCAAGACTTTAGCAGGAGGGGGACTTGTCCATTGAACACTAGGGTTAGTCCCTCTGAACCACCAGGCAGAGATGTAACCCTAATATAAGGCCCAAGTTACAAGCTTAAGTCTTTAATGATTATTAGGTGTTTTTGATTGAAGGTGAAAACAATTTAAAGGGTTAACGCTAAGGATCAAAGTTATACACTCCATCCTAAGATAAGGATACATGCATAACCCTAATTCGGAGCCCCAAAACTTTAACTGTTTAGCCTTGATTATGAGATGAGAGAGAGAGAGACTCAAGGAGAATCAAAAGGTAAAAACTAAGGGGGACTATGTACAACCCTAAGGTTATCATGCTTGGATGTTCCTATGGTTTGTGAGGCATCAAGAGAAGTCTTCAAGTTGGCCACCAAAGGAGGAGAAGCAGATGAAAAGAGAGAGAGAAAGAAGGATTTGGTTACTTACTTCATGAAGAAGTTAAGTAACCTAAGAACAAGAGATAACATAAGTGAATGAGATTCACTTCAAACACAAACAAAATGCATAAAAATAAAGAGAGAAAGTGAGGTTGGATGTGGATGCATATCCACATCCTGATTAACTTACCAAATGCACCTGAAATGTTTAGTTTGAACTCAAGATATGTACAAATTTAAAAGCATAAGCAAATCAAGTGATAAAAATTGAAATTTGCATCCAAGGGAACCCTAAGCACTCATGAAATCACCATCTAAATGGGTGAGGTCTAAAGCTTAACCAAGATCAAGTTATGGTCATCCTAAAATTGGCTAGGGTTTTGGATACTTCTCAAAGGGAAAATGCTCATTAATTTAAAAATTCAAGATAAAAATGAGACAAAAATAAATTTAGAAACTAGAGGTCAAAGGTGAAAGATTGCAAAAAGAATCAAATGCAAACTCATCTTGGTTTGAAATTTATGAATTGTTGAAGTTAGGGTTGAAAAATAAGAAATTTAGAAACCCTAATTCAAAGAAAATTGGCAAAGTTTGATCAAAACCAAAAAGAAATTTGTGATATGAGTTTGTAAATGTTTAAGAAACCTCTCTGAATTTTTTTGTGATTTTTAAATACTTTAAAGTATTTTTAATTAATTAAATGGACTTAATTAATTAAATGGACTTAATTAATTAAATGGACTTAATTAATTAAAATATACAATTAAATTATTTAAAAATTCATTTTTAATGGAAAAATAAAAATAAAAATATTTTTGGGTTCTGAAAATTAATTATAGTGATGATAAAAAATTTCAGAATTTTAAATGATTTTTGCTATTTTTAATAAATTAAACAAAATAAAATAAAATAAATTAAATTAAAATGCAAAGTAATTCAAAGCAAAGGCTGAGATTGAAAGTTGAAGGGATCAAGGGTCCCAGATGGGAAGTCAAGCTGACTTGGGGTATTCAGGATCAAAGGCCCACATTCAAATGGAAAACTCGCGCAGGATCTAGTGGCTAGGATTCAATCTGGTTAATTAATCAAAATTAAAGATTAAGTGAATTATATGAGCCGTCCGTACATTAATTAAAACATGATCCAAGGGTGGAGATTCAATCTGGGCAGCTAAACCCTAAATTAGCCCTAATCACTTTCAGGTGACCGGAGACAAGCTCTGGTCATCTTCTCCGGCAAGCAAAATTTCCAGAATCCTATACAAGCTACTAAACTCCTAATTTCTTGCCCAGAAACACTCTCCTAACATCATACAACTCTAATCAACAAGCAAAAATCATTTATCATGCATCAAGAAGCCAAATCGAAGCAAACAAGTTCTAGGTCAAAAATTTCAGAACATCATGAAATCCTCATTTCTAACCTATTCTCAATTCTAATCACATCAAGATCACCATGGAGGCATGGGGAATCATTTTAGAACTTAAAATCATGCTTCTGGAAAAAATGTTCATGAAGGTTACCTGAGTTGAAGTTCTTTGAAATGGAGCTTTCTGGGCCCTCATCTTGTGCAATCCAACCCCCTTTGATCTCTTGAAGCTATTGGCAAGCTTGAATGAAGCTTAAAGTGGCTGGTTTGTGTGTTTCAATTCTGATTTTGCAGAAATCGTGTTTTGGCTTGAGGGTGTTTCAGGCTATGGTGATGGGTGGGAAATGATCCTTAGGATACGAGGAGTTGAATGGTGAAAGAAATTTTGGTTTTTGTTGGCTAGTTTGTGAAATTCGATAGCATGAAGGTTTTGAGGAATATTTGGCAATCTGAAGTTGTGTGTCCATTGCAGCCATGAAGCTTGCATATTTATAGTCTTGAGGGTGTGTATGAGCCATACCATTGGTCAGGATAGTTGGTGTGGCACTGTGTGATTGGTATGGGAGAAAATGCAAAAAAGTCAAGAATTGTGTACCATAGGTATGGGCCATGGCAGAGCTGGTTTCTGTGCTTGAACTGCTTCAGCTTAGATCATGGATGGCCCTTGGATCAATAGAATGCATCTGTAATGCTTTGATCAAGTGTTCTCAATGTTTATGCAACTTGGCCATTTTGAAATTTCTTGTGAATCAAGCCATGAAATCCTTGAATTCTTGGGCCAATTCTGATGTTTTGAAGTAGCATTTCCATGTTATGTCACATTTGGGCACATTAGAAGTCATTTGAATGCTTAGAAACCAAAAATGCTCATTTCCCTCTTTGATATGTATGTGAAAATTATGTGATTTTTGCCAACTTTGCAAGGCCATAACTTGAGTTCTAGGATGAATTTGAATGAGTTCTTGTACTTTTTGAAAATGGGAGGATCCAATCTACATCATTCATGTTTGAAGAAATATCATTTGAAACCTTTTTGATCAAGAAAGAGGAGGTTGAAAATCTTTCCCAAAATAGAAAGTTTACATTACAAGTCATTTCCATTTTTGGCAAGTTTTGGCTTTGTTCATTTTTCCTCAACTTTGTGAACTTCCAAGCATTCCAATGATCAAATAAAGACCATATGAATTCAAAATGATGATGATGGCCCTTTGGTACCCTTGTTGGGGCCCTCAGATGCCCAGAATCTGACTTTTCTTGCACAAGAAGTTACCATTTGATCAGATGACTTCCACATTGAATTTTTCCATGAAATTTGATACACATGCTCCTTATAACATATATGGACCAATAGCAACAATAATGACCAAAAAATTTGGGTGTAAGGCCTTCAAAACCAAAACCCTAATTTCAGGTCATCTGTGTAGGAATCCTCAGCTTAGCTTCCATACCTCTGCAGTGCTTTGACATTTCTTGACTTTAAATGAACCTTGGGGGCATAAAATGATCATAGACCACTCAAGGACCTTCTTGAAATGCTTCATGACCTTTGAGATTGCTCAGATTATTTCTTGGATTGCTCATATCACAAACCCTAGATGTAGTTATGCAAATGAAATGTTAAGGATGATTATGTACTGTGAAAATGTGACGATAGGCTATGCAATGATGATAATCATAAGTCAAGATGTGATAAAAGTGAGAGGGAAAATTTGGGGTGTTTACAACAACTCTAACAGAATTGAAAATAATTTAAACTAACCAATTGACCTGATTGTTTAGCTCTAACTCAAAATCACAATTGTATTATACATGGATCTGTGGACCGAATCAAAAAAAGCTTGAAAACCTGAAAAACACTATTCACCGTACGAACACCACTATTCATCCGTACAGACGTTTTTTTTCTTCTTTTTTCGACTTTTCTTCAGACTTTCTAAAAGTTTTGATTTTCGTGGTAAATGCAATCTCCAAAATATGTTTTCTTTCTCTTCATCAACAACGGTTTTAAGGCACATTTACAACAATCTCCACCTTGACTTTAAACCGGGTTAATACCAATTTAACAATCAATAACATTGTTGCTCTCTACCAAGTTGAAACTTTAATCAATAACTTTGATCAAATTCAATAAACCTTTGAATCTTTATCTTGCCACTTGCATCCACTTGTTTCCAATTACCCATTTCTGCCTAGGTAATTTAACAAGCCTACAAGTATGATTTTTCAACAACCCTTGACTCTGCCTATTTTCAAATGTCTCACTGAAGGTTTTTCTTCTTTTATTTTGCAATCCTTCAGCCATATTAAAAACATAATATTCAGGGCTAGCATAATTGTCCCTTTGAGATGTTATAATAACCCTCCTTATCTTATCATGAGTCAAATGCTAATTAGAGATCTTTATAACCGTTCTCCATTATAGTTTCTACCAGGTTTCTCCCTTGGTTTTTACTATTCTTCCTCTGAAGATATTCTCTACCAACCAAGTAAGTTGTTTTAACCTTAACTCTTCCCTAAAAACTCAATAACAACTCAGCGGTAACATGTATTTTTATTTCTTGATTTCTACAAAATTCATTATACCCCTCTAAAACTTTCTCAAGGCATTCATAACGCCTTAAACTCAAATCTCATAGCTCTTCCTTGTCCTGAAATCCCCCACTAGTTAACGATGAATGAATAACAACATTTGAACTTTATAAAATGTATAGACCACATATTTTAGACCCTTTATTAATAATTAATTTATCTAGCAAAATCTTCAACTCTCCATGTTCAACTTTAGTACAATAACATAGATCATCAAACATACTTATAGATAACAAATTTCGCTTGAGTTCTGGAACATACTGTCGCTCCCGATAAATGGGACAGGCCCAGATAAAGGTACAGACGCGAACGGTCGGCGAGAGGGACAATGAGAACACACAGTCGTGAACTCACTGGAGATGAATAGAGTCGCCAGCTAGGCATTTTTATCCCGAAGGAAAGGTAATGCTGCATAGACCTATAAAAAGATGGATAAGACGGTTTGCGAACCAGAGAGACTGAGAAAGGGGGTTGGTTACAGCCTGGGAAGGTATTAGCACCCAGATTGTCCGCCGTACTCGACGGGATCCACGCTTAAAAGATTTGTGTTTTAAAGGGGTAGTGTCAGTGCAATCTGTGTATAAAAGAGCTGGGGAAAGGATGTACAGGTGTCAGTGTAAGAAGTGTGAAGTGTAATATATACAGTGTCAGTGCAGGAACAGGAATGAAATGCTCAAGAATATGAGGCTAAAAGAATAAAGCTGGAGGAGGGGGAATATACAGAGACTTTTGTTCGATAACTGTTAAGTTATGCCTACGTATCCTCTCGTGCAATGAGGAAGTCAGAACACCGTAGTTCGACCCAAAGAGACTGAAAGGTGAATTGACTTGTGAACTGCTTACTTGCCTATGCTCAAGTGTATGACCTGTCTGGCTCAGGTGCAAACTGTCTTGCATTAGACGGAAGAAGCAAGTTCTCGTTTATGAGTGAGGATGATGAGAAAAGAATCCCGGAGGAGACGATTATTGTTTGTTTTTGGGTGAGTTTTCAGTCTTTTATTGCTTTTGGAAGTTTGTCATAAGTTAATGAGCTTAAGCCTAAACCAATGGGTTAGTAGACTCATCACATCTTCCCTCTGATCAGGGGTAATGAGAATACCTTAAGCGTGAAGTCAGCTTCTCACACTTAAACACCTTTGGTGTAGGATTAAGATCATTAACCTACTTGTGATTAATTAGATGTTTTTGTTGTTTTTGTTTAGTGTTAAGTAATGAGATTAAGCCATAATCAGGGATTAAACAGACTCATTACACCATCCTAATAGAAGGATAATAGATGAGAATGTTTAAGCTGAGGAAAACTCCTCAACTTAATCCATGATTAGGGATTAAACTCATGACAAAACAAAGCCTTTATTGAGTGGATTTTAGTTAATGATATGATGATGAAGTGAGTTTTAGGGTTTATAAGACAATTTGAGGGGGACTTGTCCATTAACACTAGGGTTAGTCCTTCTTAACCAGTTAAGGAAGAATTAGAACCCTAATGCAAGGCCCAAGTTACAAGTGTGAAGTCTTGATGATTATTAGATGGATTGATTAAAGGAGTTAAACACATTAAGGGTTTAACACTTAGGATTAAAGTTATACACTCCATCCTAAGATAAGGATGCAGGCATAAACTTAATCACAAAGCCTTAAAGCCTTTAGGGTTTAGTCCCTGATTATGAGATGAGAAGAGAAGACTCAAAAGAGACACAAAGGTAAAACTAAGAGGGGAGACTAATCAAAACCCTAATCATTGTCATACTTGGTTGTTCCTAAGGTTTGTGAGGTTTTCAAGAGAAGTCTTCAATGGAACCACCAGGAAGCAGATGAAAGGATCAGGAGAAGCAAAGTAACTTGCTTCATTTAAGAAGACAAGTCACTTGAAGAAAGAAGGTGGGAAGAAGAAGAATGAGCAAGCTCAAACTCAAACACAAACAAAAATGCAGCAATGGATGCAAGAGAGATGAAAAGAAAAGTTATGAGAAGTGAAGGCAAATTCACTTCTCAAAGCCACTTACCACCTGAAAGGTTAGGAAAGAAATGCAAGGCAATGCAAGATGGGATGAGATGACATGATGAGAAACAAAACCAGAAGCAAATACATGATGCTAATGATGCTATGAGATGCTATAAACATGAGGCAGCACATGGAAATGGTCATACAAGTTCATGGATGTAAATGGTGCAAGTTAAGAAGCATGAACATACATGAAGAGTTATGAAGTGCACATGGCATACAACATGGCAAATACATGATGAAATGATCAAACATGCTTTCAATATGTCTTATGATGTCAAATGAATCAAATGGATGCTTGAAATGTCATGACAAGTCATGTTATGCAAGAGAATGCAAGAGGTATGCAAATGAAAGCCCAAATTAGGGTTTATGAACCAAACATCAAACAAAACCCAAAAACAGAAACAAACCCTAAGATAAAAAATGGAAAATGCCACTCAAAAGGCCCCTAATCTTATACTAAACCAATGTCCAAAGGGGAGGTCTCAACTCTTAACCAATCTCAAGTTATGATTTTTACAAGTTATTAGGGTTTTTAGGGTTCCTAAACAAAAGAAATGCCAAACAAATTGAAAATGAGGAATCAAATCATGGCCATTTAATCCTAGAAACTAAATGCTAAACACAATGCAATGCAAGAAGAATCAATGTCCAACTCTTCATAGATAGGCAGAAATGATTTTTTGAACTTAGGATCAAAATAATGCACAAAAATGATTTTTATTCAATGAAAAATTCTTAAAATGCATCAAGATCAAAAAAGAAATTTGGTTTGAAGGTTGGACAATGTTTCTAAATGTCTTAGAACATTTCATGAATTTTTTGGTGATTTTTAAATACCTAAAAGTATTTTTAATAAATTAATTTCCATTAATCAATTAAAAATAATCTTTTAAATATTTAAAAATACTTTTTTAATGATAAAAAATAAAAATGAAAATATTTTTGTGTCATAAAAATTATTAAAACTCATGAGAAAAAGTTTCATAATTTTTAGACATTTTTTACTATTTTTAATAAATTGTGCAAAACAAATGAAAAGAAAATGAATTAAAATAAAGAAAAAGGAAAAGTAATCAGAAGGGAAGGCTGGGATTGAGTCTGAATTTGAAAACATTGACCAGCGCGCATCTGGACGGCTGTGGTTCATTCTGAGTTAATCTCAATTAATTAAATAAATAATAAAGATTAGGGTTTAATGACTGCATCTCAGCCGTTCACACGCGCGCGAAGTCAACCTTTTCAACGCATCCAACGTCCCAGATTCAAATGCACTTAATTACAGGGGTTATGCCCTAATCATTTTCAGGTGGCCGGAGAAGACCTCCGGTCGTCTTCTCCGGTGGGAAGTCCACCTGAAAATCTCCAAACTCTCTCAAAACGTAACAAAAATGAAAACCAAACATACAGAAATGATTCCCATGATCCCCTGAATCAAAACCCCATCACAAACATCATTTATTTTTCCCCAGAAACATGAATCGAAACAAACAATATTTAGGTCAACAGAGTTTCAGAGATCAATTAAATGCTCATTTCATCACCATTTCCAAAACTAAAAGCATCAGAATACTCAGTGAAGCATGGAGAACGAGTTTAGAACATAAAAAATGATTTCTGGAAAAATATTTCTTGAGCTACCTGAGATTCGAAGCTTTCACTTCAGCCACTTTCTGACCACTCCCTTTAGTGCAATCCACTCTATTTGGTCCCCAGATGATCCTTGAATGCTTAGGAATAGTTTATGTTGGCTGGATGAGGAGTTTGACAAGCTTCTGCTCAAACTCAGTTGAACATGGCAATGGTGATTCAGGCTGTTTCTGGCAATGGTGAAGGGTTGCTTGTGGTCCAGAGGGTGAGTAGAGAAGGTTTGTGGAGTTGGTTTGAGTGTTTGTGAACTGTGGAGTGAGTTTCGAAAGAAACTGCAAGTTGGAGTGAAAATGGTGAAATGGTGTTATGGCTTGTTTCAGGCTTGGTTCTTTGCTGGCTTCTACTCAATGGAACATGGTAAGATGATTGGTGAAAATGGTTTGGATGTTTGAAGTTTGTGGAGGCAGATTCGAAGAGTTTTGCACAAGGGAGTGTTTTTGTGTATGTGTTGGTGTGTCTTGTTTCAGCCTGGCCTCTTGAGTGTTATGGCCAGCATTTGGATAGTATATTTTAATCCTATAGGTCAGATGATTTGACATGGCCTCTATTGATTGGTAAGTTTGCTTTTGCCAAAAGTCCACTTTTTGTGTAAGGCAAGTATGGCTTGGTTCTAGGCTAGTACAAGGCATGGGGCTGTGCAGCAAGGGTGAGGGGAAAGGCTAGCCAAAGTCAGCATCCAATGTTGCAAGTTGTAGGAAGTGTGATGAGTGGTTTTGCAAGTTGGCTCTTTTTGAAACTTCATGGAAAATGCCTTGTTACACAAACCATACACATGTGATCTTTGGTCCAATTCTGATTTTTAGGTCACATAGAATGTTTGTGTCATGGTTGGATGTCAACTAGAGGTCACAAACAGCCTTGGTTCATGGTTTTGCAAAATTCTCATTTGGTGCACATCTTGAAAATCAATGATTTTTGCCAACTTTGTCACACCATAACTTTTGATCCAAGAAGAATTTGATCATGTTCTTGTACTTTTTGAAAAGGGAAAGATGTATTCTACAACTTTCATGACCAAAGTTTTTCCATTTGAAGCATTTTTGGATCAAGAATCAAGGCTTGAAAAGTGACCTAAAATGACACATTCTTGAAAAGTCAACTATGCCCAAAAAGTCAACACTTGCAAAAACTCCAAATTCTTGATTTTTGTGAACTTCAACCTTCTTCCATGATCAAATAAAGACCATATACACTCAAAATGATGAAGATCACCCATTGATTGGGTCATTGGGGGTCTCAGATGCCCTGATTTTGCACTGACTTGTCTGAAAAGTCAACTCTTGATCAGATGACTTCCCCATGGAATTTCTTCATGAAACTTGATATGCATACTCCCTATACCATATAGAGACCAATAGGAACAAGAATGACCAAAAAATTTGGAGTTATGGCCTCTGAAACCAAAACCCTAATTTTAGGTCAACTGTGCAGTCAAACTTGGCTCTGCATCCACACCATTTCCAGTTCTTGTGATTCTTTGGCATTTTTGACTTTGAGAGGATGTGATATGATATAAGAACACTCATGGATCCCTTTGAAGTGATTGTTGACCTTTGGAGTGGCTCAAGAGGCTCTTGGATTGCTCAGATCACAAACCCTAGATGCAGATGACTTAGAAACTATGCAGTGAATCAAAATTGTGATATGAGATGGTATGATTGTGTTTATGCATATGAGAAGATCACAAGCCATGGTGTGAATGGGTGAGGGCAAATTTGGGGTGTTTACAGCTGCCCCTATTCAAACATGAGTTAGCTGTGCAGGTTGTAAGCAACGGCTTAACAGGCAAACAAGATAACTTGTGGTTGAATACCAAAGACAGTCCAAAATTTGCACTCACAGAATGAAGAAGAAAAGGGATATAGATTGTAAAGGAAAACAAAGTATATTGTAAAGTGTGGGCGACGGAGGACGACCGTCGAGCAGAGGACGACCGCTGGGTAAAGAGTAATGACGGGGACGGCCGACATGCTGGGAAAATGCTGAAGTAAAGCAATGACGGGGACGGCCGACATGCTGTGGATAAAAGGTAAAGCCAAGACGGGGACGGCCGACTGGCTGGGGAAAATAAGATATTATGATGGGGACGACCATCAAGATAAAGTCGTAAAAATTCCCTGGGGATTAATGAAACATGACGGGGACGGCCATCAAGTTCATAAAGCAAGGTAACCGACGATGGGGACGGCCATCGGGCTAAAAGAAAAGGAAAAGGGACCACGACGGGGACGACCATCGGGTTAAAGAATAAATGAAATAAACAGATGATGGGGTACGGCCATCAAAGGTGAAGGACGATCACCTAGCAGGGGACGGCTGCTCTGTTGGGGAATAAAGGAAATATGATGGGGACGGCCATCAAAGGTGGGGGACGACCACCTGGCAGGGTACGGCTGCCGAAAATATCAACGATGGGGACGGCCATCAGATGAGCATGATGGAGGACGACCATCAAGAAGTGGAGGACGACCACTCAGCAGGGTACGGCTGCTCTCGAGGTTTCTTATGACATAGGACGAATGCCAGATAACCAAAAATCAACAATGGGGACGGCCATTGGATAAAATGATGAAGGAAAATCATCACGAGGTGGAGGACGACCACCTAGCAGGGGACGGCTGCTAAAATCAACGATGGGGACGGCCATCGGACGAGCATGATGGAGGACGACCATCAAGAAGTGGAGGACGACCACTCAGCAGGGTACGGCTGCTCTCAGGGTTTATCATAACACAGGACGAGTGTCAGATAAAAAGAAAATGCTTACTTGGCGATCTACTGGGGATATAGTGAACACGGACGAGTGTTCACAACCAAGAAAGGAAAGTATAAGTGCTTAGATGTTGTGTATAGATTAAAGATGCGGACGGGCATCCCTAGGACTACGATACGGACGAGTATCGGGTAGAAACAAATACTGACTCGTGTTCAGAGATGATGATACGGACGAGTATCAACTGGTTAACAAAGAAACACGGACGAGCTTTGAATCTGAGGGGACTCTTCTGGGGAATAGTAGATACAGGCGAGTATCTATATTCAAGAAGAACAGAAGTATTTGACACAGTGTATGGATTAAAGATGCGGACGAACATCCTTAAGACTATGATACGGACGAGTATCATGTAGAAACAAACACTGGACGCATATTCTGAGATGATGGTACGGACGAGTACCAACTGGTTAACAAAGAACATGAACCAAAGTCGAATCTGTGGGGATGTAACTGGTATATACAAGATACGGACGAGTATCTGTATAAGTATGAGTAGTATGAGTAGTATTGTATAAATGAGTGTTTATCTGCTGGGGAGGGTGACACGGACGAGTGTCAAAGTATAATAATATTAACAAGTACATGGGTTGTAAAAGTATAAGCGGCTGCGCTGGGGAAAGATGGCACGGACGGGTGCCAAAAGGAGTATATACTGGTGTTTGTGATTTGTGAGGCAACTGCTTTTGCTGTGGACTTTGGGGGATTTTTTTTTTTTTTTTTTTTTTTTTTTTTTGCCGTAATGCTCCGTGTTAAAACGGAATGCTACGCTTTGTGGGTGAATATGATGTGAATGTTATGATTGTGCAAAGATACCAAACCCGGGATCCGGGTCCCGTTGCTGCGAAGATCTTCGATCGATCTGTATGAAGTGGACATCCCAGCTGGGGATAAGATCACTGGTAGACCTGGTGAGATGTATCTGCTTGGGGATACAGGTCACTGATTGACATATCCCTGCAATGAGGGACCCAGCTGGGGGGTGTAGAAGTCTTCTGTACTCTGTTGTGATCTTCATGCATTGCTCTTCTGAATAGAGGCTGAGACTCTGTGGGGAGATGGTTCCCTGACTTTGTACTCGGCTGAGGGCGAGACGGCAACTCGGCTGAGGGCGAGACGGCAACTCGGCTGGGGAGAAAGAGAGATCCTTGACTCAGTCGGGGATGTAGGCGCCTTCCGTGATGCCTATCAACTCTGATGGAGATAGGTAGTAAATGGCAACTCCACTGGGGAAGTTATGAGAGGCAACTCAGCTGGGGAGAGAGCACTTTGGGTGCTAGAAACGAGTGTCGATTTGCCAGCTTGCTGGGATGAGGCCTCATGCCCCAAGTTGCGCTCTGGATACCTGCAATCCTGAAAAAGATAGAGAGACGCACAAGATAATCCCGAGGTATCCCTTACTGGGTCCCGTCATAGGAGTTTAAATATTTCTGAGAGTAAGCAAAATTTCCTGCGAGCATGTTTTTATTTGAAGATAAACATCTGTATTCTTATGCAATCAATGTTCCTTTAAGATATCAGACATTTTTGCAAAATAAAAATGTACAAAACGAGACATGACTGAAAATCTGATTTTATTAATTCGGGTGCCCTGAATTGGCGAGATACAGTCAAAGGAACATATCCCCTGAAATGAGGAGATTGTTACAAATTGAGAAACAAAATGCTGGCAGTGTTGATGACGCTTTGAGGAGCTTCCTCTTCACTATGACCCGTATGACTTTTGACGTTCTTCTCATCTTGCTTTTTGAAGAATGTTGATTCCGATTGAAGCTTGATCTTTTCGAGGCTTACCAAGTTGTAGATGATACAGACGAATTCAGAATGCAGTTGTTCGCTTATTCCCTTATTTTGCATGGATAGCCCTTTCGGGTTTTCAATCCATCGGGATACCCATTTTTGCCTGAGCTGTCCAATGTGGCTTTTCAACTCAGCGGGTGTACATTTTTTTATTTATTTTCCCTTATTTTTGCCCGAGTCTTTTATTCTGTTTCTGACTCGCCGGGATGCCCTATTTTTGCCTGGACTTACATTCTGTTTTTGTGTCCAGCGGGTCATTTTTATGCGAAGTATTTTTTAACTGCATCTGAATTCACAGGGGACGGGAAATCTTCACCATCCATGGTGCTGAGCATCAGTGCTCCACCAGAGAAAACTTTCTTTATTACAAATGGTCCTTCATAATTTGGAGTCCACTTACCCCTGTGGTCTGTATGAGGAGGGAGGATTCTCTTTAGCACAAGATCTCCTACTTGGTACTCTCGGTGCCTGACTTTCTGATTGAAGGCTTTCTTCATTCTCTTTTGATACAACTGTCCATGACAGATTGCAGCCAATCTCTTTTCTTCAATTAGACTCAGTTGCTCGTATCGGGCCTGAACCCATTCTGCTTCACTCAGTTTGACATCCATCAGTACCCGTAGAGAGGGTAATTCAACTTCAATAGGTAGGACTGCTTCCATTCCATACACAAGCTGATACAGTGTTGCCCCAGTGGATGTTCTTATTGACGTGCGGTACCCATGCAAGGCAAACAGTAGCATCTCATGCCAGTCTTTATAGGTGACTACCATCTTCTGCACAATCTTCTTGATATTCTTATTTGCTGCCTCAACAGCGCCATTCATCTTTGGCCTGTAAGGAGAAGAATTGTGATGTTGGATCTTGAAGTCCCGACACAGTTCTGCCATCATTTTGTTGTTCAGATTGGAACCATTATCAGTAATGATTCGCTCGGGCACTCCATATCGACAGATGATATCTCTCTTCAGAAATCTGGCTACCACCTGTCTTGTGACGTTTGCATATGAGGCTGCTTCAACCCACTTGGTGAAATAGTCAATGGCGACCAGGATGAATCTGTGGCCATTTGAAGCAGTTGGCTCAATCTTACCGATCATATCAATGCCCCACATGGCAAAGGGCCATGGTGAAGACATGAAATTCAAAGGATTGGGAGGCACATGCACTTTATCTGCATAAATCTGGCATTTATGGCATTTTCTGGCGTAGGCACAACAGTCTGCATCCATTGTGATCCAATAATAGCCTGATCTTAACAACTTCTTAGCCATTGCATGTCCTCCAGCATGGGTACCAAAGGAGCCTTCGTGCACTTCATGCATCAATAAATCTGCTTCTGTCTTGTCAACACATCGGAGGAGTACCATATCAAAGTTCCTTTTATATAAAGACCCATCAGTGTTCAAGAAGAAACTACCAGCAAGCCTTCTCAAAGTCTTCTTATCATTGGAAGATGCCCCAGGTGGGTATGTTTGATCCTCTAAGAAGCACTTAATGTCATGGAACCAAGGCTTATCGTCTTTGACAACATCTGCTGCAAATACATATGCTGGTCTATCAAGTCTCGACACTGAAATCTGAGGTACAAAGTTAGCAGCTTGAACTTTGATCATGGATGAAATGGTAGCAAGAGCATCTGCAAATTGATTCTCGTCCCGAGGGATATACTCAAGCTTGACTGTTGTGAAGAACGTCAATAACCTCCTTGTATAATCCCTGTAAGGTATCAGATGATCCTGGTGTGTATACCATTTGCCGTTGGTCTGATTGATTACCAGAGCTGAATCTCCGAATACAGCCAACGTCTTGATCCTGAGGTCAATGGCTTCCTCAAGACCCATAATGCAAGCTTCATATTCAGCTTCGTTGTTAGTGCAGTTAAAAGTGAGTTTTGCCGAGAAAGGCATGTGAACTCCTTTGGGTGTAATGAGTACTGCACCAACACCACGACCATTCATGTTAACAGCCCCATCAAACATCATAGTCCATTCTTCTTCCGGGTCAGGCCCTTCAGTGTGAACGGGCTCTTCATGATCTTTTGCTTTTATGAACATGATGTCTTCATCAGGGAAGTCAAACCTCATAGGCTGGTAATCATCAATGGGTTGCTCAGCGAGATATTCAGACAATACACTGCCCTTGATGGCCTTCTGAGATGTGTATTGGATGTCATACTCTGTGAGAATCATCTGCCATCTTGCAACCCGTCCGGTAAGAGCTGGCTTCTCAAATATGTACTTAACTGGGTCCATCTTTGAGATCAACAAAGTAGTGTGGGTCAACATATACTGCCTCAGTCGGCGAGCAGCCCATGCTAAAGCACAGCAAGTTTTCTCGAGCAGTGAATAACGTTGTTCACAGTCGGTAAACTTTTTGCTTAGGTAGTATATTGCATACTCTTTTCGACCAGACTCGTCATGCTGGCCCAGCACACACCCCATTGACTCTTCTAATACTGTCAAGTACATTATCAGAGGTCTTCCTTCTACTGGAGGCATAAGGATTGGTGGTTCTTGCAGGTATTCTTTGATCTTGTCAAAAGCCCTCTGGCAGTCTTCATTCCACCTGACCGTTTGTTCTTTTCTCAACAGCTTGAACAAGGGTTCACAGGTTGCTGTAAGGTGAGATATGAACCTTGAGATGTAGTTCAATCGACCTAAGAACCCTCGAACTTCCTTTTCAGTTTTCGGTGCAGGCATCTTTTGAATAGCTTTGACTTTATCAGGGTCAACTTCAATCCCTTTCTCGCTTACAATAAATCCCAGCAACTTACCAGATCGCACCCCGAATGTGCATTTGTTGGGGTTCAACTTCAGTTGGTACTTCCTCAGACGCTT
Organism: Lathyrus aphaca; assembly: GCA_963966055.1. Taxonomy (NCBI): domain Eukaryota; kingdom Viridiplantae; phylum Streptophyta; class Magnoliopsida; order Fabales; family Fabaceae; genus Lathyrus; species Lathyrus aphaca. The sequence continues at coordinate 504,178,930 of OZ014523.1, forward strand.
GAACAATTTGAGCAGATTTACCAGATGGTCTTCTTCAGTGAGGGACTTGGCAATCATATCATCCACATAGCATTCTATTTCTTTATGAATCATATCGTGGAATAATGTTACCATAGCCCGTTGATATGTTGCACCAGCATTCTTGAGCCCAAATGGCATTACCTTGTAACAGAACGTGCCCCAGGGTGTGATGAAGGTTGTCTTCTCCATGTCTTCAGGTGACATTTTGATCTGATTGTATCCTGAAAATCCGTCCATGAAGGAGAATACCGAGAACTGAGCCGTGTTATCGACCAATACATCAATGTGAGGTAATGGGAAGTCATCTTTTGGGCTGGCTCTGTTCAGATCCCGGTAGTCAACACACATTCTTACCTTGCCGTCTTTCTTAGGCACAGGTACTATATTAGCAACCCACGGCGGATAGCTAGTTACAGCAAGGAACCCGGCGTCCCACTGCTTTTGCACCTCTTCCTTGATTTTTATTGCCATGTCCGGGCGAGTACGGCGCAGTTTCTGTTTAACCGGTGGGCACTCTTCTCTCAAAGGCAGCTTGTGCACAACCATGTCAGTATCCAACCCTGGCATATCTTGGTAAGACCAAGCAAACACATCTACATACTCTTGAAGCAGGTCAACCAGTTGTCTCTTCACTGAGTCTTGCAGGCAGGCCCCGATTTTAACTTCTTTCACGTCTTCATCTGTACCAAGATTGATCACTTCAACTTCCTCCTGGTGAGGAGTAATAACCTTTTCCTCTTGTCTCAACAACCTGGCTAGCTCTTCAGGAAGCTCATATTCTTCTTCAACCCCTTCATCCGCTTGATTGATTGGATTGTCAAAGTCATACGAAGTCATAGCCGTGCTGTTGTCGGTGCTGTCATAAACGTGAAATAAAGTTGTCATTTTGAAAACACTGCCATTTATTTTTTTGTACAAAAAGAAAAATGGAAAAACAGTGAGCGGAAAAGAAAAAGACTCATTTGCAAAAAGATGTCTGATATTTCATTGATTAATCTTGTTTGCACAAAAAGTACAGATGGCCCGATTACAAAATGAGTCTTGTCATCTTGGGCAAGATGCAAGACTTTGATGCATGCTATAAAAATACAGGAAATAATAATTACTCTGCGTGAGTAACTCTTATAATTTCCTGGGAAGACCAGTTCGAGACACTGCTCCCCGGGATCTTTGGACGAATCCAGCTTTCCAGGTTGCGTTCCTCTTCCAGCTCGTCTTCCAGACAGTTGATAGCATCAGGGGTAAGCATCCCCCCACTCACAAAATTGGGCTCTTTCGCAGTCGTTGCTTGATCTTGTTGAGTTGGTTTGTAACCCAACCCAAATCTGTCTTCTTTCTTCTCCACTGGTAGTAGCTTGCCCCAGCCTTGGGCAGTTCCTTCCTCAACAACCTTCCGGGCTTGTTGGTATGACGATATTGAAGTACCAGGTACAGCAGATGTCTCATTGATGTTCAAGGCTTCGAACCCCTGGCTCATTGTTTCATGGATCTCCCCGTCCATTTCAATGTACTTATAGGTTGCCAGGTAGCTAACAAAAATGTCCTCCTCTCCGCAGATTGTAACGATTTGACCTTCCCACTCATATTTTAACTTCTGGTGAAGGGTAGAGGTCACGGCGCCAGCAGCGTGAATCCATGGCCTACCCAACAAACAGCTGTAGGCAGGCTGAATGTCCATCACATAGAAGATAGTTTTGAAGGTCTGCGGGCCAATCGTTATGGGTAACTCAATCTCTCCTAGAACCGATCTCTTTGAACCATCAAAGGCTCTCACCACCAGGTTGCTGGGTCTCAATGCCAATCCGTCATATTCTAGCTTCACCAGGGCCTTTTTAGGTAAGACATTGAGGGATGACCCCGTGTCTACCAGCACATGGGAAAGGACAGCACCTTTGCATTCCATGGTTATGTGCAAGGCTTTGTTGTGGTTGCGGCCTTCCGTTGTCAAATCAGTATTGGTGAACCCTAGTCCGTGACTAGCATTAACATTTCCAACTACAGCTTCCAGCTGATTGACAGTGATCTCTTCAGGCACATAAGCTGCGTGCAAAACTTTGAGTAGTGCATTCCGATGGGCTTCGGAGCACATAAGCAATGATAGGATTGAGATCTTGGAAGGCGTCTGATGAAGCTGATCCACTACTTTATAATCACTCTTCTTGATGATTCGCATGAACTCATCAACTTCTTGGTCAAAGGGTGTCTTCAAAGCTTCCTTAACAGCTTGATCTTCCTGCACAGGGCTCTTTCCTCTTGCCTTGGCAGCAGCTTCTGCTTCGGCTGTGGGTCTCTGAATTTGTGGAGCGAAAAGACGTCCGCTTCGAGTGAAGCCTCCGCCTCCGCCCACATTGTCTACTTGTAGTGCAGGGGTTGATGATTCAAAAGTGATTGTTTGTCCTTCACAGTACAAGTCAGAGCCGTAATGCCAGGGGATGGCATTACTGCTTTCATAGGGTACGGGTCCAGGCACCGTGACGGTGACTGGACTGACTGCAGCTGTTGAAGGAACTGTGATAGTCTGTGGATCGTAATAAATTGTCACTGGTGTCCTGATGGGAGCAGCACTTTCTGAGTTGTAGGCGGAGTTGTTTTCAGGATCGTAGAATATGGTGACAGTTGAGACATCTTCATGATTTGTTGTTGGTGTTGTAGGAGACATTGTCGGGAGTGTGGATGTTGTTGTTGTAGGAGCTTCATAACGGAGTGGTGCTGGAGTTGTAGAAGGAACATTCATTGATATTTGATCAGTTGAAATGACAGATGAAGTACTTGTTGATGAAACCGAAGAATTGTCAGGAACAATAGTTGTTGCAGTTGTAGGAGGTTCTGAAGCCGTTGCTGATGAGATTGATGGATTTGTTGGAAATGATGTGGTGATCTGAAGCTGGCCACTCTGAATTAGGCCATCTATGCCATTCCTCAAATTGTCGCACCCATTTACCGAGATATTGCAGTAAGCACAACCCAACTCACACCTCGGGAACATTTGACATTCCAGGAGTTGAGCCTTGATTTCTACCAACGGTGTCCGGATCTGACCCACACTGGTTATTAAATAAGACGGTTTGTCTTCTTCAATAGCGTTAATTCTAGGACCACCGTGGTTCGGCATCGGGTTCTTATTGACATTGGGTGGTGGTGCGAAATTCAGAGCTTTTGAGTCTACCAGGTCTTGTACCTTCATATGCAGGGCTCTGCACTTTTCTGTACTGTGGCCAGGTGCGTTTGAATGAAAAGCACACCTAGCATTGGAGTCATAGTTCCTGGGTAGACTGTTGGGATCTGGAGGTGCCAGCGTCCTTAGCTCAACTAGGTTGAGTTTCAGGAGTTGTGGCAGCAAGGTAGCATACGGCATAGGGATCGGATCGATCACCCTGTTAGCTTGAGAAGGCCTCTGTTGAAATGGCCTTTGTTGACCGTTGTTATTGGTGTTGCTGTTGTTGTAATTCCTTGGAGGATACTGATTTTGCTGATGGTACTGAGGTTGCGGCTGATAGTTTTGCTGTGGAGGTTGATAAACTGGTTGAGGATGAGCTGGAGCAGGAATGGTGACTGCTGCTACAGACCTGTGGACATATTGGGGCCTGCCCCTGTTGGTGTGGATGACATTGGTCTCGCCAGTTCTTCTCGGGCCTGCAAAAGGCTTTCTTGTACTACTGGACGAGCTTGCACCATTGTCTGAGATCTTGCCCATCTTTAATAGGCTTTCAATTCTCTCCCCCGCTATGACAACATCTGCAAAGCTAGTGGAAGAGAAAGCAGCCAACCTGTCAATATAAGTTCTCTGAATGGTGTTCATAAACATATCCGCCATTTCCCTTTCAGACATAGGTGGCTGAACAGCAGCAGCCAGTTGCCTCCATCTCTGGGCATATTCTCGGAAACTTTCCCTTGAAGACTGTGACATTCCCATTAGGAGGGTCCTGTTGGGTGCCATGTCTAAGTTGTACTGATACTGTCTGATAAAGGCCTCTGCCAGGTCCTTCCAGCATCTAATAGTTGCCCTTGTCAAGTGAGAGTACCATTCTCTTGAAGCCCCTGTCAAGCTGTCTTCGAAATAGAACATCCAGAGCTTCTCATCCATAGTGTAAGCTTTTAATCTCCCGAGAAAAGATTGCAGATGGGTTCGGGGACAGGAAGTCCCGTTGTAGTTTTCAAAACAAGGAGGCTTAAACTTATGGGGGATCCTGACCCCGTCTACCAAGCCCATGTCCATGACGTCGAAACCTAGAGAGTTTTGAGACTCTAAGGATCTCAATTTCTCAGCTATCTCATCCAACCTCCTATCATAAGCTTCTTCCCCAGCACCCATTACTGTAAACTGGTCCTCTTGGGGGTCTTCTTGAAGTACCCTGGCTGCAGTGGCAGTCCCTTGAACATTTGCAGGGATGTTGACCTCAGGATGGAGGTGTGGTCCAAATACAGGGGGATTTACATGAGGTTGGACCCTTTCATTGTTGCTGGTGCCGGCAGTCCCTATATGTGGATCTTCTTGATTCTGCCTTTCCACCATGGCCCTCAATCTTTCCTGGCTCTGAGCCATGTTGTTCATCACTTCCATGAACTGAGTCATCTGCGTTCTCATTTCTAGCCTTTCGTTTGCCATTTGATTTCTAACCTCTGCAAGGTCCTACTGTACCTGATCCATTTGAATGCCCGGAAGGTTGTTTCGGGTTGGATAACGGTGCGGGCGGTTGAGGGGAAATACCCGGCGCCTAGCAATAGTTCCTGAACATCACAACAGAGTTAGTGGCAATAAACAAAAACCTACAAAACAAACAAAAGAGGTTAGCATGCAATGCAGTATGCTTATTTGTTTTCAAGGTATCCGGCTTGGTATTCAGTTTTGACCCTTCCAGACCCCTGAAGATGTGGTTGTTGTTGCTTGAAGAAAACTCAGATGAAGCAAACTAACACAAATATATTACAGAAGGTGAAATAATACAACTTGTTCATTTTACAACACAAGCCCTCTAAGGGGTCAAAATACATTACAAGAAAATAAAAGTACATGGAAAGAAAGCAACAACAAACAAATGATCAAACACCAAGACCAAACTCATCCTCACGAACTTCCTTGAGAAGTGCTTCGGTCACAGGATCAGCCGGACGCTCCGTGAGATTCCCGATGAGGAGATTCCGGGTGGTAACAGCTGCCGTTAGCTTCTTGTGCTGAGTTTGTTCTTTGGACCTCTTCACCCCTGCTTTGATCTTCAGCTCTGATATCTCCCTTTGGGCTGCTGCCAGGGCTTCTTGCTGTTCTTTTGCACTAGCTTCCAGTTGCTCCATCTTGTTTTGAACTCTCTTGTCTTCCAAAGTACGAGCCTCGGTGATCCTGACCCACCGGGCCTGACTCTCCTTCAGATACAAGTCTATTCTTGCTCTCTGGAATTGGGCTTCTTTGCAAGCATTCTTCAGAATTTGTTCTCCAGCCTTAGACTTTTTGATATAATCCCCAGACTTCTCAATCTTAACCAGATGCTCCACTCTCAACTTCTCCAATCTCTCAATCTCCCTCATACCCTCACTCCTCTCCCGGAGGGTCTTCTGCAAAGCCTGGGTTAACTTCTCATTTCTTTCCTTCAAACTCTCAAACTCCTCCAAACTGACAGTGGCAGGTGGTGGTGTTGAAGATGACTCAGGCATGTCTTCTATGGTAAAGGGCATCCCAGAGAATTGAGCCCTGGCACGAGACCACTCATAATATTGTGCTGATGCCACATTATTGCACTTCCCCAGAATGGTTACTCCCTTGGTTTGAACATTATCCCAGGCCCTGGCAGCCTGCCTAGCAACAGTCAAATTAATCTTGTTCTCACAATAAAGAGTCTCCACCAAGTCCTGTGCCTTAGGAGTATGGACCAGTGCATAGCCCAGTTGCCTTTTGAACAGCAGAGGGTTGTAATTAATACTACCCTTAACTCCTATTAGGGGCACATTGGGAAAATGCCCGCAGCTGGTGATGATATCCCTGCCCTTGGTGCTTTGAGTGCACCATCTGATATCTGCTGTAGTTAGAGCAGTGAGTCTCTTAGCCCAGTTGCTCTGCTGATGAGGGTTCAGAAATGCATCTGTCCTGGGCAAATGCCTGAGAAGCCAAGTGTGGAACAATGGAGCACAACACCTCACTAACCTTCCCCTCTGCTTTTCATTCCTCTGATGCACTGAATAGTAGAGATCCCCCAATAAAGTGGGCACTGGGTTCTTCAGGATGAACAGATGGATTGCATTCTTGCTAATGAATCGAGGCTCGTCTGCAAACAATACAATTCCATATATGCTCAAAGCCAACAAGGCACAGACAGCCTTCCACTCTCCTAAAGAAGCTTTCAGGGTAGCTTGAGAGATCAAGAAATCCAGATGAAAACCAGGGATTCCAGCTTTAGAGGTCATATGCTGCTCAATCAAAACAGGTTCCAGATGCAAAGCTTTTGCTATTTCTCCATTAGCAGGAAAGACCATCTCAGGGTTGAAAGGGATTCCACCCCTGATAGGCATACCAACTAATGAAGAGTACTCTTCCAATAAGGGGCCCAACTGAAAGTCTTGAAAGGTGAAACATCTCAGTGGGGGATCATAGAACTGAATGCAAGTGTGAATGAGGCTCCTCTGTGATGGGTCCAGATCCATAACCATATCAAGTATATCTCCATAATGTTCCCTGAACAAAGGTATGTGATCTGGAGTGATCAGGGTCTGAATCCTCCTGATATCTGATAGCTCTGGCTGGAAGAAGTGATAGGTGATGTTGCTCTTTTTAGGAGACATGTTGTTGAAGATGAGTAGAGACAGGTGCTGATGATAATGCTGAAGTAATGAGCCACTGATTAGCTGATGCTGGTGATAACTGAAGCAGATGCTGGTGAAGATAGGTCAGTACTGAAGATGGGGTCAAAACCAAAACCAAATGAAGATGGATACCCTGAAACAAATAAGCAAATGTCAATATGATGCAATGATTATGTATGCAAATGAAATGCAAGGGTCTGTGACTGAGCTGGATCTGATCAAAATGCTCTGATATAGGTCCAAGTATGTTCAAGAATTCCAGATGGAGGTCTACAAATCCAGTAACCAAGGTGGGGGGACTCAAATAAAGAGTCACATGTCCAGGGTTTTAGAATCACAAGAACTGTCCCAACATGGAGTATTCTTAATCAAGTCAAAGTAACAGGGTATTCTGAGGTCAAGGTACCTGCAATCCTGTAAACAGCCCAACCCCCTCACAGGTGGTGTTCTAGAACAAGGATCCTCAGACTCGGATCAGTTATGAGAAGTGTAAACACTTCTAACCCGGAGGTACAGTGTTTACAATAACCATAAAAGTTCCTCCTCTAATTCACCTCAGTTTCTGAAGGTCAATACTAAAGGTCATCCAGACTTAGCAGGCTTCCCAGATAGCCCTAGCATTGCAGGAAATCTGCAACACAGAGTTCTCAAGAAGAAACCCATATCTGAACCGTGTTTCATATTCCCGCACCAGACCGAAATGGAATGAGAAAGAATATGATTCACTCTAGCCTAGGTGTCACTCAGGTCCCAGGTATAGGACCTTAACTCTCAATGAATCACCCACCCACCAAAACAAAGACCAGATCCAGCCAGCAGCATGACAGTATGATATATACAAAAGCAATAAAGAAAGCAGTAAAGCAACTGTACATAAAGCAAAAATAAATACACAAATAAGCACATAACACCCCAGTAAACACAAATCAACCAAGCACTAGGAGGAACCCACAAAAAGAACCAGAAGCCCTGGTTGCAATATAAGGGTCCCCAGCAGAGTCGCCAAGCTGTCGCTCCCGATAAATGAAGCTAGGCCCAGATAAAGGTACAGACGCGAACGGTCGGCGAGAGGGACAATGAGAACACACAGCCGTGAACTCACTGGAGATGAATAGAGTCGCCAGCTAGGCATTTTTATCCCGAAGGAAAGGTAATGCTGCATAGACCTAGAAAAACATGGATAAGACGGTTTGCGAACCAGAGAGACTGAGAAAGGGGGTTGGTTACAGCCTGGGAAGGTATTAGCACCCAGATTGTCCGCCGTACTCGACGGGATCCACGCTTAAAAGATTTGTGTTTTAAAGGGGTAGTGTCAGTTCAATCTGTGTATAAAAGAGCTGGGGAAAGGATGTACAGGTGTCAGTGTAAGAAGTGTGAAGTGTAATATATACAGTGTCAGTGCAGGAACAGGAATGAAATGCTCAAGAATATGAGGCTAAAAGAATAAAGCTGGAGGAGGGGGAATATACAGAGACTTTTGTTCGATAACTGTTAAGTTATGCCTACGTATCCTCTCGTGCAATGAGGAAGTCAGAACACCGTAGTTCGACCCAAAGAGACTGAAAGGTGAATTGACTTGTGAACTGCTTACTTGCCTATGCTCAAGTGTATGACCTGTCTGGCTCAGGTGCAAACTGTCTTGCATTAGACGGAAGAAGCAAGTTCTCGTTTATGAGTGAGGATGATGAGAAAAGAATCCCGGAGGAGACGATTATTGTTTGTTTTTGGGTGAGTTTTCAGTCTTTTATTGCTTTTGGAAGTTTGTCATAAGTTAATGAGCTTAAGCCTAAACCAATGGGTTAGTAGACTCATCACATCTTCCCTCTGATCAGGGGTAATGAGAATACCTTAAGCGTGAAGTCAGCTTCTCACACTTAAACACCTTTGGTATAGGATTAAGATCATTAACCTACTTGTGATTAATTAGATGTTTTTGTTGTTTTTGTTTAGTGTTAAGTAATGAGATTAAGCCATAATCAGGGATTAAACAGACTCATGACACCATCCTAATAGAAGGATAATAGATGAGAATGTTTAAGCTGAGGAAAACTCCTCAACTTAATCCATGATTAGGGATTAAACTCATGACAAAACAAAGCCTTTATTGAGTGGATTTTAGTTAATGATATGATGATGAAGTGAGTTTTAGGGTTTATAAGACAACTTGAGGGGGACTTGTCCATTAACACTAGGGTTAGTCCTTCTTAACCAGTTAAGGAAGAATTAGAACCCTAATGCAAGGCCCAAGTTACAAGTGTGAAGTCTTGATGATTATTAGATGGATTGATTAAAGGAGTTAAACACATTAAGGGTTTAACACTTAGGATTAAAGTTATACACTCCATCCTAAGATAAGGATGCAGGCATAAATTTAATCACAAAGCCTTAAAGCCTTTAGGGTTTAGTCCCTGATTATGAGATGAGAAGAGAAGACTCAAAAGAGACACAAAGGTAAAACTAAGAGGGGAGACTAATCAAAACCCTAATCATTGTCATACTTGGTTGTTCCTAAGGTTTGTGAGGTTTTCAAGAGAAGTCTTCAATGGAACCACCAGGAAGCAGATGAAAGGATCAGGAGAAGCAAAGTAACTTGCTTCATTTAAGAAGACAAGTCACTTGAAGAAAGAAGGTGGGAAGAAGAAGAATGAGCAAGCTCAAACTCAAACACAAACAAAAATGCAGCAATGGATGCAAGAGAGATGAAAAGAAAAGTTATGAGAAGTGAAGGCAAATTCACTTCTCAAAGCCACTTACCTCCTAAAAGGTTAGGAAAGAAATGCAAGGCAATGCAAGATGGGATGAGATGACATGATGAGAAACAAAACCAGAAGCAAATACATGATGCTAATGATGCTATGAGATGCTATAAACATGAGGCAGCACATGGAAATGGTCATACAAGTTCATGGATGCAAATGGTGCAAGTTAAGAAGCATGAACATACATGAAGAGTTATGAAGTGCACATGGCATACAACATGGCAAATACATGATGAAATGATCAAACATGCTTTCAATATGTCTTATGATGTCAAATGAATCAAATGGATGCTTGAAATGTCATGACAAGTCATGTTATGCAAGAGAATGCAAGAGGTATGCAAATGAAAGCCCAAATTAGGGTTTATGAACCAAACATCAAACAAAACCCAAAAACAGAAACAAACCCTAAGATAAAAAATGGAAAATGCCACTCAAAAGGCCCCTAATCTTATACTAAACCAATGTCCAAAGGGGAGGTCTCAACTCTTAACCAATCTCAAGTTATGATTTTTACAAGTTATTAGGGTTTTTAGGGTTCCTAAACAAAAGAAATGCCAAACAAATTGAAAATGAGGAATCAAATCATGGCCATTTAATCCTAGAAACTACATGCTAAACACAATGCAATGCAAGAAGAATCAATGTCCAACTCTTCATAGATAGGCAGAAATGATTTTTTGAACTTAGGATCAAAATAATGCACAAAAATGATTTTTATTCAATGAAAAATTCTCAAAATGCATCAAGATCAAAAAAGAAATTTGGTTTGAAGGTTGGACAATGTTTCTAAATGTCTTAGAACATTTCATGAATTTTTTGGTGATTTTTAAATACCTAAAAGTATTTTTAATAAATTAATTTCCATTAATCAATTAAAAATAATCTTTTAAATATTTAAAAATACTTTTTTAATGATAAAAAATAAAAATGAAAATATTTTTGTGTCATAAAAATTATTAAAACTCATGAGAAAAAGTTTCATAATTTTTAGACATTTTTTACTATTTTTAATAAATTGTGCAAAACAAATGAAAAGAAAATGAATTAAAATAAAGAAAAAGGAAAAGTAATCAGAAGGGAAGGCTGGGATTGAGTCTGAATTTGAAAACATTGACCAGCGCGCATCTGGACGGCTGTGGTTCATTCTGAGTTAATCTCAATTAATTAAATAAATAATAAAGATTAGGGTTTAATGACTGCATCTCAGCCGTTCACACGCGCGCGAAGTCAACCTTTTCAACGCATCCAACGTCCCAGATTCAAATGCACTTAATTACAGGGGTTATGCCCTAATCATTTTCAGGTGGCCGGAGAAGACCTCCGGTCGTCTTCTCCGGTGGGAAGTCCACCTGAAAATCTCCAAACTCTCTCAAAACGTAACAAAAATGAAAACCAAACATACAGAAATGATTCCCATGATCCCCTGAATCAAAACCCCATCACAAACATCATTTATTTTTCCCCAGAAACATGAATCGAAACAAACAATATTTAGGTCAACAGAGTTTCAGAGATCAATTAAATGCTCATTTCATCACCATTTCCAAAACTAAAAGCATCAGAATACTCAGTGAAGCATGGAGAACGAGTTTAGAACATAAAAAATGATTTCTGGAAAAATATTTCTTGAGCTACCTGAGATTCGAAGCTTTCACTTCAGCCACTTTCTGACCACTCCCTTTAGTGCAATCCACTCTATTTGGTCCCCAGATGATCCTTGAATGCTTAGGAAGAGTTTATGTTGGCTGGATGAGGAGTTTGACAAGCTTCTGCTCAAACTCAGTTGAACATGGCAATGGTGATTCAGGCTGTTTCTGGCAATGGTGAAGGGTTGCTTGTGGTCCAGAGGGTGAGTAGAGAAGGTTTGTGGAGTTGGTTTGAGTGTTTGTGAACTGTGGAGTGAGTTTCGAAAGAAACTGCAAGTTGGAGTGAAAATGGTGAAATGGTGTTATGGCTTGTTTCAGGCTTGGTTCTTTGCTGGCTTCTACTCAATGGAACATGGTAAGATGATTGGTGAAAATGGTTTGGATGTTTGAAGTTTGTGGAGGCAGATTCGAAGAGTTTTGCACAAGGGAGTGTTTTTGTGTATGTGTTGGTGTGTCTTGTTTCAGCCTGGCCTCTTGAGTGTTATGGCCAGCATTTGGATAGTATATTTTAATCCTATAGGTCAGATGATTTGACATGGCCTCTATTGATTGGTAAGTTTGCTTTTGCCAAAAGTCCACTTTTTGTGTAAGGGAAGTATGGCTTGGTTCTAGGCTAGTACAAGGCATGGGGCTGCGCAGCAAGGGTGAGGGGAAAGGCTAGCCAAAGTCAGCATCCAATGTTGCAAGTTGTAGGAAGTGTGATGAGTGGTTTTGCAAGTTGGCTCTTTTTGAAACTTCATGGAAAATGCCTTGTTACACAAACCATACACATGTGATCTTTGGTCCAATTCTGATTTTTAGGTCACATAGAATGTTTGTGTCATGGTTGGATGTCAACTAGAGGTCACAAACAGCCTTGGTTCATGGTTTTGCAAAATTCTCATTTGGTGCACATCTTGAAAATCAATGATTTTTGCCAACTTTGTCACACCATAACTTTTGATCCAAGAAGAATTTGATCATGTTCTTGTACTTTTTGAAAAGGGGAAGATGTATTCTACAACTTTCATGACCAAAGTTTTTCCATTTGAAGCATTTTTGGATCAAGAATCAAGGCTTGAAAAGTGACCTAAAATGACACATTCTTGAAAAGTCAACTATGCCCAAAAAGTCAACACTTGCAAAAACTCCAAATTCTTGATTTTTGTGAACTTCAACCTTCTTCCATGATCAAATAAAGACCATATACACTCAAAATGATGAAGATCACCCATTGATTGGGTCATTGGGGGCCTCAGATGCCCTGATTTTGCACTGACTTGTCTGAAAAGTCAACTCTTGATCAGATGACTTCCCCATGGAATTTCTTCATGAAACTTGATATGCATACTCCCTATACCATATAGAGACCAATAGGAACAAGAATGACCAAAAAATTTGGAGTTATGGCCTCTGAAACCAAAACCCTAATTTTAGGTCAACTGTGCAGTCAAACTTGGCTCTGCATCCACACCATTTCCAGTTCTTGTGATTCTTTGGCATTTTTGACTTTGAGAGGATGTGATATGATATAAGAACACTCATGGATCCCTTTGAAGTGATTGTTGACCTTTGGAGTGGCTCAAGAGGCTCTTGGATTGCTCAGATCACAAACCCTAGATGCAGATGACTTAGAAACTATGCAGTGAATCAAAATTGTGATATGAGATGGTATGATTGTGTTTATGCATATTAGAAGATCACAAGCCATGGTGTGAATGGGTGAGGGCAAATTTGGGGTGTTTACACATACCTTACATTGTGAATAAAAAAATCACGATCATTAAACATTTTAAATCTGACCATACCAATACCATGAACCTTGCATATCTTATTATTACCAAGGCAAACTACTCCACCTTGTACCATCTTAAAAGTTTCAAAATATTATATTCTTGGACACATGTGATAAGAGCAACCCGAGTCAATGATCCAACTATCTTTAGTTTCCAAACTCGATACTATTAGTGCTTCGACATACTCATAACTTTCCTCACCCAAGGCAACTGCAGCTTGAATAGAATCTTCATTGACCTTTCTTTCAGGACAATCCCTTTTAAAGTAACCGATTTTCTGACAACTAAATCATTTTAACTTTGACTTGCCAGACCTCTTTGATTTGGACATCCCTTTACGCTTACCTCCCTATCTTAACACATTTAAGCCTTCACCACTATCTTAACACATTTCAGATACAACCTTGCCAAAGACTTTGTCATATAAAATTATTCAAGTTTTTCCCACATAGTAACCACAATTTGCTCCCTGGTGACTTCTCTTAGAAATTTATCACTGAGGCACAAGATAATGGCACTCCTGGCCTTATCCTTCATCTCGCTCTTCTGTACCCATGTAAGCCATGTATGCATCAATGTTTCACTCTTCAAAGCATCAATACACTTCTCTTGACTTAAAACTGCTTGCATATTAATTTTCCACAACCCGAAGTCATTGTTACCGGAAAATTTCTCGATCTTCCATCTAATAACCATGATGCTCACTTTGCTCCATGCTCACCGTACCACTTGTAGTGAAATATCAATTTGTAGGGCACAAAGAAAAATAGCAACCAAAATAAATGGTCTACAACAATAATAATTCGTACATAGATAATATAAAAGAATAAGGCAAGAATAAAATGAAAGTTTTTTTATGCAGTTTGATTAAACGATCTTCTATGGGGGAGAGAGCTTTTCTCCAATTCACTATACTCAGAAAGTTGTTACAAGAGATTTCAAATGAGCTACAAGAAAATACCCTTTTCCTTCAGGTTCCCAAGAACAACTCTTAAGGCACCCATGAATAACCATATTTTCTACCCAAAGGTTTCCCAACCTCTCCAACTCTCCATATATGAACCACTCAAACCCAAGGTGTAATATAAGGTTTTCTTTGTGCTGAAACCTAATTCCTTTAAACCCTTGCTCTATCTCTTGTTGATGTAAACCCTAAGATTGTCACACACCAAACATATAAGAGATACATATTTATAATAGCAAATACCCAACAAACAAATCCCAAAATCACAATTGTATTATACATGGATCCATGGACCGAACTGAAAAAAGCCCGAAAACCCAAAAACATTATTCACCGTACAAACATTTTTTTTACTTTTCGTACAAATTTCTAAAACTTATGATTTTCGCGATAAATGCAATTTGCAAAATATGTTTTATTTCTCTTTATCAACAAATATTTTAAGGCACATTTACAACACACACGCACACACACACACACACACACACACACACACACACACATATATATATATATATATATATATATATATATATATATATATATATATATGAATTGGAAGAAAAATGGCGCTACAGGACACTAAATATATCACAATTCATTTGGGTCACTAGCATGGATATGACGCTACAGTAATAAGGGAACATCACCAATTTTATTTTATTCACTACAATATCGAATTAAGAAAACCACATGTTATTTTTGTTTTTATGTTACAGTAAAGTGCAAATGGAAATTGTTATGTTATCACATTATCATTTCAATTGGTGTGCACAGGCGTTGTTATGTAGAGTGTTGTCGTAAGTATGTTATTTATAATCACGATCCTGGGACCTTTGTTTTATTCTGGAAAGCGCGTGATATATTACAACGGTTATGTATAACAACCATTGTAATATATACTGAATATCACAATGGTTATAAGTTTCAACCGTTGTGGAACGTACCCTTAGTTTATTATATACCAATGTATATTGCTTGTTTTACCATACACCTAATTAAAAAATACAACCATTAAAATTGGTATAGAACTATAATCTGAAAATTAAATTGTTATTGAAAACCACTTTAGAGAGGTTTTATACACTCGAAATCGAGAAAATGTACACCCTACTTTTCGAAAAAATTTATACGATGGGAAGAGCATCCCCATTGTTATGATGTTTAAGAGAGCATGAAACCACCCTAGTCCTTGTTGATGTCCACAAAGGGCCCTGTGATAGTCATATTGGCGATAAAGCTCTCCCCCACAAGCTACTAAGGGGGATATATTGTTGGCCCACCTTGTTAAAGGACAATATGGCCTTCGTTAAAAAGTGTGATCAATTTCAGATACACTCTGACCTCCATCATGCCCCAATTGAACTTCTTCAATCCATGACATCGCCATAGTCTTTTACAAGTGGGAGTGTACATCTTAGGCCAGTTCCCTTAGATATGGGGTAACTAAAGTTTTTTTTACTGTAGTGTAAACACCCCAAATTTGCCCTCTCTTTTTTTCACACCATGGCTTGTGATCTTTTCATATTGCATTTGCATAAGCATATTATCTCACATTGCATATTTGTTTCATTGCATAAGTTGCACAGTTAGGGTTTGTGATCAGGAAAATCCAAGAAGTGATCTGAGCCATATCAAAGGCATTGAAGCTTGTCAAGAGGGTCCATGTGAGTTCCATGATCATAATATGCTCCCCAGGGTCCTTAAAAGTTAAGATGTCACAAAGCATTACAAAGGCATAGAGGCAGACTGAAGATTTCCTACACAGATGACCTAAAATTAGGGTTTTGGGTGTCGCTCCCAAAAGATGAGACTTAGCTCAAATAAGGTACAGACGCGAACGGTCGGCGAAAGGATGGTGCGAGAACACACAGGAGTGAACTCACAGGGAAAGAAAAGAGTCGCCAGCTAGGCATTTTTATCCCGAAGGAAAGGTAATGCTGCATAAACCTTGAAAGATATGGATAAGACGGTTGCGAACCAGAGAGACTGAGAAAGGGGGTTGGTTACAACCTGGGAAGGTATTAGCACCCAGATTGTCCGCCGTACTCGACGGGATCCACGCTTAAAAGATTTGTGTTTTAAAGGGGTAGTGTCAGTGCAATTTGTGTATAAAAAGAGCTGGAAAAAAGATGTATAGGTGTCTGTGTAAAAGAAGTGTAAAGTGTAATATATACAGTGTCAGTGTAAGAACGAAGAATGAGATGCTCAAGATCATGAGGCTAAGAGAATGATGCTGGAAGGAGGGGGAATATACAGAGACTTTTGTTCGATAACTGTTAAGTTATGCCTACATATCCTCTCGTGCAATGAGGAAGTCATAACACCGTAGTTCGACCCAAAGAGACTGAAAGATGAATTGACTTGTGAACTGCTTGCTTGTCAATGCTCAAGTGTATGATCTGTCTGGCACAGATGCAAACTGTCTTGCATTAGACGGAAGAAGCAAGTTCTCGTTTATGAGTGAATGAGGTGAGAAAAGAATCCCGGAGGAGACGATTATTGTTTGTTTTTGTGTTTTCAGTCTTTTATTGCTTTTTTTGAATTTTGTCATAAGTTAATGAGCTTAAGCCTAAACCAATGGATTTAGTAAACTCATCACATCTTCCCTCTGATTAGGGGTAATGAGAATGCCTTAAGTGTGAAGTCAGCTTCTCACACTTAATTACCATGGTGTAGGATTAAGATCATTAACCTAATTGTGATTATTTAGATGTTTTTGTTGTTTTTGTTTAGTGTTAAGTAATGAGATTAAGCCATAATCAGGGATTAAACAAACTCATTACACCATCCTAATAGAAGGATAATAGATGAGAATGTTTAAGTAGAGGAAAGCTCCTCAACTTAATCCATGATTAGGGATTAACTTCATGACAAAACAAAGCCTTTATTAAATGGATTTTAATTAAAGATAAGATGATGAAGTGGGTTTTAGGGTTTGTAAGACAACTTGAGGGGGACTTGTCCATTAACACTAGGGTTAGTCCTTCTTAACCAATTAAGGAAGAATTAGAACCCTAATGCAAGGCCCAAGTTACAAGCTTGATGTCTTGGTGATTATTATGTGAATTGATTAGAGGATTTAAACACATTAAGGGTTTAACACTTAAGATTAAAGTTATACACTCCATCCTAATAGAAGGATACAGGCATAAGCTTAATCACAAAGCCTTAAAGCCTTTATGGTTTAGTCCTTGATTGTGAGATGAGAGGAGAAGACTCAATGAGACACAAAGATAAAATCTAAATGGGGGACTAATCAAAACCCTAATCATTGTCATGCTTGGTTGTTCCTAAGGTTTGTGGGGTTTACAAGAGAAGTCTTCAATGGAACCACCAGGAAGCAGATGAAAAGATCAGGAGAAGCAAAGTAACTTGCTTCATTTAAGAAGACAAGTCACTTGAGGAAAGAAAGTAAGAAGAAGAAGAAAGAGCAAGCTCAATCTCAAACACATACAAAAATGCAGCATGGATGCATAAGAGAGATGAAAAGAAAATGTGAGAAGTGAAGGCAAATTCACTTCTCAAAGTGACTTACCACCTGAAAAGTTAGTGAAAGGAATGCAAGGTAATGCAAAATGAGATGAAATGGCATGATGCAAATCAAAACCAGAAGCATATATGAGATGATAATGATGCTATGAGATGATGCAAACATGAAACAACACATGGGAATGATCATACAAGCTTATGAATGCAAATGGAGCAAGTTAAGACACATGAACATACATGAAAAGTTATGAGATGCATATGGCATACAACATGGCAAATGAAAGATGCAATGATCAAACATTCTTTCACTATGTCTTAAGATGTTAAATGGATCACATGGAGGCATAACATGTCATGGCAAGTCAAGGTATGAATGCAAATGCAAGATGGATGCATATGGGAGTCCAAATTAGGGTTTATGATCAAAGCATCAAACACAAACCAAAATCAGAAGCAAACATTAAGATAAAAAATTGAAAATGCACTCAAAGGATCCCTAATCCTATACTAACCCACTGCCCAAAGGAGAGGTTTCAAATCTTAACCAAATTCAAGTTATGATCTTCCTAATTTTTCTAGGGTTTTAGGATTCCTTAACAAGAAAATTACCAAACAAATGGAAAATGAAAGATCAAATCATGGCCATTTAATCTCATAAACTACATGCTAAACACAATGCAATGCAAAAAGAATCAAGACCCAACTCTTTAGGGTTAGGCCGAAATGATTTTTGGAAGTTTGGATCAAAATAATGCATAAAAATGATTTTAATTCCATGGAAAAATTCTAAAAATGCATCAAGATCAAAAAAGGAATTTGGTTTGAGGGTTGGACAATGTTTCTAAATGTTTTTAAAGGTTTTATGAATTTTTTGGTGATTTTTAAATACCTAAAAGTATTTTTAATTAATTAATTCTCATTAATTAATTAAAAAGAAACTTTTAAATTTTTAAAAATACTTTTTTAATGCTAAAAATAAAAATAAAAATATTTTGGTGTTCTGAAATTAAATAATAACTTGTACAAAAAATTTCAGAATTTTTAAAGTATTTTTGTTATTTTTAATAAATTGTACAAGTTAAATGGAAAGAAAATAAAATAAAACAAAATAAAATGAAAAGTAATCTGATCCAATGATCCAGATTCAAAGTTGAAGGGAAATGGTTGACTGGCGCGCTAATGAATGGCCTAGATTGACTCTGGCTTTAATTAAGTTTTACGAATTAATTAAATGGATTAATTAGGTTTAATGGTGATTAGGGCAAAATGGACCCATCTGGACCACACATACACGCGCCAAGTCAACCCAAGTCAGATGATCCAACGCATGAGATTCAAATGCCATTAATGACTGGGATTAGGGTTAAGCACTTTCAGGTGACCGGAGGGAAGCTCCGGTCATCTTCTCCGGCGGGTTGAAAACCCTAGAACATGATTCAGGCTACCATTCATCAAATTGAAAGCAGGGAAATGTTCCTCTACCCAAACCCCATTCAAATCACCCCTCAAACTAAATTTATCATGCACAAACAAAGAGAATCGAAGCCAACAAGATCCACGGGCAAAATTTCAGAGCCTTGGTAAATCCTCATTTCTTACTCATTTTCAATTCTAAGCACACCCTCATGATCAGCAAGACATACACAACCAAATTATAACTTAAAAAGCAAGCTCTGAGAGAAAGAGTTCATGGCCATACCTGAGATGGAAGCTTCTGTTTCTGGGCTTTCTGAGCTACTCGTTGGTGCAAACTTACTCCACTGATTCCCCTGGTGCTAATGGCAGGCTTGGATGGAGCTTAAACAAGCTATTTTGAGAGGTCCAGTTCTGGTGTATCAGAAAATGAGGTCTGTGTGTGTGAGGTTTCAAGCTCTACCAATGGTTGATTCTGGTTCCTTTTAGTGTGTTTGATTTGTTGGTGAAGAGAAAATGGATGTTTGATGGCTGAAAAATGAGATTCGAAGAAGGGAAGCTCTTTGACAGTTTTTGTGGGGACTGAGTTCTGGCCTGCTTCAAGGGCCAATGCTGTGCTATATCATTCCCACAATGTGTGAATAGGCTGGGGAGCAGGTCAGTAGGGGTGGCTGCTTACTGTTCCATGAGTATGGGAGTTTTTGCCAAAAAGTCAAGTTGGCTTGTACTTGCAGCATGGGCTATGGCAGCAGCAGTTTGAGGTCTTGTCTTGCTTCAGCTTGGGTTAAGGATGACCCTTAGATTGCTTGTAGCTGACTGCAACATATGGATCATGAACTATGCTAGCTTTTGCAACTTGCCCACTTGTGCTTTCTTGTGATTTTATGCTATGTACATGAGGCATTTCTTGCTGAATTTTGTTACATGATGTATCAATTGGTCATGGCAATGCATAGAAATCAGTTGGTAATCACATAGCTCTTTGGAAAATGACTTTGCCAAAAATCCATCCTTTGCACTTGTAATGGAAAATGTCTTAAAGATCTTTGAAAACCAAAGCAAGCAATGCAAAATCCCTTGGGCCAATTCTGTTTTTTAGGTTATGTATGATCATGTGGTAAAGTTTTGAAGCCATTTTGAAGTCACTAGAATGCTTGGTACATGAATTTGCAAGTTTTCCATTTGGTGCATAACTTGAAATTTAGTGATTTTTGCCAACTTTGATGAACCATAACTTTTGATCCAAGATGAATTAGGTCATGTTCTTGTACTTTTTGAAAAGGGAAAGATCTAATCTACAACTTTCATGACCAAAGTTTTTCCATTTGAAGCATTTTTGGATCAAAAAGTGAGGGTTGAAAAGTTGCCTAAAATGACAAATTCCTTAAAAGTCAAACTTACCCCAAAAAGTCAACTTTGCAAAAACTTGTAATCCTTGAATTTTTTGAACTTCAAACCTCTTCCATGATCAAATAAAGATCAAACACACTCAAAGTGATGAAGATCACCCCTTGGTTGGGTCATTGGGGGCCTCAGATGCCCTGATTTTGCACTGACTTGTCTGAAAAGCCAACTCTTGATCAGATGACTTCCCCATGGAATTTCTTCATGAAAATTGATATGCATACTCCCTATACCATATAGAGATCAATAGAAACAAGAATGACCAAAAAATTTGAAGTTATGGCCTCTGAAACCAAAACCCTAATTTTAGGTCATTTGTGCAGTCAAACTTGGCTCTGCCTCCATACCAATCCCAGTTCTTGTGATTCTTTGACATTCTTGACTTTGAGAGGATATAATATGATACCTGAACACACATGGACCCCTTTGAAGTGATTGTTGACCTTTGGAGTGGCTCAAGAAGCTTTGGGATTGCTCAGATCACAAACCCTAGATGCAGATGACTTAGAACCAATGCAGTGGATCAAAAATGTGATGTGAGATGGTATGATTAAGTTTATGCATATGAAAATGATCACAAGCCATGGTGTGAATGGGTGAGGGCAAATTTGGGGTGTTTACATCTGCCCCTATTCAAACATGAGTTAGTTGTGCAGGATGTAAGCAGCGGCTTAACAGGCAAACAAGATAACTTGTGGTTGAATACCAAAGACAGTCCAAAATTTGCACTCACAGAAAGAAGAAGAAGAGGGATATAGATTGTAAAAGAAAATAAAGTATACTATAAAGTATGGGCGACGGAGGACGACCGTCGAGCAGAGGACGACTGCTGGGTAAAGGGCAATGACGGGGACGGCCTACATGCTGGAAAAGTGCGGGAAATAAAGCGATGACGGGGACGGCCGACATGCTGGGGATAAAAGGTATTATGATGGGGACGGCCATCAAGTAAAGCTGCAAGACTCTCTGGGGATTAATAAAACATGACGGGGACGGCCATCAAGTTCATAAAGTAAAGTAACCAACGATGGGGACGGCCATCGGGCTAAAAAGAAAAGGGACCACGACGGGGGCGGCCATCGGGTTAAAGAATAAATGAAATAAACAGATGATGAGGTACGGTCATCAAAGGTGAAGGACGATCACCTAGCAGGGGACGGCTGCTCTGTTGGAGTAAGATGAGGGACGGTCATCTAAGGTGGAGGACGACCACCTGGCAGGGTACGGCTGCCGAAAATATCGCGACATAGGACGAATGCCGGATAAAAGGTCAACGATGGGGACGGCCATCGGATGAGCATGACGGAGGACGACCATCAAGAGGTTGAGGACGACCACCTAGCAGGGGACGGCTGCTCCCGGGGCTTGTCATGACATAGGACAAATGTCAGATAACCAAAAATCAACAATGGGGACGGCCATTGGATAAAATGATGGAGGACGATCATCAAAAGGTGGAGGAGGACCATCTAGCAGGGGACGGCTGCTAAATATCACGACATAGGACGAATGTCGGATAGAAAATCAACGATGGGGACGGCCATCGGATGAGCATGACGGAGGACGACCATCAAGAGGTGGAGGACGACCACCTAGCAGGGGACGACTGCTCTCAGAGTTTATCATGACACAGGACGAATGTCAGATAAAAGAAATTGCTTTGTTGGCGGTCTACTGGGGAATAGTAAGCACGGACGAGTGTTTACATCCAGGAAACAAAAGGTATAACGTGTTTAGATGTTTGTGTATAGATTAAAGATGCGGACGAGCATCCTTAAGACTACGATACGGACGAGTATCGGGTAGAAACAAATACTGACTCGTGTTCGGAGATGATGATACGGACGAGTATCAACGGGTTAACAGAGAACACGGATGAGTGTTGAATCTGAGGAGATTCTTCTGGGGAATAGTAGACACAGACGAGTGTCTATATTCAAAAAGACAAGAGTTTTTGACACAGTGTATGGATTAAAGATGCGGGCGAGCATCCTTAAGATTATGATACGGACGAGTATCAAGTAGAAACAAACGCTTGACGCATGTTCTGAGATGACGGTACGGACGAGTAACATCTGGTTAACAAAGAACACAGACTAGTGTTGCATCTGTGGGGATATAAATGGTATATACAAGATACGGACGAGTATCAGTATGAGTGTGAGTGGTGTATAGATGAGTGTTTAACTGCTGGGGAGAGTGACACGGGCGAGTGTCAAAAGGAGAAGAGTGTGATATGAACAAGTATCTGATATACAAAGTGTAGGCGACTGCGCTGGGGATATGACACGGACGAGTGTCAAAGGATTGTCATATGTAAGTGTATGTGAGTGCAAAGAGGACGTCTTTGGCTTTCTGCTGGGGTTATGACACAGACGGGTGTCAAAAAGTATCTGTAGTGTGGGTGGTTTTGTTTGTAAGGAGTGCTCGGGCGACTTTACTGGGGAGTGATAACACGGACGGGTGTCAAAGGGAGTATATATACTGGTGTTTGTGAATGTGAGGCAACTGATTTTGCTGGGGAATCTCCACTGGGGATTTGGGGGAAGTATTCTGTATATTGTTGAAATGTCATTATTCACAAGCGTTTGATTCAAAACATGGCTTATGATTATGCTATATGTTTGATTTTTGCCGTAATGCTCCATATTAGACGGAATGCTACGCTTTGTGGGTGAATATGATGTGAATGCCATGATTATGCGAGGAGACCAATCCGGGGCTCGGATCCCGTTGCCGTGAAGATTTTGGGTCGATCTGTTTGAAGTGGACATCCCAGCTGGGGATGAGGTCATTTGATAGATCTGATGAGATGCTATTGCTTGGGGATTCAGGTCACTGATAGACCTGTCTTAGTAATGAGGGACCCAGCTGGGGTTTGTAGCAGCTTTCTTTACTCTGTTGTGGTTCCTTCGTGCGCTGCTCTTCTGGATAGAGGCTGGAGCTCTGTGGGGAGATGGTTCCTTGACTTTTGTATTCTGCTGAGGAAGAAAGATCGGCAACTCGGTTGGGGGAAACAATAAGTGGCAACTCGGCTGGGGAGAAAACACCTTGGGTGCTAAGACTGAGTGTTGTCAGCTTGTTGGGATGAAGCTTTCATGCCCCGAGTTGCATTTTTAGATACCTGCAATCCTGCAAAGATAGAGAAACGCACAAGTGATCCTGAGGTATCCCTTACTGGATTCCGTCATAGGATTTTGGACACTTCTGAGAGTAAGTATATTCCCTGCAAGCATGTGTTTTTATTTTCTGAAGAAAAACATCTGTACTTACGCAATCAGTTTTTTAGAGACATCAGACATTCTTTGCAAATAAAAATGTACAAGACGAAACATGACTGAAAAATCTAATTTTATTAATTCAAATGCCCTGAATTGGCGAGATACAGTCAAAGAAACAAATCTCCTAAAATGAGGAGATTGTTATAAATTGAGAAACGAAATGCTGGCGATGTTGACGACGCTTTCAAAGGAGCTTCCTTTTTCGCTATGACTCGTATGACTTTTGACGTTCTTCTCGTCTTGCTTTCTGGAGAAGGCTGATTCTGATTGAAGCTTGATCCTTCCAAAGCTTTACCAAGTTGTTAAGTGATGCAGACGAATTCGGAATGCAGTTGTTCGCTCATTCCCTTATTTTGCATGGATCGCCCTTTCGGGTTTTCAATCCATCGGGATACCCATTTTTGCCTGAGTCGTCCAATGCGGCTTTTCAACTCAGCGGGTGTACATTTTTTTGTTTATTTTCCCTTATTTTTGCCCGAGTCTTTTATTCTGTTTTTGACTCGCCGGGATGCCCTATTTTTGCCTGGACTTACATTCTGTTTTTATGTCCAGCGGGTCAATTTTTATGCGAAGTATTTTTTAACTGCATCTGAATTCACAGGGGACGGAAAATCCTCACCATCCATGGTGCTGAGCATCAATGCTCCACCAGAGAAAACTTTCTTTACTACAAATGGTCCTTCATAGTTTGGAGTCCACTTGCCCCTGTGGTCTGTATGAGGAGGGAGGATTCTCTTCAGCACAAGATCTCCTACTTGGTACTCTCGGTGCCTGACTTTCTGATCGAAGGCTTTCTTCATTCTTTTCTGATACAACTGCCCATGACAGATCGCAGCCAATCTTTTCTCTTCAATCAGACTCAGTTGTTCGTATCGGGACCTGACCCATTCTGCTTCGTTCAGCTTAACATCCATCAATACCCGTAGGGAGGGTAATTCAACTTCAACAGGTAGGACTGCTTCCATACCATACACAAGCTGATACAGTGTTGCCCCAGTGGATGTTCTGATTGACGTGCGGTACCCATGCAGGGCAAATGGTAGCATCTCATGCCAGACCTTGTAGGTGACTACCATCTTTTGCACAATCTTCTTGATATTCTTGTTTGCTGCCTCAACAGCGCCATTCATCTTTGGCCTGTAGGGAGAAGAATTGTGGTGTTGAATCTTGAAGTCCCGGCACAGTTCAGCCATTATCTTGTTGTTTAAATTGGAACCATTATCCGTAATGATTCACTCGGGCACTCCATATCGACAGATGATATCTCTTTTCAGAAATCTGGCTACCACTTGTCTTGTAACATTGGCATAGGAGGCTGCTTCGACCCACTTTGTAAAATAATCAATGGCGACCAGGATGAATCTGTGGCCATTTGAAGCAGTTGGCTCAATCTTGCCAATCATATCAATGCCCCACATAGCAAAGGGCCATGGTGAAGACATTATGTTCAAAGGATTGGGAGGCACATGCACCTTATCAGCATAGATCTGGCATTTGTGGCACTTTCTGGCATAAGCACAACAGTCTGCATCCATTGTGATCCAGTAATAACCTGATCTTAACAGTTTCTTAGCCATTGCATGTCCTCCGGCATGAGTACCAAAGGATCCTTCTTGCACTTCATGCATTAACAAGTTTGCTTCTGTTTTATCAACGCATCTGAGGAGTACCATATCAAAGTTTCTCTTGTACAGGGAACCATCAGTGTTCAGAAAGAAACTAACAGCAAGCCTTCTCAAAGTCTTCTTATTATTGGAAGATGCCCCAGGAGGGTATGTCTGATCCTCCAAGAAACACTTAATGTCATGGAACCAAGGCTTATCATCTTTAACAATGTCCGCTGCGAACACATATGCTGGTCTGTCAAGTCTGGACACTGAGATCTGAGGTACAAAGTTGGCAGCCTGAACTTTGATCATGGACGAAATGGTAGCCAGAGCATCTGCAAACTGATTCTCGTCCCAAGGGATATACTCAAGCTTGACTGTTGTAAAGAAAGTCAATAACCTCCTTGTGTAATCCCTGTAAGGTATCAGATGGTCCTGGTGGGTGTACCATTTGCCATTGGTTTGGTTGATTACCAGAGCTGAATCTCCGAACACGGTCAATGTCTTGATCCTGAGGTCAATGGCTTCCTCAAGACCCATAATGCAAGCTTCGTATTCAGCTTCGTTGTTAGTGCAGTTGAAAGTGAGTTTTACCGAGAAAGGCATGTGAACTCCTTTAGGTGTAATGAGTACTGCACCAACACCTCGACCATTCATATTAACAGCCCCATCAAACATCATAGTCCATTCTTCCTCCGGGTCGGGCCCTTCAGTGTGAACAGGCTCTTCATGATCTTTTGCTTTTATGAACATGATGTCTTCATCAGGGAAGTCAAATCTCATAGGCTGGTAATCATCAATAGGTTGCTCGGCAAGATATTCAGACAATACACTGCCCTTGATGGCTTTCTGAGAAGTGTACTGGATGTCATATTCTGTGAGGATCATTTGCCATCTTGCAACCCGTCCGGTAAGTGCTGGTTTCTCAAAAATATACTTAACTGGATCCATTTTAGAGATCAACAAAGTAGTGTGGGTCAACATATACTGCCTCAGTCGGCGAGCAGCCCACGCTAAAGCACAACAAGTTTTCTCGAGCAGTGAATAACGTTGTTCACAGTCGGCAAACTTTTTGCTCAGGTAGTATATTGCATACTCTTTTCGACCAGACTCGTCATGCTGGCCCAGCACACACCCTATTGACTCTTCTAATACTGTCAAGTACATTATCAGAGGTCTTCCTTCAACTGGAGGCATAAGGATTGGAGGCTCTTGTAAGTATTCCTTGATCTTGTCAAAAGCCTTCTGACAGTCTTCGTTCCACCTGACCGTTTGCTCTTTTCTCAACAATTTGAACAAGGGTTCACAGGTTGCTGTGAGGTGAGATATGAACCGTGAAATGTAGTTCAATCGACCTAAGAACCCTCGAACTTCCTTTTCTGTATTCGGTGCAGGCATCTCTTGAATAGCTTTAACTTTATCAGGGTCTACTTCAATCCCTTTCTCACTTACAATAAATCCCAGCAGCTTACCCGATCGCACCCCGAACGTGCACTTGTTGGGGTTCAACTTCAATTGGTACTTCCTCAGACGCTTGAACAACTTCAGCAGATTTACCAGGTGGTCTTCTTCAGTGAGGGACTTGGCAATCATGTCGTCCACATAACATTCAATTTCTTTATGGATCATATCGTGGAATAGTATTACCATAGCCCGTTGATACGTCGCACCGGAATTCTTGAGCCCAAATGGCATTACCTTGTAGCAGAACGTGCCCCAGGGTGTGATGAAGCTTGTCTTTTCCATGTCTTCAGGTGACATTTTAATCTGATTGTATCCTGAAAATCCATCCATGAAGGAGAATACCGAGAACTGAGCCGTATTATCCACCAATACATCAATGTGAGGTAATGGGAAATCATCTTTCAGGCTGGCTCTATTCAGATCCCGGTAGTCAACACACATCCTTACTTTGCCGTCTTTCTTAGGCACAGGTACAATATTAGCAACCCACGGCGGATAGCTAGTTACAGCAAGGAACCCGGCGTCCCACTGCTTTTGTACCTCTTCTTTGATTTTCATAGCCATGTCTGGGCGAGTACGGCGTAGCTTCTGTTTAACTGGTGGGCACTTTTCTCTTAAAGGCAGCTTGTGCACAACAATGTCGGTATCCAACCCTGGCATATCTTGATAAGACCAAGCAAACACGTCCACATATTCTTGAAGAAGGTCAATCAGTCGTCTCTTCACTGAGTCTTGTAAGCAGGCCCCGATTTTAACTTCTTTCACGTCTTCACCTGTACCAAGATTGATCGTTTCAACCTCCTCCTGATGAGGAGTGATAACCTTCTCCTCTTGCCTCAACAACCTGGCCAACTCTTCAGGAAGCTCATATTCTTCTTCAACCCCTTCATCAGCTTGATTGATTGGATTGTCAAAGTCATACGGAGTCATAACCGTGCTGTTGTCGGTGCTGTCTGGAAGGCACTCTCTGCAAGGGTTCGGTTTGTTCATTTTAGTGATTGATTTTAATCTTGTTTTAGAAAAGTGAAATGAAGTTGTCATTTTGAAAACATCGCCATTTATTTTTTGTACAAAAAGAAAAATGGAAAAACAGTGAACGGAAAAGAAAAAAGACTCATTTGCAAAAAGATGTCTGATATTTCATTGATTAATCTTGTTGCACAAAAAGTACAGATGGCCCGATTACAAAATGAGTCTTGTCATCTTGGGCAAGATGCAAGACTTTGATGCATGCTATAAAAATACAGGAAATAATAATTACTCTGCATGAGTAACTCTTATAATTTCCTGGGAAGACCAGTTCGAGATACTGCTCCCCGGGATCTTTGGACGGAT
This sequence comes from Lathyrus aphaca, assembly GCA_963966055.1. Lineage (NCBI taxonomy): Eukaryota > Viridiplantae > Streptophyta > Magnoliopsida > Fabales > Fabaceae > Lathyrus > Lathyrus aphaca. Next base: position 504,206,883 of record OZ014523.1, read on the forward strand.
CCAACTCTCCAGGTTGCGGTCGCTTTCATCCTCGTCTTCCAAATTGTTGACAGCATCAGGGGTGAGCATCCCCCCACTAACAAAGCTGGGCTCTTTAGCAGCCTCTGCTTGATCTTGTTGAGTTGGTTTGTAACCCAACCCAAATCTATCCTCTTTCTTTTCCACAGGTAACAATTTGCCCCAGCCTTGGGCAGTCCCTTCTTCAACAACCTTCTGGGCTTGTTGGTATGATGTCATTGAGGTTCCAGGTACAGCAGAAGTTTCATTTATGTTCAAGGCCTCGAACCCTTGACTCATTGTTTCGTGGATCTCCCCATCCATCTCAATGTATTTATAGGTAGCCAGGTGGCTGACAAAAATATCCTCCTCTCCACAGATAGTAACGACTTGACCCTCCCACTCGAATTTTAACTTCTGGTGAAAGGTTGAGGTCACGGCGCCAGCGGCGTGAATCCATGGCCTACCCAATAGACAGCTATAGGCAGGCTGTATATCCATCACGTAGAAGGTCGTTTTGAAAGTTTGTGGGCCAATCGTTATAGGCAACTCAATCTCTCCCAGAACTGATCTCTTAGAACCGTCAAAGGCTCTTACCACCAAGTTACTGGGGCGTAATGCCAATCCGTCATACTCTAACTTCACAAGGGCTTTTTTAGGTAAGACATTGAGGGATGACCCTGTGTCTACCAGCACATGGGAAAGAACTGCACCTTTACATTCCATGGTAATGTGCAAAGCCTTGTTATGATTGCGGCCTTCCATAGTCAAATCAGTGTTGGTGAAACCTAGTCCATGACTAGCATTAACATTTCCAACCACAGCTTCCAACTGATTGACGGTGATCTCTTCAGGCACATAAGCTGCGTGCAAGACTCTTAGTAGTGCGTTCCGATGAGCTTCGGAGCACATGAGCAACGATAGAATAGAGATCTTGGAAGGCGTCTGGTGAAGCTGATCCACTATTTTGTAATCACTTTTCTTGATGATTCTCATGAACTCATCAACTTCTTGATCAAAGGGTATTTTCAAAGCTTCCTTAACAATTTGCTCTTCCTGCACCAAGCTTTTCCCTTTTGCCTTGGCAGCAGCTTCTGCTTCGGCAGTGGGTCTTTGAGCTTGTGGAGCAAAGAGACGTCCGCTTCGAGTAAAGCTTCCGTCTCCTCCCACATTGTCTATCTGTGGTGCAGGGGTTGATGATTCAAGAGTGATTTTCTGTCTTCCGCAGTATAGATCAGAGCCGTAATGCCAGGGGATGGCATTACTGCTTTCATAAGGTACTGGTCCAGGCACTGTGATAGTGACTGGACTGATGGCAGCTGCAGAAGGGACTGTGATAGTTTGTGGATCATAGTATATTGTGACTGGTGCTCTGATGGGGGTGGCGCTCTGTGATTTGTAGGCAGAACCATTTTCAGGATCATAGTAAATTGTAACGGTTGAGACATCTTCATTGTTTGTTGCTGATGTTGTAGGAGACATTGTTGGAAGGATGGGTGTTGTTGTTGTAGGAGATTCAAAATGAAGTGGTGCTGAAGTTGTAGAAGGGATGTTTGTTGATATCTGGTTAGTTGAAATGACAGATGAAACATTTGTTGATGAAGCTGAAGAGTTGTCGGGAACAATGGTTGTTGCAGTTGTAGGAGATACTGGAATCGTTGCTGATGAGATTGCTGGATTTGTTGGAATTGATGTTGTAATTTGAAGCATGCCACTTTGGATGAGACCATCTATGCCATCCCTCAAGTTATCACAACCATTCACTGAAATGTTGCAGTAAACACACCCTAGCTCACATCCCGGGAACATTTGACATTCGAGGAGTTGAGCTTTAATCTCTACCAACGGTGTCCGAATCTGACCCACACTGGTTATTAAATAAGACGGCTTGTCTCCTTCAATAGCATTGATTCTGGGACCCCCGTGGTGCGGCATAGGGTTTTTGTTAACATTTGGTGGTGGTGCGAAATTCAGGGCCTTAGAGTCTACCAGGTCTTGTACCTTCATGTGCAAGGCTCTGCACTTCTCTGTACTATGGCCAGGTGCATTTGAATGAAAAGCACATCTGGCGTTGGAGTCATAATTCCTGGGTAGACTATTAGGATCTGGAGGTGCCAACGTCCTTAGCTCAACTAGGTTGAGTTTCAGGAGTTGTGGCAATAATGTTGCATAGGGCATAGGGATCGGATCGATCACCCTATTGGCCTGAGAAGGTCTCTGTTGGAACGGTCTTTGCTGATTGTTGTTGTTGGTGTTGTTGTAGTTTCTCGGAGGATACTGAGCTTGTTGCTGGTACTGAGGTTGTTGCTGATAATTTTGTTGCGGTGGTTGATAAGTTGGTTGAGGATGAACTGGAGCGGGGATGGTGACTGCTGCCACAGATCTATGAACATATTGGGGCCTGCCCCTGCTGGCCTGGATAGCATTGGTCTCACCAGTTCTTCTTGGGCCTACAAAAGGCTTTCTTGTGTTATTGGATGAGCTAGCACCGTTGTCAGAAATCTTGCCCATCTTTAACAGGCTCTCGATTCTTTCTCCAGCTATAACAACATCTGCAAAGCTGGTAGAAGAGAAAGCAGCCAGCCTGTCAATGTATGTTCCTTGGAGGGTGTTCATAAACATATCTGCCATCTCCCTCTCTGACATAGGTGGCTGGACAGCAGCAGCCAGTTGCCTCCACCTTTGGGCGTACTCGCGGAAGCTTTCCCTAGACGACTGTGACATCCCCATCAGGAGGGTCCTATTGGGTGCCATATCCAAATTATACTGGTATTGTCTGATGAAGGCCTCTGCCAAGTCCTTCCAACATCTGATGGTCGCTCTAGTTAGATGGGAGTACCATTCCCTTGACGCTCCAGTCAAACTATCCTCGAAATAAAACATCCATAGCTTCTCGTCCATGGTATATGCTTTCAACCTTCCCAAAAAGGATTGTAAGTGGGTCCGTGGGCAGGAGGTCCCGTTGTATTTTTCAAAACAAGGAGGCTTAAACTTATGGGGAATCCTGACCCCGTCCACCAAGCCCATGTCCATAACATCGAAACCCAAAGAGTTTTGAGACTCCAAGGATCTTAATTTCTCAGCTATCTCATCCAACCTTCTGTCATAGGCTTCTTCCCCAGCACCCATTACTGTGAACTGATCCTCCTGGGGGTCTTCTTGCAGCACTCTGCCTGCAGTGGCAGTCCCTTGTACATTGGCAGGAATGTTGATCTCTGGGTGAAGGTGGGGTCCAAATACAGGGGGGTTGACATGAGGTTGGACCCTCTCATTGTTGCTTGTCCCAGCAGTCCCTATATGGGGATCTTCTTGATTCTGCCTTTCCACCATTGCTCTCAATCTTTCTTGGCTCTGAGCCATGTTGTTCATCACTTCCATAAACTGCGTCATCTGAGTTCTCATCTCCAATCTTTCGTTGGCCATTTGGTTTCTGACCTCTGCAAGGTCCTGTTGTACCTGATCCATTTGTATGCACGGAAGGTTGTTACGGGTTGGATATCGGTGTGGACGGTTGAGTGGAAATACCCGGCGTCGAGCAATAGTTCCTGAACATCACAACAGAGTTAGTAACAATAAAACAAAAACCTACAAAACAAACAAAAGGTTAGCATGCAATGCAGTATGCTTATTTGTTTTCAAGGTATCCGGCTTGGCATTCAGTTTTGACCCTTTCAGACCCTTGAAGATGCTGTTGATGTTGCTTTTGAGGTAAACTCGGATGGAACAAATTGATACATATATTACCAAAGGCAAATGGTACATAGTTTGTTTTTTTACAAAACGTGCCCTTAGAGGGGTCAAAATACATCACAAGAAAATAAAAATACATAAAATGAAAGCAACAACAAGCAAAAAGTCAAACACCAAGACCAAACTCATCCTCCTGAACTTCCTTGAGAAGTGCTTCAGTCACAGAATCAGCTGGACGCTCCGTGAGATTCCTGATAAGGAGATTCCGGGTAGTAACAGCTGCAATTAGCTTCTTGTGTTGAATCTGGTCCTTTGACCTCTTCACTCCAGCTCTGATCTTCAGCTCTGATATTTCCCTCTGGCTGCCGCCAGGGCTTCCTGCTGCTCTTTTGCACTAGCTTCCAGCTGCTCTATCTTGTCTTGGACCCTCTTATCCTCCAGAGTACGAGCTTCGGTGATCCTGACCCACCTAGCTTGACTCTCCTTCAGATACAAGTCTGTCCTGGCTTTCTGGAATTGGGCTTCCTTGCAGGCATTCTTCAAGATCTGTTCTCCAGCCCTAGACTTCTTGATATAATCCTCAGACTTCTCAATTTTAGCCAGATGTTCCACCTTCAACTTTTCCAACCTTTCAATATCCAACCTACCATCACTCCTCTCCCAGAGGGTCTTCTGCAAAGCCTGAGTCAACTTCTCATTTCTTTCTTTCAAGCTCTCAAACTCCTCTAAGCTGACAGCGGCAGGAGGTGGTGCTGAGGATGATCCAGGCATATCCTCCATGGTGAAGGGCATCCCAGAAAATTGAGCCCTAGCATGGGACCACTCATAATATTGTGCTGATGCCACATTGTTGCACTTACCCAGAATGGTTACTCCTTTAGTTTGAACATTGTCCCAGGCCCAGGCTGCCTGCCTAACAGTAGCCAGATTAGGCTTGTTCTCACAGTAAAGAGTCTCAGCCAAGTCTTGTGCCTTAGGAGTGTGGACCAGTGCATAGCCCAGTTGTCTTTTGAACAGCAGAGGGTTGTAATTAATTCAACCCTTAACTCCTATCAGGGGTACATTGGGAAAATGCCCACAACTGGTAATGATATCCCTGCCCTTGGTGCTTTGAGTGCACCACCTGATATCAGCTGAAGTCAGAGTAGTAAGTCTTCTAGCCCAGTTTCTTTGCTGATGAGGATTCAAAAACGCATCTGTCTTGGGCAAATGCTTGAGAAGCCAAGTATGGAACAAAGGAGCACAACACCTCACTAATCTCCCCCTCTGCTTTTTATTCCTCTGGTGCACTGAATAGTAGAAATCCCCCAATAAAGTGGGCACTGGGTTCCTCAGGATGAAAAGATGGATTGCATTCTTGCTAATGAATCTGGGCTCATCTGCAAATAATATGATCCCATATATGCTCAGGGCCAATAAAGCACATACTGCTTTCCACTCTCCCAAAGAAGCTTTCAGGGTAGCTTGAGAGATCAAGAAATCCAGATGCAGGCCAGAGATTCCAGCCTTAGTAGTCATATGCTGCCCAATCAGAACTGGTTCCAAATGCAATGCCTTTGCTACTTCTTCATTACCAGGAAAGACCATCTCAGGGTTGAAAGGGACTCCACCCCTGATAGGTACACCAACCAATGATGAGTATTCCTCCAATAAAGGTCCCAACTGGAAATCTTGAAAAGTGAAACACCTCAGTGGGGGATCATAAAATTGCAGGCAAGTATGAATCAGGCTCCTCTGTGAAGGGTCCAAATCCATAACCACATCAAGTATGTCTCCATAGTGTTCCCTGAACAGTGGTATATGGTCTGGAGTGATCAGAATCCTCCTGATGTCAGCTAGCTCAGGCTGGAAGAAGTGGTAGGAGATGTTACTCTTTTTAGGTGCCATGATGTTGAGGATGAGTTGAGACAGGTGCTGATGATAATACTGAAAGATGGGCCACTGATTGGCTGGTGCAGGTGACTGAAGCGGGTAGCTGATAGCTGAAGCAGATGCTGATGAAGATAGGTCTATACTGATGATGGGGTCAAAACCAAGCCAAAAATGAAGATGGATACCCTGAAAAACAAATAAACAAATGTCAAAATGATGCAATGATGATGTATGCAAATGATATGCAAGGGTTTGTGACTGGGCTGGATCTGATCAAGTGCTCTGATATAAGTCCAGGTATGTTCAAGAAGTCCAGATGGAGGTCTATAAATCCAGTAACCAAGGTGGGGGGCTCAAATAAAGAGCCACATGTCCAGGGTTTAGAATCACAAGAACTGTTCCAACATGGAGTATTCTTAATCAAATCAAAGTAACAGGGTATCCTGAGGTCAAGGGTACCTGCAAACCTGTAAACAGCCTAACCCCCTCACAGGTGGTGTTCTAAAACAAGGATCCTCAGACTTGGATCAGTTATGAGAAGTGTAAACACTTCTAACCCGGAGGTACAATGCTTATAATAACCATAAAAGTTCCTCCTCTAATTCACCTCAGTTTCTGAAGGTCAATACTAAAGGTCATCCAGACTTAGCAGGCTTCCCAGATAGCCCTAGTACTGCAGGAAATCTGCAACACAGAGTTCTCAAGAAGAAACCCATATCTGAACCGTGTTTCATATTCCCGCACCAGACCGAGATGGAATGGGAAAGAATATGAACCACTCTAGCCTAGGTGTCACTCAGGTCCCAGGTATAGGACCTCAACTCTCAATAGAACACCCACCCACCAAAGCAAACAAACAGATCCAGCCAGCAGCATAGTATGATAATATGATATAATGCAAAGCTATAAAGGAAGCAGTAAAGCAACTGTACATAAAGCAAAAATAAATACAAATATACAAACACAAATAAGCACATAACACCCCAGTAAACACAAATCAATCAAGCGCTAGGAGGAACCCACAAAAAGAACCAGAAGCCCTGGTTGCAGTATAAGGGTCCCCAGCAGAGTCGCCAAGCTGTCGCTCCCGATAAATGGGAATGGCCCAAATAAAGGTACAGACGCGAACGGTCGGAGAAAGGGACAATGAGAACACACAGGAGTGAACTCACAGGGAAAGAAAAGAGTCGCCAGCTAGGCATTTTTATCCCGAAGGAAAGGTAATGCTGCATAAACCTTGAAAGATATGGATAAGACGGTTGCGAACCAGAGAGACTGAGAAAGGGGGTTGGTTACAACCTGGGAAGGTATTAGCACCCAGATTGTCCGCCGTACTCGACGGGATCCACGCTTAAAAGATTTGTGTTTTAAAGGGGTAGTGTCAGTGCAATTTGTGTATAAAAAGAGCTGGAAAAAAGATGTACAGGTGTCTGTGTAAAAGAAGTGTAAAGTGTAATATATACAATGTCAGTGTAAGAACGAAGAATGAGATGCTCAAGATCATGAGGCTAAGAGAATGATGCTGGAAGGAGGGGGAATATACAGAGACTTTTGTTCGATAACTGTTAAGTTATGCCTACGTATCCTCTCGTGCAATGAGGAAGTCAGAACACCGTAGTTCGACCCAAAGAGACTGAAAGATGAATTGACTTGTGAACTGCTTGCTTGTCAATGCTCAAGTGTATGATCTGTCTGGCACAGATGCAAACTGTCTTGCATTAGACGGAAGAAGCAAGTTCTCGTTTATGAGTGAATGAGGTGAGAAAAGAATCCCGGAGGAGACGATTATTGTTTGTTTTTGTGTTTTCAGTCTTTTATTGCTTTTCTTGAATTTTGTCATAAGTTAATGAGCTTAAGCCTAAACCAATGGATTTAGTAAACTCATCACATCTTCCCTCTGATTAGGGGTAATGAGAATGCCTTAAGTGTGAAGTCAGCTTCTCACACTTAATTACCATGGTGTAGGATTAAGATCATTAACCTACTTGTGATTATTTAGATGTTTTTGTTGTTTTTGTTTAGTGTTAAGTAATGAGATTAAGCCATAATCAGGGATTAAACAGACTCATTACACCATCCTAATAGAAGGATAATAGATGAGAATGTTTAAGCAGAGGAAAGCTCCTCAACTTAATCCATGATTAGGGATTAACTTCATGACAAAACAAAGCCTTTATTAAATGGATTTTAATTAAAGATAAGATGATGAAGTGGGTTTTAGGGTTTGTAAGACAACTTGAGGGGGACTTGTCCATTAACACTAGGGTTAGTCCTTCTTAACCAATTAAGGAAGAATTAGAACCCTAATGCAAGGCCCAAGTTACAAGCTTGATGTCTTGGTGATTATTATGTGAATTGATTAGAGGATTTAAACACATTAAGGGTTTAACACTTAAGATTAAAGTTATACACTCCATCCTAATAGAAGGATACAGGCATAAGCTTAATCACAAAGCCTTAAAGCCTTTATGGTTTAGTCCTTGATTGTGAGATGAGAGGAGAAGACTCAATGAGACACAAAGATAAAATCTAAATGGGGGACTAATCAAAACCCTAATCATTGTCATGCTTGGTTGTTCCTAAGGTTTGTGGGGTTTACAAGAGAAGTCTTCAATGGAACCACCAGGAAGCAGATGAAAAGATCAGGAGAAGCAAAGTAACTTGCTTCATTTAAGAAGACAAGTCACTTGAGGAAAGAAAGTAAGAAGAAGAAGAAAGAGTAAGCTCAATCTCAAACACATACAAAAATGCAGCATGGATGCATAAGAGAGATGAAAAGAAAATGTGAGAAGTGAAGGCAAATTCACTTCTCAAAGTGACTTACCACCTGAAAAGTTAGTGAAAGGAATGCAAGGTAATGCAAAATGAGATGAAATGGCATGATGCAAATCAAAACCAGAAGCATATATGAGATGATAATGATGCTATGAGATGATGCAAACATGAAACAACACATGGGAATGATCATACAAGCTTATGAATGCAAATGGAGCAAGTTAAGACACATGAACATACATGAAAAGTTATGAGATGCATATGGCATACAACATGGCAAATGAAATATGCAATGATCAAACATGCTTTCAATATGTCTTAAGATGTTAAATGGATCACATGGAGGCATAACATGTCATGGCAAGTCAAGGTATGAATGCAAATGCAAGATGGATGCATATGGGAGTCCAAATTAGGGTTTATGATCAAAGCATCAAACACAAACCAAAATCAGAAGCAAACATTAAGATAAAAAATTGAAAATGCACTCAAAGGATCCCTAATCCTATACTAACTCACTGCCCAAAGGAGAGGTTTCAACTCTTAACCAAATTCAAGTTATGATCTTCCTAAGTTTTCTAGGGTTTTAGGGTTCCTTAACAAGAAAATTACCAAACAAATGGAAAATGAAAGATCAAATCATGGCCATTTAATCTCATAAACTACATGCTAAACACAATGCAATGCAAAAATAATCAAGACCCAACTCTTTAGGGTTAGGCAGAAATGATTTTTGGAAGTTTGGATCAAAATAATGCATAAAAATGATTTTAATTCCATGGAAAAATTCTAAAAATGCATCAAGATCAAAAAAGGAATTTGGTTTGAGGGTTGGACAATGTTTCTAAATGTTTTTAAAGGTTTTATGAATTTTTTGGTGATTTTTAAATACCTAAAAGTATTTTTAATTAATTAATTCTCATTAATTAATTAAAAAGAAACTTTTAAATTTTTAAAAATACTTTTTTAATGCTAAAAATAAAAATAAAAATATTTTGGTGTTCTGAAATTAAATAATAACTTGTACAAAAAATTTCAGAATTTTTAAAGTATTTTTGTTATTTTTAATAAATTGTACAAGTTAAATGGAAAGAAAATAAAATAAAACAAAATAAAATGAAAAGTAATCTGATCCAATGATCCAGATTCAAAGTTGAAGGGAAATGGTTGACTGGCGCGCTAATGAATGGCCTGGATTGACTCTGGCTTTAATTAAGTTTTACGAATTAATTAAATGGATTAATTAGGTTTAATGGTGATTAGGGCAAAATGGACCCATCTGGACCACACATACACGCGCCAAGTCAACCCAAGTCAGATGATCCAACGCATGAGATTCAAATGCCATTAATGACTGGGATTAGGGTTAAGCACTTTCAGGTGACCGGAGGGAAGCTCCGGTCATCTTCTCCGGCGGGTTGAAAACCCTAGAACATGATTCAGGCTACCATTCATCAAATTGAAAGCAGGGAAATGTTCCTCTACCCAAACCCCATTCAAATCACCCCTCAAACTAAATTTATCATGCACAAACAAAGAGAATCGAAGCCAACAAGATCCACGGGCAAAATTTCAGAGCCTTGGTAAATCCTCATTTCTTACTCATTTTCAATTCTAAGCACACCCTCATGATCAGTAAGACATACACAACCAAATTATAACTTAAAAAGCAAGCTCTGAGAGAAAAAGTTCATGGCCATACCTGAGATGGAAGCTTCTGTTTCTGGGCTTTCTGAGCTACTCTTTGGTGCAAACTTACACCACTGATTCCCTTGGTGCTAATGGCAGGCTTGGATGGAGCTTAAACAAGCTATTTTGAGAGGTCTAGTTCTGGTGTATCAGAAAATGAGGTCTGTGTGTGTGAGGTTTCAAGCTCTACCAATGGTTGATTCTGGTTCCTTTTAGTGTGTTTGATTTGTTGGTGAAGAGAAAATGGATGTTTGATGGCTGAAAAATGAGATTCGAAGAAGGGAAGCTCTTTGACAGTTTTTGTGGGGACTGAGTTCTGGCCTGCTTCAAGGGCCAATGCTGTGCTATATCATTCCCACAATGTGTGAATAGGCTGGGGAGCAGGTCAGTAGGGGTGGCTGCTTACTGTTCCATGAGTATGGGAGTTTTTGCCAAAAAGTCAAGTTGGCTTGTACTTGCAGCATGGGCTATGGCAGCAGCAGTTTAAGGTCTTGTCTTGCTTCAGCTTGGGTTAAGGATGACCCTTAGATTGCTTGTAGCTGACTGCAACATATGGATCATGAACTATGCTAGCTTTTGCAACTTGCCCACTTGTGCTTTCTTGTGATTTTATGCTATGTACATGAGGCATTTCTTGCTGAATTTTGTTACATGATGTATCAATTGGTCATGGCAATGCATAGAAATCAGTTGGTAATCACATAGCTCTTTGGAAAATGACTTTGCCAAAAATCCATCCTTTGCACTTGTAATGGAAAATGTCTTAAAGATCTTTGAAAACCAAAGCAAGCAATGCAAAATCCCTTGGGCCAATTCTGTTTTTTAGGTTATGTATGATCATGTGGTAAAGTTTTGAAGCCATTTTGAAGTCACTAGAATGCTTGGTACATGAATTTGCAAGTTTTCCATTTGGTGCATAACTTGAAATTTAGTGATTTTTGCCAACTTTGATGAACCATAACTTTTGATCCAAGATGAATTAGGTCATGTTCTTGTACTTTTTGAAAAGGTAAAGATCTAATCTACAACTTTCATGACCAAAGTTTTTCCATTTGAAGCATTTTTGGATCAAAAAGTGAGGGTTGAAAAGTTGCCTAAAATGACAAATTCCTTAAAAGTCAAACTTACCCCAAAAAGTCAACTTTGCAAAAACTTGTAATCCTTGAATTTTTTGAACTTCAAACCTCTTCCATGATCAAATAAAGATCAAACAAACTCAAAGTGATGAAGATCACCCCTTGGTTGGGTCATTGGGGGCCTCAGATGCCCTGATTTTGCATTGACTTGTCTGAAAAGTCAACTCTTGATCAGATGACTTCCCCATGGAATTTCTTCATGAAAATTGATATGCATACTCCCTATACCATATAGAGATCAATAGAAACAAGAATGACCAAAAAATTTGAAGTTATGGCCTCTGAAACCAAAACCCTAATTTTAGGTCATCTGTGCAGTCAAACTTGGCTCTGCCTCCATACCAATCCCAGTTCTTGTGATTCTTTGACATTCTTGACTTTGAGAGGATATAATATGATACCTGAACACACATGGACCCCTTTGAAGTGATTGTTGACCTTTGGAGTGGCTCAAGAAGCTTTGGGATTGCTCAGATCACAAACCCTAGATGCAGATGACTTAGAACCAATGCAGTGGATCAAAAATGTGATGTGAGATGGTATGATTGAGTTTATGCATATGAAAATGATCACAAGCCATGGTGTGAATGGGTGAGGGCAAATTTGGGGTGTTTACAGCTGCCCCTATTCAAACATGAGTTAGCTGTGCAGGATGTAAGCAGCGGCTTAACAGGCAAACAAGATAACTTGTGGTTGAATACCAAAGACAGTCCAAAATTTGCACTTACAGAAAGAAGAAGAAGAGGGATATAGATTGTAAAAGAAAATAAAGTATACTATAAAGTATGGGCGACGGAGGACGACCGTCGAGCAGAGGACGACTGCTGGGTAAAGGGCAATGACGGGGACGGCCGACATGCTGGAAAAGTGCGGGAAATAAAGCGATGACGGGGACGGCCGACATGCTGGGGATAAAAGGTATTATGATGGGGACGGCCAAACATCACAAACTAGCCATTCAAAACTTGTTCTAAGCTTTCCAGAAGCATCAAGGTGATCATTGGAGTGTTTTTGCACAAAGGATGAGGCCAGAATGCTTAAACATAGAAAGCTTCATCTCAGGTATCATCCAAGAACAAATTTTCCAGAACTTGTTTTTTAAGTTACAATATCAATCTAATGTTTATTTTTAATGTTTCACTGATCATTATGATATGTTTATTTTTGAAAATGGTTGAGGATTGTGCATGTATGGTGTTTCTGAAAGTTTAACCCTAAAATTTTGTTTGTTTCGATTCAGCCCGTTGATGAAAAATAAATGTGTTTTGCTTGATGATTCTTGTTCTATGTTGTTTGGGGATGAATTCTGGAGCTTTTGGGGGCTTGAGGTAGCTTATAGAGAGAGATAGGGAAGAAGAGTGGCCGGAGAAGACGACCGGAACACTGTTCCGATCGCCTGAAAGTAATTTGCCCTAATCCTGTTTAATTTGCCAGTTTGAATTTGGGCCCTTGGATCTTGTGTTCCCGCGTGTGTGAACGGCTCAGATTCATCATTAAAACCCTAATTGCAATTAATTAATTAATTAATTAGGTTAATTAAATCAGAAACAATCCCAGCCACCCAAAAACGCGCACAGTCACCCTAGTTTCAAATCCCAGCCATTGATCTTGCATACTTTCACTTTTATTTTATTTTATTTACATAATATTTCATCTAATTATTAAAAATAACAAAAAGACTTTTAAAAATACCATTTTCTGCATTTTCACTTTAAATATTTTTTTAAACTCAAAAATATTTTAATTTTTAATTTTTGCATTAAAAAAGCATTTTTAAATCATTTAAATGTTTTATTTAATTAATTAATTGATTTTAATTAATTAAAAATACATTTAGGTATCTAAAAATCACAAAACAAAATCATGAAGAATTCTCATACATTTACAAACATTTAAAAACTCACCATAAAAATTTATTTTTAGGTTTGATCATGTTTTCACAATTTACTTTGAATTAGGGTTCATAAAATTCACATTTTTCTAACCCTAACTTGAAAAAATCATTTCTAATCAACCATGATGAGTTTGAACTTGATTCTTTTTGCATTGTTTCATATATTTCATCTAGTATCTAGGTTATTTAACTCATAATTTTTCATTGCATTTTCAAATTGATTTTCATTTTTCCTTTAGAATCACCCATAAACCCTAGTTAACTTAGGAAATTCATAACTTCCTCTAGATTTAGCTTCTGACCTCCACCTTTGGGGATTGTTCTTGTGTGTGTTTAGGGTTTGTTTAAGTTCATTTTCAAATTTTTATCATGATGAATGCTTCTGTTTTGATCATGTGTATCTCATACATTCACAAAACCCTAATTTTCTATGTTCATTTGCATCCATCTTTGCATATCTCAATCATATGATCTTGTCATGCCATTCCAAGCATTTGTATGACATCTTAGACATCTTAGGACATGTAAGAGCATTGCTTGATTATTTCTTCATTCATTTGGTATGCTTTGCATTCATTACATTCCATGTACATCCATGTGTTCTCAAGCTTCTAACATGCCATCTTAGCATCTCATCCCTTGTATGAACAATCATATGCATCTCACATGTCTTTGCATCATTCCACAACACTTTTGCATCATGTTTACACTTCTGGTTTTGGTCATTGCACTTTCATTTGCTTTATTTGCTTTTGCTTTGCATCTTATGCATCTCACACTAACATTTCAGGGGCTTATGGTAAGTTGTTTGGGATGTGGATTTGCCTTCACATCCCACCTCTTCTCATATTTTCATTTGCATATCTTATTTGTCTTTGAAGTGAACTTGCTTCACTTGTTCTCTCTTGCTCCTTCTCTTTATTTTAGGTTACTTATCTTCTTCAGGAAGTAAGTAACCTATTCTCCTTTCTCCTTCTCTTTTCATCTGCTTCTTCTTCCTTGGTGGCCTCCTGAAGATCTTTCTCTTTAAGCCTCACAAACCATAGGATATCCAAGCATGATAATTTTTTAGGGTTGTATAAAGTATCCCCTAGTCTTTTGCTTTTGAGTCTCCTTGAGTCTCTCTTCTCATCTCATAATCAGAGGTTAAACACTTAAAGCTTTAGGACTTTGAATTTGGGTTATGCCTGCATCCTTATCTTAGGATGGAGTGTATAACTTTAATCCTTAGTGTTAAACCTTTACTTTGTTTACACCTCTTAATCAAAACACTTAATAACTATTAAGACTTAAGCTTGTAACTTGGGCCTTATATTAGGGTTACATCTCTTCCTCTTGGTTAAGAGGGACTAACCCTAGTGTTTAATGGACAAGTCCCCCTCAAGTTGTCTTACAAACATAAAATCCACTTCTTAATCCCACCCTTTAATTAAAATCCACTTAATAAAGGCTTGTTATCTAATGAATTTAGTCCCTAGCCATGGATTAAGTTGAGGTATCTTCCTCAGCTTAAGTGTTCTCATCTATCACCCTTCTCTTAGGATGGTGTAATGAGTTCACTAATCCCTGATTAGAGATTAAACTCATTACTTAACACTAAACAAAAAAACCAAAAAAACATCTTAATAATCACAAGTAGGTTAATGATCTTAATCCTACATCATCATGGTAATTAAGTTGAGATGCTTATCTCACACTTAAGTAGGCTCATTATCCCTAATCAGGGGTGATATAATGAGTTTATAACCCTTTATTTAGGTTTAAGCTCATTATCCTATGCAAAACACCAAAAACAATAAAAAAAACTGAAAACACAAAAACAAACAATAAACGTCTCCTCCGGGATTCTTCTCTCATTACCTCACTCATTCGAAAACGAGAACTCGCTTCTTCCGTCTATTGCAAAACAGTTAGCACTCGAGCCAGACGAGTCATACACTTGAGCATAGACAAGTAAGCAGTTCACACCAAATCATTCAGTCTCTATGAGTCGAACTACGGTGTTCTGACTTCCTCATTACACGAGAGGATACGTAGGCATAACTTAACAGTTATCAAACAAAAGTCTCTTTGTTATCCCCCTCTTTCAGATTTCTTTCTAAGCCTCATTCTTGAGAATTTCACCCTCTCTTTTGCACTGACACACTATACATTTCTCCCTATCTTTTCATACACAGTCAGCACATACACTACCCTTTTTAAACACAATCAAGTAAGTGTGGATCTCGTCGGGTACGACAGACGATCTGGGTGCTAATACCTTCCCAGGTCGTAACCAACCCCCTTTCTCAGTTTCTTTGGTTCGCAACCATCTTATCCATACCCTTCCAGGTTTATGCAGCATTACCCTTCCTTTAGGATAAAAATTCCTAGTTGGCGACTCTATTCAACCTCAACTTCCAACATCACCGACCGTCCGCGTCTGCACCGGGACGAGAGTTCGGGGAGCGACATGTAGGTGTTGATTATTTCACAAAGTTAGAAGCAAAAGATTTAGCTGAAATCATAGCCGAGCAAGTTTATCGTTTCTATTGGAAAAAGATCATCTGCAATTTTGGACTCCACGATGTTATTGTCTCTGATAATGGAAACCAATTAGCTAACACCATCATCACCGATTTTTGCTGCAAATTAAGATTTTGTTAAGAGCCAAAATGTAGTTATTTTAGATAGTATTTTGTGTCACTTTCCAATTATATATATATATATATATATATATATATATATATATATATATATATATATATATATATATATTAGTATTAAATCTATTTGTTTTAGTATAAATATGCAAGTTTTAGTTTATACTTGTTCATTTCTCATTTTAGGAAATTTTGTTGTATTTTGATATGTTTTCTTGCTTCCTTTGATGTTTGGAGCCTATGGATGATGAACGGGAGCTTGGAAGATTATTTTAGCGACTTTTTGGAAGTGCTAACGTACTCAGCTCTCCTTTAGCGCATTTCTTGGAATAAATTAGTTGAATGCATGTAAAAAGGATTAATCATGTGTACGTATTATGTTCATGGCTTTGTATACGAATTAATCATTAGTTTGATATGGATGTTATAGTAATATTTGTTGGATCGAGATGCCAGAGATGGGTTTACATTTAACATTCACATATGTTTTAAATACATGTATTGATTAGTAATATGCGAGAGCAATTATCAATCGGTACAATAACACCCACAACATATGGGGACCGAGAGGATATGTATGTTGTGAGTGATAGTTGATGATAATAGACAAACGAGTGATTTGTATATAAAATGATCAGAAGAATGCATGTGTTATCGATTGATGAGATCCCAACCCCAACAAGGCTCCGTTTATTTTAAGTCTTTATTTATTTACGCTTCCGTATTTTTGTTTTCTTCTTTTAATTTTATGTCGTTGAACTATCAACCACTTTTTAACAAACAAGCTTAGAAATATACCTTGAATGGCACTCTTTCCCTCCACCAATCCCTGTGGATATGATAACCCTCAGGAATTCTTCCAAACATAAACATTTGCTTGTTGCTTTACCGCACCAACAGATTTCAAACAAAGTTTGTCTATATTATCCATCCACAAGCCAATGGACAAGCAGAGTCAACAAGTAAGGTAATTTTTAAAGGGATCAAGAAGAAGTTTGACGACAACAAGGGGTTATGGGATGAATTACTCCATGAAATGTTATTGTCATACCATAACACACCCCACACAACTACCAAAGAGAATCATTTTGGAATGGTATACGAGGATGACATTATGCTTCCTATTGAGATTGACATATTCTCATGGTGATGCTCCCAATTTAATATGAAGGTGAACGATGCAGGACTAAGGTGCCTACATATTTGGTATATTATTTAAGAGACGTCTCCCACATCCGATAATTTTCTGCTAAACACAGAGTTTATAGAAGATACAATTCCAAAATAATGCCACGAGAAATGCGAGAAGGCAACTTGGCACTGAGGTAAGTGGTTCTTCCTACTCAAGAGGGGTTGTAACCCAATTGGGAGGGACCGTACCGTATATTCCAAAAGATCCCACAAGGCCATACAAGTAATGGGAATTGGATGGACAAATCATACCTAAAACCTAGAACTTCATCTATTTGAAATATTATTATTGTTAAGATCCTTTGTAGTTTTTGAAGGGAATATCGCTCATCCATTCACAAACTCTTGAATGTTTATGAGTATGGAAAACATTTTGGTTATGGTGTCATGTATTTTGGACTTCTATAGGAATATCCTTTACACTTTTCCAAGCGATATAACTATGTTGGACTTCTACAGGAAGATTACTTTCATCTTTCCAAGAAATATAACAATGTTAGACTTCCAAATTAAGATCCTTCCCGCCTTTCCAGGCAATATAACTATGTTAGACATCCACATGAAGATCTTTTTTGTCCTTTAATGGAAATATAACTATGTTGAACTTCCATAGAAAGATTCTTGCCTTTGTTCCAGGCAATACATATATGTTATACTTTCACAAGAAGATCATTGTCACCTTTCTAAGCAGTATAACTGATTGGTGGTTTTCACTCTTTGTTTTTCAATATCGTTTGTTGATCGTTTCCGTTAATTTGTCTTTAGTTGCATTGCATTTCATCGATTTTCTTAGGTTTTGCGAGTTTTAGTCAAGCATGTTTAGTTTTTATATTTTGTTATTTCTTGTCACTTGTAGCTTTGATTTGGTTGTTTTATGTCGTGTTTTCAGGTATACAGGAAGTCATTGATCAGACACGCGCGGAACGGGCGTTGAAGTGCGAAAAATGGGATTTTGGTGAAGATTCAAAAGCCTGACACGAGTTCCCGTGTCACCTAACCCGAGTTCCCGTGTCACCTGACACGGCCCGAGTCAAAAGGTCTGAGATAGAAAAGAAAAGCAAGGACAGGAGCCTGACACAGCCGTCCGTGTCAGGTCTTATGAAGGGGATGCACCCAGTTTTGAAGATCCAGCAGCCTGACACGGCCCCCGTGTCATGGGACACATCCCGTGTCAGGGCTCCTGAAGGAGCCATTTCTATTATTTTATTTTATTTCACTTAAGTGACCTCCGGGGGTATTTTGGGATTTTCACTTAGCTGTTTGTGGTCTGATACATTAGGCTGATTATGTGAGGGGAAAAACACTTTGATTTTATGATTAGATTTTATTATTTTTCTCTGGAGATTTTACGCACAAGTTTGAGGAGAAAGGAGATCTTGGAACGGCGGAAGGCATTGAAGATCATCTGAACCCTATTACAAGTGTAATGTATTTTCCTTGCTTTTATAGTTTTGTTATTGTTATCATGAACATGAGAGGGTAAACCCCCCAATGCGTGGGGGTGTCCCTGATTTCCCTTTGTAATGACATTAAGGTTTAATTTATAACAATTTCACTACAATTTCATTATCATTATGTTGTTTGAATGATTGTAATGCAAAACCTAAATTGGAAGATAAGGTTTTAGATCTAATGTTAATCGTAGGTAGGAATACCATTGTTAACGCCTTTTTCAAACAACAATATTTTAATAGACACCTCCAAGGAATTGGGAAGCCATAATTTAACCGTAAAACTTTTGATATTCTAAAAGCTTGGTATTCTTCCTATACAACCAAGGAATTTGGGTATAAAGGGAATACCAAAGGGTTTTCTTTAAAGGAATTTTTGAAAACTAATCTTGAAAGGCGATAATGAGTTAGCCTTGTGGTGAAGTTTCTAATAATAATATTATTTTTCATTATAAGGGTTTTCATACACCTTCCATAGTGTTATTCTCATATTTGTCATAACAACTTATATTTACTAAGCACTTTTACCTTGTCATTTGTAATTTCAAAAGTCAATTTTAAAACAACCATTAAACCTTTTTTTTCAATTGTTTTGCATAAAACTTATTTTTCCTGCGCAGTCCTCAAGAGACCGACACTAGGATTTTCCCAAATTATTACTACATCGATAAAATAGTACACTTGCTATTTTACCGATTAAGTTTTTGGGCGCCGTTATTGGGGACTGCCAAAATTTAAGTTTTTTGTACTTCAATTGAAATTTTGTTGGTCTGCGACTAAAATTTTATTTTAAATTTTCTACTATTTTATTTTATTTATTTGTGATTATTACTGATAACACTAAATTTCACCTTATTTCTGACTCCGATTTCGCATGCATTCTTAGCTTTTATTGTTATTTTGTTATGTTATTACTTTGTTTTTCTTTATTTTCAGGTTTTCTATGTAATCGGGGCTTAAATCGAGAAGAGGAGCGAAAAGGAGTGGAAACGGACGAAAACCAAGAAATTCAGCTTTTTACACTTACGGCATCCACCATGGCTGGCGCCATGGGGTCTGCCATGACGTGGCCACGTCTCAAGACCACTCCACAACTACCAAGACCCACGATCCCCATTTTTTTCATCAATTTGCACTCATGGCGGGCGCCATAAGGCAAAAGTGGTTCCCTCCACTTTTTAGTGGAAGGGGGCATCCTGATCATTTCCCATTTAAGATTTGCCTATAAATAGGACTTTATAATTTCGTTTTCTTCATCCAAACTTAGAATCTCTTAGGCATATATCAGTTTTAAAGTAGTTATCATTCCACATTGGGGTGTTACTACAATCAAGTGATCGAGTCTGTATACGTCTGTGTGATTGAGTTTTGGAGCACTATGGGAGGAAGTTAATCCTGCCGCCATTTTAATTCCAGTTCGTATTTTATTTTTCCGCATTGCTTTACTTTTATTTACTTTCCGCATTGCTTTACTTTTATTTATTTCCCGCACTCTCTTTACTTTATTTATTTCTCGCACTCGCACTACTTTCGTTTATTTTCCGCACTCGCTTTAAATACTTTTATTTCTCGCACTCGCACTACTTTTATTTACTTTCCGCACTCGCACTACTTTTATTTACTTTCAGCACTCGCACTAATTACTTTTATGAAAAATAATAAAAATAACTTTTACTTTACCATGTCTAACTAAATCCATAAAAGTTAGAATGTAAGGATCGTAATTGAACCAGTAATCCGTACAATTGTTTGTAGAAACACTTAAGGGCTATTTTAAGTTTCAATATAAGTTTAATTGTTTTTAACTATTTCAAAAACAGCCAAAAGCGCTTTGTCTAGTTCATTAGGAGTTTTTAGATTAAAAAGAAAAGAGATTTTAAAACGATTTTCGGACGCGTTAAGAAGTTTAGAGTCTGGTTCGTGAGAACCTCTTTTTGCTAAGAAATCCAGGTTAAAGTACTTTCCAACTTAGTTAAGATACTATATTTCTTAAAAATAGGTTTACTAGTCTAACGCAGTATGCACCTTTTTATCCGTGACAATAGGAGGGGTTGATTAGAGAGTACAACTCAGTTCTGAATACGCGAAAGCGACAGTTCCTGTTAAATTAGTTCTTTTCAAAGTGGAAAACATTGCCCATAAGTAGTTCTATTAACAAGTACCAGAATGTCTTTTGATTACGTGAATTACATTTGATCCTGTCTTTATTAATTGTTTAAAATTATTATTTTATTTACCATTGCGCACTCCTTAAAACCATAATATTCAGTTGCCTTAGATACACACCATAACAACAGGTACGATAGATTGACACTTGGTCTCTGTGGATTCGACAATCTTTTATATTACTCTGACGTGTTCGTACACTTGTGAAAAACACGCATCAGGTTTTTGGCGCTGTTGCCGGGGACCAATTTCGTCAAATTTCATACCCTGTAGTTATACCGTTTAGACTAAGGTTGTTACCCACCGGTTAATGCGAAAGACTCGCAGTGCCGGAAGTTTAGTAGACCCTCTAGCTGAACCAGAATGTTACGCTCGCGCACGTTTGTTTTTCCATAGGAATAGGAGAGCTATGGCCGAAGATCAAAATCGAAGACCTCTTAAGGACTTCGCCCAACCATCAAACGAGGAACCTAGTTCTAGTATAGTAAACCCCGTTATCCCAACCAATAATTTTGAACTTAAACCATCCCTGCTGCAATTAGTGCAACAGAGACAATTCGCAGGTCTTGCTACTGAGAACCCAAACCAACATTTAAAAACTTTCTCCAGTTAGCAGACACCTTTAAAACCAATGGAGCTCCTCCTGTGGCGATACGCTTAAGATTATTTCCCTTTTCCCTCAGAGATAAAGCTCTATCATGGTTAGATTCCCTTCCACCCAATTCCATAACAACTTGGGAAGACCTTAGAAAAGTTTTCCTTGCTAGATATTTTCCCCCAAGTAAGACCGCTCTTCTTCGAAACCTAATAACCAGATTTACCCAACACCAAGGAGAGTCGTTGTTCGAAGCCTGGGAGAGGTATAAAGAGCTATTAAGAGCATGCCCACATCATGGC
Organism: Lathyrus aphaca; assembly: GCA_963966055.1. Lineage (NCBI taxonomy): Eukaryota > Viridiplantae > Streptophyta > Magnoliopsida > Fabales > Fabaceae > Lathyrus > Lathyrus aphaca. Next base: position 504,228,283 of record OZ014523.1, read on the forward strand.
TTAGAGAATTGGCTAATCATTCAAACCTTCTATAATGGACTTCATTATAACACTAAGATGACCATCAACGCTGCCGCTGGTGGCACACTGATGAACAAACCCGACCCTAAAGCTAGTGCCTTTATCGAAGACATGGCCCAAAACCATCAATCATGGGGAGTAGAACGAGCGACAGTGGAAAAGAAGGAAGCCCAAGGAGGGATACATGAGCTAAGCTCTATGGACATGATGCAAGTTAAAATGGACGCGTTGGCCCTTAGAGCCTAACATATGTGTACAACCCCGAATACTGTAGCCGCAGTTTCGCCAAGTTGTGAGATATGTGGGACGCAAGGACACCAATCCGCCGAATGCAATCTGTTAAATGAGACCAATCCTGAGCAAGTGGACTACACTCAAGGGAACCCATTTTCAAACACATATAACCCTGGATGGAGGAATCACCCAAACTTCTCCTACAAAAATAATAACCCTATTCAAAATACCGCACCTCCGAAACAAGGTTACCAAGCTCCAATAACAAATCAACCTATGCAACCTGTACCACCAAGTCCGAGCCTTGAGAAAATTATGGAAAATTTTATCACCGCTCAAACACAAAAAAAATAAAGAGTTCATGAACCAAAACGTCCATGTTAACGAACTAATCACCCAGTTAGGAACCAAGGTTGACCAAATTATTACTCATAATAAGATGCTTGAAACCCAGATCTCTCAAGTAGCTTTAAACCAATCCCCTCAGACTACACCTGGAAGACAGTTCCCTGGACAACCTCAACAAAACCCAAAAGGGCGAGCAAATGCCATTACTCTATGAAGTGGAACCGCTTATAAGGAACCTTCTAACCCTAGATTAAGTGAGCTCGAAACTTCTGAGAGAAATGAGGAGAAGGAACTAGAGGAATCTGAAAACCCGGAAAGTCAAGAAAAAGGAGAACCTAAAAACAAAACCTATGTACCACCATCGCCATACAAACCACCAATACCATACCCTCAAAGACTAAAGAAAACCCAAATCAATAATCAGTATCAAAAATTCGTTAAGGTTATAGAAAAACTTCACGTAGAAATCCCCTTTACAGAAGCCATCACCCAAATACCTTCTTACGCTAAGTTTCTCAAAGACATACTTACAAATAAACGTAGACTTGAAGATCCGAAACCCGTGGAATGTAATTCTATTTTCGAAAATAGGTTAGCAAATAAAGATAAAGATCCCGGAAATTTTTCCATTCCTTGTATTTTGGGGAATCATGTCATCGAAAAAGCTTTTCTAGACTTAGGAGCTAGTGTGAGCTTAATGCCTTTAGCAGTTTGTGAAAGGTTAAACTTAGGAGAATTACAACCTACTAAGATGTCACTTCAATTAGCCGATAGATCCGTTAAATACCCTATAGGCATACTTGAAGACGTCCCTGTTAGGATAGGTCAGCTGTTTATACCTACTGATTTTGTTGTCATGCACATTAAAGAAGATGACGACATACCAATCCTCCTAGGTAGACCGTTCTTATCGACTGCTGGAGCCGTAATAGATGTTAAAAAAGGGAAACTAACCTTTGAGGTAGGTGACGAGAAGATAGAATTTATACTTTCGAAATTCCTTATGGCACTTGTAATAGGGGATGCTTGTTATGCCTTAGATATCATTGATGAATGCATTAGGGAATTAGAACAAGAAGAAGAAATTGAATCTATAAAATTGCCATCAACCCTTATTTGGGAAGATGACAGTTATAAAAAACCCTACATTGATGATAACCTTCACGAATGTTTATCTCTTACCCCAGATCCTATGCCTTGCCCTATGAAACCAACCGTAAAACTTAAGGAACTGCCTAAGAACCTAAGATATGAATTTCTTGATGAAGAAATGAACCGTCCAGTTATAGTCAGTGCTACCTTAAACCAAGAGGAAACCAACCAATTAATAGATTTTTTACGAAGGTACCCCTCAGCCTTAGGAATAAGATCTCAGATCTAAAAGGAATAAGCCCATCCGTATGCATGCATCGGATTTTGCTTGAAGAAGATTCAAAACCTTCTAGAGAACACCAACGAAGAATAAATCCTATGATGAGTGAAGTAGTTAAGACTGAAGTTCTTAAGTTACTAGAGGCAGGTATAATATATCAGATCTCGGACAGTAAATAGGTGAGTCCTGTGCATGTAGTACCTAAAAAGGGAGGCATCACAGTCGTGCAAAACGAGAAGGGCGAACCTGTAGCAAAAAGAACTGATGGAGGTTGGTGTATGTGCATAGATTATAGAAAATTAAATAAAGCAACTAGGAAGGACCATTTCCCATTACCATTCATAGACCAAATGTTGGAGCGCCTAGCCAGACACTCTTACTTTTGTTACCTAGATGGATATTCAGGATTCTTCCAAATACCTATTCACCCCGAAGATCAAGAAAAAACTACCTTTACATGCCCAGTTGGAACTTTTGCCTACAGAAGAATGCCTTTTGGACTCTGTAATGCCCCTTCCACTTTCCAACGCTGCATGATGTCTATCTTTGCAGACTATTTAGATGGAATCATGGAAGTATTTATGGACGATTTCTCAGTTTGTGGATCTGATTTCAAAAATTGTCTTATCAACCTTGAGAAAATCCTGGAAAGATGTGTGGAGGTAAATCTTGTGCTAAATTGGGAAAAATGTCATTTCATGGTCACCGAAGGGATTGTTTTAGGACATATAGTTTCCGAAAAAGGTATAGAGGTAGACAAAGCTAAAATAGAAGTCATAGAGAATCTAAAACCGCTGAAGACTATTAGGGAGATAAGAAGTTTTCTTGGACATGCTGGATTTTACCGACGTTTTATCAAGGACTTCTCCAAAATAACAAAGCCCTTAACTGGTCTTTTAATGAATGATGCTGAATTCATCTTCGATGAAAAATGTACTGAAGCATTTAATCTTCTGAAGCATGCTCTAATTTCAGAACCTATAATGAAACCCCCTGATTGGTCGAAACCGTTTGAGATAATATGTGACGCTAGTGACTATGCTGTAGAAGTCGTTCTAGGTCAGAGAAAAGATAAAAAGTTACACGTAATTTATTATACCAGTAGAACCCTAGACGCTGCACAGCTCAACTACGCAACAACCGAAAAAGAGCTCCTAGCTGTAGTTTTCGCCATAGACAAATTTAGATCTTATCTAGTAGGAGCCAAAATTATAGTTTACACCGACCATGCTGCCATTCGTTACTTACTAAGTAAAAAGGATGCCAAACCTAGGTTACTTCGATGGATTTTGTTACTGCAAGAGTTTGATTTAGATATCCGTGATAAGAAAGGCACAGATAATGTAGCAGCTAATCACCTTTCTAGGCTAGAATACCTGAAACCTGACTCAGTACCCATAAATGACGATTTTGCCTATGATAGACTGATAGCCCAACTAGAAACTATTGAAGATGATAACCCAGACCCACATGAGAATTCTCATAAATCCTTAGCCGTAAGTAATGTACCTTGGTATGCAGACTTTGTTAATTACCTAGCCGCTGACATCATACCCCCTGATCTAAATTACCACCAGAAGAAGAAGTTATATAGTGATGTGAGAAACTTCTATTGGGACGAACCATTTCTTTTCAAGAGAGGTAAAAATGGCATTTTCCGCCGTTGTGTTCCAGAAGAAGAGGTACATAATATAATTGAGCATTGTCACTCTGCACCCTATGGTGGACATGCAAGCACATCTAAGACCTATGCCAAGATTCTTCAAGCTGGCCTATTCTGGCCTACTATGTGGCGTGATGTCCATGCTCTCATTGTCAAGTGTGACAGATGCCAACGTACATGGAAGATTTCAAGACGTAATGAAATGCCTCTGAGAAATATCCAAGAAGTAGAACTCTTCGACGTATGGGGCATAGACTTTATGGGACCGTTCCCACCATCTTTAGGAAATCAGTATATCTTAGTAGCTGTTAACTACGTGTCTAAATGGATTGAAGCTATCTCCGCACCCATGAATGACACCAGAGTAGTCATCAAATTGTTTAAAAACTACATATTTCCCAGGTTTTGAACCCCCCCCCCCCCCCGTTTAGTCATAAGTGATGGAGGATCACACTTCATATCGAGAATATTTGATAAACTTTTAAGCAAGTATGGAGTTAAGCATAGAGTAGCAACACCATACCACCCACAGACCAATGGACAAGTGGAAGTATCTAATAGGGAGATCAAACAAATTCTTGAGAAGACTGTCTCTATATCTAGAAAAGATTGGTCGCAGAAACTTCAAGAAGCATTATGGGCCTATAGAACCGCTTTCAAAACCCCTATAGGAACAACCCCTTATCAACTGGTCTATGGAAAATCATGTCACTTACCTTTTGAGTTGGAGCATAAGGACTATTGGGCCATCAAAACTTTGAATTTGGATTACTTAACTGCTGGTGAAAAACGTATCCTTGATATCCACAAATTAGAAGAGCTCAGACAATCTGCCTACGAAAATGCCATCATATACAAAGAAAGAACCAAAGCTTAGCATGACAAAAGAATCATAAAAAAGACTTCAAATAGGCGATCCTGTTCTTTTGTTTGATTCTAGGTTCCGACTTTTTCCAGGGAAGCTTCGTTCGAGATGGATTGGCCCTTTCGAAGTATCTAAGATTCTAAGATCTGGTGTTGTTGAAATTAAGAACCAAACATGTAAATCGTTCATCGTCAATGGACAGAGGTTGAAGCCCTACGAAGGATGTGACATCCCAACAACATACACCTGCCATACTATGAGTGATCCACCATATCCTTCAAACGATGTATAAAATCCGGTCGTCGAGCTAATGACGTTAAACAAGCGCTGCATGGGAGGCAACCCATGGTTTTCTTATTTACGTACTTTTTATTTATTTATTTTTCCTTTATTTTAATTTGTTTACTTTATTATTATGTCAGGACTAACGATTGAATGTTTTATGTGATTTCAAGACTTGTTTGCTAACCTTGTGCAGAATGCAGAACCCCGATGACATGCACGTGGCCTTTAGAGACGACACACAAAGAGAGCGTTACTATGTCCACATGAGATGCCCTATGGCACCTACGAGGTACCCTGACCAAGATTGCATGGATGCCTTGGGAATAGAGCCAAGCGTCAAATTCTTATGCCACCAACTCCAGTGGGACCAGTTTGACGATATGAACAACACTTACAGGAACTTGACTCTAGAGTTCCTCAGCTCGTTTCATTATGATCCTTGGGTTGGGCCCGATGGACATGCTGTTTTCAGGTTGTTCGGGACTGACTACTCCTTCTCTCACAAAGAGTTTGGTGATTTACTAGGTTTTCAGACTACTCCTGATGTTATTCCAGAGACACTGATGAGGTATTTTATGAGCAGAGAAGTGGAAAAATTTTGGTCTAACATCTCAGGTGGAGGGAGCCAAGATCCTTCCACTCAGTTTTCTCAGGTAATCCATAACCCTGTGTTAAGGTACTTCCAGATGATTCTAGCACACTTTTTCCCGGTTTGCCAGATACAGAGACTCTGCTGAGTGAAGAGGAGATTTTCCTACTGTTTTGTGCGACTCAGTCACGCCCAGTTGCTTGTGGCAACTTCCTGTTGAAGGGCCTTGCCAGTGTCGCCAGATCATCTGTAGGCATTATACATGTCGGTGGGATTATTACACAGATTGTTACTGCATTGGGTTTGTCTCGCAAATTATTGCACCTCAGGACCTTCTGCTGCTACACCACCCTGGATGTTGACTTTTGTCTTGACAGAGGACTGATGAGGAGGGCCTCTTTTGAGCCCAACACGTTTAGATTACTGATCGACAGTGAAGTGATACATTACTTTACATTACCAGACCCGCTGATGACTAGTGTCCACGAACCTGCTAATTGGAGTTATGCTTTAGAGGGTTATGGAGAAACTGTCGAAGAGCCAAAATCACCTCCCGCCGCTGAGTACACTCCTACACCTCTTTCTCCCCGAATCACTGTTATGTCTAACAATATTTCTTTGCAGCTGCCTGATCTACAAACTCAGATTTATGAGCTCCGCAAGGAGACTGCCCTGCTCAAGCAGGAAGAGCTTCGGAGGGAGATAGCTGAGATTCGTGGATCAAACCAGGAAGAGAAGCCTACCACATGATTCGTTTTACACTGACGTTATTACCCTAGTATTTAATTTCTTTTTCATGCTTTATTTTATTTTTCGCATCTCCAGACATATTTTATATTATTGCATCTATTACATTTTCTTTTTCATGTACTTTGAGTTTATCTTATATATTATTTCATGCACTAATCTCATTTTTTCTCTTTTCTTTTAATTTATTTTATTTTTGTCGAATAAAAAAAATATATAAAGACAAAAATATTCTCATTTTTGTTTTCATAAAAAAATGCAAGCTTCATGCCTTAGAAGAGAGAAGAAAACGCTATCCGGACCCCCCGAAGACCGTGATGGAAGACCGAGTGATAGGCAAAGGAAAATTATTCAAAGGCTTCAGAGTCGGGAAATTCTCTCGACTAGGTACGTCGATGATAACTGTCTTTATGCTTTGGGTCTGTATCATAGTGTTTTTCATTTATTATATTTTTTAGGCTTGCATGATATTTTTGTTAACCAGGAACCTACCTATGAGAGGCTGACAATTGAGTTTTTAAGTTCATTGATATACACTGTCATTCCTAACACTGCTAGCACAGTCGGTATTGTTAATTTTAGACTATTTGGAATTGAATACGAATACAGTACCGACGAACTAACAGGCTTGTTAGGAATCCCTCATAGGGAAGGTGCGATATGTGAGACACCTTTGGATGCGGAATGGTAGGCCGAGGTATTTTCCTTCTGGTAGAGGCTGTCAAGTACTTCAATAAATTCTTTTGAAGGAATACTTGTGTCGACCATCCATAACCCGACCATAAGAGTTTTCAGATATCTTTTGGGATGTACTATTTTTGGTCGGGAGAGTCCGAATAAGGTAAACGCTAAAGAGCTCCTATTTTTGCAAGGATGCCTCACTAATACCCATATCAATCCGGTCCCGTTTATGCTTGTACACATGGCTTTAACTACTAACAAAACATGACCGATTGTTTTTGGAGGACTTGTTACGTCTATTGCTCGGGCTCTTGACCTGAACAATGAGATAGCTACACTTGAACCACTACCTCCTCGCACAATTAATTTGAAATTTCTAAAAGACATGAAATTGTGTCGAACGAGGAGAGCAGGTGGTTATGAGTTGATGGTTCATGGGGTAGCTATCACATCTGTTGCGTTACCTTGCAGTAGACGTACTGATGTACGTAATGAAAGGAACTGGACCTATGATCTGAATGCTCCACCTGTTTTGGGTCCACTTCCTCCTAATATTCCTGATGGGGAGGCACATGACTCTGGTGAAGAATATGATCAGAGAGAACAATCTCCCGTACCTCACATGGCCCCCCATCGTCCTTCATAGTCACACACCGCACCATCTTCCTCTAACCCTGTTGCAGGTGCTGCTCCTGCATTCTATGTCACTGAGGAGATGTGGCGTGATATGACGGCTAGAGAGGAAAGGCGAGACAACCTACTCTCTACTATTTCACAACAACTGACGGACAACATGAGCTTCATGCAACAATCGCGATCGGTATCGGATCGTGCCTACAGAAACGTTTGCTGTGCCTTGACCGACATCACATCAGAGCAGGCCCGTCAGCGAGAAGTCAACCGCCGGCACTACCAGCTTATGGAGGCCACTCAGGGTTCCATCCTAGGTAACCTTCGAGAGGTCCGGGGTGCCCAGGCTGCCTTATCAGCATTACTTGACCGGAGGGACCAGCGGCGCAGTAGATCCCGTCGTTCAAGACCATCACAACAGGACGGCGAGGGCACCAGTGCTCCTCCGCAGTAGTTTTCCAGGTTACTCTCCTTATCTTATTTCGAAACATTGGGGACAATGTTCGATTTAAGTGTGGGAGGGGATTTCATTGCTTTCTGTCATTTCCCTTTCTAGTTATTTATTTGCTTTCTGTTATTTCCCTTTTCAGTAAGTTATTTAGTTTAACTTTTCTTAGATAATGCATGAGTCTGACGAGTCACCAGTATAGTGTATCTTTAGTACATCCTCATTTTTTCCCATTCCTTAGCCTTACCAAAAAAAAATTAAAAAGAAAACAATGTTGCTTCACATGTTTTTTGGGCTTTGAGACAGGTTTGGATTAGGATGTGGTGACTTAGGTCAACTTTTTGAAACATTAGTACCATTTTAGCACCATAGACCTCTTGAATATAGGAATCACTCCTAAACCCCGCACACCATGGCCTTTATTATCATTCAAAAAATTGTCCCAAGTAGTTTATTCTAGCAGTTAGCTCCGGCCTAAGCATGCTCTACGTAGGGGGCCGATGAACATAAGTCATTTAAACCGAAAAAAGAGAAGAAAATTTTGCCACAAAAAGAAAAAAATTGCAGTCACCTATTGTTAGTTGGTTCAGAGGTATCTGGCACTGAACTTGGTAGGGTGGATTACGATCCGATCCCCCGCAGCTACATTTAGGCAAAATAAAACGGGTTTACACATGCTTATCTGCCAGAAACCCTATGTTTTGGATCAGAATCACTAACTAGTCACTCTACTATGAAGCATGTATGGATAACGGGCTTAATGTGATTGCGCCTGAATGAAAAGGACCCAAAAAGAGATGAGAAGATAGGCCTAGGTATTGTGGGATGACATGGGGTGGTTAATATAGGATTGAAGTTTGTGTCTGTGTTATTATGGTACCCTTGGTTCACTTAGTTAGTACCTGTCACTGCATCCTGACTTGAACTTAGAAGCCCTTTAGCCCAAATCACGTGTTGACACCAGTTTTCTTCATTTTTGAGCTTTAAATGTTTGCTTGAGGACAAGCAAAGGTCTAAGTGTGGGAGGATTTGATAACACTAAAATTCACCGTATTTCTGACTCCGATTTCGGATGCATTCTTAGCTTTTATTGTTATTTTGTTATGTTATTACTTTGTTTTTCTTTATTTTCAGGTTTTCTATGTAATCGGGGCTTAAATCGAGAAGAGGAGCGAAAAAGGAGTGGAAACGGACGAAAACCAAGAAATTCAGCTTTTTACACTTAGGGCATCCACCATGGCTGGCGCCATGGGGTCTGCCATGACGTGGTCACGTCTCAAGACCACTCCACAAATTCCAAGACCCACGATCCCCACTTTCTTCATCAATTTGAACTCATGGCGGGAGCCATGGCCTTGTGGCGGGCGCCACAAGGAAAAAGTGGTTCCCTCCACTTTTTAGTGGAGGGGGGCATCCTGGTCATTTCCCATTTAAGATTTGCCTATAAATAGGACTTTAGAATTTCGTTTTCTTCATCCAAACTTAGAATCTCTTAGGCATATATTAGTTTTAAAGTAGTTATCATTCCACATCGGGGTGTTACTACAATCGAGTGATCGAGTCTGTATACGTTTGTGTGATCGAGTTTTGGAGCACTTTGGGAGGAAGTTAACCCTGCCGCTATTTTAATTCCAGTTTGTATTTTATTTTTCCGTATTGCTTTACTTTTATTTACTTTCCGCATTGCTTTACTTTTATTTATTTCCCGCACTCGCTTTACTTTATTTATTTCTCGCACTCGCACTACTTTCGTTTATTTTCCGCACTCGCTTTAAATACTTTTATTTCTCGCACTCGCACTACTTTTATTTACTTTCCGCACTCGCACTACTTTTATTTACTTTCCGCACTCGCACTAATTACTTTTATGAAAAATAATAAAAATAACTTTTACTTTACCATGCCTAACTAAATCCATAAAGGTTAGAATGTAAGGATCGTAATTGAACCAGTTATCCGTACAATTGTTTGTAGAAACACTTAAGGACTATTTTAACTTTCAATATAAGTTTAATTGTTTTTAACTATTTCAAAAATAGCCAAAAGCGCTTTGTCTAGTTCATTAGGAGATTTTAGATTAAAAAGAAAAGAGATTTTAAAACGATTTTCGGACGCATTAAGAAGTTTAGAGTCTGGTTCGTGAGAACCTCTTTTTGCTAAGAAATCCAGGTTAAAGTACTTTTCAACTTAGTTAAGATACTATATTTCTTAAAAATAGGTTTACTACTCTAATGCAGTATGCACCTTTTTATCCGTGACAATAGGAGGGGTTGATTAGAGAGTACAACTCGGTTTTGAATACGCGAAAGCGACAGTTCCTGTTAAATTAGTTCTTTTCAAAGTGGAAAACATTGCCCATAAGTAGTTCTATTAACAAGTGCCGGAATATCTATTGATTACGTGAATTACATTTGAGCCTATCTTTATTAATTGTTTAAAATTATTATTTTATTTACCATTGTGCACTCCTTAAAACCATTATATTCAGTTGCCTTAGATACACACCATAACAACAGGTACGATAGATTGACACTTGGTCTCTGTGGATTCGACAATCTTTTATATTACTCTGACGTGTTCGTACACTTGCGAAAAACACACATCAATTACTAATATTTGTCTAACTAGTATATGCAAGGTAAGCCTCGGCTGAATTTTGTTTCAACACAGAACACGAAAGATCATTGCGCGAAAGACTCTGTAAGGAAAGACTTGAAAGACTGACGGGGAAAAGTTATGGTCCTATTATTTTGTATCAGGAAAAAGGGGACGAGATACATGTGCATTCTGAGCACATTGATTCAAACACTGATACATAAACAGTTTCAGAAATATTTGACATTGCTGATAATCCAGCTCCAGTGGAGAGACTATTAGGTTACTATGGAGGAACTAATGCTCCACCAAATCGGATGACCATTGTGAACCAACCGGTGAATGTAGCTCATTTTCAGTTGCATCCTTCAACTATCCGTCAGCTGGAGAGCAAGCCTTTCTCGGGAAGAATCAATGAAGATGCAAACAAGCATCTACAAAGATTTCGTACTACTACAACATCGTTGAAAATAGAAGAACATTCTGAGGAAGCTAAAAGACTGGTTATGTTTCCTTTCACTTTGACTGATGACGCTGAAGAATGGTTTTACTCACTTCCAGGTGGAAGTATCGCCACTTGGCAAAAGATGGAGACTACATTCCTTAATGAATACTTCCCTACCTCTGTTTGCATTCGCAAGAGGTATGATATAGTGAACTTCAAACAGAAAGAGGGAGAATAGTTGGGAGATGCATACAAGAGATTCAAGAGATGCTTAGTCACATGTCCTACTCATAACATTGATGCAACTGAGAAAATGCAGAATTTTATGAATGGACTTAGGATTAAGACCAAACAACTCATTGACACGGCGGTAGGTGGTTCCACAATTTCTCAACAACCACTGATATAAAGTAAATCATAGAAGCTATAGCCGCGAACGAACACTTGGAATTATATGACAGAACGGTGAATCAACCTGAAGGAAATATTGATTTGAAGCTTTCCGAGCATGTTGTATAGATATAAGATCAAATTGTGACAGAGGTTGAAAGAATGCTTAAAAAGATGAATCTTGAGCCACATACTGTAGCACAAGTACAACCAGTCCAAGCAGTTAATTATGCGATTTGTGGGGGACCCCATTTTACTATGCATTGTGTAGCAACACAAGAACATGTTGAAGCAATAAACTTCTTGAGGCAGAATAATTATTACTCTAACATATTCAATCCCGAGTGGAAAAATCATCCAAATTTCTCCTGGAAGGATCAACAAGGAAATGCTCAGAAGCAAGCTCAAGCTCCACAATAGCAACAATACCAACCTTATCAATATCAACAACCTCAACAACAATATCAACAACAAGCACCTATAAAAGTTGATTGGTAGATCACCGTCGAAAAATGGTTGTTCAAAGCTCTCAATTCCAAAAGGAAATAAGAAGTAGTATTAGGAACACAGGGGCTTCGATAAAATACCTAGAAGTTCAAATGAGTCAAATTACTCAACAACTTTCAGGTTCTCAGGCACTGCGAGCTCTCCCTAGTGAAAGTGTTACTAATTTGAAAGAGTATCCTCATGTTAATGCAGTGACCACAAGAAGTAAGAAATATGATGATGTTGTTGAGCAAGATTCTGAATTGGAAGATCAAATGCTTGAAGTTAAGTTAGAGATTAAAAATAATGAGGTATTTGAAGAAGAAGTCATTGTACCAAAACCTGTGACACAAGAGAAATTTGTCGAACCCAAACCGAAGATTAAGTTACCCTACCCTTCGAGAGTTAAAAAGAATAACTCAGACAAAAAGGATTTCGAGAAGTTTTGCACAATGTTCAAAAAGTTAGAGATCAACATGTTATTCTTTGAAGCGCTTGAGCAAATGCCCCTGTACAAAAATTTTATGAAGGAGGTAATGGTAAAAAGAGACCTATTGAGGAGGAGCTGAAAGCGGTACATGAGAAGTGCAATGAAGAACCCCTGAATAGGAGAATCCCAGCCAAGAAGAAGGATCCTGGATCTTTTGCCATACCTTGCACCATAAAAGATAGGAGTTTTAAAAAGCTTCTGATTGATTCTGGTGCTGGTGTGAGTCTTATGCCATTGTCCATCTACAAATATTTGGGAATTGGAAGGGTGAGCGATGCGGGAACAAACCTAAAGTTTGAAAACCACACAACTGAGAAATCTTATGGGCTCGCTAAATATGTGTTGGTGACGCTTGGTGACTTTGTTTTTCCATTGGACTTTGAGATCATGTGTATTCCAGAAGATGGAGAAACTCTTATTATCCTAGGTTGACCTTTCCTACTCACTAGTAGATGCAATGTGGATATTGAAAAAGGCACAGTAACAGTTAAATCTTTTGAGTATGAAATCAGTTTAAAAGTGGTGGATGTCAAGCAGTAAAAAGAAGGAAAGGGTAAGCAAGGTTCACTTGGAATGATCAAAGTGATGGGAAAAAGCATAAGTGCAAAACCACATAGAAACAAATCTCGGGAAGTATATATAAGATCGAAGTCTCTCAGGTATATAATGCACAGGTCAACACTTTAAAATCCATTCGTGAAATCAAGAAAAGGAAGAATAAGGAGGTGGGTGTTGACTTGAGGCAACAAGTAGCTTGTATATCTGAACTAAGATAGTACTCGATTGCGGAAGGAGCACACAACAAGGTGTGGAAGTTGAAGTATCCTCCTTAAGAGAGGGAATGAGGTAACACGTCGACCCATGTGACGTTAAACGCGGCGCTGTGTGGGAGGCAACCCACAATTTTTCTTGCTAATTATTATTTGTTTGTTTTTGCAGTTGTTTAACTGGTCATTCACAGAGTAAGTTTGAGGAAAGAAAGTTTCGAACGGGCTAAAATTATTTGTCAGAATGAAGTTTCAAGAAAAATCAGTGTCCTGACACAGCCGCCCGTGTCACGGGATACGGCGCGTGTCATGAAAGAACATGAATGAAGAAAAAAAGTGGTTTTGGATGGAGTCAGTTCCCTGACATGGTTGCACGTGTCACGGGACACGACCCGTGTCAGGCGTACTGAAGCTTTCATGATTTTGTTTGTTGAAAAAAGAGGGAACAAGAGCCTTGACACGGTCGCCCGTGTAACGCCCCGAAAATATAAATTTAATTATTTATTCATTTATTTAATTAATTTAGAAGGATTGGAGGATTTGGGTTAAAATGTAGAATTTTTTAGAGAAAGAGTATTTTTTTACAATAAGGATAAATAGTGTATTAGTGTGCTATTTTATTATTATTATTAAAAATATATTAAAGAAATGGGTAAAATGGGAAAAGACATAATTGGGATAGTTTTTGTAAAAAGGAATTACACGATCAATTTTCATTCTATCGTGTTTTGGTGAAGAGCTCTGAAGAAAAAGGAAGGAGAGGCTCAGAGTCAGGAAGCTTGAAGAACCTTGGAAAAGAGTGTCATTCGGCGAAATTCTCTAAGGTATGGGGAGTTTTCATAATCTATTGTAATTATATAGGAATTGGTTTATGAGTAGATTAGATTTGTATGAGTTTTGTGAATTTTAGGGGTTTTGATTAAGTTGAGTTTAGGAGTGAAATTTGGTGATTTGGAGTAGATAGGATGAACTAGAATTGCATATATGATGTGTTAATTGTTGTCTGGATGTTATTGGTATTTGAGTGATGAATTGAATGAGTTTTGGGATGTAATGAGATGAAAATCATATGAAAATTTAGGGGTTTTTGGTGTTGTTTTCGTAACAGTAGAAAAGCTTCTGGAAAACGTGCGTTAACCGGTTAACGCTATAGGTTAACCGGTTAACCATTGTAAAATTTGGGATTTTTCTGAAAATGTACAGACATTAACCGGTTAACGCTATGGGTTAACCGGTTAACACTATATTGGAGGCAATTTTCAATTCTTTAAAAATTCATATCTTTTAAACCGTAAGTCCGATTTGCATTCCGTTTGAAGCGTCAGAAAGAGTATAAAATGAGCTTTATTTTGATGAATGAAAATGAGAGAAGTGAGATAATTTCTTGAACTGATTTTTTAGAAAAACGATTAAAACTATCTTATAATTTTATCGGGATCGGGTTATGTCTTGATGAGTTGAAGTTGTTTATGAGGGAAGGTTTTTGATGTGTTATTGAAATGAATATATATGATTTTATGATGTTGTTTAGCCCGTGTTATGGGACAGGACACTATATGTTTGATGTTTTTGATAGATGTGTGATACCCTTCTTGTGGTTACTTTGATATTACTCTAAATATTTTGTTTTGGGATAAAAGGATGTTACATTAGTGGTATCAGAGCAGGTCTGTCTGTCCAACCAAGTCTTGTTGTTGTCAGTCTGTTGTCAGGTTGTTATTTATTAACAATTATTCTTTTTCTGATGTGGTGAGTGTTGTGCAGATGTGCTGGAAACAACATGCGTGCTCTCGCTGATGCTATTGTAGCTCTTGCTCAGACTACTGCTCGGAATAATGCACATGATGAGTTTCGTGCCTTGGAGAAATTTCAGAGGAATAATCCACATGTGTTTGAAGGAACTCATGACCCGGCGAGCGCGCAGAAGTGGTTCAAGGAGATTGAGAAGATTTTCAGAGTGATGGTGTGTGCTGACGTGCATAAAGTGCAATTCGGGACTCATATGTTGTCTGAGGAAGCTGAGGACTGGTGGGATAATACCCGTCAGCGTCTGGAGGATGAGGGTGTTGTGGTGACTTGGACTGTGTTTAAGGAAGAGTTCCTTAAGAAATATTTTCCTGAAGAGACTCGTGGTAAGTTTGAGGTAGAGTTCCTTGAGCTGAAGTAAGGAAACATCACAGTGGCGGAGTATGATGCCAAATTCGAAAGGCTGGTGAAGTTTTGTCCTCACTATAACAGGGCAGATGCTGAACTTTCCAAGTGCCTTAAGTTCGAGAATGGGCTGAGACCTGAAATCAAGCAGGGAATTGGATGCCAACAGATTCACAGATATGCAGAGTTGGTGGATAAGAGTCGTATTTATAATGAGGATAGCCGAGCTCGCTCTGCTCACTACAAGCAGTTGAGCGAGCAGAAAGACAAAGGTTAGTTTAGAGGGAAACCTTATGTGACTACCGGTGATAAAGGGAAGCAGAAGGCATCAGATGAGAAGAAACCAAGTAGGCGAGCTGCTAATGTACCTTTTAAGTTTTACAAATGTGGAGAGGCAGGCCATAAGGCTGATGTGTGTACCGCCAGAGTTCTAAAATGTTATCGATGTGGTAAGCTTGGGCATAAGTTGAGTGATTGTCCGAATGAGGGTCCAACCTATTACAATTGTGGTGAACATGGGCATATCACTTCCCAATGCCAGGAACCAAATAAGAATGCTACTACTACTTAGAATGTTTGGAGAGTTTTTGCTTTAGCTGGTTCAGAAGCTCCGAAGAAAGACAACTTGATTAGAGGTACCTGTTTTATTAATAATATTAAGTTGATTGCTATTATTGACACTGGAGATACACATTCATTTATCTCTCTTGATTGTGCTAATAGATTGGGTTTAAAGTTGTCTAATATGAATGGTAATATGATAATAGAGACTCCTGCTAATGGTTATGTAACTACCATGCTTGTTTGCTTGAAGTGTCCTCTGAAATTTTTTGAGAAGAATTTTGTGATGGATTTGGTGTGCCTACCTTTGCACCAAATCGATGTTATTCTTGGTATGAACTTGTTGGAATTTTCAATTATGTTCATATTAACTGTTATAGTAAGACTGTGAGGTTCCCTGAATTGTGCGATAGTGGCGAGTTAATGTTCTTATCTGCTAAGCAAGTGGATGAACTGTTGTTAGATGAAGCTTTGATGTTTGCGGTATTTGCATGTTGCAAGTCGATGATGACACCGTCAATACAGAGTTTCCAGGGGTTTATGAATTTCAAGATGTGTGTTCCTGATGATATAAGTGACTTACCTCCCGAACGTGAAATTTATTTTTCTGTGGACTTAGTACCGGGTACGAGTCCTGTCTCGATGGATCCTTATAGAATGTCTGCTTTTGAGTTGAATGAGTTGAAGAAGCAATTATAAGAATTATTAGAGAAGTAGTTCATTAGACCCAGTGTTTCTTCATGGGGTGCTCCGGTGTTTCTTGTTAAGAAGAAAGATGGTAGTATGAGGTTGTGTGTCGATTACCGACAGTTGAATAAAGTAACTATCAAGAATAAGTACCCACTTCCGAGGATTGATGATTTAATGGATCAACTAGTAGGTGCTTGTGTATTCAGTAATATTGATCTGAGGTCTGGTTATCATCAGATTCGAGTAAAAGCTGATGATATTCCGAAGACAACTTTCAGGACGAGATATAGGCATTATGAGTATACGGTGATGCCGTTTGGGGTTTCTAATGCGCCTGGTGTGTTTATGGAATATATGAATATGATCTTTCAAGAGTACCTTGATAAATTTGTGGTGGTTTTCATAGATGATATCTTGGTATATTTTAAATCAGAAGAGGAACATGCCGAGCATTTGAAGGTTGTGTTGCAGGTGTTGAGAGAAAAGAAATTGTATGCTAAATTATCCAAGTGCGAGTTCTGGTTGAAGGAAGTGAGTTTTCTCGGCCATGTAATTTCAAGTAGTGGAATTTCTGTAGATCCTTCAAAGATTGATGCGGTATTGTAGTGGGAGACTCCGAAGTCGGCTACGGAAATTCATAATTTTCTTGGGTTTGATGGTTACTATCGTAAGTTAATTGAAGTTTTTTCTAAGATAGCTTTACCGTTGACGCAATTGACCAGGAAGGTTCAGGTGTATGTGTGGGATGTCGCTTGCAAAGAGAGTTTTGTAAAGATGAAGAAAAGGTTAACGACTGCACCAGTGTTGGTTTTACCGAATCCAGATGAGTCCTTTGTGGTTTATTGTGATGCTTCCAAGATGGGTCTTGGTGGAGTTTTGATGTAGGATAATAAGGTGGTTGCTTATGCTTCTAGACAGTTAAGAGTTCATGAGAGGAATTATCCTACTCACGACTTAGAGTTGGCAATTGTGGTGTTTGTGCTTAAGATTTGGAGACACTATTTGTTTGGTTCAAAATTTGAAGTATTCAGTGATCACAAAAGTTTGAATTACATGTTTGATCAGAAAGAGTTAAATATGAGGCAGAGGCGGTGGTTTGAATTATTGAAAGACTTTGATTTTGATTTGAATTACCATCTTGGTAAGGCAAATGTTGTGGCTGATGCTTTGAGTAGGAATTCGTTGCATATTTCGATGCTTATGGTGAGAGAACTGGAAATGATTGAGCAATTCAGAGGCATGAGCTTATTGTGTGAAACTACTACAGATAGTGTGAAATTGGGTATGTTAAAGCTGACCAATGAGATTTTGGAAGAGATTCGTGAGGGTCAGAAATCTGATTTGAAATTAGTTGATTAATTGATGTTGGTTGATCAAGGTAATGAAGGTGACTTTCGAATTGATGAAGATGGAGTTTTGAGATTTCGGGATAGAGTATGTGTTCCAGATATTCCTGAAATTAAAAAGAGTATTTTAGAAGAAGGACATAAGAGTCGATTGAGTATTCATCCTGGCGCTACGAAGATGTATCAGGATTTACGTAGGTTGTTTTGGTGGCCGGGTATGAAAAGAGATATTGCTAGATTTGTATTTGCTTGTTTGACTTGTCAGAAGTCAAAGATTGAACATCAGAAATCTTCAGGTATGATGCAACCTTTGAATGTTCCTGAGTGGAAATGGGATAGTATTTCCATGGATTTTGTGATTGGATTACCTAAGACTGCAAGAGGTAATGATTCGATTTGGGTGATTATTGATCGATTAACTAAGTCGGCACATTTCTTGCCGATGAAGATTAATCATTCCATGCAAAGATTAGCTGAGATTTATATTGATAAAATTGTGAAGTTGCATGGTGTACCTTCAAGTATTGTGTTGGATAGAGATCCACGGTTTACGTCGAGGTTTTGGAAGAGTTTGTAGGATGCCTTGGGTACTAAGTTGAGGATGAGTTCTACTTATCACCTGCAAACGGATGGTCAGACGGAAAGAACAATCCAATATTTAGAAGATTTGCTAAGAGCTTATGTATTGGATCAAGGAGGGTCTTGGGATAGTCACTTGTCGTTGGTTGAGTTTACATACAACAACAGTTTTCATGCTAGTATTGGAATGGCTCCATATGAAGCGTTGTATGGTAGACGTTGTCGTACTCCGTTGTGTTGGTATGAGTCAGGAGAGAATTTTGTGCTTGGACCTGAGATTATCCAAGAAACAACAGAGAAGATAAGAATGATTCAGGAAAGGATGAAGACGTCTCAGAGTTATTAGAAGAGTTATCATGATAAGAGAAGGAAAGCACTTGAGTTCCAAGAGGGAGATCACGTGTTCTTAAGAGTTACTCCTATGACTAGTGTGGGAAGAGCTTTAAAGTCTAGAAAGCTCATTCCATCTTTTGTCAGTCCGTATCAGACTATGCAAAGGATATGGAAAGTTTCCTATCGAGTGGGTTTACCGCCGTCACTTGTGAATTTGCATGATGTATTCCATGTGCCGCAGTTGAGGAAGTACATTCCGGATCTGTCGCATGTGATACAGGTAGATAATGTTAATGTGTAGGATAATCTGACAATTGAAGCTTTACCGGTAAGAATTGATGGTAGAGAATTGAAGCAACTACGAGGTAAGGAAATTTCCTTAGTGAAGGTATTATGGGGTGGACCAGTTGGAGAAAGTTGGACTTGGGAGCGGGAAGATCAGATGAGGGAGTCGCATCCGACTCTGTTTACTCCAGGTAATTTTCGAGGACGAAATTTCTTTAAGTATGGGAGAGTTGTAACGCCCGAAAATCTAAACTTAATTATTTATTCATTTATTTAATTAATTTAGAAGGATTGGAGGATTTGGGTTAAAATGGAGAATTTTGGAGAGAAAGAGTATTTTTATATAATAAGGATAAATAGTGTATTAGTATGCTATTTTATTATTATTATTAAAAATATATTAAAGGAAAGGGTAAAATGGGAAAAGGAAGGAGAAGGCTCAGAGTCAGGAAGCTTGAAGAACCTTGGAGATGAGTGTCAGTCGACGAAATTCTCTAAGGTATGGGGAGTTTTCATAATATATTGTAATTATATAGGAATTGGTTTATGAGTAGATTAGATTTGTATGAGTTTTGTGAATTTTAGGGGTTTTGATTAAGTTGAGTTTAGGAGTGAAATTTGGTGATTTGGAGTAGATAGGATGAACTAGAATTGCTTATATGATGTGTGAATTGTTGTCTGGATGTTGTTGGTATTTGAATGATGAATTGAATGAGTTTTGAGATTGTAACACGGTGGGAGAACTGACTTTAGTTATGTTGCGGATAGCAAGAGTCGCCACCGACTTTTATTTTATCCAAAGGAAAGGCATAAAAGAACAGGAAAGACCTTTTAAAAGATTTTTGGGTCCGGGGGGTAGGTTATGTAAAGGGAAGGTGTTAGCACCCTTTACATCCATGGTTATCCATGGGCTCTTAGTTACTTAGCTCACTTTTGAATTGTTTTTGAAAGTGTAGTGTGTGAATAGAAAAATTTTCATAATAGTTAATAATGATCCATGTACGGATGCGTAAAAACTTGTATTTGAAAATTTGTTTAAAATTGTGAAGAGTTTGAAAAGTTTTTGAAGTGAGCAAGTACATAAGAGGAACCTACCCTAAAGTTTAAGTCTTTCTGTTCTTTAACCTTTAAATGGTAAGACTATCCCTACTATTAAGGAGTAGGTAGTCATTACCTTGGATGTAAGGGACATGTGAGGGACATCTGGTTATGAAGGCAATTGTGGGGTGTATTAAGCATACTGGAGGGACTATCGTCATTATTCGAAGGGACTTGATCTTTAAAGGCAACCATTAGGGACTTGATGATTTTTTCTTTTAAGGGACTTGCTTTATACACCCCACTTGACCATTATGATTTAGGCAACTTGAGGGATAACCTTAGGAATGTGAGATGGCGATTAGAAATCGACTTACGTGTGTGAGTGTTCAATATTATTTATCTTTAATTAAAATGATCTAAATTTATTTTAAATAGAATACATGTTTTGCACTCCCTAAATTACTAACCATAGCAACAATTAAATAATTAAATATTTACAAAATTACACCAAGAAGCAATTACATAATAATTATAATAAGCAAATTAAAATAAATAGCAAAAATAAATAATTAGCAAAATATAAATAAATAAGCAAAGATAATAAATAAACAATAAATAAATAAATAGGGGTTAGTGATAAATATAATTAAAAAATAAGGTTAGTAAAAATATTAAAAATAAATAAAGTTAGTGAAATAATAATAGTAATAAAATATATAAGATTAGTGAAGCAAAAATAAATAATAACATGATTAGTAACAATAATTAAAATAAATAAAACTAGCCCAAATATTATAGGAATAAGAGATTAACAATTTTTAATATAGACAATTATATTTAGAAATAAAAAGAAATATGAACCAATAATTATTTTAATTTACAAATTATTAAATTATTTTTATAATTACAAAATTTAATTATTATAAGTTAGATTATTTCTAAACAAAAAGTTCTAAAAAGTATTTTACACATTATATAAAGAAAATAAGTTTTAAATATCATATTCACAAGAATTAATCATATTTATAAAATTTAATTTCTACTAATTATTATATTTACAAAAATTATACTAAATAAATATATATTATAGTTATGTAAAGAATTAGAAAGTAAAAATAATTTAGAAAATAAAATTAGGTTTTTCTCAAAATTAGGGTTTTGTTTAGAAAAAGTATTTTTTAGGGTTTTTAATTTAATTATACAAAATTATTTAATTAACATGCATATATTATATTTACATATATAATAAATTTTTGAATTTTAGAAAAAAAATATAAGTTTAGAATTTTCTAAGAAAAAGAAATATAAGTGTTGATTTACCAATTTAATTTATTATTTTTTTTTTTAACAATAAGAAAATAGTTAATTAAATAAATAAAACAGAAAAAATTGGCAAAAAATAAACTTACCTTGGCTGGGTTTGAACCCAGGTCTTCATGCTTGCCAATACCAAAACGTGCCATCAAGCCAACCATGCGCTGGTGATAGTAGAATGGCTCCAATTGTTTTTGTGCAATGTCTTGAAAAAATCCAGAAAATACAAGAAAATAAAAAAAAGGCCTGGGGTGGTGTTGAACCCAGGACCTCATAGCTATACACACGCGCACATTACCACCCGGCTGGAAGAGCCCTCCTGATAGTATAATGGCAAGAACTCATAATATATTAAGTCCACTTTTATCCTGAAAAATAAGAACAAAAACAATGCACCAGCCAGGAATCGAACTAGTGCCCTCACAACATACGCGTATCAGCTTTACCACTGGGACAAACATGCGTTTGTGAAACATAACCAGAATTAATTCATAATATTTTTAAATGAAATTTGAATTTTTAAGAACAGGCGCGAATGGACTTCATCTTCTTCCTCATACCTGCGTTTTTACCTACGAATGTTGCTGGGAATTTACCTGCGAATAACAAGTTCCAGCAAAACCTACGAAACTCAATGGGCAACAAAACTGTACAATTTCACAAAATCAAACACAGCAACATGATCCAATCATTCATGCGATTCATCCTGTGTTTTTAGAATCCATTTATATTCATTAAATTAGAAAACCCTAAACCTAGGTCCAAACCCTAACAATGGTGTTTTATGCATTGGCCACGGTTTCTTTGATTTTCCTGCCCAGAAACATTCTACATAACATTGTGAACAACATTAGATAAACAAAATCCATTAATATGCAATGAATTGATGTAATCGAAAAAAAGAAAAGCAAGAACAAGAATGGCTCGGGTTGAACAATATGGCATGTATGGGATGAATGTGAGTGATGGTTTTGCTTCAGTGATGTCTAAAGAACATCTCTATGGTCCTTTTTTACCTTCTAGTGCTCTGAAACTCCAAATCCGAATATGAGTTTTTGGAGAATTTTTGAGGTTTGAAACTTACACTTTGAGGCTGCCAAAATCGTGAATGAGTGCTAGGGTTGTGATCAGTACTTATATGAGGATCATTTAGGTCAGAAAAATTGAATGGTTGTATGGAAGTTTTGATATTTGAAGATTGAAAAAGATTATGCTTTGAAATTCAAATATTTGCTCATGAAGGCTTGCTATTTTTGTACCAATCTCATGATTTTCTTCCCTTTCAACTTCAATCAATATTTAAAATGTTCTATAAACCAAATCTCCCTTTAATAATATATTTTCATATTTTATATTTATTTAAAATGATTTTTATGAATTAAATCAAAAATAAATAAAAATAAAATAATAAAAATTCTGAATTTTAGTCATTTGGGTCGTGCATGATGATATGATATGGATTGGATCACAATTTAGCAAGCCCATTTGGAAAGAATTGGTTCTAGACCCCCATTTTCATTATAAACCATCACAAAATTTCCCAATTTTGCAAGGGCATATCTCCCTCAATTTTAAAGGTATGAGGGTGTTCTTGGACATTTTGGAAAGCTTGAAGGGTCCTCTAAACAACCCCATTGGTTTCAGGTCCATATCATTTACCAATCTCAAGTTATGCTCTTTTGAAGTTGTTGACTTTTTGTTGACTTTTGAAATGACCTATAATGTCTTAGCTCATATCTTCCAAATGAAGCATTTTTGGGCTTAACTTGCAAGATCAAAGTTGTAGAGAATTCAATTTCCTTCAAAATGAGCTTTGAGTGGAGACTTGGTGATGAAGTATGTGAAAGTTATGGCTGGTCAAAGTTCAGTTGACTTTTACTAAGGAAACCCTAATTTAGAAACTCCTGATTATTGATGATCTGGAATCTCCTTGATGAATCATGATCAACCCTTGATAAAATGATGAATTTTACTTCATATACTTGATGTTGGCAAAAAAATCATGAAGTTTGACTTTGGTTTGACCACAGTTGACCTTAGTTTGACTTTTTAACTGCATTGACTGATTTTGACTTATCTGATCATCTGACTGAGCAAACTTTTGAGAAAAGTCTTTAAACTTGTCATGGGGGTTCTTACACACATATAAGATGTTATGAAGCTCACTTGAAGTCTTGGAAGTCCCTTTAGCCTGATTAAAGTCAAAACCCTAGTTTTGGATGCACTGCTTAGGAGGTGCATTGTCTGAGGGAATTGTCAACTCTTTTGACCAATTGTGAACCTTGTGAACCTTGTGAACCATCATAAAATGTCTTGTGAACCTCATGGGAGGTATTGTGAAGCTTGTGAACCTTGTGAACCTCATAAAGTGACTTTTTAGACCTCATGAACCTCAGGAAAGCTTTGTAACCATTGTGAATCTTGTGAACCTTGTGAACCTTCAAGAAGTAACTTGTAGACTTCATGAACCTCATGAAAGGTTATGGAAATGTTGAGAAACTTGTGAACCTTGTGAACTTTCAAGAAGTAACTTGTAGACTTCATGAACCTCATGAAAGGTCTTGTAAACATTGTGAATCTTGTGAACCTTGTGAACCTTCATGAAGTGACTTGTAGACCTCATGAACCTCATGAAAGGTATTCAAAGCATTGAGAAACTTGTGAACCTTGTGAACCTTCATAGAACACAAAGTCTTGTATTGTGAGGGCAAATTTTGGGGTGCAACAGCTGCCCCTGTTCAATTTTTTGAAACCTGAGGGGTTAGATTGGTACATTTGTCAGTCATGACCTGGAAGGTTGAAGGGGATTGAACACAAAAGCCCAAAAATTTGCACTCACCAGTGCGTAGAGTAATACAGATGGCTAGTTGAATATACTTGAGTGGGCTTAAAGATGCCACTTGGAAGAACTGGAGATGGGCTTAGAGATGCCATCTAAAGAACTGGATATGATGATAGCTTTGTGTTGATACTGGATCTCAGTACCAGGTCTTTGTATAGGCCGTCTCTGAATCATTTATGCAACATGATTTGACTTGTTGAATGGACCAGTAGAAATAAATCTTCGTGGCGATTATCTCTTCTGGAAATATCTTGGACTAGGGAGCGGACCTTTATACAGACCGTTTGCCTACTCTCCAAGGTCAAAAGAACGTCAGGATTTGTTCTTAAGAGTCAAAAGAACGTCAGGATTTGTTCTTCTGAAAAAGTCTTGAACAAGGGGTCAAAAGAGCGTCAGGATTTGCTCTTAAGGGTCAAAAGAACGTCAGGATTTGTTCTTCTGAAAAAGTCTTGGACAAGGGGCCAAAAGAGCGTCAGGATTTGCTCTTAAGGGTCAAAAGAACGTCAGGATTTGTTCTTCTGAAAAAGTCTTGAACAAGGGGCCAAAAGAGCGTCAGGATTTGCTCTTAAGGGTCAAAAGAACGTCAGGATTTTTTCTTCTGAAAAATGTCTTGGAGGATGAAGCGGTCCAGAAGTAATGATGATAGCTGTCAAGAGGATGGAGCAATCTTGAGGTAATGATATGATTTCAGGAGGGTGAAGCAATCCTGATGTATAAAAAGCTGTCAGGAGGATGGAGCAATCCTGAGGCAATAATATGATATGCTTTTAGGAGACTGGAGTAATCCTGATGATCATAAGTTTCTTTGTTGGATAATTAACCTGAAGACAATGTGACATTCTGTATAATAATATTAGTTTATGCTTTATGTATGCGTGTATAATATGATGCACCTAAGTAATGTATTATGCACTCATGTATATGTTATGGTATGATGTATGTATGATATGATACTGCCGAAAGCGCCTGGATATCTTCGTATAACAACTGCTGGCCAGGGAAAATAAATCCCGATTCGTTGTTGAAGAATATATTATACATAACCTTACGTCTGCTGGGGATAACAGGGTATAGATAACCTCCCATATGCTGGGGATATCAAGGTATATATAACTTCCCGTCTGCTGGGGATAACAGGGTATAGATAACCTCCCGTATGCTGGGGATAGCAAGGTATATATAACCTTCGTCTTCGTTTGATAGTAGGGTAGATACAACATCCCGTCTTCGTTCGTCGTACCCTTATTGGAAAGTAAATTCCCGTATATCCGTATGAGGATAAAAGAGATGGATATAAATTCCAGGGGAGATGTGACTTTATGAAGATGGATTCGTCCTACTGGGGGTTTGTAACTGTCTTGTAAAGATGAACTGGTGAAGCTTTGTTGAAATCCTTCCCTCGTTCGTCCTTAGTAAATACTATTACTGCATTTTCATGCATTTTTGGTAAACATTAATCATATTAAAAGCATACATGCATTTCTGGTAAACATCAATCATATTCAAAAGCATACATACATTCAAACATAACCAATGGACGTTTCGATTATGTAAATAGGGTAAAAGTAAATCTGGATTCAAAAGATGGAATTTATTTATATCAAAAATGACACATACACGGGTAAGTTTGTACAAGGAGACATAAACCCTAGTAAGAGGATTTTGTCATAGAGTTTTTACAAAACAAGAATCAGCTATGTGGGAAATAATCCTATTGAGTTTCAATTCTACTATTTCCATTATCTTCAAGTATCTCATCTTCTGCTGTTGAGACGGAAACGATTGAATTGAGCTTTATCTGTTCGAGCTTGAGTAAGTAGTACAACTGGTTGCAATTTCATGGGTGATCCTAAACGAGACATAGTCATACGCTTTAATCCCTAACTTTTGCCTGGATTGCCCTTTCAGGTTTTCAATCCACCGGGATACCCTTTTTTGCCCAAGCCGCCTTTTCAGGTTTTCGACTTGCCGGGTGTACATCTTTTTATATATATCCCTAATTTTTGCCCAAACCCTTTTGGTTTGCCGGGATGCCCTTGTTTTTGCCTAGGCCTGTCAACCTAGCGGGTCTCTTTTTATGCGTAGTATTTTTTAACTATGTCTGCGTTTACAGGCTGTGGGAAGTCTTCACCATCCATTGTAGTTAGTATCATGGCACCTCCTGAGAACATTGTCTTGACTACAAATGGTCCTTCATATGTTGGAGTCCACTTGCCCCTAGGATCACCCTGTGGTAATATGATACGCTTGATTACCAAGTCACCAGCCTGATATACCTTTGGCTTAACCTTCTTATTAAAAGCTTTGATCATCCGTTTCTGGTATATCTGGCCATGACAAACTGCTGCTAACCTCTTCTCATCAATCAAATTTATTTGGTCAAGTCGGGTCTGAATCCACTCATCTTCGTCCAAGCCTGCATCCTTCATAATTCTTAAGGAGGGAATCTGAACTTCAATGGGTAGAACTGCTTCCATACCATAGACTAAGGAGAATGGGGTTGCCCCTGTTGAAGTACGTATTGTAGTACGATAACCATGAAGAGCAAATGGTAACATCTCATGCCAATCCTTGTAAGTAACAGTCATCTTCTGTACAATCTTCTTAATGTTCTTATTAGCAGCTTCAACTGCCCCATTCATCTTTGGACGATATGGAGAAGAGTTGTGATGCTTAATCTTGAACTGCGTGCAGAGATCAGTAATCATAGTGTTGTTCAGATTAGAGCCATTGTCAGTGATAATCCTTTCAGGGATGCCATATCTACATATGAGATTATTCTTAATGAACCGAGCCACAATATTCTTTGTAACAGATGCAAATGAAGCTGCCTCCACCCACTTCGTGAAGTAATCAATAGCAACCAGGATGAAACGATGCCCAATAGAAGCAGTAGGCTTGATCTCACCAATCATATCAATGCCCCACATGGCAAAGGGCCAAGGAGCAGTCAACACATTCAATGGTGATGGAGGTACATGAACTTTATCAGCATAGATTTGACATTTGTGACATGTTCTAGAATGTTGATAGCAATCAGCTTCCATGGTAGACCAATAGTAACCTGCTCTCAATATCTTCTTTGCCATGGTATGACAAATAGAATGAGTGCCAAAGATCCCATCATGCATGTCTTCCATAATCTCAATTGCTTCCTTCTTATCCACACAACGAAGCAAAGTTGAATCATGATTGCGCTTGTACAAAATGCCATTACTCAAAAAGAACTTAGCAGAGAACCTTCTCAGGAATTTCCTATCTTTGACAGATGCCCCTTCAGGGAACTCCTGAGCTTCAAGATATCTTTTCACTTCATAGAACCAAGGCTTCTCCTCTGCCCCTTCAGTGTCAATCTCATTGCAGTATGCAGGCTTTTCAAATCTATCAATAGTAATCTTGGGAGCTTCATCATCCCAGCTGATCTCAAACATGGATGCCATGGTGTCCAAAGCATCTGCCAACTGGTTCTCTCTTCGTGGAATGTGTCCAAAGGTAATTTCTTTGAAATGTGGGATCAAAGACAACACATACTCTCTGTAAGGAATGAGATTATCATGCTTAGTATCCCAATCTCCTTTAATCTGACTAACTACCAGGGCTGAATCTCCATACACATCAAGGAACTGAATCTTCATATCAATAGCAGCTTTAATACCCAGGATACATGCCTCATACTCAGCCATGTTATTGGTACAATAGAAACAAAGTCTGGCAGTAATTGGGGTATGACAACCTTCAGGGGAACTAATCACAACACCAACACCATTACCAAGTGCATTAGAGGCACCATCAAAAACCATAGTCCATCGGGATCCTTGTTCAGGTCCGTCATATTGTCCAGGTTCTTTGGTAATAATCATAATGTCTTCATCAAGGAACTCAAAATTCATTGACTGATAATCATCCACTGCTTGATGAGCCAAATGATCAGCTACAACACTTCCCTTGATGGCCTTCTGAGTAGTATACTGTATATCATATTCTGTCAAGATCATTTGCCATCTTGCAATTCTTCTGGAGAGAGCAGGTTTCTCGAATATGTACTTGATTGGATCCATCTTTGAAATCAATAAGGTAGTATGGGTCAACATATACTGTCTTAGTCGGCGAGCAGCCCATGCCAAAGCGCAGCAAGTTTTCTCAAGCAGTGAGTATCTTGTTTCACAGTCGGTAAACTTTTTGCTAAGGTAGTATATTGCCTGCTCTTTTCGACCAGACTCGTCATGTTGCCCCAACACACACCCCATTGAGTTGTCTAACACTGTTAAGTACATAATCAAGGGTCTTCCATCAACTGGTGGCATCAAAATTGGTGGTTCCAGCAGATATCTCTTGATTTCATCAAAGGCAGTCTGGCACTCATCATTCCATTCCATCACCTGATCTTTCTTTAACAACTTGAAGATTGGCTCACAAATGGCAGTCAATTGGGAAATAAATCTTGCAATGTAATTCAAACGTCCCAAGAAACCTCTAACCTCCTTCTCAGTACGGGGAGCTGGCATCTCTCGTATAGCTTTCACTTTTGCAGGATCCACTTCAATACCTTTTCCACTGACAATGAAACCCAGGAGTTTACCAGATCTAACTCCAAAAGTACACTTGTTTGGGTTCAACCTCAACTTGTATTTTTTCAACCTCTCAAACAACTTGTGCAGATGATCAAGATGTTGCTCTTCATTCTGAGACCTGGCTATCATATCATCTACATATACCTCTATCTCATGATGAATCATATCATGAAACAAAGCCACCATAGCACGTTGATATGTTGCCCCTGCATTCTTCAAACCAAATGGCATCACCTTATAGCAAAAAGTGCCCCACTGTGTCACAAATGTTGTCTTCTCCATATCTTCAGGTGCCATCTTGATTTGATTGTAACCAGAGAAACCATCCATAAAAGAGAATACCTTATGCTGAGCAGTGTTGTCTACCAGAATATCAATATGAGGAAGTGGAAAGTCATCTTTAGGGCTAGCCTTGTTCAAATCTCTGTAGTCTACACACATACGTACCTTACCATCTTTTTTAGGAACTGGTACCACATTTGCAACCCACTGAGGATAAGAAGTCACTGCTAAGAACCCTGCATTGAACTGTTTCATTACCTCTGCCTTGATCTTTTCTGACATTTCAGGACGCATACGACGAACCTTCTGCTTCTTCGGACGACAATCTTCTTTCACTGGCAAACGATGAACCACAATGTCTGTATCCAACCCTGGCATATCTTCATAAGACCAAGCAAAGATCTCCACATAGTTACGTAACATCTGAATCAACCTGTTCTTGACATTGTCCTCTAAATCAGCCCCTATCTTGACCTCTTTTCTGTTTTCTTCAGTTCCCAGATTCACAACTTCGACTGGCTCTTCATGTGGTTGTATAGCTTTCTCTTCTTGTTGTAACAACCTAGCAAGCTCTACAGGTATTTCACAATCGTCCTCATTTCCGTCTTCAGTTTGATAGATCGGATTCTCGAAATTATAATTGGCAATAATAGAACTGTTATCAACAGGATCCAGAGTGGATGAGGATCTGCATTTTAGTGATGTGGGTGTGTGTAAGAACACATAGCTGATAAAACAAAAATAAAAGAAAAGAAAGACAAGGAACACAATATTTACGAAAACGAAACGTCCATTGATTTTATTGAATGAAGTATGCAAATGAAATGACAGCCCGTAACAAGCATACCATTGTGCCCCGGGTAAGGCACATGGCCTAAGAGTTTAATTGTTCAAGAAATTACAAACTTAAAAAGCAACAACACAGTAATAGTATTTACTCCTGACTAAAGGAGATAGGGATAACATCTTCAGCTTTCCAATTATTGAGTCCAGCACCCACAGTAGGAAAAATCCATGCATCCAAGTTGTAGTCTTTATCTTGATCTCCCACAGCATTAATCTGGTCTTTCACAACCCCTTGATTAGTGATACGAGCAGCACGAGCACGACGAACAGCCTTTTGGGACTCTGCAGTGAAACCCAAACCAAACTTGTCAGACTTGTATGGAATATCAGGAAGCTGACCCCAAATAGTACAACCACCTTCATCCACCACAGCTCTAGCATCATTGAGGGAGGCCATTGCCATTGTTGGAGGCTTTCTGGTGATCACAGGGACTTTCTTCACAACCGGAGGAGCTACATAATCATTAACAACCCAGGGAACCACTTCAAATGTCTGACACGGAGTCTCAATGTATTCACCTTCCATTTCCAGATACTTGAAGGTATTCACATGCCTGACAAAGTATTCTTCTTCTCCATAGACAGTAACGACCTTTCCATCCACCGGATATCTCAACTTTTGGTGCAATGTAGAGGTTACAGCACCTGCCCCATGGATCCAGGGATGACCAAGCAGACAAGAGTACGAAGGACGAATATCCATCACAAAAAATTTAGCAGTAAACACCTGGGAGCCAACTTTGATTGGAAGATCAATTTCCCCATGCACTACTCTTCTAGAACCATCAAAAGCCTTCACCACAATATTACTGGGCTTCAGCACAGCATCTTCAGGGCTTAGCTTGTTTAGGACTTCCTTAGGCAACACATTCAAAGAGGAACCATTGTCTATCAGCACATGTGACAGGGTAGTGCCCCTGCATTCAATTGAAATATGCAAGGCCCTGTTATGATCCCTCTTGGCAGGGGTCAAATCAGCATCAGAAAACCCTAACCCATTGTCATAGGTCAGGTGAGCAACACAGTTCTCAAATTGGTCAACAGAGATTGCACTGGGTACATGAGCAGTCTTCAGAAACTTGATCAAGGACTTGGCATGAGCCTCAGAACATAACAACAGGGATAGCATAGAAATCTTTGAAGGAGTATGCCCCAACTGATCAACAATGTCATAATCACTTTTGCGAATGATTTTCAATACTTCCTCCATCTGTTTAGAGAGGTCGTCAGCAGTTGGCACATCAGTAGATACAGGCTCAATAACAGGACCTTTGCCCCGAGCATCAGTGGTGGAAGTAGTAGCAGGAGTAACTGCATTCTTAGAAGCAACTGGAGGAGAGAAGACTCTTCCACTACGAGTGATCTTGCTAGATCCAGCAATATTATCAACATCAACAGGTACATCAGCTACAGGCTCTTGCTTAACACCATGGATGTAAACATCAGACCCATAGTGCCAAGGTACAGCTTTGTCAGACGTATACGGGATAGGACCAGGAGTAGTAACGGACCATTCAGCGTACACATGAACATATCAACCAATTCCCTGTCAGTTAAAGGGGGTTGAACTCTTCAAGCTAAATCTCTCCACTTTTGAGCATACTCCTTAAAACTTTCTTTGGCACCCATAGACATGCTTTGAAGCTGCATGCAAGTGGGGGCTAAGTCAGCATTGTATTGGTACTGCTTATAAAAAGCTTCAGCAAGATCATTCCAATCTCTGATGTTGACACTTTCCAACTGATAATACCACTCCAGCTGAGCTCCAGATAAGCTCTCTTGAAAGAAATGGATCCACAACTTCTTATCAGCAGTGTGGGGTTGAATTCTTCTGACGTATGACCTCAGATGCAGCTTGGGACAAGAGACCCCATCATAAACAACAAATGTAGGGACCTTGAATCCAATGGGTATGACTACCCCAGATATCAGACTCAAGTCTTCAAAATCCAGCCCAGATGACTTCTGCAACTCCATAGCATCCATTCTATCCACCAGCATCTTGAATTTGTCTTCATTAGGCTCATGATAGTAATTAGCCTCAGAATCAGAGTCTCCCATTGTATGGTGGAGACTGCCTACCTCTTGCTCAGACTCTTCAGATTCATAGTCTTCAGCTGGTTCTTTGGTCTTGGCAAGACCTTTGAACCTTCTTCCCATGTTGATCAAACCAGCAGACCTTCTAGTCTTCTTAGTCTTCTTGGCCAGCAGTGCCTTCAATTCATCCTGCCCCTTGGACAGGTTCAAGATCAGCTCTTGGAACTGTGCATTTTGTGTCTGAAGATCCTTAACTGTTTGTTCAAGAGCCATTGCTGAAATAAACAGCGAGAAGATGAGAAACATGTGCACAATTATAAACCTGTGATGCAATGAAATGATATGGTAATGCATATGCAATGTTTTCAAGGACCGCAGGATTTAAATTTGCTTAGACAAACACGAAAGTAAACTTTTATTAGTAATAACTTTGTTTTGCCTTTTAGGCTTACAAAAAATAAAATGAAATAAGTACAAAAGATGGGGTTTTAAGTCTCCCGTGGACGTTTCCTCTTTGTATTGAGGTATGAGTTAAGGTTCCGTTCCTCGTGAAGTTGCTTGGTTAGCTCTAGGATTCTTGCTTGGCTTGCTTTGTAATGAGCCTCGAAAGTATCCCTTTGCTCCTTCAGTTGGATCCATGATCTCTGCAAGTCTTCCTTATCAGTAGGCATGTCTGGGTGAAGGATGGTATAAGCTGTGTCTCCTTCAGCAACAGGTTCCATGGTAACTGGTAGGACGGCAGGATATGGCATCATGAGAGTCTGAGCACGAGATCGCACCCATCTGAGATAAGCCTCCATAGGAATAGTGTACTTAGGCTCCAGTGTCTTGCTGTCAACCCTGTTTACCTTTCCCCAAGCTCGTATGAATCTCTGACGGTAACCCTGAAGATCGTTGTCGTAATCAAACACAATGCCCTGAATCAACATGTCATGTGGACCATCGCTCCGGGCGTAACCAAACTGTCGTAAAGCTAGAGAGGGGTTGTAGGTGATGCCTCCTTGTCGCTCCCGGGATTTCCATCCTTGTACAAATGCGAAAGTGGCGCGGAAAAGAATAGAGTCGCCAGCCAGGCATTTTTATCCCGAAGAAAGGGAATGGTAATGCTGCACAAACCAGAAGAAAAATAGGAAGGACACAGGTCCTGCGAACCAAAGAGACTGAGTTCGGGAGTCGGTTACGACCTGGGAAGGTATTAGCACCCAGATCGTCCGCCGTACCCGACGGGATCCACGCTTGCAAAAAGAAACTGTTTCAAAGGGTGAGGGTATGAAAGCTGCAGCAAAGAAATGAAAATGAACTGGAAAAGAAACTGAGAAAAGAACTGAATAAGAAAAGAAAAGGAAAAATGTAGGGAAAATAAAGATTGTGCTCGAACGGGCCCTACCCCGCTGCCTACGTACCTCATCAGGATAATGAGGATCAGAGACGCCGTAGTTCCCCTAACTAGGGGTACCAAAAGGAAAATTGCTTGTGAATTAAAGGCTTGAACTGCCTATGCCATTGCTCAGGTGTTGCAGGCTCGGACGACGAGTGCGTAACCGTCTTGCAAAGTGACAAGTAGGAGAAAGTTCGCGTACGGAGCGAATGAGGTGAGAAAAGAATTCCCGAAGGAAAGACGCTTATTGTTTGTTTGGTGTTTTTTAGAAGCTTTTATGAGTGAAGATTTGCATAGGTAAGTGTACCTAAGTCTTACTCAATGGGATGTGTACGTCTCACATCATCCCGAAATGGAATGCGCAAGAGGCACACCTATCTATGGAGGAAATCCCCAAAGCTAGTCCCGCAAGTGAAGGCTTAAGCACACTGGCCTATTACCATTATTAAGTATTTTTGTGGTTTTTTGGTTAAGAAGTGTTTTTTTAACTTTTCTTTGTGAGGTACTCATGCTAAGACCTATCCACCACGAGTGATGACTCACACCTCGCCCCGAAATGGAACGCGTGCAAGCATCTCATAGCAAAGTCTCATGTCACATGAAAGTACTCAACCTTTATTAGGTGAATTAGAATTAAGTTTGAAGATGAGAAGAGAAGAAGAACCAAAAGGATCTCAAAGGAAAAATTCTAAAGGGGAAAGTCTAACCCTAATATTCACATGCTCGGATGGTCCTAGGTTAGTGAGGTCTACTATCTTAAAGGAGGAGAAGAAAGAAGAAAAGAAAGATGAAAGGAGAAGCTCCATGGTGGCCTAGGCACACCTCAAGTCGAGAAAGAATAAGAGAAGATAAGAAATAAGATAAGATGAAAAAGAATGAAGATAAGGAAATGAGAATGCAATATGAATATGAATAAGATAAAGAGATGAGAATGCGATATGAAGATGAGATAAGATAAAGAGACGAGAATGCGATATGAAGATGAGATAAGATAAAGAGATGAGAATGCGATATGGAGAAGTCGGACAATGCACAAACAGAGCCTACACCAGTAGGACTTCCAGATGCAGCAGCATGCAATAAAATCAGGCCTCAGTGGTACCTAACGGAGAAGGTCCGTTGCCTCTTCAAAACGCATAAGAGAAATATCAAGTCCAGAACAGATTTATAAGTCAAGTGCAATTGTCAAATATCAAGGGATCAGACCAGGGTCAGATGTAGGCTTCCAGCATCCAGAATCAAAACCAAGAATTAGTCTACGCAAAACAAAAGTCTAAGTGCAAATTGTATCCATGGATCTCATCAGCCCAAAAAAAGGATTATGAACATAATAAATTACAAGGCCATCATCAAGCAACATCCGCCATCCTCGAAATCAAGCAATAAGCCTACAAAACATTAAACACAAAGCTAAAACCAAGATTAAAGCCAATTCTATTTAATTAAACCATACTAATCGAAATAAGAAAAGAAACAAAATCAAGACTATAAAATTCTAATAAAATTCTACACTAAGGACATTAACCAAATTAACAATTAATTAATAAAACTAAATTAAAATTCTAAATCAATCATTAACAAATTCTAAACTAAAATCTTTTAACTAAATTTAAACAAAAGAAAATATTAAAGATGAAATTACATAGTAAAATAAAAAAGAACAAAGAAAAGAAGGGGGGAGTCCGCTGGGCGCTGGAAATTGGAGTGCTGTGGGAGAACGGATTCATCATGGGCCTAGCCCGATCCAGCATGGGTTTAAACCTGTAAAACAAAAGCAATCAACCATGTATGAGAAAAGAAAGAAAATATATATAAAAAAAAAGAAAACAAGTGTCAACGGTCAAATGCTGCCATCAGCAAAAATTCACATCCCCAATAACAAAAAACGCAGACCCATTCCCCCCTTTGAAGCTACGAACACAAACAAACAAAAAAAAGATGAATCCTCTGCCTCTTCTCACGCCGCGATTTCGCCTCCCTCGCGATGGCCCTTTATCCGGTTCGAAGCATAACGAAACAAAACCATATCACGAAACAACGGCGTTACAAAGACTATCTCGAGTCTGTGGTTTTTGTTCTTGCTTACTAGATTCGATTACGTCTTGGCTTGCGAAACGATCTTCTTTTAAAATTCAGGATCTCGTCATTTTCTCACAACAACGTCGAAGACTCGATCTCGTTCTCATCGGAAAACCGCTCCACACCAGTGAACCTACTTGGTTCTTCATCGATTTCGCTTTGTTCTCTCAAATCACCGATGCTAGAGATACTCATCTTTCTCAACTCTTCAAGCTCTCAGTCGCGGTTTCGATTCAGATTTTACGGTGATGATGGCTTCGTATTCTCCACGGGTTCACTTCAATCAAACCTAAGCTCGCGAATCGCACAGATCCTCGCGGCCTGTCCCCCTCAATTTCGTCATGACGAACACGACTCCACTCGTATCTCTTCTATTTCTGCTTTTTTTTATTATTTTAAGCTTCTGCGTTGTTGTTGATGATTTGGAGTGGTTTGAGATGAAGGTTGGTAGAGGGTTTGGTTGAAGGGATGATGGATTCGTGGTGTTAGATTGTTTTTTTCGGTTCTGAAAACAAGGGTGAGAATGTGAGGTTCAAGAAAAGTTTTCAAGAGATTATGGTGAGGTTTTTGTTGTTGATGTGATGGAGGTTTGGAATGAGGTTCTGTGTGACTAAACTCTTCTTCTCGTTCTCTATTTCTGGGTTTCGGATGGTTCGAACAGGATGATTGAAGGTGTGAAAGGTGGTGAGAGTTTGTTATGCAAGATGAGCATTATGCGCGGGTTCAAGAAGAATGAGAGGTTAGTGTTGAGATGTGGTGCTGGAGAGTGTGTGGGCTGGCGGTGAGAGTTGTTGTTGCGTGGTTGCATAAATTTGTGAGAGTGTTGTTGTTTGTGATTGGTTGAAGGTGGACGTGTAGTGTGGTTGTTTTGCAGGGAGAGGATGGTGAGTTGATTTGAGGTTGAAGGTGAGTGAAGCAGGTTATTGGGTTGAAGAAAGAAATGCAGGTTGCTGATTGTTTGAGAGGAAATCCTTGTGAAACTTCTTTGATTTCAGCTATTGTTGCATTTCTTGTATAAAAGTCATTTGTTGAAGAATGAATAGAATAGTTTTTGTTGATTTTGTTGTATGTATCCGCGTGAGAATGCGTGTGACGTTGGGAGAGAACAAATATGCTGTGGGTGGTGTGTGAGCAGTGCGGAATGCACTTTTACAGCTAGTGGTGGGTCCTGAATTTGTTTGTTGCGAAATGGTGAGTGAAAATGTGTGAAGTTTTGTAAATTGGTTGAAAGCTTTTTTCAGTGTGTATGCGTGACTTTTTGAGTGCCAATTGTGTAGGTGGGTGATTGTTTCATGAGGTGCTGGCCGTTGTTTGTATTGGATGTTGTGTGTACGGGATTGTACCGTTGTTGTTATTAGTGAGCTGGAGATTTTGGAGAATGTGGCTGTGATATTGTAATGGTTGTGTGTCATGCTTGGTATGTTATGTACGAAATTGTGAGTTTGTTGGATGGAATATTTTTGCAAGTTGGTTATATGAGTGTGTTGGTATTATTTTTCCTCTTTCCATTTTTCTACAAAGTAACATTCTGCAGCTTTACATGAGCTTGACCGAATTCTTCATAGTTTTTTGTAACTTTGGTGATATGTATGGTCTTAATGTTATGTAAGACATGGGCTTTGATTTTTCTTAACATGGGCATTATTTTGTTTTGGATTGATTTGGAATATGTGAATATTTGGCTTGATTAAAAATGGTTAAACTTGGATAAAATGAGAAATAATAAAAAAAGGATAGAAATTTGAATTAAAATGGACATTGTGGTTTAGAAAAGTGAATAGGGAATTAAATGGAAAAAAAATCGGGTGAATGGATTTTATTTTTGTAGTGGATTTTGTAGTAATAAGCATAAATAATGAGTATGAATTGGATAATGAAATGGATAATAGAATGGTTTAATTTGGACTTGAATAGAAAGAACTATTATTACGGAAATGGGTAAAGATGGAATGAATAAAAGGATATAAACGAATATAAATGCCACCGACACACACACCGCATTTGAGCCCTTTTCAACAACATCTGATTAAAATGAATCTCCAACCACTGAACAATTCGCCACTAAAATAACAACCACCTCACACAAATCAACACTCGAAGTCCTGAAGCAAAACACACATTTGATCTTGGACGCACAATGACTGAGGTATCAGGGAATATCCTGAAATGTTGAGAAGAGAAGCATAGTCTTGTAACTTGATGAAGAAGAAAACCCCTGATGACGGGCCAGATGAATCGGTGAATGGTCCTTGAAGACGTGAAATCCTTGAAGACCGCTAAATCAGGGAAATAAACCCCAATTCAATGACAAAAGAAATGAGAGGATGATATGCCGCCCTTGAATCCTCTGATAACCATAAGACAGGGTGTGGAACCCTAATCCGCAGAACATACTAATCCCATGCCTCTGGAGCTTATGCAAATGATATGGATTCTAAATGTTAATGATCTAATGGAAATGCAGATGAGATGCAAATGAAAGGCAACCAAAGATAGAAAACCAGAGGGCAAATTTAGGGTGTCTACAGCTGCCCCTATTCAATCAACTATTAATCTGAAAAGGTTGAGAGCAACGGCTATCAAACGTTCGAGATAAACAGTGATTGAATACCAAAAGGACCTTGAAATTTGCGCTCTGATGCAGAAAACAAGAAATGGGAAATAAACCCAATCCAATGACGTTTCGACTGAGCTGAGAGATGAGCGGACAAGCTCCTGCCAACGAAACCAAAGGTTCTGACGAATCATGAGACAGACGAGTCTTTGAATGACCTGTGACGCCAGGTGCAGAGAGCGGACGAGCCCTTAAGAATCTTCAAAGTAACCTGAGATAGACGAATCTCCTTCACTAATCCTTACGCAGATAAGTGGAATAAGACGGACGAGTCTTCTTCGGATAACCCTTACGCAGGTTCCAGAAAATAGGATAGACGAACCCTCTTCACGAATCCTTACGCAGATAAGTGGAATAAGACGGACGGGTCTTCTTCGGATAACCCTTACGCAGGTTCCGGTAATTGTTTTGACGCTTTAATCCCACCGTCAGGATTTTCAACCTCTTCAATGCGGACGAGCATTGGAATGATCATCAAAGAAAAACAGACGAGTGTCATAAGTCGACGATACGGACGAGTACCGGACGATGATCCAAGAAACAC
Organism: Lathyrus aphaca; assembly: GCA_963966055.1. Taxonomy (NCBI): domain Eukaryota; kingdom Viridiplantae; phylum Streptophyta; class Magnoliopsida; order Fabales; family Fabaceae; genus Lathyrus; species Lathyrus aphaca. The sequence continues at coordinate 504,266,832 of OZ014523.1, forward strand.
AGACGAGTGTTTCTGATAATGATACGGACGAGTATCAATCACTGGTATAGACGAATACCAGAAATCCAACACAGACGAGCATTGGAATCTTCAATAGGGAACAATCTAACACAGACGAGTGTCAGAAAAGATACAGACGAGTATCAGCTTATTTCAGACGATCTTCAAAAGAAAATACCAAACACGGACGAGTGTCGGGGCGTGCAGACGAGCAATCTTCAAAGGAGTAACAAGCATGTATGAGTGCTAAGAGATGCGGTCGAGCATCAAATAAAGATGCGAGCACGGACGAGTACTGGCGACTTTCTCGGGGATATGCCTCAAATAAAGAGGAATCGAAAATAAAATGCACGGACGAGTGCTGCAGGGATGCGGACGAGCACCAAATGAAGATGCGCGCACAAACGAGTACATGCAACTTCGCTGGGGAAAAAACTTCAAAGACTAATAAGCACGAACGAGTGCCAAGAGTTGCGGACGGTCATCAAATAAAGATGCTAGCACAGACGAGTGCTGCGGAATACCTCAAATAAAGAGGAATCTGCTGAGGAAAAGGCACAGACGAGTGTTGAAAGAGGATGAGCATCAAATAAAGATGCGAGCACAGACGAGTGCTAGTAGATATAGACTCTACTGGGGAAAGCAAACGAGCAATACCACAGAGCTAACACAGACAAGTGGAAGATGCAGACGAGCAACAATAAAGCATGATATATCACTGCTGGGGATAACTCTGCTTAGAGATAACACAAACGAGTGTTGACAAACGCATACGAGCGGTAGACAAATGCCTGATTGGCCACCGAGAGTTACAACTCTGCAGGGGAAGATAAGTCTAGAGTTCTGACTACCCATCTCTGACTGAGGTGATATATACTTGACTGTATCATCAAATGACCACCAGTATGGCAACTTTGCTGGGAAATATTTCACTGCCGGAAGTGGAGATCAGACATGAACTCTGTGGGGAAAGATCGTCTTCAGACTTGGCTAGGGAAGATGCTTCGTCAAATAACTCTTGCTGGGACCCTTGCTGGAGAGAGAGAGCTCTGACAATTCTAACTTTGTGGGGAAACAAGGCCTTCAGCTGCCTGTTGGGAAAACTTCACTGTGGAAAGATAAGTCCGCTTGGGGATGAGAACGATTCAATTAGCCTTGAAGTTCTGCTGGGGATATCGTCTGCTTTAACTCAGCTGGGGATGTAAACCTTCTGGCATGGTTGAGAAAAAGATTTGGCAATACTCCGCTGAGGAGAGACTTTGCTGGAGAATCAAATAAGTCACAATGTGCCCCAAGTATAGTATGACGACTGTGTTGGAAAGGTATGCCAATGAAAATTGGACCTTGACTGAACACGAATAATAAACTCCTCATGAGGAAACCTTGTCGGCTGAAAGAAAATCTTATGCTCGGGGAAGAAATAAACTTCCAATGCCCTGCTGGTAAAATAAATACCAGATATTCCCTGAGAATTAACACAGTGTTTCAAACATCTGAGCTCAACAACTGCATACTGATTATCCAGAGTGACCAAGCATCCCTTTACTCTTCAACTTGCCTCAGATTGCATCGTCTATGAAAAAGATTGTCTTCAGAGGATTTTACAGAAGATCTGGCATCCAGACTTGCCCCAGTATCTTCAAACTCTCGCGGAAATCAACAAATCTTGAGATAACTGCCCCAGATTGAGCCTTGTAATCAATTCTGCCCCACACCAGAGAGAAAACAGAAACCATGCGGTATGAAGATGCAATGGAAATGGTGCAAGATGCAGACATATGCTCAAGATGCTAAGGATATGATGATATAAGGATGGTCGGGCGCAAGGCCAGGTTGATAGATATTTTTGTTTTTTGGGTTGCCAAGCCATTGGACTTTGAAGGTGAATTACCAGACGAGAACCAGTTTATTAAAGGTAGGCCAACAGACGAGAACTGATGGGCAAAGAATAAGTCGTCAGACGAGAACTGACTCCTTAGGTTCATTGTCAAACGGGAATTGACTCTGAAAAAGAATGACCACCAGACGGGAACTGGCGTCCAACGGGCTAAATGAAAAGGCGACCAGACGAGAACTGGTTAAAAGATTCGCCTACCAGACGGGAACTGGTATTTGAAGTTGGCTTGCTAGACGAGAACTGGACTTTGAAAAGTTTTGCCAGACGAGAACTGGACTTTGAAATGTTTGCCAGACGAGAACTGGACTTTGAAATGGCTTTCCAGACGAGAACTGGACTTTGAGATGTTGATAAGTTGGGGTTACGAGGCCCTGGATGTAAGATTGATGTTACGGGGGTTATGCTTGATGCAAATATGATGCATATGCTCTATATGCTCGAGCGACATGAGTAACGTACGCAAATGATTTATGCAATGCTTATGTAAAGCTAGAAAATCTCCCGAGGACGGGGGAAAGGTCAAAGGTGACAAGGCTTCTGGTTGAGAAGGGTGACAAAGGTGACGGTGGGTAACACGATTTCCCGATACTCGTCTTGAACTTGGAGATCACTGACATAACTTATTCTGTGTAGCTAAAGTTGCCCCAGTTGGGTGAGTCTCTGAACAGACTGTCACTGATTATCCGATCCCTGACATGGCAGACTTGGATGCTCTCTCGAGGAGAGTTGCACTTGGTGAACTCTGGAAGTGTCCTGCCCCGGTATGAGCATGGAAGCGACTTGACTCATTCTGACTGAGCGTTGGAAGAATATATCTTGGGTCAATAGAAATTCTGGGGGGCCTGCCCCTGTTTGGTAGATTCAGCTCTGATCAACTGACTTTTGAATGACGTTCCTCAATCAATTGATGCTTGGGAACTGCTTTACCTTGACGGATACCTTGGTCAACAAAGCCATTGGATAACATGCCCCTGATTCATAGGCTAACAAGATGCTCTTGATTCTGGTCATCATTGTTGAACGATCAAATTCTCCTCTGATTGCCCTTTGTAGGAACTTCCCTGGTGACACAGGCTGACTCGCAATTAACACTATTCATTTACAAATGGTAATTTAATGCAGTGCACATGCAAGTTTTGAAAATTTATTTATTTGAATGTTGTGACAGTGTGTGACGAATGGACGATTAGTCCAAACGTAGTGCTGAGTTAGAAAATCATTAGGAGTCAGTTTACGCAACCTTGTCGTAGTATGCTTTCAGAATTGACCCTGATTCAATTAGGACTTTCAAGGATTATAACGTGGTATGGTTCACGGTTTTAGAAAGAAAGATTTATGGCTCAAAGTTTTTCTGTGCCCACCCATTCTCCTTGATGTTCTTCAGTCCTAAGTTCAGCTAATTCGACTTGAGCGCTCGCCTCTCGAAAGGGTTTTGTAATGGTTGAGGAACCAATGACATTGACGATTTAAGCACCAATGAGGTTTCTTGGAGTAACAGACACCCCTTCTGACTTTGTGTCTGGTCACACGACTTTGTTCAAATGGAACTTTTTTCTTTTTGATATTTTTTTACTCCCTAATTTTTGCCTGGACTGAATCTTTTTTTTTTTTTTTTTTTTTGAATTTTTTTTTTTTTTTTTTTGAATTTTTTTCGATTTTGAAGTCCAGCGGGATGCCCTAACTTTTGCCTAAGTCATTCGTATTCACTTTTTCCGACTTAGCGGGCTTTATTTATCTTTTTTTTTTTTTTTTTTTTTTTTTTTTTTTTTTGATCTCTGTTGAACAAATCGTGTGATACTGGTTTGTCTGACTTGCTGAAAGGGTTGTGACTGCCTCATTCCTTTGTTGGTGAGGGATAACCATTGTGGTTTCACATCTCTTGACCCCTTGAGGTGTACTGAAGAAAAGGTAATGGATCCTCGGATGCACACTCCTTAGGAAATTTGAACGTTTGGTCAAATTAACTGATAACTACCCTGCCCCGGGTTGAATGTGAGGGTTTTTCTGTTTAGAAAAGAAACTCCTACTTCAAGGCTCAAAGGGGTTGACGAAGGTCTATCTCCCTTATATCTCCGGTGTTTGGGAATTGAAACAATGCCTGTACATCGTCAGCAGGTTCTACCCTGAAAGCATACCTTCAACAATTATGGGTATTCAGTTGTCATCATCCTCCCTCAAACCTGCTAAACAACAGTGAAATAAATGGGAGGTATATGGATGCAATTTTTTTTTTTTTTTTTTTTTTTTTTTTTCCAATGCAAGTAAAGAAAAATGAGCGAATGCGACATAATTGATTCAAAAAAGTGCAAGGTCACTACATTAACATTACCATTCAAAATAACAATGCTTAAAAGACAAGTAGCTGCTAACAGGAAAGAAACTACAATGTAAATGACAAAAGGATACAATGATCTCCAACTCTGATGACATTTTCTTGTGTGGATCACTGAAATCAGGAGACGCTTCTCCGCAGTCTTTGAACTTAAACATGCGATAGGTTGACGTGCACAACCAAGCTTCCTTCTGGAAAGGATATGTAGCCCTTGTCGATCAACTGTTGTACTTTGGCTTGAAAAGCTTTGCAATCTTCAGTTGAATGCCCCATTGATCCACCATGATACCCACACTGCTCATGAGGATTATACTCTGGAGGGTACGGCTCCGACAACGGCTTGAGAGGCTTAGGAACCACCAAAAAGTTCTGAACTAGATGTGGCAATAGTTCACTGAACGCCATGGGAACTGGATGAAGAGGAGCATTCCTTCTTTCCAGATTGTTGCGAGGCCTAGGCTGGCTCTGAAGTTGATTCTGAGGTCTTCGACCCTGAGCTTGCAGATTTGGACGAGGAGGAGTCCACGGTTTCTGATATGGTGCTCTGAGCATCTCTTGTTGTCCGTAAGAGTAACCAGACCTAGGGAAAGATGATCTCTGTGAAGATGTTGGTCTAGAATATTCGATATTGGCCATGACTGCACTGGTGTCATACCATTCTTCCTCTTGGGAGCTAACAATAGATTCACCTTCACTAGCTGGGATGTTCGAAGAGTCTTGGATCTTTCCACTTTTGAGCAGGCTTTCGATGCGTACTCCAACTTTTATCAAATCCGAGAAGCTTGATGTCCAAATGCTACTCATTCTTTCCAAGTATGGACCTTGTAACGTGCCCACGAACAGGTCCACTAATTCTCTGTCTGCCAGTGGTGGTTGCACTTGGGCTGCCAATTCTCTCCACCGTTGTGCATATTCTCTGAAAGATTCACCAGTTCTCTGAGATAGACTTTGCAACTGCATGCGACTGGGCGCCATGTTCACATTGTACTGGTATTGCTTTACGAAAGCTCTGGATAAATCATTCCAAGATCGGATATGACTGCTTTCCAAATCCATATACCAACTTAAGGATGCCCCGCTCAAACTGTCCTGAAAACAGTGAATCATCAACTTATCATTGCGGGCATAAGAAGTCATTTTTCTGCAAAACATCACCAAATGACGCTTCGGGCAACTAACACCAGTGTATTTCTCAAACTTCGGAGTCTTGAAATCTGGAGGAATGACAAGACCAGGCACCAAACACAGGTTCAGAGCATCAAAACCAAAGGCATCAGGATCTGCTAAAGCTTTGAGTTGCTCGTCCAACATATGAAACCTTTCAACAGGATCAAGAGTTGGTGGATCCTTGGTTTTCACAAGAGGGATTGCCCCTTGGAAGTTCGGCATAGGGAAAGCAAAACTCTGATAATCCGTAGAATCGGTAGAAGATGAAGGTCCACCTCGGACAACAGATGGTTCAGGTACACTCTGATTCACGATCGGGGTCTGTACAGGCTGAGCTTGAGTAAGATTATTCACCTGTGGGAGATCCTCATCAGGAGAAAGACCATATAAAGGATTGGTCATCGAAGTGAAACCAGGTGGAAACTCAACATTCTGACGGTTGCTTTCCGACATAGCTACTGATGACTTTGAATATGACTTTTACCTCTTGACAACTGCTCAGTCAAACTTCAAACAACTTGTCGTCTTCCAATAGTTACCACTTGTTCAAACTGAGTACCGGGAAATCAGCTGGCTGGTCATGGACAAAAGGAGAAGGATGAGCTCTCTGGAAGAGGAAAATGCAATGCAGATGCAAATGAAATATGCAATATGATGATGCTGAAGATGCAAATACATGGGATCACAACTGGAAACTGCCTGGAATCTGGAATACTGAGCCAAGAATCAAGTGTCTGTAACCACAAGATCTCTGTATAATAACCCAAAATAGTAACTGAGAACCAAAGGTCAATCACTCTAGGATCATAGTGACCGGATCGAAACATAAGACTGCACTGGTAATGAGGGTATGTTGAGGTCATGGGTTCCTGCAAACCTGTAAACCCCTCCCAATCTCACAGGTGTGCTCCGGATCAGACATCACGGACTCTCAAAGCCGAATAGCAATAATACTTTCACCATTTCCGAGAAATGGCTCATGACCACATCAGGGAATCGGTTTGGCATTATATACTACGCAGGGAGGCCTCAGCTGAGTCCGGGAAAAACAAGCATCCCTTATAAGTCCCCAGCTTCGAGCGCTGAAATCGAGAAACAATAGTACATTCAGCCCGTAGGATACAGTACTAATGTCATACGACCAGATGCCTTGACTGAGTTCCTATAAGAGAACCAGGCCATCCTATGCGAGTCCCCTGTGGACCCTCGGGTGCGAATGGGTTTGCCACGAAATGTGGTCTGCCACTGCCACCACTAGAGAGGGTTGTTTCCACAAAGGTCCTCAATGATCGGTCCCCAGATGCACATAACTATCAAAGTCCTATCCCGAAGTGGAGGAAATCCCCACACAAGATATTTCCAAGATGGTCGCAATCTGGGCGTGAAACACATCGCCACTCATCATGCCACATGTGAGTACAATATGTCCACTCTAATCCTAGGGTGCACTCAAGCCGGGTACTTGGCTTATCTCTCAGAAACAGTATCACCCGAGCCCACCAAACAGAAAACCAGTCCAGACAGTCCAGTATGATATACATGATGCGGAAAATAAATACTGAAAACTGTAAATAAAGCTGTAAACAACAACAATAAAATACTACAAGCCACAGCAAACAAACATCACCCAATGAAATAGAAACGCACAAACGCTAGGAGAGACTCACAGGGGAACCAAAGATTCTGGGTTCGGTCCCCAGCAGAGTCGCCAACTGTCGCTCCCCGGATTTCCATCCTGGTACAAACGCGAAAGTGGCGCGGAAAAAGAATAGAGTCGCCAGCCAGGCATTTTTATTCCGAAGAAAGGGAATGGTAATGCTGCACAAACCAGAATAAAAATAGGAAGGACACAGGTCCTGCGAACCAAAGAGACTGAGTTCGGGAGTCGGTTACGACCTGGGAAGGTATTAGCACCCAGATCGTCCGCCGTACCCGACGGGATCCACGCTTGCAAAAAAAAACTGTTTCAAAGGGTGAGGGTATGAAAGCTGCAGCAAAGAAATGAAAATGAACTGGAAAAGAAACTGAGAAAAGAACTGAATAAGAAAAGAAAAGGAAAAATGTAGGGAAAATAAAGATTGTGCTCGAACGGGCCCTACCCCGCTGCCTATGTACCTCATCAGGATAATGAGGATCAGAGACGCCGTAGTTCCCCTAACTAGGGGTACCAAAAGGAAAATTGCTTGTGAATTAAAGGCTTGAACTGCCTATGCCATTGCTCAGGTGTTGCAGGCTCGGACGACGAGTGCGTAACCGTCTTGCAAAGTGACAAGTAGGAGCAAGTTCGCGTACGGAGCGAATGAGGTGAGAAAAGAATTCCCGAAGGAAAGACGCTTATTGTTTGTTTGGTGTTTTTTAGAAGCTTTTATGAGTGAAGATTTGCATAGGTAAGTGTACCTAAGTCTTACTCAATGGGATGTGTACGTCTCACATCATCCCGAAATGGAATGCGCAAGAGGCACACCTATCTATGGAGGAAATCCCCAAAGCTAGTCCCGCAAGTGAAGGCTTAAGCACACTGGCCTATTACCATTATTAAGTATTTTTGTGGTTTTTTGGTTAAGAAGTGTTTTTTTAACTTTTCTTTGTGAGGTACTCATGCTAAGACCTATCCACCACGAGTGATGACTCACACCTCGCCCCGAAATGGAACGCGTGCAAGCATCTCATAGCAAAGTCTCATGTCACATGAAAGTACTCAACCTTTATTAGGTGAATTAGAATTAAGTTTGAAGATGAGAAGAGAAGAAGAACCAAAAGGATCTCAAAGGAAAAATTCTAAAGGGGAAAGTCTAACCCTAATATTCACATGCTCGGATGGTCCTAGGTTAGTGAGGTCTACTATCTTAAAGGAGGAGAAGAAAGAAGAAAAGAAAGATGAAAGGAGAAGCTCCATGGTGGCCTAGGCACACCTCAAGTCGAGAAAGAATAAGAGAAGATAAGAAATAAGATAAGATGAAAAAGAATGAAGATAAGGAAATGAGAATGCAATATGAATATGAATAAGATAAAGAGATGAGAATGCGATATGAAGATGAGATAAGATAAAGAGACGAGAATGCGATATGAAGATGAGATAAGATAAAGAGATGAGAATGCGATATGGAGAAGTCGGACAATGCACAAACAGAGCCTACACCAGTAGGACTTCCAGATGCAGCAGCATGCAATAAAATCAGGCCTCAGTGGTACCTAACGGAGAAGGTCCGTTGCCTCTTCAAAACGCATAAGAGAAATATCAAGTCCAGAACAGATTTATAAGTCAAGTGCAATTGTCAAATATCAAGGGATCAGACCAGGGTCAGATGTAGGCTTCCAGCATCCAGAATCAAAACCAAGAATTAGTCTACGCAAAACAAAAGTCTAAGTGCAAATTGTATCCATGGATCTCATCAGCCCAAAAAAAGGATTATGAACATAATAAATTACAAGGCCATCATCAAGCAACATCCGCCATCCTCGAAATCAAGCAATAAGCCTACAAAACATTAAACACAAAGCTAAAACCAAGATTAAAGCCAATTCTATTTAATTAAACCATACTAATCGAAATAAGAAAAGAAACAAAATCAAGACTATAAAATTCTAATAAAATTCTACACTAAGGACATTAACCAAATTAACAATTAATTAATAAAACTAAATTAAAATTCTAAATCAATCATTAACAAATTCTAAACTAAAATCTTTTAACTAAATTTAAACAAAAGAAAATATTAAAGATGAAATTACATAGTAAAATAAAAAAGAACAAAGAAAAGAAGGGGGGAGTCCGCTGGGCGCTGGAAATTGGAGTGCTGTGGGAGAACGGATTCATCATGGGCCTAGCCCGATCCAGCATGGGTTTAAACCTGTAAAACAAAAGCAATCAACCATGTATGAGAAAAGAAAGAAAATATATATAAAAAAAAGAAAACAAGTGTCAACGGTCAAATGCTGCCATCAGCAAAAATTCACATCCCCAATAACAAAAAACGCAGACCCATTCCCCCCTTTGAAGCTACGAACACAAACAAACAAAAAAAAGATGAATCCTCTGCCTCTTCTCACGCCGCGATTTCGCCTCCCTCGCGATGGCCCTTTATCCGGTTCGAAGCATAACGAAACAAAACCATATCACGAAACAACGGCGTTACAAAGACTATCTCGAGTCTGTGGTTTTTGTTCTTGCTTACTAGATTCGATTACGTCTTGGCTTGCGAAACGATCTTCTTTTAAAATTCAGGATCTCGTCATTTTCTCACAACAACGTCGAAGACTCGATCTCGTTCTCATCGGAAAACCGCTCCACACCAGTGAACCTACTTGGTTCTTCATCGATTTCGCTTTGTTCTCTCAAATCACCGATGCTAGAGATACTCATCTTTCTCAACTCTTCAAGCTCTCAGTCGCGGTTTCGATTCAGATTTTACGGTGATGATGGCTTCGTATTCTCCACGGGTTCACTTCAATCAAACCTAAGCTCGCGAATCGCACAGATCCTCGCGGCCTGTCCCCCTCAATTTCGTCATGACGAACACGACTCCACTCGTATCTCTTCTATTTCTGCTTTTTTTTATTATTTTAAGCTTCTGCGTTGTTGTTGATGATTTGGAGTGGTTTGAGATGAAGGTTGGTAGAGGGTTTGGTTGAAGGGATGATGGATTCGTGGTGTTAGATTGTTTTTTTCGGTTCTGAAAACAAGGGTGAGAATGTGAGGTTCAAGAAAAGTTTTCAAGAGATTATGGTGAGGTTTTTGTTGTTGATGTGATGGAGGTTTGGAATGAGGTTCTGTGTGACTAAACTCTTCTTCTCGTTCTCTATTTCTGGGTTTCGGATGGTTCGAACAGGATGATTGAAGGTGTGAAAGGTGGTGAGAGTTTGTTATGCAAGATGAGCATTGTGCGCGGGTGTAAACACCCCAAATTTGCCCTCACCCATTCACACCATGGCTTGTGATCATCCTCATATGCATAAACACAATCATATTATCTCACATCTCATTTTTGATTCACTGCATAGTTTCTAAGGCATCTGCACCTAGGGTTTGTGATCTGAGCAATCCCAGAGCTTCTTGGGCCACTCCAAAGGCCACCAATCAACTCAAAGGGGTCCATGTGTGTTCATATGTCATATTCCATCTCCTCAAAGTCAAAACTGCAGAGGAATCACAAGAACTAGGTTTTGAGTGGATGCAGAGCCAGGATGAACTGCACAGTTGACTGAAAATTAGGGTTTTGGTTTCAGAGGCCATAACACCAAATTTTTTGGTTATTCTTGTTTCCATTGGTCTCTATATGGTATAGGAAGTATGCACATCAACTTTCATGAAGAAATTCCATGGGGAAGTCATCTGATCAAGGGTGGACTTTTCAGACAAGTCAGTGCAAAATCAGGGCATCTGAGGCCCCCAATGACCCAACCAATGGGTGATCTTCATCATTTTGAGTGTATATGATCTTTATTTGATCATGGAAGAAGGTGGAAGTTCATGAAAATCAAGAATTTAGGGTTTTTGCAAATGTTGACTTTTTGGGCATAGTTGACTTTTCAAGAATGCATCATTTTAGGTCATTTTTCAAGCCATGATTCATGATCCAAAAATGTTTCAAATGGAAAAACTTTGGTCATGAAAGTTGTAGATCTCATTTTTCCCTTTTCAAAAAGTACAAGAACATGATCAAACTCTTCTTAGATCAAAAGTTATGGTGTGGCAAAGTTGGCTAAAATCATTGATTTTCAAGGCATGCCTCAAATGGAAATTTTGCAAAGTCATGAACCAATGCATTATGTGACCTCTAATCCATTCCAAACCAGCACACAAACATTCTATGAGCCTTAAAAATCAGAATTGGACCAAGTTTCCCCATGGTTTGGTTTGTGTAACAAGAATTTCTCACATGTGAACCATAAAGCCACAAGTTGCAAAACTCATGATCATGCTTCACCAACTTGATGCATTGGTCCTTGAATCAAGCTGGCCTCACACACTCACCATGCTGCGCCAGCACTAGGCTTTGTACCAAGCTAGCACTTCACCATACCTCACTTACACAAAAGGTGGACTTTATGCAAAAGCAAACATCCCAATCACCACAGGCCATGTCACATCCTCTGGCCACTTGCATTTGTTTATTATATCCTTTGGCAAGCCATAAGACTAACTAAGCAAGGCTGAAGCTCACACATTCACAACATTCACAAAAACACTCCATTTTGCATAAGCCTTCGAATTTCTCTCCACAGCCTGAAAACACTTCAACCATCTTCATCATTCAACTCACCTTGCTCCATAGACCACCCAGCACCAAGAACACAAGCCTGAAACAGCCTGAACATCTCACTGCCATTTCTCACTTCATTTTGCAGTTTCAATCGAATCTCCTTCCACAAACCACAAACAGCCAAACAAACACTCCAGACCTTCTCCATTCATCCTCAGGATCACAAACAACCATTCACAATGGCCTGAAACCTCCAGAAACACCATTGCCATTTCTGATCAAGCTTGAGCAGAAGCTGTCGAATCTCATTATCCAGCCAACACAAATTTCTTTTGAGCATTCAAACATCTTCTGGGGACCAAGTGGAGCAGTTTGCACTGAAGGAAGTGGCCAGAAAGTCCTCAAGTTGAAAGCTCCAAATCTCAGGTAGCTCGAAAATTATTTTTCCAGAAATCATTTTTCTTGTTACAAACTTGTTCTATGTGATTCACTGATCATCCTGATGTTCTTAGTTTTTGAAATGGCTTTGTTTTGAGTATTTAATTTGTCTCTGAAGCTTGCGTGCCCTAGAACTTGTTCTCTTCGATTCAGCTTGTTTAGGAAGAATAAATTTTTTTTGAGAGAGGGGTTTGATTCGTGAGAGGTTGGAGATCATTTCCCAATTCATAGATTTTGTTTTTGTTACGTTTTGAGGGAGTTGGTGAATTTCCCGGTGAGGTGCTGGCCGGAGAAGACGACCGGAAGTCTTCTCCGGCCACCTGAGTCATTAAACCCTAATCTCAGGTCATTAACTCCAGTTTGAATTTGAGCCATGGATGTGCGTTGACCTGTTGACTTCCCCCTCTTTTGGATGGCCCAGATCATTTCATTTGCCCTAATCTCTCTCATTGGCTTTAATTAATTCGTAATTAAATTAATTAATCCAGATGCAATCCACACCCTTCATTCGCGCGCCAGTCAACGTTTTCAAACCCAGAATCAATCTCAGCCTTCCATTTGTCTTACTTTTCATTTTCATTTATTTTAATTCATTTTCTTTTCATTTAAATTGCATAATTATTTTAAAATAGCAAAAAATACATAAAAATTATGAAACTTTTTCCTCTGAGTTTTATTAATTTTTATGACACAAAAACATTTTTATTTTATTTTTTATCATCAAAAAAGTATTTTTAAATATTTAAAAGATTATTTTTAATTGATTAATGGGAATTAATTAATTAAAAATACTTTTAGGTATTTAAAAATTACAAAAAAAATTCATGAAATGTTCTAAGACATTTAGAAACATTGTCCCACCTTCAAACCAAATTTCTTTTTTGATCTTGATGCATTTTAAGAATTTTTTCATTGAATTAAATCATATTTTGTGCATTAATTTGATCATGGATTCAAAAATTCATTTCTGTCTATTGGAGAAGGTTGAGACATTGGTTCTTCTTGCATTGTTTTCTATTTTGCATGTATTTTCAAGGATAAAAAGGCCATGAATTGTTCTTGCATTTTCAAATTGTTTGGCATTTGTTTTGTTGAGAACCCTAAAAAACCCTAATAACTTGTAAAAATCATAACTTGAGATTGGTTGAGAGTTGAGAGTTCCCCTTTGGGCAGTGGTTCATTATAGGTTTAGGGTTTCTTAGGATGGCATTTTCCATTTTTTATCTTAGGGTTTGCTTCTGTTTTGGGTTTTTGTTTGATGTTTGATCCTTAAACCCTAATTTGGGCTTTCTCTTGCATCCTTCTTGCATTTCCTTGCATAACATGACTTGTCTTTGCATTTTGTGCATTCTTGTGATTCATTTGGCATCTTAAGACATGTATAAAGCATCTTTGATCATTGCATCTCATATTTGCCATGTCATTTGTCTTGTATGCTTCATAACATTTCATGCTTGTTCATGCTCCTTAACTTGCATCATTTGCATTCATGATCTTGTATGAACATCTCCATGCCTTGCCTCATGTTTGCAGCACCTCATAACATCATCATCATCATCAACATGCTTCTGGTTTTGCTTAGCATCACATCATGTCATCTCATCTTGCATTGCATTGCATTCCTTTCTAACATTTCAGGTGGTAAGTAACTTGAGAAGTGAATTTGCCTTCACTTCTCATAACTTGTCTTTTCATCTCTCTTGCATACATTGCTGCATTCCTATATGTGTTTGAGTTTGAGCTTGCTCATTCTTCTTCTTCCTACTTTCTTTCTTCAAGTGACTTGACTTCTTGAATGAAACAAGTCACTTTGCTTCTCTTGATCCTGTTCATCTGCTTCCTGGTGGCTCCTCTGAAGATTCTTCCTGCAAACCTCACAAACCTTAGGATCATCCAAGCATGACAATGAATTAGGGTTTTGATTAGTCCCCCCATAGTTTTACCTTTGTGTCTCTCTTTGAGTCTTCTCTTCTCATCTCATAATCAGGGACTAAACCCTAAAGGCTTTAAGACTTTGTGATTAAGCTTATGCCTGCATCCTTCTCTTAGGATGGAGTGTATAACTTTAATCCTAAGTGTTAAACCCTTAAGTTGTTTAAATCTCTTAATCAATTCACTTAATAATCATCAAGACATCACTTGTAACTTGGGCCTTGCATTAGGGTTCTAATTCTTCCTTAAGTGGTTAAGAAGGACTAACCCTAGTGTTAATGGACAAGTCCCCCTCAAGTTGTCTTACAAATCATAAAAAACACTTCATCATCATATCATTAACTAAAATCCACTTAATAAAGGCTTGTTTTGTTACGAGTTTAATCCCTAATCATGGATTAAGTTGAGGAGCTTTCCTCAGCTTAAACATTCTCATCTATCATCCTTCTTTTAGGATGGTGTAATGAGTCTGTTTAATCCCTGATTATGGCTTAACCTCATTACTTAACACTAAACAAAAATCCCAAAAACATCTAAATAATCACAAGTAGGTTAATGATCTTAATCCTACATCAAAGGTGATTAAGTGTGAGAAGCTGACTTCACACTTAAGGTATTCTCATTACCCCTAAACAGAGGGAAGATGTGATGAGTTTACTAACCCATTGGTTTAGGCTTAAGCTCATTAACTTATGACAAACTTTCACAAGCAATAAAAGACTGAAAATACAAAAACAAACAACAATCGTCTCCTCCGGGATTCTTTTCTCATCTCATTCACTCACAAACGAGAACTTGCTTCTTCCGTCTAATGCAAGACAGTTAGCACCTGAGCCAGACAGGTCATACACTTGAGCATAGACAAGCAAGCAGTTCATCAGTCAATTCATCTTTCAGTCTCTTTGGGTCGAACTACGGTGTTCTGACTTCCTCATTGCACGAGAGGATACGTAGGCATAACTTAATAGTTATCGAACAAAAGTCTCTGTACATTCCCCCTCTTTCCAGCTTTATTTTCTTAGCCTCATGATCTTGAGCACTTCACTCTGTTCTTACACTGACACTTTCATACTTCACATCACTTATACACTTTACACTGACACCTGTACATTCTTTTCCAGCTATTTTATACACAAATTGCACTGACACTACCCCTTTAAAACACAAATCTTTTAAGCGTGGATCCCGTCGAGTACGACGGACAATCTGGGTGCTAATACCTTCCCAGGTTGTAACCAACCCCCTTTCTCAGTCTCTCTGGTTCGCAAACCGTCTTATCCATCTTTTCTAGGCTTATGCAGCATTGCCTTTCCTCCGGGATAAAAATGCCTAGCTGGCGACTCTATTCATTCTCCAGTGAGTTCACGGCTGTGTGTTCTCACTGTTCCCTTCGCCGACCGTTCGCGCTTGTACCAGGATGCAAATCTTCGGGAGCGACAACTTGGCGACTCTGCTGGGGACCCTTATACTGCAACCAGGGCTTCTGGTTCTTTTCGTGGGTTCCTCCTAGCGCTTGTTTGATTTGTGTTTATTGGGGGTGTTATGTGCTATTTGTGTTTGTATATTTGCTTTATTTACTGCTTTCTGTACAGCTTTATTTATTGTTTTCTTTACAGTTTTTCATATATCATACTGTCATGCTGGCTGGATCTGGTTTTGTTTTGGTGGGTGGGGTGTTTCATTGAGAGTTAAGGTCCTATACCTGGGACCTGAGTGATACCTAGGCTAGAGTGAATCATATTCTTTCCCATTCCATTTCGGTCTGGTGCGGGAATATGAAACACGGTTCAGATATGGGTTTCTTCTTGAGAACTCTGTGTTGCAGATTTCCTGCAATGCTAGGGCTATCTGGGAAGCCTGCTAAGTCTGGATGACCTTTTAGTATTGACCTTCAGAAACTGAGGTGAATTAGAGGAGGAATTGTTATGGTTATTGTAAACACTGTACCTCCGGGTTAGAAGTGTTTACACTTCTCATAACTGATCCAAGTCTGAGGATCCTTGTTCTAAATCACCACCTGTGAGGGGGTTGGGCTGTTTACAGGTTTGCAGGTACCTTGACCTCAGAATACCCTGTTACTTTGACTTTGTTAAGAATGCTCCATGTTGGACAGTTCTTGTGATTCTAAAACCTTGGACTTGTGGCTCTTTATTTGAGCCCCCCACCCTGGTTACTGGATTTTTAGACCTCCATCTGGAATTCTTGAACACACATGGATCTATACCAAGGCAGCTAATCAGATCCAGCTCAGTCACAAACCCTTGCATTTCATTTGCATACATACCCATTGCATCATATTAACATATGCTTATTTGTGTTTCAGGGTATCCATTTTCATCTGGTCTTAGTTTTGACCCCATCTGTAGTATTGACCTGTCTCCACCAGCACTTGCTTCAGCTTGTCAGCCATATACTTCAGTTACCTGCACTAGCCAGCCAGTGGCCCACTCCTCAGCATCTTCATCAGCACTTATTCTACTCAGTCTCAGCATCATGGCTCCAAAGAAAAGCAACATCACTTATCATTTCTTCCAACCAGACTTATCAGACATCAGGAGGATCCATACCCTGATCACTCCAGAGCACATACCTTTGTTCAGGGAGCATTATGGGGATATACTTGACTTGGTCATGGATCTGGACCCATCCCAGAGGAGTTTGATCCACACCTGCATTCAGTTTTATGACCCCCCATTGAGATGTTTCACCTTTCAAGACTTTCAGTTGGGGCCTCTTTTAGAAGAATACTCATCTTTGGTTGGTTTGCCTATCAAGAGGGAAATCCCTTTCAACCCTGAAATGGTCTTTCCCAGCAATGGAGAGATAGCAAAAGCTCTGCACCTGGAACCTGTTTTGATTGAACAGCATATGACCTCTAAAGCTGGGATCCCTGGTTTTCATCTTGACTTCCTGATTTCCCAAGCTAATCTGAAGGCCTCCCTGGGGGAGTGGAGAGCTGTTTGTGCTCTGTTGGCCTTAAGTGTATATGGAATTGTGTTGTTTGCAGATGAGCCTCGATTCATTAGCAAGAATGCAATCCACTTGTTCATCCTGAAGAATCCAGTGCCAACTTTGCTAGGAGATCTCTATTACTCAGTACATCAGAAGAATGAGAAGCAGAGGGGAAGGCTAGTGAGGTGTTGTGCTCCATTATTTCATACTTGGCTTCTCAAGCATCTACCCAGAACAGATGCATTTCTCAACCCTCATCAGCAAAGCAACTGGGCTAAGAGGCTCACTACTCTCACTTCAGCAGATATCAGATGGTGTACTCAAAGCACCAAGGGCAGAGATATCCTCACCAGCTGTGGGCACTTCCCCAATGTGCCCTTAATAGGAGTTAAGGGAAGTATCAATTACAACCCTCTGCTGTTCAGGAGACAATTGGGCTATGCACTAGTTCATACTCCTAGGGAGCAGGACCTAGTTGAGACCCTCTACTGTGAGAACAAGATTAGTTTGGCTGTTGTTAGGCAGGCTGCCTGGGCCTGGGATCATGTTCAAACCAAGGGAATCACCATTCTGGGGAAGTGCAATAATGTGGCATCAGTCCAATATTATGAGTGGTCCCATGCCAGGGCCCAATTCTCTGGAATGCCCTTCACCATAGAAGACATGCCTGAGTCATCTTCAGCACCACCCCCTGCCACTATCAGTTTGGAGGAGTTTGAGAGCTTGAAGGAAAGAAATGGGAAGCTAACCCAGGCTTTGCAGAAGACCCTCCGGGAGAGGAGTGAAGGTGTGAGGGAGATTGAGAGATTGGAAAAGTTAAGAGTGGAACACTTGACTAAAATTGAGAAGTCTGGAGATTATATCAACAAGTCTAAGGCTGGTGAGCAGATTCTGAAGAATGCTTGTAAAGAAGCCCAGTTCCAGAGAGCAAGGACAGACTTGTATTTGAAAGAGAGTCAGGCCAGGTGGGTCCGGATCACTGAGGCCCGTACTCTAGAAGACAAGAGAGTTCAGGACAAGATGGAGCAGATGGAAAAAGCCCTGGCAGCAGCCCAGGAGGAAATATCAGAGCTGAAAATCAAAGCAGGAGTGAAGAGGTCTAAAGACCAAAGTCAGAACAAGAAGTTGATTGCAGCTGTTGCAACAAGAAACCTCCTCATCAGGAATCTTACGGAGCATCCGGCTGATCCTGTGACCGAAGCACTTCTCAAGGAAGTTCGTGAGGATGAGTTTGGCCTTGGAGTTTGATCATTTGCTTGTTGTTGTTCCTTTTCCATGTACTTTTGTTCTTTGTGATGTATTTTGACCCCTTAGGGGGCCGGTGTTGTAAAAAGAACAAGTTGTATTTATTTCACCTTTGTAATATATTTGTGTTAGTTTCCATCTGGGTTCACATCAAAAGCAACTTCAACGGCAGCATCTTCAAGGGTCTGGAAGGGTCAAAACTGAAGGCCAAGTCGGATACCTTGAGAACAAATAAGCATAACTGCATTGCATGCTAACCCTTTTGTTTGTTTTGTAGGTTTTTGTTTTGTTGTTGCTAACCTCTGTTGTGATATTCAGGAATTATTGCTCGCCGCCGGGTATTTCCTCTCAACAGGCCACACAGGTACCCAACTAGAAACAACCTTCCGGGAATCCAGATGGACCAGATGCAACAAGACCTTACAGAGGTCAGAAACCAGATGGCCAACGAAAGGTTGGAGATGAGAACTCAGATAACACAGTTCATGGAAGTGATGAACAACTTAGCTCAAAGCCAGGAGAGGCTCAGGGCTTTGGTAGAAGGGAGGAACCAAGAGGAGCCCCATGTGGGGACTGCAGGCACAAGTAACAATGAAAGGGTGCAACCACATGCTAACCCCCCTGTGTTTGGCCCACATCTCCATCCTGAGGTTAATATTCCCGCAAACATTCAAGGAACAGCCACTGCAGCCAGAGTACTTCAAGAAGATCCTCAGGAGGACCAATTCACAGTAATGGGTGTTGGAGAGGAAACTTATGATAGACGATTGGAAGAAATAGCTGAGAAGTTGAGGTCCTTAGAATCTCAAAATTCTTTGGGTTTCGACGTCATGGACATGGGTTTGGTAGACGGGGTCAAGATCCCCCATAAGTTCAAGCCTCCTTGTTTCGAAAAGTATAATGGGACTTCATGCCCCCGGACTCATTTGCAATCATTTCTGGGAAGGCTGAAGGCCTATACAATGGATGAGAAACTCTGGATGTTCTACTTCGAAGATAGCTTGACTGGAGCTTCGAGGGAATGGTATTCCCATCTGACAAGAGCAACTGTGAGATGCTGGAAGGACCTGGCAGAGGCCTTCATCAGACAGTATCAGTATAATCTAGATATGGCACCCAACAGGACCCTCCTAATGGGAATGTCACAGTCATCTAGGGAGAGCTTCAGAGAATATGCCCAGAGATGGAGGCAATTGGCTGCTGCCGTTCAACCACCAATGTCTGAGAGAGAAATGGCAGACATGTTTATGAACACTCTCCAGGGAACGTATATTGACAGGTTGGCTGCTTTCTCCTCCACTAGCTTCGCAGATGTTGTTATAGCTGGGGAGAGAATTGAAAGCCTGTTAAAAATGGGTAAGATCTCTGATAACGGTGCAAGCTCGTCCAGTAGTACAAGAAAGCCTTTTGCAGGCCCGAGAAGAACTGGCGAGACCAATGCCATTCACACCCACAGAGGAAGGCCCCAATATGTTCAAAGGTCAATAGCAGCAGTCACTATCCCTGCTCCAGCTCATCCACAGCCAGTCTATCAACCTCCTCAACAAAACTTCCAACAACAACCTCAGTATCATCAGAATCAGTATCCTCCAAGAAACTTCAACAACAACAACACCAACAACAACAATCAACAGAGGCCATTCCAACAAAGACCATCCCAAGCTAACCGAGTGTTCGACCCGATCCCAATGCCGTATGCTGCCTTGCTGCCACAACTTCTGAAACTCAACCTGGTTGAGCTAAGAACGTTGGCACCTCCGGATCCCAACAGTCTACCAAGGAACTATGACTCCAATGCTAGGTGTGCTTTTCACTCAAACGCACCTGGTCACAGTACAGAAAAATGCAGGGCTCTGCATATGAAGGTACAAGACTTGGTAGACTCCAAGGCTCTGAATTTTGCACCTCCGCCCAATGTCAATAAAAACCCTATGCCAAACCATGGTGGTCCTCGAATTAACGCTATTGAAGAAGACCAACCGTCTTATTTGATAACTAGTGTGGATCAGATCAGGACACCATTGGTGGAAATCAAAGCTCAACTCCGTGAAAACCAAATATTTCCGGGGTGTGAACTAGGGTGCCCCCACTGCAATATTTCATGGAATGGGTGCGAGGACCTGAGGAATGGCATTGACAGCCTTATTCAGAGTGGCCTGCTACAGATCACCACATCATTCCCGACAAATCCGGCAACTTCATCAACAACGGTTTCAGAACCTCCTACAACCGCAGCAACTATGGTTCCCGACAATTCACCAGCAACATCAACAAATACTTCACCTGTCCTTCCAAATGATCAGACTTCACCAGTTTCTCCTGCTACAACTTCAGCTTCATTCCATTTCGAATCTCCATCAACAACAACATCAGTCCTTCCAACAATACCTCCTACAACACCAGCAATCAATCATGAAGATGTCTCTACTGTTACCATATTCTACGATCCTGAAAATAATTCCGCCTACCATTCAGAAGGTGCTGCTCCCGCCAGAGCACCAGTTACAATCTTTTATGATCCACAAACAATAACAGTCCCTTCAGCAGCAGCAATCAGTCCGGTCACTGTCACGGTGCCTGGACCAGTACCATATGAAAGCAATAGGGCCATCCCCTGGCACTATGGCTCTGACTTGTATTGCGAAGGAAAAAGAATCACTCTGGAAACATCAACACCTGCACCACAAGTAGATAATGTGGGGGGAGGCGGAGGCTTCACTCGAAGCGGACGTCTCTTTGCTTCACAAGTTCAAAGACCTACTGCCGAAGCAGAAGCTGCTGCCAAGGCAAAAGGAAAAGGCCCGGTGCAGGAAGACCAAGTTGCCAAAGAAGCCCTGAAAACTCCATTTGATCAGGAAGTTGATGAGTTTATGCGAATCATCAAAAAGAGTGATTATAAAATTGTGGATCAGCTTCACCAGACGCCATCCAAAATCTCTATCCTCTCACTGCTTATGTGCTCCGAAGCCCATCGGAATGCACTACTTAAAGTCTTGCACGCAGCTTACGTGCCTGAGGAGATTACTGTCAACCAATTGGAAACCGTGGTTGGGAATGTTACTGCTAGCAATGGGCTAGGGTTTACCAATTCTGACTTGACAGCGGATGGCCGCAACCACAACAAAGCCTTGCACATAACCCTGGAATGCAAAGGAGCTGTCCTTTCTCATGTGCTGGTGGACACAGGTTCTTCCCTGAATGTCTTACCAAAGAAGGCTCTGGTGAAGTTAGAATATGATGGATTGGCATTGAGACCCAGCAACCTGGTGGTAAGAGCCTTTGATGGTTCGAAGAGATCGGTTCTGGGAGAGATTGAGCTGCCTGTGACAATTGGCCCACAGACCTTTAAAACTATCTTTTATGTGATGGACATTCAGCCCGCCTACAGCTGTTTGTTGGGTAGGCCCTGGATTCACGCCGCCGGCGCAGTAACGTCTACCCTTCACCAAAAGTTAAAATTTGAGTGGGAAGGTCAAGTTGTCACAATCTGTGGGGAAGAGGATATTTTCGTTAGCCATCTGGCTACTTACAAATACATTGAGATGGATGGGGAGATCCATGAAACAATGAGCCAAGGTTTTGAAGCCTTGAACGTCAATGAAGCATCTGCTGTATCTGGTACTCCAATGTCATCATACCAACAAGCCCGGAAGGTTGTTGAGGAAGGAACTGCCCAAGGCTGGGGCAAACTGCTATTGGTGGAGAAAAAAGAAGACAAGTTTGGGTTGGGTTACAAACCAACTCAACATCAAGCAAAGGCTGCTGCAGAGCCTGGTTTTGTCAGTGGGGGGATGCTTACCCCCGATGCTATCAACTGTCTGGAAGACGAGCTGGAAGAGGAGCGCAATCTGGAGAATTGGATTCGTCCGAAGATCCCGGGGAGCAGTGCCTCGAACTGGTCTTCCCAGGAAATTATAAGAGTTACTCGATCAGAGTAATTATTATTTCCTGTATTTTTATAAGCATGCATCAAAGTCTTGCATCTTGCCCAAGATGACAAGACTCATTTTGTAATCAGGGCCATCTGTACTTTTGTGCAAACAAGATTAAATTAATGAAACATCAGACATCTTTTTGCAAACGAGTCTTTTTCTTTTTTCTGTTCACTGTTTTTTCCATTTTTCTTTTTGTACAAAAATAAATGGCGGTGTTTTCAAAATGATAACTTCATTTCACTTTTTTCTAAAGCAAGATTAAAATCAATCACTAAAATGAACAAACTTAACCCTTGCAGAGAGTGCCTTCCTGACAACACCGACAACAGCACGGCTATGACATCGTATGACTTTGACAATCCGATCAATCAAGCTGATGAAGGGGTTGATGAAGAATATGAGCTTCCTGAAGAGCTAGCCAGGTTGTTGAGACAGGAGGAAAAGGTTATTACCCCTCACCAGGAGGAGGTTGAAGTGATTAATCTTGGTACAGAGGAAGACGTGAAAGAGGTTAAAATAGGGGCCTGCCTGCAAGACTCAGTGAAGAGACAGCTGATAGATCTGCTTCAAGAGTATGTTGATGTGTTTGCTTGGTCGTATCAAGACATGCCAGGGTTGGATACCGACATTGTTGTGCACAAGCTGCCTCTAAGGGAAGAATGCCCACCAGTCAAACAGAAGCTGCGCCGAACTCGCCCAGACATGGCTATGAAAATCAAGGAAGAGGTACAGAAGCAATGGGACGCCGGGTTCCTTGCTGTGACTAGCTATCCGCCGTGGGTTGCTAATATAGTACTTGTGCCTAAGAAATACGGCAAAGTAAGAATGTGTGTTGACTACCGGGATCTGAACAGAGCCAACCCAAAAGATGACTTCCCATTACCTCACATTGATGTATTGGTGGATAACACGGCTCAGTTCTCGGTATTCTCCTTCATGGATGGATTTTCAGGATATAATCAGATCAAGATGTCACCTGAAGACATGGAGAAGACAACATTCATCACACCTTGGGGCACGTTCTGTTACAAAGTGATGCCATTCGGACTGAAGAATGCTGGTGCCACATATCAACGGGCTATGGTGACATTATTCCACGATATGATCCACAAGGAAATCGAGTGTTATGTGGATGATATGATTGCCAAGTCCCTTACAGAGGAAGAACACCTGGTAAATTTGTTGAAGTTGTTCAAGCGACTGAGGAAGTACCAGCTAAAGTTAAACCCCAACAAATGCACATTCGGGGTGCGATCCGGTAAGCTGCTGGGCTTTATTGTAAGCGAGAAAGGGATTGAAGTTGACCCTGATAAAGTCAAAGCTATTCAAGAAATGCCTGCGCCGAAAACTGAGAAAGAAGTTCGAGGATTCTTAGGTCGATTGAACTACATTTCAAGGTTCATATCTCACCTTACAGCAACCTGTGAACCCTTGTTCAAGCTGCTAAGAAAAGAACAAACGGTCAGGTGGAACGAAGATTGCCAGAAGGCTTTTGACAAGATCAAGGAGTATTTACAAGAACCTCCAATCCTCATGCCTCCAGTCGAAGGAAGACCTCTGATTATGTACTTGACAGTGCTAGAAGAGTCAATGGGGTGTGTGTTGGGCCAGCATGACGAGTCTGGTCGAAAAGAGTATGCAATATACTACCTAAGCAAAAAGTTTACCGACTGTGAACAACGTTATTCACTGCTCGAGAAAACTTGCTGTGCTTTAGCGTGGGCTGCTCGCCGACTGAGGCAGTATATGTTGACCCACACTACCTTATTAATCTCAAAAATGGATCCAGTTAAGTACATTTTCGAGAAGCCAGCTCTTACCGGACGGGTTGCAAGATGGCAGATGATTCTCACAGAATACGACATACAGTACACTTCTCAGAAAGCCATCAAGGGCAGTGTACTATCTGAATATCTTGCTGAGCAACCCATTGATGATTACCAGCCTATGAGGTTTGACTTCCCTGATGAAGACATCATGTTCATTAAAGCAAAAGACCATGAAGAGCCTATTCACACTGAAGGGCCTGACCCAGAAGAAGAATGGACTATGATGTTTGATGGGGCTGTTAACATGAATGGCCGTGGTGTTGGTGCAGTACTCATTACACCTAAAGGAGTTCACATGCCTTTCTCGGCAAAACTCACTTTCAACTGCACTAACAACGAAGCTGAATACGAAGCTTGCATTATGGGTCTTGAGGAAGCCATCGACCTCAGGATCAAGACATTGACCGTATTCGGAGATTCAACTTTGGTAATCAATCAAACCAACGGGAAATGGTATACACACCAGGATCATCTGATACCTTACAGGGATTATACAAGGAGGTTGTTGACTTTCTTTACAACAGTCAAACTTGAGTATATCCCTCGGGACGAGAATCAGTTTGCAGATGCCTTGGCTACCATTTCGTCCATGATCAAAGTTCAAGCTGCTAACTTTGTACCTCAGATTTCAGTGTCGAGACTCGACAGACCAGCATATGTGTTCGCAGCAGAAGTTGTCAAAGATGATAAGCCTTGGTTCCATGACATTAAGTGCTTCTTGGAGGATCAGACATACCCACCTGGGGCATCTTCCAATGATAAGAAGACTCTGAGAAGGCTTGCTGGAAGTTTCTTTCTGAACACTGATGGGTCTTTATACAAAAGGAACTTTGACATGGTACTCCTCAGATGTGTTGACAAGACAGAAGCAGATTTGTTGATGCATGAAGTGCACGAAGGATCTTTTGGTACCCATGCTGGAGGACATGCAATGGCTAAGAAGTTGTTAAGATCAGGCTATTACTGGATCACAATGGATGCAGACTGTTGTGCTTATGCCAGAAAGTGCCATAAATGCCAGATCTACGCAGATAAGGTGCATGTGCCTCCCAACCCTTTGAACATCATGTCTTCACCATGGCCCTTTGCAATGTGGGGCATTGACATGATTGGCAAGATTGAGCCGACTGCTTCAAATGGTCACAGATTCATCCTGGTCGCCATTGACTATTTCACCAAGTGGGTTGAAGCAGCCTCATATGCAAATGTTACTAGGCAAGTGGTAGCCCGATTCCTGAAGAGAGACATCATCTGTCGGTATGGAGTGCCCGAGCGAATCATTACTGATAATGGTTCCAATCTAAACAACAAAATGATGGCAGAGCTGTGCCGGGACTTCAAGATCCAACATCACAATTCTTCTCCTTACAGGCCAAAGATGAATGGCGCTGTTGAGGCAGCCAATAAGAATATTAAGAAGATTGTGCAGAAGATGGTAATCACATACAAAGACTGGCACGAAATGCTACCATTTGCTTTGCATGGGTACCGCACGTCAATCAGGACATCCACTGGGGCAACACCGTATCAGCTTGTATATGGTATGGAAGCAGTCCTACCTGTTGAAGTTGAACTACCCTCGTTACGGGTATTAATGGATGTTAAACTAAGTGAAGCAGAATGGATTAGGTCCCGATTCGAACAACTGAGTCTGATCGAAGAGAAAAGATTGGCTGCAATCTGCCACGGGCAGCTATATCAGAAAAGAATGAAGAAGGCCTTCGATCAGAAAGTCAGGCACCGAGAGTACCAAGTAGGAGATCTTGTGCTGAAAAGAATCCTCCCTCCTCATACAGACCACAGGGGCAAATGGACTCCAAACTACGAAGGACCATTCGTGGTGAAGAAAGTTTTCTCTGGTGGAGCACTGATGCTCAGCACCATGGATGGTGAAGATTTCCCATCCCCTGTGAATTCAGATGCAGTTAAAAAATACTTCGCATAAAATGACCCGCTGGACATAAAAACAGAATGTGAGTCCAGGCAAAAATAGGGCATCCCGGCGAGTCAAAAACAGAATAAAAGACTCGGGCAAAAATAAGGGAAATAAATGAAAAGATGTACACCCGCTGAGTTGAAAAGCCGCATTGGACAGCTCAGGCAAAAATGGGTATCCCGATGGATTGAAAACCCGAAAGGGCGATCCATGCAAAATAAGGGAATAAGCGAACAACTGCATTCTAAATTCGTCTGTATCACTTACAACTTGGTAAGCTCCATGGGATCAAGCTTCAATCAGAATCAACTCTCTCCAGAAAGCAAGACGAGAAGAACGTCATTGTCATACGAGTCATAGCAGAAGAGGAAGCTCCTTGAAAGCGTCGTCAACATCGCCAGCATTTTGTTTCTTAATTTGTAGCAATCTCCTCATTCCAGGGGATTTGTTTCTTTGACTGTATCTTGCCAATTCAGGGCACATGAATTAATAAAATCAGATTTTCGGTCATGTTTCGTTTTTACACTTATGTTTTGCAAAGAGTTGTCTGATATCTCTAAAAATACAATTGCATAAGTACAGATGCCTTTCTCTAAAAATAAAAACACATGCTTACAGGGAATGTGATTATTCTCGAAAGTACTTAACTCCTATGACGGAATCCAGTGAGGGATACCTCGGGACCTTTTGTACGTTTCCTTATCGTTGCAGGATTGCAGGTGTCCAGAGCGCAACCTGGGGCATGCAGGTTACATCTCAGCAAGCTGGCTAATCAACATATACTCAATCTCGGCATCTGAAATGCTCTATCCCCAGCTGAGTTGCCTCTTGTTGCTATCCCCAGCTGAGTTGCTCCCCATTGCTTTCCCCAGCAAAGTTGCCAAATCAACAAACAGGCTTAACACTCAGGATGTTTTCTCCCCAGCCGAGTTGCCTCTCATTACTCTCCCCAGCTGAGTTATCAACAGCATTCCCCAGCTGTAGTGCCAACCATTCTTCCTCAGCAGAATGCAGAAGTCAAGGAATCATCTCCCCCGCAGAATCCCCAGCCTCTATTCAGAAGAGCAACGCATGGAGAAATCACAACAGAGTACGGAAAGCTTCTACAAACCCCAGCGGGGTCCCATGTTATAAGGATATGTCAATCAGTGACCTATATCCCCAAGCAGATACATCGTTAGATCTACCAATGATCTCATCCCCAGCTGGGATGTTCACTTCAAGCAGATCAGCCAGAGACCTTCGCAGCAATGGGATCCGAATCCCGGATCTGCGCCCCTTTGCATAATCATGGCATTCGCATCATATTCACCCCTCAGAGCGTAGCATTCCGTCTAATACGGAGCATTACGGCAAAAATCAAATGCATAGCATAATCATAAGTCATGTTGTGAATTGAACACTTGTGAAAAACAAACCGTTCATCATCATTATACAGAAATCCCCACCAGGGTCCCAGCAAAAGCAGTTGCCTCACAAATCACAAACACCGGTATATACACCTTTTGGCACCCGTCCGTGTCGTCACTCCCCAGTAAAGTCGCCCAAACATCTTTACGAACAAGATCACCCGTACTACAGGTACTTCCTGACACCCGTCCGTGTCAAATCACCAGCAGAAAGCCAAAGACATCCTCTTTGCACTCACATATACTTGTATATACACTTTCTCGACACCCGTCCGTGTCATATCCCCAACACAGTCATCTACACCTTTATCGCTCATATACTTGTTAATATTATACTTTTCTCTCTTGACACTCGTCCGTGTCACTCTCCCCGGCAGATAAGCGCCCATCATTATGTATACTCACTACTCATGGTACACTTATACAGATACTCGTCCGTATCTTGTATACATCATCACTCATATCCCCACAGATTCGACAATAGTCCTTGTTCTTTGTTAACCAGTTGGTACTCGTCCGTATCATCATCTCAGAACATTGTGTCTAGTGTTTGTTTCTACATGATACTCGTCCGTATCATAATCTTAAGGATGCTCGTCCGCATCTTTAATCCATACACCGCGTCAAACACTTATGTCTTCTTGAATGTAGATACTCGTCTGTGTCTACTGTTCCCCAGAAGGATACTTTCAGATGCAACACTCGTCCGTGTTCTTTGTTAACCAGTTGATACTCGTCCGTATCATCATCTCTAGACATGTGTCAGTTTGTTTCTACATGATACTCGTCCGTATCATAGTCTTAAGGATGCTCGTCCGCATCTTTAATCTATACACAATACCAAACACTCATACTTTCCTTTCTTGGTTGTGAACGCTCGTCCGTGTTTACTATGTCCCCAGTAGATCGCCAACAAATTTTCTTTTATCTAACACTCGTCCTGTGTTATGATAACCCTGAGAGCAGCCGTACCCTGCTAAGTGGTCGTCCTCCACTTCTTGATGGTCGTCCTCCATCATGCTCATCCGATGGCCGTCCCCATCGTTGATTTTTAGCAGCCGTCCCCTGCTAGGTGGTCGTCCTCCACCCTTTGATGATCGTCCTTCATCACTTTATCCAATGGCCGTCCCCATTGTTGATTTTGGTTATCTGACATTCGTCCTATGTCATGACAAACCTCGAGAGCAGCCGTCCCCTGCTGAGTGGTCGTCCTCCACTTCTTGATGGTCGTCCTCCATCATGCTCGTCCGATGGCCGTCCCCATCGTTGACCCTTTCTATCCGATGGCCGTCCCCCATCGTTGATATTTTCGGCAGCCGTACCCTGCCAGGTGGTCGTCCTCCACCTTTGATGGCCGTCCCCATCATATTTCTTTTATCCCCAACAGAGCAGCCGTCCCCTGCTAGGTGATCGTCCTTCACCTTTGATGGCCGTACCCCATCATCTGTTTATTTCATTTATTCTTTAACCCGATGGCCGTCCCCGTCGTGGTCCCTTTTCCTTTTAACCCGATGGCCGTCCCCATCGTCGGTTACTTCACCTTTATGAGCTTGATGGCCGTCCCCGTCATGTTTCATTAATCCCCAGAAAATTTTACAGCTTTATCTTGATGGCCGTCCCCATCATAATTTCTTTTCTTTTCCCAGCTAGTCGGCCGTCCCCGTCTTAGCTTTACCTTTTATCCCCAGCATGTCGGCCGTCCCCGTCATTGCTTTATTTTCCTCACCTTCCCAGCATGTCGGCCGTCCCCGTCATTGCTATTTGCCCAGCAGTCGTCCTCTGCTCGACGGTCGTCCTCCGTCGCCCACCTTTACAATATACTTTATTTTGCTTTTGCAATCTATATCCCTTTTCTTCTTCATTCTGTGAGTGCAAATTTTGGACTGTCTTTGGTATTCAACCACGAGTTATCTTGTTTGCCTGTTAAGCCATCGCTTACAACCTGCACAGCTAACTCATGTTTGAATAGGGGCAGCTGTAAACACCCCAAATTTGCCCTCACCCATTCACACCATGGCTTGTGATCATCCTCATATGCATAAACACAATCATATTATCTCACATCTCATTTTTGATTCACTGCATAGTTTCTAAGGCATCTGCACCTAGGGTTTGTGATCTGAGCAATCCCAGAGCTTCTTGGGCCACTCCAAAGGCCACCAATCAACTCAAAGGGGTCCATGTGTGTTCATATGTCATATTCCATCTCCTCAAAGTCAAAACTGCAGAGGAATCACAAGAACTAGGTTTTGAGTGGATGCAGAGCCAGGATGAACTGCACAGTTGACTGAAAATTAGGGTTTTGGTTTCAGAGGCCATAACACCAAATTTTTTGGTCATTCTTGTTTCCATTGGTCTCTATATGGTATAGGAAGTATGCACATCAACTTTCATGAAGAAATTCCATGGGGAAGTCATCTGATCAAGGGTGGACTTTTCAGACAAGTCAGTGCAAAATCAGGGCATCTGAGGCCCCCAATGACCCAACCAATGGGTGATCTTCATCATTTTGAGTGTATATGATCTTTATTTGATCATGGAAGAAGGTGGAAGTTCATGAAAATCAAGAATTTAGGGTTTTTGCAAATGTTGACTTTTTGGGCATAGTTGACTTTTCAAGAATGCATCATTTTAGGTCATTTTTCAAGCCATGATTCATGATCCAAAAATGTTTCAAATGGAAAAACTTTGGTCATGAAAGTTGTAGATCTCATTTTTCCCTTTTCAAAAAGTACAAGAACATGATCAAACTCTTCTTAGATCAAAAGTTATGGTGTGGCAAAGTTGGCTAAAATCATTGATTTTCAAGGCATGCCTCAAATGGAAATTTTGCAAAGTCATGAACCAATGCATTATGTGACCTCTAATCCATTCCAAACCAGCACACAAACATTCTATGAGCCTTAAAAATCAGAATTGGACCAAGTTTCCCCATGGTTTGGTTTGTGTAACAAGAATTTCTCACATGTGAACCATAAAGCCACAAGTTGCAAAACTCATGATCATGCTTCACCAACTTGATGCATTGGTCCTTGAATCAAGCTGGCCTCACACACTCACCATGCTGCGCCAGCACTAGGCTTTGTACCAAGCTAGCACTTCACCATACCTCACTTACACAAAAGGTGGACTTTATGCAAAAGCAAACATCCCAATCACCACAAGCCATGTCACATCCTCTGGCCACTTGCATTTGTTTATTATATCCTTTGGCAAGCCATAAGACTAACTAAGCAAGGCTGAAGCTCACACATTCACAACATTCACAAAAACACTCCATTTTGCATAAGCCTTCGAATTTCTCTCCACAGCCTGAAAACACTTCAACCATCTTCATCATTCAACTCACCTTGCTCCATAGACCACCCAGCACCAAGAACACAAGCCTGAAACAGCCTGAACATCTCACTGCCATTTCTCACTTCATTTTGCAGTTTCAATCGAATCTCCTTCCACAAACCACAAACAGCCAAACAAACACTCCAGACCTTCTCCATTCATCCTCAGGATCACAAACAACCATTCACAATGGCCTGAAACCTCCAGAAACACCATTGCCATTTCTGATCAAGCTTGAGCAGAAGCTGTCGAATCTCATTATCCAGCCAACACAAATTTCTTTTGAGCATTCAAACATCTTCTGGGGACCAAGTGGAGCAGTTTGCACTGAAGGAAGTGGCCAGAAAGTCCTCAAGTTGAAAGCTCCAAATCTCAGGTAGCTCGAAAATTATTTTTCCAGAAATCATTTTTCTTGTTACAAACTTGTTCTATGTGATTCACTGATCATCCTGATGTTCTTAGTTTTTGAAATGGCTTTGTTTTGAGTATTTAATTTGTCTCTGAAGCTTGCGTGCCCTAGAACTTGTTCTCTTCGATTCAGCTTGTTTAGGAAGAATAAATTTGTTTTGAGAGAGGGGTTTGATTCGTGAGAGGTTGGAGATCATTTCCCAATTCATAGATTTTGTTTTTGTTACGTTTTGAGGGAGTTGGTGAATTTCCCGGTGAGGTGCTGGCCGGAGAAGACGACCGGAAGTCTTCTCCGGCCACCTGAGTCATTAAACCCTAATCTCAGGTCATTAACTCCAGTTTGAATTTGAGCCATGGATGTGCGTTGACCTGTTGACTTCCCCCTCTTTTGGATGGCCCAGATCATTTCATTTGCCCTAATCTCTCTCATTGGCTTTAATTAATTCGTAATTAAATTAATTAATCCAGATGCAATCCACACCCTTCATTCGCGCGCCAGTCAACGTTTTCAAACCCAGAATCAATCTCAGCCTTCCATTTGTCTTACTTTTCATTTTCATTTATTTTAATTCATTTTCTTTTCATTTAAATTGCATAATTATTTTAAAATAGCAAAAAATACATAAAAATTATGAAACTTTTTCCTCTGAGTTTTATTAATTTTTATGACACAAAAACATTTTTATTTTATTTTTTATCATCAAAAAAGTATTTTTAAATATTTAAAAGATTATTTTTAATTGATTAATGGGAATTAATTAATTAAAAATACTTTTAGGTATTTAAAAATTACAAAAAAAATTCATGAAATGTTCTAAGACATTTAGAAACATTGTCCCACCTTCAAACCAAATTTCTTTTTTGATCTTGATGCATTTTAAGAATTTTTTCATTGAATTAAATCATATTTTGTGCATTAATTTGATCATGGATTCAAAAATTCATTTCTGTCTATTGGAGAAGGTTGAGACATTGGTTCTTCTTGCATTGTTTTCTATTTTGCATGTATTTTCAAGGATAAAAAGGCCATGAATTGTTCTTGCATTTTCAAATTGTTTGGCATTTGTTTTGTTGAGAACCCTAAAAAACCCTAATAACTTGTAAAAATCATAACTTGAGATTGGTTGAGAGTTGAGAGTTCCCCTTTGGGCAGTGGTTCATTATAGGTTTAGGGTTTCTTAGGATGGCATTTTCCATTTTTTATCTTAGGGTTTGCTTCTGTTTTGGGTTTTTGTTTGATGTTTGATCCTTAAACCCTAATTTGGGCTTTCTCTTGCATCCTTCTTGCATTTCCTTGCATAACATGACTTGTCTTTGCATTTTGTGCATTCTTGTGATTCATTTGGCATCTTAAGACATGTATAAAGCATCTTTGATCATTGCATCTCATATTTGCCATGTCATTTGTCTTGTATGCTTCATAACATTTCATGCTTGTTCATGCTCCTTAACTTGCATCATTTGCATTCATGATCTTGTATGAACATCTCCATGCCTTGCCTCATGTTTGCAGCACCTCATAACATCATCATCATCATCAACATGCTTCTGGTTTTGCTTAGCATCACATCATGTCATCTCATCTTGCATTGCATTGCATTCCTTTCTAACATTTCAGGTGGTAAGTAACTTGAGAAGTGAATTTGCCTTCACTTCTCATAACTTGTCTTTTCATCTCTCTTGCATACATTGCTGCATTCCTATATGTGTTTGAGTTTGAGCTTGCTCATTCTTCTTCTTCCTACTTTCTTTCTTCAAGTGACTTGACTTCTTGAATGAAACAAGTCACTTTGCTTCTCTTGATCCTGTTCATCTGCTTCCTGGTGGCTCCTCTGAAGATTCTTCCTGCAAACCTCACAAACCTTAGGATCATCCAAGCATGACAATGAATTAGGGTTTTGATTAGTCCCCCCATAGTTTTACCTTTGTGTCTCTCTTTGAGTCTTCTCTTCTCATCTCATAATCAGGGACTAAACCCTAAAGGCTTTAAGACTTTGTGATTAAGCTTATGCCTGCATCCTTCTCTTAGGATGGAGTGTATAACTTTAATCCTAAGTGTTAAACCCTTAAGTTGTTTAAATCTCTTAATCAATTCACTTAATAATCATCAAGACATCACTTGTAACTTGGGCCTTGCATTAGGGTTCTAATTCTTCCTTAAGTGGTTAAGAAGGACTAACCCTAGTGTTAATGGACAAGTCCCCCTCAAGTTGTCTTACAAATCATAAAAAACACTTCATCATCATATCATTAACTAAAATCCACTTAATAAAGGCTTGTTTTGTTACGAGTTTAATCCCTAATCATGGATTAAGTTGAGGAGCTTTCCTCAGCTTAAACATTCTCATCTATCATCCTTCTTTTAGGATGGTGTAATGAGTCTGTTTAATCCCTGATTATGGCTTAACCTCATTACTTAACACTAAACAAAAATCCCAAAAACATCTAAATAATCACAAGTAGGTTAATGATCTTAATCCTACATCAAAGGTGATTAAGTGTGAGAAGCTGACTTCACACTTAAGGTATTCTCATTACCCCTAAACAGAGGGAAGATGTGATGAGTTTACTAACCCATTGGTTTAGGCTTAAGCTCATTAACTTA
The DNA here is from genome assembly GCA_963966055.1 of Lathyrus aphaca. NCBI lineage: Eukaryota > Viridiplantae > Streptophyta > Magnoliopsida > Fabales > Fabaceae > Lathyrus > Lathyrus aphaca. The sequence continues at coordinate 504,300,459 of OZ014523.1, forward strand.
TGACAAACTTTCACAAGCAATAAAAGACTGAAAATACAAAAACAAACAACAATCGTCTCCTCCGGGATTCTTTTCTCATCTCATTCACTCACAAACGAGAACTTGCTTCTTCCGTCTAATGCAAGACAGTTAGCACCTGAGCCAGACAGGTCATACACTTGAGCATAGACAAGCAAGCAGTTCATCAGTCAATTCATCTTTCAGTCTCTTTGGGTCGAACTACGGTGTTCTGACTTCCTCATTGCACGAGAGGATACGTAGGCATAACTTAACAGTTATCGAACAAAAGTCTCTGTACATTCCCCCTCTTTCCAGCTTTATTTTCTTAGCCTCATGATCTTGAGCACTTCACTCTGTTCTTACACTGACACTTTCATACTTCACATCACTTATACACTTTACACTGACACCTGTACATTCTTTTCCAGCTATTTTATACACAAATTGCACTGACACTACCCCTTTAAAACACAAATCTTTTAAGCGTGGATCCCGTCGAGTACGACGGACAATCTGGGTGCTAATACCTTCCCAGGTTGTAACCAACCCCCTTTCTCAGTCTCTCTGGTTCGCAAACCGTCTTATCCATCTTTTCTAGGCTTATGCAGCATTGCCTTTCCTCCGGGATAAAAATGCCTAGCTGGCGACTCTATTCATTCTCCAGTGAGTTCACGGCTGTGTGTTCTCACTGTTCCCTTCGCCGACCGTTCGCGCTTGTACCAGGATGCAAATCTTCGGGAGCGACAGCGGGTTCAAGAAGAATGAGAGGTTAGTGTTGAGATGTGGTGCTGGAGAGTGTGTGGGCTGGCGGTGAGAGTTGTTGTTGCGTGGTTGCATAAATTTGTGAGAGTGTTGTTGTTTGTGATTGGTTGAAGGTGGACGTGTAGTGTGGTTGTTTTGCAGGGAGAGGATGGTGAGTTGATTTGAGGTTGAAGGTGAGTGAAGCAGGTTATTGGGTTGAAGAAAGAAATGCAGGTTGCTGATTGTTTGAGAGGAAATCCTTGTGAAACTTCTTTGATTTCAGCTATTGTTGCATTTCTTGTATAAAAGTCATTTGTTGAAGAATGAATAGAATAGTTTTTGTTGATTTTGTTGTATGTATCCGCGTGAGAATGCGTGTGACGTTGGGAGAGAACAAATATGCTGTGGGTGGTGTGTGAGCAGTGCGGAATGCACTTTTACAGCTAGTGGTGGGTCCTGAATTTGTTTGTTGCGAAATGGTGAGTGAAAATGTGTGAAGTTTTGTAAATTGGTTGAAAGCTTTTTTCAGTGTGTATGCGTGACTTTTTGAGTTCCAATTGTGTAGGTGGGTGATTGTTTCATGAGGTGTTGGCCGTTGTTTGTATTGGATGTTGTGTGTACGGGATTGTACCGTTGTTGTTATTAGTGAGCTGGAGATTTTGGAGAATGTGGCTGTGATATTGTAATGGTTGTGTGTCATGCTTGGTATGTTATGTACGAAATTGTGAGTTTGTTGGATGGAATATTTTTGCAAGTTGGTTATATGAGTGTGTTGGTATTATTTTTCCTCTTTCCATTTTTCTACAAAGTAACATTCTGCAGCTTTACATGAGCTTGACCGAATTCTTCATAGTTTTTTGTAACTTTGGTGATATGTATGGTCTTAATGTTATGTAAGACATGGGCTTTGATTTTTCTTAACATGGGCATTATTTTGTTTTGGATTGATTTGGAATATGTGAATATTTGGCTTGATTAAAAATGGTTAAACTTGGATAAAATGAGAAATAATAAAAAAAGGATAGAAATTTGAATTAAAATGGACATTGTTGTTTAGAAAAGTGAATAGGGAATTAAATGGAAAAAAAATCGGGTGAATGGATTTTATTTTTGTAGTGGATTTTGTAGTAATAAGCATAAATAATGAGTATGAATTGGATAATGAAATGGATAATAGAATGGTTTAATATGGACTTGAATAGAAAGAACTATTATTACGGAAATGGGTAAAGATGGAATGAATAAAAGGATATAAACGAATATAAATGCCACTGACACACACACCGCATTTGAGCCCTTTTCAACAACATCTGATTAAAATGAATCTCCAACCACTGAACAATTCGCCACTAAAATAACAACCCCCTCACACAAATCAACACTCGACGTCCTGAAGCAAAACACACATTTGATCTTGGACGCACAATGACTGAGGTATCAGGGAATATCCTGAAATGTTGAGAAGAGAAGCATAGTCTTGTAACTTGATGAAGAAGAAAACCCCTGATGACGGGCCAGATGAATCGGTGAATGGTCCTTGAAGACGTGAAATCCTTGAAGACCGCTAAATCAGGGAAATAAACCCCAATTCAATGACAAAAGAAATTAGAGGATGATATGCCGCCCTTGAATCCTCTGATAACCATAAGACAGGGTGTGGAACCCTAATCCACAGAACATACTAATCCCATGCCTCTGGAGCTTATGCAAATGATATGGATTCTAAATGTTAATGATCTAATGGAAATGCAGATGAGATGCAAATGAAAGGCAACCAAAGATAGAAAACCAGAGGGCAAATTTAGGGTGTCTACACTCCTCTTATGCCTAGAAGTGGCACATTAGGAAACTCCCCACAACGATCAATGATGGTGACATTCTCCATAGATCTGGAGCACCAATGGATATCTGAGTGAGAAAGTGACATGATCCTCTTGGACCATCTGGACCCTTGCTCATTCTTCATTACTGAGCGAGGCAGGTGAGAAATAAACCACCTAGAAAGAAAAGGTATGCAGCACATCAAAGTTCCTCTTGCCCTTGTAGTACGGGTGTGAAGAGAATGCAGGATGTCCCCAAGCAAGGTAGGCACTGGATTGTGACTCAGGAATATATTGATGGCATGAATGTCTACGAACTGATCTGGATTGGGGAACAATACTAAGCCATGTATCAGCAAGGCTAAGATCTCTTCAAAAGCATCATAGCTCATGGCCTTCAAGAACATTTGAGCCTTATCCATTAGCACCTTGGCAAGAATACCCTTGACTCCGCTTCTCGTTTCTAGAACAATGTCAGACTTCTTTAGATGTAGAGCTGCAGCAATAACCTCTGGTTTAAGCTCCTTCTCCAAACCCGTGAAGGGTCTTTGATCAAGAACAGGTATACCCAGAAGTTTAGAGAACTCCTCCATGGTTGGAACCAGCTGATAGTCAGGAAATGTAAAGCAATGGTGCTTAGGGTCAAAGAACTGAAATAAGACACTCATCATGTCTTCATTGAACCCTGAAATGACTAGATCCAATAGGTGACCATGTCTCTTGATGAACTGGGAGTGATCGGACACTTGAGAAACCAACTCTTTAAGCTTGGGAGGTATTCCCACAAAGTTGATCCTGATGGTGTTTCTACGAGCAGAAGCCATGACCTGCAACAAAAAACAAAGATAAATCCTTTGGTCCTTGAAATGGTTAGTGAAAATGCTATGCTTATGATGCATGATGATGTCATGATGTTATGTTCAATCACAAACATGTGGCACACACAAGCAAGTCACACAATAGCCCTAGGTTTAAAGGCTTGCATGAGGTTTAAGGTAAGTACCCTCCCCTGAAGTTAGTGGGTTCATCCTGTCCTACAAAAGTAACCAGGTTCTAAGGGATCTCAATATCATTGATCCTTCACAAGGGTGGTTGATCAGAAGGCAACTTACTTGCCAACCAAAACCCTCCAAGTTTAAGATCTCAATGAGCGTAGTATCGAGTGTCAACCAACTTCAGTCTGCACCAAAGCCGGTTACCTCACTACTTTCTAAAGGCAAAGATGAGTTAACTAGGGTTCTAAAAGTTAGTTAGTGCATTGACAACATATGGCAGCCTCATATTATCCTCAACTTGACTTAAGGAACATAAGCACCAACCAAGAAGTCGCACTAACTATGGCCACCAGATCAACCGTATCGATATACGTCGTACAGTTTCCTTGGTCTATTGCCATTTACCTAAGGTACACTAGATCCGGGTTAGGACCTTTCACACATAAGAGCACCCTAACAAGATAATATAAAGCAAACAAGGCAAACAATTTAAAGTGATCTTAATTCCTAAGGGTACCCCTCTTAAATAAAAATCCCCAGCAGAGTCGCCAGTTCTGTAACACGGTGGGAGAACTGACTTTAGTTATGTTGCGGATAGCAAGAGTCGCCACCGACTTTTATTTTATCCAAAGGAAAGGCATAAAAGAACAGGAAAGACCTTTTAAAAGATTTTTGGGTCCGGGGGGTAGGTTATGTAAAGGGAAGGTGTTAGCACCCTTTACATCCATGGTTATCCATGGGCTCTTAGTTACTTAGCTCACTTTTGAATTGTTTTTGAAAGTGTAGTGTGTGAATAGAAAAATTTTCATAATAGTTAATAATGATCCATGTACGGATGCGTAAAAACTTGTATTTGAAAATTTGTTTAAAATTGTGAAGAGTTTGAAAAGTTTTTGAAGTGAGCAAGTACATAAGAGGAACCTACCCTAAAGTTTAAGTCTTTCTGTTCTTTAACCTTTAAATGGTAAGACTATCCCTACTATTAAGGAGTAGGTAGTCATTACCTTGGATGTAAGGGACATGTGAGGGACATCTGGTTATGAAGGCAATTGCGGGGTGTATTAAGCATACTGGAGGGACTATCGTCATTATTCGAAGGGACTTGATCTTTAAAGGCAACCATTAGGGACTTGATGATTTTTTCTTTTAAGGGACTTGCTTTATACACCCCACTTGACCATTATGATTTAGGCAACTTGAGGGATAACCTTAGGAATGTGAGATGGCGATTAGAAATCGACTTACGTGTGTGAGTGTTCAATATTATTTATCTTTAATTAAAATGATCTAAATTTATTTTAAATAGAATACATGTTTTGCACTCCCTAAATTACTAACCATAGCAACAATTAAATAATTAAATATTTACAAAATTACACCAAGAAGCAATTACATAATAATTATAATAAGCAAATTAAAATAAATAGCAAAAATAAATAATTAGCAAAATATAAATAAATAAGCAAAGATAATAAATAAACAATAAATAAATAAATAGGGGTTAGTGATAAATATAATTAAAAAATAAGGTTAGTAAAAATATTAAAAATAAATAAAGTTAGTGAAATAATAATAGTAATAAAATATATAAGATTAGTGAAGCAAAAATAAATAATAACATGATTAGTAACAATAATTAAAATAAATAAAACTAGCCCAAATATTATAGGAATAAGAGATTAACAATTTTTAATATAGACAATTATATTTAGAAATAAAAAGAAATATGAACCAATAATTATTTTAATTTACAAATTATTAAATTATTTTTATAATTACAAAATTTAATTATTATAAGTTAGATTATTTCTAAACAAAAAGTTCTAAAAAGTATTTTACACATTATATAAAGAAAATAAGTTTTAAATATCATATTCACAAGAATTAATCATATTTATAAAATTTAATTTCTACTAATTATTATATTTACAAAAATTATACTAAATAAATATATATTATAGTTATGTAAAGAATTAGAAAGTAAAAATAATTTAGAAAATAAAATTAGGTTTTTCTCAAAATTAGGGTTTTGTTTAGAAAAAGTATTTTTTAGGGTTTTTAATTTAATTATACAAAATTATTTAATTAACATGCATATATTATATTTACATATATAATAAATTTTTGAATTTTAGAAAAAAAATATAAGTTTAGAATTTTCTAAGAAAAAGAAATATAAGTGTTGATTTACCAATTTAATTTATTATTTTTTTTTTTAACAATAAGAAAATAGTTAATTAAATAAATAAAACAGAAAAAATTGGCAAAAAATAAACTTACCTTGGCTGGGTTTGAACCCAGGTCTTCATGCTTGCCAATACCAAAACGTGCCATCAAGCCAACCATGCGCTGGTGATAGTAGAATGGCTCCAATTGTTTTTGTGCAATGTCTTGAAAAAATCCAGAAAATACAAGAAAATAAAAAAAAGGCCTGGGGTGGTGTTGAACCCAGGACCTCATAGCTATACACACGCGCACATTACCACCCGGCTGGAAGAGCCCTCCTGATAGTATAATGGCAAGAACTCATAATATATTAAGTCCACTTTTATCCTGAAAAATAAGAACAAAAACAATGCACCAGCCAGGAATCGAACTAGTGCCCTCACAACATACGCGTATCAGCTTTACCACTGGGACAAACATGCGTTTGTGAAACATAACCAGAATTAATTCATAATATTTTTAAATGAAATTTGAATTTTTAAGAACAGGCGCGAATGGACTTCATCTTCTTCCTCATACCTGCGTTTTTACCTACGAATGTTGCTGGGAATTTACCTGCGAATAACAAGTTCCAGCAAAACCTACGAAACTCAATGGGCAACAAAACTGTACAATTTCACAAAATCAAACACAGCAACATGATCCAATCATTCATGCGATTCATCCTGTGTTTTTAGAATCCATTTATATTCATTAAATTAGAAAACCCTAAACCTAGGTCCAAACCCTAACAATGGTGTTTTATGCATTGGCCACGGTTTCTTTGATTTTCCTGCCCAGAAACATTCTACATAACATTGTGAACAACATTAGATAAACAAAATCCATTAATATGCAATGAATTGATGTAATCGAAAAAAAGAAAAGCAAGAACAAGAATGGCTCGGGTTGAACAATATGGCATGTATGGGATGAATGTGAGTGATGGTTTTGCTTCAGTGATGTCTAAAGAACATCTCTATGGTCCTTTTTTACCTTCTAGTGCTCTGAAACTCCAAATCCGAATATGAGTTTTTGGAGAATTTTTGAGGTTTGAAACTTACACTTTGAGGCTGCCAAAATCGTGAATGAGTGCTAGGGTTGTGATCAGTACTTATATGAGGATCATTTAGGTCAGAAAAATTGAATGGTTGTATGGAAGTTTTGATATTTGAAGATTGAAAAAGATTATGCTTTGAAATTCAAATATTTGCTCATGAAGGCTTGCTATTTTTGTACCAATCTCATGATTTTCTTCCCTTTCAACTTCAATCAATATTTAAAATGTTCTATAAACCAAATCTCCCTTTAATAATATATTTTCATATTTTATATTTATTTAAAATGATTTTTATGAATTAAATCAAAAATAAATAAAAATAAAATAATAAAAATTCTGAATTTTAGTCATTTGGGTCGTGCATGATGATATGATATGGATTGGATCACAATTTAGCAAGCCCATTTGGAAAGAATTGGTTCTAGACCCCCATTTTCATTATAAACCATCACAAAATTTCCCAACTTTGCAAGGGCATATCTCCCTCAATTTTAAAGGTATGAGGGTGTTCTTGGACATTTTGGAAAGCTTGAAGGGTCCTCTAAACAACCCCATTGGTTTCAGGTCCATATCATTTACCAATCTCAAGTTATGCTCTTTTGAAGTTGTTGACTTTTTGTTGACTTTTGAAATGACCTATAATGTCTTAGCTCATATCTTCCAAATGAAGCATTTTTGGGCTTAACTTGAAAGATCAAAGTTGTAGAGAATTCAATTTCCTTCAAAATGAGCTTTGAGTGGAGACTTGGTGATGAAGTATGTGAAAGTTATGGCTGGTCAAAGTTCAGTTGACTTTTACTAAGGAAACCCTAATTTAGAAACTCCTGATTATTGATGATCTGGAATCTCCTTGATGAATCATGATCAACCCTTGATCAAATGATGAATTTTACTTCATATACTTGATGTTGGCAAAAAAATCATGAAGTTTGACTTTGGTTTGACCACATTTGACCTTAGTTTGACTTTTTAACTGCATTGACTGATTTTGACTTATCTGATCATCTGACTGAGCAAACTTTTGAGAAAAGTCTTGAAACTTGTCATGGGGGTTCTTACACACATATAAGATGTTATGAAGCTCACTTGAAGTCTTGGAAGTCCCTTTAGCCTGATTAAAGTCAAAACCCTAGTTTTGGATGCACTGCTTAGGAGGTGCATTGTCTGAGGGAATTGTCAACTCTTTTGACCAATTGTGAACCTTGTGAACCTTGTGAACCATCATAAAATGTCTTGTGAACCTCATGGGAGGTATTGTGAAGCTTGTGAACCTTGTGAACCTCATAAAGTGACTTTTTAGACCTCATGAACCTCAGGAAAGCTTTGTAACCATTGTGAATCTTGTGAACCTTGTGAACCTTCAAGAAGTAACTTGTAGACTTCATGAACCTCATGAAAGGTTATGGAAATGTTGAGAAACTTGTGAACCTTGTGAACTTTCAAGAAGTAACTTGTAGACTTCATGAACCTCATGAAAGGTCTTATAAGTGTTGAGAAGCTTGTGAACCTTGTGAACCTTCATGAAGTGACTTGTAGACCTCATGAACCTCATGAAAGGTATTGAAAGCATTGAGAAACTTGTGAACCTTGTGAACCTTCTTAGAACACAAAGTCTTGTATTGTGAGGGCAAATTTTGGGGTGCAACATAGATGTAATGAGATGAAAATCGTATGAAAATTTGGGGGTTTTTGGTGCTGTTTTCGTAACAGTAGAAAAGATGCTGGAAAACGTGCGTTAATCGGTTAACGCTATAGGTTAACCGGTTAACCATTGTAAAATTTGGGATTTTTTCTGAAAACGTACAGGCATTAACCGGTTAACGCAATGGGTTAACCGGTTAAAACTGTATTGGAGGCAATTTTCAATTCTTTAAAAATTCATATCTTTTAAATCGTAAGTCCGATTTGCATTCCGTTTGAAGCGTCAGAAAAAGTATAAAATGAGCTTTATTTTGATGAATGAAAATGAGAGAAGTGAGATAATTTCCTGAACTGAGTTTTTAGAAAAACGATTAAAATTGTCTTATAATTTTACCGGGATCGGGTTATGTCTTGATGAGTTGAAGTTGTTTATGAGAGGAGGTTTTTGATGTGTTATTGAAATGAATATATATGATTTTATGATGTTGTTTAACATGTGTTACGGGAAAGGACACTGTATGTTTTATGTTTTCGATATATGTGTGATACCCTTCTTGTGGTTACTCTGATATTACTCTAACTATTTTGTTTTGGGGTAGAAGCGTGTTACAGCCCGTGTCACAGGACATGACTCGTGTCAGGGGGCGCACATGAATTTTTTTGAATTTTTTTTAAAGAGTTCTCTCTCATCTGGTGGGGCCCACAGATTTTAAACATCCTTATTTTTCCTTTACCACTCAATAACCCTATGTTATAACTTTCTAATATTCTTCTTCCTCTCTCACTCTCCAAAAACCTAAACCTCCATTTTTCTTCCTCGCAAAACCTTCAATTTCCTCAACACCCACTCCCCTAAACCTCATACATGCTTCATAAAAAGTGTTCTACTCATCACCCTCGTCACTTCTACGGTGACAGTTTACTCTAAGTTCTATTTCAAATTTCTCTCTTTTTGTTGTAGGAACATCATTATGCCTCTATGAAAATAGACTGGAAAAGCTATAGCGGAAACATCTCGCCCGAGAAAAAGGGCCCATCGCATGGCTAATGCTTATGACATTTTGTTAGAGTAAGACTCGCACCGACGAAAGTATTTGGTGTTGGTCAAGCGCAAGTCGATTCCAACCAAGTATATTTGTAATGAGACTTTGGATAATTTAGGGCTGAAAATGGAGGTTCATAGGATGTTGTATACGCTTGGTATGTTAGAGTTTATGTAGTTTAAAGCGCCGACATTTGAGCGTATTACTTTTGAATTCTTGAGTATGCTAGATTTCAAGCTCAAGCATAGATGGACAAGTTTTGATGAGGAGTATTTTGGTACTCTGAAACTCCGTTTGTTTGATAATAAGCACACTTTATCTGTGGCGGAGTTAGGAAACGTTCTTAAACTCCCAAAATTTGGACATGGAGAACTCCCAAGCACTTTTATTGCGGGGGATTTCTGGAGAGCTATAACAGGTAAGCACGTTTATGTCGCAAAGGCGACAAAGGCTTCAGGTATTCATAACCCATGTTTCAGGTATGCTAAAAGAGGATTGGCTTACACTCTATTCGGTAGGGGTGACAACACCGGTGTTGCTACACAGAGAGAGTTGTACTTATTATATGGCATGGCCCACAAGGAGCTGATTAGTATAGTTGCCTTTGCAGTTGATCCTTTGAAACGTGTTGCAAATGCCACCTTGGGTGAGATTCCTGTGGGTGGTATGATAACCCAAATAGTTGATCATTTTGGGTATGGTAGATTGTTGATGAAGGAACGTACGGTCGAAGGTAAGACTAAGATTGATTAGCTACTTTCACCACTCAAGGTATGATAGCAGTTCATAATGATTATTATTCTTTGATAAGCCGTAATAGACACCTGCTAGTTTTACTTGCACCAAATTTCATTAGTATTGAAAATGTGGCTATATGGTTATATGAGTGTCATACGCAGGACGAAGAAAATGACCAGATTCCATTTGATGATTTTGAAGGTAATAATTGGGAATAAAAACATCCAATTAAGGAGATCCCTATACCATATCTTAGAGATTTTCCCCGGCAGGTGACAAGTTCCTCACACTTAATCCAAGATCAATGGGGTTGGGTGCAAACATAGATGGGCTATATCCGAAGTGAGCAAAAAAAGAAAGGGGAAGAGTTGGTGAGGCAAGGAGATGATCAGACCCGCCAGGGAAAGATGATTGGGGAAATGCATGAATGGATGTATTAGATGCGACTGCATTACCCAATCCTCCTCAGTGAGGCTCTGTGAGTCCCCTACTGCATTTGATCTTAAACAGTGAGGTCAATGTTGAGTTCAAGTGTGGGGGGGGTATTTATTTATGTGTGTTATGTTTGTTTTTTCTTATGTTAGTTTTTATTTATTGAGTCTATGTTTGTGTTTGTTGTTGGTCGTGTGTGGAAACTACTGTGATACCTCCCGGATTTGAACTGCTAAGAAAAGAAAAATGTATTGATCTGTTGAGTTGTGTTATCGAGTGAGTGTGGAAAAGGTATATAGAGCGTTAGTGAAAAGGAACTTTATGAGGGAATTGGAAAAATCTGAAAACTTAGGTAGGACACCAACACCCTAAATCCTTTTGAGTATGGAGACGAGTCTGACGTGTATATTTGTGCCATAGTGCTTAATCTGAGAAGTATTCCACGAATAGTTTATTACGATAGTCTGGCAAAATTAATTAGAGTCACGTGTACATGGTTGGTCGGAAAATAATAGAGCAAAGGCACCAAAAAAGTGAATAAAGGCAATTAGACAACTAGTTCTTCTAAGTTGGGTAACCATCACCCGGTTATTCAGCCCAACGGCGGTTGAACCTAAAAGTCGTCCCAAAGTGGACAAATAAGCGCCTTTGTGCGAGAGAAAATGGTGCCTATAAAAAAGAAAAAAAATTGATTGACTTTGTGCATGTGAAGAAAAATCATAAAAAATGCCTTAATTTGATTGGCCGAATGAAAAGGGTAGAAAATCGAGCAAAGACTTAAGCCCAAAGCATAGTCGGTGAGGTAACTGAAAAAGGGGATTTAGGTTCGTGGTTCACCGCAGATTAGTGTTTTTGTACTACCTTTGTTGACAAAGAAGTAACGAGGAAACTTGTCGAGTAACTTGGAACGAAAAGCTCACATACGAGTATTATCACATCAACCCGATCAAATTTTAGTGACAGTTCATTTGTGTTTTAAATTTTTATGCGAGCTTTTTGCTAGAGGACAAGCAAAAGTTTAAGTTCGGGGGAATTTGATTAGTGGTTTTCACTCTCTGTTTTTCAATATCGTTCGTTGATCGATTCCATTAATTTGTCTTTAGTTGCATTTTATTTCATTGTTTTTCTTAGGTTTTGCGAGTTTTAGTCAAGCATGTTTAGTTTTTACATTTTTGTTATTTCTTGTCACTTGTTGCTTTGATTTGGTTCTTTTATGTTGTGATTTCAGGTACACATGAAGTCATTGATCGGACACGCGCGAAATGGACGTTCAAGTGCGAAAAATGGGATTTGGGTGAAGATTCAGAAGCCTGACACGGGTGCACGTGTCACCTGACACGACCTGTGTTAGGAGGCATGGGATGGAAAATGAATAAAGAAGAAGAAAAGCCAAGACAACATCCTGACACGGCCTCCCATGTCATAGGACACGACCCGTGTCAGGTCTTATAGAGGGGATGCGCCCATGTTTTGAAGATCCAGTAGCCTGACACGACCCCTCGTGTTATGGGACACGGCCCGTGTCAGGTCGGGCGTCTCTGCCGCGCTCCAAGAAAATAGGTCGGCATTTCCTTTTAGGCATGTTTCCAGTCGTCTCTTCTCAAAATCGGGCAGGTGAGCCCCGATCTTCACGCATCGGTTTGGATCTTCCCCTAGAGGAATTAGCTCAAACTCGTCGTCTGGGACTGGTCGGGCCAGTGAAGTGGAGGGTTGCTGAGAGCTTTCTCCTTCGTCTAGGAACCTGCAATCTAAGTTGATGGAGTCGACCCGAGGGAGATGCTTGGGTACCTCCGAGCTATCGATCAATGCTGCGGTGGAGGACTTTGGCTGATATGAGATCGAACTAAGGCCTTTAGAGGCTGCCTCAAAGCAGCGACGAGCAGCTTCGACATCGCCATGTAGGGTGGCCACCTTCCCCGACGTTGTATAATATTTCAACTTTAGATGAATAGTTGACGGAACAACAATGAGTTCGGCCAACATCGGTCAACCGAGAATGCACTAGTAAAGGGATAGACAATCGACCACCATGAACTAGACACTGACGGATCGAGCGGTCTCCGCTGCTCCAAATGTAACAATGAGGTCGATGTAACCCCACGATCGAGATACGACACCGTTGAAGCCCTGTAGGTCGGATCCTACGTAAGGTGTTAGGTGAGTCTCGTTCAACTGAAGCATTGAGAACAATTGTTAATATATGATGTCGCACAAACTGCCTTGGTCGACCAAAATCCGGCAAACGTCAAAATTGGCCATCTGAGCCTAGACGAGCAAAGGGATGTTGGCGTTGGGTGCCCCTCCTAGCAGTTCCCCTTGTAGAAAGAAATAGGAACTGAGTCGCTTATGGGCGGATCAAAAGTGGCGTTCTGGGCTGGTCCCTTAGTAATCAGCTGGTCGAACTTCCTTTTCATGGAACCGACGGTAATCTTGTTGAATCCTCCCCCTTAAATCACCATTGCAGGGGGGAAGGCTTCCCACGGGCTATGGGATGAGAGATATCCTAGACTTCCTTGATGATCGGGTATAAAGAAATCCTCAGGTCGGTAGATATTGAGGGCGACCTGCATGTTGGTGTCCGAGGGTACAACTACTGCCTCTTCGACCTTCTTGGTTTCCTGCACCTCCGTCCTAGAAGTTTCTTTGGACTTTGTGAATTGCTTGAGGTGGTCGTCCCTTATGAGTATCTCGACTGCGTCCTTCATATGGATGCAATCTTCAGTATTGTGCCCGTGGCTCTTATGGAACCGACAATATTTAATCTTGTCGGTGCCCGACTTGTTAGGCAGTTGCTTGGGAAAGCGAACTCCTGCCTGTCGGAACTCCGAATTTACGCAATCGGACAATATCTTTTCCCTCGATACTGAGAGAGGTGTGTACTCATGAAAGCGGCCTATCGATCCCTTTGCTCCCGCGGTTCACGGGAGCAATCTTCCTTTCTTTTGTCCCCTCCCTCCCGACGAGATGTCGAGGGCTCATCAGTCTTGGAGGGTTTGGCGTCCTCCTGACGTCTGGCGTCACGAACAGAACTGGAAACTTGTTTCTCCTTGTACTGGATGTATGCCTGGGCCTTTAGCAGGAAAGCGTCCAGCGTAGCAGGAGTTTATATGCCCACCACCCGGTGGAAATCAGTGGATGGGCGTAGCCCGCGCTCCAAAAAATATTTCTTCATATTGTTTGTAGTAGAGACCTGGACGACTTCTTTGTTAAATCTTTCGATGTAGGTTCGGAGGGGTTCATCCTTGCCTTGAATAATAGCCTCGAGGGATGCCTCTGTCTTGGAATGGCATCGGGAGGCGGTGAAGTGTCTGGAGAAAGTCCGACTGAGTTACCTCCATGAGGTGATGGACTCGGGTTCGAGACTCTTATACCATGTCATTGCCCCTTTCCTCAGAGTGGTCGGAAAGAGGTGGAACTTGATTGCTCCACGGACTCCCCTATAATTGAGCAGGGTGTCGATGTTTTCGATGTGCTCGTCTGGATCCGTCATCCCATCATATGAGCCAAGGGGTGGGGGTTTCTTAAGCCTCCGAGGTAGTTTGGTGGCCATGATCTCCGAGGAGAGTGAGCCTCTGATATCGTCCTCATCCCTAGGTGTGAATGAGGGAGATCGCGAACGGAGTTTTTTGTTTCATCGCGGAGACGAAGAATTTGACTTATTCTTTCTTGGCCGTCTTGGAGGCGGGTATCGGGATCGTCTCCTCTTCTGCAGAGGAGAGCGATGGCTTCTATCTGCAAATTTCGGCGAGTTTTGGTTGATATAGGTGAGCGATGTCGTCGTGGAGGCAACCGAGCCTGTTTCTTGATAGAAGACTTTTCATGGTGGCCTTTGCCCTTCCTTTGGTGGGGAGAGGGGTTGCGCCGTCCCCAGTGTCTTGTCGGAGAGCGAGACGGTCGGAGGCCGGTTTCTTCCAGGCGGGCTATCTTTTCGCCATGCGCGAGGAGCAGTAGGTTGGTTTGGTTGAGCGTCTCAACTAACGCAGCAAAGTTTGACCCGACTGATGCAGTTAGTGAGGGGATGACCTTCAAGCGACTCTCGAGCGGTTGGTCGCGCTCGGGAGAGGGAGAAGCAGTTTTTCCGTCCTAGCGATCTTGGACGGTTTCCTCATGCGAGGAAGTGATCACATTACTTTCACGCTGGGTAAGAAGAACACCATCAGTAGTCCGGGCTTCGAGCAGATTGTCACGAGCAGCCATGTATCTTTAGGGAGAATAATTTGGTTCTTGAGAGTCTTTAAAGAAGAAGAACGGGGAAATCAAGAGTTTCCCACAGACAGAGCCACCTAATCGTACCTGGAGATCAGGATCCGATGTGGCTGACGTCAGGTGTGATTGAAACACGGTTGATGGAGAGAAGAGGAGGGTGTACCTGCAATGCACTCTAATGCTAAAGAAAGAAATCGAGCAAAGAGTGAGCAAGTATGGGATTTTAGAGTGAGAATTGAATATCTGACCCTCTCATATGAGAGGGTTTATATAATACCCCTAGTGCATGGCTACTGGTCCCTATTATTGGGCCTGGATCGTGGATTCCCAATAATCGATAATTGCTAGAAACTAGTCGTTGGAATGACGCTTGGATTGCTCTGACGAGATCATGGTCGGGTGACGTTAATACCGAGCGAAGGGCTTGTCGGGCAAGCGTTCCTTGGCTGATCCTGGGGATTCGACCCTTGTAGGGTTCAAATCATGATCGGTGGCGTTGGTGGCCGGTCGGAAGGAACTTTCCGGACGGACTGAGGATGTATTGGGTGCCAAAGAGTTATTGGACCGTCTAGGGCCAGAAGATGGATCGGGCCCGAGTCTGAAAATTGGGTCAGTCCAGAACAAGATGAATGATGAGTTGCATAATGCTAGAAAATCATTAATCAGTGTAAGATAAGGTTCAAATACAATATAATTTTGCATATGATTATTTCTAAAATGAATTACTAGGTTATATCTTCAATGAGTGGTTAGTGAAACAAACAATACACATTAAATATAATAAACTCAACTCGACCGAACAAGATGAGAGTTGCACAAAAAATCACAAAAAAACATAATCTCAATAATAATATCAACAACAAAAACAATGATAAAACAACAACATCAATAATAATAATAATAATAATAATAATAATAATAATAATAATAATAATAATAATAATAATAATATCAAGAACAACAACGTCAATAAACAATCAACAACAATATCAATAACAACAATGTCAATAAACAATTTCTAAGATTTAGGATCTCAACAATATTAATAAAAATAACATCAAAAACAAGAAATTTTCTACGATTTCAAATCTCAACAAAACCATCACAACAAGTTTGAACTATCCAATCTACCCTTCTTGTTTGTATCTCTTTTCTTTATATATATATATATATATATATATATATATATATATATATATATATATATATATATATATATAGTTGTCTTTTAAGGCTGAATTATATCTTGCATTTATTTTTCCAAAAGTAGCATAGCTCATGAGAACATCAACTACTTTAAGGATCAACTTTTGAAAATTTGAGAATAAAAACAAAATGCAGAGATTTGGATCCACTTTATGTGAAAGTAGTAGGGAGATATTAATTTATTTAAGTTTCGAGATGCATTAAAGTAGAAAAGAGAATAATTACTTGGTGCTTTCTGCTATTATACTTGTAGTTGAAGGTGGTGATATAAGAATTCAGCCAGGTTCCCAAGGTTGTTCTTTTGTCGTAGATGATTTTTTGTCTTTTTATGCCAACCCTTCATTTTTCTAATACTTTTTAGTACTTTATTGATTATATTAAAATTTTAAGTAAAATATTAGTAGTAGTGATCGATAAATCTTGTTAACTTTTGTTGTAATGATATTTGTTAGAACATTCAAAATGAAAAATTTGAACCGAAAAAAATAAATAAATTTAAAGTTAAATACAATATATATTAGTCCCTTTATTAAAAAAATAGGGTGGCAAATAGACACATAAACTACCCTATCTCCACTTTTTTAAGTGCATCCCTCACTATTAAAAAAAAAAAGAAAGAATTCTAATTTTAAAGGTAAATTATTTTTAAAATATAATAGTATACATTTATTTATGTATTTTATTTAGTAATTTGTTAAAGGTGCTAGATTGGAGTTAATGAATGTTCATGAAAGACTAACATTAAAAAATTACAATAAGTATAAAAAATCATTAAAAAAAAGTATAGTAAATAATGTGTACACGCATTTCTACACAAGATCCACTTAAGCACATGTTAACATTTGTTATAATTTATTATTAGCAGTGGAAGAGTTGAATCTCCAACCTCATCTTTCAACTCTCACATTCCTCTTTCTTATTATTGAATGAATTATGATTCTAGATAGAATTGCATTACAAGAACTTTTTGCAATTGCTAATGTTAGTTCATTGCTTTACAAAGGAATGGTGTAGATCTATTTATGCATGATATAGAGTTGGTTATAAACTAACTATTTTGCTTTATCATCTTAACCAATTCTAATTAACTTTTATCAAAACATTTACATTATTTTGTTCACTCCAATACTCCATCACAAACTCATCGTTGTGTGAAAGAAACAACCTTAATGTTGTGAATTAGATACCTTAGAAATAAATTATAATAGGTTTCTCAAGAAACCCACAAGGGTTAGGGTTTAGGGTTGCCAAAGATAACAATAAAGATTACTTATAAAATATTATTCTTTCTTTTCTCTTAACACAAGATTACAAGTATACAAGAATAACAAAATAACTTCTCTCACTTTTGAATTAGGGTTTTATCTTCCAATTTTCCCTTATACAAAATATGAGAGACTAGTATGCTATTTATAATAAAATTAACATACTAACCTAATGCGCTTTTTAACAATTACCCATTACAAGCTAACTTAGGGTACAAGCTAACTTAAACAATTAGATCCATAACACAAGGCCCAATTAAACAATAACATGTGAGAAGACTTCGACGACTTGTTATTCGTACTAGGGTTTGTTCCAATATTCCACAAATCTCCACCTTGAAACACACCTTATACTAACAAGAAACAAACTAGCTTTCTTCATGCAGCTTTATCAACTGCATACATTGGAAAAACTTGCAACTGGGCAACGTCTTGGTGATCATATCAGCAACATTATGATTTGTCGAAACCTTCAGCACTTGGACTTCTCCACACTCGATTATCCCTCTGACAAAATGCAACCTCACATCAATGTGCTTGGTTCACTCATGATAGGCCGAGTTCTTCGACAGGTGTATTGCACTTTGACTATCATATTTAACAGTGATACTTCGACCTTGAAGTTTCAGCTACTTTGCAAACCCTTCAAGCCACAATGCTTCCTTTACATCTTCAGTTAAAGCGATATATTTCGCTTTAGTGGTTGATAAGGAAACAAACTTCTGAAGTGTTGCTTTCCAACTAATTGTTGTGCCAAACATAGTGAAAACATATCCAGAAATAGATTTTCTAGAATCCATACAACCTGCATAATCAGAGTAGACATATCCTTCGATTTCTGCTTTACTATCTTCACCCAAGGTTCCACCATAAATTAGGACTCTATTCAGAGACCCATTCATGTACCTTAAAATCCACTTCAATGCTTTCCAGTAAGCCTTTCCAAGATTCGACATGTACCTGCTTACAAGACTTACTGCATATGTTATGTCGGGTCTAGTGCAGACCATAACATACATCAAAGAACCTACTATATTAGCATATGGAATGCTATTCATATAAGCTCTTTCGACATCAGTACTGGGACACTGATCTATACTAAACTTGAATTGAGGGTTTGTTGGAGTCACAACAGGATTTGAATTTGACATACCAAACTTATCAAGAATCTTCTTCAAGTATGCCTCTTGAGATAAGCATAATCTTGATTGCTTTCTATTTCTCCGAATGTCAATCCCAAGAATCCTGGACGCAACTCCCAGATCCTTCATATCGAACTCCTTATTGAGTTTATCCTTCACTCTCATTATATCTTCGACATTGTTGCTTGCTATTAGAATATCATCCACATAAAGCAAAAAAATAACAAATGAATTACCAGGTTGAAATCTGAAGTAAACACAGTGATCGAACTGACTTCTGATGAAATTTATGCGTGCCATGAACTTGTCGAATCTCCTATTCCACTGTCGAGGAGATTGTTTCAGCCCATATATATATATATATATATATATATATATATATATATATATATATATATATATATATATATATATATGTATATATATATCTTCAGTTTGCATACATACTATTCTTTCCCCTCTTCAACATACCCTTCAGGTTGCCTCATCAGGATTGTTTCATCAAGATCACCATACAAGAACGCAGTCTTTACATCCATCTATTCCAGTTCAAGGTCGAATTGTGTCACCATGGCAAACAACATTCGAATGGACCTATGCTTCACAACAAGAGAGAACACATCATTGAAGTCGACACCTTCTTTCTGAGTGAACCCCCTTGCAACCAACCTTGCCTTGTATCTCTTCGAAGCCCTCCCTTCGATTCCTTCCTTAACTTTGAAAATCCATTTACAACTAACTAACTTGACTCCACCAGGTTTCTCAATCAGTGTCCATGTGTTGTTATCATGAAGAGACTTCATATCATCATCCATGGCCTTCATCCATTCAGTCTTATTTTGACTCCTCATAACTTCCTTATAGTCTCTAGGTTCTTCGTCCAGAACCTCACTTGTAGAGATTAAGGCATAAGTTATAAGATCAGCATACCCAAGTCTTTGAGGTGGCTTGATGACTCTTCTCGACCTGTCTCTTTCTAGCAGGTAGTCATTATCAGTCTCCTCATCTTCGACAACAACTTCTGCTTCTTCTTCGACTTCATCTTGGTCATGCAATTCGCCATCACTATGCTCCACCTCAACAGGAATTTCTCCTTGTTCCAGCTCATCGACAATATATCGTCAGTTTTCTTGAAAGCCATCTCATCTTCATTGAAAACTACATCTCGACTGGTGATACACATCCCGTGACCTGGCTCTAGGCACCATAGCTTATAAGCCTTGACTCCTTTAGGATATTCCATGAACATGCATTTTAGAGCTCTAGGTTCGACCTTGTCTTGCCTAATGTGAGCATAGGCTACACAGCCAAATACTCTCAGTTTGTCGAGTTCTGGTGGATGTCCCGGCCAATCTTTTTCAGGTGTCTTCATATCTAACGCAGTTGAAGGACATTTGTTTATCAGATATGTTGTTGTCAAAACAGCCTCAGCCTAAAACACCTTATTCAATCCAATTCTAACCAACATGCATCTAACCATTTCGAGGATTGTTCGATTGAATCTCTTAGCTAGACCATTTTGCTAAGGAGTAACTGCTACATTCTTTTGCCTTGCAATCCCGGACTCGACACAGTAACTGTTGAAAGCTTTGTTGCAGAATTTAAGGCCATTATCAGTTCTCAATCTCTTGACCTTTCTGCCAGTTTGAGTTTCGACCAGAACCTTCCAACTCTTGAAATTCTCAAAAGTTTCATCCTTCATCTTCTGAATGAATACCCATAACTTTCTGGAATAGTCATCAACTATGGATAAAAAATATCTTTCACCTGAATATGAAGGATTCGTTGCAGGCCCCCAAAGGTCAGCATGGATGTAATCAAGGGATCCATGTGTTCTTTGTTTATCTTTGTTAAACTTCACCCTGTAGGATTTACCAAATACACAAGGTTCATAAAACTCCAACTTCTCGACTTTGTCACCACCTAACAGGTTCTGTTTCCCCAGTTCGACCAGGCCTCTCTCGCTGACATGGCCCAATCTCATGTGCCATAATTTTGACTTAGACAATAGTTTCGTGGATGCAACAGTTGTCGAACCACTTACAACTTCAGCCTCAAGAGTATACAAGCCTTATTTCTTCTCGCCTCTCAAGACTTCCTTCGACCCCTTCATGACTCTTAGAATAATTTTCTCTCCTTGAAAAACATATCCCTTCTTGTCGAATTCACCAAGAGAAATCAAATTTCTCTTCAAGTCAGGTACATACCTAACTTCAGTCAATAACCTTATTGACTCATCATGGAGCTTGAATCTCACAGATCCAATACCTGTAATTTTACAAGCTTTGTTGTTTCCTAGAAACTCTGATCCACCATCTTGATCACATAATTCCTCGAACAAATATTTGTTTGGAGTCATGTTCCAAGTGCAACTTGAGTCCATAATCCACTCTTTTCTTGAGTCGCCGCTTGAAACCACAAGAACATCAAATGAGTCAAAATCATCTTGAACAATAGTAGCATTGCCATTATCATTACCTCCATGATCTTTCAGGCATTCAGGACACACCTTTCGAATGTGACACTCATTCTTACAATGGTAGCATCAAACACCAGATGCTTCACCACTATAAGACTTCTGCTGACTTTTACCCTTCTTCTTGTCGAACTTACCATCCTTTCGCAAGAATTTCGTCTTAAAGGAAAAACCTTCACCAACCGTCGAAGGTTTATGCTCCTTTTGTTCGTTCAAATCCTTAGAGTACAAGGCAAATTGATCATATTCAAAGGTCAAGGACTATCTTCCATTAAAGAGGGCTTCTTGGAAGTGAGCATATGTTCTGGGAAAAATGCATAACAACAACAACACTTGATCTTCGTCATCGATCTTCACATCAATATTTTCAAGATCAAGAATCAGCTTATTGAACATATCCATTTACTCAGCCAACACTTTGTCTTCACTCATCTTGAATAAATACAAGGCTTGCTTCAGGTAGAGTCGATTCACCAACGATTTGGTCATGTACAAACCTTCAAGTTTCAACCATAACCCTGACGTCGTCGTCTCCTTTGATACTTGTCGAAGAACTTTATTACCAAGGCTCAACAATATTGCACTGTGTGTTTTCTCAATCA
Organism: Lathyrus aphaca; assembly: GCA_963966055.1. NCBI lineage: Eukaryota > Viridiplantae > Streptophyta > Magnoliopsida > Fabales > Fabaceae > Lathyrus > Lathyrus aphaca. The sequence continues at coordinate 504,322,031 of OZ014523.1, forward strand.
TGGTCGTCTTTTCAGCTTCCGTCAACGCAACATTCATGGTCGTCTCTTTCTTACATGCTTCCAAACAACCCTGCTGAACAAGTAGGGCTTTCATCTTCAAGCGCCACAGACCGAAATTGTTCACTCCGGTGAATTTTTCAATCTCATACTTTGTTGATGGGCATCTTCTCCATGCTCACTGCACCAATTTGTTGTGAATTAGATACCTTAGAAATAAAGTATAATATGCTTCTCAAGAAACCCACAAGGGTTAGGGTTTAGGGTTACCAAAGATAACAACAAGGATTGCTTATAAACTGATATTCTTTCCTTTCTCTTAACACAAGATTACAAGTATACAAGAATAACAAAATAACCTCTCTCACTTTTGAATTAGGGTTTTATCTTCCTATTTTCCCTTATTCAAATATGAGAGACTAGTATGCTATTCATAATAAAACTAACATACTAACCTAATGGGCTTTTTAACAATTACCCATTACAAACTAACTTAGCGTACAAGCTAACTTAAACAATTGGATCCATAACACAAGGCCCAATTAAACAATAACATGTGAGAAGACTTCGACGACATGTTATTCGTACTAGGGTTTGTTTCGATATTCCACACTTAAGTTTAAGGTTTGGTTTTAATGTCTTGAAAAGTTGCACTTGGTAAATGTTTTAGGATAGCGTTTATATTTTGAATTGAACTAGATACATGTTGTTGAGTTTGCTTACAACAATTCTTTCGCACACAAAGTGAATGTTTAATTTAATGTGTTTGGTTCTAACATGGAATATAGTATTATCTTATAGTATGACTACTCTTAAATTATCACACCACATATTTGGAGAGAGATTGTTGATGTGTAGTTCGGACAAAAAATGACTTGAATCATAAAACTTCAGATGCAGTGTGTTAGAGCTTGATATTATGCATTTGTTCTTGATTTGACCATTAGTGCTTTCTTATTTGAGTTCCAAGAAACTACATTAGGAACAAAGTAAACACGTGAATCAAATGTTGATATTCTATCATTGGGATAACTTGCCCAATCAAAATCATTGTAAGCTCTTAGAGAGAATTTTTTAAGTGGATTTGTATGAGAAAGAAGTAGACTATGTATTGCGGTGCCACATAAGTATCTTAGAATTATTTTGACTACACTACAATGACTACCAAGTTGATTGGCCATAAATTAACAAGAGTTATTGAAACATCAAGCAATATCAGGTCATGTTAGTGTGACATATTGTAGAGCTTCAATTGTTGACCTATACAAGGATGGATTTTGCATTGTGACAACTCTATGCTTGTTCAATTTGTAGTGGTTGAACATAGGAGTCGTAAGACCATTGGCAACAATCATGTTGACTTTGAATAATATATATTTGATATAATTTGTTTGCGTTAGGAAGAAAGATCCATTTCACTAATTGTGTACCTTAATACCAAGAAAACACTTAGGTGTTTTAAACTTTTTCAATGCAAACTAGTCATAAATCAATTTGGAAGATGTACCATTAAATAAAATATAATCAACATAAACCAAGACATATAATGTCATACCTTGTTGTTTGTAGACCAAAAGTGAATGATCACATTTTCTAGAGGAGAAATCAAACTCAATTAGAGCTTGATGTAATTTCTCATACATTGGCTTGGGGTTTTCTTGATTCCATAGAGAGGTATTAGGAGATTGAATGTGTTAAAGTGTGTTTGTGTTTTTGTATGTGTGTATGTGCATGTGCGTATGTGTCTGTGTGTGAGAGATGATGACATAGAGAGGTATTAGGATATTGAATGTGTTAAAGTGTGTGTGTGTGTGTGTATGTGCATATGTGTGTATGGGTGTGTGTATGTGCATGTGTGTATATGTGCATGTGTTTTGACCTTATCTTCCTAAGATGATTCATTTGTGATATTTTCTAGCGCTTCCTAAGCCGCCACTTCTACCTTTACATATCCTTGTGCATGATTATGATTTTCCCGAGATTCCTCATCTGGACTGAAATTTCCAACCCATTCTTCAACATGAAGACGGTGCCTTGCTTCCTAATTCACTAAATTTGTTTCATCAATATCTTTATCATTTATCAATTTTTTATCTATCTTTTCATCCTCAATTATTAGCGCTCTAACCATGCATATACAAATCGTAAACAAAATCTCCAATCCATCTTGTTTCAAGATTATTCAAGGTTTTCTTTGGTGTTTAGAAGTACTTTGAGGAAGAATACAAGAGGTTGGAAGTGTTCTTGCAAGCATTTATACCAAACTCCATTAAAGGTGAGTAAGCTTTCCCAAGTTTTAAATTATGTAGTAGCATGCTGTTAGGATGATGTATGAAGTTGGCAATGAAGTCCTATGGTGATATAGTTACTGTTTGTTAGATGTATGTGTTAATTTAGGGAGTTTCATGTTTTGGATCTTAGAACTTAGATGGTTCAGTTAGCACTATAGAGGAAGATTTAATGAAAACTAAGCTTACATTTGAAATCTATGGAAAAAATCGTGCAAGATAGCCTCTTTTATTTTCATTTTTTATGGAGTTTTGTACCAGCTCCGACAAGGTGCACCAGAGAAGATGATCGGAGGGTGCAATTCGGTGACAGAAGCCCTAGATCAAGCCTTAGTCAGCGCATGCGTGGCTCCTTCTGATTTGCTCATGCTAAACCATGCTGACCAATCATGATCGTCCAATGCATTAAAAATCCACCATCCTCATCACGTGCTCTCATTTCATAATGTAATTATGAATTTTTGATCTTATACATGCATGCATATGATTAATGCCTTGTTCCTGGATCTTGCATGCGTTTAATGTGGTTACTTTTTTACTCTCTTGATCTGATGGATAGGATTCAGTCAATTTTGTTGACTAGGAACATGTTATGAACCTTCAATCCATAAGCGTGTTGGGCTGAGTTTTAAATTGTTATTGACACCCCCTTTTTTAGGCCTAGGGCATTTTTAACGCTGAATTTGCTAATGTTGCACCTTCATGCCTTTTTTCCATTAAATTTCATTTTTTTTCTTATTCCTTTGAGGTTTTTGATTTTTAAAATTGGTTTTTGACTTCTTAAAATCATGGAAAAATTCAGAGAGGATAAAAAAGGCCTTAATAAAATTTTAGTGAATTTTATTTTGATTTTTCATTTATTTTTATATTTTTCATAGAATTTTCTTTGTGATTGATTCATATGTGTATATTTCATGTTATAAGCATCAAAAATAATTTCTTTCACATAGTTCCACATTTATTTTTTCATGAAAATTGATATATGCCTCTTGCAAACTTTGAATTGTTTGATATAATTTTTAGGTATTTTTAGGCCATTTCCTTATGCTTATTTGAAGTAATATTATGAGTGACCTATAACTTGTGAATTGTGCATTGCCTGAGGCATTTTGAAGATGATAAATGATAATTTTTTATTCCATTTTTTGTATGGAGATCACTACTGATCTTAGCAATTTAGGATTTTAATTTCATAATTTTATGAGCCTTTTTTTCGGTTTTTCATACCACTTGGATTATAGGTCATTTTGTGTGTTTGCTTGGTTTAAGACTTATGTTTTAGGAGGGCATTTATGCCCCTTGTTTGGATTATTTTAGGTCCATTTTCAAAAGTCTTTTATAGGTAATTTAGGGGTTCATAATGTGGTATTATAGATCATTTACATTTGAGTTTTTTTAGCTTATGTTCATCTTAACTTGTTTTGTGAATATTGTGCACTTAATTTCTTACTTGTGACCTAAGTTTCATAACCATTTTACATAGAAATTGAATGATACTTCCATTTATCATATGCTACTTCCATTTGACTTGCACTTCTCAAATTTACATGTTCTTTAACTTTGGTTTACTTGTGCAAGCTTGTTTGGTCTCTTAGAAGTAAAGTTAGGGTTTAACTTGTAATTGTTTACTTGTTCTTCAAGCAATAGTTCATAGTTATTTCATAAGTTGTTTACTTGACATGTATTTGACTTTAATATGTTCTCTCTGTCTTGAATACAACTTAGGTTGTTCATGTTTGACTACTTTTACTCATTTGACATGCTAGAAGTAAGATGTTCTTAATGCATCTTCATTTGACATTTGTGCACCTAGTTTGCATCTTATCTTGTGTGATTATCATGATGGTTCAACATGAATTGTAAATATCACTTGTCTACTGACCTAGACTCATTTCATTGATGTTTTCACTTCTAATGTTCATCTCTTGCTTGCTTGGTAAGTCTTTAGTTTTTAGGAACTAGTTTTGGTTTGAATTGTCTTGTTTGATCTTAAGGACTTAAACTTGTTTTGCATTAACCATTTTAAGATGTTATTGGGATATTTTGTACACTTCTAATATGAACTCAATTCTGACTTTGGTTTATTTTTATGTCTCATGTCTATACATGTAGCTTCTAGGTGTTTTCTTTTGTTAGTTTGCATATAACTTCTAAGTAGACTAGTCTTGTAGAATGCTTGTGATTGACTTGTGATTTCATAACTTCTAAGTAGACTAGTCTTGTATTATTCTTGTACATAATCATTAGACTTAGGTTTTCATGTTGTAGTGTGCACACTTCCTTGTTATTACTAATGTCTTTGGTTCACATGTGCAAGGTGCATATAGGAGGCATTCTAAAGATGATTTGATAATCTCATTTTGTAAATAAATAGCTTATTTCTAACATGATTTGGTATTAGTTTATAGGTTCTTTCATAACTTGCTTGCGTTGCGCTTTCGTTGCTTTGCTACAGATTTATATCTGTTTGGCAGGACCTCTTATTTATTTACATCCCTTTAACGCTTTCAAATTCCATGAGAAGTAGGGTTGTATGGAAAGTCCTCAAGTGAGACTCTGATTGTGCTTGTTTACATTTGTGCCTAAGACCTTTGAGAGGCATCCCATTCCCATATCCCCCGTAAGACCTCCAAGAAGGAAATTCACAAAAGGTAGGGTTCGCAATTGTCCCCTGTTATTCTAGTCAAGTCATTCGTAGCTCTCATTACATGATTGAAACTTTGAACATCACATGCTCTTGTTATCGAGTCAGTCAAGTGGAAGGAAGGTCTACAATCGACCCCCACTCATCATCTCAGCTCACATCGGCCAATGTTGACGCTTATGTGATCTCATCCACATCACTCTTTTTTCTTCTTCTTCTTCTTCTACTTTGATATACGATATCATTGTTTGTTTGTTTTAGATTTTGCTTCCTTATTAGGATACCTATCCTAACTTACCCAATTTAGATAGGTTAGAAAATGTAACACCCATATAATATATATCTAGAATAATATCATACAGTGTTAATTTTTGGTACTGACACCATCATAAGTGCCTAATAGCATAATTCACATTCTTGACCAACTATAAAAATTCTATACAACAATGGTGCAAGACATGGAAATCGTACTAAAATCAAAATGCTAAGATCAGTAAAATATCCAATATTGTACAAAGATACAGAAATACACAGCGGAAGACTAATTCTATGCTTCACTTGAAACATACCAAGCCAAGCTCCACTTGTAAAACAAACCTGCAAAGGAAACCTTAAAAGCAACAACAATAGTGGGATGAGATAACAACATCTCAGTGGGTTCCCTATCTTAGAGTTCTCTCGGTTTTAAGGGTTCTATCAAACCTAACTCAAGTCCTTACATTACCTCTCAAAAGGATCCGGTACAAGATGGAACAAACGGTCCATACAAATCTCACGCCACAAAACAAGTGAAACATCTACCTCAGGCCTTTACGAATGCTTCATGTGGAACTAAAGACAACCCACCTCAAGAATTACTCAAGACCTTACGGAGGACTCAATATCACACTCACTCAAGTGTTTACGGATGCTTCCCGTGGGACTCAGGATAACCCACCTCAAGACTTACTCAAGACTTCAACGCATAACCCAGTGTAGTACTCACCTCAAGCCTTTACGGATGCTTCCCGTAGGACTCAAAGCAACCCACCTCAAGACTTACTCAAGACCTTACGGAGGATCTAGTAACATACGCACCTCAAGTCTTTACGAATGCTTCTCGTGGGACTCAGAATAACTCACCTCAAGACTTACTCAAGACTTTACGGAGGTTCCAATGTAATACATACCTCAAGTCTTTACGGATGCTTCTCGTGGGACTAAAGATAACCCACCTCAAGACTTACTCAAGACCTTAAGGAGGATCTAGTGTATTACACAGATCAACTACTATCCCCGTCTCACTATGCGGTACCTCAAGCCTTTACAGATGCTTCGCGTGGGACTCAGGATAACCCACCTCAAAACATACTCAAGACTTTTATGGAGGACCTTGTGTCATACAAACCTCTAGTCCTTACGGATGCTTCTCGTGGGACTAAAGATAACCCATCTCAAGACTTACACAAGACTATTCCGGAGGCCTAGTGTATAGCACGCTAACGGTTCGCAATAACCTAGGTAAAACTAGGCATCTCACAACTCACACCATCTAACAATTTATAGTCACTCTACTAGGCCACACTATTGGTTTATGGTAAGCTTTCCTCACTCTTCTCCATTCTTGATGCTTTTAATTATATAGTTCTCAATTACATAATTCTAACATTTTAGTCTAGTTATCACCATTAAACAATTCTCACAATAATCTCATGTATCTACTCTCAATTAATCCTCATGATTAGGCATACCTTTCACAATAGATTACTACCCCAATTCCTTAATTTTACAAAATTACGGTTAATTGGAAAAGTCGGGTAAACGTAATATCTTTTAGCATCATCAATTAGTAAATATTCTCAGCTTCGAATCGATATGCGGAACACAAAAACCGGATACCCAGATCATAAGTTACGTGAGAAAACACAAAACAAAACTCCCAGGTCTCGCCGAGCGAGGGACCTACTCGCTGAGCGAGGAAACTTCTGGATCTGCTCGCTGAGCAAGCTCTGCGAACACAACAGAAAAGCAGTAATGAACAACCAAAGCCCAAGGTTCCAAAACTCCTCTAAACATCATCAAACATGATTATTGACATATATTGACTATCATACTTTGATTTTATCGGGTTTTAACCGTTTAATCTACCAATTTCTAAGATTTTCTTCAAAAAACCTAAAACTCATAAACTTTAAAACTCAACCAAAACTTTAAAGAAAAGTTTATAACTATGAACCCACCTTGCAAACGACGAGGAGGTTGGTGGAGATGAAGATTCGATGAAGAAATAATGATGATTCTTGATCTTGAAGCTTCTAGGTTTATCCTCTCCTTTTCCTTATCTTCCTTTTCGTTTCCTTTCTTTTCTTTTCCCTTACCAACTTTCTCTCTCTCTCTCTCTCTCTCTCTCTCTCTCTCTCTCTCTCTTTTCCTTTTATAACACATAACTTGTCTTTCTTTCTTTCTTTTAAAAACCAAACAATGTATATTATACCAATATACAATAGTTAGTATTCTAATGGATCCAATTTGAGAATATCCAGAAAAATATCTCTAAGTCAGATAATACTAATTTATCCTAATTAATATTATACAGGGCATTTAATTAAAATACGGGGTATTACATCCTCCCCTCCTTGAACTGAAATTCGTCCTCGAATTTCCTTTACTCATCCTCAACGACAGTTTACAACATTGTCTCAGATCCATACTTATCCTTAATTCTGTTACATATCCTGACATACTCAATTTCCAATTTGACTTTGCGGCTCAAAATCCTCGTTTCATAACAAATCAAATCTCACATCCTTACCCATACGCTCGTTTCCAACATTGGGTTAATTCCCAACTTGCCATTCCGCAATTTATCTGTTGCTTCATACTTAATCACTCAGTATCATCTTTCCGTCGAAGAAACATATCATGCTAAAACCTTCCATTGGTTCGCAACACAAGACATAACACTCCGGCTTGATTCCGCAACACACCGCACTCGACAAGGTTTCATAAGGTATCTTGGAGAGATCTTATTTCATACAATTTCTCAACAAAAGCTTCTATTAAGATCCTCCAATCACTAACACCATATCAAAAGTTGTCAAACGACTTCATCACCTATTTCACTTGATCTTATATTAAAACTATAACCATTTACAACGGACACTTCATTCCTTTGGTATCTTGCCACAGATAACCCACTTAGAATAAGATCCTCTTACTTCGACATTTATAATTAAATCTCTTCAAATTCTCATACAATACCAAGTAGATGTAAGTCTACTGAGAATATGCTTATTCATCGGAGTTTCCACCAACCAATAGAATAAGAACTTGCAAACATGCAACGATAGAACAATTCACGTATCGACTACACAATAATGACAACGGACCAAATTTCTCCAACGACAAAGATACAGGGTTGTAATGCTGCAGTCACAACCGATACAATTCCAATTCCATTCTAAACTCGAAATAATTTATCCAATTAAGCTCAACTAATATGACCATGGTTACTACGCTCCTTATCAATTTCTACAACACTTCCATCCACTCGAGATTTTTGTTGACACAAGGGCTCCATCAATAATAACGCAGTAACGCCACAGAACTTACAATAACCAGTGAGTCACCAATACCAAACTCAAATCATCCTTAGTACACTTGCGGGTTTCCATAACACTTGCCTTTTGCATAAAATATTCTACTTACTCACCCTTTTAGGATTATGAAAAACTTATCATTCAAATTCACTTCTCTCAAGGGTCTTGTTCCTTAAACGATTCAATTTACATGCTTAACTTCGGGACATTCATCTCTTACTTTTATCGGAAAGGGTAAGCTAAAAATTCTTATCTCTGAATAAGGTTTAACTGCACACTACCGATATCACTCTTACGGGTTCCATAACTTGATGTTAAGATTTGACAATACTAGAATTGACCAATTGCTCATCCCTTATCCATACAATAATTCAATTACCAAAACATTTCCATAAAGACCAACATTTCACGAATCTCTTATGACTTCTCAATTTAGGTCCTTAGTAGTCGCAATGACAACACACCAAAAATTCAAATCATTCACTATTTACCAATCATGTTCAAAATAAAATTCAACACTTTAACCTCTAATACTTCGATCGGAAGCCAAAACGGACTTATAGTTCATAAAGTACAATTTTCTAAAGTCCTCCACAAAAGTCATGGATCAATCGTTTGCCTACCCGAGGCTAACAGTCGAGCACAACTAAACTTGTTCCTTTTGTCAAAAAATAATCCAACTCAAAATTACAAATCCATTCCACGCTAACTTGCTATATGACTCTCACTTGCGGTTTCTAAACAGGTGCAACAATCGTCCACCATCCACAACTCAAGATAACACAGAGCGGGCACACATGCAGATCACAACTCCAACAAGCGACGAAGTAGAACTACCATTCTGTTACGGTCACAACATGAATGCTCAACGGAATGGCTCGATTCTACTCGTACGATGATGTTATCAAAAGGGTTTTAGTTGCAAGCTAACACTTGATTCATCCATAAGCAAAACCAACACATAATCCTTAACGGGTAAAACAAAATGATGAACATCTCATCTCTAGTATACAACGTTTTCCTCTCTCTCTCTCTCTCTCTCTCTCTCTCTAATTCCTTGCAAGAATTAGTATCAATAACAACATTCTTAATCTCACCAGGGGCATAATCCAAATACTTCGATTATTCCCAAACACAGGAGTTTCCCATACACCCGAAGACTGAGGTGAAGCATTCCCCTGAAAAGCCTTGTTGTCTCTGCCTACACATTAATTGGGGTTCCTTTACCCTCTACTGATCAACACATAGAAAGTCTCCACAACTTCCCATCGGTACCAAGAACGCTTCATTCGGACACCCAAGTCCAAATGTATGCATATTAGAAAAATCCAAAACTCAACAATGATAACCGGTCACTACCAGGAGGTTAACCGATTACTCGGTGCAATCCTGGACTTCCAGTAGCTAAAGGAGGCTTAGAACACCATTTTGTAACCAGACATTACCCAGAGGGAAATCTGATTACTTCAAACACGGAGCACGATTTTCGGTTCTCATTATTACCTAAACCTCCCAAACTTATTCCAATCACATCCAAAAGATACAACCATACCAACCGACGATCCCACACAATAGTACTCATACCACCAGAGTCCTAATGAGCGAATCATCATTTCTTACACTTCCTTAACTTTAGTCTCAACAATAGAAATTGAACTTAAATTAGAAATAGAAACTTGGAAAATGAATAGAAGTTAAAATTAAATTGAAATTAAATTAGAACTAGAAAAAACAAAAAAATTAGAAATTGAACTTAAGTTAGAACTAGAAACTTGGAAAATGAATAGAAGTTAAAATTAAATTTAGAAACAAAAACTTAGAAATGAACTGAAAGCATGAAACTTATTTTTTTTTTGCAATTAGACTAACAAATAAAAAAATGGAAAACCCTAGTCGTACGATTCAAAAGGACCAAACTTCTGAAAACAGTTGTGAATCCAAAATGCTCTAAAATGCACCTAGTATGTAAATGATGAGATGAATGCATAATATGAAAAGTTAGGGGTAAATTTTGGGATGTGACAACTTTATTAAAAGACAACACACCAAGCTTCATGTCTTTCTCTTCTCATCTCATACTCCTTTGTGGATGCATTGAGTTGTCACCACCGTTCTACCACAAACAGGCAACGCCCAAGCCTCGATTCAACGAGAAAGAGGAAATCTAAATATACAAAAAACAAACTAATTGCAACCCATAGTGATCCGAACTACGGTGCTCTGATTCTCATTCTAGATGAGATACGTAGGCATAAGCCCGACGCCTAGCGAGTACAATTATCACATGTCCATAATCCTCACTCACAATTCCCATAATCCTTGTTCCATGTAGAACTACGTCGACTCTGATGGACGTGATGTACTCTCGAGTCAAATCCTCTCTCTCATTCATGGTTTTATGGTATCTCACTTACATTTCATACTCGGTTGGATCATTATACAAATTACAACATCAAAGATATTCTCGAAGCTTGTTAATCGCAGTTCACACTATACGCCATGAGCCTTAAACGATAGGGAAGTAGTAGGTTAGAGAAATCATACCCCATTATTATTACTATAGGTATGGACCGAATGATCTAGTGCCCAAGTATTCACCCTGATCCATATACTTTAATTCATGTCTGAGCGACGATCGACAAGGTCTCCTTCACACAACATTTCAATGATCAACGTCAACAAGACTCAAGACTCAAGCTCAAGTTTGCAATCACCAATAACCTTTTTGGTTCTCATTTCTTTTTGAATCTCTCTCTGACTTACCTTGTTAGTCTCATTTCTTTGGTAAGCCCTCGCCATGTTAGTCTCATGATTTGGAAAATCACTTATTCCTTTCAAGTTTGTCTTGTTAGTCTCATGCTGAGACATACGCTTTCTCTTACCTTATTAGTCTCATTTATTTGGTAAGATTTTTCCATGTTAGTATCATTGCTTTGGCGCATTGTCAATTTCTTGCCATTTTTATCTCATTTCTTTGGCAATCCCCATCTCTCATGTTTGTCATGTTAGTCTCATGCTTTGGAACTCATTACCTTCTTTTCCTTTTAGGTCTATCTTATTAGTTCCCAACTTAGATAAACCTTTCCTTAATCAACAACTCTTCTCCATTCAAGAAAATTATTTCTTCCTTTCAAGTTTGTCTTGTTAGTCTCATGATGAGACAAACGCTCTCTTTTTTTCCATGTTAGTCTCATGTTTTGGCAAATAATCTATTACTTTCAAGTCTACCTTTTTAGTCTCATGTTTAGATTGACCTTTCATCATTTTACAGCTGCTTTGTAACTCAAGCTCATTTTCTATATTTCGTCCCAAGAACTATGGAGCTCTGACTTCCTCATTGCACTATGAGGGTACATAGGCACGTGGGTCTCAATCCTCCGCGAGCATTTTATCTATTTCCCTTTTTTTCCTTTTTGCAAGTAACCTTTAGAGATAACACCCATCCAAGCAAAGACAAGAAAAACGATTCTCGTCGAGTACGACGGATGTGAGGGGTTCTAATACCTTCCTCTCACATAACCGACTCCCTTACATGTTTATCTTTCCCTTGGAATTTATCGATATTTTCCCTTTCCTTTTGGAATAAACAAAATTAGGTGGAGACTCTATTGTATCGTCGAGCGTGCGATGCACTTGGGTATATTCCCGCAAGTTTCAATGTTAATGTAACTTCTAATATATACATTATTTCATCAACTCCCACAACTGATGTGGGATTAAGTTGCATGACATTATGCTGCATGATATGCAACCACCTTCATCACACAATCTTCATCACCACACATACTTGTTCTTCATCACACGATCTCCATCACCATGCATGCTTGTTCTTAATCACACGATCTCCATCACCATACATGCTTGTTCTTCATCACACAATCTGTAACCACATTCATTCTTCCTTATTGACACACAACAATGTCTCTTGCATTGACCATCTATGAAATTAACAAAAACAACAGAAGCTTGCAAATAATGTTTAACATTGTTCATCAACAACATTAACAAATAACAGTGTTCATCAACAACAACAAAACAGAAAATTTAGTCATAAAAAAGACAACATTAAACATTAAATTCATTAAAGATGTCCCAATAAAAAAAATATTAAAGAACGACAATAAAACAAAAAAAACAAACAAAATTCCTAATCATCAAAACACTAGGCCCCTCCTGACAAGAAGTTGTCTCAGTCGTATGGAGCTTCATTATCATCCGATGAATTGAAGCAAACTCTCCTGCTCTCTTTCCTTCTTGCTCTTCTTCTCCTCCTCTTTCTCATATTTCTTCTTCTTTGAGAAGCAGCCTCCACTCCATGCAAAACATGATAAACTCCTTGCTCAACTTGTTGTGCCGCCACACCTTGAACAACTGTTTTTTATTGAACAACTGCTTGCACCCCTTGATGAACTATTTGTTCATGAACCACTTGTTCCTAAACCGCCTTCACATTCACCACTTGCTGAACACCTATACCCTCATTTTGAATACATGCAACATTTTGGTTCTGGTCCATTATGAACACACATAAGTATGAGAATTGTTTGTTTTGGGTTGGTAAAAAAAGAATGAATAAACTTGTATTTATAATGCATCTCTTCCACTTCATGTCCCACGTTTTCTCTTGGAAGTGTAACATTTTGGATAGTGGAAAGGTTATCTTTAATGCCAAACAATTTATCTTGAAAAAATAGGCGTTTCTAATGCTATAACATCATTACTTTGGAAGAGGAACCAATGGGTGAGGAAACATGTGATTTGTCACATCCATGATGCATGAACATAGAAGAAGAAGAAGTGAACAGAAGAAGTGAATAAACATTATGTAGCAGAAGCATTAGAAATCACATGCCATGATTTTATGTAGTAGCTATTCTAGCAAGTCTCACATCGACCACTGGATAATAAATAAGAGTGTATATATAATGATGCATCACACTTTAGTTCAAAACGTGAAGAATGAATGGAATGGATGGAAGTGTTGCTGGGCTTGGAGAGGAAAGGTATAATAAACCCAATTAAATTTTATTCATTGGAATAAAAAATTCCCATGTGGCAAATAGAGAATAAAAAAATCCAAATGGCACCAGCTTAATGACATGGTCCATAATAAAATAAAAAATAAAAAAATTGTAAACATAATCCAGCTAGACTGTCAGCTCAAATCAAAATGGAATTTGGGTTACCCAAGGGGTATTTTGATGGAATATGCGCAATACATGATCTCTTTTTTAAAAAAAACTTACAGGGGGTAAACCAAATCTCGCTAACATTACATAGGGTTTCATATATTTAACCCAATGATAATTTATAGATATTACACCATTTTTGCCAAAGTTTTTCCTGGTTATATCCTAATCTATATTAGCAAATGCATTAGAATTTGATAATTTTTGGCAAAACTTATCTAGCTATGCTTGTTGCATATATTAGAGGGATTTAATATCATATGTATGAGTTGATTCCACTTTTCCGTAATTAATCATTATGAATGGATACTATTCAGGAAATACTTGAAGAATTGCATTAACTTGGTCCCTTTTAGAAATAGGATCACCAATTGCAAGTAATCATATATGGCTCTAATTCATAAAACATATTTAGAAATCAATCAATTTCCTTTCTTTGTAATATTTAACTCTGACCTTAGTTAATGATTTTTTTCTTTCATTAGTGAACGAAAGTGATTGCGCACTTTGTCCCATATTTTATGGGCATGCTAGAAAGATATGACTAGAGGAAGAAAAACTTCAGAAAATATGGATAGAAGCAAAGTGAGTAGAGCTTAGTCTTGAACTATCCAAATCTCATAATCCTCGGAGACGAAGTTGGCAAGTTGATCATTATCAGCTTTTAACATAATGAAAATGTAAGGATTAACTACCATTTTGTGCAGCTTTTGAGTTAAGATTACACCTTCAACATCTTGATGTTTAAGTAGAAAGATTTTTTCTTGGACCTTGATTGACAACACCTTGGTGTGAAGGTGTTTGATAATGTTGAATTTTAAATCTTAGGGATATGCATATTATGCCAGCCACTAGATATGCATATTATACCTTAGGGATATGCATATTATGCCAGCCACTAGAGGGCAACAAGGTGACGTGCTAGGGTCACTTCTCTTTGGCCTTGTGTTACACCCACTTATTCATTATATAAATGACAACTATAAGCTTTTCCTTCATACTTGGTTCTTTGTTGATGGGATCATTATAAGGGATTCAAAGGAGGTGGCTAAGCCATTGGCATCATTTAGGAGACCAATCCAAGATTAGGTCTCGAATTGAATATTCATTAAACTAACATCTTTTGGCCTTCATGTGATGATAGTAAGCTTCGTAGGTGTAATACCCAAAAATTTGCCTTCATACCTTATCTGGCTTGTAGTTCACATTCATCTGCATCCCCATTAGGCCATTAACACATCTCGCATTCATACATCTGCATGATCTCGTAAGGCACGAGATTGAGGTAGCGATTAAGGTATCATGGAAACCTGATACTAGGGCTTTATGTTGGGTTAAAGACCTCTACGAGCAAAATTCATTGTGGAACTAGATTTCTTAGTTAATGAACAGTGTGGAACTTTCCTTCCAATTCATGTTATTCAAGTGTCTTCAAGAGTGCTTAGTGTTTTGGGCTTTCATAACTTTTGTTTACACTCATGTGGTTATAGTTGGTTTGAACCATATCTTTAGACCGTCCATCAAATTTCTTTTTCGAGAAGTTTGTTTGAGCCATCACCAAATATTACCTCCTTAATGCTCAGATCATTCATTGCATTGGAGACACCTTTAAGACATTTCATGTTAAACTCAAAGACGATTTGTAACATGGACCAAGTCGTGTGGTGAAAGTTTGTGTCAAGAAATTTGCAATTCATTATCGAAATTAGTTGCAAGGTGACTAATTTTAAAGAGTTATTTCAAGTCCATGGTGGGCCATTTTCAAATATAATGTCAAGTTGACTTCAAAAGAAGCTATTTCTTTTGAGTTATTCTTGGGAAATAATATGAAGAATGAAACATCTCAAGGCTTGGTTGATAATTGATTATTCTAAAAACTCCATAATAGATAATAAATCTATAACGGAAGAAAAAAAACTTCATCCGTGAGGGGCAGAAGGAGAAAACGAGAAACGATTCATATCGGTAGAATGACCAAGGAGATTCTAGTTACAAAATATCAAAATTACAACATATTTTTTCTTAAAAAAGAGAAAATAATTACAAGGAGGAAATCCAGAATTCAATTAGGGAAATAATCTTGATTCATATAACAGATTATAACTGATTACAACAGGATGAGTTGAGAAAAGGAAAAATCTTCGATTCCAAGAAAATCTCTCTGCACTCTTCCTTCCGAAACCTGAATCATATCTTCAATCAGTTTCCTTCATTAAAATCAGAAGTCACTCCCAAAATCTGTCTTCATCCATATCAATGCTCCTGCAGCATTCTCCAATCCTTCTTCAACCCTCACTCTCATCAATCCTTAACCCTGTTACAAAAAAAATCCAACTCAGTTACACACTCACAAATTAACAAACCACAACATAACAAACTACCTTCTCTTCTAACCGCCCTAACAACCTCTAACAGAGAAAATTGAGTTTATAAGAAATTCAGTGTAAAAGTTGATAACAGAAGAAACAAAATGAAAAAATTCCCTAACTAATCTATATCAGAAAATTCAGAACTCCAAAAAAATGGTTACAAAGAAAATAACAAACCTCTAACCGAATTTCATCTGGAATCTTCATCCTACCAACCGATCTTATTCTATAAAACCGATCCATGGCTCCAATTGCAGGCTCTCTCTTCAATCTCTGCTCTTTACACCAACTCTCAGAACCATAACAACTTCTTGCATCTTCAACCATCAACAAAAACCACAGCTTCAAACTTTCCTCTCACTATCATCGTCATCGCCAAAGATCTCTAACAAACTCCATCACTCTTATGAAATCATCACCTTTAACAAATTCAGAACCTTCTGCAACGATCAATCTTCACACAACTCAATCCACCTCCTTATCAACCTTCACACATCACCTTCAATTATGATGAATCTTCATTAGCATTTCTTTCATTCAATCTTCAACATCAGCACTCCGCAACACGAAATCATGGTTCAGAACAGATAACAACGCGTCATCACATCATCATTGCGCTTCATCCTCTTCAGCAACAACCTGTAACAAATTCAAGAACGTCACCAGCCACAACAACGTCGATTCACCGGATTGATTCAGTCACATCGCAAAACAGTTTCGGATCGTAATGAACAACAAGAAGGAGTTTGCAATTCAAGAAAGAGAGGTGAAGGAATATAGGTTCAATGTTACTCAAGAACACACAATACTGAGTCAAAATGTTTACCTGAAGCATCGTGTATCATCGCCACCGCCCTCCATCAAGCGGAACCCTCAATCGCTCAAAAGCACCATTCATATTTCTGCATTTCCAGGTGCGAATCTGAACACTCTTTAGACGTAGCTTCTTGTTGCTTAATTGATGTTTCTTTTTTCTAGGGCGCGATTGTGTTGTTGTGTTTTCTTGTTTGTTTTCTGAGATTTTGTTTCGGATCGAAGGAGGGACTAGGTTATAGTTGTGTATAGATCATAAAACATGGAGGAAGTTGCTACAAAATCTAGGGTGGCGTTTTGTCATCGTCCCCGAAGAGTTTGTGACCGGAGGTGTTGGATTAAGTTCAGAAGAGTAGGAAGGAGGCGTCAGAGGTTTCACATTTGGGAAAGAAGAGGTTGATGACGGCGGAAGAAATAAGAGGATGGCGGAGGAGATAGAGATAGGTGTTGACGGCGGTGGAGAAATGAAGAAGAGACTTAGGGTTTTTTTAGTATGTTCTTCGACCCCTTTGTGTTTTGCGTTCGTTTATAATTTTAATCATAAGGAAAAAATAATTTAATGAAAAGATAAAGAACAAGTTAATGAGAATTAAGGATAATCAATGCAATTAATCCACATTAAGAGGAGTAAGTGTACCGTTAGGGATTCCAAGAGATAAGATGAAAATCCCGGGAGCGACAGTAGGGAGGTGTTTCCTTTAAACATTGGGAAGCCGATGTTGGGGATGAAGTTGCTTGGAGGGGCTGTTAGTTGAGATGAAGGCTTTATCGAAGGGTTGTCCATGAAGAAAGTAGCCATGGCTGTTTATGTAACACCCTATGTTATTTAAATTATTTGCTTAAATGAATTTATGTTTTATTTATTTAATTAAATTAATTTTATATGAATTGGATTGATTATTTGGTGTCTTGGCATGTTTGTGTTATGTTGGGATTGGTAGAAAAATGTTAGTTATTTATTTAAATAATTAGATAATTAAATAATATTAAATTAAATAGAAAATAAAGGTTGTCGGTGGAAAATAGAAACTATGAAGAAAATAAGGTGATTGGTGAAAATCAAAATAAATTGGGGTCAAAGTTTAATTATTAGAATATTGAAATAGGTTTTTAATGAAAAAAAAGGATTAGAAAACCTAAGAGTAATCAATACGTATTCTTTTGGGAAAATAGGCAAAGTGAGGGCAAAGTGAGAACAAGGGTTGGGAGGCATT
This sequence comes from Lathyrus aphaca, assembly GCA_963966055.1. Classification (NCBI taxonomy): domain Eukaryota; kingdom Viridiplantae; phylum Streptophyta; class Magnoliopsida; order Fabales; family Fabaceae; genus Lathyrus; species Lathyrus aphaca. Next base: position 504,340,123 of record OZ014523.1, read on the forward strand.
GTCAAAGCTTAGAGTTGCTGCTGGAAATCCAAGGTAAGGGTGATTAATCTAAATATGGTGTTAATTGCATGGTAGGTAGGGAGAAGTCCTTAATCTCCATTAGGTTTTCCCCTATTTTCTTCCATTGTTGAATATTTGATGATATGGATGAAATTATTGTGATAACATGATGTGATTGTTGCAATTATAATGAAATTTATGTGCTAATTTACCATGAAAAATTAGATGTCTGTGTTCATAAAAGTGGTCTGAGTTTTTCATATGTTTGACATGAATATGATGAATAAAGTTTTAAAAGTCGTGAATTAATTGATGAAATTTCATGTTAATTGATGGGTATTTGATGTTATAATGAATACATGTTAATTATCTACTGTTTATGATTGACTGGAGGGGCTAGGGGTCAAATATCAGAGTTTTGAACTGAACTTCATAGCAGGACAAAAAAATCCGCTCATGCAACCAGATGATGGGCGTCATCTGTGTGACGACCAGGTCATCATGCGCCTTAAGACACTAACGAGTGTTAGCAGTCTAACAAGGAGATTGTCATGGTCTCCAGGAAAGCATGGAGCCTTATTAGTTATATCAGGGGTGAACGTTGAAGGAAGAAGGTGAGGATAGACGTCACCCAGGTGCAGGTTATCCATCATCATGTCAGTGGGTGTATTTTGACACACTAATTGGATTTTTAGTGTTGTTTTGTTGTGCAGTCGATGTATGACTGTTGTTTGGCGTGGTTTGATGAATTTTGGTTGATTAGTTGAATTGTTTGATTAATCTATGATGTTGAATTTTGTTGATGATGAGATAAATATGCTATGAACATATAGTTGATATTGTGGTGAGTATTCCAACTATGGTGATTGCTTTGATGATCTTATTTATAGTTAGATATGAAATTGTAAATTTTTTATTGAGTTGTTGTGTTTGTGAATTATATTTTACATGTATCATATGTTGTCGTTGTTGTAAAAAAGGCGAATCATAATTTCAGATGTTAGAACTAGTGATTTGTCCCTAACTCAGATGAAGGGGCTCGGGGTTCAGATGTTTGGACCTGTTTCATATGAAGAACCTTTGTTGAGTTAGTACCACATGCATGAGTTGATTCATTGTTACATTGCATTACATAAAGGTTGGGCAGATAATTTGTTTTAGGTGTTGTTGATTAATTGTTGTAATGACTTTATATAATTGAAATGTATGACAATTGATATTTTTCCTTAAGTTATATTTTCAATCTTTTGCACCATTACATATTTTGAGCGTATTATCACCCCTTTGTTTTGTTGTGGCGTTCTATACCCCTTCTTGGAGTACAGACAAACAAATAGATGAGTAGTTGTTTTAGAGTTGAAGGATGACATTGAGACTATTATTCCTTTTAAGCATTATGCATTTTAAATTATCGTTGCTATGATTTTTAACATTGTGCAAGTGAACATTATGTTTTATTTTATTATGTGTTATTGTTGCGAGACTAAATATTATAACTCCTGGTTTTCATTTGCTTTGATGTTGAAGGCATATTGACCCGATTGAATTTAATTTTTAAATAAGAGTTATCATTGAACTTATTTAATTGAGTATTTGTTTTTTATGATTAATTTCATTGTAATGAGCCTAAATAAAGGTGAGCATGTGATGACATGTGTTTTGAATTAAATGTTTTATTTTTATTAATGTTATAGAGCAGGTTGAATGCAGAGATAATGTGATATCCTATGTGAAATAGTTGTTTATAATTGATTTATTTCACATAATTTATGTCATACCCTTATTTTTTATCCTAAGATCCCATATCCTTTTCATCTAATTGACATCATTTGCATACACTTTTTATACATCACTACCCCATTGGAAGAAACCAAAGTTTGTTTCTTGTCTTGTACTTATAATGAACTAGGATTTTGAGCCTCATAAGAAGATTCAGGCAAAGGATTAATCAAGAATTGGCATGATCTTCAACTCCTCAAGATCCTCAATCATTCATGGAAGTCAAGAGTTCTTCCATATCAAAAATCAAGCACAATATTGCACAATCTCAAGAGGATCAAGCCTCAAGATCATCAGTATCACTAAATTAGGGGTTTGACTAATTGTGGCTCTAAAAGTGAGATTTTCATCTGGACATGAGCCAATACCTTATGATATGGATCAAGTAGCTCATATACACATTTGAATTCCATTAACAAGTTTAAGATAGTCTCAGGGGATGCATTGATCAAAAATCTGGAAATAGGGTTTCTCTGCACAAGATTCATTTGAGAGCAAAAGTCAAAGGTTGACTTTTTAGCCAAAAATGTTCATCATGACCTATATTTCAAGAAAACATGGCCCATTGTTGCAATTGAACAAATAATAATAAAGAAATCAAGGTTACTTGCAAAAGAGGCAATCTTAAGAAAGTGAAATTTTCACTAAGTTATGAAAAAAAAGTGTTCAAGTACCTAACTTCCAAATACTATAACTTGCAAACCAAGGAACAAGAATTTTTGCTCCAATGCTCAAATGATAGGTCTTGTTACATAATACAAAATTGTCAACTATGGAATATCCAAAAACTTCATAGATTTTATGGATTGATAAAAAAAGTAAGAATTGCACTTTGACACTTGGTGAAATTCTGCCTAGTCATTTTCAGCATGAAACACCAAAATGTAGAGGGATTTTTAACCATGATCCAAAGTGAATTGAAACCAATGGTAGACATCAAAGTTATAGCACATTCTCTCAGCTTTCCAAAAAGTCCAAGAACACCTAAATTCCATTTGAGCAAGAAGTTATAGGCTTCACAAGATGACATAAAACACTGATTTTTCAAGGCAGCCTTGGCACATAACTTGCATCCCACAAGTTTTTGAGCCAATTTTGGACACTTACATCATTGGATTTCAGCGCAATCAAGACTAAAGCAGTGATACACCGCGTAATTTTTAGAACCATGACCAATTTGTCAAAGATCTATCCATAAAACATCATTAAAATCTAACATTTATGTGAGAACTTGAGTTTTGTCATTTGGAATTTATATGAAACATTAAATTGGCAAGAAATGAGTCATAACCATTCAAGATATGTTAAAAAACAATGAGTGACAAACTTGCAAGTTGTGGTTGAGTCAAGATGCTAAGAAAACCAAAGTACCTTAGCATTCAAGAAAGTGCAACATGACAAAATCCATTGGACAATAGCATGTTATCTCATCCAACACTATTCATCCAAAACAAATCAATTTCCCTATAAATAGAGGTCATATATAATCAATTTAAACACGCCAAAAAAATTTCCAATCTTGTTTTCTCACTTTTCCTCTATTTCTCTAAAGTTCCATAATTTAAAACTTGAGAAATCAAATTTATCATTTCAGAGAAATTCCACTCAAACCAATCATCCATACACCTCACATATATCATATAGAAGTGATTCAAACCATTCAAACACTTCTGTAACACCAGGGTCTAAATTCTCCATGTCCACTTGATCACATATATAGTTGGAGTCGAGCTACTCATCTCAGAAAGATTCAGTCCATTCCATGCATCTCAACACATTCCTTGAGGCATAAGGAAGCTATCCAGGGCATCACATTGAATTTGTAACACCTCTATCATAGAATTCGATTTCTTCTTGCATAACTAAGCCTGAACTCTTCAAACTCCATATTGCATGCATCATAAATATCATTTCAAGTTACCAACGTGTTTCTGAATGTTCATAGATCATTTATCCTGAATCAATTATTATTTATCATTCGTGTTTAGGATTTCATGTTAGATTTTGCAAAATTAGGGTTCTTCCTTGTTTCTGCTTAATAACTCATCACACACTAAAAAGAAATGAAATTAATTATTACCATCTTGTTCCTGGTTTAAAAACAAGCAAATTTCATGTTTACATTTTCAAAATTCATTGAGAAACGAAGGAGATAACACGCCTTTTGCAAAATTTCATGTTTACAGCTTTTCTATTTAGTACGATGAATTATCTTCGTAAAATTCATGAATCATGATGTTTATTACGCTCAATGGTTGTATCTTCCGAATTTTGTGGAATACATGGATAGTGGTGGTATAAAACAGGGTCAAAGTAATGCCACATCATTTGTTTATCATTCTTTTCGTTACATAAAGCATTTTTCTTTTAATTATTTTCAAATGAATTTTTTCACACACTTCATTCACATATTTAAATATTTTATTTTACAAAAAAAAAAAATCAAAGAATATTTTTTTGATATATTTTTTGATATATTAAAAAAATAATCTTAAATTATTTTTAAATGTTTTAAAATAATTTTTTTCTTAAACCAAGTTGATTTTCAAATATTCATATGATTAATACATCTTATTGAAAATATTGATCATTGTTCATAACATGATTAATGAATTCATACTTTGTTTAAATTTGGTTTTTCTTTGAAAAAATATCTTTAAAAATGAAACTAGGTTTTTTTTACCCTGATTCAACTTTTCAAACCTCAATTCAAAATCATGGGCCTCTCCATTGAGTGTAAGCCCCAACCTCCTTTGAACATAAATAATCCTTGGGCCTTTGTTGTAGTATAAGTCTCTTAATGTCCATTGAAATAACAGTGCGATCGATGTTTTTATCTGGGCCTCTCCTTGAGTATAATCCCCATATTTTTGTGCATAAACTTTGTTTTAAACAAAAATAATCATCCTTCTTTTCAAAATAAACTGATACTAAGAGGAGCACTATTCTCGGTGAAACTTCTCTTAGACCAATTGAGCCTTTCTTTGAGCTATAAGCCCCAAACTCTTTTTCAAAACTTCAATTCAAAAACTTTTAATCATCCCTTTTTCTCATTCTATCATATTTTCAAAACTTCTATCTTTTTCAAAATCATATTTCTATTCAATTTTCAACTATCAACTATCACATCACACACTTGGGCCTCTAATAGAGTGTAAGACCCAACACATTTCTTTTCAAATTATCAAAATCCTTGGGCCTCTAATAGAGTATAAGACCCGTTACTTGGTTTTCAATCAATGTTTTCAAACTTGTTTTAAACCATATTCTTCAATCTTCTTTGGGCTTCTCCCCGAGTATAGGCCCCAATCATTCTTTCAATCTTTCAATAAGATAATCTTGGGCTTCCATCTGATTAAGACCCAACACTTTCTTTCTTTCAAAACTTTCTTCAATTTCTCACATACACCCAAAAATTTCTTTCTTTAAAACCTTTCTTCAATTTCTCACATACAAATCATACAATCAATTAATCAATTCACTCACTCAACACTTGAGCCTCCATCTGAATAAGACCCAAAACCTTCCAATTTCAATTCATATACCTATCATATCCTTGCTTAGATTAAGTTTATCTTGACACTTTCAACATAGAAATGCTTAGTTTAGACTTAGGAAATATGATGTCTTTCCAATTACAACTTAGAAAAACAACTAGGTTAATAGCAAGAAGTTTCTCCCCAAAGAAAGGATTAGTTCCCGGTGAAACCTTTCTTAAACTTCTTTAGAACTGTTAAAACCTGAGAGGCATTATTCCCGGTGAAACTTCTCTTAAACTCTTTTAATACTTGGATATTCTATTCCAATACCTTCTCTTGTGCTTTGTACAAGGAGACACGGGTTTCCTAGAAGTTCCCATCCTCCTATTGGATTTTTTACAAGGACCCTAAGGCTTCCTAGAAGGGTATGATAGATCTTAGTTATCTTCATCCATCAACATAAATCCTCAGAAGAATAAAAGCCTATAGGACATTCAACCTCTCCAGATTAGAGTCAATATCCTCTCTAAATCCCCAGCTAAGAGCCAACCTCCTCCCGGGCTTCATACAAGGAAACTTGGAAAGTCTCATCCCTAACTTCCACTTGAGCAAACAAGACCATTAGGCTTCTTAAAAGCATAGTAAGTTTATAAGAAAACATCAATCCTAAGGAATTAGAACACAATCACATTCACTCAAGTGTTTCAACTGCATCCTCTAAACCTCATCCATAACTAATTTCTCTTTATGGAAATCCCCTGAGCAGTCAGATGTACACAAGGAACTTTCCCATTGGATCAACCTCCTCTTAGGCTTTATACAAAGGATATTCCCCAATAAGATATTCTCCTCTTAGGCTTCGTATAATACATATCCCAAATAGACAACCTCAATCTTAAGCTTTGTACAAGACACATATAAACTCCTCAGTGAGTCATTTTCAACCCTTTCAACTTCAACCTTGGGCTTTGACCAAGGCACTCAAATCCACTTTCCCCACAGATGAGACACCAAGTCATCTCTATAGGAGGAAATCTCTTCTATACATCACAATTCAATATTAGACATTCAAAACAAATATTTTCCAAGGAAGAGGTGGCATTACTTGGATATTTTAACATCCAAGTTTTAAGCTTCTTACCTTTACTCATGAAGAACGGTGTGGCATTTATTTGTATATTTAACATCCAAGTTAAAAGATTCTTCCTTCACAGTACTCTATTCATAAAGAAAATTGTGGCATTGTTGGATATTTAACATCCAAGTTCAAAGATTTTTTACTTATGATTTCAATCTTCAATGTTTGTGATGAATATGTGAGATATCTCCCTATCAGCTGACAAAAATATCAAGCCTCAGTTAAACTTATAACTTCAATCTTAGGCTTTGATAAAGACACAAATAAAACTTTTATCTTCAATCTTGGGCTTTGAAAAAGACATCAAAAATCCTATTAGCTCCAATCATGGGCTTTGAACAAGACACTCGAATATCCTCCCATATATTTAGTAGGAACTACAAATTGCTCTGACTTCCCAATTCTCTTTTCTGGGATGCATAGGCATAAGGTCGTAAGATCTTAGTGAGCAGACCTTTTCAAAAACAACTCAAAAATCTCAAAAACATCTTTCAGTTCTAACTCTCACCCACAAGGCAAAATCCCCCTTTCCATAAGCAGATAAACATTTAGGATCGATAGACAGTTGAAAAATAGTAATACAGACATTAATCAAAGCAATACAGTAGTAAAGGATACCCATAGAGTACTACGAATATCTAGAGTGTGAATAGCTTCCCTATGTACAACCAACCTCCAAACACCAAGAATCATTTCGCATTTGTATAGGAAAAACGTTTTCACCTCAGGGGTTTATTTAAGATATATTTCCCCTTCCTTTTGAGCATCATAGGATAAACAATATAAATCTGAAAGTAGCACCTAACACGGTAGTGGGCCACACCACACGAAATCGATCGCTACAATTTCGAGTGAGGGTTTTAGGGTGTTACATTAGTCGTATCAGAGCAGATCAGTTCATTTGGCTAGTTTTTTTTTGTTTTTTTTTTGTTCCCTGGTATGCGACATGTGTGTGAACACTGTCGATACTCGTTTGTTTTTCTAACCGCTTGCTAGTAGGATCGAGATTGAAACAAGTGGGGGAGAATCTTCTGCTTTTTTGAGAGGTTTTAAGTGTGAAGGATTGGTTCAGTTTGCTGTTGATTGAAAGAGTACAAGTTGTTTAATGAGTCAGTGTTGTTTCTTGAGCTTTTTGAAGAGGAAAATACAAAGTTCATATCTGTTGAGTGTGTGAAAAGATTGAATTTGAAAGTATCTTCTATGAATGGTAACATGGTCATTGATACCCCAACTAATGATTCAGTGATTACTTTGTTGGTGTGTTTGAGGTGTCCTTTGACAATTTATGGTAGATATTTCAAGATTGACTAAATTTGTTTATCTCTAAGTCAACTTAATGCTATTATAGGAATGAATTTGTTGGAGTTCAACCATGTGCATATAAATTGTTTTTATAATTCAGTGGGGTTTCTTGAATCCGATGAGAGTATGGAGTCGAGTTTCATGACCGCGAGATATGTAGGGATATACTTAAGAAAGAGTTTTCAAGTGTTCATGGTGTTTGCGTCCTTGAGAGAGGGAACCGAGAGAATGATTATGAATCTATTGATTGTGTGTGAGTTTCTTGAAGTGTTTCTAGATGACATTAGTGATTTGTTGTTGGAACACGAAGTTGAGTTCGCTATATACTTAGTACCTGGTACTAGTCCTATGTCGATGGTGTCGTGTAGGATGTCTATTTCACAACTAAGTGAGATGAAGAAACAGTTAAAGGATATGTGTCACATCTCGAAAAACATGACCTCGCGAAGCGCATCGCTCACTCTAGATGGACTAAGAGAGTCACCACCGTTATTTATTATTCCTAAGGAAAGGGGAAGGGGGATGTACTAGCACCCATCGCATTTGTTTTACTCAACAGGAACCTCCTAATGTTTTAAGGCCGATTGTTTTTTAAAGGAAAATTTGTTTTATTTTATTTTTATTCAAATGTTTGCGAAAATAAATTATTTACAAAAAAAGAAAAAGGAGAGAAAGGTTTTTTAGTTATTGAGCTTGTCAAGGTTTCAAAACTCCATGCCTCTATATTCTTATAATGCAGTGAGAAAATGAGAGTATCGTAGTTCGTTAAAAAAATTAGTGTGTTAGTTGACTTTACAGGATAGGATTTTAAGTCGTTCTTGCATTTAAAGTTGGCTTATACACTCACATGATGGAGGCTTAAGCGCTTGTTTTTGTTTCACGTTGAAAGTAACTTAAACTATCATTTTTATAAAATAGATTTTGAAATCGTGCACATGGGCACAAAATAAATTTGATGAATTGGTGTTAGTTTTAACTGTTTGATTTTAAGTAATCGGTTGATGCAACAAACGTTTAATCAATCAACTACCTAGGTATATGGTAGATGTCTATCCACTTCCCATTTGCAAAATCATTGGTTTAATTTAATTTATTAAAATAATTTAATGATAGATACAAAATATAAAATATTTACAATTTGAGAAACACAAGACTTATTATTATTGATCTATCTTAATTTGAATATAAGCAGAAATACACTTTTTTTTTAAAATTATTTGATTTAAATGGGAATAATAAATTACTTTACAAAAGAGTTATTATTTATTATTTACTAAATAACTAGACTAATTTAAAACTAAATGGATAATTTGATTTAAGAAAAAGGACAATTAAGACTAATTATTAATTAAGTGATTTAAACAACAATAAAATTTAATCTAACTTTCTAAATAACTAATTTAAAATAAAATAATACTAAATAAAATAAAATAAAACCAAAAATAAAGGAAAACACGAGGGTGCACTTGTTATTGGGCTAGCAAAAGTTCGGGGTGTGGAAAGGAAATGGCTAATCCAAGGTTTCAAGGCCCATCAAAAAAGAAAAATAGAAAAAAAATCTAATAAACAAATTAAAATCAAAGAGAAAAATGTGGGGAAAAAACTATGGTCGTTGGATGACTATACCAAAGGGATCGAAGACTCATTCCAGGCTGTTGGATCAGTTGACCATCAGGGGTCAACTAATTATATGCTCGGGATGAAGAGTTCACAGTAACAAGGGTGGGCGTGTGTGTATGCTAATAGGTCAAAGTAAGACCATCGGAGGGACAAGGGAGCCACATGTTTCTATGATCATAGGTCGTGCAGCCAGGATATATAAGTGAACTCTCTTCAGAGATTATTTCATTTCCTCTTTCCATTTCTCTCTCTAAACTCTTATCTCCCTCTTTTATCTCATTTTTGCTCTCCTTTCTCTCTAGAGTGTCGTCCTCTCTAGCCACCACCTAAGCACTATAACCATCACACACCACCACCTAAAGCACCCTCATTTAACCACTTGAGCCACTACCATCAACCGTTGTCCATCCAAATGATGAACACCAGCCCATATCTTTAATATGACCCAAGAAAACTAGCCTTAGGAACCCAAAACCCCAAGAACCCTAACAACATTAATGAACTCTAACCCCCAAGAACTCTAACTATCCAGAACCCTACCCTTCATCATCTTCTTCAACATTCAACCTCAAACATTATCCAGATTCATACCTAACCCATCCAAATCCAACCCAACACAAACCTTAACCACATATCCAAACACCCTAACCCATGATCTCTATCTAACCCCCCCATATTTCAAACCCTTATTGTAGCGGTAAAATCATGAGTGTAAGCTATTGGTTAACTTAACTCAAAGTAAACAGAGTCGCTACCGCGCTTTTGTTTTATTCCAAAAAGGAAAAGGAAAAAAAAGCGAATAAATCCTAATGAATCTAAAAGCAAAAATCTAAAAGAAATAAGCAGAGAATGGGTAAGGGGGTTGGTTACAAAATGACAAGATTTTAAGCACCCAAAATATCCTTGGTACTCCATGAGAGCCCTTTGAAAAATTTATTGTTTTTGGTTTGAAAATAGTTTGTTAAAAAAGATTGAAGAGATGAGAAGAGAAACATTTTTTTTAATATTTTTGTGTTTGACGAGACTTTCGTCTCATGCCTACGTACCCACAATGTGTAATGGAAGATCAAAATCCCGTAGTTCGTGGTATAAATAGTGAAAATTGATGTGTTGGATTGATTTTAAAATGTAAAGACAAGTCTTCATTCTTTAGCGAATAATTCCGATAGAAAGAATGAATCATGTCTAAACATATGAAAATGGTTAAAACGAAAAGTGCACTAGGGCACAAAAATGATTGAATGAGTTTTTCATTTTTTAAAGTCTTTTGAAAAAGGTTGTCAATATGCTTATGTGGTTTAGAATTAATTAAGAAATGAAATTGAAAGAGTAAAACCGCTTGACTAAAGTCAAGGTTTGAATTATAAAAATGGTTAAAGTTTTGAAAACACATAAGTTTTGAAAATAGAGAGAAGTTTTAAAAATTGAAGAAGTGGGAGAGATGAAGAGGCTATCCTAAAACTTAAAGTAAAAGCTAAAGTAAGAACAATCTAACCGCATGGTGAGCACTCTTCAAAGCATAAGTAAAAATAGAACTCCATCCTCATAAATAAGTGAGCCAAATAAAGGCTAAGGTCTCCAATCCATTATAACACAAGAAATGGGAATGATCCTAGAATCTAAGTCCAAAACTTCAAGTCCAATGCAAAGGATAGTAACCATAGTCCAAGATCAAGATCACAAGTTTTTTAGAGGTTTAATCCTTTATTAATATTTTTGTGTCCAAGCGGACAAAGGAAGAAAGCACAAGGATATAAACACAAACATAAACATGATAATGGATCATAAAGTATAACACCTAGTATGGCGACCGTCACACTTCAGTCATGAAGTCTTATGGTGGGAAATGATCAAAGTGATGTAGAGAATTAAGAGGGAAATGAATCTAGAATATTCCAAGTGAGATCAAAGTCTAGGATGTGCTGAATTTGAACAAAATATTCATATTTTGCACTGGTTAATCGGTTAACACGTTGTTTAACCGGTTAACCAAGTCAAAAATTTGAATTTTTGTTCCTTTGATTGCATGGCTATTGTTTCGGCTCGATTCTTTTGCACGTTGAAGAAGGCATGAAGATAAACACTTTAACCTTGGAAATCCTTGAATAAATCAATTAAAGCTTGGGAAATCCTTGATCAAATAAATTTGAATTGTTTGCGGATCAACTTCGACTTTTTTCAGATGAAATTCGTTTGAGCTGAGGAACTGCTATTTTTTGGTATTTTTGACATGTTCTTCTCCTGAAAATGTTAATAAAAGAAAAAAAAATATTTTTGTATTTTAATTAATGGTTAGTAAATAAATAAAAACACATGAAAATAATGGTGATCCCCTGTGAGACATAAACCTGCAACTAAAAAGGACCGAGAAACAAGTACGTGATCTTGTTTGTGTGCAAAATGATGCAAATGCAAACACAAACTTAGGGGCAAAAATTATGGTATTACAGTTGCCCCTATTTAAGTTTCTTCAATCTGGAGATGTGAAGATTGACATCTTCGTTTCGTTAAGATGGAAGAGACTTAAATTTTAGAAAGCCTAATTTTTGGCCCCAAGAGACCATAAAATGGAATAAAATGAAATGATATGAAATGAAAGCATATGAAATCTTATGAAAGCATAAAAATGTTATGAAAGCATATGAAATGATATGAAAGCATAGAAAACTGTGGGGAATAAAATGACACATAAAATAGAATAAATGCTTGAGATAAGGAGAATAAAACTCCGATGGCTAAAAACAACACAGTGCATGTTGGAGACACAATGTAACACTCTGTTTTTATTTTGATTATTATTTGTGAGTTAACTAGGAATTTATGTAATCGATTATACGTTTTGGTGTGTATTCGTTGTAATTATGTATCCATGGTAAGGGATAGTAGCCTTAAGAAGAAGACTTTAAGGTAGTAGGAGTGTGTGACCAAAAGTGTAGAGATTGGTGGTGTGGTGAGTAAAACTAATTACACTATGTTAGTTAATATATATTTAATTATAATATTAGGAGGATATTGATTTAAATAATATTGGGTGGATAATTAAAATAGTGGATAATTAGAGGGTGTAACTAATAATATTAGTAAAAATGGTATTATTATTGTCATTATTATTATTATTATTACTATTATCATTATTATTATTGTCATTATTATTATTATTATTATTATCGTTATTATTATTAAGATTATTATTAGGTAAAAATAAGAGTTATTAATAATATTGTTAGTGGGAGAAAAATAAGGAGTTAATGGAGAAAAATAAGGAGTTAATGGAGAGAAATAAGGGATAAATAGGTTTTAGGTGGATTTGGTGGGAGGTTAACAAAAGGAAAAGGGAAGACAAAATTTTTATCACGTAAGAACGGCTGAGAGGAAGAACAAGAGGGAGGCTAGGAAAAATCTTCATCATCAATTCTCGCAGAATTTTATCAGGAATTCAGGTAAGGATGGGTTCGATTCTTATAATCGGGTATGAATTTTGATACTATGACTGGATTGATTTGGGTAACTAGGTTGTTGTGTTTAATTGTTGATACTGATATTGTGTGAATAATCTGTATATTATGATTGAGAAGTTTGATTATAAAATTGGTTGTACTGATTGTTGACTTTATTGAGTAAAAAGTTGTTCTGTTATGTTGCTGGTTGTTATTGTTATTGTGTTGTCTCTAATTCTAGAAAAATTTGTTGGTTTTCGGGACGAAGATAGGGATGGTATTAGAAATTTTAAAGACATGAAGGGCATAGCTATGTGAGTTGGGCACATGGAACAGGCCAGGTGGTACCATGGCGCAGGCCATGTACCCCCATCATTATAATATGGCGCAGGCCGTATAGGTTGGGAAAAGGAATTTTGTGTGGCTCTCACATGAAAATTATGGCGCAGGCCATAACCAAATTAAGGAAGGCCATGTGATGGCCATTGGTTCTATGGCGCAGGCCATAGTAGGCTCAATGTACCTATGGCGCAGGCCATAGAGGTTGAGTGGAAAAGGGTGGCGCAGGCCACCCTGTTGTGTGTGGGAAGTTCACTTTAATTAAATTCTCATTTTTCTGATTAATCCATTAAATAATTCAATAACTTAAATATAAATTCTATAATTCCTGAATCATGAATTAGTAAATTTAGTAGAAATATAGTTAGCAATAAGGCTTAACATTTTAATCTCATATGGTACAAATAGTAAGAAAACATTTTGTAAAATATCAATGTGTTGTGTGGTTTAGCAGAAAGGTGCTGACTAGGAATTTGACAGATACAGTAGTAGCAACATATCTTCTATGACAAATGATCTTAATAGGAAATAGAAAATTCAAGTTTTGTAATAAAAGCGTATTAATCACAGAAAGTTAGAAAACAGTATCGGTTAGTCGATTTAGCCGAATTAGGCGAAAAACGAAGTTGCTCGGATTTTAATGAAATTCGTTGGGGTAAGTCGGGTAATATTATAGTTGATTTTGATGAGTTATTTTGTTGGAATTATGTTGTGAAATGTTGATACAGGTACAACTGAGTTGTTAAGTTATTCCGGTTACGGAAAATATTAAAGTTGCTAAGTTGTAGGCTTGATAAGCCAAAGTTCAATATAAGTTGATTATGTTGTAAACGTTGTTGTATTGTTATTATTGTTATGTTGACGGAGTTTTAAAGTCGTGTATGCCATTTAAGTCATTTGCATTTGTCGGAGCCGTTGCTCACACCACGTTGGCCTGGATTGGCAAAAGTTGAAAGTTGAAGGCTTATCCCTTGATGCCTCGATAACCTGGCAATTATTAAGTTGGGAGTTTTACTCCGATTGGTACCACATGCATATTTAGTCGAGTCGCATTAAAGTTGCATTATTGTTGATTTGTTGTGTTGACATTTGATGTAAGTTGTGAAGTGGTGGTTGTTTATGATCCTTAGTCATTGTATTGTTTTTCATATACTGCTTATAATTATCGTAACTCACCCCTTCTGTTGAATGTTGTCCTGATGGGGCAACATGCAGGTAATCCTGAGGAGTAGTCGGTTACCATTAGTCGAGTCAGTGGTCAGTCGCTCTGATACGTATAACTCGGGGGGGATTGACGCGTGTCTTCTTTGTAGATCTTTTATTATTGCTAAATTTTATTTAGTTGAAGAACTTAAAATTGCTTATTTCTTAATTTAAAGTTGTTATTAGATTGAATAAAAATGCTATGAGCTGTGATGTGAATCCGCTGCTTAAAGTTTTATGAAGTTGATTTATTTGAGTAAATTGAAGTTGTTGTTGTGTTATTATGAAAAATACTATGTATTAAGTATGACTTCCTTAAGTTGAAATTTGTTTGTAGTTGAAAATGTGATATCCCGTTTTGTGGAAAGTTTTTTATAAACTCTGATTTCAGTTATATTCGTGGTTAGAAAATGGGGTGTTACACACAACATGGCTCAATTGAAACAAAGATGTCCAAGAATGGCATTGGACAAAGAATCACAACATCCAAGAATGACATTGAATGAAGTGAAAAAAAATCCTGAAAGTTTATCAAAAGCACCCAAGAATGACTTAGATGACTTTTACTAGGGATATTCTAGAATGGAATCGGATAAAAGGGAATCACAACATCCAACAATGGCCTTGAATGAAATGAGAAAAATCCTGGAAAGTACATCAGAAAGGTGTAAACACCCCAAATTTGCCCTCACCCATTCACACCATGGCTTGTGATCATTTCATATGCATAAACACAATCATACCATCTCATATCACATTTTTGAGTCTTTGCATTGGTTCTAAGTCATCTGCATCTAGGGTTTGTGATCTGAGCAATCCAGGAGCCTTTTGAGCCACTCCAAAGGCCACTAATCACTTCAAAGGGATCCATGTATGTTCTTATATCATATTACATCCTTTCAAAGTCAAAAATTCCAAAGAATCACAAGAACTGGGATTGGTATAGATGCAGAGCCAAGTTTGACTGCACAGATGACCTAAAATTAGGGTTTTGGTTTCAGAGGCCATAACTCCAAATTTTTTGGTCATTCTTGTTTCCATTGGTCTCTATATGGTATAGGGAGTATGCATATCAATTTTCATGAAGAAATTCCATGGGGAAGTCATCTGATCAAGAGTTGACTTTTCAGACAAGTCAGTGCAAAATCAGGACATCTGAGGCCCCCAATGACCCAACCAAGGGGTGATATTCATCATTTTTAGTGTATATGATCTTTATTTGATCATGGAAGAAGGTTGAAGTTCACAAAATTCAAGAATTTGAAGTTTTTGCAAAGTTGACTTTTTTGGGCATAGTTGACTTTTAAAGAATATGTCATTTTAGGTCACTTTTCAAACCTTACTTTTTGATCCAAAAATGCTCCAAATGGAAAAACTTTGGTCATGAAAGTTGTAGAATACATTTTTCCCTTTTCAAAAAGTACAAGAACATGACCTAATTCATTTTGGATCAAAAGTTATGGTGTGACAAAGTTGGCAAAAATCACTAATTTTCAAGATATGCACCAATTGGAAAATTTGCAAAATCATGTATCAAGGCCATTTGTGACTTCTAGTTCACATCAAACCAATGCACAAACATTACATATGGCCTAAAAATCAGATTTGAACCAAAGTTTCTCATGTTTCATGGCTTGTATGACAAGATAGTTTCATATGAACCAAAGTTGATCAAGTTGCAAAACCATCATGACACCTCCTACCACTTGCTGCATTGGCCATTGAACCAGCCTTAGCCTTTCCCCTCACCTTGCTGCGCATCCCATGCCTCTTGTACCAAGCTAGAACCTAGCCCATGCCCTCCTTACACCAAAGTTGACAATTTGCAAAAGTGAACATCCCAATCACAGCAGGCCAGGTCACATCATCTGACCAATTGGAGTTGTTTATACTATCCATTTGCTAGCCATTTCACAAAAGGAGCCAGCCTGAAACAAGCCCTAGCAACACATACACAAACTCACCCCAACTTGCATTTTCCTTCGAATCTCTCTCCACAAACCTCAAACACAAAGACAAACTTCACAAATCATCTCTGCTCACTTCACTGACCAGAAACCACCCTTCATCCTGGCCTGAAACACCTTGAAACCAAAATACGATTTTCACACTCCCTTGGCCTGAGCTTCTGCAAACTCACTCAAGAGGTTGTTTAAACTCCAACCAAGTGTCCAAAGCTTCAAAGGGGGATCATTGGGACCTGTTTGAGCCAAAGAACCATCCAGAAAGCTCCTGAATCAAAAGCTCAATCTCAGGTGACTCCATGAACTTTTTTTCCAGAACTTGATTTTTAAGTTTCTAGATGGTAAAGCATGTTTCACTGATCACACTGAACTTGTTACTTTTGAAAAAGAGTGAGAAATGAGCCTGTATGATGTTTCTGAAATTTTTGCAGTTTTGAATGTTTGATTCGAATCTTGTTTGTGTGTTGAAATAAATGATGTTTGTTGCTGGAATCTTGTTTAGAATGAGCTAAGGTTTGATTCTGGAGAGTTTGGCATGATTTCATGGCGTATTGAGAGAGATAGGAAAATGGTATAGCCGGAGAAGACGACCGGAACAGTGTTCCGGTCGCCTGAGAGTCATTAGGGTTTGTTTAATTAGGGCTAAGTGTAATTAAGCCAGTTTGAATGAGAGCCGTCCAAACCCGCGCGCAGTCAACTCCCGCCCTGGCCAGTTTGAATCTCATGCGTTGGATCTGAATACTTTTCCTTTTTCAGTTTTAAATTCATTTAATTTTCATTTTAATTCACTTGTTTTGTATAATTTATTTAAAATAGCAAAATTGTTTTAAAAATTATGAAACTTTTTGTCAAGAGTTTCATTAATTTTTAAAACACAAAAATATTTTTATTTTCATTTTTAGCATTTAAAAAGTATTTTTAATTATTTAAAAGTTTATTTTTAATTGATTAATGAGAATTAATTTATTAAAAATACTTTTAGGTATTTAAAAATCACCAAAAAATTCATGAAATGTTCTAAGACATTTAGAAACATTGTCCAACCTTCAAACAAAATTTATTTTTTGATCTTGATGCATTTTGAGAATTTTTCATTGATTCAAAATCATTTTTATGCATTAATTTGATCCAAAGTTCCAAAAATCATCTCTGCCTATTCATGAGGAGTTGGAAATTGATTCTTTTTGCATTGCATTGTGTTTAGCATGTAGTTTGTGAGATTTAATGGCCATGATTTGATCCTTCATTTTCCATTTGTTTGATAATTTTCTTGTTTAGGAACCCTAAAACCCTAGAAATCTTAAGAAAACCATAACTTGAATTTGGTTAGGAGTTGAGACTTTTCCTTTGGGCATTGGGTTAGTATAGGATTAGGGGTACTTTGAGTGCATTTTCAATTTTTTATCTTATGGTTTGCTTCTGATTTTGATTTTTGTTTGATGTATGGTTCATAAACCCTAATTTGGGCTTCCATATGCATCCATCTTGCATTCTCTTGCATAACATGACTTGCCATGACACTTCAAGCATCCATTTGATTCTTTTTACATCATAAGACATATTGAAAGCTTGTTTGATCATTGCATCATGTATTTGCCATGTTGTATGCCATATGCACTTCATAACTTTTCATGTATGTCCATGCTTCTTAACTAGTTTCATTTGCATCCATAAGCTTGTATGATCATTTCCATGTGTTGCCTCATGTTTGTAGCATCACATAGCATCATTAGCATCATGTAAATGCTTCTGGTTTTGTTTCTCATCATGTCATCTCATCCCATTTTGCATTGCATTGCATTTCTTTTCTAACCTTTCAGGTGGTAAGTAACTCTGAGAAGTGAATTTGCCTTCACTTCTCATAACTTTTCTTTTCATCTCTCTTGCATCCATGCTGCATCTCTATATGTGTTTGAGTTTGAGCTTGCTCATTCTTCTTATTCCCACTTTCTTTCTTCAAGTGACTTGACTTCTTGAATGAAGCAAGTTGCTTTGCTTCTCTTGATCCTTTCATCTGCTTCCTGGTGGTTCCATTGAAGACTTCTCTTGAAAACCTCACAAACCTTAGGGACAACCAAGCATGACAATGATTAGGGTTTTGATTAGTCTCCCCTCTTAGTTTTACCTTTGTGTCTCTTTGAGTCTTCTCTCCTCACCTCATAATCAGGGACTAAACCCTAAAGGCTTTAAGGCTTTGTGATTAAGCTTATGCCTGCATCCTTCTCTTAGGATGGAGTGTATAACTTTAATCCTAAGTGTTAAACCCTTAATGTGTTTAAATCTCTTAATCAATTCACTTAATAATCATCAAGACACCACACTTGTAACTTGGGCCTTGCATTAGGGTTCTAATTCTTCCTTAATTGGTTAAGAAGGACTAACCCTAGTGTTAATGGACAAGTCCCCCTCAAGTTGTCTTACAAACTCTAAAAAACATTTCATCATCATACCATTAAGTAAAATCCACTTAATAAAGGCTTGTTTTGTCATGAGTTTAATCCCTAATCATGGATCAAGTTGAGGAGCTTTCCTCAGCTTAAACATTCTCATCTATTATCCTTCTATTAGGATGGTGTAATGAGTCTGTTTAATCCTTGATTATGGCTTAACCTCATTACTTAACACTAAACAAAAACAACAAAAACATCTAAATAATCAACAAGTAGGTTAATGATCTTAATCCTACTCCATGGTGATTAAGTGTGAGAAGCTGACTTCACACTTAAGGTATTCTCATTACCCCTAATCAGAGGGAAGATGTGATGAGTTTACTAACCCATTGGTTTAGGCTTAAGCTCATTAACTTATGACAAACTTCCAAAAGCAATAAAAGACTGAAAACTCAAAAAACAAACAATAATCGTCTCCTTCGGGATTCTTTTCTCATCATCCTCACTCATAAACGAGAACTCGCTTCTTCCGTCTAATGCAAGACAGTTTGCACCTGAGCCAGACAGGTCATACACTTGAGCATAGACAAGTAAGCAGTTCACAAGTCAATTCATCTTTCAGTCTCTTTGGGTCGAACTACGATGTTCTGACTTCCTCATTGCACGAGAGGATACGTAGGCATAACTTAACAGTTATCGAACAAAAGTCTCTGTATATTCCCCCTCTTTTCAGCTTTATTCTTTTAGCCTCATGATCTTGAGCATTCTCATTCTTACACTGACACCATACATATATACACTTCACACTCCTTTTGCACTGACATCTGCACATTCTTTTCCAGCTATTTTACACACAAATTGCACTGACACTACCCCTTTAAAACACAAATCTTTTAAGCGTGGATCCCGTCGAGTACGGCGGACAATCTGGGTGCTAATACCTTCCCAGGTTGTAACCAACCCCCTTTCTCAGTCTCTCTGGTTCGCAACCGTCTTATCCATCTTTTTCTAGGTCTATGCAGCATTACCTTTCCTCCGGGATAAAAATGCCTAGCTGGCGACTCTATTCATCTCCAGTGAGTTCACGGCTGTGTGTTCTCATTGTTCTTATCGCCGACCGTTCGCGCTTGTACCGGGATGAAAATCTTCGGGAGCGACAGCTTGGCGACTCTGCTGGGGATATCTTATACTGCAACCAGGGCTTCTGGTTCTTTTTGTGGGTTCCTCCTAGCGCTTGGTTGATTTGTGTTTATTGGGGTGTTATGCGCTTATTTGTGTTTGTATATGTTTTTATTTTTTGCTTTATGTACAGTTTGTTTTATTGCTTTCTTTACTGCTTTACATATATCATACTGTCATGCTGTCTGGCTGGATCTGGTTTTGCTTTGGTGGGTGGGTGTTCTATTGAGAGTTAAGATCCTATACCTGGGATCTGAGTGACACCTAGGATAGAGTGGTTCATATTCTTTCCCATTCCATCTCGGTCTGGTGCGGGAATGTGAAACACAGTTCAAATATGGGTTTCTTCTTGAGAACTCTGTGTTGCAGATTTCCTGCAATGCTAGGGCTATATGGGAAGCCTGCTAAGTCTGGATGACCATTTTAGTATTGACCTTCAGAAACTGAGGTGAATTAGAGGAGGAACATTTATGGTTATTGTAAACACTGTACCTCCGGGTTAGAAGTGTTTACACTTCTCATAACTGATCCAAGTATGAGGATCCTTGTTTTAGAACACCACCTGTGAGGGGGTTGGGCTGTTTACAGGTTTGCAGGTACCTTGACCTCAGAATACCCTGTTACTTTGTTTGTTTAAGAGTACTCCATGTTGGAACAGTTCTTGTGATTATAAAACCCTGGACATGTGGCTCTTTATTTGAGCCCCCCACCTTGGTTACTGGATTTACAGACCTCCATCTGGTATTCTTGAACATACTTGGACCTATATCAGGGCACTTGATCAGATCCAGCTCAGTCACAAACCCTCGCATATCATTTGCATACATAATCATTGCATCATATTGACATTTGCTTATTTGTTTCAGGGTATCCATTTTCATTTGGCTTGGTTTTGACCCCATCATCAGTATTGACCTATCTTCATCAGCATCTGCTATCAGCTATCTACTTCAGTCACCTGCACCAGCCAATTAGTGGCCCATTTCTTCAGTGTTATCATCAGCACCTGTCTCCACTCATCTTCAACAACATGGCTCCTAAAAAGAGTAACATCACCTACCACTTCTTCCAGCCAGAGCTATCTGACATCAGGAGGATTCAGACCCTGGTCACTCCAGACCATATACCACTGTTCAGGGAACACTATGGAGATATACTTGATATGGTTATGGATCTGGACCCTTCACAGAGAAGCCTGATCCACACTTGCCTTCAATTTTATGATCCCCCACTGAGGTGTTTCACTTTCCAAGACTTTCAGTTGGGCCCTCTATTAGAAGAATACTCATCATTGGTTGGTATGCCTATCAGGGGTGGAATCCCTTTCAACCCTGAGATAGTCTTTCCTGGTAATGCAGAAGTAGCAAAGGCATTGCATCTGGAACCTGTTCTGATTGAGCAGCATATGACTTCTAAAGCTGGAATCCCTGGCTTCCATCTGGATTTCTTGATCTCTCAAGCTACCCAGAAAGCCTCTTTAGGAGAGTGGAAAGCTGTCTGTGCTTTATTGGCCCTGAGCATATATGGAATTGTATTGTTTGCAGATGAGCCTCGATTCATTAGCAAGAATGCAATCCATCTGTTCATCCTGAAGAACCCAGTGCCAACTTTATTGGGGGATCTCTATTACTCATTGCATCAGAGGAATGAAAAGCAGAGGGGAAGATTAGTGAGGTGCTGTGCTCCATTGTTCCACACTTGGCTTCTCAGGCATCTACCTAGGACAGATGCATTTTTGAATCCTCATCAGCAGAGAAACTGGGCTAAGAGACTCACTGCACTAACTTCAGCTGATATCAGATGGTGCACTCAAAGTACCAAAGGCAGGGATATCATCACCAGCTGTGGGCATTTTCCCAATGTTCCCCTAATAGGAGTTAAGGGTAGTATTAATTACAATCCTCTACTGTTCAAAAGGCAACTGGGCTATGCACTGGTCCACCCTCCTAAGGCACAGGAATTGGTTGAAACACTTTATTGTGAGAACAAGCCTAATCTGGCTATTGTTAGGCAGGCAGCCTGGGCCTGGGATAATGTTCAAACCAGGGGAGTAACCATTCTGGGGAAGTGCAACAATGTGGCATCGGCACAATATTATGAGTGGTCCCATGCCAGGGCTCAATTCTCTGGAATGCCCTTTACCATGGAAGATATGCCTGAATCATCTTCAGCACCACCCCCTGCCACTATCAGTTTGGAGGAGTTTGAGAGCTTGAAGGAAAGAAATGAGAAGTTAACCCAGGCTTTGCAGAAGACCCTCCGGGAGAGGAGTGATGGTAGGATAGATATTGAGAGGCTGGAGAAGTTGAGAGTGGAGCATCT
Source organism: Lathyrus aphaca (assembly GCA_963966055.1). Lineage (NCBI taxonomy): Eukaryota > Viridiplantae > Streptophyta > Magnoliopsida > Fabales > Fabaceae > Lathyrus > Lathyrus aphaca. The sequence goes on from OZ014523.1 coordinate 504,362,275, forward strand.
GGCTAAGATTGAGAAGTCTGGGGATTATATCAAGAAGTCTAAGGCTGGAGAACAAATATCAAGCCTCAGTTAAACTTATAACTTCAATCTTAGGCTTTGATAAAGACACAAATAAAACTTTTATCTTCAATCTTGGGCTTTGAAAAAGACATCAAAAATCCTATTAGCTCCAATCATGGGCTTTGAACAAGACACTCGAATATCCTCCCATATATTTAGTAGGAACTACAAATTGCTCTGACTTCCCAATTCTCTTTTCTGGGATGCATAGGCATAAGGTCGTAAGATCTTAGTGAGCAGACCTTTTCAAAAACAACTCAAAAATCTCAAAAACATCTTTCAGTTCTAACTCTCACCCACAAGGCAAAATCCCCCTTTCCATAAGCAGATAAACATTTAGGATCGATAGACAGTTGAAAAATAGTAATACAGACATTAATCAAAGCAATACAGTAGTAAAGGATACCCATAGAGTACTACGAATATCTAGAGTGTGAATAGCTTCCCTATGTACAACCAACCTCCAAACACCAAGAATCATTTCGCATTTGTATAGGAAAAACGTTTTCACCTCAGGGGTTTATTTAAGATATATTTCCCCTTCCTTTTGAGCATCATAGGATAAACAATATAAATCTGAAAGTAGCACCTAACACGGTAGTGGGCCACACCACACGAAATCGATCGCTACAATTTCGAGTGAGGGTTTTAGGGTGTTACATTAGTCGTATCAGAGCAGATCAGTTCATTTGGCTAGTTTTTTTTGTTTTTTTTTGTTCCCTGGTATGCGACATGTGTGTGAACATTGTCGATACTCGTTTGTTTTTCTAACCGCTTGCTAGTAGGATCGAGATTGAAACAAGTGGGGGAGAATCTTCTGCTTTTTTGAGAGGTTTTAAGTGTGAAGGATTGGTTCAGTTTGCTGTTGATTGAAAGAGTACAAGTTGTTTAATGAGTCAGTGTTGTTTCTTGAGCTTTTTGAAGAGGAAAATACAAAGTTCATATCTGTTGAGTGTGTGAAAAGATTGAATTTGAAAGTATCTTCTATGAATGGTAACATGGTCATTGATACCCCAACTAATGATTCAGTGATTAATTTGTTGGTGTGTTTGAGGTGTCCTTTGACAATTTATGGTAGATATTTCAAGATTGACTAAATTTGTTTATCTCTAAGTCAACTTAATGCTATTATAGGAATGAATTTGTTGGAGTTCAACCATGTGCATATAAATTGTTTTTATAATTCAGTGGGGTTTCTTGAATCCGATGAGAGTATGGAGTCGAGTTTCATGACCGCGAGATATGTAGGGATATACTTAAGAAAGAGTTTTCAAGTGTTCATGGTGTTTGCGTCCTTGAGAGAGGGAACCGAGAGAATGATTATGAATCTATTGATTGTGTGTGAGTTTCTTGAAGTGTTTCTAGATGACATTAGTGATTTGTTGTTGGAACACGAAGTTGAGTTCGCTATATACTTAGTACCTGGTACTAGTCCTATGTCGATGGTGTCGTGTAGGATGTCTATTTCACAACTAAGTGAGATGAAGAAACAGTTAAAGGATATGTGTCACATCTCGAAAAACATGACCTCGCGAAGCGCATCGCTCACTCTAGATGGACTAAGAGAGTCACCACCGTTATTTATTATTCCTAAGGAAAGGGGAAGGGGGATGTACTAGCACCCATCGCATTTGTTTTACTCAACAGGAACCTCCTAATGTTTTAAGGCCGATTGTTTTTTAAAGGAAAATTTGTTTTATTTTATTTTTATTCAAATGTTTGCGAAAATGAAGAAGTCTTGAATGAAGCAAGTTGCTTTGCTTCTCTTGATCCTTTCATCTGCTTCCTGGTGGTTCCATTGAAGACTTCTCTTGAAAACCTCACAAACCTTAGGGACAACCAAGCATGACAATGATTAGGGTTTTGATTAGTCTCCCCTCTTAGTTTTACCTTTGTGTCTCTTTGAGTCTTCTCTCCTCACCTCATAATCAGGGACTAAACCCTAAAGGCTTTAAGGCTTTGTGATTAAGCTTATGCCTGCATCCTTCTCTTAGGATGGAGTGTATAACTTTAATCCTAAGTGTTAAACCCTTAATGTGTTTAAATCTCTTAATCAATTCACTTAATAATCATCAAGACACCACACTTGTAACTTGGGCCTTGCATTAGGGTTCTAATTCTTCCTTAATTGGTTAAGAAGGACTAACCCTAGTGTTAATGGACAAGTCCCCCTCAAGTTGTCTTACAAACTCTAAAAAACATTTCATCATCATACCATTAAGTAAAATCCACTTAATAAAGGCTTGTTTTGTCATGAGTTTAATCCCTAATCATGGATTAAGTTGAGGAGCTTTCCTCAGCTTAAACATTCTCATCTATTATCCTTCTATTAGGATGGTGTAATGAGTCTGTTTAATCCTTGATTATGGCTTAACCTCATTACTTAACACTAAACAAAAACAACAAAAACATCTAAATAATCAACAAGTAGGTTAATGATCTTAATCCTACTCCATGGTGATTAAGTGTGAGAAGCTGACTTCACACTTAAGGTATTCTCATTACCCCTAATCAGAGGGAAGATGTGATGAGTTTACTAACCCATTGGTTTAGGCTTAAGCTCATTAACTTATGACAAACTTCCAAAAGCAATAAAAGACTGAAAACTCAAAAAACAAACAATAATCGTCTCCTTCGGGATTCTTTTCTCATCATCCTCACTCATAAACGAGAACTCGCTTCTTCCGTCTAATGCAAGACAGTTTGCACCTGAGCCAGACAGGTCATACACTTGAGCATAGACAAGTAAGCAGTTCACAAGTCAATTCATCTTTCAGTCTCTTTGGGTCGAACTACGATGTTCTGACTTCCTCATTGCACGAGAGGATACGTAGGCATAACTTAACAGTTATCGAACAAAAGTCTCTGTATATTCCCCCTCTTTTCAGCTTTATTCTTTTAGCCTCATGATCTTGAGCATTCTCATTCTTACACTGACACCATACATATATACACTTCACACTCCTTTTGCACTGACATCTGCACATTCTTTTCCAGCTATTTTACACACAAATTGCACTGACACTACCCCTTTAAAACACAAATCTTTTAAGCGTGGATCCCGTCGAGTACGGCGGACAATCTGGGTGCTAATACCTTCCCAGGTTGTAACCAACCCCCTTTCTCAGTCTCTCTGGTTCGCAACCGTCTTATCCATCTTTTTCTAGGTCTATGCAGCATTACCTTTCCTCCGGGATAAAAATGCCTAGCTGGCGACTCTATTCATCTCCAGTGAGTTCACGGCTGTGTGTTCTCATTGTTCTTATCGCCGACCGTTCGCGCTTGTACCGGGATGAAAATCTTCGGGAGCGACAGCTTGGCGACTCTGCTGGGGATATCTTATACTGCAACCAGGGCTTCTGGTTCTTTTTGTGGGTTCCTCCTAGCGCTTGGTTGATTTGTGTTTATTGGGGTGTTATGCGCTTATTTGTGTTTGTATATGTTTTTATTTTTTGCTTTATGTACAGTTTGTTTTATTGCTTTCTTTACTGCTTTACATATATCATACTGTCATGCTGTCTGGCTGGATCTGGTTTTGCTTTGGTGGGTGGGTGTTCTATTGAGAGTTAAGATCCTATACCTGGGATCTGAGTGACACCTAGGATAGAGTGGTTCATATTCTTTCCCATTCCATCTCGGTCTGGTGCGGAAATGTGAAACACAGTTCAGATATGGGTTTCTTCTTGAGAACTCTGTGTTGCAGATTTCCTGCAATGCTAGGGCTATATGGGAAGCCTGCTAAGTCTGGATGACCATTTTAGTATTGACCTTCAGAAACTGAGGTGAATTAGAGGAGGAACATTTATGGTTATTGTAAACACTGTACCTCCGGGTTAGAAGTGTTTACACTTCTCATAACTGATCCAAGTATGAGGATCCTTGTTTTAGAACACCACCTGTGAGGGGGTTGGGCTGTTTACAGGTTTGCAGGTACCTTGACCTCAGAATACCCTGTTACTTTGTTTGTTTAAGAGTACTCCATGTTGGAACAGTTCTTGTGATTATAAAACCCTGGACATGTGGCTCTTTATTTGAGCCCCCCACCTTGGTTACTGGATTTACAGACCTCCATCTGGTATTCTTGAACATACTTGGACCTATATCAGGGCACTTGATCAGATCCAGCTCAGTCACAAACCCTCGCATATCATTTGCATACATAATCATTGCATCATATTGACATTTGCTTATTTGTTTCAGGGTATCCATTTTCATTTGGCTTGGTTTTGACCCCATCATCAGTATTGACCTATCTTCATCAGCATCTGCTATCAGCTATCTACTTCAGTCACCTGCACCAGCCAATTAGTGGCCCATTTCTTCAGTGTTATCATCAGCACCTGTCTCCACTCATCTTCAACAACATGGCTCCTAAAAAGAGTAACATCACCTACCACTTCTTCCAGCCAGAGCTATCTGACATCAGGAGGATTCAGACCCTGGTCACTCCAGACCATATACCACTGTTCAGGGAACACTATGGAGATATACTTGATATGGTTATGGATCTGGACCCTTCACAGAGAAGCCTGATCCACACTTGCCTTCAATTTTATGATCCCCCACTGAGGTGTTTCACTTTCCAAGACTTTCAGTTGGGCCCTCTATTAGAAGAATACTCATCATTGGTTGGTATGCCTATCAGGGGTGGAATCCCTTTCAACCCTGAGATAGTCTTTCCTGGTAATGCAGAAGTAGCAAAGGCATTGCATCTGGAACCTGTTCTGATTGAGCAGCATATGACTTCTAAAGCTGGAATCCCTGGCTTCCATCTGGATTTCTTGATCTCTCAAGCTACCCAGAAAGCCTCTTTAGGAGAGTGGAAAGCTGTCTGTGCTTTATTGGCCCTGAGCATATATGGAATTGTATTGTTTGCAGATGAGCCTCGATTCATTAGCAAGAATGCAATCCATCTGTTCATCCTGAAGAACCCAGTGCCAACTTTATTGGGGGATCTCTATTACTCATTGCATCAGAGGAATGAAAAGCAGAGGGGAAGATTAGTGAGGTGCTGTGCTCCATTGTTCCACACTTGGCTTCTCAGGCATCTACCTAGGACAGATGCATTTTTGAATCCTCATCAGCAGAGAAACTGGGCTAAGAGACTCACTGCACTAACTTCAGCTGATATCAGATGGTGCACTCAAAGTACCAAAGGCAGGGATATCATCACCAGCTGTGGGCATTTTCCCAATGTTCCCCTAATAGGAGTTAAGGGTAGTATTAATTACAATCCTCTACTGTTCAAAAGGCAACTGGGCTATGCACTGGTCCACCCTCCTAAGGCACAGGAATTGGTTGAAACACTTTATTGTGAGAACAAGCCTAATCTGGCTATTGTTAGGCAGGCAGCCTGGGCCTGGGATAATGTTCAAACCAGGGGAGTAACCATTCTGGGGAAGTGCAACAATGTGGCATCGGCACAATATTATGAGTGGTCCCATGCCAGGGCTCAATTCTCTGGAATGCCCTTTACCATGGAAGATATGCCTGAATCATCTTCAGCACCACCCCCTGCCACTATCAGTTTGGAGGAGTTTGAGAGCTTGAAGGAAAGAAATGAGAAGTTAACCCAGGCTTTGCAGAAGACCCTCCGGGAGAGGAGTGATGGTAGGATAGATATTGAGAGGCTGGAGAAGTTGAGAGTGGAGCATCTGGCTAAGATTGAGAAGTCTGGGGATTATATCAAGAAGTCTAAGGCTGGAGAACAAATCTTGAAGAATGCCTGCAAGGAAGCTCAGTTCCAGAAAGCCAGGACAGACTTGTATCTAAAGGAGAGTCAGGCTAGGTGGGTCAGGATCACCGAGGCTCGTACTCTGGAGGACAAGAGGGTCCAAGACAAGATAGAGCAGATGGAAGCTAGTGCAAAAGAGCAGCAAGAAGCCCTGGCAGCAGCCCAGAAGGAGATATCAGAGCTGAAGATCAAAGCTGGAGTGAAGAGGTCAAAAGACCAAAGTCAGCACAAGAAGCTAACTGCAGCTGTTACAACCCGAAATCTCCTTATCAGGAATCTCACGGAGCGTCCAGCTGATCCTGTGACCGAAGCACTTCTCAAGGAAGTTCGGGAGGATGAGTTTGGTCTTGGTGTTTGACCATTTGCTTGTTGTTGCTTTCATTCCATGTACTTTTATTTTCTTGTAATGTATTTTGACCCCTCAGAGGGCTTGTGTTTGTAAACAAACTGTGTACCATTGGCCTTTTGTAATATATGTTTTAGTTTGTTCCATCCGAGTTTACTTCGAAAGCAGCATCGACAGTATCTTCAAGGGTCTGGAAGGGTCAAAACTGAATGCCAAGCCGGATACCTTGAAAACAAATAAGCATACTGCATTGCATGCTAACCCTTTTGTTTGTTTTGTAGGTTTTTGTTTTATTGTTGCTAACTCTGTTGTGATGTTCAGGAACTATTGCTCGACGCCGGGTATTTCCCCTCAACCGTCCGCACCGTTATCCAACCCGTAACAACCTTCCGGGCATACAAATGGATCAGATGCAGCAGGACCTTACAGAGGCCAGGAACCAAATGACCAACGAGAGGTTGGAAATGAGGAACCAAATGACACAGTTCATGGAGGTAATGAACAACATGGCTCAAAGCCAGGAAAGGCTCAGAGCACTGGTAGAAGGGAGAAATCAAGAGGATCCACATATAGGGACTTCCGGCACCAGCAACAATGAAAGGGTTCAACCTCATGTTAATCCCCCTGTATTTGGCCCCCATCTTCATCCAGAGGTCAATATTCCTACAAATGTTCAGGGGACTGCCACTGCAGGAAGGGTACTGCAAGAAGACCCTCAAGAGGATCAGTTCACAGTAATGGGTGCTGGGGAAGAAGCTTATGATAGAAGGTTGGATGAGATAGCTGAGAAATTAAGATCCTTAGAGTCTCAAAACTCTTTGGGTTTTGATGTTATGGATATGGGCTTGGTAGATGGGGTCAGGATTCCCCACAAGTTTAAGCCACCATGCTTTGAAAAGTATAATGGGACTTCCTGTCCCCGAACCCATCTACAATCATTTCTGGGAAGACTTAAGGCCTATACTATGGATGAGAAGCTCTGGATGTTCTATTTTGAGGATAGCTTGACGGGAGCTTCAAGAGAATGGTACTCTCATCTGACAAGAGCAACTATCAGGTGTTGGAAGGACCTGGCAGAGGCCTTTATCAGACAGTATCAGTACAACTTAGACATGGCACCCAACAGGACCCTCCTAATGGGGATGTCACAGTCGTCAAGGGAAAGTTTCCGAGAGTATGCCCAGAGATGGAGGCAACTGGCTGCCGCTATTCAGCCACCTATGTCTGAAAGGGAAATGGCGGATATGTTTATGAACACCCTTCAGGGGACTTACATTGATAGGCTAGCTGCCTTCTCATCTACCAGCTTTGCAGATGTTGTCATAGCCGGGGAGAGAATTGAAAGCCTATTGAAGATGGGAAAGATCTCAGACAACGGTGCAAGCTCATCCAGTAATGCAAGGAAGCCTTTTGCGGGCCCAAGAAGGACTGGTGAGACCAATGCCATCCACACCAACAGGGGCAGACCCCAGTATGTTCACAGGTCTGTAGCAGCAGTCACCATTCCCGCTCCAGCTCATCCTCAACCAGCTTATCAACCTCCGCAGCAAAACTATCAGCAACAACCTCAGTACCATCAACAAGCTCAGTATCCTCCGAGAAATTACAACAATACCAACAACAACAATCAGCAAAGGCCATATCAGCAGAGACCTTCTCAAGCCAATAGGGTGATCGATCCGATCCCTATGCCATATGCTACATTGCTGCCACAACTCCTGAAACTCAACCTAGTTGAGCTAAGGACGTTGGCACCTCCAGATCCCAACAGTTTACCCAGGAATTATTGTAAACACCCCAAATTTGCCCTCACCCATTCACACCATGGCTTGTGATCTTTTCATATGCATAAACACAATCATATCATCTCACATCTCATTTTTGATTCACTGCATAGTTTCTAAGCCATCTGCACCTAGGGTTTGTGATCTGAGCAATCCAAGAGCCTCTTGAGCCACTCCAAAGGCTACCAATAACTTCAAGGGGATCTATGTGTGTTAAATCATCATGATACATCCTCTCAAAGTCAAAAATTCCAAAGAATCACAAGAACTGAGGTTTGTATGGAAGCAGAGCCAGGCCAGACTGCACAGTTGACCTAAAATTAGGGTTTTGGTTTCAGAGGCCATAACTCCAAATTTTTTGGTCATTCTTGTTTCCATTGGTCTCTATATGGTATGGGGAGTATGCATATCAATTTTCATGAAGAAATTCCATGGGGAAGTCATCTGATCAAGAGTTGACTTTTCAGACAAGTCAGTGCAAAATCAGGGCATCTGAGGCCCCCAATGACCCAATCAATGGGTGGTCTTCATCATTTTGAGTTTATATGATCTTTATTTGATCATGGAAGAAGGTTGAAGTTCACAAAAATCAAGAATTTGGAGTTTTTGCAAATGTTGACTTTTTGGGCATAGTTGACTTTTCAAGAATGTGTCATTTTAGGTCATTTTTCAAGCCTTGATTCTTGATCCAAAAGTGCTTCAAATGGAAAAACTTTGGTCATGAAAGTTGTAGAACACATCTTTCCCTTTTCAAAAAGTACAAGAACATGATCAAATTCTTCTTGGATCAAAAGTTATGGTGTGACAAAGTTGGCAAAAATCATTGATTTTCAAGTTATGCACTAAAAGGAAAACTTGCAATTCCATGAACCAAGTATTCTAGTGACTTCAAAATGACTTCAAAGCTGCATTACATGATCACACATGACCCCAAGAACAGTTTTGGCCCAAAGAATTTTGGATGGTTTGCCTTGATTCTCAAAATTCCATAAGGCATTTTCATAAGTATGCAAAAGGAGGATTCTTGGCAAATTCATGCTTCAAGGAATTATGTGATCCCAAGCTGATCTCTAAACATTGCCATGACCAATTGAGACATCATGAGACAAAATTCAGCAAGCATTGTCTCATGTACTTAGCATAAATTCATGAGAAAAACACAAGTTGTCAAGTTGCAAAAGCTAGCATAGCTTGTCATCCACATGCTGCAGACATTCTCAAGCCATCCAAGGGTTGTCCCTGACTTAGGCTGAAGCAAGACAAACCCTTAGCCTGCTGCTGCCATAGCCCATGCTGCAAGTACAACAACTTTTGACTTTTTGGCCAATTGCTCCATACTTTTCCCACAGTGCATGTCAAGTCTTCTGATTGATTCCAATAGATTAGGGATAATGTATGGATCATAAAAACACACCATTCACAAGGCAGAAACCTCCCACAATCCAGCATCCAAGAAATCTGTCCAAAACTTCTCCTCTTCGAATCTCCACACACAGCCATCAAACTTTATTTTTTCTTTCACCAGCAAGTCATAAATTGTCCCTAGAACAAAAACCACCCCTCAAGGCAGCTTGAAACATCACATACAAATATCCCCATTTCTGTTACACCAGAGCTGAATCTTTCAAACCAGCCACTCCCCAAGCTTTCTAAGCTTCACTCTATCCTCAGGAGGTTCAAGGAAGCAAGCCTGCGCAAGAGAAAAGTCCAGAGAGCTCATAAACAGAGAAGTTTCATCTCAGGTGACATGAAGAACATTTTTCCCAGAAACTAGTTTTTTAGTTCTTTTATGATGCTATGTGTTCCCCTGATCATGAATGTATGCTTACTTTTGAAAATAGTGAAGAAACCAGCATGTATGAAGCTTTTGAACATTTGCCCGTGTTTTGCATTTTGTTTCGATTCAGGCTTGTGAGAGAAAATAAATGAATTTAGGTTGAGGGTTTAGGTTTAGATTGATGAAAGGGTCATTTTGGTGGAAGAAATTTGTTGTTTGGTGACCTATAGAAGAACCTAGGGTTTTGGCTCGCCGGAGAAGACAACCGGAAGTCTTCTCCGGCCACCTGTAAGTCATTAACCCTAATCTGAGTGATTAATGAGGTTTGAATGAGGATCGTTGGATGGCCTCTCCCGCGCGTGAATGAATGGCTGAGATGAGTCATTAGAAGCCCTAATCCCTGATTATTCATTTAATTTCTGTTTAATTAATTCACAAGTTTAATTAGCCAGATTTGAATCTGGGCCCTTGGATCTGGCGCGCAGTCAACCAGACCAAGCCCAGATCAAATCCTGGCCTTCCCTTCTAATTACTTTCATTTTATCCTATTTTATTTTTCATTTAATATCATTTCTTTTCTCTAATTTGTTAAAAATAGTAAAAATTGCTTAAAAATTATGAAACTCTTTCTCATGAGTTTTAATAATTTTTATGACACAAAAATATTTTTGTTTTTATTTTTATCATTAAGAAAAGTATTTTTAAATATTTAAAGGATTATTTTTAATTGATTAATGGAAATCAATTTATTAAAAATACTTTTAGGTATTTAAAAATCACCAAAAAATTCATGAAATGTTCTAAGACATTTAGAAACATTGTCCAACCTTCAAACCAAATTTCTTTTTTGATCTTGATGCATTTTGAGAATTTTTCATTGAATTAAAATCATTTTTGTGCATTATTTTGATCCTAAGTTCAAAAAATCATTTCTGCCTATCCATGAAGAGTTGGACATTGATTCTTCTTGCATTGCATTGTGTTTAGCATGTAGTTTTTGAGATTAAATGGCTTTGCTTTGATCTTTCAATTTCAATTTGTTTGGCATTTCTTTTGTTTGGAAACCCTAAAAACCCTAAAAACTTGTAAAATTCATATCTTGGGTTAGGTTAGGAGTTGAGACTTCTCCTTTGGGCAGTGGTTTAGTATGGGATTAGGGGTCTTTTGTGTGGCATTTTCCATTTTTTATCTTAGGGTTTGCTTCTGATTTTGACTTTTGTTTGGTGTTTGATTCATAAACCCTAATTTGGGCTTCCATATGCACCCACCTTGCATTCTCTTGCATAACATGACTTGCCATGACATTTCAAGCATTCATGTGATTCATTTGACATCATAAGACATATAGAAAGCATGTTTGATCATTGCATCATGCATTTGCCATGTTATATGTCATGTGCACTTCATAACTTTTCATGTATGTCCATGCTTCCTAACTTGCTCCATTTGCATTCATAAACTTATATGATCATTTCCATGTGTTGCCTCATGTTTGTAGCATCTCATAGCATCATTACCATCATCCACATGCTTCTGGTTTTGTTTATCATCATGTCAACTCATCACATTTGGCATTGCATTGCATTTTCTTTTCTAACATTTCAGGTGGTAAGTGATGTGAGAGGTGAATTTGCCTTCACTTCTCATAACTTTCCTTGTCATCTCTCTTGCATCCATTGCTGCATTTTTATATGTGTTTGAGATTGAGCTTGCTCATTCTTCTTCTTGTTCCCACTTTCTTTCTTCAAGTGGCTTGACTTCTTGAAAGAAGCAAGTCACTTTGCTTCTCTTGATCCTTTCATCTGCTTCCTGGTGGCTCCTTTGAAGATTGTTCTTGTAGACTTCACAAACCTTAGGAACAACCAAGAATGACAATGATTAGGGTTTTGATTAGTCTCCCCTTTTAGTTTCACCTTTGTGTCTCCTTTGAGTTTTCTCTTCTCACCTCATAATCAGGGACTAAACCCTAAAGGCTTTAAGGCTTTGTGATTAAGCTTATGCCTGCATCCTTCTCTTAGGATGGAGTGTATAACTTTAATCCTAAGTGTTAAACCCTTAATGTGTTTAAATCTCTTAATCAATTCACTTAATAAGTACCAAGATATCACACTTGTAACTTGGGCCTTGCATTAGGGTTCTAATTCTTCCTTAACTGGTTAAGAAGGACTAACCCTAGTGTTAATGGACAAGTCCCCCTCAAGTTGTCTTATAAACCCTAAAACTCACTTCATCATCATATCATTAACTAAAATCCACTCAATAAAGGCTTTGTTTTGTCATGAGTTTAATCCCTAATCATGGATTAAGTTGAGGAGTTTTCCTCAGCTTAAACATTCTCATCTATTATCCTTCTATTAGGATGGTGTAATGAGTCTGTTTAATCCCTGATTATGGCTTAATCTCATTACTTAACACTAAACAAAAACAACAAAAACATCTAATTAATCACAAGTAGGTTAATGATCTTAATCCTACACCAAAGGTGTTTAAGTGTGAGAAGCTGACTTCACACTTAAGGTATTCTCATTACCCCTAATCAGAGGGAAGATGTGATGAGTTTACTAAATCCATTGGTTTAGACTTAAGCTCATTAACTTATGACAAAATCCAAAAGCAATAAAAGACTGAAAACACAAAAACAAACAATAATCGTCTCCTCCGGGATTCTTTTCTCATCTCATTCACTCATAAACGAGAACTTGCTTCTTCCGTCTAATGCAAGACAGTTTGCATCTGTGCCAGACAGATCATACACTTGAGCACAAGCAAGTAAGCAGTTCACAAGTCAATTCATCTATCAGTCTCTTTGGGTCGAACTACGGTGTTCTGACTTCCTCATTGCACGAGAGGATACGTAGGCATAACTTAACAGTTATCGAACAAAAGTCTCTGTATATTCCCCCTCTTTCCAGCCTTATTATTTAAGCCTCATGATCTTGAGCATTTCACTCCTGTTCTTACACTGACACTGTACATATACACTTTGCACTTCTTTTACACTGACACTTGTACATCCTTTTCCAGCTCTCTTTATGCACAAATTGCACTGACACTACCCCTTTAAACACAAACCTTCTAAGCGTGGATCCCGTCGAGTACGACGAACAATCTGGGTGCTAATACCTTCCTAGGTTGTAACCAACCCCCTTTCTCAGTCTCTCTGGTTCGCAACCGTCTTATCCATATCTTTCTAGGTTTATGCAGCATTACCTTTCCTTCGGGATAAAAATGCCTAGCTGGCGACTCTTTTCATCTCCAGTGAGTTCACTGCTGTGTGTTCTCATTGTCCCTCTCGCCGACCGTTCGCGTCTGTACCTTTATCTGGGCCTGGTCCCATTTATCGGGAGCGACAGCTTGGCGACTCTGCTGGGGACCCCTTACTGTAACCAGGGCTTCTGGTTCTTTTTGTGGGTTCCTCCTAGCGCTTGTTTGATTTGTGTTTACTGGGGTGTTATGTGCTTATTTGTGCTTGTATTATTTGCTTTATTTACTGCTTCCTGTACAACTTTATTTATGACTTTCTTTACAGTTTTCATATATCATACTGTCATGATGTCTGACTGGATCTGGTTTTGCTTTGGTGGGTGGGTGTTCTATTGAGAGTTAAGGTCCTATACCTGGGACCTGAGTGACACCTAGGCTAGAGTGAATCATATTCTTTCCCATTCCATCTCGGTCTGGTGCGGGAATATGAAACACGGTTCAGATATGGGTTTCTTCTTGAGAACTCTGTGTTGCAGATTTCCTGCAATGCTAGGGCTATCTGGGAAGCCTGCTAAGTCTGAATGACCTTTTAGTATTGACCTTCAGAAACTGAGGTGAATTAGAGGAGGAACTTTTATGGTTATTGTAAACACTGTACCTCCGGGTTGGAAGTGTTTACACTTCTCATAACTGATCCAAGTCTGAGGATCCTTGTTTTAGAACACCACCTGTGAGGGAGTTGGGCTGTTTACAGGTTTGCACGTACCTTGACCTCAGAATACCCTTGTTACTTTGACTTGATTAAGAATACTCCATGTTGGAACAGTTCTTGTGATTCTAAACCCTGGACATGTGGCTCTTTATTTGAGTCCCCCACCTTGGTTACTGGATTTATAGACCCCCATCTGGTATTCTTGAATATGTCTTGGGTTTATATCAGAGCTCTTGATCAGATCCAGCTCAGTCACAGACCCTTGCATATCATTTGCATACATAAACATTGCATCATATTGACATTTGCTTATTTGTATTTCAGGGTATCCACTCTCATCTTTGGTTTTGGTTTTGACCCCATCTTCATCAGCATCTGCTTCAGTTATCAGTTGTCTACTCCAGTCACCTGCACCAGCCAATCAGTGGCCACTTCTTCAGTGTTATCATCAGCACCTGTCTCTACTCAGTCTCAGTATCATGGCTCCTAAAAAGAGCAACATCACCTATCACTTCTTCCAGCCAGAGCTATCTGACATCAGGAGGATTCAGAACCTGATCACTCCAGATCACATACCATTGTTCAGGGAACACTACGGAGATATACTTGATATGGTTATGGATCTGGACCCTTCACAGAGAAGCTTGATCCACACCTGCATTCAGTTTTATGATCCCCCATTGAGGTGTTTTACTTTTCAGGACTTTCAGTTGGGCCCTCTATTAGAAGAATATTCATCATTGGTTGGTTTGCCTATCAGGGGTGGAATCCCTTTCAACCCTGAGATGGTCTTTCCTAGTAATGGAGAAGTAGCAAAGGCTTTGCATCTGGAACCTGTCCTGATTGAACAGCATATGACTTCCAAAGCTGGAATCCCTGGTTTTCATCTGGATTTCTTGATCTCTCAAGCCACCCTGAAAGCTTCTTTAGGAGAGTGGAAAGCTGTCTGTGCTTTGTTGGCCTTGAGTATATATGGAATTGTGTTGTTTGCAGATGAGCCTCGATTCATTAGCAAGAATGCAATCCATCTTTTCATCCTGCAGAACCCAGTACCCACTTTATTGGGGGATCTCTACTATTCAGTGCATCAGAGGAATGAAAAGCAGAGGGGAAGATTAGTGAGGTGTTGTGCTCCGTTATTCCATACTTGGCTTCTCAGGCATCTACCCAGGACAGATGCATTTTTGAACCCTCATCAGCAGAGCAACTGGGCTAAGAGACTCACTGCTCTAACTTCAGCCGATATCAGATGGTGCACCCAAAGCACCAAGGGCAGGGATATCATCACCAGCTGTGGGCATTTTCCCAATGTGCCCCTAATAGGAGTTAAGGGTAGTATTAATTACAACCCTCTGCTGTTCAGAAGGCAACTGGGCTATGCACTGGTCCACACTCCTAAGGCACAGGACTTGGTGGAAACTCTTTATTGTGAGAATAAGATTAATCTGGCTACTGTTAGGCAAACAGCCTGGGCCTGGGATAATGTTCAAACCAAGGGAATAACCATTTTCGGGAAGTGCAACAATGTGGCATCAGCACAATATTATGAATGGTCCCATGCCAGGGCCCAATTCTCTGGGATGCCCTTTACTATAGAAGATATGCCTGAATCATCTTCAGCACCACCTGCCACTGTCAGTTTGGAGGAGTTTGAGAGTTTGAAAGAAAGAAATGAGAAGTTAACTCAAGCTTTGCAGAAGACCCTCCGGGAAAGGAGTGATGGTATGAGGGAGGTTGAGAGATTGGAGAAGTTGAGAGTGGAGCATCTGGCTAAGATTGAGAAGTCTGGGGATTATATCAAAAAGTCTAAAGCTGGAGAACAAATCCTGAAGAATGCTTGCAAAGAAGCCCAGTTCCAGAGAGCCAGGACAGACTTGTATTTGAAGGAGAGTCAAGCTCGGTGGGTCAGGATCACCGAAGCTCGTACTCTGGAGGACAAGAGAGTTCAAGACAAGATGGAGCAACTGGAAGCTAGTGCAAAAGTGCAGCAAGAAGCCCTGGCAGCAGCCCAGAGGGAGATATCAGAGTTGAAGATCAAAGCTGGGGTGAAGAGGTCAAAAGACCAAAATCAGCACAAGAAGCTAACAGCAGCTGTTACGACCCGAAATCTCCTCATCAGGAATCTTACGGAGCGTCCGGCTGATCCTGTGACCGAAGCACTTCTCAAGGAAGTTCGTGAGGATGAGTTTGGTCTTGGTGTTTGACCCTTTGTTTGTTGTTGCTTTCATTCCGTGTATTTTTCATTTTTCCTTGTAATGTATTTTGACCCCTCAGAGGGCTTGTATTTGTAAACAAACTATGTACCATTTTGGCTTTTTGTAATATATGTATTAGTTTGTTCCATCCGAGTTTCACTTTAAAAGCAACATCAACAGTATCTTCAAGGGTCTGGAAGGGTCAATACTGAATGCCAAACCGGATACCTTGAAAACAAATAGGCATACTGCATTGCATGCTAACCCTTTGTTTGTTTTGTAGGTTTTTGTTTTATTGCCACTAACTCTGTTGTGATGTTCAGGAACTATTGCTCGGCGCCGAGTATTTCCTCTCAACCGTCCGCACCGTTATCCGACCCGTAGCAACCTTCCGGGCATTCAGATGGATCAGATGCAGCAGGACCTTACTGAGGTCAGAAATCAAATGGCAAATGAAAGGCTAGAAATGAGGAATCAAATGACTCAGTTTATGGAAGTGGTGAACAACATGGCTCAGAGCCAGGAGAGATTGAGAGCCATGGTGGAAAGGCAAAATCAAGAAGATCCACATATAGGGACTGCCGGCACCAGCAACAATGAAAGGGTCCAACCTCATGTAAATCCCCCTGTATTTGGACCACACCTCCATCCTGAGGTCAACATCCCTGCAAATGTTCAAGGGACTGCCACTGCAGCCAGGGTACTTCAAGAAGACCCCCAAGAGGACCAGTTCACAGTAATGGGTGCTGGGGAAGAAGCTTATGATAGAAGGTTGGATGAGATAGCTGAGAAATTGAGGTCCTTAGAGTCTCAAAACTCTCTGGGTTTCGACGTCATGGACATGGGCTTGGTAGACGGGGTCAGGATCCCCCATAAGTTCAAGCCTCCCTGTTTTGAGAAATACAACGGGACTTCATGCCCCCGGACTCATTTACAATCATTTCTGGGAAGGCTGAAGGCCTATACAATGGACGAGAAGCTCTGGATGTTCTATTTCGAGGATAGCTTAACTGGAGCGTCAAGAGAATGGTACTCTCACTTGACAAGGGCAACTATCAGATGCTGGAAGGACCTGGCAGAGGCCTTCATCAGACAGTATCAGTACAACTTAGACATGGCACCCAACAGGACTCTCCTAATGGGAATGTCACAGTCGTCAAGGGAAAGTTTCCGAGAATATGCCCAGAGATGGAGGCAATTGGCTGCTGCTGTTCAACCACCTATGTCTGAAAGGGAAATGGCAGATATGTTCATGAACACCCTTCAGGGGACTTACATTGACAGGCTGGCTGCTTTCTCTTCCACTAACTTTGCAGATGTTGTCATAGCTGGGGAGAGAATTGAAAGCCTATTGAAGATGGGTAAGATCTCAGACAACGGTGCCAGCTCGTCCAGTAGTACAAGAAAGCCTTTTGCAGGCCCGAGAAGAACTGGCGAGACCAATGCCATCCAGACCAATAGGGGCAGGCCCCAATATGTTCACAAATCAGTGGCTGCAGTCACCATTCCTGCTCCAGCTCATCCTCAACCAGCCTATCAACCTCCTCAGCAAAACTATCAACAACAACCTCAGTACCATCCACAAAATCAGTACCCTCCAAGAAACTACAACAACAGCAACACCAACAACAATAACCAGCAAAGGCCATTCCAACAGAGGCCATCTCAAGCCAACAGAGTGATCGACCCGATCCCCATGCCATATGCTACATTGCTGCCACAACTCCTGAAACTCAACCTAGTTGAGCTAAGGACGTTGGCACCTCCAGATCCCAACAGTCTACCCAGGAATTACGACTCCAATGCTAGGTGTGCCTTTCATTCAAACGCACCTGGCCATAGTACAGAAAAGTGCAGAGCCTTGCACATGAAGGTACAAGACCTGGTAGACTCAAAAGCTCTGAATTTTGCACCACCACCCAATGTCAACAAAAATCCTATGCCAAACCATGGTGGTCCCCGAATTAACGCTATTGAAGAAGACAAGTCGTCTTATTTAATAACCAGTGTGGGTCAAATCAGGACACCGTTGGTGGAGATCAAGGCTCAGCTCTTGGAATGTCATATGTTCCCGGGGTGCGAGTTAGGGTGTGCTTACTGCAATATTTCAGTAAACGGGTGCGATAATCTGAGGAGTGGCATAGATGGCCTTATTCAGAGTGGCCAACTCCAGATCACCACATCATTTCCAACAAGTCCTGCAATCCCAACCGCAACAACTCCAGAACCTACTACAACCGCAACAACCATTGTTCCTGACAATTCTTCGGCTTCATCAACAAGTACTTCATCCATCATCTCAACAGATCAGTTTTCAACAAATTTTCCTGCTACAACTTCAGCTCCACTCCATTTTGAACCTCCTACAACAACAACATCCATTCTTCCAACAATGTCTCCTACAACACCAGCAACCAATCATGAAGATGTCTCTACCGTCACAATATTTTATGATCCTGAAAGCAACTCTGCCTACAACTCAGAAAGTGCTGCTCCCATCAGAGCACCGGTCACAATTTATTATGATCCACAGACTATCACAGTTCCTTCCACAGCTGCAATCAGTCCAGTCACTATCACGGTGCCTGGACCAGTACCTTATGAAAGCAGTAATGCTATCCCCTGGCATTACGGCTCTGACCTGTACTGTGAAGGACAAAGAATCACTTTTGAATCATCAACCCCTGCACCACAAATTGACAATGTGGGAGGAGGCGGAGGCTTCACTCGAAGCGGACGTCTTTTCGCTCCACAAACTCAGAGACCCACTGCCGAAGCAGAAGCTGCTGCCAAGGCAAAAGGAAAAAGCTTGGTGCAGGAAGAGCAGACTGTTAAAGAAACCTTAAGAACACCCTTTGACCAAGAGGTTGATGAGTTCATGCGAATCATCAAGAAGAGTGATTATAAAGTAGTGGATCAGCTTCATCAGACGCCTTCCAAGATCTCAATCCTATCATTGCTTATGTGCTCCAAAGCCCATCGGAACGCACTACTCAAAGTCTTGCACGCAGCTTACGTGCCTGAAGAGATCACTGTCAATCAGCTGGAAGCTGTAGTTGGAAATGTTAATGCTAGTCACGGACTAGGGTTCACCAATACTGATTTGACAACGGAAGGCCGCAACCATAACAAAGCCTTGCACATAACCATGGAATGTAAAGGTGCTGTCCTTTCTCATGTGCTGGTAGACACGGGGTCATCCCTCAATGTCTTACCTAAAAAGGCCCTGGTGAAGCTGGAATATGACGGGTTGGCATTGAGACCCAGCAACCTGGTGGTAAGAGCCTTTGATGGTTCAAAGAGATCGGTTCTGGGAGAGATCGAGTTGCCCGTAACGATTGGCCCGCAGACCTTTAGAACTATCTTCTATGTGATGGACATTCAGCCTGCCTACAGCTGTTTGTTGGGTAGGCCATGGATTCACGCTGCTGGCGCCGTGACCTCTACCCTTCACCAGAAGTTAAAATATGAGTGGGAGGGTCAGATCGTTACAATCTGCGGAGAAGAGGATATTTTTGTCAGCCACCTGGCTACCTATAAGTATATTGAGATGGATGGGGAGATCCATGAAACAATGAGCCAGGGATTCGAAGCCTTGAACGTGAATGAAACATCTGCTGTACCTGGAACTTCAATGACATCATACCAACAAGCCCGGAAGGTTGTTGAGGAAGGAACTGCCCGAGGCTGGGGCAAACTACTACCGGTGGAGAAGAAAGAGGATAGATTTGGGTTGGATTACAAACCAACTCAACAAGATCAAGCAGAGGCTGCGAAAGAGCCCAACTTTGTTAGTGGGGGAATGCTCACCCCTGATGCTGTCAACAATTTGGAAGACGAGGATGAAGGCGACCGCGACCTGGAGAGTTGGATCCGTCCAAAGATCCTGGGGAGCAGTATCTCAAACTGGTCTTCCCAGGAAATTATAAGAGTTACTCCTGCAGAGTAATTATTATTTCCTGTATTTTTAAGCATGCATCAAGTCTTGCATCTTGCCCAAGATGACAAGACTCATTTTGTAATCGGGCCATCTGTACTTTTTGTGCAAACAAGATTAATCAATGAAATATCAGACATCTTTTTGCAAACGAGTCTTTTTCTCTTCCGTTCACTGTTTTTCCATTTTTCTTTTTGTACAAAAAATAAATGGCAGTGTTTTCAAAATGACAACTTTATTTCACTTTTCTAAAACAAGATTAAAATCAAATCACTAAAATGAACAAACTGAACCCTTGCAGAGAGTGTCTTCCAGACAGCACCAACAACAGCATGGCTATGACTTCGTATGACTTTGGCAATCCAATCAATCAGGCTGATGAAGGGGTTGAAGAAGAATATGAGCTTCCTGAAGATCTAGCCAGGTTGTTGAGACAAGAGGAAAAGGTTATTACTCCTCACCAGGAGGAGGTTGAAGTGATTAATCTTGGTACAAACGAAGACGTGAAAGAGGTTAAAATCGGGGCCTGCCTGCAAGACTCAGTGAAGAGACAACTGATTGACCTACTTCAAGAGTATGTGGACGTGTTTGCTTGGTCTTACCAAGATATGCCAGGGTTGGATACCGATATTGTCGTGCACAAGCTGCCTTTGAGAGAAGAATGCCCACCAGTCAAACAGAAGTTGCGCCGTACTCACCCAGACATGGCTATGAAGATCAAGGAAGAGGTACAACAGCAGTGGGACGCCGGGTTCCTTGCTGTAACTAGCTATCCACCGTGGGTTGCTAACATAGTACCCGTGCCTAAGAAAGACGGCAAAGTAAGGATGTGTGTTGACTACCGGGATCTGAACAGAGCCAGCCCGAAAGATGATTTCCCTTTACCTCACATTGATGTATTGGTGGATAATACGGCTCAGTTCTCGGTATTCTCCTTCATGGACGGATTTTCAGGATACAATCAGATCAAAATGTCACCTGAAGACATGGAGAAGACAACATTCATCACACCCTGGGGCACGTTCTGCTACAAGGTAATGCCATTCGGACTGAAGAATGCTGGTGCAACATATCAACGGGCTATGGTAACATTATTCCACGATATGATCCATAAGGAAATCGAGTGTTATGTGGATGACATGATTGCCAAGTCCCTTACTGAAGAAGACCACCTGGTAAATCTGCTGAAGTTGTTCAAGCGTCTGAGGAAGTACCAACTGAAGTTAAACCCCAACAAATGCACATTCGGGGTGAGATCCGGTAAGCTGCTGGGATTTATTGTAAGTGAGAAAGGGATTGAAGTTGACCCTGATAAAGTCAAAGCCATCCAAGAGATGCCTGCACCGAAAACTGAGAAAGAAGTTCGAGGGTTCTTAGGTCGATTGAACTACATTTCACGGTTCATATCTCACCTTACAGCAACCTGTGAGCCTTTGTTCAAATTGTTAAGAAAAGAACAGACGGTCAGGTGGAATGAAGACTGCCAGAAGGCTTTTGACAAGATCAAAGAATACTTACAGGAACCTCCAATCCTTATGCCTTCAGTTGAAGGAAGACCTCTGATAATGTTGTCGCTCCCACTAAATGAAACCTGGTCAAATAGGGTACAGACGCGAACGGTCGGCGAAAGGGACAATGAGAACACACAGCCGTGAACTCACTGGAGATGAATAGAGTCGCCAGCTAGGCATTTTTATCCCGGAGGAAAGGTAATGCTGCATAGACCTAGAAAGAGATGGATAAGACGGTTTGCGAACCAGAGAGACTGAGAAAGGGGGTTGGTTACAACCTGGGAAGGTATTAGCACCCAGATTGTCCGCCGTACTCGACGGGATCCACGCTTAAAAGATTTGTGTTTTAAAGGGGTAGTGTCAGTGCAATTTGTGTATGAAGAGCTGGAAGAGGATGTACAGGTGTCAGTGTAAAGGAAGTGAAGTGTATAAATGTACAGTGTCAGTGCAAGGATAAGAGTGAAATGCTCAAGACCAGGAGGCTAAAGAAATGATGCTGGAAAGAGGGGGAATATACAGAGACTTTTGTTCGATAACCGTTAAGTTATGCCTACGTATCCTCTCGTGCAATGAGGAAGTCAGAACACCGTAGTTCGACCCAAAGAGACTGAAAGATGAATTGACTTGTGAACTGCTTACTTGCCTATGCTCAAGTGTATGATCTGTCTGGCACAGATGCAAACTGTCTTGCATTAGACGGAAGAAGCAAGTTCTCGGTTGTGAATGAATGAGATGAGAAAAGAATCCCGAAGGAGACGATTATTGTTTGTTTTTGTGTTTTCAATCTTTTATTGCTTTTTGGAGTTTGTCATAAGTTAATGAGCTTAAGCCTAAACCAATGGATTTAGTAAACTTATCACATCTTCCCTCTGTTTAGGGGTAATGAGAATACCTTAAGTGTGAAGTCAGATTCTCACACTTAATCACCTTTGATATAGGATTAAGATCATTAACCTACTTGTGATTATTTAGATGTTTTTGTTGTTTTTGTTTAGTGTTGAGTAATGAGGTTAAGCCATAATCAGGGATTAAACAGACTCATTACACCATCCTAATAGAAGGATAATAGATGAGAATGTTTAAGCCGAGGAAAGCTCCTCAACTTAATCCATGATTAGGGATTAAACTCATGACAAAACAAGCCTTTGATTAAGTGGATTTTATTTAATGATATGATGATGAAGTGAGTTTTAGGGTTTGTAAGACAACTTGAGGGGGACTTGTCCATTAACACTAGGGTTAGTCCTTCTTAACCAATTAAGGAAGAATTAGAACCCTAATGCAAGGCCCAAGTTACAAGTGTAATGTCTTGATGATTATTAGGTGAATTGATTAGAGGATTTAAACACATTAAGGGTTTAACACTTAGGATTAAAGTTATACACTCCATCCTAAGAGAAGGATGCAGGCATAAGCTTAATCACAAAGCCTTAAAGCCTTTAGGGTTTAGTCCCTGATTATGAGGTGAGGAGAGAAGACTCAAGAGAGACACAAAGGTAAAACTAAGAGGGGAGACTAATCAAAACCCTAATCATTATCATGCTTGGTTGTTCCTAAGGTTTGTGAGGTTAACAAGAAAGATCTTCAAAGGAACCACCAAGAAGCAGATGAAAGGATCAGGAGAAGCAAAGTAACTTGCTTCATTCAAGAAGTCAAGTCACTTGAAGAAAGAAAGTGGGAGAAGAAGAATGAGCAAGCTCAAACTCAAACACATATAGAAAATGCAGCAATGGATGCAAGAGAGATGAAAAGAAAGGTTATGAGAAGTGAAGGCAAATTCACTTCTCAAGTTCACTTACCACCTGAAATGTTAGAAAAGAAAATGCAATGCAATGCCAAATGTGATGAGATGACATGATGATAAACAAAACCAGAAGCATGTTGATGATGGTAATGATGCTATGAGATGCTACAAACATGAGGCAACACATGGAAATGATCATACAAGTTTATGAATGCAAATGGTGCAAGTTAAGGAGCATGAACAAACATGGAAAGTTATGAAGTGCACATGACATACAACATGGCCAATACATGATGCAATGATCAAACATGCTTTCAATATGTCTTATGATGTCAAATGAATCACAAGAATGCATAAAATGCTATGACAAGTCAAGGTATGAATGCAAATGCAAGATGGATGCACATGGAAGCCCAAATTAGGGTTTATGATCAAAGCATCAAACAAAAACCAAAAACAGAAGCAAACCCTAAGATAAAAAATGGAAAATGCCACTCAAAGGACCCCTAATCCTATACTAAACCAATGTCCAAAGGGGAGGTCTCAACTCTTAACCAATCTCAAGTTATGATTTTTACAAGATTTTAGGGTTTTTAGGGTTCCTAAACAAGAAAATTATCAAACAAATGAAAAATGCAAGAATCAAATCATGGCCATTTAACCTCAAAATCTACATGCTAAACACAATGCAATGCAAGAAGAATCAATGTCCAACTCTTCATGAATAGGCAGAAATGATTTTTTGAACTCAGGATCAAAATAATGCACAAAAATGATTTTAATTCAATGAAAAATTCTCAAAATGCATCAAGATAAAAAAAGAAATTTGGTTTGAAGGTCGGGCAATGCTTCTAAATGTCTTAGAACACTTCATGAATTTTTTGGTGATTTTTAAATACCTAAAAGTATTTTTAATAAATTAATTTCCATTAATCAATTAAAAATAATCTTTTAAATATTTAAAAATACTTTTTTAATGATAAAAATAAAAACAAAAATATTTTTGTGTCATAAAAATTATTAAAACTCATGAGAAAAAGTTTCATAATTTTTATGCAATTTTTACTATTTTAAATTAATTATGCAAGTTAAATGAAAAAGAAAATGAAAATAAATTAAATAAAAGGAAAGTAATCAGAATGGAGGGTTGAGATTGCTTCTGGGCTCAAAGGGGTTGACTGGGCGCGCATCTGGACGGCCCAGGTTCAAACCAGCTTAATCCTGATTAATTAAATAATAATTCATAATTAAATCTTAATGAAATGATCCAGGCCTTCCATTCACGCGCGGGAAACACAATCCAATGGCTCACATTCAAAACTGGTGCCCTAACCCTAATTAGCAGTTAATGACTTTCAGGCTGCCGGAGAAGACTTCCGGTCGTCTTCTCCGGCCAGCACCCTCCCTGAGAATCTCCAAAACTCTTAAAACCTAACTAAAACAAAATCTAAAAACATGGAAATGATTCCCACTCACTCACGAACCAAAACCCCCAATCAAAACAAATTTATTCTTCCCTGAACTCATGAATCGAGCAAAACAAATTTTAGGTCACAGAGTTTCAGAGATCAATTACATTCTCATTTCATCACCATTTCCAAAACTAAAAGCATCAGGATATTCAGTGAAGCATGGAGAACAAGTTTAGAACATAAAAAATGATTTCTGGAAAAATATTTCTTGAGCTACCTGAGATTCGAAGCTTTCACTCCAGCAACTTTCAGGCCTCCCCTCCTTGTGAAATCCACTCCACTTGACCCCCTGGTGATGCTTGAATGCTCAGGAGAAATTTATGTTGGCTGGATGAAGAGTTTGAACAGCTTCTGCTCAAGCTCAGTTGAAAATGGCAATGGTGATTCAGGCTGTTTTTTGCAAGGGTGAGGGGTTCTTTGTGGTCCAGATGATGAGTGGAGAAGGTTTGTGGAGTTGGTTTGAGTGTTTGTGAACTGTGGAGTGAGTTTCGAAAGAAACTGCAAGTTGGAGTGAAAATGGTGAAATGGTGTTATGGCTTGTTTCAGGCTTGATTCTTTGCTGGTTTCTACTCAATGGAACATGGTAAGATGATTGGTGAAAATGGTTTGGATGTTTGAAGTTTGTGGAGGCAGATTCGAAGAGTTTTGCAAAGTGAGGTGTTTTTTGTGTATGTGATGTTGTGTGTTGTTTCAGCTTTTCTTCTTGAGTGTTATGGCCTGCATTTGGATAGTATATTTTAATCCTATAGGTCAGATGATTTGACATGGCCTCTATTGATTGGTAAGTTTGCTTTTGCCAAAAGTCCACTTTTTGTGTAAGAGAGGTATGGCTTGGTTCTAGGCTAGTACAAAGCATGGGGCTGCGCAGCAAGGGTGAGGGGAAAGGCTAGCAGAACTCAGCATCCAAGGTTGCAAGTGGTAGGAAGTGTGATGAGTGGTTTTGCAAGTTGTTACCTTTTGAAGCTTCATGAAAAATGCCTTGTTACACAAACCATAAACATGTGATCTTTGGTCCAATTCTGATTTTTAGGTCACATAGAATGTTTGTGTCATGGTTTGATGTCAACTAGAGGTTACAAACAGCCTTGGTTCATGGTTTTGCAAAATTCTCATTTGGAGCATGTCTTGAAAATCAATGATTTTAACCAACTTTGTCACACCATAACTTTTGACCCAAGAAGAATTTGATCATGTTCTTGTACTTTTTGAAAAGGGAAAGATGTATTCTACAACTTTCATGACCAAAGTTTTTTCATTTGAAGCATTTTTGGATCAAGAATCAAGGCTTGAAAAATGACCTAAAATGAAACATTCTTGAAAAGTCAACTATGCCCAAAAAGTCAACATTTGCAAAAACTCCAAATTCTTGATTTTTGTGAACTTCAACCTTCTTCCATGATCAAATAAAGATCATATACACTCAAAATGATGAAGATCACCCATTGGTTGGGTCATTGGGGGCCTCAGATGCCCTGATTTTGCACTGACTTGTCCAGAAAGTCAAACCTTGATCAGATGACTTCCCCATGGAATATCTTCATGAAAATTGATATGCATACTCCCTATGACATATAGAGACCAATGAAAACAAGAATGACCAAAAAATTTGGAGTTATGGCCTCTGAAACCAAAACCCTAATTTTAGGTCAACTGTGCAGTCAAACTTGGCTCTGCATCCATACCAATCCCAGTTCTTGTGATTCTTTGGAAATCTTGACTTTGGGGGGATGTAATATGATACTTGAACACACATGGATCTCTTTGAAGTGATTGGTAGCCTTTGGAGTGGCTCAAGAGGCTCTTGGATTGCTTAGATCACAAACCCTAGGTGCAGATGACTTAGAAACTATGCAGTGAATCAAAAATGAGATGTGAGATGATGTGATTGAGTTTATGCATATGAGATGATCACAAGCCATGGTGTGAATGGGTGAGGGCAAATTTGGGGTGTTTACAGCTGCCCCTATTCAAACATGAGTTAGCTGTGCAGGATGTAAGCGGCGGCTTATCAGGCAAACAAGAAAACTTGTGGTTGAATACCAAAGACAGTCCAAAATTTGCACTCACAGAATGAAGAAGAAAAGGGATATAGATTGTAAAGAAAAATAAAGTATATTGTAAAGTGTAGGCGACGGAGGACGACCGTCGGGCAGAGGACGACTGCTGGGTAAATAGCAATGACGGGGACGGCCGACATGCTGGGAAAAGTGCGGAAAATAAAGCGATGACGGGGACGGCCGACATGCTGGGGATAGAAGGTAAAGCTAAGACGGGGACGGCCGACTAGCTGGGAAAAGTAAGATATCATGATGGGGACGGCCATCAAGATAAAGCTGTATGATTCCCTGGGAGTTAATGAAACATGACGGGGACGGCCATCTAGTTCATAAAGCAAAGTAACCGACGATGGGGACGGCCATCGGGCTAAAAGAAAAGGGACCACGACGGGGACGGCCATCGGGTTAAAGAACAAATGAAATAAACAGATGATGGGGTACGGCCATCAAAGGTGAAGGACGATCACCTAGCAGGGGACGGCTGCTCTGTTGGGGAATAAAGAAACATGATGGGGACGGCCATCAAAGGTGGAGGACGACCACCTGGCAGGGTACGGCTGCCGAAAATATCAACGATGGGGACGGCCATCGGATGAGCATGATGGAGGACGACCATCAAGAGGTGGAGGACGACCACCTAGCAGGGGACGGCTGCTCTCAAGGTTTATCATGACACAGGACGAATGCCAGATAACCAAAAATCAACAACGGGGACGGCCATTGGATAAAATGATGAATGACGATCATCAAGAGGTGGAGGACGACCACCTAGCAGGGGACGGCTGCTAAAAATCAATGATGGGGACGGCCATCGGATGAGCGTGATGGAGGACGACCATCAAGAGGTGGAGGACGACCAACTAGCAGGGTACGGCTGCTCTCAGAGTTTATCATAACACAGGACGAGTGTCAGATAAAAAGAAAGTTTGCTTCGTTGGCGAGCTACTGGGGATATAGTAAACACGGACGAGCGTTTACAATCAAGAAAAGAAAGGTATAAGTGTTTAGATGTTTGTGTATAGATTAAAAATGCGGACGAGCATCCTTAAGACTACGATACGGACGAGTATCGGGTAGAGACAAACTGACACATGTTCAGAGATGATGATACGGGCGAGTATCAACGGGTTAATCAAAGAACACGGACGAGTGTTGAATCTGAAGGGACTCTTCTGGGGAATAGTAGACACGGACGAGTGTCTATATTCAAGGAGACATAAGTGTTTGACACAGTGTATGGATTAAAGATGCGGATGAGCATCCTTAAGACTATGATACGGACGAGTATCATGTAGAAACAAACGCTTGACGCATATTCTGAGA
Organism: Lathyrus aphaca; assembly: GCA_963966055.1. Classification (NCBI taxonomy): domain Eukaryota; kingdom Viridiplantae; phylum Streptophyta; class Magnoliopsida; order Fabales; family Fabaceae; genus Lathyrus; species Lathyrus aphaca. Next base: position 504,390,131 of record OZ014523.1, read on the forward strand.
TGATGATACGGACGAGTACCATCTGGTTAACAGAGAACATGGACCAATGTTGAATCTGTGGGGATACATAAGTGGTGTATACAAGATACGGACGAGTATCTGTATAAGTAAAATAAGTATGAGTGGTGTATAGATGGGTGTTTATCTGTTGGGGATGGTGACACGGACGAGTGTCGAAAGGAGAAGAGTATAGTATTAACAAGTATATTGGTTGTAAAAGTGTAAACGACTGCGTTGGGGATATGACACGGACGGGTGTCAAGAAAGTGTATACAAGTAGGTGAGTGCAAAGATGACGTCTTTGGCTTTCTGCTGGTGATATGACACGGACGGGTGTCAGGAGGTATCTGTAATACGGGTGATCTTGTTTGTAAAGAGTGTTCAGGTGACTTACTGGGGAGTGATGATACGGACGGGTGTCAAAAGGTGTATATACTGGTGTTTGTGATTTGTGAGGCAAATGCTTTTGCTGGGGACTCTGGGGGATTTTGGGGAAAGTATTCCGTATTCTGATGAATGGTTATTATTCCCAAGCGTTGGTCCGAAACATGGCTTATGATTATGCTATATGTTTGATTTTTTGCCGTAATGCTCCGTATTAAACGAAATGCTACGTTTTGTGGGTGAATATGATGTGAATGCTATGATTATGCAAAGATATCGATCCGGGATTCGGATCCCGTTGCCCTGAAGATCTCTGGTCGATCTGTTTGAAGTGGACATCCCAGCTGGGGATGAGATCATTGATAGACCTGGAGAGATGTATCTGCTTGGGGATACAGGTCACTGATTGACATATCCTTGTAATATGAGACCCAGCTGGGGTTTGTAGAAGTCTTCTGTACTCTGTTGTGACTCCTTCATGCGTTGCTCTTCTGAATAGAGGCTGAGAATTCTGTGGGGAGCTGATTCCCTGACTTCTGCCTTCTGCTGAGGAAGAAAAATTGGTACTACGGCTGGGGAATGTTGTTGGCCACTCAGCTGGGGAGAGTAATGGGAAGCAACTCAGCTGGGGATAGAGCATTTCGGGTGCTGAGATTATTTGTTGATTTGCCAGCTTGCTGAGATGTAACTTACATGCCCCAAGTTACGTTCTGGATACCTGCAATCCTGCAAAGATAAGGAAACGCACAAATGGTCCCGAGGTATCCCTTATTGGATTCCTTCATAGGAGTTAAGTACTTTCGAGAGTAAGTATATTCCCTGTAAGCATGTGTTTTTTATTTTCTTAGAGAAAAACATCTGTACTTATGCAATTAGTTTTTAAGAGACATCAGACGTTCTTTGCAAATAAAAATATACAAAACGAAACATGACTGAAGAATCTGATTTTATTAATTCATGTGCCCTGAATTGGCAAGATACAGTCAAAGAAACATATCTCCTGAAATGAAGAGACTGTTATAAATTGAGAAACAAAGTGCTAGCAATGTTGACGACGCTTTCAAGGAGCTTCCTCTTCTGCTATGACTCGTATGACAATGACGTTCTTTTCGTCCTGCTTTCTGAAGAAGGCTGATTCTGATTGAAGCTTGATCCTTTCGAAGTTTTCCAAGTTGTAAATGATACAGACGAATTCAGAATACAGTTGTTCGCTTATTCCCTTATTTTGCATGGATCGCCCTTTCGGGTTTTCAATCCATCGGGATACCCATTTTTGCCTGAGCTGTCCAATGCGGCTTTTCAACTCAGCGGGTGTACATTTTTGTTTATTTTCCCTTATTTTTGCCAGAGTCTTTTATTCTGTTTTTGACTCGCCGGGATGCCCTATTTTGCCTGGACTTACATTCTGTTTTTATGTCCAGCGGGTCGTTTTTATGCGAAGTATTTTTTAACTGCATCTGAATTCACAGGGGACGGGAAATCTTCACCATCCATGGTGTTGAGCATCAGTGCTCCACCAGAGAAAACTTTCTTTACTACGAATGATCCTTCATAGTTTGGAGTCCACTTGCCCCTGTGGTCTGTATGAGGAGGGAGGATTCTCTTCAGCACAAGATCCCCCACTTGGTACTCTCGGTGCCTGACTTTCTGATCGAAGGCTTTCTTCATTCTTTTCTGATATAACTGCCCATGACAGATTGCAGCCAATCTTTTCTCTTCGATTAGACTCAGTTGTTCGTATCGGGACCTAACCCATTCCGCTTCGTTCAGCTTAACATCCATTAGTACCCGTAGAGAGGGTAATTCAACTTCAACAGGCAGGACTGCTTCCATACCATACACAAGTTGATACGTGTTGCCCCAGTGGATGTTCTGATTGACGTGCGGTACCCATGCAAGGCAAACGGTAGCATTTCATGCCAGTCTTTGTACGTGACTACCATCTTCTGCACAATCTTCTTGATATTCTTATTAGCTGCCTCAAAAGCGCCATTCATCTTTGGCCTGTAAGGAGAAGAATTGTGATGTTGGATCTTGAAGTCCCGACACAGTTCTGCCATCATTTTGTTGTTTAGATTGGAACCATTATCAGTAATGATTCGCTCGGGCACTCCATACCGACAGATGATATCTCTCTTCAGAAATCTGGCTACCACTTGCCTTGTAACATTTGCATAGGAGGATGCTTCAACCCACTTGGTGAAATAGTCAATGGCGACCAGGATGAATCTGTGGCCATTTGAAGCAGTTGGCTCAATCTTGCCGATCATATCAATGCCCCACATAGCAAAGGGCCAGGGTGAAGACATTATGTTCAAGGGATTGGGAGGCACATGCACCTTATCTGCATAAATCTGTCATTTATGGCATTTTCTGGCGTAGGCACAACAGTCTGCATCCATTGTGATCCAGTAATAGCCTGATCTTAGCAATTTCTTAGCCATGGCATGCCCTCCAGCATGGGTACCAAATGATCCTTCGTTCACTTCATGCATCAACAAATCTGCTTCCGTCTTGTCAACACATCTGAGGAGTACCATATCAAAGTTCCTTTTGTATAAGGACCCATCAGTGTTCAGAAAGAAACTACCAGCAAGCCTTCTCAAAGTCTTCTTATCATTGGAAGATGCCCTAGGTGGGTATGTTTGACCCTCTAAGAAGCATTTAATGTCATGGAACCAAGGCTTATCGTCTTTGACAACTTCTGCTGCGAACACATATGCTGGTCTATCAAGTTTGGACACTGAAATCTGAGGTACAAAGTTAGCAGCTTGAACTTTGATCATGGATGAAATGGTAGCAAGAGCATCTGCAAACTGATTCTCGTCCCGAGGGATATACTCAAGCTTGACTGTTGTGAAGAAAGTCAATAACCTCCTTGTATAATCCCTGTAAGGTATCAGATGATCTTGGTGGGTGTACCATTTTCCGTTGGTTTGATTAACTACCAGAGCTGAATCCCCGAATACAGTCAAAGTTTTGATCCTGAGGTCAATGGCTTCCTCAAGACCCATAATGCAAGCTTCGTATTCAGCTTCGTTGTTAGTGCAGTTGAAAGTGAGTTTTGCCGAGAATGGCATGTGAACTCCTTTAGGTGTAATGAGTACTGCACCAACACCACGACCATTCAAATTAACAGCCCCATCAAACATCATAGTCCATTCTTCTTCCGGGTCAGGCCCTTCAGTGTGAACAGGCTCTTCATGATCTTTCGCTTTTATGAACATGATGTCCTCATCAGGGAAGTCAAACCTCATAGGCTGGTAGTCATCAATAGGTTGCTCAGCAAGATATTCAGATAGTACACTGCCCTTGATGGCTTTCTGAGAGGTGTACTGAATGTCATATTCTGTGAGAATCATTTGCCATCTTGCAACCCGTCCGGTAAGCGCTGGCTTTTCAAATATGTACTTAACTGGGTCCATCTTTGAGATCAATAAAGTAGTGTGGGTCAACATATATTGTCTTAGTCGGCGAGCATCCCACGCTAAAGCACAACAAGTTTTCTCGAGCAGTGAATAACGTTGTTCACAGTCGGTAAACTTTTTGCTTAGGTAGTATATTGCATACTCTTTTCGACCAGACTCGTCATGCTGGCCCAGCACACACCCCATTGACTCTTCTAATACTGTTAAGTACATGATCAGAGGTCTTCCTTCAACTGGAGGCATAAGTATTGGAGGTTCTTGCAAGTACTCTTTGATCTTGTCAAAAGCCCTTTGGCAGTCTTCGTTCCACCTGACCGTCTGTTCCTTTCTCAACAGCTTGAACAAAGGTTCACAGGTTGCTGTAAGGTGAGATATGAACCGTGAAATGTAGTTCAGTCGACCTAGGAACCCTCAAACTTCTTTCTCTGTCTTCGGTGCAGGCATCTCTTGAATGGCTTTGACTTTATCAGGGTCAACTTCAATCCCTTTCTCGCTCACAATAAAACCCAGCAGCTTACCAGATCTCACCCCGAATGTGCACTTGTTGGGGTTCAACTTCAGTTGGTACTTCCTCAGACGCTTGAATAGCTTCAGCAGATTCACCAGGTGGTCTTCTTCAGTAAGGGACTTGGCAATCATGTCATCCACGTAACATTCTATTTCTTTATGGATCATATCGTGGAATAATGTCACCATAGCCCGTTGATATGTTGCACCAGCATTCTTCAGTCCGAATGGCATCACTTTGTAGCAGAACGTGCCCCAGGGTGTGATGAAGGTGGTCTTCTCCATGTCTTCAGGTGACATCTTGATCTGATTATATCCTGAAAATCCATCCATGAAGGAGAATACCGAGAACTGAGCCGTGTTATCGACCAATACATCAATGTGAGGTAATGGGAAATCATCTTTCGGGCTGGCTCTGTTCAGATCCCGGTAATCAACACACATCCTTACTTTGTCGTCTTTCTTAGGCACAGGTACTATATTAGCGACCCACGGTGGATAGCTAGTTACAGCAAGGAACCCGGCGTCCCACTGCTTTTGTACCTCCTCCTTGATTTTCATAGCCATGTCTGGACGAGTACGGCGTAATTTCTGTTTGACTGGTGGGCATTCTTCCCTCAACGGTAGCTTGTGCACAACAATATCGGTGTCCAATCCTGGCATATCTTGATAAGACCAAGCAAACACATCCACATACTCTTGAATCAGATCAATCAGTCGTCTCTTCACTGAGTCTTGCAGGCAGGCCCCGATTTTAACCTCTTTCACGTCTTCGTCTGTACCAAGATTAATCACTTCAACCTCCTCCTGGTGAGGAGTAATAACCTTTTCCTCTTGCCTTAATAACCCGGCTAGCTCCTCAGGAAGCTCATATTCTTCTTCAACCCCTTCATCAGCTTGATTGATTGGATTGTCAAAGTCATACGAAGTCATAGCCGTGCTGTTGTCGGTGCTGTCAGGAAGGCATTCTCTGCAAGGGTTCAGTTGGTTCATTTTAGTGATTTGATTTTAATCTTGTTTTAAAAGTGAAATAAAAATTGTCATTTTGAAAACACTGCCATTTATTTTTTTGTACAAAAAGAAAAATGGAAAAACAGTGAGCGGAAAAGAAAAGACTCATTTGCAAAAAGATGTCTGATATTTCATTGATTAATCTTGTTTGCACAAAAAGTACAGATGGCCCGATTACAAAATGAGTCTTGTCATCTTGGGCAAGATGCGAGACTTTGATGCATGATATAAAAATACAGGAAATAATAATTACTCTGCATGAGTAACTCTTATAATTTCCTGGGAAGACCAGTTCGAGACACTGCTCCCCGGGATCTTTGGACGAATCCAGCTTTCCAGGTTGCGTTCTTCTTCCAGCTCGTCTTCCAGACAGTTGATGGCATCAGGGGTAAGCATCCCCCCACTCACAAAATTGGGCTCTTTCGCAGCCGCTGCTTGATCTTGTTGAGTTGGTTTGTAACCCAACCCAAATCTGTCCTCTTTCTTCTCTACCGATAGCAATTTGCCCCAGCCTTGGGCGTTTCCTCCCTCAACAACCTTCCGGGCTTGTTGGTATGATGATATTGAAGTACCAGGCACAGCAGATGTCTCATTGATGTTCAAGGCCTCGAACCCCTGACTCATTGTTTCATGGATCTCCCCATCCATCTCGATGTACTTATAGGTAGCCAGGTGGCTGACAAAAATGTCCTCCTCTCCGCAGATTGTAACGATTTGACCCTCCCACTCATATTTTAACTTCTGGTGAAGGGTAGAGATCACGGCGCCAGCAGCGTGAATCCATGGCCTACCCAATAAACAGCTGTAGGCGGGCTGTATATCCATCACGTAGAAGATAGTTTTAAAGGTCTGCGGGCCAATCGTCACGGGTAACTCAATCTCTCCCAGAACCGATCTCTTTGAACCATCAAAGGCTCTCACCACCAGGTTGCTGGGTCTCAACGCCAATCCGTCATATTCTAGCTTCACCAGGGCCTTTTTAGGTAAGACATTGAGGGATGACCCCGTGTCTACCAGCACATGGGAAAGGACAGCACCTTTACATTCCATGGTTATGTGCAAGGCTTTGTTATGGTTGCGGCCTTCCGTTGTCAAATCAGTATTGGTGAACCCTAGTCCGTGACTAGCATTAACATTTCCAACCACAGCTTCCAGCTGATTGACAGTGATCTCTTCAGGCACGTAAGCTGCGTGCAAGACTTTGAGTAGTGCGTTCCGATGGGCTTCGGAGCACATAAGCAATGATAGGATTGAGATCTTGGAAGGCGTCTGATGAAGCTGATCCACTATTTTATAATCACTCTTCTTGATGATTCGCATGAACTCATCAACCTCTTGATCAAAGGGTGTTCTCAAGGCTTCTTTAACAGTCTGCTCTTCCTGCACCAAGCTTTTTCCTTTTGCCTTGGAAGCAGCTTCCGCTTCGGCAGTGGGTCTCTGAATTTGTGGAGCGAAAAGACGTCCGCTTCGAGTGAAGCCTCCGCCTCCGCCCACATTGTCTATTTGTGGTGCAGGGGTTGATGATTCAAAAGTGATTCTTTGTCCCTCACAGTACAAGTCAGAGCCGTAATGCCAGGGGATGGCATTACTGCTTTCATAAGGTACCGGTCCAGGCACCGTGATGGTGACTGGACTGATTGCAGCTGTTGAAGGAAATGTGATAGTCTGCGGATCATAATAAATTGTAACTGATGCTCTAATGGGAGCAGCACCTTCTGAATTGTAGGCAGAGTTGCTTTCAGGATCATAGAATATGGTGACAGTTGAGACATCTTCATGATTTGTTGCTGGTGTTGTAGGAGATATTGTCGGAAGAAAGGATGTTGTTGTTGTAGGAGTTTCAAAATGGAGTGAAGCTGAAGTTGTAGAAGAAAAATTTGCTGATAACTGATCAGTTGAGACGATAGATGGAGTACTTGTTGATGAAACCGAAGAATTGTCAGGAACAATGGTTGCTGCAGTTGTAGGAGGTTCTGAAACCGTTGCTGATGAGATTGCTGGATTTGTTGGAAACGATGTGGTGATCTGAAGTTGGCCACTCTGAATAAGACCATCTATGCCATTCCTTAAATTATCGCACCCATTTACTGAGATGTTGCAGTAAGCACAGCCTAACTCACACCCCGGGAACATTTGACATTCCAAGAGCTGAGCTTTGATTTCCACCAACGGTGTCCTGATCTGGCCCACACTGGTTATTAAATAAGACGGTTTGTCTTCTTCAATAGCGTTAATCCTGGGACCACCGTGGTTTGGCATCGGGTTCTTATTGACATTGGGTGGTGGTGCGAAATTCAGAGCTTTTGAGTCTACCAGGTCTTGTACCTTCATATGCAGAGCTCTGCACTTTTCTGTACTGTGGCCAGGTGCGTTTGAATGGAAGGCACATCTGGCGTTGGAGTCATAGTTCCTGGGTAGACTGTTGGGATCTGGAGGTGCCAGCGTCCTTAGCTCAACTAGGTTGAGTTTCAGGAGTTGTGGCAGCAATGTAGCATATGGCATAGGGATTGGATCGACTACCCTATTAGCTTGAGATGGCCTCTGCTAAAATGGCCTTTGTTGACTGTTGTTGTTGGTGTTGCTGTTGTTGTAATTCCTTGGAGGATACTGAGATTGTTGGTGGTACTGAGGTTGTTGCTGATAGTTTTGTTGCGGAGGTTGATAGACTGGTTGAGGATGAGCCGGAGCAGGAATAGTGACTGCTGCTACAGACCTGTGGACATATTGGGGCCTGCCCCTGTTGGTGTGGATGGCATTGGTCTCGCCAGTTCTTCTCGGGCCTGCAAAAGGTTTTCTTGTACTACTGGACGAGCTTGCACCGTTGTCTGAGATCTTACCCATCTTCAATAGGCTTTCAATTCTCTCCCCAGCTATGACAACATCTGCAAAGCTAGTGGAAGAGAAAGCGGCCAGCCTGTCAATATAAGTTCCCTGAAGGGTGTTCATAAACATATCTGCCATTTCCCTTTCAGACATAGGTGGTTGAACAGCAGCAGCCAGTTGTCTCCATCTCTGGGCATATTCTCGGAAACTTTCCCTTGACGACTGTGACATTCCCATTAGGAGGGTCCTGTTGGGTGCCATGTCTAAATTGTACTGATACTGTCTGATGAAGGCTTCTGCCAAATCCTTCCAGCACCTGATAGTTGCCCTTGTCAGGTGAGAGTACCATTCTCTTGAGGCTCCTGTCAGACTATCCTCGAAATAGAACATCCAGAGCTTCTCATCCATAGTATAGGCCTTCAGCCTTCCCAGAAAGGATTGTAAATGAGTCCGGGGGCATGAAGTCCCGTTGTATTTTTCAAAACAAGGAGGCTTGAACTTATGGGGGATCCTGACCCCGTCTACCAAGCCCATGTCCATGACGTCGAAGCCCAAAGAGTTTTGAGATTCTAAGGACCTCAATTTCTCAGCTATCTCATCCAACCTTCTATCATAAGCTTCCTCCCCAGCACCCATTACTGTGAATTGGTCCTCCTGAGGATCTTCTTGTAGTACCCTGGCTGCAGTGGCAGTCCCTTGAACATTTGCAGGAATATTGATCTCAGGATGCAGATGTGGGCCAAACACAGGGGGGTTAACATGAGGTTGGACCCTTTCATTGTTACTGGTGCCGGCAGTCCCTATATGTGGATCTTCTTGATTTTGCCTTTCCACCATGGCCCTCAATCTTTCCTGGCTCTGAGCCATGTTGTTCATCACTTCCATGAACTGAGTCATTTGATTCCTCATTTCTAGCCTTTCGTTTGCCATTTGATTTCTGACCTCAGTAAGGTCCTGCTGCATCTGATCCATTTGAATGCCCGGAAGATTGTTACGGGTCGGATAACGGTGCGGACGGTTGAGGGGAAATACCCGGCGCCGAGCAATAATTCCTGAACATCACAACAGAGTTAGCAACAATAAAACAAAAACCTACAAAACAAACAAAGGGTTAGCATGCAATGCAGTATGCTTATTTGCTCTCAAGGTATCCGGCTTGGCATTCAGTTTTGACCCTTCCAGACCCTTGAAGGTGCTGTTGTTGTTGCTTGAAGAAAACTCAGATGAAGCAAACTAACACAAATATATTACAGAAGGTGAAATAATACAACTTGTTCATTTTACAACACAAGCCCTCTAAGGGGTCAAAATACATTACAAGAAAATAAAAGTACATGGAAAGAAAGCAACAACAAACAAATGGTCAAACACCAAGACCAAACTCATCCTCACGAACTTCCTTGAGAAGTGCTTCGGTCACAGGATCAGCTGGACGCTCCGTGAGATTCCTGATAAGGAGATTCCGGGTTGTAACAGCTGTAGTGAGCTTCTTGTGCTGAGCTTGGTCCTTTGACCTCTTCACTCCAGCTTTGATCTTCAGCTCCGATATCTCCCTCTGGGCTGCTGCCAGGGCTTCTTGCTGTTCTTTTGCACTAGCTTCCAGTTGCTCCATCTTGTCTTGAACTCTCTTGTCTTCTAGGGTACGAGCCTAGGTGATCCTGACCCACCGATCCTGACTCTCCTTTAGATACAAGTCTGTCCTTGCTCTCTGGAACTGGGCTTCTTTGCAAGCATTCTTCAGAATTTGTTCTCCAGCTTTAGACTTTTTGATGTAATCCCCAGACTTCTCAATCTTAACCAGATGCTCCACTCTCAACTTCTCCAATCTCTCAACCTCCCTCACACCATCACTCCTTTCCCGGAGAGTCTTCTGCAAAGCTTGAGTTAACTTCTCATTTCTTTCTTTCAAGCTCTCAAACTCTTCCAAACTGACGGTGGCAGGGGGTGGTGCCGAAGATGACTCAGGCATGTCTTCTATGGTAAAGGGCATCCCAGAGAATTGAGCCCTGGCACGAGACCACTCATAATATTGTGCTGATGCCACATTATTGCACTTCCCCAGAATGGTTACTCCCTTGGTTTGAACATTATCCCAGGCCCAGGCAGCTTGCCTAACAGTAGCCAGATTAATCTTGTTCTCACAATAAAGAGTTTCCACCAAGTCCTGTGCCTTAGGAGTGTGGACCAGTGCATAGCCCAGTTGCCTTCTGAACAGCAGAGGGTTGTAATTAATACTACCCTTAACTCCTATTAGGGGCACATTGGGAAAATGCCCACAGCTGGTGATGATATCCCTGCCTTTGGTGCTTTGAGTGCACCATCTGATATCTGCTGAAGTTAGAGCAGTGAGTCTCTTGGCCCAGTTACTCTGCTGATGAGGATTCAAAAATGTATCTGTCCTGGGTAGATGTCTGAGAAGCCAAGTGTCGAATAATGGAGCACAACACCTCACTAATCTTCCCCTCTGCTTTTCATTCCTCTGATGCACTGAATAGTAAAGATCCCCCAATAAAGTGGGTGTTGGGTTCTTCAGGATGAAAAGATGGATTGCATTCTTGCTAATGAATCGAGGCTCATCTGCAAACAATACAATTCCATATATACTCAAGGCCAATAATGCATAAACAGCTTTCCACTCTCCTAAAGAAGCTTTCAGGGTAGCTTGAGAGATCAAGAAATCCAGATGGAAACCAGGGATCCCAGCTTTAGAAGTCATATGCTGCTCAATCAGGACAGGTTCCAAATGCAAAGCCTTTGCTACTTCTCCATTACCAGGAAAGACCATCTCAGGGTTGAAAGGAATTCCACCCCTGATAGGCATACCAACCAATGAGGAGTACTCTTCCAATAGAGGGCCCAGCTGAAAGTCTTGAAAAGTGAAACACCTCAGTGGGGGATCATAGAACTGAATGCAAGTGTGGATCAGACTTCTTTGTGGAGGGTCCAGATCCATAACCATATCAAGTATATCTCCATAGCTTTCCCTGAACAATGGTATGTGATCTGGAGTGATCAGGGTTTGAATCCTCCTGATGTCTGATAACTCTGGCTGGAAGAAGTGATAGGTGATATTGCTCTTTTTAGGGGCCATGATGCTGAAGACTGAGTAGAGATAGGTGCTGATGATAATACTGAAGAAGGGGCCACTGATTGGCTGGTGCAGGTGATAGCTGAAACAGATAGCTAAACTGAAGCAGGTGCTGATGAAGATAGGTCAATACTGAAGATGGGGTCAAAACTAGCCAAAAGTGAAGATGGATACCCTGAAACACAAATAAGAAAATGTCAATATGATGCAATGATTATGTATGCAAATGAAATGCAAGGGTCTGTGACTGAGCTGGATCTGATCAAAATGCCCTGATATAGGTCCAAGTGTATTCAAGAATTCCAGATGGAGGTCTATAAATCCAGTAACCAAGGTGGGGGACTCAAATAAAGAGCCACATGTCCAGGGTTTTAGAATCACAAGAAATGTCCCAAAATGGAGTACTCTTAAACAAAGTAACAGGGTATTCTGAGGTCAAGGTACCTGCAAACCTGTAAACAGCCCAAACCCCTCACAGGTGGTGTTCTAGAACAAGGATCCTCCGACTTGGATCAGTTATGAGAAGTGTAAACACTTCTAACCCGGAGGTACAGTGTTTACAATAACCATAAAAAATCCTCCTCTAATTCTCCTCAGTTTCTGAAGGTCAATACTAAAGGTCATCCAGACTTAGCAGGCTTCCTAGATAGCCCTAGCATTGCAGGAAATCTGCAACACAGAGTTCTCAAGAAGAAACCCATATCTGAACCGTGTTTCATATTCCCGCACCAGACCGAAATGGAATGGGAAAGAATATGATTCACTCTAGCCTAGGTGTCACTCAGGTCCCAGGTATAGGACCTTAACTCTCAATGGAACACCCACCCACCAAAACAAACAACAGATCCAGCCAGCAGCACAATATGACAATATGATATAATGCAAAAGCAATAAAGAAAGCAGTAAAGCAAACTGTACATAAAGCAAAATAAGTACAAATATACAAGCACAAATAAGCACATAACACCCCAGTAAACACAAATCAAACAAGCGCTAGGAGGAACCCACAAAAAGAACCAGAAGCCCTGGTTGCAATATAAGGATCCCCAGCAGAGTCGCCAAGCTGTCGCTCCCACTAAATGAAACCTGGTCAAATAGGGTACAGACGCGAACGGTCGGCGAAAGGGACAATGAGAACACACAGCCGTGAACTCACTGGAGATGAATAGAGTCGCCAGCTAGGCATTTTTATCCCGGAGGAAAGGTAATGCTGCATAGACCTAGAAAGAGATGGATAAGACGGTTTGCGAACCAGAGAGACTGAGAAAGGGGGTTGGTTACAACCTGGGAAGGTATTAGCACCCAGATTGTCCGCCGTACTCGATGGGATCCACGCTTAAAAGATTTGTGTTTTAAAGGGGTAATGTCAGTGCAATTTGTGTATGAAGAGCTGGAAGAGGATGTACAGGTGTCAGTGTAAAGGAAGTGAAGTGTATAAATGTACAGTGTCAGTGCAAGGATAAGAGTGAAATGCTCAAGACCAGGAGGCTAAAGAAATGATGCTGGAAAGAGGGGGAATATACAGAGACTTTTGTTCGATAACCGTTAAGTTATGCCTACGTATCCTCTCGTGCAATGAGGAAGTCAGAACACCGTAGTTCGACCCAAAGAGACTGAAAGATGAATTGACTTGTGAACTGCTTACTTGCCTATGCTCAAGTGTATGATCTGTCTGGCACAGATGCAAACTGTCTTGCATTAGACGGAAGAAGCAAGTTCTCGGTTGTGAATGAATGAGATGAGAAAAGAATCCTGAAGGAGACGATTATTGTTTGTTTTTGTGTTTTCAATCTTTTATTGCTTTTTGGAGTTTGTCATAAGTTAATGAGCTTAAGCCTAAACCAATGGATTTAGTAAACTCATCACATCTTCCCTCTATTTAGGGGTAATGAGAATACCTTAAGTGTGAAGTCAGATTCTCACACTTAATCACCTTTGATATAGGATTAAGATCATTAACCTACTTGTGATTATTTAGATGTTTTTGTTGTTTTTGTTTAGTGTTGAGTAATGAGGTTAAGCCATAATCAGGGATTAAACAGACTCATTACACCATCCTAATAGAAGGATAATAGATGAGAATGTTTAAGCCGAGGAAAGCTCCTCAACTTAATCCATGATTAGGGATTAAACTCATGACAAAACAAGCCTTTGATTAAGTGGATTTTATTTAATGATATGATGATGAAGTGAGTTTTAGTGTTTGTAAGACAACTTGAGGGGGACTTGTCCATTAACACTAGGGTTAGTCCTTCTTAACCAATTAAGGAAGAATTAGAACCCTAATGCAAGGCCCAAGTTACAAGTGTAATGTCTTGATGATTATTAGGTGAATTGATTAGAGGATTTAAACACATTAAGGGTTTAACACTTAGGATTAAAGTTATACACTCCATCCTAAGAGAAGGATGCAGGCATAAGCTTAATCACAAAGCCTTAAAGCCTTTAGGGTTTAGTCCCTGATTATGAGGTGAGGAGAGAAGACTCAAGAGAGACACAAAGGTAAAACTAAGAGGGGAGACTAATCAAAACCCTAATCATTATCATGCTTGGTTGTTCCTAAGGTTTGTGAGGTTAACAAGAAAGATCTTCAAAGGAACCACCAGGAAGCAGATGAAAGGATCAGGAGAAGCAAAGTAACTTGCTTCATTCAAGAAGTCAAGTCACTTGAAGAAAGAAAGTGGGAGAAGAAGAATGAGAAAGCTCAAACTCAAACACATATAGAAAATGCAGCAATGGATGCAAGAGAGATGAAAAGAAAGGTTATGAGAAGTGAAGGCAAATTCACTTCTCAAGTTCACTTACCACCTGAAATGTTAGAAAAGAAAATGCAATGCAATGCCAAATGTGATGAGATGACATGATGATAAACAAAACCAGAAGCATGTTGATGATGGTAATGATGCTATGAGATGCTACAAACATGAGGCAACACATGGAAATGATCATACAAGTTTATGAATGCAAATGGTGCAAGTTAAGGAGCATGAACAAACATGGAAAGTTATGAATTGCACATGACATACAACATGGCCAATACATGATGCAATGATCAAACATGCTTTCAATATGTCTTATGATGTCAAATGAATCACAAGAATGCATAAAATGCTATGACAAGTCAAGGTATGAATGCAAATGCAAGATGGATGCACATGGAAGCCCAAATTAGGGTTTATGATCAAAGCATCAAACAAAAACCAAAAACAGAAGCAAACCCTAAGATAAAAAATGGAAAATGCCACTCAAAGGACCCCTAATCCTATACTAAACCAATGTCCAAAGGGGAGGTCTCAACTCTTAACCAATCTCAAGTTATGATTTTTACAAGATTTTAGGGTTTTTAGGGTTCCTAAACAAGAAAATTATCAAACAAATGAAAAATGCAAGAATCAAATCATGGCCATTTAACCTCAAAAACTACATGCTAAACACAATGCAATGCAAGAAGAATCAATGTCCAACTCTTCATGAATAGGCAGAAATGATTTTTTGAACTCAGGATCAAAATAATGCACAAAAATGATTTTAATTCAATGAAAAATTCTCAAAATGCATCATGATCAAAAAAGAAATTTGGTTTGAAGGTTGGGCAATGCTTCTAAATGTCTTAGAACACTTCATGAATTTTTTGGTGATTTTTAAATACCTAAAAGTATTTTTAATAAATTAATTTCCATTAATCAATTAAAAATAATCTTTTAAATATTTAAAAATACTTTTTTAATGATAAAAATAAAAACAAAAATATTTTTGTGTCATAAAAATTATTAAAACTCATGAGAAAAAGTTTCATAATTTTTATGCAATTTTTACTATTTTAAATTAATTATGCAAGTTAAATGAAAAAGAAAATGAAAATAAATTAAATAAAAGGAAAGTAATCAGAATGGAGGGTTGAGATTGCTTCTGGGCTCAAAGGGGTTGACTGGGCGCGCATCTGGACGGCCCAGGTTCAAACCAGCTTAATCCTGATTAATTAAATAATAATTCATAATTAAATCTTAATGAAATGATCCAGGCCTTCCATTCACGCGCGGGAAACACAATCCAATGGCTCACATTCAAAACTGGTGCCCTAACCCTAATTAGCAGTTAATGACTTTCAGGCTGCCGGAGAAGACTTCCGGTCGTCTTCTCCGGCCAGCACCCTCCCTGAGAATCTCCAAAACTCTTAAAACCTAACTAAAACAAAATCTAAAAACATGGAAATGATTCCCACTCACTCACGAACCAAAACCCCCAATCAAAACAAATTTATTCTTCCCTGAACTCATGAATCGAGCAAAACAAATTTTAGGTCACAGAGTTTCAGAGATCAATTACATTCTCATTTCATCACCATTTCCAAAACTAAAAGCATCAGGATATTCAGTGAAGCATGGAGAACAAGTTTAGAACATAAAAAATGATTTCTGGAAAAATATTTCTTGAGCTACCTGAGATTCGAAGCTTTCACTCCAGCAACTTTCAGGCCTCCCCTCCTTGTGAAATCCACTCCACTTGACCCCCTGGTGATGCTTGAATGCTCAGGAGAAATTTATGTTGGCTGGATGAAGAGTTTGAACAGCTTCTGCTCAAGCTCAGTTGAAAATGGCAATGGTGATTCAGGCTGTTTTTTGCAAGGGTGAGGGGTTCTTTGTGGTCCAGATGATGAGTGGAGAAGGTTTGTGGAGTTGGTTTGAGTGTTTGTGAACTGTGGAGTGAGTTTCGAAAGAAACTGCAAGTTGGAGTGAAAATGGTGAAATGGTGTTATGGCTTGTTTCAGGCTTGATTCTTTGCTGGTTTCTACTCAATGGAACATGGTAAGATGATTGGTGAAAATGGTTTGGATGTTTGAAGTTTGTGGAGGCAGATTCGAAGAGTTTTGCAAAGTGAGGTGTTTTTTGTGTATGTGATGTTGTGTGTTGTTTCAGCTTTTCTTCTTGAGTGTTATGGCCTGCATTTGGATAGTATATTTTAATCCTATAGGTCAGATGATTTGACATGGCCTCTATTGATTGGTAAGTTTGCTTTTGCCAAAAGTCCACTTTTTGTGTAAGAGAGGTATGGCTTGGTTCTAGGCTAGTACAAAGCATGGGGCTGCGCAGCAAGGGTGAGGGGAAAGGCTAGCAGAACTCAGCATCCAAGGTTGCAAGTGGTAGGAAGTGTGATGAGTGGTTTTGCAAGTTGTTACCTTTTGAAGCTTCATGAAAAATGCCTTGTTACACAAACCATAAACATGTGATCTTTGGTCCAATTCTGATTTTTAGGTCACATAGAATGTTTGTGTCATGGTTTGATGTCAACTAGAGGTTACAAACAGCCTTGGTTCATGGTTTTGCAAAATTCTCATTTGGAGCATGTCTTGAAAATCAATGATTTTAACCAACTTTGTCACACCATAACTTTTGACCCAAGAAGAATTTGATCATGTTCTTGTACTTTTTGAAAAGGGAAAGATGTATTCTACAACTTTCATGACCAAAGTTTTTTCATTTGAAGCATTTTTGGATCAAGAATCAAGGCTTGAAAAATGACCTAAAATGAAACATTCTTGAAAAGTCAACTATGCCCAAAAAGTCAACATTTGCAAAAACTCCAAATTCTTGATTTTTGTGAACTTCAACCTTATTCCATGATCAAATAAAGATCATATACACTCAAAATGATGAAGATCACCCATTGGTTGGGTCATTGGGGGCCTCAGATGCCCTGATTTTGCACTGACTTGTCCAGAAAGTCAAACCTTGATCAGATGACTTCCCCATGGAATTTCTTCATGAAAATTGATATGCATACTCCCTATGACATATAGAGACCAATGGAAACAAGAATGACCAAAAAATTTGGAGTTATGGCCTCTGAAACCAAAACCCTAATTTTAGGTCAACTGTGCAGTCAAACTTGGCTCTGCATCCATACCAATCCCAGTTCTTGTGATTCTATGGAAATCTTGACTTTGGGGGGATGTAATATGATACTTGAACACACATGGATCTCTTTGAAGTGATTGGTAGCCTTTGGAGTGGCTCAAGAGGCTCTTGGATTGCTCAGATCACAAACCCTAGGTGCAGATGACTTAGAAACTATGCAGTGAATCAAAAATGAGATGTGAGATGATGTGATTGAGTTTATGCATATGAGATGATCACAAGCCATGGTGTGAATGGGTGAGGGCAAATTTGGGGTGTTTACAAATGTACTTAACAGTTTTAGAAGAGTCAATGGGGTGTGTGCTGGGCCAGCATGACGAGTCTGGTCGAAAAGAGTATGCAATATACTACCTAAGCAAAAAGTTTACCGACTGTGAACAACGTTATTCACTGCTCGAGAAAACTTGTTGTGCTTTAGCGTGGGCTGCTCGCCGACTAAGGCAGTATATGTTGACCCACACTACTCTATTAATCTCGAAGATGGACCCAGTTAAGTATATTTTCGAGAAGCCAGCTCTTACCGGACGGGTTGCAAGATGGCAAATGATTCTCACAGAATACGACATCCAGTACACCTCTCAGAAAGCCATCAAGGGCAGTGTACTATCTGAATATCTTGCTGAGCAACCCATTGATGACTACCAGCCTATGAGATTTGACTTCCCTGATGAAGACATCATGTTCATAAAAGCGAAAGATCATGAAGAGCCTATTCACACTGAAGGGCCTGACCCGGAGGAAGAGTGGACTATGATGTTTGATGGGGCTGTTAATATGAATGGTCGGGGTGTTGGTGCAGTACTCATTACACCTGAGGGAGTTCACATGCCTTTCTCGGCAAAGCTCACTTTCAACTGCACTAACAACGAAGCTGAATACGAAGCTTGCATTATGGGTCTTGAGGAAGCTATTGACCTCAGGATCAAGACATTGACTGTATTCGGAGATTCAGCTTTGGTAATCAATCAAACCAACGGCAAATGGTACACACACCAGGATCATTTGATACCTTACAGGGATTATACAAGGAGGTTATTGACTTTCTTCACAACAGTCAAGCTTGAGTATATCCCTCGGGATGAGAATCAGTTTGCAGATGCCCTGGCTACCATTTCGTCCATGATCAAAGTTCAGACTGCCAACTTCGTACCTCAGATTTCAGTGTCCAGACTTGACAGACCAGCATATGTGTTCGCAGCAGATGTTGTTAAAGATGATAAGCCTTGGTTCCACGACATTAAGTGCTTCTTGGAGGACCAAACATACCCACCCGGGGCATCTTCCAATGATAAGAAG
This sequence comes from Lathyrus aphaca, assembly GCA_963966055.1. Taxonomy (NCBI): domain Eukaryota; kingdom Viridiplantae; phylum Streptophyta; class Magnoliopsida; order Fabales; family Fabaceae; genus Lathyrus; species Lathyrus aphaca. Next base: position 504,408,583 of record OZ014523.1, read on the forward strand.
ACTTTGAGAAGGCTCGCTGGTAGTTTCTTTCTGAACACTGATGGGTCTTTATACAAAAGGAACTTTGATATGGTACTCCTCAGATGTGTTGATAAGACAGAAGCAGATTTGTTGATGCATGAAGTGCACGAAGGATCTTTTGGTACCCATGCTGGAGGGCATGCCATGGCTAAGAAATTGTTAAGATCAGGTTATTACTGGATCACCATGGATGCAGACTGTTGTGCCTACGCCAGAAAATGCCATAAATGCCAGATTTATGCAGATAAGGTGCATGTGCCTCCCAACCCCTTGAACATAATGTCTTCACCATGGCCCTTTGCCATGTGGGGCATTGACATGATTGGCAAGATCGAGCCAACTGCTTCAAATGGCCACAGATTCATCCTGGTCGCCATTGACTATTTCACCAAGTGGGTCGAAGCAGCTTCCTATGCCAATGTTACAAGACAAGTGGTAGCCAGATTTCTGAAAAGAGATATCATCTGTCGGTACGGAGTTCCCGAGCGAATCATTACTGATAATGGTTCCAATTTAAACAACAAAATGATGGTTGAGTTATGCCGGGACTTCAAGATCCAACATCACAATTCTTCTCCTTACAGGCCAAAGATGAATGGCGCTGTTGAGGCTGCGAACAAGAATATCAAGAAGATTGTGCAGAAGATGGTAGTTACTTACAAAGACTGGCATGAAATGCTACCATTTGCTTTGCATGGGTAACGCACGTCAATCAGGACATCCACTGGGGCAACACCGTATCAACTTGTGTATGGTATGGAGGCAGTCCTACCGGTTGAAGTTGAATTACCCTCTTTACGAGTATTGATGGATGTTAAACTGAATGAAGCAGAATGGGTTCGGGCCCGATACGAACAGCTGAGTCTGATCGAAGAGAAAAGATTGGCTGCAATCTGTCATGGGCAGTTATATCAGAAAAGAATGAAGAGAGCCTTCGATCAGAAAGTCAGGCACCAAGAGTACCAAGTAGGAGATCTTGTGCTGAAAAGAATCCTCCCTCCTCATACAGACCACAGGGGCAAATGGACTCCAAACTACGAAGGACCATTTGTAGTAAAGAAAGTTTTCTCTGGTGGAGCACTGATGCTCAGCACCATGGATGGTGAAGATTTCCCGTCCCCTGTGAATTCAGATGCAGTTAAAAAATACTTCGCATAAAAATGACCCGCTGGACACAAAAATAGAATGTAAGTCCAGGCAAAAATAGGGCATCCCGGCGAGTCAAAAACAGAATAAAAGACTCGGGCAAAAATAAGGGAAAATAAACAAAAATGTACACCCGCTGAGTTGAAAAGCCGCATTGGACAACTCAGGCAAAAATGGGTATCCCGATGGATTGAAAACCCGAAAGGGCGATCCATGCAAAATAAGGGAATAAGCGAACAACTGCATTCTGAATTCGTCTGTATCATCCGCAGCTTGGTAAGCTTCAACGAGATCAAGCTTCAATCAGAATCAACATTCTTCAAAAGCAAGATGAGAAGAATGTCAAAAGTCATACGGGTCATAGTGAAGAGGAAGCTCCTTAAAGCGTCGTCAACACTGCCAGCATTTTGTTTCTCAATTTGTAACAATCTCCTCATTTCAGGGGATATATTCCTTTGACTGTATCTCGCCAATTCAGGGCATATGAATTAATAAAATCAGATTTTCCGTCATGTCCCATTTTGTACATTTTATTTGCAAAAAAAATGTCTGATGTCTTGAAAGAAGAAAACTGATTGCATAAGAATACAGATGCTTATCTTCAAAAGTAAAAACATGCTTGCAGGAAATATGCTTACTCTCAGAAGTATCCTAACTCCTATGACGGAATCCAGTAAAGGATACCTCGGGATTATCTTGTGCGTTTCTCTATCTTTTTCAGGATTGCAGGTATCCAGGATGCAACTTGGGGCATGAAAGCTTCATCCCAGCAAGCTGGCAAGTCCACACTCAATTTTAGCACCCGGAGTGCTCTCTCCCCAGCTGAGTTGCCTCCCATGACTTCCCCCAGCTGAGTTGCCACTTGTTGCTTATCCCCATCAGAATGGGCAGGTATCACAAGAGATGCCCATATCCCCGGCTGAGTCCAGGATCCTCTTCAACAGAATCCTTAGGGAGGTCTCTCAGTGATCTCTTTCTCCCCAGCTGAGTTGTCTTTTTATCCTCAGCCGGAGCACAAAAGTCAAGAAGCCATCTCCCCACAGAGCTCCAGCCTCTATCCAGAAGAGCAGCGCATAGAAGATCACAACAGAGTGAAGAAAGCTTCTACAAACCCCAGCCGGGTCTCTCATTTATAAGGATAGGTCTATCGAGGACCCATATCTCCAAGCAGATATCATATCATCAGATCCACAAATGTTCTCATCCCCAGCTGGGATGTCCATTTCAATAGATCGATCGAAGATCTTCGCAGCAGTGGGACCCGGATCCCGGTTTGGTATCTTTGCATAATCATAGCATTCGCATCATATTTACCCACAAAGCGTAGCATTCCGTTTTAACACGGAGCATTACGGCAAAAATCAAACACATAGCATATTCATGAGCCATGTTTTGAATCAACACTTGTGAATAATGACCATTCATCAGAATGCAGAATACTTTCCCCCAGAGTCCCCACCAGAGTCCCAGCAATAACAGCTGCCTCACAAATCACAAACACCAGTATATACTCATTTTGACACCCGTCCGTGCCATCATTCCCCAGTAAAGTCACCAGAACACTCTTTACGAACAAGATCACCCGTATTACAGATACGTCCTGACACCCGTCCGTGTCATACCCCAGCAGAAAGCCGAAGACATCCTCTTTGCACTCACATATACCTATATACAAATCCTTGACGCCCGTCCGTGTCATTACCCCCAGCACAGTCATCTACACTTTCACAACCCATGTACTTGTTGATATTATTATACTTTTCTCTCTTGACATTCGTCCGTGTCACTCTCCCCAGCAGATAAACACTCATCTATGCAATACTTCATTACTTATACAGATACTCGTCCGTATCTTGTATATACCATTCATATCCCCACAGATTCGACTCTAGTCCTTGTTCTTTGTTAACTCATTGGTACGCGTCCGTACCATCATCTCAGAACATGCGTCAAGCGTTTGTTTCTACATGATGCTCGTCCGTGTCATAGTCTTAAGGATGCTCGTCCGCATCTTTAATCCATACACTGTGTCAAACACTTATGTCTTCTCGAATATAGATACTCGCCTGTGTCTACTATTCCCCAGAAGAATCCTCTCAGATTCAACACTCGTCCGTGTTCTCTGTTAACCAGTTGATACTCGTCCGTATCATCATCTTTGAACACGCGTCAGTATTTGTTTCTATCCGATACTCGTCCGTATCATAGTCTTAAGGATGCTCGTCCGCATCTTTAATCTATACACAAGTACCAAACACTTATACCTTTTGTTTCTTGAATATAAACGCTCGTCCGTGTTTACTACTCCCCGGTAGATTTCCAACAAAGCAAATTTTCTTTTTTATCTGACACTCGTCCTGTGTTATGATAAACTTTGAGAGCAGCCGTCCCCTGCTAGGTGGTCGTCCTCCACCTCTTGATGGTCGTCCTCCATCATGCTCATCCGATGGCCGTCCTCATTGTTGATTTTTAGCAGCCGTCCCCTGCTAGGTGGTCGTCCTCCACCTCTTGATGATCGTACTTCATCATTCTATCCAATGGTCGTCCCCATTGTTGATTTTGGTTGTCTGGCATTCATCCTATGTCATGATAAACTTTGAGAGCAGCCGTCCCCTGCTAGGTGGTCGTCCTCCACCTCTTGATGGTCGTCCTCCATCATGCTCATCCGATGGCCGTCCCCATCGTTGATATTTTCGGCAGCCGTACCCTGCCAGGTGGTCGTCCTCCAGCTTTGATGGCCGTCCCCATCATAATTCCTTTATTCCCCAACAGAGCAGCCGTCCCCTGCTAGGTGATCGTCCTTCACCTTTGATGACCAAACCTCATCATCTGTTTATTTCATTCATTCTTTAACCCGATGGCCGTCCCCGTCGTGGTCCCTTTTCCTTTTAGCCCGATGGCCATCCCCATCGTCGGTTACTTTGCTTTATGAACTTGATGGTCATCCCCGTCATGTTTCATCGATCCCCAGAGAATTTTACAGCTTTATCTTGATGGCCGTCCCCATCATATTTTCTTATTTTTCCCAGCTAGTCGGCCGTCCCCGTCTTGGCTTTGCCTTCTTTCCCCAGCATGTCGGCCGTCCCCGTCATTGCTTTTTTACCTAGCAGTCGTCCTCTGCTCGACGGTCGTCCTCCGTCGCTCACCTTTACAATATACTTTATTTTTTCTTTACAATCTATATCCCTTTTCTTCTTCATTCTGTGAGTGCAAATTTTGGACTGTCTTTGGTATTCAACCACAAGTTATCTTGTTTGCCTGTTAAGCCGTCGCTTACAACCTGCACAGCTAACTCATGTTTGAATAGGGGCAGCTGTAAACACCCCAAATTTGCCCTCACCCATTCACACCATGGCTTGTGATCTTTTCATATGCATAAACACAATCATATCATCTCACATCTCATTTTTGATTCACTGCATAGTTTCTAAGCCATCTGCACCTAGGGTTTGTGATCTGAGCAATCCAAGAGCCTCTTGAGCCACTCCAAAGGCTACCAATCACTTCAAGGGGATCTATGTGTGTTCAATCATCATGATACATCCTCTCAAAGTCAAAAATTCCAAAGAATCACAAGAACTGAGGTTTGTATGGAAGCAGAGCCAGGCCAGACTGCACAGTTGACCTAAAATTAGGGTTTTGGTTTCAGAGGCCATAACTCCAAATTTTTTGGTCATTCTTGTTTCCATTGGTCTCTATATGGTATGGGGAGTATGCATATCAATTTTCATGAAGAAATTCCATGGGGAAGTCATCTGATCAAGAGTTGACTTTTCAGACAAGTCAGTGCAAAATCAGGGCATCTGAGGCCCCCAATGACCCAATCAATGGGTGGTCTTCATCATTTTGAGTGTATATGATCTTTATTTGATCATGGAAGAAGGTTGAAGTTCACAAAAATCAAGAATTTGGAGTTTTTGCAAATGTTGACTTTTTGGGCATAGTTGACTTTTCAAGAATGTGTCATTTTAGGTCATTTTTCAAGCCTTGATTCTTGATCCAAAAGTGCTTCAAATGGAAAAACTTTGGTCATGAAAGTTGTAGAACACATCTTTCCCTTTTCAAAAAGTACAAGAACATGATCAAATTCTTCTTGGATCAAAAGTTATGGTGTGACAAAGTTGGCAAAAATCATTGATTTTCAAGTTATGCACTAAAAGGAAAACTTGCAATTCCATGAACCAAGTATTCTAGTGACTTCAAAATGACTTCAAAGCTGCATTACATGATCACACATGACCCCAAGAACAGTTTTGGCCCAAAGAATTTTGGATGGTTTGCCTTGATTCTCAAAATTCCATAAGGCATTTTCATAAGTATGCAAAAGGAGGATTCTTGGCAAATTCATGCTTCAAGGAATTATGTGATCCCAAGCTGATCTCTAAACATTGCCATGACCAATTGAGACATCATGAGACAAAATTCAGCAAGCATTGTCTCATGTACTTAGCATAAATTCATGAGAAAAACACAAGTTGTCAAGTTGCAAAAGCTAGCATAGCTTGTCATCCACATGCTGCAGACATTCTCAAGCCATCCAAGGGTTGTCCCTGACTTAGGCTGAAGCAAGACAAGCCCTTAGCCTGCTGCTGCCATAGCCCATGCTGCAAGTACAACAACTTTTGACTTTTTGGCCAATTGCTCCATACTTTTCCCACAGTGCATGTCAAGTCTTCTGATTGATTCCAATAGATTAGGGATAATGTATGGATCATAAAAACACACCATTCACAAGGCAGAAACCTCCCACAATCCAGCATCCAAGAAATCTGTCCAAAACTTCTCCTCTTCGAATCTCCACACACAGCCATCAAACTTCATTTTTTCTTTCACCAGCAAGTCATAAATTGTCCCTAGAACAAAAACCACCCCTCAAGGCAGCTTGAAACATCATATACAAAGATCCCCATTTCTGTTACACCAGAGCTGAATCTTTCAAACCAGCCACTCCCCAAGCTTTCTAAGCTTCACTCTATCCTCAGGAGGTTCAAGGAAGCAAGCCTGCGCAAGAGAAAAGTCCAGAGAGCTCATAAACAGAGAAGCTTCATCTCAGGTGACATGAAGAACATTTTTCCCAGAAACTAGTTTTGTAGTTCTTTTATGATGCTATGTGTTCCCCTGATCATGAATGTATGCTTACTTTTGAAAATAGTGAAGAAACCAGCATGTATGAAGCTTTTGAACATTTGCCCGTGTTTTGCATTTTGTTTCGATTCAGGCTTGTGAGAGAAAATAAATGAATTTAGGTTGAGGGTTTAGGTTTAGATTGATGAGAGGGTCATTTTGGTGGAAGAAATTTGTTGTTTGGTGACCTATAGAAGAACCTAGGGTTTTGGCTCGCCGGAGAAGACAACCGGAAGTCTTCTTCGGCCGCCTGTAAGTCATTAACCCTAATCTGAGTGATTAATGAGGTTTGAATGAGGATCGTTGGATGGCCTCTCCCGCGCGTGAATGAATGGCTGAGATGAGTCATTAGAAGCCCTAATCCCTGATTATTCATTTAATTTCTGTTTAATTAATTCACAAGTTTAATTAGCCAGATTTGAATCTGGGCCCTTGGATCTGGCGCGCAGTCAACCAGACCAAGCCCAGATCAAATCCTGGCCTTCCCTTCTAATTACTTTCATTTTATCCTATTTTATTTTTCATTTAATATCATTTCTTTTCTCTAATTTGTTAAAAATAGTAAAAATTGCTTAAAAATTATGAAACTTTTTCTCATGAGTTTTAATAATTTTTATGACACAAAAATATTTTTGTTTTTATTTTTATCATTAAAAAAGTATTTTTAAATATTTAAAGGATTATTTTTAATTGATTAATGGAAATCAATTTATTAAAAATACTTTTAGGTATTTAAAAATCACCAAAAAATTCATGAAATGTTCTAAGACATTTAGAAACATTGTCCAACCTTCAAACCAAATTTCTTTTTTGATCTTGATGCATTTTGAGAATTTTTCATTGAATTAAAATCATTTTTGTGCATTATTTTGATCCTAAGTTCAAAAAATCATTTCTGCCTATCCATGAAGAGTTGGACATTGATTCTTCTTGCATTGCATTGTGTTTAGCATGTAGTTTTTGAGATTAAATGGCTTTGCTTTGATCTTTCAATTTCAATTTGTTTGGCATTTCTTTTGTTTGGAAACCCTAAAAACCCTAAAAACTTGTAAAATTCATATCTTGGGTTAGGTTAGGAGTTGAGACTTCTCCTTTGGGCAATGGTTTAGTATGGGATTAGGGGTCTTTTGTGTGGCATTTTCCATTTTTTATCTTAGGGTTTGCTTCTGATTTTGACTTTTGTTGGGTGTTTGATTCATAAACCCTAATTTGGGCTTCCATATGCACCCACCTTGCATTCTCTTGCATAACATGACTTGCCATGACATTTCAAGCATTCATGTGATTCATTTGACATCATAAGACATATAGAAAGCATGTTTGATCATTGCATCATGTATTTGCCATGTTGTATGTCATGTGCACTTCATAACTTTTCATGTATGTCCATGCTTCCTAACTTGCTCCATTTGCATTCATAAACTTATATGATCATTTCCATGTGTTGCCTCATGTTTGTAGCATCTCATAGCATCATTACCATCATCCACATGCTTCTGGTTTTGTTTATCATCATGTCATCTCATCACATTTGGCATTGCATTGCATTTTCTTTTCTAACATTTCAGGTGGTAAGTGATGTGAGAGGTGAATTTGCCTTCACTTCTCATAACTTTCCTTGTCATCTCTCTTGCATCCATTGCTGCATTTTTATATGTGTTTGAGATTGAGCTTGCTCATTCTTCTTCTTGTTCCCACTTTCTTTCTTCAAGTGGCTTGACTTCTTGAAAGAAGCAAGTCACTTTGCTTCTCTTGATCCTTTCATCTGCTTCCTGGTGGCTCCTTTCAAGATTGTTCTTGTAGACTTCACAAACCTTAGGAACAACCAAGCATGACAATGATTAGGGTTTTGATTAGTCTCCCCTTTTAGTTTCACCTTTGTGTCTCCTTTGAGTTTTCTCTTCTCACCTCATAATCAGGGACTAAACCCTAAAGGCTTTAAGGCTTTGTGATTAAGCTTATGCCTGCATCCTTCTCTTAGGATGGAGTGTATAACTTTAATCCTAAGTGTTAAACCCTTAATGTGTTTAAATCTCTTAATCAATTCACTTAATAAGTACCAAGACATCACACTTGTAACTTGGGCCTTGCATTAGGGTTCTAATTCTTCCTTAACTGGTTAAGAAGGACTAACCCTAGTGTTAATGGACAAGTCCCCCTCAAGTTGTCTTATAAACCCTAAAACTCACTTCATCATCATATCATTAACTAAAATCCACTCAATAAAGGCTTTGTTTTGTCATGAGTTTAATCCCTAATCATGATTTAAGTTGAGGAGTTTTCCTCAGCTTAAACATTCTCATCTATTATCCTTCTATTAGGATGGTGTAATGAGTCTGTTTAATCCCTGATTATGGCTTAATCTCATTACTTAACACTAAACAAAAACAACAAAAACATCTAATTAATCACAAGTAGGTTAATGATCTTAATCCTACACCAAAGGTGTTTAAGTGTGAGAAGCTGACTTCACACTTAAGGTATTCTCATTACCCCTAATCAGAGGGAAGATGTGATGAGTTTACTAAATCCATTGGTTTAGACTTAAGCTCATTAACTTATGACAAAATCCAAAAGCAATAAAAGACTGAAAACACAAAAACAAACAATAATCGTCTCCTCCGGGATTCTTTTCTCATCTCATTCACTCATAAACGAGAACTTGCTTCTTCCGTCTAATGCAAGACAGTTTGCATCTGTGCCAGACAGATCATACACTTGAGCACAGGCAAGTAAGCAGTTCACAAGTCAATTCATCTATCAGTCTCTTTGGGTCGAACTACGGTGTTCTGACTTCCTCATTGCACGAGAGGATACGTAGGCATAACTTAACAGTTATCGAACAAAAGTCTCTGTATATTCCCCCTCTTTCCAGCCTTATTATTTAAGCCTCATGATCTTGAGCATTTCACTCCTGTTCTTACACTGACACTGTACATATACACTTTGCACTTCTTTTACACTGACACTTGTACATCCTTTTCCAGCTCTCTTTATGCACAAATTGCACTGACACTACCCCTTTAAACACAAACCTTCTAAGCGTGGATCCCGTCGAGTACGACGGACAATCTGGGTGCTAATACCTTCCCAGGTTGTAACCAACCCCCTTTCTCAGTCTCTCTGGTTCGCAACCGTCTTATCCATATCTTTCTAGGTTTATGCAGCATTACCTTTCCTTCGGGATAAAAATGCCTAGCTGGCGACTCTTTTCATCTCCAGTGAGTTCACTGCTGTGTGTTCTCATTGTCCCTCTCGCCGACCGTTCGCGTCTGTACCTTTATCTGGGCCTGGTCCCATTTATCGGGAGCGACAATTATGACTCCAACGCCAGATGTGCTTTTCATTCAAATGCACCTGGCCACAGTACAGAAAAGTGCAGAGCCTTGCACATGAAGGTACAAGACCTGGTAGACTCAAAAGCTCTGAATTTCGCACCACCACCTAATGTCAACAAAAACCCAATGCCAAACCACGGTGGTCCCAGAATTAACGCTATTGAAGAAGACAAGCCGTCTTATTTAATAACCAGTGTGGGTCAGATCCGGACACCGTTGGTAGAAATCAAGGCTCAACTCCTCGAATCTCAAATGTTCCCAGGGTGTGAGTTGGGGTGTGATTACTGCAATATCTCGGTAAATGGGTGCGATAACCTGAGGAATGGCATAGACGGTCTCATTCAGAGTGGCCAACTTCAAATCACCACATCATTTCCAACAAATCCAGCAATCTCAACAGCAACAATTCCGGTATCTCCTGCAACTGCAACAACCATTGTACCTGACAATTCTTCGGTTTCATCAACAAGTACTTCATCTATCATCTCAACTGATCAGCCATCAACAAATTTTCCTTCTACAACTTCAGCACCACTCCAGTTTGAATCTCCTACAACAACAACGACGTCCATCCTTCCGACAATATCTCCTACAACATCAGCAACAAATCATGAAGACGTCTCAACTGTCACAATATTTTATGATCCTGAAAACAACTCTGCCTACAACTCAGAAGGTGCTGCTCCCATCAGAGCACCAGTCACAATTTATTATGATCCGCAGACTATCACAGTTCCTTCCGCAGCTGCAATCAGTCCAGTCACTATCACGATGCCTGGACCAGTACCTTATGAAAGCAATAATGCTATCCCCTGGCATTACGGCTCTGACCTGTACTGCGAAGGACGAAAAATCACTTTTGAATCATCAACCCCTGCACCACAAATAGACAATGTGGGAGGAGGCGGAGGCTTCACTCGAAGCGGACGTCTCTTTGCTCCACAAATTCAGAGACCCACTGCCGAAGCAGAAGCTGCTGCCAAGGCAAAAGGGAAAAGCTTGGTGCAGGAAGAGCAGACTGTTAAAGAAGCCTTGAGAACACCCTTTGATCAAGAGGTTGATGAGTTCATGCGAATCATCAAGAAAAGTGATTACAAAATAGTGGATCAGCTTCACCAGACGCCTTCCAAGATCTCAATCCTATCATTGCTTATGTGCTCCGAAGCCCATCGGAACACACTACTCAAAGTCTTGCACGCAGCTTATGTGCCTGAAGAGATCACCGTCAATCAGTTGGAAGCTGTAGTTGGAAATGTTAATGCTAGTCATGGACTAGGGTTCACCAACACTGACTTGACTACGGAAGGCCGCAACCATAACAAGGCCTTACACATAACCATGGAATGTAAAGGAGCTGTCCTTTCCCACGTGCTGGTAGACACGGGGTCATCCCTCAATGTCTTACCTAAAAAGGCCCTGGTGAAGCTAGAATATGACGGATTGGCGTTAAGACCCAGCAACCTGGTGGTGAGAGCCTTTGATGGTTCTAAGAGATCGGTTCTGGGAGAGATCGAGTTGCCCATAACGATTGGCCCACAGACCTTCAAAACGACCTTCTACGTGATGGATATACAGCCTGCCTACAGCTGTCTTTTGGGTAGGCCATGGATTCACGCCACTGGCGCCGTGACCTCTACCCTTCACCAGAAGTTAAAATATGAGTGGGAGGGTCAAATTGTTACAATCTGTGGAGAGGAGGATATTTTTGTCAGCCACCTGGCTACCTATAAGTATATTGAGATGGATGGGGAGATCCATGAAACAATGAGCCAAGGTTTTGAAGCCTTGAATGTCAATGAAACATCTGCTGTGCCTGGTACTTCAATATCATCATACCAACAAGCCCGGAAGGTTGTTGAGGGAGGAAACGCCCAAGGCTGGGGCAAACTGTTATCAGTGGAGAAGAAAGAGGATAGATTTGGGTTGGGTTACAAACCAACTCAACAAGATCAAGCAGAGGCTGCGAAAGAGCCCAACTTTGTTAGTGGGGGGATGCTCACCCCTGATGCTGTCAACTGTTTGGAAGACGAGCTGGAAGAAGAACGCAACCTGGAAAGCTGGATTCGTCCAAAGATCCCGGGGAGCAGTATCTCAAACTGGTCTTCCCAGGAAATTATAAGAGTTACTCATGCAGAGTAATTATTATTTCCTGTATTTTTATAGCATGCATCAAAGTCTTGCATCTTGCCCAAGATGACAAGACTCATTTTGTAATCGGGCCATCTGTACTTTTTGTGCAACAAGATTAATCAATGAAATGTCAGACATCTTTTTGCAAATGAGTCTTTTTTCTTTTCCGTTCACTGTTTTTCCATTTTTCTTTTTGTACAAAAAATAAATGGCAGTGTTTTCAAAATGACAACTTTATTTCACTTTTCTAAAACAAGATTAAAATCAAATCACTAAAATGAACAAACTGAACCCTTGCAGAGTGTGCCTTCCAGACAGCACCGACAACAGCACGGCTATGACTTCGTATGACTTTGACAATCCAATCAATCAAGCTGATGAAGGGGTTGAAGAAGAATATGAGCTTCCTGAAGAGCTAGCCAGGTTGTTAAGACAAGAGGAAAAGGTTATTACTCCTCACCAGGAGGAGGTTGAAACGATCAATCTTGGTACAGATGAAGATGTGAAAGAAGTTAAAATCGGGGCCTGCTTACAAGACTCGGTGAAGAGACAACTGATTGACCTGCTTCGAGAGTATGTGGACGTGTTTGCTTGGTCTTATCAAGATATGCCAGGGTTGGATACCGACATTGTTGTGCACAAGCTGCCTTTGAGAGAAGAATGCCCGCCAGTTAAACAGAAACTGCGTCGTACTCGCCCAGACATGGCAATGAAAATCAAGGAGGAGGTACAAAAGCAATGGGACGCCGGGTTCCTTGCTGTGACTAGCTATCCACCGTGGGTCGCTAACATAGTACCTGTGCCTAAGAAAGACGGCAAAGTAAGAATGTGTGTTGACTACCGAGATCTGAATAGAGCTAGCCCGAAAGATGACTTCCCTTTACCTCACATTGATGTATTGGTTGATAATACAACTCAGTTCTCGGTATTCTCCTTCATGGACGGATTTTCAGGATACAACCAGATCAAAATGTCACCTGAAGACATGGAGAAGACAACCTTCATCACACCCTGGGGCACGTTCTGCTACAAGGTAATGCCATTTGGGCTCAAGAATGCCGGTGCGACATATCAACGGGCTATGGTAACATTATTCCACGATATGATTCATAAAGAGATAGAATGTTATGTGGATGACATGATTGCCAAGTCCCTTACTGAAGAAGATCACCTGGTAAATCTGCTAAAACTGTTCAAGCGTCTGAGGAAATACCAACTGAAGTTGAACCCCAACAAATGCACATTCGGGGTGAGATCTGGTAAGCTGCTGGGATTTATTGTAAGTGAGAAAGGGATTGAAGTTGACCCTGATAAAGTCAAAGCCATCCAAGAGATGCCTGCACCGAAGACAGAGAAGGAAGTTCGAGGGTTCTTAGGTCGATTGAACTACATCTCAAGGTTCATATCCCACCTTACAGCAACCTGTGAACCCTTGTTCAAATTGTTGAGAAAAGAACAGACGGTCAGGTGGAATGAAGACTGCCAGAAGGCTTTTGACAAGATCAAGGAATACTTACAAGAGCCTCCAATCCTTATGCCTCCAGTTGAGGGAAGACCTCTGATAATGTACTTGACAGTATTAGAAGAGTCAATGGGGTGTGTGCTGGGCCAGCATGACGAGTCTGGTCGAAAAGAGTATGCAATATACTACCTAAGCAAAAAGTTTACCGACTGTGAACAACGTTATTCACTGCTCGAGAAAACTTGTTGTGCTTTAGCGTGGGCTGCTCGCCGACTGAGGCAGTATATGTTGACCCACACTACTTTGTTGATCTCAAAGATGGACCCGGTTAAGTACATATTTGAGAAGCCAGCCCTTACCGGACGGGTTGCAAGATGGCAGATGATTCTCACAGAATATGACATCCAGTACACTTCTCAGAAAGCCATCAAGGGCAGTGTATTGTCTGAATATCTTGCTGAGCAACCTATTGATGATTACCAGCCTATGAGGTTTGACTTCCCTGATGAAGATATCATGTTCATAAAAGCAAAAGATCATGAAGAGCCTGTTCACACTGAAGGGCCTGACCCGGAAGAAGAATGGACTATGATGTTTGATGGGGCTGTTAACATGAATGGTCGTGGTGTTGGTGCAGTACTCATTACACCTAAGGGAGTCCACATGCCTTTCTCGGCAAAGCTCACTTTCAACTGCACTAACAACGAAGCTGAATACGAAGCTTGCATTATGGGTCTTGAGGAAGCCATTGACCTCAGGATCAAGACATTGACCGTATTCGGAGATTCAGCTCTGGTAATCAATCAGACCAACGGCAAATGGTACACCCACCAGGATCATCTGGTACCTTACAGGGATTATACAAGGAGGTTATTGACTTTCTTTACAACGGTCAAGCTTGAGTATATCCCTCGGGACGAGAATCAGTTTGCAGATGCTCTGGCTACCATTTCGTCCATGATCAAAGTTCAGGCTGCCAACTTTGTACCTCAAATTTCAGTGTCCAGACTTGACAGACCAGCATATGTGTTCGCAGCAGATTTTGTTAAAGATGATAAGCCTTGGTTCCACGACATTAAGCGCTTCTTGGAGGATCAAACATACCCACCTGGGGCATCATCCAATGATAAGAAGACTTTAAGAAGGCTTGCTGGTAGCTTCTTTCTGAACACTGATGGTTCCCTGTACAAGAGAAACTTTGATATGGTACTCCTCAGATGCGTCGACAGGACAGAAGCGGAGTTGTTAATGCATGAAGTGCACGAAGGATCCTTTGGTACCCATGCTGGAGGACATGCCATGGCTAAGAAATTGCTACGATCAGGGTATTATTGGATCACCATGGATGCAGACTGTTGTGCCTACGCCAGAAAATGCCATAAATGCCAGATTTATGCAGATAAGGTGCATGTGCCTCCCAACCCTTTGAACGTGATGTCTTCACCCTGGCCCTTTGCCATGTGGGGCATCGACATGATTGGCAAGATTGAGCCAACTGCTTCGAATGGCCACAGATTCATCCTGGTCGCCATTGACTATTTCACCAAGTGGGTCGAAGCAGCTTCCTATGCAAACGTTACAAGGCAAGTGGTAGCCAGATTTCTGAAAAAGAGATATCATCTGTCGATATGGAGTGCCCGAGCGGATCATTACTGATAATGGTTCCAACTTAAACAACAAAATGATGGCAGAGTTGTGCCGGGACTTCAAGATCCAACACCACAATTCTTCTCCTTACAGGCCAAAGATGAATGGCGCTGTTGAAGCAGCAAACAAGAATATCAAGAAGATTGTGCAGAAGATGGTAGTCACTTACAAAGACTGGCATGAAATGCTACCATTTGCCTTGCATGGGTACCGCACGTCAATCAGGACATCCACTGGGGCAACACCGTATCAACTTGTGTATGGTATGGAAGCAGTCCTACCGGTTGAAGTTGAATTACCCTCTCTACGAGTACTAATGGATGTTAAACTGAGTGAAGCAGAATGGGTTAGGGCCCGATACGAGCAACTGAGTCTGATTGAAGAAAAGAGATTGGCTGCAATCTGTCATGGGCAGTTGTATCAGAAAAGAAAAGCCTTCGATCAGAAAGTCAGGCACCGAGAGTACCAAGTGGGAGATCTTGTGCTGAAAAGAATCCTCCCTCCTCATACAGACCACAGGGGCAAATGGACTCCAAACTATGAAAGACCATTTGTGGTAAAGAAAGTTTTCTCGGGTGGAGCACTGATGCTCAGCACCATGGATGGTGAAGATTTCCCGTCCCCTGTGAATTCAGATGCAGTTAAAAAATACTTCGCATAAAATGACCCGCTGGACATAAAAACAGAATGTAAGTCCAGGCAAAAATAGGGCATCCCGGCGAGTCAAAAACAGAATAAAAGACTCGGGCAAAAATAAGGGAAAGTAAATAAAAATGTACACCCGCTGAGTTGAAAAGCCGCATTGGACAACTCAGGCAAAAATGGGTATCCCGATGGATTGAAAACCCGAAAGGGCGATCCATGCAAAATAAGGGAATAAGCGAACAACTGCATTCTGAATTCGTCTGTATCGCCTACAACTTGGTAAGTTTTGAAAGGATCAAGCTTCAGTCAGAATCAACCTTCTTCAGAAGGCAAGATGAGAAGAACGTCAAAAAGTCATACGAGTCATAGTGAAGAGGAGGCTCCTTAAAGCGTCATCAACACTGCCAGCATTTTGCTTTTCAATTTGTAACAATCTCCTCATTTCAGGGGATTTGTTTCTTTGACTGTATCTCGCCAATTCAGGGCACAAGAATTAATAAAATTAGATTTTCAGTCACGGCTCTCCTTGTATATTTTATTTGCAAAAATGTCTGATGTCTAAAAAACTGATTGCACAGAATACAGATGTCTATCTTCAAAAAAAAAAAACATGTGCTTGCAGGAAATATACTTACTCTCAGAAGTGCCTAACTCCTATGACGGAATCCAGAAAAGGATACCTCGGGATTACTTGTGCGTTTCTCTATCTTTGCAGGATTGCAGGTATCCAGAACGCAACTTGGGGCATGTAAGCTTCATCCCAGCAAGCTGGCAAATCAACACTCGATTTTAGCACCCGAAGTGCTCTCTCCCCAGCTGAGTTGCCTCTCATGACTCCCCCAGCTGAGCTTCCACTTGCTACTACCACCAGCCGAGTTGTCGTTTCATCCTCAGCCAAGTCAAGGAGCTCCCCCCACAGAGTTGCAGCCTCTACCCAGAAGAGCAGTGCATGAAGAATCACAACAGAGTGAAGAAAGCTTCTACAAACCCCAGCTGGGTCTCTCATGTATTTATCATTGACCCATTTCCCCAAGCAGACATCATCTCATCAGATCTACCAATGATCTCATCCCCAGCTGGGATGTCCATTTCAGGCAGATCAGCCAAAGATCTTCGTAGCAGCGGGACCCGGACCCCTGGGTTTGGTATCTTTGCATAATCATAGCATTCGCATCATATTCACCCACAAAGCGTAGCATTCCGTTTTAACACGGAGCATTACGGCAAAAAAATCAAGCATATAGCATAATCATGAGCCATGTCTTGAACCAACACTTGTGAATAATGACAGTTCATCAACGTACAGAAAAATCCCCACCAGAGTCCCCAGCAAAAGCAGCTACCTCACAATCCACAAACACCAGTATATACTCATTTTGACACCCGTCCGTGCCATCTTTCCCCAGTAAAGTCGCCTGAACACTCTTTGCAAACAAGATCACCCGCATTACAGATACGTCCTGACACCCGTCCATGTCATACCCCAGCAGAAAGCCAAAGACATCCTCTTTGCACTCACATATACCTATATACACTTTCTTGACACCCGTCCGTGTCATATCCCCAGCACAGTCATCTACACTTTTACAACCCATATACTTGTTGTTATTATTATACTTTTCTCTCTTGACACTCGTCCGTGTCACTCTCCCCAGCAGATAAACACTCATCCATACAATACTCATACTCATTACTCATGTTACACTCATACAGATACTCGTCCGTATCTTGTATATACCATTCTTATCCTCTCAGAATCAACACTCGTCCGTGTTCTTTGTTAACCAGTTGGTACTCGTCCGTACCATCATCTCAGAACATGCGTCAAGCGTTTGTTTCTACCTGATACTCGTCCGTATCATAGTTTTAAGGATGCTCGTCCGAATCTTTAATCCATACACCGTGTCAAACACTTCTGTCTTCTTGAATATAGATACTCGCCTGTGTCTACTTTTCCCCAGAAGAATCCTCTCAGATTCAACACTCGTCCGTGTCCTCTGTTAACCAGTTGATACTCGTCCGTATCATCATCTCTGAACACGAGTCAGTATTTGTTTCTACCCGATACTCGTCCGTATCGCAGTCTTAAGGATGCTCGTCCGCATCTTTAATCTATACACAAATATTTAAACACTCATACCTTTTGTTTCTTGGGTGTAAATGCTCGTCCGTGTTTACTATTCCCCAGTAGATTGCCAACAAAGCAAGTTTTCTTTTTATCTGACACTCGTCCTGTGTTATGATAAACCCTGAGAGCAGCCGTACCCTGCTAGGTGGTCGTCCTCCACCTCTTGATGGTCGTCCTCCATCATGCTCATCCGATGGCCGTCCCCATCGTTGATATTCAGCAGCCGTCCCCTGCTAGGTGGTCGTCCTCCACCTCTTGATGATCGTCCTTCATCATTTTATCCAATGGCCGTCCCCATTGTTGATTTTGGTTATCTGGCATTCGTCCTATGTCATGGTAAACCCTGAGAGCAGCCGTCCCCTGCTAGGTGGTCGTCCTCCACCTCTTGATGGTCGTCCTCCATCATGCTCATCCGATGGCCGTCCCCATCGTTGACCTTTTATCCGGCATCCGTCCTATGTCGCGATATTTTCGGCAACCGTACCCTGCCAGGTGGTCGTCCTCCACCTTTGATGGCCGTCCCTATCATAATTCCTTTATTCCCCAACAGAGCAGCCGTCCCCTGCTAGGTGATCGTCCTTCACCTTTGATGACCGTACCTCATCATCTGTTTATTTCATTTATTCTTTAACCCGATGGTCGTCCCCGTCGTGGTCCCTTTTCTTCTTTTAGCCCGATGGCCGTCCCCATCGTTGGTTACTTTTTGAACTTGATGGTCGTCCCCGTCATGTTTCATTGACCCCCGGAGAATTTTACAGCTTTATCTTGATGGCCGTCCCCATCATAATTCTTTTATCCCCAGCATGTCGGCCGTCCCCGTTATTGCTTTATTTTCCGCACTTTTCCCAGCATGTCGGCCGTCCCCGTCATTGCCCTTTACCCAGCAGTCGTCCTCTGCTCGACGGTCGTCCTCCGTCGCCCACACTTTACAATATACTTTATTTTCCTTTTACAATCTATATCCCTTTTCTTCTTCACTCTGTGAGTGCAAATTTTGGACTGTCTTTGGTATTCAACCACAAGTTATCTTGTTTGCCTGATAAGCCATCGCTTACAACCTGCACAGCTAACTCATGTTTGAATAGGGGCAGCTGTAAACACCCCAAATTTGCCCTCACCCATTCACACCATGGCTTGTGATCATTTCATATGCATAAACACAATCATACCATCTCATATCACATTTTTGAGTCTTTGCATTGGTTCTAAGTCATCTGCATCTAGGGTTTGTGATCTGAGCAATCCAGGAGCCTTTTGAGCCACTCCAAAGGCCACTAATCACTTCAAAGGGATCCATGTATGTTCTTATATCATATTACATCCTTTCAAAGTCAAAAATGCCAAAGAATCACAAGAACTGGGATTGGTATAGATGCAGAGCCAAGTTTGACTGCACAGATGACCTAAAATTAGGGTTTTGGTTTCAGAGGCCATAACTCCAAATTTTTTGGTCATTCTTGTTTCCATTGGTCTCTATATGGTATAGGGAGTATGCATATCAATTTTCATGAAGAAATTCCATGGGGAAGTCATCTGATCAAGAGTTGACTTTTCAGACAAGTCAGTGCAAAATCAGGACATCTGAGGCCCCCAATGACCCAACCAAGGGGTGATCTTCATCATTTTGAGTGTATATGATCTTTATTTGATCATGGAAGAAGGTTGAAGTTCACAAAATTCAAGAATTTGAAGTTTTTGCAAAGTTGACTTTTTTGGGCATAGTTGACTTTTAAAGAATATGTCATTTTAGGTCACTTTTCAAACCTTACTTTTTGATCCAAAAATGCTCCAAATGGAAAAACTTTGGTCATGAAAGTTGTAGAATACATTTTTCCCTTTTCAAAAAGTACAAGAACATGACCTAATTCATTTTGGATCAAAAGTTATGGTGTGACAAAGTTGGCAAAAATCACTAATTTTCAAGATATGCACCAATTGGAAAATTTGCAAAATCATGTATCAAGGCCATTTGTGACTTCTAGTTCACATCAAACCAATGCACAAACATTACATATGGCCTAAAAATCAGATTTGAACCAAAGTTTCTCATGTTTCATGGCTTGTATGGCAAGATAGTTTCATATGAACCAAAGTTGATCAAGTTGCAAAACCATCATGACACCTCCTACCACTTGCTGCATTGGCCATTGAACCAGCCTTAGCCTTTCCCCTCACCTTGCTGCGCAGCCCATGCCTCTTGTACCAAGCTAGAACCTAGCCCATGCCCTCCTTACACCAAAGTTGACAATTTGCAAAAGTGAACATCCCAATCACAGCAGGCCAGGTCACATCATCTGACCAATTGGAGTTGTTTATACTATCCATTTGCTAGCCATTTCACAAAAGGAGCCAGCCTGAAACAAGCCCTAGCAACACATACACAAACTCACCCCAACTTGCATTTTCCTTCTAATCTCTCTCCACAAACCTCAAACACAAAGACAAACTTCACAAATCATCTCTGCTCACTTCACTGACCAGAAACCACCCTTCATCCTGGCCTGAAACACCTTGAAACCAAAATACGATTTTCACACTCCCTTGGCCTGAGCTTCTGCAAACTCACTCAAGAGGCTGTTTAAACTCCAACCAAGTGTCCAAAGCTTCAAAGGGGGATCATTGGGACCTGTTTGAGCCAAAGAACCATCCAGAAAGCTCCTGAATCAAAAGCTCAATCTCAGGTGACTCCATGAACTTTTTTTCCAGAACTTGATTTTTAAGTTTCTAGATGGTAAAGCATGCTTCACTGATCACACTGAACTTGTTACTTTTGAAAAAGAGTGAGAAATGAGCCTGTATGATGTTTCTGAAATTTTTGCAGTTTTGAATGTTTGATTCGAATCTTGTTTGTGTGTTGAAATAAATGATGTTTGTTGCTGGAATCTTGTTTAGAATGAGCTAAGGTTTGATTCTGGAGAGTTTGGCATGATTTCATGGCGTATTGAGAGAGATAGGAAAATGGTATAGCCGGAGAAGACGACCGGAACAGTGTTCCGGTCGCCTGAGAGTCATTAGGGTTTGTTTAATTAGGGCTAAGTGTAATTAAGCCAGTTTGAATGAGAGCCGTCCAAACCCGCGCGCAGTCAACTCCCGCCCTGGCCAGTTTGAATCTCATGCGTTGGATCTGAATACTTTTCCTTTTTCAGTTTTAAATTCATTTAATTTTCATTTTAATTCACTTGTTTTGTATAATTTATTTAAAATAGCAAAATTGTTTTAAAAATTATGAAACTTTTTGTCAAGAGTTTCATTAATTTTTAAAACACAAAAATATTTTTATTTTCATTTTTAGCATGTAAAAAGTATTTTTAATTATTTAAAAGTTTATTTTTAATTGATTAATGAGAATTAATTTATTAAAAATACTTTTAGGTATTTAAAAATCACCAAAAAATTCATGAAATGTTCTAAGACATTTAGAAACATTGTCCAACCTTCAAACCAAATTTATTTTTTGATCTTGATGCATTTTGAGAATTTTTCATTGATTCAAAATCATTTTTATGCATTAATTTGATCCAAAGTTCCAAAAATCATCTCTGCCTATTCATGAGGAGTTGGACATTGATTCTTTTTGCATTGCATTGTGTTTAGCATGTAGTTTGTGAGATTTAATGGCCATGATTTGATCCTTCATTTTCCATTTGTTTGATAATTTTCTTATTTAGGAACCCTAAAACCCTAGAAATCTTAAGAAAACCATAACTTGAATTTGGTTAGGAGTTGAGACTTCTCCTTTGGGCATTGGGTTAGCATAGGATTAGGGGTCCTTTGAGTGCATTTTCAATTTTTTATCTTAGGGTTTGCTTCTGATTTTGATTTTTGTTTGATGTATGGTTCATAAACCCTAATTTGGGCTTCCATATGCATCCATCTTGCATTCTCTTGCATAACATGACTTGCCATGACACTTCAAGCATCCATTTGATTCTTTTGACATCATAAGACATATTGAAAGCTTGTTTGATCATTGCATCATGTATTTGCCATGTTGTATGCCATATGCACTTCATAACTTTTCATGTATGTCCATGCTTCTTAACTAGTTTCATTTGCATCCATAAGCTTGTATGATCATTTCCATGTGTTGCCTCATGTTTGTAGCATCACATAGCATCATTAGCATCATGTAAATGCTTCTGGTTTTGTTTCTCATCATGTCATCTCATCCCATTTTGCATTGCATTGCATTTCTTTTCTAACCTTTCAGGTGGTAAGTAACTCTGAGAAGTGAATTTGCCTTCACTTCTCATAACTTTTCTTTTCATCTCTCTTGCATCCATGATGCATCTCTATATGTGTTTGAGTTTGAGCTTGATCATTCTTATTATTCACACTTTCTTTCTTCAAGTGACTTGACTTCTTGAATGAAGCAAGTTGCTTTGCTTCTCTTGATCCTTTCATCTGCTTCCTGGTGGTTCCATTGAAGACTTCTCTTGAAAACCTCACAAACCTTAGGGACAACCAAGCATGACAATGATTAGGGTTTTGATTAGTCTCCCCTCTTAGTTTTACCTTTGTGTCTCTTTGAGTCTTCTCTCCTCACCTCATAATCAGGGACTAAACCCTAAAGGCTTTAAGGCTTTGTGATTAAGCTTATGCCTGCATCCTTCTCTTAGGATGGAGTGTATAACTTTAATCCTAAGTGTTAAACCCTTAATGTGTTTAAATCTCTTAATCAATTCACTTAATAATCATCAAGACACCACACTTGTAACTTGGGCCTTGCATTAGGGTTCTAATTCTTCCTTAATTGGTTAAGAAGGACTAACCCTAGTGTTAATGGACAAGTCCCCCTCAAGTTGTCTTACAAACTCTAAAAAACATTTCATCATCATACCATTAAGTAAAATCCACTTAATAAAGGCTTGTTTTGTCATGAGTTTAATCCCTAATCATGGATTAAGTTGAGGAGCTTTCCTCAGCTTAAACATTCTCATCTATTATCCTTCTATTAGGATGGTGTAATGAGTCTGTTTAATCCTTGATTATGGCTTAACCTCATTACTTAACACTAAACAAAAACAACAAAAACATCTAAATAATCAACAAGTAGGTTAATGATCTTAATCCTACTCCATGGTGATTAAGTGTGAGAAGCTGACTTCACACTTAAGGTATTCTCATTACCCCTAATCAGAGGGAAGATGTGATGAGTTTACTAACCCATTGGTTTAGGCTTAAGCTCATTAACTTATTACAAACTTCCAAAAGCAATATAAGACTGAAAACTCAAAAAACAAACAATAATCGTCTCCTTCGGGATTCTTTTCTCATCATCCTCACTCATAAACGAGAACTCGCTTCTTCCGTCTAATGCAAGACAGTTTGCACCTGAGCCAGACAGGTCATACACTTGAGCATAGACAAGTAAGCAGTTCACAAGTCAATTCATCTTTCAGTCTCTTTGGGTCGAACTACGATGTTCTGACTTCCTCATTGCACGAGAGGATACGTAGGCATAACTTAACAGTTATCAAACAAAAGTCTCTGTATATTCCCCCTCTTTTCAGCTTTATTCTTTTAGCCTCATGATCTTGAGCATTCTCATTCTTACACTGACACCATACATATATACACTTCACACTCCTTTTGCACTGACACCTGCACATTCTTTTCCAGCTATTTTACACACAAATTGCACTGACACTACCCCTTTAAAACACAAATCTTTTAAGCGTGGATCCCGTCGAGTACGGCGGACAATCTGGGTGCTAATACCTTCCCAGGTTGTAACCAACCCCCTTTCTCAGTCTCTCTGGTTCGCAACCGTCTTATCCATCTTTTTCTAGGTCTATGCAGCATTACCTTTCCTCCGGGATAAAAATGCCTAGCTGGCGACTCTATTCATCTCCAGTGAGTTCACGGCTGTGTGTTCTCATTGTTCTTTTCGCCGACCGTTCGCGCTTGTACCGGGATGCAAATCTTCGGGAGCGACAAAAGGATGATGAATATGCTATGGACATCCGACAATAGCCTCAGAAAGAAAAGAATCACAACATCGAACAGTGGCCTTGAACGAAGTGAGGAAAGTTCCGGAAAGTACATCAGAAACAATGATGACTTCACTATGGACATCCGGCAGTAGCCTCGGAAAGAAAGGAATCACAACATCCAACAGTAGCCTTGAACAAAGTGAGAAAAGTCCTGGAAAGTACATCAGAAACAATGACAACTTCACTATGGATATTCGATAGTAGCCTCAGAAAGAAAGGAATCACAACATCCAACTGTAGCCTTGAACAAAGTGAGAAAAGTCCCAGAAAGTACATCAGAAACAATGATGACTTCATTATGGACATCCGACAGTAGCCTTAGAAAGAAAGGAATCACAACATCCAACAGTAGCCTTGAACAGAGTGATAAAAGTCTCGGAAAGTACATCAAAAAACAATGATGACTTCACTATGAACATCCAACAGTAGCCTCAGGTAAAAGGTTGTAATGTCTGAGAAAAAACACCTGGTAAGTAAAGATTATGGAGAAACGTAAAAACAAGGGTATATCTGGACAAACATCAGATAGACACATGAAAGTTCCGGGAAAACATCAGAAGAAAGGTTTGACATATATTGAATAACATCAGATAGACACAAAAAGGTTCCGGGAAAACATCAGAACAAATGTTTGACATATCTGGAATAACATGAGATAGACACAAAAAGGTTCTGGGAAAAATAAGAACGCAAAATATCATATATCTGGAAAAAACATCAGATAAAGGTTTATCATATCTGGAACAACATCAGATAGAGGTGAAAGTTCCAGGAAAACATCAGAACAAACAAGAATATCTAGAATAACATCGGGTAAGAAGAGACAGACAAGTATGTTGGTAGGTACCAAGTAAGTTGGACTTTGATCACAAGGTAGGACGTTGAAAATAACAGGACCTCGAAAAATATATATGAGGACTAAAATACTCAAGTATGCAAACATATACAAAAATGGAGACTAACACACCCAAGAAAATAATATGAAAGAAAATTCTTGACAACCAGTTTAGACTCTTAGAGGAGTGGATATCAAAAAGTTTATACTCTTTTGGGGAGTGAAAAAGATGGAAAACTGATTCCTCAACACATATATCACTTCCATTCTACTCGAAGATTAGAGATACTGCTCTTGAACATATCACTATCACACTGCTAAATTGTATCAAGTTAATAATCTTTTGAGAAAAGTCATGAAAAGCTATGTCGCTCCCGGGATTTTCATCCTAGTACAAACGCGAAAGTGGCGCGGAAAGGTTAGAGTCGCCAGCCAGACATTTTTATCCCGAATGAATGGGAAAGGTAATGTTGCACAAACCTGAGGAAGAAGGAAAGGACAAGGCCTTGCGAACCAAAGATCTGAGTTCGGGAGTCGGTTACGAATTGAGAAGGTATTAGCACCCCAATCCGTCCGCCGTACCCGACGGGATCCACGCTTGCTTGTTTGTTTCAAAGGGTGATAAAAGTATAACTGCTGCTGAATAAAACCGCTAACTGGAACAAAGGGAATGGAAATGAGAAAGGAATTAAAAAGAATAAAAAGAAAGAATGGGGAAAATGCAGGGAAAATAAAGAGTGTGCTCGAACGGGCCCTACCCCGCTGCCTACGTACCTCATCGGGATAATGAGGATCAGAGTCGACGTAGTTCGCCTAACTAAGGCTTACATTCGTTTGTGATTTTTAGGATGACGTTGCCATAGCTCTAGCTTAGGTGTTACCGGCTCTGACTCGAGGGTGTTTACCGTATCGCTGTTTGAACTGTCGAGACAAGTCATGTTCGTCCGCAAAGAGTATGAGATGAGAATAGAAGACATGACTTCTTGGTTTGTTGTCTTTTATAAGAAATGTTTTGAATTTGTGTTTATTGAATGTACAACACTAAAGACTATGACACAGGAGCGAATACTTTCCAAGATCGCCCCCAATGGAACGTTTGTAAAGCATCCTAGAAGAGTGAAGGAGACCTCCACTAGTCATTTCCCGTATAGCTTAAGGCTCGTGGCGCATTGTACACCTTTTCCTTTATTAAGTGTTTTTGATTTTCTTTTAAGATGAGAAGAGACTCAAGTTATAAAAGGTAAACATTCTAAGGGAAACTAGACTTACCCTAAATCAGTTGAATTCATGGATAACCTATGGTTAGTGAGGTTTGCAATTGAATCTACCTAATAGATATAAGACTAAACATGCAAGTAAAAGAAGTTAGTAATGAGCAATGTGGTCCTCCTAGGTCATGGTAGGTAAAAACGTGAATGAAATGTAAATGGGATGAAACAATGGATCGGGTGGGTCGGTTGCGTGGTGCTAAGACGCACGACTTATGGTGTGAAACATACAAGGCTTGCCTTTGGTTGAATGGAGTGGCACGATGGTGATCTAGGAACCCTAAAATAATATGAACTTTATTTATTTATTTTAAAGTATACTCGACGTTGGATCGAATACTTTATTTGTTTTTGAAATTTTCGTTTTCTAACGATTTGTTTTATCTTTTCTAACCTAGTTATAGAAACTATACAAGCATACAAGTTCTAAGCTATTACATCACAAAGTAACACAAAATATAAAACACAATTGAGGCACAAAAATATCCAAGTCCATAAGCCAATCCTTGAAAACATACCTTGCACAAAAAGAAGAATAGTTAGTGAAATGACATGAATTATGAATATGCATAATGTGAAGGAATGAATTAAAATGACAAAAATATCAAAAGTCATGAGAAAAATATGAAATTAATTTCCTAAGGTTTTAAACCTGATTATAACATGGTGTAAAAAAATCTCTAAAAAATTCTCATTCTAACTAAGGCAAATGGTCCTCTAAATCAAACTAAGGTCTAACCACAATTTTGTACGAATCGCACTACCATAATAGTAGAAAAAATGCCCTAAAAAAATACACAAAAAATATTCTAGTTACTTCTATTTGTCCTTTAACCATAGCAAAAAGAATGGGCAAAAAATGTTATGGGAAGTGGCAGAAATAAATTGCACAAATTCATGTGTCCAAGTGGAAATTCAATATAAGTCAATTAAATTAAAAAAAATCGAAATTAAATCAAAAAATGGTTAAAATCAGAAAATAAAAATTGGGCATGGTTCTAAAATGAGTTAATATTCTAATATATTTTTTTTATAGAATTTTAATATTCATTTTAATATTTATTTACGAATTAATTGAAAAATGCATAAAATTGAAATTGGAAAAAAATGAGAATAGAGAGGGAGGTGAAAAAAGGAATTTTTATAAGTTAAAAAAAAAAATATGGGCCTGCGCTGGGGGTGCAGATAGCAGGGCGCAAGGCCCAGGTATAGACATAGTGCAGGAGGGGTGAGAAAGACAATGTTTCTAGTTAAAAAACCAATCGGGCCTCAAATGGGGGGTGGGAATATGAAGCCCAGGATTAATGGTTTTTTCTTAATGGTGATAATTGTCATTTAACAACCTTTATCTCCTAATTAATATCTAATCACCTAGTTTTAATAAAAAGATGATAAAATTAATAATTATATTATTAATAAAAAGAAAAAAGAACAAGAACAAATCAATACTTGGTGAAACCCTATCTTCAGCCTCACCCTTCGTCTCTCTCTCTCTCACGCCATGTCCCTTTCCTCTTCACAAAACCCTAATTCTTCTTTCTTCTTGCTTCAGCGCCGCCACCCTTCCCTTCTCTCTCTCACGCCCATTCTTCATCTCAAGAACAGACGCCTAATCGGCGGCGGCGGAGAATCCCGCTAGTCAATCCGCAAACCTCTAACCCCAAACACCTCTTTGTTCTCCTTCCCCCTCACGAATCCTTAACCATCCTAACCCATATCTTCTTCAACCTTCTGAATCCCAACTTCTCAGAACACATACACAAGGACCTCTCTCCAACGAACAATTAAACAGAGCGAGATGGTTCAAACGGGAGAGACAAGGACGCGTACCCGTTGAAGAACTTTTCTGAATCTTTCGCACGGCGAGAGGTTCGATATGACGCAAAGACAAGTGGCTTCAACTAAGGTCCGTAGAGGGGCTATGACGCTCTTCGAGGAAGTTCGGTGAGTCGCCTCTCTTTTCTTTCTTTTTGCCTGCGATTATGTGCCTCAAGCGTTGCAATGTTCCTTACAAGCTTTGTTATCGCGGATTTCTGATTTGGTATTGACGAATCATTACGTCTGGGGTGTTATTGTGGCTTCATGTCGTCGTTTCTGAAATGAATACTTGACGCCTTTTGTATCCCGCAGATTGATGAAATTGAAGATCGATGCAAGTTTGGGCGAGTAGCGATGAGCTTGGTTATGGTTGCTGCAAGGTGTTTTATGGTTGATAAATCTGAAGACGGATCCGGGCTGAAAATTGTTGAGGAGTGTGGCGATCTACCAAAGGAGGAGACACTCCGAAGGTGATGAATAGGTGATTGAAGATGGTGATTAAAGGATTGGTGTTTGATTCAATGAGTCTTGAGGAATTCTGTTTTGAAGGTTGTTGAAGGTTTCTCCTTGTTTCTGAATTCTTTCCAACTGTGCTATTCTTGGTGTATTGATACTGTCTTTGTTTGATCTTGCAGGAAAGATAGAAGAAATGTTGAGTGATTAAAAAAAGATTGAAAAATGGTTCGAGGAGAGGATGAGGACAGAGATTCGGATTGATGATGGAGAGTGAATCAAAGAATATGGTGGAGTCCATCGGAGAAGCAGGATGAAGATGGGGTGATAGAAATGAATCTGCTTCCTATAAGAGGAAGAAGCTGAATTAAGGTGAGGGTCAACAATCCAGGAGGGAAAAAGAAACTTGAAGATCCCCCCCAAAAATTCCTGTGTTATTCTGATTTATATTAGTTCCCTCTCTCACTGCTTTTTCCAGTTTTCTGTTAGATTAGTTAGGAGCAGTTTTGATTCAGTTAGGGTAGTTAGAGAATTTGTAACTGAAATTTTTTCTAATTCTCTTCTGGTGTTTGGAATTGGTTCATCCTGAAGTTTTATTGTGATTAATTTTTCCTGAGTTTTATTTTGTTATATCAGTATCATAACTGGTTCTCCTTTGAAATGTTTGTTCACTTCTGTATATAAATTATATGATATGATATATTTATGACAAGTAGACATTGTTCTTATGTAAACAATAATGAGTCATGAGCTTGGCCATGAATGTGAACTCCTACACACATTACTAAATAACGTTACTAAGTAACATAAGACAAATCATATTTTTGAATTAGAGAGAGAGAAACGGAAAAAAAATGGATACGGAATACGGATACAAATGAAGTTTGAAATAAATATGGTTTTGAATGGTGATTTTAAGGATAGGATTAATGAAATGGTTTAAAGTTGATTTTAGAATTATGACAAAGAAATTAAAAGGGATTAATGAACAAAGTTTATTCTCTTAGAAAAGAAATGGGCTTAAAAATTGGATGTAAATGGTTGTGAGTTAATCCTTGGAAATGTCTTGGATGAACAAAATATGGTTATTGACAAGGAGAAATTTGGAATTTAAAATGGACAAAAAATGGCTAAAGAATCAAAAAGATGGATGAATGAATTGATGTGGTTTTAGAAAAAACTTAAGGATTCTCTAATGGAAACTGACCATGGATTAATTTGTCAATTATTAATGACATAATGGATACTTAAAAAATGTGGTTATTGAATAAAGAACGGATAATGGATGGAAAAATGATGAGAATAATAGACATGGATATGGATACGGGCCATCACCAAAAACACTGATACACATATCTCACGTGAGTTCACTCCAAGAATCCAACTCAAAACTCTTTCGATAAATCCCCATAAAAGCGGATGAACACCCTCCTGATCCACCAAACCATTCGCCACTGAAGTAATAATCGTCTGAATTACACATCCTCTAAAATCCTGGCCAAAGGAATCATGAATCATTTCAAATTTTTCTGAATAGCTCTCTGAGAAGGTACATCCACAGATGACCCCTGATGAACTGACGACCTCCGCACACAACACAATTCGATTTTGAAACACATTTCCAGAGAAATAACCACAAGCACATATAAATTGCTGTTGAAACATACCCCTGATAGTTTGACCCAGGTTAGGTCAAATGTCCCTTTGACTCAGAGCATAATTGAGCAATCACATTGAACTAAAATTACTGCCACCTTATGTTATGCTCCACGCTTCATTTTTCCATGCGAAAATGCAATGTGAAGTATGCAAGATCGTATGTTAATTGCTAAAAAAAAAGAGGGCAAATTTTGGGGTGTTACAGCTGCCCCTATTCAATCACTGCAGACTTGAATGGATGATAGCAGTTGCTTTCAGACGTTTGAAGTATGCAGGGATTGAATACTAGAAACAACCAGAAAATTTGCACTCTTCGGCAGAGGAACAGGGAGATAAACTCAACCGAACGATCTCTGCTGGGATATAATTATGATGTGAAGAAAAGTAAACATGGGATGCCTTTTGAATGATGTCAGATGGCTACTGACTTGCCACACTGCGGGTGGACTTTCAACAATTTGCAACCGAATTTTAAGATACTTTGCCGCCCTGGGGATGGACTTTTGCCAATCTACGGTTGGACTTCAAAATACTTTGTGTAAACACCCCAAATTTGCCCTCACCCATTCACACCATGGCTTGTGATAATTTCATATGCATAAACACAATCATACCATCTCATATCACTTTTTTTTATTCACTGCATAGATTCAAAGTCACCTGCATCTAGGGTTTGTGATCTGAGCAATCCAAGAGCTTCTTGAGCCACTCCAAAGGTCATCAATCACTTCAAAGGGGTATATGTGTGTTCAAGTATCATATTATATCCTCTCAAAGTCAAGGATGTCAAAGAATCACAAGAACTGGGATTGGTATGGAAGCAGAGCCAGGCTTGACTGCACAGATGACCTAAAATTAGGGTTTTGATTTCAGAGGCCATAACTCCAATTTTTTTGGTCATTCTTGTTTCTATTGGTCTCTATATGGTATAGGGAGTATGCATATCAATTTTCATGAAGAAATTCCTTGGGGAAGTCATCTGATCAAAGGTTGACTTTCTGAACAAGTCAGTGCAAAATCAGGGCATCTGAGGCCCCCAATGACCCAACCAAAGGGGATTCTTCATCATTTTGATTGTATATGATCTTTATTTTATCATGGGAGATGTTTGAAGCTTACAAAATTCAATAATTTCAAGTTTTTGCAAAGTTGACTTTTTGGGCAAGTTTGACTTTTCATGAAAATGTCATTTTATGCAACTTTTTCAACCCTAACTTTTTGATTCAAAAATGCTTCAAATGGAAAAGCTTTGGTCATGAAAGTTGTAGAATAGATCTTTCCCTTTTCAAAAAGTACAAGAACATGACCTAATTCATTTTTGATCAAAAGTTATGGCTTGTCAAAGTTGGCAAAAATCACTAAATTTCAAGTCATGCACCAAAGAGGCAAAGTTGCAAATTCACTTCTCAAGGCCAAATAAGTCAGCAAATGGGCTTCTAATTCACTCAACATGACCACACAACATTCAAAAATCAGAATGGGGCAAAGAATTACATGTTTTATGGCCCATGGATCAAGTTTCCTTCATGAAAACCAAAGGCAAAGTCAAGTTGCAAAAAACTCATGATCACGTCTCATCCACTTGCTAGCTACTTTGCTGATCAACCCTAGCCTTTCCCCTCACCATGCTGCGCAGCACACTCTCCATGTACTAGCCTAGGACATGACCCGTGCTTCTCTTACACAAAAGTTGACAATTTGCAAAAGTAACCATACCTATCACAAAAGGACATGTCACATCTTCTGACCAATGAGCATTGTTTATACAAATCAATTGCAAGCCAAACCACACAGGAAGCAAGTCTGAAACAAGCCATAGCATCACATTCTCATTTTCACTCTCAAAAGCAAAAGCTTTCGAAACTCAGCATACAAGCCACAAACACTTAAACAAACCTCATAGATCAACTCAACTCATCATCCTGGTCACAAAGCACCCCTCATCCTTGCCTTAAACTGCTTGAATCATAAACACGATCCTCACCTGACCTTGAACAGAACCTGTTCAAACTCTCAAACCAGCCAACACAAACCTTCTCTAAGCATCAAGAGTTCATCAGGAGCATAAAAGGAGTTGATTGCACAAAGAGAAGAGGCCAGAAAGTTGCAAACTGAAAGCTTCAAAACTCAGGTAGCTTCATGAACATTTTTTCCAGAAACGATTTTTTAAGATCCTAAGTTGTTCTTCATGATTCACTGATCACTCTGATGTCTTTGGTTTTGAAAATGGTGAGGAAATGAGAGTTTAATCGTGTTCTGAAACTTTCTGACCTAGAAATGTTTTCTTTCGATTCGTGTGATTGATGAAATATAAATGAGTTTTGGTTTGGGGTTTTGATTCAGTGAGGTTTGGGAAGGATTTCTGTTCTTTTAGATTTCATTTTAGTTACGTTTTGAAGGTTTTAGGAATTTTCAGGTGGGGTTCCCACCGGAGAAGACGACCGGAGGTCTTCTCCGGCCACCTGAAAATGATTAGGGCTTAATCCTGTCATTAAGTGTAGTTTGAATCTGATACGTTGGATCCTTTGACTTAGTTGACCTGGCACGTGTTTGGAGGGCTGAGATTTGTCATTAGAAACCCTAACCATTAATTAACTTAATTAATTCATTTTAATTAATTTAAACCAGAAATTAGGAAGTTTGAATGTGGGCCTTTGGATTGCGCGCGCAGTCAACCTTTTCTTTCCCAGATTCAATCCTGGCTCTCCATTGCGTTTACTTTTCTTTTTTCTTTATTTTTATTCCATTTATTTTGTATTTCTTTCTCCATTTATTTTAAAATAGTAAAATTTATTCAAACATTCTGAATTTTTTTATACACACTTTTATTAAAATTCAGAACACAAAAATATTTTTATTTTTATTTTTTACATTCAAAAAATATTTTTAAATATTTAAAAGTTTATTTTTAATTAATTAATGAGAATTAATTAATAAAAAATACTTTTAGGTATTTAAAAATCACCAAAAAATTCATGAAACATTTAAAAACATTTAGAAACATTGTCCAACCCTCAAACCAAATTTCTTTTTTGATCTTGATGCATTTTAAGAATTTTTCATGGAATTAAAATCATTTTGATGCATTATTTTGATCCAAACTTCCAAAAATCATTTCTGCCTAACCATTGAGAGTTGGACTTTGATTCTTTTTGCATTGTGTTTAGCATATCATGTAGTTTGTGAGATTAAATGGCCTTGATTTGATCTTTCATTTTCCTTTTGTTTGGCATTTTTCTTGTCAAGGAACCCTAAAACCCTAGATAACTTAGGAAAATCATAACTTGAATTAGGTTAAGAGTTGGAACCCCTCCTTTGGGCAGTGAGTTAATATAGGTTTAGGGATCCTTTGAGTGCATTTTCAATTTTTTGTATTGATGTTTGCTTCTGATTTTGGTTTGTGTTTGATGCTTTGATCATAAACCCTAATTTGGGCTTCCATATGCATCCATCTTGCATTTGCATTCATACCTTGACTTGCCATAGCATTTTATGCATTCTTTTGATTCATTGAACATCTTAAGGCATATTGAAAGCATTTTTGATCATTGCATCATGTGTTTCCCATGTTGTATGTCATTTGCATTTCATTACTTTTCATGTATGTTCATGGTCCTTAACTTGTTTCATTTGCATCCATAAGCTTGTATGGTCATCCCCATGCCTTGTTTCATGTTTGTAGCATCTCATAGCATCATTAACATCATGTATGTACTTCTGGTTTTGATATGCATCATGCCATCTCATCTCATTTTGCATTGCATTGCATTCCTTTCACTAACTTTTCAGGTGGTAAGTGACTTTGAGAAGTGAATTTGCCTTCACTTCTCATAACTTCTCTTCACCTCTTTTTACATCCTTGCTGCATTTTTTGTATGTGTTTGAGTTTGAGCTTGCTCATCCTTCTTCTTCCCACTTTCTTTCCTCAAGTGACTTGTCTTCTTAAATGAAGCAAGTTACTTTGCTTCTCCTGATCCTTTCATCTGCTTCCTGGTGGTTCCATTGAAGACTTCTCTTGTAAACCTCACAAACCTTAGGAACAACCAAGCATGAGAATGATTAGGGTTTTGTTTAGTCTCCCCTCTTAGTTTTTTACCTTTGTGTCTCATTGAGTCTTCTCTTCTCACCTCATAATCAGGGACTAAACCCTAAAGGCTTTAAGGCTTTGTGATTAAGCTTATGCCTGTATCCTTCTATTAGGATGGAGTGCATAACTTTAATCCTAAGTGTCAAACCCTTAATGTGTTTAAATCCTTTAATCAATTCATCTAATAATCACTAAGACATCAAGCTTGTAACTTGGGCCTTGCATTAGGGTTCTAATTCTTCCTTAATTGGTTAAGAAGGACTAACCCTAGTGTTAATGGACAAGTCCCCCTCAAGTTGTCTTACAAACCCTAAAAATCACTTCATCATCATACCATTAAATAAAATCCACTTAATCAAAGGCTTGTTTTGTCATGAGTTTAATCCCTAATCATGGATTAAGTTGAGGAGCTTTCCTCAGCTTAAACATTCTCATCTATTATCCTTCTATTAGGATGGTGTAATGAGTCTGTTTAATCCCTGATTATGGCTTAATCTCATTACTCAACACTAAACAAAAACAACAAAAACATCTAAATAATCACAAGTAGGTTAATGATCTTAATCCTACATCATAGGTGATTAAGTGTGAGAAGCTGACTTCACACTTAAGGTATTCTCATTACCCCTAATCAGAGGGAAGATGTGATGAGTTTACTAACCCATTGGTTTAGGCTTAAGCTCATTAACTTATGACAAACTTTCAAAAGCAATAAAAGAATGAAAATACAAAAACAAACAATAATCGTCTCCTTCGGGATTCTTTTCTCATCTCATTCATTCACAAACGAGAACTTGCTTCTTCCGTCTAATGCAAGACAATTTGCATCTGTGCCAGACAGATCATACACTTGAGCATAGGCAAATAAGCAGTTCACAAGTCAATTCATCTTTCAGTCTCTTTGGGTCGAACTACGGTGTTCTGACTTCCTCATTGCACGAGAGGATAAGTAGGCATAACTTAACAGTTATCGAACAAAAGTCTCTGTATATTCCCCCTCTTTCCAGCTTCATTCTTTAGCCTCATATTCTTGAGCATTTCATTCTTATTCCTGCACTGACACTTCATTTACACACTTCACACTTCTTTTACACTGACACCTGTACATCCTTTTCCAGCTCTTTTATACACAGATTGCACTGACACTACCCCTTTAAAACACAAATCTTTTAAGCGTGGATCCCGTCGAGTACGGCGGACAATCTGGGTGCTAATACCTTCCCAGGTTGTAACCAACCCCCTTTCTTAGTCTCTCTGGTTCGCAACCGTCTTATCCATATCTTTTCTAGGTCTATGCAGCATTGCCTTTCCCCCGGGATAAAAATGCCTAGCTGGCGACTCTTTCTTTCTCCAGTGAGTTCACTGCTGTGTGTTCTCATTGTCCCTTTCGCCGACCGTTCGCATCTGCACCTTTATTTGGGCCAGTCCCATTTATCGGGAGCGACAGCTTGGCGACTCTGTTGGGGACCCTTATACTGCAACCAGGGCTTCTGGTTCTTTTTGTGGGTTCCTCCTAGCGCTTGATTGATTTGTGTTTACTGGGGTGTTATGTGCTATCTGTGTTTGTATATGTTTTATTTCTGCTTTATGTACAGTTGCTTTACTGCTTTCTTTATTGCTTTGCATTATATCATATTGTCATACTGTGCTGGCTGGATCTGTTTTGTTGCTTTGGTGGGTGGGTGTTCTATTGAGAGTTGAGGTCCTATACCTGGGACCTGAGTGACACCTAGGCTAGAGTGGTTCATATTCTTTCCCATTCCATCTTGGTCTGGTGCGGGAATATGAAACACGGTTCAGATATGGGTTTCTTCTTGAGAACTCTGTGTTGCAGATTTCCTGCAATGCTAGGGCTATCTGGGAAGCCTGCTAAGTTTGGATGACCTTTAGTATTGACCTTCAGAAACTGAGGTGAATTAGAGGAGGAACTTTTATGGTTATTGTAAACACTGTACCTCCGGGTTAGAAGTGTTTACACTTCTCATAACTGATCCAAGTCTGAGGATCCTTGTTTTAGAACACCACCTGTGAGGGGGTTGGGCTGTTTACAGGTTTGCAGGTACCCTTGACCTCAGCATACTCTGTTACTTTGTTTGATTAAGAGTACTCCATTTTGGAACAGTTCTTGTGATTTTAACCCTGGACATGTGACTCTTTATTTGAGTCCCCCACCTTGGTTACTGGACTTATAGACCTCCATCCGGATTTCTTGAACATACCTGGACTTATGTCAGAGCACTTGATCAGATCCAGCTCAGTCACAAACCCTTGCATATCATTTGCATACATCATCATTGCATCATCTTAACATTTGCTTATTTGTTTTTCAGGGTATCCATCCTTTATTTTTGGCTTGGTTTTGACCCCATCATCAGTATAGACCTATCTTCATCAGTATCTTCTTCAGTTATCAGCTACCTGCTTCAGTCACCTACACCAGCCAATCAGTGGCCCATTTTTCAGTGTCATCATCATCACCTGTCTCAACTCTTCTTCAACATGGCACCTAAGAAGAGTAATATCTCCTACCACTTCTTTCAGCCTGAGCTAGCTGACACCAGGAGGATTCAGACCCTGATTACTCCAGACCATATACCACTTTTCAGAGAACACTATGGAAGCATACTTGATGTGGTTATGGATTTGGACCCTTCACAGAGGAGCCTGATTCATACTTGCCTGCAATTCTATGATCCCCCTTTGAGGTGTTTCACTTTTCAGGATTTTCAGCTAGGCCCTTTGTTAGAGGAGTATGCATCATTGGTTGGTATACCTATCAGGGGTGGAGTCCCCTTCAACCCTGAGATGGCTTCTCCAAGTAATGAAGAAGTAGCAAAGGCATTGCATCTGGAACCAGTTCTGATTGGGCAGCATATGACTACTAAGGCTGGGATCTCTGGCCTGCATCTGGATTTCTTGATCTCTCAAGCTACCCTGAAGGCTTCTTTGGGAGATTGGAAAGCAGTCTGTGCTTTATTGGCCCTGAGCATATATGGGATTATATTATTTGCAGATGAGCCTAGATTCATTAGCAAAAATGCAATCCACCTTTTCATTCTGGGGAACCCAGTGCCCACTTTATTGGGGGATTTCTACTACTCTGTGCACCAGAGGAATGAAAAGCAGAGGGGAAGATTAGTGAGGTGTTGTGCTCCTTTGTTCCATACTTGGCTTCTCAAGCATTTGCCCAAGACAGATGCATTTTTGAATCCTCATCAGCAGAGAAACTGGGCTAGAAGACTCACTGCTTTGACTTCAGCTGATATCAGGTAGTGCACTCAAAGCACAAAGGGCAGGGATATCATTACCAGTTGTGGGCAATTTCCCAATGTACCCTTGATAGGAGTTAAGGGTTGCATCAATTACAACCCCCTGCTATTCAAAATACAACTGGGCTATGCATTGGTCCACACTCCTAAGGCACAAGACTTGGCTGAGAATCTTTACTGTGAGAATAAGCCTAATCTGGCTATTGTCAGGCAAGCAGCTTGGGCCTGGGATAATGTTCAAACTAAAGGAGTAACCATTTTGGGAAAGTGCAACAATGTGGCATCAGCACAGTACTGAAATTCTGTGATCAGGTATGAGATGTCCTAAGAGATGTCCCAACACTTGATAGGACACTTGACAAATTTAACTAAAACTTAAATAGCAAGAAAAGTAAACAACACAGAAGTTTGTTAACCCAGTTCAGTGTATAACCACACCTACATCTGGAGGCTACCAAGCTAGGAGGAAATCCACTATAAGTAATATTAATTCTAGACTTAAACCACCCTGTTTAATCTATCACTTAATAACTACCCAATGCAATTTCTACCTAAGACACACCTTAGATAAGAGTACCCTACTCACTCCCCCTCAATCACACAGTGATCAAGTTTACAAGTTTACTGAAATTGAAGACATCCTTCAAACAATACAGCTTGATCTTACTTAACAGTTTCAATCAAGTCACAAATGCACTTTTGCTTAAAAGCTCATAAAGTGGTACATAAAACACAACCTGCTATTAAATTCTAGACACCCTATTTTGTCTTCTGAAATTCGTACTCAATTCTATGAGTTTCTGTTGCTTAAATAGGTATCTGTAATTTGGGCTTTCTATAGGATGATCCAGCCCTAATGCGCAGCAGCTTCCACCTTGAATTAGGGTTTGTTACCTCCTAGATTCTAGGTGCTTTTAGGTCTTCTGTTTTAAACTGAATCTTCAATATAAAACTCCCTACAGATGCGCCTTGTTCTGTTTTTATCCATCATTAATTAATTCCAGATAACTCTCCTTAAATATCTCTGATCTGTTAATCAATAATTAATTCTGGTAGCAGGTCTGAGATGTCTCAACATCTGTTGGGACATCCTGAAAAACTGAACTAAGTTATTAACACAATGTCCCAACATCTGATGAGACATCCTGAAATAAGTTCATATACTCTGTTTGATAATGTCCCAACATCTGATAGGACATTCTGAACTGAATTGAACATTTCTTGTTTGGTCAAAAATTCTGTCAATTCTTAAACATCTACAAACTCCCCCTTTGGCTAATTTTTGGCTAACATCTTTTCTGGTTATCAGAGTGCAGCAGAAGTTCCTTTTATCAGAGTATAACATTACTTTTCTGTTGATTCTTATTTGAGATTACTCCCCCTCAAACATATATGTATCCAGTCTTGTTCCAACAGAAAAACTTATTCAGTTCAGAAGCAGACAAACAGAATTTTTCATTCATAATTAAACAGCA
The DNA here is from genome assembly GCA_963966055.1 of Lathyrus aphaca. NCBI lineage: Eukaryota > Viridiplantae > Streptophyta > Magnoliopsida > Fabales > Fabaceae > Lathyrus > Lathyrus aphaca. The sequence goes on from OZ014523.1 coordinate 504,447,084, forward strand.
ATACAATTTATTGTTGTTCTCCCCCTTGGTAGACACAAAATTAGGGGCCAAAGACATTATTCCAGAAATACATTGCTGTCATTACATTTGCCTCACATACATTGATCACTCAGATTCATCACTCTCAGTTTCTTCATCAGCTTCTGTTTCTTCATCAGCTTCACTGTCTTCATCAGCTTTACTGTCTTCATCAGAGGCAGCTGTCTGGTTGTCTTCACTTTCCAACCTTTTAATGATTTCCTCAAGCTTCTGCTTTCTAGCTTCAAGCTCTTTGCAGGTGCTTTTGAGTTCAGCAATTAAAGCCTTCTTGGAGATTGGATTCTTAGCAGTTGAAGGACCTGCAGATGTCCTAGAAGGTGCTTCAACATCTGCAGCATGGTGACTGAGAAATAATTTGTAGTGAAAAGCCAGGGGGCTTTCTCTCTTGCAGACTGTGTCCTTCTCAGTTAAAATCCCAGGATATTGGCTTAATATTATACCACATAGCAATGAAGGAAAAGCTATTGGTAGGTTTGTTGCAGAAGAGCTGGCATGCTTCATGGTTTGATCAAAGATGAAAGCTCCATAGTCCATTTTGGTTTGAGTTCCAACAGCATATATAAATCTGGCTAGAGCAGTTGAGATTGAGGAAGTGTGGTTTGTAGGCACCCAATTAGCAGTTCCAATCCTGTTCAGCATGGCATACTTTCTGGTAAGCATGCTCACTGAAAGCTTACCCTTCACAGGCCATGCCTTGACCTGGTTTGCAGTGATCACTTTACAGACTTGATTATCTGTCTTACCTAGTTCATTGGGTCCATCTGTTTCTCTTCCTAGATATTGATTTATGATTTGAGGAGAGAACTCAACACACTTACCTCTCACAAACACTTTTCTGAACTCTGAGGACTTACCATTTGAGCAATCCTCCTGAAGATTCACAATGAACTCTTTGACAAGAAGTTCATAGCAGGGAGAGAGGTCTGAGACTGTTTTGAATAGTCCTGCAGCAGAGATGAGATCAATCAGTTCAGTGCACTCAAGTGCATTGCTGCTCAGTTCTCTTTCCAGGGCAACTCTTCTTTGGTACACAAACTTCCACTTGTTCACACTAGAGACATGGTGGAAAGATATGTTGTCTAATGGAGCTTCTGGAACAGCTGTTGAAGCCCTAGATGGGGCTGGTCTCTTCTTGGGAGGAGATATTGGGACATCTGATTCAACATCTGAGTCAGATGGGGTGACAGCTTTCCTTTTCTGAGTTTGGACTTTACTCCATTGTTTTGATGGCCCAAAATTGGCTTTAGCTTTGCCTTTCTTTAGAGAGGCTTTCTTCTTCTCAGGAATTGCTGCTTCAGCTTGCATCTTGCCTTTCCTGGACCTGAGCCTTTTGGCTATGCTAGGTTTAACAGAGGCTATGATCTCTGCATCAGAGTCCTGCTCCAGGTTCACCACTGGAGGAGATTGAGCAGTCTCCTCTTCAGCTTGTTGATCAGCAGGGATTTGACCTTCATTTGAGGCTTTGGTATGATCCTCAGAGATTTCTTCATCATTTTCATTTGAGGCCTTATTCTGGTCCTTAGTTTGTTCCAACTCAACATCAGATGAGTTCTTTCTCTTATCTTCAGATGTTCCAACATCTGTTGGGACATCTTGTTCTTCTGCAGCTTGATCTTGTTCTTCTTGAGGTGCAGGCATGGTGTTCAGAGGAACAGAGATCCCACTCACCACTCTTTGTTCAAAGAGGATTTGGTTGACAATCTCCTTGATGGAATCATCAACATATTTTGAAGAATTTGGGGGCCTGTTAGCAGGAGAGGGAATGCCTTTTGCTTTGCTGCGTACTTGATCTTTAGCTCTCTTTGGAGTTCTTGCCTTTTTAGTGCGAGAAACGCTTCCCCTGAGTTCGTCCAATGGTGTTGATTGCATTGGTACCACAGAGATGGGAGTGGCATGAACTACATCTTCCTGGTTGAGAACTTCTTCAGTTGTGTTAGGGCTTTGAGACATTGTTGAGGAAAATGGATGAACAGCTTTAGGGTTTATGATTTCTGTAGGATAGCTAGTTAATGTGATTCGCTTGTGATAGAATGATGAGAATCTTGATAGCTGCTTATAAACATTTACTAAATAAGTAGCCGTTACAGTACAAATGATTAGGAATGGAATTCCCAAGGAACTTGTCCAGACTGGTTTTGCCATCTGGAACTTATGCCATACAATGTCATATGACATGTTGGCACATCTCATTAACTGCTAAATATCCCATAAACAGATTCCAAGTTTGCCCCTTAAGTTCTCAAATTGTGTAGCATCAAATGCTTTGGTAAAGATATCAGCTAACTGCAGATCTGTAGCTACATGCTCCAATGAAATCACCTTTTCTTCTACAAGATCTCTGATGAAATGATGTCTGATATCAATATGCTTTGTCCTGCTATGTTGGATAGGATTCTTTGATATGTTGATTGCACTTAAGTTGTCACAGTACAATGTCATGACATCCTGTGGGACATTGTACTCAGAGAGCATTTGCTTCATCCAAACCAACTGAGAACAACTGTTACCTGCTGCTATATACTCAGCTTCAGCTGTAGATAAGGATACACAATTCTGTTTCTTACTGAACCAAGAAATCAGATTGTTTCCTAGAAAGAAACATCCTCCTGAAGTGCTTTTTCTGTCATCAGCACTTCCTGCCCAATCAGCATCACAGAAGCCAGTGAGAATTGGTTTGCAACCATGAAAATACATTATGCCATAGTCACAAGTACCATTAACATATTTAAGGATTCTCTTGACTTGATTGAGATGACTGACTTTTGGATCAGCTTGGTATCTTGCACAAACTCCTACAGCAAATGCAATATCTGGTCTGCTAGCAGTCAAGTATAACAAGCTTCCAATCATGCTTCTGTATAAACTTTGATCTACATTCTCTCCCTTTTCATCTTTAGTCAGCTTTAAATGTGTGGGGGCAGGAGTTCTTTTGTGAGCAGCATTTTCCATTCCAAATTTCTTGACTATGTTCTTGGAATACTTGCTTTGTGAGATGAACATTGAGTCTTCCATTTGCTTTATTTGTAGACCAAGAAAGTAGGTTAACTCACCTACTAGACTCATTTCAAATTCAGATTCCATCTGCTTGACAAAATGTTTGACCATCTTATCAGACATCCCACCAAATACAATGTCATCAACATATATTTGAGCAATCATGACATTTCCTTCTTCATCTTTAACAAACAGGGTTTTATCAATCCCACCTTTTCTGTATCCTTGCTTGATAAGAAATGTGGTTAGTCTCTCATACCATGCCCTTGGAGCTTGCTTCAAACCATAAAGTGCTTTCTTTAGTTTGTATACATGATTTGGACAGCTTGGATCAACAAATCCTTTAGGCTGTTCTACATATACTTCTTCATTAAGATAGCCATTTAAAAAGGCACTTTTCACATCCATTTGAAATAGCTTGAACTTTAAGATACAAGCAATTCCCAACAGTAGTCTTATTGATTCAAGCCTTGCTACTGGTGCAAATGTTTCATCAAAGTCTATCCCTTCAATTTGAGTGTATCCTTGAGCTACAAGTCTGGCTTTGTTCTTTGTAACAACTCCTTGTTCATTTGACTTGTTCTTATACACCCATTTTGTTCCAATCACATTTATGTCATCAGGTCTAGGAACAAGATTCCACACTTCATTCCTTGTGAATTGACCTAATTCCTCTTGCATAGCACAAATCCAGTATTCATCAGTGAGGGCTTCCTTGATGTTTTTAGGTTCTATTTTGGAAACAAAACAAGAACCTGAAATCACTTCTCTTGATCTAGTGCTCACACCTCTGTTGGGATCACCAATAATCAAATCTTTGGGATGATCCTTCTGTATTCTGATGGAGGGAGGTTTGCTGGATTCTTCTGTCCTTGTATCAGTTTGAGTGAAGTTATATTGATCATTCTTTTCTTCAGCTTCAATCTTGATATCAACAGATGTTCCAACATCTTCTGGGACATCTGTAGGAGCATCATCAATTATCATATTTATGGACTCCATGATAACCTTGGTTCTAGAATTAAATACTCTATATGCTCTGCTGTTTATAGAGTATCCAAGGAAAATTCCTTCATCACTTTTAGGATCCATTTTTCTCCTTTGCTCCCTATCTGCTAGAATATAACACTTACTTCCAAACACATGAAAGTATTTCACAGTGGGTTTTCTGCCCTTCCAGACTTCATATATTGTGGACAAGGTTCCTTTCCTCAAAGTAACTCTGTTATGGATGTAGCAGGCAGTGTTCATAGCTTCAGCCCAGAAGTACAGAGGTAACTTTTTAGCATGGATCATAGCTCTTGCTGATTCTTGAATAGTTCTATTCTTCCTTTCAACAATCCCATTCTGTTGAGGAGTGATTGGTGAAGAATATTCATGATTGATTCCTTCTGAAGAGCAGAAATCTAAGAACTTTTGATTCTCAAATTCCTTTCCATGATCACTTCTTATTCTGATTACACAGCTGGATTTTTCTCTTTGTAATCTTTGGCATAATTCTTTGAATACATCAAATACATCAGACTTTTCTTTGATGAAATTTATCCATGTATATCTTGAAAAGTCATCAACCACCACATAAGCATACCTCTTACCACCAAGACTTTCAACCTGCATAGGTCCCATAAGATCCATATGCAAAAGTTCCAAAACTTTGGAAGTTGTCAGATGTTGGAGCTTTGGATGGGACATCTTGGTTTGCTTACCTATTTGACATTCACCACATATTTTGCCATCATCAATCTTCAGTTTAGGAATACCTCTTACAGCATCCATGGATATTATCTTCTTTATGCCTCTGAAATGAAGATGACCTAGTCTTTGGTGCCATAGTTTCACTTCTTCTTCTTTAGCTAAAGAGCAAGTTGAAGTGAGACTGAGATTTTGGGATTCCCACATGTAGCAGTTGTCTTTAGATCTGGCTCCTTTCATGACAACCTCTTGTTCATTGTTAGTCACTATGCATTCAGTTTTGGTAAAGTTTACACTGTACCCTTGATCACATAACTGACTTATACTGATCAGGTTAGCAGTTAAACCTTTAACAAGCAGCACATCATCTAGTCTTGGAACATCTTGACAGTCCAAGGTTCCAACTCCCTTGATTTCTCCTTTAGCTCCATCTCCAAAGGTCACATACCTGGATGAATGTGATTTTAAGTTTACTAGCAAATTCTTCAATCCAGTCATGTGTCTTGAACATCCACTGTCAAAGTACCAGTCTTCTTTAGCTGATACTCTCAGTGATGTATGTGCTATGTATGCAATATTTTTCTTTGACCAGATGAGTTGAGATTTCTTTTGATGCCTCTGCCCTGTGTGTTGTTTATCAGCTGATCTCCAAGCTTGATTGTTGATCTTGTTCTTGTAGCTTTGATCAGCTTCAGTGCTAGCTTTTGGTTTCCATACCTTCTTGAAGTTTTCAGTCTTCTGCATAGGAGGTTGTTGATTTCTATGATGTTTATGCAGCACTTTCTTGGTAACTTCTATTTTCTTCTTGGAAGGTTGCTGATACATCTGATTTGGATATCCATGCAACTTATAACAATGAGGTTTGATATGTCCAAATCTTCCACAGTGATGGCATCTCCATCTTTGATACTTCTTCTTCATTTTGTTCTTTCCAGAATGTTGAGACATCTGTTGGAACATTATGTTTGTCTTTGTGTTCTGATGTTGAAGCATCTGTTGGGACATCTTGTTTGACTGTGTAGTTTTTGCAGTAGCTTTGCTAGAGCTGGCTTCATCTCTGTTATATCCCAGTCCACTTTTGTCCCCTGAATGTTTATTATTGCTGAGAATAACATCCAGTGTATTTGAGCTGCTGTTCAACATTTTAACAGATTTGGACATATGTTCCAACTTAGAGTTGAGAAGAGTTACTTCACTTTTCAAGGTATCAATGATTACTTGATCACTTGCTTTTTCATCTTCTAATACCTCATTCTGCTTCTTTAGCTTTATAACCTCACTGCATATTTCAGTGCTTCTTTTGTATAAATCTTTGAAAGCTTGCTCAAGATCTGCATAAGTAAGCTCTCCACAACTGGAATCACTATCATATTCACACAGTCCAGCTAAAGCAGTAAAATGCTTAGCTGATTCTTCTTCTGAATCTCCTCCTGAGTCTTCATCAGACCAGGTTACAGATAGTCCCTTCTTTTGTCTTTTTAAGAAGGTAGGACATTCCTTCTTGATGTGTCCATATCCTTCACATCCATGGCACTTGATTCCTTCTTGACTGGTCTTTTCAGCATAATTTGACTTTTTATTAGCATCATAAGGTCTCCTTTTCTCAGAAGAGTTTGTGTATTTTCCACTGGATTTGGATTTGCCATCCATTCCTCTGAGAATCTGTTTGACTTGTCTTCCAAGCATAGCTAGGTTTTCTGATAAGCTTTTACCATTTTCTGATTCATCATCTTCTTCTTCATCAGTATTTGACACCAATGCTATGCTTTTGTTCTTTTTAACATTTGTCTCATTCATTCCCATCTCAAAAGTTTGAAGGGAGCCAATGAGTTCTTCAACTTTCATGGAGCATATGTCTTGAGCTTCTTCTATTGCTGTGACTTTCATGTCAAATCTTTTTGGCAAAGATCTGAGAATCTTTCTTACCAGCTTTTCATCAGTCATCTTTTCTCCCAAAGCTCCAGAAGTATTGGCTATATCCAAGATGTTCATGTAGAACTCATGAATTGATTCATCTTCCTTCATCCTCAAGTTTTCAAACTTGGTGGTGAGAAGTTGAAGTCTTGACATTTTTACTTTTGATGTTCCTTCATGAGTTGTTTTGAGAGTGTCCCAAACATCTTTGGCCAGCTCACAATGATGCACAAGTCTGAAAATATTCCTATCAATGCCATTGAATAAGGCATTTAAGGCTTTTGAGTTGCCTAGTGCTGAATCTTCTTCCTCCTTACTCCATTCTTCTTCAGGTTTCAGCACTTTTGATCCATCTTTGGTGTCTTGGACAGGATGATCCCATCCAACATTTACTGCTCTCCATGCCCTGTTGTCAAGTGATCTTAAGAATGCAATCATTCTTGGCTTCCAGTAGTCATAATTAGATCCATCCAGTATAGGTGGTCTATTTACTGACCCTATATCTCTGTCCATGTTACAGAATTTGTTTTCCCTAGATCTCACCCAGTATAAACAGGCAGGGTGCCTGCTCTGATGCCAATTGAAATTCTGTGATCAGGTATGAGATGTCCTAAGAGATGTCCCAACACTTGATAGGACACTTGACAAATTTAACTAAAACTTAAATAGCAAGAAAAGTAAACAACACAGAAGTTTGTTAACCCAGTTCAGTGTATAACCACACCTACATCTGGAGGCTACCAAGCCAGGAGGAAATCCACTATAAGTAATATTAATTCTAGACTTAAACCACCCTGTTTAATCTATCACTTAATAACTACCCAATGCAATTTCTACCTAAGACACACCTTAGATAAGAGTACCCTACTCACTCCCCCTCAATCACACAGTGATCAAGTTTACAAGTTTACTGAAATTGAAGACATCCTTCAAACAATACAGCTTGATCTTACTTAACAGTTTCAATCAAGTCACAAATGCACTTTTGCTTAAAAGCTCATAAAGTGGTACATAAAACACAACCTGCTATTAAATTCTAGACACCCTATTTTGTCTTCTGAAATTCGTACTCAATTCTATGAGTTTCTGTTGCTTAAATAGGTATCTGTAATTTGGGCTTTCTGTAGGATGATCCAGCCCTAATGCGCAGCAGCTTCCACCTTGAATTAGGGTTTGTTACCTCCTAGATTCTAGGTGCTTTTAGGTCTTCTGTTTTAAACTGAATCTTCAATATAAAACTCCCTACAGATGCGCCTTGTTCTGTTTTTATCCATCATTAATTAATTCCAGATAACTCTCCTTAAATATCTCTGATCTGTTAATCAATAATTAATTCTGGTAGCAGGTCTGAGATGTCTCAACATCTGTTGGGACATCCTGAAAAACTGAACTAAGTTATTAACACAATGTCCCAACATCTGATGAGACATCCTGAAATAAGTTCATATACTCTGTTTGATAATGTCCCAACATCTGATAGGACATTCTGAACTGAATTGAACATTTCTTGTTTGGTCAAAAATTCTGCCAATTCTTAAACATCTACAAGTACTATGAGTGGTCCCATGCCGGGGCTCAATTTTCTGGGATGCCCTTTACCATGGAGGATATGCCTGGATCATCCTCAGCACCACCTCCTGCCACTGTCAGCTTAGAGGAGTTTAAGAGTTTGAAAGAAAGAAATGAGAAGTTGACTCAGGCTTTACAAAAGACCCTCTGGGAGAGGAGTGATGGTAGGTTGGATATTGAAAGGTTGGAAAAGTTGAAGGTGGAGCACCTGGCTAAAATTGAGAAGTCTGAGGATTACATCAAGAAGTCTAGGGCTGGAGAACAGATCTTGAAGAATGCCTGCAAGGAAGCCCAGTTCCAGAAGGCCAGGACTGACTTGTATCTGAAGGAGAGTCAAGCTAGGTGGGTCAGGATCACCGAAGCTCGTACTCTGGAAGATAAGAGGACTCAGGACAAGATTGAGCAGCTGGAAGCTAGTGCAAAAGAGCAACAGGAAGCCCTGGCAGCAGCCCAGAGGGAGATCTCAGAGCTAAAAATCAGAGCTGGAGTGAAGAGGTCAAAGGACCAGAGTCAACACAAGAAGCTGACTGCAGCTGTTACTACCCGGAATCTCCTTATCAGGAATCCCACGGAGCGTCCAGCTGATCCTGTGACTGAAGCACTTCTCAAGGAAGTTCAGGAGGATGAGTTTGGTCTTGGTGTTTGACTTTTTCTTGTTGTTGCTTTCATTTCATGTACTTTTATTTTTCTTATGTTGTATTTTGACCCCTCGGGGCATGTTTTGTAAAGAACAAACTATGCACCATTTGCTCTCTGTTGTAATATATGTATCAGTTTGTTCCATCTGAGTTTACTTCAAAAGCAACATCAACAGCATCTTCAAGGGTCTGGAAAGGTCAAAACCAAGTGCCAAGCCGGATACCTTGAAAACAAATAAGCATACTGCATTGCATGCTAACCTTTTGTTTTGTTTTGCAGGTTTTTGTTTTACTGTTACTAACTCTGTTGTGAAACTCAGGAACTATTGCTCGACGTCGGGTATTTCCACTCAACCGTCCACACCGATATCCAACCCGTAACAACCTTCCGGGCATACAAATGGACCAGGTACAACAGGACCTTGCAGAGGTCAGGAACCAAATGGCCAATGAAAGATTGGAAATGAGAACTCAGATGATGCAGTTTATGGAAGTGATGAACAATATGGCTCAGAGCCAAGAGAGATTGAGAGCAATGGTAGAAAGGCAGAATTAGGAAGACCCTCATCTAGGGACTGCAGGGACAAGCAACAATGAGAGGGTCCAACCTCATGTCAACCCCCCTGTATTTGGACCCCACCTTCACCCAGAGATCAACATTCCTGCCAATGTACAAGGGACTGCCACTGCAGGCAGAGTGCTGCAAGAAGACCCCCAGGAGGATCAGTTCATAGTAATGGGTGCTGGGGAAGAGGCCTATGACAGAAGGATGGATGAAATTGCTGAAAAATTAAGATCCTTGGAGTCTCAAAACTCTTTGGGTTTTGATGTTATGGACATGGGCTTGGTGGACGGGGTCAGGATTCCCCATAAGTTTAAGCCTCCTTGTTTTGAGAAGTATAACGGGACTTCCTGCCCACGGACCCACTTACAATCCTTTTTGGGGAGGTTGAAAGCATATACCATGGACGAGAAGCTATGGATGTTTTATTTTGAGGATAGCTTAACTGGGGCGTCAAGGGAATGGTACTCCCATCTGACTAGAGCAACCATCAGGTGTTGGAAGGACTTGGCAGAGGCCTTCATCAGACAATACCAGTATAATCTGGATATGGCACCCAACAGGACCCTCCTGATGGGGATGTCACAATCATCTAGAGAAAACTTCCGGGAGTACGCTCAGAGATGGAGACAACTGGCTGCTGCTGTCCAGCCACCAATGTCAGAGAGGGAAATGGCAGATATGTTTATGAACACCCTCCAAGGAACATACATTGACAGGCTGGCTGCTTTCTCCTCTACCAGCTTTGCAGATGTCGTTATAGCTGGAGAGAGAATTGAGAGCCTGTTAAAAATGGGCAAGATTTCTGACAACGGTGCCAGCTCATCCAGCAACACAAGGAAGCCTTTTGCAGGCCCAAGAAGAACTGGTGAGACCAATGCTATCCATACCAACAGGGGCAGACCCCAATATGTTCATAGGTCTGTGGCAGCAGTCACCATTCCCGCTCCGGTTCATCCACAACCAGTTTATCAACCACCGCAACAAAATTATCAGCAACAGACTCAGTATCCTCCTCAGAGAAACTACAACAACACCAACAACAATCAGCAAAGACCGTTCCAACAGAGACCTTCTCAGGCCAATAGGGTGATCGATCCGATCCCTATGCCATATGCCACATTACTGCCACAACTCCTAAAACTCAACCTGGTTGAGCTAAGGACGTTGGCACCTCCAGATCCCACCAGTCTACCCAGAAATTACGACTCCAACGCCAGATGTGCTTTTCATTCAAATGCACCTGGCCACAGTACAGAAAAGTGCAGAGCTTTGCACATGAAGGTACAAGACTTGGTAGACTCTAAAGCTCTGAACTTTGCACCACCACCAAATGTTAACAAGAAACCTATGCCAAACCACGGAGGTCCCAGAATCAATGCTATTGAAGAAGACAAGTCGTCTTACTTGATAACCAGTGTGGGTCAGATTCGGACACCGTTGGTAGAGATTAAGGCTCAACTCCTCGAATGTCAAATGTTCCCGGGATGTGAGCTAGGGTGTGCTTATTGCAACATTTCAGTGAATGGTTGTGATAACTTGAGAGATGGCATAGATGGTCTCATCCAGAGTGGCCTGCTTCAAATCACAACATCAATTCCTACCAATCCAGCAATCTCATCAGCAACAATTCCCGTGTCTTCTACAAATGCAACAACCATTGTTCCAAGCAACTCTTCAATCTCGTCAACAAATGCATCATCTGTCACTTCAGCTGACCAGATATCAACAAACCTCCCTTCTACAACTTCAGCACCACTTCATTCAGAACCTCCTACAACAACAACACCCATCCTTCCAACAATGTCTCCTACAACTTCAGCAGCAAATGTCTCAACAGTTACAATTTATTATGATCCTGAAAATGATTCTGCCTACAATTCACAGAATGCCACTCCTATCAGAGCGCCAGTCACAATATACTATGATCCACAGACTATCATGGTCCCTTCTGCAGCTGCGATCAGTCCAGTCACTATCACGGTGCCTGGACCAGTACCTTATGAAAGCAGTAATGCCATCCCTTGGCATTACGGCTCCGATCTATACTGCGAAGGACAGAAAATCACTTTTGAATCATCAACCCCTGCACCACAAGTAGACAATGTGGGAGGAGGCGGAGGCTTCACTCGAAGCGGACGTCTCTTCGCTCCACAAATACAAAGACCCACTGCCGAAGCAGAAGCTGCTGCCAAGGCAAAAGGTAAGAGTTTGGTGCAAGAAGAGCAAATTGTTAAAGAGGCTTTAAAAACACCTTTTGATCAAGAAGTTGATGAGTTCATGAGAATCATCAAGAAAAGTGATTACAAAATAGTGGATCAGCTTCACCAGACGCCTTCCAAGATCTCTATTCTATCATTGCTAATGTGCTCCGAGGCTCATCGGAACGCACTACTAAAAGTCTTGCACGCAGCTTATGTGCCAGAAGAGATCACCGTCAATCAGTTGGAAGCTGTGGTTGGAAATGTTAACGCTAGTCATGGACTAGGGTTCACCAACACTGATTTGACTACGGAAGGCCGCAATCATAACAAGGCTTTGCACATTACCATGGAATGTAAAGGTGCAGTTCTTTCCCATGTGCTGGTAGACACAGGATCATCCCTCAATGTCCTACCTAAAAAAGCCCTTGTGAAGCTAGAGTATGACGGATTGGCATTACGCCCCAGTAACCTGGTAGTGAGAGCCTTTGATGGTTCTAAAAGATCGGTTCTGGGAGAAATTGAGTTGCCTATAACGATTGGCCCACAAACTTTCAAAACGATCTTCTACGTGATGGATATACAGCCCGCCTACAGCTGTCTATTGGGTAGGCCATGGATTCACGCCGCTGGCGCCGTGACCTCAACCCTTCACCAGAAGTTAAAATTCGAGTGGAAGGGTCAAGTCGTTACTATCTGTGGAGAGGAGGATATTTTTGTTAGCCACCTGGCTACCTACAAATACATCGATATGGATGGGGAGATCCACGAGACAATGAGTCAAGGGTTTGAAGCCTTGAACATAAATGAAACTTCTGCTGTACCTGGAACCTCAATAACGTCTTACCAACAAGCCCGGAAGGTTGTTGAGGAAGGAAATGCCCAAGGCTGGGGCAAATTGCTACCTGTGGAGAAGAAAGAGGATAGATTTGGGTTGGGTTACAAACCAACTCAGCAAGATCAAGCAGAGGCTGCTAAGGAGCCCAACTTTGTTAGTGGGGGGATGCTCACCCCTGATGCTGTCAACAATTTGGAAGACGAGGATGAAAGCGACCGCAACCTGGAGAGTTGGATTCGTCCAAAGATCCCGGGGAGCAGTATCTCAAACTGGTCTTCCCAGGAAATTATAAGAGTTACTAATGCAGAGTAATTATTATTTCCTGTATTTTTATAGCATACATCAAAGTCTTGCATCTTGCCCAAGATGACAAGACTCATTTTGTAATCGGGCCATCTGTAATTTTTGTGCAACAAGATTAATCAATGAAATATCAGACATCTTTTGCAAATGAGTCTTTTTCTTTTCCGCTCACTGTTTTTCCATTTTTCTTTTTGTACAAAAAAATAAATGGCAGTGTTTTCAAAATGACAACTTTATTTCACTTTTTTAAACAAGATTAAAATCAAAATCACTAAAATGAACAAACTGAACCCTTGCAGAGAATGCCTTCCAGACAGCACCGACAACAGCACGGCTATGACTTCGTATGACTTTGACAATCCGATCAATCAAGCTGATGAAGGGGTTGAAGAAGAATATGAGCTTCCTGAAGAGCTAGCCAGATTGTTAAGACAAGAGGAAAAGGTTATTACTCCTCACCGGGAGGAGGTCGAAACGATTAATCTTGGTACAGATGAAGACGTGAAAGAAGTTAAAATCGGGGCCTGCTTACAGGACTCAGTAAAGAGACAACTGATTGACCTGCTTCAAGAATATGTGGACGTGTTTGCTTGGTCTTATCAAGATATGCCAGGGTTGGACACCGACATTGTTGTGCACAAGCTGCCTTTAAGAGAAGAATGCCCACTTGTTAAACAGAAACTGCGCCGTACTCGCCCAGACATGGCAATGAAAATCAAGGAAGAGGTACAAAAGCAATGGGACGCCGGGTTCCTTGCCGTAACTAGCTATCCACCGTGGGTTGCTAATATAGTACATGTGCCTAAGAAAGACGGCAAAGTAAGGATGTGTGTTGACTACCGGGATCTGAACAGAGCCAGCCCGAAAGATGACTTCCCTTTACCTCACATTGATGTATTGGTGGATAATACGGCTCAGTTCTCGGTATTCTCCTTCATGGATGGATTTTCAGGATACAATCAGATTAAAATTTCACCTGAAGACATGGAGAAGACAACCTTCATCACGCCCTGGGGCACGTTCTGCTACAAGGTAATGCCATTTGGGCTCAAGAATGCCGGCGCAACATATCAACTGGCTATGGTAACATTATTCCACGATATGATCCATAAAGAAATAGAATGTTATGTGGATGACATGATTGCCAAGTCCCTCACTGAAGAAGACCACCTGGTAAACCTGCTAAAGCTGTTCAAGCGTCTGAGGAAGTACCAACTAAAGTTGAACCCCAACAAATGCACATTCGGGGTGCGATCGGGTAAGCTGCTGGGTTTTATTGTGAGCGAGAAAGGGATTGAAGTTGACCCTGATAAAGTCAAGGCTATTCAAGAGATGCCTGCACCGAAGACAGAAAAAGAAGTTCGAGGGTTCTTAGGTAGATTGAACTACATCTCAAGGTTCATATCTCACCTTACAGCAACCTGTGAACCCTTGTTCAAGCTACTGAGAAAAGAGCAAACGGTCAGGTGGAATGAAGACTGCCAGAAGGCTTTCGACAAGATCAAGGAATACTTGCAAGAACCTCCAATCCTTATGCCTCCAGTGGAAGGAAGACCTCTGATAATGTACTTGACAGTATTAGAAGAGTCAATGGGGTGTGTGCTGGGCCAGCATGATGAGTCTGGTCGAAAAGAGTATGCAATATACTACCTAAGCAAAAAGTCTACCGACTGTGAACAACGTTATTCACTGCTCGAGAAAACTTGCTGTGCTTTAGCGTGGGCTGCTCGCCGACTGAGACAGTATATGTTGACCCACACTACTCTGTTGATTTCAAAGATGGATCCAGTCAAGTACATATTTGAGAAGCCAGCACTTACCGGACGGGTTGCAAGATGGCAAATGATCCTCACAGAGTATGACATCCAGTACACTTCGCAGAAAGCCATCAAGGGCAGTGTATTGTCTGAATATCTTGCTGAGCAACCTATTGATGATTACCAGCCTATGAGATTTGACTTCCCTGATGAAGACATCATGTTCATAAAAGCAAAAGATCATGAAGAGCCTATTCACACTGAAGGGCCTGACCCGGAAGAAGAATGGACTATGATGTTTGACGGGGCTGTTAACATGAATGGTCGTGGTGTTGGTGCAGTACTCATTACACCTAAAGGAGTTCACATGCCTTTCTCGGCAAAACTCACTTTCAACTGCACTAACAACGAAGCTTGCATTATGGGTCTTGAGGAAGCCATCGACCTCAGGATCAAGACATTGACCGTGTTCGGAGATTCAGCTCTGGTAATCAATCAAACCAATGGCAAATGGTACACCCACCAGGATCATCTGATACCTTACAGGGATTATACAAGAAGGTTATTGACTTTCTTTACAACAGTCAAGCTTGAGTATATCCCTCGGGACGAGAATCAGTTTGCCGATGCTCTGGCTACCATTTCATCAATGATCAAAGTTCAAGCTGCCAACTTTGTACCTCAGATCTCAGTGTCCAGACTTGACAGACCAGCATATGTGTTCGCAGCGGATGTTGTTAAAGATGATAAGCCTTGGTTCCACGACATTAAGTGCTTCTTGGAGGATCAGACATACCCACCTGGGGCATCTTCCAATGATAAGAAGACTCTGAGAAGGCTTGCTGGTAGTTTCTTCCTGAACACTGATGGCTCCCTGTATAAGAGAAATTTTGATATGGTACTCCTCAGATGCGTTGATAAAACAGAAGCAGACTTGTTAATGCATGAAGTGCACGAAGGATCCTTTGGTACCCATGCGGGAGGGCATGCCATGGCCAAGAAGTTGTTAAGGTCAGGCTATTACTAGATCACAATGGATGCCGATTGTTGTGCCTACGCCAGAAAATTCCATAAATGCCAGATTTATGCGGATAAGGTGCATGTGCCTCCCAATCCTTTGAATGTGATGTCTTCACCCTGGCCCTTCGCTATGTGGGGCATTGACATGAATGGCAAGATTGAGCCGACTGCTTCGAATGGCCACAGATTCATCTTGGTTGCCATTGATTATTTCACCAAATGGGTCGAAGCAGCATCCTATGCAAACGTTACAAGACAAGTGGTAGCCAGATTCCTGAAGAGAGATATCATCTGTCGATACGGAGTTCCCGAGCGAATAATTACTGATAATGGTTCCAATTTAAACAACAAGATGATGGCTGAGCTGTGCCGGGACTTCAAGATTCAGCATCACAATTCTTCTCCTTACAGGCCAAAGATGAACGGCGCTGTTGAGGCAGCTAATAAGAATATCAAGAAGATTGTGCAGAAGATGGTAGTCACCTATAAAGACTGGCATGAAATGCTACCATTTGCCTTGCATGGGTACCGCACGTCGATCAGAACATCCACCGGGGCAACGTCGTATCAGCTTGTGTATGGTATGGAAGCAGTCCTACCTGTCGAAGTTGAATTACCCTCCCTACGGGTATTGATGGATGTTAAGCTGAACGAAGCAGAATGGGTCAGGTCCCGATACGAACAACTGAGTCTGATTGAAGAGAAAAGATTGGCTGCAATCTGTCATGGGCAGCTGTATCAGAAAAGAATGAAGAGAGCCTTCGATCAGAAAGTCAGGCACCGAGAGTACCAAATAGGAGATCTTGTTCTGAAGAGAATCCTCCCTCCTCATACAGACCACAGGGGCAAATGGACTCCAAATTATGAAGGACCATTCGTAGTAAAGAAAGTTTTCTCTGGTGGAGCACTGATGCTCAGCACCATGGATGGTGAAGATTTCCCGTCCCCTGTGAATTCAGATGCAGTTAAAAAATACTTCGCATAAAAATGACCCGCTGGACATAAAACAGAATGTAAGTCCAGGCAAAAATAGGGCATCCCGGCGAGTCAAAAACAGAATAAAATACTCGGGCAAAAATAAGGGAAAATAAACAAAAAATGTACACCCGCTGAGTTGAAAAGCCGCATTGGACAACTCAGGCAAAAATGGGTATCCCGATGGATTGAAAACCCGAAAGGGCGATCCATGCAAAATAAGGGAATAAGCGAACAACTGCACTTTGAATTCGTCTGTATCACTTACAACTTGGTAAGTTTCGAAAGGATCAAGCTTCGGTCAGAATCAACCTTCTTCAGAAAGCAAGACGAGAAGAACGTCGAAAGTCATACGAGTCATAGCAAAAGAGGAAGCTCCTTAAAGCGTCGTCAACATTGCCAACATTTTGTTTCTCAATTTGTAACAATCTCCTCATTTTAGGAGATATGTTTCTTTGACTGTATCTCGCCAATTCAGGGCACATGAATTAATAAAGCAGATTTCCACTCATGTTTTGTCTTGTACATTTTATTTGCAAAAAATGTCTGATGTCTTAAGAAAAAACTGATTGCATAAATACAGATGCTTATCTTCAAAAATATAATAAAAGTCACATGCTTGCAGGAAATATACTTACTCTCAGAAGTGTCTAAACTCCTATGACGGAATCCAGTAAAGGATACCTCGGGATTACTTGCGCGTTTCCCTTTCTTTGCAGGATTGCAAGTATCCCGAATGCAAATTGGGGCATGAAAGCTTCGCTCCAACAGGCTGACAAATCGACACTCAGCCTTAGCACCCAAAGTGACTTCTCCCCAACTGAGTTGCCACTTGTGGCTTATCCCCATCAGAGTTGCCAGGCATCACTTCTCCAACAGGGCAAAACCAGAAGGCGCCCATATCCCCGACTGAGTCAAGAATCCTCCTCAACAGAATCCCTAGCTGGGATGTCCATTTCAAGCAGATCGACCGAAGATCTTCGCAGCAACGGGATCCGAATCCCGGTTGGGTATCTTTGCATAATCATAAGCATTCGCATCATATTCACCCACAAAGCGTAGCATTCTGTCTAATACGGAGCATTACGGAAAAAATCAAACATATAGCATAATCATAAGCCATGTTTTGAATCAAACACTTGTGAATAATGACATTCCATCAACATACAGAAAACTCCCCCCGAAATCCCCAGCGGAGATTCCCCAGCAAAAGCAGTTGCCTCACATTCACAAACACTAGTATATACTCTCTTTGGCACTCGTCCGTGTCATACCCCCAGCAAAAAGCCAAAGACGTCCTCTTTGCACTCACAAATACTTATATATGACTTTCCTTGACATCCGTCCGTGTCATTTTCCCCAGTACAGTAACATAAACACTTATATACATCAGATACCTGTTTATACTATTCTTTTCTCCTTTCGACACTCGTCCGTGTCACTCTCCCCAACAGTTAAACACTCATCCACATATCACTCACACTTATACAGATACTCGTCCATATCTTGTGTATAGCACTTATATCCCCGCAGATTCGGCACTCGTCCGTACCATCATCTCAGAGCATGCGTCAAGCGTTTGTTTCTACCTGATACTCGTCCGTATCATAGTCTTAAGGATGCTCGTCCGCATCTTTAATCCGTACACTGTGTCAAAAACTCTTGTCTTCTTGAATATAGACACTCGTCTGTGTCTACTATTCCCCAGAAAAGTCCCTTCAGATTCAACACTCGTCCGTGTTCTCTATTAACCAGTTGATACTCGTCCGTATCATCATCTCTGAACATGTGTCAGTATTTGTTTCTACCTGATACTCGTCCGTATCATAGTCTTAAGGATGCTCGTCCGCATCTTTAATCTATACACAAACATCTAAACACTTATACCTTTTGTTTCTTGGATATAAACACTCGTCCGTGTTTACTATTCCCCAGTAGATCGTCAACAAAGCAAATTTTCTTTTTTATCTGACATACGTCCTATGTCATGATAAACCCTGAGAGCAGCCGTACCCTGCTAGGTGGTCGTCCTCCACCTCTTGATGGTCTTCCTCCATCATGCTCATCCTATGGCCATCCCCATCGTTGATTTTCTATCTGACATTCGTCCTATGTCGTGATATTTAGCAGCCGTCCCCTGCTAGGTGGTCGTCCTCCACCCTTTGATGATCGTCCTTCATCATTTTATCCAATGGCCGTCCCCATTGTTGATTTTGGTTATCTGGCATTCGTCCTATGCCAAGACCAACCTTGAGAGCAGCCGTCCCCTGCTAAGTGGTCGTCCTCCACCTCTTGATGGTCGTCCTCCATCATGCTCATCCGATGGCCGTCCCCATCATTGACCTTTTATCCGACATTCGTCCTATGTCACGATATTTTCGGTAGCCGTACCCTGCCAGGTGGTCGTCCTCCACCTTAGATGGCCGTCCCTCATCTTACCCCCAACAGAGCAGCCGTCCCCTGCTAGGTGATCGTCCTTCACCTTTGATGACCGTACCTCATCATCTGTTTATTTCATTTATTCTTTAACCCGATGGCCGTCCCCGTCGTGGTCCCTTTTCCTTTTCCTGATGATCGTCCTTCATTAGTTTAGCCCGATGGCCGTCCCCATCGTTGGTTACTTTACTTTGTGAACTTGATGGTCGTCCCCGTCATGTTTCATTAATCCCCAGAGAATTTTACAGCTTTATCTTGATGGCCGTCCCCATCATAATTCTTTTATCCCCAGCATGTCGGTCGTCCCCGTCATTGCTTTATTTCCCGCACCTTTCCAGCATGTCGGCCGTCCCCGCCATTGCTCTTTACCCAACAGTCATCCTCTGCTCGACGGTCGTCCTCCGTCGTCTTCACTTTACAATATACTTTGTTTTCTTTTACAATCTATATCCCTTTTCTTCTTCATTCTGTGAGTGCAAATTTTGGACTGTCTTTGGTATTCAACCACAAGTTATCTTGTTTGCCTGTTAAGCCATTGCTTACATCCTGCACAGCTAACTCATGTTTGAATAGGGGCAGCTGTAAACACCCCAAATTTGCCCTCACCCATTCACACCATGGCTTGTGATCATTTCATATGCATAAACACAATCATACCATCTCATATCACTTTTTTGATTCACTGCATAGATTCAAAGTCACCTGCATCTAGGGTTTGTGATCTGAGCAATCCAAGAGCTTCTTGAGCCACTCCAAAGGTCATCAATCACTTCAAAGGGGTCTATGTGTGTTCAAGTATCATATTATATCCTCTCAAAGTCAAGGATGTCAAAGAATCACAAGAACTGGGATTGGTATGGAAGCAGAGCCAGGCTTGACTGCACAGATGACCTAAAATTAGGGTTTTGATTTCTATTGGTCTCTATATGGTATAGGGAGTATGCATATCAATTTTCATGAAGAAATTCCTTGGGGAAGTCATCTGATCAAAGGTTGACTTTCTGAACAAGCCAGTGCAAAATCAGGGCATCTGAGGCCCCCAATGACCCAACCAAAGGGGATTCTTCATCATTTTGATTGTATATGATCTTTATTTGATCATGGGAGATGTTTGAAGCTTACAAAATTCAAGAATTTCAAGTTTTTGCAAAGTTGACTTTTTGGGCAAGTTTGACTTTTCATGAAAATGTCATTTTATGCAACTTTTTCAACCCTAACTTTTTGATTCAAAAATGCTTCAAATGGAAAAACTTTGGTCATGAAAGTTGTAGAATAGATCTTTCCCTTTTCAAAAAGTACAAGAACATGACCTAATTCATTTTTGATCAAAAGTTATGGCTTGTCAAAGTTGGCAAAAATCACTAAATTTCAAGTCATGCACCAAAGAGGCAAAGTTGCAAATTCACTTCTCAAGGCCAAATAAGTCAGCAAATGGGCTTCTAATTCACTCAACATGATCACACAACATTCAAAAATCAGAATGGGGCAAAGAATTACATGTTTTATGGCCCATGGATCAAGTTTCCTTCATGAAAACCAAAGGCAAAGTCAAGTTGCAAAAAACTCATGATCACGTCTCATCCACTTGCTAGCTACTTTGCTGATCAACCCTAGCCTTTCCCCTCACCATGCTGCGTAGCACACTCTCCATGTACTAGCCTAGAACATGACCCATGCTTCTCTTACACAAAAGTTGACAATTTGCAAAAGTAACCATACCTATCACAAAAGGACATGTCACATCTTCTGACCAATGAGCATTGTTTATACAAATCAATTGCAAGCCAAACCACACAGGAAGCAAGCCTGAAACAAGCCATAGCATCACATTCTCATTTTCACTCTCAAAAGCAAAAGCTTTCGAAACTCAACATACAAGCCACAAACACTTAAACAAACCTCATAGATCAACTCAACTCATCATCCTGGTCACAAAGCACCCCTCATCCTTGCCTTAAACTGCTTGAATCATAAACACGATCCTCACCTGACCTTGAACAGAACCTGTTCAAACTCTCAAACCAGCCAACACAAACCTTCTCTAAGCATCAAGAGTTCATCAGGAGCATAAAAGGAGTTGATTGCACAAAGAGAAGAGGCCAGAAAGTTGCAAACTGAAAGCTTCAAAACTCAGGTAGCTTCATGAACATTTTTTCCAGAAACGATTTTTTAAGTTCCTAAGTTGTTCTTCATGATTCACTGATCACTCTGATGTCTTTGGTTTTGAAAATGGTGAGGAAATGAGAGTTTAATCGTGTTCTGAAACTTTCTGACCTAGAAATGTTTTCTTTCGATTCGTGTGATTGATGAAATATAAATGAGTTTTGGTTTGGGGTTTTGATTCAGTGAGGTTTGGGAAGGATTTCTGTTCTTTTAGATTTCATTTTAGTTACGTTTTGAAGGTTTTAGGAATTTTCAGGTGGGGTTCCCACCGGAGAAGACGACCGGAGGTCTTCTCCGGCCACCTGAAAATGATTAGGGCTTAATCCTGTCATTAAGTGTAGTTTGAATCTGATACGTTGGATCCTTTGACTTAGTTGACCTGGCGCGTGTTTGGAGGGCTGAGATTTGTCATTAGAAACCCTAACCATTAATTAACTTAATTAATTCATTTTAATTAATTTAAACCAGAAATTAGGAAGTTTGAATGTGGGCCTTTGGATTGCGCACGCAGTCAACCTTTTCTTTCCCAGATTCAATCCTGGCTCTCCATTGCGTTTACTTTTCTTTTTTCTTTATTTTTATTCCATTTATTTTCTATTTCTTTCTCCATTTATTTTAAAATAGTAAAATTTATTCAAAAATTCTGAATTTTTTTATACACACTTTTATTAAAATTCAGAACACAAAAATATTTTTATTTGTATTTTTTGCATTCAAAAAATATTTTTAAATATTTAAAAGTTTATTTTTAATTAATTAATGAGAATTAATTAATAAAAAATACTTTTAGGTATTTAAAAATCACCAAAAAATTCATGAAACATTTAAAAACATTTAGAAACATTGTCCAACCCTCAAACCAAATTTCTTTTTTGATCTTGATGCATTTTAAGAATTTTTCATGGAATTAAAATCATTTTGATGCATTATTTTGATCCAAACTTCCAAAAATTATTTCTGCCTAACCATTGAGAGTTGGACTTTGATTCTTTTTGCATTGTGTTTAGCATATCATGTAGTTTGTGAGATTAAATGGCCTTGATTTGATCTTTCATTTTCCTTTTGTTTGGCATTTTTCTTGTCAAGGAACCCTAAAACCCTAGATAACTTAGGAAAATCATAACTTGAATTAGGTTAAGAGTTGGAACCCCTCCTTTGGGCAGTGAGTTAATATAGGTTTAGGGATCCTTTGAGTGCATTTTCAATTTTTTGTATTGATGTTTGCTTCTGATTTTGGTTTGTGTTTGATGCTTTGATCATAAACCCTAATTTGGGCTTCCATATGCATCCATCTTGCATTTGCATTCATACCTTGACTTGCCATAGCATTTTATGCATTCTTTTGATTCATTGAACATCTTAAGGCATATTGAAAGCATGTTTGATCATTGCATCATGTGTTTCCCATGTTGTATGTCATTTGCATTTCATTACTTTTCATGTATGTTCATGGTCCTTAACTTGTTTCATTTGCATCCATAAGCTTGTATGATCATCCCCATGCCTTGTTTCATGTTTGTAGCATCTCATAGCATCATTAACATCATGTATGTACTTCTGGTTTTGATATGCATCATGCCATCTCATCTCATTTTGCATTGCATTGCATTCCTTTCACTAACTTTTCAGGTGGTAAGTGACTTTGAGAAGTGAATTTGCCTTCACTTCTCATAACTTCTCTTCACCTCTTTTTACATCCTTGCTGCATTTTTTGTATGTGTTTGAGTTTGAGCTTGCTCATCCTTCTTCTTCCCACTTTCTTTCCTCAAGTGACTTGTCTTCTTAAATGAAGCAAGTTACTTTGCTTCTCCTGATCCTTTCATCTGCTTCCTGGTGGTTCCATTGAAGACTTCTCTTGTAAACCTCACAAACCTTAGGAACAACCAAGCATGACAATGATTAGGGTTTTGTTTAGTCTCCCCTCTTAGTTTTTTACCTTTGTGTCTCATTGAGTCTTCTCTTCTCACCTCATAATCAGGGACTAAACCCTAAAGGCTTTAAGGCTTTGTGATTAAGCTTATGCCTGTATCCTTCTATTAGGATGGAGTGCATAACTTTAATCCTAAGTGTCAAACCCTTAATGTGTTTAAATCCTTTAATCAATTCATCTAATAATCACTAAGACATCAAGCTTGTAACTTGGGCCTTGCATTAGGGTTCTAATTCTTCCTTAATTGGTTAAGAAGGACTAACCCTAGTGTTAATGGACAAGTCCCCCTCAAGTTGTCTTACAAACCCTAAAAATCACTTCATCATCATACCATTAAATAAAATCCACTTAATCAAAGGCTTGTTTTGTCATGAGTTTAATCCCTAATCATGGATTAAGTTGAGGAGCTTTCCTCATCTTAAACATTCTCATCTATTATCCTTCTATTAGGATGGTGTAATGAGTTTGTTTAATCCCTGATTATGGCTTAATCTCATTACTCAACACTAAACAAAAACAACAAAAACATCTAAATAATCACAAGTAGGTTAATGATCTTAATCCTACATCAGAGGTGATTAAGTGTGAGAAGCTGACTTCACACTTAAGGTATTCTCATTACCCCTAATCAGAGGGAAGATGTGATGAGTTTACTAACCCATTGGTTTAGGCTTAAGCTCATTAACTTATGACAAACTTTCAAAAGCAATAAAAGACTGAAAATACAAAAACAAACAATAATAATCTCCTTCGGGATTCTTTTCTCATCTCATTCATTCACAAACGAGAACTTGCTTCTTCCGTCTAATGCAAGACAGTTTGCATTTGTGCCAGACAGATCATACACTTGAGCATAGGCAAATAAGCAGTTCACAAGTCAATTCATCTTTCAGTCTCTTTGGGTCGAACTACGGTGTTCTGACTTCCTCATTGCACGAGAGGATACGTAGGCATAACTTAACAGTTATCGAGCAAAAGTCTCTGTATATTTCCCCTCTTTCCAGCTTCATTCTTTAGCCTCATATTCTTGAGCATTTCATTCTTATTCCTGCACTGACACTTCATTTACACACTTCACACTTCTTTTACACTGACACCTGTACATCCTTTTCCAGCTCTTCTAACACATATTGCACTGACACTACCCCTTTAAAACACAAATCTTTTAAGCGTGGATCCCGTCGAGTACGGCGGACAATCTGGGTGCTAATACCTTCCCAGGTTGTAACCAACCCCCTTTCTCAGTCTCTCTGGTTCGCAACCGTCTTATCCATATCTTTTCTAGGTCTATGCAGCATTGCCTTTCCCCCGGGATAAAAATGCCTAGCTGGCGACTCTTTCTTTCTCCAGTGAGTTCACTGCTGTGTGTTCTCATTGTCCCTTTCGCCGACCGTTCGCGTCTGCACCTTTATTTGGGCCAGTCCCATTTATCGGGAGCGACACTTTGCCACACTGCGGGTGGACTTTTGGAAATTGCCACGCTGTGGGTGGACTTGTGATATGATGCCACCCTGAGGATGGAATTTCGCCAATCTGCGGTTGGACTTCAAAATACATTGCCACACTGCGGGTGGACTTTGGAAATTGCCACGCTATGGGTGGACTTGTGATATGATGCCACCCTGAGGATGGACTTTCGCCAATCTGCGGTTGGACTTCAAAATACATTGCCACACTGCGGGTGGACTTTGGAAATTGCCACGCTGTGGGTGGACTTTGGAAATTGCCACGCTGTGGGTGGACTTGTGATATGATGCCACCCTGAGGATGGACTTTCGCCAATCTGCGGTTGGACTTCAAAATACATTGCCACACTGCGGGTGGACTTTGGAAATTGCCACGCTGTGGGTGGACTTCTGCTCACTGCGGGAGACTTTAGAGATTTGCCACACTGCAGGTGGACTTTTACTCACTACGGGAGACTTTTGCTCACTACGGGAGGCTTTAGAGATTTGCCACACTGCGGGTGGACTTTTGAGATTTGCCACATTGCGGGTGGACTTTTGAAATTTGCCACCCGAAGATGGACTTTTGGCCAGTCTGCGGCTGGACTTTTGCTCACTACGGGAGACTTTAGAGATTTGCCACACTGCGGGTGGACTTTTGAGATTTGCCACACTGCGGGTGGACTTTCTGCTCACTACGGGAGACTTTTGCTCACTACGGGAGGCTTTTGCTCACTACGGGAGGCTTTTGCTCACTACGGGAGACTTTTGAAACTTGCCACACTGCGGGTGGACTTTCTGCTCACTACGGGAGGCTTTTGCTCACTACGGGAGGCTTTTGCCCACTGCGGGGGACTTTAGAGATTTGCCACACTGCGGGTGGACTTTTGCTCACTACGGGAGACTTTTGCTCACTACGGGAGGCTTTTGCTCACTACGGGAGGCTTTTGAAATTTGCAACCCGAAGATGGACTTTGGCCAGTCTGCGGCTGGACTTTGAAATTTGCCACCCGAAGATGGACTTTGGCCAATCTGCGGCTGGACTTTGCATATGTTGAATTGCATGGTATGTTGCCCCATGCCACTGGGGATATTATGTCTTGAGTATTGTTAATGAACTGGTGTGAATGTAAAAGAAATTCCTGATGCAGAAGTGATAAGTCTCTGTTGACTCTGTGGGGAAACACAATGATTGCGAATTCGACATCAAGTAGTTCCGTGGGAATAACATCTCTGTCGGAGAGGAGCGTGAATAATTCATCTGTCCCGAATTATCACCTTTGCCAAAAATAAATTGGACTTTTAGCTTTGAGGGCCGTGCCTGGGGATATCTCGATTATTGAGGAATATCCACTCTTATGGACCTGCTGGGGAGGAGAATGATTTATCTGAAATCTTCTAGGGGAATAAGAATTGCCTTGGATCTGATGAGGAATCAAGATCAAGGAAACCAACTGAAAGAAAAAGTGCTGACTTTAGCGAGGACAACTTCCATTTGCCTGTTGGAGATGACAACACCGAGACACGTCCTGCTGAGGAGGAAAGATTTCAAATTGTCCCGGGCTGGGGATCAGTTGCTTCCGTATGAATTTTTACCTCAAGAGGATTTTACAAAAGACCTGGCGTCTTTAAACTCTTAGGTATCATAACGACTGCATGAATTAGCATAACAACCTTACTAGGGAGGTAACCATTGCCAATGCGGATGAGTTTGTATCTGTCAGAAGTGTTGAACGAGATAGTTGTCTTGTCAAGTGACCACGGTATTCTAAACTCCGGGTAAATGCCTTCGATCGTCTGCCTTCGGGGAGGAATGAACTCTCGTACTATTGGGGTGGCCTGCCCCTATTTGAGTACTTGAATAGTTTTGCACTTGACTGACTGATCTTTGCTTTTGGAGAGATCTGAATCTTGAGGTGATTGCCCCAGTTTGACTGAAATTTGAAGGGATTGCTCGATTTAACTGCCCCGGATTGGCTGGCTCTTACCATGACTAATTGGGAAAGTCCCTACTCAATGAAGCTTTATTCGGAAAAGTGCACCTCGACGTGACAGTCTTTCAGAAGTTTTAGACTTCTCAACCTGGCAAGCTTGAGCTTCTGGATTGAATTTCCGCATGTGAACCATTTATGATGCTCAACAAATGTATGCAAGTGAGAAAATGTTTATTCTTAGAATGAAAATCCTAATTCAACAAACATGTTAATCTTGAAGTTTTGAAAATGGATCGTTAACCTTCGTGAGCGAATCACTGGTTAAAATACGACCTTTATTTGAATGAAAGTATGTACATGCAATACCAACAAACTTATTTTAGCACAACTCATAGGAGTCAGGAACGCGGTCTCGTGGTAGTACGCTCTCAAATTAACCCTGTTTCAGTTAGGACTTTTAAGGGTTGTATCGTGGCCTGGTTCACGGTTATAGAAACAAAGGATATAGGCTCGAAGTTTATTTGTGCCCACCCACTCTTCGTGATGTTCTTCATTCCTAAATTCAGCTAGTTTTCACAAGCATTCACCTTTCATAAGGGTTTCGTGTTGATTGAGGAACCATTGCTGCTATTAGTTCAAGCACCAATCAGGTTATTGTTGAGAGTCAGTCACTCCTCTATCTTTCATGTCTGTGTCACACGACTTTGCTCTTATTTGAGGATCTTTCTTGTGTAATCCTTTCTGTCTTTCGCTTTTGCGTTATTTTGCTTTATCCCTAACTTTTGCCTGGACCGATTCTTGTGAATCTTTGATTGTGGAGTCCAGCGGGATGCCCTAACTTTTGCCTAAGTCGCTTGTTTTCAAGTTTCGACTTAGCGGGCCTTTTCTTTTCTTTTCCCTTTTTTGCACTTTGAACAAGTCGCGTGACATTGTTTGTCTTGATTGCTTCGCAAGGGTTGTGACTGCCTCATTCTTTGGTCGACGAAGGATAACCATTGGGGTTTTCAATCTTTGGACCTTTTGACTTGGATAACCATTGTGGTCTCGGGTCTTTGGACCTCTTGATTAGCATAGTAGAATGCAACGGATCTTCAAATACACTTCTTTATGAAAGTCTGAACTCTTGGTCTGACTAGCTGACGTCTACCCTGCCCCTGGGTTACATGTGAGGGTTTTTTCATGTGAAAAGAAACTCCTACTTCAAGGCTCAAAGGGGTTAGCAAGGGTCTATCTTCCTTATATCTCCAGTGTTTTAAGGATTTGAAACAAAGCCTGTACATCGTTAACAAGGCCTTACTCGAGAGCACACAATTAGAGATTTTACGTTCTTTTTCGTCATCCTCCTTCATAGAATTTAAGCATGACAATTGGTATTGCGATGTACAAATGCAAAATTATAAGGGAATGCAAGTGAATTTACTTCAAGAAAAACATGTGAGTTTTATTATTTCTAACATTCAAAAGCAAACAAATTTCATACATGTAGACAAATGTTTAGCATATAAAAGAAACTACAAATGGAAATACAGTAAAGAAACTGAATATTGCCGTAGTTGAGGAGGCTTGGCTCCGTCTGGACCTGTCAGTCTTGGATACTTTCAACGATCAATAGCTCTTTTCACAGACTTGTAAACTTCACTTTGCAGTTGCATGCCCAACCATGGCAATAATACTTCTTCTTCTAGCTATTCTGACTCTGACACGAGACGTCTGAAGGAAAAAGTGAAGCTGGGGAGTAAAGTTGCCCCATAAGGTTGCTCGGAAAGACCTGACGATCTTCTGCCTACGTATCTCCATTGACTGATGTCCAATGAAGAATCAGAGCGACGTAGTTCCCCTCAATAGGGATGAAAATGAACAATGAATAAAGGCAAACACATAAATGCCATCACTGAGAGTATTTGAATACTGCTGGCTCTATTTGCTTCATGAATACCCTGGTGTCCTGGGTGATCAACTCGAAGACTTCAGCTTAACGTGAACCATCTGGTAGAATGACCGTGACACCGGTTCCATTATGACTAGGCATCGGATTCTGGAATACATTTGGAAGAGGAGCAAAATTGATCGCCTTGGAGTCAACTAGGTCCTGTACCTTGTTCTGAAAGGCCCAACATTTCTCAATACTGTGCCCCTGGGCACCTGAATGGAATTCGCACCTGGCATTAGCATCAAAATTCGGAGGTAGATTGTCAGGAGCGGGAGGTCTCATGGTACGAAGCTCGACCAGGTTCAACTTTAGCAACTCCGGGAGCAATACAGCATATGGGCATGGGACGGGGTCGAGTATGCGGTTTCTCGCTCTTGTTCTTTCTTGAAACGGTCTCTGTACCTGTTGTTGTTGACCCTGTGGTCGTGATTGAAAACTTTGTTGTTGACATTGCGTTGGACGCCTGACATGTCCCTGTACTTTCTTACTCATACTCGGCCGAGGAGTGAATGAAGATTGTTGATGCAGTCCCTTTGAAGACTTGGCCTGAGCAATGATTCTAGAAGAAGGAAAGTTGACCACTTCTTTTGTATTCCTGCATGCTGAAGGAGGAGTTAGCTCGTGACACTCAATCAACCCCTTTTTGAACAGTTGTGGGCATGATTCAGCATAAGACATGGGTATCGGACCAATAACCCTTTCTTGAACCTGTTGATGACGGGTTGCTAGCAATGGAGGAGCAATAGTCGAAATCGGTTGAAGTATTTCTCCTGGAAACCAAGGAGTAGCAGCTGAGGAGGATCCCTGATAAGGAAATAAAGTTCTCACTTCTTTGGTAATAATTGGTGTAGAATCATTCAGTTCACATGTGGAGTTGGTTCCTATCTGATGCTCTTCCTGACTGCCGAGTGGTGATTGCTGGTGAAGAGATTCGAACTGTATAGGAAATCCATCTAAAGAACCCTGATTTGTTGGACATCCCAAAGATATGGGAGAAACATGACCTTCTGTTTGAAAAGCAGACACACATCTATTTTCTTTCTTCGACATATCATTCATGATTCCTGTAAGCAGCTTTATCTGAGTCTTCATCAAGTTGAATTCTTCTCTCAGCAATTTCTGATCCTGGGACAACGCCCGAATGTCCACTACAACATGCCCCAGTTGGGCCTTCATCTCAGTCACCTCCGCTCGGAGTTGTTCCATGTCTAAACCTTGACAGTCGTGTTTCAAACTGGCCATTCTGAAGAGAAACCAAGTCAGGATAAGAAGTTGTCCCTGAATACCTGTCAAAAATGCAAGGATGTATGCAAATGCCATGTTCAGTTATTTCCAAGGAGTCCATCTGTTTTGATCCAAGCTTTAATGCAGAGAAAAATCTGACATAATTCAGATATGGGATCCTTAGAAGTAATTGAACATGTATGCTAAAATGCCATGATGTCATGTATGCAACTGGCATGCGGTCAGCGGTCCGACGCTGGTGTGGATCAGATAACCAAGTGTTGGTGAAGATCATGATACTAGTGTCTCTGTGCATAAGTTCCAAAATTCTCAATCGAGTATCATATAGGACCGGATCATAACACGGAGTAATACTGGAAAAAGCGGGTATGTTGGAAGTTTTAGGGTTCCTGCAAACCTGTAAACCCCTCCCAATCTCACGAGTATTGCTACTACGGGTCAACATCACGGACTCTCAAAGCCGAATAGCAATAATACGTTCACTATTTCCGAGAAATGGCTCATGACCAAATCAGGGAATCGGTTTGGCATTATGTACTACTCAGGGAGGCCTCAGCTGAATTCCGGAAAAAACAAGCATCCCTCATAAGTTCCCGGCTTCAAGCACTGAAGTCGAGAAACAATAGTACATTCATCCCGAAGGGTACAATACTATCGTCATACAACCAGTTGCCTTAACCAGGTTCCTATGAGAGAACAAGGTCATCCTATGCGATTTCCTAGTGGGCCCTCGGGTGCGAATGGGTTTGCCACGAAATGTGGTCTGCCACTGTCACCACTGGAGAGGGTTGTTTCCACTAAGGTCCTCGATGATCGGTTCCCAGTGTTAGCAGCTCAGGTGGGAACATTCTATGGTCTGCCTAGGTAGTATAGAACATATCCCAAGAGAGCCTGATCTGGGTGTGGGACTCGTGAAAACTACACGTGCTCAAGACCACGCAAGCCACACGACTGCCCACTCTAAATCCTATGTGTATACTCAAGCCGGGTATTTGGCTTATCTCACAATAATCCCATCCCGCCAAGGAAAACCAGAACAGCCAGTACAGTATATGCCAGTATATGTAACAGTAAAGTAAAGTGCAGAAAGCTGTAAATAAAGCTGTAAAGGAAAGCGGTAAACCGTAAACAAAACAGTAAAGCTAAACTAAAGCATAACAGCGAAAGAATAAACACCCAAAGAAAATAGAAACAGACAAGCGCTAGGATTGACTCTCAAAGGGGAAATTAGAATTTCTAAAAGTCCCCAGCAGAGTCGCCAGCTGTCGCTCCCGGGATTTTCATCCTAGTACAAACGCGAAAGTGGCGCGGAAAGGTTAGAGTCGCCAGCCAGACATTTTTATCCCGAATGAATGGGAAAGGTAATGTTGCACAAACCTGAGGAAGAAGGAAAGGACAAGGCCTTGCGAACCAAAGATCTGAGTTCGGGAGTCGGTTACGAATTGAGAATGTATTAGCACCCCAATCCGTCTGCCGTACCCGACGGGATCCATGCTTGCTTGTTTGTTTCAAAGGGTGATAAAAGTATAACTGGTGCTGAATAAAACCGCTAACTGGAACAAAGGGAATGGAAATGAGAAAGGAATTAAAAAGAATAAAAAGAAAGAATGGGGAAAATGCAGGGAAAATAAAGAGTGTGCTCGAACGGGCCCTACCCCGCTGCCTACGTACCTCATCGGGATAATGAGGATCAGAGTCGACGTAGTTCGCCTAACTAAGGCTTACATTCGTTTGTGGTTTTTAGGATGACGTTGCCATAGCTCTAGCTCAGGTGTTACCGGCTCTGACTCGAGGGTGTTTACCGTATCGCTGTTTGAACTGTCGAGACAAGTCATGTTCGTCCGCAAAGAGTATGAGATGAGAATAGAAGACGTGACTTCTTGGTTTGTTGTCTTTTATAAGAAATGTTTTGAATTTGTGTTTATTGAATGTACAACACTAAAGACTATGACACAGGAGCGAATACTTTCCAAGATCGCCCCCAATGGAACGTTTGTAAAGCATCCTAGAAGAGTGAAGGAGACCTCCACTAGTCATTTCCCGTATAGCTTAAGGCTCGTGGCGCATTGTACACCTTTTCCTTTATTAAGTGTTTTTGATTTTCTTTTAAGATGAGAAGAGACTCAAGTTATAAAAGGTAAACATTCTAAGGGAAACTAGACTTACCCTAAATCAGTTGAATTCATGGATAACCTATGGTTAGTGAGGTTTGCAATTGAATCTACCTAAGAGATATAAGACTAAACATGCAAGTAAAAGAAGTTAGTAATGAGCAATGTGGTCCTCCTAGGTCATGGTAGGTAAAAACGTGAATGAAATGTAAATGGGATGAAACAATGGATCGGGTGGGTCGGTTGCGTGGTGCTAAGACGCACGACTTATGGTGTGAAACATACAAGGCTTGCCTTTGGTTGAATGGAGTGGCACGATGGTGATCGAGGAACCCTAAAATAATATGAAATTTATTTATTTATTTGAAAGTATACTCGACGTTGGATCGAATACTTTATTTGTT
Organism: Lathyrus aphaca; assembly: GCA_963966055.1. Lineage (NCBI taxonomy): Eukaryota > Viridiplantae > Streptophyta > Magnoliopsida > Fabales > Fabaceae > Lathyrus > Lathyrus aphaca. The sequence continues at coordinate 504,479,184 of OZ014523.1, forward strand.
TTTGAAATTTTCGTTTTCTAACGATTTGTTTTATCTTTTCTAACCTAGTTATAGAAACTATACAAGCATACAAGTTCTAAGATATTACATCACAAAGTAACACAAAATATAAAACACAATTGAGGCACAAAAATATCCAAGTCCATAAGCCAATCCTTGAAAACATACCTTGCACAAAAAGAAGAATAGTTAGTGAAATGACATGAATTATGAATATGCATAATGTGAAGGAATGAATTAAAATGACAAAAATATCAAAAGTCATGAGAAAAATATGAAATTAATTTCCTAAGGTTTTAAACCTGATTATAACATGGTGTAAAAAAATCTCTAAAAAATTCTCATTCTAACTAAGGCAAATGGTCCTCTAAATCAAACTAAGGTCTAACCACAATTTTGTACGAATCGCACTACCATAATAGTAGAAAAAATGCCCTAAAAAAATACACAAAAAATATTCTAGTTACTTCTATTTGTCCTTTAACCATAGCAAAAAGAATGGGCAAAAAATGTTATGGGAAGTGGCAGAAATAAATTGCACAAATTCATGTGTCCAAGTGGAAATTCAATATAAGTCAATTAAATTTAAAAAAATCAAAATTAAATCAAAAAATGGTTAAAATCAGAAAATAAAAATTGGGCATGGTTCTAAAATGAGTTAATATTCTAATCTATTTTTTTATAGAATTTTAATATTCATTTTAATATTTATTTACGAATTAATTGAAAAATGCATAAAATTGAAATTGGAAAAAAATGAGAATAGAGAGGGAGGTGAAAAAAGGAATTTTTATAAGTTAAAAAAAAATATGGGCCTGCGCTGGGGGTGCAGATAGCAGGGCGCAAGGCCCAGGTATAGACATAGTGCAGGAGGGGTGAGAAAGACAATGTTTCTAGTTAAAAAACCAATCGGGCCTCAAATGGGGGGTGGGAATATGAAGCCCAGGATTAATGGTTTTTTCTTAATGGTGATAATTGTCATTTAACAACCTTTATCTCCTAATTAATATCTAATCACCTAGTTTTAATAAAAAGATGATAAAATTAATAATTATATTATTAATAAAAAGAAAAAAGAACAAGAACAAATCAATACTTGGTGAAACCCTATCTTCAGCCTCACCCTTCGTCTCTCTCTCTCTCACGCCATGTCCCTTTCCTCTTCACAAAACCCTAATTCTTATTTCTTCTTGCTTCAGCGCCGCCACCCTTCCCTTCTCTCTCTCACGCCCATTCTTCATCTCAAGAACAGACGCCTAATCGGCGGCGGCGGAGAATCCCGCTAGTCAATCCGCAAACCTCTAACCCCAAACACCTCTTTGTTCTCCTTCCCCCTCACGAATCCTTAACCATCCTAACCCATATCTTCTTCAACCTTCTGAATCCCAACTTCTCAGAACACATACACAAGGACCTCTCTCCAACGAACAATTAAACAGAGCGAGATGGTTCAAACGGGAGAGACAAGGACGCGTACCCGTTGAAGAACTTTTCTGAATCTTTCGCACGGCGAGAGGTTCGATATGACGCAAAGACAAGTGGCTTCAACGAAGGTCCGTAGAGGGGCTATGACGCTCTTCGAGGAAGTTTGGTGAGTCGCCTCTCTTTTCTTTCTTTTTGCCTGCGATTATGTGCCTCAAGCGTTGCAATGTTCCTTACAAGCTTTGTTATCGCGGATTTCTGATTTGGTATTGACGAATCATTACGTCTGGGGTGTTATTGTGGCTTCATGTCGTTGTTTCTGAAATGAATACTTGACGCCTTTCGTATCCTGCAGATTGATGAAATTGCAGATCGATGCAAGTTTGGGCGAGTAGCGATGAGCTTGGTTATGGTTGCTGCAAGGTGTTTTATGGTTGATAAATCTGAAGACGGATCCGGGCTGAAAATTGTTGAGGAGTGTGGCGATCTACCGAAGGAGGAGACACTCCGAAGGTGATGAATAGGTGATTGAAGATGGTGATTAAAGGATTGGTGTTTGATTCAATGAGTCTTGAGGAATTCTGTTTTGAAGGTTGTTGAAGGTTTCTCCTTGTTTCTGAATTCTTTCCAACTGTGCTATTCTTGGTGTATTGATACTGTCTTTGTTTGATCTTGCAGGAAAGATAGAAGAAATGTTGAGTGATTGAAAAAAGATTGAAAAATGGTTCGAGGAGAGGATGAGGACAGAGATTCGGATTGATGATGGAGAGTGAATCAAAGAATATGGTGGAGTCCATCGGAGAAGCAGGATGAAGATGGGGTGATAGAAATGAATCTGCTTCCTATAAGAGGAAGAAGCTGAATTAAGGTGAGGGTCAACAATCCAGGAGGGAAAAAGAAACTTGAAGATCCCCCAAAAAATTCCTGTGTTATTCTGATTTATATTAGTTCCCTCTCTCACTGCTTTTTCCAGTTTTCTGTTAGATTAGTTAGGAGCAGTTTTGATTCAGTTAGGGTAGTTAGAGAATTTGTAACTGAAAATTTTTGTAATTCTCTTCTGGTGTTTGGAATTGGTTCATCCTGAAGTTTTATTGTGATTAATTTTTCCTGAGTTTTATTTTGTTATATCAGTATCATAACTGGTTCTCCTTTGAAATGTTTGTTCACTTCTGTATATAAATTATATGATATGATATATTTATGACAAGTAGACATTGTTCTTATGTAAACAATAATGAGTCATGAGCTTGGCCATGAATGTGAACTCCTACACACATTACTAAATAACGTTACTAAGTAACATAAGACAAATCATATTTTTGAATTAGAGAGAGAGAAACGAAAAAAAATGGATACGGAATACGGATACAAATGAAGTTTGAAATAAATATGGTTTTGAATGGTGATTTTAAGGATAGGATTAATGAAATGGTTTAAAGTTGATTTTAGAATTATGACAAAGAAATTAAAAGGGATTAATGAACAAAGTTTATTCTCTTAGAAAAGAAATGGGCTTAAAAATTGGATGTAAATGGTTGTGAGTTAATCCTTGGAAATGTCTTGGATGAACAAAATATGGTTATTGACAAGGAGAAATTTGGAATTTAAAATGGACAAAAAATGGCTAAAGAATCAAAAAGATGGATGAATGAATTGATGTGGTTTTAGAAAAAACTTAAGGATTCTCTAATGGAAACTGACCATGGATTAATTTGTCAATTATTAATGACATAATGGATACTTAAAAAATGTGGTTATTGAATAAAGAACGGATAATGGATGGAAAAATGATGAGAATAATAGACATGGATATGGATACGGGCCATCACCAAAAACACTGATACACATATCTCACGTGAGTTCACTCCAAGAATCCAACTCAAAACTCTTTCGATAAATCCCCATAAAAGCGGATGAACACCCTCCTGATCCACCAAACCATTCGCCACTGAAGTAATAATCGTCTGAATTACACATCCTCTAAAATCCTGGCCAAAGGAATCATGAATCATTTCAAATTTTTCTGAATATCTCTCTGAGAAGGTACATCCACAGATGACCCCTGATGAACTGACGACCTCCGCACACAACACAATTCGATTTTGAAACACATTTCCTGAGAAATAACCACAAGCACATATAAATTGCTGTTGAAACATACCCCTGATAGTTTGACCCAGGTTAGGTCAAATGTCCCTTTGACTCAGAGAATAATTGAGCAATCACATTGAACTAAAATTACTGCCACCTTATGTTATGCTCCACGCTTCATTTTTCCATGCGAAGATGCAATGTGAAGTATGCAAGATCGTATGTTAATTGCTAAAAAAAAGAGGGCAAATTTTGGGGTGTTACAAGCTGCTTGGGGACTCTTGAAGAAGGTTTCCCCCAGATTTATTGACTCATGAGGATAAACTGATCATGACATCAATTCTGACTACCGTCAGGGAAGAATTGATCATGACTTCAATTCTTGAAATGACCGTTGAGAAAATAAACCCAGTATGAAACTTGAAGGAGATCTTCTGATTAACCAAATATAAGAATAACTTTCACTGAGCAACAAAACTCTTGAATCATAAGATCTTGAAAAAATTTTCCCTTGATAGGATCACTGACTAAGTTTCTCAACTATTTGAAAATTCCTTGATGAGGAAAGTTTGTATGCGAAATAAAAAATGTTTATATAAACATGGTAATTTTAATGCAAAGTTCATGAAAAATTTTGAAATCAAAAATCATTTTTGGAATGAAATTATTGATGTAAAGTAAATGAAAAACATTGTCAAAACACGGTGGTTGAGACAAAAATGAAAGATAAAGCAAAGGCAAGAAATAAATGATTGGAAACAAACACGGGATTCAGTTCACGCAACCTTGTTGTAGTATGCTTTTCAAAAGAAACCTGGATTCAATTAGATCTTTTTGAATGTTGTAACATGGTCTGGTTCACGTTTATGAAACAAATGATATAGGCTCGAAGTTTATTTGTACCCAAACCACTCTTCATGATGATCTCCAGTCCTACATTCAAGTAATTCAACATATGCATTCAAGTTCCAAGAGATTTGGATTTGCACAGATGAATATGGTTCATAAGCCAAAGGATTTTGAGATAGCAGTCACATCTTCCTTTTGTATTTCTAATGAGAACTTTGGTCAACTCATCTTGTTTTTATTGAGGATTTGGATGACCTCTTGATTGATTTTTCTTTTGTTATCCCTAAATTTTTCCTGAACTGTGTCATTTGAACTTACTGTCCGTGGGATGCCCAAGTTTTTTGCTTAAGTTTCCTTCATAGGTTTTGACTTAGAGGGATTTGCTTTTTTAATCATTTTTTCAATATCACTTGTGTTAAAAGATAGTGACTGTCTGGCTTAATGATTACGATGAACCATCATCGGCTTCTGAATTGAAAGACATCTTTAACACTTTTTTGATGTGTGCGAAGGAAAGCTTGATATTTCAACCTTTACTGAAAGGTGTCTTATATGATTCTCTTGTATTTGAATGCACATTCGAATTAATTGAGAACTACCCATCCCCAGGTTAAAACTACGAGTTTTTTCGAATAGAAAGAAACTCAAACTTCAAGGCTCAAAGGGGTTGACAAGGGATTAACTTCCTTATTTCTCCAGTGTTTAGGATTTGAAACAATGTTTGTACATCATCAGCCAATTTTCAATTGAAAGCATACCAACAACAATTATAGGTATTTCGTTTTCATCATTCTCCCTCCAATCATTGTAAAAGCTTGAGAAAAGAAAATGAATAAGAAATATAAAACATAAAGATGTAAATAGTGAACGAAAATGAATCAAAACATTGCAATGCTCATTTCATTAAAATCAACATGAAAGTACAAACAAAGTTTAAAAGAAAACAAGTTAATACAAATTGAAGATAATTTCAAATAGAAAGAACAATGGCCTAGAGATCCATCAACAACAAGGATGAGTTGTCTTGTCTGAAATTCTGGCCTTGAAGATAATTTGAATTGCTAAAGTCGTCTGGAAGATTAATTTCTCATGATTCGGCAAATGATTTGTGACAGTATTAGGATTGGTGTCCTTAAAGGAAAGGATGTTGTTTCTGATAAGCTCTTGCACTCTAGCCTTTAGTGCAAAGTAGTGTTCCAAGTCATGACCAGTTCTACCTTGATGAAACTCACAACGAAGATCCATCATGTAGTTGGCTGAAAGAGGATCTGGAACAAGAGGCGAAGGTATAATAGTAATCCAACCATTTTGAATAAAAGAAGGATACAACTCAGTATAATTCATTAGAATATGATCATAATTTGTCATATTATGATGTTGATTTGTCTAGCAGCAGGACGAGGAACTTGAGCTTGAGTCAGTTGAGCCTTAACAACAGAAGCAACTACAACTACATATGGTTGAACATATTGTTGTTGTTTGTGATAATGTTTCCTTTCTTTTGAAACAACATAAGAATCACCATTTTTCTTCTTTTGAAAGTTCCCGGGAGACTTTCTTGCAGCATTAGAAGCTTCAACATTGGTAATCTTACCTTTCTTGATACCTTCTTCTAGTATTTCTCCAACAGTGACTAGGTCAGCAAATCTAGATGAAACACTTTCTACAATCTTCTCCCATAATAATGGTTGAATAATGTCGATGAACAAACCATTTAATTCCTTTTCAGCCAAAGGTGGCTCTACTTGAGCAACTAGCTCTCTTCAACGTTGAGCGTACTCTTTGAATGATTCTTTCTCTTTCTGAGATATGTTTTAAAGATGACGGAGGCCATGTGGCATGTCCAAATTATACTTATATTACTTTACAAAAGCATCAGATAAATCCTTCCAGCTCTGGATATGGTTCTTCTCAAGTCCCATGTACCATTTCATAGAAATGCAACTCAAGATATCTTGGAAACAATGAATAAGAAGTTTGTTGTTCTTGGCACGTGCAACCATTTTGCGGAAATACATCAGTATATGGATTTTAGGACAAGTATGCCCCTTGTATTTCTCAAACTCAGGAACTTTGAACTTATTAGGCATAACAAAGTCAGAAACCAAACACATGTCTATTGCAGCAGCATCAAAGACATCTTTGCATTCTAAACATTTTACCCTATTCTCAAGAGTCAAGCATTATTCTCTAAATTCATCCATGTATCCAGGTTCACCTTGAATTTCAACTTATAGACCAACAACATGGTGAATGAAAGGAGAGTTCTCATAAGTAGCTTGAGTAGAAGTATGCACAACAGGTTGAGGTTTGACAAATGTCGAAGCTGAAAAGACTGGTAAAACAGATGGAGAAACCATTGAAATATTTATAGAGATTGGCACATAATCCAGAGGTAACCCAAATTCTGGCCAAGTAGATGTTGGTTTCTGAATCAGTGGAGGATCAACAACAACAGTTGAGATTTCAGAAATCACAGTCCTTTGAGGTGGTTCACCTCTAGCAATCAGAAGTTGCATCTTATCAGTTAGCCTGGTCATGGTAGCCTTCAACTCATCAATTTCAATTATAATTTACATGTTGTGTTGTTGGTTTTCCATTCTCAATCTGATAGCAGCTCTAGTTCCGTATTTGTGTTGAGGAAACAGCTTGACGGATGACAAAAAACTGAAGAAGGAAATAACTAGGATGAGTTCCCAAACAACTCGAATGAATACAGGTATATGCAAGAATGCAATGATATGAAGTGTGTTGGTGTAATCCCTAGAGGCCAATACTTTTGATACTTGTATCGAATTATTTATTAATAATAAAAGGCATTTATTTATTATGTTTGTTTTTCCAAAATGATAAAGTACCTAGAATAGCTAGTTCGTTTAATGAAATATTAAGTGTGACTTAAATCATGAGATTCCATTAAACATAAGGACACTATTCTTAAAGCATCCATAGTCGAGATTTAATGTGAAATGGGATAGCTTAAAGCATTAAGACTATTATGTAGATAGACTGATGATCACATCTCATGGATCACGGATAAGGAGTTATCAAGTCTTGACATAGATATGGATATTAGAAGTAATATTTATACTAGACTGGCCCACTATAAGAGTACTACATAGAATGTTATGCAAAGTGTCATAAGTTACTCTCATGGTGATAGTGGTGTATACCACCCTTCGACCTAAAACTACTATGGATCCTAGATGTAGAGTCAAGTACATTATTGTTGATCAGACATTGTCCATAACTGGATGATCATAAAGACAATTGATGGGTACTTCATAAATCATGTTGAGGGACATGAGTAGCCTAGATGGATTTTGCCCATCCTGCATAACCGGATAAATGTCTAAGGGCCCAATATTGAACTGGACAAGGATGACACGGTATATGCATTGTGTTCAATATAGACATAAGGGCAAAAGGGTAATTGTACACAAAAATACAATCACAAAAGGTTTTGTCAGATCACATGACAATTTTGTGACTTGGGTCGCAGTGATGTGTTGCTAGATACTGCTCACTGTTTATTATGTTAAATACATGTTTGCCAACATCGTGAAATCTTACAGGGTCACACACAAAAGGACAGTTAGAGAATGGGTAGAATAAATAAGGACATTGTAAGGTATGATGTGTAGAAGCATACTTCAAGCTCAATGTTTTGATGACGTCAACATTATTCAAGCTCATTTCATATTGCAAAAAGTCGAGATGACAACAAAGATCAAGATCATGGCTATGCATCATCAATGGAATGCTTCCGTTCGTTTCAAGCTTTTGTGCAACATTTTCAAGACTTGGACACAAGGCTTAGGTATATCAAAATTTACTCCTTAAAATGATATACAAGTGTTCAAAATATTTATCATGATTTTTACTGCATGTGCATCATTTTGAAAATAATTGGAACTAGTTTTAACACTTAAAACAGAAATATTTTTCTGTGTTTTAACAGTGTTAACCGGTTAACCATATGGGTTAACCGGTTAACGGTCTCAATTTTTCAATTTTGTGGTAATGTTTCTGGGCGTTAACCGATTAACCCATATGGTTAACCGGTTAACACTGTAGAATTTTTGAAAAATTTTTTCTCTTCAAATTCAAACTTTTGTTACGTGTTATACCTCTTCATGATTTTATTTCATAACTTTTTTATACTTTTTCAAAGAATTTTTTCAAAAATTCTCATACCTTTTTGAATAGGTGTTTCAACTATTATAAATTCTTAAAATTTCAAATTCATAAACACATCCTAGAATTTTCAAATATTATCATACAATTAAAATCACTAAATTCAAATAATTTTCATATTTCAAAACGTGTTCATAAGTTCATCATTTTCATATTTTCATTTAACACTTGTATTGAATCTTAAGTAGTGACTTTTGAATATAGGAGAAGATCAATTTATACTGATACCAATCATTGTATTCTCACTCAAACAAAAATTATAGAAAGTGTTTTCTATTTGTGACTTGCGTTCCAAGGATTGTTTGGACATAAGGGTAAGTGTGGCAAGAGGATTGTTCTTGCACGCTTGTTTGTTTAGCTTGTTAGAAAGTAGGCCTCGCCATTGAAGGTGTGATAGGTTGTACTGTTCTAAAGAAACTAGTGGAAATCTCTTTCGTGTTGAAAGGGGACTGGATGTACCTTCGGATTGTGAAGGGAACCAGGATAAACCTCCGTGTCATTTTTACTTTCCTGCTTTACCGTTTTCATTCCATAAACAGTAAAAAGAAAAATCCATCCATCGAAGAAAAAGAATCGAAAAATTTGATTACACCTAATTCACCCCCCCCCCCCCCCCCCCTCTTAGGCGCACTTTGATCTTACAATTGGCATCAGAGAAGGTTTAGGTAACCTGTTCCCACAAGATCCTATGGCTTCCGCAAACTCGAATCCTGTTTTCAAAGATGGTGGAAGTAGTAACAAGCCTCCGCTCTTCTCCGGCGAATACTTTGATTTTTGGAAAATCAGAATGAGGGCACATCTTGAAGTCCAAGGAGAAGGCATATGGGAAGCAATCGAAGAAGTTCCACATAATCCTGTTAATGTGATCAACGGCGTTGGAACCGCAAAGTTGAAGAATATGTATGATGAAGATGATAAAAAGAAGATCCTAAATGAGAAGAAGGCAATCAACATACTTCAAAGCGCTCTTAGTATGGACGAATTCTTTCGCGTATCACAATGAAAATCGGCAAAGGAGATTTGGGATACTTTGGTAGAAACACATGAAGGAACAACAGAAGTAAAAAGATCAAGGCTTAACACGTTGAGTTAAGAATATGAAATGTTCCGCATGCAGCCCGGAGAATCTATTGTGGCCTTACAAAAAAGATTTGTTCATCTAACCAACCACTTGATTGCACTCGGAAAGACCTTCACCAACGACGATCTCAATTTGAAAGTCCTAAGGTCTTTGACAAGGGAATGGCAACCGAAGGTGACCGCTATTTCGGAGAAGAAGAGTCTCTCAACGATGACATCCGCATCTCTATTCGGAAAACTTCAAGAGCACGAATTGGAACTTGGAAGGCTCGAGAAGCACGAAAGTCAAGAGAAAAAGTCCAAAGGAATTGCTTTGAAGATTGACACGAAGGATGACAAAGATGACGAGATTTCTGAAGATGAGAACTTCATGCTTCTTGTTAAGAAGCTTGGTAAGTTTTTTAACAAAAATAATAATTCCTCTTTTCCTAAAAAGAATAAACATTTCATGAAGAAGGATGCATCCACGTTGATTCAAGAAGTTACATGCTATGAATGTGGGAAGCAAGGTCACATAAAACCGGATTGTCCAAGACTTGCAAAGAAAGGAGGATTCAAAGGCAAGAAGGACTTCAAAAATAAAAAGGCTTATGTCGCGTGGGATGACAAAGAAGTTAGTTCCTCATCGGAATCGGAAAGCGATGAATGTGCAAATATGGTGTTAATGGCGTCACATCACTCCGATGAAGAAAATGACGAGGTATGCTTGAAAACAACTTCTACTCAATGGTATCTCGATAGCGGTTGTTCAAAGCATATGACGGGCGATATAGACAAATTTTCAAGTCTAACACTTAAGTCCAAAGGATACGTTACTTACGGTGATGATAATAAAGGAAGAATTCTTGGAGTTGGAACCATTGGTGTATCTCCTCATACAATCGTCGAAGACGTCCTTTATGTGGAAGGCCTTAAACACAACCTTCTTAGCATAAGTCAATTGTGTGACAAAGGGTTCCGAATCAACTTCACAAAGGAGGAATGCTTGATAGAACACGAAGTCACTCATGAACTCTTGCTAAAAGGTGAACGATTTAATAACATTTTTATGATTTCTTTTGATGACTCTCCCTTGAAGGTGAAGTGCTTAATGGCAAACAACAACGAGGCATGACTTTGGCATAAGAGGATTGCTCACATTCACATGGAGCATTTAAACAAATTATTAAAGCATGATCTAGTTATTGGTCTTCCGAAGATAAAGTTTATCAAGGATAAGCTTTGTGACGCATGTCAAAAGGGGAAGCAAACCAAAACATCCATCAAGTCGAAGAAAGTGATATCTACTTCAAGACCACTAAAATTGTTACATATGGATCTTTTCGGTCCATCAAGAACAAAAAGCTTCAGAGGTAACGTTTTTGCCTTAGTTATTGTTGATGATTTCTCTGGATACACTTGGACCTTGTTTTTAGTGCAGAAAAGTGATGCCTTTAAAGCATTCAAGAAGTATGCCAAGCAAATTCAAAACGAGAAGTCACTCTCAATTGTTTCCATAAGAAGCGACCATGGTGGCGAATTTCAAAATTCATCATTTGAAGATTTTTGTGAAGAGCATGGAATATCTCACAATTTCTCCGCACCAAGGACTCCTCAACAAAATGGTGTCATAGAGATGAAGAATAGGGCATTAGTGGAACTTGCAAGGACTATGCTTAGCGACTCAAATCTTCCTAAATATTTTTGGGCGGATGCGGTTAGCACGGCTTGCTTTGTAAGTAACCGTGTCAATATTCGACTTATTCTCAAGAAGACCCCATATGAGTTGTTCAAGGGAAGGAAACCCAACATATCTTTCTTCCACATATTCGGATGCAAATGCTTCGTTCTCAACAACGGAAAGGACAACCTTGGTAAGTTTGATGAGAAATCCGATGAAGGTATATTTCTTGGCTATTCTCAATCAAGTAAAGCTTTTAGAATTTTCAATAAACGAACACTTACTATTGAAGAATTTATACATGTTTCGTTTGATGAGACTAACCCCTCGAAAGAGGATAACATTATTATGGATGATGATGATGTAGTAGATCTATCACAATAACAAAAGGAGACATCAAAAGAACAAGCAATATCACAAGAAGATGACTCACCAACCATTGAAGAACATCAAGATCTTCCAAAAGAATGGAGAACTCATAGAGATCACCCGATAGATAAAGTGATTGGTAATATTATCCAAGGCGTTGCAACTCGACTTAATCTCAAGGATGCTTGTCTCAATATGGCGTTCGTGTCTCAAATTGAACCAACAAAAATCGATGAAGCCTTAGGCGACGATCAATGGATAATAGCTATGCAAGAAGAACTCAACCAATTCGAAAGGAACTAAGTTTGGACTCTTGTACCAAGACCGGACAACAAACATATCATAGGCACAAGATGGGTGTTCAAGAACAAACTTGACGAGAATGGGATCATAGTTCGTAACAAAGCAAGATTGGTCGCTCAAGGCTACAACCAAGAAGAAGGAATCGATTTTGATGAAACATTCGCTCCGGTAGCAAGGTTAGAAACTATTAGATTATTACTCACTTACGCTTGTTCAATGAATTTTCAGTTGTACCAGATGGATGTCAAAAGCGCTTTCCTAAACGGTTAAATCAATGAAGAAGTCTACGTCAAACAACCTTCGGGTTTTGAAGACTTTAGAATCCCTCTCATGTCTACAAGTTGAAGAAGGCTATTTATGGCTTAAAGCAAGCACCAAGGGCTTGGTATGATCGCCTTAGCAACTTCCTATGTGAGAAAGGTTTTACGAAAGGAAAGGTTGACAAGACTTTTTTCATCAAGAATCTCAAGGGCAACACCTTACTTGTTCAAGTCTATGTCGACGACATCATCTTCGGTTCAACGAACAAAGATCTTTGTGAAGAATTCTCTCTTATGATGCAAGGCAAATTCGAGATATCCATGATGGGAAAGATGAACTACTTCCTTGGTTTACAAATCAAGCAAACAAAGGATGGCATCTTCAACGACCAATCCAAGTATTGCAAGAAATTATTGAAAAGATTTGATATGGACAATTGCAAAGAAATGTCTACTCCAATGGGATCCGGAACGTATGTTGATCAAGATCTTTCTGGCACTTCAATAGATATTACAAAGTATCGAGCTATGATCGGTTCACTTTTATATTTGAGGGCAAACCGTCCTGACATTATGTTTAGTGTTTGTTTGTGTGCACGCTTTCAAGCTAATCCGAAGGAATCACATCTCACCGCCGTGAAGAGGATCATGAAGTATCTCAAAGGAACGACACACGTCGGATTATGGTATCCTAAAGGTAGTACTTGTTCTTTAATTGGTTATTCTGACGCTGATTATGCAGGATGTAAGACCGATAGAAAAAGTACAAGTGGTACTTGTCACATTCTCGGGAATGCACTAGTGTCGTGGGCATGTAAGAAGTTAGCATGCGTCGCACTTAGCACGGCCGAAGCGGAGTACATCTCAGCAGGAAGTTGTTGTGCTCAAATCTTGTGGCTTAAACAACAACTCCTCGATTTCGGTATAGACCTCGATTGTATCCCTCTCTGGTGTGACAACACAAGGGCCATCAATATCACGAAGAACCCGGTCATGCATTCAAGAACAAAGCACATAGATATCTGGCATCACTTCCTTCGAGATCATGTTCTAAATGGAGATGTCGATGTTACATTCGTGGATACACACAATCAACTCGCCGATATATTCACTAAACCGTTGGCTAAAGAGCAATTTTACAAGATTCGACGAGAACTTGGTATTCTCAATGAAGGTGACATCTAACCTTATCTTTAAAATTGTTTGTTATATGTTTTTATTGCATTATATGTATGTTTGTTCACTTTTTAGTCATAAAATGCTTGCACTTCCATTTCGCCGGTTTTCGTTTTTCTCACTTTCGTATACCCAAAAATAATCGGTTTCAAAAACTGTTTTGATCGAAAGTTGCATTTTGATGAGTGCTAACACTTTATGGAATTTTTTTATATGAAAAAGTGGTTATTTTTTCTCTAAAACATGCTGCTGGATTTTTCAAAAAATTCAAAATTTTTAACCGTTAACCGGTTAACGTAATAGGTTAACCGGTTAACGTAATAGGTTAACCGGTTAACACATCCAAAACTTAGATTTCCAGCGCAAGTTTCAGACTCTGTGTTTTTATTTTATTTTTTTGTTTTTGTTTTACTATGTTTTTAATATATTCTACAAGTACATTGCATTGCATGTTTGGTTCATTCACATCCACATGTTTTGACTCTTCAACTATTTGACTACCATAAACACTAATTATCATCTTCTTCCAACTTCCAACCTTCAACAACTTAAACCCCCATTAAAACCCATTATCTCTTCATCTTTATAACACTCTTCAAACTACATTCAACTCACCCAACATCAAATTCGAAAATATCATCTCCTCCAAACCCTAACTCCATCATTGTTCATGGCACCCCAAAGGAAAGTAAAGGAACCGGCCTCAGTGTCAGAAGAAGCTCCAGTTGCAGAAACAATGGAATCCACCAAGAAGATAAGGCTAGACTTCAAAGTCAGAGTCAGACCATTTTAAGGGTAAATATGTTCTTCTGAAATCCTTCAAACCTCCAACCTTTAAGTTTCCTGCATTGCTAGAATTTCAAGGGATGAGTGACTTTGTTGCTGACAACGAAAGAGTTTACCTGGATTTGGTCCAATCCTTTATGCATAACTTTTCTCTCAACTTGGATAGGCATGGTAAACATAAGTTGCATACTCTTGTTAGAAATTGTGAAATTAAGGAGGATTTAGGTGCTTTGGCTGCATCCTTGAACATTCCATTTTTCGGTGTGTTTCTCCGCAAAGGCGTGAATCACATTGATGATATTTGGTCCGGCTATAACAAAATGGAGTATTATTACTCAATCTGCCATTTTCCGAAGGATGTTGTGACATCGGGACACTGCACTTCAAGGACTCTATGTTATGCGAAGAATTTGACCGTTGATGATCGGTTGTTACACTATATCATTTGCTATGTGATGCTGCCCAAAGATTCAAACCACTCTCAAATCAATGACTTGGAGATGCAAGTGTTGTTTGCTATGAAGAAAAAGGTAAAGATTAATTGGATGCTCACAATGATGTATCATTTGAAGCAACAACTCTCGCTCAAGACAAGACTTTCGTATGCTAGGCTTATTTCTCAGATCATTGAGCAAACCGACTTGGTTATTGGTAGGGAACCTTTTATCGCCATGAAGGCTACGGAAAATGAAATTAATGAGATTACAATTTTGAAGAATACCGGAATTGTTCTACGCAACGATGGTTCTTATGAATATGCCGATGGTTCCTCCGCTTCATCCTTTCCTATTCCCGAAGGTGGCATAACCAATGACTTCCTTTACACCACCATCATGACACACCACCGAGAAGCTCAACAAAACCACCGTGAAACCCAACGCACTCTCAAAAGTCTTCGGAAACTCATTATCGGTTCTCACAACCAAACCGAAGAGGATGATGAAAGTGAAGCCGGTAGTGAAGATGGTGAAGATGGTGAAGATGAAAGTGATGATATGTCGGATGAGGAATGAACATGCATGTCTTGTTGCTTTTGTTGTTTTTAATTAGCTTTAAAATTCTGTTATAAGTCCTAAGTTTGTTAGGCAATTTTGATTTCGTTTCGGTTATGTTTCCATACTCTTTTCCCGTTTTTAATTAAATTATGTTTGTGTTATTTGTCCTATTGTGTATGTTTTCATGCTAAATTGCATCATGCTGAATTTTATGTTGTATTTTTCATGATTATGCTTGATCCTCTCTTCCTTTTTGCTAATTCCAAAGGGGGAGAAGAGCTTGGTTTCTAATATCTCTCTGTGCAGAATTATGCCTCTGTTTAGATAGGGGGAGTTGCTGGACATAGGGGAGAAGCAAGCCTAGAACAACTTCAATCGATCAAAGCTTGTGCGCAAAATTTGTTTGGTTGTCATCATCAAAAAGGGGGAGAATGTAGAAGCATACTTCAAGCTCAATGTTTTGATGACGTCAACATTATTCAAGCTCATTTCATATTGAAAAAAGTCGAGATGACAACAAAGATCAAGATCATGGCTATGCATCATCAATGGAATGCTTCCGTTCATTTCAAGCTTTTGTGCAACATTTTCAAGACTTGGACACAAGGCTTAGGTATATCAAAATTTACTCCTTAAAATGATATACAAGTGTTCAAAATATTTATCATGATTTTTACTGCATGTGCATCATTTTGAAAATAATTGGAACTGGTTTTAACACTTAAAACAGAAATATTTTTCTGTGTTTTAACAGTGTTAACCGGTTAACCATATGGGTTAACCGGTTAACGGTCTCAATTTTTTAATTCTGTGGTAACGTTTCTGGGCGTTAACCGATTAACCCATATGGTTAACCGGTTAACACTCTAGAATTTTTGAAAAATTGTTTCTCTTCAAATTCAAATTTTTGTTAAGTGTTATACCTCTTCATGATTTTATTTCATAACTTTTTATACTTTTTCAAAGAATTTTCTCAAAAATTCTCATACCTTTTTGAATAGGTGTTTCAACTATTATAAATTCTTAAAATTTCAAATTCATAAACACATCCTAGAATTTTCAAATATTATCATACAATAAAAATCACTAAATTCAAATAATTTTCATATTTCAAAAAGTGTTCTTAAGTTCATCATTTTCATATTTTCATTGAACACTTGTATTGAATCTTAAGTAGTGACTTTTGAATATAGGAGAAGATCAATTTATATTGATACCAATCATTGTATTTTCACTCAAACAAAAATTATAGAAAGTATTTTCTATTTGTGACTTGTGTTCCAAGGATTGTTTGGACATAAGGGTAAGTGTGGCAAGAGGATTGTTCTTGCACGCTTGTTTGTTTAGTTTGTTAGAAAGTAGGCCTCACCATTGAAGGTGTGATAGGTTGTACTGTTCTAAAGAAACTAGTGGAAATCTCTTTCGTGTTGAAAGGGGACTGGATGTACCTTCGGATTGTGAAGGGAACCAGGATAAACCTCCGTGTCATTTTTACTTTCCTGCTTTACTGTTTTCATTCCATAAACCGTAAAAAGCAAAATCCATCCATCGAAGAAAAAGAATCGAAAAATTTGATTACACCTAATTCACCCCCCCCCCCCCTCTTAGGCGCACTTTGATCTTACATGATGCACTAGAATGAAATACAGAATATGGTAAGGTACCATGTACTTAATTAACATATGATATAATAATAGTTATTATTAATTTTATAATAGTTATAAAATATAATAATAATAATAATAATAATAATAATAATAATAATAATAATAATAATAATAAAATTATGTTTATTATAATAATAATTATTATATTAATATAATAATATTATTATTGTGTACGGTTTGGATGATTGATATTGACTATGCTTCAGAATCCGACAACAATATGGTGAAGCAGCGATATGTCAATCGTACATAAGTTAAACATATATGATCAATCTAATTCATATGTGATATGATTAACTTTGATGCAAATATGGTATATTTGATATACTATTTTATTTCTCCAGTTCAAATCACGTAATGATTATCATTCGTTTGAGCAATTTGTAGTCATCTGCTTCGAAATCTGACTTTAGTATGGTGAAGCGATGGCATACAGATCAATCATACTGAATAATTAATCATGGTGTTTTGATGGTATGAAATTGTTGCGTTGGGGTTTACGACGGCACAAGGGTTGCGCCGTCAATGAGGTCTGCGTCAAGGTCACTACCATTGAAAGTGTGACGGTCGCCATACTAGGTGTGACGGTCGTCGTAAGGCTACTGAAATTGTTGAAGAAGAATGAAAAGGATGGAGGTTTAGCTCAAGTTATTCAAGAATTCAATGCAAATTCTTGATAACGTTCAAAGAAGAAAATGAACTTTAGGTGATTTTTGTGGTTTGAGGATGGATTTTGTAAGAGATTTTTTTGCTCTCAAAAGCTTGAGAAATGAATGAGAAAATGCCTATATTTAAAGAGTTTAGGTATGGAAATTTGGTGGGATGAAAATTTCTTTGGAAAATCAAAATTAGGCTTGGAATTTAAATTTGGAGGGAAATTCATAAAAGAGTGGTGATTAGTGAGGGTTTATGGTGGGAAATGGTCAAAGTGATGTAGATAATTAAGAGGGAAATGGATCTAGAATATTTCAAGTGAGATTAAAGGCTAGGATGTGCTGAATTTGAACAAAATATTCAAATTTCGCACTGGTTAATCGGTTAACACATTGGTTAACCGGTTAACCAAGTAAAAAATTTGAATTTTTATTCCTTTGATTGCAAGGCTATTGAAACTAAGGAAATCCTTAATCAAATAAATTTGAATTATTTGCGGATCAACTTCGACTTTGTTCAGATGAAATGCGTTTGAACTGGGGAACTGCTAGTTTTTGGTATTTTTGACTTGTTCTTCCCCTGAAAATGTTAATAAAAGAAAATAAACTATTTTTGGATTTTAATTAATGGTTAATAAACAAATAAAAACACATGAAAGCAATGATGATCCCCTGTGAGGCATAAACCTGCAACCAAAAAGGACCGAGAAACTAGTGCGTGATGTTGTTTGTATGCAAAATGATGCAAATGCAAACACAAATTTAGGGGCAAAAATTAGGGTATTACACTTATCACCCAAAACCCTTATGTTAACCCAAATCGAAACCATAACTCAAACCGTTTAAATCAAATCATCAAGCAAACACATGTCACAACAAGCAAAAATACAAAACCCTTTTGTTTACCTAAATCGAAACCCTTCTCGTCTTTTATCCCTTTGGCTTGCTTCTTTATTTTTCCTTTTTATCTCAATCTCTCTCTGATTCTTACTTCTTCTTTCTTTGATGTGAGGTATTGTTTGTTGGATAGATATAAGGTTTCTTTTTAAGTGTTGTTGCTCTTCAATGCAAAGAATAACAACTTTTAGGATTTTTAATGTGTGAAACCGTAGATCCTCCTACTTGTAATTTTAGGGTCTTTTATAGTGTAAAAAATTAGATCACGATTAATTTGATTTGTTAGATTAGGAAAATTTTGTATATGATTGGATTTGATTTCTTCCATTAAGTTGGTTAGAATTGTAACTGAAATTCCATAATAAAAAAGAATTTGATTTTGTTATTGATAATCTTTTTGATCCATTTTTGCAGCTTGATTTAGGCGTTTGGTGTTGTTGGACCCTCTAGAATTAGGGTTTGACCATGTTCAATCTCAAAATAAAACTAAAAGTAATAACAATAATAAAAAAATAATATTATTATAATCGTACTAGTAATAGACCCTAATAAAGCTTAATAATAATAAATAATAATCTAATAATAATAATTATATAATAATACTAATAATATGGGTTGATAATAACCGTATACTAATAATTTAATGACAATACTTAATTAATAATTGAAATAATACTAATAATACTTAATAATAATAAAAATAATCCAATGCTAATATGTTAATAATAACACTTAATAATAATCTAAATAAACTTATAATTCTAAGACCAAAGTTGCTAAATGATCACAATGACCGAATATAGTAATATCAACAAAAAAAATTAAAATAAAAGCTAGTGAACTTTAAAAGAGGATAAAAGTCAAAATGGCCCTTCATTGACATTTACGTCTTTAGAGTTGACCATGTGACTTAATCATGAAAGATTCAGATGGAACATGGCCTTAGATGATAACTCATCTGAAATGAGACTGATCCAAGGCATTCATGCACTAGACCTACCCTTATGCAAACTATGGACTTATGAGACTGAGATGGATAAAGTAAATGGGGTTAAAATTTGGGGTATGAAAATATGCTTTAGAAGAAGTTTGTTCGACTGAGTATTTCGTCGCGAGGAGCGTCAATATTGTTAGTTAAGAAGAAAATGGTAGCATGAGCTTATGTGTTGACTATCGACAGTTGAACAAGGTTACTATTAAGAATAAGTATCATCTTCCGAGAATTGACGACTTGATGGATCAGTTGGTTGGTGCTTGCGTATTTAGTAAGATTAATTTGCGGTCAGGTTATCATCATATTCATGTCAAGTCAGACGATATTCCGAAGACTGCTTTCAGAATGAGATATGGTCACTATGAGTATTTCGTTATGTTGTTTGGTGTGTCTAATGCGCTAGGTATGTTCATTGAATATATGAATATGATTTCTGATCCTTATCTAGATCAGTTTGCGGTTGTGTTAATTGATGATATTTTGATATATTCTAAGTCTGATGAAGAGCATGCAGAGCATCTGAAAGTTGTGTTGCATACCTTGAAAGAAAAGAAGTTAGATCACAATTTTCTATCGTGACAGAGCTTTGACATTGAATGATGGAGCTTTGGATCAATGATTGCGATGGTGTTGTTATAGGCGTTGACGTCAGTGTCTTATGCCATTGGAGTCACGGTGTTTGTGAAAATGTGTGTTTGAGGATTAGAGTCGTCGTTACCATAATTACGCCACTAATTTAACCTCAAGGCAATATTATTTCATTTCACATGCTTGATTTGTATCATGCTAAGCTTTAGGGAGGGTGTTGAAGCTGAAGCTCTCAGACACTAAAGCTTTCATAAGGTGCACAAGCTCTCAGAAATTGATTCTTTCAAAGGCTGCATTCAGAAGCTCCATCTAAAAACTAAGCATCATAGTTTAGTGTAGTCTTGCCATATCAGATTCCACCTAAATTAAAGTTTGTTATAGTTAGTTAGAAAATAATTAATTGTTAGATAATTGAGTCTATAAATAGGATCATAATATACATATATTTCATCATTTTTTCAATACATTTTTACTATGTTACAACATGAATATTCATATACCCTTTATCTCCCATGTGAATATGACATTTCTCATCCATGAATTCTCTACAAAGTAAGCATAATATAATTTTTTTTTATATCTTGAACATCAAACAAACACATAATACTTTGATTCTAGGGCATGACCTAACAACTTTGAGAACCATTAAATCTAGAGAGAAATTTCTCTCACTAAATCTAACCATTCACGTAGCTTCTCTCACCATAGATATCCATTTCCAAATTTGAAGCTTACCAATTGGCAACTCATGTGAATTTAATTTCTGTTTTTGAACCCTATAACTAATAACAATAATAACAAATCAAAATATTTAAACTTGTATAGTATAGTATGTACAAAAACTTGGGAGCAGTAGTTGTTTTCTATTATAGTCAAATATTAAATACTCCAATTTTCTACTATGAAATGGAAGAACCTGCCATACACATTGTAATGTCTTCTATCATATTGACATGTTCTTTTCTTTGGTTATGTATGGGGAAACCTATCTGCATGAAGCATCTTAGGAAGGAATAAAATTTGTTAGTAGTACAACTATTGATGTCTGTGACTTTATCAACATCATTATGATGTCTTCACAGCATCTAAAAGGCTGCAAAACTTATGCACCAATTGAAACATCCATGTTACTACCACGCATCATGTGTAAATGTCACTCTCACCACAAGTACTATATATAGATTTTTTTTATGTCTTAGATAGTATCCACATAATATTTGTGGTTAACTTTTTTTTTAAAGGCAATATTAGTGGTTTAGTAATTTCAATTTTTGAGTTTTTATTCATTTTAATTATTTTACTAATTTCAATTTCTAATTGACAAACGAACTGCCAATAATATAGAAGCAATTTGACAAAGCATAAATTTTACCACAACTATTAAACATTAGACTAACCATCTTGTATAAATTTCAATATATTCATATTTGAAAAGAAATTGAAAATAAGGTTTTAAATGTATTGGGGTCTCCATATACATACTAATACCAACTAAAAGAAGGTTTTGAAGTTATTGGTGTCTACCCCTATTTTGAATAGGAGCGCAAATTCAATTGAAATCTCAATTGTTTTGTTTGTTTTTAGTTGTTTTTAATTACTAAATTATTTGTATTAATAATAAGCTAATATAAAAAATAAAAATAAGGAAATAATTGTTTAATTAATATAAGATTTTAATTAAATTAAAATAAATAATTTTATAATTAATATAATTAAAAAATATAAAAAATTAAATACTATTAATATATATATATATATAATAAAATTTGGATTATATATGGGAATAGCCTTTTAAATTATTTTTGATGACCCGATTGATCGAAGTGACACCGGTTCCACGCCCCCCTCCCTCCTTCGAGGTCGTATATCTCGTAAAACTCTTGATGGATTCACATGAGATGTTTCATAAGAACTCATTGTGACTGGCGTTTGAAGAACCCACAAATACTTTTGCTCACACCCTCTGACGATCGAGCCCACTGCTCCAAAGGTCACTATGGTTGAGAGTTCATTGCTCACATCCTCTGACCGAGATCACCTGCTCCAAAGGTCATCCAGACAGAGATTTCCTTGCTCACATCCTCTGACCAAGCCCATTGCTCTAAAGGTCATCCAGAATGAGACTTCTTTGCTCAAGCTTCACTCGAGACTTCCTGCTCACTCCCCTTAGACAAAGATTTTCCTTTGCTCAACCAGCCTTGTTGAATAAGACTTTTACAACTTAAGCGGTTAAGCATTGAGACTTGCGTAGCTCAAGCATCTTGCCTCGAGTATTGTTGCTTGAATTTCAATGAGACAAACTTCTGCTTAAGCACATAGCAAAAAACTTTAATATAAACTGTTGAATAAGTTCAATGTAATAGAGAACAAGGTGTAGATAATACAAGTATCAAAGATACGGGAAATCACCACAACAAAGACCTAAAGCACTTATGATTTCTAAGATATTCAATGGTAAAAAATCTTAAGGCTTTTTACAATTACAACCTACAAACAGATAATTTATATATTCAATAGATTTGATAATTGTTTGATCTTGCTACTCCTTCTTCTGAAGAATCCTTGTAAAAGATTCAACTTGAACCTTCAACCATATTTATTGCCTTTGCAGAAAACTAGTAGTTGAAGTGGTAATTTGATCAAGTGTCTCTGCATTTTCTCCATGTACAAGAGACAATGAAGATAGATGCACATAAGATTTTGAACCCAATGTGTAACATGTTTAAACTTTGAGTCTTCAAGAGATTTTGTGCTAATAGATTCGTTGAAAGTAGATATTCGTAAAGCATACCAACTTTTCTTAAGCCTTGCAAACTGTAGACTCTGGATGACAATCTGATTAGACAATGGAGCTTGCTTTGTGCAATACGCACAACTCCAACTTTATCACCAACTATGAATGGTAGCAGAAGATAATATACCATTACTAGTGACTCGTTTAAATGTTGATACCTTCAGCACCAGAGTTTGCGCCAAGCCACACTAGTAAATGTTCTTCAGATTCTGCTACTAGAAGCTAGCAATGCAGCAACTCCCAAGTGAGTTCAAGCATATCAGATTCTGATTATTTATGTACATGTAAAACCTGCATGTACATAAATAAATCATTATTCTTTCAACATTTTGTTATCATCAAAACCTAAGGAAAATATGTCATGAACATATATTTTTCTAACACAAATAACTTGCCAAAATGAATTAGAAAATAAAAATAATAAATTAAGTTATATTTTAATAATAGTTTACACAATTCAATGTTTTCAAGCTTATTATCATGACGATGATCATGAATAATCAGAATATTTATAAAAATTGGATGTTTTATAGAATGAACTAGTGGAGAAGGAAATATTAATTGAATAACTAAAAGTATCAAACCAAATTCTAACAATTAAAAAGCGATATATGAATAACGAGCTTTAGAAATCTTCAAATATAGCTTAAATTTTTACATTATTATTTTCTAAATCAAAATTAAAAATTTATATGTTTATTGAGAGGTTGGTGAAACAAAAATTCCACATAAGTTATAATAAACTCAAATGTATGTATCATCGCTGTTAGAATCTTCTATCATGGTAAAATGTTGTGCGCTAAATATTTCACTACAATTGGAATTTACAACCTTGATCAAATGATTTAATCATTTAAAATACTGGCACTGGGTATCGAACCATGTCTATTTCACCTTTTACTACGGTTAGTTTTTTTAACTGTGGTAAGAGATTGCACGTCATTCTATTTTTATCACAACTACTAACCTGTATTAGTATAAAGGACATTTACTACCACATCATTCGTTATCAGGGACCTCCAACCGTGATAATATCATTCTCCTAACCTTAATGAAATGTTGTTTTTACAGTAATGAATATTTTTCTCATATAGTTGAAAACTCGTTAGTTAGGATAGACCCCTCAAATATTCTATATGTTGGAATTAAACCCAAGACTTTGAGTAATTCTGAATCAATCTTGATGAACAAGATTCAATCATACCGATCGAATTCTCTACTATTATTCACTCTTCATTTGAGTGAATCAACCAACCTTGGTAGCAAGATTGTATTGCTGCACAATGGTAATGAAAACAAGAAAAGAAAATTGAATTCAGGAAGAAAAAGAGGTTTGGAGCTTTTATGAAAACAGGGAAAAGATGGATTTCTGTAGAATAACTCTCTACTCTTAAAATTGCAATTTTATTCAAGTGAGTCACACTTTACAATTTTATTTGACACAAGGAATTACTATGCAACATGTAACACCCCGAAAATCTAAATTTAATCATTTATTTATTTAATTTAGAAAGAATTTAGAGATTTTGGTAAATGTGGAGAATTTTGGGAGAAAATGAGTATTTTTATATAATATAAATAATTGATGTATTATTATACTATTATTATTAATAATAATAAAAATATATTGAAGAAAGGGCAAGGTGGCCTTTATTAGAAAAGAGTAAGGATAAGTTGGGAAAATCATAAACTGAGATAATTTTACCGAAGAAGGAGAATATAGGGATGACAGGCAGATCCAAACCCGCGGGGGCCCACCCGCATTCAAACCCGATTTGACTGGGTTTGGGTTCGGGTTCGGGTGCCACCCGATATTTCGGGTGCGGGTTTGGGTAGTGTGAAACCCGCACCCGAAACTACACCCGCTTAGACTTTAATTTTAATTTTAATTGTAGACTATAGAATTTAATTTTAATTATGATGTTAAGATGTTGAAGACCTTAATTTTAATTATAATTAAGGATGTGCAAAATATTCGGTTGTGTGTAAAATTTTAATTGAAATCTTATTTTGTAAGCAACAATATTTTAGTAGTAAATAGAACTTATACTCCTTATAATTAACTAAGTACTAAATCATAATATATATATATATATATATATATATATATATATATATATATATATATATATATATATATATATATACACACATACTTGAAAAAAAATTAATTTTGTGTTTTTGTTACGGGTTCGGGTTTGGTGGAAAAACCTGAACCCAACGGGTATGGGCGCGGGTGTTATTTTGCCACCCGAATAACCTTTGGGTTCGGGTATTGATTTCGGGTGCGGGTTTGGGTAGTGTGAAACCCGCACCCGACCCGACCTGTTGTCATCCCTAGGAGAATACGATCTGTTTCTCTCATTATCATATTTTTGGTGAATAAGAGCTCTGAAGAAAGGAAAAGAATGAGAGGAAGCTTAAGGTCTTGAAGTTGCTAGGAACCTTGGAGAAGAGTGTCAATCTACGAAATTCTCTAAGGTATGGGGAGATTTCATAACTTATTATAATTTTATAGGGTTTGGTTTAGGAATAGATTAGGCTCTTGTAGATTGTTGATAAATTGTGGTGTTTGATAAATTAGATTGATTTAGAATGTTAGGTGTTGTTGTATGTGGTTTATGTGAATAATTGGTGCATTTTGATGTCGTAGAAAACTAGTTTTTTTGTGGTATTCGAAGTCAAAACGCAGCAGAAAAGCGTTTTGGGAAAAAGTGGGTTTTGTCGCGCTCTGACACGGGCACCCGTGTAAGCCTTCTGGATAGGAAAAACTGAAATTTTTTGCTTCAATGTGCCTGACACGGGCAGTGTCACGTGACACGGCCGCCCGTGTTAGACCATTGTGTTTTTTTTTGCTGAGTTTTGATGATTGGGGTGTATGTCTCTGACACGGGTCGTGTCATAGGACACAACAGACCGTGTCAGGTGTCTGTTTTGGTGATTTTTGATGATTTTTAATGCCTTTTCATGCCAATTTTTGTAGTCGATTTGGTTGTTGATGTATGGACGATAAAACATAATTGTATGATAATTATATGCTGAATATGAAATGAAATGATTCACATGTTGATTTTTGGTGATTATGAGGAGTATAACATTGTTGTATTTCATAGCATATTTTGTTGGGGCTTCGGCCTATTGGTACTTCAATCCCATTGTGTTGATTGAAGTGATTTGGTGATTATGTTGTGCTCCCCTGTGGAGGGTTGATGGTCAGTTTCCATCGCATGGAGAAAATCGGTACCACATGCATACTTTGCATTTCATTATAGATGACATTGCATATACATGAAGTGATTGCGTTTGCGATGTGCGGAATTTTATGGATAATGCTATGATGTTGTTGTGCTTATTCTATTTTAATGATATATTCTCATATTACTATAATGAATTATGATTTCTCACCCTTCCTGCTTGGAAATGTTGCCTCTTATGTGGGTAACTTACAGATGATCAAGAGTAGCTTCGCAGTACTAGAAGATTCAGAGTCTTGGAGTGTATCTTATATTTATTTTTAGGAGTCGTTTTGGAGTTTTGTCCTGATCTGTGTCATGTAACACCGGGTTGGGATTAGTTGTGAACTTGTTTCATTTTTTATGTTATGTTGAAAGACTTTTTTGAATTATGAAGCTATTTTGAATGAATACTTTTATTTCAAGAAGTGAAAAGTTGTTTTGAATTACCAAGAATGATTCCACTGTGCAAATGCATATTTATGTTCATGTTGATTGTGTAACTCGTGTTACGGGACAGAACAAGAAGTTGATTGTTATTTTGAATAATATGTGACACCTTTCTATTCGATGTACTCTGATATTATTTTACATAAATAGTTTGTGGGGTAGAAGGGTGTTGCACAACACACCACCTAACTCATCGTGTCTAAGTTATCTATATTCAAAATAAACCTTAACTTCTTGAGCACTTTGACCTGCACTCCCTTCGTCATGATATATGAAATTTTCTTTTAAAGATAATGGAACCTCATTTATATGTGCTTGCTTCGCCAATGTGCTATCTGATTCTTCGTCAGATTGATAGATGGCATGTTTCCGGTCTTCATGGTGATTACCCATGATTCTTCCCTGTAATCTCTTCGACAAAATTCGCCATCCATGTTGCTTTACATGCACAAAGAGAAGCAGTTATATATTTTGCTTCACTTGATGATGGTGCCATTATTGGTTCCTTTCTTGGACTTCAAGCAACTGGTGCACCACCTAACATAAACACATATCCAACTGTGGATTTTATATACTCAGCATCACTACACAAACTTGAGTCGGTGTATCCCATGAACTTGCATTCTTTTCTTTCATCAGTTGCAGGAAATAAGATACCATAATAGAGAATTCCTTTCATATACCTTAGTATCCTATTTGTCGTTGCTAGGTGTGATACTTTTGGCTTTTGCATGAATCTACTCATCATACCTACGTTGTATGTTAGATCGGGTCATGTGTGAAAAAGGTATCAAAGTGATCCATTGAGTCTTCTATAATACATTAGATCAACATCATCTTCATCTGTGTCCTTTGACAGTTGCAATTTGGGCTCAGTTAGAGTCAAAGTTGAGTTACAATCTTGCATATCAAATCTCCTGAGTATTTCACCTGCATATCTTCTTTGGTACATCATCAAGCATCTATTACTCTTGTAGAATTTTATGTCAAGGAATTTTGAGAGATCTTCCAAGTCTGACATTTCAAACTCCTCACTTAGGTCATGTTTGAAATCTTCGATCTCTTTCTTGCAACTTCCTGTTATCAACATGTCATAGACATAGAGACATAACATAAGCAATTAACTATTCCTTCTTCTTACATATACTTCATGCTCAATTGTGAACTTCACAAATTACTTCTCCCTTGGAAAGCTATTTATCTTCTTATTCAAAGCTCTTGGAGATTGCTTAAGTCCATATAAGGCTTTATGCAGTCTGTACACCTTTCTTTCTCCGCCTTATTTCACAAACCCGACTAGTTGTGCAACATAAAATTCTTCATCTAAGGGGCCATTCAGGAATTCACATTACACATCCATCTGACATATGTGTCAATTTTTCATGTTAGCTGGACCAATAACCAACTTGATTGTTTCTGTCCTAGCGACAGGTGCAAAAACATTGTCGAAGTCGATTCTTTCTTTTTTAAGAAACCTTTTCGCCACAATTCTTGCCTTGTGTCGAGTTACTTCTCCTTTGGAATTCAACTTCACCTTATATACCCACTTCACATTGATTTCCTTCTTGTCTTTAGGCAATTCAACAAGTGACCAAATGTCATTGACTTCAATGGACTTCAGTTTTTCATTCATTGCTTTCACCCACTTCGAATCCTTTAATGCCCCAGCTGCATTGACTAGTTAGACATTTGCATATAAATCATAATGTACCAGCTCACATTCATCATCGACCATATCACCTGATGTAACCACACATTCTTGCAATCTTGTAGGCGTGTATATTGATCTTTGAGGTCTCCTTGTGCTTGCTTGACCCCTGACTTCTTTTTGTTGAATTCTCTTTCAACTTCACTTGGTGATTCTTCACATAAGATTCTCACGGAATCTTTCTTGATATTTTCAGTTCAATCTCATTCCTTAATCTCATTTATGACCACGTCCCTGTTGATCACTACTTGCTTGTTCACTGGGTCGAACTACTTGTATGCTCCAGCCTAATGATAACCTATTAGGATTATTTGACTCGACTTGTCATCAAGTTTTCTTCTCAACTGATCTGACACATGTCTATATGTTATAGATCCAAATACCTTCAAATGACTCAAGCTAGGCTTGGCACCAGACAAACATTCTTCTATCATGATTCCTTCTAGCCTTTTCGTCGGACATCTATTCAGTATGTATATTGCAGTCAATACAACTTCTCCTCATTATTCTTTAGGTAGATGCTTTCCTTTCAACATACTTCTCAGTAGATGTTGGAATTAAACACAAGATTTTTTAGTAAGTCCAAATCAATCTTGATGATCAAGATTTAATCAAACCGATCAAATTCCCTCTTGTTCTTCACTCTTCACTCTTCACTCAAGTGAATCAACTAACCTTGGTTGCAAGATTGTATTGATGCACAATGGTAATGAAAACAAGAAAAGAAAATTGAATTTGGGAAGAAGAAGGGGTTTAGGGTTTTCGTGAAAATAGGTAAGAAGAAGAACTTTTGCAGAGTAACTATCTACTCTCAAAACTGCAATTTTATTCAAGTGAATCACACTTTACAATTATAGGGGTTACTCCCTATTTATAAATTTGACTTGCTTGCTCCATAAGCAAAGCCAAAAAACAAAAGTCCAAAATACATAATTTACCAATATTATAAAATTAGTTTTAAGACAAAATTCATGTCGAAACTACTCCTTCGACACTTCGATAACAAAATAATTTTAACACACTCACTAGACTATTCGACAACATCCTTATCCCTGTCGAGTATCCTTATCTCTGTCGAGTAACCATAGTTTTTCCAATACAAAACAATTAATATGATAAAAAATCACTTAGCATTAGCATGGTCAACATTCCTTTTTGAAGAATATAAGATTTTTTTCGACTTTGGGCTATTCACAACCAACCCAATTTCAATGGATTGCAACTCAAAGATTCCGCCACGAGAGAAACAAATTCTATTAAAGGAATGCAATGCTAAATATATGCATTTGAGCAAGAATATCATTGTCACTCCACTTCCTAAAGATTTTGTTAACCTTAGAGAAATATTACATTGTTTTCAATCTCCAATCTAAAGTGTTTAATTATAATGCTAAGAGGTTGACGCATAAAGACAACATATTGTGTCTCTTACTCATTTTTGTATTAAATATAATATGTGAAATGTGATCAAGTGTCATGTTAAATGACTTCGTGGTTTATCAAAATTGAAGTCACATTGAAACAATTTGAAGATCAATTTAATATTTAATAAATTTAGATTTCCAAATTTATCAAAAAGTTTATTCAAGAATATATCTTCTAAGCATTTATGCACAACTCCACTCTCCACCTTAGAGCATATGCATAAATAGAATATGTGCCCAAAGTAGAGTAAGTTGCACTTGGACAACATCAAGACCTTCATGTATATATCTCATTAATTGGCACAAGGGTTTCTATCTTATTTACAAAATGGTTCATTATTTGATAAAATAAATTCCCCTTTTTTTCATGGTTATATGCACCAAAATTACTTCAATCCGGGTGTAGAGTGGTAAAATAGACCCGATCATTCCACATGTGCAGATTCTATCGCTCAGTTAACAATAGAGGAAGTGAAAATAAAATCTTGATTTGAAGAGAGGAGAATCTCAATTTTTTTTAAAGGGAGTAAACTAAATCTCACTCATATAGCAGAAGAATAAACAACATTTAACTCTAGATTTAAAAAGTGTTGCAGACTTTTTTCCTGACACCCTCACCTTTTTATGGGATGGATCTAAATTTTATGATGATATTCTGATCTACCTGCTATATTTTTTATAGTATATTTTTGCGGAACGAAACTAAATAATACGGATATACTCATTTGTCACCCGTAAGCATAAGCATATGCATGTTTGATGAAAAGCGAATAACCTAATACCAACTCAACTTATAATGCTTACTTTTCTTGTGTCCCTAAAAAGATATGTCGTTGACGTTGTTAAGAATTAGGACAAATGACAAATCAATCTAAAAAAGATATTGGTCCCTTTAGGACCATCCACTCCTAAATTCAATATTAGAAAGATTGTGACAGGAGTCACAAAGTGGAATAGAGATATCGACATGAATAATATAATATTTTAATAATAGGCTAATCTTACCCCACATTCTCATGTTCTGCTTTATTTACTGACATGGACTTCCTTTAGTCCAAATAATTCCATATTCAATCACATGATTGAATATCACAATCTTAATTTAGCTTGTGTTTGATTTCACACTAGTCTTCCTTAAAATTATGGCTAAAACTAGGACGAAGACAATAACGTAGTAGTTACACTTAATAATTGATACAAACTGCGGTAAAAATAATTAATTGAATAAGTTAACTGTTTAAAATTAATTTTAAATGAGTTAAATAAAATGTGATTTATATTTTGATAAATTTCTATAGAAATAAAATAAACAATAAATTTTAATATAAAAATTACGTTTAAATTAAAAAGTTATATTTTAATTTAAATATAATCAATTTTAAATGTAGAATTAAAGTCCGTTTGTTTTGTTTTTAAATAATTTTTATAGTGTAATATAATTTTGTGTATAAAAAGTTACAAATAAATTTTTATAAAAATTTGATTTGAATAATTATTCTTGAAAAATTATTTTAGATATTTTATTATTTTATTGAAACTTTTTATAGATATTAAAATTATCAAAAATCATTTGACTTTGAAGTTATTTTAAATATATTTTCACAAAAAATATTTTTGAGAAACAGTTTTTTTGAAAAAAATTGCAATTTTGACTATCTTTTGATCGTCAATAATGTATGTTTATATTATAGGATGTCAAAATTAATATTTTAATTATTATAAAAAATAAATATAAAAAATTTGTAATATTTTTAAAGAAGATTTTATAAAATCTATTTTTAAAAATATAAGAAAAAATTTATTTTTTTTAAAACTAAAATAAACATATCTTAAATTTTACTTTGATAAATCAAACATCTTAAAATTATTTTAAAATCAATTCTATATTTCTTAGAATTACTTTTGTCAATTCCAAAAACTAAATCAAATATGCGATGAGGAAATTTAACATTTTCAATAAATATTATAAAATTGTGTTAAATTAAGCCTCTAAATTAGGTATGTTGAGGATCATATGTTGAATTGTATTCCAACTTAAATAGACAACATATGTCTACAACAGTGGAATTGTGTGAAAGTAGATAAACAATTTTCTCTTCATAGGTCCACCACCTTAAAGAGCCTAAAAGGTACAACTACTAAATTTTCTCGTGATAGACAATCAAGATATATCCTAATTCCTACCAAGGACCCCAACCTCATCTTGAAACCGACTTGTCAAATTCAGCCTAACATGTCTCAATATGTAATTTATATGTTATATTTTGGAAATGTTTAAGCATTCATGTAAATTTAATTAGTTATTATTAGAAAAAAAGTTACAATTTCGATTTTTATATGAGAATGTCTTTGAATAAAATAAGAAAATATATTTTTAGAATTGGTAAAAATCGACAACGGTAGTCTACGACGATGCCAGAGTCACGGTTTAACGAGTCGGTCAGAAGCTTGACAATGTAGATTAGTAAAACCTAAGTCGTTGGGGCGAGCTGACAAGTAATAAGTTGCAAGCGATGGCTATCGGCAGAGGAGTCGGTAGCTGGAGTATGGTTGGTGGCGACGACGGATCTCTAACGAGCAACAATGATTGGACGACGGTGATCAACGGTCGGACGACAGTAATCCTAATTAGAGAGACAATGGTAGAAATTCTTAATTTGAGAGACAAAGGAAAGACGCGACAATACTAGTTAGAGAGACAAAGGTATAAATTTCTTAGTATGCATTATTTGGAATGTGGCAGACCTTTTTAGGTATCTAAGGAGATTGTGAAATATTTTTAAACACCTTAAATTTGTGTGATTCATAGACCTTTTGAGGTATCTATGGAGATTGTGAAACATTTTTAAACACCTTAAATTTGTGTGATTCATATATAGAGAGAGTTGAAGAGATTGAGACGTACTTGAAGAGAAAATAGGTTTGTTTTTGAGAACTTTAGAGACTATTTTCTTTCAAATCATTTTTAATCTTTTACAACAACTTTTGAAAGTATAATGAACCAGATAGTTGCTTTCTCCTTCAAAGTAGACCAATTTGTTCGAATAGGATAAACAAACTCTTTGTATGATCATTTTTTATCTTTCACTTGCTTGTTGTGGATTTCTTACACTGTAATTTGACAGATTAATTTTTGCTTGAGTCCATTTAGTTTGATTTTCATTAATATTTGTCCCACCCATCATAGTTCTCAAAGAAAATAATATTATTGTTAGATTTTCAACGAGAAGGTCTTGGTGTGGTTGAACCTTTAAATTTTACAAAAGTAGCATCCATGTTAGGTGAGAATATGGATAAGAAATAGTCTAGAAGGGGGTTGAATAGACTATTGTCCATTTATAAATAATTCAAATTTTTTTCAAACAAAATTTTGCGGGCGAAAGTAAAAACAAAATAAGATAGAAGCTTATAAACTCATCAAGAGGATTTCTAACCAAGATATTACAATGATATCTCTAGTGGAATGATTCCTTCAAAGATATAATCAAACAAGATAAACAAAGTTATTTAATCCAAGCAATTTTAATAATTAACGTAGAAGTACTTTGATCATAATTGAATTAACAATAATTCAATAGGTTTGGTGCATCACAGTCATGTGCCTACACAATAAACCATTAAGTAAGATCTAAACTATATGACAAACAAACAATGCTATGATGCAAGGATTACATAAAAAATGCAAAAGATTAAAGATAAATAGGGAGAGAGAAACAGGTACATTGACTTGAAGTGGTATTCAGATGCGTGACCTTCTGGGAAGTTTCCCAGAAAACGTGTGAGTGAGGACAAAACATGTTGAAAAGATCTGTGTTGGTTTGTGGGATCAGTCGATAATCTTGATACCAGTTCGGGGTGTTACAAATCGTATCAGATTAGAGCTCTCCCAATACGATGTGGTTGGGGATGTACCAAGTGGAACATGATGGACATGTAACAATTGAGGCTAATGAGGGCAAGGAGTGGTTGTAACATCTGAGGTCGAAGAGGACAGAGAATGATCTTCCAAATTCACATTGGAGTGAGAGGACCTGAAGGTTATACATGTATGAGATTGCAAGGTTGAAGGAATTCTTATATGGATTGATTGATACTATCTATACCAACAAGATACATCTTCTTTTCAGTAGCCTAACAAAAATAAGAATTTCATAGTTAAACGTGCTTGACTTGGAGTAGTATATAAATAAGTGACTTCTGGGAAGTTTTCTAGAAAGCGTGTGAGTGAGGACAAAACATGCTGAAAAAACCTGTGTTGGTTTGTGGGGTCGATCGGTAATCCTGAAAGTAGTTTGAGGCATTACACCTAGCACAAGAAGAAAAGATAAATATGGTGGATAAGGCTATGAGTGTCATTATCTTGTGAGATAAATTCTAAGAGAAGTTTCCAGACATAAGATTGTGACTTTGATATTGACAAGGCTTGAATCAATGTATATGAACAAGTCTTTAACTCACAATTTTATCTAAAACAATAACTCTGTTTATTCTGAATGAAAGAGAAAAAAATCCATAATGAAGCAACCAATAGAATTTTAGAAGATCATTGATGGATTAAAGAGTATTGAGGTGAAGACTGGCGATAAAGACAATAAGACTTTACTTTTGTTAGGGTCATTATTCATATCCTTTGAACATTTTAAGAATGTGACTATTTATGATAAGAAATATATATATACTCTTACTTTTGAAGTCCAGACGAGTGTGAGATCCAAGAAATTTTCAAAGGCGAAAGATTTGAAGTTAGAAGATAATGACTAAGGCTTGAGTATCTCAAGATGAGGAAATGAGTCAAGATCTAGGTATTTAAAATTAAAGAGGTTTGAAAATCAATGGTAAAGTGTTTTACTTGTCTGAAAACCAAATATTTCATGAGGGGATATCCTTAGATAAAGGGAAATGATGATTATGTTCAGATGAAAATTGTCTCGAATGAAGATGATTATGAGAGTGATGGTGTACTAGTGGTGTCGTGTTTGGAGACTAAAAAGGGTCGTGTCATGGGTTTGGGTTGCTTTTATCACATATGTCTAAGAAAATAATACTTTGATAGTCCAGGCTACTGCACTAGAGTTGAATATGAGATATTATAGATTTCACATGGTGGATGACTAAAGGGTCTAAAACATGTGAGTTATATATTAAGATGGTTCAAATGTCATTGATCATTCCCATTAGCTAGTGAAGACTTTCATGATAAGAACAAACTATGAGATTTAAGGTCAATGCATGGTAGATTCTCAGATGTTGTTTTAGATCACTTTAATGAGTTTGCAAGAGACAAGAGGTAAAAAAATATTTGAGAATTTAAGGTATGATGATAAAACATTCGAAGTAAAGAGAGTCAAAGATGGTTAAAAAATTATACTTTTAGATTTGTTAGACTACTTAAACAGAAAAAAGTGATTGGATGTAAGGGGAAAAATATATCATTTGGATCATGTAATAAAAACCATAGATTTTATGATTGTCATTTAATGATTATTTCATTTTGACCTCTCAATAAAATTAATCTGCAAAAACGATGACTTGACATTATTATGTAATTTTTGTGTTTGTTTCAAATGATGTGAACTAAAAAATACCACCTTGGATTTTTTTTCAAATGTTTTTTTAACTATTAATATTTTAAAACATAAAAAACAAGTTTTGAAAAATATTAAATTAAAAAACATTATCTTGAAAAAAAAATTCTACACCTACACATCTTCACAAATATGATGAGCAGTAACATATATAATTTTGATTTTTCTATACTTTTCTTTTAAACAATTTTTATAAATTTAACAAATTCCCTTTATTTTATTTATCTTAAAGGTCAATTGATTTGTAATTTTTTTTGTCGAGTTTTATCTCATCTTTTTGTAAGCAGATTCAAGAATTTTCTTTATTAATATATTTTTTTTTATAAAAAAATCTTTTTGTAAGCAGATTCAAGAATTCTCTTTATTAATATATTTTTTTTTATAAAAAAATAATTTATAGTTTGATGAATATATATCTTAACATTAAAATATAGTCTTAAATTTTATTTGTAATCCATAGTCCATATCTGATTATCTTAATATTTGAATTGAATCTAGCTCAGATGAAAATTATGTTACTAGGTAGCATAAGAGATCTCGAAAAAACTAATAAAATCATTGATTTTGAATTGAAATTAACCCAACCCTTACAAACTGAACACAATTTTTAAAGCAAAAGTGTCCACCACTTTTTAACATAATTCCATAGCATGTCTTATCCTCTAATACTGACTCTGATCATAGAGGAAGAAGAAGAGGATACTAACTTCAAAATAAACTAAGACTATATTGAACTGAAAACTGAAAAAGAAAAGAAATACTGATTAACCATCTCTAGCATCTCTTACAGTTTCCATGTTTATTTGTTGGAAACTTGAAAAAAAAAAAGACAACTAAATTACATACTCCTCGTATTTTACATGCAGCATGAATGATACACTTACACACCACAAAAAGAGACTCGTACATAATTTTGGTTTGATTCTTGGTTGGTCCATATAAAACTGTGTTTTGGTTTTGAAGATAGTCAAGTCAAAACTTCATCTTGATTCAAGATCGGTTTATGTAAAATCTCTCTTTAGTGATAATAGTAACCACTCAAGCCTTGATAATTTCTTAATCCAGTTCATCTATCTCTTTGTCATCTGCTGCATTTTCAATTATGTCCTCCGGTTCTGCTGATATACTTCTGGACGTACTATTTTTTTTTTTTTTACGTTGAAATCTTTCGCAGATATATTTGCGGAACTAGTAAATTTCATTTTTTTTTAATTAAGTCAGATTTGTTAGTCTGAGATGTATATATAATATTATAGAAACTAAAAACATATATTATTAAAGTCAATATGATGAAGATCTTGAGTTAAAGGATTAAGTTTCCCGCCAATAGAAAATTCTTTTCAACGTATTTCTTCAATGTATTATTTTGGTGTAGCTATTAATCTTCATTTAATGTGTTATGTGATAAAAATAGATTCATTGCAGATCAACTAATAACTTACGCTACAAGTAATGATATTATTTATTTACTTTTTCTTAAATAATGTCTTTTAAATTATTATTTTTATTTAATTTTAGAAACTTTTTTGTGTCGAAAATTCTGATTCTGATTCAACAAGCGGTAGGTTTCAACGGTTCCGCAGATTTATCTGTAGAATATTTCAACATAAAATAAAAAATGATACGTCTAAAAATATATCAACAGAATCAAGAAGGGCGTAATTAAAAATAATTAAAAATGCACATGGTGTGTAAAGAACCCATGAGGTGAGATGAAAATTTCTCTTCAGTATTCGATGAGAAGACTAACCATTTTAAAATTATTCGTTGTTTGGTTATAAGTCAACATAAAACTTCAATTCCTTAGGCTTCTAAAATCCCTCAAGAAATAGGGAATACTCTCTAGAACAATTTTTATTTAGAAAAATAGGTAAGTTCTTTAAAAGAAATACTCTCTAGTCTCATCTCTTTTATATTCTATTTAATTTCTCTACTTTGATTTTCCACTTTTTGATAAAATATTTTCAAACTCTAATTATAAAAATAATTTCTCTACTTTGATTTTCCACGTTTTCGATAAAATATTTTCAAATTCTAATTATAAAAATAATTTTGATTTAAATCAACGATTTTCAAACTTCTAAAATTCACCCTCTCCCTCTTGTTCAACATGAATGTCCCTAGAGGAAGGACACTGGCCTCAAATAAGGATAGTTATAAGAGTGACGGTATCAATGATTTCACATGGTAGATGACTAAAAGGTCTAAAATATGTGATATATATTTAGGTGGTTCCAATGTTATTAATAAACACAATTTCAATGCATATCTTATCCTATGATACTTTGACCTGACTCTGACCATAGAGAAAAGAGGAGAGGAAAAGAAGTAATATATAACCACAGACAACCAAATTAAACATACTCTTCATATGTTACATGCAGTATGAATGATACACTTGCACACCAAAAAAAAGGGACTCATAATTCACATTATACTGCACATAATAAAACACAAACTAAAAACAAAAACAATATCAAACTAAGGATAAAAGACCAAATCGGATTATGGCTTGGTCTACCAAACGCAAAACCAGTGGAGCCAACATAGGTACCACCCTTGGTAGTGTAGGGTAGGTTAAAGTACCTAGAATGAACCAATTGAAGCTTAAAAGAGCAACAGCATCAGAAGCAGGTTTATTTCTAATACTGAAGAAAAACTGCACCACACTCTTCAAAGACATGCCTACAACAGCAAACAGAGCTATAACTAGAGGCATGCAAGGATCATCAGCTTCCCAAACAGTCACTCCTACAATAAGCGACAAAATCGCGCTGAAAACTGATCGGGAAATGGCAACTTCTCGACGATGATCAAGTACTTCATGCGCTTCGACTACTGCATCCTTTGAGACCGGTTCTGGTTTAGTAGGGGCAGATTTTTTTCCTGTTTTCAAGAGTTTCATCAGCTCAGTTCTAGCTTTGCTCCCGTCTTTCCAAATATCTTTGCGCGAGAGAAGATCCTGAAGGGAAACTTCATTTTCGCTATAACTGGATTTCCGTGGAATGCTAGCATCAACCTTTCTGTCATTATCAATGTTCTGATTTTTCGAGTTCGAGTATCCTTTTCCTTGATTTTCTTTGAGCCGACGATTTTCATTTATTTGATCCCTCAACTGTCAACAAGACAAAATAACAAAATATAAACTTAGCTCGCCGATTAACTTCATAAGAATAGCAGAGATTCTAATTTCTTACTGAATGTAATTCTAGAAACATTGCTGATAGTATCATACTCTTTGTTATATTTACCTTTCCCTCTAAGTTTTCAATTTTGGCAATGGTCAAATCATGTTCCTCTTCAAGCTCTGCTAGTAAAACCTCCATCATTTTGCATTCTTTGACAGCCAACTGGAACCGTTCTTGAAGTTTCTTCTGATTCCACTCGAGACTCTCCATCTCAGTCTGCATTCGAGATAGTTTTCGTTCCAACTGCATAATATTAGGTAAGTCCAATGGGCAGACTTCAGTTAGTTAGAAATTATAGTTAGTTAGGATACTAACAGAAACTAGCAGAGAATCAATCCATCCTTCTGCACTTCGAAAGGTTAACCTAGTCTGTTATTGTTCCATTTTCTCTCAAATTTTTATCCGTGTCTACGTGTCAGTTTCAGTGTCTGTGTCAATTAGTCAATTAATTTGTTTCAGTATTGTGTCAGGTGTCTGTAACTACAATCGATCATATAACATTTCAGGACAGAATGAATTATAGAATAAAAACTAACCTGCCTCTCCCTTTCAATGGAACTCACAACTCTTGCAGGTAAGAAGAAAAGCCCAAACACCCATGAGATAAATCTCAATATTATGTTCACATTGAAGATTATTGCATTCCTAAACAACTCTGTCCAAGTGTTAACCACAATTAATCCAGTTCTGATAGGAAAAAAGCATACCAGCTTAATTATAGCGAAAACCCTTGTCACCAAGAGTATTACACTAGCCAATAGCTCACTAATCAGTTCCATTATTCACTAAATTGTGTAATCTTCCTCAATAATTACATGTTCAAAACTCAGTATTCTGCAATATCATCCAAAAAAAAATTGCCAAAAAAAATCATCAACATGCATAAACTTGAAATATGATCCATAATTGGAAATTGAAAAATATAAAGCCAAAACGAGTATAAAAGGAGGTAACCAAGAGGGGTTTGGAAGGTGGAGATACTTACAGAGTGTGGAAACAGAGAATTGCAGGAGGAAAGAGGTGTGTAAGAGAGAGACAAAGAAGAAGTATATCTGTGAAATGAAAAGAAACTTGTAGTGTTGAACATTTGAAGACAGTGCATGATGGATAGGTGGCAACAAAGTGTTTTCGAGCTGCCACGTAAAGAATTAAAGGATATATGTTAAGATGTTAAGCTAACATCAATCCACTCATGGATTTTACATTTAATGTTTCTATTTAATAAATATTTGTATAAGATCATAGTGTATAAATTGTAGCGTTGAACTTTTGTGGAGAATTTTACAAAAGAAATTGATATAAACAAATTTTATTTATAGGATTTAATTGATATATACTAAATTTTACATTATAAGCGAATCATAGTTCTCGGATGTTATGACAAATTTGATTTTTATTTTAAAAATTTAAATATAATAATGGGATGATAAGAATGAATTGAAAATATAAAATATTTTTTACATCGATACATATCAATTAATTCCTTATTTATAAGGTAAAAGTTTAACCAAGACAACCACCATTTGAGTGTTTAGGAGGGGGAGTTTTTTTTATCTCTTTTTAATACATATAAAATTGGAAATATTACTAAAAACAAATTGTTAGATCAAGATCTTATAGAGGGCCACAGTTTATTCTTATTCTTAATGGTGTTTGCGGATTCAGATAATCAAACCAATACTATTTATATTTTATCTGAATTTTTATTAATGATGGACAATTGATCGGTTTAAATTAATATCGGAACCAAAATTTAAATATGATGAAAACATCAGTTTTGTTATAAGGATCCGATTTTGACAAATAAAATTTCGATTTTCGACAGATTCTATTAAATCGGTTTAATGGATAAATCGAATGGATTTAATCGATTTAATATTTATTGGGCTAAATCTATAAAAAGAAACTCATTTATTAATTTTTTTTACAAACATTCATTTTTTATTCTTATTTTAAATCATCCAAATTTTAGAATAACAAAAAATAAAAACTACTTTTTATTATTGATTTTTTATTATTATTACGTGATAACATTGTTGGAACAAAATTGATCATGTCCCTTGAATTTTGATGATAATAAAATACTAATTTTGATGATAACAAAATACTTAAAGAATAATTTGGTATACTAATATATGTTCAAGTATGCAGGATCATAAATTTAAAATTCAACTCATAATTGACCCTAATGAAAACAGATAATGTAGATAAGCTAAAAGACTCAGATTGTGAAGGATCTGAATCTGATGATTCTGAACTTGGTATCTCAACTTATGAAGGATTAGAATCTGAATGTGGTATCTCAGTTTCTGAATGATCAATGGGTTAAAGGCTAAAGTTTATAACAAACTTTCTACCTCTATGGAACAAAATCTGATGGCACGGAATGACAAATTCTTGAAAGGGAATCGTATAGAGGAAATGGGTCTGAAGAAGTTTGAAGAAGTTGAGATTAGATCAGCAGGGATGGGTGTTGATGTAACCATCACTCATAAGACCATTCCCAAGCTTTTGAAAGTAACAAACACTAGAAGGTTCATTTTGAGCACACAAGAAAACAATCCTGAAGCTGAAGCCATTAAAAGATGTTTATCTGAGCACTCTGAAAATATGTATTCTCCAGACTTTGAAAAGGTCAAGAACATGAAGAAAAATCTCAAGATTCTATTCAAAA
Organism: Lathyrus aphaca; assembly: GCA_963966055.1. Lineage (NCBI taxonomy): Eukaryota > Viridiplantae > Streptophyta > Magnoliopsida > Fabales > Fabaceae > Lathyrus > Lathyrus aphaca. The sequence goes on from OZ014523.1 coordinate 504,520,227, forward strand.
AATTTATTGATTGTATGATCCTTAGAGAGGGCAACACTGATAAAATCTCATCGAATCACAAGCATTTCATTTTCTACTTGGTAAATGAAGATAAGATAAATCTTTTTGCCTACATCTTCCATAATCTCTACGAGGCTATCAAGGATAGTAGAAAGCACATTAAGAAGAATGTGTCATATGCTAGACTTCTTGTCTAAATTGTTTTATCAGGGTTGTCTGATTGATGCCCTTAAATTTGCTCCTGATAATGAGAACCGTGAGGAGATTCATGGGAATATTCTATCTTTTTCTATTCTAGCCAACATGAAGCTTATGAAGAAGAGTGAAGTGGTGGTATCTAAAGAACTTTTTAGAGTTAGATGCACAAACATTTATTATCTTAAGGATTATTCTGTCATTACCAAATAAGATGATCATGATTTAATCAAGATATACATTCAAATAGAAAGAGAATAAGGCGTGTTTGTGAGATATAAGGACTTACCAAATAAACCTGTTGATGTCTACAAATGTTCTAAGAAGAGAAAGCATGTTGCTTCAGATACTCGGAACAAAGTCCAGAAGTCTTCTAAAAAGAAGGTTGTATATGAGAAGGAGATTGAGAAAGAAGTTGAAGAGGTTATTTCATCCACTATCTTAATTCCCTTTAAGAAAAGAAGTGGAAGAACTCTTTAGAAGGAATCTTTTTCTTCTATATCATCTGGTGCACCTATAAAGAAGTTAAGGAAGATGTGTGTTCCTAATGAAATCAAAAAGGGGGAGGAAAAAGAGGATGATGGGGTGTCCTTGGTCAGAAGGAAGAAGGTTGCAAATGTTATTGCCTATAAGAGTTTTATAAAACCTATTTTCAAGGAAGCTCAATTGTTGGCCTCTACTCTGTTGGAACAAGCAGAAAAGCATCTTGCAGCTTCTGATGCTCTATTTGAAAAAGTTGTTGTTGAAAGATATATTTTGGAGGCTACTGAGGTTTAAGCTTATGAAGTCATAGATGGGTTAAAGTCTACCAAAAAGACTCCTAAACTTGAAACTTCTAGTGTTTCTGAAGAAGTTGTATCAAAATCCATTCATGAAGAGAATCAAGCTAATACAGATGCTATGGAGACTGATATGACTGGTAAAAATCTAAATTTTATCTTGAAAGATTGTTTTGATTAATCCACCTTAAATCATACATCACCAACAACCTCACCCAATTCATCACCCAACCCATCTCCAAAACACACTTCATCACTTTTTCAACAATCAAAACATGTGGTGAAGTCTTTTGAACCATCTCCCATCATTTAGGTTCTAGAAAAAGCTATGAATATTCCTGATTATGAAAAGACAGTTGGTAAATGAAATTCTGGTATGACAGAACCAGATGTCAGATACAATGTCAAGACATCTGGTCTGTTATAGAAAACATGGCAAGGTACAAACAACAACATTATTGTGTTCTGATATACCAGCTTCTAACAATTCTATAGGATGTTGAGACATCTGGTTTGACATTCAGTAAGAACACTGCATAATATACAAAACAGAAAAACATAAATAACACATTCAAATTGTTAACCCAATTTAATGCAACCATATCTACTCTGGGGGCTACCAAGCCAGGAAGGAAATCTAGTATGTAGTATCAATTCAAGGACCCACATAAAACCACTCAGTTTACAATCCTCTCACTTAATCACTACCAATGCAACTTCTACTTAGGAACTCCTAAATATGAGAAACATATCTCACTCCCATTCAATCACAACAATGATAACTAACTTAACAATTCAGAATCAGAAGACACACTTCCATGACAATATATTAACCTTGCTTCAAAGCTTTAGTCAAGTATACACAACCTCTTGCTTAACAACTTCAAGGATTACAAAGAACACAACCCTAAAGAATAAATCTTTTAGCATACGGCTGCTACAAGAAATCAACCCTAATGATACACTGTTTACATATTTGGTTGGTTACTAAACCTAGGTTATAAGGTTTCTTTTTATAACCTAATCCCAACTGGATTTTGGGCCTTCAAAAACGCAACATAGCAGCTGCTACAATCATGCAGAAAAATCTGCAACAAAAAGATCTTTAAAACAAACTAACTTCCTAAAATATCTCTATATTTATATGTCTTTATTTCTTCAATATTTGTCTCTCATTTAGATGAATCTTCAAGATCTTTAAATCAGTGCCACATGGATTGCTTTAATTTCTTAATATTTTGCTTCTGTTAAATTATAAAAGAATCTTCAATTCACTTGTATCAGTTCATGATGTCAAATGAATTGTTTAGGACATCTTCTTCGACATGTTATTCTAGATGTTGAAACACTTCAACTCAACATGTTTAGGCACACAATAGGACTTCTTAGCTTAACCTGTTCTTATTTAGCAAGATCTTATACATTTTATTGCTGCTATATTTGTTTTACAAAATTAATGTCAATCCTATAAATACATAACTAACAATCTCCCCCTTTGGCAAGTTTTGGCTAAAATAAATAATAATAAAAAAATACAAAACAAATTTCAGCAGCAAAACTGAAAAAGCAACAACAACCTTTTCTTCATCATGTCAGGACATGTTACTTGACATCTTCCTCAACAACCTTCCATCATTGGAAATAACAATGGACAAGGAGTAGAAAGTCCTCTTGAACTCTAAGCAAAAAGTCCTGAACTCTTGATTGAGCAGACTCACTACTATCCCTATCTATTCAGGTTCCCAGAAACATTCCTCGCATGCTGAGAAAACCTTTCCTTCAAGGAGTACAATGGTAGCATAAGAGAACAATAACCTCATTCCCTTATGTAACTAAAAAAATAAGTCACAATTATGTTCATAACTCATGACACAAGTCACAATGACTAAACTACAACCTCCATTTTGACATCCCAGCTACCACACCTGAAACACGTCTGACACAACCATTGGAATAACAACTCCAAACACGCCATCTGAGAATCTGAGCAACCCTTTTCTCCCCTTTTTTAGCCAAAAACTGATAAAGACAACCCTCACAACACCAAACCCATGCAGTACACACCCAGATACAAATAAACCCCATCAGAAAAGAGAAAAATAAGGAGAACACACACATGTTGAAAGAGGAGAAGTAATTTCTATAAATAACAAGAGCTAACCTTGAAAGTAACGGTTGCGCCTTGAAAGTAGATGTGTTCTTGGTCAAGGCCCGTTATTTTAGGCGCAAAAGCTTCTACACCAAATAAAGTGAACCAGCCAAAACAAACTTTGAATATCTGTCTTTAATAAGCACACATTTCACACCCTACTGACAGCATCGTCCATAAACAATCCTAGATAGGCTCAACACACACATGTTCTGAAACATGTTCTAACATTCTACCATATGATGTATGCTAGCAACACTACATGCATGGTTCACAACCCCTTCAGGATCCAAATAATTATGCAGATAACAACTTTATCCCATATAAATTCATGTTACCCTTTGGACACACAAGACAACCCTCATTTGGATCACACAGGAAGCACATATAACAACTAAGTAAAATATATCAGTCTGAGAAAACAATTTTCCATACTTAGTAGAACATGTTACAACATGATGTGTGACATCACAAAACCTTATCAGAGACAACCATTATGAATATAAACAATCAGAGTACACTTGATATTATTTCTTTTTCACTCATTTTAACCATAATATGTATTGTTTAGAACACCAAAAAAATACTCCCCCTTAACTCCACAAGTCCAATTGCACAAAAATTTAACACTCTCCCTTTATCAAGAATGACATGTGCTTCTTTGTACTTTAATGAATGGAAAACATAAGACGCATCTTCATGTCTTCAAGAGCTCACTCTTTGTTCAACACACAATTGAACTCAATCACTCCTTGTACCAAAAGACACATGATCTCCTCTTGATTGTTCTCATCACATGCTCCAAAAGCAGATCAACTTCTTACTAGAAGGACTTGACACTAGGCCTGCATTACTATAACACCCCAAAATTTGCCCTCTCGTTTTTCATGGAATTCAGCATACATTTACATTGCATTCAAAAAATAATAATTAAAAAATATAATAAATAATAAAAAGAGAAGAAAAGAGCATTTGGCATCAAGCATAGGGCATGTGGTCAGATGTATTTGGACGGTATCGACAATCATCAAGTTTCAAAGTCAAAATTAGCTCAGAATAGACGGCGCTGATGCATTTTTGGGCTTTCCCACCAAAAGGAGCGAAATTCAAAAGTTGCCTGCATTAACCGGTTAACACAATACGTTAACCGGTTAACAGCTGCGAATTTTGAATTTTTAGCAAGTTCAACATGCTGTGTTTTTGGCTCCATTTTCCATTTTTCAGATTTATTTCATTTCAATTAATTGGGAATTATGAAGAAGGATCTAGAATGATTACCAAGCCTAATACCAAAGCTAGTTCCTAATCACCTTTCTAAGCTAACTCCAAACCACAGTTTTGGGCCCCAAACCTAAAGGATAATTATGTTAATTCTCTCCAAACTAACACACACACACACACTCTCATATTTCTCATTTTCACTTCTGAATTTTCATAGCTCTCTCACAATTTTCTCTCATTCTCTGAAAACCCTTACACTCAAAGTTCCATTTCCTTGAAGATCTTCAAATTTTGCATTGAAGTTTTTTTTTATCTTGGAACCAAACCTTCATCCATTATCATCTACACGTCCATTTCTAGTTCTTGGCTACTGGTTCAGATCTGAATTTGTGCTTGGAAGTGCTTTTGGATCAAGGTTTTGCATTAACTTCATCAACTTGCATTTATTTTTCATTGTGTGTGAAGAAGAGCATTGGATTCTTGAAGTTCTCCACTAGGTTCATCAATTTCAGCTTGATCAACACTCACCAAAGAAAATCTCAGCTTTGTAGGTTGGTTAATTTCATATTTGCTTCTGTTTTTAGCTTATTTGCATGTTCATGATGTAGATCTATAATGCGATTATGTTGATTGATCGATTTTTGAACTGATTGGTGTATTGATGTTTGTAGATTCAATGTATGCTTTATTTGTATTGAATTTGGTATAATTTTCGTGCATATTTGATTGCTGAAAATTCTGGAGATTATGGAATAAGTTGCTGCTGGAAGTGCTTTTTTTGTAGGTTTTTGCTGTTGTATGTTCAGTGTTAACCGATTAACTCTCTAGGTTAACCAGTTAACATGTGTTAATTTTGCCAAATTATGCAGGTTCTGGGTTGGTTAACCATTTGGGCTAACCGGTTAACACTGAAGTAGGTTGATTTTTTTGAGCTTTTGCAGAGTTGTTTACATGTCACACCTTTCTTGATCATCTTGGATCATTATGTTATCATTTTAAATGATTGTTTAGAGTTGTTTGCATGTTGGTTGATGTATGTTTGCACGTCTTCGACGCGTGAACTTGTGCATTTCCGATACTTTCCACGATTTTTGTTTTGCATCTTTGAAGCTTTAAACACAAAGATTATATGATTGCATGAACTTGTTGGCATGATAATACTTGATCACTCTGTTGGTATTTGAGGTATATGTATTGTTCTTAGCTAACCTTTGTTTTGTAGGGGCTTTGGTAATTTTAAGAGGTGGGGATGTTGCTTCCACATCTCAAATTCTTCCTTTTTCTTTTAAATCTTCTTACTTGTGTTTGTGATGTGCTTATGTCGTCTTTGCTTAAATATTTTTCATCCCCTATAGGATCAACTTTTCTTCTCTTAAGAAATAATTTGAATCCTTTGCTCCTTTCTTCTTTTTCTTTTTCTTTCTTTCGTCTTCATTATGATTGAACTCAAACCACAATAACTTAGGAATCCCATGCCTGATAACACTTAGGATCATTAGTCCCCCTTAGACTTTTACCTTTGGTTCTCTTTGCTTTCTCTTTTCTCATCTCAAAACAAAACTTCAAGCCACCTAATAAATGACAAGTCTTCTCATGTTCCAAGAGACTTTTCCATGGGGTACTGATACTCATCCCATTTCAGGGTGAGGTGTAGAATATCTATCATGATGAATAAGTCTTAGCATGTGACTACTTCACCAATAAAAGCTAAAAAACACTTCTTAATCCAAAAACCACAAAAACATTTAATAAAGTTCAATAGGTTAGTGTGCTTGAGCCTTCATCTATGGGACTAGATTTGGGGATTTCCCTCATAGCTAAGTGTGTTTCTTATCCATTCTATTTCGGGATGATGTAAGAAGTACACATCCCATTGAGTAATACTTAGGTACACTCACCTATGCAAACGTTAAAGAAAAAACTCCTAAAAAAATGTTGAACAGACAATAATCGCCTTTCCTTCGGGAATTATTTTCTAATCTCATTCACTCTCAACGTAAGAACTTACTCCTACTTGTCTTTTTGCAAGACGGTAACGCACCCATTCCAAATGAGTCTGCAACACCTGAGCATTGACATAAGCAGTTCAAGCTTTAGAAAACACAAACAACTTTCCTCCCTAGTTAGGGGAACTATATCGTCTCTGATCCTCATTTTTCAATGAGGTACGTAGATATTGGGGTAGGGCCCATTCAAGCACTCTTTTATTTTCCCTACATTTCCCCATTTCTTTTCATTTCTTTTTTCCAGTTCCAGTTCCTTTTCTTTTGCAGCAGCTTCTTTCTTACCCCTTTGAAACGGTTTCTTTGTAAACGTGGATCCATTCGGGTGCGACAGACGATATAGGGTGCTAATACCTTCCCAGTTCATAACGGACTCCTGAACCCAGTCTCATTGGTTTGCAAGGCCTTTTCCCTTTCGTTTCTTTCCTTCAATTTGTGCAACATTACCTTTCTCGTTCCCTTAGGATAAAAATGCCTGGCTGGCGACTCTATCCTTGTCCGCGCCACTTTCGTGTTTGTACCAGGATGGAAATCCAGGGAGCGACAACTGGAGACTCTGATGGGGACCGAACTCAGAATCTCTGGTTTCCCCTTTGAGAGTCACTCCTAGCGCTTATTTTTTTCTATTTCATTAGGTGTTTGTATGTTTGTTGTTGTGCGTTTAGTTTACTGCTTTTATTTACAATTTTACTTTACAACTTTATTTATCGCTTTCAGTATTTTATTTTCATGCATCATATTATACTGGACTGTCTGGACTGTGCTGGTTTTCTTTGGCGGGATGGGGTTTACTGAGTGAGGATCCCAATACCAAGGCTCGAGTGCACCCTAGGGCTTAGCATGGACAACCATTATACTTCCATGGTATTTCACCATGATTAGTGGCGATGTGTTCCACACCCAGATTGCGATCGTCTTGGAAATATTCTATTTGGGGATTTTCTCCACTTTAGGGTACGACCTTGATAGTTATGTGTATCTGGGGACTGATCATTAAGGACCTTTGTGGAAACAACCATTTCTAGTGGTGACAGTGGCAGACCACATTCTGTGGCAAACCCATTCGCACCCGAGGGCCCACTGGGAACTCACATAGGTTGGCCTGGTTCTCTCATAAGAACTTAGTTAAAGCATTTGGTCGTATGATGATAGTATTGTATCCCAATGGCTGAATGTACTATTATTTCTCGATTTCAGCGCTTAAAGTCGGGGACTTATGGGGATGCTTGTTTTTCCCAGACTCAGCTGAGACCTCCCTGAGTAGTATATAATGCTAAATCGATTCCCTGATTTGGTCATGAGCCATATCTTGGAGATGGTTGACGTATTATTGATATTCGTCTTTGAGAGTCTATGATGGTGACCTGGAGCACACCAGTGAGATTCGGAGGGGTTTACAGGTTTTGTAGGAGCCCTTGACTTCAACATACCTTTACTATCAGTGTGGTCCTATATTTTGATCTAGTTGTTATGGTGTTGCACCCCAAAATTTGCCATCACAATACAAGACTTTGTGTTCTATGAAGGTTCACAAGGTTCACAAGCTTCCCAACACTTACAAGACCTTTCATGAGGTTCATGAAGTCTACAAGTTACTTTATGAAGGTTCACAAGGTTCACAAGTTCCACAATGCTTTCAAAACCTTTCATGAGGTTCATGGAGTCTACAAGTCACTTCTTGAAGGTTCACAAGGTTCACAAGCTTCTCAACATTTACAAGACCTTTCATGAGGTTCATGAAGTCTCCAAGTCACTTCTTGAAGGTTCACAAGATTCACAATGTTTACATAACCTTTCATGAGGTTCATGAAGTCTACAAGTCACTTCATGAAGGTTCACAAGGTTCACAAGGTTCACCATACCTCCTATGAGGTTCACAAGACATTTTATGATGGTTCACAAGGTTCACAAGGTTCACAATTGGCCATAAGAGTTGACAATTCCCTCAGACAATGCACCTCCTAAGCAGTGCATCCAAAACTAGGGTTTTGACTTTAATCAGGCTAAATGGATTTCCAAGACTTCAAGTGAGCTTCATAACATCTTATATGTGTTTAAAAACCCCCATGACAAGTTTCAAGACTTTTCTCAGAAGTTTGCTCAGTCAGATGATCAGATAAGTCAAAATCAAGCAATGCAGTTAAAAAGTCAAACTAAGGTCAACTGTGGTCAAACCAAAGTCAAACTTCATGATTTTTTGCCAACATCAAGTATATGAAGTAAAATTCATCATTTGATCAAGGGTTGATCATGATTCATCAAGGAGATTTCAGATCATCAAGAATCAGGAGTTTCTAAATTAGGGTTTTCTCAGTAAAAGTCAACTGAACTTTGACCAGCCATAACTTTCACATACTTCATCACCAAGTCTCCATCCAAAGCTCATTTTGAAGGAAATTGAATTCTTTACAACTTTGTGTCTCACAAGCCAAGCCCAAAAATGCTTCATTTGGAAGGTATGAGCTAAGACATTATAGGTCCTTTTGAAAGTCAACAAAAAGTCAACAACTTCAAAAGGGCATAACTTGATATTGGTAAATGATATGGACATGAAACCAATGGGGTTGTTTATAGGACTCTTCAAGCTTTCCAAAATGTCCAAGAACACCCTCATAGCATTAAAATTGAAGGATATGAGCCCTTGCAAAGTTGGGAAATTTTGTGATGGTTTATGATGAAAATGGAGGTCTAAAACCAATTCTTTCCAAATGGGCTTGTCAAATTATGATCCAATCCATACACTATCATCATGCATGACCCAAATGATTAAAAATCAGAATTTTTATTATTTTATTTTTATTTATTTTGATTTAATTCATAAAAAATCATTTTAAATAGAAATAAAATATGGAAATGTGATATTTGATGGAGATTTGGTTTCTAGAATGTCTTCAATGCTGATTGGAGTTGAAAAGGAATGAGATCATGAGATTTGTACAAAGATAGCAAGCCTTAATATATGAATATTTGGATTTTAAAGCATGATCATTGTGAATCTTTTTGAATCAAATCTTGAACACAACCAATCATTTTTTTAACCTAAATTCAATCACTTATATATACTAAACACAACCCTATTGCCCAGCCACGAATCCTCTGCCTCAAAATCCAGTTTCAAAACCTCAAAAGCTCATCCAAAACTCACATTCGGTTTTTGAATTCCAGGGCCCTAGAAGGTAAAACAAGAACATGGAGAGCTTCCTTGGACTTCTCTGATCATAAACCATCACTCATATGCATCAATATCATGCATATATGAACAACCCGAATCCCTCTTGTTCTTGAAAATATTTTTTTCGAATTCATTAATTTATTGTGTTTCAATGAAATTTGTTTGGCTAATCTTGTTTATCATGTGATGTAGAATGTTTCTGGGCAAGAAAATCAAAGAAACCATGGCTGAATCGTGATTCACCATGTTTAGGGTTTGCGACTTCAATTAGGGTTTTGTTATCCAGCCAATATAAATGGATTACAAGGACATAGAATGATTGGAAATCTTGTTAGGAACTTAATGACATAACCAATTTCATAAAATCTTGTTGTTTTGTCCATGTTTGTATTTCGTAGGTTTTGCTGGGATTTGTGTTTCGCAGGAAAACTTGTATCTAAATTCGCAGGAAAATTCAAAGGTTATGAGGAAGAAGATGAAGCCAGTTCGTGCCTGTTCTGGAAATTCAAATTTCGTTTTAAAATATTATGTATTAATCCTGTTCATATTTCACAAACGCGTGTTTGTCCCAGTGGAAAGTTAGGCAGGTGTATTGTGAAAAGGCCAGGGTTCGAATCCTGCCTTGTACCATTATTTTTCTATTTTTTCAGGTTACAAAGGAAACTTAATATATTATGTTAGGTTGCCATTCAAATATCAGATGGGCTCTTCCAGCCAGGTGGTGATGCGTGCGCTTGTGTGTGTAAAGGTCCTGGGTTCAACACCACCCCAGGCCTTTTGTTTCTTTTATTTTTCCTGGATTTTTGTGACAAAGGATAAAACCAATAGGACTCATTTCCTTGTTGCCTGCGTGCTGATGGCCAAGTGGTATGCTTTGTTGATGGTAAACCTGGTGACCTGGGTTCAAATCCCAGCCAGGTATGTTTTGCTTTTTATTTTTTTTATTTGTTTCTTCTTATTTTTTGATTTATATTTTATTAATAAACATATATGTAATTAAATTATAAATATTTATATATTATATTATAAACCCTAAAAATATTTTCTAAATGAATTTTAATTTTGTAAAACCTTAATTTATTTTTCTAAATACTTAATTGTTATTTTCTAAATTCTAATATAATTGTCTTTTGTGAATATAATTATAACCTATTTTTTTTAATATGTAAATATATTTTATATATTATGTTTATAACCTAAATTATTTTCTCTTAATATGTGTTTAGAAACAATTGAACCTATAATAATTAAACTTTGTAATTATAATATGTTTAAAAATAATTTAATAATTTGTAAATTAAAATGTTATAATAATTTAATTGTCCATATTTCCTCTTATTTTAAATAATTGTCTATATTAAAAATTTAACTTTTGTTTATTATTTTAATTATATTCTTATAATATCTTAATTATTCTCGTTGTTACTAATCCATTTATTTATTTTTATTATGTTTATTATTCTTATTTTACTAACCTTATTATTATTACTAACCCCTATTATACTTATTATTACTTATTTTTGCTTATTATTTATATTTATTTATTTGCTATTTATTTTAATTGCTTATTATTATTATGTAATTGCTTCTTGGTGTAAATTTTGTAAATATGTAATTTATTTAATTTTTATGCTATGGTTAGTAATTTAGGGAGTGTGAATATGTATTCTATTTAAAATCAAATTTAGATCATTTAAAATTATAAGATAAATATAAATTAAACACTCACACACGTAAGTCGATTTTTAATCGCCATCTCACATTTCTAAGGCTATCCCTCAATGTTGCCTAATCATAAGGTCAAGTGGGGTGTATAAAGCAAGTCCCTTAAAAGAAAAATCATCAAGTCCCTAATGGTTGCCTTTAAAGATCAAGTCCCTTTCGAATAATGATGATAGTCCCTCCTAAATGCTTAATACACCTCACAGTTGCCTTCATAAACAGATGTCCCTCTCATGTCCCTCACATCCAAGGTAATGACTACCTACTCCTTAATAGTAGGGATAGTCTTACCAATTAAAGGATAAAGAACAAGAAAGACTTAAAACTTTAGGGTAGGTACCTCCTAGTTGCTTGCTCACTCCATTTTTCAAACACTTTACAAATTTCAAATAATTTTCAAAAAAACAAGTTTTTACGCATCCATACATGGATCATTATTAACTCTTATGAAAATTTTCTATTCACACACTACACTTTCAAAAACAATTCAAAAGTGAGCTAAGTAACTAAGAGCCCATGGATAACCATGGATGTAAAGGGTGCTAACACCTTCCCTTTACATAACCTACCCCCCGGACCCAAAAATATCTCTTAAGGTCTTTCCTGTTCTTTTATACCCTTTCCTTTTGGATAAAATAAAAGTCGGTGGCGACTCTTGCTATCCGCAACATAACTAAAGTCAGTTCTCCCACCGTGTTACTGAACTGGCGACTCTGCTGGGGACTTAAATTTAAGAGGGGTACCCTTAGGAATTAGATCACTTTAAATTGTTTGCCTTGTTTGCTTTATATTATCTTGTTGGGCTCTTATGTGTGAAAGATCCTAACCCGGATCTAGTGTACCTTAGGTAAATGGCAATAGACCAAGGAAACTGTACGACGTATATCAATATGGTTGATCTGGTGGCCATAGTTAGTGCGACTTCTTGGTTGGTGCTTATGTTCCTTAAGTCAAGTTGAGGATAATATGAGGCTGCCATATGTTGTCAATGCACTAACTAACTTTTAGAACCCTAGTTAACTCATCTTGGCCTTTAGAAAGTAGTGAGGTAACCGGCTTTGGTGCAGACTGAAGTTGGTTGACACTCGATACTACACTCATTGAGATCTTAAACTTGGAGGGTTTTGGTTGGCAAGTAAGTTGCCTTCTGATCAACCACCCTTGTGAAGGATCAATGATATTGAGATCCCTTAGAACCTGGTTACTTTATAGGACAGGATGAACCATCTAACTTCAGGGGAGGGTACTTACCTTTGAACCTCATGCAAGCCTTTAAACCTAGGGCTATTGTGTGATTTGCTTGTGTGTGCCACATGTTTGTGATTGGACATAACATCATGACATCATCATGCATCATAAGCATATCATTTTCCCTAACCATTTCAAGGACCAAAGGATTTATCTTTGTTCTTTGTTGCAGGTCATGGCCTTAGCTCGTAGAAACACCATCAGGATCAACTTTGTAGGGATACCTCCCAAGCTTAAAGAGTTGGTTTCTCAAGTGTCTGATCACTCCCAGTTCATCAAGAGACATGGTCACCTATTGGATCTAGTCACTTCAGGGTTCAATGAAGACATGATGAGTGTTCTATTTCAGTTTTTTGACCCTAAGCACCATTGCTTTACATTCCCTGACTATCAGCTGGTTCCAACCATGGAGGAGTTCTCTAAACTTCTAGGTATACCTGTTCTTAATCAAAGACCCTTCACAGGCTTGGAGAAGGAGCTTAAACCTGAAGTTATTGCTGCAGCTCTACATCTGAAGAAGTCTGATATTGTTCTAGAAACGAGAAGTGGTGTCAAGGGTGTTCTAGCCAAGGTATTGATAGAGAAGGCTCAAATGTTCTTGAAGGCCATGAGTCATGATGCTTTTGAGGAAATCTTAGCCTTGCTGATATACGGCTTAGTATTGTTCCCCAATCCAGATCAGTTCATAGATGTTCATGCCATCAACATTTTCCTGAGTCACAATCCAGTGCCTACATTGCTTGGAGACATCCTGCATTCTCTTCACACCCGTACTACAAGGGCAAGAGGAACTTTGATGTGCTGCATACCTTTGCTTTCTAGGTGGTTTATTTCTCACCTTCCTCGCTCAGTGATGAAGAATGAGCAAGGGTTCAGATGGTCCAAGAGGATTATGTCACTTTCTCACTCAGATATTCATTGGTGCTCCAGATCCATGGAGAATGTCACTATCATTGACCGTTGTGGGGAGTTTCCTAATGTGCCACTTCTAGGCATAAGAGGAGGCATCACCTACAACCCCTGTTTAGCTTTACGACAGTTTGGTTACGCTCGGAGCGATGGTCCTCATGACATGTTGATTCAGGGCATTGTGTTTGACTACGACAACGATCTTCAAGGTTACCGTCAGAGATTCATACGAGCCTGGGGAAAAGTAAACAGGGTTGACGGCAAGAAACTGGAACCTAAGTACACTATTCCTATGGAGGCTTATCTCAGATGGGTGTGATCTCGTGCTCAGACTCTTATGATGCCATATCCTGCTATCCTACCAGTTACCATGGAACCTGTTGCTGAAGGAGATACTTCTTATACTATCCTTCACCCAGACATGCCTACTGACATGGAAGACTTACAGAGATCCTGGATCCAGTTGAAGGAGCAAAGGGATACTTTCGAGGCTCATTACAAAGCAAGCCAAGAAAGAATCCTGGAACTAACAAAGCAACTTCATGAGGAACGGAATCTCAAATCATACCTCAACACAAAGAGGAAACGTCCATGGGAGACTTAAAAACCCCATCTCTTGTAAGCCCAAGAGGCAAAACAAGTTTATTACAAATAAAAGTTTACTTTCTTGTTTGTTTAAGCAAATTTAAATCCTGCGGTCCTTGAAAACGTTGCATATGCATTCACATATCATTTCATTGCATCACAGGTTTATAATTGTGCACAGGTTTCTCATCTTCTCGCTGTTTATTTCAGCAATGGCTCTTGAACAAACAGTTAAGGATCTCCAGGCACAAAATGCCCAGTTCCAAGAGCTGATCCTGAACTTATCCAAGGGGCAGGATGAATTGAAGACACTGCTGGCTAAGAAGAAGAGTCCTGAGGACGACAAGGATGGTCAATTGGAACAACTACAAGCTGAGATGACAGGAATGAGGACCCAGATGAATGACCAGGTGGTTCTTATTCAAAATTTAGCTCAGGGGCAAGAAGAGTTAAGAGCCTTTGTCCATAAACTTCAAAGTGATGGAATCAGGGATCTAATTGTTAGTCGACCTCCATTAAAACAAGCTGATTTGGTTGAAAGGAAGATGAGGATAAAAGAAGGTAAGAAACAGGTTGCCATTGATTGTTCTTCAGTTGAAGAAGAAAGACCTGATAAGGTTAATCCACCTCAACACAAGAAATATAGAAGGCAGTTTATCAAGTTCATCACTCTAATGTCACAAGTTCTGCAATGCTTGTTGGAGATGAAGCTAATTTCCTTGGAAAATCCTCCTCAAAATCCTAAAACTTCCTCTCCTCGCTATAATCCCAGGGCAAGGTGTGAGTACCACTCCAACAGTCCTGGACATGATACTAATAGCTGTTGGGCATTGAAGAAAAAGATTCAAGACCTGATTGACGAAGGAATCCTAGAGGTTACTCCAGAGGGTCAAGTTGAGTTCTACTATCATCCATCAAACATCGAAGCTGCAAGACAAGTTGCCCAGTATAACAAGAAAGGAAGCCTACCTATTCCTGTTGAGATATGGGGCACCTTGGGGCATCCAAGTGGAAAATTTGATTTCATGGTGAAGTATACTGCTCCTCAAAGTTCACAGATTGCAATTGAGGACATTCAGCCAACTGGATGGGATAACATTTGAATTTTCATTTGTAATTTCTTTTATTTGTTTGAACACTTACTATTATGTTAAACTTTTGTTTTCATTAATGCATTGCATATGTTTGTCTTGAATTAATCCATTCGTTCCACTATATTTTGAATTATACTTCTTATTTCTATCTTGTGATATTTAACTCCTGATAAAGCTATAAGCCTATAGAGGGAGGATGACGAAAACAATACCATAATCTTATGCAGTATGCTTTTGAACAGACTATGCTGACGATGTACAGGCATTGTTTCAATTCCTAAACAGTGGAGATATAAGGAAGTTAATCCCTAGTCAACCCTTTTGAGCCTATGAAGTAGGAGTTTTTATTCTCACAAATTAAAACCCTTATTCATAACCTGGGGCAGGGTAGTTACTCAGTTAACTCAAAATATGCCAGTTATCTGTGTTGTACACAACTAATGATGGTTCTCCATAATCATGAAACCTGACAGTCAATGTCCAGCAAAAGAAAAGCTTACCAAGTCAAAACCTATGAAGGAGACTTAGTAAAACGTTAAGACATCCCGCTGACTGTAACCTTGAAATAAGCAGTTCAGGCAAAAAGAAGGGATAACAAAGCCAAAAAAAAAGAGGTCACTATGAATCCTCAACAAAGAAAGATGACTGAATGTTCAAATAAATTTTGGGTTTCTGAACCATCACAAATGTCAGTGTTATAATTCTAAACTCATTTAAGCATCAATGCATAAGTTAACTGAGTGTAGGACTGAAGAACATCATGGAGAATGGGTTGGGTACAAATAAATTTGAGCCTTTATCTTTTGTTTCTTAAACCATGAATCAGGCCACGTTATAACCCTTTAAAAGTCCTAACTGAAGCATGGTTAGTTCGAAAGCGTACTGTTACAAAAAGGTATCCTGACTCCTTTAGGGCTTATTATAAAACTTGAGTTAATATCACAGTTTTCACAAAAAATGTTGTTCTAAAATAACTCTTTTTCAAAATTTCAAGACAGACATAAGCATTGCATTTTTGAACATATCTGTTTACATATACTTGAGTGTTTGATAAATAGAGAAACTTACAGGATGAATGTTCAAAGTCCTTCCGATAAACAAAGTTGCTTCCTGGATCAAAGTCCATGTATACAAAGGGGCATAGTCATTATCTCCCAATCAAGGGGGCAGGCCATGATGCTTCCTAACTCATTTGGGGCAATCAGGACAAGATTCAACTATGTTTAAGCAACCAGAGGCAGATCTCCTCATCTATCTGAAGTGCCAAGGGTAACATTACAAAGTTCATAATGCCAAGGGCATAGTCACTGTTTCCCAGTCAAGAGGCATACCAAGTTACTGTTCAATTCAGTTGGGGCAATTAGGTCCAGACTCAGCTGTGCTTAATAGCCAGGGGCATTTCTCCTCATACAGTTGAATTACCAAAGGTGACATTACAGAGTTCACAATGCCAGGGGCATATGCTTATGGGGTATTCTACTTGTTTCTCTTGAGGTAGCTCATTACAGATACTTCCATTATGGGATAATTCATCCTCAACCAAGGGGCAATGCTTTCTCTTCAAATTTAATACCTGGAACATATATGGTCCATTACAGTTTGAAGACACATTCCTCTCATTGTATTACCTTGATATTGGATTCTCAGCTGAAACCATGATGGAAATTAGTTGTCTACGCCAGTAGTATCAGATGGTGTCAATATCATATATTCAGATCCAGCTATGAGGATTTCTGGGAAGGTACTCAGGAAAGTTAAAGAATTTCAGGAGCTATAGATCCAATTGGCTGTACACTCTCCAAGTTGAAACAATTCTACTTTCAAATTCAGCTTTACTTTTCCCTCTGAGTCCAGATTTACTTTTACTCTAGCAAAAGCGTCCATTGGTTGTGTTTGAATGTATTATGCTTTTGAATATGATTGATGTTTACCAGAAATGCATGAAAATGCAGTAATAGTATTTACTAAGTGTCGCTCCCGACAAATGAAATTGGATCATATGAAAGTACAGACGCGAACGGTCGGCGAGAGGGACAATGAGAACACACAGCCGTGAACTCACTGGAGAATGAATAGAGTCGCCAGCTAGGCATTTTTATCCCGGAGGAAAGGCAATGCTGCATAGGCCTAAAAAAGGATGGATAAGACGGTTTGCGAACCAGAGAGACTGAGAAAGGGGGTTGGTTACAACCTGGGAAGGTATTAGCACCCAGATTGTCCGCCGTACTCGACGGGATCCACGCTTAAAAGATTTGTGTTTTAAAGGGGTAGTGTCAGTGCAATTTGTGTATAAGATAGCTGGAAAAGGCTGTACAGGTGTCGGTGTAAGGAGTGCAAAGTGTGTAAATGATGTGTCAGTGTAGGAATGAGAATGAAATGCTCAAGATCATGAGGCTAAAGAATGAGGCTAGAAAGAGGGGGAATATACAGAGACTTTTGTTCGATAACTGTTAAGTTATGCCTACGTATCCTCTCGTGCAATGAGGAAGTCAGAACACCGTAGTTCGACCCAAAGAGACCGAAAGATGAATTGACTTGTGAACTGCTTATTTGTCTATGCTCAAGTGTATGACCTGTCTGGCTCAGGTGCAAACTGTCTTGCATTAGACGGAAGAAGCAAGTTCTCGTTTGTGAGTGAAGATGATGAGAAAAGAATCCCGAAGGAGACGATTATTGTTTGTTTTTGAGTGTTTTCAGTCTTTTACTGCTTTTTGGATTTTTGTCATAAGTTGATGAGCTTAAGTCTAAACCAATGGATTTAGTAAACTCATCACATCTTCCCTCTGATCAGGGGTAATGAGAATACCTTAAGTGTGAAGTCAGATTCTCACACTTAATCACCTATGGTGTAGGATTAAGATCATTAACCTACTTGTGATTATTTAGATGTTTTTGGTGTTTTTGTTTAGTGTTGAGTAATGAGGTTAAGCCATAATCAGGGATTAAACAGATTCATTACACTATCCCAATAGAAGGATAATAGATGAGAATGTTTAAGCTGAGGAATGCTCCTCAACTTAATCCATGATTAGGGATTAAACTCATGACAAAACAAGCCTTTGATTAGGTGGATTTTAGTTAATGATATGATGATGAAGTGTTTTTTAGGGTTTGTAAGACAACTTGAGGGGGACTTGTCCATTAACACTAGGGTTAGTCCTTCTTAACCATTTAAGGAAGAATTAGAACCCTAATGCAAGGCCCAAGTTACAAGTGTAATGTCTTGTTACTTATTAAGTGAATTGATTAAGAGATTTAAACACATTAAGGGTTTAACACTTAGGATTAAAGTTATACACTCCATCCTAAGAGAAGGATGCAGGCATAAGCTTAATCACAAAGCCTTAAAGCCTTTAGGGTTTAGTCCCTGATTATGAGGTGAGAAGAGAAGACTCAAAGAGACACAAAGGTAAAACTAAAAGGGGAGACTAATCAAAACCCTAATTCATTGTCATGCTTGGTTGTTCCTAAGGTTTGTGAGGTTTTCAAGAACAATCTTCAATGGAACCACCAGGAAGCAGATGAACAGGATCAAGAGAAGCAAAGTGACTTGCTTCATTCAAGAAGTCAAGTCACTTGAAGAAAGAAAGTAGGAGAAACAAGAATGAGCAAGCTCAATCTCAAACACATATACAAATGCAGCAATGGATGCAAGAGAGGTGAGAAGAAAAGTTATGAGAAGTGAAGGCAAATTCACTTCTCCAGTTTACTTACCACCTGAAATGTTAGAAAGAAATGCAATGCAAATGCCAAAAATGGGATGAAATGGTATGATGCTAAACAAAACCAGAAGCATGTTGATGATGATAATGATGCTATGATATGCTACAAACATGAGGCAAGGCATGGAGATGTTCATACAAGATCATGGATGCAAATGATGCAAGCTTAGAAGCATGGATACACATGAAAAGTTAGGAAGCATACAAAATGGCAAATGCAAGATGCAATGATCAAAGATGCTTTCTATATGTCTTATGATGTCAAATGAATCAAATGGAGGCATGGAATGGCATGGCAAGTCATGTTGTGCAAGAAAATGCAAGAAGGATGCAAAAGAAAGCCCAAATTAGGGTTTATGGATCAAACAACAAACAAAAACCAAAAACAGAAGCAAACCCTAAGATAAAAAATGGAAAATGCCACTCAAAGAAACCCTAAACTTATACTAAACCAAGGTCCAAAGGGGAGGTCTCAACTCTTAACCAATCTCAAGTTATGATTTTTCTAAGTTATTAGGGTTTTTAGGGTTCCTAAACAAAAGAAATGTCAAACAAATTGAAAATGAAGAATCAAATCATGGCCATTTAATCCTAGAAACTACATGCTAAACACAAAACAATGCAAGAAGAAACAATGTCCAACTCTTCTTAGATAGGCAGAAATGAATTTTTGAATTTTGGATCAAATTAATGCACAAAAAATGATTTAATTCAATGAAAAATTCTTAAAGTGCATCAAGATCAAAAAAGAAATTTGGTTTGAAGGTTGGACAATGTTTCTAAATGTCTTAGAACATTTCATGAATTTTTTGGTGATTTTTAAATACCTAAAGGTATTTTTAATAAATTAATTTCCATTAATCTATTAAAAATAATCCTTTAAATATTTAAAAATACTTTTTTAATGATAAAAAATAAAATGAAAATATTTTTGGGTCTTAAAAATTAATAAAACTTTTAAGAAAAAGTTTCATAATTTTTAAGACATTTTTGCTATTTTTAATAAATTATGCAAATAAAATGAAAAGAAAATGAATTAAAATTAAATAAAAGGGGAAGTAATCAGAATGGAGGGATGGGATTCACTCTGGATTCAAAGGGGTTGACCGCGCGCGTTTTTGGAAGGCCAGGATTGCTTCTGATCAGATTAATTTAATTATGGATTAATTAAAATAAACACGTGGATTAGGGCATAATGGCTTGATCTGAACCATTCACACGCGCGGGAGGTCAATGGAGTCAACGCATCCAATGGTCCACATTCAAATGGCAATTAATTACACAATTAGGGCTTAAACACTTTCAGGCTGCCGGAGAAGACTTCCGGTCGTCTTCTCCGGCCAGCATCTCCCCTGAAAATCCCCAAAATCCCAAAAACCTAACTAAAATGAAATCCAAGAATTGGGAAATGATCCTTACACACTCACGAACCAAAACCCTCACTCAAAACAAATTTATATTTCCTAACTAAGCTGAATCGAAGCAAACAAATTTTAGGGCACGCAAGTTTCAGAGATCAATTAAATGTTCATTTCATCACCATTTCAAAAACCAAAAGCACCAGGATACTCAGTGAAGCATAGAGAACAAGTTTATAACATGAAAAACGATTTCTGGAAAAATAATTTTCAAGCTACCTGAGATTCGAAGCTTTCACTCTGATGACTTTCTGGCCACTTCCTTCCGTGCAACCCACTCCTTAAGACCTCTTGATGTTGTTTGAATGCTTTGAAACAATTTATGCTGGCTGGTTGATGAGTTTAGACTGCTTCTGCTTCAACTCAGTTGGAAATGGCTATGGTGAAATGGGCAGCTTCAGGCCTGGGTGAGTGGTTCCATGTGGTCAGAACAATGAATGGAGAAGGTCTGTGGTGTTTGTTTGGATGTTGGTGAGCTATGGAGAGAGTTTCGAATGAAACTGCAAGTTGAGGTGAGAAATGGCAATGGGGTGTTCTTGCTTGTTTCAGGCCTGGCTCTTGGTGGTTTCAGGTCTATGAAGTATGGTGAGTTGATCTATGGAAATGGTTTTTGTGTTTGCAAGCTGAGAAAACAAATTCGAAGGAAGATGCAAAATGGAGTGTTTTTGTGTATGTCCTTGATGAGTGAGTTTCAGCCTTGCTAGATGTATGGAATGGCCAGCATATGGAAAGTATATTTTAATCCCATAGGTCAGGGGATGTGACATGGCCTGCTGTGATAGGTAGGTCACCTTTTGCAAAATGTCAACTTCTTTGTAAGAGAAAGTATGGCTTGGTCTACAACTAGTACAAAGCATGGCTCTGGTGCAGCAAGATGAGGTGAGAGGCTAGCAAAGTGCAGTAACCAATGCAGCAAGTTGTAGGAAGTGATCATGATGATTTTGCAAGTTGCTTGCTTTTTGAACTTCATGAAGAAAAGTCTTGTTACATGAACCAAAACATGAGAAACCTTGATCCAATTCTGACTTTTAGGACATGTAGAATGTTTGCATACTGGTTTGAAGTGAATTAGAGGTTACAATTGGCTTTGGTTCATGATTTTGCAAAATTCTCATTTGAAGCATGCCTTGAAAATCAATGATTTTTGCTAACTTTGCCACACCATATCTTTTGATCCAAGAAGAGTTTGATCATGTTCTTGTACTTTTTGAAAAGGGAAAGATGAGATCTACAACTTTCATGACCAAAGTTTTTCCATTTGAAGCATTTTTGGATCAAGAATTAAGGCTTGAAAAATGACCTAAAATGAAGCATTCTTGAAAAGTCAATTATGCCCAAAAAGTCAACATTTGCAAAACTCCCAAATTCTTGATTTCTATGAACTTAAACCTTCTTCCATGATCAAATAAAGATCATATACACTCAAAATGATGAAGATCACCCATTGGTTGGGTCATTGGGGGCCTCAGATGCCCTGATTTTACACTGACTTGTCTGAAAAGTCAACTCTTGATCAGATGACTTCCCCAAGGAATTTCTTCATGAAAATTGATATGTATACTCCCTATACCATATAGAGACCAATGGAAACAAGAATGACCAAAAAAATTGGAGTTATGGCCTCTGAAACCAAAACCCTAATTTTAAAGTCAACTGTGCAGTCAAACTTGGCTCTGCATCCATTCAAACCCTAGTTCTTGTGATTCTTTGGAAATCTTGACCTTGAGAGGATGTAATATGATGCTTGAACACATGTAGACCCCTTTGAATTGATTGGTGACCTTTGGGGTGGCTCAAGAAGCTTTGGGATTGCTCAGATCACAAACCCTAGGTGCAGATGACTTAGAAACTATCCAGTGAATCAAAAATGAGATATGGGGTGATATGATTGTGTTTATGCATATGAGAATGATCACAAGCCATGGTGTGAATGAGTGAGGGAAAATTTGGGGTGTTTACAGCTGCCCCTATTCAAACATGAGTTAGCTGTGCAGGTTGTAAGCAACGGCTTAACAGGCAAACAAGATAACTTGTGGTTGAATATCAAAGACAGTCCAAAATTTGCACTCACAGAAATGAAGAAGAAAAGGGATATAGATTGTAAAGGAAAATAAAGTATATTGTAAGGTGTGGGCGACGGAGGACGACCGTCGAGCAGAGGACGACTGCTAGGTAAAGAGCAATGACGGGGACGGCCGACATGCCGGGAAAAGTGCGGAAAATAAAGCAATGGCGGGGACGGCCGACATGCTGGGGATAAAAGGTAAAGCCAAGACGGGGACGGCCGACTAGCTGGGGAGAAAATAAGATATTATGATGGGGACGGCCATCAAGTAAAGCTGCAAGATTCTCTGGGGATCAGATGAAACATGACGGGGACGGCCATCAAGTTCATAAAGCAAAGTAACCAACGATGGGGACGGCCATCGGGCTAAAAAAGAAAAGGGACCACGACGGGGACGGCCATCGGGTTAAAGAATAAATGAAATAAACAGATGATGGGGTACGGCCATCAAAGGTGAAGGACGATCACCTAGCAGGGGACGGCTGCTCTGTTGGGGATAAAAGAAATATGATGGGGACGGCCATCAAAGGTGGAGGACGACCACCTGGCAGGGTACGGCTGCCGAAAATATCAACGATGGGGACGGCCATCGGATAGAAAAGGTCAACGATGGGGACGGCCATCGGACGAGCATGATGGAGGACGACCATCAAGAAGTGGAGGACGACCACTCAGCAGGGTACGGCTGCTCTCGAGGTTTCTCATGACATAGGACGAATGCCAGATAACCAAAATCAACAATGGGGACGGCCATTGGATAAAATGATGAAGGACGATCATCAAAAGGTGGAGGACGACCACCTAGCAGGGGACGGCTGCTAAAATCAACGATGGGGACGGCCATCGGATGAGCATGATGGAGGACGACCATCAAGAAGTGGAGGACGACCACTCAGCAGGGTACGGCTGCTCTCAGGTTTATCATGACACAGGACGAGTGTCAGATAAAAAGGAAAATTTGTTGGTGATCTACTGGGGATATAGTGAACACGGACGAGCGTTCACAACCAAGAAAGGAAAGTGTAAGTGTTTAGATGTTGTGTATAGATTAAAGACGCGGATGAGCATCCCTAAGACTACGATACGGACGAGTATCGGGTAGAAACAAACTGACACATGTTCAGAGATGATGATACGGACGAGTATCAACCGGTTAACAGAGAACACGTACGAGTGTTGAATATGAAGGGATTCTTCTGGGGATAGTAGATACAGACGAGTATCTATATTCAAGAAGGCACAAGTGTTAGACACGGTGTATGGATTAAAGATGCGGACGAGCATCCTTAAGACTATGATACGGACGAATATCATGTAGAAACAAACACTAGACGCAATGTTCTGAGATGATGGTACGGACGAGTACCAACTGGTTAACAAAGAACAAAGACTACTGTTGAATCTGTGGGGTATATAACTGGTATGTACAAGATACGGACGAGTATCTGTATGAGAGCGAGTGTTGTATAGATGGTGTTTAACTGCTGGGGAGGGTGACATGGACGAGCGTCAAAAGGAGGAAAGTGTAATATAAACAAGTATATGGGTGATGAAAGTGTAAGCGACTGTGCTGGGGATATGACACGGACGAGTGTCAAGAAAGAGTATATATAAGTATGTGTGAGTGCAAAGAGGGTGTCTTCGGCTTTCTGCTGGTGATATGCCACGGACGGGCGTCATAAAGTATCCGTGACATGGGTGATTTGTTTGTAAAGAGTGTTCAGGCGACTTTACTGGGGAAAGATGGCACGGACGGGTGCCAAAAGGTGTATATATACTGGTGTTTGATGATTTGTAAGGCAACTGCTTTTGCTGGGGACTCTGGGGGATTTTTCTTCTGTATGTTGATGAACTGCTATTATTCACAAGTGTTAATTCAGAACATGGCTTATGATTATGCTATGCGTTTGATTTTTGCCGTAATGCTCCGTATTAGACGGGATGCTACGCTCTGAGGGGATAATATGATGCGAATGCTATGATTGTGCAAAGATATCAAACCGGGATTCGGATCCCGTTGCTGCGAAGATCTCTGGCTGATCTGTTTGAAATGGACCTCCCAGCTGGGGTTTGAGATCATTGGTAGATCTAATAAGATGATATTTGCTTGGGGATACGGGTCACTGATAGACCTATCCTAATAAACGAGAGGCCCAGCTGGGGTTTGCAGAAGCTTTCTTCACTCTGTTGTGATTCCTTCATGCGTTGCTCTTCTGAATAGAGGCTGATGATTCTGTGGGGAGATGATTCCCTGATTCTTGCATTCTGCTGAGGATGAGATGGCAACTCGGCTGGGGAATTATGAGAGGCAAATCAACTGGGGAGAGCAACAAGAGGCAACTCAGCTGAGGGAAGTCATGAGAGGCAGCTCAGCTGGGGATAGAGCATTTCAGATGCTGAGATTGAGTGTATGTTGATTTGGCAACTTCGCTGGGGAAAGGGGCACCTTCCAGCGCCACAGGGAAGATAGACCGAGTTGATAATGATCTGCCAGCTTGCTGAGGGTGAAGCTTTCATGCCCCAAGTTACGTTCTGGATACCTGCAATCCTGAAAAAGATAGAAAAACGCACAAGATAATCCCGAGGTATCCCTTACTGGATTCCGTCATAGGAGTTAGGATACTTCTGAGAGTAAGTATATTTCCTGCAGGCATGTTTCTTTATTTTCTTAGAGAAGAACATCTGTACTTATGCAATCAATTTTTCTTTTAAGACATCAGACATTTTTTGTATAAAACGAGACATGACTGAAAATCTGATTTTATTAATTCATATGCCCTGAATTGGCGAGATACAGTCAAAGAAACATATCTCCTGAAATGAGGAGATTGCTATAAATTGAGAAACAAAAATGTTGGCAGTGTTGATGACGCTTTCAAAGGAACTTCCTCTTCTGCTACGACTCGTATGACAATGACGTTCTTCTCGCCCTGCTTTCTGAAGAAAGTTGATTCTGATTGAAGCTTGATCCTTTTGAAGCTTTCCAAGTTGCAAGTGATACAGACGAATTCAGAATGCAGTTGTTCGCTTATTCCCTTATTTTGCATGGATCGCCCTTTCGGGTTTTCAATCCATCGGGATACCCATTTTTGCCTGAGCTGTCCAATGCGGCTTTTCAACTCAGCGGGTGTACAATTTTTTATTTATTTTCCCTTATTTTTGCCCGAGTCTCTTATTCTGTTTTTGACTCGCCGGGATGCCCTGTTTTTGCCTGGACTTACATTCTGTTTTTATGTCCAGCGGGTCATTTTTATGCGAAGTATTTTTTAACTGCATCTGAATTCACAGGGGATGGGAAATCTTCACCATCCATGGTGCTGAGCATCAATGCTCCACCAGAGAAAACTTTCTTTACCACGAATGGTCCTTCATAGTTTGGAGTCCATTTGCCCCTGTGGTCTGTATGAGGAGGGAGGATTCTTTTCAGCACAAGATCTCCCACTTGGTACCCTCGATGCCTGACTTTCTGATCGAAGGCTCTCTTCATTCTCTTCTGATATAACTGTCCATGGCAGATTGCAGCCAATCTTTTCTCTTCGATCAGACTCAGTTGTTCGTATCGGGTCCGAACCCATTCTGCTTCACTCAGTTTAACATCCATTAATACCCGTAACGAGGGTAACTCAACTTCAACAGGTAGGACTGCTTCCATACCATACACAAGTTGATACGGTGTTGCCCCAGTGGATGTCCTGATTGATGTGCGATACCCATGCCGGGCAAATGGTAGCATTTCATGCCAATCTTTGTAGGTGACTACCATCTTCTGCACAATCTTCTTGATATTCTTATTTGCCGCCTCAACAGCGCCATTCATCTTTGGCCTGTAAGGAGAAGAATTGTGATGTTGGATCTTGAAGTCCCGGCACAGCTCTGCCATCATTTTGTTGTTTAGATTGGAACCATTATCAGTAATGATTCGCTCGGGAACTCCGTACCGACAGATGATATCTCTCTTTAGGAATCGGGCTACCACTTGCCTTGTGACATTTGCATATGAGGCTGCTTCAACCCACTTGGTGAAATAGTCAATGGCGACCAGGATGAATCGGTGGCCATTCGAAGCAGTTGGCTCAATCTTGCCAATCATATCAATGCCCCACATAGCAAAGGGCCATGGTGAAGACATAATGTTCAAAGGATTGGGAGGCACATGCACCTTATCTGCGTAGATCTGGCATTTATGACATTTCCTGGCATAGGCACAACAGTCTGCATCCATTGTGATCCAGTAATAGCCTGATCTTAACAACTTCTTAGCCATGGCATGCCCTCCTGCATGGGTGCCAAAGGAGCCTTCGTGCACTTCATGCATCAATAAATCTGCTTCTGTCTTGTCAACACATCTGAGGAGTACCATATCAAAGTTCCTTTTGTATAAAGACCCATCAGTGTTCAGAAAGAAACTTCCAGCAAGCCTTCTCAAAGTCTTCTTATCATTGGAAGATGCCCCAGGTGGGTATGTTTGATCCTCCAAGAAGCACTTAATGTCATAGAACCAAGGCTTATCGTCTTTAACAATATCTGCTGCGAACACATATGCCGGTCTATCAAGTCTGGACACTGAAATCTGAGGTACAAAGTTGGCAGCTTGAACTTTGATCATGGATGAAATGGTAGCAAGAGCATCTGCAAACTGATTCTCGTCCCGAGGGATATATTCAAGCTTGACTGTTGTGAAGAACGTCAATAACCTTCTTGTATAATCCCTGTAAGGTATCAGATGATCCTGGTGGGTGTACCATTTTCCGTTGGTCTGATTGACTACCAAAGCTGAATCCCCGAATACGGTCAATGTCTTGATCCTGAGGTCAATGGCTTCCTCAAGACCCATAATGCAAGCTTCGTATTCAGCTTCGTTGTTGGTGCAGTTGAAAGTGAGTTTTGCCGAGAAAGGCATGTGAACTCCTTTAGGTGTAATGAGTACTGCACCAACACCACGGCCATTCATGTTAACAGCCCCATCGAACATCATAATCCATTCTTCCTCGGGCCCTTCAGTGTGAATAGGCTCTTCATGATCTTTTGCTTTAATGAACAGGATGTCTTCATCAGGGAAGTCAAATCTCATTGGCTGGTAATCATCAATGGGTTGCTCAGCAAGATATTCAGACAATACACTGCCCTTGATGGCTTTCTGAGAAGTGTACTGGATGTCGTATTCTGTAAGAATCATTTGCCATCTTGCAACCCGTCCGGTAAGAGCTGGCTTCTCAAATATGTACTTGACTGGGTCCATCTTTGAGATTAACAAGGTAGTGTGGGTCAACATATACTGCCTTAGTCGGCGAGCAGCCCACGCTAAAGCACAGCAAGTTTTCTCGAGCAGTGAATAACGCTGTTCACAGTCGGTAAACTTTTTGCTTAGGTAGTATATTGCATACTCTTTTCGACCAGACTCGTCATGTTGGCCCAACAAACACCCCATTGACTCTTCTAATACTGTCAGGTACATTATCAGAGGTCTTCCTTCAACTGGCGGCATGAGGATTGGAGGTTCTTGCAGATACTCCTTGATCTTGTCAAAAGCCTTCTGGCAATCTTCGTTCCATCTGACCGTCTGTTCTTTTCTTAACAGCTTGAACAAGGGTTCACAGGTTGCTGTTAGGTGAGATATGAACCTTGAAATGTAGTTCAATCGACCTAAGAACCCTCGAACTTCTTTCTCAGTCCTCGGTGCAGGCATCTCTTGAATAGCTTTGACTTTATCAGGGTCAACTTCAATCCCTTTCTCGCTTACAATAAAGCCCAGCAGCTTACCGGATCGCACCCCGAATGTGCATTTGTTGGGGTTCAACTTCAGTTGGTACTTCCTCAGACGCTTGAATAACTTGAGCAGATTCACCATATGTTCTTCTTCAGTGAGGGACTTGGCAATCATGTCATCCACATAACATTCTATCTCTTTATGAATCATATCGTGGAATAGTGTCACCATAGCCCGCTGATATGTTGCACCAGCATTCTTCAATCCGAATGGCATCACTTTGTAGCAGAACATGCCCCAGGGTGTGATGAAGGTTGTCTTCTCCATGTCTTCAGGTGACATCTTAATCTGATTGTATCCTGAAAATCCATCCATGAAAGAGAATACCGAGAACTGAGCCGTATTATCAACCAATACGTCAATGTGAGGTAATGGGAAATCATCCTTCGGGCTGGCTCTGTTCAGATCCCGGTAATCAACACACATCCTTACCTTACCGTCCTTCTTAGGCACAGGTACTATGTTAGCAACCCACGGCGGGTAGCTAGTTACAGCAAGGAACCCGACGTCCCATTGCTTCTGTACCTCTTCTTTGATTTTCATAGCCATGTCTGGGCGAGTGCGGCGCAATTTCTGTTTGACCGGTGGGCACTCTTCTCTCAAAGGCAGCTTGTGCACAACAATGTCGGTATCCAACCCTGGCATGTCTTGATACGACCAAGCAAATACATCCACATACTCTCGAAGCAGATCAACCAGTTGCTTCTTCACTGAGTCTTGCAGGCAGGCCCCGATCTTGACTTCTTTCACGTCTTCGTCCGTACCAAGATTGATCACTTCAACCTCCTCCTGGTGAGGAGTAATAACCTTTTCCTCTTGCCTTAACAACCTGGCTAGCTCTTCAGGAAGCTCATATTCTTCTTCAACCCCTTCATCAGCTTGATTGATTGGATTGTCATAGTCATACGAAGTCATAGCCGTGCTGTTGTCGGTGCTGTCTGGAAGGCACTCTCTGCAAGGGTTCAAGTTTGTTCATTTTAGTGATCTGATTTTAGTCTTATTTAGAAAAGTGAAATGAAGTTGTCATTTTGAAAACACCGCCATTTATTTTTTGTACAAAAAGGAAAAAGGAAAAACAGTGAACGAAAAAAAAGACTCGTTTGCAAAAAGATGTCTGACATTTCATTAATTGATCTTGTTTGCACAAAAAGTACAGATGGCCCGATTACAAAATGAGTCTTGTCATCTTGGGCAAGATGCAAGACTTTGATGCATGCTTATAAAAATACAGGAAATAATAATTACTCTGCATGAGTAACTCTTATAATTTCCTGGGAAGACCAGTTCGAGACACTGCTCCCCGGGATCTTTGGACGAATCCAGCTTTCCAGGTTGCGCTCCTCTTCCAGCTCGTCTTCCAGGCAGTTGATAGCATCAGGGGTAAGCATCCCCCCACTGACAAAACCAGGCTCCCCAGCAGCCTTTGCTTGATGTTGAGTTGGTTTGTAACCCAACCCAAACTTGTCCTTCTTCTCCTCCACAGCTAAAACCTTGCCCCAGCCTAGGGCAGTTCCTTCCTCAACAACCTTCCGGGCTTGTTGGTATGATGACATGGAGATCCCAGATACAGCAGATGCTTCATTCACATTCAAGGCTTCAAATCCTTGGCTCATTGTTTCATGTATCTCCCCATCCATTTCAATATACTTATAAGTAGCCAGATGGCTAACAAATATATCCTCCTCCCCACAGATTGTAACAACTTGGCCTTCCCACTCAAATTTTAACTTTTGGTGAAGGGTAAACGTTATTGCGCCGGCGGCGTGAATCCAGGGTCTACCCAACAAACAGCTGTAGGCGGGCTGAATGTCCATCACATAAAAGATAGTTTTAAAGGTCTGTGGGCCAATTGTCACAGGTAGCTCGATCTCTCCCAGAACCGATCTCTTAGAACCATCGAAGGCCCTTACTACCAGGTTGCTGGGTCTCAATGCCAATCCATCATATTCTAACTTCACCAGAGCCTTCTTTGGTAAGACATTAAGGGACGACCCCGTGTCTACCAACACATGAGAAAGGACTGCCCCTTTGCATTCCATGGTGATGTGCAAGGCTTTGTTGTGGTTGCGGCCATCCGCTGTCAAGTCAGTATTGGTGAACCCTAGCCCATTGCTAGCAGTAACATTTCCAACCACGGTTTCCAACTGGTTGACAGAAATCTCTTCAGGCACGTAAGCTGCGTGCAAGACCTTGAGTAGTGCATTCCGATGGGCTTTGGAGCACATAAGCAGTGAGAGGATAGAGATTTTGGATGGCGTCTGGTGAAGCTGATCCACGATTTTGTAATCACTCTTTTTGATGATTCGCATAAACTCATCAACTTCTTGATCGAACGGTGTCTTCAAGGCTTCTTTAACAGCTTGATCTTCCTGCACCGGGCTCTTTCCTTTTGCCTTGGCAGCAGCTTCTGCTTCGGCAGTAGGTCTTTGAATTGGTGGAGCAAAGAGACGTCCGCTTCGAGTGAAGCCTCCGCCTCCCCCCACATTATCTACTTGTGGTGCAGGTGTTGATGTTTCAAGAGTGATTCTTTTTCCTTCGCAGTACACGTCTGAGCCATAGTGCCAAGGGATGGCCCTATTGCTTTCATATGGTAATGGTCCAGGCACCGTGACAGTGACTGGACTGATTGCTGCTGCTGAAGGGACTGTAATTGTTTGTGGATCATAAAAGATTGTAACTGGTGCTCTGATGGGAGCAGCACCTTCTGAATGGTAGGCAGAGTTGTTCTCAGGATCATAAAATATTGTGACAGTAGAGACATCTTCATGATTGATTGCTGGCGTTGTAGGAGACATTGTCGGAAGAATGGATGTTGTTGTTGTAGGAGATTCAAAATGGAATGAAGCTGAAGTTGTAGCAGGAGAAAGTGTTGAAAACTGGTCAGTTGAGATGACAGACGAAGTACTTGTTGATGAAGCCGAAGAATTGTCAGGAACAATAGTTGCTGCAGTTGTAGGAGGTTCTGAAACCGTTGCTGATGATATTGCTGGATTTGTTGGAAATGATGTGGTGATCTGAAGCTGGCCACTCTGAATAAGGCCATCTATGCCATTCCTCAAATTATCGCACCCATTTACCGAGATATTACAGTAAGCACAACCCAATTCACACCCTGGGAACATCTGACATTCCAAGAGCTGAGCCTTGATTTCTACCAATGGTGTCCTGATCTGCCCCACACTGGTTATTAAATAAGACGGCTTGTCTTCTTCAATAGCGTTAATCCTGGGACCACCATGGTTTGGCATTGGGTTTTTATTGACATTGGGTGGTGGTGCGAAATTCAGAGCCTTGGAGTCTACCAGGTCTTGTACCTTCATATGCAGAGCTCTGCACTTTTCTGTGCCGTGGCCAGGTGCGTTTGAATGGAAGGCACACCTAGCGTTGGAGTCATAGTTCCTTGGTAGACTGTTGGGATCCGGAGGTGCCAACGTTCTTAGCTCAACCAGGTTGAGTTTCAGAAGCTGTGGCAGCAAGGTAGCATATGGCATAGGGATCGGATCGATCACCCTATTAGCTTGAGATGGCCTCTGTTGGAATGGCCTTTGTTGACTGTTGTTGTTGGTGTTGCTGTTGTTGTAATTCCTTGGAGGATACTGACTTTGTTGATGGTACTGAGGTTGCTGTTGATAGCTTTGCTGAGGAGGTTGATAGATTGGTTGAGGAGGAGCCGGAGCAGGGATAGTGACTGCTGCTATTGACCTTGGAACATATTGGGGCCTGCCCCTGTTGGTGTGGATGGCATTGGTCTCGCCAGTTCTTCTTGGGCCTGCAAAAGGCTTTCTTGTACTACTGGACGAGCTTGCACCGTTGTCTGAGATCTTTCCCATTTTTAACAAGCTTTCAATTCTCTCTCCGGCTATGACAACATCTGCGAAGCTAGTGGAAGAGAAAGCAGCCAACCTGTCAATATAGGTCCCCTGAAGGGTGTTCATGAACATATCTGCCATTTCCCTTTCAGACATAGGGGGTTGAACAGCAGCAGCCAATTGCCTCCATCTCTGGGCATATTCTCGGAAACTTTCCCTTGACGACTGTGACATTCCCATTAGGAGAGTCCTATTGGGTGCCATGTCTAAGTTATACTGATACTGTCTGATGAAGGCCTCTGCCAGGTCCTTCCAGCATCTGATTGTTGCTCTTGTCAGATGGGAATACCACTCCCTCGAAGCTCCAGTCAAGCTATCTTCAAAATAGAACATCCACAATTTCTCGTCCATGGTATAAGCTTTTAATCTCCCGAGAAAAGATTGCAGATGGGTTCGAGGACAAGAAGTCCCATTATACTTTTCAAAACATGGAGGCTTGAACTTGTGGGGAATCCTGACCCCGTCTACCAAGCCCATATCCATGACATCGAAGCCCAAAGAGTTTTGAGATTCTAAGGACCTCAACTTCTCAGCTATCTCATCCAATCTCCTATCATAAGCTTCCTCACCAGCGCCCATTACTGTGAATTGGTCCTCCTGAGGATCCTCTTGAAGTACCCTAGCTGCGGTGGCAGTCCCTTGAACATTTGCAGGAATATTGACCTCAGGATGGAGGTGTGGCCCAAATACCGGGGGGTTGACGTGAGGTTGGACTCTTTCATTGTTGCTGGTACCGACAGTCCCTATATGTGGATCTTCTTGGTTCTGCCTTTCCACCATGGCCCTCAATCTTTCCTGGCTCTGAGCCATGTTGTTCATAACTTCCATAAACTGCGTCATTTGATTCCTCATTTCTAGCCTCTCGTTTGCCATTTGATTTCTGACCTCAGTGAGGTCCTGCTGCATCTGATCCATTTGAATTCCCGGAAGGTTGTTTCGGGTTGGATAACGGTGCGGACGGTTGAGGGGAAATACCCGGCGCCTAGCAATAGTTCCTGATTTATCACAACAGAGGTTAGCAACAATAAAACAAAACCTACAAAACAAACAAAGGGTTAGCATGCAATGCAGTTATGCTTATTTGCTTTCAAGGTATCCGGTTTGGCATTCAGTTTTGACCCTTCCAGACCCTTGAAGATGCTGTTGTTGTTGCTAGAGGAAAACTCAGACGAAGCAAACTAACACAAATATATTACAGAAGGTGAAATAATACAACTTGTTCATTTTACAACACAAGCCCTCTAAGGGGTCAAAATACAGTACAAGAAAATAAAGGTACACGGAAAGAAAGCAACAACAAACAAATGGTCAAACACCAAGACCAAACTCATCCTCACGAACTTCCTTGAGAAGTGCTTCGGTCACAGGATCAGCCGGACGCTCCGTGAGATTCCTGATGAGGAGATTCCGGGTTGCAATAGCTGCTGCTAGCTTCTTGTGCTGAGTTTGGTCCTTTGACCTCTTCACCCCTGCTCTGACCTTCAATTCTGACATCTCCCTCTGGGCTGCTGCCAGGGCTTCTTGCTGTTCTTTTGCACTAGCTTCCAATTGCTCCATCTTGTCTTGAACTCTCTTGTCCTCCAGGGTACGAGCCTCGGTGATCCTGACCCACCGGGCTTGACTCTCCTTCAAATACAAGTCTGTCCTTGCTCTCTGGAACTGGGCTTCTTTGCAAGCATTCTTCAGAATTTGTTCACCGGCCTTAGACTTTTTGATATAATCCCCAGACTTCTCAATCTTAGTCAAATGCTCCACTCTCATCTTCTCCAACCTCTCAATCTCCCTCATACCTTCACTCCTCTCCCGGAGGGTCTTCTGCAAGGCCTGGGTTAGCTTCTCATTCCTTTCCTTCAAGCCCTCAAACTCTTCCAAACTGATAGTGGCAGGGGGTGGTGCTGAAGATGACTCAGGCATGTCTTCTATGGTAAAGGGCATCCCAGAGAATTGGGCCCTGGCACGGGACCACTCATAATATTGTGCTGATGCCACATTATTGCACTTCCCCAAAATGGTTACTCCCTTAGTTTGAACATTATCCCAGGCCCAGGCAGCCTGCCTAACAACAGCCAAACTAATCTTGTTCTCACAATAAAGGGTCTCCACCAAGTCTTGTGCCTAAGGAGTGTGGACCAGTGCATAGCCCAGTTGTCTCCTGAATAACAGAGGGTTGTAATTGATACTTCCCTTAACTCCTATTAGGGGCACATTGGGAAAATGCCCACAGCTGGTGATGACATCCCTGCCCCTGGTGCTCTGAGTACACCATCTGATGTCAGCTGAAGTTAGAACAGTGAGTCTCTTAGCCCAGTTGCTCTGCTGATGAGGGTTTAGAAATGCATCTGTCCTGGGTAGATGCCTGAGAAGCCAAGTGTGGAATAATGGAGCACAACACCTCACTAATCTCCCCCTCTGCTTTTCATTCCTCTGATGCACTGAATAGTAAAGGTCCCCCAATAAAGTTGGCACTGGGTTCTTCAGGATGAACAGATGGATGGCATTCTTGCTAATGAATCGAGGCTCATCTGCAAACAATACAATTCCATATACACTCAAAGCCAACAAGGCACAAACAGCTTTCCACTCTCCTAGAGAAGCTTTCAGGGTAGCTTGAGAGATCAAGAAATCCAGATGAAAACCAGGGATCCCAGCTTTAGAAGTCATATGTTGTTCAATCAGGACAGGCTCCAGATGCAAAGCCTTTGCTACCTCTCCATTGATGGGAAAGACCATCTCAGGGTTGAAAGGGATTCCAGCCCTGATAGGTATGCCAACCAAAGATGAGTATTCTTCCAATAAGGGTCCCAACTGGAAGTCTTGAAAGGTGAAACATCTCAGTGGGGGATCATAAAACTAAATGCAGGTGTGGATCAGGCTTCTCTGTGATGGATCCAGATCCATAACCATGTCCAGTATGTCTCCATAATGCTCCCTGAACAAAGGTATGTGATCTGGAGTGATCAGGGTCTGAATCCTCCTGATATCTGATAACTCTGGTTGGAAGAAGTGATAGGTGATGTTGCTCTTTTTAGGAGCCATGATGCTGAAGATTGAGTAGAGACAGGTGATGATGATAATACTGAAGAAGTGGGCCACTGACTGGCTGGTGCAGGAGATAGCTAAAACAGATAGCTGATGAAGATAAGTCAAAACTGAAGATGGGGTCAAAACCAAAACCAAATGAAGATGGATACCCTGAAACACAAATAAGCAAATGTCAATATGATGCAATGATTATGTATGCAGATGAAATGCAAAGGGTTTGTGACTGAGCTGGATCTGATCAAACTGCTCTGATATAGGTCCAAGTGTGTAAGAAATCCAGATGGAGGTCTATAAATCCAGTAACCAAGGTGGGGAACTCAAATAAAGAGCCACATGTCCAGGGTTTTAGAATCACAAGAACTGACCCAAAATGGAGTATTCTTAATCAAGTCAAAGTAACAGGGTATTCTGAGGTCAAGGTACCTGCAAACCTGTAAACAGCCCAACCCCCTCACAGGTGGTGTTCTAGAACAAGGATCCTCAGACTTGGATCAGTTATGAGAAGTGTAAACACTTCTAACCCGGAGGTACAGTGTTTACAATAACCATAAAAGTTCCTCCTCTAATTCACCTCAGTTTCTGAAGGTCAATGCTAAAGGTCATCCAGACTTAGCAGGCTTCCCAGATAGCCCTAGCATTGCAGGAAATCTGCAACACAGAGTTCTCAAGAAGAAACCCACATCTGAACCGTGTTTCATATTCCCACACCAGACCGAAATGGAATGGGAAAGAATATGATTCACTCTATCCTAGGTGTCACTCAGGTCCCAGGTGTAGGACCTTAACTCTCAATAGAACCCCACCCACCAAAGCAAACAACAGATCCAGCCAGCAACATGACAGTATGATATATACAAATGCAATAAAGAAAAGCAGTAAAGCAAACAGTACATAAATCAATAAACAAAAATAAATACAAGCACAAATAAGCACATAACACCCCAGTAAACACAAATCAAACAAGCGCTAGGAGGAACCCACAAAAAGAACCAGAAGCCCTGGTTGCAGTATAAGGATTCCCCAGCAGAGTCGCCAAGCTGTCGCTCCCGACAAATGAAATTGGATCATATGAAAGTACAGACGCGAACGGTCGGCGAGAGGGACAATGAGAACACACAGCCGTGAACTCACTGGAGAATGAATAGAGTCGCCAGCTAGGCATTTTTATCCCGGAGGAAAGGCAATGCTGCATAGGCCTAAAAAAGGATGGATAAGACGGTTTGCGAACCAGAGAGACTGAGAAAGGGGGTTGGTTACAACTTGGGAAGGTATTAGCACCCAGATTGTCCGCCGTACTCGACGGGATCCACGCTTAAAAGATTTGTGTTTTAAAGGGGTAGTGTCAGTGCAATTTGTGTATAAGATAGCTGGAAAAGGCTGTACAGGTGTCGGTGTAAGGAGTGCAAAGTGTGTAAATGATGTGTCAGTGTAGGAATGAGAATGAAATGCTCAAGATCATGAGGATAAAGAATGAGGCTAGAAAGAGGGGGAATATACAGAGACTTTTGTTCGATAACTGTTAAGTTATGCCTACGTATCCTCTCGTGCAATGAGGAAGTCAGAACACCGTAGTTCGACCCAAAGAGACCGAAAGATGAATTGACTTGTGAACTGCTTATTTGTCTATGCTCAAGTGTATGACCTGTCTGGCTCAGGTGCAAACTGTCTTGCATTAGACGGAAGAAGCAAGTTCTCGTTTGTGAGTGAAGATGATGAGAAAAGAATCCCGAAGGAGACGATTATTGTTTGTTTTTGAGTGTTTTCAGTCTTTTACTGCTTTTTGGATTTTTGTCATAAGTTGATGAGCTTAAGTCTAAACCAATGGATTTAGTAAACTCATCACATATTCCCTCTGATCAGGGGTAATGAGAATACCTTAAGTGTGAAGTCAGATTCTCACACTTAATCACCTATGGTGTAGGATTAAGATCATTAACCTACTTGTGATTATTTAGATGTTTTTGGTGTTTTTGTTTAGTGTTGAGTAATGAGGTTAAGCCATAATCAGGGATTAAACAGATTCATTACACTATCCCAATAGAAGGATAATAGATGAGAATGTTTAAGCTGAGGAATGCTCCTCAACTTAATCCATGATTAGGGATTAAACTCATGACAAAACAAGCCTTTGATTAGGTGGATTTTAGTTAATGATATGATGATGAAGTGTTTTTTAGGGTTTGTAAGACAACTTGAGGGGGACTTGTCCATTAACACTAGGGTTAGTCCTTCTTAACCATTTAAGGAAGAATTAGAACCCTAATGCAAGGCCCAAGTTACAAGTGTAATGTCTTGTTACTTATTAAGTGAATTGATTAAGAGATTTAAACACATTAAGGGTTTAACACTTAGGATTAAAGTTATACACTCCATCCTAAGAGAAGGATGCAGGCATAAGCTTAATCACAAAGCCTTAAAGCCTTTAGGGTTTAGTCCCTGATTATGAGGTGAGAAGAGAAGACTCAAAGAGACACAAAGGTAAAACTAAAATGGGAGACTAATCAAAACCCTAATTCATTGTCATGCTTGGTTGTTCCTAAGGTTTGTGAGGTTTTCAAGAACAATCTTCAATGGAACCACCAGGAAGCAGATGAACAGGATCAAGAGAAGCAAAGTGACTTGCTTCATTCAAGAAGTCAAGTCACTTGAAGAAAGAAAGTAGGATAAACAAGAATGAGCAAGCTCAATCTCAAACACATATACAAATGCAGCAATGGATGCAAGAGAGGTGAGAAGAAAAGTTATGAGAAGTGAAGGCAAATTCACTTCTCCAGTTTACTTACCACCTGAAATGTTAGAAAGAAATGCAATGCAAATGCCAAAAATGGGATGAAATGGTATGATGCTAAACAAAACCAGAAGTATGTTGATGATGATAATGATGCTATGATATGCTACAAACATGAGGCAAGGCATGGAGATGTTCATACAAGATCATGGATGCAAATGATGCAAGCTTAGAAGCATGGATACACATGAAAAGTTAGGAAGCATACAAAGCATACAACATGGCAAATGCAAGATGCAATGATCAAAGATGCTTTCTATAGTCTTATGATGTCAAATGAATCAAATGGAGGCATGGAATGGCATGGCAAGTCATGTTGTGCAAGAAAATGCAAGAAGGATGCAAAAGAAAGCCCAAATTAGGGTTTATGGATCAAACAACAAACAAAAACCAAAAACAGAAGCAAACCCTAAGATAAAAAATGGAAAATGCCACTCAAAGAAACCCTAAACTTATACTAAACCAAGGTCCAAAGGGGAGGTCTCAACTCTTAACCAATCTCAAGTTATGATTTTTCTAAGTTATTAGGGTTTTTAGGGTTCCTAAACAAAAGAAATGTCAAACAAATTGAAAATGAAGAATCAAATCATGGCCATTTAATCCTAGAAACTACATGCTAAACACAAAACAATGCAAGAAGAAACAATGTCCAACTCTTCTTAGATAGGCAGAAATGAATTTTTGAATTTTGGATCAAATTAATGCACAAAAAATGATTTAATTCAATGAAAAATTCTTAAAGTGCATCAAGATCAAAAAAGAAATTTGGTTTGAAGGTTGGACAATGTTTCTAAATGTCTTAGAACATTTCATGAATTTTTTGGTGATTTTTAAATACCTAAAGGTATTTTTAATAAATTAATTTCCATTAATCTATTAAAAATAATCCTTTAAATATTTAAAAATACTTTTTTAATGATAAAAAATAAAATGAAAATATTTTTGGGTCTTAAAAATTAATAAAACTTTTAAGAAAAAGTTTCATAATTTTTAAGACATTTTTGCTATTTTTAATAAATTATGCAAATAAAATGAAAAGAAAATGAATTAAAATTAAATAAAAGGGGAAGTAATCAGAATGGAGGGATGGGATTCACTCTGGATTCAAAGGGGTTGACCGCGCGCGTTTTTGGAAGGCCAGGATTGCTTCTGATCAGATTAATTTAATTATGGATTAATTAAAATAAACACGTGGATTAGGGCATAATGGCTTGATCTGAACCATTCACACGCGCGGGAGGTCAATGGAGTCAACGCATCCAATGGTCCACATTCAAATGGCAATTAATTACACAATTAGGGCTTAAACACTTTCAGGCTGCCGGAGAAGACTTCCGGTCGTCTTCTCCGGCCAGCATCTCCCCTGAAAATCCCCAAAATCCCAAAAACCTAACTAAAATGAAATCCAAGAATTGGGAAATGATCCTTACACACTCACGAACCAAAACCCTCACTCAAAACAAATTTATATTTCCTAACTAAGCTGAATCGAAGCAAACAAATTTTAGGGCACGCAAGTTTCAGAGATCAATTAAATGTTCATTTCATCACCATTTCAAAAACCAAAAGCACCAGGATACTCAGTGAAGCATAGAGAACAAGTTTATAACATGAAAAACGATTTCTGGAAAAATAATTTTCAAGCTACCTGAGATTCGAAGCTTTCACTCTGATGACTTTCTGGCCACTTCCTTCCGTGCAACCCACTCCTTAAGACCTCTTGATGTTGTTTGAATGCTTTGAAACAATTTATGCTGGCTGGTTGATGAGTTTAGACTGCTTCTGCTTCAACTCAGTTGGAAATGGCTATGGTGAAATGGGCAGCTTCAGGCCTGGGTGAGTGGTTCCATGTGGTCAGAACAATGAATGGAGAAGGTCTGTGGTGTTTGTTTGGATGTTGGTGAGCTATGGAGAGAGTTTCGAATGAAACTGCAAGTTGAGGTGAGAAATGGCAATGGGGTGTTCTTGCTTGTTTCAGGCCTGGCTCTTGGTGGTTTCAGGTCTATGAAGTATGGTGAGTTGATCTATGGAAATGGTTTTTGTGTTTGCAAGCTGAGAAAACAAATTCGAAGGAAGATGCAAAATGGAGTGTTTTTGTGTATGTCCTTGATGAGTGAGTTTCAGCCTTGCTAGATGTATGGAATGGCCAGCATATGGAAAGTATATTTTAATCCCATAGGTCAGGGGATGTGACATGGCCTGCTGTGATAGGTAGGTCACCTTTTGCAAAATGTCAACTTCTTTGTAAGAGAAAGTATGGCTTGGTCTACAACTAGTACAAAGCATGGCTCTGGTGCAGCAAGATGAGGTGAGAGGCTAGCAAAGTGCAGTAACCAATGCAGCAAGTTGTAGGAAGTGATCATGATGATTTTGCAAGTTGCTTGCTTTTTGAACTTCATGAAGAAAAGTCTTGTTACATGAACCAAAACATGAGAAACCTTGATCCAATTCTGACTTTTAGGACATGTAGAATGTTTGCATACTGGTTTGAAGTGAATTAGAGGTTACAATTGGCTTTGGTTCATGATTTTGAAAAATTCTCATTTGAAGCATGCCTTGAAAATCAATGATTTTTGCTAACTTTGCCACACCATATCTTTTGATCCAAGAAGAGTTTGATCATGTTCTTGTACTTTTTGAAAAGGGAAAGATGAGATCTACAACTTTCATGACCAAAGTTTTTCCATTTGAAGCATTTTTGGATCAAGAATTAAGGCTTGAAAAATGACCTAAAATGAAGCATTCTTGAAAAGTCAATTATGCCCAAAAAGTCAACATTTGCAAAACTCCCAAATTCTTGATTTCTATGAACTTAAACCTTCTTCCATGATCAAATAAAGATCATATACACTCAAAATGATGAAGATCACCCATTGGTTGGGTCATTGGGGGCCTCAGATGCCCTGATTTTACACTGACTTGTCTGAAAAGTCAACTCTTGATCAGATGACTTCCCCAAGGAATTTCTTCATGAAAATTGATATGTATACTCCCTATACCATATAGAGACCAATGGAAACAAGAATGACCAAAAAAATTGGAGTTATGGCCTCTGAAACCAAAACCCTAATTTTAAAGTCAACTGTGCAGTCAAACTTGGCTCTGCATCCATTCAAACCCTAGTTCTTGTGATTCTTTGGAAATCTTGACCTTGAGAGGATGTAATATGATGCTTGAACACATGTAGACCCCTTTGAATTGATTGGTGACCTTTGGGGTGGCTCAAGAAGCTTTGGGATTGCTCAGATCACAAACCCTAGGTGCAGATGACTTAGAAACTATCCAGTGAATCAAAAATGAGATATGGGGTGATATGATTGTGTTTATGCATATGATAATGATCACAAGCCATGGTGTGAATGAGTGAGGGCAAATTTGGGGTGTTTACACTAAGGACGAACGAGGGAAAGATTTCAACGAAGCTTCGCCGGTTCATCTTTGCAATACAATTACAAATCCACAGTAGGGCAAATCCATCTTCATAAAGTCACATCTCCCCTGGAATTTATATCCATCTCTTTTATCCTCATACGGATATTCGGGAATTTACTTTCCAATAAGGGTACGACGAACGAAGACGGGATGTTATATCTATCCTACTATCAAACAAAGACGAAGGCTGTATATACCTTGCTATCCCCATCAGACGGGAGGTTATGTCTATCCTCACTATCCCCAGCAGACGGGAGGTTATGTCTATCCTTATTATCCCCAGCATACGGAAGGTTATGTATATCTCATCATCAAACAAGACGGGAACGAGTTCCTCATATTCTTCAGCAACGAATCGGGATTTATTTTCCCTGGCCAGCAGTCGTTATATGAGGATATCCAGACGCTTCAGGCAGTGTCATATCATACATACATCATTTACATCATACCATAACATACATATCCATAGATACATAATACATTACTTAAGTGCATCATATCATACATGCATACATAATACATAAACTAATATTATTATACAAATGTTACCTTGTTTCAGGTTATTTATCCAGCAAACCAACTTATGATTATCAGGACTGCTCCATCCTCCTGAAAACTATCATCATTACCTCAGGATTGCTTCATTCTCCTGAAAATTCCTATTACATCAGGATTACTTCATCCTCCTGAAAATTCCTAGTACATCAGGATTGCTTCATCCTCCTGAAAATTCCTAGTACATCAGGATTGCTTCATCCTCCTGAAAATTCCTAGTACATTAGGATTGCTTCATCCTCCTGGAATCATACCTCAGGGTTGCTTTATCCCCCTGACAGTTTCTTTACCTCAGGATTGCTTTATCCTCCTGACAGCTTCATTACCTCAGGATTGCTTTATCCTCCTGACATCTTATTACTACCTCAGGACTGCTTTATCCTCCTGACAGCTTCTTACACATCAGGACTGCTTTATCCTCCTGACGGCTTCATTACCTCAGGATTGCTTCATCCTCCTGACAACTTATTATTACCTCAGGATTGCTTCATCCTCCTGACAGCTTCTTATACCTCAGGACTGCTTTATCCTCCTGACAGCTTCTGTTACCTCAGGATTGTTATATCCTCCTGACAGCTTATTATTACCTCAGGATTGCTTTATCCTCCTGACAGCTTCATTACCTCAGGATTGCTTTATCCTCCTGACAGCTTATTACTACCTCAGGACTGCTTTATCCTCCTGACGGCTTCATTACCTCAGGATTGCTTCATCCTCCTGACAGCTTATTATTACCTCAGGATTGCTTCATCCTCCTGACAGCTTCTTATACCTCAGGATTACTTCATCCTCCTGAAAACATATAATCAACCTCTCAAGATTGCTTTATCCTCTTGAAAACATATCACTACATCAGGACTACTTCATCCTCCTGAAAGTTTATTATCTCATCAGGAATGCTTTATCCTCCTGAAAACACATCAATACCTCAGGACTGCTCCATCCTCCTGACAGCTATTATCATTACTTCAGGACTGCTTTATCCTCTTGAAAACATATCACTACATCAGGACTGCTTCATCCTCCTGAAAGTTTATTATCTCATCAGGAATGCTTTATCCTCCTGAAAACACATCAATACCTCAGGACTGCTCCATCCTCCTGACAGCTATTATCATTACTTCAGGACTGCTTTATCCTCTTGAAAGCTATCATTATACTTTCATACTTTGGACTGCTTCATCCTCCAAGACATGTATCTGAAGAATTTCCCTCCAAGTGGCATCTTTAAGCCCACTCAATCATATTCAACTAACCATCTGTACCACTTTATGCACTGGTGAGTGCAAATTTTTGGGCTTTTGTGTTCAATCCCCTTCAACCTTCCAGGTCACGACTGGCAAATATACCAATCTAACCCCTCAGGTTTCAGAAAATTGAACAGGGGCAGCTGTTGCACCCTAAAATTTGCCCTCACAATACAAGACTTTGTGTTCTATGAAGGTTCACAAGGTTCACAAGCTTCCCAACACTTACAAGACCTTTCATGAGGTTCATGAAGTCTACAAGTTACTTTATGAAGGTTCACAAGGTTCACAAGTTCCACAATGCTTTCAAAACCTTTCATGAGGTTCATGGAGTCTACAAGTCACTTCTTGAAGGTTCACAAGGTTCACAAGCTTCTCAACATTTACAAGACCTTTCATGAGGTTCATGAAGTCTCCAAGTCACTTCTTGAAGGTTCACAAGGTTCACAAGATTCACAATGTTTACATAACCTTTCATGAGGTTCATGAAGTCTACAAGTCACTTCATGAAGGTTCACAAGGTTCACCATACCTCCTATGAGGTTCACAAGACATTTTATGATGGTTCACAAGGTTCACAAGGTTCACAATTGGCCATAAGAGTTGACAATTCCCTCAGACAATGCACCTCCTAAGCAGTGCATCCAAAACTAGGGTTTTGACTTTAATCAGGCTAAATGGATTTCCAAGACTTCAAGTGAGCTTCATAACATCTTATATGTGTTTAAGAACCCCCATGACAAGTTTCAAGACTTTTCTCAGAAGTTTGCTCAGTCAGATGATCAGATAAGTCAAAATCAGGCAATGCAGTTAAAAAGTCAAACTAAGGTCAACTGTGGTCAAACCAAAGTCAAACTTCATGATTTTTTGCCAACATCAAGTATATGAAGTAAAATTCATCATTTTATCAAGGGTTGATCATGATTCATCAAGGAGATTTCAGATCATCAAGAATCAGGAGTTTCTAAATTAGGGTTTTCTTAGTAAAAGTCAACTGAACTTTGACCAGCCATAACTTTCACATACTTCATCACCAAGTCTCCATCCAAAGCTCATTTTGAAGGAAATTGAATTCTCTACAACTTTGTGTCTCACAAGCCAAGCCCAAAAATGCTTCATTTGGAAGGTATGAGCTAAGACATTATAGGTCCTTTTGAAAGTCAACAAAAAGTCAACAACTTCAAAAGGGCATAACTTGAGATTGGTAAATGATATAGACATGAAACCAATGGGGTTGTTTATAGGACTCTTCAAGCTTTCCAAAATGTCCAAGAACACCCTCATAGCATTAAAATTGAAGGATATGAGCCCTTGCAAAGTTGGGAAATTTTGTGATGGTTTATGATGAAAATGGAGGTCTAAAACCAATTCTTTCCAAATGGGCTTGTCAAATTATGATCCAATCCATACACTATCATCATGCACGACCCAAATGATTAAAAATCAGAATTTTTATTATTTTATTTTTATTTATTTTGATTTAATTCATAAAAAATCATTTTAAATAGAAATAAAATATGGAAATGTGATATTTGATGGAGATTTGGTTTCTAGAATGTCTTCAATGCTGATTGGAGTTGAAAAGGAATGAGATCATGAGATTTGTCCAAAGAT
The DNA here is from genome assembly GCA_963966055.1 of Lathyrus aphaca. Taxonomy (NCBI): domain Eukaryota; kingdom Viridiplantae; phylum Streptophyta; class Magnoliopsida; order Fabales; family Fabaceae; genus Lathyrus; species Lathyrus aphaca. The sequence goes on from OZ014523.1 coordinate 504,564,823, forward strand.
AGCAAGCCTTAATATATGAATATTTGGATTTTAAAGCATGATCATTGTGAATCTTTTTGAATCAAATCTTGAACACAACCAATCATTTTTTTAACCTAAATTCAATCACTTATATATACTAAACACAACCCTATTGCCCAGCCACGAATCCTCTGCCTCAAAATCCAGTTTCAAAACCTCAAAAACTCATCCAAAACTCACATTCGGTTTTTGAATTCCAGGGCCCTAGAAGGTAAAACAAGAACATGGAGAGCTTCCTTGGACTTCTCTGATCATAAACCATCACTCATATGCATCAATATCATGCATATATGAACAACCCGAATCCCTCTTGTTCTTGAAAATATTTTTTTCGAATTCATTAATTTATTGTGTTTCAATGAAATTTGTTTGGCTAATCTTGTTTATCATGTGATGTAGAATGTTTCTGGGCAAGAAAATCAAAGAAACCATGGCTGAATCGTGATTCACCATGTTTAGGGTTTGCGGCTTCAATTAGGGTTTTGTTATCCAGCCAATATAAATGGATTACAAGGACATAGAATGATTGGAAATCTTGTTAGGAACTTAATGACATAACCAATTTCATAAAATCTTGTTGTTTTGTCCATGTTTGTATTTCGTAGGTTTTGCTGGGATTTGTGTTTCGCAGGAAAACTTGTATCTAAATTCGCAGGAAAATTCAAAGGTTATGAGGAAGAAGATGAAGCCAGTTCGCGCCTGTTCTGGAAATTCAAATTTCGTTTTAAAATATTATGTATTAATCCTGTTCATATTTCACAAACGCGCGTTTGTCCCAGTGGAAAGTTAGGCAGGTGTATTGTGAAAAGGCCAGGGTTCGAATCCTGCCTTGTACCATTATTTTTCTATTTTTTCAGGTTACAAAGGAAACTTAATATATTATGTTAGGTTGTCATTCAAATATCAGATGGGCTCTTCCAGCCAGGTGGTGATGCGTGCGCTTGTGTGTGTAAAGGTCCTGAGTTCAACACCACCCCAGGCCTTTTGTTTCTTTTATTTTTCCTGGATTTTTGTGACAAAGGATAAAACCAATAGGACTCATTTCCTTGCTGCCTGCGTGCTGATGGCCAAGTGGTATGCTTTGTTGATGGTAAACCTGGTGACCTGGGTTCAAATCCCAGCCAGGTATGTTTTGCTTTTTATTTTTTTTATTTGTTTCTTCTTATTTTTTGATTTATATTTTATTAATAAACATATATGTAATTAAATTATAAATATTTATATATTATATTATAAACCCTAAAAATATTTTCTAAATGAATTTTAATTTTGTAAAACCTTAATTTATTTTTCTAAATACTTAATTGTTATTTTCTAAATTCTAATATAATTGTCTTTTGTGAATATAATTATAACCTATTTTTTTAAATATGTAAATATATTTTATATATTATGTTTATAACCTAAATTATTTTCTCTTAATATGTGTTTAGAAACAATTGAACCTATAATAATTAAACTTTGTAATTATAATATGTTTAAAAATAATTTAATAATTTGTAAATTAAAATGTTATAATAATTTAATTGTCCATATTTCCTCTTATTTTAAATAATTGTCTATATTAAAAATTTAACTTTTGTTTATTATTTTAATTATGTTCTTATAATATCTTAATTATTCTCGTTGTTACTAATCCATTTATTTTTTTTTATTATGTTTATTATTCTTATTTTACTAACCTTATTATTATTACTAACCCCTATTATACTTATTATTACTTATTTTTGCTTATTATTTATATTTATTTATTTGCTATTTATTTTAATTGCTTATTATTATTATGTAATTGCTTCTTGGTGTAAATTTTGTAAATATGTAATTTATTTAATTTTTATGCTATGGTTAGTAATTTAGGGAGTGTGAATATGTATTCTATTTAAAATCAAATTTAGATCATTTAAAATTATAAGATAAATATAAATTAAACACTCACACACGTAAGTCGATTTTTAATCGCCATCTCACATTTCTAAGGCTATCCCTCAATGTTGCCTAATCATAAGGTCAAGTGGGGTGTATAAAGCAAGTCCCTTAAAAGAAAAATCATCAAGTCCCTAATGGTTGCCTTTAAAGATCAAGTCCCTTTCGAATAATGATGATAGTCCCTCCTAAATGCTTAATACACCTCACAGTTGCCTTCATAAACAGATGTCCCTCTCATGTCCCTCACATCCAAGGTAATGACTACCTACTCCTTAATAGTAGGGATAGTCTTACCAATTAAAGGATAAAGAACAAGAAAGACTTGAAACTTTAGGGTAGGTACCTCCTAGTTGCTTGCTCACTCCATTTTGCAAACACTTTACAAATTTCAAATAATTTTCAAAAAAACAAGTTTTTACGCATCCATACATGGATCATTATTAACTCTTATGAAAGTTTTCTATTCACACACTACACTTTCAAAAACAATTCAAAAGTGAGCTAAGTAACTAAGAGCCCATGGATAACCATGGATGTAAAGGGTGCTAACACCTTCCCTTTACATAACCTACCCCCCGGACCCAAAAATATCTCTTAAGGTCTTTCCTGTTCTTTTATACCCTTTCCTTTTGGATAAAATAAAAGTCGGTGGCGACTCTTGCTATCCGCAACATAACTAAAGTCAGTTCTCCCACCGTGTTACTTATGGTTCTAGAATTCTTGATCCTTTCGTTCTGAGTTATTATCTGGGGTTATTATTCAGAGGACCTTTGGGTTTCAGACACTTGGTTCTTGGCTCCGTGTTCAGTATCCAGACAGTTTCCAAACATTGATCAAATTCCATTCATTTGCATTGCATCATATCATTAATCATTTTGTTTTTCATTCTCAGGTTCATTTGTTGTTGTCTCCGGTTCTGGTATATTCCACTCAGAGATGGAGGATTCTCGCAAGAAGAATATTCATTACAAGTTCTTCAACACTAAGATTGATACGCTGAAAAATATGATAGCTTTGATCACGCCCAATCACATTTAATATTTCAGGAGGGCTCATGGGGATATTTTGGATATGGTAGTGGATTTGGATGCTTTAGATATGAGTGCCATTCATACTCTATTACAGTATTATGACCCTCAGCTGAGATGTTTCACATTTCATGACTTCCAGTTGGGTCACTTGTTGGAAGAGTATGTTATGATTCTGGGAGTGCTGTTGTAGGACCAAATGCCTTTCAACACATAGATGGTCAAGCCAATACTTGAAGACATTTCCAAGGCTCTTTATTTGAGCACTTCTATGGTGACTGCTAACTTAAGTACAACCAAAGGTGGGATATTTGGATTCTCCTTGGAGTTCTTGTTGAAGAAGGCTGAAGAACTGGCTACCAAAGATCAGTGGGACTCTATATGTGCTCTGATAGCTCTCTCTATCTATGGTATTATCCTGTTTGCAGATCTCGATAAATTTATGGACATGAATGTTATTCACCTATTCATCATGAAGAACCCAGTACCAACACTCTTGGGTGATCTCTACTATTCAGTGCACTACAAAAATGAACAGAAGCGAGGAGGTTAAATACGATATTGTGCTCATTTGTTTCACAAGTGGTTTATAATACACATACCCAACACTAAAGCTTTCAATGATCCTAAGCTGGTTTGGGCTCAAAGATTGGAAAGGCTATCTGCTAAGCATGTGAAGTGGTTTACCATGAGACTGAAAGTAAAGGACTTCATCACTAGATGTGGAGGTTTCCCAAATGTGCCACTCTTAGGATTGATTGGGGGAATCAACTACAAGCCAATCCTGCTAAGGAGGCAGTTAGGGTATGCTTTGAGAGATATCTTGGAAGAGTTGGAGTTAGCTCAAACCTTTCATTTTTAGGTGAAAGATAATCTGTCGTTGGTGAGGAAAGTTGTTGGCGCTTGGAAGCTTATCAAAATAAGAGGTGTGACCTGTTTAGGAAAAAGCAATAATCAGACTTTTCCTGAATATGAAGCCTAGTTGAAGAGGAAGGCTCAAGTAGTGAAATTACCTTTCTCTCAAGCTCCTCCTTCAGTGGTTGAGCTCAAGACCACTATTTCCCTTGAAGACTATCAGAAGCTAGAATCCCAACTCCAGGCAGTTATAATTGAGAACTCCGAGAATAGTAGGTTGTATTATCATATGGTGCACACCAACAAGGCTTTGGAGGAGAAGATGCTCAAGATTCAACAGGATATGGAAGCTAAAGAAAAATAGTTTGCTGATAGGGAAGCCAACAAGTCTTTTCTTACCATATGTTTTTCTCAAATATTACACCCTTTTATTCGAGGCTACTGTCGGATATCCATAACGGAGTCATCATTGTTTTGATGTACTTTCTGGTACTTTCTTCAGTTCATTCAAGGCAATTGTTAAATGTTGTGATTCACCTTTCATTCCGAGGCTACTGTCGGGTGTCCAAAGTGAAGTCATCATTGTTTTGATGTACTTTCCGGGATTTTTCTCACTTTGTTCAAGGCTACTGTTGGATGATGTGATTGTCTTTTATCCAATGCTACTGTTGGATGTGGTGATTATCTTTTATCCAAGGCTATTGTTGGATGTTGTGTTTCTCTTTTATCCAAGGCTATTGTTGGATGTTGTGTTTCTCCTTCGTTCAAGGCTACTGTTGAATGTTATGATTCACCTTTCTTTCTGAGGCTACTATCGGATGTCCATAGTGGATTCATAATGTTTGATGTACTTTCCAGGAATTTCTTCACTTCATTCAAGGCAACTGTTGAATGTCGTGATTATTTTCTCTCCAAGGCTACTATCGGGTGTCCATAGTGAAGGCATTATTGTATGGTGTACTTTCCGGGACTTTTCTCACTTCGTTCAAGGCTACTACTGTTGGATGTTATGATTCTCTTTTATCCAAGGCTACTTTTGGATAGTGTGTTTCTCTTTTATTCAAGGAAACTATTGAATGTTGTGATTTTCTTCTCCCAGGGGCTACTGTCGGATGTTCATATTGTAACACCCCGAAAATCTAAATTTATTTATTTATTTAATTGATTTAGAAAGAATTTAGAGGTTCTGGTAAATGTGGAGAATTTTGGGAGAAAAAAAGTATTTTTATATAATAAAAATAATTGGTGTATTATTATACTATTATTATTATTATTAACAAAATTATATTGAAGAAAGGGAAAGGTGGTCTTTATGAGAAAAGGGTAAGGTTAAGTTTGGAAAAATATAAACTGGGATAAGTTTACCCAAATAGGAGAATACGATCAAAAGTTCTCACTTTTTCGTGTTTTGTGAAGAAGAGCTCTGAAGAAAAGAAGGAGAGGAAGCTTAAGGTCTTGAAGTTGCTAGGAACCTTGGATAAGAGTGTGAATGTTGTATTTGATGTCTAATTTGATGCATTATTACTGTATATGATGAATGTTTGATTGAAAGAGGTTTTGGGGTTGAAAAGGGTGAAATTCGTATGAAGAAATTGGGTGTTTTGGTACTGAATTTGCAAAACAATAGGAAATTATTTATGCGCATGCATTAACCGGTTAACTAGTGGATAATATAAGTTTTGGAAGAAAAATTGAAGTGTTAACCTGTTAACCATATGCGTTAACCGGTTAACACTGTAACTGAGGCAGATTTTTATTTTTGAAAAATTCATAACTTTTGATCTGTGACTCCGATTGAGGTCCTGTTTGAAGCGTTGGAAAGCTAACGAGATGAACTTTAATTTGATGAAATAAAATGAGTGATGTGAGATAATTTTCAGTGCTGAACTTTCAGGAAATGTTAATTTGATTTTATGATTTTAATCGTAATTGGATTATAAATTGATGTTATGAAGTTGTTGATAACGGAGTGTTGTGGGTGTGTCGTTATGATGTAAAACCTGAATGTATGATGATTATTTGCTGAACATGAAATGAATAATGCACTTGTTTATTTTTGGTGATCATGAGGAGTATCACATCGTTGCATTTCATGACATATTTTGTTGGGGCTTCGGCCTATTGGTAGCTTCAATCCCATTGTGCGGATTGAAGTAATTTGGTGATTATGATGTGTTCCCTTGTGGAGGGTTGATGACCAGTGTCCATCGTATGGAGAGAATCGGTACCACATGCATATTTTTGCATTCCATTATAGTTGACATCGCATTTAAAAGAATGTAATTGTGATTGTGTTGTGCTGAATTTTGTTGATGATGCTATGATGTTGTTGTGCTTAATTTATTTAAATTCCATATCCTTATATTATTATAATAAATTATGATTTCTCACCCTGCCTGCTTGGAAATGTTGTCTCTTATGTGGATAACTTGCAGATAATAAAGAGTAGCTCCGCAGTGCTAGAAGATTCAGAGTCTTGGAGCGTGTCTTTTATTATTTTAGGAGTTTGTGTTAGAGTTTTGTCCTGCTCTATGTCATGTAACACCGGGTTGGGAACTAGTTGTTGAACTTGTTTCTTTTTCATGTTATGATTAAAGGATCTTTTAAACTATGATGCTATTTTGATTGAATAATTTATTTCAGGAAGTGAAAAATTAATTTGAATTATTAAGTATGATTCCACTGTGAAAATGCATATTTGCTTATGTTGATTGTGTAACCCGTGTTACGGGACATGAAAATGAATTGATATTTTGAATAATGTGTGCCATCTTTTTAATTGTTGTACTCTGATAATATTTTATATAAAATGTATGTGGAGTAGAAGGGTGTTACACATATTGGAGCCATCATTGTTTTGATGAACTTTCCAGGACTTTTCTCACTTCGTTCAAGGCAACTGTTGAATGTTGTGATTTACTCTTTTCTTTCTGAGGCAACTGTGAGATGTTTGTAGCATGGTTATCATCCTTTATGATGTGCTTTCCAGGTTCTTTTCTCATTTCATTCAAGGCTACTGTTGAATATTATGATTCCCTTTTTATCCGATGCCACTCTCGGATATTCCCAGTAAAGTCGTTAATGTCATCTTGGATGCTTCTAATGAACTTTCGGTATTTTTTATCACCCCATTCAAAGCTACTATTGGATGTTGTGACTCTTTCTGTCCAATGCCACTCTTGGGCCTCTTTGCCTCAGCTGAGCCATGTTGTGGTCTCTAGTTGCCGTGTGCTTTGTTTCCCCATCAGAGTTCTATTCTCCTTGTCACTAGCGTTTATTCTGTGTCGTTTTGTTCCTCACGGATGTATCTGCATTTCATTCGTTTTCATAATATTTCATATTCTTTCTTAACATTTTCATATTATTCATATCGTTTCATTTTATTTAATTTCATTCCAGTTTTATGCTTTCTTAGGGCCAAAAATTGGGTTTTTGATATTTAAGTATCTTTCATCTTGACGAAACGAAGATGTAAATCTTCATATCTATGGATTGAAGATACTTAAATAGGGGCATTTGTCATACCCTAATATTTTTTGCATCTCATCTGCATCTTACATACAAACAAGATCATGCATTGATTCGTCTATCCTTTTCAGTTGTAGGTTTATACCTCATAGGGGATCACCATTGCTTTTGTTTGCCTTTTTTTATGTTTACTAACCTTTAATCAAAATCCAAAAATATTTTTGTTTTCTTTTGTTAATCCTTTTTCAGGCCAAAAATAGCAGTTCCGCAGCTCGAATGAATTCCATAGATAAAAGTCGAAGTCGGTCCGTAAATAATTCAAATTTATCGGATCAAGGATTTTCCGATTTAATTGATTTATTTAAGGAATTCCAAGGTTCATGTGTTTATTTTCATGCCTTCTTCGACGCACAAAAGAATCGGGCCGAAGCAATCAAGCAACCAAAATTAAACAAAATATTCAAAATTTGACTTGGTTAACCGGTTAACCAATGTGTTAACCGATTAACCAATGTGAAATTTGAATATTTTATTCAATTTCAGCACACTTTAGCCATTGATCTTATTTGGAATATTCTAGATCCATTTCCCTCTTAATTCTCTACATCACTTTGATCATTTCCCACCATCAACCCTCACTAATCACCACTCTTTTACATTTCCCTCCAAATTTGAATTTCCAAAGATGATTTTTGAATTTCCAAAGCAAGCTCCATTCCACCAAATTCCCATACCTAAACTCTTTAAATAGAGGCATTTTCTCATTCAATTCTCAAGCTTTTGATAGCCAAACTCACCTTGCAAAAATTTCTTGAAAGCTTTTGATAACCAACAAATCTCTTGCAAGATATCCTTCAAAAACCCCAATATCTCCAGAGCTCATTTTTCCCTCCTTTTGAAAGTTATCAAGAACTCACCTTGAATTAATGATCAACTTTGAGCTAAACCTTCATACTATCCCTTTTTGTTCATCAACTTCAGTAGATCAAGCTTGATATTAGATCAATTTGAAGATTATTCTTGGTAATTCACGTTTTCCATGGTTCTACATTCATCATCAACATTCAAGATGTATATCTTTGGTTACTTTGGTTGTTGATCCTTTGGATCATAAATTATTGTTTGAAAGAGGATCATGCTGAATTTTGGCTGTTTTTTTTATACTGGTTCAGTGTTAACTGATTAATCAATTTCAGTAGAAAATGGTTAACCGGTTAACCAATGTTGTTTTGCGCCTGAATTTGAAAACTTGTTGTGTTAGCCGATTAACACTGCTCCATAAGTTGTTTTTGGATTATTTTGAACTTGTTGTTGGTTCCTTTTGCTTCTTCGTCTTCTTCTTCTTCTTCCTCCTTCTTATTTTTACCTTGGGAGACATTTTTGGGATTGTTTCTCTTTAATTTCAATGGACTTTGGGTGTAGATTAGAGTGGTTAATATTCATTAGTCCAAATCTCTCTCTAAGTGAATTATTTAATTCACTTTAGGTACTTTGCATTAGTGAGATATTTTCATACTTTAATCCACCAAGATGAGTGGTTGAACTTAAAGATGAAAGAATACCATAAGTGAAACTCAATTTAGTATTCATCTTTATTTTTGTGCGATATTGCGTTCGGATGACGATTTACATATTGTTTATCTCGCGTGTATTAACACTAATATCGTTAACCTTAATTGGTTTTGGCCGACCTCATTTGTAGGGTAATTACTCTGTAAATTACTTGGCGTTGCTTAACATAGACCTAAATATTCCCTTAATTCGGAATAAAAATCCAATTGGATACTTGCACTTTTGTGGACCGGACCTCGTGATGGTCGCGTAATCCCAAAGTGATTGATCTTTTTGCGTTAAGATCCAAGACTTGTGAAGTTTGATGCGTAGTTGCTTTGGGTCTCCCAATCTTCTTTCAAATTTTATTGAATTTGGATCTAATCACCTTGATTAATCACTATAGTGTAAGATACTAAGCGAAATCGGTTGCCTTTTCAGTGTTTGGTACTAAGTGTCTTGTTTACTTTCTTTGGTTGTGGATGATTAAGTTCACTATACCACTATTATGTAAATATTATTATACTATTACTATACTAATATTTTAATTCCTTCTCGCACCTTTTCCTCTTTACTTTTAATATCTCACTGCTTATCTCTTTTATTATGCTTTTATTATACTATATCATTCATCATATTGTTTATCTTATATTCATATTCTTGTGATTTTTCTTTTGTCCATTTGGACACAAAAATATTAATAAAGGATTAAACATCTAAAAGACTTGTGACTTTAATTTTGGACTATGGTTACTATCCTTAGCATTTGATTTGGAGTTTTGGACCTAGATTTTAGGATCATTCCCTTTTCTTAAGTTATTATGGATTGAAGACCTTAGCTTTGATTTGATTCACTTGTTTATGAAGATGAAGTCCTATTGTTGCTTATGTTTCAAAGAGTGCTCGCCATGCAGTTAGATCATTATTCCTTTAACTTTTACTTTAAGTCTTAGGATAATCTCTTCATCTTTTCCCCCTTCTTAAATTTTCAAAACTCCTCCCTTTTTTCAAAAACTTCTTTATTTTCAAATCTTAACCGCTTTCATAACTAAACCTTGACTTAGGTCAAACGGTTTTACTTTTTTTCGATTTCATTTATTAATAAATGCTAAACCATATAAGCTTATCGAAACTTTTTTCAAAATACTTTTAAAAAATGCAAAAATCATGCAATCCTTTTTGTGCCCTCGTGCACTTTTCCTTTTAACCATTTTCATATATTTAGATATGATTCGTTCTTTTTAGCGAAAATATTTGCTAAAGAATGACGACTTATCTTTACATTTTAAAATCAATCCAACACATTAATTTTTTCACTATTTGTACCATGAACTACGGGGTTTTGATCTCACATTGCACGTCGTGGGTACGTAGGCATGAGACGGACGTCTCGTCAAACACAAAAATCTTTAAAAAAAACATTTCTCTTCTAATCTGTTTAATTTCTTTTAAACAAACCCTTTTCAAACCAAAATAAATAAATATTTCAAAGGGCTCCCGTGGAGTACCACAAACATTTTGGGTGCGTAAAACCTTCCCAATTTGTAACCTATCCACTTACCCATTTCTCTGATCGATTCTTTTATCTTTTTGCTTTTAGATTCATTAGGATTTATTCGCTCTTTTTTCCTTTTCCATTTGGAATAAAATAAAAGCGCGGTGCAGACTCTGTTTACTTTGAGTTAAGTTAACCAATAGCTTACGCTCATGATTTTACCGCTACACTCGATCCATTCGAAGGTAGCTTCTTTTCGTAGTAACTTGAAGAAAGAGAGTGCATGTTGTGTGGACTTGGCAACGAAACAAGATAAGGAGGCGAGCATCCCTTGAGGGATTAGATGGATTTCTTCGAATTAGGTGTCGGAAATTCCGAAAATGCCCGACATTTGTCGGGGTTGGCTTCAATCCCTCGTTCGGTGAGGTAGAAGTCGAGGAATTTCCCTGTCCATACACCGAAGGTGCACTTTTCTGGGTTGAACCTCATTTTGCATCTCCTCGTCTGTTCGAAGACCTTTCGTAGGTGTCGGGCATGGTCGAGCTCCTCGTGTGATTTGACGATCATGTCGTCCATGTAGCCTCGTGCATGTACCATATTTCTCCTCAGAAGACTTTGTTCATCATGCGTTGGTATGTAGCTCTAGCGTTCTTCATCCTGAAAGGCAAAACATTGTAGTAGTAATTTCCTATTAGGGTCATGATGGTCGTATGTCGCTTATCTGTGTCCGACATGGGAATTTGGTTGTACCCGCTGTATGCATCCACGAAGGACAAAAGTTTGAAACCTGCAGATTTGTATACCAGTTTATCAATGTTAGGTAAGGGGAAAGCATCTTTGGGACATGCTCTATTGAGATCGGTAAAATTAACACACATTCGCCATTTTCCATTATTTTTCTTGACAAGGACTCCATTAGAGAGCCAGGTTGTGTACTGGTCTTCAGAAATATAATTTGCCTCTAAGATGTCTTTTACAGCCTGCTCGGCAGCCTCTGCTTTCTCGGGAGACTGCTTGCGCCTACGCTGTGTTATGGCCCTAACGGCCGGATCTATGGCTAGTTGATGACAGGCGACCTCAGGGTCAAGATCGGGCATCTCAGCAGCGCTCCATGCAAATAGGTATGCATTCTCTCCGAGGAAGGTTGCGAGTTGTTCCCTTGTCGTCGATGCAAGTCCAGTGCCAATCTTCACGGCTCTGTCGGGGTCGTTACCTAGAGGAACGAGCTCGAATTCACCGTTAGGGATTAGACAAACTGGGTGGACTAGAGCTTTCTCGTTGGTGGGGGCCTGGTCTTTATTATCGTCTTTGCCGAGATGACTATAGAGGTCGAAATTGACCCGTGGGGAAGGTGGTCGCTCCTCAGTTCGAGGCTTCTTGTTGCCCTTAAATTTATTGATCAAGGTTTGTCTTTTGGTTACTGCATCGTAACACCTTCGAGTTGCCTCGATGTCCCCGTGAATTGTGACCACGCAGCCCAAACTTGGTGTTGTACTTCATCTTTAAGTGGACCGTAGAAGGTACCGCAGTCAGCTCGGCCAGGGTGCATCGACCAAGAATGCAGTTGTACAATGAAGGGCATTCGATAACTAGGAATTGGACTTTAACTTCCCTGACTATCTCATTTTCTCCTAACAGAACGAGGAGCTCTGCGTATCCCCATGGCCTCGTTGTAGCCTCGTTGAAACCCTAGAGGTCGGATTCGATGTATGGGGACAAGTTTGTTTTGTCCAACTTGAGAGTCCTGGATAGGTGGGCGTACATGATATCCATCGAGCTTCCTTGGTCGACCAGAATGCGCCGGACGTCGAAGCGCGCCATTTTCCCCTTATCAGTAAGGGGATGCTTGAATTCGGTGCTCTGCCCGGTAGCTCTTCTAGGAAAAAGGATATGGGGTTAGATTTTCTCCGAGACTTGGTCAGTGTTGCTAGTTGGTTTGGCGCGGTCAGCAGGAGCTCGTCGAACTTCCATTTCACAAAAATCGTAGCGTTTTCGTTGTTCAGCACGCCTCCGGAGATTACCAAGGCCACTGGGAAGTTTTCCCACAGGCTGTGTCGAGCCAGGCGTCCTTCTGTGTTGACGTCGGAGAAGAGCCCGACTGGCCCTCTTCCTTCGCAGGCTTCACGGGGTTTTTCATCTCTCCACTTCTCGCTGGTGCGGCGAGGGACGGTGTAGTCTTTGTGTTTGGAGCCTTTTGCGTCGTCCTGGCCGCGGTTGCTCCGAACACTATGGGCGACCTAGCTTTTCCTCATATCTGATGTACACTTGAGCTTTGTGTAGAAGTTCGTTGAGGGTGCGGGGAGGCTCGATCTTCACTGCCCGGTTGAGCTCGCTATCGGGGAGGTGTCCCTTCTCGAGGATATACTTCTTCATGTAGTCGGTCATATCTACCTCGACAGCTTCCTGGTTAAACAGCTCAATGTACGAGCGTAGTGTTTCATTTTTCCCTTGTATGGTAACTTCAAGGGTAACTTCTATTTTTGGGTGGCGTCGAGAGGTTGTGAAATGCCCCGTGAAAGCCGATCTCATGCTTCTCCAGGACTTGATGGATTCGGGGGCCAGGCTTTTTTACTACGCCATGGCTCCCTTCTTTAGTGTCGTTGAGAATAACCCATATTTGACGTTTCCCTCGACGTCATTGCGGTAGTGTAGCATGACATTGATGTTGTCGACGTGGTCATCAGGGTCGGTTGTCCCATCGTATGTCGCGAGATGTGTGAGTTTCTCCATGCCTGCTAGGAGTGGAGTTTCCATGATGGCCCGAGAGAGTGGACAATTGGGATCGTCTTTGTCACTCCTCAGGGGCGAGTAATCCTCGTTCCTGGGAATCTTATCGTGTCGATGAGATGTCCTCGGTTGGTCATTTGACCATTCGGGGGGGCGCTTTGGGCTTATTTTTCTTTGTCTCAAGGGAGCGTTGTCCCCGTCGAGGAGGGGAACGTCCTCGCTTCTTGGACTCTGGTTGGCGTCTCTCGGACTGAGGTCCACGACCGTGTTAAGGAGGACTGACCCTGCGCTTTGTCTCTAGTGCCATGATTCTCTCTTGCTGTTGGAAAATCATGAGGTTCGTCTGGTTGAGCGCGTTCACCATAGCTATGAGCGTGGCATGTGGGAGCCAAAAGCTGAGGTTGGGGAACGTCGTTGTCCTAGGGTTCAGGTGAAGGGGTGGTAGGTTGTCCGTCTCTAACGTCGGACTCGTGAATGACATGCTGATCATCGTCGCCATCCGTGGTGTAGTCGACGAGGCCAAGGGCACGGTTGTCGCCGTGTTCGCTGGTCATGCTGGATAGTTGATGAGATGAAGTTTTGGTCTTCTGTTTCAAAAGACGGGGAGAACTCAAATTCCCACAGACGGTGCCACTGATCTGACATGATCAGAAGAAACCTTCCAGTGATGAGCAGCTTTGATGAAGAACGGGGGGGGGGGGGGGGGGGGGGGGTGTACCTGCAAGACACTCTGATGCCGAAATGAGAAGGTGCAAGTACTGAAAGGTAGAAGAGAATAGAATTCAGAATACCTGACCCTCTGGTGGAAGCGTTGGACCAAGGTTCTCCCAAGAGATAGATTAGCGGAGCCCAAAGGAGAACTGCCAAAGACTGCGTAGGAGCAGGTAAGACCAGCACGTGGTCTTGCCTTTGGTCCAACTGCCCCTACATATCAGGAGCGGATACTGGATAGTTGGGTGACGTGGATCACGTGGGGAAACACTCTCCCCACGTCTCATTGTAATGGACTATGGGCCGTGCCCGACGCCTGATCCTCTGCCCGACGCAGACTGTGTAGACCCAATCCAGAACAATAATCCATTAACCAATTAAAAAAAGTTTGAGTTTCAACATCATCTAATGGATTAACAATTTATTTATTAGTTTAATAGGTGTTACAAATGTGTTTATTCGAGTAGTGAGACTCTTCACTCGATTAAAAAGTTTAAACTATATGTCTAACCAATTAAACTAATCTGAGTTAATGCCAAAATGTTACCCATCTCACTCCCCACACTAGTTTTCAAATCATTGAATCTCATAGTGTTTCAGATTCATGCATATGTATCAATGCTCAGATGAAGGTATTTTTAATATGAAAATTGCATAATCACACGATTTAAGTTGTTTTCATAGCTTATATAAATCTTATTTTACCCTTAGACGCAATCATCATTCTCATAATGAAACGTCCAAATCACAAGGCTTGAGCAACAAACGATGATCGAAAGGTGGCATTAAAGAGTAAAGGTGATAATATCATATGATTAGCTTTTCTACAGTCTTCCACTTTCTTCAATTCAATCCCTATCTTTGGTGCTGTGGTGGTAGTGTTAATGGTTTTCACAACATTTTTCCCTTTTTGAGCTTGCTTAGCTTTGGAGGAACCTTTCCAAGCCAAACAAGAAAACTTACTATCAATAAAATATTTCCTAATTTACTTCTAAAATATATAATAAAATATATAATGACGGTGTAAATTAATTTTATTTAATTTTATGTTGTCAATAAATAAAGATCGTGTATCTTATTACATTACGTTTATAATTTATATTTTAAATTTTATTAATGACATGACATATTATTGAATTTTTATTAAATAACAGTGTAAAATTATTTTGCATTTATATATATATATATAAGTTATTGAATATATATATATATATATATATATATATATATATATATATATATATATATATATATATATATATATATATATATATATATATATATATATATATATATATATATAGATACATATATTGAAAAAATATATTAATTAAAATTTAGTACTATATAAATATTCCATGGCAATAAATATTTATTTTCTAGACAAAAACTTTGATTTCTTTGAATTTGTAAAATTTTCCTATTGTTGTTTGTTGATAATTAATTACAAAGCACCCATATATAATTTTTAAAAAAAAAAGCATTTTTTATATGATTTGAAAATCTTATAAATAAATTATAGAGATTAGTTTTTCAAATGGATAAAAATTACAATAAACAAAAATTTATTTATTATTTTATTTAAATGCTCTTGAATAAAAAAAATCACAAATGGATTATATATTATTATAATGCTCTCTAGCTTTAAGCCATAAGCCTCCTAAAAAGAGTGTCTTTATGAACATAATAATGTTATGTCATCAAGCATGATTGAAATATCTCCAACAAAAGCAAAGAATCTCAAAGCTTAATTCTATTACACACAAACAATCTCCAATTTTATGCACCCATTAGCCAATTAAATTCTTATAGTATTAACAAATTTACAACAAAAAAGAAATCCTAAATTAAAAATTAAAAATTTACATGAATACTTACTCTAAAAGAATTAAAATTTTATTAATTTTATAAACCAATTTACTTGATAATATACTAAATATATAACTAATTCTTGATCAATGAAATCTAACATAAGTTGTTGAAGCAATGTACAATGTGTATGAGTATAGTAAACTCTTGATATATATAGAGTTTGATTTCTACTAAAATAATAAAATAAAACTCTTGACTAAATTGGTATAAGGTAAGAACATAGAGGAACATAAACCCATGTTCAATTTTGTGTATACATATATAACAACATTAACATAATCTAAACAAAATGGAAAGAAAGAAATAATAATAATAATAATCATTTGGATTGAGAAGTGCAACGTGAAGCAATATAACTACCATTCAAAGGATGAAATCTAAGAAGACACTCAAGTTTACACCCAAATTTAACAGAACCAAAAGGTCCAATTCTCCATTGAGTTCTAGCATCACCTTTCAAATCAAAGCCAACAATGTTTCTCTTCCATGATTCATCAACAACTTCCATTTGATCAGGAGTCAAAGGAATAGAAGAAGATTGAACAACATAATCCAAAATCCTTGAATTATTCTTAGGAACATCAAAAGTGTCAGCAACCATGTATGCTATACCTTGTCCTTGATAGCTAAGTTTGAATTTAATGTTTGAAAATGTTGCATGTGCCTTAAAGTTTCCATTCTGTGCCATCACTTTTATACTTATCTGAGTTTGTAGAAGACCAGCAATATCATTTCTGAAAAGATCTAAATGAGCATTTGATATGCTTATTGTAGGAACTCTTGGATGAATAACTATGTAACCAACAAACACTGCAATTCCTCCAATCACAACTCCTATGGCTATTATTGTGCATAGTATTGCGGCTAGCCAAATTAAGAAATTTGTGTTTCCATTTTGGTGAGTTACTATTCTTTTTTTGGGTTTTCTATGATGAGGGTGAAGAGGGTTATGATGGTGATGATCATGATCATGATGATGAGCTTGATCATGATGGTCTTGTTGGTGAATGTTTTGGGGGGAAGGCATGGAGATTAAGAATGTCACCAAAATTAAAATCAACCCATGTAGGGTAATTTGTGAGTTTTATTATGTTGTAAGGATGAGAGTACTTGAGTTTTGGGAAATGCAAATTTTTGGGTTCTTTGTGTCTAATTCATGGGAAGGTTTTGGTATCTTCTTTTCCTACCTTTAAAGCATTTGTTCTTGCATAGTTGCATATGCTAATTTTTATTTATTTTATGTTTTCTTACATTATATAGCTAGGACTATAATAAACCTATGTGTCTCTATCTATTTATATTCTCTATCTAGGTTATTTGGTTTGACTAGTGTTTTAATCTTAAAAAGTGTATTGAATTTTGAACCATAAAAAACTACTTGACTTGAGTTTTAAAGTAAATTTTACTATGATGAATTTGAGATGTAAACTTGTAAAAATTTAAATCAAATTAAAATTGTATTAAAATTAATATGTATTTTTATAATATTGTAAATGTATTAATAATTTAAAAAATGTTTATATAAAGTGATTTAAATTTTTTTTTTACCCTTTTTCATAAACTTGTTTAGGAAAAAAGTAAACACAAAAAAGAAATTGTGAGTTGCAAGATGTGTTTTTTTGCTAGCTTGTTCAAAGAGTATGTCTAGGAATTAATGATAAAATAAAATTAGTGAGTGAATATGATCGTACAAAAAGTTAATACCAAACTTGCATGGTAGATACTAAGTTATCTGATGTTTTGTTGGTTGATTTCCTGGCTTTGAAGCTTTAACTCAATCATTGGATGAAAAAATTCAATAAACCATCAAATACTTATAGTAATTCATCTAAGGAGATTTTATCATGCCATCCCACAGTTTGACATGATATCTTTCATGATTTTATCTTATCATTTTTCACAGTTTGATAGGACATTCTACATGATATTACCTTTATGCCTTTATTAAATATTTATGCTTTAATTTATGATAAATGTTTGAAGAAATATCAAAATTTTCAAAATGTTTGATTTTTTTTAGATTTTTGAGGTTTATATTTGATTGTGTTAATTATTTTTTGCCAATCAAATATACTATCAATTTTTTTTTAATTTAAATCGGATTTTTTTTACTTGTTCTACTAGATTTTTTCGTTTGAGTTTTTTTTTTTTGAAAAAATAATATGGATATTATAAAATATGTAGGATGTTTGGTCAAACAGTTGAGGTGTCAATATAAAATCTCTATTTAAAACTTAACACATCATTATATTCACATTTGAAATGAGCCTAAGTTGATAGAATTTCTAAGTTCGGTCCAAAGATGTACATGCTAAAAAAATCACTAGGAGGATAATCTACCGTATAAGAAAAATTAAGGCTCTAGAAACACCACAAATACCCCACACTTTGCATATGCCATGTCACCAAACTAAGGGTATGTTTTGTCCTAAATTTACTTTTTCCAATTATTTCTGTCATGTAGCTCTATTTGAGTTACATAGTTGGTATTTTTTGCCTTTGATCTTTATAATTTAATGAATTGATGATGCCACTTAGTTCCAATTTTAACCAAGTATCTTAATATGACATCTTTCACTGTTAGCTTTAATTAAAATTTCAGACAAAAGGTAAATCTGATCTTTCTCTCTCTCTCTCTCTCTCTCCCCTCACTCTACGATTTTATTTCTCATTCTCATACCTCTTTCTCTCTCACGACGGTGGAAGGAATGGAGTCATCTCTGTCTTCCTCAATGTTGTTGTATACTTGTTCTTCGTCTTCCTCAATGCTCATCAACATTGCCTGAGTAAGGGTTTTTTTTTTCTTCTGGTTTTCTCTTTCATGTATCCTTCATGATTTATCTCGTCTGTGATTATTTGTAAAATGTTCCTCAACAGTAGGGATTTACTGCGTTTGAAGTTAATATGAAAGGGATTTCATGTTAAAATGGGTTTCAAAACACGAATTGGGAAAGTTAGGGTTTTCTGAGTTTTGTCATGGAATTTTTTTATTTTAGATGTTCATAATTTGTTTTGATTTATCTTTTTCACATATTACTAAAGTTAGGGTTTTGACAGATGAACATGGTAGTGGTGAGAT
This sequence comes from Lathyrus aphaca, assembly GCA_963966055.1. Taxonomy (NCBI): domain Eukaryota; kingdom Viridiplantae; phylum Streptophyta; class Magnoliopsida; order Fabales; family Fabaceae; genus Lathyrus; species Lathyrus aphaca. The sequence goes on from OZ014523.1 coordinate 504,583,556, forward strand.
CTGCGGTGTCAACATCGTGTTTCCAACAGATGAACGTGGTGGTGGTGAGATTCGAAATCGATTATTTAGGAATTTTTTGGTTTAGGTTTATGTTTTGCTATTAACTTACCTTCCATTAAACTTTGAGTTTAGTTTGATTTATCATTTTCCCCATTTGCTATGTTTTTTTTTAAAGTTATGTTGTTTTAACATGGGTGTGGTAGTGGTAGAAACAGGTTTTTGGCGATGATTTTGGAAAGGATTTGGAGGACTATTTTTCGCTACCTGCCTCAGATAGTATGGAGATTGATTTCTCTATTATGTTGGTAAAGAAACAGAAGTAAGGGTAAGTGTAAGTCAATTTGTTTGTTGGTGTTAAACTTTTTTTTGGTTTCTAGTTGTACCTGATAATGTTCTCTTGGGTTGTTGAAAAACTATATTTTGAAAAATTATCACGAGCTTTTATCAATTATGTTGTCTGGTACTTCTTATATGATTTTATAAGGTTAAAGTTCATATGTTAAAGCTCACACAACATCCAAATATTAACAGGACCATAGGTTAAAGCTCTTTGAAATCTCTTGACATCTCTGACCCTATATTTGCTTTTATTATTTCAGGTTTAAGCACTATGTTCATATTTCGTTCATGTTGGATGTCCTTACATGATTTCGGTGAAATATTTATTAGTAGATCTGGACACAACAAGAGGGTGGATCAAGGATTCAATGCTTGATATAGTTAATTACATCCAGCTTTGTTTTATCATAGTTCTCTGTTTTGCACACAATAAATGCACATTTGATAATTGAAGAACATAGGTCTTTACTATTTGTTTTTACTTTCTCTATCTTTCACATTAACATGGTTGGTTTATCTTTGACAGAAGAACATAAAATATAAGATTTATACTACAACAGTAGTGCTCCTAACTCCATCGATTATCTTGCTTGATGGCGCTACTGGTGGACTTGATTTTGAGACAGGGATGCCTGTTTAGGAGGTGAATGGATGAAATGGTTGACATCTTCGAGATATGAAGGACAACTGTCATCTTAAAGATAGCTTTTTGGGGTTTGATTAAGTTAGATATTCTTCACTAAAATTTGATAGTGATCTTTTTTATTTTATTTTAAGTGAATTCATACCGATCTCTGGAGAAGAAAACACGGGGACGACCAGAGAAAGTTGTAGCCTTCGCAAAATGGAGATTCTTAAATAGACTGCATGACAGGAATGAGATTTTGAACTACAATGTGAGTTTTTTGTTGAAGTTTATTTATTTTTGTCATACATGTTATTGTTCTTTTGAAATTAATATGCTTCCTGATTTAAGAGCATAACTGGTTTTTTTGTTTGATTCTAATGTTGTTATTCTTCAGGTTCTTATTGACAATATTAAATAGTTTCCTCCAATAATATTTACTCCCAAAGTTGGATTAATGTGCCAAAATTATTCAGGGTTATTTAGACGGCCACGTGGAATGTATGACAATGCCAAACACAAAGGGGAGATGGTGTCAATGATCTATTATTGGCCAACTCATGAGGTATTGCATTCATTTCAGTTATACAACATCATTGACTAAGACTTTCATTGACTCATACTTTTTGATATATGCTTCTGTTGATCAGTAAATGTGATTGGTCATATGCACAGGTTTGGACAGGAAATCGCACCGAATCACATTTCACCTCAACAGTTCTTTTACACGGAAAATGGGATTGCTCAGATGCGCGGTTCTCCACAAACGTACACTGAAGACCCCACGGAAAGTGTGATTGCTCATATGCGCATGAAAGTCTCATTTCTCATATGCACAGGTTCACCGTTGAATCATTTGATTTTTTCTATCCTTATTCTATAAAAGGTATATTTTCACTCCCCTGGCCTATTCTTCAAATATTATGAACAATTCAATCACTTGAATTCAATCATTTGAATTTTTTAAGTGCATTGTTGTGCCTATATAGTTTGTAGTTCCTTATGAAACAAATTAGTCTTGCAGTCTTACTTCTAATATCATTCCTTACATAATTTGTGTAAATTCTTATTTTTTTCTAAGGACCTTCCATATTCACATGACTTTAATCATGTGCTCCTACCTACCTGATTTCACAAGCTTTAACAGAACCAAAGGTAACCAATCATGTACTCCTTCCTTCCCTCCACACTTCAATTTTTCTTAACTGCACCTAATTCATAGTTTTGTAGATGAATGCTTGGCAACACATTATTCGAATTTAATATAAATACACTTCGGTTTCTACTTCCCAACTTCTTGGTTTGCCTCTGCATAACATAGGGTATGGATTGTGATAAGTTGTTTACACATACCAAAAGTTATCTTTCATCCATTGATAACTTGTGGCATGTGTAAACAACATATCACGATTTCTTTAAGTCTTATGCCTCTGGCATATTTGTTTGATGCAGGGACCATATGCTTATTCACTTCTACTGCAGCTCACTTAATGACCATACACCGTCTGGATCAACATACAACTTATGACGAAGAATGCAAGGATGTTTTTTATTCTCCTTAATTTTCATATCCAGACAACTGTTAATTTCCATTCCATATAAAATACTTTCGTAACTTTATATATAATCTACTCATTACCACATATTTATCTAATAGTATTTTAATTTTGAAATGTTACTATCAATTAGATGCAATGGGTTTATGTCTATTTATCAATGGGCTTGAGATGTAGTGGGATTACTTATAGTGGGTTTACTCTATTAAAATTGTTCACTTGCTTTTGTTCACTTTTATCTTCAATCACTCTGCACCAGTCTGTTTCTACGAGTATCAGTGTTGCATTTGAGGTTAGAGAACTAACACCAACTCATCCTACTTCTATGAATGTCAGTTATCCTTTTACTATTGTATGATTAAACGTTATATTGCTTCAATCTAATTTTCTTATGGTGTCCCTGTCGCTCCCACCAAATGACACCTGGTCAGAAGGGGTACAGACGCGAACAGCCGGCGAAGGAGAGAGCATGAAGATGAACTGAAAAGAGTCGCCAGCTAGGCATTTTTATCCCGAAGGAAAGGTAATGCTGCATGAACCTGGAAAAGAAATGGATAAGACAGTCGCGAACCAGAGAAACTGAGAAAGGGGGTTGGTTACAACCTGGGAAGGTATTAGCACCCAGATTGTCCGTCGTACTCGACGGGATCCACGCTTAAAAGATTGTGTTTAGAGGGGTAGTGTCAGTGTTATTCTGTGTGCAAAAGCTGGAAAAGGATGTACAGGTGTCAGTGCTAAAGAAGTGTGAAGTGAATAAAAGGAGTGTCAATGCAAGAAGAGAGTGCAGTGCTCAAGACAATGAGGCTTAAAAGAATAAGGCTAGAAGAGGGGGAATATACAGAGACTTTTGTTCGATAACCGTTAAGTTATGCCTACGTATCCTCTCGTGCAATGAGGAAGTCAGAACATCGTAGTTCGACTCAAAGAGACTGAAAGATAAATTGACTTGTGAACTGCTTACTTATCTATGCTCAAGTGTATGACCTGTCTGGCTCAGGTGCAAACTGTCTTGCATCAGACGGAAGAAGCGAGTTCTCGTTATGAATGAATGAGGTGAGAAAAGAATCCCAAAGGAGACGATTATTGTTTGTTTTTGGTATTTTAAATCTTTTATTGCTTTTTGTGTTCGTCATAAGTTAATGAGCTTAAGCCTAAACCAAGGGTTAGTAAACTCATCACATCCTCCCTCTGATTAGGGGTAATGAGAATACCTTAGGTATGAAGTAAACACCTCACACTTAATCACCATGATGTAGGATTAAGATCATAAACCTACTTGCATTTATTTAGATGTTTTTGGTGTTTTTGTTTAGTGTTAAGTAATGAGTTTAAGCCATAATCAAAGATTTAATGGACTCATTACACCATCCTAATAGAAGGATAATAGATGAGAACATTTAAGCAGAGGAAGATACCTCAACTTAATCCATGATTAGGGATTAACCTCATGACAAAACAAAGCCTTTATTAGAGTGGATTTTAGTTAATAATAAGATTAAGAAGTGAATTTTATGGTTTGTAAGACAACTTGAGAGGGACTTGTCCATTAACACTAGGGTTAGTCCTTCTTAACCAATTAAGGAAGAATTAGAACCCTAATGCAAGGCCCAAGTTACAAGCTTATTGTCTTAGTGATTATTAGATGGATTGATTAAGGGATTTAAACATATTAAGGGTTTAACACTTAGGATTAAAGTTATACACTCCATCCTAAGAGAAGGATGCAGGCATAACCTTAATCACAAAGCCTTAAGACCTTAATGACTTAGTCCCTGATTAAGAGGTGAGAAGAGAAGACACAGAAGATGACACAAAGGTAAAACTAATGGGGGACTAACCAAACCCTAATTGTGATCATGCTTGGATGTTCCTAGGGTTTATGAGGCTTGCAAGAGATCTTCAAGAAAAAGCCACCAAGGAAGAAACAAATGGAAGGAGGAGAAGCAGAAGAAGCAAGCCAACTTACTTCACCTAAGAAGATAACTTGCTTGAATAAAGAAGGTGGAGAAAGAACATGAATGAGCAATCTCACTCTAAAGCAAAAGCAAAAATGTAGCAATGGATGCATAAGAGATATGAGAAGAAATTGTGAGAAGTGAAGGCAAATTCACTTCTCAAAGTACTTACCACCTGAAAAGTTAGCATAAGGAAATGAAATGAAATGAAAAATGAAATGAATGCAAGGATGCAAACCAAAACCAGAAGCATATTTATGATGCAAATGATGTCATGAGATTATATGAAAGCATGTCAAGAGATATTAATGTTCATACAAGTGATGAGAATGCAAAGGAAGCATGAAAGAAGCATGAAAACACATGAATGCACATGAAATGAAATGAAAGCATAACATGGCAAATGGATGAGGAAATGATCAAGCATGAGTCTAATGTGTCTTATGATGTCTTGTATGTCATGTGGATGCAAAACATGTCATGGCAAGTTCATGAATGCAAGCATATGCAAGATGTATGCAAGAGAAGATGAGAAATTAGGGTTTTATACAACATGAGATGCAAAACTCAAAAACAGAAGCAAATGACAAGATAAAAAATTGAAATTTCAATCCAAAGTACCCTAACCCCATATAATATCACACCCCAAAGGAGAGGACCTAACTCTTTACCTAATGAAAGATATGATTTTTCTAAGTTTTCTAGGGTTTTGAGGTACTTAAAGGGAAAAAATGCCAATCAATTCAAAAAGGCAGAAGAAAATCATGACAAAATTATGTTAGAAACTACATTTCAAATGAAGATCAATGCAAAAAGAATCATTGTCATACCATTCTTGGTTGGGCAGAAAATAATTCTTGAAGTTAGGGTTCTAAAATGTGAATTTTATGAACCCTAAATTCAAGAAATTTATCAAAAATGATTCAAAACCAAAAATAAATTTGTGTGGATGGTATGACAATGTCCCTAAATATTTTAGAATGTTCTCTGATTTTTTTGGTGATTTTTAAATACTTAAATGTATTTTTAATTAATTAAAATCAATTAACTAATTAAATAAAACATTTAAATGATTTAAAAATACTTTTTTAATGCAAAAATTAAAAATAAAAATATTTTTGTTTTCTGAAAATTAATAAAAGACTTGATAAAAATATTCAGATTTTTTTGATCATTTTTACTATTTTTAATAATTATGTGAAAAGAAAAGGATAAAATATAAAATAAAATGAAATAAAATAGAAAAGTATGAAGATCTGAAGGTCCAGATTCAAACTGGGGTTGAAAACGTTGACTGGCGCATGATCTAAGGGTTGGGATTTAACCTGACTTAATTAATTGATTAGTTTAATTTATTTGGAGATTAGGGTTAAGTGAGAGGATCTTGTCCATTCACCCACGCGGGAAACCCCATCCAACGACTTAAATTTAAACTAAACTAATTAACCAGAGATTAAGCCCTAATGACTTTCAGATGGCCGGAGGGGACCTCTGGTCATCTTCTCCGGCGGTCCAAAAACACTATCTTCTTCCCTAAGCCACTAATCCCCATAAAAACTGCCCAGAATCAATCCCCAAACATCATACATCATGAATCAACCAACAAACAACATTTACATTGCACAATGAGGCTGAATCGAATCAAAAAAAATTTTAGGTCAAACTTTCAGAACATCGTATCATACTCATTTCTTGCTCATTTTAAAATTAAACACATCCCCATGATCAGTGCAACATATAGAACAATATTTTAACAAGAAAACAGGATTCTGGAAAAAATGTTCATCATGTTACCTGAGCTGATGAACTGCAAATGAGAGCTTTCAGGACCCCTCCTTTGTGCAAAAAGTCTCATTTGATCCTCCTGAGGCTAATGGAATGCTTCAAAAGCTTTGATGGTGGCTAGTTTGAAGGTTCCAGTTCTGGTGTAGCAGAATTTGAGGTTTGTGTTTGTGATGTTTCAGGCCATTCCAATGGTTGGTTTGTATTCTATGGGTGGTTTCTGAGTGGATGGTGGAAGAATTTCTGAAGTTTGATGGATGGTTTGAGATAATCGAAGAAGGGAAGGTTTTTGCAAGTTTTGTGCAATCTGATGGTATATGTGTTCTGAGCTTGTATGATGCTTGTTTTATGATCCTTATGCCATCCCTAAACTATTGGAATGAGTCAGAAGACTTGACATGCACTGTGGGAATGGTATGGAGCAATTGGCCAAAAAGTCAATAGTTGGTGTACTTCAAGCATGGGCCATGACAGAAGCTATTTTAGGGTTGCTCTGAGTTCAGTTGTCTTCAAGGATGGCCATGGGATGATTTAGAGTGATCAGAAGTGAATGGATGGTGAGATGTCACATGTTTTGCATTTTCACAACTTGTTTCACTTTGAGGTATTTGGTCATGGAAATGTCTCATTCAATGCTGAATTTTGGTCATGAAGTGTTACATGATGTTGCTGTGATGCTTTGAGACAACTTAGAAGTCATGCCAATCTTTAAAAATCATTCTTGCAAGAATCCCTCTTTTGAGAATTTTATGAAAAATGGCTTATGATACTTGTGATCCAAAGCATGAAATCTTGTGAATTTTGTGCAATTCTGATTTTGGCAAGTTGAAATATGTTGTAATGATGCTTAGAAGTCATTTAGAGGTCATGAAAGTGTTTAGAACTTGAATTTGCAAAAATCCCTCTTTAACATGAAACTTGAAATTATGTGATTTTTGCCAACTTCGACAAGCCATAACTTGAGTTCCAAAATGAATTAGATCTTGTTCTTGTACTTTTTTTTAAAGGGAATGATCCAATCTACAACTTTCATGACCAACAATTTTTCATTTGAAGCATTTTTGGTTGAGAAAGAGGACGTTGAAAAACTTTCCCAAAATGGAAAATTTACATTACAAGTTATTTCCATTTTTGGCAACTTTTGGTTTAGCTCACTTTCCTTCAAATTTGTGAACTTCTAAGCACTTAAATGATCAAATAAGAACCAAATAACTTCAATTTGATGAAAAATCCACTTTGGGTTCCATGTTGGGGGGCCTCAGATGCCCTGATTTTGCTCTGACTTGCTTAAGAAGTTACCCAGTGATCAAATGACTTCCACAATGAATTTCTTCATCAAACTTGGTATGCATGATACTTATAACATATTGAGACCATTAGAAACAAGAATGACCAAAAAGTTTGGAGTTATGGCCTCTGAAACCAAAACCCTAATTTCAGGTCATCTGTGCAGTTAAACCCTAGATCTGCTTCCATGCTTTGCCAGCTCTTGTGATTCTTTGACTTCCTTGATCTTTGGAGGATAAAATATGATGATTTAACATACATGTACCCTCTTGAGGTGATTGAAGACCTTTGGAGTGGCTCAGATGGATCCTTGGATTGCTCAGATCACAAACCCTAGATGCAGATGAATTTGAACTATGCAGATGAAACAAAAATGCAACATGAAATGGTATGATTAAACTAATGCAAATATGAAAGATCACAAGCCATGGTGTGAACTTAGTGAGGGCAAATTTGGGGTATTTACAGTCCCCTAATGTCAGTAGGTTGAAACTCTGGACTAAAGGTACAATTAGCCAAGTCTATTGATTATAGTGGAATATTTAAGTTTTCCATAATTTTTGTTATTTTATAATATTTGTTTTCCATAATTTCCTTATAGAGATTGTTTTCAGATGATATCACAATTTTTATCATGCCATTTTTCATAATGTCTGTTATTCTATGTTTCTCCTATTCTAATGTTAATTTAAACCTTTTAGGAATGTATGTGATGCATATATTATAAATGGTGTCAGAATATATGTTTATTTTGGTTTGAGAGATGAGTCTCGGGTTCAAGCATCTGCATTAGGGAGTGATTACCTATGATCTATACTTAATGATTAGCTTGACCATCTGACTTCTCTTTTATGGTTTCAATAACAATTATTGCATTCATATTGCATTTACATTTACAAGGTGGGAGAGTAGATTAAGAATCACACACTTATACTTATAAATCAATCTCTTCTTCTCAGAATTTATAAACTTAAATTCAGCATACTCTCATATTTTGTATGGTGTCCATCCATGATCTGAATTTCGCGGATGAGTTTGTTATGAAACAACAACTTTACCCTCAACGTCATGAATGGGTCCATCCTTTCGTTTAGTATTTATTATTTATATCTATAACAACATTTCTCAGTTCATAACTTCTTCTTTTCAACCCTTTTTTTCATCAACAGCCACACGAACCCATCGTACCTCCTGTGCTGGTCCAACAACCACCTGAAGTCCGCCACCTATGGAGGTCCAACATTCTCTAAACCCCTACACCCTCAGCAGGTTCACCAACTCTAAACTCTGTATTTTATATTTCCATATAACTTACATATTTTTCTTGATATGACTCGTGCTATCATTTTGTTCCACATGTGCAGCAGCTGCAACAACTTCCCAAAGATCTTGTCCCAGTCCATGCACCAGTTATTGTGCCGCAGCAAAGGACCAGAAGGAGGAGGATGAAATCATCAAAAATCAGCGAAGAATGGAGAAGTTTCATTCTGATGTTGAAGAAGAAGAGCTCAAAATCTTTGAGTCTGACGATGATGATGAAGCAGACTACACATGGGAAAAATAATTTCTCGGGTCTAAGATTTCGATTTCGTGATTGAAACAACGAATGTATTTATACTAATCATCGTTCTCTTTTATTTATGGTAACAATTATATCCTTAGGTTTTATTGGGATTTAGTTTCAAATTTTCGATTTGTTTTGCTTCTTTCTCATATAATAGGTCTTTTAATATAACTTTTCATTTTGTTGTATGATTTATTAACAAAACATATGAGATGCTACTATAAGTTGTCCATTTATAAATTTACGTTTTATTGAAATTTATATATTTTAACTTATATATTATTGTAATGGCATAAATTTTAACTTTATTCATTTAGCCAGGATGCCCATGAATATATTTATGAAATGTTGTATCATAAATTCCATTACTGAACAATTAAAAAATGTTAGGAGATTCCAAAATAAGAGTCTGCAGTTGAAAGAAACTAAAGTTTCTTTGACTTAACAGTGTTGCTTTTTGTTCATTTGGTTGGTTTGGACTCATATGAAATCAATAAATTAATACACATCAGATGGTTGGTTTTAAAAGTTTTGGTTTTTGCAAGTTGTGTAACCTAAAAGGACTCAAATGAAATCAATAAATTACCGTACTTCAATTACAACTAAATAAAAAATATGATAAATTGCATTGTTTGATATTTTGAAATAGTGATATTATTAAAATTGTTTGAGATTTTGAAATAGTGAGATTATTGAAATTAAATAAATTCAACAGGCTAACAAGTTTGAATGTTGGAAGCATGTTGTGAATGTTGAATTGCAGGCTCTTGTTGATAATCATACTTGGACATTAGTGGATCTTCCACCTAGTAAGGTGCCTATTGGATGCAAATGGGTCTATAAGGTGAAATATATGGCAGATGGATCCATATAAAGGTATAAAGCCAGACTTGTAGCAAAGGGTTATACACAGGTGGAGGGAGTAGACTACTTTGATACTTTTTCTCCTATGGCTAAGATTACCACAGTAAGAGTTCTTTTGTCTATAGCTTCAATAAAAGGTTGGCACCTAGAGCAATTGGATGTTAACAATGTTTTTTTTGCATGGAGATTTACATGAAGAGGTGTATATGGCATTACCTCCTGGTCTGGCTACCTCTAGTTCTTCATAAGTCTACAGACTTCACAAATCTTTGTATGGTTTGAAACATGCTAGCAGGCAATAGTATGCTAAACTATCTTTTTTTTTATCTCTCTTGGATATTCACAATATCAAGCTGATTGTTCTTTATATATGAAATATACATCCACCAGTTTCATAGCTTTACTTATGTATGTAGATGACATGGTTTTAGCTGGTAATTCTCTTATTGAAATTCAGAATGTTAAGCATCTCTTGGATCAATAGTTTAACATCAAGGACTTGGGCCAACTGAGGCATTTTTTAGGCTTTGAAATTGCTAGGTCCACTACAAGTATTTTCATGAATCAAAGGAAATATACATTTCAGTTACTTGAAGACATTGGCTATTTGGCAGCCAACCCATCTTCTGTGCCTTTTGATCCTAATCTCAAGTTGTCCATTTCACATGGTCAACCTCTTGATGATCCTTCCTCCTACAAAAGACTTATTGGTAGATTAATCTACCTTAGAAATAGAAGACCTGCTATATCTTATGATGTACAAAATTTAAGTCAGTATATTTCAAAGCCCATTGTTCCTCATTATCAGGCTGCCACTAGAATTATGAGGTACCTCAAGTCTGCACCTGCTAAGGGAATTCTGTTTTCACCTTCTAGTCCCCTCAAACTATATGGTTTTGCGGATTATGATTGGGCCAGATGCTCAGAGACTAAAAAATCAATTACAGGGTTTTGTGTCATTCTTGGATCATCCCTCATTTGTTGGAAATCTAAGAAACAGAACATTGTTTCTCATTCTTCCACTAAAGCTGAATATAGAGCTTTGGTTTCCTTATCTTGTAAACTCCAATGGCTTTAATAACTTTTTCATGATTTCCTCATTGATTTTCCTCAACCTGCCTTTGTATATTGTGACAGCAAGTCAGAAATATATCTTGTTCATAATCCAACTTTTCATGAGAGGAGTAAACATATTGAGTTGGACTGTCATGTTATTAGAGAAAATATTGTGCCCAAACTCATCCACTTGCTACCTGTCTCTTCTAAAGAACAATTATTAGATGTATTCACTAAGTCATTACATTCTCCTGCCTTTACTTCTATTTTGTCCAAGCTTGGTCTTTGTAGCATCCAAAGTCCACCTTGAGGGGGATATTAGAGATATAATTTTTTTTACATAGGTTACATCTTAGCTTACTATACATAGCATTATTATGTATATAAACCAAGTTGTAATCATTATTTCAGTAATGAATGAAACAGTCTTTTTAACAACTCTTTATTCTTCTTGAATGTAACTAATTCCTAATTGTTTTCATCTTCTCCAATGGTGAACTTTCACTTCCTTGATAAGTTATAATCAATTAAAGAAGGGTCAGCCTTGGACCTATCGCGTCTTCACCTGATGAAATGATAGGATGATCTCACAGATTATTCCCCATTCTTTAACCAATGCCAGATTAACTTATCATCCACTAAATTCCTCGAGAGGGGCATGTTGCAGATGAATTTAACCTCTCAGTCCTTAAACCATTCAAATAGCAAAAAACAATCCCAATATCCCAAGTCCCAATCAATGAGGTACAAAACTCTGAAATCCTTAGGCTTATCTCTTATAGGGCTTATGATTCTGAAGCTTGTGTTACCAGTCACCCAATTGTCCTTCCACACCAAAACTGTAGAGCCATCTCCAATTTTCCATCTAGATCCAGCCAACACAAAATTCTTAGCACTAATGATCTTAGACCAACTGTGACTTGGAGCAAAAACAATCTTGGCATCCACAATAGAACTTCTAGGAAAATATTTACTTTTAAGAACCACAACAAACAGAGAATTCTTCCCAGACAAGATTCTCCAAAATTGTTTTCAAAGGAGGATAAGATTGAAATCTTCAAAGCTTTAAAACCCCATCCTTCCACCTTCTTAGCTGAGTATATATTTCCTAACTAATCCAATGAAGCTTCCTTTCACCTTCCATATGCCTCACCAGAACCTTGCCACCGACCTCTCAATTTCTTGACAAACCCCTATCGGGAATATGAAGCAACTCATGATATACGAAGGAATGAACTACGCCACGACTTTAATATGAACTTCTTTCCCAACTCTGGACATATCACGCTCATTTGAATCCTTCACCTTCTTCCAAACCCGGTCAATCACGAAGAAAATATCTCTTTCGTGGCTTTCCTAAATAGCATAGGAAGACCCAAGTATCTTAAATGAGATTGAACTATCTTTACACCCATCCTATTCTGGAGCAAATTAACAACATTTTCTGGCACATTTCGACTAAAGGAGACTTCATATTTCTCGAGACTCACCATTTGACCGGAAGCCACTTGGTATCTCAAAAGAGTAGCCATAATAAAATCAGCCTCATCCAGGTTTTCCCTAGCAAAGACGAGGCAGTTGTCATCAAAGAACAAATGGGAAGTTTTAGGAAGCTTCCTCGCAACATGGAACCTGTGGATCAACTGTTTGTTGGACTCCACCTTCAACAAACCAGGCAACACATCTGCACACAAAATAAAAAAGTAAGGAGAAAGAGAGTCTCCTTAATGGATACCCCTTTCTAGAGTAAAACCCATGCTAGGCTGGCCATTAAGCAAAAATTAACATGACACCCTCGAGATACTACCATTGTGTACTTGATAATAATTTAATAAGTATAAAACACAGTTTGATTATCAAAGGCTTATGACCATCACAAAAGTAGGATAATATCCAAATAAAGGATAGTAATTCAAGCTAGTCTTCCATTCCAACAATAATTCAACAAAATTTTATTTGTTTCAATTTAGAAAAACTTTGGCTTTGATGTACTCAACAATTTCAATTTCAATTTAGAAATTCTATTTTTACTCAACAATTTCAATTTCTATTTAGAAAACAAGATTGTCTTAGTAACAAGAGGTGTGGAAAATGATAAAGATACATGGTACATATGAACTAATAATGAAAAGAAATTCTACGAAAATGTATTTCTGGATTTAAGTAGTATATTTTTTAACTTTCTTTAACAAAATGAAGGCGTGATTCATTTATAATGTATTTGGTAAATTTTAGGTATGTCCGAAAATGAATTTTTGAAATTTGATGAGTATTTTCAGATTTTCATTATATTTTTTCCAGTCTTTAGTCTATTGTTTGGTTGACTAGTTTGATAAGAAGGTATTTGGCCAATTTGTACTTAAGATAATAATTTTTTTATCTAGTTTAATGGCTAGAATTTCAACTATTAAGTAATAAGTGAATTGTTTCATGTTCGAACCCACATCTCTGTAGTTGAATATCTTTGCATAACTATCAACTAAATTGATTTAATGAAAAAATAATTAGTTTACTTGCAGGACCAACCATACAAGTCCTAGGACATAGGTGCGAGTTTTGGTCGACAATATAATGATCTTGAAAATCTCATGATTTCAATCTTTTATAAGGTTTTGTATATGTTTATATGATTAAAAGAAGAAGTAAAAAAGTGTTTGACGAAAATATAAAAGAAATGAAATTCTAGAATGTATAAAGTAAAATAACTGAAAAAAATAAAAGACTTCTAAACGTAAAAAAACTTGCAGAATGCAGAAATATAAATGAACTTGAACTTTCATAAAACTTGATAAATATAAAACTGGTGTTCACACGTACATTTTTCCAGAAATTAAACTCTTTTCTCTCACACGGTTACTTTGACTATATTACAGGAATTTGTACAATATTTTCACACACCCAATTTTGACAAGAATTGTCCTATTTATACACAAACTAAATAATTGTCCCTAACGGAAAAATCCTATAATTACGACACTTGGCTTTCGACATGTCTTCTTTCTACCAAACGCTTCCACGCGTCCTTCTGCCAAACGTCTTTAATCTTTAAATTTTGAATTCCACCTTCTGCGTCGAAGCGATGCATCTCCTCAAAGTTGTCGAACTTGTAGAAAACAACCCTTGCCATCTGACTCGTCGAAATTGTCGAAACATCATCATTTCCTAACTCTGTCGAAAACGTTCTTCAATTTTCTTTGGTCGAAATTAACTCCTGAGAACATGATCGAAATGTTGTTTTGGACTTTAATTTCATGGCATCGAAAATCCTTGTTTACAGTATATGCATGTGACACCATTTGGAGTAAAACTCCCAACTTAAAATCTTGCCAGTTTATCGAGGCATCAAAAACATATTTGTCAATCCAGGCCAACTTGATGTGAGCATTCGCTCCAACTTGAAAATATGAAAATGTATGTAACTTATGAATAACATACAACAACATCAATAACATAAACATCAACTTAACAATGCAACAACATGTACCAACATTGGTCAATCGACCTGTAACTTAATATTTCCCACATCGGAACAACACAACTTATATCGATTTCACATGACTACAACGTGAAAAACAACCAATTACGACTTAAGTAATTATACTTCTAAATTTATTATTTTAATCTTCAACTCTACTAAAATTAACTTATTTTATCTTTAATTAAGTTCTGGAATAACTCTGTTCTACTCAGATGCGAAAACAGGACAAATCGCCAAAAATTGCATTTTCTACACACCACTATGCTCATACGCGTATAGACCTACTATTACGTGTATCACTCTTCTCCCAACACCACCCATTACGCATAAATATTTCCATTACGGGTAATGCCTGCAACTCCTACGTGTAGCCTACGTGAATGGCCAGAGGGTCATGCGACAACCCTCCCTTTACGCGTAATGCCTGTGTAACAGTCATGTGTTACATGTAAGGCTTCTCTTGTTACGCGTATCACCAGATCTGCTATGTGATTCACCAGTCCTTTCCACCACTCTCACTTCTGCTACGAATTTCACAACTTCAGCCCTCAATTCAAGCCTAATTGGGTTTCTACATTGATTTTAGACCTATAATCGTTTGCATACACATCATCTAACAATTACTACATTCGATTACGAGTCCTAAATCTCCTCGCTACACAATTTTCTTGTAACAAACCAGTCCAACAACAACAACAAATACATCAACATGAACAAGTTTATGACAACAACACAACAATCACACGAAATACCCGTCATACATACGGATTTTCCTAATCTCGTTTATAGAATTCGAACCCCACCCTTACCTTGGATTGAAGGCAGCTCGAATTCACAACAAAATTCTCTATGAAAATCCATACCTAGCCTCCTTGTTCTTCCTCAAGACTTGTTCTTTTTCAAAATTATGATTATCCCTTCTAATTAGGTTTTTAGCTTAGTAATACTATACTTTTACTAATTAACCAAATTACTAATGAGCCTAAAATATCACCCCTGCATTTACTACTCTCCTACTACCACTAAGCCCACTTACTAATATTATTTCATTAATAATTTCTATTATTTCTTCGACTTAATTACTCGACCAACCCAAATACGACTTAACCTCAACTTAATACCAACTTAAACAACTTAATAACATACTCGACAAAAAAAACACCTAACAACATTGATCGGGAAAATACGCGATAATATTTAATTAAATTAATTAATTAAATACGGGCGTTACAATAACACTTGTGTAGGATTTGTTGGTAATGTCGTCCTGTGAAGGTTCCTTTGTTCCATAACAACGACATGATATATTAGTAGAAGTAATTGGGACAAAGGAGCATGGTTGATGTATTTGTGGTGTTGGAGATGACATCGGCCTAAGAGTGTAGTTTGGTACATCTAAAAGAAGTGTCTGATAGATGCAAAAAGAAATTCTTAAATAATTTTAGAGGAAGTTGGTGAGTGAACCGGGAAAGTCACAGGTAAGACATGGATGAGTTATATGCGATATATGATAATATTGTGATATCTAAAATATAAGATATATGATATGATATGATATGTATATATATATATATATATATATATATATATATATATATATATATATATATATATATATATATATATATATATATATATATATATATATATATAAAAGAGACCTTTTATGTATATGAGACTTTTATTAATATTTTTGTTTACTTTTAATTAGTTTAGCGTGTAATATTTTCAAATCATATTCAATATACAGGGTTGTGGAACGACACTATATTATGAATAATTCTATGAAAAAATCACATTTTGTACGCCCAAGGTAAGTGAATTACTTGTGACATGTATGTGTGGTTATATATTCATGAAATGTTTAAATTTGTATACGAGGAGACAAACAAAGGGATAAGAGTGTGGGTATTATATAATTGTTGCTGGCAGGAGTGATGTTTTGGCCATGGGTAATCCTTCAAAAGAAAATAATACTTGAAAGGTAAGTGTGAAGCAGCTGAATAAGAAAGGTCTAATCTTCATGATGAAGTGTCATCCCTACAAGAGAAAGCTAGCTCTACTGAGTCTCTTCAAGAGGAGGAAAAAATTCATGGATCTCCTTCATGTTTAACTGCTAGGATTTCTAAGCTTGAATCCTCTATGGGGACAGAAAAAATATTGAAAGGAAGTTTTCATCAATGTCGTGGAGATAAAGCGCTCTGGTGATGAGACTTTGGGGGTATATTTAGCAAGGATAAGATGTCGTACCCACATGCTGTGACATTGTGTCTATCATGTGTCATTTTTGCACCAGAAAAACATCTTGAAGCAGCTTGGCAAACTTGAACACTTCTCAGTGTTTTTATTTTGCAAAATTCAGCTAATCCAAAAGGAATAACATTGTCCATCTAAACCCACCTCATTGATTATCCATATTTAAATATGTGAATATCTAATTTGTTTGATTGAAAAGTAGATAAATGCATGAAACACCCATTTTCATGGTGTGCATATCTAGACGTGTGTCTTGACACGTCTAAGCAGATTTCTCAATTGAAAGCGAGTCGTATTGTCACGGTAGACACCACTATACTCTATTGTTTAGCAATCCACAGTCCGACAATAATGCATATCCTTTCAAACTATGATCATTTATGGGTTGTCTTTGCTTTTGAAACCAACACAAATATATTTATGGTTTAAGATTACAAAACAAAAATATGCTTATTGTTTCTTGTCATTCAAACTCGAATGAATCAATTAGGGGTCGTCATGATATATGTTCTCACAACCTCTTGTCCTTATAGGACTAATCACACATGGTGAGGTAAACAACAATTAAACAATGATAATGTATAATATGCAATTGAATTAAAATAAAGAAATACAACGAAACTAAATTGAAGTAAACTTAAAATAAAGATGGCAATAATTTTTATACCAAATTTACTGAGCAATTACAAGTGAAAGTAAAAAGATGGAAACTACAAAGTGGAAGCAAACAACAAATGAAAAGTAGTAAGTGATAGATGATCCTTCTTATCCAGCTCAATGCCTTTATTTATACTAAAACTAGCCATCTATCATCCATAAACACCCATAAACTTGCGCCAAATATTAAATCACTCTAACATAATGTCTTGGAGGTTACAAAGATAAAAAAGTCACAAAAATGCTTAAAAATCCATTGGTTTTGTAAATGCCTGGGAGGTAACATAGCTCGTGTCAGAGGACATGGCAAAACCATGTTTCCCCTGACTTCTTGTATGGGCGCTGCTCCAAGGTCCAACACGGAACGTGTCAAGGGACATAGCCAAATCATGTTGGCCACATACATTTTGTATGACGAAGGCTCTTTTTTTACATGATCTTTGGCCTTTTTGCTCCAATTAAGTCTATTACTCTCTTATTACACAAAAACATAAAAGGAAGACAAAAACATATAAAATCAAAATAAAACGATGGAAACACAGAAGAAAAATGGAAAGAAAACAAGCTAGAAATATGATGCAAAAATCACATATCAATGAACATTTGAGTTCTAAGATTATTTGTAATTCTTGTGTGTTTGGCAAACATGTTAAGTTGCCCTTTAATTCATCCAAAATGATATTTTAATGCCCTTTGATCTTTATCCATCACCTATTGAGAAACTTGTCTTTTATACTGATGCTGATTGGGGTGAATGTCCTAACACCCTCCGTTCTTCCTCTGGTATTTATGTGTGTTTCTCGGTGATAACCTCATTTCTTAGTCTTCCAAGAGACAATCAACACTTTCTCGCTCCTGTGAAAAAATTGAATACATGGGTGTTACTAATGTGATTTCTAAATATTGTTGGCTTCACAGCCTTCTCTTGGAGCTTCAGTTACCACTTTCTCAGGCTACTTTGGTGTATTGTGATAATGTTAATGTCATATACCTTTCTAGTAATCTAGTACAACATCAGCGTAATAAATATATTGAGATAAACATTCACGTTGTTCGCAAAAAGGTCACGCATGACCAGACATGTGTCCTTTATGTTCCTTCTCGTTACCAGATTGCTAATAATTTCACCAAAGACCTATCTCTTGTGATAGAATAGAATATGCTCTTTGTAATTAAGTTTGATTTTCTATAATTATATTTACAATTATTTTCTTATATTGGACTTTACGTGTAACTGTATATCTATACTCTTGCCTATTATCAATAAAATTCTCATATTGAATTCCTTCACTAATTGATACCTCATTATTGCTTGAGATAATTTTATTTTAGTTGTCATTTGTTGTTTTTGTTCCACATCAAATTCTTGGTTCATTTTTCTTTCAAATTTTCCATCATTAAAAATTGCAATTTGCTAGAATAGATACTCTTATCAAATATGATTTCTCACCATTCCAAAAATCAAAAGAAACATGAAAAATCTCAACCATAACTATAAGTTAGTCTCTCCTATAGAAATTATACATCAGAGCTTCTCTTTCTTGCAATTTACTAACTAATTGCAAATGTGAGTGTCACATGTGTGATATAGATATATGGTGAGTATGAAATATGAATGCAGACAATTTGTGTCCATACATGTGTTGATTTGTCAAAAAAACCAACAAGATATTTATGTTAACATGTCGGAAAAAAAAGACAATGACTCACACGACTCTCTCCTAATAACTAGTGGCACCAAATCAGACAAAGCCAATTCCACGTTAAATTTCCATCTTTATGTGTTTGACACTGATACTTTTCAATCACATACACGCACAGAACTACCTATACATTTTCCAAACCAACAACCTTAACAGTCTGAATCCTCACCATGAAATTGTCTCAGGCATTGGTGAGGATACCTTTCTCTACAACACCAACAGCGTTAGTTCGATGTCAAAATTCTATCTTTAGCTCATATGGCAAAAGGGTCTCTCTGTTGGGCTGCAAAAGCCTCAGATTTCAAGAATTTGTGTGCAGCAGCAGTTCAGGAGCTTCTGTTTCTTCATCTGCTGTGAATCCTTCGTCGCCGCTCGTTGCTTCTAATTCGGGTTATGATTCTGCTGTATCTCAGGAGATGCCAGGGAAGCTTGAAGGATTAGAGGAGGGCATTGAGAAGGTATGGATGACTTTTGTTGAGAGTCTTGGAATCATTGGTTTGTTTTGCCATTCAGTTGGGCCTTTGATTGTTTATTGTATCTGAACGACTTTTATGTGGTGAATTGTGTAGATGATTTATAGATGTCGATTTCTTGCTATTCTTGGAGTTTTTGGATCTTTAACTGGATCACTTCTATGCTTCATCAAGGTATGAATTTCAAACTTTTACCAACACTATTCTACTTCTGAGTTAAATGTTTGTTAGAATGATTCAACTTGAAGTTAAAAAATCTATACAAGGACTACACAATTCTAATTTTTTTGCACCTTAGATAGCTCGCTTTTGTGATTTATGGAATGAACATTTGAGAGTCTCAAATTGGATAGTGATATAGAATGAATAGTAATTACAACTGAAACAATTGTAAATCATGAGCTAGCTCGGGTTTATTCAGGCCCGAATCCAAATTCTAACATGATATCAGAACTTAATTATCGTAAGTTGATGTAAATGTGTAGTTCTGCATATTTCACGCTCATTCCTCATCATGAAAATGGAGGATTGGTCACTTGGTGGTTTGATAATAGACGTGACTCTTTTCTAATCCCTTAAGGTTTTGAGTGAATATATGATACGCCTAATGAGTTTTGTTTTAATGCATTGTTCAATTTTACATGCAGGGCTCCGCATTTGTTGCAGGGTCTTTCTTAGAATACTCAGTTAATCGCGCGAAAGTAATGCAAAATCTGATAGATGCTCTAGGTGAGTGTCTCTAAAGTTAAAAGTTTTTTCAGTTGGCTTCATGTTCTATTTCTTAACTATATAACAGAATGTTCATTGTGTTAGTTTTCTTATTATTCTTAGAGGATTTCTTTACGCTTCTCTTCTTTCTAACTGCTTCTTCATTGTTCATCTAGATGTCTATCTTTTAGGAACTGTGATGCTAGTGTTTGGAATGGGTCTCTACGAGCTCTTCGTCAGTAACCTTGGTCCTGCAAGCTCTCTCCCAGATCAAAATCCTTCTGACAGATCAAATCTATTTGGCTTATTCACTTTGAAGGTTTGCTTCGAGACATTCTTTTTCTTAAACAACCTTATCAATTCTCTCATAATAATATTATCCTTTGATGTTTTGTTCCTTTGATTGTGTTTCTCAGGAAAGACCAAAATGGTTGGATATAAAAACAGTGAATGAACTGAAAACAAAGGTTGGTCATGTGATAGTGATGCTGCTTCTGATTGGTTTGTTTGACAGAAGCAAGAAGGCTACAATACAAACTCCTGTGGATTTGCTTTGTTTCTGTGCTTCTGTCTTTCTTTCTTCTAGTTGTCTCTTTCTGCTGTCAAAGCTGAATGATTCTAATTCACATTAGCATGCATGTTTAAATGTCATCACTCAGGAGAATGTAAGGATTACAAGTGGTGACCTATGATATTTACTCTTCTGTATGTATATTAGGATGAAATATGATGCATATGTGTTATTAGCTGCACTTTTTTTTTGCATTCAGAGGCTTCAAAATTGGTCTTCCTTAATTGAGCTGAAAAAAATTCATACGATAGTAGCAGGACATAGTGTAAATAAAAGGATACAAATTATATGAGAAGACATGAATAATTTGATTTTATAATACTTATAAATGTTACAGCTCTTTGCAATTCAAAATGGAGATCTTACTTAGACTAGTGTTTGCATGTATATAATAGATGGGGAATTCTTACGTATCGATCTCAAAATATTGGGTAGAGTTATTTATAGAATAAATTAGAATAAATTGCATTGGAAATCTACAAATTTTAAATTATTAAATAAATAATTAAGTATAATAAAATACATGTTATTCATTAATTGGTTGAAGATATACTATCTAATTTTTTGTGGTGGGTAGAGAAGTTATCCCCTAAATTCTATCCTAATTAACCTGTACATTTTTTTAACATGTATTTTCCATGTATTTTTTATGAATTAAAATGTGTATTTTATCATGAATTAAATGTAGAAAAAGTTTGTCAAAAAAAAAACAAAAATCAATTGATTACTAATTAATTCAGCAGGGGTGCATAGACCAAAAGGAAGAGTATTTCGAAAAAAGAAAAAGGGTGTTGGGCTTGGAGAGAATATACCCCAATGTAATGTTGTTGATCTTAGTGTATCCAGAAGGGGAGGAATCTACTTGTCAAACCCCATTTATATATGATCTTCATTATTAATGAAATATTGTTTTTACCCTTCTAAAATTTTGCGGTAATGTGAAATATCTGGATCCATACTGGGAATTTCATGTTTATACCAGTAATTTTGTTCAATTTACCGTGATAAACATGAAAGTATGAATAATACCGGAGATTTCAATATTCCCAGTACAAACCACCAGAACTTTCAAAATGTCGGGTACAAACCCCCAGGAATTTGTGATGCTACTGGAATTTTCAAATTATCGATATACCGAAAATTTCATAATCTCTGAAATTCCCAGTATGTACTCAGAATTGGAAAAATTTACATAATTTCATTATATTGCCAACAAGTTTACTTAATACCATCAAGATTACAAGACTACATATAAAATTAAGATGACTTCCTCCTTTCTTCCTCCTAATGCCTTATTCATCCTACATATGTTGATTCCTATGCTTTTGCTTCTTCAGTACAGTTCTCTCTCCACCATGGAGTGGCGAGAGGCAAAGGACTATCAATTTTTAATTTTACCTGAACCCAATGATTGTCATTGACAAAGCCAATATCAATGATTTTATGTCTGTTTGCATACATAGATGGAGTTATGGTAAGAGGGAAAAATGTATTGTTAAGTGTCTGTGACAAGAAGACAAAAATAACATTGTACCTAGTCGCAATAGGATAACCATATCAGGAATCAACATCCATTTATCTTTATCCTATACACCCAAATGTTCTACTTTCAAGGATTTCCTAACTTAAGCAACAATGTCATAGAACAATTTGGAAAACAATTTTGGGTGTTGATGAATTTGGGTGTTCACAACATCCCAACTTCAGCATAAATCTCCCCGACTTGAAGTCAACATATTTTCCAGTCTCCAATGCACAAACTCCACCCTAAACCACAATAATTAATCAATGACTTTATGTCTGTTTGTATACATAGATGGAGCTATGGTAAGAGGGAAAATGTATTGTTAAATGTATGTGACAAGAAGACAAAAACAACGATGTACCTAGTCGCAATAGGATAACCATATCAGGAATCAACATCCATTTATCTTTATCCTGTACACCCAAGTGTTCTACTTTTAAGGAATTACTAACTTAAGCAACAGTGTCATAGAACAATTTGGAAAACAGTTTTGCGTTTTGATGAATTTGGGTGTTCACAACATCCCAACTTCAGCATAAATCTCCCCGACTTGAAGTCAACATATTTTTCAGTCTCCAATGCGCATACTCCACCCTAAACCACAATAATTAATCAATGATTTTGATATTTCCTGATCATGAGGAACTCTCTAGTGATGAACAACTACGGTGGAGGAACAAATGAGGGTGTACCTGCAAGGTACTCTAATGTCAAAGTGAGAAAGTTTACGGAGTGTAAGTACAGAGTATAGTAGAATAGAATACCTGACCCTCTAGTGAAAGAGGGTATTTATAGTGTGCCCCAACGTTGGGCCAAGATTCTTCTCATGGGCTGGATCAACTAGGCCTAAGGAAGAACTATCAAGGATTGTGTGGGAACAGATAAGACCTAGCATGTGGTCTTGCCCTTGGTCCAACTATCCCGTAATACTAGGAGAAAATAACGAGACAATTGACTGAATGAGGCACGTGGGGGAGATGCTTTCCTCACGCCTCTATGTGTTAGGTCGTGAGCCTGCACCCGACGGAATGGGATTCTTCCCGACACGTGCTGCATTGTCCCAGTCCGGAACGGGCGTCCTTGAATCAAGTTACGGGCTTGTGCCCGACGGATTGGGCCTCTGCCCAACGCGTACTACGTCGGGCCAGTCCAAAATAGATTTTATGTTTGTTTTTATACATAGATGGAGCTATGGTAAGAGGAAAAATGTATTGTTAAGTGTTTGTGACAAGAAGACAAAAACGACATTGTACCTAGTTGCAATAGGATAACCATTGACATCCATTTATCTTTATCATGTACACCAAAGTGTTATACTTTTAAGGAATTCCTAACTTAAGCAAAAATGTCATTGAACAATTTGGAAAATAGTTTTAGGTGTTGATGAATTTGGGTGTTCACAACATCCCAACTTTAGCATAAGTCTCCCCGACTTGAAGTCAACATATTTTTCAGTCTCCAATGCGCAAACTCCACCCTAAACCACAATAATTAAACCATAATAAGTCAACATTGTACATTATGCTCAATAATAACATAAAAAAAGAAGTTGGTATACTTGTTTGTTGTTGTGTTTCCTAAATGAGTAACTCTGTTTGTCCATGTAACCACAAACCTTTCTTTATACGGTATCAATCATGTTTCATTCACATACTTAACAAATTAAGGTATATCAACACAAATAATCTCAAAGTGCTTCAAGTGTACGAGATACTCATTTTCTCTATTAGCACACAAAATGTTGTTCCATAGATCCATGACATGTTCATGTTTTTCAGATTTAACATACTCCTTACATTTCATGCTAACAATCTTGGAAATGTGGAACAAACATAACAAATGTGTTGAATTTGGAAACACAACTTGGAGTGCATTTATCAATGCAAGTTCTCCGTCTGTCACAATAACATTTGGTAGCAATTTCTCGGAAGAAAACAACTCTATGAGGTTTCCCAATGCCCATTTGAAATTCTCTTCCCTTTCATGTTCCAAATATGTAAACCCTACCGTAAACGTCAACTTTGTTGACGTAACACCAACAATCTCAAGCAAAGGTAATCGATACCTATTGGTCTTGTATGTACAATTAAAAAATCAACACCAAGTGAAACATATTCAACATCTTCACTGAATCGCGATGTGTCTAGAAGATATCAACAACAACATTTGAGTCTTCCTTATTTCTTCTCCAACATATGTACTTTTCTTTATGAATAAGACTCAACAACATTTGCATTTCCGTCAATGAGCTTATTTTTCCTTCATAGTACGTAGCTCTAGCTTTATAGATTTGTGTAACACTAGTGAGGTTTTCTGGATCATTGTCTTTCAAAGCGGAAGCTATGTGTCGTGGAGGCATGTTATACTTTGTCATGTCATGCACAAAATATCTCTCATGATCTTTTAAACAACCCAATATATCATGGTATGCTAAATCCTCAAATAGTTTATGATTGTGAAACTCATACCTACCATCCAACCTACAACCAATACCGCTTGGCGAAGATCTAAGCCGAAAGGGACATTTCACCTTCATACTATAAAGGTTATCCTTGTACGAAGATTGACTACTTTCAAAAGATTTTCTTTGTAATTTCCTCCTCTCTCACAACCCATAATTAATTTATCCATCATACTTTGCAAGTGATTTGCATTATTTGAACGAATGGTCACAACTATAACACTATATTGTTTGCCAGTATTTTGTGTCCAAGCTACTACGTCAGCTCGACTTTCAAAAACCGTTCGTTTAGATACAAAAAAGTTATAGTATCAATATCATAAAAAAGAAAAAAAAAAAAATTTTGAATCTACTACATAGAAAACATACTTTGTTTGTGGTGGAGAATTACATGTATCACTACACAAATCCATAGATGACTATGTTTGTTCCGGATCGTACAACGCAAGCATTTTCTCCTTCAGACCTGTAATCGGAAATTTCTAATTTAAATGAAATTTTCGGTATACCGATAATTTAAAATTCCCGGGAGGTTTTGCTTTATACCAGATTTTTGATATTTCCGATAAGGTTGACCAAAATGATGAGTTTAATACCGGGAATTTTCAATAAAAAAACCAGATATTTTGGAATTACAAGTAATAATTATCGGATATTTTATAATCTTTGATATAATCACGGAAATTTCCAAAATGCATATGTGATAGCGTACCGGAAATTTAGAATTAACTACCGGAAATTTTGAATAGCATGGTGGGAAAAAGTGAAATTTTTTATTAAAAAAAAGAAATTGTTTTAGGTAAGTAACATCAAAATAGAACTAAGAATACGAGGAACCCTAAGCTTACGAAAATTGAAATTAAACGCTGATGGAGGGGAATTAAGCCACTGCTCCTTGGGGCTTTGATTCCCCTCAGTGAACACTACATTGTGGTAAGGAATTTAAAGCGAGAAGAAGAGGAATTTTGAGAACCTACTTGCAAGGTGGAGGCTTCCTTGGATATTGTTGAAGGTGAAGATGATGCAGTTGAAGAAATCAGAGAATATCCAGGTAAGCTTTCAAATCCCTTGCTGATCGCTTTGATTGCTTCGATTTCTTCTTCTTTGAATGTAGTCCGTTGGCTATGAATTCGTGTCGTTACTGTTGTTGATGCGTGTGTGACAGTGCAGTAGAATGTAAATTTAGCTCTGTTGAAGCTTGCTTCATCAATAGTGGTGAGCTTTGGTAGTGAGGTGAGGGAAAGGATGAATTCAGAGAGAGTGATGAGTTTGCAGAAAATGAATGAGGTTCAATGAGATTGAAGGAGGAATGAATATTATATAGAGTGATTAGTGTAACTGCTTTGGGCAATGATCTGCGCAAGGTTGTTTCAAGTTAGGATAGTGAGTTATGTTAGTGAAGTGAGTTAGGGATTGTTAAGAAATTTGTTAGTGAATGCGGTGACAGTTAGAATTATTTAATTGATGCTAACTTAACAAAGTCAGTTAGGTTAGTGTTTGTTCGGATGTAAGCAGTTAGTGAGTTGAGACTTAGGCTAGTTTGCAATGAACTGAACCACGATGAAGTTGTTAATCTGAATTGTTTTAGTAGTTTAAATTGTCATTGTTAGCTGGTTTGTGATGTTAATTGAAGTGGAAAGTAGTGGAAAATAATTGACTGTTAGTAAAACTTAGGTTGGCTGAATTAGTTAGCTCGAGTTGTTGAATGAAGAGTTAGTTATGAGGTTGTTGCATCAGTTCATATGGATTGAGTTGAATGCTATGTGACTGAGTTATTTTGGATTAGTCATGGAATTCTGTTTTAACTGCTGGTGTTTAGGAAACTTCAATGAGTGGGTTAATTATGTTAGGGGGTTAGTGGAAAATTCAGTTAGTTAAGATGCTAACTGTTAGTGGTTAATTCAGTTAGTTAAGATGCTAACTGTTAGTGGTTAATGTTGCAGTCCAAATCGGAGTTAGTAAAGTTAATTAGTAGGAAGTTAGGGCTATTGTTATTGTGTATGAAATCAGGTGGTAATAGCTAATTAATGCTAGTTAAGATATTGAATTGAGGTAGTGAACTAATTTGGAAAATGGGTGAACTACTACTATAAGGGAAATCGATCAGGGGCTATTGTGTTGCTATTAAGTGGTTAGAATGTTGTTGTGATTTTTTCAAACTGGCTACTGAATTGTGTTTTGGCTATATGATGTTGAACTGTTAAGGGTGGACTGCTAGATGTTATGTGGATTTGCTAGAATTGTTTAGGAAATGATTGTTATGTTAATTGGTTGGTTGGATTGGCTATATGTCACGTGTTAATGGAAATCGAAAGTGTTATACATGCTAGAAATCTGGCCAGTCAGAGGTTTTGTTGTGAACATATGGCATGAGTTAGCTTGATGTAATAGTTAGGTTTGAATATGCGAAGTTTGGTTTGTGTATGGCTTAGGATTTCATGACTTTGAATGATTGGTTTTGGTGTGTAAATGTGTGAATGTTGATTGTGTGTCATCTTGAAACTTGGCTTTGTTTGCTGTAGGTAACTATTATGCACATAGGATGGCTTGGCATGGTGTGTTAGCAAGGCTTGATCAAGGCATGAAGGTTTACACAACTGGTCATGAAGAATATTGAGATCATTGAAGCACTTGGAGGCACAAGGATAGAAGACTTACGAGGATGAAGACCATAGAGCTTTATTAGGGTTCTAGGATGGTTAATTGACTTTGGTCGACTGTTTGACCAAAAAGTCAACTCTAGGTCAAAATATGTATTTTTTTGTGTAATTTTGAAATCTTGGATTTTGTAATGAATGTTTGATGTTTTGTAATGAAAACTAACACTTGAATGGAAATATGTGTCTTGTGCTTTAAGAAAAGTGATTTTCGTCTAAATCTTTATTTTGAATATTTAACCTTTGCCTTGAATTTGAACCTTGATTGAATTTGAATATGAATCTTAAGTCTTGAATGAAGTTTGAATTGCAATGCCGTGGACCGATTGGCCATGTAGGATTCAATAAAGAATATGGTTGACTTTTTGTTGACAAAGATCAAACTTGCAATCAACAACCAATTTCAATCCGTTCCATGGTGTAGTCCACATGATCCACAAATGTCATAGACCAAAATTAGGATTCCATAAAGACTTGATCCAAGAGATGAGCATTACAAGCCAATGTAACATAGTCCCATAGGTTTGATTCTCAAGTATGCCATAGAAGAACCCTAGCTCATGAGGTTTGATAGGTTACTTGTCACAATCCAAACCCTTGTGTCATGAATAACA
The DNA here is from genome assembly GCA_963966055.1 of Lathyrus aphaca. Taxonomy (NCBI): domain Eukaryota; kingdom Viridiplantae; phylum Streptophyta; class Magnoliopsida; order Fabales; family Fabaceae; genus Lathyrus; species Lathyrus aphaca. The sequence continues at coordinate 504,611,687 of OZ014523.1, forward strand.
AACCTTTGAATCAATTATGCTTATTTGAAAATGCAATTGTAAATGAATGAGATCAGTGAATATGATATGAGTATACAGATGAATTAAGGATCAAATGTTAAGATGAAAAGTGGAAAGAAGTATGACAAATTTTGAGGGATGACACCACCTAACCTTTTGGAAGCAGTGATGAACTTCCTCTCCATTGACTGACGACATGTCATCAATACCCAGGACGAGTTCTTAAGTCATCGTCTAGGAGATATTGTTATTGGGCCAGTGTACTCTAGTTTGGAACACTTACAAATATGACACTATAAAATTATAATTTAAATTTAAAAATTGATCCTCTATTTTATCCTAAATAGTAAATTATTTTGCAAAAAAAATATTTTATAAATTATAAGTTATTATACAATATCGATAAAATATAATGTTTAAGTTCATTTCCTACCCTACTATTGATGATTTATTACTTTCCTTTTTTTTCAATTTTTCAATTTCTCTTTTTTATAATTAATAAATAATAATGTCATAAAATGGTATTTTACAGTAAAGTTAGTTGTAATTTTTAGTTTATGTAAGATTGTTTATAATTTGGAAAGTGTACGCATGTGTGAAAGTGATTTACTTTATAAACAAGCTCACATGGTCTTTTTTGATTGGGCAGTAAAGTAGAAAAAAGGTTTCTTCCGATGAGGAATAAATAGATTATCAACCTACCCATAGAAGACAAATTAAAGTCTTCAATTTTTAAATATCGGCATGAAACAAAGTGGCTTCATTATTTATATTATATAGAGCGTGTATAAACCGTGTTAGTACTTAGTATGGTTTGATACTTTTACTCCTTTTTTTAAATGGAGTTTCCTTTTGGGAGGAGTGATGATACATACATGGAACCAAATATTATATAAAAATTTATTTTTGACTATTGGAGATCAAGAAAGTACCTCATTTGATAGAAGATTTAAGCAAATATAGCATATATGAGAATATTTTTGTATTTTTGTTTAATGTTAAAAGAATTATTTGAAACTTAAAATTATCTTGCATAAATGTTGAAATTTATTTGAAACATGACAATTCTTATGATCTTGATGGTGAAATTTTATATGAAGAATTAAAAATAATCAGAGAAATTTTAATAGTTCAATCAAAATCTAATTTTATGATATTGAGTTTTCTTACGACTTTCAATTGTTTTTCTGTTGCATGCATAGTTTATAGAATAATATTAACTATTCATGTTACTTTTGCATCGACTGGGAGAGATTTTTCAAAATTAAAATTGTTAAAATATTATTCGTGATCGATAACGTCACATATTAGATTTAATAGTCTTGCTTTGATTTCAATTGGAAATGACTTTTTCTTTTTAAAGAATATTGATTTTGATCAAATTATTTGTGATTTTGCAGCAAAAAATGCTAGGAGGATGATATTCAAAGATTAATAGTCAGAGGTTGCAACTAATGTGACAATTAGAATGCTACTAATACATGTTCAGATTGATAGATACATTATAACTACTTTTGTCATAATTTTATTGTAGTTTTGATTTGGTGTAAACTTTTCAATATTAATGTAATTTTTTTTTTTACTTTTTTTAAATAATATATTTATAATTATATGATTTATAAATCTGGTAAAAAATTATGAATTGAGTAAAAGGGCACCAAATTTATAATTTCGACAGTGGATTCAAAATCTCGGGGACGACCCTGGTGATAAAGTTCTTATTGACTTCAGAAGTATAGGCGATCAATAATCTCCCGAATAAAGGGGAACGATTAAGACCATGTTCAGGGGGCTAAAAACATTAACCTTTGGGAATCCCTATAAATATCTTAACCCTTAAGAATAAAGAGGGGACTCGGGAGTCATACAAATTTATTACTACTCAGAGAGCTTCGTGTCCCTAGTAGCCTTAACACTGTCAAACTAATTGCTCGCCTGTAACTTAGCAATGTCGGTCACCCACAGGACCTCTCACCTCACGTGAGTTTTGGTCTCTTAAATATCCTTAAAAATCAACGTACAAAGCTACTTGTCACAATGAGGTAGCCGTCAACCCTCAAACTTTATATATACCTACTAGAACCTTTGAGTCTCCATACTCTTACAGGGAGAACACACACACCTATATTTTTTTTACAGTACAGTAGCACTCACCATGGGACTTGAAAAAACTAACCTGGATCATACTATCACTTTCTCTACCGTACCCTCATCTCCAAAACCTAGTTGTTACCAATCATGACGAACAAAAGAGCTTCATCCCCTCCTAAGGATACCAACGGTACATGCGAGGATAAGGTCATGGCAGGCAGTGATGCGAGCTTCTCTGGACGAATTACAACACCATAACTATACGTTGGAGGATGACGTATATATATATATATATATATATATATATATATATATATATATATATATATATATATATATATATATATATATATATATATATATATATATATACTTCGGTTAGTTTTAATATCAAGAAGTAAAGTTGCATGTTTTCTTCGATTAATCTATAATTGAAAAGTAAATTAAAAACTTTTTATGACGCCGTTCGTGATTTAAATTTTGAAACCAAAGCAAACCATTTTTTTAATTGAAATAAAAGGTGTTTTCATTATAGTGGTTAGGGCTTACATAGAAACTTCAACATCTGAAATTTCACTCTGTCAGTTATAGCATAAAACTATGTGACAGGTTAAGATGTGAGCTTTTCCGGTGCTTGTATCCTACAATATACCCTTTCCTTATTGTAAGTGCTCTTGTTTACAAATAAGGAAAAATACTATGTATATCAGTATTTTGTCTCTATTTTTTTCTTCTGAATCATCCGTATCTTGTCTCTTTATTATAAATGTTCAAAGAGTACATATTTAGCATTCTAAACCTGAACCAAAATGGAGTGGTCTTTAACACATTAAGTAAAGTGTGACAATGAAGAATCATTGATGCTCTCCATTTGTTCATAGTACTAAACAACAAAAAAACCATAACATAGTGGAAGAGCATTTTTCCCTATTTAAAACAAACATGAATCATATATTTCAGAAATCCCTTTACACTAATAATATAACTCAAAAAAACAGTTAAAGTAGCTATACTTATTAAAGCCAGCTATTGTTACTCTTAGTGTTGTCTAATCACCATCAACAAAGCCCTATAATTTAAACTAAAATCACTAAGAACCATTCTTAATGAATGGTTGTAAGGGGTATAGAGTGGTGAACTTGCTTCATCTGGAAAATATTCCAATGCTTGCAATTTTCTTACTATTTCTGTACAATTTCTATAATTCTTATGAGACATATCCACGTGCATCAAACTCTTATTTTATGTTCATTTTGAAGCCTTATGAATACTATCATGTATTGCACGTGGGACCTTACTACCTTAGCATTCATGTTAAATACCAATCTCACTCTCACCCTTAATGCATCATACTTTTTCTCTTCTTTTACTCAAACCCTATTAGCTTATACACCTTTACCATGCCTGAGAAAACCATCTTATTAACATTTTTACTTGTCCTTATTATTATGCAACATAAGTTTGGTTCAATGGAAGCATCAAGGTTACCTCCAACTATTCCTCAAACTCCACAACCTCCTTCTCTTGATTATTGGTCTTCCATAAATGATGATAATAAAGGTGGTGGTGACGCTTTCCGTCCAACAAGTCCAGGACATAGCCCTGGTGTAGGACATGAAACACCACCACCATGAAGATATATGCTAGCTATTTTACATATATTAGATTTGAATTAATATTGTGTTCTTTTATTTTCTCTTAACTATAATGTTCCATTTCTGATGAATGAGTTATAGTTTACAACCTAGTAGTTAAAATAGCTCTGAGTGTTTTTGGAAGAGAAATCAATAAATATGTTAACAATGTTTTATGTATTAATAATATTATTTTTGCTAATATAGTATTTATTATTTTAATAAGCTTAATTAAGTCCTTTTTAATTTTTATATTCTCTCTAAGAGAAATTTAAGTATTATGTTGTCTTATTGTAGAAATAAAGTATATTTTAAAGTGATTATAGTTTATTGTTTTTGTTTTGCAAAGTGAGTGATTTATGAAATTCCTAGGACAAGGAATACGTTTTGGTGAGTTTGTTGCGGCTAGTCAAATCACATCCTTAAAAAACAAACATTTGTTACTTTTGTGATATACACACACAATTTTATCCTTTTATTTTGTCTAATAAAGAACACTTTGATGGATGTGGAGTTTTTTATATTGAAAAAGTGTCTAACTGTTAGAAAAAAAATATGATAGTGTTAATCTTAATCCGGTTTCCTAGGCCACCAATCGCAGTTTACTTTATTCCCAAGTGACATGAAAATAAAATAATCTGATTTTTTATTAGCAAAAATATAATTATACGGACATAAGGAGTATATTAATCCATTTATAAATATCACTAAACTAAGTCTATCTAATTTAGAGAATCTAACGAAGACTTAAATCAATCATAGAAATTACATTTTGGCTTAGATTTAGAACATTCCAACCAAGATCAAGAGATTTACAATACCTTCATTGTTATATCTGCTAAGGATCCAATTAAATAATTGAAAATTACTTGGCTGCGAATCTATTAAATAGTCCAACAAGTTGTGGTCCAAATAAAATAGGTTGTGGATTTGGAAGATTTTCTCACAACTTTTACGAACCATTCCATTAAATGGCCATTCACATATTCTCCCTAATAATCCACTATATATCCACTCACTCTGTTATTTTCCTCCACACGAGAACAATACATGGACACACATAATATGTGATTAATATCCTCTACGGAATTGAAACAAAACACACACACACACACAACATTATGTGGATTGAAGATTATACCCCTGTCTGTGAGATTTGCTAATTTAGGAAGTCTATCCCATGCCACTCGCCAACCAAAAACTCTCATTTTTAATGGAACCTTAGTGTGCCATAAGATATCCAAGACAATCTTGGGTATAACTATCTCAGATACATTAGAAACAGAATGGTGTAACAAGGCTTTGTAACACGTTCTTAACTGTAAAAACATTACCAGACTTCCATATGAACATGTCCTCCATATCCAATTTTGGCCTAACCTTCAGCAGCATCGCCTTCAAGGCTTGAAAATCATCTAACAACTTAACAGGCATGTCCTGCTTTAGTAATTCAAAATTCCAAGAACATACATCATGTTCCCAACTGCCCATATATGATACAGTTGCTAACTTCAACAAGCAATTTTCAAATGTATCTTTGAATAAGATTCCTAATGGTACACGCCCTATTGTAAGATCCTAATTTCGATGTCTGACGTTGATTGTTGGAAATGACCAAGGAAATGGGGTTTTGTGAAATATTGGAAGGCTTCGACAAAGGGGGTTATTATGAAGTCTAGTCGAAGAAGCCTTCATAAAAGAGATGAATACTATGAGTGCAATGTTGTATGTACTTAGAAAATATTTGCTAAAGTTGAAGATCTGATTCGACAGAGACACTACTGAGGGTGTTTCGACAAGAAATTCAAATTCAAATAAAGGAGAGAACTTTTGTTCTTATCTAGTTTAAAAGGACACACGTGGAACGCGTTCAAGGGTCGAAGACATGCAGAATGCCACTTGTCTTGTTTGTGTGTGTTTAATTGTGTATAAATTACTCAAAGTACCAGTGTAGAGAAACGAGTGTGTGAGAAATGTACGTTGATGTAACACCAATTTTACATTCAATGCAATTTAATAAGTATTTTTAATCAAAAGTTTATCTTTTATTTGTACAAGTTATTTTTCTTCATTTATAGTTCTTTCGACTATAGTTTATTGTATTCAATTCCATTTACTTTTTGAAAGAAGACTACTTTAATCATGAATAATGTCAAAGTGTTCATTATTTTCCCAGACTTTACTTAAAATCAATAGTAACAAAAAACTTTTCTATTTGGAAGACCAACAATTGTTTACCAATTTTCACGGCAAACACCTATCCAACAATTGTTCCAAAAAGAAATATGTTTACCCTCTCCCAGTTTGCATGAAATGTTTCTAATAAACCCCCTCCTTCATTGAATGTCCAATTTTCATCAAGTTTTTCCACCATAAATATTATTTCTTCTGGTCCTACCCTTGAGCAATGCGTGAAAATAACGAGAATTTGAGTCACCTTCTCATATCCATTTCTCCTTTGATTTTTTCCTGATCATACTCTTTTTACGTTTCAAATTATTCCAAATCTTATCAATCTCAACGCTCCTCAATTTGAGAATATCTTCCGCATTTAATCCTTCAGAGCAATCCAAATCATCTCCAATTCCCTTTAGTGTCTTCATACCAGCCTTTACGTTTAAATCAATGAACCCAAATAAATTTTTATTCCACCACCTTAAACTTTCTCTAAGGATTCTAAATTTTTCAACAAGGATGAAGCTAGGGTTGCCCACAATTTGGTCTGCCTTCCAAGTTTCTTCAACAAATTCTAAAAAAGAAGGATTCTTAAACCAACAGTTAAACACCTTGAAAGGTTTTGGTCCTCAATTTTATAAGTTAGTATTTAACCAGATTGGCCTTTGGTCTGAAACATCCATCTTTCCCCCACCCGCTGAGCCATAACACCCCATTTGGATAAGAGGTTTTCAGTGATCAAGAACCTGTCAATTCTACTCTTGCAACTTCCATTAGCCTTAAAACATGTAAAACTATTACCAATCGTCGGGACATCAATCAATTTCATTGCTTTGATGAAAGTTGAGAATCCCACATTTATGTAACATTATTTTTCCTTTTCCATTTCTTTCTTCATTTGACTTCACTAAATTAAAGTCACCAACTACTAACAACTTACCTTGGGGAAGCCTCTTTTTAGCCACGAAAAGGTCAACATATAGACACTTCTTCTCAACAATGTTAAATAGAGAATATACATTGAGTAGAAAACATCTCACACCCTTCCAATTACCACAAATCCCTAAGAAGTCATTTCCTCTAAAGCTGAATTCAAATTGATCTTTCATCCACATCAAAAGTAGTCCACTAGATTGACCAATTGATGATGTTACAGACCAGTCCACTTCACTCAAGCTCTAAATACGCTTCACACAAGTCTCCCCCACTTCTTGTAACTTTGTTTCCTGGATAAAGCATACATCAACCCTCCGCTCTGCTAGAATTTGACGCACCATTCTCTTTTTAAGAGAGGATCCACACCCTCAAACATTAAATGACATGCAATTCATGGAACCCTAATTTCCCCATTCATTTCTAATAAAATCTTCCAATCTTTGTCCTACATTTCTCTACTAATCCTTTCAAACACCTTATCATCTTCCTCCCCTTCAAATCCCATATCTTTGCCAGAATATTATCAATAGTCTTCAAGATTATATAGTTGCCATGGTTAAAATCAGAATGACTGATTGATTCACAACATATAATGGACCCACCTGAGTATTGTGATATAACACCTCCCTCCTTCAATGAGCAATAACTACTGCTCCAATTAGATTTAACTGCTCTCAGAGAGTATTTTTTAGGGAAATGATGATGGACCAAGGTTGAGAAATAAGATGAGGAGAACAATATTTTGATGTTATCATAGATGTCATTTATCAATTTTATTTTCCTAGGTTTAGTACCAATAATAGGCCCAATGGGTCTAACACCAGAACATTGAATTGGATCAAAAGGTTCGACACCTTGGGCCAAAGAAGAAGGATTTCCCTTTTCTAGGACCACCTTAGGATCCATAAGAAAGATATTCAACCTTATTTCTTTGTTTTTTTGAAACCTCCTTCTTCTATTGTGTCATACAATCCAAGACTAACATGATTAATTTTGTCTGATACCACCGTTCCAAAAGGTGGCTTTTCACCTGCCCCTATAACTCCATCATTGTTCCTCTATAATTTAACATTTCCCCTTCCCCAAAATCCTTCTTAAGATTTCCATCTACTGAATTCGCAGACCTAGGGACTTTGGAACTTGAGCCTTTGCCATCACTTTCTCCTCCATTGTCATGATCAACACCTTCATCTTCCACGTAATCCATTGAATCATCTCATGATTCTCACGTGCCTGTAACACCCTAATTTTTTCCCTAATATTTCTTCGCATTTTTATATGTATCTTGCAATACAAACAAGATCACACTGGTTTCTCGGTTCTTCCCGGGTGTAGGTTTATGCCTCACAGGGGATCACCATTTGCTTTAATTGGTTTTATGTGTTTATGTTTACTAACCATTAATTAAAATCCAAATTTTTTTCTTTCTTTTATTAACATTTTCAGGGAAAAAGCAGGTGAAAATGCCAAAAATAACAGTCTCACAGCTCAAATAAATTTCACAGTTAAAAGTCGAAGTTGATCCGCAAATAATTCAAATTTATTTGATCAAGGATTTCCCAATTTAATTTATTTATTCAAGGAATTCCAAGGTTCATGTGTTTATTTCCATGCATTCTTCGATGCGCAAAAGAACCGAGACAGAATCATAGCAGTGCAGAAGGAAAACAAAATTTTCAAATTTTGCACTAAGTAACCGGTTACCACCTAGGGCGTAACCGGTTACTTGTGTGCAAATTTTAAAATTTTGGCAGCAATCTCATTTTTCAAATTTTGGTACCAATTTCATTTTTTGATCACTCTTGGAATATTCTAGACCATATCCATTTAATTCACATGCATCATCAAAATTAATTTCCACCATAAACCCTCACTAATCACCAATTTTTTCATGATTCCCACCAATTTTTGAATTACCAAGCCTAATTTGAATTGCCAAAGCAAGCTCCATTCCACAAAATTCCCATACCTAAGCTCTTTAAATAGAGGGAATTCTCATTCATTTCTCAAGCTTTTGATAGCCAAAAAATATCTTGCAAAATATCATCCCAAACCACAAATTCACTAAAGCTCTTCTCCTTTTTAAAGTTATCAAGAATTCATCTTGAATTCTTGATCAACTTTGAGCTAAACCTTCATCCTATTCTTTTTTATTCATCAATTTCAGTAGATCTGATGCGTGTTTTTCGCAAGTGTACGAACACGTCAGAGTAATATAAAAGATTGTCGAATCCACAGAGACCAAGTGTCAATCTATCGTACCTGTTGTTATGGTGCGTATCTAAGGCAACTGAATATAAGGGTTTTAAGGAGTGCGCAATGGTAAATAAAATAATAATTTTAAACAATAAACAAAGACAGGCTCGAATGTAATTCACATAATTAATTAATAATCCGGTACTTGTTAATAGAACTACTTATGGGCAATGTTTTCTCCTTTGAAAAGAACTAATTTAACAGGAACTGTCGCTTTCGCGTATTCAGAACCGAGTTGTACTCTCTAATCAACCCCTCCTATTGTCACGGATAAAAAGGTGCGTACTGCGTTAGAGTAGTAAACCTATTTTTAAGAAATATAGTATCTTAACTAAGTTGAAAAGTATTTTAACCTGAATTTCTTAGCAAAAAGAGGTTCTCACGAACCAGACTCTAAACTTCCTAACGCGTCCGAAAATCGTTTTAAAATCTCTTTTCTTTTTAATCTAAAAACTCCTGATGAACTAGACAAAGCGCTTTTGGCTGTTTTTGAAATAGTTAAAAACAATTACTTAAATTGAAAGATAAAATAGCCCTTAAGTGTTTCCACGAACAATTGTACGGATTACTGGTTTAATTACGATCCTTACATTCTAATCTTTATAGATTTAGTTAGACATGGTAAAGTAAAAGTTCTTTTTATAATTTTTCATAAAAGTAATTTAGTGCGAGTGCGGAAAGTAAATAAAAGTAGTGCGAGTGCGGAAAGTAAATAAAAGTAGTGCGAGTGCGAGAAATAAAGGTATTTAAAGCGAGTGCGGAAAGTAAATAAAAGTAGTGCGGGTGCGAGAAATAAATAAAGTAAACCGAGTGCAGGAAATAAATAAAATAAAGTGCGAGTGCGGATAATAAATGAAAGTAAAGCAATGCGGAAAAGTAAAAAACGAACTGGAATTAAAATGGCGGCAGGATTAACTTCCTCCCAGAGTGCTCCAAAACTCGATCACACAGACAGATACAGACTCGATCACTCGATTCCAGAAACACCCCGATGTGGAATGATAACTGCTTTAAAACTGATATATGCATAAGAGATTCTAAGTTTGGATGAAGAAAAACGAAAATCTAAGGTCCTATTTATAGGAAAACTAAATGCAGAAAAAGACCAGGATGCCCCCTCCACTAAAAAGTGGAGGGAATTGTTTTTTTGCCTTGTGGCGCCCGCCACAAGGTCATGGCGCCCTCCATAGGACTAATGGGGAATGAAAGAGTGGGGATCGTGGGTCTTGGCAGTTGTGGAGTGGTCTTGAGACGTGGCCACTTCATGGCAGACCCCATGGCGCCCGCCACGGTGGATGCCGTAAGTGTAAAACGCTGAATTTCTAGGTTTTTGTCCGTTTCCACTCCTTTTTTGCTCCTTTTCTCGATTTAAGCCCCGATTACATAAAAAACCTGAAAACAAAGAAAAACAAAGTAATAACATAACAAAATAACAATAAAAGCTAAGAATGCATGCGAAATCGGAGTCAGAAATACGGTGAATTTTAGTGTGATCAAATTCTCCCACACTTAGACCTTTGTTTGTCCTCAAGCAAACATTAAAGCTAAAGAAAAATGGTGTCAACACGTGTTTTTGGGCTAAAGGGCTTCTAAGTTCAAGTCAGGATGCAGCGACAGGTACTAACTAAGTGAACCAAGGGTACCATAATAACACAGACACAAACTTCAATCCTATATTAACCACTCCATGTCATCCCACAATACCTAGGCCTATCTTCTCATCTTTTTGGGTCCTTTTCATTCAGGCGCAATCACATTAAGCCCGTTATCCGTACATCCTTCATAGTAGAGTGACGGGTTAGTGATTCTGATCCATAACATACGGTTTCTGGCACATAAGCATGTGTAAACCTGTTTTATTTGACCTAAATGTAGTTGCGGGGGATCGAATCGTAATCCGTCCTACCAAGTTCAGTGCCAGATACCTCTGAACCAACTAACAATAGGTGACTACAATTTTTTTCTTTTTGTGGCAAAAAAAAAATTTTCTTCTCTTTTTTCGGTTTAAATGACTTTGTGAGGGTCACCTATCCCAGAGTTTGTCTTTTTCTTTTTTTTTTATTTAGCACTGGATCATTCACTTATGTTCATCGGCCCCCTACGTAGAGCATGCTTAGGCCGGAGCTGACTGCTAGAATAAACTACTTAGGACAATTTTTTGAATGATAATAAAGGCCATGGGGTGGGGTTTAGGAGTGATTCCTATATTCAAGAGGTCTATGGTGCTAAAATGGTACTGATGTTTCAAAAAGTTGACCTAAGTTACCACATCCTAATCTAAACTTGTCTCAAAGCCCAAAAAACATGTGAAAGATTGTTTTATTTTTAAAATTTTTCTGGTAAGGCTAAGGAAATGGGAAAAAATGAGGATGTACTAAAAATACACTATACTGGTGACTCGTCAGACTCATGCATTATCTAAGAAATTTAAACTAAATAACTTACTGGAAAAGGGAAATAACGGAAAGCAAATAAATAACTAAAAAGGGAAATGACAGAAAGCAATAAAATCCCTTCCCACACTTAAGTCGAACATTGTCCCCAATGTTTCGAAATAAGATAAGGAGGGTAACCAGAAAAACTACTGCGGAGGAGCACTGGTGCCCTCGCCGTCCTGCTGTGATGGTCTGGAACGACGGGATCTACTGCGCTGCTGGTCCCTCCGGTCGAGTCGTGCCGATAAGGAAGCCTGGGCACCCCGAACCTCTTGAAGGTTACCTAAGATGGAACCCTGAGTGGCCTCCATAAGCTGGTAGTGCCGGCGGTTGACTTCTCTCTGACGGTCCTGCTCTAATGTGATATCGTGTAAGGTACGACAAACGTTGTTGTAAGCACGATCCGAAACCAATCGCGATTGTTGCATGAAGCTCATGTTGTCCGTCAGTTGTTGTGAAATAGTAGAGAGAAGGTCGTCTCGCCTTTCCTCTCTAGCTGTCATATCACGCCACATCTCCTCATTGATATAGAATCCAGGAGCAACACCTGCAACAGGGTTAGAGGAAGATGGTGCGGTGTGTGACTGTGAAGGACGATGGGGGGACATGTGAGGTATGGGAGACTGCTCTCTCCGATCATACTCTTCATCAGTGTCATGTGCCTCCCCATCAGGAATATTAGGAGGAAGTGGACCCAAAACAGGTGGAGCATTCAGATCATAGGTTCAGTTCCTTTCATTACGTACATCAGTACGCCTACTGCAAGGTAAAGCAACAAATGGGATAGCTAACCCATGAACCATCAACTCATAACCACCTTCTTTCCTCATTCGGCACAATTTCATGTCTTTTAGAAATTTTAAATCAATTGTGCGAGGAGGTAGTGGTTCAAGTGTAGCTATCTCATTGTTCAGGTCAAGAGCCCGAGCAATAGACATAACAAGCCCTCCAAAAACAATCGGTCCTGTTTTATTAGTAAGTAAATCCATGTGTGCAAGCATAAACGGGACCGGATTGATATGGGTACTAGTAAGGCATCCTTGCAAAAATAGGAGTTCTCTAGCGTTTACCTTGTTTGGACTCTCCCGGCCAAAAATAGTACATGCCAAAAGATATCTGAAAACTCTTATGGTCGGGTTATGAATGGTCGACGCAAGTATTCCTTCAAAAGAATTTATTGAAGTACTTGAAAGCCTCTGCCAGAAGGAAAATACCTCGGCCGACCATTCCGCATCCAAAGGTGCCTCACAAATCGCACCTTCCCTATGAGGGATTCCTAACAAGCCTGTTAGTTCGTCGGTACTGAATTCATACTCAATTCCAAACAGTCTAAAATTAACAGTACCGACTGTGCTAGTAGTGTTAGGACTGACAGTGTATATCAATGAACTTAAAAACTCAACTGTCAGCCTCTCATAGGTAGGTTCCTGATTAATAAAAATATTATGCAAGCCTAAAAAATCTAATAAATGGAAAACACTATGATAAAGACCCAAAGCATACAGACAGTTATCATCGACGTACCTAGTTGAGAGAATTTCTCGACTCTGAAGCCTCTGAATAATTTTCCTTTGCCTATCACCCGGTCTTCCATCGCGAAGAAGAAATCTATTGAACTCCATTGTTGTTGCTCCTTAGGAAAAAAATGGTAGAAAATGGTTTATGAGAGAAATGATAAAGGTTTGATTTTTATGGTTTGTGGTGGATTAAAATGAAAATGGATTTTGGATAGGTTTTATGGATGGTGGGTATTTTGGAAATGGGGGAGCTTTAATGGGGTTCAATGGGGTTTTTGAAACTTGTAAAAATGGGTTTTTGAAGATGGAAGGTGTGAAAATGGTGAAAATGAAGGATCAACCCCGTTTTAGGGGAGGACGACATGGCGCCCGCCATGGGCCTGTGGCGCCCACCACAAGGAAAATTCCTGATGGGCCTTGGATTTTTAAATCCTCTTTTGGGCCCTCTTTGCACCTTCGGTCTTCGGGGGGGCCTGGATAGCGTTTTCTTCTCTTTTCCAAGGCATGAGGCTTGCATATTTTTTATGAAGACAAAAATGAAAATATTTTTGTCTTATATTTTTTTTTCTTTGCTTGACAAAAATAAAATAATTAAAAATCAAAAAGAAAAGAGAAAAATTGACAGTAGTGCACGACATAATATGTATATATAAGATAAACTCAAAGTACATGAAAAAAGAAAATGTAATAGATGCAATAATGTAAGATATGTCTAGAGATGCGAGGAATAAAATAAAGCATGAAAAAAAGAAATTAAATATTAGGGTAATATCGTCAGTGTAGAACGAATCATGTGGTAGGCTTCTCCTCCTGGTTTGATCCACGAATCTTAGTTATCTCCCTCCGAAGCTCTTCAATCTCCTGATATAGAGCATCGGCCTCTGAGGCATGAGTGAGATCAGATACCTGAATCTGTAATTCCAAATCCGCTACTTCCTGCTTGAGCAGGGTAGTCTCCTTACGGAGCTCATAAATCTGAGTTTGTAGATCAGGCGGCTGCAGAGACATATAGTTAGACATAACAGTGATTCGGGGAGAAAGAGGTGTAAGAGTGTACTCAGCGGCGGGAGGTGATTTCGGCTCTTCGACAGTCTCTCCATAACCCTCTAGAGCATAACTCCAATTAGCAGGATCATGGACACTGGTCATCAGCGGGTCTGGTAATGTAAAGTAATGTATCACTTCACCGTCGATCAGTAATCTGAAAGTGTTAGGCTCAAAAGAAGCCTTCCTCATTAGTCCTCTGTCAAGACAAAAGTCAACATCCAGGGTGGTGTAGCAGCAGAAGGTCCTGAGGTGCAATAATTTGCGAGACAAACCCAATGCAGTAGCTATCTGTGTAACAATCCCACCGACATGTATGATGCCTACAGATGATCTGGCAACACTAGCAAGGCCCTTCAACAGAAAGTTGCCACAAGCAACTAGGCGAGACTGAGTCGCACAAAATAGTAGGAAAATCTCCTCTTCACTTAGCAGAGTCTCTGTATCTGGAAACCCTAGGAAAGAATGCGCTAGAATCATCTGGAAGTACCTTAACGCTGGGTTGTGGATTACCTGAGAAAACTGAGTGGAAGGATCTTGGCTCCCTCCACCTGAGATGTTAGACCAAAACTTTTCCACTTCTTTGCTCATAAAATACCCCATCGGTGTCTCTGGAATAGCATCAGGAGTAGTCTGAAAACCTAGCAAATCACCAAACTCTTTATGAGAGAAGGAGTAGTCAATCCTGAACAACCTGAAAACAACATATCCATCGGGTCCAGCCCAAGGATCATAATGAAACGAGCTTAGGAACTCTAGAGTTAAGTTCCTGTAAGTATTGTTCCTATCGTCAAACTGGTCCCACTGGAGTTGATGGCATAAAAATCTGACGCTTGGCTCTATCCCCAAGGCATCCATGCAGTCATGGCCAGGGTACCTGGTAGGAGCCATAGGGCGTCTCATGTGGACATAGTAACGCTCTCTGTGTGCGTCGTCTCTAAAGGCCACGTGCATGTCATCGGGGTTCTGTATTCTGCACAAGGTTAGCAAACAAGTCCTGAAATCACATAAAACATTCAATCGTTAGTCCTGACATAATAATAAAGTAAACAAATTAAAAATAAACAAATTAAAAATAAAAAGTACGTAAGTAAGAAAACCATGGGTTGCCTCCCATGCAGCGCTTGTTTAACGTCATTAGCTCGACGACCGGTTTTTATACATCATTGGAAGGATACGGTGGATCACTCAGAGTATGGAATGTGTATGTTGTTGGGATGTCACTTCCTTCGTAGGGCTTCAACCTCTGTCCATTGACGATGAACGGTTTACATGTTTGGTTCTTGATTTCGATAGCACCAGATCTTAGAATCTTAGATACTTCGAAAGGGCCAGTCCATCTCGAACGAAGCTTCCCTGGAAAAAGTCGTAACCTAGAATCGAACAAGAGAACAGGATCGCCTATTTTGAAGTCTCTTCTTATGATTCTTTTGTCATGCCAAGCTTTTGTTCTTTCTTTGTATATGATGGCATTTTCGTAGGCAGATTGTTTGAGCTCTTCTAATTTGTGGATATCAAGGATACGTTTTTCACCAGCAGTCAAGTAATCCAAATTCAAGGTTTTGATGGCCCAATAGGCCTTATGCTCTAACTCAAATGGTAAGTGACATGATTTTCCATAGACCAGTTGATAAGGGGTTGTTCCTATAGGGGTTTTGAAAGCAGTTCTATAGGCCCATAACGCTTCTTGAAGTTTCTGCGACCAATCTTTTCTGGATATAGAGACAGTCTTCTCAAGAATTTGTTTGATCTCCCTATTAGATACTTCCACTTGTCCATTGGTCTGTGGGTGGTATGGTGTTGCTACTCTATGCTTAACTCCATACTTGCTTAAAAGTTTATCAAATATTCTCGATATGAAGTGTGATCCTCCATCACTTATGACTAAACGAGGGGTTCCAAACCTGGGAAATATATAGTTTTTGAATAATTTGATGACTACTCTGGTGTCATTCGTGGGTGTGGCGATAGTTTCAATCCATTTAGACACGTAGTCAACAGCTACTAAGATGTACTGATTTCCAAAAGATGGTGGGAACAGTCCCATAAAGTCTATACCCCATACGTCGAAGAGTTCTACTTCTTGGATATTTCTCAGAGGCATTTCATTACGTCTTGAAATATTTCCTGTGCGTTGGAATCTGTCACACTTGACAATGAAAGCATGGACATCACGCCACATAGTAGGCCAGAATAGGCCAGCTTGAAGAATCTTGGCGTAGGTCTTAGATGTGCTCGCATGTCCACCATAAGGTGCGGAGTGACAATGCTCAATTATATTATTTACCTCTTCTTCTGGAACACAACGGCGGAAAATGCCATCTTTACCTCTCTTGAAAAGAAATGGTCCGTCCCAATAGAAGTTTCTCACATCACTGTAGAACTTCTTCTCCCGGTGGTAGTTTAGATCAGGGGGTATGATGTCAGCGACTAGGTAATTAACAAAGTCTGCATACCAAGGTACATTACTTATAGCTAAGGATTTACGAGAATACTCATGTGGGTCTGGGTTATCATCTTCAATGGTTTCTAGTTGGGCTATCAGTCTATCATAGGCAAAATCATCATTTATGGGTACCGAGTCAGGTTTCAGGTATTCTAGCCTAGAAAGGTGATCAGCTACTACATTATCAGTGCCTTTCTTATCACGGATATCTAAATCAAAATCTTGTAGTAACATAATCCATCGAAGTAACCTAGGTTTGGCATCCTTTTTACTTAGTAAGTAACGAATGGCAGCATGATCGGTGTAAACTATAATTTTAGCTCCTACAAGATAAGATCTAAATTTTTCTATGGCGAAAACTACAGCTAGGAGCTCTTTTTCGATTGTTGCGTAGTTGAGCTGTGCAGCGTCTAGGGTTCTACTGGCATAATAAATTACGTATAACTTTTTATCTTTTCTCTGACCTAGAACGGCTCCAACAGCATAGTCACTAGCATCACACATTATCTCAAACGGTTCTGACCAATCAGGGGGTTTCATTATAGGTGCTGAAATCAGAGCTTGCTTCAGAAGATTAAATGCTTCAGTACATTTTTCATCGAAGATGAATTTAGCATCTTTCATTAAAATACCAGTTAAGGGCTTTGTTATTTTGGAGAAGTCCTTGATAAAACATCGGTAGAATCCAGCATGTCCAAGAAAATTTCTTATCTCCCTGATAGTCTTCGGCGGTTTTAGATTCTCTATGACTTCTATTTTAGCTTTGTCTACCTCTATACCTTTCTCGGAAACTATATGTCCTAAAACAATCCCTTCGGTGACCATGAAATGACATTTTTCCCAATTTAGCACAAGGTTTACCTCCACACATCTTTCCAGGATTTTCTCAAGGTTGATAAGACAATTTTTGAAATCAGATCCACAAACTGAGAAATCGTCCATAAATACTTCCATGATTCCATCTAAATAGTCTGCAAAGATAGACATCATGCAGCGTTGGAAAGTTGCAGGAGCATTACAGAGTCCAAAAGGCATTCTTCTGTAGGCAAAAGTTCCAATTGGGCATATAAAGGTAGTTTTTTCTTGATCTTCGGGGTGAATATGTATTTGGAAGAATCCTGAATATCCATCTAGGTAACAAAAGTAAGAGTATCTGGCTAGGCGCTCCAACATTTGGTCTATGAATGGTAATGGGAAATGGTCCTTCCTAGTTGCTTTATTTAATTTTCTATAATCTATGCACATACGCCAACCTCCATCAGTTCTTTTTGCTACAGGTTCACCCTTCTCGTTTTGCACGACTGTGATGCCTCCCTTTTTAGGTACTACATGCACAGGACTCACCCATTTAATGTCTGAGATCTGATATATTATACATGCCTCTAGTAACTTAAGAACTTCAGTCTTAACTACATTACTCATCATAGGATTTATTCTTCGTTGGTGTTCTCTGGAGGGTTTTGAATCTTCTTCAAGCAAAATCCGATGCATGCATACGGATGGGCTTATTCCTTTTAGATCTGAGATCTTATATCCTAAGGCTTAGGGATACCTTCGTAAAACATCTAATAATTGGTTTGTTTCTTCTTGGTCTAAGGTAGCACTGACTATAACTGAACGGTTCATTTCTTCATCAAGAAATTCGTATGTCAGGTTTTTAGGCAGTTCCTTAAGTTTTACGGTCGGTTTCATAGGGCAAGGCATAGGATCTGGGGTAAGAGATAAACATTCGTGAAGGTTATCATCAATGTAGGGTTTTTTATAATTCTCATCTTCCAAAATAAGGGTTGATGGCAATTTTATAGATTCAGTTTCTTCTCCTTGTTCTAATTCCCTAATGCATTCATCAATGATATCTAAGGCATAACAAGCATCTCCTATTACAGGTGCCATAAGAAATTTTGAAAGTATAAATTCTATCTTCTCGTCACCTACCTCAAAGGTTAGTTTCCCTTTTTTAACATCTATTACGGCTCCAGCAGTCGATAAGAACGGTCTACCTAGGAGGATTGGTATGTCATCATCTTCTTTAATGTCCATGACAACAAAATCAGTAGGTATAAACAGCTGACCTATCCTAACAGGGACGTCTTCAAGTATGCCTATAGGGTATTTTACGGATCTATCGGCTAATTGAAGTGACATCTTAGTAGGTTGTAATTCTCCTAAGTTTAATCTCTCACAAACTGCTAAAGGCATTAAGCTCACACTAGCTCCTAGGTCTAGAAAAGCTTTTTCGATGACATGATTCCCCAAAACACAAGGAATGGAAAAATTTCCGGGATTTTTATCTTTCTTTTCTAACCTATTTTCGGAAATAGAATTACATTCCACGGGTTTCGGATCTTCAAGTCTACGTTTATTTGTAAGTATGTCTTTGAGAAACTTAGGGTAAGAAGGTATTTGGGTGATGGCTTCTGTAAAGGGGATTTCTACGTGAAGTTTTTCTATAACCTTAACGAATTTTTGATACTGATTATCGATTTGGGTTTTCTTTAATCTTTGAGGGTATGGTATTGGTGGTTTGTATGGCGGTGGTGGTACATAGGTTTTATTTTTAGGTTCTTCTCCTTTTTCTCGACTTTCCAGGGTTTCAGACTCCTCTGGTTCCTTCTCCTCATTTCTCTTAGAAGTTTCGGGATCACTTAATATAGGGTTTGAAGGTTCCTTATAAGCGGTTCCACTTCGTAGAGTAATGGCATTTGCTTGCCCTTTTGGGTTTTGTTGAGGTTGTCCAGGGAACTGTCCTCCGGGTGTAGTCTGCGGGGCTTGGTTTAAAGCTACCTAAGAGATCTGGGTTTCAAGCATTTTATTATGAGTAATAATTTGATCAACCTTGGTTCCTAACTGGGTAATTAGTTCGTTAACATGGAAGTTTTGGTTCATGAACTCTTTGTTTTGTTGTGTTTGAGCGGTGATAAAATTTTCCATAATTTTCTCAAGGCTCAGACTCGGTGGTACAGGTTTCATAGGTTGATTTGTTCTTGGGGCTTGGTAACCTTGTTGTCTCGGAGGAGCGGTATTTTGAATAGGGTTATTATTTTTGTAGGAGAAGTTTGGATGATTCCTCCATCCAGGGTTATATGTGTTTGAAAATGGGTTCCCTTGGGTGTAGTTCACTTGCTCAGGGCTGGTCTCATTTAACAGATTGCATTCGGCGGATTGGTGTCCTTGCGTCCCACATATCTCACAATTCAGTGAAACTGCGGCTACAGTATTCGGAGTTGTACACATATGTTTGACTCTAAGGGCCTATGCGTTCATTTTAGCTTGCATCATGTCCATAGAGCTTAGCTCATGTATTCCTCCTTGGGCTTCCTTCTTTTCCACTGTCGCTCGTTCTACTCCCCATGATTGATGGTTTTGGGCCATGTCCTCAATGAGGGCACTAGCTTCAGGGTAAGGTTTGTTCATCAGTGTGCCACCAGCGGCAGCGTCGATGGTCATCTTAGTGTTATAATGAAGTCCATTATAGAAGGTTTGAATGATTAGCCAATTCTCTAAGCCATTATGTGGGCATGCTCTTAATAGCTCTTTATATCTCTCCCAGGCTTCGAATAACGACTCTCCTTGGTGTTGGGTAAATATGGTTATTAGGTTTCGAAGAAGAGCGGTCTTACTTGGGGGAAAATATCTAGCAAGGAAAACTTTCCTAAGGTCATCCCAAGTTGTTATAGAATTGGGTGGAAGGGAATCTAACCATGATAGAGCTTTATCTCTGAGGGAAAAGGGAAATAATCTTAAGCGTATCGCCTCAGGAGGAGCTCCATTGGTTTTAAAGGTGTCTCCTAACTGAAGAAAGTTTTTTAAATGTTGGTTTGGGTTCTCAGTAGCAAGGCCTGTAAATTGTCTCTATTGCACTAATTGCAGCAGGGATGGTTTGAGTTCAAAATTATAGGCTGGGATAACGGGGTTTACTATACTAGAACTAGGTTCCTCGTTTGATGGTTGGGCGAAGTCCTTAAGAGGTCTTCGGTTTTGATCTTCTGCCATAGCTCTCCTATTCCTATGGAAAAACAAACGTGCGCGAGCGTAACGTTCAGGTTCAGCTAGAGGGTCTACTAAACTTCCGGCATTGCGAGTCTTTCGCATTAACCGGTGGGTAACAACCTTAGTCTAAACGGTATAACTACAGGGTATGAAATTTGACAAAATTGGTCCCCGGCAACGGCGCCAAAAACTTATGCGTGTTTTTCGCAAGTGTACGAACACGTCAGAGTAATATAAAAGATTGTCGAATCCACAGAGACCAAGTGTCAATCTATCGTACCTGTTGTTATGGTGCGTATCTAAGGCAACTGAATATAAGGGTTTTAAGGAGTGCGCAATGGTAAATAAAATAATAATTTTAAATAATAAACAAAGACATGCTCGAATGTAATTCACATAATTAATTAATAATCCGGTACTTGTTAATAGAACTACTTATGGGCAATGTTTTCTCCTTTGAAAAGAACTAATTTAACAGGAACTGTCGCTTTCAGGTATTAGAACCGAGTTGTACTCTCTAATCAACCCCTCCTATTGTCACGGATAAAAAGGTGCGTACTGCGTTAGAGTAGTAAACCTATTTTTAATAAATATAGTATCTTAACTAAGTTGAAAAGTATTTTAACCTGGATTTCTTAGCAAAAAGAGGTTCTCACGAACCAGACTCTAAACTTCCTAACGCGTCCGAAAATCGTTTTAAAATCTCTTTTCTTTTTAATCTAAAAACTCCTGATGAACTAGACAAAGCGCTTTTGGCTGTTTTTGAAATAGTTAAAAACAATTACTTAAATTGAAAGATAAAATAGCCCTTAAGTGTTTCCACGAACAATTGTACGGATTACTGGTTTAATTACGATCCTTACATTCTAACCTTTATAGATTTAGTTAGACATGGTAAAGTAAAAGTTCTTTTTATAATTTTTCATAAAAGTAATTTAGTGCGAGTGCGGAAAGTAAATAAAAGTAGTGCGAGTGCGGAAAGTAAATAAAAGTAGTGCGAGTGCGAGAAATAAAGGTATTTAAAGCGAGTGCGGAAAGTAAATAAAAGTAGTGCGAGTGCGAGAAATAAATAAAGTAAAGCGAGTGCAGGAAATAAATAAAATAAAGTGAGAGTGCGGATAATAAATGAAAGTAAAGCAATGCGGAAAAGTAAAATACGAACTGGAATTAAAATGGCGGCAAGATTAACTTCCTCCCAGAGTGCTCCAAAACTCGATCACACAGACAGATACAGACTCGATCACTCGATTGCAGAAACACCCCGATGTGGAATGATAACTGCTTCAAAACTGATATATGCCTAAGAGATTCTAAGTTTGGATGAAGAAAAACGAAAATCTAAGGTCCTATTTATAGGAAAACTAAATGCAGGAAAAGACCAGGATGCCCCCTCCACTAAAAAGTGGAGGGAACTGTTTTTTTGCCTTGTGGCGCCCGCCACAAGGTCATGGCACCCGCCATAGGACTAATAGGGAATGAAAGAGTGGGGATCGTGGGTCTTGGCAGTTGTGGAGTGGTCTTGAGACGTGACCACGTCATGGCAGACCCCATGGCGCCTGCCACGGTGGATGCCGTAAGTGTAAAACGCTGAATTTCTAGGTTTTCGTCCTTTTCCACTCCTTTTTCGCTCCTTTTCTCGATTTAAGCCCCGATTACATAAAAAAAACCTGAAAACAAAGAAAAACAAAGTAATAACATAACAAAATAACAATAAAAGCTAAGAATGCATGCGAAATCGGAGTCAGAAATACGGTGAATTTTAGTGTGATCAAAGCCTCCGTCTCCCCCAACATTATCCACTTGGGGAGTGAGAATTGGAGAATCAAGAAGGACTTTCTCTCCATTACAGTATAGATCAGCACCATAATGCCATGGTATAACACTGTCTTTGTCATATGGGATCGGCCCGGGCACCGTGATGGTGACTGGGCTTACTGCAGTTGTTGTTGGGACTACAATGGTCTGTGGATCATAAAAGATTGTTACAGGGCCTCTGGTGGATGTTGGTGAAGGTGAATTGAAGCTTTGTTGAGACTGTTGTTGAGGTTGTTGAAAGTTGTTGGAACTCGGAACCGTTGTCGGTTCATAATAAATTATGACAGTGGAAACATCATTGTTGGTTGTTGAAGTTGTAGTAGCCGGTGCAAATGAATTGTCGTATGTTGAAGTGACAGATGGAATGATTGCTGAAGTTGTAGCTGAATCAGTTGGAACAATGGTTGTTGCAGTTGTAGAAGAAACACTTGGAAAGATGGTTGTTGCATTTGTAGAAGATTCACTTGTTGTTGACAAAAAGGTTGTTGGTGTTGTAGAAGTGGTGGTTGTAATTTGCAGAATTCCCTCCTTAATCAGGTCATTAATTCCACTCCTCAAGCTGGTACACCCATTCTCAGAAAGTTTGCATGATTCGCAACAGGCCTCAAAACCTGGAAACACTTGGCACTTTAAAAGTTGGGCTTTAACCTCTGCCAGAGGTGTTTGAATACATGCAATGTCTTCTATCAAACTCAGGGGTGATCCATCCTCTACATCATTAATCCTTGGCCCACTGTGGCTTGGCATAGGATTCTTCATCACATTGGGAGGAGGTGCAAAGTTCAGGGCTTTTGAATCTACCAGATCCTGAACCTTCATATGCAGAGCTCTGCATTTTTCCGTAGAGTGACCAGGTGCGTTGGAATGAAAAGCACACCTAGCATTAACATCATAGTTTCTTGGAAGGTTTTGAGGATCAGGTGGAGCCAATGTCCTCAACTCAACAAGATTGAGCTTTAGGAGTTGTGACAGCAGTGTAGCATATGGCATAGGAATGGGGTCAATTACCCGGTTGACCTGAGATGGTCGTTGTTGAAACGGACGTTGTTGTTGATTGTTGTTGTTATTGTTGTATGCTCTCTGTTGCAGAAACTGTTGTTGTTGCGGAAAGTGTTGTGGTTGTTGAGCATACTGAGGAGGTGGAGTAGGGATAGTAATAGCAACAACTGTTCTGGGCAAGTATTGGGGTCTCCCCCTTCCCATGTGCACAGAGTTTGTCTCACCAGCTCTACGGGGCCCATCAAATAGTTTTCTTGTACTGCTTGAACTGGCACCATTATTAGAGATCTTTCCCATCTTCAATAGGCTCTTTATTCTTTCCCCAGCTATCACCACATCTGCAAAGCTGGTGGAAGAAAAAGCAGCCAATCTGTCAATGTAGGTTCCTTGAAGAGTATTCATGAACATGTCTGCCATTTCTCTCTCAGACATAGGAGGTTAAACTGCAGCAGCAAGCTGCCTCCACCTTTGGGCATATTCCCTGAAGCTTTCGCAGGAGGATTGAGACATTCCCATTAGTAGGGTTCTATTTGGAGCCATGTCCAAGTTGTACAGATACTGCCGGATAAAAGCTTCAGCCAAGTCCTTCCAAATTCTTACTGTGGCTCTAGTAAGGTGAGAATACCATTCTCGGGATGCCCCTGTTAGACTATCCTCGAAGTAAAACATCCACAGCTTCTCGTCCATGGTGTATGCTTTTAACCTTCCCAAGAATGATTGAAGGTGGGTGTGTGGGCAGGATGTGCCATTATACCTTTCAAAACACGGGGGTTTGAATTTGTGAGGAATTCTCACCCCTTCCACCAGTCCCATATCCATTACATCAAACCCTAGGGAATTCTGGGATTCAAGAGACCTCAGCTTTTCTGCAATTTCATCCAGCCTACGGTCGTAAACTTCATCCCCAGCCCCAACAACTGTAAACTTCTCTTCTTGAGGATCCTCTTGCAAGATCCTACCTCCAACAGTGTTACCCTGAGTATTCCTTATGGCATTGACTTCTGGGTTTAGATGAGGCCCAAACTCTGGTGGATCAGTGCGAGGCTGCACATGATCATTGTTACTGGTACCTCCTGTACCTGGATGGTGTTCTTCAGGGGTTTGTCTTTCCACCAACTCCCTTAGTCTTTCCTGACTTTGAGCTAAGCCAGTCATCACAGTCATGAATTGGGTCATCTGATTCCTCATTTCAACCCTCTCATTTGCCATTTGGGTCCTTACTTCATTCAAGTATTGCTGAACTTGATCCATCTGGAGTCCCGAAAGGTTGTTTCTTGTCGGGTACTGGTGTATTCTGTTGACAGGGAACACTCTTCTGCGAGCAATGTTTCCTGAGACTACAACAAAGTGAGAAACATCAAATAAACAAAAACCTACAAAACAAAGAAAATGTTAGTATGCAATGCAGTATGCTTATTTGTCTTCCAAGGGTATCCGGTTTGGTTCTTTGGTTTTGACCTTTCCAGACCTCGAGGAAATGCTGATGATGTTGATAGATAAAGCCCACCATAAAATACAAACTGATATATTACAAAAGATGAAAATACATAGTTTGATTTCAGTACATCCCCATGGTGGGTCAAAATACAACAACAAATGAAAAGTACAATAAAAGAAAAGTACAAGCAAAAGAATCAGACATACAATCCAAAGTCATCCCCTCTGACTTCCTTTAGGAGGGCCTCAGTCACTGGCCCTACTGGGTGCTCTGTAATAGTCCTGATGAGGAGGTTCCTGGTAGCAATGACACTGGTTAGCTTCTTATGCTTATCCTGATCCTTTGACCTCTTCAACCCTGCCCGGAGTTTCAATTCAGATATCTCCTTCTGAGCTACCATCAAAGCCTCCTGATACTTCTTCTCACTAGCCTCCAACTGTTCTATATTAGCCTGAGTCCTTTTTGCATGGGCTTCAGTGATCCTGATCCACCTAGCCTAGCTCTCCTCCAGATAGTGCTCTGCCCTAGCCTTCTGAGTCTTTGCTTCCTTGCAAGCATTCTTCAGTACTAACTCTCCTGCCCTTGCCTTCCAGATGTAGTCATCCGTCTTCTCAATCTTGGCCAAATGCTCAATCCTGAGCCTTTCCAATCTCTCATTATCTAGACGACTGTCGTTTCTCTCCCAGAGAGTCTTCTTCAAGGCTTCAGATAGCTGATTATTCCTCTCTTTCAGCTTTTCAAACTCTTCCAAACTGACAGTAGCTGCAGGCTGCACTGTAGAAGGTCCAGGTACATCTTCTAAAGTAAATGGAATCCGGGTGATCTGAGCTCTGGTACGAGACCAATCAGAATACTGTGTTGAAGCAATGTTGTTGCACTTGCCAAGGATGGTTGTTCCTTTGGTCTGAATGCTATCCCAAGCCCAGGCAGCTTGTCTGACAATAGCAGAGTTAGGTTGGATTTCACAGTAAAGAGTTTCAGCCAAATCTTGTCCTCTGGGAGGATGAACCAAAGCATACCCTAATTCTTCTTTTAAACAGTAAAGGGTTGTAGTTGATTCAACCTTTCACTCCTATAAAAGGCACATTAGGATATTGCCCACAACTAGTAATGATGTCCTTGCCCTTGGTGCTCTGAGTGCACCATCTGATGTCATATGATGTCAAGGCAATGAACCTCTTAGCCCAATTCTTCTGCTGGTGAGGGTTCAAGAAGGTGTCTGATTTTGGAAAGTGTCTTAGCAGCCAAGAGTAGTACATGGGAGCACATCATCTGACCAGCCTTCCTCTTTGCTTCTCATTCCTCTGATGTATTGAGTAGTAGAAGTCCCCCAATAAGGTAGGCACTGGGTTCCTCAATAAGAACAAGTGAATGGCATTCTTGCTCACAAACTTGGGCTCATTTGCAAACAAGATAACCTCATATATACTGAGGGCTAGAAGTGCACAGACAGCCTTCCATTCTCCTATTGCAGCATGCAGGGTAGCCTGGGAGATCAAGAAGTCTAGGTGGAGGCCTGGAACTCCAGCCTTGGTTGTCATGTTCTGCTCAATGAGGGTAGGCTCCAAATGCAATGCCCTAGCTATGTCTTCATTTCTGGGAGCAGTCATCTCTAGGTTGAAAGGAATCCCTCTCCTGATAGGAACTCCTAACAACAAGGAAAACTCTTCTAGCAAAGGTCCCAACTGGAAATCGGGGAATGTGAAGCATCTGAGTGGGGGATCATAAAACTGCAAGCAAGTATGGATCATGCTCCTGTGAGATGCATCTAGATCCATAACCATGTCCAATATGTCCCCATAATGCTCTCTGAATAGTGGGATATGGTCAGGTGTAATGAGGTACTGGACTGCCTGATGCCAGTCAGGGTGGGCTCAAAGAAGTGGTATGTGATGTTGCTCTTTCTTGAAGTGTACATACTGATAATGTGTGTTGGGGAAGAAGTTGAGAGCAACTGCTGATGAAGGTCACTGAATGAGATGCGGGAGATGGGTTTCTGATGAAGATAGCTGGAGAAGAAATCACTGAGAAACTGAGGGAGATGCTGGAGAAGAAAACTGAAGTAGTCTGAGCAGCAGAAGGGGTCAAAACCAAACCAAAGATAAAGATGGATACCCTGTAAGACAAATAAGCAAATGTTAAATGATGCAGAAATGATGTATGCAAATGATATGCAAAGGGTTTGTGACCAAGTGCTGGATCTGATTATCTGCCTTTATAAAAGTCCATGTATGTTCATAAGTCCGGATGGAGGCTTAGAAATCCAGTAACTGGGTGGGGGACTCAAATAAAGAGTCACAAGTCCAGGGTAATCACAAGAACTGTCCAAAGTGATGCATTCTTAAAACAAAACCAGTAACAGGGTATGATGTGGCCAAGGGTTCCTGCAAACCTGAAAACATCCCAACCCCCTCACATGTAATGTTCTAGAACAAGGATCCTCAGACTTGGATCAATTATGAGAAGTGTAAACACTTCTAACCCGGAGGTACAGTGTTTACAATAACCATAAAAGATCCTCCTCTAATTCACCTCAGATGCTGAAGGTCATAAAAAGGTCATCCAGACTTAGCAGGCTTCCCAGATAGCCCTAGCACTACAGGAAATCTGTAGCACAGAGTTCTCAAGAAGAAACCCATGTCTGAACCGTGTTTCATATTCCCGCACCAGACCGAAATGGAATGGGAAAGAATATGAAGCCACTCTAGCCTATGTGTCTCTCAGGTCCCAGGTATAGGACCTTAATCACTCAATGAACCCCACCCACTAAGACAGACAAGAGATCCAACATAATGATAATGATAGTATGAAAATGCATAAAACTGTAAATGAAAGCAATAAATAAAGCTGTACATAAAGCAAATAAGCACAAGTAGCACATAACACCCCGTAAACACAAATCAAACAAGCGCTAGGAGGAACCCACAAAAAGAACCAGAAGCCCTGGTTGCAATATAAGATTCCCCAGTAGAGTCACCAAGCTGTCGCTCCCGCTAAAATACACAGGATCAGATAGGGTACAGACTCGAACGGTCGGCGAAAGGAGAAGATGAAGATGAACTGAATAGAGTCGCCAGCTAGGCATTTTTATCCCGAAGGAAAGGTAATGCTGCATAAACCTAGAAAAAGATGGATAAGAAGGTCGCGAACCAGAGAAACTGAGAAAGGGGGTTGGTTACAACCTGGGAAGGTATTAGCACCCAAATTGTCCGTCGTACTCGACGGGATCCACGCTTGAAAGTTTGTGTTTAAAGGGGTAGTGTCTGTGCTATCTGTGTGCAAAAGCTGGAAAAGAATGTACAAGTGTCAGTGCAAGAAAGTGAAGTGAAATGCTCAGGAATGAGGCTTAAAAGGAATACTGAAAGAGGGGGAAGACACAGAGACTTTTGTTCGATAACAGTTAAGTTATGCCTACGTATCCTCTCGTGCAATGAGGAAGTCAGAACACCGTAGTTCGACTCAAAGAGACAGAAAAATAAATTGACTGATGAACTGCTTGCTTGTCTATGCTCAAGTGTATGACCTGTCTGGCTCAGGTGCTAATTGTCTTGCATTAGACGGAAGAAGCAAGTTCTCGCTTGTGAATGAAGATGATGAGAAAAGAATCCCGAAGGAGACGATTATTGTTTGTTTTTGTGTTTTCAATCTTTTATTGTTTTTTGTGTTTGTCATAAGTTAATGAGCTTAAGCCTAAACCAAGGGTTAGTAAACTCATCATATCCTCCCTGATTAGGGATAATGAGAATACCTTAAGTATGAGATAAGCACCTCAAACTTAATTACCATGATGTAGGATTAAGATAATTAACCTACTTGTGATTATTTAGATGTTTTTTTGAGTTTTTGTTTAGTGTTAAATAATGAGTTTAAGCCATAATAAAGGATTTAGTGGACTCATTACACCATCCTAATAGAAGGATAATAGATGAGATCACTTAAGATGAAGAAGATACCTCAACTTAATACATGATTAGGGATTAACCTCATGACAAAACAAACCTTTATTAAAGTTGATTTTAATTAATGGTAAGATTAAGAAGTGAATTTTATGGTTTGTAAGACAATCTTGAGGGGGACTTGTCCATTAACACTAGGGTTAGTCCTTCTTAACCAATGAAGGAAGAATTAGAACCCTAATGCAAGGCCCAAGTTACAAGTTATTGTATTAGTGATTATTAAGATGTATTGATTAAGAGGTTTAAACAAATTAAGGGTTTAACACTTAGGATTAAAGTTATACACTCCATCCTAAGAGAAGGATGCAGGCATACCCTTAATCACAAAGCCTTAAAACCTTAAAGGTTTAGTCTCTGATTATGAGATGAGAAGAGAAACACAAAGAAGACACAAAGGTAAAAACTAAAGGGGGACTAATCAAAACCCTAATTATTGTCATGCTTGGATGTTCCTATGGTTTGCAAGGCTTAAGAAAGATCTTCAAGGAAGCCACCAATGGAAGGAGCAGATGAAAGGAGAAGAAGCAGAAGAAACAAGTTACTTACTTCACTGAAGAAGACAAGTAACTTGGAAAAAGAAAGTGAGAGATGAACATGAATGAGCAAACTCACTCCAAAGCAAATAAAAATGCAACAATGATCCATAAGAAGAATGAGAAGAGAAATGAGAAGTGAAGGCAAATTCACTTCTCAAATTACTTACCACCTGAAATGGTTAGCATAAAGAAAGGAATGAAATGAAAATGAAATGTATGCAAAGATGCAAACCAAAACCAGAAGCATATACATGATGCAAATGATTCTATAATATTATGCAAAGACATGTCAAGTGTTATGAATGTTCATACAAGAGATGGAATGCAAAGGATGCATGTTTAGAAGTATGAAAACACATGAAAGTCCATGGAATGAAATGAATGCACATTATGGCAAATGAATGAAGAAATGATCAAACATGATTCTAATATGTCTTAAGATGTCTAAGATGACATGTGAATGCATTAAATGTCATGGCAAGTTCATATATGGATGCATATGCAAGATGTATGCAAATGAACATGAGAAATTAGGGATTTAAGTCAACATGAGATGCAAAAGTCAAAAACAGAAGCAAATCATAAGATACAAAATTTCAAATGAACTCAAAGGAACCCTAACCCCATATGATATCACACCCCAAAGGAGGAGGTCTAACTCTTAACCTAAAGAAAGTTGTGAATTTTCTAAGTTATCTAGGGTTTTAAGGTACCTTAAGAGGGAAAATGCAAATCAAATAAAAAATGCAAGATAAATTTGTGACAAACATATGCTAGATACTACATGCTATATGAAGATCAATGCAAAAAGAACCAATGTCAAACCCTTCATGGTTAGGCAGAAAAGAATTCTTGAAGTTAGGGTTCAAAAATGGGATTTTTATGAACCCTAAATTCAAGAAAAATGTCAAAATTGATTCAAAACCAAAACAAAATTTCTATGAATGGTTTGACAATGTTTCTAAATGTCCTAAGATGCAATGCGATTTTTTTTGGAATTTTTAGAAACCTAAATGATATTTTAATTAATTAATTTCCAATAATTAATTAAAATAAACATTTAAATATTTTTAAAATGGTTTTTTAATGCAAAAAATAAAAATAAAAATGTTTTCTAGTTGAGAAAAATATTTGAATTGAAAATGCAGAAGGAAAATATTTTTTGGAAATTTTTAAGTATTTTTAATAAATTATGCAAAACAAATGATAAAAAATGAAATAAAAATCAAAATAAATAAAGGTATGCTGATCTGAGGGACAGGATTGAACCCTGGGGGATTTGCTTTGACCACGCGTGTTATCCAACGACCATAATTCAAACTAAGTTAATTTTATTTAATTAATTAATTAATCCTGATTAAATGAGAATTAGGGTTTAATGACCAATCTGGGCCATCCATTCACGCGCCAAACAAAGATCCAATGGTTGATATTCAAACTAACCCTAAACCCTAATTAACCTCTTAATGACTTTCAGGTGGCCGGAGAAGGCCTCCGGTCATCTTCTCCGGCCATCTCCTCACCCTAACTTCCACCCTAAGCCACCCCAGACCCCCTAACTCTCCAGAAACACTCAACTAACAACTCTAAACAAGATTCAACCAACAAAATCTATTTATTTTCACCCAAGATCATGAATCGAAAGCAAACGGAAAATAACACAGAAATTTCAGAAGTTCAATACATGCTCAATACTTGATCATTTTCAAAACTAAACACATCAGGATCATCAGTGAATCATGAAGAATCATTTAGGAACTTAAAAATGCATTTTTGGAAAAAAAGTTCTTGAGGTTACCTGAGATGAAGCTTTGCTATCTGGAGCTTTCTGGCCACTTCTCTTGTGCAAAACCACTCCTCTTGACCTCCTGATGAAGCTTTGATGCTTGGAAGAAGTTTGTAGTGGCTAAAATGAGATCTTACACTCTTGCTGGTCAGAAATCGTGTTTTGGTATTGGGGTGTTTTTGGTTGCAATGAAGGGTGGGAAATGGTCCTTTGATGAAGCTGAGTTGATTGGTGAAAAAAGTTTGGAGTTTGAGTGTGTGAGCAGAGAGTTTCGAATGCTTTTGCAAATGGGGTGATTTTTGAGAGCTTGAGGATTATGAAGTTTCAGGCTTGCTTGTTGTGTGTTATGAGTTCCATAATGCTTGCATATGATGCTGTGATTGGTCAGAGGAGTTGGTGTGGCATAGTGTGATTGGTATGGGTGTTTTTGCACAAAGTCAACAAAACTTGTACTTGAGGTATGGGCTCTCTTGCAGCTGGCTTTTTGGCTTGTCTTGGTTCAACAAGGATCAAGGAGAGCCATGGAATGCATTTTGTGGGGATTCAGCAAGTTTGTGAAAGGTTTTGTGTCATTTTGCAATTTT
This sequence comes from Lathyrus aphaca, assembly GCA_963966055.1. Classification (NCBI taxonomy): domain Eukaryota; kingdom Viridiplantae; phylum Streptophyta; class Magnoliopsida; order Fabales; family Fabaceae; genus Lathyrus; species Lathyrus aphaca. The sequence goes on from OZ014523.1 coordinate 504,643,325, forward strand.
CATGAAGTTTGGCCCTTTTGAGATTTCTTGAAGTTCAAGGCATGAAATGAGATGGTTCTTTGGGAAATTCTGATTTTTAGGCAATGCACTATGTTGGTAAGATGCATAGAAGTGTATTAGAAGTCACAAAATGACTTGGCAAGTGGTTTTGCAAAAATCCCTCTTTGGTGTATTCTTGAAAATTATAGGATTTTTGCCAAGTTTGAAAGGCCATAACTTGAGTTCCATAATGAATTAGAACTTGTTCTTGTACTTTTTGAAAAGGTAATTATCCAATCTACAACTTTCGTGACCAACAATTTTTCATTTGAAGCATTTTTGGTTGAGAAAGAGGAGGTTGAAATACTTTCCCAAAATGGAAAGTTTTCATTACAAGTCATTTCCATTTTTGGCAACTTTTGGTTTAGCTCAATTTTCTTCAATTTTGTGAACTTCCAAGCACCTCAATGACCAAATAAAGATCATATAACTTCAATTTGATGAAAAATCCACTTTGGTTCCATTGGTAGGGGTCTCAGATGCCCTGATTTTGCTCTGACTTGCTCAAGAAGTTACTTAGTGAACAAATGACTTCCACAATGAATTTCTTCATCAAACTTGGTATACATGATCCTTATAACATATTGAGACCATTAGAAACAAGAATGACCAAAAAAATTGGAGTTATGGCCTCTGAAACCAAAACCCTAATTTCAGGTCATCTATGTAGTGAAACCCTAGCTCTGCTTCCATGCCTTGCCAGTTCTTGTGATTGTTTGACTTCTTTGAACTTTGAGTGATATAATATGATGATGAAACACACATGTACCCTCTTGGAGTGCTTTGAGGCCTTTGGAGTGGCTCAGATGGATCCTTGGATTGCTCAGATCACAAACCCTAGATGCAGATGAACTTGAACTATGCAGATGAAACAAAAATGCAATATGAGATGATATGCTTAAACTTATGCAAAAATGAAAGATCACAAGCCATGGTGTGAAATTAGTGAGGGAAAATTTGGGGTGTTTACACACTTGTTGAGCGGTGGAAGGGTGGATTTGATATTCTAATCGAATTCACTAACGCCTTTCCTCTGCTTTTCAGGTGAGAATTCGCTTATGGACCCGCTCGATATCTCCTCGGAGGAGGTGTCCTCGGAAGACTATGGTTCTTCCGCATCTGTTCCCTCTGACTCCAGAAGCTCATCAAGCGAATCAGACGCGACCACGATGGAGGAAGGAGCCCCTGACTCGGGAGAGACGACAGATTCCCCTCGGTGTCCGGAAAAATAATCGCGCCCGAAGAATGGGTAGTGGAAGACCTTCTTGATAAGGTGTCGTCATTCTCGAGGCCTCGCGCGGAGCCTTTGCCTATTGTTGGCGATCCGGAGGATTGGGTCGTCACCTGCCCGGGGGATGACGACCGGATATTTTCAGACTTCGGCGGTCGTAATTTTTCAATGTACGAGTACACGACATTGATCCTAGGGGTAACCTTGCCCTTCAGTGATCTGGTTTGTGCCGTGCTCGGGCACTTGGTTGTAGCCCCGTCTTAGCTGCACCCCAACTCTTATGCGTTCTTGAGAGCGTTCGAGGTAACGTGCGCCCATCTGGGTGTTAGGGCCACGCTTCCCCTGTTCTTTCGCTTGTTCTCGCTGCAGCACCGGGTAAGGCGGGGGACCGACCAGAAGGGATTTATCTCCTTCAAACAGCGGACCAAGATCTTCAAAGCTCACTCGGAATCTATACGGGCTTTCAAGATAGATTACTTTTTGGTAAAGCCGGCGAGCGCGGAGGCCATGAGGGCACTGAGTTTCCTGGGGTGGATACCAAAGAAAATGACGAGCTCAGACTCGATGACCGAGGGAAGGTGATTCCGAGGAGGCTCTGGCTGTTTCCCTTCTCGTGGAGTTATTCTCACTAAAGACGCCTGGTTAGTGAGTTTGTCCAAGTAGGGGATTCTCTTAACGAGGACGATGCGGCTAGCTTCGAGGCTTTTCGGAAGTTGGTAGCCTCTTTTACTCTGACTCCTCTGCTGGACGGGGAGGGTAAGATAATGCTGGATCAGGACGGGGGAGAGGTTGTGGAGCATCCTTTAATAGACGTCACAGATTTGCTGGCGTGTAACACCGAGAAAGAAGTGTTCGAGTTCTTTGGTTTTTGTTTTTATTTCTGCTTGTTATTATGTTTTGATAATTTTGGGCGTTCGTGACTAATCTTGTATTATTTTTCTTTGTAGGCTCCATGTCGAACCCTCTAGACAAAATCCAGGAGAGACTGCGCCAACAACAAAAGAAGAGGTCACAGGTTGTCCAAACCAAGCTGACCGAAACGAGCGGCTCCGGGTCGGGCCCCCTGGTTCAAGGGTCTCCGAGCGCGTCTACTGGCTCGCTCATGAAGAAGCATAAGTCTGCAGCGACCGTTGATTTGACGGTCAATGCTCCACCCAAACCGAAATATGTGTTGCCGCCTTGCTTTGTGAAGTGAAACTATTTCGAAGGGACGAGCATGGAGGTCGGTCGGGCGGACTCTTTGTTCGTTGAGGCAATGGATCGCCCTGCCCGACGTTTGTCTCTGGCCCAGGACGCGAGCGCAGTTATGCGGGTCTTGTCTATGGCCTGGTTGACGGCCGAAGGGAACCCTGGGCAGGAAAGGGAGGTGGCAAAGCTGAAGGAGCTCTTGGCTTCTGCCGAAAGGAAGTTGGCTACGGCCTCTGAAGAAGCCGCTGCCTCTACTAAGGAGCTGACCGATCGAGGGAACATCATTGCCAAGCTGGAGGTCGATAAGAGGAGGGCCTTGGACCAGAGCAAAAAGCTGAAGGACGCCTTTTGCCCAAAGGAGGATGAGGATGCCGAAACCAAGAGTTTGGTGACCAAGGCCTAGTTTCTTGCTCGGATCGACCAGGACATGGAAGATCTGAACTCGTCGACTGAGCTCAGTTTCCAAAACACTGTGGACCAGATACGAGCTCTTCATCCTGAGTTGGCTCTGGATACCGGCCGCATCAGCTATCTCTACAAAGTCGAGGATGGTCAGATAGTGGTCCCCGCAGACTTGATCGTGGAGGTCTCCTAGCTCGGGGTGATTGCTCAGCCTGACCAACCAGAGGTGCAGCTGCTTCAGAGCGAAGGTCAACCTGGTGCTCCAGAGGGGGAGGGGAATTAGTTTGGCATGCGCTCCGTTACTTTGTAATATATTATGCCTTTTGCTTTGCTCGGGGACGTGGTCCCCTTTGTGTGTAATTATGAACAAGGCGGCCCTTTGGGGTCGCAACCTCTCAGTAAAATTACCCGACCTTGGTGGTCGTTTGTTATTTCACAATGTTTTTATTTTACAAGTATTTTTTAACTGTGCGTCCGTCGGAGGACTTCCTTCCTTTTATATTTCTATAAACGTTAAGTGTTTGACGTCTTTATGATGATTAGATGTAATTAGGCAAATACGGGGTGTGTGTTTGTAATCTGTTGGTTTAGGGGACCAACCAGATGTTGGAGCCTGTCTCCTGGTCGGTACCCGGGCCAAGGTAATGACTCGGGCTCCGAGGCTTGAACGTCCCATCGCGAGCTGGGGTTCTGCCTGGTCGTGGTACATAGGCGACATCAGACTCGTTTGAGTATCCGCCCGTGCAACAGTCACCTCCTTCCCGTGGAAGAAGATCCTGATAATCATGTTATTTGGGTTGTTGTGCTTGTACCTGGGCACGCGAGTCTAGTCGTACCTATTGCTCCTTGCTTGAGAGCCGAGCAAGGTGACTCTGTAATTAACTGTAATATTGCTTGAGCTTCTCGGCGTTCCACGACCGAGCAAGTTCTTCCCCGTGAAGATTTTCTAAATAATAGGCCCCGTTTTCGGTCTTTGCCCGAACGTGATACGGGCCCTCCCAATCAGGCGTTAGTTTTCCTTCGCGGGAATCTCTGTGATTTCTTCTTAGAACAAGACTACCCACCTCGAATGCTCGTCTTATGACTTTAGAATCGTACCGAGCTGCTATTTTTTGTTTAAGCGTGGCCTATCGGAGAGCGGCTTCTGATCGGATTTCTTCGACCAGGTCAAGCTCGTCTCTTAAAGCTTCGGAGTTGGTGTATTGGTCCATTGGGGACTCTGTCCGTCTGGATCAGATGTGCATTTCCACAGGAATTACTGCTTCGGTCCCATATGCCAACCGGAACAGGGATTCACCGGTCTTTGAGTGGGGAGTGGTCCTATATGCCCAAAGTACGCTGTGTAACTCCTCGACCCAGTGTTTCTTGTGCTCATCCAGTCTCCGTTTCAGACCTCTTAGGATTACTCTATTTGCAGCTTCTGCTTGTCAGTTGGTTTGGGGATGCTCGACCGAAGCGAAATGTTGTTTTGTTCCTACCGAAGCAACAAATTCTTTGAAATGTCTATCGGTGAATTGGGTACCGTTATCGGTTATAATGGCGAGCGGTACCCCGAACCGAGCGAGAATTCTCCTCTTAAAGAAGCGTAGTATGTTGAGCGCAATAATCTTGGCCAAGGCCTCAGCTTCTATCCATTTGGCCCTAAGATGTCCATCCCCCACCACGCGAATGGCCACGGGGAAGATAGTGATTTTAGCTCGGTAGGGGGTGCTACGTGTATATCCCCGTGTCGTTTGCATTTATCGCATCTTTTTACGTGCTCTTTCGCGTCGTGTTGGAGTTTCGGCCAATAGTACCCTGCCCGGAGAATCTTTCGGGCCAACGATCGTCCTCCTGGGTGTTGTGCGTTAATTCCTTCATGGACTTCTCTTAGTATGTGTGGGACGTTCTCTTCCTCTACGCCCACCGATCAAAGAGTACGAGCATGATCTTCGACGCACGGTGCTGGCCGTTTTCAGGTCTGTTGGTAACTCACCCTTGGTCAGGTAGTTAAACACTGGGGTCATCCAGCAGTTGGCGTCACCTACGAGATTAATGTCTAGGTGGGTTGAAGATTGACCAATGCTTGGTCGGGGGAGCTGTTGCACCCCAAAATTTGCCCTCTACAAGATAGGACATTGTGTACTAAGAGGATCACAAGGTTCACAAGACATCTCATGAGGTTCACAAGATTCACAATTAGTCAGAAAGTTTGACAATTCCCTCAGACAATGCATTCTCCTAAGCAATGCATCTTAAACTAGGGTTTTGACTTTCATCAGGCTAAATGGAATTCCAAGACTTCAAGTGAGCTTCATATCATCCTATATATGTTCAAGAATCCCCATGTCAAGTTTCAAGACTTTCCCAAAAGATTTGCTCAGTCAGATGATCAGATAGGCTAAAATCAGTCAAAGCAGTTAAAAAGTCAAACTAAGGTCAACTGTGGCCAAACCAAAGTCAAACTTCATGATTTTTTTCCAACATCAAGTATATGAGGTAAAATTCATCATTTGATCAAGGGTTGATCATGATTCATCAAGGAGATTTCAGATCATCAAGAATCAGGAGTTTCTAAATTAGGGTTTTCATAGGAAAAGTCAACTGAACTTTGACCAGCCATAACTTTCACATGCTTCATCAAAATGTTTCCATCCAAAGCTCATTTTGAAGGAAATTTAATTCTCTACAACTTTGTGTCTCACAAGCCAAGCCCAAAAATGCTTCATTTGGAAGGTATGAGCTAAGACATTATAGGTCCTTTTAATAGTCAACAAAAAGTCAACAACTTCCAAAGAGCATAACTTGAGAATGGTAAAAGATATGGACATGAGACAAAAGAGGTTGGTTAGAGGACTCTTTAAGCTTTCCAAAATGTCCAAGAACACCTTCATAGCATTAAAATTGAAGGATTTGTGCCCTTGCAAAGTTGGGAAATTTTTGAGAGGTTTATGAAGCAAATGGGGTCTTAAAACCATAATTCACCAAATGGGCTTGCTTTTTTGTGATCCAAACACTTCCATGACATCATGCACGAAATTAAATTTATTCATTTTATTTTTATTTATTATGATTTTTTATGTTAAAAATCATTTTAAATTAAAATAAAATATAAAATAATGGATATTTGATTTGATTTGGTTTCTAGAAAGTCTTAAAATATATTTAGACTTGATTGATACAAAAATAATGAAGATTGTACCAAAATAGCAAGGCTAGATCAAGGATATTCAAGTTTTAAGAACAAATCTTTTTCAATCTCCTAAAGATCAAATATCCACAAGTTTGTGAAAGCTCTTGACCTAATTTGATTGACTCATATATAAACAACATTTAGCAGCCTCAAATTCACGAATTCCCAGCCTCTTACACCATATTCAAACTTCACAAAAATCATTCAAAAACTCAAATTCGGTTTCATCCTTACAGGGCATTTAAAGGTATTTTAAGAACATAGGAAGGATCCTTGGACATCACTGAATCGATACCAATCCTCAAATGCATCAGAATCATGCTCATATACATAACCCGAAGCATTCTTGTTCTTAAATTGTTTTTTTTCGATTCTATGGATTTATGTATCTATAATGCATTTTGATCATATATTAATGTTTGTTTGTGCCTATAGATGATTTCTGGATAGCTTGCGTGAAGAATCATAGCCAAATCGTGAAAATGCCATTGTTAGGGTTTTGTTGGCCGTTTAGGGTTTTTCGATTGAACAAATATAAATGAGTTCTAATAACACTAATGAACTGGTTAAGACATGGGGATCATAATGCTATGCTTAATTTGATGAAATTTTACGATTTTAATGGTGTTTCAAAAAGCTAAGATTTTCTGTAAAATTTGTGCGCAGGTAAATTTGCAGGCAAGTTCGTGGAAAATTTCGCAGGTAAATGCGCAGTGACCAAAGAAGAAGATGAGTCCATTGGCGCGAATTTTTGAATTCAAAAATGTATCTATTTTTATAATATATGTGTTTCGTATGAATATCACAATGAGCATGTAGCTCAGTTGGTTTTGGTGCGCGTATGATATACTGAGGGGCTTGGGTTCGAAACCAGCCAAATGAATTTTTTGCTTTGATTTATTTTGTTTTTCCAGGATAACAACAAAACTAATTTGAAGTGGTTTGCTCTCAGCTGCGTGCAGTGGCCCAGTGGTTATGCTTCTGATTATTCAGGTAAAGGACATGGGTTCAAATCCCAGGTCCTGTTTTTTTAGGTTTTTGTTTTCATTTATTTTTGATATTTCTTTATTTTATTCTTTAACTAATTAAAATAATTTCTAAAAAATATCTAAATCATTTTCTAATAAAACTTTATTTTCTTTTAAAATTTATATTATTTTCTTAAAACCTAAATTAATATATTTATTTCATTATATGTTTATATTTATATTTATTAATATGTATATATATATATATGTATTTTTTGTATATAATTTCATTAATTATATTTAAGTTAATTTCTAACCCTAATATTTTTTATATATATAATTCTAACCCTAATTTCTAAAAAACCCTAATTTTCTTTAAAAACTTTAATTTCTTATTTTAATTATTTGTTTAAATATTAAACTTGATAAATTTTTCTAATATATATAATTAAATCATTAATCATGTTTTATTTTGTAAATAAATTAGTATATCCTTATTATTTTATTTTCATCTTAAAAATTCTTTAAAAGTTGTTTGTTTAAATCTAAAAAATATTTAATTGAGTTATATATATATATATATATATATATATATATATATATATATATATATATATATATATATATATATATATATATATATATTTTACTAACCTTTTCTTCTTATAATTATCACTAACCTTTTATTTAATTGTTTATTTTATTATATAATTATTATTTAATTTGCTTTTATTATAATGTAACTGTGAAAGTCGTGTAATAGTCATAGGTCTTATTTTGTTTTTATTTTTATCACTTGTAAATATATATTATTGCTTTGGTTAGTAAAATAGGGAGTGATAACATGTTTGTATTGTAAAATTAATTTAGGATCACTAATCACAAGATAAATATTTGAACCTATACACGCACACACGTAAGTCGATCTTTGATCGCCATCTCACTTCTTAAGGATATCCCTCATGTTGCCTAAATAAAAAGGTCAAGTAAGGTGTCTAAAAGCAAGGTCCCTTCTCCTAAAATATCATCAAGTCCCTTTACGATTATAAGATCAAGTCCCTTCGAGATTGCCTTCGTAAATGATCTTGTCCCTTTCGAATAAAAGATGATAAGTCCCTTCGAATTGCTAAGACACCTTACGGTTGCCTAAACACAGATGACCCTTCATGTGTCCCTTATAACATCCAAGGTAATGACTACCTATTACTTAATAATAGGGATAATCTTACCATTGAAAGAACATTCAAGAACAGTAAAGATTCAAATTAGGGTAGGTTCCTCTTAAGTACTTGCTCACTCCTTCAAAAACATTTCATTACACTTCTCATTTTTTAAACAATTTTCAAAACAAAGTCTTTATATATATCCGTACAAGGATCATTATAAACTACTTAAGAAAATTTTCAATCACACACTACACCTCTCAAAACAATTTAAAGTGAGCTAAGTAACTAAGAGCCCATGGATAACCATGGATGTAAAGGGTGCTAACACCTTCCCTTTACATAACCTACCCCCCGAACCCAAAAATCTTTTAAGGTCTTTCCTGTTCTTTTATGCCCTTTCCTTTGGATAAAATAAAAGTCGGTGGCGACTCTTGCTATCCGCAACATTTAACTAAAGTCAGTTCTCCCACCGTGTTACAGGAGCACTTTTTGTATGACGGACTTGTTGTTTCCTTTTCTTTTAGTGCTTGCCAACTTGGAAAGGATATCAGCTCGGGTATTATTCTCTCGCGGGACGTGTTTGACCTCTATGCTTGTGAATCGTTTTAGTTTGTCCTTTAAAAGGGCCAGGTATTCGGCCATATTGTCGTTTTTGGCCTGGAAATCTCCTCGGACTTGATTAGCGACCAGCTGGGAATCTGTGCAAATTGTGATTTCTTCTGCCTCTAGGTCGGTCGCGAGTCGTATGCCTGCTAGGAAAGCTTCGTATTCCGCCTGGTTGTTGGATGTGGGGAAGGATAAAGTTAAAGATACTTCGATGATGCTTCCCTCTTTGTTTTCCAGGATAATTCCAGCTCCACTACCCGCCGAGCCAGATGCTCCGTCTACGAAGATGGTCCATTTGGATGGAGATTTCGGCTCCTGCTCGGTGAAAGTGAGCTTTGAGAGCTTGTCTCCCCTCGAATTTGATGTCGAATTCAGACAGTTCCAACGGCCATTTTAGCATTCGTCCGGCCATATCTGGTCGACCGAGTAATTGTCTTATGGGTTGGCCTGTTCTCACGATGATGGTGTGGGCTAAGAAATAATGTCGTAGTCTTCTGGCTGCAAAAAGGAGGGCCAGGGCCACCTTTTCTACCTGGAGGTATCGAAGTTCGAGGCCGTGGAACGCCTTGCTCGTAAAGTAAATAAGGTTCTGTCCCTCGGGTAGGTCGCGTACGAGGGTTGCGCTTACGGCCTCGTTTGCTACGGCGAGATAGAGGAAAATTGTCTCCCCTTCGTTGGGCCTGGACAAAACTGGGGGCCCAGATAATTCCCTTTTCAAATGGGACAAGGCTTGCTCTCACTCCTCCGTCCATTCAAAGGTGGCCTCTTTGCGGAGGAGTTTGTAAAAGGGGAGGGCGTGCTGAGCAGATTTTGCCATAAATCGTGCGAGGGAAGCGAGGACCCCGTTCAACGATTGTATGGATTTTTTAAAATTAGGAGTAGGAAGTTCTGTGAATGCCCGACATTTGTCAGGATTGGCTTTAATACCTCGTTCGGTTAAATAGAATCTGAGGAACTTCCCTACTCGGACCCCAAACGTGCACTTCTCGGGATTGAAACGCATTTTGCATTTCCGGGCTTAATCGAATACCTTTCGCATGTGGGACGCGTGGTCCGTCTCTTGCTGAGATTTGAAGATCATGTCGTCCATGTATACTTCAAGCATGTCCCCGATTTCTGCCCGAAATACCTTGTTCATCATGCGTTGATATGTCGCGCCCGTGTTTTTTAAATCGAAGGGCATAACGTTATAATAATAGTTGCCCGATTCGGTCATGAAGGCCGTGTATTTTTTGTTGGACACGGCCATGGATATTTGATTGTACCCCGAGTAGGCGTCCATAAAGGACAATAGCTTGAAACCAGACGAATTGTCGACCAGTTTGTCGATGTTGGGCAAAGGATATGTGTCTTTCGGGCATACCCGGTTAAGATCAGTATAGTCAACACACATTCTCCATTTTCCACTAGACTTTTTGATAAGTACAACATTTGAGAGCCAGGTTGTATACCTGGCCTCGGTTACAAAATTTGCCTCTAGGAGGTCTTTAACAGCAGATTCGACCGCTTTGGTTTTCTCGGTCGACTGCTTCCTCCTACGTTGGGCGACCGCTTTGTGCGTTGAGTCGATGGAAAGGTGATGACAGGTCGTCTCGGGGTCGAGCCCTGGCATTTCTGCGGCGCTCCAAGCAAACAGATTCGTGTTTCCCTTGAGGAATGCTTCCAATTGTCGTTTCGCCAAGTCGGGCAGATGGGCCCCGATCTTGACGCATCGAGCCGGATCATCTCCCAAAGAGATTAGTTCGAATTCTCCACCTGGAATTGGCCAGGAAAGTGAATCGGTCAGCCTCTGAACTCCCTCGTTGTCATCTGAAAACCTACAGTCCAGATCGATTGAGTCGACCTGAGGAAAAGCCTTGGATGTTTGTGGAGTATCTGGAGAAGTCAGTGCTGATGGGTTTGGTTGGTAAGATATCGAGCTGAGACATCTGGATGTTGCTTCGAAACATCGGCGGGCAGCTTCGACGTCACCGTGTAGCGTAGCGACTTTGCCCGAAGTAGTATAATACTTCATTTTTAGGTGAACGGTGGATGGAACAGCGATCAGCTCGGCCAATGTTGGTCGTCCCAAAATGCATTGGTACAACGACGGACAGTCTACGACCAGGAATTGGACGCGAACAGTTCTGGAGGTTTCGGATGTCCCGAAGGTGACGAAGAGATCGACGTAGCCCCATGGTCGGGAGACTGCTCCGTTGAAACCCTGTAAGTCTGATCCGACGTATGGAGTCAGGTGTGTTTCATTCAACTGGAGTGTTGAAAATAATTGGGAGTACATGATGTCGCAGGAGCTACCTTGGTCCACCAGGATTCTCCTCACATCAAAATTTGCCATCCGTGCACGGATGTGTAGTGGGATGCTGGCATTTGGTGCTCCTTCTAAGAGTTTCTCTCGGTAAAAAGCAAGGGGTACTGAGCCTTCCCTTGGGGGGTCCAGGGTCGCGCTCTGGGCAGGGCCTTTCGTGATCAGTTGGTCGAATTTCCTCTTTACGGATCCGACCGTGATTTTGTTAAATCCTCCCCCTGAGATGACCATTGCAGAGGGAAAGGTCTCCCATGGGCTATGGGAGGAAAAATATCCTGGACTCCCCGTGTGGTCGGGCAGGAAGAAATCTTCTGGGCGGTAGATGCTCAGGGCAACCTGCATGTTCGCATCTGCTGGTATGGGTATAGCCTCTTCGATCTTCTGAGTCTCCTGCGCTTCTTGTCGAGGGGTGTCTCTAGATTTTGTAAACTGTTTGAGGTGCCCATCTTTAATAAGTATATCGATTGCGTCTTTGAGATGGATGCAGTCTTCGGTATTATGGTTGTGACTCTTGTGGAATCTACAATACTTCGTCTTGTCCGCGCCCGATTTGCTAGGCAGTTGCTTCGGAAAGCGTACTCCTGCTTGCCTGAATTTCTAGTTGGCACATTCAGACAGGATCTTTTCCCTAGAGACTAGGAGGGGAGTATATTCATGAAACCGGACGACGGGTCCTCTGTGCTCCCGCGGTTCACGGGGGCGATCATCCTTTCTTTTGTCTCCTCCCGACGAGATGTCGAGGGTTCATCGACCCGGTGGGGCTTTGCGTCCTCGTATTGCACCCCAAAATTTGCCCTCACCAAGATAAGACATTATGTACTAAGGTGTCCCAAGAGGTTCACAAGGTTCACAATTAGTCAGAAAGATTGACAATTCCCTCAGACAATGCATCCTCCTAAGCAATGCATCTTAAACTAGGGTTTTGACTTCCATAAGGCTAAATGGACTTCCAAGGCCTCAAGTGAGCTTCATAGCATCATATATGTCTTCAATAATCCCTATGTCAAGTTTTAATACTTTCCCCAAAGGTTTGCTCAGTTAGATGATCAGATAGGCTAAAATCAGTCAAAGTAGTTAAAAAGTCAAACTGAGGTCAACTATGGTCAAACCAAAGTCAAACTTAATGATTTTTTTCCAACATCAAGTATATGAAGTAAAATTCATCATTTTATCAAGGGTTGATCATGATTCATCAAAGAGATTTCAGATCATCAAGAATCAGGAGTTTCTAAATTAGGGTTTTCACAGGAAAAGTCAAATGCACTTTGACCAACCATAACTTTCACATGCTTCATCAAATTTTTTCCATCCAAAGCTCATTTTGAAGGAAATTGAATTCTCTAAAACTTTGTGTCTCACAAGCCAATCCTAAAAATGCTTCATTTGAAAGGTATGAGCCAAAACATTACAGGTCATTTTAAAAGTCAACAAAAAGTCAACATCTTCCAAAGGGCATAACTTGAGAATGGTAAAAGATATGGACATGAAACCAAAGAGGTTGGTTAGAGGACTCTCTAAGATTTCCAAAATGTCCAAGAACACCTTCATATCCTTAAAATTGAGGGATTTGTTCCTTTGCAAAGTTGGGAAAGTTTTTAGAGGTATATTGAGCAAATGGGGTCTTAAAACCAATTCTTTCCAAATGGGCTTGTAATTTTGTGATCCAATCTTTACCATGACATCATGCACGACCCAATTCTCATTTATTCAGATTTTTATAATTTATTTTTATTTTTATTTTTATTTTATTCATTAAAAATCAATTTAAATCAAAATAAAATATGAAAACTCAATATTTAAATTTGATTCTTGTTCTAGAAGCTCATAAATAACATTAAGATGGCTTGATACACTTCCAAATTCGTGCACACCCTTTAGAGCATGAAAAGATTTGATTTTTGGCAAAATTTTGAATGAGATTTCTTCATCATCAAGGCATCCAAAAAAGCCCAAAAGACAATCACTTTTTTTGACCTAATTATATTCATCTATAAGTATAGAACATAACACAAGCAAGAGGGACGGTTTTTGCAGGTCAGAACATCAAATTCAAATTCAAGAAAATTCATCAAAAAGTGAGATTCAGATCCTTTGGTTTAAGAGGTTTGCAAAAGGTTTGAACACACAAAAATGTTCCTAGAGGCTTCCATATCATATCCCAATCATCAATAACATCAAAATTGTCCAAGAATGCATAAACCGAATCCATACTTTATCTTGAAAATTCAAATTTCGATTTCACTCATATATGCATTCTAATATTATTTTGATTGTTGTTTATTGTTTATAATCATGTGGGGATCGTTTCTGGTACCTTTGATTTGGTTTTTGATGCAGGTTTAGCCATACGCCATTGCTAGGGTTTTTAGGTCCAAATTGGGGCCTCACGATTTAAGACGTTTAAAAGTCTTTTAAGAACATGGTTGAATTACATAAGTCATGGGTGATTGATTGATCCGATTAATTTGGCTTGATATTACTTGTTACATGATATTAAAGAAAATAGGGTTTTCTGCAATTTTGCTTTCGCAGGTAATATCATAGGAATTTTCGCAGGAAAAATCGTATGGCTGGAGGAAGAAGATGATGCAATTGGCGCCATCAGAAATTCAAAAATATTCATAATACTTTTACAATTTTTTTTATGATTTATTTCAACAAGCATTGGCTGGCCCAGTGGTGAAGGCACGCGCATAGGAAGCACTAAACTTGGGTTCGATCCCAGGTTTTCACGTTTTTCTTAATTATTTCATCTATTTTGCAGGCTGAATATATTATGTGTTGTTGGTGGATTTTGGTCACCACAAGCGTGTAGCCCAGTGGTCAGAGTCTTATGGTTGGGGATTGGAGACCTGGGTTCGACCCCAGGCTCCTGCAGGTTTTGTTTTGTTTTGTTTATTTTCACTTCTTTTTAATTTTATTTAAATCTTTATTATTTTAAATTAATTAACTAATTAAATTTAATTAATGAAAATCTTTTCTAAATTAAAATAAAAAACCAAAAAAATAAATAAATAGTATTTTGTAAATTCGTTAGTTTCTTTTTTTTTTAATTTTCATATTTAATTTTTATCATGAATGGTTTTTTTTGTAAATAATTTAGTTAAATCCTTAATAATTTTATTTATTCTAATCTTGTATATGATTAATTTATAAATAACCTATTAATTTAATAATCTAATATTTTCTATGATCTTTATCTATTTTGTAAATATCAACTTAATACTTTTTTTTATAATAAGCAATTATTTTCTTCTTTTACTATTATTACTAAATTATTTAAATAAACTTATATTTTCCTAATAACTTTTAATTTGCTTAATCTAAAATAATTTTCTTTTTCTAATTTCTTTTTGTTATTACCTTATTATTATTATCATTGTTTTATTTATTATTATTGTTTTATTGCTATACTTGCTTTATTTTTGCTTTATTATTCTTATCATAATTTATTTTATCCGATTATTTTGTATCTGCCCCAAAGCGATGTAATAGTGTAGTTTTATTTTTCTATTTTTTTAATTATATTATTTAATTGCTTGGTTAGTAATTAGGGAGTGCAAACATAATTGTAATTAATTTAATTTAGATAACTAATGTAAAAAAGATAAATATTTGAAAATAAACACTCACACACGTAAGTCAATCTTTGATCGCCATCTTGCACTTTCTAGGGTTACCCCTCATGTTGCCTATTTCAAAAGGTCAAGTAAGGTGTCTTAAGCAAAGTCCCTTCATAAATATCATCAAGTCCCTTCAGTTTATAAGATCAAGTCCCTTCGAGGTTGCCTACGATAAATGATCTTGTCCCTTCGAATAAAAGATGATAAGTCCCTACGAATTGCTAAAGACACCTTACAGTTGCCTATGTTCAGATGTCCTTTCACATGTCCCTCATCACATCCAAGGTAATGACTACCTATTCCTTAATAATAGGGATAGTCTTACCATTGAAAGAACATATAAGAACAGTAAAGACTTAGCATAAGGTAGGTTCCTCTTATGTACTTGCTCACCTTTTCAAAATACTTTATTACACTTCATATTTCAAACAAATTTTCAAAACAAGTCTTTATATACATCCATACGAGGATCATTATAAAGTACTTAGAAAATTCTTAATCACACACTACACCTTTCTCAAAACAATTTAAAATGAGCTAAGTAACTAAGAGCCCATGGATAACCATGGATATAAAGGGTGCTAACACCTTCCCTTTGTATAACCTACCCCCCGAACTCGAAATCTTTTTAAGGTCTTTCCTGTTCTTTTATGTCCTTTCCTTTTGGATAAAATAAAAGTCGGTGGCGACTCTTGCTATGCGCAACATTTAATTAAAGTCAGTTCTTCCACCGTGTTACACCTCGCAACGCCGGGTGTCTCGGACGGAGCTAGCCGCCTGCTTTTCCTCATATTGGATGTAAGCTTGGGCTTTCAACAAGAAAGTGTCAAGGGTGGCCGGGGTCTCGATGCCAACCGCTCGGTGGAAATCGGTCGACGGGCGTAGTCCCCGCTCCAGCAAGTACTTCTTCATGTCGTCCGCTGTGGATATCTGGACTGCTTCTTTGTTGAACCTCTCGATATAGGTTCATAGAGGTTCGTCTTTTCCCTGGATGATCGCTTTGAGCGATGCTTTCGTCTTCGGATGTCGTCTAGAGGCGGTGAAGTGCCTGGAAAATGTGCGTCCGAGCTGTTTCCAGGAAGTGATGGACTCTGCTTCGAGACTTTTGTACCACGTCATCGCTCCTTTCCTCATAGTTGTAGGAAAGAGGCGACATTTTATTGCCCCTCGCACCCCTCGGTAGTCGAGCAGAGCATCAATATTCTCAATATGCTCATCAGGATCTGTGGTCCCGTCATATGAGCCTAAGGGTGGAGGTTTTTCCAAATCCCGTGGGAGTTTAGCCGCCATAATTTCCGATGAGAGGGGGCCCCTGGTGTCTTCATCATCACTGGAATTGAATGAAGGAGACCTTGGCATGTCCTTCCTTGCTCGCCGGGGTGATGCGGATCTTGATCTGCTCTTTCTTGACTTTCTTGGAAGGGAAGATCGAGGAGGAGATGGGCGGGACCTTTTGTCACTAGTGGATTCATAGTTGCGTCCTTTCCTCTTCCTCTTAGGAGGAGAGGGACTGCGTCCTCTTTGATGTCTCGCGGGAGACCGAGATGGTCGACGGTTATTGTCCTCGAGATGAGCAATCGTCTCACCATAGGTGAGGAGTAACAAATTTGTCTGGTTCAGAATTTCAGTCAGC
The DNA here is from genome assembly GCA_963966055.1 of Lathyrus aphaca. Taxonomy (NCBI): domain Eukaryota; kingdom Viridiplantae; phylum Streptophyta; class Magnoliopsida; order Fabales; family Fabaceae; genus Lathyrus; species Lathyrus aphaca. The sequence goes on from OZ014523.1 coordinate 504,659,658, forward strand.
GCTGCGAAATTAGATCCTGAAGGTGTTGGAGCAAACGAAACCTCTGGGCGACTTTCTAGAGGTTGGTCGCGATCGGGGGAAGGTGAAGCTGTCTTCCCATCTGGGCGATCTTGCACGGTCTCTTCGTGCAGAGGATGATTAACGTTGCTCTCAAGTTGCGTGAGGAGCATACCATCGTTCGACCGATTGTCCGGATTGTTGTCTCAAGCAGCCATGGATCTTTGTAAAAACTTTGGTTCTTGAAGATTTTGAGAGAGAAGAACGGGGAAATCAGTGATTCCCACAGACGGTGCCACCTGATCGTACCTAGAGATCAGGATCCGATATGGCTGGCGTCGAGCGTTGCTGAAGGACGGTTGGTGAGGAGAAGAGGGGGGTGTACCTGCAAGGCACTCCGATGCTAAAGTAAGACACTGAGCAAAGGGTGTGCAAATATGAGAATTAAGGTCAGAGAATTGAATACCTGGCCCTCTCCTCTGAGAGGGTTTATATATTATCGTTAGTGGATGGTTATTGGTTCAAACCGTTTGGCGCGGATCGTGGAATCCGCACAAATAGGTAACAGTCAAAACTAGCCGTTGGGGGATTTCATCCTGGTCGGTATGGCTTTGGTCGACAAGGACCGTTATTCTTGGCATGGTGCTCGACACTGAGCGTATCATAATGCCACTTTGCCCGACCCAATTCTGGGAGTTGGGCCTACCCAGAACAATAAACTTTTGAGAAAAGTCATGAAAAGTTGTTTTGGGATTCTTGAAGAAGGTTTCCCCAGATTAAATTGACTGATGAAAGTAAACTTATAATGGCTTTAGTTCTGACTACTTCCAGGGAAAATTGATCATGGCTTCAATACTTGAAATGACTGCTGAGAAGTCTAAATCTAGTATGAAACTTGAAAAAACTCTTCTGATTAACCAAATATGAGAATAAATTGCATTGAGCAACAAAATTTTGAACAACAAGATCTGGAAGTGACTTGCCCTTGATCAAATCACTGACCAAGTTTCTCAAATGTTTGAAACCCCCTGATGAGGAAAGTTTGTTTTCAAGTAAATTTTTTTTATACAAACATGGTAATTTTAATGCAAAGCTCATGCAAAATTTTGAAATCAAAAATCTTTTTTGGAATGAAATTATTGATGTGAAGTAAATGAAAAACTTGTCAAAACATGACGATTTAGACAAAAATAAAAGAGAAAGCAAAGGTAAGAAACAAATGATTGACAAAAAACTTGGTAGTTAGTTTACGCAACCTTGTTATAGTATTTTTTTCAAAGAAACCTGGATTCAATTAGGTCTTTTGAAGGTTGTAACATGGTCTGGCTCACAGTTTTCGAAACAAAGGATATAAGCTCAAAGTTTATTTGTACCCAAGCCAATCTTCATGACGATCTCCAGTCCTACATTCAATTAATTCATCCTATGCACTCAAGTTCCAAGAGATTTGGGATTGCACAGATGAAGATAATTCATAAGCCAAAGGATTTTTGAGATAGCGATAAGACCCATTGAGGTATTGAGACTATTGGACATCCCGAAATGGATGGGTAATGGTAAGAGGTTATCTACATATCGAGGATTGTGGGATATGCATAAATATTAATATATGTGATGTATGTGCTTCATTGATGGGTTATGATTATGTTATTCGGTGGAGAAAGCTGTAGGGTTAGTCTGTTATCAGTGTTATTGTAGCTAGACGATGTATATCGTGAAATTTTTTATTTTTGTCCTTGTTGTCTCCTCGTTACCTATGGTGATGGTACGAATGCGAGTAACTAATTCCTATGATGGGGATTAGGGAAGTGTTACCTTGTGAATTTATGATTGTGGTGTTTTGTTATTGTGGTAGTTGTCTTGGCACTATTATTGTTTTTTTAGATTAATTTTAGAGTTGCCGGTTATGGCAAGGGAGTGATTAGCCGGGTGCGAGAGTATATCTAAGTAAATCCACTGAGTAAAATTTTCGAGGACGAAAATAATATAAGTGGGGGAGAGTTGTAACACCCTGATTTCATAATTTATTTAATAAAATAATTATTATGAATATAGGTGGTATTTTTGAAATTGTAAGTAAAGAATTATTCTATTTAAATAATAATATGATAATAATGTGGCATTATTAGAATATTGTTATTAAATAAATAAAATAATAAGAATTGGAGGTCTAAGGGGCAAGGTGGTAAAATGGTATTGTTTTATGAGAAGAGAAAAACATTCATTTTGAGAGATCATGTTTTTGTGGAAGAAGGAGGAACTAACTTTGGAGAAAGAGGAAAGGAAGGTGGAGTGCAAGAGACCTAAAGCCTCAAGATCAAGATTTATCAAGGAATCCATTGAATTCGAGGTAAGGGGGAGAAAAGGGTTCCATATTGGTGATCTAACATGAAAGGGTAGTTGATAGTTCCTTACTCTCTTAGGGATTATATGATTTCAATCGGTTGTGATGAAATTATGATATGTGTATGAATTTTCATCATTGATTGTTCGTGGTGAGAATGATTGTTGTTTGAATTATATGGCATGATTAGTATGAAATCTATCCTATGAATATTATTGTTGATGATGTAAATTAAGGTGAGGAAGGAAAACCTAGAATTCCCTAATTTGATTAATGATATTAGGTTGGAAAGATAATATAGTGTTAGAGGTATAAAATGAGTATGAGAACAATATTTGGAATATTTTGAGTGATAAAAGTGAAACATAAGTGACAAAATTCGGGCTGGTATGAGATTGGGAAAATAAAATGATTTTTGGAAAAAGCTGATTTTTGGGCGCAGGGCCCCTGACACGGGGGGGGGGGGGGGGGGGGGGGGGGGCGTGTTAGGCTTCTTTCTGGAGGAATTATTTGTGATTTTGGAATTTTTGGGTACAGGTGGCCTGACACGAGCCATGTTGTGTGACACGGGGGCCCGTGTCAGCCTTCTGTCATGAGCGTGGTTTCTGTTTTTGAGGGGCGTGTTCAGGCCGTGTGACACGGGCCGTGTTAGGGGACATGAGGGTCGTGTCAGGCCTCTGTTTTGGGAAATTTTTCGTATTCTATGATGGTTTCGTCCTGATTTCTTGTTCAATGCTTGTCCCATTAGTCTGAAGTGTAGATGATAATATCAATGGATAGTTCCTAGGATACGACATACACTAACTAGTGCTTAAGTCCTATATGCTTGTGTTGACTTGTATGATTTTCTTTAATGGATCAGATGGATCGTGTTGATTGTGGGTATTGTCCCTTGCCAGATCTTACGTAACCCATATGATGAAACGTTTGGTAACTTATGAGGATCGGGAGGATCGTATTATGTTGGGTAAATATATGGGAAATAGTTGAGGATGGAATTAATGAATAGTTCGTAGGATATGATAACCAGTGATTAGTGTGTAAGATATATGTGTTTGTGTTGATTTGTATAACTTTTGATGATTAATCATATGGATTGTATTGATAATGTGTATTGACTATTGTCTGATTTTTATGTGACCCATGTGATGGGGTGTGTGGTAACTTATGAGGATCAGGAGGATCGTGTTATGTATGATTATGTTCATGCATGTATTTTGGTATGCATAATTGAGTGTTGCATATGCATGTATGGTGGGTGGGATAATCACGTTTCAGATGGAGCGTAAGTGATTATCCGGATTCATTATGAATCAATGGTGCAAGGATGATTGTGTCTTATTAGGAGCGTAAGAGATGCATCCGGGGTTCGAATTGATGAACCAATGTTAAGTGGGTACCGCATTTGCATTGTGTCATGGAATCAATTTGCTTTGGATTGAATGTATGATATATGATGTGTGTTAATGAACTGTGTGAGATTACCCTTTTGATGTTATATTTATCGTTAAAATATTGAATTGATTTCTCACCTGTAAACACCCCAAATTTGCCCTCACTCATTTCACCATGGCTTGTGATCTTTTCATTAGCACAAGTTCAATCATATCATCTCATATTACATTTTTGCTTCACTGCATTAGTTCAAAGTCATCTGCATCTAGGGTTTGTGATCTGGGCAATCCCTGAGCCATCTGAGATACTCCAAAGGTCATCAATCATCTCAAGATGGTCCATGTATGTTCAAGCATCATATTTTATCCTCCCAAGATCAAAGAAGTCAAAGAATCACAAGAACTGAGAAAGGCATGGAAGCAGAGCCAAGCTTGACTGCACAGATGACCTAAAATTAGGGTTTTGGTTTCAAAGGCCATAACTCCAATTTTTTGGTCATTCTTGTTTCTATTGGTCTCTATATGATATAAAGATCATGCACACCAATTTTCATGTAAAAATTCAATGGGGAAGGCATCTGATCAATAGATGACTTCTTGAACAAGTCAGTGCAAAATCAGGGCATCTGAGGCCCCCAATCACCCAACCAAAGGGTCTTCTCCATCATTTTTAATGTGTATGATCTTTATTTGATCTTGGAAGAAGTTATAAGTTCACAAAATTGAAGGATTTCAAGCCATTTGCAAAGTGGCCATTTTGGGAAAGTGACTTATAATGCAAACTTGCCATTTTAGGAAAGTTTTTCAACCTCCTCTTTTTGATTCAAAAATGCTTCAAATGAAAAATTCTTGGTCATGAAAGTTGTAGATTGGATCCTCCCATTTTCAAAAAGTACAAGAACTTGATTTAATTCATTTTAGAACTCAAGTTATGGTTTGTCAAAGTTGGGAAAAATCACTTAATTTTCACTTTTGTGCCAAAGAGGAAACTTGCAAAAACACTTGCCAAAGCCAAATGTGACCTCTAATTAACTTCTAACCATCACACAAACATCATTCATGGTCCATAATTCAGAATTTCCCAAGGGATTTCTCATTTTTATGCCTTGAATTACAAGTCACCATAAGGCATTTCTCATGAATCCTCAAAAATGGAATTTTTGCAAAAGGAGCTTCTAATGCTTGAATTAGTTGTTAAGTGATCTCAAAACATTATGGCAACTTCATGTGGTCCATTTTGTTGCAATTTGCCCAAGAATTCATAGGTTTCTTTGCCTTGGTTCATAAAGAATTCCAAAGAGGGAAAAGTTGCAAGAACCATGCTACCACTTGCCCTAGCCATTACAGCTGCACAAAAACAATCCAAAGGCCTTCCTTGATCCATGCTGAGCCCAGCCATGCCCCTAATCTTCCTCTGACCCGAGCCATACCTCAAGTACACAAAGTCATGACTTTTTGCATTTTTGTCCATACCAATCAAGCTGTGACATTACCAACTCTCTGCCCAATCAGAACTTAATATGTGGACCTCAAGGACTTGAAACACACACACATACAAGCCAGCATCCTCCCACAAGCAAGGAGACACAAAAAACTGCATTTTTCTTCATCTCTTCGAAACTCTTGATACAACCATCAAACCTCAAATATTTCTTCACCAATAAGTCACATACCACCCATGGATCAAGAACCAAGCACTGAAACAGCCTAAAGCACCACATACACAACCCTCCAAATCTGCTACACCAAAACCAAAACCTTCAAACTAGGCCATACAAACTCATTCTAAGCTTTATTTCATCATCAGGGGGTTCAAAGAGGTGGACTTGCAGCAAAGGAAAGGCCAGTAAGGCCAGAATCAGGAGGTTCCATCTCAGGTATAGCTCAAGAACTTTTTTCTCAGAACCCTATTTTTAAGTTCTTAATCGAATCCTTATGTTGTGCTGATGATTATGATATATTTACTTTTAGAAATGGTGGGATATTGAGCATGTATGTAGGGTCTGAAAGTTTCTGACCTAAAAATGTCTTGTTTCGATTTGGCCTTTTGGTGAGTGATAAATGGTTTTTGTTTGGGGATTTAGGTTTAGTGATGCGTGGGATTCATTTCTGGGCAGAGAAATCATGTTTTAGATGCTTAGGGAGAGAGATAGGGTTTTGGCTCGTCGGAGAAGATGACCGGAACACTGTTCCGGTCACCTGAAAGTGGTTATGCCCTAATCCTGTAATTAAGCCATGTTTGAATTGTGACCTTCGGATCTTGTGTTTACCGCGCGTATGGACATTCCAGATTACTTGATTAAACCCTAATCCATCATTAAATTAATTAATTAGGTTAATTAACTCAGGACAAATCCCAGCCCTTAAAACGCGCGCCAGTCAACCATTTCCTTGTAACTCTGAATCTGGACCTCAGGATCTGCTTACTTTTCTTTTAATTCAATTTTATTTTCATTTTAATCCATTTTTCTTGCACATTTTATTTAAAATAGTAAAACACTTCTAAAAAATTTCATTTTTTGCACCATGGCTTAAAATATTTTTCTCATTCTGAAAATAATTTTTATTTTATTTTTTACATAAAATTCGTATTTTTAAAATATTTAAATGTGTATTTTAATTAATTAATTAAAATACCATTTAAGTTTCTAAAAATCACCAAAAAAATCATGTTGCATTTTGATACATTTAGAGACATTATCAAACCCTTCAAACAAATTTCTTTTTGGTTCTTGACCTATTTTGACATTTTCCTTTGGAATTAGGGTTCTTGAAAGTCAATATTTTTGTCCTAACTTAGAAAAATTCATTCTGTCTAACCTTGAAGAGTTTGATGATGGTTCTTTTTGCATTGCATTCCTCATATCATGTAGTTTCTAGGGTAAAATTGGTTTGAATTTATCTTTCATTTTCATTTTGTTAGGCATTTTTCATTGTAAGATACCTTAAAACCCTAGCCAACTTGAGAAAATCATAACTTCCATTAGGTTAAGATTTAGGTCTCCCCCTTTGGGCAGTGAACTTGTGTAGGGTTAGGGTTCCTTTGATCCTATTTTCAAATTTTTATCATGTCATTTGCTTCTGGTTTTGAATTTTGTATTGCATGCTATGTATAAACCCTAATTTTTTGCTTTCATTTGCATTCATCTCTCATATGCTTGCATACATGAACTTGCCATGGAATTTTATGCATTCACATGGTCTCTAAGACACCTTAGGACACATTGGAATCATGTTTGATCATTGCATCATCCATTTTCCATGTTTTTTATCCATTGCATTTCATAAGCTTTCATGGACTTTCATGGTCCAAAGCATGTTTCATTTGCATCCTCGTCCTTTTATGATCATCCACAACTCTTGACATGTGTTTGCATTATCTCTTAGCATCATTGACATCATGTTTATGCTTCTGGTTTTGGTTTGCATCATTGCATTCATTTCATGTTCACTTCATTTCATGTCTTTTTGCTAACTTTTCAGGTGGTAAGGGTTTGAGAAGTGAATTTGCCCTCACTTCTCATAATATTTTCTCATCTCTCTTATGCATCATTGCTGCATTTTGTATTTGTATTAGAGTGAGCTTGCTCATTCATGTTACCTCCTCACTCTCTTTCTTCTAGCAACTTATCTTCTTAAGTGAAGTAAGTTGACTTGCTTCTTCTGCTTCTCCTCCTTCCATCTTTCTTCTTCTTTGGTGGCTTTTCCTAAAGATCTCTTGCAAGCCTCATAAACCCTAGGAATACCCATGCATGATCATAATTAGGGTTTGATTAGTCCCCCCCATTAGTTTTACCTTTGTGTCATCTTTTGTGTCTTCTCTTCTCATCTCTTAATCAGGGACTAAACCTTAAAGGTTTTAAGGCTTTGTGATTAAGGTTATGCTTGCATCCTTCTCTTAGGATGGAGTGTATAACTTTAATCCTAAGTGTTAAACCCTTAATGTGTTTAAATCCTTTAATCAATCCACCTAATAATCACTAAGACATCAAGCTTGTAACTTGGGTCTTGCATTAGGGTTCTAATTCTTCCTTAATTGGTTAAGAAGGACTAACCCTAGTGTTAATGGACAAGTCCCCCTCAAGTTGTCTTACAAACCATAAAATCCACTTCTTAACCTTACCATTAACTAAAATCCACTTTAATAAAGGTTTTGTTTTGTCATGAGGTTAATCCATAATCATGGATTAAGTTGAGGTATCTTCCTCAGCTTAAATGTTCTCATCTATTATCCTTCTATTAGGATGGTGTAATGGGTCCATTAAATCCTTGATTATGGCTTAAACTCATTACTTAACATTAAACAAAAACTCCAAACACCTAAATAATCACAAGTAGGTTAATGATCTTAATCCTACATCATGGTGATTAAGTGTGAGGTGCTTACTTCATACTTAAGGTATTCTCATTACCCCTAGTCAGAGGGAGGATGTGATGAGTCTACTAACCCTTGGTTTAGGCTTAAGCTCATTATCTTATGACAAACTCCAAAAAGCAATAAAAGATTGAAAATACCAAAAACAGACAATAATCTTCTCCTTCGGGATTCTTTTTCTCACCTCATTCACTCATAAACGAGAACTTGCTTCTTCCGTCTAATGCAAGACAACTTGCACCTGAGCCAGACAGGTCATACACTTGAGCATGGACAAGTGAGCAGTTCACAAGTCAATTTAGCTTTCAGTCTCTTTGAGTCGAACTACGGTGTTCTGACTTCCTCATTGCACGAGAGGATACGTAGGCATAACTTAACTGTTATCGAACAAAAGTCTCTGTACATTCCCCCCTCTTCCAGCATTTTTCTTTAAGCCTCATAGTCTTGAGCTTCACATTCCTTCCTTGCACTGACACTTCTCTTATACATTTCACATTTCTTTTACACTGACACTTGCATTCTTTTCCAGCTTTGATACACAAATAGCACTGACACTACCCCTTTAAACACAAATCTTTTAAGTGTGGATCCCGTCGAGTACGGCGGACAATCTGGGTGCTAATACCTTCCCAGGTTGTAACCAACCCCCTTTCTCAGTTTCTCTGGTTCGCAACCGTCTTATCCATATCTTCCTAGGTTTATGCAACATTACCTTTCCTTCGGGATAAAAATGCCTAGATGGCGACTCTTTTCATTTCTTCTCTTTTGCCGACCGTTCGCGTTTGTACCCTAGATGACCGGGTGTCTTTTAGTGGGAGCGACAGCTTGGCGACTCTGCTGGGGACCCTTATATTGTAACCAGGGCTTCTGGTTCTTTTTGTGGGTTCCTCCTAGCGCTTGTTTGATTTGTGTTTACTGGGGTTGTTATGTGCTAATTGTGTTTATTTATTTGCTTTATTTATTGCTTTATGTACAGCTTTATTTATTGCCTTCCTTTACAGTTTTCATATTTCATACTGTCATTATCATTGCTGGATCTGGTTTCTGTTTTGGTGGGTGGGGTTCCATTGAGAGTTTAAGGTCCTATACCTGGGACCTGAGTGACACCTAGGCTAGAGTGGTTCATGTTCTTTCCCATTCCATTTCGGTCTGGTGCGGGAATATGAAACACGGTTCAGATGTGGGTTTCTTCTTGAGAACTCTGTGCTACAGATTTCCTGTAGTGCTAGGGCTATCTGGGAAGCCTGCTAAGTCTAGATGACCTTTATTATGACCTTCAGAAGCTGAGGTGAATTAGAGGAGGATCTTTTATGGTTATTGTAAACACTGTACCTCCGGGTTAGAAGTGATTACACTTCTCATAACTGATCCAAGTCTGAGGATCCTTGTTTTAGAACATTGCCTGTGAGGGGGTTGGGCTGTTTAAGGGTTTGCAGGAACCCTTGACCACATCATACCCTGTTACTATTTTGTTTAAGAGTACCTCATTTTGGACAGTTCTTGTGATTAACCCTGGACATGTGACTCTTTATTTGAGTCCCCCACCCTGGTTATTGGATTTCTAAGTCTTCATCTGGACTCTTGAACATGCATGGGCCTTATATCAAGATAGATAATCAGATCCAGCTTGATCACAAACCCTTGCATATCATTTGCATATATCATCATTGCATCATTTAACATTTGTTTATTTGCTTTTCAGGGTATCCACATCATATCTGGTTTGGTTTTGACCCCTTCTTTTGCATAGACCTCTACTTCAACTGTCTTCATTAGTTGTCTGCTTCAGCTATCTTCATCAGTTATCTGCTTCATCTATCTTCATCATCACCAGCATCAGCCTATCAGTGGCTCATCTCCAGTATCAGTCTTGATCTTCATCAGCACTTATCTTCAGTTTCTTCAGCAGCACTCATGACTACTCCCAGGAAGAGCAACATATCCTACCATTTCTTTGAGCCTGTGTTGACTGGTATCAGGCAGGTCCAGTCACTCATCACACCTGATTACATCCCTTTGTTTAGAGAGCATTATGGAGGAATCCTGGATATGGTTATGGACCTTGACCCTTCTCAGAGAAGCATGATCCATACCTGCTTACAATTTTATGACCCTCCTTTGAGATGTTTCACCTTCCCAGACTTTCAGCTAGGGCCCCTGCTGGAAGAATTTTCTTCATTGATTGGAGTACCTATCAGGGGTGGAATCCCTTTCAACCCAGAGATGCCAGCTCCCAGAAATGAAGAAATAGCAAAGGCACTGTACCTGGAGCCTGCCTTGATTGAGCAAAGTATGACAACAAAAGCTGGGATCCCTGGTTTGCATTTGGACTTCTTGGTTTCTCAGGCCATCCTGAAGGCCTCATCAGGAGAATGAAGGGTAGTCTGTGCATTGTTAGCCCTCAGCATATATGGGGCTATACTGTTTGCAGATGAGCCCAAATTTGTCAGCAAGAATGCCATCCATTTGTTTCTTCTGAAGAATCCAGTGCCCACATTGTTAGGAGATTTTTACTACTCCATTCATCAGAGGAATGAGAAACAAAGGGGGAAGTTGGTAAGATGTTGTGCTCCTTTGTTTTACACCTGGCTGCTCAGACACCTGCCTAAGTCAGATGCTTTCCTGAATCCCCACCAACAGAAGAATTGGGCCAAGAGGCTCATTGCCTTGACTTCAGATGATATTAGATGGTGCACCCAGAGCACCAAAGGCAAGGACATTATCACCAGCTGTGGACAATACCCAAATGTGCCTCTGATAGGAGTAAAGGGTTGCATCAACTACAATCCTTTGCTGTTTAAAAGACAACTGGGCTATGCTTCGGTTCACCCTCCCAGAGGAAAAGATTTAGCTGAGACCTTGTATTGTGAAGTGAAGCCTAATTCAGCTGCTGTCAAACAAGCATCCTGGGCTTGGGACAACATCCAGACAAAGGGGGTAGCTATCCTTGGAAGGTGTAATAATGTTACTTCAGCTCAATACTATGACTGGTCCCGTACTAGAGCTCAAATTACCGGAATGCCTTTTATCTTGGAAGACATACCTGGGCCATCCACAGTACAGCCAGCAGCAACTGTCAGCCTAGAAGAATTTGAGAAGCTGAAGGAAAGGAATGAGAACCTATCTCAAGCCTTGAAGAAGACTCTTTGGGAAAGAAGTGATGGTCGTCTGGATATTGAGAGGTTGGAAAAACTTAGGGTGGAGCATCTCACCAAAATTGAGAAGACAGAGGATTATATCAGGAAAGCGAGAGCTGGGGAACAAATATTGAAGAATGCCTGTAAAGAGGCCAAAATTCAGAAGGCTAGGACTGAGCTCTATCTGCAAGAGAGTCAGGCTAGGTGGATCAGGATCACCGAAGCCCGTACACAAGAAGACCAAAAGACTCAAGCTAAGATTGAACAGCTAGAGGCCAATGAGAAGAAGCAGCAGGAAGCTTTGCTGGCAGCCCAGAAGGAGATTTCAGAGTTGAAGCTTAGAGCAGGATTGAAGAGATCAAAGGACCAGGACATGCATAAGAAACTGACCACTGCCATTTCTACCAGGAACCTCCTCATTAGGACCATTACAGAGCACCCAGCTGGTCCGGTGACTGAGGCACTCCTGAAGGAGGTCAGAGAGGATGAGTTTGGACTGGATGTCTGAGTCTTTGTTTGTTGTTGTTTCCATTTGATGTACTTTTCCTTTTATTGTATTTTGACCCTTCATGGGCATGAATTGTAAAATAAACTATGTATTATTCTCCATTTGTAATATATTTTAGTTTGTTTCTATTTGGGTTTGTCTCTCAGTAACATCAAGCATCTTCCTCGAGGTCTGGAAAGGTCAAAACCAAGAACCAAACCGGATACCTTGGAAAACAAATAAGCATACTGCATTGCATAGTAACCTTTGTGTTTGTTTTTGTAGGTTTTGTTATTATTTCTAACTTTGTTGTGATCTCAGGAAACATTGCTCGTCGCCGAGTGTTCCCTGTCAACCGCGCGCACCGGTACCCGACTCGTAACAACCTTCCCGGTATTCAAATGGAACAAGTACAGCAGGATCTGACTGAGGTCAGAAATCAGATGACTAATGAGAGATTGGAGATGAGAAATCAGATGTCTCAATTCATGGCAGTAATGACTGGCTTAGCCCAGAGTCAAGAAAGGTTAAGAGAGCTGGTGGAAAGACAAACCCCTGAGGAGCCTCATCTTGGAACAGGAGGAACTAGTAACAATGAGCGGGGCCAGCCTCGTATTGACCCACCAGTATTTGGACCTCATCTGGATCCAGAAGTTAATATCCTGAGAAATGTGCAAGGTAATACTGCTGGGGGGAGAATCTTGCAAGAAGATCCCCAAGAAGAACAGTTTACTGTTATGGGGGCTGGAGATGAAGTATATGACCGGAGATTGGACGAAATTGCTGAGAAATTAAGATATTTGGAGTCTCAGAATTCTTTGGGCTTCGATGTGATGGATATGGGACTAGTAGATGGGGTGAGAATTCCCCACAAATTCAAACCCCCATGCTTTGAAAAGTACAATGGTACCTCTTGTCCTCGTACTCACCTGCAGTCTTTCATGGGAAGGCTCAAAGCTTATACTATGGATGAAAAGTTGTGGATGTTCTACTTTGAAGACAGTCTGACTGGAGCTTCGAGAGAGTGGTATTCACATTTGTCTAGGGCTACCATAAGATGCTGGAAGGATTTGGCTGAAGCTTTCATCCCTCAATATAAGTATAACTTGGACATGGCTCCCAATAGAACTCTTCTAATGGGCATGTCACAATCTTCTAGAGAGAGCTTCAGAGAATATGCCCAAAGGTGGAGACAGCTTGCTGCTGCTGTTCAACCACCCATGTCAGAGAGGGAAATGGCTGACATGTTCATGAATACATTGGAAGGGACCTATATTGATAGATTGGTTGCCTTCTCCTCTACCAGTTTTGCTGATGTGGTCATAGCTGGTGAGAGGATTGAAATCCTCTTAAAGATGGGCAAAATTTCCGACAGTGGTGCAAGTTCATCCAGCAATCCCAGAAAGCCTTTTGTGGGACCTCGAAGGGCCGGTGAAACAAATTCCATTCATGCAAGCAGGGGCAGACCTCAGTATGTTCACCGGTCAGTGGCAACAGTTACCATTCCAGCTCCGATTCCTCAACAATCATCATATCCTCAACAACAACAACCACAGTATCAACAACAAGTTCATTATCCGCAACAGAGAACCTATAACAACAGCAACAACCAACAACAACGTCCTTTCCAACAAAGACCATCACAGGCAAACAGGGTAATTGACCCAATCCCAATGCCGTATGCTGCACTCTTGCCACAACTCCCGAAGCTCAACCTAGTTGAATTAAGGACATTGGCACCTCCAGATCCCACCAATATGCCAAAGAATTATGATGCAAATGCCAGGTGTGCATTTCATTCAAACGCACCGGGGCATAATACTGAAAAATGCAGGGCCTTACAGATGAAAGTCCAAGACCTGGTAGACTCAAAAGCTCTCAACTTTGCACCTCCTCCGAATGTCACAAGAAATCCAATGCCTAGTCACAACGGGCCTAGGATTAATGCTATTGAGGAAGGCAAACCATCCACCTTAATCACCAGTGTTGCACAAATTCGAACACCTTTGGTTGAAATCAAAGCTCAGCTTTTGGAATGCCAAGTGTTCCCCGGGTGTGAGCTCGGCTGTGGGTATTGCAACATTGCAGTCAATGGGTGTGAAAGGCTGAGAAACGGCATAGATTGTCTTATTAAGGATGGTACCCTTCAGATTACGACAACAACAACTACAGCTTCAACAATTCCTTCATCAACAATCCCAGATACTCCTACAACATCAGCAACCATTGTTCCAACGGATTCTACTACAACTCCAACAACTGCTCAATCAATCTTTTCAACGGATACAAGTTCAGTCACCATTCCTGCTACAACTTCAACACCCATCCAGTCAACAGTACCTTCTACAACATCAGCAGCGATTGATGAAAGTGTTTCAACGGTTACAATATACTATGATCCCGCAAATGTTCCTACCAACAATTCACAATAAAATACTACTCCTGTCAGAACTCCAGTTACCATATATTATGATCCACACACCATTGTGGTCCCCTCTGCAGCTGCTATCAGTCCGGTCACTATCACAGTGCCTGGGCCAGTTCCTTACGAAAGCAATAATTCCATCCCTTGGCATTATGGCTCAGATCTATACTGCGAGGGGCAGAAAATTACTTTAGAATCATCAACTTCTTCACCTCAGATAGACAATGTGGGGGGAGGCGGAGGCTTCACTAGAAGCGGACGTCTCTTTGCCTCACAAATACAAAGACCTAATTGTTGCACCCCAAAATTTTCCCTCACAAGATAAGACCTTGTGTACTAAGAGGTTCACAAGGTTCACAAGACAAGACTTTGTGTACTAAGAGGTTCACAAAGTTCACAAGACAAGACTTTGTGTATTAAGAGGTTCACAAGGTTCACAAGGTTCACAAGACAAGACTTTGTGTATTAAGAGGTTCACAAGGTTCACAAGGTTCTCAAGACATCTTATGAGGTTCACAAGGTTCACAAAACCTCTCATGAGGTTCATGAGGTTCACAAGGTTCACAATTAGTCAGAAGATTTGACAATTCCCTCAGACAATGCATCCTCCTAAGCAGTGCATCCAAAACTAGGGTTTTGACTTTAATCAGGCTAAATGAATTTACAAGACTTCAAGTGAGCTTCATAACATCTTATATGTGTTTAAGAACCCCCATGACAAGTTTCAGAACTTTTCTCAAAGGTTTGCTCAGTCAGATGATCAGATAGGTCAAAATCAGTCAAAGTAGTTAAAAAGTCAAACTAAGGTCAACTGTGGTCAAACCAAAGTCAAACTTCATGATTTTTTGTCAACATCATATGAAGTAAAATTCATCATTTGATCAAGGGTTGATCATGATTCATCAAGGAGATTTCAGATCATCAAGAATCAGGAGTTTCTAAATTAGGGTTTCCATAGGAAAAGTCAACTGAACTTTGACCAGCCATAACATTCACATGCTTCATCAAATTTTTCCCATCCAATGCTCATTTTGAAGGAAATTGAATTCTCTACAACTTTTTGTCTCACAAGCCAAGCCCAAAAATGCTTCATTTGGAAGGTATGAGCTAAGACATTATAGGTCCTTTTGAAAGTCAATAAAAAGTCAACAACTTCAAAAGGGCATAACTTGAGAATGGTAAAAGGTATGGACATGAAACCAATGGGGTTGGTTAGATTCAAGCTTTCCAAAATGTCCAAGAACACCCTCATAACATTAAAATTGAAGGATTTGTGCCCTTGCAAAGTTGGGAAATTTTTGGGAGGTTTATGAAGCAAATAGGGCTTTAAAACCAATTTCTTCCAAATGGGCTTGCAATCTTGTGATCCAAACTTCAACATGACACCAAGCACGACCCAACCCATGTAATTTCTGATTTTTCTTATTTTATTTAATATTTATTTGAATTTTATTCATTTAAATACATATTAAATCAAAATAAAATCAAAAAAAATCAATATTTAAGTATGATTCTTCTTCTAGAAAATCATAAAAGCCATTTAACATAAATATACACTGTCCAAATTCGTGCTCACTCCTTGAAGCATGAAAAGATTTGATTTTTGGCCAAAATTGGAAAGAGATTTCTTCATCACCAAGGTATCCAAAAAGCCCAAAGAGGGAGCATATTTTTTGACCTAAATCAATCCACTACATATACACAAAGAGAACACAATGCAT
Source organism: Lathyrus aphaca (assembly GCA_963966055.1). Taxonomy (NCBI): domain Eukaryota; kingdom Viridiplantae; phylum Streptophyta; class Magnoliopsida; order Fabales; family Fabaceae; genus Lathyrus; species Lathyrus aphaca. The sequence goes on from OZ014523.1 coordinate 504,675,538, forward strand.
AGGGACGATTCTTGCTGCCTCCAGAACCACTTTCAAAGTTCAAAAATTCTAAAAAAAAGTTGAATTAGGATTTTAGGATTTAGGCAATTTCAAAGCTTTACTAAGGTTGCATTGGCTTTCTTGACCCTCACTGATCATGATTCCATACTTATATGCATCAATATCATGTTATAATGGTGAAACCGAATGCTTGTTCATGGCATCTTTTTTATTTTTCGATTATGACCATTCACAATGTTTTTCTTGATTTTGTTTAAATAATATTGTTTGTATGATGACATAGAAGCTTTCTGGACAATTATTTTTGAGTTTCATTGCAGGAATCGTGAAAAGCCATAGTTAGGGTTTTGAAGTTAGAATTGGGGATTTGCGATTTATGTTATATAAATGACTTTGATTGTGATATTTGGATTGTATAAGACATGGGTAAGATGCTGGTAACATTAATTTGGATGATTGGTGTCTGGATTGCATGGTATCAATTTCGCAGGTTTTGCTATGAAAGCAAATTCGCAGGAAAAGCCGTAAGAAATTTCGTGGATAAATTCGCAGGGCTAGAGGAAGAAGATGATGGCTTTGGCGCCATCTGCAAATTTCAAAAATATGTTCTAATATTTTTACGATATTGTTTCATTATAATATCAGTTATTAATGTCTGGCCTGGTGGTAAGCATGCGTGTGAAGGACCTTCAAGACCCAGGTTCGATCCTGGCTGAAGGAAAATTTTATGCTTTTGTTATTTATTTTGGCAGGATTGAAACAAAAGGGCTTGAAGTTGTTCCATATCACAAGCGCGTGGCTTGTCCAAGTGGTTATGGGCACGTTTTGGAGGCAGTTGTGCCTGGGTTCGATCCCCAGGTTTACCATCTTATTTTTTGCAATTTATGATGTTTTCCAGATTTATTATTTGATTGATTGGATCCACAAAGAAATCACATGGTGCGCATAGCTCAGCTGGTTATGGGGCTTCTTTGGCAGGTACAGGACCTGGGTTCAAATCCCAGGTCCTTTCTTTTTATCAATTTCTTTATTTTTCTTCTTCTAATCTATTTTTTTATTATTTAATTCTCTTTTATTCAAATTAATATAATTTATAAATCCTATTAAAATACTTTTATTCCATATTCTTAAAACTTCATATTTTCTTTTCTAAAAAATATTTTTATTTATAATATGTATATATATAATTTGTAAATAAATTGATTTATTTTGTAAATTAATAAGAAAAAACCTAATTATTTTTACAAACCCTAATTTTCTTTTATAAGACCTAATTGTATTATAACTTTTAATTTATTTATTTATAAATTTTAATTATGTACATTATTTTATAATTTGTTTATGATTATTATTGAATATAGTTTTTACATGTAAATAATTTTAATTAAATAGTAAACCTTAGATTATGTTTAAAACAATTAAAAAATCCTAATTTAATCTTATAAATATAATTTATTTTTATAATATGTTTATTTAATTATAATTAACCATTATTTTTATAACATGTATATAAATTTAAATCTTTAGAATAATTAGTGTATAGTATGAATTGTTTATTTTTCTTATTAAAATCTTTTAGTAAAAATTGAACTTTTAATTTATTATTTATTATTATGCTAATTTCTTCATCTTATTCTTATTTATTTTATTACTACTAACCTCCTTTATTTATTTATATATAATTGTTTATTTTATTATTATTATTATTACTAACCCATTTAATTATTTATTTATTTACTTATTTATTTTAATTATTTTAATTATAATGTAATTGTATCCAATATGTAATAGTTGTAGTAATGTTATTATTTATTTTTAAATGCTATGATTAGTAAAATAGGGAGTGTAAAACATGTTTGTATGTAAAATTGAATTTAGATCATTAATCTCAAGATAAATATTTGAATTGGTACACTCACACACGTAAGTCGATCTTTGATCGCCATCTCACTTCCTTAAGGGTTACCTCTCAAGTTGCCTAAACAAAAGGTCAAGTAAGGTGTAAAGCAAAGTCCCTCATCTCATATCATCTAGTCCCTTAACAGATAAAAAGATCAAGTCCCTTCATGGTTGCCTTCGTAATGATCTTGTCCCTTTCGAATAAAGATGATAAGTCCCTTCGAATTGCTTACAACACCTTACAGTTGCCTAAATAACAAATGTCCCTTCACTTGTCCCTCACACATCCAAGGTAATGACTACCTATTCCTTAATAATAGGGATAGTCTTACCATTTAAAGGATATTTAAGAACAGAAAAGACTTAACTTAGGGTAGGTTCCTCTTATGTACTTGCTCACTTTTCAAAAACATTTCAAACACTTCACACTTTTTTCAAGAAATTTTCAAAACAAAGGCTTTATATATATCCGTACATGGATCATTATAAAGTACTTAAGAAAATTTCTAATCACACACTACACTTCTCAAAAACATTTTAAAGTGAGCTAAGTAACTAAGAGCCCATGGATAACCATGGATGTAAAGGGTGCTAACACCTTCCCTTTACATAACCTACCCCCCGAACCCAAAAATCTTTTAAAGGTTTTTCCTGTTCTTTTATGCCCTTTCCTTTGGATAAAATAAAAGTCGGTGGCGACTCTTGCTATCCGCAACATAACTAAAGTCAGTTCTCCCACCGTGTTACAGAACTGGCAACTCTGCTGGGGATATTATAAAATAGGGGTACCCTTAGGAATTAGATCACTTTAAATTGTTTGCCTTGTTTGCTTTATACTTATCTGTTGGGTGCTCTTATGTGTGAAAGATCCTAACCCGGATCTAGTGTACCTTAGGTAAATGGCAATAGACCAAGGAAACTATACGGCGTATACCGATATGGTTGATCTAGTGGCCATAGTTAGTGTGACTTCTTGGTTGGTGCTTATGTTCCTTAAGTCAAGTTGAGGATAATATGAGGCTGCCATACGTTGTCAATACACTAACTAACTTTTAGAACCCTAGTTATCCCATCTTGGCCTTTAGAAAGTAGTGAGATAACCGACTTTGGTGAAGACTAAAGTTGGTTGATACTCGATACTACGCTCATTGAGATCCTAAACTTGGAGGGTTTTGGTTGGCAAGTAAGTTGCCTACTGAACAACCACCCTTGTGAAGGATCAATGATATTGAGATCCCTTAGAACCTGGTTACTTTATAGGATAGGATGAACCAACTAACTTCAAGGGAGGGTACTTACCTTTAAACCTCATGCAAGCCTTTAAACCTAGGGCTATTGTGTGACTTGTTTGTGTGTGCCACATGTTTGTGATTGAGCATAACATCATAGCATCATCATGCATCATAAGCATAGCATTTTCACTAACCATTTCAAGGACCAAAGGATTTATATTTGTTCTTTGTTGCAGGTCATGGCTTCTGCTCGTAGGAATACTATCAGGATCAACTTTGTAGGAATACCTCCTAAGCTTAAAGAATTGGTCTCTCAAGTTTCTAAAAACTCCCAGTTCATCAAGAGACATGGTCACCTATTGGATCTAGTCACCTCAGGGTTCAATGAAGACATGATGAGTGTTCTGTTTCAGTTCTTTGATCCTAAGCACCATTGCTTCACATTCCCCGACTATCAGCTAGTTCCTACAATGGAAGAGTTCTCTAAACTTCTGGGTATACCTGTACTTGATCAGAAACCATTCGCAGGCTTGGAAAAGGAGCCTAAACCTGAGGTTATTGCTGCAGCTCTACATATGAAGAAGTCTGACATTGTTCTAGAAACGAGAAGCGGAGTTAAGGGTATTCTTGCTAAGGTGTTGATAGAGAAGGCTCAAGTATTCTTGAAGTCCATGAGCTGTGATGCTTTTGAGGAGATTTTAGCCTTGTTGATTTATGGCTTAGTATTGTTCCCCAATCCAGATCAGTTCATAGACGTTCATGCCATCAACATATTTCTGAGTCACAATCCAGTGCCTACATTGCTTGGAGACATCCTGCACTCTCTTCATACTCGTACTACAAAGGCACGAGGAACTCTGATGTGTTGCATACCTTTGCTATCTAGGTGTTTTATTTCTCACCTTCCTCGATCAGTGATGAAGAATGAGCAAGGATTCAGGTGGTCCAAGAGGATTATGTCACTCTCGCATTCAGATATTCATTGGTGCTCTAGATCTATGGAGAATGTCACTATCATTGACCGTTGTGGGGAATTTCCTAATGTGCCACTTCTAGGCATAAGAGGAGGCATTACTTACAACCCTTCCTTAGCTTTACGACAGTTTGGTTATGCTCGGAGTGATGCTCCACATGACATGTTAATTCAGGGCATTGTATTTGACTACGACAACGATCTGCAAGGTTACCGTCAGAGGTTCATACGAGCATGGGGAAAAGTGAACAAGGTTGACAGCAAGACTCTGGAGCCTAAGTACACTATTCCTATGGAAGCTTACCTCAGATGGGTGCGATCTCGTGCTCAGATTCTCATGATGCCATATCCTGCCATCCTGCCAGTCACTATGGAGCCTGATGTTGAAGGGGATACTTCTTATACTATCCTTCACCCAGACATGCCCACTGACATGGAAGACTTACAGAGATCCTGGGTTCAGTTGAAGGAGCAAAGGGATACTTTCGAGGCTCATTACAAAGCAAGCCAAGAAAGAATCCTGGAACTAACAAAGCAACTTCACAAGGAGCGGAATCTCAACTCATACCTCAACACAAAGAGGAAACGTCCATGGGAGACTTAAAACCCCATCTTTTGTATTTATTTCATTTTATTCTTATTGTAAGCCCAAGGGGCAAACAAATTAATTACTAATAAAAATTTACTTTCTTGGTTGTTTAAGCAAATTTAAATCCTACGGTCCTTGAAAACATTGCATACGCATTTACATATCATATCACTGCATCACAGGTTTCTTGTGCACAAGTTTCTTATCTTCTCGCTGTTTATTCCAGCAATGGCTCTTGACCAAACAGTCAAAGATCTCCAGGCACAAAATGCACAGTTCCAAGAGCTGATCCTGAACCTGTCCAAGGGGCAGGATGAATTGAAGACACTGCTGGCCAAGAAGACTAAGAAGACTAGAAGGTCAAGAGGCTTGATCAACATGGGAAGAAGGTTCAGAGGTCCTGTCAAGACCAAAGAACAGGTTGAAGATTATGAGTCTGAAGAGTCTGAGAAAGAGGGGGGCAGTCTCCACAACACAATGGGGGACTCTGATTCTGAAGCTAACTACTATCATGAGCCTAATGAAGATAAGTTCAAAATGCTGGTGGATAGAATGGATGCTATGGAATTGCAAAAGTCTTCTGGGCTGGATTTTGAAGACCTGAGTTTGATATCTGGGGTGGTCATACCCATTGGTTTCAAGGTTCCTACTTTCGTAGTTTATGATGGTGTCTCTTGTCCCAAGCTGCATCTGAGATCGTATGTCCGGAGAATCCAACCTCATACTGCTGATAAGAAGTTGTGGATCCATTTCTTCCAAGAAAGCTTATCTGGAGCTCAATTGGAATGGTACTATCAGTTGGAAAGTGTCAACATCCGTGATTAGAATGATCTTGCTGAAGCCTTTTACAAGCAATATCAATACAATGCTGATTTAGCCCCTACTCGCATGCAACTTCAAAGCATGTCCATGGGTGCTAAAGAAAACTTCAAGGAGTATGCTCAGAAGTGGAGAGACTTGGCTGGAAGAGTGCAACCCCCTCTAACTGACCGGGAGTTAGTTGATATGTTCATGTGTACGTTGAATGGTCCCTTTTACAGTCATCTCATTGGAAGCTCATCATCTGGCTTCACTGAGTTGATAATGACAGGGGAGCGCGTAGAAAGTGGTATAAGGAGTGGCAAGATCCAAGTGGGTGCTTCTTCATCAAGTACTACAAAGAACCCCCTAGTGGGAAGAAAGAGTCAAATGCTGTTTATGGTCAACCTGATCGTAATAGGAGGCACCAGTCTGTGAGTGCAGTTCATATCTCCAATCCAACTCCTGCAACACCAGAGCAGCCACAGGGAAATCAACAGAGGAATAGAAGGCAGTTCACTAAGATCAACATGTCACTGGCCCAAGCCTTGCAACACTTGTTGAAGGGTGAACTTATCACTTTGAGGGATCCTCCTCAAAATCCCAATGTTACCTCTCCCAGGTATAATCCTAATGCACGATGTGCATATCATTCAAATTGTCAGGGACATGATACCAATAGTTGCTGGGTATTGAAGAATAAAATTCAGGATATGATTGATGCTGGAGAGATTGAGTTTAACCCTCCGGGTACTCCAAATGTGATCACTGCTCCCATGCCAAATCATGAGAAGACTGTCAATGCCATTGATGAAGATTCACATATTTCCTCAGTTGCAGAGTTGACTACACCGTTGTCTGTTATTAAGAAGAAGTTAGTACAAGCTGGGTTCTTTCCAGGTTGTCGTGAAGATTGTTTATATTGTACCTATAAGCCGGATAGCTGCTGGAGGTTGAAGGATGGAATTCAACGCCTCATGAATAATTACACCATAGTGTTTGAGAGGACTCCATCTTCTGTGGAGAGTATGGTTGATCATATAACTAAAGGTGCGAAGGTTGAAGAGGTGGATATGGTTGATAAAGTGTCGGTGAGGATTACTTCCAAAGGACCTGTCAAAATCACTCATAAGGGTCCCATTAAGATTACTGCTGAAGGCCCTGTGAAGATTGTTGCTGAAGCTAGAGTGGCTCCTATGATCATTACCACTCCTGGTCCTATTCCGTACACTTCTGATAAAGCTGTGCCTTGGCATTATGGTTCCGATGTTTATATCCATGGTGTTAAGCAGGAACCCTTAGCTGATACGCCTGTTGCTGATGAAAATCTTGATGTTGATAATATTGCTGGATCTAGTAAGATCACACGAAGTGGAAGATTTTTTTCTCCTCCAGTCACCTCCAAGAATACAGTTACTCCAGCTACTACCTCCATTACTGATGCTCGGGGCAAAGGTCCTGTTATTGAACCTGTGCGAACTGATGTACCAACTGCTGATGATCTCTCTAAGCAGATGGAAGAAGTATTGAAAATCATTCGCAAGAGTGATTATGACATTGTTGATCAATTGGGGCATACTCCCTCCAAGATTTCTATGTTGTCTTTATTGTTGTGTTCTGAGGCTCATGCCAAGGCCTTGATTAAATTTTTGAAGACTGCTCACGTACCAAATGAGATTTCTGTAGACCAATTTGAAAATTGTGTTGCACACTTGACCTATGATAATGGGTTAGGTTTCTCCGATGCTGATTTGACTCCTGCTAAGAGGGATCATTACAGGGCTCTACATATCTCTATTGAATGTAGGGGCACTACCCTGTCACATGTGTTAATAGACAATGGTTCCTCACTGAATGTGTTGCCCAAAGAAGTTCTGAATAAGCTTAGTCCTGAAGATGCTGTGTTGAAGCCCAGTAATATAGTGGTGAAGGCTTTTGATGGTTCGAGAAGAGTGGTGCATGGAGAAATTGATCTCCCAATAAAAGTAGGTTCTCAGGTCTTCAATGCTACTTTTTATGTGATGGATATTCGTCCTTCGTATTCTTGTTTGCTTGGGCGTCCCTGGATCCACGGGGCAGGTGCTGTAACCTCCACTTTACATCAGAAGCTGAGGTATCCAGTAGAAGGAAAAGTTGTCACTGTTTACGGAGAGGAAGGATATATAGTTAGCCATGTGAATACATTTAAATATCTTGAAGTAGAAGGTGAATATGTTGAAACTCCATGTCAGACGTTTGAAGTAGTTCCTTGGGTTGTTAATAATTATGAAGCTCCTCCTGCTGTCAAGAAAGTTCCTGTGGTCACCAGAGTACCTCCAACGATGGTTTCCCTTAAAGATGCTAGAGCTGTGGTGGATGAAGGTGGTTGTACTATTTGGGGTCAACTTCCTGACATTCCTTACAAGTCTGACAAATTTGGTTTGGGTTTCACTGCAGAGTCCCAGAAGGCTGTTCGTCGTGCTCGTACTGTTTGTATTACCAATCAAGGGATTATGAAAAATCAGATCAATGTTGTGGATGACTATGATGAAGACTACAACTTGGATGCTTGGATTTTTCCTACTGTGGGTGTTGGGCTCAATAATTGGAAAGCTGAGGATGTTATTCCTATCTCCTTTAGTCAGGAGTAAATACTATTACTGTGTTGTTACTTTTAAATTTGTAATCTTTGAACAATTAAACTCTTAAGCCTTGTGCCTTACCCGGGGCACAATGGTATGCTTGTTACGGGATGTCATTTCATTTGCATACTTCATTCAATAAAAATCAGTGGACGTTTCGTTTTCGTAAATATTGTGTTCCTTGTTTTTCTTTTCTTTTATTTTTATTTTATCAGCTATGTGTTCTTACACACACCCACATCACTAAAATGCAGATCCTCATCTACTCTGGATCCTGTTGATAACAGTTCTACTATTGCCAATTATAATTTCGAGAATCCGATCTATCAAGCTGAAGACGGAAATGAGGACGATTGTGAAGTACCTGTAGAGCTTGCTAGGTTGTTACAACAAGAAGAGAAAGCTATATAGCCACATAAAGAGCCAATCGAAGTTGTGAATCTGGGAACTGAAGAAAACAGGAAAGAAGTCAAGATAGGGGCTGAATTAGAGGATAGTGTCAAGAGCAGATTGATTCAGATGTTACATGATTATGTGGAGATCTTTGCTTGATCCTATGAGGATATGCCAGGGTTGGATACAGACATTGTGGTTCACCGTTTACCAGTAAAAGAAGATTGTCGTCCAAAGAAGCAGAAGGTTCGTCGTATGCGTCCTGAAATGTCAGAGAAGATTAAAGCAGAGGTAATGAAACAGTTTGATGCAGGGTTCCTAGCTGTGACTTCTTATCCTCAATGGGTTGCAAATGTGGTACCGGTACCTAAGAAAGATGGTAAGGTACATATGTGTGTAGACTACAGGTATTTGAACAAGGCCAGCCCCAAAGATGACTTTCCACTTCCTCATATTGATGTTCTGGTAGACAACACTGCTCAGCACAAGGTATTCTCTTTTATGGATGGTTTCTCTGGTTACAATCAAATCAAGATGGCACCTGAAGATATGGAGAAGACAACATTTGTTACACAGTGGGACACTTTTTGTTATAAAGTGATGCCATTTGGTTTGAAGAATGCAGGGGCAACATATCAGCGTGCTATGGTGGCTTTATTTCACGATATGATTCATCATGAGATAGAGGTATATGTGGATGATATGATAGCCAGGTCCCAGAATGAAGAGCAACATCTTGATCATCTGCATAAATTGTTTGAGAGGTTGAAGAAATACAAGTTGAGATTGAACCCAAACAAGTGTACTTTTGGAGTTAGATCTGGTAAGCTCCTGGGTTTCATTGTCAGTGGAAAAGGTATTGAAGTAGACCCTGCAAAAGTGAAAGCTATACAAGAGATGCCAGCTCCCCGCACTGAGAAGGAAGTTAGAGGTTTCTTGGGACGATTGAATTATATTGCAAGATTTATTTCCCAATTAACTGCCATCTGTGAGCCAATCTTCAAATTGTTGAAGAAAGATCAGGTGATGGAATGGAATGCTGAGTGCCAGACTGCCTTTGATGAAATCAAGAAATATCTACTATAACCTCCAATTTTGATGCCACCAGTTGATGGAAGACCCTTGATTATGTACTTAACAGTATTAGACAACTCAATGGGGTGTGTATTGGGGCAACATGACGAGTCTGGTCGAAAAGAGCAGGCAATATACTACCTTAGCAAAAAGTTTACCGACTGTGAAACAAGATACTCACTGCTCGAGAAAACTTGCTGCGCTTTGGCATGGGCTGCTCGCCGACTAAGACAGTATATGTTGACTCATACTACCTTATTGATTTCGAAGATGGATCCAATCAAGTACATATTCGAGAAACCTGCACTCTCCGGAAGAATTGCAAGATGGCAAATGATCTTAACAGAATATGACATAAAGTACACTACTCAGAAGGCCATTAAAGGAAGTGTTGTGGCTGATCATTTGGCTCATCAAGCAGTGGATGATTATCAGTCAATGAGTTTTGAATTCCCTGATGAAGACATTATGATTATTACTAAAAAACCTGGACAATATGAAGGACCTGAACAAGGATCCCGATGGACTATGGTTTTTGATGGAGCTTCTAATACACTTGGTAATGGTGTTGGTGTTGTGATCAGTTCCCCTGAAGGTTGTCATACCCCGATTACTGCCAGACTTTGTTTCTATTGTACTAATAACATGGCTGAGTATGAGGCATGTATCTTGGGTATCAAAGCGGCCATTGATATGAAGATTCAGTTCCTAGACGTGTATGGAGATTCGGCCCTGGTAGTAAGTCAGATCAAAGGAGATTGGGATACCAAACATGATAATCTCATTCCTTACAGATAACATGTGTTGTCTTTGATCCCATATTTCAAAGAGATTACCTTTGGACATATTCCACGAAGAGAGAATCAATTGGCAGATGCACTAGCCACCATGGCATCTATGTTTGAGATCAGCTGGGATGATGAAGCTCCCAAGATTACTATTGACAGATTTGAAAAGCCTGCATACTACAATGAGATTGATACTGAAGAAACATAGGAGAAGCCTTGGTTCTATGAGGTGAAAAGATATCTTGAAGCTCAGGAGTTCCCTGAAGGGGCATCTGTCAAAGATAGGAAGTTCCTGAGAAGGTTTTCTACTAAGTTCTTTTTGAGTAATGGAATTCTGTACAAACGCAATCATGATTCAACTATGCTTCGTTGTGTGGATAAGAAAGAAGCAACAGAGATTATGGAAGATATGCTTGATGGGATCTTTGGAACTCATTCTAGTGGTCATACTATGGCGAAGAAGATATTGAGAGCAGGTTACTATTGGTCTACCATGGAAGCTGACTGCTATCAACATTCCAGAACGTGTCACAAGTGTCAAATTTATGCTGATAAAGTACATATACCTCCATCACCATTGAATGTGTTAACTGCTCCTTGGCCTTTTTCTATGTGGGGCATTGATATGATTGGTGAGATCAAACCTACTGCTTCTAATGGGCATCGTTTCATCCTGGTCGCTATTGATTACTTCACGAAGTGGGTAGAGGCAGCTTCATTTGCATCTGTTACCAAGAATGTGGTGGCTCGATTCATTAAGAATAATCTCATATGTAGGTATGGCATCCCTGAAAGGATTATCACTGACAATGGCTCTAATCTGAACAACACTATGATTACTAATCTCTGCACGTAGTTCAAGATTAAGCATCACAACTCTTCTCCGTATCGTCCGAAGATGAATGGGGCAGTAGAAGCTGCTAACAAGAATATTAAGAAGATTATACAGAAGATGACTGTTACTTACAAAGATTGGCATGAGATGTTACCATTTGCTCTTCATGGTTATCGTACTACAATACGTACTTCAACAGGGGCAACCCCATTCTCCTTAGTATATGGTATGGAAGCAGTTCTGCCCATTGAAGTTCAGATTCCCTCCTTAAGAATTATGAAGGATGCAGGCTTGGATGAAGATGATTGGATTCAGACTCGACTTGACCAGATAAATTTGATTGATGAGAAGAGGTTAGCAGCAGTTTGTCATGGCCAGATGTATCAGAAACGAATGATCAAAGCTTTCAACAAGAAGGTTAAACCAAAGGTATATCAGGCTGGTGACTTGGTAATCAAGCGTATCATATTACCACAGGGTGATCCTAGGGGCAAGTGGACTCCTACATATGAAGGACCATTTGTAGTTAAAACAGTGTTCTCAGGAGGTGCCATGATACTTACTACTATGGATGGTGAAGACTTCCCGCAGCCTGTAAATGCAGACATAGTTAAAAAATACTACGCATAAAAAGAGACCCGCTAGGTTGACTGGCCTAGGCAAAAATAAGGGCATCCCGGCGAACCAAAAGGGTTCGGGCAAAAATTAGGGATATATATAAAGAAATGTACACCCGACAAGTCGAAAACCTGAAAGGGCGGCTTGGGCAAAAAAGGGTATCCCGGTGGATTGAAAACCTGAAAGGGCAATCCAGGCAAAAGTTAGGGATTAAAGCGTATGACTATGTCTCGTTTGGATCACCCATGTAACTACTACCTGTTGTGCTACTTACTCAAGTTTGAACAGATAAAGCTCAATCCAATCGTTTCCGTCTCAACAGCAGAGGATGAGATATTTGAAGATAATGGCAATAGTAGAATTGAAACTCAATAGGATTATTTCCCACATAGCTGATTTTCTTTGTTTTGTAAATTTTTTTACGACAAATTCCTCTTACTAGGATTTCTGTCTCCTTGTACAAACTTGCCTATGTATAGGTCACTTTTTGATATAAATAAGATCTCATCTTTGAATCCAGATTTACTTTTACCCTATTTACATAAGCGAAACGTCCATTGGTTATGTTTGAATGTATGTATGCTTTTGAATATGATTGATGTTTACAAGAAATGCATAAAATGCTTAATATGATTGATGTTCACCAGAAACGCATGAAAATGTAGTAATAGTATTTACTAAGGACGAACGAGGGAAGGATTTCAACGAAGCTTCGCCGGTTTATTCCCACAAGACAGCTACAAGTCCCCCAGTAGGGAAAATCCATATTCATAAGTACTTCGAGTCACATCTCCCCTGGAATTTATATCCATCTCTTTTATCCTCATACGGATAGTCGGGAATTTATTCTTCCAATAGGAATACGACGAACGAAGACGGGAGGTTATGTATACCTTACTATCGAACGAAGACGGGGGGTTATGTATACCTTATTATCGAACGAAGACGGGAGGATATGGGTACCTTACTATCGAACGAAGACGGGAGGTTATGAATACTATATTATCAAACGAGACAGGAACGAGTTCCTCATATTCTTCAGCAACGAATCGGGATTTATTTTCCCTGGCCAGCAGTTGTTATACAAAGATTTTCAGACGCTTCAGGCTGCATGATGCATACATACATCATTTACATCATACCATAACATATATATCCATCAGTACATAATACATTACTTAAGTGCATCATACTATACATGCATACATAATTCATAAACTAATATTATTTTGCAGAATGTTATATACATCGTGATATTTGCTTTGCAGATTAATTCTCCAGCAGACAAACTTCATCAACAACTTATACCTCGGGACGTTGTTTATCCTCCCGAAAGCTATCATGACCTTGGGTTGTTGTTTATCTTCCCAAAAGTTATACTTATACCTCAGGACGTTGTTTATCCTCCTGAAAGCTATCATGACTTTGGGTCGTTGTTTATCTTCCCAAAAGTTATACTTATACCTCAGGACGTTGTTTACCCTCCTGAAAGCTATCATTACTTTGGGCCGTTGTTTATCTTCCCAAAAGTTATACTTATACCTCAGGACGTTGTTTATCCTCCTGAAAGCTATCATGACTTTGGGCCGTTGTTTATCTTCCCAAAAGTTATACCCTTACCTTGGGCCGTTGTTTATCTTCCCAAAGGTCATCTCATTATCTTGGGACGTCGTTTATCTTCCCGAGGGCTATCTTGAGACGTTGTTTATCTTCTCAAAAGGCCGTATCATGACTTTGGGCCGTTGTTTATCCTCCCAAAGGTAATGTTGGGACGTTGTGTATCTTCCCAAAAAGCTATATCTTCATACTTTGGACTACCTTCTTCTCCAAGAAGAATATTTGAAGAACTTTTCTCCAGATGGCATCTCTAAGCCCATCTCCTGTTCCTCCAAGTGGCATCTTTAAGCCCACTCAAGCATATACAACATATCATCAGTATTACTCTATGCACCGGTGAGTGCAAATTTTTGGGCTTTTGTGTTCAATCCCCTTCAACCTTCCAGGTCACGACTAGCACATATACCAATCTAACCCCTCAGGTTTCAGAAAATTGAACAGGGGCAGCTGTTGCACCCCAAAATTTGCCCTCACAAGATAAGACCTTGTGTACTAAGAGGTTCACAAGGTTCACAAGACAAGACTTTGTGTACTAAGAGGTTCACAAAGTTCACAAGACAAGACTTTGTGTATTAAGAGGTTCACAAGGTTCACAAGACAAGACTTTGTGTATTAAGAGGTTCACAAGGTTCACAAGGTTCTCAAGACATCTTATGAGGTTCAAAAGGTTCACAAAACCTCTCATGAGGTTCATGAGGTTCACAAGGTTCACAATTAGTCAGAAGATTTGACAATTCCCTCAGACAATGCATCCTCCTAAGTAGTGCATCCAAAACTAGGGTTTTGACTTTAATCAGGATAAATGAATTTCTAAGACTTCAAGTGAGCTTCATAACATCTTATATGTGTTTAAGAACCCCCATGACAAGTTTCAGAACTTTTCTCAAAGGTTTGCTCAGTCAGATGATCAGATAGGTCAAAATCAGTCAAAGTAGTTAAAAAGTCAAACTAAGGTCAATTGTGGTCAAACCAAAGTCAAACTTCATGATTTTTTGTCAACATCAAGTATATGAAGTAAAATTCATCATTTGATCAAGGGTTGATCATGATTCATCAAGGAGATTTCAGATCATCAAGAATCAGGAGTTTCTAAATTAGGGTTTCCTTAGGAAAAGTCAACTGAACTTTGACCAGCCATAACTTTCACATGCTTCATCAAATTTTTCCCATCCAAAGCTCATTTTGAATGAAATTGAATTCTCTACAAATTTGTGTCTCACAAGCCAAGCCCAAAAATGCTTCATTTGGAAGGTATGAGCTAAGACATTATAGGTCCTTTTGAAAGTCAACAAAAAGTCAGCAACTTCAAAAGGGCATAACTTGAGAATGGTAAAAGGTATGGACATGAAACCAATGGGTTTGGTTAGAGGACTCTTCAAGCTTTCCAAAATGTCTAAGAACACCCTCATAGCATTAAAAGTGAAGGATTTGTGCCCTTGCAAAGTTGGGAAATTTTTGGGAGGTTTATGAAGCAAATAGGGCTTTAAAACCAATTTCTTCCAAATGGGCTTGCAATCTTGTGATCCAAACTTCAACATGACACCAAGCACGACCCAACCCATGTAATTTCTGATTTTTCTTATTTTATTTAATATTTATTTGAATTTTATTCATTTATGTACATATTAAATCAAAATAAAATCAAAAAAATCAATATTTAAGTATGATTCTTCTTCTAGAAAATCATAAAAGCCATTTAACATGAATATACACTGTCCAAATTCGTGCTCACTCCTTGAAGCATGAAAAGATTTGATTTTTGGCCAAAATTGGAAAGAGATTTCTTCATCACCAAGGTATCCAAAAAGCCCAAAGAGGGAGCATATTTTTTGACCTAAATCAATCCACTACATATACACAAAGAGAACACAATGCATAGGGACGATTCTTGCTGCCTCCAGAACCACTTTCAAAGTTCAAAAATTCTAAAAAAAAGTTGAATTCGGATTTTAGGATTTAGGCAATTTCAAAGCTTTACTAAGGTTGCATTGGCTTTCTTGACCCTCACTGATCATGATTCCATACTTATATGCATCAATATCATGTTATAATGGTGAAACCGAATGCTTGTTCATGGCATCTTGTTGATTTTTCGATTATGACCATTCACAATGTTTTGCTTGATTTTGTTTAAATAATATTGTTTGTATGATGACATAGAAGCTTTCTGGACAATTATTTTTGAGTTTCATTGCAGGAATCGTGAAAAGCCATAGTTAGGGTTTTGAAGTTAGAATTGGGGATTTGCGATTTATGTTATATAAATGACTTTGATTGTGATATTTGGATTGTATAAGACATGGGTAAGATGCTGGTAACATTAATTTGGATGATTGGTGTCTGGATTGCATGGTATCAATTTCGCAGGTTTTGCTATGAAAGCAAATTCGCAGGAAAAGCCGTAAGAAATTTCGTGGATAAATTCGCAGGGCTAGAGGAAGAAGATGATGGCTTTGGCGCCATCTGCAAATTTCAAAAATATGTTCTAATATTTTTACGATATTGTTTCATTATAATATCAGTTATTAATGTCTGGCCTGGTGGTAAGCATGCGTGTGAAGGACCTTCAAGACCCAGGTTCGATCCTGGCTGAAGGAAAATTTTATGCTTTTGTTATTTATTTTGGCAGGATTGAAACAAAAGGGCTTGAAGTTGTTCCATATCACAAGCGCGTGGCTTGTCCAAGTGGTTATGGGCACGTTTTGGAGGCAGTTGTGCCTGGGTTCGATCCCCAGGTTTACCATCTTATTTTTTGCAATTTATGATGTTTTCCAGATTTATTATTTGATTGATTGGATCCACAAAGAAATCACATGGTGCGCATAGCTCAGCTGGTTATGGGGCTTCTTTGGCAGGTACAGGACCTGGGTTCAAATCCCAGGTCCTTTCTTTTTATCAATTTCTTTATTTTTCTTCTTCTAATCTATTTTTTTATTATTTAATTCTCTTTTATTCAAATTAATATAATTTATAAATCCTATTAAAATACTTTTATTCCATATTCTTAAAACTTCATATTTTCTTTTCTAAAAAATATTTTTATTTATAATATGTATATATATAATTTGTAAATAAATTGATTTATTTTGTAAATTAATAAGAAAAAACCTAATTATTTTTACAAACCCTAATTTTCTTTTATAAGACCTAATTGTATTATAACTTTTAATTTATTTATTTATAAATTTTAATTATGTACATTATTTTATAATTTGTTTATGATTATTATTGAATATAGTTTTTACATGTAAATAATTTTAATTAAATAGTAAACCTTAGATTATGTTTAAAACAATTAAAAAATCCTAATTTAATCTTATAAATATAATTTATTTTTATAATATGTTTATTTAATTATAATTAACCATTATTTTTATAACATGTATATAAATTTAAATCTTTAGAATAATTAGTGTATAGTATGAATTGTTTATTTTTCTTATTAAAATCTTTTAGTAAAAATTGAACTTTTAATTTATTATTTATTATTATGCTAATTTCTTCATCTTATTCTTATTTATTTTATTACTACTAACCTCCTTTATTTATTTATATATAATTGTTTATTTTATTATTATTATTATTACTAACCCATTTAATTATTTATTTATTTACTTATTTATTTTAATTATTTTAATTATAATGTAATTGTATCCAATATGTAATAGTTGTAGTAATGTTATTATTTATTTTTAAATGCTATGATTAGTAAAATAGGGAGTGTAAAACATGTTTGTATGTAAAATTGAATTTAGATCATTAATCTCAAGATAAATATTTGAATTGGTACACTCACACACGTAAGTCGATCTTTGATCGCCATCTCACTTCCTTAAGGGTTACCTCTCAAGTTGCCTAAACAAAAGGTCAAGTAAGATGTAAAGCAAAGTCCCTCATCTCATATCATCTAGTCCCTTAACAGATAAAAAGATCAAGTCCCTTCATGGTTGCCTTCGTAATGATCTTGTCCCTTTCGAATAAAGATGATAAGTCCCTTCGAATTGCTTACAACACCTTACAGTTGCCTAAATAACAGATGTCCCTTCACTTGTCCCTCACACATCCAAGGTAATGACTACCTATTCCTTAATAATAGGGATAGTCTTACCATTTAAAGGATATTTAAGAACAGAAAAGACTTAACTTAGGGTAGGTTCCTCTTATGTACTTGCTCACTTTTCAAAAACATTTCAAACACTTCACACTTTTTTCAAGCAATTTTCAAAACAAAGGCTTTATATATATCCGTACATGGATCATTATAAAGTACTTAAGAAAATTTCTAATCACACACTACACTTCTCAAAAACATTTTAAAGTGAGCTAAGTAACTAAGAGCCCATGGATAACCATGGATGTAAAGGGTGCTAACACCTTCCCTTTACATAACCTACCCCCCGAACCCAAAAATCTTTTAAAGGTCTTTCCTGTTCTTTTATGCCCTTTCCTTTGGATAAAATAAAAGTCGGTGGCGACTCTTGCTATCTGCAACATAACTAAAATCAGTTCTCCCACCGTGTTACACTAATGCTGAAGCAGAAGCTGTTGCCAAGGCAAAAGGGAAGAGCATGGTGCAAGAAGAACCAGTTGCTAAAGAGGCTTTGAAGACTCCTTTTGATCAAGAGGTTGATAAATTCATGAGAATCATAAAGAAGAGTGATTACAAGGAGGTAGACCAGCTTCACCAAACGCCTTCCAAGATCTTCATACTATCATTGCTGATGTGCTCCGAGGCTCATCGGAACGCACTATTAAAAGTCCTGCACGCAGCTTATGTGCCTGAGGAGATTACTGTCAACCAGTTAGAGGCTGTGGTTGGAAATGTCAACACTAGTCATGGACTAGGATTTACCAACACTGATCTGACAGTGGAAGGTCACAATCACAACAAGGCTTTGCACATTACCTTGGAATGTAAGGGCGCAGTTCTTTCTCACGTACTGGTAGACACAGGGTCATCCCTCAATGTCCTGCCCAAGAAACCCCTTGTGAAGCTGGAGTATGACGGATTGGCACTACGCCCAAGTAACTTGGTAGTAAGGGCTTTTAACGGTTTTAAAAGATCAGTTATGGGAGAGATAGAATTACCAATAGTGATTGGCCCACAAGTTTTCAAAACGACCTTCTTTGTGATGGATATACAACCTGCCTACAGCTGTCTATTGGGTAGACTATGGATACACGCCGCTGGCGCCGTGACATCAACCCTTCACCAGAAGTTAAAATTTGAGTAGGAGGGCCAAGTCATTACTATTTGTGGGGAAGAGGATATTTTTGTTAGCCAGCTGGCTACTTTCAAGTACATTGAAATGGATGGGGAAATCCATGAAACCATGAGTCAAGGGTTTGAGGCCTTGAACATTAATGAAACATCTGTTGTGCTTAGGACTTCCATCACATCATATCAGCAAGCTCGGAGGGTTGTTGAGGAAGGTACCGCCCAAGGCTGGGGCAAGCTGCTGCCCATGGAGTAAAAAGAAGACCGATTCGGGTTGGGTTACAGACCTACTCGACATGATCAACCAGAGACTGCAACAGAGTCCAAGTTTGTTAGCGGGGGGATGCTTACCCCGGATGTTGTGAATAGCTTGGAAGATGAGTCAGAAGACGAACGCAACCTGGAAAGCTGGATACGTCCGAGCATCCCGGGGAGCCATGTCCCAAACTGGTCTTCCCAGGAAATTATAAGGGTTACTCCGGCAGAGTAATTATTATTTCCTGTGTTTTAAAGCATGCATCAAGTCCTGCATCTTGCCCAAGATGTCAGAACTCATTTTGTAATCGGGCCATCTTGTATTTTGTGCAAAGATCAATTAATGAATATCAGGACATCTTTTGCAAATGAGTCTTTTCTTTTTCGCTCACTGTTTTTTCATTTTTCATTTTTTGTACAAAAAAATAAAATGGCAATGCTTTTCAAAATAAATAACTTCATTCTCACTTTTTAAACAAGATAAAACTGATCACTAAAATGAACAAATCTAAACCATTGCAGAGAATACCCTCCAGACTGCACCGACAACGACACCGCTATGACTTCGTATGACTTTGACAATCCGATTAATCAAGCTGATGAAGGGGTTGAAGAAGATTATGAGCTACCTGAAGAGCTAGCCAGGTTGTTGAGACAAGAGGAGAAGGTTATCACTCCTCATCAGGAGGAAGTTGAAACGATTAATCTCGGTACAGAAGAAGACTTGAAGGAAGTTAAGATCGGGGCTTGCCTGCAAGATTCAGTGAAAGAACAACTGATTGATATGCTTCGGGAGTATGTGGATTTTTTTGCTTGGTCTTATCAAGATATGCCAGGGTTGGACACCGACATCGTTATGCACAAGCTGCCTCTGAAGGAAGACTGTCCGCCAGTAAAACAGAAGTTGCGCCGTACTCGCCCAGATATGGCCATGAAGATAAAGGAAGAGGTACAAAAACAGTGGGACGCCGGTTTCCTTGCTGTGACTAGTTACCCACCGTGGGTTGCTAACATCGTACCTGTGCCTAAGAAGGATGGCAAAGTGAGGATGTGTGTAGATTACCGGGATCTGAATAGAGCTAGCCCGAAAGATGACTTCCTATTACTTCACATTGATGTATTGGTTGATAATACGGCTCAGTTCTCGGTGTTCTCCTTCATGGATGGATTTTCAGGATATAATCAGATCAAGATGTCACCTGAAGACATGGAGAAGAAAACTTTCATCACACCCTGGGGCACATTCTGTTATAAGGTGATGCCATTCGGATTGAAGAATGCGGGTGCCACTTATCAACGGGCTATGGTAACATTATTCCATGACATGATCCATAAAGAAATTGAATCTTATGTGGATGACATGATTGCCAAGTCCCTTACAGAAGAAGACCACCTGGTGAATATATTGAAGCTATTCAAGCGTCTGAGGAAGTACCAATTGAAGTTAAACCCCAACAAATGCACATTCGGGGTGCGATCTGGCAAGCTGCTGGGATTTATCGTAAGTGTGAAAGGGATTGAAGTTGACCCTGACAAAGTCAAAGCCATTCAAGAAATGCCTGCACCGAAGACCGAGAAAGAAGTTCGGGGGTTTCTAGGTAGATTGAACTACATTTCAAGGTTCATATCTCATCTTACCACAACCTGTGAGCCCTTGTTCAAATTGTTGAGAAAAGAACAAACGGTCAGGTGGAACGAAGACTACCAAAAGGCTTTTGACAAAATCAAGGAGTACTTACAGGAGCCTTCAATCCTTATGCCTCCAGTTGAAGGAAGACCTCTAATCATGTACTTGACAGTGTTAGAAGAGTCAATGGGGTGTGTGTTGGGCCAGCATGACGAGTCTGGTCGAAAAGAGTATGCAATATACTACCTGAGCAAAAAGTTTACCGACTGTGAACAACGTTATTCATTGCTCAAGAAAACTTGTTGTGCTTTAGCGTGGGCTGCTCGCCGACTGAGACAGTATATGTTGACCCACACTACCTTATTGATCTCCAAGATGGATCCAGTTAAGTACATTTTTGAGAAGCCAACGCTTACCGGACGGGTTGCAAGATGGCAAATGATCCTCACAGAATATGACATTCAGTACACATCTCAAAAGGCCATCAAAGGCAGTGTATTGTCTGACTATCTGGCTGAGCAACCCATTGATGATTACCAGCCTATGAGATTTGACTTCCCTGATGAAGACATCATGTTCATAAAAGCAAAAGATCATGAAGAGCCTATTCACACTGAAGGGCCTGACCCAGAAGAAGAATGGACTATGATGTTTGATGGGGCTGTTAATATGAATGGTCGTGGTGTTGGTGCAGTACTCATTACACCTAAAGGAGTTCACATGCCTTTCTCGGCAAAACTCACTTTTAACTGCACTAACAATGAAGCTGAATACGAAGCTTGCATTATGGGTCTTGAGGAAGCCATTGACCTCAGGATCAAGACTTTGACTGTATTCGGAGATTCAGCTCTGGTAATTAATCAAACCAACGGCAAATGGTATACTCACTAGGATCATCTGATACCTTACCGGGATTACACAAGGAGGTTACTAACTTTCTTCACTACAGTCAAGCTTGAGTATATTCCACGAGATGAAAATCAGTTTGCAGATGCTCTGGCTACCATTTCATCCATGATCAAAGTTCAAGCTGTCAACTTTGTGCCTCGAATTTCGGTATCCAGACTCGATAGACCAGCATACGTATTCTCAGCAGACCTTGCTAAAGATGACAAGCCTGGGTTCCATGACATCAAATGCTTCTTGGAGGATCAAACATACCCACCTGGGGCATCTTCCAATGATAAGAAGACATTAAGAAGGCTAGCTGGTAGTTTCTTCCTGAATGCTGATGGTTCCTTGTACAAGAGAAACTTTGATATGGTACTCCTCAGATATGTTGATAAGACAAAAGCAGATTTGTTGATGCACGAGGTACACGAGGGATCTTTTGGTACCCATGCTGGAGGGCATGCTATGGATAAAAAGTTGCTAAGATCAGGCTATTACTGGATCACAATGAATGCAGACTGTTGTGCGTATGCCAGAAAATGCCATAAATGCCAGATTTATGCGGATAAAGTGCATGTGCCCCCAAATCCTCTGAATGTGATGTCATCACCATGGACCTTTGCCATGTGGGGCATTGATATGATTGGCAAGATTGAACCGACCGCTTCGAATGGCCACAAAATCATCCTGGTAGCCATTGACTATTTTACCAAGTGGGTCGAAGCAGCTTCTTATGCCAATGTCACCAGGCAAGTGGTAGCCCGATTCCTGAAGAGAGACATCATCTGTCGGTATGGAGTGCCCGAGTGAATCATTACTGATAATGGTTCCAACTTGAACAACAAAATGATGGCAGAATTATGCCGGGACTTCAAGATCCAACACCACAATTCTTCTCCTTACAGGCCAAAGATGAATGGCGCTGTGGAGGCAGCTAACAAGAATATCAAGAAGATTGTGCAAAAGATGGTAGTCACCTATAAAGACTGGCATGAAATGTTACCATTTGCCTTACATGGATACCGTACTTCAATCAGAACATCCACTGGGGCAACACCGTATCAGCTTGTTTATGGTATGGAGGCAGTCCTACCTGTTGAAGTTGAATTGCCCTCTTTACGGGTACTAATGGATGTCAAGCTGAACGAAGCAGAATGGGTCCGATCCCGATACGAACAACTGAGTCTGATTGAAGAAAAGAGATTGGCTGCAATTTTTCATGGGCAGTTATATCAGAAAAGGATGAAGAAAGCCTTCGATCAGAAAGTCAGGCTTCGGGAATACCAAGTGGGAGATCTTGTGCTGAAAAGACTCCTTCCTCCTCATACAGACCACAGGGGCAAGTGGACTCCGAATTATGATTGTCCGTTCATAGTAAAGAAAGTTTTCTCTGGTGGAGCACTGATGCTCAGTACTATGGATGGTGAAGACTTCCTGTCCCCTGTGAATTCAAATGCAATTAAAAAATACTTCGCATAAAATGACCCGCTGGACATAAAAACAGAATGTAAGTCCAGGCAAAAATAGGGCATCCCGGCGAGTCAAAAACAGAATAAAAGACTCGGGCAAAAATAAGGGAAATAAATGAAAAATATACACCCGCTGAGTTGAAAAGCCACAATTGGACAACTCAGGCAAAAATGGGTATCCCGGTGGATTGAAAACCCGAAAGGGCGATCCACACAAAATAAGGGAATAAGCGAACAACTGCGTTCCGAATTCGTCTGTGTCACTTACAACACGGCAAGCTTCGAAAGTATAAAGCATCGATCAGGATCAGCCTTCTTCAAAAAGCAAGATGAGAAGAACGTCAATGTCATACAAGTCATAGCAAAAGGGAAGCACTGAAGCGTCATCAACATTGCCAACATCTTTTTTTGTTTTCTCATTTTTGTAACAATCTCCTCATTTCAGGGGATTTGTTTCTTCGACTGTACTCGCCTATTCAGGGCGCCCCAAATTAATAAAATCAGATTTTCAGTCATATTTTGTCTCGTACATTTCATTTTCATTTGCAAAAATGTCCGATGTCCTTTGATTGCATGAATACAGATGCGTCTTTTCTAAATTATATGCTTATAGGAGATATAGTTGCTCCCGGGAGTGTCTAAACTCCTATGATGGAATCTAGTATGGGATACCTCGGGATACTTGTACGTTTCTTTGTCATAACAGGATTGCAGGTGTTCAAAGCACAGCATGGGGCATGAAAGCTTCTCCCCAGTGAGCTGCCAAATCATTACTTACTCATCACATCTTCCCAATAGCACCAGAGGTGCTTCTCCCTACAGGACTTTAGGAAGACCGTTCAGTGATCTTTTCCTCCCCAGCCAAGTGTTAGACAGGGGACCATCTCCCCACAGAGCTCTAGTCTCTATCCAGAGGAGCAATGTCTGAAGATCTCACAACAAAGTGACAGAAACTTCCACAAGATCCCAGCTGGGCTCCTCACCAATCAGATAGGTCTATCATTGACTTGTTTCCCCCAAGCAGTCATATATCTTATTAGATCTACCAATGATCTCATCCCCAGCTGGGACACTCCTTCAAGCAAATCAGCCGGAAATCTTCACAGCAACGGGATCTGAATCCCGGATCGGTATCTTTTGCATAATCATAGCATTCGCATCATATTTTTCCCCAAAGCGTATCATTCTGTTTAATACGGAGCATTACGGCAAAAATAAAACATATGGCATAATCACAAGCCATGTTTTGAATCGGTCACCTGTGAATATTGACATCCCATCAACAATATACAAGACACCTCTCAAAATTCCCGGCAGAATGCCAAGGCATTTTCTTTGCATTTCCCAGATACAAACGCATGCTCATCGACACTCGTCCGTGTCATTTTCCCTAGTAAGGTCGCCAGAACCTTTTATACAAACAAATACTTCCACATAACAGATACTTCTCGACACTTGTCTGTGTCATATCCCCGGCATAGTTGCCTAAAACCTTGTTTATAATACATTCCTTTTGACACCCTTCCGTGTCATCCTATCCCCACAGGTCTTCGAAACACCTTTTACACTCATAAGTTCACAACTTATACACTTTCTATTATGACACCCGTCCGTATCATACTCTTCCCCGACAAGTTGAACACTCGTCCGTGTCTTGCTCATACTTCACAATACTTGTTCATACTTATACAAATACTCGTCCGAATCTTGTACACATATATTCATCTCCTCACAGATTCAGTACTCGTCCGTGTTCTCTGTTAACCAATTGGTACTCGTCTGTACCATCATCTCTGAACACGCATAAGCGTTTGTTTCTACCGATACTCGTTCGTATCATGGTCTTAAGGATGCTCGTCCGCATCTTTAATCTATACACAGCGTCAAAACACTCATACCTTTTATTTCTTGAGCGTAAGCACTCATTCGTGTTTACCATTCCCCAGTAAAAGTAACTTTCTCTATCCGACATTCGTCCCATGTCGTGATGCTTTTGGCAGCCGTATCCTGCCAGGTGATCGTCTTTCACCTTTGCATGACCGTCCCTCATCCCTTTCCCCAACGGAGTATCCATTATTGGAACCCCTTTCTATTAGACATTTGTCCTGTGTCTTGATATTTAGCAGTCGTCCCCTGCTAGGTGATCGTCCTTCACCTTTTGATGATCGTCCTTCATCATTTTATTCGATGGTCGTACCCATCGTTGATCTTGTTATCTGACATTCGTCCTATGTCATGATAAACCCCGAGAGCAGCCGCACCCTGCTAGGTGGTCGTCCTTCACCCCTTGATGATCGTCCTTCATCACGTTTATCCGATGGTCGTCCCCATCGTGGATCTTTTCTATCCGGCGTTCGTCCTATGTCGTGATACTTTCGGCAACCGTACTTTGCCAGGTGATCGTCTTTCACCTTGGATGACCGTCCCTCATCTTATCCCCGACAGAACAGTCGTACCCTGCTAGGTGATCGTCCTTCACCTTTGAAGGTTGTCCCCATCATAATCTCTTTATTTCCCCAGCATGTCGGTCGTCCCCGTCATTGTTTTATCCCCAGCAGTCGTCCTCTGCTCGACGGTCGTCCTCCGTCACCCGCACTTTATAATCATATTTTATTTTCTTTTACAATCTATATCCCTTTTCTTCTTCATTCAGTGAGTGCAAATTTTGGACTGTCTTTGATATTCAACCACAAGTTATCTTGTTTGCCTGTAAAGCCGCTGCTTACATCCTGCACAGCTAACTCATGTTTGAATAGGGGCAGCTGTAAACACCCCAAATTTTCCCTCACTCATTTCACCATGGCTTGTGATCTTTTCATTAGCACAAGTTCAATCATATCATCTTATATTACATTTTTGCTTCATTGCATTAGTTCAAAGTCATCTGCATCTAGGGTTTGTGATCTGGGCAATCCCTGGGCCATTTGAGATACTCCAAAGGTCATCAATCATCTCAAGAGGATCCATGTATTTTCAAGCATCATATTGTATCCTCCCAAGATCAAAGAAGTCAAAGAATCACAAGAACTGAGTAAGGCATGGAAGCAGAGCCAAGCTTGACTGCACAGATGACCTAAAATTAAGGTTTTGGTTTCAAAGGCCATAACTCCAAATTGTTTGGTCATTCTTGTTTCTATTGGTCTCTATATGATATAAAGATCATGCATACCAATTTTCATGGAAAAATTCAATGGGGGAAGGCATCTGATCAATAGATGACTTCTTGAACAAGTCAGTGCAAAATCAGGGCATCTGAGGCCCCCAATCACCCAACCAAAGGGTCTTCTTCATCATTTTGAATGTGTATAATCTTTATTTGATCTTGGAAGAAGTTAGAAGTTCACAAAATTGAAGGATTTCAAGCCATTTGCAAAGTGGCCATTTTGGGAAAGTGACTTATAATG
Source organism: Lathyrus aphaca (assembly GCA_963966055.1). Taxonomy (NCBI): domain Eukaryota; kingdom Viridiplantae; phylum Streptophyta; class Magnoliopsida; order Fabales; family Fabaceae; genus Lathyrus; species Lathyrus aphaca. The sequence continues at coordinate 504,701,839 of OZ014523.1, forward strand.
CAAACTTGCCATTTTAGGAAAGTTTTTCAACCTCCTCTTTTTGATTCAAAAATGCTTCAAATGAAAAATTCTTGGTCATGAAAGTTGTAGATTGGATCCTCCCATTTTCAAAAAGTACAAGAACTTGATTTAATTCATTTTAGAACTCAAGTTATGGTTTGTCAAAGTTGGGAAAAATCACTTAATTTTCACTTTTGTGCCAAAGAGGAAACTTGCAAAAACACTTGCCAAAGCCAAATGTGACCTCTAATTAACTTCTAACCATCACACAAACATCATTCATGGTCCATAATTCAGAATTTCCCAAGGGATTTCTCATTTTTATGCCTTGAATTACAAGTCACCATAAGGCATTTCTCATGAATCCTCAAAAATGGAATTTTTGCAAAAGGAGCTTCTAATGCTTGAATTAGTTGTTAAGTGATCTCAAAACATTATGGCAACTTCATGTGGTCCATTTTGTTGCAATTTGCCCAAGAATTCATAGGTTTCTTTGCCTTGGTTCATAAAGAATTCCAAAGAGGGAAAAGTTGCAAGAACCATGCTACCACTTGCCCTAGCCATTACAGCTGCACAAAAACAATCCAAAGGCCTTCCTTGATCCATGCTGAGCCCAGCCATGCCCCTAATCTTCCTCTGACCCGAGCCATACCTCAAGTACACAAAGTCATGACTTTTTGCATTTTTGTCCATACCAATCAAGCTGTGACATTACCAACTCTCTGCCCAATCAGAACTTAATATGTGGACCTCAAGGACTTGAAACACACACACATACAAGCCAGCATCCTCCCACAAGCAAGGAGACACAAAAAACTGCATTTTTCTTCATCTCTTCGAAACTCTTGATACAGCCATCAAAACTCAAATATTTCTTCACCAATAAGTCACATACCACCAATGGATCAAGAACCAAGCACTGAAACAGCCTAAAGCACCACATACACAACCCTCCAAATCTGCTACACCAAAACCAAAACCTTCAAACCATGCCATACAAACTCATTCTAAGCTTCATTTCATCATCAGGGGGTTCAAAGAGGTGGACTTGCAGCAAAGGAAAGGCCAGAATCAGGAGGTTCCATCTCAGGTATAGCTCAAGAACTTTTTTCTCAGAACCCTATTTTTAAGTTCTTAATCGAATCCTTATGTTGTGCTGATGATTCTGATATATTTACTTTTAGAAATGGTGGGATATTGAGCATGTATGGAGTGTCTGAAAGTTTCTAACCTAAAAATGTCTTGTTTCGATTTGGCCTTTTGGTGAGTGATAAATGGTTTTTGTTTGGGGATTTAGGTTTAGTGATGCGTGTGATTCATTTCTGGGCAGAGAAATCATGTTTTAGATGCTTAGGGAGAGAGATAGGGTTTTGGCTCGTCGGAGAAGATGACCGGAACACTGTTCCGGTCACCTGAAAGTGGTTATGCCCTAATCCTGTAATTAAGCCAAAGTTTGAATTGTGACCTTCGGATCTTGTGTTTACCGCGCGTATGGACGTTCCAGATTGCTTGATTAAACCCTAATCCATCATTAAATTAATTAATTAGGTTAATTAACTCAGGACAAATCCCAGCCCTTAAAACGCGCGCCAGTCAACCATTTCCTTGTAACTTTGAATCTGGACCTCAGGATCTGCTTACTTTTCTTTTAATTCAATTTTATTTTCATTTTAATCCATTTTTCTTGCACATTTTATTTAAAATAGTAAAACACTTCTAAAAATTTCATTTTTTGCACCATGGCTTAAAATATTTTTCTTATTCTGAAAATAATTTTTATTTTATTTTTTGCATAAAATTCGTATTTTTAAAATATTTAAATGTGTATTTTAATTAATTAATGAGAATTAATTAATTAAAATACCATTTAAGTTTCTAAAAATCACCAAAAAAATCATGTTGCATTTTGATACATTTAGAGACATTATCAAACCCTTCAAACAAATTTCTTTTTGGTTCTTGACCTATTTTAACATTTTTCTTTGGAATTAGGGTTCTTGAAAGTCAATATTTTTGTCCTAACTTAGAAAAATTCATTCTGTCTAACCTTGAAGAGTTTGATGATGGTTCTTTTTGCATTGCATTCCTCATATCATGTAGTTTCTAGGGTAAAATTGGTTTGAATTTATCTTTCATTTTCATTTTGTTAGGCATTTTTCATTGTAAGATACCTTAAAACCCTAGCCAACTTGAGAAAATCATAACTTCCATTAGGTTAAGATTTAGGTCTCCCCCTTTGGACAGTGAACTTGTGTAGGGTTAGGGTTCCTTTGATCCTATTTTCAAATTTTTATCATGTCATTTGCTTCTGGTTTTGAATTTTGTATTGCATGCTATGTATAAACCCTAAATTTTTGCTTTCATTTGCATTCATCTCTCATATGCTTGCATACATGAACTTGCCATGGAATTTTATGCATTCACATGGTCTCTAAGACACCTTAGGACACATTGGAATCATGTTTGATCATTGCATCATCCATTTGCCATGTTTTGTATCCATTGCATTTCATAAGCTTTCATGGACTTTCATGGTCTAAAGCATGTTTCATTTGCATCCTCATCCTTGTATGATCATCCACAACTCTTGACATGTGTTTGCATTATCTCTTAGCATCATTGAAATCATGTTTATGCTTCTGGTTTTGGTTTGCATCATTGCATTCATTTCATGTTCACTTCATTTCATGTATTTTTGCTAACTTTTCAGGTGGTAAGTGTTTGAGAAGTGAATTTGCCTTCACTTCTCATAATCTTTTCTCATCTCTCTTATGCATAATTGCTGCATTTTATATTTGTATTAGAGTGAGCTTTCTCATTCATGTTACCTCCTCACTCTCTTTCTTCTAGCAACTTATCTTCTTAAGTGAAGTAAGTTGACTTGCTTCTTCTGCTTCTCCTCCTTCCATCTTTCTTCTTCTTTGGTGGCTTTTCCTAAAGATCTCTTGCAAGCCTCATAAACCCTAGGAATACCCATGCTTGATCATAACTAGGGTTTGATTAGTCCCTCCATTAGTTTTACCTTTGTGTAATCTTTTGTGTCTTCTCTTCTCATCTCTTAATCACGGACTAAACCTTAAAGGTTTTAAGGCTTTGTGATTAAGGTTATGCTTACATCCTTCTCTTAGGATGGAGTGTATAACTTTAATCCTAAGTGTTAAACCCTTAATGTGTTTAAATCCTTTAATCAATCCACCTAATAATCACTAAGACATCAAGCTTGTAACTTGGGCCTTGCATTAGGGTTCTAATTCTTCCTTAATTGGTTAAGAAGGACTAACCCTAGTGTTAATGGATAAGTCCCCCTCAAGTTGTCTTACAAACCATAAAATCCACTTCTTAACCTTACCATTAACTAAAATCCACTTTAATAAAGGTTTTGTTTTGTCATGAGGTTAATCCCTAATCATGGATTAAGTTGAGGTATCTTCCTCAGCTTAAATGTTCTCATCTATTATCCTTCTATTAGGATGGTGTAATGGGTCCATTAAATCCTTGATTATGGCTTAAACTCATTACATAACACTAAACAAAAACTCCAAACACCTAAATAATCACAAGTAGGTTAACGATCTTAATCCTACATCATGGTGATTAAGTGTGAGGTGCTTACTTCATACTTAAGGTATTCTCATTACCCCTAGTCAGAGGGAGGATGTGATGAGTCTACTAACCCTTGGTTTAGGCTTAAGCTCATTATCTTATGACAAACTCCAAAAAGCAATAAAAGATTGAAAATACCAAAAACAGACAATAATCTTCTCCTTCGGGATTCTTTTTCTCACCTCATTCACTCATAAACGAGAACTTGCTTCTTCCGTCTAATGCAAGACAACTTGCACCTGAGCCAGACAGGTCATACACTTGAGCATGGACAAGTGAGAAGTTCACGAGTCAATTTAGCTTTCAGTCTCTTTGAGTCGAACTACGGTGTTCTGACTTCCTCATTGCACGAGAGGATACGTAGGCATAACTTAACTGTTATCGAACAAAAGTCTCTGTACATTCCCCCCCTCTTCCAGCATTTTTCTTTAAGCCTCATAGTCTTGAGCTTCACATTACTTCCTTGCACTGACACTTCTCTTATACACTTCACATTTCTTTTACACTGACACTTGCATTCTTTTCCAGCTTTGATACACAAATAGCACTAACACTACCCCTTTAAACACAAATCTTTTAAGCGTGGATCCCGTCGAGTACGGCGGACAATCTGGGTGTTAATACCTTCCCAGGTTGTAACCAACCCCCTTTCTCAGTTTCTCTGGTTCGCAACCGTCTTATCCATATCTTCCTAGGTTTATGCAACATTACCTTTCCTTCGGGATAAAAATGCCTAGTTGGCGACTCTTTTCATTTCTTCTCTTTCGCCGACCATTCGCGTCTGTACCCTAGATGACCGGGTGTCTTTTAGTGGGAGCGACATCACCCCTTTGTTATTGTTGTTGTGTATGTACTTCTTTGGAAGTACAGATAAACCAGGTAATTGAGAATGCTTTGGAGTTGTGTTGCTTGTTCGAGTAATGGGATGCTCTGATATGTAACACGTGAATGAGGAACTTTTGTGGCCTTGTTTTTATTTCTATTTTATGAAATTGTTTTGTTATGTATCCATGTAGTAAACTAAAGACATATTTTGGATTTGTAAATTCGATACCATTGAGTATGAAGTATGATGAACTTTTTATTTCCGTTGTTTTAATGAAGAACTATATTTGTGTTTTCTGTTGAAAAGTAGCATTCCACTTTTGTTAAAACTCTGATTTTATTGAGAAAATAGTCATTTTTAAACTTGGGAAAAGTGGGTGTTACAGGGACCACCCAGATGATGGGTTGACCATCACGCACCTTAAGACGCTCACGGGCGCCAACGCTATGACATGTAGACCATTTTGGTCTCCAGGCTTGGTATTACATGTCGGTCGTCACTGGAATGACAGGTTGGGGAATTTAATTGGATGATGGGTGTCACCTTGGTGACTGGATGTCCGTCATGTTGTCAGAAGGGGAGATTTTGTCCTAGTTCATGTAGTTCGAGTTGTCGGTTCAGAATTTTGATATTGTTGGGTAGTTTAGTTGATAATTGGCTAATGTTTAATTGTGTTTTTGTTGTTAATTAATTGTGGTGGAATTATCATTGTTGAATGATAATTAACTTACTTACATGTTATTGTTTAAGTGGGTAGCAATTATATGGAATGCATATGATGTTATTTTTTGATGATATATGATGTTAAAATGACTAATATTGTTGTGATATTGTAACACGGTGGGAGAACTGACTTTAGTTATGTTGCGGATAGCAAGAGTCGCCACCGACTTTTATTTTATCCAAAAGAAAGGCATAAAAGAACAGGAAAGACCTTTTAAAAGATTTTTGGGTCCGGGGGGTAGGTTATGTAAAGGGAAGGTGTTAGCACCCTTTACATCCATGGTTATCCATGGGCTCTTAGTTACTTAGCTCACTTTAAAATGTTTTTGAAAGTGTGAAGTGTGTGAATAGAAATTTTCATAAGAGTTTGATAATGATCCATGTGCGGATGCGTAAAAAACTAGTGTTTGAAAATTTGTTTGAAATTGTGAAATGTTTGAAATTGTTTTGAAGTGTTTTTTAAAATGTGAGCAAGTAACTATGAGGAACCTACCCTAAAGTTTAAGTCTTTCTGTTCTTGAATCCTTTAAGTGGTAAGACTATCCCTATTATTAAGGAATAGGTAGTCATTACCTTGGATGTGTTAAGGGACAAACGTAGGGTCATCGTATGGTCAATGAAGGCAACTTAAGGGATGTCTTTAGCAATTCGTAGGGACTATCATCATTTATTCGAAGGGACAAGATCATTATTCCGTAGGCAACCTCGAAGGGACTTGATCTTTTAAATTTATAGGGACTTGATGATTTTATAAGTGAAGGGACTTTGCTTAAGACACCCCTATATTCGAGGGACTTGACCATTTTATTTTAAGGCAACCAAGAGGAATACCCTAGGAAGTGCAAGATGGCGATCAAAGATCGACTTACGTGTGTGAGTGTTTATTTTCAAATATTTATCTTTTAAAGTTAATTATCTAAATTAATTTTAATTACAAATAGTTTCCACACCCTATTTACTAACCACGCAGTTAATATGAAAAATAAATGGCAGAAATTAAAAGGCAGAAAATAAAATTCCTACACTATTACATGGCTTAGGGGCAGTTACATAATAATAATAATAATGGCGGAAAATAATAAAAACCAATTATTACAAAGGCGAAGCAGTTACATAATCAGGAAAACAGTGAATGAATAACATAAAAATGAGTGAATAAATTAGAAGAAAAAAAGTTTGCAGACTAGGTTAAGAAAACAATTAGGGTTATGGTTTGAGAAAAAATTTAAGGTTTAAAAAAACAATTTAAGGTTTAGGAAAAAATTTTAGGGTAAAAATTATGGCGAAATTTGGGTTTTAAGATAAAGATTAGGGCTAAATTTTCAGGGTTTAAAGTTTATGAAAAAAATTAAGATTTAGGTTTAAAATTAAGGTTTAGGGAAAAAATTAAGGTTTATGAAAAAAATATAAGTTTTAAAAAAAAAGGATTTTGTTTTATCTTTTAGAAATTAGTTTAATAATAATAATAAGGAAATTCAAAGAAAATACATAATTTGATGAAAAAGGGAAAAATAAAGTTAGAGATACCAAAAATATTGGGGGTTTGCCCTTTTTGCTTCATTGAGTTCTTTGCCACTGGGACACCCACGTTTCTTCATCAAAATGCTCCAAACCTCAGTTCCTTGCCACTAGGTTGTGGGCCTTAGGTCTTTGTCACTAGGGCAATCAGCGCATGCCACACACCATCTTTTTCCTCCCACCTGCCTATTTTTGGTATATACTGTTGGAAGAATAAAAAAAGAAATAAACAGGATCAAATAAAATTGCTGCAGATTTTAAAATAATGAAAAATAAGAAAAGCGATTAAAATAAAATCTAAAAAATATTAAAACGATGCTAAAAATCTAATAAAATCAAATAAAGAACGCACAATTTTTTTAGATTTTTTTGAGAATATGAAAATAGAAAATAAATCAAATAAAATAGAAAAAAGAGGAATTTGCGATTTTGAGGGTCGAAATCTTTTAGAATTCTATTCTAAAAGAGTATTGTTTGTCAATTTTTTTCTGAATTTCTGGAAAAAATTCGGAGCAAATCGAAACAGTAGTACTTACCTGACTTACCTGTCAGCCTGTAATGTTTATCACTACTGCAGCCTTCGAAGTATCGACGAAAACAGATTACAGCAGATTAACCAATAGTTTAGTTCTCCATGGTGCCCTATGATTCCTGCATCGAAACTCAAATTCAACTATCCAAAAACCATTTACACAACCAAACAAACATATTATGTAATCAAAATCAATTAATCATACGTAAATCATTGAAATTGAAAAAAAATCAAAAGAAAGGCAAGAATATGAATTTGGTTTGTATGATTTGGCATGAATTTGATGATGAGGATGATTGGAATAGGTTCAGTGATGTCTCAATGTTGTTGTCTAGAAATCATCTCTATAGCACTCTAACTTAGAAACCGAAATCAAGTTTTTGTATGATTTTTTGAAGTTTTGAGACCAGGTGAGAGGCTGCCAAAATCCTCTCTTTGAAGCTGTTTCATGTTGTATATATAGGAGTGAATGAAATTAGGTTAAGAGCTTTCACAAACTTGTGGATATTTGGACCTTTTAAGATTGAAAAATATTTGGTTTTAAAACTTGAAATATCTTGATCTAGCCTTGCCATTTTGGGATGATTTTCATAACTCTTGTATCAATTAGATCAAAATATCATTTATGACATTCTAGAAGCAAAATAATTTTAAATCTTCACTATTTCATATTTTATTTGAATTTAAAATGATTTTTAATATAAAAAATCATAATAAATAAAAATAAAATAATGAAAATAATGAAAATATTAAGTTAATTTCGTGCATGATGTCTTGGTGTGGATTGGGTCATCATATGGCAAGCCCATTTAGAAGAAATTAGTTTTAGACCTCCATTTTCTTCATAAACCAACCAAACATTTCCCAACTTTGCAAGGGCACACATCCTTCAATTTTAATGCTATGAGGGTGTTCTTGGACATTTTGGAAAGCTTGAAGAGTCCTCTAACCAACCTCACTAGTTTCACGTCCATATCATTTACCAATCTCAAGTTATGCCCTTTTGAAGTTGTTGACTTTTTGTTGACTTTCAAAAGGACCTATAATGTCTTAGCTCATACCCTCCAAATGAAGCATTTTTGGGCTTGGCTTGTGAGACACAAAGTTGTAGAGAATTCAATTTCCTTAAAAATGAGCTTTGGATGGAGACTTGGTGATGAAGCATGTGAAAGTTATGGCTGGTCAAAGTTCAGTTGACTTTTACTGAGGAAACCCTAATTTAGAAACTCCTGATTATTGATGATCTGAAATATCCTTGATGAATCATGATCAACCCTTGATCAAATGATGAATTTTACTTCATATACTTGATGTTGGCAAAAAATCATGAAGTTTGACTTTGGTTTGACCACAGTTGACCTCAGTTTGACTTTTTAACTGCTTTGACTGATTTTGACTTATCTGATCATCTGACTGAGCAAACTTTTGAGAAAAGTCTTGAAACTTGTCATGGGGGTTCTTACACACATATAAGATGTTATGAAGCTCACTTGAAGTCTTGGAAGTCCATTTAGCCTGATTAAAGTCAAAACCCTAGTTTTGGATGCACTGCTTAGGAGGTGCATTGTCTGAGGGAATTGTCAACTCTTCTGACCAATTGTGAATTTTGTGAACCTTGTGAACCATCATAAAATGTCTTGTGAACCTCATGGGAGGTATTGTGAACCTTGTGAACCATCATAAAATGTCTTGTGAACCTCATGGGAGGTATTGTGAACCTTGTGAACCTCATAAAGTGACTTGTAGACTTCATGAACCTCATGAAAGGTTTTGTAAGCATTGTGAATCTTGTGAACCTTGTGAACCTTCATAAAGTAACTTGTAGACTTCATGAACCTCATGAAAGGTCTTGAAAGCATTGGGAAACTTGTGAACCTTGTGAACCTTCATAAAGTGACTTGTAGACTTCATGAACCTCATTAAAGGTCTTGTAAACATTGGGAAACTTGTGAACCTTGTGAACCTTCTTAGCACACAAAGTCTTGTATTGTGAGGGCAAATTTTGGGGTGCAACAGCTGCCCCTGTTCAATTTTCTGAAACCTGAGGGGTTAGATTGGTATATTTGCCAGTCGTGACCTGGAAGGTTGAAGGGGATTGAACACAAAAGCCCAAAAATTTGCACTCACCAGTGCGTAGAGTAATACAGATGGCTAGTTGAATATACTTGAGTGGGCTTAAAGATGCCACTTGGAAGAACTGGAGATGGGCTTAGAGATGCCATCTAAAGAACTGGATATGATGATAGCTTTGTGTTGATACTGGATCTCAGTACTAGGTCTTTGTATAGGCCGTCTCTGAATCATTTATGCAACATGATTTGAATTGTTGAATGGACCAGTAGAAATAAATCTTCGTGGCGATTATCTCTTTTGGAAATATCTTGGACTAGGGAGCGGACCTTTGTACAGACCGTTTGCCTACTCTCCAAGGTCAAAAGAACGTCAGGATTTGTTCTTAAGAGTCAAAAGAACGTCAGGATTTGTTCTTCTGAAAAAGTCTTGAACAAGGGGTCAAAAGAGCGTCAGGGTTTGCTCTTAAGGGTCAAAAGAATGTCAGGATTTGTTCTTAAGGGTCAAAAGAACGTCAGGATTTGTTCTTCTGAAAAAGTCTTGAACAAGGGGCCAAAAGAGCGTCAGGATTTGCTCTTTAAGGGTCAAAAGAACGTCAGGATTTGTTCTTCTGAAAGAGTCTTGAACAAGGGGCCAAAAGAGCGTCAGGATTTGCTCTTTAAGGGTTAAAAGAACGTCAGGATTTGTTCTTCTGAAAGAGTCTTGAACAAGGGGCCAAAAGAGCGTCAGGATTTGCTCTTTAAGGGTCAAAAGAACGTCAGGATTTGTTCTTCTGAAAGAGTCTTGAACAAGGGGCCAAAAGAGCGTCAGGATTTGCTCTTAAGGGTCAAAAGAACGTCAGGATTTGTTCTTCTGAAAAAGTCTTGGACAAGGGGCCAAAAGAGCGTCAGGATTTGCTCTTAAGGGTCAAAAGAACGTCAGGATTCGTTCTCCTGAAAAAGTATCTTGAACAAGTAGCCAAAAGAGCGTCAGGATTTGCTCTTAAGGGTCAAAAGAACGTCAGGATTTGTTCTTCTGAAAAAGTCTTGGACAAGGGGCCAAAAGAGCGTCAGGATTTGCTCTTAAGGGTCAAAAGAACGTCAGGATTCGTTCTCCTGAAAAAGTATCTTGAACAAGTAGCCAAAAGAGCGTCAGGATTTGCTCTTAAGGATCAAAAGAACGTCAGGATTTGTTCTTCTGAAAAAGTATCTTGAACAAGAGGCCAAAAGAGCGTCGGGATTTGCTCTTAAGGGTCAAAAGAACGTCAGGATTTGTTCTTCTGAAAAAGTATCTTGAACAAGAGGCCAAAAGAGCGTCAGGATTTGCTCTTAAGGATCAAAAGAACGTCAGGATTTGTTCTTTTGAAAGATGTCTTGAACCAGGGAATGGATCTTTTTTACAGACCGTTTGCCTGCTATTCGAGGACATCTTGAGTAGTGTATGGATCATTTCTGACCTGTTGTAAATTGTTGATGCTGTTTTATCTGCAGGTAAATATCCTGCGAGGAGAGTGTTAGTTTATGCGATATGTATGCATGCATAGTATGATGCACCTAAGTAAATTTATTATGTATTTATGGATTTGTATGTTATGGTATGATGTAAATGATGTATGTATGATATGATGCTGCCTGAAGCGTCTGGATATCTTCATATAACAACTGCTGGCCAGGGAAAATAAATCCCGATTCGTTGTTGCTTGATAATATATTATACACAATCTTCCATATGTTGGGGATAACAAGGTATAGATAACCTCCCGTATGCTGGGGATAGTAAGGTATACATAACCTTTGTCTTCGTTTGATGGTAGGGCAGATATAACCTCCCGTCTTCGTTCGTCGTACCCTTATTGGAAAGTAAATTCCCGAATATCCGTATGAGGATAAAAGAGATGGATATAAATTCCAGAGGAGATGAGACTTTATGAAGATGGATTCGTCCTACTGAGGGTTTGTAGCTGTTTTGTAAAGATGAACCGGCGAAGCTTCGTTGAAATCCTTCCCTCGTTCGTCCTTAATAAATACTATTACTGTATTTTCATGCATTTCTGGTAAACATCAATCATATTAAGCATACATGCATTTCTTGTAAACATCAATCATATTGAGCATTCATGCATTTCTTGTAAACATCAATCATATTCAAAAGCATACATTCATTCAAACACAACCAATGGACATTTTGCTTATGGTAGAAGTAAATCTGGATTCAGAGGGAAAAGTAAAGCTGAACTTGAAAACAGAATCGTTTCAACTTCGAGAGTGTATAACCAATTGGATTTGGAGCTCATGAAATTTTTAACTTTCCTGAATACCTTCCCAGAAATCCTCATAGTTGGATCTGAAGACATGATACTGACACCATCTGATACTACTGGCATAGACAATTAATTCCCACAATGACTTTTGCTGAGAATTCCAAATCAAGGTAGAGGGATGTGTCTTCAAGTGGTAATGGACCATGTACTCTCCGGATACTAGATTTGAAAAGAAAGCATTTCCCCTTGGTTGGGGATGAATTATCCCATAATGGAAGTATCTGAATGTAGTTACCTCAAGAAAAATAAGCAGAGTGTTTCACAACAATATGCCCCTGACATCATGAAATTCACATATATGAGGAGAGCTGCTTCTGGCTATTAAGCATTGTTGAATCTGGACCTGATTGCCCCAAATGAATTGAACAGTAAGTTGGTATGCCCCTTGACTGGGAAACAGTGACTATGCCCCTGGCATTATGAACTTTGTAATGTTATCCTCAGTAATTTAGACAGATGTGGAGATCTGCCTCTGGTTGCTTAAACATAGTTGAATCTTGTCCTGATTACCCCAAATGAGTTAGGCAGTATCATGGCCTGCCCCCCTGGATTGGGAGATAATGATCATGCACCTTTGTATACATGGACTTTGATCCAGGAAGCAACTTTGTTTATCGAAAGGACTTTGGTTCATTGAACATTCATCCTGTAAGTTTCTCCATTTGTCAAACACTCAGGTATATGCAAGCAAATGTATTCAAAAATGCAATGCTTATGTCTGTCTTGAAGTTTTTTGAAAAAAGAATTAAAGTTTTTTTTTTATTTTTTTTAGAAAACTGTGATATTAACTCAAGTTTTATAATAAGCCCTAAAGGAGTCAGGATACCTTTTTGTAGCAGTACGCTTTCGAACTAACCATGCTTCAGTTAGGACTTTTAAAGGGTTATAACGTGGCCTGGTTCATGGTTTAAGAAACAAAGGATAAAGGCTCAAATTTTATTTGTACCCAACCCAATCTCCATGATGTTCTTCAGTCCTATACTCAGTTAACTTATGCATTGAGGCTCAAATGAGTTTGGAATTGTAGTAATGATATTTGTGATGGCTCAGAAACCCAAAATTTATTTGAACATTCAGTCATTTTTCTTTGTTGAGGATTCGTAGTGACCCTTTTTTTTTTTTTTTGAATTTATTATCCCTTCTTTTTGCCTGAATTGTTTATTTCAAGGTTACAGTCAGAGGGATGTCTTAATGTTTTACTAAGTCTCCTTCATAGGTTTTGACTTAGTGAGCTTTTTCTTTTGCTGGATATTGACTGTCAGGTTTAATGATTACCGAGAACCATCATTAGTTGTGTACAACACAGATAATTGGCATATTTGAGTTAACTGAGTAACTACCCTGCCCCGGGTTATGAATAAGGGTTTTAATTTGTGAGAATAAAAAAAACTCCTACTTCATAGGCTCAAAAGGGTTGACTAGGGATTAACTTCCTTATATCTCCACTGTTTAGGAAATGAAACAATGCCTGTACATCGTCAGCATAGTCTGTTCAAAAGCATACTGCCTAATATTATGGTATTGTTTTCGTCATCCTCCCTCTACAGGCTTATAGCTTTATCATGAGTTAAATATCACAAGATAGAAATAAGAAGCATAATTCAAAATATAGTGGAACGAATGGATTAATTCAAGACAAACATATGCAATGCATTAATGAAAACAAAAGTTTAACATAATAGTAAGTGTTCAAACAAATAAAAGAAATTACAAATGAAAATTCAAATGTTCTCAAAGTCTCTTCCTCTAAACTTGTCACTCCAGTTATCTGGAAACTTTGATGCTTGATGGAAGATAGAAGAACTCAACCTGACCTTCTGGCGTAACCTCGAGTATTCCTTCGTCAATTAGGTCTTGAATCTTATTCTTCAATGCCCAACAGTTACTAGTGTCATGTCCAGGACAGTTGGAGTGATACATACACCTTGCCTTGGGATTATAGCGAGGAGAAGAGGTATTAGGATTTTTAGGAGAATTTTCCAAGGAAATCATCTTCATCTCCAACAGGCATTGCAAAACTTGTGACATTGGAGTGCTGAACTTGATAAACTGCCTTCTACATTTCTGGCGTTGAGGTGGATTAACCTTATCAGGTCTTTCTTCTTCAATTGAAGAATAATCAATGGCAACCTGTCTCTTACCCTCTTTTATCCTCATCCTCCTTTCAACCAAATCAGCTTGTTTTAATGGAGGTTCACTGACAATTAGATCCCTGACTCTATTACTTTGAAGTTTGTGGACAAAGGTTCTTAGCTCTTCTTGCCCCTGAGCTAATCTTTGAATAAGAGCCACCTGGCCATTCATCTGGATCCTCATTCCTGTCATCTCAGCTTGTAGTTGTTTCAGCTGATCATCCTTGTTGTCCTCAGGATTCTTCTTCTTAGCCAGCAGTGTCTTCAATTCATCCTGCCCCTTGGTCAGGTTCAGGATCAGCTCTTGGAACTGTGCATTTTGTGCCTGGAGATCCTTAACTGTTTGTTCAAGAGCCATTGCTGAAATAAACAGCGAGAAGATGAGAAACCTGTGCACAATTATAAACCTGTGATGCAATGATATGGAATGTAAATGCGTATGCAATGTTTTCAAGGACCGCATGATTTAAATTTGCTTAAACAAACAAAAAGGTAAACTTTTATTAGTAATAAATTTGTTTTGCCTCTTGAGCTTACAGAAAATGAAATGAAATAAATACAAGAGATGGGGGTTTTAAGTCTCCCATGGACGTTTCCTCTTTGTGTTGAGGTATGAGTTGAGATTCCGTTCCTCATGAAGTTGCTTTGTTAGTTCCAGGATTCTTTCTTGGCTTGCTTTGTAATGAGCCTCGAAAGTATCCCTTTGCTCCTTCAACTGGATCCAAGATCTCTGCAAGTCTTCCGTGTCAGTAGGCATGTCTGGGTGAAGGATGGTGTAAGCAGTATCTCCTTCAGCAACAGGTTCCATGGTAACTGGCAGGATAGCAGGATATGGCATCATGAGAGTCTGAGCACGAGATCGCACCCATCTGAGATAAGCCTCCATAGGAATAGTGTACTTAGGCTCCAGAGTCTTGCTGTCAACCTTGTTTACTTTTCCCCATGCTCTTATGAATCTCTGACGGTAACCTTGAAGATCGTTGTCGTAATCAAACACAATGCCCTGAATCAACATGTCATGTGGACCATCACTCTGTGCGTAACCAAACTGTCGTAAAGCTAGAGAGGGGTTGTAAGTGATGCCTCCTCTTATGCCTAGAAGTGGCACATTAGGAAACTCCCCACAACGGTCAATGATAGTGACATTCTCCATAGATCTGGAGCACCAATGAATATCTGAATGCGAGAGTGACATGATCCTCTTGGACCATCTGAACCCTTGCTCATTCTTCATTACTGAGTGAGGAAGGTGAGAAATAAACCACCTAGATAGCAAAGGTATGCAGCACATCAACGTTCCTCTTGCCCTTGTAGTACGAGTGTGAAGAGAATGCAGGATATCCCCAAGCAATGTAGGCACTGGATTGTGACTCAGGAATATGTTGATGGCATGAACGTCTATAAACTGATCTGGATTGGGGGAACAACACTAAGCCATAAATCAACAAGGCTAAGATCTCCTCAAAAGCATCATAGCTCATAGCCTTCAAGAACACTTGAGCCTTCTCTATCAACACCTTAGCAAGAATACCCTTAACTCCGCTTCTCGTTTCTAGAACAATGTCTGACTTCTTCAGATGTAGAGCTGCAGCAATGACTTCAGGTTTAGGCTCTTTTTCCAAGCCTGTGAAGGGTCTTTGATCAAGAACAGGTATACCCAGAAGTTTAGAGAACTCCTCCATTGTAGGAACCAGCTGATAGTCGGGGAATGTGAAACAGTGATGTTTAAGGTCAAAGAACTAAAATAGGTCACTCATCATGTCTTCATTGAACCCTGAAGTGACTAGATCCAATAGGTAACCATGTCTCTTGATGAACTGAGAGTTTTCAGAAACTTGGGAAACCAATTCTTTAAGCTTGGGAGGTATTCCTACAAAGTTGATCCGGATGGTATTCCTACGAGCAGAAGCCATAACCTGCAACAAAGAACAAAGATAAATCCTTTGGTCCTTGAAATGGTTAGTGAAAATGCTATGCTTATGATGCATGATGATGCTATGATGTTATGATCAATCACAAACATGTGGCACCCACAAACAAGTCACACAATAGCCCTAGGTTTAAAGGCTTGCATGAGGTTCAAAGGTAAGTACCCTCCCCTGAAGTTAGATGGTTCATCCTGTCCTACAAAAGTAACCAGGTTCTAAGGGATCTCAATATCATTGATCCTTCACAAGGGTGGTTGTTCAGTAGGCAACTTGCTTTCCAACCAAAACCCTCCAAGTTTAGGATCTCAATGAGTGTAGTATCGAGTATCAACCAACTTCAGTCTGCACCAAAGCCGGTTATCTCACTACTTTTCTAAAGGCCAAGATGGGATAACTAGGGTTCTAAAAGTTAGTTAGTGCATTGACAACGTATGGTAGCCTCATATTATCCTCAACTTGACTTAAGGAACATAAGCACCAACCAAGAAGTCACACTAACTATGGCCACCAGATCAACCATATCGGTATACGCCGTACAGTTTCCTTGGTCTATTGCCATTTACCTAAGGTACACTAGATCCGGGTTAGGATCTTTCACACATAAGTGCCCAACAAGTAAGTATAAAGCAAACAAGGCAAACAATTTTAAAGTGATCTAATTCCTAAGGGTACCCCTCTTTAATATTAAATCCCCAGCAGAGTCGCCAGTTCTGTAACACGGTGGGAGAACTGACTTTAGTTATGTTGCGGATAGCAAGAGTCGCCACCGACTTTTATTTTATCCAAAAGAAAGGCATAAAAGAACAGGAAAGACCTTTTAAAAGATTTTTGGGTCCGGGGGGTAGGTTATGTAAAGGGAAGGTGTTAGCACCCTTTACATCCATGGTTATCCATGGGCTCTTAGTTACTTAGCTCACTTTAAAATGTTTTTGAAAGTGTGAAGTGTGTGAATAGAAATTTTCATAAGAGTTTGATAATGATCCATGTGCGGATGCGTAAAAAACTAGTGTTTGAAAATTTGTTTGAAATTGTGAAATGTTTGAAATTGTTTTGAAGTGTTTTTTAAAATGTGAGCAAGTAACTATGAGGAACCTACCCTAAAGTTTAAGTCTTTCTGTTCTTGAATCCTTTAAGTGGTAAGACTATCCCTATTATTAAGGAATAGGTAGTCATTACCTTGGATGTGTTAAGGGACAAACGTAGGGTCATCGTATGGTCAATGAAGGCAACTTAAGGGATGTCTTTAGCAATTCGTAGGGACTATCATCATTTATTCGAAGGGACAAGATCATTATTCCGTAGGCAACCTCGAAGGGACTTGATCTTTTAAATTTATAGGGACTTGATGATTTTATAAGTGAAGGGACTTTGCTTAAGACACCCCTATATTCGAGGGACTTGACCATTTTATTTTAAGGCAACCAAGAGGAATACCCTAGGAAGTGCAAGATGGCGATCAAAGATCGACTTACGTGTGTGAGTGTTTATTTTCAAATATTTATCTTTTAAAGTTAATTATCTAAATTAATTTTAATTACAAATAGTTTCCACACCCTATTTACTAACCACGCAGTTAATATGAAAAATAAATGGCAGAAATTAAAAGGCAGAAAATAAAATTCATACACTATTACATGGCTTAGGGGCAGTTACATAATAATAATAATAATGGCGGAAAATAATAAAAACCAATTATTACAAAGGCGAAGCAGTTACATAATCAGGAAAACAGTGAATGAATAACATAAAAATGAGTGAATAAATTAGAAGAAAAAAAGTTTGCAGACTAGGTTAAGAAAACAATTAGGGTTATGGTTTGAGAAAAAATTTAAGGTTTAGGAAAAAATTTTAGGGTAAAAATTATGGCGAAATTTGGGTTTTAAGATAAAGATTAGGGCTAAATTTTCAGGGTTTAAAGTTTATGAAAAAAATTAAGATTTAGGTTTAAAATTAAGGTTTAGGGAAAAAATTAAGGTTTATGAAAAAAATATAAGTTTTAAAAAAAAAGGATTTTATTTTATCTTTTAGAAATTAGTTTAATAATAATAATAAGGAAATTCAAAGAAAATACATAATTTGATGAAAAAGGGAAAAATAAAGTTAGAGATACCAAAAATATTGGGGGTTTGCCCTTTTTGCTTCATTGAGTTCTTTGCCACTGGGACACCCACGTTTCTTCATCAAAATGCTCCAAACCTCAGTTCCTTGCCACTAGGTTGTGGGCCTTAGGTCTTTGTCACTAGGGCAATCAGCGCATGCCACACACCATCTTTTTCCTCCCACCTGCCTATTTTTGGTATATACTGTTGGAAGAATAAAAAAAGAAATAAACAGGATCAAATAAAATTGCTGCAGATTTTAAAATAATGAAAAATAAGAAAAGCGATTAAAATAAAATCTAAAAAATATTAAAAAGATGCTAAAAATCTAATAAAATCAAATAAAGAACGCACAATTTTTTTAGATTTTTTTGAGAATATGAAAATAGAAAATAAATCAAATAAAATAGAAAAAAGAGGAATTTGCGATTTTGAGGGTCGAAATCTTTTAGAATTCTATTCTAAAAGAGTATTGTTTGTCAATTTTTTTCTGAATTTCTGGAAAAAATTCGGAGCAAATCGAAACAGTAGTACTTACCTGACTTACCTGTCAGCCTGTAATGTTTATCACTACTGCAGCCTTCGAAGTATCGACGAAAACAGATTACAGCAGATTAACCAATAGTTTAGTTCTCCATGGTGCCCTATGATTCCTGCATCGAAACTCAAATTCAACTATCCAAAAACCATCTACACAACCAAACAAACATATTATGTAATCAAAATCAATTAATCATACGTAAATCATTGAAATTGAAAAAAAATCAAAAGAAAGGCAAGAATATGAATTTGGTTTGTATGATTTGGCATGAATTTGATGATGAGGATGATTGGAATAGGTTCAGTGATGTCTCAATGTTGTTGTCTAGAAATCATCTCTATAGCACTCTAACTTAGAAACCGAAATCAAGTTTTTGTATGATTTTTTGAAGTTTTGAGACCAGGTGAGAGGCTGCCAAAATCCTCTCTTTGAAGCTGTTTCATGTTGTATATATAGGAGTGAATGAAATTAGGTTAAGAGCTTTCACAAACTTGTGGATATTTGGACCTTTTAAGATTGAAAAATATTTGGTTTTAAAACTTGAAATATCTTGATCTAGCCTTGCCATTTTGGGATGATTTTCATAACTCTTGTATCAATTAGATCAAAATATCATTTATGACATTCTAGAAGCAAAATAATTTTAAATCTTCACTATTTCATATTTTATTTGAATTTAAAATGATTTTTAATATAAAAAATCATAATAAATAAAAATAAAATAATGAAAATAATGAAAATATTAAGTTAATTTCGTGCATGATGTCTTGGTGTGGATTGGGTCATCATATGGCAAGCCCATTTAGAAGAAATTAGTTTTAGACCTCCATTTTCTTCATAAACCAACCAAACATTTCCCAACTTTGCAAGGGCACACATCCTTCAATTTTAATGCTATGAGGGTGTTCTTGGACATTTTGGAAAGCTTGAAGAGTCCTCTAACCAACCTCACTGGTTTCACGTCCATATCATTTACCAATCTCAAGTTATGCCCTTTTGAAGTTGTTGACTTTTTGTTGACTTTCAAAAGGACCTATAATGTCTTAGCTCATACCCTCCAAATGAAGCATTTTTGGGCTTGGCTTGTGAGACACAAAGTTGTAGAGAATTCAATTTCCTTCAAAATGAGCTTTGGATGGAGACTTGGTGATGAAGCATGTGAAAGTTATGGCTGGTCAAAGTTCAGTTGACTTTTACTGAGGAAACCCTAATTTAGAAACTCCTGATTATTGATGATCTGAAATATCCTTGATGAATCATGATCAACCCTTGATCAAATGATGAATTTTACTTCATATACTTGATGTTGGCAAAAAATCATGAAGTTTGACTTTGGTTTGACCACAGTTGACCTCAGTTTGACTTTTTAACTGCTTTGACTGATTTTGACTTATCTGATCATCTGACTGAGCAAACTTTTGAGAAAAGTCTTGAAACTTGTCATGGGGGTTCTTACACACATATAAGATGTTATGAAGCTCACTTGAAGTCTTGGAAGTCCATTTAGCCTGATTAAAGTCAAAACCCTAGTTTTGGATGCACTGCTTAGGAGGTGCATTGTCTGAGGGAATTGTCAACTCTTCTGACCAATTGTGAATTTTGTGAACCTTGTGAACCATCATAAAATGTCTTGTGAACCTCATGGGAGGTATTGTGAACCTTGTGAACCATCATAAAATGTCTTGTGAACCTCATGGGAGGTATTGTGAACCTTGTGAACCTTGTGAACCTCATAAAGTGACTTGTAGACTTCATGAACCTCATGAAAGGTTTTGTAAGCATTGTGAATCTTGTGAACCTTGTGAACCTTCATAAAGTAACTTGTAGACTTCATGAACCTCATGAAAGGTCTTGAAAGCATTGGGAAACTTGTGAACCTTGTGAACCTTCATAAAGTGACTTGTAGACTTCATGAACCTCATGAAAGGTCTTGTAAACATTGGGAAACTTGTGAACCTTGTGAACCTTCTTAGCACACAAAGTCTTGTATTGTGAGGGCAAATTTTGGGGTGCAACAGCTGCCCCTGTTCAATTTTCTGAAACCTGAGGGGTTAGATTGGTATATTTGCCAGTCGTGACCTGGAAGGTTGAAGGGGATTGAACACAAAAGCCCAAAAATTTGCACTCACCAGTGCGTAGAGTAATACAGATGGCTAGTTGAATATACTTGAGTGGGCTTAAAGATGCCACTTGGAAGAACTGGAGATGGGCTTAGAGATGCCATCTAAAGAACTGGATATGATGATAGCTTTGTGTTGATACTGGATCTCAGTACTAGGTCTTTGTATAGGCCGTCTCTGAATCATTTATGCAACATGATTTGAATTGTTGAATGGACCAGTAGAAATAAATCTTCGTGGCGATTATCTCTTCTGGAAATATCTTGGACTAGGGAGCGGACCTTTGTACAGACCGTTTGCCTACTCTCCAAGGTCAAAAGAACGTCAGGATTTGTTCTTAAGAGTCAAAAGAACGTCAGGATTTGTTCTTCTGAAAAAGTCTTGAACAAGGGGTCAAAAGAGCGTCAGGGTTTGCTCTTAAGGGTCAAAAGAATGTCAGGATTTGTTCTTAAGGGTCAAAAGAACGTCAGGATTTGTTCTTCTGAAAAAGTCTTGAACAAGGGGCCAAAAGAGCGTCAGGATTTGCTCTTTAAGGGTCAAAAGAACGTCAGGATTTGTTCTTCTGAAAGAGTCTTGAACAAGGGGCCAAAAGAGCGTCAGGATTTGCTCTTTAAGGGTCAAAAGAACGTCAGGATTTGTTCTTCTGAAAGAGTCTTGAACAAGGGGCCAAAAGAGCGTCAGGATTTGCTCTTTAAGGGTCAAAAGAACGTCAGGATTTGTTCTTCTGAAAGAGTCTTGAACAAGGGGCCAAAAGAGCGTCAGGATTTGCTCTTAAGGGTCAAAAGAACGTCAGGATTTGTTCTTCTGAAAAAGTCTTGGACAAGGGGCCAAAAGAGCGTCAGGATTTGCTCTTAAGGGTCAAAAGAACGTCAGGATTCGTTCTCCTGAAAAAGTATCTTGAACAAGTAGCCAAAAGAGCGTCAGGATTTGCTCTTAAGGGTCAAAAGAACGTCAGGATTTGTTCTTCTGAAAAAGTCTTGGACAAGGGGCCAAAAGAGCGTCAGGATTTGCTCTTAAGGGTCAAAAGAACGTCAGGATTCGTTCTCCTGAAAAAGTATCTTGAACAAGTAGCCAAAAGAGCGTCAGGATTTGCTCTTAAGGATCAAAAGAACGTCAGGATTTGTTCTTCTGAAAAAGTATCTTGAACAAGAGGCCAAAAGAGCGTCGGGATTTGCTCTTAAGGGTCAAAAGAACGTCAGGATTTGTTCTTCTGAAAAAGTATCTTGAACAAGAGGCCAAAAGAGCGTCAGGATTTGCTCTTAAGGATCAAAAGAACGTCAGGATTTGTTCTTTTGAAAGATGTCTTGAACCAGGGAATGGATCTTTTTTACAGACCGTTTGCCTGCTATTCGAGGACATCTTGAGTAGTGTATGGATCATTTCTGACCTGTTGTAAATTGTTGATGTTGTTTTATCTGCAGGTAAATATCCTGCGAGGAGAGTGTTAGTTTATGCGATATGTATGCATGCATAGTATGATGCACCTAAGTAAATGTATTATGTATTTATGGATTTGTATGTTATGGTATGATGTAAATGATGTATGTATGATATGATGCTGCCTGAAGCGTCTGGATATCTTCATATAACAACTGCTGGCTAGGGAAAATAAATCCCGATTCGTTGTTGCTTGATAATATATTATACACAATCTTCCATATGCTGGGGATAACAAGGTATAGATAACCTCCCGTATGCTGGGGATAGTAAGGTATACATAACCTTTGTCTTCATTTGATGGTAGGGCAGATATAACCTCCCGTCTTCGTTCGTCGTACCCTTATTGGAAAGTAAATTCCCGAATATCCGTATGAGGATAAAAGAGATGGATATAAATTCCAGAGGAGATGAGACTTTATGAAGATGGATTCGTCCTACTGAGGGTTTGTAGTTGTTTTGTAAAGATGAACCGGCGAAGCTTCGTTGAAATCCTTCCCTCGTTCGTCCTTAATAAATACTATTACTGTATTTTCATGCATTTCTGGTAAACATCAATCATATTAAGCATACATGCATTTCTTGTAAACATCAATCATATTGAGCATTCATGCATTTCTTGTAAACATCAATCATATTCAAAAGCATACATTCATTCAAACACAACCAATGGACATTTTGCTTATGGTAGAAGTAAATCTGGATTCAGAGGGAAAAGTAAAGCTGAACTTGAAAACAGAATCGTTTCAACTTCGAGAGTGTATAACCAATTGGATTTGGAGCTCATGAAATTTTTAACTTTCCTGAATACCTTCCCAGAAATCCTCATAGTTGGATCTGAAGACATGATACTGACACCATCTGATACTACTGGCATAGACAATTAATTCCCACAATGACTTTTGCTGAGAATTCCAAATCAAGGTAGAGGGATGTGTCTTCAAGTGGTAATGGACCATGTACTCTCCGGATACTAGATTTGAAAAGAAAGCATTGCCCCTTGGTTGGGGATGAATTATCCCATAATGGAAGTATCTGAATGTAGTTACCTCAAGAAAAATAAGCAGAGTGTTTCACAACAATATGCCCCTGACATCATGAAATTCACATATATGAGGAGAGCTGCTTCTGGCTATTAAGCATTGTTGAATCTGGACCTGATTGCCCCAAATGAATTGAACAGTAAGTTGGTATGCCCCTTGACTGGGAAACAGTGACTATGCCCCTGGCATTATGAACTTTGTAATGTTATCCTCAGTAATTTAGACAGATGTGGAGATCTGCCTCTGGTTGCTTAAACATAGTTGAATCTTGTCCTGATTACCCCAAATGAGTTAGGCAGTATCATGGCCTGCCCCCCTGGATTGGGAGATAATGATCATGCACCTTTGTATACATGGACTTTGATCCAGGAAGCAACTTTGTTTATCGAAAGGACTTTGGTTCATTGAACATTCATCCTGTAAGTTTCTCCATTTGTCAAACACTCAGGTATATGCAAGCAAATGTATTCAAAAATGCAATGCTTATGTCTGTCTTGAAGTTTTTTGAAAAAAGAATTAAAGTTTTTTTTTTTTTTTTTTTTTAGAAAACTGTGATATTAACTCAAGTTTTATAATAAGCCCTAAAGGAGTCAGGATACCTTTTTGTAGCAGTACGCTTTCGAACTAACCATGCTTCAGTTAGGACTTTTAAAGGGTTATAACGTGGCCTGGTTCATGGTTTAAGAAACAAAGGATAAAGGCTCAAATTTTATTTGTACCCAACCCAATCTCCATGATGTTCTTCAGTCCTATACTCAGTTAACTTATGCATTGAGGCTCAAATGAGTTTGGAATTGTAGTAATGATATTTGTGATGGCTCAGAAACCCAAAATTTATTTGAACATTCAGTCATTTTTCTTTGTTGAGGATTCGTAGTGACCCTTTTTTTTTTTTTTTGAATTTATTATCCCTTCTTTTTGCCTGAATTGTTTATTTCAAGGTTACAGTCAGAGGGATGTCTTAATGTTTTACTAAGTCTCCTTCATAGGTTTTGACTTAGTGAGCTTTTTCTTTTGCTGGATATTGACTGTCAGGTTTAATGATTACCGAGAACCATCATTAGTTGTGTACAACACAGATAATTGGCATATTTGAGTTAACTGAGTAACTACCCTGCCCCGGGTTATGAATAAGGGTTTTAATTTGTGAGAATAAAAAAAACTCCTACTTCATAGGCTCAAAAGGGTTGACTAGGGATTAACTTCCTTATATCTCCACTGTTTAGGAAATGAAACAATGCCTGTACATCGTCAGCATAGTCTGTTCAAAAGCATACTGCCTAATATTATGGTATTGTTTTCGTCATCCTCCCTCTACAGGCTTATAGCTTTATCATGAGTTAAATATCACAAGATAGAAATAAGAAGCATAATTCAAAATATAGTGGAACGAATGGATTAATTCAAGACAAACATATGCAATGCATTAATGAAAACAAAAGTTTAACATAATAGTAAGTGTTCAAACAAATAAAAGAAATTACAAATGAAAATTCAAATGTTCTCAAAGTCTCTTCCTCTAAACTTGTCACTCCAGTTATCTGGAAACTTTGATGCTTGATGGAAGATAGAAGAACTCAACCTGACCTTCTGGCGTAACCTCGAGTATTCCTTCGTCAATTAGGTCTTGAATCTTATTCTTCAATGCCCAACAGTTACTAGTGTCATGTCCAGGACAGTTGGAGTGATACATACACCTTGCCTTGGGATTATAGCGAGGAGAAGAGGTATTAGGATTTTTAGGAGAATTTTCCAAGGAAATCATCTTCATCTCCAACAGGCATTGCAAAACTTGTGACATTGGAGTGCTGAACTTGATAAACTGCCTTCTACATTTCTGGCGTTGAGGTGGATTAACCTTATCAGGTCTTTCTTCTTCAATTGAAGAATAATCAATGGCAACCTGTCTCTTACCCTCTTTTATCCTCATCCTCCTTTCAACCAAATCAGCTTGTTTTAATGGAGGTTCACTGACAATTAGATCCCTGACTCTATTACTTTGAAGTTTGTGGACAAAGGTTCTTAGCTCTTCTTGCCCCTGAGCTAATCTTTGAATAAGAGCCACCTGGCCATTCATCTGGATCCTCATTCCTGTCATCTCAGCTTGTAGTTGTTTCAGCTGATCATCCTTGTTGTCCTCAGGATTCTTCTTCTTAGCCAGCAGTGTCTTCAATTCATCCTGCCCCTTGGTCAGGTTCAGGATCAGCTCTTGGAACTGTGCATTTTGTGCCTGGAGATCCTTAACTGTTTGTTCAAGAGCCATTGCTGAAATAAACAGCGAGAAGATGAGAAACCTGTGCACAATTATAAACCTGTGATGCAATGATATGGAATGTAAATGCGTATGCAATGTTTTCAAGGACCGCATGATTTAAATTTGCTTAAACAAACAAAAAGGTAAACTTTTATTAGTAATAAATTTGTTTTGCCTCTTGAGCTTACAGAAAATGAAATGAAATAAATACAAGAGATGGGGGTTTTAAGTCTCCCATGGACGTTTCCTCTTTGTGTTGAGGTATGAGTTGAGATTCCGTTCCTCATGAAGTTGCTTTGTTAGTTCCAGGATTCTTTCTTGGCTTGCTTTGTAATGAGCCTCGAAAGTATCCCTTTGCTCCTTCAACTGGATCCAAGATCTCTGCAAGTCTTCCGTGTCAGTAGGCATGTCTGGGTGAAGGATGGTGTAAGCAGTATCTCCTTCAGCAACAGGTTCCATGGTAACTGGCAGGATAGCAGGATATGGCATCATGAGAGTCTGAGCACGAGATCGCACCCATCTGAGATAAGCCTCCATAGGAATAGTGTACTTAGGCTCCAGAGTCTTGCTGTCAACCTTGTTTACTTTTCCCCATGCTCTTATGAATCTCTGACGGTAACCTTGAAGATCGTTGTCGTAATCAAACACAATGCCCTGAATCAACATGTCATGTGGACCATCACTCTGTGCGTAACCAAACTGTCGTAAAGCTAGAGAGGGGTTGTAAGTGATGCCTCCTCTTATGCCTAGAAGTGGCACATTAGGAAACTCCCCACAACGGTCAATGATAGTGACATTCTCCATAGATCTGGAGCACCAATGAATATCTGAATGCGAGAGTGACATGATCCTCTTGGACCATCTGAACCCTTGCTCATTCTTCATTACTGAGTGAGGAAGGTGAGAAATAAACCACCTAGATAGCAAAGGTATGCAGCACATCAACGTTCCTCTTGCCCTTGTAGTACGAGTGTGAAGAGAATGCAGGATATCCCCAAGCAATGTAGGCACTGGATTGTGACTCAGGAATATGTTGATGGCATGAACGTCTATAAACTGATCTGGATTGGGGGAACAACACTAAGCCATAAATCAACAAGGCTAAGATCTCCTCAAAAGCATCATAGCTCATAGCCTTCAAGAACACTTGAGCCTTCTCTATCAACACCTTAGCAAGAATACCCTTAACTCCGCTTCTCGTTTCTAGAACAATGTCTGACTTCTTCAGATGTAGAGCTGCAGCAATGACTTCAGGTTTAGGCTCTTTTTCCAAGCCTGTGAAGGGTCTTTGATCAAGAACAGGTATACCCAGAAGTTTAGAGAACTCCTCCATTGTAGGAACCAGCTGATAGTCGGGGAATGTGAAACAGTGATGTTTAAGGTCAAAGAACTAAAATAGGTCACTCATCATGTCTTCATTGAACCCTGAAGTGACTAGATCCAATAGGTAACCATGTCTCTTGATGAACTGAGAGTTTTCAGAAACTTGGGAAACCAATTCTTTAAGCTTGGGAGGTATTCCTACAAAGTTGATCCGGATGGTATTCCTACGAGCAGAAGCCATAACCTGCAACAAAGAACAAAGATAAATCCTTTGGTCCTTGAAATGGTTAGTGAAAATGCTATGCTTATGATGCATGATGATGCTATGATGTTATGATCAATCACAAACATGTGGCACCCACAAACAAGTCACACAATAGCCCTAGGTTTAAAGGCTTGCATGAGGTTCAAAGGTAAGTACCCTCCCCTGAAGTTAGATGGTTCATCCTGTCCTACAAAAGTAACCAGGTTCTAAGGGATCTCAATATCATTGATCCTTCACAAGGGTGGTTGTTCAGTAGGCAACTTGCTTTCCAACCAAAACCCTCCAAGTTTAGGATCTCAATGAGTGTAGTATCGAGTATCAACCAACTTCAGTCTGCACCAAAGCCGGTTATCTCACTACTTTTCTAAAGGCCAAGATGGGATAACTAGGGTTCTAAAAGTTAGTTAGTGCATTGACAACGTATGGTAGCCTCATATTATCCTCAACTTGACTTAAGGAACATAAGCACCAACCAAGAAGTCACACTAACTATGGCCACCAGATCAACCATATCGGTATACGCCGTACAGTTTCCTTGGTCTATTGCCATTTACCTAAGGTACACTAGATCCGGGTTAGGATCTTTCACACATAAGTGCCCAACAAGTAAG
This sequence comes from Lathyrus aphaca, assembly GCA_963966055.1. NCBI lineage: Eukaryota > Viridiplantae > Streptophyta > Magnoliopsida > Fabales > Fabaceae > Lathyrus > Lathyrus aphaca. Next base: position 504,729,163 of record OZ014523.1, read on the forward strand.
TATAAAGCAAACAAGGCAAACAATTTTAAAGTGATCTAATTCCTAAGGGTACCCCTCTTTAATATTAAATCCCCAGCAGAGTCGCCAGTTCTGTAACACGGTGGGAGAACTGACTTTAGTTATGTTGCGGATAGCAAGAGTCGCCACCGACTTTTATTTTATCCAAAAGAAAGGCATAAAAGAACAGGAAAGACCTTTTAAAAGATTTTTGGGTCCGGGGGGTAGGTTATGTAAAGGGAAGGTGTTAGCACCCTTTACATCCATGGTTATCCATGGGCTCTTAGTTACTTAGCTCACTTTAAAATGTTTTTGAAAGTGTGAAGTGTGTGAATAGAAATTTTCATAAGAGTTTGATAATGATCCATGTGCGGATGCGTAAAAAACTAGTGTTTGAAAATTTGTTTGAAATTGTGAAATGTTTGAAATTGTTTTGAAGTGTTTTTTAAAATGTGAGCAAGTAACTATGAGGAACCTACCCTAAAGTTTAAGTCTTTCTGTTCTTGAATCCTTTAAGTGGTAAGACTGTCCCTATTATTAAGGAATAGGTAGTCATTACCTTGGATGTGTTAAGGGACAAACGTAGGGTCATCGTATGGTCAATGAAGGCAACTTAAGGGATGTCTTTAGCAATTCGTAGGGACTATCATCATTTATTCGAAGGGACAAGATCATTATTCCGTAGGCAACCTCGAAGGGACTTGATCTTTTAAATTTATAGGGACTTGATGATTTTATAAGTGAAGGGACTTTGCTTAAGACACCCCTATATTCGAGGGACTTGACCATTTTATTTTAAGGCAACCAAGAGGAATACCCTAGGAAGTGCAAGATGGCGATCAAAGATCGACTTACGTGTGTGAGTGTTTATTTTCAAATATTTATCTTTTAAAGTTAATTATCTAAATTAATTTTAATTACAAATAGTTTCCACACCCTATTTACTAACCACGCAGTTAATATGAAAAATAAATGGCAGAAATTAAAAGGCAGAAAATAAAATTCATACACTATTACATGGCTTAGGGGCAGTTACATAATAATAATAATAATGGCGGAAAATAATAAAAACCAATTATTACAAAGGCGAAGCAGTTACATAATCAGGAAAACAGTGAATGAATAACATAAAAATGAGTGAATAAATTAGAAGAAAAAAAGTTTGCAGACTAGGTTAAGAAAACAATTAGGGTTATGGTTTGAGAAAAAATTTAAGGTTTAAAAAAACAATTTAAGGTTTAGGAAAAAATTTTAGGGTAAAAATTATGGCGAAATTTGGGTTTTAAGATAAAGATTAGGGCTAAATTTTCAGGGTTTAAAGTTTATGAAAAAAATTAAGATTTAGGTTTAAAATTAAGGTTTAGGGAAAAAATTAAGGTTTATGAAAAAAATATAAGTTTTAAAAAAAAAGGATTTTATTTTATCTTTTAGAAATTAGTTTAATAATAATAATAAGGAAATTCAAAGAAAATACATAATTTGATGAAAAAGGGAAAAATAAAGTTAGAGATACCAAAAATATTGGGGGTTTGCCCTTTTTGCTTCATTGAGTTCTTTGCCACTGGGACACCCACGTTTCTTCATCAAAATGCTCCAAACCTCAGTTCCTTGCCACTAGGTTGTGGGCCTTAGGTCTTTGTCACTAGGGCAATCAGCGCATGCCACACACCATCTTTTTCCTCCCACCTGCCTATTTTTGGTATATACTGTTGGAAGAATAAAAAAAGAAATAAACAGGATCAAATAAAATTGCTGCAGATTTTAAAATAATGAAAAATAAGAAAAGCGATTAAAATAAAATCTAAAAAATATTAAAAAGATGCTAAAAATCTAATAAAATCAAATAAAGAACGCACAATTTTTTTAGATTTTTTTGAGAATATGAAAATAGAAAATAAATCAAATAAAATAGAAAAAAGAGGAATTTGCGATTTTGAGGGTCGAAATCTTTTAGAATTCTATTCTAAAAGAGTATTGTTTGTCAATTTTTTTCTGAATTTCTGGAAAAAATTCGGAGCAAATCGAAACAGTAGTACTTACCTGACTTACCTGTCAGCCTGTAATGTTTATCACTACTGCAGCCTTCGAAGTATCGACGAAAACAGATTACAGCAGATTAACCAATAGTTTAGTTCTCCATGGTGCCCTATGATTCCTGCATCGAAACTCAAATTCAACTATCCAAAAACCATCTACACAACCAAACAAACATATTATGTAATCAAAATCAATTAATCATACGTAAATCATTGAAATTGAAAAAAAATCAAAAGAAAGGCAAGAATATGAATTTGGTTTGTATGATTTGGCATGAATTTGATGATGAGGATGATTGGAATAGGTTCAGTGATGTCTCAATGTTGTTGTCTAGAAATCATCTCTATAGCACTCTAACTTAGAAACCGAAATCAAGTTTTTGTATGATTTTTTGAAGTTTTGAGACCAGGTGAGAGGCTGCCAAAATCCTCTCTTTGAAGCTGTTTCATGTTGTATATATAGGAGTGAATGAAATTAGGTTAAGAGCTTTCACAAACTTGTGGATATTTGGACCTTTTAAGATTGAAAAATATTTGGTTTTAAAACTTGAAATATCTTGATCTAGCCTTGCCATTTTGGGATGATTTTCATAACTCTTGTATCAATTAGATCAAAATATCATTTATGACATTCTAGAAGCAAAATAATTTTAAATCTTCACTATTTCATATTTTATTTGAATTTAAAATGATTTTTAATATAAAAAATCATAATAAATAAAAATAAAATAATGAAAATAATGAAAATATTAAGTTAATTTCGTGCATGATGTCTTGGTGTGGATTGGGTCATCATATGGCAAGCCCATTTAGAAGAAATTAGTTTTAGACCTCCATTTTCTTCATAAACCAACCAAACATTTCCCAACTTTGCAAGGGCACACATCCTTCAATTTTAATGCTATGAGGGTGTTCTTGGACATTTTGGAAAGCTTGAAGAGTCCTCTAACCAACCTCACTGGTTTCACGTCCATATCATTTACCAATCTCAAGTTATGCCCTTTTGAAGTTGTTGACTTTTTGTTGACTTTCAAAAGGACCTATAATGTCTTAGCTCATACCCTCCAAATGAAGCATTTTTGGGCTTGGCTTGTGAGACACAAAGTTGTAGAGAATTCAATTTCCTTCAAAATGAGCTTTGGATGGAGACTTGGTGATGAAGCATGTGAAAGTTATGGCTGGTCAAAGTTCAGTTGACTTTTACTGAGGAAACCCTAATTTAGAAACTCCTGATTATTGATGATCTGAAATATCCTTGATGAATCATGATCAACCCTTGATCAAATGATGAATTTTACTTCATATACTTGATGTTGGCAAAAAATCATGAAGTTTGACTTTGGTTTGACCACAGTTGACCTCAGTTTGACTTTTTAACTGCTTTGACTGATTTTGACTTATCTGATCATCTGACTGAGCAAACTTTTGAGAAAAGTCTTGAAACTTGTCATGGGGGTTCTTACACACATATAAGATGTTATGAAGCTCACTTGAAGTCTTGGAAGTCCATTTAGCCTGATTAAAGTCAAAACCCTAGTTTTGGATGCACTGCTTAGGAGGTGCATTGTCTGAGGGAATTGTCAACTCTTCTGACCAATTGTGAATTTTGTGAACCTTGTGAACCATCATAAAATGTCTTGTGAACCTCATGGGAGGTATTGTGAACCTTGTGAACCATCATAAAATGTCTTGTGAACCTCATGGGAGGTATTGTGAACCTTGTGAACCTTGTGAACCTCATAAAGTGACTTGTAGACTTCATGAACCTCATGAAAGGTTTTGTAAGCATTGTGAATCTTGTGAACCTTGTGAACCTTCATAAAGTAACTTGTAGACTTCATGAACCTCATGAAAGGTCTTGAAAGCATTGGGAAACTTGTGAACCTTGTGAACCTTCATAAAGTGACTTGTAGACTTCATGAACCTCATGAAAGGTCTTGTAAACATTGGGAAACTTGTGAACCTTGTGAACCTTCTTAGCACACAAAGTCTTGTATTGTGAGGGCAAATTTTGGGGTGCAACAGATATGCATGATTATATGATGATTAATTATGTATTTTTTAAGTGATGATAAATAGTTCAGAAGGGGAACTATTTGTATGATGGCATGCACTATTGTTATGATTGTTGAATAGTAGTTCAGAAGGGGGAATTACTATTGTGTGTCAATGCATGTTGGTTATGGTGAGTTGGGGACCATAAGTATTGTTATTGTTGTTGCATTGATTTGTATTGATATACATCATTATGATGTGTCATTGAAAGAGGTGTGTATGCTAGTTCATATGTGGGTACTATAGTGGCTTGTCCCAAGATCAAAAGGGGGAGCTTGGAGCTCAAAAGGAGGGGTTTGGTTCTTGAAAGAACCAAATGTTGAATTGGTACCATATGCATAGTGTCACGTTGTGTCGTGAGTCTCATTACATATATGTATATATTATTGTGGAATGGGTATGAGATTATTGTGATGTTGGTTGTGTATTGAATGTATGATATGTTGTGTATTATCTACCCTTGCATTCTTTACACTATTTATATCAAAGTTTATTTCTCACCCCTTTTGCTTAATGTTGTCCCCCATGGATATCATGCAGATAATTAAGAGTAAAGTCATTGTTGTGTGAGGAAGGTGGCATGTTGGAGTTATTCTTCATTTACTTATTGTTTTATCATAATTTAGTGGTTTTAGTTTAATGCTTATTTGCTAATTTTAATGCTTAATTACATGGTTTAAAGTTTAATGCTTATTTTCTATTTTTAATTTAGAAGTGCTTATGATATGATTTTTCGCTGCTTGTTTTCAAATGTATTGATGAAATTTTGGATCATTGTCGTAGTGACACCTTGAATTTCTTATTCAATATTTTTATATAAGTTTCAGGGTTTAGGGTGTTATAATCACCACTGTGCAGAACACAGATTCTGCATTTTCCACTATTTGACCACTTCCAAAGCTCTGATTTCGATTCCATAAAACCCAAAATTTACAGCAAAAAATCACACATCATTCATACAACATTAAACACATCAATTTCATACTTATTAATCATTTAACATCAAATCATTCATACTTTTCATCAAAATAATCACATAAGCATATGAACATCAAAATCAAAATCTCACTTACAATTTCATCCAAAATTCAGTCATAAAAATAGCACAAATTTCGCAACATATCACTATAATCAATAGTTATTTTGTTGAAACCATCTCTAGATTCAACAATTTCATCAAAATGGGAAAATCACAAAGAAAAGAGAAAGATAATAAGGAATCATCTCTATCCTTATGTCTTAAACACAAATATCATGAACAATTTCCCATTACCTCAAATTTGCGGCAAATGTTGAAACTTTTGACAATGAAAGCTCTCTTCTCATAGCTCTTGCTCTATTATTGCTCTCTCTCTCTCTCTCTCTCTCTCTCTCTCTCTCTCTCTCTCTCTCTCTCTCTCTCTCTCTCTCTCTCTCTCTCTCTCTCTCTCGACAAGTATTTCTCACAACCACAATCCTAACTCTAATTCCCTTATATATTTAAATAAATCCTTACTAATTTAATTAAATCACTAACTCCCCTCAATTCTCATTAACTCCATCATTTTCCTTAATTTTTTAAATTAAAATTACAATTTCCTCCCCGAGGCTCAATTTCTCATATTTCTATTATTTAAATAATAAAAAATTAGTGATAATTCTAATAAAATTCTACCCAACCTCAATAATAACATTAAATCAAATATAACACTCAACTAAAATAATATATATAATTTTAAAGTAAATTAAAAAAAATAAACGAAATCGAGGTGTTGCATCAACTATTAGGGACTAACTGAGAAGGCGTAGTAGGAGTTTTAGGACCTCCATTTTGAAAGGAAAAAAGAAAACACATTTTCTTGATAAGGGGGAGGTAAAAGTAGAAATAAGGAGAGGGAGAGTCAAAAGGTACGACCACGATAACCCTCTCTAATGAAGAACAAGCCTCCAAAACAACCATCTCTTTGTGTTCTAAAGAAGAGTCGTCCATCTTCGCCTGAAATGACATGATTTTCTCCTTAGTGGTATAAGAGGACCCAATGTATTCAACCGATTTAGACACGAAAAAAAGGGAAACCATTATCTCTCTGTTCATGGGAAAATATAAGTACAAAAGAAGTCACTACCACTATCGTAATTGCTAGCAATACTGTTAAATCCCTCGATATCACACAAGCCTCACTACTATGGAAAACACCTATCCCAACAGTTGGTAATAGGACACCAACATGTTAGTCCAATCATTGTGAGGTAAGGTGTGATTGTATGTATGATGCTTTCCACCACGGACGTGCGACCATTATTGTATCTATGTAGCGCGATATCTACCACAACGGTTACTTTAAACAACCGTTGTGATATTCTTTAGTGAAAAATATTAAACAACATTTTTGCTAAACAACCGTTGTAATATATACACCTGAGTTTATTATAAATTATGTGAATGCTTATTTCTCCAATACTCACTAAACATATAACCTTTCTATTTGAACTAGAACATTATATTATGACAAATTAAGTTATATTAGAAGAACAAGTTCACGTTTAATGCTTGAAAAGAGTTCTTTAACTCCTTATCCACATTTTTCTCTTTAAAATTTAGAACTTTGTTTAATTATCCCATATCTTCAATCACCCATGCCTTCACCTTTAGTTCATTTTGCAAAATATTATTTACTCTACAAACAAAACTAGAGGTGGAGAGATGGGTGGTTGAAGAACTAAAACCACTAAAGAAAGTTCTAATAGTTAAAGAACAACATGCAGATAAAAAATTGAAGAATTCTAGTCAAGAATTGAATGTGTACTTATTTTCTAATATAAATTTATCTATCATATTATAATTTTCTAATGCAATCTGAAAAGTTATATATTCAGTAAGGGGTTGGAAAAACACCCAAACCACATAATATATAATAAACTCATCCTTTAAACATACATTAACAATGTCATTCATAAAAAAACATTCATTAACAACAAACCGTAAACAACAAACATGATAAAACAAACATATAAAGTCATATAATGCTTCAGAAACCTACCATACATGTCTCATAACGGCGTGTCCACAATTAAAGAAGGATGAAGCTAAAGTTAGAGCCGTAAACTTGTGTCCATTTTGAATGGGTGTCATTCTTGATCTTTGACAAAGGTTTGCAACACTAACTTTAGCTTCGTCCTCTTTATTGAAACAAACATCCCTCCTTACTAATCAAAACAAGAAGAAAGTTTAAACATTATGAAACAAGCTATTGAAACATAAATAATAATAGATAAACAAATTTTGAAACAAAACTATAGTGAAAATGAACTTGTAAATAGCCATTGGCTAAGATTTGATTTATGGTTTCATTTTCGGGTTTCCATATGAGAGAGACAAGTGATATCGATGTTATGGTTTCGTTCCAGGGTTTCCATATGAGAGAGACGAGTGACGGAGATGTTAGTGTTTCGTTTTAAGAGAGATGAGTGAGAGAGTTGTTAGAATTTTATTTTGAGAAAAATGATTGTTATGTACTAGAGTGAGAGATAATTTTGCTTATATATAAATAAGTAGCACATTTCACCATAGTTGACTACAAGAACCATGGTGAAATAATTGAAACTTACACCACGGTTGATTATAAAAATTGTGGTGATATACAAGGTCAATCATATAACTATCACGATAAATTGAAAATACAAAGCATCTTGAAATTGATTGTCATCTTGTGTGCGAAAAAGGTTAATTTACAGCTTCTTCCTTTTTCATCTCAAGACCAATTTGCAGAACTATGGATTTAAATTATTAAGGAATCTAAACAAGTTGGCTTATATTTCAACCATCTATATTCATGATAGTATAATTTTATGCTTACATCAATTCCTACATCAAAATATGGTGAACAACATTTTTAATATTTTTATAAATAGAAAAAAAAATATTTTTATTTTATTTTAAAATTTATTTTTAATTATAACAGAAATATAAAGTTTGTCGGTAACCAATTCTATTATAAGTTTAACCACATATTTTACTTATAATTCATTAATCAAGTTTACTACTTTATTAATCAATAAATTAATAACATTAACAAATTCTGATATTAAAATATGAAATATAATAATCAATCTTTACACTCTATTAATAAATCTTACTAACCAAATTCTAATATTAAAATATAAAATATAATAACATGTATTTACACTTTATTAATCAATTTTATCTGCTTAATTCATATATTTTATAATTTAATTTCAGAACTTGGTTAATAGAGTGTAAAGATCGATTATTATATTTCATATTTTAATGTCAGAGAATTTGATTAATGTTAAATATTTTATTGATTAATGAAATAGTAAATTTGGTTAACCAAATATAAGTAAAATATATAGTTAATAACCTATATTTTTATGATTAATTCAATAATAAAATTAATTAATCAAAAAAATTATATTTTCCTAATAAAAATAATTTTAAAATTAAATAATTTTTTTATAAATACTTTTTTTTTATTTATAAAAAAAGTAAAAATATTATTCATTGTATAAATAGGGTTAATATTATTTGATATAGGAGTAAATACTATGGTATGGTATATAACAACACATACGAATAAGTCAATGAAATATCAATGAAAACACAACATTTAGCAATTATTACATCTTAATGAAAACATTAGGTAAGAGGTTTACAGATACATCTACTTTTTCAAACTCATTGTTTGAATGATATTAATATCATGTCTCTCACCTACTTAAGCATGCAACTATAGCTTATCATTAATTACTAGGTAATTAAGATAATATTTTGTTTCCATATTTTTGTGGTCTAGTTAATGTAATGTATTGTAATTCTTCCTCGGAATATTTATGTTCATTCATTAAAACGTTCCACTAGTGTTGGTCTACAAGACAACTAAGAACAAATTCAAGTTTATAGATGGATTAAATTTTTGTAGAATTGTTTGAATTTTGTGGTATGGGAGCGATGCGAGTGTCATCTTTATTAAACATGCAATCGATGTTTGGAATGATATCAAGGAGCATTACATGTGAGGTGATATAATTTGAGTAGCACAATGTATTAGGTTTTTATTATAGTATTTTTTTTTTAATTTATTTGTTTTTTTAAAATATTATTTATATTTATTAATATTAATGTACAAAAAATAATTGATCTTTTCAAAATTTTAGGACCCTTCAAATTTTGGGACCCTATATTGTAGAGTCTGCTACTCACAAGACCAGATCTGTTTGCATTATGGTAGTTGTCCACATCCTTGTACTTGTGTGGCTATAAGGAACAAGATGACTTCAAAGTAGGACATAAAATCATTCAATTTCTGATATGTTTGAATGATGAGTATCAAAGTGTGACTTCACAAATCTTGTTGAAAGAGCTTATGCCTTTGATAAATAGTGTTTTCAATGGTGATGCAACAGGAGAGGAAGTTACAGTATGGATTAGCATCTTCAGTCATGGATGAATAGAGACATATGTACTAGTAAATATTGTTGAATCAAGATCCTTAGGTATATCAAGGTTGAAGGATAGAACACACTATAGAAACTTGTTACAGGAAACATGGTTTTTCACCCAACTTTGGCATAATTTATTTCACAAAGCAACAATACAATACAATAGACTGGTAGTTCTGCTTGAGAATAAGCCAAAAGCTGAACATAGCCTAGGGAGTTGGACACAATCATGCAAGATGTAATGTGTTCTCAATATTTGTTGAATCTAGAGGATTAAGTTCTAGTTAGATTTTGGACACAAGAACGAGAACGAGACATAACATATTTGTTTCATTAGTTTGGTTTATCATATATGACAAGATAGATGTTATCACTGTTATAAATAATTCATTCTATGACAATATTTTCACCATACTTGTTAAACGGACCACTAAGACACATTTAAAATCAAAGACCTTCATTTTTTTTTTAAATTTAAAATTAAAAATAATTAACATTTTACCATAGTTGGAATTTTTAACATTGGGAAAATATTGTAATGGTTATGGGTTTGAATCTCAGTGTAAAAATATTTGTAAGTTAATGGATATTATAATGGTGCATTTTTTTTTTAAATTAAAAATAATATGTTTTCCCCATGGTTGAGTTTTTCAATTGTGGTGAAATGTAAAGTTTTATTTTTAATTTTTAAATTGTTAAAAAATAGACATTTTACTCAAATTAAATTGACTAAATTGGGTTTCATCACGGTTGAAAAATCCAACTAAATTGGGTTTTGTCTTGCAAGAAGGAAAGACAAAAATCATACAATATTTAGCCTTTTGACTTCTTCATTATATTCTGATACGTAAAATATCTCTACCATGCATGTAACCATAATGTTGTTGAGATATGTGACATTTAATGTTGTTGATGTTTAGTGCATAAACCCTAGATATTATTTTGTTGTTGTTGTTGTTGTTGTTGTTGTTGTTGTTGTTGTTGTAGTTGTTGTTGATATTATTGTTGAAGATCTTATCTTAGTTGTTTTGTTGAGATAAGTGAAATGTTTATTGTTGTTGTTATTGAGATATTGAAATTTTGTTATTATTGAGATAGGTTTGTTGTTGTAGTAATAGTAGTAGTAGTAGTAGTAGTGGTGGTGGTTGTTATTTTTGTTTTTGTTGTTATTGATTTATTGAAGGTTTGTTGTTATTGAGATGTTGAAGGTTGTGATAGATATTGAAGGTTTAATGTTGTTGACTATTATTGAATTATTGCAGGTTTGGTGAAGGTTTTTAGTGGTGTTGTTGCATTGAATATTTGAGGATATGCAAGTAAATTTAAGTTCAAGTCACTACCAGGAAAAACCATTTAACAACGACTGGGAAAAAATATGTAACGACGCGGGCGCATACGTTGTTATGTAAAGTATTGTTATATATGTGGTACTTATAATCACGGTCCTGGAAACGTTGTTGTATTCTAGAAAGCGCGCGCCATTTCACAACAGTTAGTTTACACAACCGTCGTGCTAGAACTAAATGTAATCAGATTCGATTCTTAGCATCAACATTTTGTTATTTATATTATTCTGGTCAACGTTCAATATACAACAACGGTTAGATTTTATAACCACTGTCAAAATTGCCTCTATTTTAAATATAAAAATCTTCTACTATTCAAGTTCTTCTCATATTTTATCCTGTAAATATTATAAACATATCAGAGAATTTAAAACAACCTATATTTTTGTTAACCATGCAAAAATAGCATAAAAACAGCTAACATTATGCATAAAAAACCAAAATTATTATTTACATCAAACACAAAATATACATATCAAACACAATATTTACATGTAAGTAAAAAGTAATATTCACATCATCAATACATAAGAAAGAGCAAAAAATATGTTGATGATGTGTAGATCTTTGTAAACGTTGGGTGTATATCCACAATGTACTTAAGGGTCGACCTTCTGATATGTGAGATTTAATGTTGTTGTTGTTGATATTTAATGCCTAAACCTTAAATATTATTTTTTGTTGTTGTTGTTGTTGTTGATATTATTGTTGAAGATCTTATCTAAGTTTTTTTGTTGAGATAAGTGATATGTTTAGTGTTGCTGTCGTTGTTGTTATTGTTGTTATTGAGATATCGAAGGTTTTGTGTTATTGAGATATTGAAGTTTTGTTATTATTGATATATGTTAGTTGTTATTGTTGTTGTAGTTGTAGTAGTAGTTGTTGTTATTTTTGTTTTTGTTGTTATAGATTTATTGAAGGTTTATAGTTATTGAGATGTTGAAGGTTGTGATATTGAGATATTGAAGGTTTAATGTTGTTGATTACTATTGAATGATTGCAGGTTTGGTGAATGCTTTTAGTGGGGTTGTTGCATTGAATATTTGAGGATATGCAGGTAGATTTTAGTTCAAGACACTACCAGAGAAAAATCATTTAACAACGGTTGGAAAAAATATATAATGATGCGGGCGCAGATGTTGTTACATAGAGTGTTGTTGTATATGTGGTACTTACAATCATGGTCCTGGGACCGTTGTTGTATTCTAGAAAGCACGCTCCATTTCAAAACGGTTAGTTTACACAACCGTTGTGCTATAACAAAAGGTAATCAGATTTGATTCTCAAAATCAACATTTTGTGATATTGAGATATCGAAGGTTTTGTGTTATTGAGATATTGAAGTTTTGTTATTATTGAGATATGTTTGTTGTTGTTGTAGTAGTAGTTGTTGTTGTTGTTGTTATTTTTGTTTTTGTTGTTATTGATTTATTGAAGGTTTGTTGTTATTGAGATGTTGAAGGTTGTGATAGATATTGAAGGTTTAATGTTGTTAATTATTATTGAATTATTGCAGGTTAGGTGAAAGTTTTTAGTGGTGTTGTTGCATTGAATATTTGAGGATATGCAAGTGGATTTGAGTTCAAGTCACTACCAAGGAAAAAACATTTAACAACGGTTGGAAAAAAATATAATGACACGGGTGCAGACATTGTTATGTAGAGTATAATATGTACATTACGGTTCTGGGAACATTGTTGTATTCTAGAAAGCGCGTGTCATTTCACAACGGTTAGTTTACACAACCATCATGCTAGAACTAAAGGTAATCGGATTCGATTCTCAGCATCAATCTTTTGTTATTTATATTATTCTAGTCAACGTTCAATATACAACCACAGTTAGGTTTTATAACCGCTGTCAAAACTGCATCTATTTTAAATATAAAAATTCTCTATTTTTCAAATTCTTCTCATATTTTATCCTGTAAATATTATAACCATATCAGAGAATTTACAACAACTTGTATTTTTGTTAACCATGCATAAAGAGCATAAAAACATCTAACATTGTGCATAAAAAATCAAAATTATTATTTACATCAAACACAATATGTACATATCAAACGCAATATGTACATGTAAGTAGAAATTAATATTCATATCATCAATACATAAGAAAATGCAAAATATATGTTGAGGACGTGTAGATCTTCGTAAACGTTGGGTGTATATCCACAGTGTACTTAAGGGTCGACCTTCTGATATGTGAGATTTAATGTTGTTGTTGATGTTTAGTGCCTAAATCCTATTTTTTTTATGTTTTTGTTGATATTATTGTTGAAGATCTTATATTAGTTGTTTTGTTGAGATAAATGATATGTTTATTGTTGTTGTTGTTATTGAGATATCAAAGGTTTTGTGTTATTGAGATATTGAAGTTTTATTATTATTGAGATAGGTTTATTGTTGTTGTTATTGATTTATTGAAGGTTTGTTGTTATTGAGATGTTGAAGGTTGTGATATTGTGATATTGAAGGTTTAATGTTGTTGATTATTATTGAATTATTGCAGGTTCGGTGAAGGCTTTTAATTGTGTTGTTGCATTTAATATTTGAGGATATGCAAGTAGATTTGAGTTCAAGTCACTACCAGGGAAAAAACATTTAACAACGGTTGTTAAAAATATATAATGACGTGGACGCATGCGTTGTTACATAGATTGTTGTTGTATATGTGGTACTTACAATCATGGTCATGAGATCGTTGTTGTATTGTAGAAAGTGCGCGCCATTTCACAACGGTTAGTTTACACAACCGCTGTGCTACAACTAAAGGTAATCGTATTCGATTCTCAGCATCAACATTTTGTTATTTATATTATTTTGGTCAGCGTTCAATATACAATCACAATTAGGTTTTATAATCGCTGTCAAAAATGCCTTTATTCTAAATATAAAAATTCTCTACTTTTCAAATTCTTCTCATATTTTATCCTGTAAATATTAGAACCATATCAGAGAATTTACAACAACATGTATTTTTTGTTAACCATACATATATAGCATAAAAACAACTAACATTGTTTATCAAAAGGCAAAATTATTATTTACATCAAACATAATATGTACATATCAAACACAATATGTACATGTAAGTCAAAAGTAATATTCACATCATCAATACATAAGAAAGAGCAAAAAATATATAGAGGAATGTTGCTGAGTAATAAATCAAACAGAGGGTCGGCCCTTAAGTACATTGTGGATATACACCCAATGTTTACAAAGATCTACAAGTCCTCAACGAGGAATGAGGTTTCATCGTTAAACATCTACATAAAAAAGAGCAAAAAATTGAATATCATTCATGATAATTATTCAATAGTCAACTTATATATATATATATATATATATATATATATATATATATATATATATATATATATATATATATATATATATATATATATATATAAACATTTTTTTGACATATATATACCTTATCCCATGATTCAACAATGCCGGCAAGGACAATGTTTACCATGTGTTTCATGACGTAATACCCACACTCGTAAGTCCCGCGTTGTCTCCTCGTCTATAAATTTAAGCAATAATTACATGAATATAACCACACATGAATGTATAAGAAAGAAATAGGCAATCTGGCCACTTACTTTAGTAATAATCCATGAGGGATTTCTTCTAACATTCCTTAGCATATTACCTTGTTCCACAACATTGTACATTGAAAATGAATTAAACATATTAGATGATAAAATAATTACATTGTCAAATAAAATGAATTAAACATAGATTTACGATTGAATAATCTCTTTCATTTTCTTGTTGAGTGGTTCATATAAGGAACACAGTACAATTACTGTATTCGTCCTAAATGATATGATGATCAATTACCAATGACCACTTAATGAACACGAGAATATATAATACATAAATCAATTACAAAAATACTTTTATGCAAGAGACTTGACATATAGTGATAGTCATATTTCGTAGGTAAATGTTGTTTCTCCGTAGATATAACCTAATATACCCGGTCAATATTTTCGTTGAGTATTGTTGACATATACCTACAGTTATCATCCGTCACTATACCCTTTACTAACGAATAAAGAGCCCTATGCATTATTCTTTGTGTTTTTCCTACGGATTTGGACTAAGGTATAAATCTTCATGAAAACTGTAAAAAGGTTTACCTATTGGTTTTGGCCGTAGGTATAGGACAAATTAAAATACTTTACCAACAGCTTGTTTCTATTGCTATATAATTTAGTGACATCAATAATGTACTATTGTTATACTAAATAATAAATATTTTAATGCATGATTTTTACCTTTTTATACCTACAATATTTATCCATCTTGTTTGTCAATATATATTTGGTTTTCAATATTTATGCATATAAACTCGATTCATACTCGTGATGCTTAATTATATATTAATATACTCGATTCATACTCGTGATGCTTAATTATATATTAATATATATTATAAAATTAATCAGATTTCCTAAGATATATTTATAATTATAAAATAAAACAAAAGCTTCACACCATATATGTATATATTGAAAATTAAAGTAATGTAACAAAATGTAGAAAATTAACTATGGATAAATCATATCAATCCTTGAGTAATTTAGAACATTATATTAAAAACCAAAAAGATAGTTTTTCAACAACAAAATAACAAATTGTTTCCCCATAATTGTTAAGTTTCCATCTTCAAGTTCTCATTTTCACGTCTCATTAGTAGCTTCTAACTTTAGTAAGAATTAGGTAGTACCATTTTCATTATCTTTATTGTTGCCTGGACTACGAGAATTTAGATGGTCAGGAACACTAGAAGCATAGTAACCTATTACAAAATTTACTGATAAAAGTTAGTGTTAAATCAATGAAGCAACTTGTATTATTATATGAATATTGGTAAATTATGATATACTTGTCTAACAGCTTGAATTATATCATTCACGTCTTCCTCAGAAAATCGATGTTGAATCAATGTCATCACATTTGCTAACAAGTCCTCCCTATGTTTAATTATATCACGTAACTCTTCATTTTCTGACACATACTCCTCTGATTTTTTAGATTTAGGAAACTTCCCCGTGCGATCCTTTGATTTTTTAGATTTAGGAAACTTTCCCGTACATCGCACGCGCCCTTTTTTTACTGGTCTGTGTACTTTAAAAAAATATGTCATCCTTCCGAGACATAGAATCTTGAATGGTTTGAAGTGATTGAGATGTTCCAACCTAATTACTATACTTGTTTATTTCTTCCTGTAATATAAAGAATATTTATAAATTAAATACCCAACATGTAACTAGAATTGTATCATTAAAAGTTAAAATTATCAAATATAATAATGTAAAAAAATAATTATATAATCACACACTACATAAAAGTAATTAAAGAGTTCATGACATACACATGCTTCAAATAATGAGTTCTTATTGTTATACTTTAAAACAATATCATTATTATAAAAAAATCAAAATGAGAGCATATGATATTAATTCATGTCAACCTTTTATCCCAAGGAATAATGAAAAATCAAAGCAATTATAAAAAATATTTTTCATAAGAAATAAATAAATCATGAGAAAAAGCATGTATCTTCCCATTTGTTGTTTTCCTCCTGGAAGTACCACACTTTGGGCATACTTGATCTTTGATATATTTATCTCGATATAATATGCAATTATTAGGATAAGCATGTGTCTTCTCATACCCCAAACCTAACCCTAAAATTATCTTCTTTGTTTCATAGTATGACTTCGGCAAAACATTTTCTTCTGGTAAAGCTTCTCTAAGTAAATCTAGTAACATAGAGAATAACTTGTCACTCCATCCATTAAGACACTTTAAATGATACAAATGCACTATAAATGATCATTTACTGTACTTCTTACAATTTGGGTTGAGCATTTCCTCATTCTCCTTTACCAATTGGTAAAACTTTGTATTTTCTCCAACTTTTGGATTTCTTTCACCTTCACCAAAAATTTGATCTTCTGTTGGATGAACTTCAAAAATATCAAGAATTAATTCGTCCATGTCATGCTCCATTTCTACATGTTTAGTTGTGTCATTTGAAGTTGTAGGCTTCTCACCATGAAATATCTATTGTGTATAGCCTCTTAAAAACACATGTAAGTGACCGTTGGCATATTTTGTACAAGGGAAAATATATATATATATTTTTTTGAATTTTGAAAAATAAATTCAAAAAATCCGTTAACCCCTTGAATATACTCTTTACTTTGTTTTGATGGATCGTGCATCCATTCTCTATGCGTCATTTGACAAAACTAACTGAAAATTAATTTTAAATCCACTAACTCATTAAATCACAACATACGAACAATATATGATAAGATAATACAATTGAATTTAAATTAGAATTATATATAATTAGAATTATTTTCCTCCCTCATTTAGTCGTTCTTTCAAGTACTCATGGATGATTTTTGGATCATTAAATATCCATTAAATAAAAAGTGGATCCAAGATTATGTAAGTACTTGATTTATTTAACTCTATGCAAACACAATGAATGTACCTAATGGTTAAAGAAAATGATTAAACTAATGGAGAAAATACAAAAAATGATAATGTTCTATAATGACATGTATATTCGACTATATACTTACGTGCACCAAACTTGCAATATCCCTATGTCAAACCACTTATATCCAGAGAGAAAATCTCTTACATCTTCAGGAGTGTAATACAATACATCCAATTTTGGACAATGTTCTTGCGAGAGAGATTGCGAATCATTTATCTCTGCAATGGTCAAGTATAGAATGGTGATTTTATTTGTGCTATAGTCCAATATCTCATTGTAGTTATCTACAGGGGGTTGTATAATTACTTCCTTTTGTAGAAGTACAATTTACAACACTTATACTTGGAGTTTGATCATCACCATTAACGTAACGGTGATCTTCATTTGTTCGTTGTTCGAGGTTTTCATTTAATCTCTAAATCATAACATTCAATTAGAACATAAAACAAAAATAAGCACAATACATATCATACATTTTTTATAAACACTAACATCTCAAGTAAAGCACATACCGGATATAACTCTTGTAACTTTTCCATTTCTTTATCCCTTTTTCCCTCTCCTATTCAAACATCCTCCTTTGTTCTTCCAATTAATTCTCAACATTCTCAATATTTTATCTTTGTGCATTCAATTCAGGGGTTTCAATGCTTTTTCTTTGAGACCCAAAGTATGACCTCAAGTCGACACCTTCTCCAACACCACGAACATGACCTCCACGCTCATCTATTTCGATAGCTTCTACTAATATGTCATGTCGTGCTTCTTGAACAAATGTTCCTTCACGGGCCGCCTCAACCAAATTATCCTACACAACATGAACAACGTACATATATTGTTACCAACACATTTAAATAACAAATAACATAAGAAAAACAAATAATATATTAAATATTTTCTCAACAACTACTATTGACGCCTCAGAGGTGTACTATACATTTGGTCTTAATCAAGCTCTCTTCCATTTCTCATGTCTTGACGGTGGGATGGGGTGCGATCATCTCATATTTCTTGTTGTTTTTCAATCATGATTATTTTCTCGAGTTTCCTGTAACCCCCATGAGACAATCTATGGAGGTACATGTTTTTTGTCTTGTTTTGAATTCCTATTTCGCTTTTAGCCTGTTATTAACATATTGACAAATCACTACTACAGAAAACTCATTTAACGACGGTTGAAAACTACGTATAGTGACACAGATCAATGCGTTTTTATGTAGAGTATTGTTGTAAGTACGCTACTTATAATGATGGACCTTGGATCGTTGTTGTATTATGGAAAGTGTGCGTTTTATTTCAACGGTTAAGTGTAACAACCATTGTAATATATATTGAATATCACAACGGTTATCAGTTTAAATCGTTGTGAAATGTACCCTTAGTTTATTATATACAAACGTATAATGCTTGTTTTACCATACACCTAATTAAAGAAATACAACCATTAAATTGGTAAGAAAATATATAATCTGTAAATTAAATTGTTCTTGAAAAACAACTTAAATCCACCACTGTTTTCTGAATTGCATGTGTCTCATCATGCAAATTTTATGTTCTTTAACACAAATATGGTTCAATGGTCAGTTTCCTTCAATCTATTGATATTATAATAGTTTACCTCAGCATCGCCAAAAATCATCACAATTTTACATCATAACAATCATGATTATAACAATCACCATGATTAGTAACGACAATGAGGTATTGTAGAATTGTAGATATCAATGAATTGAAACAAACAAACCATTGAACCATATATATTTGTTATGGAATATAAAATATATAGAATGAGATGCAAGCTATTCGGAAAACATTGATTGTTATAGGTTGATTTTCAAACACATCTTAATTTTCAGATTATATGTTTCTATGTGAATTTTTTATATGATTGTGTTTTCAATAAAAGGATAGTGAAATAAATAATATAATACATAGTATATAATAAACTAAATTTCATATACAAAATCAAAATGACTTCATATATATATATATATATATATATATATATATATATATATATATATATATATATATATATATATATATATATATATATATATATGTGTGTGTGTGTGTGTGTGTGTGTGTGTGTGTGTGTGTATCTTATCAACTCATACATGCTTGCTACCACCATCATCATCATCACCATGTATCATCTTTTCTTTACAACTTCAGCTATTTCAAACAATGAAATTAGTTAGTATTCAAAACAAAACCAACAAAAGTTGAAACAAAACCCTAAGAAGTGGGATTGTAACCTAAGTTGAAACAATATGAAGCAAACGAGATAATGGGAACTATCCAACAAGAAGATTGAAGTAGAAAAATATATTATTTTCCATAGGTACACAAACAATATGTACATTACACTTGCATAATCACCAAGTTCATCTAGTTTGTGAAGCAATGAAAAAGAAATATAAGGAGGAAGAAGCTTACAAAAAAGCTTCATACTTCTTATATTTCTTTTCATTATTTCTAAAACTAGACGAAGGATGCTGCCTAAGATGGAAGAAGAATAATATTAAAAAACTTGCAACAAAAGAGATAATGAGAAATATCTTAATGGGAAATACGTAAATACATTAATGGAAGAGGATAATACCTTAATGTATAAAGCGTAAGAGAAAAAAATAGGTGTTAGGGTTTCGCTGTGAATGAAACGACAACAATGGGCCACTTAATTCGCTTATATGGGTAAATATTTTATAATGGATATCGCAAATAACCGTAATGATACATATATTTTTATTATAAATATATTATAATGGTTAAATATAAGAACCGTAGCGATATCCCTTTTATATGGTACAAGGTCGATTTCTGGCAATAATAGTTTATCAATTTTTCATAATATATCACAACGGTTATAATAACAAACCGTTGTAATATTACAACCTTTACTATTCCCAATAGTTAGAAACACTCATCCCAATTATAATAATGAGTTATTATTTTCTCCGTTTTAAAAAAAAATATCATTCGAGAATATTAACCATTACAATTTATCATCATTGCAAGCACTTAAATATCAGACTTTTCATTTTCAACCTCATCTATAAATAGACGGTTTTACATTTCTTAATTATACATTCTTCGTAAAAACGAGTTCAACAAATAATAATGCTAACACAAACATCACAAACGAGGTCGCAAATGAACAACGTCAACGTCAAGATGGGGAAGGTCTACCATCTGGATCCTTGGTTGTCAGGGATACAACCATAAGGGTGAGGAAGGCCAAGAAGAAGAAGCCGAAGAAGAAGAAAAAGAAGTAGATGAAATTATTTTTTTATAATTCTGATAAAGAAAGTGAGAAGATAGTCCCTGATTGAGAAAATGTCTTTGTTACAATGGGCTCAGACATTTAATAATATATGTAATTTATGATTATTAATGTACTCTTATTTTTTGGAATTATAATAAATTTTTCTTTTATATATACTTGTCTCTTTTACTTTTTTTAAATGAAGTTTAGAGGTTAACACTAAAAAATGAATTAATAGAAAATAGAAAATCAAATATGAATGTTCTGTTTTGAGGTTAAAGTCCCCGTAACCTTAAAATATGAAATAAATTATATGTTTAAAATTTAAACAAATGGAAAAAATATAGTTGTTGAGAATCGATGTTTGTCACATCATGTATTACAACGATTTTAAAGGCAACTGTTGTTAAATATGACTCTATTACAATGATTTTCAATTTAACCATCGTTAAATCTGGCGTTATAAATCAGTTGCGAAAATTTTAACATATTGCAACGCTGTATAAGAATCTATTGTAAACCTGACGTTGTTGTTTGTGTGTTTTGTATTAGTGAATGTATATGATTAGTATCTATAACTCATTAGCATAACATTATCGGTTACATAAGACTAGTACTAACCTTGAATTCCTAAAAACGACGTATCTTCGCAAACTTGTTCCACACCTTCTTCGATATAAAACTATATTGAATCCATGGACGATCACGACCGCTCTTAGGCTTCATAATGTAGTCAGCCGTGAGTTGTGACTTAAATCCCCTCCAACGTGTACTAACATAAGATATCCACTTGTTTTTCAACTAAAAGTTATCGGTAAACTCAAAATTCAACTACATTTAAATCAATATATAAGTATGAATTAGAAATTATAGGTAGTGATATTGAATATATATTTAAATTAAACAAAATAAATACAAAATAAACAATTAAATTAAATTTTATCCACGTGGATTAAAAAATACCACGTGGGCTGTGCCACGTAGGAAGTTAGAGAAAATCTTTGGTGCAATGTGGCAGTCATGGTGTTTGATAATGGAATCTAAATTTCGTGAGGGAGGATCACAAAAAAATACTTAAAGAGGGTAAAAGCGAAACTCGCTATATTGACATGGGTGATGTGTATTTCTCTAAAAGATATAACTGGTTGTTTGTTTTTTATTTTTATTCTCATTTCTTTTTTATACATGTATCTTATTTAGATATTTATTTTAAGTTGCTTATATATGTATCATGTGATGGATAATATTTTTATATTTTAGTTGTTAAGTTTTGAAATTTTTAAAGTAAAACTTTAAATTTTTTATATAGAACTACAATAAAAATAATTGTAGTGAGAAAGAAATAATTGATACAAAAATTTATGAAAATAATATATATTTTGTCTTTGTTAGGATTCAAACTCACAATCTTTCATAGAGAATAAGTATGTGTATTTTCTTTTTGAAAAGTGAAGAAAAGTTTATATGTGCATTTTCTTTTTGAAAAGTGAAGAAAAGTTTATGAGTGTACCACATAGGAATTTATATGATCTGACATAAAAATATTTGAAATGTCAGTGAGATAATACATGATTCTAATTTAATATATTATATAGATTTTAAATTTGAGTTGTTTTTTTATTAATACTAACTTAAAATTTGTATTTTAATCATCGAGTATAACATAAGTTATTATAGAAAAGTACAAAAAGTTTTTTATTAATACTAACTTAATATTTGAAATGTCAGTGAGATAATACATGATTCTAATTTTATATTTATTGAGATATTTATGATTATACTTTATTTAATATTTTTTGAATTCATACAACTATGTAGGATAAATGTTGTTGGGACATTACAGGTCAGTACCAAATTAAGGAAAATTTTCACTCGAAATATGTTGTCTGATTATCCGACACACTTAGGCGTATTATAATTAATTGGGAAAGAAAATGAGTGTATCTCTATTGGATAAATGAAGATGTATTTCAAGAGTTTGTTGCTCATTGGAATTCAGATATCATCAAGAAAATATCTGAAATAACAACAAAAAAATAGAGTGTCTGAAGTTGACGACTACAACTAAAAAGCAGATAGTATTAATGTTGAAATTGCACAAAGGATGGTAAATTTATTTATGTTTACTTAAATTTTTATTTATATTTTAGATTAATTAAAACTAATTATTATTTTTTACTTATGTTTTCATTTAATTAGCTTGACGATTTGGGTAGAACTCCACTTCTTAAGGAGATCCATCTAGA
This sequence comes from Lathyrus aphaca, assembly GCA_963966055.1. Lineage (NCBI taxonomy): Eukaryota > Viridiplantae > Streptophyta > Magnoliopsida > Fabales > Fabaceae > Lathyrus > Lathyrus aphaca. The sequence goes on from OZ014523.1 coordinate 504,752,090, forward strand.
GACTCATATCAAGAGAAATGGGGAGTTTGTCGATGAACGCTCAAAAAACACTCAAGTAAGTTTTTCTTATATTTAGTCAATTTATGTATTTCTTTTATATACCTAACTTATTTAAATTATGATAACATCTAATTTATTTACTTATATAGGAGGAGTATGATAGACACCTTGCCCTTACTCTATCAGAGCATCATGAGTTACCTTCACTACCACCGAGATATCCTGCCAATCCTTGTCTGGGTTTTTAGACTTGGTATGATGTTGCTCGCAGAATGGGGGAAACGGAAGAGTGTATGATGCTGAAGGGTGCGCCAACATAATTAAGCTTCATGATAGGAGTTTTAAAATGAGACTTGTTGATGGAGAAGGAACATCACATCCACATATATTAACCGTTGATATGCAAGAAACTGTAAGAAACTTAATGCATACTGGGCCAGCACGCGAAGCAGCTACAAGAAATAAAAAAAATAGGAAGAAATTAGGAGAACACAAGTAGAGATGGAGGAAGTACTGAGGAGAAAAAAAATGGAGTATCAACAAGTAATATGAGTTGCAAATGAGAGTGCACAGAGATTTGAACAAGTTTTGGCCTTATATATGAATCAAGGTTTTGGAGGAGTCCGTGGATATGAAGGAGTTGACGAGGAGGAGTTGATGAGGAGGAGTAGGAGGAAGAAAAAGATAATTAAATTTGTTGGAATATGAAACTTTTAATATGTATTTTTAAATTTTATTTTAATTTCATCTTTAATCATGAATTATTTTTATTTTGGTTGATATGGATACAATTTATTTTTATTTCACCTTTAATCATGAATTATTTTATTTTCTAATTTTATTTTACAAAATTTAAAAATATATATTTAATTATTTATTATATTGATGGTATTTTATTATAATTATATTATTATTTTTATAATAATATACTTATAGTTTTTTTTATAAATTAGTGAGGGGTTAATCACCGAACAAATAATCGACCATTTGTAGGGGGCTAATCCCTACACAAATACCAAAACATATATGTGTATGTTAGGGGCTTGTATGCTTGAACAAGAAGGTTCTTGGGATAGTCACTTTCCATTGATTAAGTTTACTTATAACAACAGTTATCATTCCAGTATCGGAATAGCACTGTTTGAAGTTTTGTATGATCGAAGATGTCGGACACCTTTGTGTTGGCATGAGTCAGGTGAGAGTGTTGTACTTCGACCTGAGATTTTGTAACAGACCACTGAGATAGTGAAGTTGATTTAAAATAAGGTGAGGACTTCACAGAGTAGGCAGAAGAGTTACCATGACAAAAGAAGGAATGATCTTGAGTTTCAAGAAGGAGATCATGTATTTTTTAGGGTTACTCCAATGACCGGTGTTGAAGGAGCTTTGAAGTCGATAAAGCTTACTCCTAAGTTTATTGAACCGTATCAGATATCGGCGAGAATTAGACTTGTTGCTTATAGAGTGGAGTTGCCACCGAGATTGTCCAATTTTCATGATGTGTTTCATGTTTCGCAGCTTTGGAAGTATGTTCCGGATCCGTCACATGTAATACAAATGGATGGAGTTGAGGTAAGATATAATCTTACGGTTGAAGCATTACCAGAATGAATTGACGATCGGGAGGTAAAGTAGTTGAGAGGCAAGTAGAGTTTCCTTGTGAAGGTGGTTTGGGGAGGAGCTGTCGGTGGGTACATGACTATGGAATTGGAGAGCAGGATACGAGAGTCGTATCTGAATCTTTTTGCTTGAGGTACGTTTTCGAGGACGAAAACCTTTTTAGTGGGGGAGAGTAGTAACGCCCCAAATTTTATTTAAATATTTTATTTGGAATGTTGTGTTTTTGTGTATGAAGAACAATATATATTATTGAATATAATTGTAATTTGAGAATTATATTATGGTAATTGGTGGGTTTAGTGAGGGTAAGAGTGGAAGTCCCTAAGTTTGTCTAAGGGATTAAGTTATAAAAATAAGAAAATGATTGTATTCTGAGAAAGGGATGAACTGACGTGAAATTAAGAGGAGAGGAAGGAAATGGCTTGATCGTAAAGAAGAATCTGCGAGGAAGAGGAATTTCTCGTCAAAACCAAGGTAAGGATGGGATTCTTCCATCTCTAAAGGGTTTTATAATGGGAATTGGGTAGGTTGAAGATTAGGGATTGAGGTTTTGGTGATTTGAATGAGAATTATATTGATTAGTTGGTAGTTGTTAGTTGATAATGTTGTAAATCAGGTGATTAAATGAAATATCGTGAAATTATCTGGCTGGAATTGGTGATTTATGGCGAGATTTTCGTAGCAGAATGAGTACAGGTCGTAGAAGGAGAACTGTGTGAATCGCAGAGCTCACTTAACGAGCAAGGTGAACTTTGGAAAGTCAGAATACAGAGAGTTGCTCGCTTAGCGAATAATCCTCATCGCTTAGCAAGACCTGGATCGAAAAATGCCGATTTGTAATTCCGAAAAATTCCGAAAAATTATCTAAGTGATTTAGTAATGCTTAGGAATTGTTGTGGTATAGTTGAAGGTAGTAAAAGAGGGGTTATGCACATAATTGTAGGGATAATTAGTATAACTTGAATAATGAACATAGTTTAGTATGTTTATTGGCTTTTGTTGTTGTTATGATTCGTTGTTGTTGTGATGAGTTACATATCATTGTTGTTGTTGATATATAAATATGTGATATGTTGTGGTATGTGTTGTTGTGGTGTTGTGGTGGTTGAAGTTGATTTATGTGGTTATATGTTAAAAATGCATGATAATCATGGTGGGAATGAATTGTTGAATATTGATTGGGGTTGTGATAAATTGTTGTTATTGTTGATGTTATATGATGTAATCGTTGCATATATGCATGTATGTCATTGGTGTTGCATGACATGTTGCATAGTTGGTTAACATACCAAGGTGGGTTATATTAGTTGTTATGATGTTGGTGTGATCATGAAATAGGGATTGTATATCGCCATGAAATAGGGGTCGATAGTGTGATCATGAAATAAGGATCATACTGGACCATGAAAGAGAGGTCGAGAGTTATGACGGGAACTGGATCTTGAAATAGAGTTCGGACATGGTACCGCATTCATAGAGTCAAGTAGGGTCTCATTGCATGAATGGTATTGTTGTATATGATGTTGTTAACGTGTATGATGTTGTTGGGTATATGATGCGGTTGAATGATTGTTGTTGAGAAATGGTGTTTATTTATGATACTAGCTAGTTATTATTATATTACTCTTTTGTGATGTAAGTATCTCACCCCTTCTGTTTGAATGTTACCCTTATGTTGGTAATGTGTAGGTGAGCAAGATAAGTCGAGTGGTGGTTAGTGAAGTCGGTGTACTTCACATCGTTAGGATGTCGGCTTTGATACGTCACTTTGGGTGTCGGGACGACATTGCATTTTATATGTTTTATTTTGGGTAAAACCTTTTGTGATAAAAATATTATATGTTATTTTGAATTCCACTGTATGTTGGATAATATTTCATAAACGTATCATTGAGCCTTATGTTGGTTTTTGAATTTGAATTCTGACACTCAAAGAGCTTGAAATTAAAAGTTTACTCTTATTTTATTATATTTTTTGGGGTAATTTGGGTGTTACACAGCCACGCGGACCGACTTATTCAAATATTAAATAAAAGGGGGAACAATTCCCCCCAAGCAAATCAAAAGCCATAGCGTAGGTCGGCCACCGAAATCAAAGAAATAAGAACAAGATCATCAAGCATTTCCCTGCACATCTGCATCCGTGACAGGCTGATCATCAACGGGGACCCCCTGATTTCCTTCAGCCATGGTCGTATCGTCCTGTTCCGACCTCCTAAGAAAATCGGGCACAAAGATCTCTCCGTTCACAACCTTGTATAAGCAATTAATGCCCTCTTTGTTGAGTACAACCCTGATATTAACGATCTTCAGTTGATCTACTGCGTTCTTGAATCCCATAGCCACCATTTCTTCAAGGTCCTCCTCCCCTACTTGATCTTTTCGATAAACTCAACTCAGGTCACCAACAAATTCAGGTCCTCAGTTTCATCCTCGGAGGGAGCCATCGCAGCCTTGAGATGATCAACTTCGTCTTTTTCAGTTTTCCTCTCAGAGTTAGCAGCGACCAGAGACTCCTTTAGCTCCTTGTTCTTCCTCATATCATCCTTCTCCATCTCTGAAGCTTTTTTGGCTTTGTCCTTAGAAGCAGACAAGAGGAGTTTCAGCCTCTGGATTTCTTGCTCTTGAGTGGAAGTCACATCGGTGTACATAGAGGCTATAGCTAGGACCCTCATCACTGAACTCGCGTCTCAATCCAAAGACAGTCGCCTATCTGGTCGACTTAGCTCCTCCAACTTCAGCGTTTCCGTCTGGTGGATCTCGAGTGAAGCCTCCTCGAAGAACTTTGGCTTCAAAAAGCAGGTTTGGAGTTTGAACGACGGCTTTGGGGGTCCCCGTCAAGTTTATGACGTCTTCGGCCCGCGACCAATTTCCCATTCTAGAGGCGGTGCCCAGAAAACCTTGGGGAGCTGAGGTAGAGTTGCCCGAACCCGTGCCTGTTACTGCCAAATGATCGTTCAATCGGGTTTGCTTCAACTTCTTTTCCCCTTTTCTTTTGGCAACATTCGTCATTATCTTGTCATGCACATCCACCATCGAATCTGGAAAAGACAAAAAGAAACCAGTTAGGACATATAAGTATACAAGCAAAAATTCAGTACGAACAAATAACTCTAAAGGCTACCGAGATAGGTTGTAACTTCCTCGTCTATCTCACAGATAAGGAGCTTAGACACTTCTATAAACCTAAGGATCATTTTTATACCCCCGTCCTTATCCAAAAGAGCATAACCCTGCTCGTCCACATGTACGATCATAGTAATTTTGGAAACAAATTTCATCAAGGAATCGTAACTGGTCTAGTCCTCAAAATTCAACTCAGAAGCAACGACCAAGTATTCGTCTATGCCATACGTAAAATGGTCGCGCGACTATGAAAAATGAAACTTCAACATAAGATGAGGCACCTCTTTTCCTTGGCCGTCAAACATGACTCTCCATTCGTTGTCAGTGTCTACCCCCAAAATTTCATAGAATCCTGAGCACGATATAAGATTGGTTCGACCAGATAATATTGATCCTTAAAGTATCTGATCAACTCCGAATAGGCTTTGAAAATCTTTCTTTTCTGTTTAAGGCTCTGAAGATGAAAGATGTGGAAGAACAGGGGAAGAGTCGCTCCGATCTTCAAATACTCACAAGTCAGCTCGAAAGCTCTCATAAAAGCAAACGAGTTCGGGTGCAGTTGCAATGGCGAAAGCTCTAGATGAACGAACATGGATATCTGAAAATCTGAGAAGGGGAGCCTGAACCTGAGTTCTTTGGAAATGAAATCGTACATAAGAAACCTGTTCGGACCATAAGACGAGCAAATACGATCCTCCTTGTCGGGATACCTAATATACCAGTCTTCAGGATCCCCGACCACCAAAGCAGAACCTTCTAGGGGTTTAACATATATCGACTGGATAATTAGCGGCTCCTTAGCAGCCCATTCTCCGATAGGAATATCCCAATCGTTATCATTCTCTTCAGGGTTGTTGTTTTCAGTATGATCGGAAGTGGTTTTCTCAGAATCACTCAAAGCAAAAGCATTTTCTCCTGATGTCGTTTCCTCAGAGTGATTTGGGGACGAAGCAGTATCGTCAGAGAGTTCCTCCACGTCCATATGGGCAAGTTTGTCTACAAACATCTTTGCACCTAAAAAGCAGCGAAAGTAAACGTGATTTCGATGAGTGAAATCAAATTCACCCTTCCACCGCTGATCAAGTGAAAGGGCATGTTGAGGGATGAGGATGCTTCCCTCGACCTAAGCCCTTATTCAAGGTGATATGTATTTGTATCCTTGTAATGATATTCGCACGCTTACACGAGAAGGAAAATCTCCGAGGGCATCAACTTTTAACTCGCATAAAACGCAGATGACTGTGTGTAGAAGCCCAGAACTCCGGTTGAAGCTCAACCCGAGCCGCCGTATAAAACTACAGAGAATGCCGCTAAAAGCCCTAATTATTGCAACAACAATGGAACACTATGCGTCAACCACCGTACAGAAATGGGGACACCATGTCAGAAAACCCTAACAGTCTAAGTTATGGGTCCTATTGACCATAATATCTATCCTAATCGCATGCATCTATATATCTAGTGAGAATCAGAAGGGATAGTAGACAAATAAATGAAGAAACTTACAAGATTTTATAGGAGAAGGTTGTGGTCGGTTGACTATCCTCGTTGACAACGACACAAGATGGTGGTTTACGATGGAGTTTAGGGACTTGTCTTTGTTGAGCGGAGAAACAATGAACGAAAAGTATGAAACTGAACTCCAACGCCCTATTTATAACCTCCTTCAGTACATGTGCGGGCACGTGTGTCCTATAGCCTATAAATGACGCACTCATTGCCTATGGACGATCGTAGACTAGCCATAATTATGCATTAAATGCACACACTTCCCAAGACACAGGCGTAGCGTGACTTCTCAGCATAACTATTGAGATCCTCATCTTTCGACCACATTTTAATGCCTAGGTGCACTCAGGCTCCTCCCTATTGAGCTGGTGACAAAAGAATTTCACAAGTTCCAGTTTCACACTGTACATAGCTGGCCACCCTTAAGTCATCACTTCTACGACCAGAAGCAACGACTTGGGGGGCTCTTGTTCCGGACTGGCCCAATGACTAGGCATGAACCAAACCACTCTTGCTTCTAGGAAGGCCAAATAGACCAATGTCAAAGGGACCCACTAGCTTTATGCCCCCTCAACCAAAGACGATTTGTCAACCACGGTTGTCTGTGGTCAATTTCCTCTGCTCCTTCTAGACTTGTGCCTGTCATCCGGGGAAGTCACCCAGATCTGGTCGAGAAATTGCTCCTGCTCGATTTATCCTCTGCTCGATGCATCTATCCAACCATGTAGGCCCGTTCCAATAGCCAAGCGCTGGGGGTTCTTTATAAACCTTCACATTCGAGAGGGTCAGGTATCAAATATTCACTACCTTAATTCTCTTACTCGTACTTGCACACTCTTCTGATCGCTTTTACTTTGGCATTGGAGTACCTTTCAGGTACACTCCCCATCTCTCCTCGACGACTGAGCATCACCATCATCATCTACGTCAACTTTCAGGGTCCACTATAGATTCTGATCACACAGGAACGATCAACAAGTATACAAGAATAACAAATAACCTCTCTCACTTTTGAATAATGTTTTTATCTTCCTATTTTGACTTATGTAAAATATGAGAGACTAGTATGCTATATATAAGAAAACTAACACAATAACCTAATGGGATTTTTAACAATTACCCATTGCAAGCTAACTTAGGGTACAAGTTAACTTAAACAATTGGATCCATAAAATAAGGCCTAATTTAACAACAACATGTGAGATGACTTCGACGACATGCTAACTCTAGAATTTGTTCCAATATCTCACAAATATCTACCTTGGAATAAACTCTATAGCAACAAGAAACAAACTATCTTTCTTCATGTAGCTTTATCAACTGCATACAATGGAAAAACTTGCAACTGGACAACATCTTGGTAATCATATCAGCATCATTATGATTTGTCAAAACCTTCATCACTTGGACTTCTCCATGCTCGATTACCCCTCTGACGAAATGCATCCTCAAATCAATGTTGTCGCTCCCACCCGATGACACAGGGCCAAGAGGGGTACAGACGCGAACGGTCGGCGAAGAGAGAGAACATGAAGATGAACTTAAAAGAGTCGCCAGCTAGGCATTTTTATCCCGAAGGAAAGGTAATGCTGCATAAACCTGGGAAAGGATGGATAAGACGGTCGCGAACCAGAGAAACTGAGAAAGGGGGTTGGTTACAACCTGGGAAGGTATTAGCACCCAGATTGTCCGCCGTACTCGACGGGATCCACGCTTGAAAGTTTGTGTTTAAAGGGGTATTGTCAGTGCTATTTTGTGTGCAAGAAGCTGGGAAAGAATGCAAGTGTCAGTGTAAAAGAAATGTGAAATGAAATAAAAGAGTGTCAGTGCAAGGAAAGAATGCAAAGCTCAACACTATGAGGCTTACAGAATAAAGCTGGAAGAAGGGGGGATATACAGAGACTTTTATTCGATAACTGTTAAGTTATGCCTACGTATCCTCTCGTGCAATGAGGAAGTCAGAACACCGTAGTTTGACTCAGAGACTGAAAGATAAATTGACTGATGAACTGCTTACTTGTCTATGTTCAAGTGTATGACCTATCTGGCTCAGGTGCAAACTGTCTTGCATTAGACGGAAGAAGCAAGTTCTCGTTTGTGAGTGAATGAGATGAGAAAAGAATCCCGGAGGAGACGATTATTGTTTGTTTTTTATGTTTTCAGTTTTTTATTGCTTTTTGTGTTTGTCATAAATTAATGAGCTTAAGCCTAAACCAAGGGTTAGTAAAATCATCACATCCTCCCTTTGATTAGGGGTAATGAGAATACCTTAAGTATGAAGTAAACACCTCACACTTAATCACCATGATGTAGGATTAAGATCATTAACCTACTTGTAATTATTTAGATGTTTTTGGAGTTTTTGTTTGGTGTTAAGTAATGAGTTTAAGCCATAATCAAGGATTTAATAGACCCATTACACCACCCTAATAGAAGGATGATAGATGAGAACACTTAAGCTGAGAAAGGCTCCTCAGCTTAATCCATGATTAGGGATTAACCTCATGACAAAACAAAGTCTTTATTAAAGTGGATTTAGTTAATGGTGAGATTAAGAAGTGAATTTTATGGTTTGTAAGACAACTTGAGGGGGACTTGTCCATTAACACTAGGGTTAGTCCTTCTTAACCAATAAAGGAAGAATTAGAACCCTAATGCAAGGCCCAAGTTACAAGCTTGGTGTCTTAGTGATTATTAGGTGGATTGATTAAAGGATTTAAACACATTAAGGGTTTAACACTTAGGATTAAAGTTATACACTCCATCCTAATAGAAGGATACAGGCATAACCCTAATCACAAAGCCTTAAAACCTTTAAGGTTTAGTCCTTGATTATGAGATGAGAAGAGAAGACACAAAGATGACACAAAGGTAAAACTAATGGGGGCCCAATAAAACCCTAATTGTGATCATGCTTGGGTGTTCCTAGGGTTTATGAGGCTTGCAAGAAGATCTTCAAGAGAAAAGCCACCAAGGAAGAAATAGGATGAAGGAAGGAGAAGCAAGGCAACTTACTTCACTTAAGAAGATAAGTTGCTTGGAGGAAGAAGGAGAGGAAGGAGCATAAATGAGCAAGCTCACTATAATACACAAATAAAATGCAGCAATGAATGCATAAAAGAGATGAGAAGAGATTATGAGAAGTGAAGGCAAATTCACTTCTCAAACACTTACCACCTGAAAAGTTAGCAAAAGGAAATGAAATGAAGTGAAAATGAGATGAAATGCAAAGATGAAAGCCAAATCCATAAGCATAATCATGATGCAAATGATGTTATGAGATGGTATGGAAGCATGTCAAGTGATATGAATGTTCATACAAAGGATGGGAATGCAAATGAAGCATAAGAGGCATAAAAGTTCATGAATGCATATGACATCAAATGAAAGCAAAAACATGGAAAATGGATGATGCAATGATCAAACATGATTTCAACATGTCCTAAGATGTCTTATATGTTATGTGGATGCACAAAATGTCATGGCAAGTTCATGTATGCAAGCTTATGCAAGATGGATGCAAGTAAAGATGCAAATTAGGGTTTATGTACAACATGAGATGCAAAATTCAAAATCAGAAGCAAAGCATGAGATAAAAATTTGAAAATGGAATCAAAAGGACCCTAAACCTATACAAGTTCACTGCCCAAAGGGGAAGGTCAGAAGCTAAACCCTAAAGGACTTATGATTTTTCTAAGTTTCTAAGGTTTTAAGGGTGATCCTAAAGGTAAAGTATCAAACAAATTGAAAATGCAAGATAAAAATGAAACAAAAATGGTTTTAGATGCTTGAAAGTATGCATAACACAATGCAAAAAGAACCATTCACAAACTCAACTTGGATCAAAAGTTATGAATTTTTGAAGTTAGGGTTAAAAATATTCAAATTAAAGAACCCTAATTCAAATGAAAATTGCCAAAGTATGATCAAAACCAAAAAGAAATTTGTGTTGTGAGTTTGTAAATGTTTGAAAATGTTCTTTGAATTTTTTTGGGATTTTCAAATACCTAAATGTATTTTTAATTAATTAATTTCCATTAACTAATTAAAAATAATCATTTAAATGATTTAAAAATAATTTTTTATGCAAAAAATAAAATATTTTTGGGTTCTGAAAATTAATAAAAGCTTGAATAAAAATTTTCAGAATTTTTGAAGTATTTTTACTATTTTTAAAAATTCGTAGAAATTAAATAAGAAAAAAATGAAATAAAAACTAATTAAATGAAAAGTATGTTGATCTAAGGGCTGGGATTTGAATCTGGAAAGGGAGGGAAAGACCACGCGCGCATCTGGACGGCTGACATTCAAACTTTCTCTAATTACGCAATTAAGCCATAATCTGAACCCTAATGACATTCAGGTGACCGGAACAGTGTTCCGGTCATCTTCTCCTGCTGCTCTCTCACTCAATCTCCCTCAATACGCCATGAAACCTCACTAAACTCTCCAGAATCAATCATTAGACAACTCTAAACAAGAATCCAGCAATCAAAATCATTTATTTTCACTCAAGATCAAGAATCAAAGGCAAATGGAAAACACGCAAAAATTTCAGAAGCTTCATACATGCTTGTTTCTTACTCATTTTCAAAACTAAATAGATCATGATGATCAGCAAAGCATACAGAACATTTCTATAACAAGAAATCACATTTCTGGAAAATTTGTTCTTGGAGTTACCTGAAATGGAGCTTTCGAAAATGGCACTGTCTGGTCCTCTCTTTGGTGCTTTTCCCCTTCTTTTGACTCCCTCTTGCTTCTGGGATGCTTGGCTGAAGCTTTTGTGGACTCTTTTTGAAGTTTGCTGAAGTTCAGTTCAAGGAGGGGCCAAAATCGTGTTTTTGATATGGCTGTTTTTAGGGTAAGATGAAGGGTGGGAAATGATCAGAGGTTGATGGTGAGTTGTTCTATGAAGTTTGTTTTGATGTTAGTGTCTTGTGTGATCAGTTTCGAAGGAAAATGCAAAGAGGGGAGTTTTTGTGATTGCTGAGTTGTGTGTGGATTCAGGCTGGCTTGTTGTATGAAATGGCTTGCTTTTGGTCCATGTATCAAGTCTTGATAGGTCAGAGAGTTGTTGATGGCCTATGTTGATTGGTATGGTTCATTTTGCAAAAAGTCAAGGTTAGGTGTCTATTGAGGTATGGGCAAATTCAGGCCAAGGACACAGGCATGTCTGGTGCAATTGTGATCAAGGAGAGCCATGGAAGTGATATTGAGGCAAATCAGCAAGTGGATTGAAGTTTATGGGGTTTTTTTGCAATTTTCATGAAGTTTGGCCCTTTTGAGAATTCTTGATGATCAAGGCATGAAAATGAGTGATTCTTTGGGCAATTCTGAGTTTTAGGTCATGTATCATGTTTGTGTAATGCTTAGAAGTCACTTTGAGGTCACAAATTGGCTTGGCATGGGCTTTTGCAAATTTCCCTCTTTGGTGCATAAGTGAAAATTTAGTGATTTTTCCCAACTTTGCAAGGCCATAACTTGAGTTCTAGGATGAATTAGATCAATTTATTGTACTTTTTGAAAAGGGAATGATCCAATCTACAACTTTCATGACCAAGAATTTTTCATTTGAAGCATTTTTGAATCAAAAAGAGGAGGTTGAAAAACTTTCCCAAAATGGCAATTTTGCATTACAAGTCACTTTCCCAAAATGGAAACTTTGCAAATGGCTTGAAATTCTTCAATTTTGTGAACTTCTAACCTCTTCTAAGATCAAATAAAGATCATTTACACCCAAAATGATGGAGAAGACCCTTTTGTTGGATGATTGGGGGCCTCAGATGCCCTAATTTTGCACTGACTTACTCAAGAAGTCATTTATTGATCAGATGCCTTCCCCATTGAATTTCTTCATGAAAATTGGTGTGTAGGATCCTTATAACATATTGAGAACATGGGAAACAAGAATGACCAAAAAAATTGCAGTTATGGCTTCTGAAACCAAAACCCTAATTTTAGGTCATCTGTGTAGTTAAACTTGGCTCTGCTTCCATGCCTTTCTCAGTTCTTGTGATTTTCTGACTTCCTTGATCTTGGGAGGATATAACATGATGCTTGAACATTCATAGACCCTCTTGAGATGATTGAAGACCTTTGGAGTGGCTCAGATGGCTCATGGATTGCTCAGATCACAAACCCTAGATGCATATGACTTTGAACCAAGGCAGTGAAGCAAAAATGCAATATGAGATGATATGATTGAACTTATGCAAATGAAAAGACCACAAGCCATGGTGTGAACTTAGTGAGGGAAAATTTGGGGTGTTTACAGCTTCCCCTATTCAAGCATGAGTTAGTTGTGCAGGATGTAAGCGATGGCTTAACAGGAAAACAAGATAACTTGTGGTTGAATACCAAAGACAATCCAAAATTTGCACTCATTGGTTATGAAGAAGAAAAGGGATATAAATTGTAAAAGAGAATAAAGTATGATTATAAAGTGTGGGCGGCGGAGGACGACCGTCGAGCAGAGGACGACTGCTGGGGACAAAGCAATGACGGGGACGGCCGACATGCTGGGGAAATAAAGAGATCATGATGGGGACGACCATCAGGTAAAGAAACAAGATTCTATGGGGATTAAAGGTAAAGTCTATGATGGGGACGACCATCAGGTTAATAAAGTAAATGAAATAAATGATGAGGGACGGTCATCAAAAGGTGAAGGACGATCACCTAGCAGTGGGCGGCTGCTCTGTTGGGGATAAGGATGAGGGACGGTCATCCAAGGTGAAGGACGATCACCTGGCAGGGTACGGCTGCCGAAAGCATCACGACATAGGACGAATGTCGGATGGCAAGAGTCGACGATGGGGACGGCCGTCGGATAAGCATGATGAAAGACGATCATCAAGAGGTGAAGGACGATCACCTAGCAGGGTACGGCTGCTCTCGGGGTTTATCATGACATAGGACAAATGTCAGATAACATGATCAACGATGGGGACGGCCATCAGATAAAATGATGAAGGACGATCATTAAGAGGTGAAGGACGATCACCTAGCAGGGGACGGCTGCTAAAATATCACGACATAGGACGAATGTCGGATAGAAAAGGGTTCCAATAATGGAGACTCCGCTGGGGGAATGATGACATGGACGGTCATCGAAAGGTGAAGGACGATCACCTGGCAGGGTACGGCTGCCGGAAGTATCATGACATAGGACGAATGTCAGATAGAAAAATGAGTAATTTACTAGGGATTTGCTGGGGATTCTTCTGGGGAATAGTAGATACAGACGAGTATCTATATTCGAGAAAGGAACAGTATAAGTGTTTGACACTGTGTATAGATTAAAGATGCGGACGAGCATCCTTAAGACTATGATACAGATGAGTATCGATAGAAACAAACGCTGACGCATGTTCAGAGATGATGATACGGACGAGTATCAACTAGTTAACAAAGAACACGGACGAGTGTTGAATCTGGGAAAAGATAAGTGGTGTATACAAGATACGGACGAGTATCTGTATGAGTGTAAAGTAAGCATAAGTGAGACACAGACGAGTGTTCAACATGCTGGGGAGAATATGACACAGACGAGTATCATAAGAGAAAGTGTGTAAGGTATGAACTTATGAGTGTAAGAGATAACTGGTGATCTGTGGGGATGAGATGACACAGACGGGTGTCGGAAGAAGTGTGTTATAAACAAGTGTTTGGTTTACAATAAGTGTTTAGGTAACCATGTTGGGGAATGGTGACACAGACGAGTGTCCAAAGAGTGTATATAGATATATCTGTTTGTAGAGAACGTTCGGGCGACTTTACTGGGGAATAATGACACAGACGAGTGCCAAAAGGAGCATGCATCTGTATTTTGAGAGTGCAAAGGGGACACTTTGGCTTTCCGCGGGGACTGTGAGTCTTTGTATATATTGTTGATGGAAAGTTGGTATATACAGGTGCTTGATTCAAAACATGACTTGCGATTATGCAATATGTTTGATTTTTGCCGTAATGCTCCGTATTAGACGGAATGCTACGCTCTGGGGGAAAATATGATGTGAATGCTATGATTATGCAAAAGATATCGATCCGGGATTCGGATCCCGTTGCGGTGAAGATTTCTGATTGATCTGCTTGAAAGAATATCCCAGCTGGGGATGAGATCATTGGTAGATCTGATATATAAGATTCTGCTTGGGGAAATAAGTCACTGATAGACCTATCCATGGTGACGAGGAGCCCAGCTGGGGCTGTGGAAGCTTTCGTCTCTTTGTTGTGAGATCTTCAGACAATGCTCTTCTGGATAGAGGATGGAGCTCTGCGGGGAGATGGTTCCTTGTCTACCACTTGACTGGGGAGGAATGATCACTGAACGATCTTCCTAGAGATTTCTGCGGGGATCCTGCTGAGGATGATGAACTTAGTTGGGGGAATGAGCCCCTTCTGATGCTGTTCTGGAGAAAGTGCTGGAGAAGTGATGCCTGGCAGCTCTGATGGGGAGAAAGCATCTCTGGTGTTGTTTGGAAGATGTGCTGAGGAAATAATGATTTGGGCAGCTTGCTAGGGAGAAGCTTTCATGCCCCATGTTGCGCTTTGAATACCTGCAATCCTTGTTATGACAAAGAAACGCACAAGTATCCCGAGGTATCCCTTACTGGATTCCATCATAGGAGTTTTAGACACTCCCGGGAGCAAATATATTTCCTGTAAGCATGATATTTAGAAAGGACGCATCTGTATTTATGCAATCAATATATCAAGGATATCAAACATTTTTGCAAATAAAGTGTACGAGACGGAGTGTGACTGAAAATCTGATTTTATTAACTTGGGTGCCCTGAATTGGCAAGTACAGTCAAAGAAACAAATCCCCTGAAATGAGGAGATTGTTACAAATTGAGAAACAAAAGGGTGTTGGCAATGTTGATGACGCTTCAATGAGCTTCTCTTTTGCTATGACTCGTATGACATTGACGTTCTTCTCATCTTGCTTTCTGAAGAAGGCTGATTCTGACTGATGCTTTAACCTTTCGAAGCTTTCCGTGTCATGAATGATACAGACGAATTCAGAATACAGTTGTTCGCTTATTCCCTTGTTTTGCGTGGATCGCCCTTTCGGGTTTTCAATCCACTGGGATACCCCTTTTTGCCTGAGCTGTCCAATGCGGCTTTTCAACTCAGCGGGTGTACATTTTTTTTAATCATTTTCCCTTATTTTTGCCCGAGTCTTTTATTCTGTTTTTGACTCGCTGGGATGCCCTATTTTTTCCTGGACTTACATTCTGTTTTTGTGTCCAGCGGGTCATTTTATGCGAAGTATTTTTTAACTGCGTCTAAATTCACAGGGGACAGGAAGTCTTCACCATCCATAGTACTGAGCATCAGTGCTCCACCAGAGAAAACTTTCTTTACTATGAACGGACCATCGTAATTCGGAGTCCACTTGCCCCTGTGGTCTGTATGCGGAGGGAGGAGTCTTTTCAGCACAAGATCTCCTACTTGGTATTCCCGAAGTCTGACTTTCTGATCGAAGGCTTTCTTCATTCTCTTCTGGTATAACTGCCCATGACAAATTGCAGCTAATCTCTTCTCTTTGATCAGATTCAGATTCAGTTGTTCGTAACGAGATCGGACCCATTCTGCTTCATTCAGCTTAACATCCATTAGTACTCGCAAGGAGGGTAATTCAACTTCAACAGGTAGGACTGCCTCCATACCATACACAAGCTGATACGATGTTGCCCCAGTGGACGTTCTGATTGAGGTACGGTACCCATGCAAGGCAAATGGTAGCATTTCATGCCAGTCTTTGTAGGTGACCACCATCTTCTGCACAATCTTCTTGATATTCTTGTTAGCTGCCTCTACAGCGCCATTCATCTTTGGCCTGTAGGGAGAAGAATTGTGATGTTGGATCTTGAAGTCCCGGCACAGTTCTGCTATCATTTTATTGTTCAAGTTGGAACCATTATCAGTAATGATTCGCTCGGGCACTCCATACCGACAAATGATGTCTCTCTTCAGGAATCGGGCTACCACCTGCCTGGTGACATTTGCATATGAAGATGCTTCAACCCACTTGCTAAAATAGTCAATGGCTACAAGGATGAATCTGTGGCCATTTGAAGCAGTCGGTTCAATTTTGCCAATCATATCAATGCCCCACATAGCAAAGGGCCAAGGTGAAGACATCACATTCAAAGGATTTGGAGGCACATGCACCTTATCTGCATAAATCTGGCATTTATGGCACTTCCTGGCATAGACACAACAGTCTGCATCCATTGTGATCCAGTAGTAACCTGATCTTAGCAATTTCTTAGCCATTGCATGCCCTCCAGCATAGGTACCAAAAGATCCTTCGTGCACCTCGTGCATCAGCAAGTCTGCCTCTGTCTTATCAACACATCTGAGAAGTACCATATCAAAGTTTCTCTTGTACAAGGAACCATCAGTATTCAGGAAGAAACTACCAGCTAGCCTTCTTAATGTCTTCTTATCATTGGAAGATGCCCCCGGTGGGTATGTTTGATCCTCCAAGAAGCATTTGATGTCATAGAACCAAGGCTTATCATCTTTAGCAAGGTCTGCAGAGAATACATATGCTGGTCTGTCAAGTCTGGATACTGAAATCCGAGGCACAAAGTTGGCAGCTTGAACTTTGATCATGGATGAAATGGTAGCCAGAGCATCTGCAAACTGATTCTCATCTCGAGGGATATACTCAAGCTTAACTGTAGTGAAGAAAGTGAGTAACCTCCTTGTATAATCCCGGTAAGGAATCAGATGCTCCTGGTGAGTGTACCATTTGCCGTTAGTTTGATTGATTACCAGAGCTGAATCTCCGAATACAGTTAAAGTCTTGATCCTGAGGTCAATGGCTTCCTCAAGACCCATAATACAAGCTTCGTATTCAGCTTCGTTGTTAGTGCAGTTAAAAGTGAGTTTTGCCGAGAAAGGCATGTGAACTCCCTTAGGTGTAATGAGAACTGCACCAACACCACGACCATTCATATTAACAGCCCCATCGAACATCATAGTCCATTCTTCTTCTGGGTCAGGCTCTTCAGTGTGAACAGGCTCTTCATGATCTTTTGCTCTTATGAACATGATGTCATCATCAAGGAAGTTAAATCTCATAGGCTGGTAATCATCAATGGGTTGCTCAGCAAGGTAATCAGACAATATACTGCCTTTGATGGCTTTCTGAGATGTGTATTGAATGTCATATTCTGTGAGAATCATTTTCCATCTTGCAACCCGTCCGGTAAGTGCTGGCTTCTCAAATATGTACTTGACTGGGTCCATCTTGGAGATCAATAAGGTAGTGTGGGTCAACATATAATGCCTTAGTCGGCGAGCAGCCCACGCTAAAGCACAGCAAGTTTTCTCGAGCAGTGAATAACGTTGTTCACAGCCGGTAAACTTTTTGCTTAGGTAGTATATTGCATACTCTTTTCGACCAGACTCGTCATGTTGGCCCAGCACACACCCCATTGACTATTCTAATATTGTCAAGTACATTATTAGAGGTCTTCCTTCAACTGGTGGCATAAGGATTGGAGGCTCTTGTAAATATTCCTTGATTTTGTCAAAAGCCCTTTGGCAGTCTTCATTCCACCTGACCATTTGTTCTTTCCTTAACAACTTGAACAAGGGCTCACAGGTTGCTGTAAGGTGAGATATGAACCTTGAAATGTAGTTTAATCTACCCAGAAACCCATGAACTTCTTTTTCAGTCTTTGGTGCAGGCATTTCTTGAATGGCTTTGACTTTGTCAGGGTCAACTTCAATTCCCTTCTCACTTACAATAAATCCCAGCAACTTACCGGATCGCACCCCAAATATGCACTTGTTGGAGTTTAACTTCAGTTGGTACTTCCTCATACGCTTGAATAGCTTCAACAGATTCACCAGGTGGTCTTCTTCTGTGAGGGACTTGGCAATCATGTCATCCACATAACGTTCAATTTCTTTATGGATCATGTCGTGGAATAATGTTACCATAGCCCGTTGATAAGTGGCACCATCATTCTTCAGTCTGAATGGCATTACCTTATAATATAAGGTGCCCTAAGGTGTGATGAAAGTTGTCTTCTCCATGTCTTCAAGTGACATCTTGATCTGATTATATCCTGAAAATCCATCCATGAAGGAGAACACCGAGAATTGAGCCGTGTTTTCGACCAATACATCAATGTGAGGTAAAGGGAAGTCATCTTTCGAGCTGGCTCTGTTCAGATCCCGGTAATCCACACACATCCTCACCTTGCCATCCTTCTTAATCACAGGTACAATGTTAGCAACCCACGGCGGGTAACTAGTCACAGCAAGGAAACCGGCATCCCACTGTTTTTGTACCTCTTCGTTTATCTTCATTGCCATATCCGGGCGAGTACGACGCAACTTCTGTTTTACTGGTGGACAGTCTTCGTTTAGAGGAATTTTGTGCATAACAATGTCGGTGTCCAACCCTGGCATATCCTGATAAGACCAAGCAAAAACATCCACATATTCCCGAAGCATGTCAATAAGTTGCTCTTTTACTGAATCTTGCAGACGGGCCCCGATTTTCACTTCTTTCAAGTCTTCTTCTGTACCAAGATTAATCGTCTCAACTTCCTCCTGATGAGGAGTGATAACCTTCTCCTCTTGTCTCAACAACCTGGCTAGTTCTTCAGGTAGCTCATAATCTTCTTCAACCCCTTCATCAGCTTGATTAATCGGATTGTCAAAGTCATACGAATACATAGCTGTGTTGTTATCGGTGCAGTCTGGAGGGCACTCTCTGTAAAGGTTTAGATTTGCTCATTTTAGTGATCAGTTTTATCTTAGAAAAAAGTGAAAATGAAGTTATTATTTTGAAAAACATTGCCATTTTATTTTTGTACAAAAAATGAAAAATGAAAAACAGTGAGCGGAAAAAGAAAAAAAAGACTCATTTGCAAAAGATGTCCTGATATTCATTAATTGATCGTTTGCACAAAATACAAGATGGCCCGATTACAAAATGAGCCCTGACATCTTGGGAAATATGCAGGACTTGATGCATGCTTAAAGACAGGAAATAATAATTACTCTGCGGGAGTAACTCTTATAATTTCCTGGGAAGACCAGTTTGAGACTTGGTTCCCCGGGATCCTTGGACATATCCAGTTTTCCAGGTTGCGCTCGTCTTTTGACTCATCTTCCAAACTGTTCACAGCATCCGGGGTTAGCATTTCCCTGCTGACAAACTTGGGCTCCATTGCAGCCTCTGGTTGATCTTGTCGAGTTGGTCTGTAACCCAACCCGAATCGGTCTTCTTTCTTTTCAACTGGCAGCAGCTTGCACCAGCCTTGAGCGGTACCCTCCTCAACAACCTTCCGAGCTTGTTGATATGATGTGATAGAAGTCCCAGACACAGCAGATGCTTCATTAATATTAAGGGCCTCAAACCCCTGACTCATGGTCTCATGGATCTCCCCATCCATCTCTATGTACTTATACGTAGCCAGCTGGCTAACAAAGATGTCCTCCTCCCCACAGATGGTGATGATTTGGCCTTCCCACTCGAATTTTAACTTCTGGTGAAGGGTAGATGTAACAGCGCCAGCGGCGTGAATCCAGGGTCTACCCAACAGACAGCTGTAGGCCGCCTGTATGTCCATCACAAAGAAGGTAGTTTTGAAGGTTTGCGGGCCAATCAACACAAGCAGATCAATCTCCCCAAGCACTGATCTTTTAGAGCCATCAAATGCTCTCACCACCAAGTTACTTTGAAGCAATGCCAAACCATCATACTCTAGCTTCACCAAGGCTTTCTTTGGCAGGACATTGAGCGAAGACCCAGTGTCCACCAGCACATGAGACAGAACAACACCTTTGCATTCTAAGGTGATATGCAAAGCCTTATTATGGTTGCGCCCCTCCGTTGTCAAATCAGTATTTGTAAAGCCCAGCCCATGACTGGTGTTGACATTTGCAACCACAGTTTCTAACTGATTAACAGTAATCTCTTCCGGCACATATGCTGCGTGCAGGACCTTCAACAATGCATTCCTGTGAGCTTCGGAACACATTAGCAATGATAATATGGAGATTTTGGAGGGTGTTTGGTGAATCTGGTCTACCACCTTGTAATCACTCCTTTTTATGATTCTCATGAACTTGTCTACATCTTGTTTAAAAGATGTCTTCTGAGTGTCTTTGGCAGATGGCTCTTCGGATACCACATTCTTTCCTTTTGCCTTAGCAGCAGCTTCTGCTTCAACATTAGGCCTTTGTGTTTGTGAGGCAAAAAGGCGTCCGCTTCTGGTGAAGCCTCCGCCTCCCCCAACATTATCAATTTGTGGTGAATAGGTTGATGAATCCAGAGTGATTTTCTCCCTGTTGCAGTAGAGATCAGAGCCATAATGCCAAGGTATGGCATTACTGCTTTCATAAGGAACAGGCCCAGGTACCGTAATGATGACTGGACTAATTGCTGCAGAGGAAGGTACCGTGATGGTGTGCGGATCATAGTAGATTGTGACTGGAGATCTGGCAGGAGGTGTTTGTTGTTGGAAGTTGTTGCTCGGAGGATCATTTGTCGGGTCATAATAGATCGTGACCGTTGAGACATCTTCATTAATGTTTGTTGGCGTTGTAGAAGATTTCGTTGATAAAATGAGTGCTGATGTTGTAGGAGAACAAGTTGTTGAACTCTGATCTATTGAAATGATGGATGAAGTGATAGCTGGTGTTGTTGATGAATCAGTAGGAATGATTTTTGTTGTTGTTGTAGGAGGATTTGTTGCCGATGAAGAGAAGATTGTTGATGTTGTAGGAGAGTCCATTGTTGTCAAAACAAGAGTTGCTGAAGGAACTGTTGAAGTAATTTGTAAGATTCCATCTTGGATAAGACCATCTATGCCAATCCTTAGCTTCTCGCAACCATTACTAGCCGTCTTACACAATTCACAGCAAGCCTCACAGCCTGGGAACACTTGGCATCTTAAAAGTTGAACTTTGACTTCAGCCAGTGGTGTTTGAATCTGTGCAACATTATCAATCAATACAGATGGTTGGTCCTCCTCAATGGCATTAATCCTAGGCCCACCATGATTAGGCATAGGATTTCTGTTGACGTTCGGAGGAGGTGCGAAATTGAGAGCTTTAGAATCAACCAAATCCTGAACCTTCATCTGTAATGCTCTGCATTTTTCAGTATTGTGACCGGGTGCGTTGGAGTGGAAGGCACGCC
Source organism: Lathyrus aphaca (assembly GCA_963966055.1). NCBI lineage: Eukaryota > Viridiplantae > Streptophyta > Magnoliopsida > Fabales > Fabaceae > Lathyrus > Lathyrus aphaca. The sequence continues at coordinate 504,773,529 of OZ014523.1, forward strand.
TGGCATTAACATCATAATTCTTCGGGAGATTAAGAGGATCTGGTGGTGCCAATGTCCTTAACTCAACCAGGTTAAGCTTCAGGAGTTGTGGCAATAAAGCAGCATAAGGCATAGGGATAGGGTCAATTACCCTATTTGCCTGAGATGGCTTCTGTTGAAAGGGACGCTGTTGTTGGTTGCTATTGTTGTTATTGTAGGTTCTCTATTGTGGAAAATGAGATGGTTGCTGATAGTGATGTTGTTGTTGTGGTTGAGGATATGATGGTTATTGTGGAACTGGAGCTGGGATGCTAACAGCTGCTACTGACCTGTGAGAATATTGGGGCCTGCCCCTGCTTGTATGAATAACATTTGTCTCACCCGCCCTTCGGGGTCCTGCAAAAGGTTTTCTGGGGTTGCTGGAGGAACTCACACCATTGTCAGAGATTTTGCCCATCTTCAAAAGACTTTCAATTATCTCACCAGCTATAACTACATCAGCAAAACTGGTAGAGGAGAAAGCAGCAAGTCTATCAATATAAGTCCCCTGCAATGTGTTCATAAACATATCAGCCATCTCTCTTTCTGACATGGGTGGTTGGACAGCAGCAGCAAGCTGTCTCCACCTCTGAGCATAATCCCGGAAGCTCTCCCTTGTAGACTGAGACATGCCCATTAGGAGAGTTCTATTGGGAGCCATGTCCAAGTTGTACTGATATTGCCGGATGAAAGCTTCGTCCAAATCCTTCCAATATCTTATGGTGGCCCTTGTTTGACGCTCTAGTCAGACTGTCCTCAAAGTAGAACATCCATAACTTCTCATCCATGGTATAAGCCTTGAGTCTTCCCAAGAAAGATTGCAGATGAGTACGCGGGCAGGAGGTACCATTGTATTTCTCAAAGCATGGGGGTTTGAATTTGTGGGGAATCCTCACCCTATCTACCAGTCCCATATCCATCACATTGAAGCCCAAAGAATTCTGAGATTCCAAAGATCTTAACTTTTCAGCAATCTCATCCAATCTTCTATCATATACCTCATCTTCAGCCCCAATAACAGTGAATTGTTCTTCTTGGGGATCCTCTTGCAGGATTCTTCCCCCAACAGTATTACATTGAACATTCCTCGGGATGTTAATTTCTGGATTCAAGTGGGGTCCATACTCTGGTGGATCAATACGAGGCTGCCCCCGTTCATTGTTGCTGGTTCCTCCTGTCCCAAGATGGGGCTCTTCAGGTGTCTGTCTTTCCACCAGCTCTCTCAACCTTTCTTGACTCTGGGCTAATCCAGTCATCACTACCATAAACTGAGACATCTGGTTTCTCATCTCTACTCTCTCATTGGCCATCTGATTTCTGACCTCAGTCAGGTCTTGCTGTACCTGATCCATCTGAATGCCTGGAAGGTTGTTACGCGTAGGGTATCGGTGTGTGCGGTTGACAGGGAACACTTGGCGACGAGTAATGTTTCCTGAGATCACAACAAAGTTAGAAACAATAACAAAAAACCTATAAAACAAAGACAAAGTTAGTATGCAATGTAGTATGCTTATTTGTTTTCCAAGGTATCCACTTTGGTTCTTGGTTTTGACCTTTCCAGACCTCGAGGAAGATGCTTGATATTGTTGAGAAAAGAAGCCCAATGAAAACAAACTAAAATATATTACAAAAGATGAAACATACATAGTCTGTTTTATAATACATGCCCATGGAGGGTCAAAAATACAAACAAAAAGAAAAGTACATCAAAATGAAAGAACAACAAGCAAAGAAAAATCAAACATCCAATCCAAACTCATCTTCCCTGACCTCCTTCAGGAGTGCCTCAGTCACCGGACCAGCTGGATGCTCTATAATGGTCCTAATGAGGAGGTTCCTGGTAGAAATGGAAGTAGTCAGCTTCTTATGCCTATCTTGGTCTTTTGATCTTTTCAACCCTGCTCTAAGCTTCAATTCTGAGATCTCTTTCTGTGCAGTCAACAAAGCTTCCTGCTGCTTCTTCTCATTAGCTTCCAGCTGTTCAATCTTGGATTGAGTCTTCTGGTCTTCTTGTGCACGGGCTTCGGTGATCCTGACCCACCTAGCCTGACTCTCTTGTAGATAGTGCTCAGCCCTAGCTTTCTGAATCTTGGCCTCTTTACAGGCATTCTTCAATATTTGTTCCCCAGCCCTTGCTTTCCTTATGTAGTCCTCTGTCTTTTCAATTTTGGCTAGATGCTCAATTCTGAGCTTCTCCAATCTCTCAATGTCCAGAAGACCATCACTCCTTTCCCAAAGGGTCTTCTTCAAGGCCTGAGATAGCTGCTCATTCCTTTCCTTCAACTTTTCAAATTCTTCCAGGCTAACTGTTGCTGCAGGCTGTACTGTGGATGGCCCAGGTGTGTCTTCCAAGGTGAAAGGCATCCTGGTAATCTGAGCTCTAGTACGGGACCAGTCTGTGTACTGAGCTGAAGCAACATTATTACATCTTCCAAGAATAACTATCCTTTTTGTTTGGATGTTGTCCCAAGCCCAGGATGCTTGTCTAACAACAGCTGAATTAGGTTGCACTTCACAATACAGGGTCTCAGCTAAATCCTGTCCTCTGGGAGGGTGAACTAAGGCATAGCCCAAATGTCTCTTAAACAGTAAAGGATTGTAGTTGATGCAACCCTTTACTCCTATCATAGGCACATTAGGGTACTGCCCATAGCTGGTGATAATGTCCTTACCTTTGGTGCTCTGGGTGCACCATCTGATATCATCTGAAGTTAAAGCAATGAATCTCTTGGCCCAATTCTTCTGCTGATGTGGGTTCAAGAAGGCATCTGATTTAGGCAGGTGTCTGAGCAGCCAGGAGTAAAACAAAGGAGCACAACATCTTACCAACTTCCCCCTTTGTTTCTCATTCCTCTGATGGATGGAATAGTAAAAGTCTCCTAGCAATGTAGGCACTGGGTTCTTTAGAAGAAACAAATGGATGGCATTCTTACTAACAAATTTAGGCTCATCTGCAAACAGTATAGCCCCATATATGTTGAGGGCTAACAATGCACAAACTGCCCTCCACTCTCCCAATGAAGCCTTCAGGATGACCTGAGAAATCAAGAAGTCCAAATGTAAACCAGGAATCCCAGCCTTTGTTGTCATGCTTTGTTCAATAAGGGCAGGCTCCAAGTACAATGCCCTTGCTATCTCTTCATTCCTTGGAGCAGTCATCTCTGGGTTGAAGGGGATTCCCCCTCTGATAGGCACTCCAATCAGCAAAGAAAACTCCTCCAACAGAGGCCCAATCTGAAAGTCTGGAAAGGTGAAGCATCTCAGTGGAGGATCATAGAACTGCAAGCATGTGTGGATCATGCTCCTCTGAGAAGGGTCAAGGTCCATAACCATATCCAGGATACCCCCATAGTGCTCTCTAAACAGTGGGATGTGGTCACGTGTGATAAGTGATTGGACCTGCCTGATGCCAGTCAACACAGGCTCAAAAAGTGGTATGATATGTTGCTCTTCCTGGGAGATGTCATGAGTGCTGCTGAAGATGCTGAAGATAAGTGCTGATGAAGATCACAGACTGAGGTGCTGAAGATAAATCTCTGACAGACTGATGCAGGTGGTAATGGAGATAACTGAAGCAGATGCTAAAGAAAACAGCTGAAGAAGAGGTCTATGCAGAAGAAGGGGTCAAAACCAAAACCAAGATACAATGAGGTGGATACCCTGAAAAGCAAATAAACAAATGTTAAATGATGCAATGATGATATATGCAAATGATATGCAAGGGTTTATGATCAAGCTGGATCTGATTATCTGTCTTGATATAAAACCCATGTATATTCAAAAAGTCCAGATGGAGGCTCAGAAATCCAGTTACCAGGGTGGGGGACTCAAATAAAGAGTCACATGTCCAGGGTTAATCACAAGAACTGTCCAAAGTGGAGTACTCTTAAAAAAAAAAGTAACAGGGTATGATGTGGACAAGGGTTCCTGCAAACCTGTAAACAACCCAACCCCCTCACAGGTAGTGTTCTAGAACAAGGATCTTCAGACTTGGATCAATTATGAGAAGTGTAAACACTTCTAACCCGGAGGTATAGTGTTTACAATAACCACAAAAGATCCTCCTCTAATTCTCCTCAGATTCTGAAGGTCATAATAAAGGTCATTCAGACTTAGCAGGCTTCCCAGATAGCCCTAGCACTACAGGAAATCTGTAGCACAGAGTTCTCAAGAAGAAACCCACATCTGAACTGTGTTTCATATTCTCGCACCATACCGAAATGGAATGGGAAAGAACATGAACCACTCTAGCCTAGATGTCACTCAGGTCCCAGGTATAGGACCTTAAACTCTCAATGGAACCCCACCCACCAAAACAGAAAACCAGATCCAGCAATGACAGTATGAAATATGCAAAAACTGTAAAGAAAGCAATAAATAAAGTTGTACATAAAGCAATAAATAAAGCAAAATAAATAAACACACATAGCACATAACACCCTAGTAAACACAAATCAAACAAGCGCTAGGAGGAACCCACAAAAAGAACCAGAAGCCCTGGTTGCAATATAAGGGTCCCCAGCAGAGTCGCCAAGCTGTCACTCCCACCTGATGACATAGGGCCAAGAGGGGTACAGACGCGAACAGTCGGCGAAGAGAGAGAACATGAAGATGAACTGAAAAGAGTCGCCAGCTAGGCATTTTTATCCCGAAGGAAAGGTAATGCTGCATAAACCTGGGAAAGGATGGATAAGACGGTCGCGAACCAGAGAAACTGAGAAAGGGGGTTGGTTACAACCTGGGAAGGTATTAGCACCCAGATTGTCTGCCGTACTCGACAGGATCCACACTTGAAAGTTTGTGTTTAAAGGGGTAGTGTCAGTGCTATTTTGTGTGCAAGAAGCTGGGAAAGAATGCAAGTGTCAGTGTAAAAGAAATGTGAAATGAAATAAAAGAGTGTCAGTGCAAGGAAAGAATGCAAAGCTCAAGACTATGAGGCTTACAGAATAAAACTGGAAGAAGGGGGGATATACAGAGACTTTTGTTCGATAACTGTTAAGTTATGCCTACGTATCCTCTCATGCAATGAGGAAGTCAGAACACCGTAGTTCGACTCAAAGAGACTGAAAGATAAATTGACTGATGAACTACTTACTTGTCTATGCTCAAGTGTATGACCTGTCTGGCTCAGGTGCAAACTGTCTTGCATTAGACGGAAGAAGCAAGTTCTCGTTTGTGAGTGAATGAGATGAGAAAAGAATCCCGGAGGAGACGATTATTGTTTGTTTTTTATGTTTTTCAGTTTTTTATTGCTTTTTGTGTTTGTCATAAGTTAATGAGCTTAAGCCTAAACCAAGGGTTAGTAAACTCATCACATCCTCCCTTTGATTAGGGGTAATGAGAATACCTTAAGTATGAAGTAAACACCTCACACTTAATCACCATGATGTAGGATTAAGATCATTAACCTACTTGTAATTATTTATATGTTTTTGGAGTTTTTGTTTGGTGTTAAGTAATGAGTTTAAGCCATAATCAAGGATTTAATGGACCCATTACACCACCCTAATAGAAGGATGATAGATGAGAACACTTAAGCTGAGATAGGCTCAACAGCTTAATCCCTGATTAGGGATTAACCTCATGACAAAACAAAGTCTTTATTAAAGTGGATTTTAGTTAATGGTGAGATTAAGAAGTGAATTTTATGGTTTGTAAGACAACTTGAGGGGGACTTGTCCATTAACACTAGGGTTAGTCCTTCTTAACCAATAAAGGAAGAATTAGAACCCTAATGCAAGGCCCAAGTTACAAGCTTGGTGTCTTAGTGATTATTAGGTGGATTGATTAAAGGATTTAAACACATTAAGGGTTTAACACTTAGGATTAAAGTTATACACTCCATCCTAATAGAAGGATACAAGCATAACCCTAATCACAAAGCCTTAAAACCTTTAAGGTTTAGTCTTTGATTATGAGATGAGAAGAGAAGACACAAAGATGACACAAAGGTAAAACTAATGGGGGCCCAATAAAACCCTAATTGTGATCATGCTTGGGTGTTCCTAGGGTTTATGAGGCTTTCAAGAAGATCTTCAAGAGAAAAGCCACCAAGGAAGAAATAGGATGAAGGAAGGAGAAGCAAGGCAACTTACTTCACTTAAGAAGATAAGTTGCTTGGAGGAAGAAGGAGAGGAAGGAGCATAAATGAGCAAGCTCACTCTAATACACAAATAAAATGCAGCAATGAATGCATAAAAGAGATGAGAAGAGATTATGAGAAGTGAAGGCAAATTCACTTCTCAAACACTTACCACCTGAAAAGTTAGCAAAAGGAAATGAAATGAAGTGAAAATGAGATGAAATGCAAAGATGAAAGCCAAATCCAGAAGCATAATCATGATGCAAATGATGTTATGAGATGGTATGGAAGCATGTCAAGTGATATGAATGTTCATACAAAGGATGGGAATGCAAATGAAGCATAAGAGGCATGAAAGTTCATGAATGCATATGACATCAAATGAAAGCAAAAACATGGAAAATGGATGATGCAATGATCAAACATGATTTCAACATGTCCTAAGATGTCTTATATGTTATGTGGATGCACAAAATGTCATGGCAAGTTCATGTATGCAAGCTTATGCAAGATGGATGCAAGTAAAGATGCAAATTAGGGTTTATGTACAACATGAGATGCAAAATTCAAAATCAGAAGCAAAGCATGAGATAAAAATTTGAAAATGGAATCAAAGGGACCCTAAACCTATACAAGTTCACTGCCCAAAGGGGAAGGTCAGAAGCTAAACCCTAAAGGACTTATGATTTTTCTAAGTTTCTAAGGTTTTAAGGGTGATCCTAAAGGTAAAATATCAAACAAATTGAAAATGCAAGATAAAAATGAAACAAAAATGTTTTTAGATGCTTGAAAGTATGCATAACACAATGCAAAAAGAACCATTCACAAACTCAACTTGGATCAAAAGTTATGAATTTTTGAAGTTAGGGTTAAAAATATTCAAATTAAAGAACCCTAATTCAAATGAAAATTGCCAAAGTATGATCAAAACCAAAACGAAATTTGTGTTGTGAGTTTGTAAATGTTTGAAAATGTTCTCTGAATTTTTTTGGGATTTTTAAATACCTAAATGTATTTTTAATTAATTAATTTCCATTAACTAATTAAAAATAATCATTTAAATGATTTAAAAATAATTTTTTATGCAAAAAATAAAAATAAAATATTTTTGGGTTCTGAAAATTAATAAAAGCTTGAATAAAAATTTTCAGAATTTTTGAAGTATTTTTACTATTTTTAAAAATTCATAGAAATTAAATAAGAAAAAATGAAATAAAAACTAATTAAATGAAAAGTATGTTGATCTAAGGGCTGAGATTTGAATCTGGAAAGGGAGGGAAAGACCACACGCGCATCTGGACGGCTGACATTCAAACTTTCCCTAATTACGCAATTAAGCCCTAATCTGAACCCTAATGACATTCAGGTGACCAGAACAGTGTTCCGGTCATCTTCTCCGGCTGCTCTCTCACTCAATCTCCCTCAATACGCCATGAAACCTCACTAAACTCTCCAGAATTAATCATTAGACAACTCTAAACAAGAATCCAGCAATCAAAATCATTTATTTTCACTCAAGATCAAGAATCAAAGGCAAACGGAAAACACGCAAAAATTTCAGAAGCTTCATACATGTTTGTTTCTTTCTCATTTTCAAAACTAAATAGATCATGATGATCAGCAAATCATACAGAACATTTCTATAAAAAGAAACCACATTTCTGAAAAAAAAATTTCTTGGAGTTACCTGAAATGGAGCTTTCGAAAATGGCAATGTCTGGTCCTCTCTTTGGTGTTTTTCCCCTTCTTTTGACTCCCTCTTGCTTCTGGGATGCTTGGCTGAAGCTTTTGTGGACTCTTTTTGAAGTTTGCTGAAGTTCAGTTCAAGGAGGGGCCAAAATCGTGTTTTTGATATGGCTGTTTTTAGGGCAAGATGAAGGGTGGGAAATGATCAGAGGTTGATGGTGAGTTGTTCTATGAAGTTTGTTTTGATGTTTGTGTCTTGTGTGATCAGTTTCGAAGGAAAATGCAAAGAGGGGAGTTTTTGTGATTGCTGAGTTGTGTGTGGATTCAGGCTGGCTTGTTGTATGAAATGGCTTGCTTTTGGTCCATGTATCAAGTCTTGATAGGTCAGAGAGTTGTTGGTGGCCTATACTGATTGGTATGGTTCATTTTGCAAAAAGTCAAGGTTAGGTGTCCTTTGAGGTATGGGCAAATTCAGGCCAAGGACAAAGGCATGTCTGGTGCAACTGTGATCAAGGAGAGTCATGGAAGTGAGATTGAGGCAAATCAGCAAGTGGATTGAAGTTTATGGGGGGTTTTTGCAATTTTCATGAAGTTTGGCCCTTTTGAGAATTCTTGATGATCAAGGCATGAAAATGAGTGATTCTTTGGGCAATTCTGAGTTTTAGGTCATGTATCATGTTTGTGTAATGCTTAGAAGTCACTTTGAGGTCACAAATTGGCTTGGCATGGGCTTTTGCAAATTTCCCTCTTTGGTGCATAAGTGAAAATTTAGTGATTTTTCCCAACTTTGCAAAGCCATAACTTGAGTTCTAGGATGAATTATATCAAGTTCTTGTACTTTTTGAAAAGGGAATGATCCAATCTACAACTTTCATGACCAAGAATTTTTCATTTGAAGAATTTTTGAATCAAAAAGAGGAGGTTGAAAAACTTTCCCAAAATGACAATTTTGCATTACAAGTCACTTTCGCAAAATGGCAACTTTGCAAATGGCTTGAAATTCTTCAATTTTGTGAACTTATAACCTCTTCTAAGATCAAATAAAGATCATGTACACCCAAATGATGGAGAAGACCCTTTTGTTGGATGATTGGGGGCCTCAGATGCCCTGATTTTGCACTGACTTGCTCAAGAAGTCATATATTGATCAGATGCCTTCCCCATTGAATTTCTTCATGAAAATTGGTGTGTAGGATCCTTATAACATATTGAGAACATAGGAAACAAGAATGACCAAAAAAATTGGAGTTATGGCTTCTGAAACCAAAACCCTAATTTTAGGTCATCTGTGCAGTTAAACCTGGCTTTGCTTCCATGCCTTTCTCAGTTCTTGTGATTTTCTGACTTCCTTGATCTTGGGAGGATATAACATGATGCTTGAAAATTCATGGACCCTATTGAGATGATTGAAGACCTTTGGAGTGGCTCAGATGGCTCATGGATTGCTCAGATCACAAACCCTAGATGCAGATGACTTTGAACCAATGCAGTGAAGCAAAAATGCAATATGAGATGATATGATTGAACTTATGAAATTGAAAAGACCACAAGCCATGGTTTGAACTTAGTGAGGGAAAATTTGGGGTGTTTACAAATGTGCTTGGTTCGCTCATGATAGGCCGAGTTCTTCGACAATTGTATTGCACTTTGACTATCACATTAAACAATGATACCTCGACCTTGAAGTTTCAGCTCCTTTACAAAACCTTCAAGCCACAATGCTTCCTTTACAACTTCAGTTAAGGCGATATATTTCGCTTCAGTGGTTGATAAGGCAACAACCTTCTGAAGTGTTTCTTTCCAACTAATTGTTGTGCCAAACATAGTGAAAACATATCCAGAAATATATTTTTTGGAATCCATACAACCTGCATTATCAGAGTCAACATATCATTCGATTGTTGTTTTACTATCTTCACCCAAGGCTCCACCATAAATTAAGACTCTGCTCAGAGACCCATTTATGTACATTAGAATCCACTTCAATGCTTGCTAGTGAGCCTTTCCAGGATTCACCACGTACCTGCTTACAAGACTTACTGCATATGCTATGTCGGGTCTAGTACATACCATATCATACATCAAAGAACCTACTATATTATTATATGGAATGATATCCATATAAGTTATTTCTACATCACTAATGGGACACTGATTTATACTCAGTTTGAATTGAGGGTTTGTCGGAGTCATAACAAGCTTTGAACTCGACATACCAAACTTATCAGAAATCTTCTGTAGGTATGCCTCTTGAGATAAGCATAATCTCGACTGCTTTTTATCTCTCCTGATGTCAATCCCAAGAATCATGGAAGCAACTCCTAGATCCTTCATATCGAACTCCTTATTGAGTTCAGAATTTGCCCTCATTACATCTTCAACATTGTTGCTTGATATTATAATATCATCCACATAAAGCAATAAAATAACAAATGAATTAACAGGTCAAAATCTGAAGTAAACATGGCGGTCGAACTGACTTTTGATGAAACTTATGTGTGCCATGAACTTGTCAAATCTCCTTTTCCATTGTCGAGGAGATTGTTTCAATCCATAGAAAGATCTCTTTAGTTTGCACACATATTCTTCTTTCCCCTCTTCGACATACCCTTCAGGTGCCTCATCGAGATTGTTTCATCAAGATCACCATACAAGAACGCAATCTTCACATCCATTTGTTCCAGTTCAAGGTCGAACTATGCCACCATGGCTAGCAACATTCGAATGGACATGTGCTTCACAATAGGAGAGAACATATCATTGAAGTCGACATCTTCTTTCTGAGTGAAACCCCTTGCAACCAACCTTGCGTTGTATCTCTTCGACACCACTCCTATGATTCCTTCCTTAACTTTGAAAATCCATTTACAACAGACTAACCTAGCTCCAGCGGGTTTCTTGGTCAGTTCCCAAGTATTGTTATCATGAAGAGATTTCATCTCATCATCCATGGCCTTTAACCATTCAGTCTTATTTTGACTCCTCATAACTTCCTTATAGTCTATAGGTTCTTCGTCTAGAACCTCACTTGCAGAGATTAAGGCATAAGTTATAATATTTGCATACCCAAGTCTCCGAGGTGTTGACGACTCTTCTCGGCCTGTCTCTTGCTAGAAGGTAGTCATTATTAGTCTCGTCATCTTCAACATCAGTTTTTGCTTCTTCGACTTCATATGGGTAATACAATTCAACATCACTATGCTCCACCTCAACATGAATTTCTCCCTGTTCCAGCTCTTTGTTAACATCATCAGGTTTTTTGAAAGCCATCTCAACTTCATTGAGAACTACGTCTTGACTGGTGATACACCTCTTGTAACCTGGCTCTAGGCACCATAGCCTATAAGCTTTGACTCCTTCAGGGTATCCCATGAACATGCACTTCAGAGCTCTAGGTTCGACCTTATCTTGACTAATGTGAGCATAAGCTACACAGCCAAATACTCTTAGTTTTTCAAGATCTGGTGGGTGTCTTCATATCTATCAAAGTCGAAGGATATCTGTTTATTAGATATGTTGTTGTCGAAACAACCTCAAACCAAAACACCTTCTTCAATCCAACACTAACCAACATGCATCTAACCCTTTTGAGGATTGTTCGATTGAATCTCTCAGCTAGACATTTTTGCTGAGGAGTACCTACTACAGTCTTATGCCTTTAAATTCCAGACTTGACACAGTAATTTTCGAAGGCTTCGTTGCAGAATTCAAAGCCATTCTCAGTTCTCATCCTCTTGACCTTTCTGCCAGTTTGAGTTTCGGTAAGAACCTTCTAACTCTTGAAATTCTCAAAAGTTTCATCCTTTGTCTTCTGAATGAATACCTATAACTTTCTGGAAATAATCATCAACTATGGATAGAAAATACCTTGCACTTGAATGTGAAGGATTCCTTCCAGGCCCCAAAGACCAGCATGGATGTAATCAAGGGATCCATGTGTTCTTTGTTTACCTTTGTTAAACTTCACCCTATAAGATTTACCAAATACACAAGGTTCACAAAACTCCAACTTCTCGACTTTGTCACCACCTAGCAGGTTCTGTTTCCCTAGTTCGACCAGACCTCTCTCGCTGACATGGCCCAATCTCATGTGCCATAATTTTGTCTTCTACAACAGTTTCGTGGATGCAACATTTGTCGAACCACTTACAACTTCAGCCTCAAGGGTATACAAGCCTTGTTTCTTCACGCCTCTCAAGACTTCCTTCGACCCCTTCACGACTCTTAGAATACTTTTCTCTCATTGAAAGGCATATCCCTTCTTGTAGAATTCACCAAGAGAAATCAAATTTCTCTTCAAGTCAGTACATATCTAACTTCAGTCAATAACATTTTTTATTCTCCAGGGAGCTTGAACCTCATAGATCCAATACCTGCAATTTTACAAGCTTTATTATTTCCCAACAACACCAATCTGCCATCTTGATCACATATTTCCTCGAACAAATATTTTTTTGGAGTCATGTTCCAAGTGCAACCTGAATCCATAATCTACTATTTTCTTAAGTCTCCGCTTGAAACCACAAAAACATCGGATAAGTCGAAATCTTCTTGAACAATGGCAGCATTGCCATTATCCTTACCTTCATGCTTTTTCAGGCGTTCAGGGCACACCTTTTTAATGTGACCATCCTTCTTACAATGATAGCATCGAACACCGGATGCTTTACCACCATAAGACTTTTGCTGACTTTTACTTTTCTTGTCAAACTTACCATCCTTTCACAAGAATTTCGCCTTAACGACCAAACATTCACCAACCATCGAAGGTTTATGCTCTTTTCGTTCATTCAAGTCCTTAGAGTATAAGGAAAATTGAACATCTTCAAAGGTCAGAGACTCTCTTCCATACAAGAGAGTTTCTTTGAAGGGAGCATGTGTTCTGGGAAAAACGCATAGCAACAACAATGCTTGATCTTCATCATCGATCTTCACATCAATATTTTCAAGATCAAGAATTAGCTTGTTGAACACGTCCAATTTCTCAGTCAACACTTTGTCTTCACTCATCTTGAATGAATATAAGGCTTGCTTCTGGTAGAGTCGATTCACCAACGATTTGGTCATGTACAAACCTTTAAGTTTCAACCATAACCCTGATGTCGTCGTCTCCTTTGATACTTGTCGAAGAACCTTATCACCAAGACTCAACAATATTCAGATGTGTGCTTTCTCAATTATGGTCGTCTTTTTAGCTGCCATTAACACAACATTCATGGTCGTCTCTCACTTCAACGCTTCCAAGCAACCCTGCTGAAAAAGTAGGACTTTCATCTTCAAGCGCCACACACCGAAATCGTTCACTTTGGTGAACTTTTCAATCTCATACTTTGTTGAAGGCATCATCTTCTCCACGCTCACCGCACCAATTTGTTGTGAATCATATACCTTAGAAACAAAGTATAATTGGTTCCTTATCAGTCAAAAAATTCACAAGGGTTATGGTTTAGGGTAACTAAGGATGACAACAAGGATTGGTTATAAACTGCTACTATTTCCTTTCTCTTTAAACAAAATTACAAGTATACAAGAATAACAAATAATCTCTCTCACTTTTGAATTAGGATTTTATCTTCTTATTTTCTCTTATGCAAAATATGAGAGACTAATATGATATTTATAAGAAAACTAACACACTAACTTAATGAAGTTTTTTTTAACAATTACTCATTACAAGCTAACTTAGGGTACAATTTAACTTAAAAATTGGATCCATAAAACAAGACCAAATTTAACAACAACATATGAACAGACTTCGACGACAAGTTAGCCCTATAATTTATTTCAATATCTCACAGTTTGAAAATGCATCTCCGAACGACATAAAATCGTTTTAGAATTTTCAAAAATATGAAAGAAACCACCAAATATGAAAAAAGAGCATCCCCTACAAAATATATAAAATATTTTCTTCTCTTTTAGTTTTCAATAATTCCATAGAAAAATCGGTGTTTGATTATGTTACGCAATGTATATCATTTAACACCTTTGTTGTCATGTTTTCATTAGGAATTTAAGATTTGAAATTGTGTTATTCTAATTTTTTTCCCACTTGCTAATTTTTATTTGAGTGTGTGTAAGTCAATAATAGTGTTTTTTAATTAATAAATAAATTTAAAAAAAAAACTCTATTATTTATTTAAATATATATGATATCATAATAGTGCACTAGTGCAGAAATGACTTTTTACATCGGGCGAAATTGACTTTTTACATCGGTTCCGAATCCGATGTAAAGGCAGCCGATGTAATAAGTCATAGACATTTTACATCGGTTTTAGGACCGATGTAAAAAATATATCAACCACATCGGTTAATTTTTAAGTCTGATGTAAAAAAAAATATAACTTTTTTTTCTAATGTAAAAGGGACTTTTTACATCGGTTGGTAGATAAAACTGATGTAATAGCCAACCTATTACATCGGTGCCTTCAAATAACCGATGTAAAAAGTGTGCCATACAGGGTACTTTTTACATCGGTTATCATTTCGCCCGATGTAAAAAGTGTGCCATACAGGGTACTTTTTACATCGGTTATCATTTCGCCCGATGTAAAAAGTGTACCATATAGTACTTTTTACATCGGTTTTTCTTTCGCCCGATGTAAAAAGTACTGTAGAAAATTTATATAATTTTACTATTTTTTAGCAGTTCCTGTAAATTTTTTTGGTACCTAATTATTTAGCAGTTCCTGTAAAAAATTTTGGTACCTAATATTTCCTTCACATAGACCATATATTTTTAGGTCGCTATTTTCATATATTTCTCACCAATATTCAATAAACCAAATATCTAGTACACATATATTCTTCCAAATGTACAAGTACACATAATGTTCTTCCAAATGTACTAGTATACACATATAATCATCTCAATATATATGAGGTTTATACTAAAATTTACTACTACAACAACAACAACAAAAAATACACATTCAACCAATATTTCCCCCACTTGAATCAAATTTCCTGAAAATAAATAATAACACCAATTAACCAAAAGACAACACCAAAGTCAATATCTTCAAATAGAGAATTCTATATATCTTACCAGATAAAGCTTAACTTTTATACAACTCAAAGAAACATGTTGCCCAACGGAGTCGCAAATCATACAAATCATCTTCTTTTAATTCTGTTGGGTCATTAAATACCTACAACACATAAATAACAATATAGAGTTATTTTGGAAAATTCACATTAAGTTGCAAAATGCAAAGTAAATAACAAAGTAAAGTTATATTTATTACCGTCATCCAATTATCGGTTATCTTTGCAGAGACAATATCCAACATATTTTTCATCACATAGTACCCACAATCATCAGAGTTATTTTGTTTCCTTGTCTACAAATGAATATATGACATAATTATTAGTGAATACTTATATGATAAAAATAAATTTATACTTACAATTTACACCACTTACTTTGGGTCGAAGCCATGTAGGCTTTCTTCTAATGCCATGTGCCGCTTGATGAACCCCTAAAGCACTAATAAAGAAGGCAAAAAAACCATATAAAGCCACATAAAATATGGAATTACTTTTGTAACAAATTATGTATATAAGATATTGTGAACATAAAAGATAAACTTACTTTGTAACAAGTTTCGTCATGGTTTGATTAAGTTCCCGATGAAGTGAACAGAAGACGACAACCGTATTGTCTTTTGGACAAATGACTATTAATTGCCAATGAGATCTGTATGTGCGTGTTGAAGTACAAAAATCAGAATTTCATATTAACAAAGTTATAAAATAGAATTTCATTCACATACCCATGAATAAATGGTAGCAAGTGACACACTTTCTCTTCGTGATCACGTAACATGTCTTGTATGTATTTTCTAACTTTTGCTTCAGTTTTTGCCACATTATCAACATACGAACACACAGCAGGGTCCAATATCCCATATACTTCTGATTGTGATGTATCAATACACATACGATGAATATACCTAATTATAACATAAACATTAGAATCAAAGTGACAGGAGTTATAACATATTAAAATATTTGAGAGTAATAAAAATATACTTACGTGGACCATACTTGCAAAGTAGAAACGTCAAGCCAATGTTGTCCCATCAACAACTCTCTGATACATTTCGTTGACATAAAAAAATTTGAGACACTCACACAATGACTTAATTCTAATTCAAAGTAATCCATTTGTGTGTCACTCCTTTTCAGAACCATTTTTACTAATCTCTCAACATTGTCTTCCTCTTCCATTTTGCTTACTTTTACAATTGAACAACTTCCTTTTCCGCTTCCATCCACAGTTTCCCTTTGTTCAATGCAATTATTATTTGCCGTGCTTTAGGAGATACCCATAGACTTAAGTGTCTCCATGAAAGATTGTTGCATTGCCTTACGCTCTTCAACCCACTGTTGCGCTAAATCCGCTCTAATTTTTGCTTCCAATTGAGATGACAATTGTGCAAATTGTTCTGATACATCGATATCTTGTCTTTGACGTGATCTTCCAAAGAAAGTGCTCTGTTTATGGTGTTTTCCAACACCACGAACACGGCCTCCATGCTCAGATGTTCCAATGGCTGCTGTTAAGATATCGTGACGTCCATCCGGAACAAATGCACCCTTTTCAACTTCTTCAACTAGAGAGTCCTACAAATGCACCACAACTTTGTCAATATAGTTTTTATCCAACAAAATTAAAATGATACTTGAAGAATTTTACTTACAATTTTCTCTGCAACCACTTGTGTAGCCTGTGATGTGTATTCCCCCCCTTTCTTTTGTCGTGCTCTCTTCCATAACTCATGGCGTGAAGGTGGAGATGGGCTACCCGTATCATCTACATTAGAATCAGCTCTTGATAATCTCCTTTCATTTATCATTTTCTCTTCAAGCAAACGATACCCTCCACGAGATAATACATGTGGGTATGCATTCTTAGCCACATTTTTTGCACCCTTTTCACTTTTTTCCTATTAAAAATTGAAAAAGTTACTAATCATACTAAACATAATAAAAATGTTATTAAGCAAAATAAACATAATAAAAATTTATAACTCATACTAACCTTAAATTCAGATGAATCCCGAGACTTCAGAAATTCTTTCCATACTTCTTCTTTAATATAAGGATATCTGATATATGCAGGAGCGAGACCATCTTTGGGATTTCTAATATATTCACTTGTGAGCTGTGTCTTAAAACCTCTCCATCGCTCTCCAGCATATTTAATCCACTCTTTCTTCAATGGATCCTTTTTTGCATCAAGAGGTTCTGGAATAGTGAAATGAGCCTACACATATAATATATAGCATATGTTATTAGCATATGAATATAAAACATAATTAGACATCAAAATAAGCAAAAATACCTGAACATCAGTCCAAATGGCCTCTTTTATGTCATTATCTACGTTTTTCCATTCATCTTTCAAAATACTACATCTCTGCCGAGCAAGAGATGCTATGTAACTCTTAAAATTTGAAGCATTTTTACCAAAACCCGTACATTCATGGGTTCTTGGATCAAACTTCACCTTTATCTTCTCACCTGTTTGGTGAACTTTGTCAATTTGTGTCATTAAAGTGGGACCTCTAACTCTTTTTTTTGTAGGGTCACTAGATGAAGAAGGGTTGTCTGTTGAATCAGCCATGTATCTGTTCACATAAAATAAAAACAATTAGACATCAAATTAGACAAAAAAAATATAGCAAAAATATAAAAGATTAGACATTAAATTAAGCAAAAATATAAACAATTAGACATCAAAGCAAGCACAAAATAAATAAATAAATAACTTACTAGTCCTCCCATATCCCTTCTCCATGATCTGTGCGAATAGCATGCACATCATCCTCTTCATTTTCTTCAATGAAGGTAGGCACATTTATTGAGAAAGGAGGAGTTTCAGAAATATCAAGGTTGGCATCTTGATTTTCATCACTATCTTGCATCTTTCCTTGTATAACCACCGACCACCTTTTATCAGAAGGATCTGTGACATAAAACACTTGTTTTGCTTGAGACGCCATAATGAAAGGTTCGTCCGCATAAGCTAACTTGCTAAGATCAACCAATGTAACTCCAAATTCATCGATTCTTACACCACTATTGATATCAATCCATTTGCATTTAAAAACGGGAACTTTAAACACAACATAATCAACTTCCCAAATCTCTTCAATCACCCCAAAGTAGGGTGTAGATGCCATAACCGGATTTTTATCTTTAGCACTAGAGAAGTGCATGGACTCGGCCACAATCATCACCCCACTATTTTGTGTGGTACTACGGTCATCCTTTGACTTTGTATAAAAGCAAGTTTTATTTATATCATATCCACTCCAAGTTATTATGTTACATTTCGGCTCATAAGACAACCACTTAATTGTATTAGATGCACTATCATCATTAGCAATTTTCTCTTTAAACCACTCAGAGAAACTCTTATTGTGCTCTTTTAACAACCATCTTTCATTCATCTTGAAGTGCCTTTTCTTTATGATGCTTTTGTGAGCAGATAAGTAAGGTTGAACTTCATCCGTGTTATTCAAAATATACAGATGAGCTTGAACAACCACATCAATACTTAAACTCTTGACATTTAAACCTTGTGTACCCATACCCTCACATCTTCCATCATGACGAGACTTAGGAACCCCTACAGCATCCACTTCTGACAAATAGTTTGAACAAAACTCAATTGCCTCTTCTGCAATGTACCTCTCAACAATCGATGCTTCCGGCCGGTGTGGATTTTTTGTATAACCTTTTAGGATCTTCATGTATCGTTCTGTTGGATACATCCATCGTAAAAAGATTGGGCCACAAATTCTAATCTCCCTTACTAGGTGAACAATCAAGTGAACCATAATGTCGAAAAATGAAGGAGGAAAATACATCTCTAATTGGCACAAGATAACTGAAGCCTCATTTTCCAAAACATCTAACTTTGATGGATCAATGGATTTACAACAAATTGCATTGAAAAATAAGCACAACCTGGTTATAGTCTTCCTAACATTGTTAGGCAATATCCCACGAATAGCAACTGGTAGTAGTTGTTGCATTAAGATATGACAGTCATGAGATTTTAAGCCAATTAGTTTGAGATCTTTAACAGATACAAGCCTCTTGACATTTGATGAGTAACCATGCGGAACTTTAATACTTTGTAAACACTCACAAAAACTTGTTTTCTCTTTTTTAGACAAAGTGTAGCAGGCAGGAGGTAAATATATCTTGTTGCCTATATGTTGTGGAGTTAACTCTTCTCGTATACCCATCAAACCCAAATCCACACGAGCATTATAACCATCTTTTGTTTTGCCATGAATGTTGAGAAGTGTTCCGAGTAAACTATCACATACATTTTTCTCCACGTGCATCACATCAATACAATGTCTTACATCAAGACTAGACCAATATGGAAGATCGAAGAAAACTGACCTCTTTTTCCATAAATTTTTCGTATTTGTTTTCTTTTTGTATTTACCAAACTCAACATTAATGCCCTGTTGTCGTTGATAAACTTCCTCTCCAGTTAAGGGCTTTGGAGCTTCACCATGCTCTTGTTCCCCATTGAAAGCTTTTCGCAATCTACGATATGGATGATAACGAGCTAGAAATTTTCTATGTCCAAGATAAACAGTTTTCTTTCCTTTCTCAAGTTGGAGGTAACTTGTGTCTTCTTCACATATAGGACATGCATTATGCCCTTTAACTTTATAACCAGACAAATTACCATACGCCGGAAAATCGTTGATGGTGCAAAACAACATGGCATGCATATTGAAATGTTCACCAGAATACGCATCAAAAACATCCACCCCTTCATCCCATAATACTCTTAAATCATCAATCAAGGGACTTAGATAAACATCTATGTCATTTCCCGGTTGTTTTGGCCCCGAAATCATCATGGATAACATAATATATTTACGCTTCATGCATAACCTAGGAGATAGGTTGTAAATCATCAGGAGAACTGGCCAAGAAGAATGATTAGTACTTAGATTACCAAACGGATTCATTCCATCAGTAGAAAGTCCAAGTCTAAGGTTTCTCGACTCTTTGCCAAAATTTGGAAACAAAGAATCTATTTTCTTCCACTGCAAAGAATCAGCTACATGACGAATTTGTCCATCACATTTCCTTTCTTCGGCATGCCATCTAAGATTCCTTGCGTCATTTGCATTTGCGAAGAGTCTCTTAAACCTTGGAATTATTGGTAGGTACCATACCACTTTCGCGGGAGGACCCTTTTTGACAACCTCATCATCACTAGAATCACCATCTTTCTTTTTGTAGCGTGACGCCTTGCACTTCGGACAATGATCATAGTTTACATACTCTTTTCTGTATAATATGCAATCATTAGGACATGCATGTATCTTTTCATACTCCAAACCCATTGGACACAATATCTTTTTTGCCTCATAATAACGATTTGGCAATATGTTACCTTCTGGAAGCATCTGTGTCAACAATTCAAGCAATTCGGTAAAACTTTTGTCAGTCCACCCATTATTTGCCTTCAAATTAAACAATTTTAACACGGCAGACAAACGTGTAAAATTAGTGCATCCCGGGTACAAAGGTTGATCCTTGTCACTGCATAAAGTATCATACACATGTGCCTTTTTAAACGAATCTTGTCCAATATCACGCATCATGTCTTCCAGACGATCATCATCCATTTCTACACCAATATTATCTTT
Organism: Lathyrus aphaca; assembly: GCA_963966055.1. Taxonomy (NCBI): domain Eukaryota; kingdom Viridiplantae; phylum Streptophyta; class Magnoliopsida; order Fabales; family Fabaceae; genus Lathyrus; species Lathyrus aphaca. Next base: position 504,794,016 of record OZ014523.1, read on the forward strand.
TTGTGACACATTTGACTTTTCTACTACCTCACCGTGCCATATCCATTGTGTATAAGTTTGACAAATCCCATGACAAATTAGATGATCCATGATTGTCTTCTTATTAAGTTTTGGTTCGCGATTTGCGCAACGAACACATGGACAGAGAAAAATCACATCAACACTATTTTCACCATCACTTTTAGGAGGAGGAAGATTTTTTTTAGCATTGCTTTCAGCAAACTGTAGAAATTCCTTCACTCCATGTTCGTACTCAACACTTAATCGATTAGCTTTTATCCAACTACGATTCATACCTATGTTCCGGAATTAATGCATACAGATCAGATAAATCATTTAGACACCTATAATAATCGCTCTCTTGGACATTAGAAAGAATGCAAAAGTCTCTACGTGCAAACACATGACATGAATAAAGAAGTGAGAAGTTATAAATAATTAAAAAAGAACCTGCAATATGGTGTGGCCGGCCAGATGACTCACGGGTGACGATGCAGAAGTTCTCGTCGACACACAAATTCTACGAGAAACAATATCATCACAACATGTATAAAATAAAAATGGCTAAAAACAAATATATATTTATTCAAGCAAACAGTACCTATATATATATATATATATATATATATATATATATATATATATATATATATATATATATATATATATATATTCAAACAAACAATACCTATATATATATATATATATATAAAACTATACCTATATATATATATATATATTCAAACAAACAATACCTATATATATATAGGTATTGTTTGTTTGAATATATATATATATATATATATATATATATATATATATATATATATATATATATATATATATATATATATATATATATATATATATATATATATATATATATATATATATATATATATATATATTCAAACAAACAATACCTATATATATATATATATATATATATATATATATATATATATATAACTATATATAAATATATATATATATATATATATATATATATATATATATATATTCAAACAAACAATACCTATATATATATAATATATATATATATATATATATATATATATATATATATATATATATATATATATATATATATATATATATTCAGCAAACAAACAGTACCTGTGGAGTGCGGCGGCGTTGAACTTCCTTCAAAACTGACGGTGGACAGCGGCGGCGTGAAGGTGGGAAAGAGATGGACGGCGTACGGAAGACAGAAGACGAAGACGGAAGCGAGAAGGACGGTGGACGGAAGCGAGAAGGACGGCGTACGGAAGACGGGAGACGGAAGGACGGTGGACAGCGGCGTCGGTGAAGGGACAGCGGCGTCGGTGAAGTTCTCGTCGGTGAAGGGAGACGGAAGCGAAGGAAGAAGAAGTTGAAATCACGCAATGGCTGCGGCGGCTGGAGAGAGAAGTTACTGTTTCAAAAGTTACTGTTATGTTTTAGGTTTTATGTTTTATTTTTTTAATGAATTTTTTAAATCGGTTTATATTAAAACCGATGTGATATCCTAAATGTTTTTTTTTATTTTTTTATTTTTTAATACTTTTTAAATCGGTTTATATATTAACCGATGTAATATCCTAAATGATTTTTTTTATTTTTTTATTTTTTAATACTTTTTAAATCGGTTTAGAAAACAACCGAAGTAATAGGGAATTGTTTTTCTTTTATTTTTTTAAAATTTTTTATTAGAGACTTTTTAAATCGGTTAATAATATAACCGATGTGATATCCTAAAGTATTTTTTTTATTTTTTTATTTTTTAATACTTTTTAAATCGGTTTAGAAAACAACCGAAGTAATAGGTAATTGTTTTTCTTTTATTTTTTTAAAATTTTTTATTAGAGACTTATTACATCGGGTGTATCTTTAACCGATGTAATAGGGTCTATTTTTTTAAAATTTTTATTAGAGACTTATTACATCGGGTGAGACCTTTAACCGATGTAATAGGGTCTATTTTTTTTTTGATTTTTTTTAATTGTTTTTTTAAATGACTTTTTACATCGGATTTTGAAAAACCGATGTAAAAGGCTTTAGATGAATTTTTTTGTTATTTACAAAATTGCCACCGCATTACTTTTTACATCGGTTTTTATCAAAAACCGATGTAACATCCCTTATAACAATTTATGTTATTATTTACGAAACTGCCACCGCATTATTTTTTACATCATTTTTAACAAATGCCTGATGTAAAATCATTTTACCAAATGTCTTTTTTTTAGTAGTGGTGTTTCCATTATTCAATAATAAAATTTAATTTTATGCTTAGATTAAAAAATTATATTTCGTTACTAAATTTTTTTAGAAGAGTTAATAAAAATACAAAAAGAAAATATAGTTTTTTCTAATATAATATCTTGAAAAAAGTAGAAATATTGAAAATTCTCAGACAATTTGTAGGTTTGAAACAAACCATAATCTCTAACTAATTTATATAAATCAATCCGATTACTAGTGATTGACTAATTAGCAAAATGAATTTCCATTATTACAAGAGATTAGTCTCCTGTGGTGGAGAATATATTATTCTTCTTTTGACGAATTCGTGGGAATATCTTGATGTAACGAAATTAGAATAAGTAGTAGTAGACTGTACTGTTATGAAGTTAACTCGATGTGACCTTTGTCTGCATGCAATATGGCTACTTAATTAATTATTGGTTGAATCCTGTTCGATAATGCAATCATATAGTGATTGACAAACAGTGCATTAATGAAAATAGATATATAATGCTCAGCTTACCACCCATGAAAATAGATATATAATGCTCAGCTTACCACCCTCCCATTTATAATTAGAGAGGAGAATAATTCAAAATGGCATTTTCGGGTATACTTTTTTATTATGTTTTATGGTATTATGCTTATAAAAGAAGAGTAATAAAAAGATGTTTTCTTTTTCAAAAGAAAAAAAAAACTGAATTAGTCACTCCTACTGGCCTCAAGATATTTAATTTAAATTTCCTTAAATGAAATATATTAGTTGAAATATAAGGGTTTTCCAACCCACATAACCGTTTCTGAAAATTTGAGAAATCTTCTTGCCATCTTCCATTTTAATATTAAATATTTGGATAAAATTCTCGATAGAGTTAAAAAAGTTTCTGATACCGAACAAAATTTTAGGTAATTAATTTGAAATTATCGGAATATCGATAATTTCAAATTATCGATAACATGTAAAATTTCGAATTTATGGAAAAGTGCATGTCTATAACGGTAATTTCGTATGAAATTACCATTAGTTATATTTTTAGTTTTTTTTAACGGTCACGATTTTGCCGACAATTTTTTATGGTTGTGATTGCACTGACAATTTGTGTGACCCAGATTTGATGCATGTTCCGGACTGGCCCAATTTTCAGAATCAGGCTCAATCCATCCTCTAGGCCCAGACGATCCAATAACTCCTTGGCACCCAACACATCCTCAGTCCGTCCGGAAAATTCCTTCTGACTGGCCATCAGCGCCACCAATCATGATTTGGACCCATCAAGGGTCGAATCCCCCAGGATCAGCCGAGGAACGTTTGTCCGACAAGCCCTTCACTCGGTATTAACGCCATCCGACCAAGGTCTCGTCCGAGCAGTTCAACCATCACTCCAACGGCTAGTTTTCGGCAGTTGCCGATTATTGGGAATCCACGATCCATGCCTAATAATAGGGACCAATAGTCATGCGCTGGGGGTATCATATAAACCCTCTCATATGAGAGGGTCAGGTATTCAATTCTCACTCTAAAATCTCGTACTTGCTCACTTTTTGCTCGGTTTCTTACTTTAGCATCAGAGTGCCTTGCAGGTATACCCCCTCTTCTCTCCAACAACCGTGCTTCAACCACGCTCGACGTCAGCCACATCAGATCCTAATCTCTAGGTACGATCAGGTGGCACCGTCTGTGGGAATCTCTTGATTTCCCTGTTCTTCTTCTTTAAAGACTCTCAAGAACCAAAATATTCTCTCTAAGGATCCATGGCTGCTCGTGACAATCTGCTTGAAGCCCGGACTACTGATAGTGTTCTTCTTACCCAACGTGAAAGTAACGTGATCACTCCCTCGCATGAGGAAACCATCCAAGATCGCCAGGACGGAAAGACTACTTCTCCCTCTCTCGAGCGTGATCAACCGCTCGAGAGTCTCCTGAAAGTCGTCCCCTCCCTAACTGCATCAGCAGGGTCAGACTTTGCTGCGTTAGTTGAGACGCTCAACCAAACCAACCTACTGCTCCTCGCGCATAGCGAAAAGATAGCCCACCTAGAAGAAACCGGCCTCCGACTGTCTCGCTCTCCGACAAGACATTGGGGACGGCGCAGTCCCTCTCCCCACAAAAGGAAGGGCAAAGACCACCCTGAAGAGTCTTCTATCAAGAAACGGGCCCGGTCGCCTCCACGACGACATCGCTCGCCTATATCAACCGAAACTCGTCGGAGTTTGCAGAAAGAAGACCGACGCTCTCCTCCTCAGAAGAAGAGACGATCCCGATCCCCGTCTCCAAGACGGCCAAGAAAGAATGGATCAGAATCTCAGTCTCCGTAACGAAATAAAAAACGCTATTCACGCTCTCCCTCGTTCACATCTAGTGACGAGGATGATATCAGAGGCCCACTCTCCTCGAAGATCATGGCCACCAAACTACCGCGGGGGCTTGAGAAACCTCCACCCCTTGGTTCATATGATGGGAAGACGGATCCGAACGAGCACATCGAAAACATTAATGCCCTGCTCGATTATAGGGGTGTCCTTGGAACAATCAAGTGCCGCCTCTTTCCGACCACTTTGAGGAAAGGGGAAATGACATGGTATAAGAGTCTCGAACCCGAGTTCATCGCCTTGTGGAGGAAACTCGGTCGAACTTTCTCTAGACACTTCACCACCTCCCGGCGCCATCCCAAGACAGAGGCATCGCTCGAGGCTATTATTCAGGACAAGAATGAACCCCTCAGAACCTACATCGAAAGATTCAATAAAGAAGCCGTCCAAGTCTCTACCACAGACGATATGAAGAAATATTTGTTGGAGCGCGGGCTACACTCGTCTACTGATTTCCACCGGGCAGTGGGCATAGAAACTCCTGCTATGCTGGACGCTTTCCTGCTAAAGGCTTAGGCATACATCCAGTACGAGGAGAAACAGGCTGCCAGTTCAGTTCGTGACGCCAGACGTCGGGAGGACGCCAATCCTTTCAAGACTGATGAGCCCTCGACATATCGTCAAGGGGGGGGGGGACAAAAGAAAGGAAGATTGCTCCCGTGAACGGCAGGAGCAGAGGGGACCGATATGTCGCTTTCATGAGTACACACCTCTCTCGGTATCGAGGGAAAAGATATTGTCTGATTGCGCAAATTCGGAGTTCCGACAGGCAGGAGTTCTCTTTCCCAAGCAACTGCCTAACAAGTCGGGCACCGACAAGACCAAATATTGCCAGTTACACAAGAGCCACGGGCACAATACTGAAGATTGCATCCATCTGAAATACGCGATCAAGATACTCATAAGGTACGACCACCTCAAGCAATTCACAAAGTCCAAAGAAACTTCCAGGTCGGAGGTGCAGGAAACCAAGAAGGTCGAAGAGGCAGTGGTTGTACCCTTGGACACCAACATGTAGATCGCCCTCAGTATCTATCAGCCTGAGGATTTCTTTATACTCGATCATCTGGGAAGTACAGGATTTCTCTCATCTCATAGCCCGTGGGAAGCCTTCCCCTCTGCAATGGTGATTCCAGGGGGGATTCAACAAGATTACTGTCGGTTCCGTGAAGAGGAAGTTCGACCAGCTGATTGCAAAGGGACCAGCTTAGAACGCTACTTTGGATCCGCCCAGGAGTGACTCAGTGCCTATTTCCTTCTACAAGGAGGAACTGCTGGGAGGGGCACCGAACGCCAGCATCCATTTGCTCGTCCGGGCTCAAATGGCCAATTTTGACGTTCGTCGGATTTTGGTCGACCAAAGCAGTTCGTGCGACATCATGTATTCACAACTGTTCTCAATGCTTCAGCTGAACGAGAATAACCTAACACCTTACGTAGGATCCGACCTACAGGGATTCAACGGTGTCATGTCTCGACCGTGGGGTTACTTCGACCTCATTTTTACATTTAGAGCAGCGGAGACTGCTCGATTCGTCTGTCTCCAGTTCCTGGTGGTCGACTGTCCATCCCTTTACCAGTGCCGACGCTGGCTGAACTCAATGTTGTTCTGTCAATAGTTCATCTAAAAATTAAATATTATACAACGTCGGGAAGGGTAGCCACCTTGCACGGCGATGTTGAAGCTTCCCGTTGCTGCTTTGAGGCAGCCTCTAAAGGCCTTAGTTCTATCTCATATCAACCCAAATCCTCCACCGCGGCATCTCCCGAGTGCTTGGAGGTACCCAGACTTCTCCCTCGGGTCGACTCCATCGACTTAGATTGTAGGTTCCCAGACGAAGGTGAAAGCTCTCAGCAACCCTCCACTTCACTAGCCCGACCAATCCCGGAGGATGAGTTTGAGCAAATTCCTCTGGGGGAAGATCCAACCAATGCGTAAAGATCGAAGCTCACCTGCTCGATTTGGCGAAGAGACATTTGGAAACATGCCTAAAAGGAAATGCTGACCTTTTCGCTTGGAGCGCATAGGAGATGCCCGGACTCGACCCGGATGTAGCCTACCACCACCTCTCCATCGATCCAACTTACAAAGTTGTTGCCTAGCGCAAGAGGAAGCAGTCGACCGAGAAAATTGAAGCGGCCGAAAAAGCTATAAATGACCTCCTAGAGGCAAACTTTGTAACAGATGCCAGGTACACAACCTGGCTCTCAAACGTTGTACTCGTTAAAAAATCAAATGGAAAATGGAGAATGTGTGTTGACTATACCGATCTTAATCGGGCTTGCCCGAAAGACGCATATCATTTGCCAAATATTGACAAACTGGTCGACAACTCGTCCGATTTCAAACTACTATCGTTTATGGATGCTTACTCAGGATACAATAAAATCCCCATGGCCGTGATCGACAAAAGCACACGACTTTCATGACCGAATCGGGTAATTACTACTATAATGTTATGCCCTTCGGCCTGAAAAACGCGTGTGTTACTTATCAGCGCATGATGAACAAATTTTTCCGAGCAGAAATCGGAGACATGCTCGAAGTATACATGGACGACATGATCGTTAAATCTCAGCAAGAGACAGATCACGCTTCCCACCTTCGAAAAGTATTCGATCAAGCTCGAAAGTGCAAAATGCGTTTTAATCCTAAAAAAATGCACGTTCGGAGTTCGGGCGGGAAAGTTCCTCGGGTTTTATCTGATCGAGTGAGGAATCGAAGCCAATCTTGACAAATGTCGAGCATTTACAGATATTCCTACGCAAAACTCTAAGAAATCTATACAATCGTTAAACGGAGTGCTCTCTTCGCTCGCTCGGTTCGTGGCTAAATCTGCCCAGCACGCTCTTCCATTCTACAAGCTCCTTCGCAAGGAGTCAGCTTTCGAATGGACAGAAGAATGCAAGCAGGCCTTAACCCATTTGAAAAAAGCATTATCCGAGCTTAAGCACTCTCCAGGCCTAACGAAGACGAAATTTTGTACCTTTACCTCGTAGTCGCAAATGAGGTCGTAAGCGCAACTCTCATTTGCGAATTGCCCGAGGGGCAAAAACCAATTTACTTCACGAGCAAGGCCTTGCATGGCCTAGAACTGAGGTATCAGCAGATCGAAAAAGTAGCACTGGCCCTCCTCTTTGCATCAAGAAGGCTTATACACTATTTCTTGGTCCATACGATTGTCGTAAGAACTGACCATCCCATTAGGCAGCTTCTTGGAAGACCAGAAATGGCCGGACGAATGCTAAAATGGTCATTGGAACTATCTGAATTCGACATTAGGTATGAGGGTAGACAAGCTCTTAAGGTCCAAGCCTTGGCCGATTTTGTAGCGGAGCTCACCTTCCTCGAGCAGACACTAGCGTCCACATCTAAGTGGAACGTTTTCATGGACGGGGTGTCTAGCTCTACGGGCAGCGGGGCCGGGGTTATGCTGGAAAACGAGGAGGGAACCATCATCAAGGTATCTTTGACACTATATTTCCCAACTTCCAACAATCAAGCGGAATACGAAGCCTTCCTGGCCGGCTTGCATCTAGAAGACGACCTTGGTGCGGAGGAAATTATAATATGCACGGACTCCCAGCTGGTCGCCAACCAGGTGCGAGGAGATTTCCAAGCTAAAAATGACAACATGTTCGAATACTTATCCTTGGTCAAAAAGAAACTGAAGCGATATGCATCCGTAGAAGTCAGACACGTTCCGCGCGAAAACAATACCCGAGCGGATATCTTGTCCTTGTTAGCCAGTACCAAAAGCAAGGGGGGCAATAAGTATGTCATACAGGAGATATTACCCCGTCCTAGCATCGGACAATCTTCGGCCCCAGTAGATGTCAATATCGTGGGCGACGCTAATTGCTGGATGACTCCGGTGTTTAATTACCTGACCAAAGATGAGCTACCGGCAGATCCAAAGGCAGCCAGTACCATTCAACGCATAGCTTGCTCGTACGTCATGGTCGGAGGAAAGATGTATCATTGAGGTTTCCCTATGCCCCTCCTCAGATGTGTTGGAGAAGAAAATGTACCTTGAGAGAAGTCCACGAAGGAATCAACGCACAATATTCGGGCGGGAGATCGTTAGCGCGCAAAGTCCTACGAGCAGGATATTATTGGCCAACAATACAGAGCGACACAAAAGAACATGTCAAGAGATGCGATAAATGCCAACGGCATGGTGACGTACACGTGGCGCCTCCTACTGAACTGAAGTCGCTATCCTCCCCATGGTCGTTCGCCTGGTGGGGGCTGGATATCCTTGGCCCTTTTGTCATCGGCTCAGGTCAAAACAAAGACCTCATCATAGGCATCGACTACTTCACTAAGTGGATGGGGGCAGAGGCTTGAGCCAAAATCAATGCATTCAACATCCTACGTTTTCTCAAGCGAAACATCCTTGCTCGGTTCGGGGTACCGCTCGCCATCGTAACAGACAATGGAACCCAATTCACTGACAAGCATTTACAGGAGTTAGTGGCCTCAGTAGGAACCAAACAGCATTTCGCCTCAGTCGAGCATCCCCAAACTAACGGGCAAGCAGAAGCTATGAACAAGGTGAAATAAGAGGAGTAAAGCGAAGACTGGACGAACATAAAAAGCGTTGGGTCGAAGAATTGCATAGCATACTTTGGGCGTACAAAACCACGCCTCATTCAACGACCGGAAAATCCCCGTTCCGACTAGCCTATGGGACCGAAGCGGTCATACCCATAGAGATGCACGTCCTGTCCAGGCGGACAGAATCACCTATGGACCAAGACACTAACTTTGAGACGCTTCGAGAGGAGCTCGACCTGATCGAAGAAATACGGTTGGGAGTTGCTCTTCGAGAGGCCACCCTAAAACAAAAAATAGGAGCTCGACATGACGCCAAGATCATCAAACGAACGTTCGAGGTTGGTAGTCTCGTCTTGACAAGGAACTACAAGGACTCCCAGGAGGGGAAGTTGGCCCCAAATTAGGAAGGTCCATATCATGTTCGAGCAAAGACCGAAAATGGAGCCTATTACTTAGAAAATATACAAGGGGAAGAGCTCGCTCGGCCGTGGAACCCCGAGAAACTCAAATAGTACTATAGCTAGTACAAACGTCACCTTGCTTGACTCCAAGGAGAGGAGAAGACGGTCCGACCCAACCTGCATGCCGAGGTACAAGCATTGCAGCCCAATACATTTTAATCATCAGGACCCCCTCATGCACGAGGGAGGTAACTGTTACACGAACAAATACTCAAACGAGTCCGTCGTCGCCTAAGTATTACGACCAGGCAGAACCCCAACTCACAATGGGAAGTTCAAGCCACGGAGCCCGAGCCATAATCTTGACTTGGGCGCCGCATCGGAGCAAGCCTCCGCACATCTGTTCGGTTCCCATAACCAACGGATCACGCCTTCTAACGAGCATTACCCCCCCCCCCTATTCGAGCAAGTCCTCATATTTTTGTACTTTGGCATCACGCCTAGATTTGCATCTATAATACAACCAAACGAGTGTCGAGCATAAAATACTTAGTGAAAAAATATTCAAGATAAAGGTCCTCCGACGGACGAGCAGTTATATATAATAATAAAAACATTGCAGAAATGACAAATGATTGCCAAGGTCGGAAATTATTATTAAAAGGTTGCGCCCCTGAGGGGACGACTTGTTCAGAATTACATTAAACAGGGACCATGTCCCCGAGAAAAAACAACATTACGGTAAAATGGCACACATGCCGGACTAATTACCCTTCTCCGGGTGGATATCAGGCTGACCTTCACTTTGGATAGGTTGATCCTCGATCTGGTCAGGCTGAATAGGCTCCTCGGGCTGAGTCTCATCAACGATCATGTCATCAGGAATAACAATCTGACCTTCCTCAACCTTATATAGATACTTGATCCGATCAATGTTGAGATCCATTTCTGGATGAAGTGCTTTGATCTTATCAACGGCATTCTGGAAGCCCAAATTGGTCAACTCCTGCAGCTCCTCCAAATCCTGGTCCAACCTAGCAAGGAAGTACGCTCGAGTCAGCAAGCCCTTGGTGTCCTCGTTCTCATCCTCCTTGGGAATAAAGGCATCTTTTAGCCTTTTGTTTTGATCGAACGCCTTCCTTTTGTCCACCTCCATCTTGGCTATCACCTCCGCATGATCTTTGAGCGACTTGGTCACCTCCTCAGCAGCCTTCTTAACATTCTCTTTGGACACCGCCATGAGGGACTTCAAACGATTGACTTCCCGCTCATGCCCGGGGTCTCCTTCGACCAGCATCGAGGCCATGGTCATCACTCTCATGAAAGCACTAGCGTCCTGTGCCAGGGACAATCTTCGAGCAGGACGATCCATACTCTCGACATGCAAAGTATCAACCCATTGGACCTCCATCGTCAAATAATTACACTTCACGAAACAGGGATGCATGGCGAACTTGGGTTTGGGCGATGCGTTGGTGGTCAGGTCCATGACAGTCGTGCCGCCTTTTTGCCTCTTCAATTGGGAAGACGAGGTCACGCCCAGAGAACCTTGAGCGGTCGGACCCGAACCTGAGCCGCTCGTAGCATTGCCCGTCATCCGGGTTTGGACCGTCTTTAGCTTCCTATTATTGCTCTGCCTTAGTTTTTCCTGGATCTTGTCCAGAGGCTTGGTGATAGAAACTGCAAAAAATGAAAGGAAAGAAAGTCGGTACCGAGCATGACAATCAAGCAAATCATAAGACAAAATAAAATCAAATACGACTATGAATACCAAAAAATTCGGACACTTCCTGCCTGTTTTTATATGCAAGGAGCGTCGTTACTTCGATCAGGGGACGCTCCACTGCCTCTTCCCCGTCAGCATCGAGCATCTTTTTACCCTCCCCGTCGAACATCAGGATAGATGTAAAGGATGCCACTAGTTTGCGAAACTCCTCAAAACTGGCCCCGTCATCTTCATTCAACCTATCCCCGACCTGGATGAACTCACTCACCGGAGTGTCATAATGAAAATGACCCCATGAGAAAGGGAACATCCAAATCCGTTGAGGGATTTTCCTCCATTGGGCGTCAAGCCTGGGCACCCTGTTCGTATCTGTATTAGTCCCGAGGAAGCTGATCGACCTGGTTGCCTCTGTGGTCGACGGTTCAACCAGGAAATAGTCGTCCTTAAATTATCAGATAGATTCCGAATTTGCTTTGAAGATTTTGGTCCGCTGCTTGAACGAGATAAACCCTTTCCGAGCACCTCCCCTCCCAACCTGGCGTTGAAGAGAGAAAAGACAGAAGAAAAGAGGGAGAGTGGCCCCAACACCCAGTTGTGCGCACGTCAGTTCGAACGCCCTCATGAAAGCATAAGAGTTGGGATGCAGCTGCGAGGATGCCGCTCCCAAATGGCCCAACACCGAGCAAACCAGGTCGCTGAACGGCAGTCTGACCCCCAAAGTCGTAAAGACGTACTTGTACATAGAGAACTTCGTTCCTCCGAAATCAGAGTAGATCCTATCATCATCACTCGGGCACGTCATGACTCAGTGCGCGGTATTCCCCACCTCGAACAATGGTTTCGTCTGAGGTCAAGCATAACTTAAGACCTTGTCCAAGAGGTCCTCCACTACCCACTCTTCGGGCGCCGGGACCTCTTCTTCTTCATCAAAAATCTCCTGAGCACCTGCCGCTCCCCCAGGAGTGGTGGCCGCATCAACCACCTCGGTAGCGTCAAAGTCCTCGAAGGAACTGTCAGAATTGCTCGGGATAGTAGCTGAGGAACCAGAGTCCTCCCGTGTATCTTCCTCGGACGAGATATCATACAGATCGACGAGCACTTCTTCACCTGAAAAGTAGAGGAAAGGCGTCAGTGAATTCGATCGAGGCATCAAATCCACCTTTCCACTACCTATCAAGTGAAAGGGCGTGCAACGACCAGGAGGCGAGGCCCCCGGCCAAATCCCTCAAAGGGTATACTTACTTAAAACGATCGACCACACTCAATAAAAATCATGACAATAAAGGGACCTCGCAACGACCAAATGATCGCTACTGCCCCCGAACCCAGGGATCCGGTTGAACTTCAACCAAAGCCATCGGTTGACGTAGGTTAGGGTTCCGGCGCGAGCAGCGCCATAGTCACGACCAAGGTACTCATACCCAATCAAGAAAGGGAGATTCATCACTAGAAAGCAGTTTTTCACCACTTCAGCCTAACGGATAATCTAAACTACCCTAATCTACCTCCTAAGACTAAAACCTAACTGTATACATGTCTACTCATAGAAGAAATTAAGACATAAACGGATAAAGTGCTTACCAGGTACTTGAGACATGATTAGAATGGCTTTGATAGAAAGTTGTACGGTGGTCAGAAGTAGGGTCGCGGTGGTCGACAGTTGTAAGCGGCAGCCGGAGAATAAAGGTGGCGTCTAGCAAGGAAGCAGAAGCAAAAAAATGTGAAAATGAATAGGCTTCCCCTATTTATAGGACTGGGTGCACGTGTACTTAGGTGTGACCCCTATCCCTAGGCAATCATATCCCATATGTTATCCCCTAGACTAGACGTCAGAAGTATTAAATTGGCACAAGTTCTAAAACACGTCACCTCTCTGTTTCCTCTTCCTCGGCACCAACCACCCAATGGATTTCCCGATTAATCAGAGTTCTCTTGCTCCCCCCCAGGAAAGACTGTTTCATCGAGCGAAGTATTATTCTATCATCATTGAAGACAATTCCGAGCAGCTAGCCACCCTTAAGTCATCACTTCTTCGACCAGAAGCAAGGACTTTGGGGTCTCCTGTTCTGGACTGGCCCAATTTTTAGAATCGTTCCCAATCCATCCTCTGGCCCCAGACGGCCCAATAACTCCTTGGCACCCAACACATCCTCAATCCGCCCAAAAAATTCGTTTTGACCGGCCACCAGCGCCACCGATCATGATTTGGACCCAGCAAGGGTCGAATCCCCTAGGATCAGCCGAGGAATGCTTTCCCTACAAGCCCTTTTCTCGGTATTAACGTCTCCGACCAAGGTCTCGTCCGAGCAATTCAAGCATCACTCCAACGACTAGTTTCCGGCAGTTACCGATTATTGGGGATCCATGATCCAGGCCCAATAATAGGGACAAATAGCCATACGTTGGGGGTATTATATAAACCATCTCATATGAAAGGGTCATGTATTCAATTCTCACTCTAAAATCTCGTACTTGCTCACTTTTTGCTCTGTTTCTTACTTTAGAATCAGAGTGCCTTGCAGGTACACCCCCTCTTCTCTCCATCAACCATGCTTCAACCACGCTCGACATCAGCCACATTGGATCCTGATCTCCAGGTATGATCAAGTTTCATGTACCGAACAAAATTTCAGGTAGTTAATTTGAAATTATCGGAATACCGGTAATTTCAAATTACCGATAACATTTAAATTTTCAGATTTCTGGAAAAGTACATGTCTATAACGGTGATTTCGTATGAAATTACCGGTAGTTATATTTTTAGTTTTTTTTAACGGTCACGATTTTGTCGACAATTTTGTATGGTTGTGATTGCACCGACAATTTGTGTGACCCGGATTTGATGCATGTTTGTATAAATAGGTGTTAGGTCTTATGGTTAAACACATATTAAGAAAACGCCTCTTCCTAAATATTTGATTAAGGTAGAAGTTTACTTTAATGAAGCTTCTCGTCCTGTAGAGTTCAAGCTACCCGATGGAACCACCTATTTTGTCAGCCAGGTGGCGAAGTTGAACGATTTTGTGTGTGAAGGCAACAATATAAAGGTGAGAAAGATCGAGTTTTGATAAGATTGGAAGGATACAGACGATAGGGTAAAATATAACCCTCAGCCTCCAATACCCTCTCCTCAACCCTACTAGTCTTTTCAACCCCTCAAGGAACAAGAACATCTCTACCAGGTGCCTCCTCAGGAGCATCTCCAATAGCAATCTCCATCAGAACGTCTCTAACAATAGCCTCCACCAGTTGAACGACTGAGTCAACTATAAGGACGTCCTCATTTGTGGCCTGGGATGTAGAATGACCTCCTCGTCGCTGTTAGCTCCTAATTTTGACACCTAGTTGACTTTAGGAAACATTGACTTTAGTGTTATGTTTTATTAGAAAGGAAAAGACTTTGACTAATTTAAAGTTGAAGAGGCCTGAGTCGGAGACACAAGGAATATAAGGACGCAAACTTACCATATTTTCTAAGTATAAAAGAATTATCTTCGACCACGTATCCTTGGAATGATAAACATGCATCAGTTGAGATCAATATTGGAGGGAAAAGTTATGTTTCTTTCAAATTTGAATAAAGACAAGTGGCGCACATTGGAAGTCTGAGAACATGCAAAGTGCCAAGTGGCATGTTTTTAGGAGTAAACTTCCCATAGCGATTACTTTCGACTAGTATAAATAATGTAGTTCTAGTGTTAGAATGTGGGTGTGTGTAAATCATATTGTACAAGTTACTCCATAAACACTCAAATTACCTGTGTGTAGAGAAACAAGTGAAGGCGAGAATGTACGTGATGAGATCACTGCCCTTTTTTCATATCAATGCAATTTATGTTTAAGCTTTTATTTTGAAGTTTTTTTTTATCTTGCATTTTCTCTATCTTCGAACAAGTTTATTATTCAGTCTTTTATTGTCTTTTTACTTGCTTTATTTACACTTCCTTGCCATTTATACTTTATTACACTTTACTTTCGACTTCAATTGTTTTGAGTCTTGTTTATTTTCATTTTCTTTTTTTTACCAAAATACTTCATAAAGTCTATCGAAGAGTTTATGACATTATTGTCGCTCCCGGGATTTTCATCCTAGTACAAACGCGAAAGTGGCGTAGAAAAGGTAGAGTCGCCAGCCAGGCATTTTTATCCCGAATGAATGGGAAAGGTAATGTTGCACAAACCTAAGAGAAAAGGAAAGGACAATGTCTTGCGAACCAAAGATCTGGGTTCGGGAGTCAGTTATGACCTGGGAAGTTATTAGCACCCCGGACCGTCCGTTGTACCCGACGGGATCCACGCTTGTTAGTCTATTTGAAAGGGTGAGAAATAAATTGCTGCTGAACAAAAACCGCTACTGGAATTGGAATGAGAAAAGGGAATTGGAAATAGAGATCGAAAATGGAAAATGTAGGGAAAATAAAGAGTGTTCTCGAACGGGCGCTACCACATTGCCTACGTACCTCATCGGGAAAATGAGGACCAGAGTCGACGTAGTTCGCATAACTAAGGCGGAAACTTATTTTTGTTTTTTATGGCTTGACCTGCTTATGCCTATGCTCAGGTGTTGCAGGCTCGTCTAGTACGATTGCGTAACCATATTTCAAATGAGGCAAGTCATTACAAGTTCACGTTGAGAGTGAGTGAGGTGAGAAGAGAATTCCCGAAGGAAAAGACGAGTGTTGTTTATTAACTGTCTTTTAAAGAAGAGTTTTATGAGTTTGTCGTTTGTGAAACAATCTCATACTAAGACTTGTTCATTGTGGCAGATCCATTACACCTCGCCCCGAAATGGGAAGTATAAATAACCCACGACAAAGTCTCATGGTGTAAGAGAAAGCTCAACCTTTATTAGGTGTTTTTTTACTTTTATTTGAGATGAGAAAGAAAGCAAAGTGAACCAAAGGTAAAAGTATAAAGGGAGACTAATAATCCTAAGTGTTGTCATGCATGGATGAACCTAGGTTAGTGCGGCTTTCTAATCCTAATGAGAAAAGGAAAGAAAAAGAAACTAGAAAGCAAATTACTTCCGAAGGAAGCTAAGTTTTTTCTAAAGGGGATTTAGCATGAAGTTGTACAAACTAAGCACAAAATGCTAAGGCAGACACACTTAGAAAGCGTAAAGAATTTTAAAAGGAAGAAGTTGTGAATAAACTTACCTCCACCTCCCTACAAAACAAAGGTTAGTAGGATAAAGCAAAAGCGATAAAAGGAATGAAAGTAAACAAGTACCAAACATATCATAGTTCCTCTATGACCTAACTAGACTCAAACCTAAGTCTAAGGACCCTAGAAACTAGGCAAAGCCAAAATCCAGCAGCTACTACAACTTACTATGGCACAACAGCTGCTAAATGCAAATACAAAATACAAACAGCCAATTACAGCTACCAAACAGCATGCAAATAAGTGTAAAAGATCAAAAATAGAATGAATGCATCATGTTTTTATAGCTCCTGTTTCAAAATGAAGCTATGAAAACAAGGTAGATTTCCATTATTTTCAAAATGCACAAAACACAAATTTTAATGCACACAATGGGATGCAATGATCATGCAAGTTATGCAACCACATGAAATGAATTATTAACAATGGAATGCAACAACATCATGCACGCGATGGATGCTACTAGATGATTTTTGGAGTTTTTAACAATATGCAAGTTTCTCAATATGCACATGATTGAACCAAAACATGAATGAACTTCAAATGTGATGCAAAAAAGAACTGCAAACATTTATTAACATGCTATGAGTGATGCTAAACCATGTTAAACCATGCAAATAATGATCATAATATGCAATGGACATGTATGCAACATTTATGCTTAAAAATAGAAACTAACGAAACGCATGTCGAAAGTTACCGAAACTACACGCACTCACACTAAACCAACTCCTGAAAATTCCCTAAAATCATAACCCAACAAACTAAGATGGTAAGGGGAAGAGTGATGCACAAACATGCAACAAAACAACACAAAATTTCCAATCAGTACAACGTTAACCGATTAATGCCCAGGGTTAACCGTTTAACGGGTTTGAAAAGTCAGTTACAGCAGGCAAAAATAGTGTGTTAACTGGTTAACCTTGGGTGTTAACCGGTTAACACTGAACCAGAATTGAAATACAATGAGGAAAAAAACACTTCTGGCTAACCACTTATTTCCTAAAGTTCCTAATACAGCCATTATCAAGTTAGCACAAATTCTACACCTGAAGGCCACAATCTAACACCTAATGGCACCACAAGGACATCACCAATTAAGCTTCTAATGACTAATCAACCAAAGCATCAATAAGCACAAAAACGAAAGCACAAAGAATGCGCAAGCAGGGATGGCAACAGGTCGGGTCGGGTGCGGGTTTCACACTACCCAAACCCGAACCCAAACCCAAAGGCTATTCGGGTGGCAAAATAACACCCACACCCACACCCACACCCGTTGGGTTCGGGTTTTTCCACCCAAACCCAAACCCGTAACAAAAACACAAAATTAATTTTATTTTCAAAAAATTTAATTAGTTTTCAAGTATATATATATATATATATATATATATATATATATATATATATATATATATATATATATATATATATATATATATTACTTAGTTAATTATAAGAAAGATTATAAGTTCTATTTACTATTATAATATTGTTGCTTACAAAATAAGATATAAATTAAAATTTTGCACACAACCGAATATTTTGCACACCCCTAATTATAATTAAAATTAAGGTCTTCAATATCTTAACATTATAATTAAAATTAAATTCTACAAATTACAATTAAAATTAAAATTAAAGTATACAATTAAAATTAAAATTAAAGTATATAATTAAAATTAAAATTAAAAGTCTAAACGGGTGTAGTTTCCGGTTTCGGGTGCGAGTTTCACACTACCCAAACCCGCACCCGAACCCAAACCCAATCAAATCGGGTTTTCACCCGTTGACTCGGGTTCGGGTGCGTGTGGGGCCTGCGGGTTTGGGTCTGCCTGCCATCCTTATGCGCAAGGCGAGATGAAGAGAAATAATGTAAAACAAAGAAGTGATTTCGAATTCACCAACCTACAAAGCGGAGGCTTGCTTTGGTGATTGTTACAATGTCGAAACGTAACGCGATAGGAGAGAAAACCTAAGATCCGATGCTCTTCCACAAATGCGTAAAATAAATTTGGTTGATGAAGATCTTGATTAACACTTCCAGAAAAGCACTTCCAAGATGAAGAATCAGCCCCAAACAGTAGCAATTACTCCAATTAATCTTCAATAAACCATGGAATCAATGCTAGAATGAACGTTTAGCTTCAAGTTCTTCAAGCTTCAATGCAAAACTTGAAGAATTTATGATGAAGAAGCT
Source organism: Lathyrus aphaca (assembly GCA_963966055.1). Taxonomy (NCBI): domain Eukaryota; kingdom Viridiplantae; phylum Streptophyta; class Magnoliopsida; order Fabales; family Fabaceae; genus Lathyrus; species Lathyrus aphaca. Next base: position 504,812,684 of record OZ014523.1, read on the forward strand.
TTGGTGAAAGGTTGAAGATGGGATAAAAATTGAGAGAAAATTGAGAGGTGTGAAGTGAAATTGTGAAAATGAAGTTGAAGTCCTGTGGTTTGGAGTGAAAATGACTTATATAGGAACTAGGCTTGGAGTGAGCTTTGGGTTAGGAATTAGCTTAGGTATTAGGTTAGGAAAATGAGGTTAGGAGCTAGCTTAGGAGTTTGTTAAAGTTAGTTAGGGTTTCTAGAATATTACTTGGAATATTCCATAGGAAGGTGGTAGAAGGATCTAGAAAGAGATGGAAAGTTCAATACATTGTGAAATAGGAAATGGAGGGAAACCACACAACTAACTTTTGAATTTTTCCAAATTTCGCCAGCGTTAACCGGTTAACGGTAGAAAAATAAGATTTTTTGCTCTTTTGGTGGGAAATCCTGGAAATGCTTAGCCATATTTTTTGAGATCATTTTCCTTCTGAAACCGAGTAACACTTGATCACCTACCTCATGCGTATGCCAACGATGATTGTTTGTATTATTTTTTATTTTTTATTATTTTGTATGGAGTTACGGGATTTTGAATGCAATGTGATATGCTAGATGCCATGAAAATGAGAGGTTAAATTTTAGGGATTACAGCTGCCCCTATTCAACCAACTGCAGACTTGAATGGATGATAGAAATGGCTTTCAAGCGTTCAAGGTATGGAGGGATTGAATATCCGAATAAACCAGAAAATTTGTTCTTTGTGGGAAGGATAATAATGTGATTTTGAAAGGGAGTAGTGATGCGAGGCCAAGCCGAAGGTGGACTAGAAAGAGAGTAAGACCATGTCAAAGGTGGACTTACGAAGACTGAGACTAAGCCGAGGGTATAATTAAACAAAGATAAGAGACCACACCGAAGGTGGACTCGTAAACGTAAGGCCAAGCCGAAGGTAAACTTACGAAAAAAACTTCGAGAACAAGCCGAAGGTGAGCTCGAAAAAGAAAGACCAAGCCGAAGGTGGGCTTGCAAAGAATGAGCCTAAGTCGAAGGTAGACTCAAACAAAGATACGAAACAAAGCCGAAGATGGAATCACAAACGTAAGGCTAAGCCGAAGGTAGACTTACGATAAGATATGAGAACAAGCCGAAGGTGAACTCGAAAAAAGGTAAGACCAAGCCGAAGGTGGACTTATAAAGAATGAGACTAAGCCGAAGGTAGACTCAAACAAAGATACGAAACCAAGCCGAAGGTGGAATCACAAACGTAAAGAAAAGCCGAAGGTAGACTTACAATAAGATTCGAGGACAAGCCAAATGTGAACTTGAAAAAGCAAGACCAAGCCGAAGGTGGGCTTGCAAATAATGAGACTAAGCCGAAGGTTACCTCGAAAAAGCAAGACCAAGCCTAAGGTGGGCTTGCAAAGAATGAGACTAAGTCGAAGGTGAACTCGAAAAAGCAAGACCAAGCCGAAGCTGGACTCAAAAAAGCAAGACCATGCCGAAGCTGGACTTACGATAAGATTCAAGGACAAGCTGAAGGTTAACTCAAAAAAGAAAGACAAGTTGAAGGTGGGCTTGCGATAAGATTCGAGGAGAAACCGAAGGTGAACTCGAAAAAGTAAGATCAAGCCGAAGGTGGACTTACAAATATTGAGACTAAGCCGAAGGTGAACTCGAAAAAGCAAGACCATGCCGAAGGTGGACTTACGAAAATATTCGAGGACAAGCCGAAGGTGAACTCGAAAAAGTAAGATCAAGCCGAAGGTGGGCTTGCGATAAAATTTGAGGACAAGCCGAAGGTGAACTCGAAAATGTAAGATCAAGCCAAAGATGGACTTACAAAGAATGAGACTAAGCCGAAGGAGAACTCAAAAAAGAAAGACCAGGCCGAAGGTGGACGCAAAAAAGCAAGAATATGCCTAAGGTGGACTTACGATAAGATTCGAGGACAAGCCGAAGGTGATATCGAAAAAGTATGACCAAGCCGAAGGTAGACTTACGAAAAAATTCGAGGAGAAGCCGAAGGTGAACTCGAAAAAGTAAGAGCAAGCCGAAGGTGGACTTATAAAGATTGAGACTAAGCCGAAGGTTGACTCAAACAAAGATACGAAACCATGTCGAAGGTGGAATCGAAAAAGTAAGACCAAGCCGAAGGTAGACTTACGAAAAAATTCGAGAACAAGCCGAAGGTGAGCTCGAAAAAGAAAGACCAATCCGAAGGTGATCTTACAAAGAATGAGACTAAGTCGAAGGTAGACTTAAACAAAGATACGAAACCAAGCCGAAGGTGGAATCACAAACGTAAGGCTAAGCCGAAGGTAGACTTACGATAAGATTTGAGAACAAGCCGAAGGTGAACTCGAAAAAACCAAGCCAAAGGTGGACTTACAAAGACTGAGACTAGGCCGAAGGTAGACTCAAACAACGATACAAAACCAAGCCGAAGGTGGTGTCTTAAACGTAAGACTAACCCGAAGTTACACTTACGAAAGAATTCGAGAACAAGCCGAAGGTGAACTCAAAAAAAGTAAGACCAAGTCTAAAGAGGTCTTACAAAGATTGAGACTAAGCCGAAGGTAGAATCAAACAAATATACGAAACCAAGCCGAAGGTGGTGTCAAAAAAGTATGACCAAGACGAAGGTAGACTTACGAAAAAATTCGAGAACAAGCCGAAGGTGAGCTCGAAAAAGATAGACAAAATCGAAGGTGGACTTACAAAGAATAATACTAAGTCAAAGGTAGACTCAAACAAAGATACAAAACTAAGCCGAAGGTGGAATCGCAAACGTAAGATTAAGCCATAGGTAGACATACGATAAAATTTGAGAACAAGTTGAAGGTGAAGTTAAAAAAAGGTAAGATCAAGCCGAAGGAAGACTTACAAAGAATGAGACTAAGCTGAAGGTAGACTCGAACAAATATTAGAAACCAAGCCGAAGGTGGAATCGTAAACGTAAGGCTAAGCCGAAGGTAGACTTACGATAAGCTTCGAGGACAAGCCAAAGGTGAACTCGAAAAAGAAAGACCAAGCCGGAGGTGGGCTTGCAAATAATGAGACTAAGCCGAAGGTGAACTCGAATAAGCAAGACCAAGCCGAAGGTGGGCTTGCAAAGAATTAGACTAAGTTGAAGGTGAACTCAAAAAAGCAAGACCAAGCCGAAGCTGGACTCGAAAAAGAAAGACCATACCGAAGGTGGACTTACGATAATATATGAGGACAAGCCGAAGGTGAACTCAAAAAAGAAAGACAAGTCGAAGGTGGGCTTGCGATAAGATTCGAGGAGAAGCCAAAGGTGAACTCAAAAAAGTAAGATCAAGCCGAAGGTGGACTTACAAATTATGAGACCAAGCCGAAGGTGAACTCGAAAAAGCAAGACCAAGCCGAAGGTGGACGCAAAAAAGCAAGACCAAGCCGAAGGTGGACTTACGAAAATATTCGAGGACAAGTCCAAGGTGAATTCAAAAAAGTAAGACCAAGCCGAAGGTGGGCTTGCGTTAAGATTTGAGGACAAGCCGAAGGTGAACTCGAAAATGTAAGATCAAGCCATAGGTGGACTTAAAAAGAATGAGACTAAGCCAAAGGTGAACTCAAAAAAGCAAGACCAAGCCGAAGGTGGACGCAAAAAAGCATGAATAAGCCTAAGGTGGCCTTACAATAAGATTCGAGGACAAGCTGAAGGTGAACTCGAAAAAGTATGACCAAGCCGAAGGTGGGCTTGCGATAAGATTCGAGGAAAGCCGAAGTTGAACTCGAAAAAGTAAGACCAAGCCGAAGGTGGACTTACAAAGATTGCGACTAAGCCGAAGGTAGACTCAAACAAAGATACGAAACCAAGCCGATGGTGGAGTCGAAAAAGTAAGACCAAGCAGAAGGTAGACTTGCGAAAAAATTCGAGAACAAGCCGAAGGTGAGCACGAAAAAGAAAGACCAATCTGAAGGTGATCTTACAAAGAATGAGACTAAGTTGAAGGTAGACTTAAACAAAGATACAAAACCAAGCTGAAGGTGGAGTCTTAAACGTAAGACAAACCCGAAGGTACACTTACGAAAGAATTCGAGAACAAGCCGAAGGTGAACTCTTAAAAAGTAAGACCAAGTCGAAAGAGGTCTTACAAAGATTGAGACTAAGCCGAAGGTAGACTCAAACAAATATACGAAACCAAGCCGAAGGTGGTGTCAAAAAAGTATGACCAAGTCGAAGGTAGACTTACAAAAAAATTCGAGAACAAGCTGAAGGTGAGCTCGAAAAAGAAAGACAAAACCGAAGGTGGACTTACAAAGAATGAGACTAAGTCGAAGGTAGACTCAAACAAAGATACAAAACTAAGTCGAAGGTGGAATCGTAAACTTAAGACTAAGCCATAGGTAGACTTACGATAAAATTTGAGAACAAGCCGAAGGTGAAATTGAAAAACGGTAAGACCAAGCTGAAGGTAGACTTACAAAGATTGAGACTAAGTTGAAGGTAGACTCAAACAAAGATTAGAAACCAAGCCGAAGGTGGAATCGTAAACGTAAGGCTAAGCCGAAGGTAGACTTACGATGAGCTTCGAGGACAAGCCAAATGTGAACTCGAAAAAGAAAGACCAAGCCGAAGGTGGGCTTGAAAATAATGAGACTAAGCCGAAGGTGAACTCGAAAAAGCAATACCAAGCAAAAGGTGGGCTTGCAAAGAATGAGACTATGTCGAAGGTGAACTCGAAAAAGCAAGACCAAGCAGAAGTTGGACTCAAAAAAGCAAGACCATGCCGAAGGTGGACTTACGATAAGATTCGAGGATAAGCCGAAGGTGAACTCAAAAAAGAAAGACAAGCTGAAGGTGGGCTTGCGATAAGATTCGAGGACAATCCGAAGGTGAACTTACAAAGAATGAGACTAAGCCGAACGTGAACTCGAAAAAGCAAGACCAAGCCGAAGATGAACGTGAAAAAGCAAGACCAAGCCGAAGGTGGACTTACGAAAATATTCGAGGAAAAGCCGAAGGTCAACTCAAAAAAGTAAGACCAAGTCGAAGGTGGGATTGTGATAAGATTTGAGGATAAGCCGAAGGTGAACTCGAAAATGTAAGATCAAGCCGAAGGTGGACTTACAAAGAATAAGACTAAGCTGAAGGTGAACTCGAAAAGGAAAGACCAAGCCGAAGGTGGACGCAAAAAAGCAGGATCAAGCCTAATGTGGACTTACGATAAGATTCGAGGACAAATCGAAGGTGAACTCAAAAATGTATGACCAAGCCGAAGGTTGGCTTGCGATAAGATTCGAGGAAAAGCCAAAGGTGAACTAGAAAATGTAAGACCAAGCCGAAGGTGGACTTACAAAGAATGAGACTAAGCCGAAGGTAGACTCAAACAAAGATATGAAACCAAGCCGAAGATGGAACCGCAAATGCAAGGTTAAGCCGAAGGTAGACTTACAATAAGATTTGAGAACGAGCCGAAGATGAACTTGAAAAAGTAAGACCAAGTCGAAGGTGAGCTTGCAAAGAATGAGACTAAGCCGAAGGTAGACTCAAACAAAGATATGAAACCAAGCCGAAGATGGAATCACAAAGGTAAGGATAAGCCGAAGGTGGACTTACGATAAGATTCGAAGACAAGCCGAAGGTGAACTCAAAAAGGGTAAGACTAAGCCGAAGGTTGACTTACAATAAGATTTAAGGACAAGCTGAAGGTGAACTCTAAAAATTAAGACTAAGTCGAAGGTGGACTTACAAAGATTGAGACTAAGTCGAAGGTAGAATCAAACAAAGATACGAAACCAAGTCGAAGGTGGAGTCATAAACGTAAGACTAAGCCGAAGATATACTTACGAAAGAATTCGAGAACAAGCCGAAGGTGAACTCGTAATAAGTATGACCAAGCCAAAAGTGGACTTACAAAGATTAATACTAAGCCGAAGTTAGACTCAAACAAAGATATAAAACCAAGCCAATGGTGGAGTCGTAAATGTGAGACTAAGTCGAAGGTAAACTTACGAATGAATTCGAGAACAAGAAGAAGGTGAACTCGAAAAAAGTAAGACCAAGCCAAAGGTGGACTTATAAAGATTGAGACTAAGCCGAAGGTAGACTTAACCAACGATACAAAACTAAACCGAAGGTGGAGTCTTAAACGTAAGACTAACCCGAAGGTACACTTACGAATGAATTTGAGAACAAGCTGAAGGTGAACTCGAAAAAAGTAAGACCAAGTCGAAAGAGGACTTACAAAGATTGAGACTAAGCCGAAGGTAGACTTAAACAAAGATACGAAACCAAGCCGAAGATGGTGTCAAAAACGTATGACCAAGCCGAAGGTAAACTTACGAAAAAATTCGAGAACAAGCCGAAGGTGAGCTCGAAAAAGAAAGACCAAGCTGAAGGTGGACTTACAAAGAATGAGACTAAGTCGAAGGTAGACTATAAAAAAGATAGAAAACTAAGCCGAAGGTGGAATCGCAAACGTAAGACTAAGCTGTAGGTAGACTTACGATAAAATTTGAGAACAAGCCGAAGGTGAACTTGAAAAAAGGTAAGACCAAACCGAAGGTGGACTTACAAAGAATGAGACTAAGCTAAAGGTAGACTCAAACAAAGATACGAAACTAAGCCGAAGGTGGAATCGCAAATGTAAGGCTAAGCCGAAGGTAGACTTACGATAAGCTTCGAGGACAAGCCAATGGTGAACTCGAAAAAGCAAGACCAAGCCGAAGGTGGGCTTGCAAATAATGATACTAAGCCGAAGTTGAACTCGAAAAAGCAAGACCAAGCCAAAGGTGGGCTTGCAAAGAGTGAGACTAAGTCGAAGGTGAACTCGAAAAAGCAAGACCTAGCCGAAGCTGGACTCAAAAAAGTAAGACCATGCCGAAGGTGGACTTACGATAAGATTCGAGGATGATGGGCGCGAAGACGCGATATGTGTCTAGCGGTATCTTAACTGCAAGCACACAGCCTATCGAAGTAATATAAAAGATTGTCGATCCCACAGGGACTTTATGATCACTTAGTGCTAGAGGGTTTACTAGTTTAACTAAGGTGGATGGTTGTCACGATTTTTGTTTTTAAGAATTAAAGACGGGAATTAAATTTTAGTTTAATAAAATAATGAGAAGGCGGTCGGTATGTAATTATGTTAACCTAGGCGGGTCAATCTAACCTAAGCTTATAAGGATGGTTCACTTAATATATTCTGTAGAGGTTATCAGTTTAAATATCTTTAACTCACACTCTCGTGGTCTTATCTCAGATCTTACTCCTAAAGCCCTATGCCTGCTCTCGCTAGCCCATAAGTGTTTAGAAGATAATTTTTGGAAACTTAATAAGTCTAATTCATTTTAAAGCGCTCTCGCTGTATTTAAATTAAATGCCTAACTTTAGCTATCTAGTTAAAATCTCACATTCTCGTGGTCTCGACCTAACCTATTACACTTTCCTTACTCTCGTAACAAAAAGATTAATTTTTATAATAAAAAGTCACAGCCAGAATTTTAAGTTCTTAATTGTTTTAGCCTAGATTCGATTTTACCGATTTAGTGTATTTTAATTACATACTGCCTAATTTAATTAGCTACTCATATTTGTTGTACCAGACAGATGCAGAAACAGATGAACATGAATTAAAATATGCATTATAAAATAATAAAAATAAATTCTTAACATAAATAATTAAATTAATATAAATGCGAAATTATTAAAAACCTGAATAATAAAAATTGTAAAACTCCTTCTTCCACAGTCTGGCAAGCTCGGAGTGCGAACCGGAATCGAAAATAAAATTTAAATGAAATTCTGAAGGCTTGAAAGAAAATAAATAATAACAATTTCCTAATGTTGGAAATTGTTATTTGATTTGGTTGGGATATAGAAATTAAAACAAGAACAAGAGCAATTGCAGGAAAAAAATAATAAAATAGGGTGCAACAAAAATACGGCAGAGCTTCCGCGAGAAATGCTAAAATAATACTCTGTAGTTTCTACTTTGTAATCAAGCTATTTATAGAAAACATAATTTGGGCTTGGCAGTTGAAATCCATGTGTGGGCTTCGTTGTTGAAGAGAGAATCAAGGAGAAAATGTGTTACTGAGTCTGCGTAAGAATAGGAACTGTTTTGACTTCACGTTGCACGTTTCATGACCAACTCATTCCAAGTAACCTATTTTCCCTTTGTCACGTTCGTGAAAAAGGCGTCACGGGCGTTATCTTCATTTAAAGCGTGTCACGGTCGTGACATCTTGGTGATGATCGTGACTGGTCCAGTTAGCGCGTCACGGTCGTGACAGCTTGGTGACGATCATGACTGTTACAAATTATGCAGCATTTTGCAGAATTCCTTTCTTCTTGTTCTTTTCATGCTTGTTTTTGTTCATTCCACCTTTGGCTTATGATTTAGCTCTATAATTGTTATACCTGCAAAATGACATAGAAAACTCGAAGAATCGAGTGTTAATACGATAAATGTGCGATAAAACGGTATTGAAACATAGTAATAAAACGATACAATTTCTCGTTATCAAACTTCCCCAAACTTAAACCTTTGCTTGTCCTCAAGCAAATAGTCGGTTGAAAAATGATCGGACAAGTTTCCATTGACGCATACACATAACAAACCATACGAGGAATCGTTTTGCTAGATAGACTGGTACTAGAATAACACACTAACAATACACTAATGACACAAGCAACAAGCTAAGTCGTCGACTTCCCGTTAAATGAAACATTCGGTAATTGCGTTACGATTCTACCTAGAGTCTTTCGATCTTATTTCACCCGGTTTCATTCTAGCGCAATCACATTAAGCCCTTTGCCTTAGCACGCACGTAGTGGAGTAGCCGGTTAGTGACTTTGATCCTTTATAAGCACGGGGTCTGGTACACGAATGTGGCAACCCTATATATATTATCCGAATTGGAGGTTGTGGGGGATCGAGCCGTAGCACACCCTACCAAGTTCAGAACCAGGTACCTCTGAACCAACCCGCAATGGACTCCTTCTGATATTTCTCGTTTCTTATATGCGACCGTGTACTTTGGTGCAATTTCTTTTTATTGGCATCGAGATATGAAGGATCATTATAGATTAGGCATCAACCACTTATGTTCATCGGCTCCCCACGTGGTTTGTGTTCAGACGGTGCTGACTGCTAGTATAAACTACTAGGGGTTACTTTAGAACGGAAACTTAAGGTGTAGTCGTAACAATTATCGGAACGAAATGCTTAAGTAGGAAGTCTAAGGTGTCAAGACTGTATTGATCTTGTTGGATCTTTCTCAGCTTCCTAACTACGATTTCATAGGTAAGTCGGGTAATGCGAAGATAAAACAAAAATTTTCGGTATGGCTAAATAAACGGGGAAAATTCGAAACTGAAGAAATAGCACAAATATTACTTCGTTTAATTGAAATACGAAAGGGAAATACAATGGAAAATGCGGAAAGGGAAATGTATCTCTCCCACACTATATCAGACATTGTCCTCAATGTTGTGATATAATAGCGGGGAAAATACAATACAAACAACAGAAATGGAAAAACAAAAACATAAACATAAACTAAGGCTGCTGACGACCACGGCCTCGGCTTCTGGTGCGGGAGCGTCTGGTCGGAGTCGCTTCTGGATCAGAACCGGTGGTGGTGAGATCAGTGATATCAATACGCAAGGCCTCTAGCTCGCTAAAAATCTCTCCAAGCTTCTCATCTGTCGTCCTCTGGTTACTGGCAACAGCTGAAAGTAGTGCGTCATATTGCTCTTTTTGCCTTCGCTCAAGTGCGGCATTCATCTGATTCTGCTGATGAATGGCACGGAGGACGTCTTCAAGTGTGATGTCGTGTACAGGTGGCTGTCTGGTGGAGGACTCAGGGATGTCCTGTACTGGCTCAGCAGCATCCATGGTATCCTGCATCTCGTCCAATGGTGCATCGGTCTGCTCATCAATAATGGGGACGTGGCTTGCAGCATCCGGTAAAGCAAATAGCCAATTGGCTCGGTTGGACGGATCAATGCGGTCACGGCAAGGCAAGGTGATGTATGATAAACAGTGCCTTGGATAACAGGGTTGAACCTGCCATCCTCTCTCTGAGATATCAAATGGGCGGACCTGCAATAGTTCTTTGTAATCAATTCTGCGGCTCTGCGAGGCAAATGGATAATCTGGTCACCAAGCTCCAGCTGAATGGCAAGGGTGGTAACAATCCCGCCAATGTAGAAGGGGGTTGCGCTGCGTTGCGCTACAGACTGGATATGGGATAAAAGGAACGGGGCAGCATTGATGCGCTCCTCATTCAAAGCATAGTGCAAGAACAAGAGCTCTTTGGAGTTCAGCTTGTGATTGCTCTCTCTTGCGAAAATAGTATTGCAGATGATGCGATGGAAATATCGGATCGTCGGGTTATGGATGTGGGTAGCATTCAGACTCTGAAAGGCAGTAGCACGGGTGTTGGTGATGTCGTGCCACAAGGTGAAAGCAGTTTCACTGAAGTTGTCTGGCACGCGGAGATGAGCATCGTCTCCGTGATCGAAACCTAACAGTTCGTCGATCCTTGTTTGCGTGATTTCGAACTCTCGTCCGAGCATTCTGAACTTTGCAACGCCGGTAAGTTGACTTGTTGAACCGGGAGGTGTAACATACTGAAACGAACTCAGAAATTCCAAGGTGAGGAGTTCGAATGTCGGCTGTGGTTGACTGCACAAGTGCCACAAACCAACATGCCTAAGAAGGAGCTTCACGCCGTTGAGCAGTCCTAACTCCCTCAAGCAGTCAATGTCAACATACCGAATGGGTTGGACGCCACGGTTCTGAAACCTGATAAACTTTTGTCTTTGAGTTTTTCCTTGGTCACCATCTCTGAATTGGATATCCTCCATTGCATGCAAGTACGAAAATGAGAGATGAGAGGTTTTGAGTTTTTGTGAGAAAATGAAAAATGTGAAGATTTTTGTTCTGATTATAATGAAATGAGTGAATGTGAGAGGTTTGGAATAAATGGAGAGGTTAATGAAATTGATTGAGGGTAATGGGAGGTTACGGGATAATGAGGAGATAATGGGAGGTTTCTTATTTTTGTGAAAATGGAGGAGTGGGTTCTGCGAAGGTGAACGGTTCTGTTTCTCAGAATTCGTATAATAGGGTGGTCACGGTCGTGAGGGAAGTATGACGGTCGTGACGCGCTAAATAGCTTGTCACGACCGTGAGTGATGGATGACGACCGTGATGGATTTAAAACTTAAAATTTTTCACATAATGCATTATCTCACTTCGTTCAATGCAATTTTTCTTTATCACTTCTCATTTAATTCCAACACAAACAATATATATATATTATTGGATCAACAAATATTAGCAGCAAATTTCATCACACGAGAAATCATAAAATATTAATCAATTTAAATATAACAGTAAGTAATGAAAAGCATAGAAATTAATTAAAATAGAAAGTGGCAGAACTAGAAGTACTTTGCTTTTGATATAATGGAAGGAAAATTACATTAATATAAATAAGGTACGAAAATGTTTGCAAAATGTTAAAACTAACTAGAAACAAAAGCGAGAAGTAAAATAAATTAAATCACTACAGCATTTTCAAAGTTGCTTCTTCAAATCTTCAAGTGCGGAGTTTAACTGGTAGAATTGTTCACATGTTATGTCAGTTAAACCTATAACGTCCAATCGCATGCTTTTAACCTCATCCTTAACAACATTAATATCGGCTTGGTAAACTTCAAGAGTATTCATAATTTTCTTTAAGTTTTCAGCATATCCTACTTGATTTACTTCAGGGGTTTCAATCACTTCATCAGTGTGGTCAATGTCATGGTAACCAGGAGGTGTCTCAGGGTCACTTTCTACATCAGTCATTATGTCATCCCTTATTTTGTAAGATTGTGGTGTTTCGGGAGTGGATGGATAGTCAGGAGGGGAAAGCTCATAAAGCCAATTATATTTATCGTGAACACTAACTCTAGCATGGTTTGGTAATGTGAACAGGGTTACTACTTCATTTCTGATCAGGTACTCGTAAGGTGGTTGTCCTAAGTTTCTTATGATTTGGCGGTTAAAGCAAAAGTTCAGATTCATGGGACGGATGGTACCTAAACGGTTACACTTGTGTAATTGGTATCTAAGTCCTAAGGCATCAGCAATCATGGTGACAAGGCCTCCTACCAATATGGGTAGATCAGGTTCTTCTTGGATTCGGGTGAAGGTTTGCATCATGAAAGGCACACCATTAACTGGTTGTCCATTGGTCAGACAGGACATAATGAATATCTCATCTTTAGATACTCCAGTGAGGTTTTCTTCCTTTCCAAAGAAGGTGTGGGCAAGGATCTTATGGAAATAGCGGATAGCATGGTTATGTATCTCATCATTGTTCATGTTATTCGGCTCAGGATGGTAATTTTCGGTTAAGGTTCCCCAAAAGAAGTCCAGCTCAATGTCCATCAATTCTACCTGTGTAGTAGTAAAAGCAAAGGGTCCACTAGGGAATCCTAATAAGTCAGCTAGTTCTTTATGGTTAAAGTCATATTCTATTCCGAATAGTCAGAAACTGATAAATCCTTTCCTGAATCCAAAACCGCGCTCGGGTAAGTAAACTAAGGAGCTTAAGAACTCAAGGGTGAGCTCGCGGTAAGTCACAAATTTTTGTTTTATGAGAGCATTCTCCCATCCAAGTTGGTTAAACAGGTAATAGATGCTATCATGTATACCTAAAGTTTCCATAGTCAGATCATCATGATACAGAGTCAAATCCATTGGTCTCTGTGATAACTCTTCAAATTTCATTCTTTGGTTCCTACCTCTAAATTTGGTTTCCATAATGTTTCTCGGTTGGTTAGCCATAGTTAGTGTAAATGTGGAGGAAACAAATCAGGGGGAAAAGGAAAGTGGAAAAGACTTTAGAAAATCTGTAAAAGTGATTTAGAAAATAAAAAATTAAAATTAAAATAAAGAAAATAAGAAAATAAATGCATAAATGAAATCAATAATGATAATAATGAACTAAAACAATAAAATGATAAAACAATAAAACGATAAAAAAATAAAAGGATAAATGATAAAATGATAAATGATAAAATGGGTTGCCTCCCACTAAGCGCTGTTTTTATCGTCATAAGCCTGACGTAATGCTTAAGGGTAGATTAATCAGGGAAATTATTGGACAACTCTAAAAGCCTTAGACTATTTGCATAATCTCTATTTTCAACTTTATGGTAATGTTTTAATCGTTGTCCGTTTACTGTGAATGGTTCACTATTTCTACCCTTAATTTCTACGGCTCCGCTTGGGAACACTCTAGTTATTTCAAAGGGTCCTGACCATCTAGATTTCAGTTTTCCAGGAAAGAGCCTAAGTCTTGAATTAAAGAGGAGTACAACGTCTCCCACACTAAATTCTTTCCTAGATAGGCGTTTATCGTGCCATCGCTTAGTTCTTTCTTTATATATCTTAGCATTCTCATAAGCATCTAACCTTAACTCTTATAATTCGTTAATATCGAGGATTTGCTTTTCTCCTGCGGCATTATAGTTTATATTGAGAGTTTTAATCGCCCAATATGCTTTGTGTTCTAGTTCTACCGGGAGATGACAAGACTTTCCATACACTAATTTGAAGGGTGTAGTTCCTATGGGTGTCTTGTAAGCTGTCCTATAAGCCCATAAAGCTTCATTAAGTTTAGATGACCAATCTTTCCTAGATATGGCTACAGTCTTTTTTAAGATTTGTTTAATTTCTCTGTTTGAGACTTTGACCTGTCCACTTGTTTGTGGATGATATGGTGTTGCTACACGATGTCTGACTCCATACTTAGATAGTAACTTGTCAAATATTTTCGAAATGAAGTGCGAGCCACCGTCACTTATGACGAGTCTAGGCACACCAAATCTTGGAAAGATTATATTCTTGAAAAGCTTAATTACTACTCGTGTGTCATTTGTAGGAGAAGTTATAGCCTCAATCCATTTCGAAACATAATCGACAGCTACGAGTATGTAATTATTACCGAAAGATGATGGGAATGGTCCCATGAAATCTATTCCCCGGACGTCAAAGACTTCTACTTCTAATATTCCTCTTTGAGGAATTTCATCTCTTCTTGAAATATTACCGGTGCGTTGACACCGATCGCAATTTATAATAGCGATGTGGACATCTTTCCATAAATTAGGCCAGAATAGGCCAGCTTGTAAGATTTTTGCACAAGTATTGGAAGTGCTTGCATGTCCACCATAAGGAGATGAATGACAATGAGCAATGACATCTTTTATTTCTTCTTCGGGAATACATCGACGAAAGATTCCGTCGGGTCCTCTTTTGAACAATAATGGTTCATCCCAATAGTAATGTTTGAGATTGTGTAAGAATTTCTTTTTCTGCTGATAGGTTAAATCAGGTGGAAGAGCTCCTGCAACTACGTAGTTAACAATGTCAGCGTACCATGGCAGTCCTACGATTGTTTGGATTATTTTCACGGGTTCTGGTTCATCTATGTCTAACTGAACTGGGTCGCTTCCTATTTGTGCTATCAGCTGTTCATACGAAAAATCGTCGTTGATCGGAACTTGTTCGGGTTTAATACCTTCTATTCTAGATAAATGGTCCGCTACGACGTTTTCAGTACCTTTCTTATCTTTTATTTCGAGATCAAACTCTTGTAAGATTAAAATCCATCTCAAGAGTCTTGGTTTAGCATCTTTCTTAGTTAACAGATATCTGATAGCAGCGTGGTCTGTGTAAACGATTATTTTCGCTCCCACTAGGTAGGAACGGAATTTGTCAAGCGCAAAGACAACTGCTAACAATTCTTTTTCAGTAGTGGCGTAGTTCATTTGAGCAGAATCTAAGGTTCTACTGGCATAGTAAATTGCGTGAAGTTTCTTGTCCTTCCTCTGTCCTAGAACTGCGCCTACAGCATAGTCACTCGCATCGCACATGATTTCGAAAGGTAATCTCCAGTCAGGGGGTTGCATGATTGGTGCAGTGATGAGGGATGTTTTTAGAGTTTCGAATGCTTTAAGACAATCTTTATTGAATATGAACTCAACGTCTTTCATTAATAAACCGGTAAGAGGTTTAGTGATTTTCGAGAAATCTTTGATGAATCGTCGGTAGAAACCGGCGTGTCCTAAAAAGCTTCGTATTTCTTGAATGGTCTTAGGGGGTTGAAGATCTTTTATGACTTCTATCTTAGCTTTATCAACTTCAATTCCCTTGTCAGATATAACGTGTCCTAGTACGATTCCTTCTCTGACCATGAAATGACATTTCTCCCAGTTAAGCACAAGGTTTACTTTTACACATCTTTCTAACACCATTTCTAAATTTGATAGACATCCTTCAAAACTTTGCCTGCATACAGAGAAGTCGTCCATGAACACTTCCATGATGTTGTCTATGAAATCTGCGAAGATTGACATCATACATCTTTGAAAGGTTACAGGAGCGTTGCATAATCCAAAGGGCATTCGTCTATAAGCGAACGTTCCATAAGGGCATGCGAATGTAGTCTTCTCTTGATCATCTGGGTGGATAGGAATTTGGAAAAATCCTGAGTAACCATCAAGATAACAGAAATACGAGTGCTTGGCTAATCGTTCTAACATTTGATCTATAAAAGGTAGTGGGAAATGATCTTTTCGAGTGGCTTTGTTTAGTTTACGATAATCGATGCACACTCTATGTCCGGTCACTACTCTTTGTGATATCGATTCGCCTTTAGCGTTTTTCACAACAGTGATACCTCCTTTCTTTGGTACTACATGTATGGGACTAACCCATTTACTATCAGAGATTGGATATATTATTCCAGCGTCTAGTAGTTTCTTAACTTCTTCCTTTACTACAGTGCTAAGGATTGGGTTAATTCTTCTTTGAGATTCTCTGGAGGTCTTGCAATCTTCTTCTAGCAGAATACGATGCATACAAATTGAAGGGCATATTCCTTTGAGATCAGATATGTTATATCCTAATGCAGTTGGATATTTCTTTAAGACATCTAAAAGTTTCTTTGTTTCAATTGTTCCTAAACTGGAATTGATTATAACTGGTCTTGTACATTCGGTGTCTAAGAATTCGTATCTTAGGTTCTTAGGTAAAGTTTTTAACTCTAATGTAGGTTTATTCTTACTTGGCATGGGATCCGGGGTAAGTGCTAAACTTTCGCTTAGACTATCATCCTGATATGGCTCACGCCAATTATCATCTTCGAAAATCGGAGGGATTTGAATTTTCATAATTTCAGAATAGGTAGTTTCTTTCATTTCCATTTCTCTTACACATTCGTCAATTACATCCAATAAATAGCATGTATCCTCTATAGCTGGTGATTGTAAGAATTGTGTTAAAATAAATTCAACTTTCTCTTCACCCACTTCAAAGGTTAGCTTTCCTTTCTTTACGTCTATTATAGCTCTGGCGGTAGCTAAGAATGGTCTTCCTAGTATGATAGGTGTAGTGGAGTCTTCAGAGATGTCCATGATTATAAAATCAGTAGGAATATAGAATTGTCCTATGCGTACTGGGACGTTTTCTAGTATGCCTACAGGATATTTAATAGAGCGATCGGCTAGTTGAACAGATATTTTAGTTGGTCTTAGGTCTCCCATGTCTAACCTCTTGCAAATTGTTATGGGCATAACACTGATACTGGCTCCTAAATCGCATAGAGCTTTGTCAATGACGAATTTTCCTATTGCACAGGGTATAGAGAAACTTCCTGGATCTTTTAGCTTAGGAGGCATATTATTCTGAATTATTGCGCTACACTCAGCAGTAAGTGTAACGGTTCCGTTATCCTCTATCTTTTTCTTATTGGATAAGATTTCTTTTAGAAACTTAGCATACGAGGGCATTTGAGTGATAGCTTCTGTAAACGGAATAGTAATATTCAACTATTTCAGAAGTTCCACAAATTTCTTAAACTGGCCCATCATCTTAGAATTGGTTAATCTCTGAGGGTACGGAATTGGTGGTTTATAAGGTGGTGGAGGCACATAAGGCTTTTCTTTCTCCACTGCCTCTTGATTATTATCTTCCTTTTCTTCTGGTTCATTCACCATTTCAGTCGGTTTATCCGGTTTTTGGTACATGGCTGGATTGTCAAGTCTTGGATCGGTAGGTCCGTCAAGTTCCTTGCCACTTCTTAATATCACAGCATTGGCATGTCCTTTCGGATTAGGTTGAGGTTGTCCAGGAAATACTCCAGCTGGTGCAGCGGTAGGTGCTTGTTGTTGAGCTACTTGTGAAATCTGAGTTTCTAGCATTTTGTTATGTGTAGCTAACGCATCTACCTTGCTCACTAATTGTTTAATCTGCTCACTAGTGTGTATGTTTTGGTTTAAGAAATCCTTGTTCGTTTGAGATTGGGTAGCTATGAAGTTTTCCATCATCAACTCAAGGTTCGATTTTCTAGGGACATTAGGAGCAGTCTTTTGATATCCTGGTGGTGTAGCTGGTGCTTGACCTGGTGCATATAAAGCATTGTTGTTCTTGTAGGAGAAATTCAGATGATTTTTCCAACCTGGGTTGTATGTGTTTGAGTATGGGTTTCCTTGAGCATAATTCACTTGATCTGTGGGAATTCCTGCTAATAGTTGACAATCAGGGACAGCATGTCCTGGAACTCCACATAACTCACAGTTAGGTGTTACCGCAGCCACGGTGGTTGTTGGTGTTATGGCCAAGTTGTCGATCTTTTGGTTTAGTTGGTCAAACTTTGCATTGACTTGGTCCATACTACTCACTTCGTACATACCTCCTTTTGTTGGTTTCTCAATTGCGACTCTCTCGCTTCCCCATTGGTAATGGTTCTGAGCCATACTCTCGATAAGTGCATAAGCATCATTATATTCTTTGTCCATTAGTGCACCGCCTGCGGCAGCGTCAATTGTCATTCTTGTATTGTACAAGAGTCCATTGTAGAAGGTATGGATGACCATCCATTCTACTAATCCGTGATGTGGACAAAGTCTCAGCATATCTTTATAGCGTTCCCAAGCTTCGAAAAGTGATTCGTTTTCCTTTTGCTTAAATCCGTTGATTTGAGCTCTTAGCATAGTTGTCTTGCTAGGTGGGAAATATCTTGTCAAGAAGACTCTCTTTAGTTCCTCCCACGTAGTTACCGAATTCGAGGGTAGAGATTGAAGCCAGGCTTTGGCTCTGTCTCGAAGTGAAAAAGGAAAAAGATGTAATCTAATAGCTTCTTGGGTAACTCCATTAGCTTTTACAGTATCTGCGTACTGCACAAATATCGAAAGATGAAGGTTCGGATCCTCGGTAGGATTTCCGGCGAATTGATTTTGTTGCACGGCTGATATCAGCGAAGGTTTCAATTCGAAATCCTTTCGGTTGATAGCCGGTGCGGCAATGCTGGAATGCGGTTCAGCTTGCGAAGGACTAGCGTAATATTTGAGTGGATGATTCGGTTCTTCAGCCATCTCTGCGTCCTTTGATGTTCCGATCGGTTTAGGTGGATCAATTTGAAGATCTGGAATGTTGTAATTTCGTTCATAGTCGAATATTCGTCTTCTTACGTGTAAGAAGCGTCCTGATTCTAGGACCAGAGGTTGCAAGTCTTCGCCTTGAGAGCGAGTACTTGGCATACACTCGGGAAATTAGATTAAGAAAAGAAATAGTTGTTACCTTAGTCTAGATAATGCTACTCTAAAGCGCACTAGTAATTAAATTAAGGTCTCCGGCAACGGCGCCAAAAACTTGATTGCGGTAAACTATACGTCTAATGGTTTCTAACTGCGAGTGCACAACCTATCGCGTAGTAATAAAGATATCGAACCCACATAGACCAATGTCAACCTACCGTTATCTATCGTTGCGTTGTAAAGCTAAGGCTAATGATATTTTTATGGTTTAAGGGAAACTAGAACTGAAACTAAAATAAATCTAAGAAAGAAAATAAGAATAAAACGAGGCCGGGATATGGATTCCGCGCTCCTAAGGGACTTTATAGAATTCGGTACTAATTACGACTATAGCTAGTTCCGTAGAATATATCAGCTTAAAGACTCCGCCTCACGCTCTCGCGGTCTTAACTAATGTCACACTTCCTAATCCCAAGATTTTGCTCTCGCTCGCCCGGTAACGAAGAAACGTGTTTTGAAAGCTAATAATATCCTAAACGTCTCTAAAGCGCTCTCGCTGTATTTAGATAAGTTGCCTAATTTCTACTATCCGGTTCGATCCCCACGCTCTCGCTGTGCCGGTTCTAACCTTAATTAGTTTCTCACTCTCGTGACAAAACAATGTTAACTAACATCTCACTCTCGTGACAATGCTAATTAAATTACGCATAGAAATTATAACCAAAACAGAATTTTAATCGTTAATTCGCACCTAGTATTTTCTACCGAGTCCCGTCGGTAACGACGGTCCTCATACGCCGGACTCTAAATTATCTAGCTAGACATGGATATTGAAACAAAGCAAGAATAGTAATTAAAATATTGTAACAGATGCATATGGAATAAATAATAATAATAAAGCATAAACAATATTAATTAAATTAAATTCGGTCGAAACCTGGTACAATGAAATTAATTCCTTCAAGCTCCCTCTTCCACAAGTCAGCGAGATTGGAACCTTCAGAAATTTGAAATAGAAAATCTGAAGCTTGAAATAAATCCTAACTAATATAGTAATTCCCTAATATTGGTTACAACTGACAGTAGAAGAAACAAAGGAATGAAACAAGGAAATAGAAAACTAAAGAAACTGGTTTTCAATTGGGCAAAGCTTCCGCATGGTTTGATGCAGCAAAAACTCCCCCCTTTTCCAAGTTCTAATTAGCTCTATTTATACTACAGGGACCCTTCGGAAGTTGCAGAATTTTTAGGAGCACTTTCTCCACTTTGTTGAGAAGTTTACGTAATGCTTGGTCATGTGAGAAATAATAGGAAGTGGAGAACGAGTGTTATGTTTTGACTCTTTCTGGAGATGCTTCTGATCCAACGCATAAACCTATTTTTGTGCGCGTCACGGTCGTGACCATGTGTTACGGTCATCATACTTGAAAAAGGCGTGTCACGGTCGTGACCATGTGTTACGGTCGTCATACTTGAAAAAGGCGTGTCACGGTCTTGACAGGGGTGTCACGACCGTGACACCCACAATTTCCAGATTCAGGTTGCAGATCTCAGTCTTAGCTTTCCGGTGCTTCGAACGGGGCGTCATTTCGATTTACGGTTCAAAAGTTATGGCCATTTTCGTCAGATAACTCCTTGCATGAAAATTGTTCCATTTCTTCTGTTTTTCGCCCGATTCGGTTCCTTTTCTTCCCTTTTTCTTTCTAATCTGATATAATCCAAGTTACCTGAAAACGTAATAAATACCAGCATAATAAAGCATATATCATGGAAAATAAATAAAACGAAACTAAATTGCATGCAAGTCGGGTCTAAAAATACGATACATTTACGTGTTATCAAACTCCCCCACACTTAAACCTTTGCTTGTCCTCAAGCAAAACCACGATTCGTAAGAAAAATAGTGCATACGAATACTCATCCTAGGCTACTAACTCTACTTTGGTTAAGTTTTGTGTCGATAGGTACTTGCTCACACACTAAGGATGTCGTAAGAACACGATTCCGCTTTTTGCGGCCATCAGCCTCCCTCTTATACAAATCAATCGGAATCACGTCATTATACCTAAGTCTAACTCACTCATCCTCCTTTCGTCCCTTTTCATTCGGGTGCAATCACATTAAGCCCGTTATCCTCTCACACTCATGGTAGGATAACCTGTTAGTGACTATGATCTCATTATCATCAATTTTTTCTCTTTTGCACATAATAAAATAAAGAAGTTTACACCGTTGAGCATTTCTTTTCATTCATTCACTTTTATTTTCTTAATTTACTTTTCAATTCTGAGATCATACACTTATTTGCATCGGCTTCCTACTTAGTGTGTGCTTAGGATGGTGCTGACTGCTAAATAAACTAATTAGGGACTACTAAAGGGGTGAGAACCTAAGGCTAAAGGTGTTAAACGATACCGATCTTGCGGAATTTTCCCTACTCTCACGATCTAACCTTAATTTTGTCTGTAGCCTAAGATTTTCAAAAGAAACACTATTTTCGTAATTCAAAATTTTTCAAATTATTTGGTACGGCTCAATGGGGAAATTTGTAAACATAAAATCATGCATAAAGACTCAACAACACATGCAAAGACGCAATGAAACATTAAAATAGAGAGAAAAAAAATTTAAAATTATGCTGGAAAACATTAAATCTAACTAGAAAAACAGTAAAATAGAAGCGATAGAGTTCCTCTCCCACACTTAAACCAAACATTGTCCTCAATGTTTTGATTAAAGGTGGTAAAGGGGTGATAGAACCTGTATGGATGCCTTTGTTTTCTACCACGACCAAATTCGCTCTGATTCTTCCCTTGTTGTCCTTGTCTTTGCTGATCACTTCTTCTCCGGCGTCTTGTACTACGAGATATCTGAATCTGCTGAAACTTCACTTTCCTGAAGCTGCTCATCATATTGCCTATTTCCGAAGGAAGTACTCATCATCGGTGTCACCACCAGCAGCTACATTCGTAGGAATGTGCGTGGGCACCAACTCATCAAAAGGGAATGTCATCTAGAGATCTTTCGCCTAAAGGTAGCTGAGACGCGACAAACGATACATTTCTTTATTTTCTGCAAACAAAAACAATAAAAGAAAAAAACATTAAATTAAAACTCGTGGGTTGCCACCCCCACGGAGTTTTGTTTAACGTCGATAGCTTGACGGTTATGAGCGTTACTCTTCGGTTTCCATGGCCATTTATCAAGCCATCTCACATATCCCTCACCTTTCCTTTTCTTCCTTCTGTGGGGTGGTTCATTCTTTTGAACATGTGGCGGTGGTTCAAGATCTATGCTAAGCATTAGCTTTTCACGTTTGGGTTTAGTCATCTCATCCTTCACCTTAAAGTCAAACCTTACCCTCTTAGCACTAATGACTTCCCTCGTTTCATGGTCCTTAAATTTTCTCTTTTTATGTAGGGGTTCGAACAAGGATGCATCGGTGTGGATATTTTCCAATATCTCCACATAAGTTTTGGATTGGGAGTCGGAAATCATATGTGGGATAGGAATTGGTGGGGTATATGGAGGAAGATCTACAATAGGTTCTTCGTTCTCAACTTCTATGATAACCTCCCTTTTGGGTGGTGTCGGTGAATTGTGCTCAACCTCTACTCTTTTCCCACCAGAACTATCCTCAACCTTATTATAACTCTCCTCAACTTCATCTTCAATCTCCTTAGGATTTTCGAATTATTCTTCACTACTGGTTGTTATAACGTACGCATTCTCCTCAGGGGAAGGACCTATAGGTGTCATCGTGAGTTGTAATATTTGGGTCTCCAATGCATCAGTGTGATTTGTGAGGAACTCGATTGTAGTGTTCATCTGCCTAAGGGTTTCATAAGTATCGAGATGTTGTCTTCTAAGCTCTTCATTCTGGATAGTTTGTGCGTCCACAAAACGCTCCATCATAGACTCTAGCCTAGAGTTAGCTGAGGTTTCAAGGAAATCTTCCATTAATGTTTCGAGGTTGGGATTAATAGATTCTTCTGGTTCCTCGAAATATTGGGAATGATGATCGTACAGGAAGTTTGGTTGTGGTGCCTCGAGATACTGGGAGTGAGTCAGTGTCGCATTGAAATCTTGCATTAATGCTTCAAGGTTGGAATTATGGGATTCTTGCGACTCCTGAAAATGTTGGGGTTGGTAATCATAGGAAAAATTTGGGTGCAGCTCCTCAAAATTTTGGGATTGGTAGGTGCAGAGGTAATTTGGGTGAGAATGGTTGAACGAAGGATTGAAATTCTCCATATGTATTTCGAGGTTGGGATTATGGTATCCTTGAGATTCCTCGAAATACTGGGAATGGGGATTGCAAAAAAAATTTGGGTGGAACATAGTTAAAGAAATAAGAAAGAAAATGCCTTAGTCTATACGGTGCAACAACGGAATAACAATATTGACTTTTGGTCCCCGGCAACGGCGCCAAAAACTTGATAGGCGCGAAGACGCGATATGTGTCTAGCGGTATCTTAACTGCAAGCGCACAGCCTATCAAAGTAATATAAAAGATTGTCGATCCCACAGGGACTTTATGATCACTTAGTGCTAGAGGGTTTACTAGTTTAGCTAAGGTGGATGGTTGTCACGATTTTTGTTTTTAAGAATTAAAGACGGGAATTAAATTTTAGTTTAATAAAATAATGAGAAGGCGGTCGGTATGTAATATCTTTAACTCACACTCTCGTGGTCTTATCTCAGATCTTACTCCTAAAGCCCTATGCCTGCTCTCGCTAGCCCATAAGTGTTTAGAAGATAATTTTTGGAAACTTAATAAGTCTAATTCATTTTAAAGCGCTCTCGCTGTATTTAAATTAAATGCCTAACTTTAGCTATCTGGTTAAAATCTCACACCCTCGTGGTCTCGACCTAACCTATTACACTTTCCTTACTCTCGTAACAAAAAGATTAATTTTTATAATAAAAAGTCACAGCCAGAATTTTAACTTCTTAATTGTTTTAGCCTAGATTCGATTTTACCGATTTAGTGTATTTTAATTACATACTGCCTAATTTAATTAGCTACTCATATTTGTTGTACCAGACAGATGCAGAAACAGATGAACATGAATTAAAATATGCATTATAAAATAATAAAAATAAATTCTTAACATAAATAATTAAATTAATATAAATGCGAAATTATTAAAAACCTGAATAATAAAAATTGTAAAACTCCTTCTTCCACAGTCTGGCAAGCTCGGAGTGCGAACCGGAATCGAAAATAAAATTTAAACGAAATTCTAAAGGCTTGAAAGAAAATAAATAATAACAATTTTCTAATGTTGGAAATTGTTATTTGATTTGGTTGGGATATAGAAATTAAAACAAGAACAAGAGCAATTGCAGGAAAAAAAATTAAAATAGGGTGCAACAAAAATACGGCAGAGCTTCCGCGAGAAATGCTAAAATAATACTTTGTAGTTTCTACTTTGTAATCAAGCTATTTATAGAAAACATAATTTGGGCTTGGCAGTTGAAATCCATGCGTGGGCTTCGTTGTTGAAGAGAGAATCAAGGAGAAAATGTGTTACTGAGTCTGCGGAAGAATAGGAACTGTTTTGACTTCACGTTGCACGTTTCATGACCAACTCATTCCAAGTAACCTATTTTCCCTTTGTCATGTTCGTGACAAAGGCGTCACGAGCGTTATCTTCATTTAAAGCGCGTCACGGTCGTGACATCTTGGTGACGATCGTGACTGGTCCAGTTAGCGCGTCACGGTCGTGACAGCTTGGTGACGATTGTGACTGTTACAAATTATGCAGCATTTTGCAGAATTCCTTTCTTCTTGTTCTTTTCATGCTTGTTTTTGTTCATTCCACCTTTGGCTTATGATTTAGCTCTATAATTGTTATACCTGCAAAATGACATAGAAAACTCGAAGAATCGGGTGTTAATACGATAAATGTGCGATAAAACGGTATTGAAACATAGTAATAAAACGATACGATTTCTCGTTATCAGAGGACAGACCGAAGGTGAACTCAAAAAAGAAAGACAAGCCGAAGGTGGCCTTGCGATAAGATTCGGGGACAAGCCGAAGGTGAACTCGAAAAAGTAAGATCAAGCCGAAGCTGGACTTACAAAGAATGAGACTAAGCCGAATGTGAACTCGAAAAAGTAAGACCAAGCCAAAGGTGGACGCGAAAAAGCAAGACCAAGCCGAAGGTGGAGTTACGAAAATATTTGAGGACAAGCCGAAGGTTAACTCATAAAAGTAAGACCAAGTCGAAGGTGGGCTTGCGATAAGATTTGAGGACAAGCCGAAGGTGAACTCGAAAATGTAAGATCAAGCCGAAGGTGGACTTACAAAGAATAAGACTAAGCCGAATGTGAACTCGAAAAAGCAAGACCAAGCCGAAGGTGTACGCAAAAAAGAAAGATCAAGCCTAAGGTGGACTTACGATAAGTTTTGATGACAAGCCGAAGGTGAACTCAAACAAATATGACCAAGCCGAAGGTGGGCTTGCGATAAAATTCGATGACAAGCCGAAGGTGAACTCAAAAATGTAAGACCAAACCAAAGGTGGACTTACAAAGAATGAGACTAAGCCGAAGGTAGACTCAAACAAAGATACGAAACCAAGTAGAAGGTGGAGTCGAAAACGTAAGACTAAGCCGAAGGTAGACATATGAAAGAATTCGAGAACAAGCCGAAGGTGAACTCGAAAAAAGTATGACCAAGCCTAAGGTGGACTTACAAAGATTGATACTAAGCCGAAGGTAGACTCAAACAAAGATACGAAACCAAGCCAAAGGTGGAGTAGTAAACGTGAGACTAAACCGGAGGTAAACTTACGAAAGAATTTGAGAACAAGCCGAAGGTGAACTCGAAAAAAGTAGGACAAAGCCAAAGGTGGACTTACAATGATTGAGATTAAGCCAAAGGTAGACTCAAACAACGATACAAAACCAAGCCGAAGGTGGAGTCTTAAACGTAAGACTAACCCAAAGGTACACTTACAAAAGAATTCGAGAACAAGCCGAAGGTGAACTTTAAAAAAGAAAGACCAAGTCGAAAGAGGACTTACAAAGATTGAGACTAAGCCGAAGGTAGACTCAAACAAATATACAAAACCAAGCCGAAGGTGGTGTCAAAAAAGTATGACCAAGCCGAAGGTAGACTTAAAATAAAATTCGAGAACAAGCCGAAGGTGAGTTCGAAAAAGAAAGACCATGCCGAAGGTGAGCTCGAAAAGAAAGACCTAGCCGAAGGTGGACTTATAGAGAATGAGACTAAGTCTAAGGTACACTCAAACAAAGATACAAAACTAAGCCGAAGGTGGAATCGCAAACGTAAGACTAAGTCATAGGTAGACTTACGATAAAATTTGAGAACAAGCCGAAGGAGAACTTGAAAAAAGGTAAGACCAAGCCGAAGGTAGACTTACATTGAATGAGACTAAGTTGAAGGTAGACTCAAACAAAGATTAGAAACCAAGCCGAAGGTGGAATCGCAAGCGTAAGGCTAAGCCGAAGATAGACTTACGATAAGTTTCGAGGACAAGCCAAAGGTGAACTCGAAAAAGAAAGACCAAGCCGAAGGTGGGCTTGCAAATAATGAGACTAAGCCGAAGGTAAACTCGAAAAAGCAAGACCAAGCCGAAGGTGGGCTTGCAAAGAATGAGACTAAGTCGAAGATGAACTCGAAAGAGCAAGACCAAGCCGAAGCTGGACTCGAACAAGCAAGACCATGCCGAAGGTGGACTTAAGATAAGATTCGAGGACAAGCCGAAGGTGAACTCAAAAAAGAAAGACAAGCCGAAGGGGGGCTTGCGATAAGATTCGAGGACAAGCCGAAGGTGAACTCGATAAAATAAGATCAAGCCGAAGGTGGACTTACAAAGAATGAGACTAAGCTGAAGGTGAACTCGAAAAAGCAAAACCAAGCCGAAGGTGGACGCAAAAAAGCAAGACCAGGATGAAGGTGGACTTGCGAAAATATTCGAGGACAAGCAGAAGGTGAACTCAAAAAAGTAAGACCAAGCTGAAGGTGGGCCTGCAATAAGATTTGAGGATAAGCCGAAGGTGAAATCGAAAATGTAAGATCAAGCCAAAGGTGGACTTACAAAGAATGATACTAAGCTAAAGGTGAACTCGAAAAAGCAAGACCAAGCCGAAGGTGGACGCAAAAAAGCAGGATCAAGCCTAAGGTGGACTTACGATAAGATTCGAGGACAAGTCGAAGGTGAACTCGAAAAAGTATGACCAAGCCGAAGGTGGGCTTGCGATAAGATTCGAGGACAAGCCAAAGGTGAACTCGAAAAAGTAAGACCAAGCCGAAGGTGGACTTACAAAGAATGAGACTAAGCCGAAGGTAAACTCAAACAAAGATACGAAACCAAGCCGAAGATGGAACCGCAAAAGCAAGTCTAAGCCGAAGGTAGACTTACAATAAGATTTGAGAACGAGCTGAAGATGAAATCGAAAAAGCAAGACCAAGCCGAAGGTGGGCTTGCAAAAAATGAGACTAAGTCGAAGGTAGATTCAAACAAAGATATGAAACCAAGCCGAAGGTGGAGTCGTAAACGTAAGACTAAGCCGAAGGTAGACTTACGAAAGAATTCGAGAACAAGCCAAAGGTGAACTCGTAAAAAGTATGACCAAGCCGAAGGTGGACTTACAAAGATTGATACTAAGCCAGAGTTAGACTCAAACAAAGATATGAAACCAAGCCAAAGGTGGAGTCGTAAATGTGAGACTAAGCCGAAGGTAAACTTACGAATGTATTCAAGAACAAGCAGAAGGTGAACTCGAAAAAAGTAAGACCAAGCCAAAGGTGGACTTACAAAGATTGAGACTAAGCCGAAGGTAGACTCAAACAACGATACAAAACGAAACCGAAGGTGGAGTATTAAACGTAAGACTAACCCGAAGGTACACTTACGAAAAAATTCGAGAACAAGCTGAAGGTGAACTAGAAAAAAGTAAGACCAAGTCGAAAGAGGACTTACAAAGATTGAGACTAAGCCGAAGGTAGACTCAAACAAAGATACGAAACCAAGACGAAGGTGGTGTCAAAAAAGTATGACCAAGCCGAAGGTAGACTTACGAAAAAATTCGAGAACAAGCCGAAGGTGAGATCGAAAAAGAAAGACCAAGCCGAAGGTGGACTTATAAAGAATTAGACTAAGTCGAAGGTAGACTATATCAAAAGATACAAAACTAAGTCGAAGGTGTAATCGTAAATGTAAGACTAAGCCGTAGGTAGACTTACGATAAAATTTAAGAACAAGCCAAAGATGAACTTGAAAAAAGGTAAGACCTAATCGATGGTGGACTTACAAAGAATGAAACTAAGCTAAAGGTAGACTCAAACAAAGATACGAAACCAATCCGAAGGTGGAATCGCAAACGTAAGGCTAAGCCGAAGGTAGACTTACGATAAACATCGAGGACAAGCCAATGGTGAATTCGAAAAAGCAAGACCAAGCTGAAGTGGGCTTGCAAATAATGAGACTAAGTCAAAGCTGAACTCGAAAAAGCAAGACCAAGCCAAAGGTGGGCTTGCAAAGAATGAGACTAAGTCGAAGGTGAACTCGAAAAAGCAAGACCTAGTCGAAGCTGGACTCAAAAAAGCAAGACCATGCTGAAGGTGGACTTACGATAAGATTCAAAGACAAGCCGAAGGTGAACTCGAAAAAGAAAGGCAAGCCGAAGGTGGGCTTGCGACAAGATTCGAAAACAAGCCGAAGGTGAACTCGAAAAGGTAAGATCAAGCCGAAGGTGGACTTACAAAGAATCAGACTAAGCCGAAGGTGAACTCGAAAAAGCAAGACCAAGCCGAAGGTGGACGCAAAAAAGCAAGACCAAGCCGAAGGTGGACTTTTGAAAATATTCGAGGACAAGCCGAAGGTGAACCTGAAAAAGTAAGACCAAGCTGAAGGTGGGCTTGCAATAACATTTGAGGACAAGCCAAAGGTGAACTCGAAAATGTAAGATCAAGCTGAAGGTGGACTTACAATGAATGAGACTAAGCCGAAGGTGAACTCAAAAAAGCAAGACCAAGCCGAAGGTTGACGCAAAAAAGCAAGATCAAGCCTAAGGTGGACTTACGATAAGATTTGAGGACAAGCCGAAGGTGAACTCGAAAAAGTATGACCAAGCCGAAGGCGGGCTTGCGATAAGATTCGAGGATAAGCCGAAGGTGAACTCGAAAAAGTAAGACCAAGCCGAAGGTGGACTTACAAAGAATGAGACTAAGCCGAAGGTAGACTCAAACAAAGATACGAAACCAAGCCGAAGATGGAACTGAAAACGCAAGGCTAAGCCGAAGGTAGACTTACAATAAGATTTGAGAACAAGCTGAAGATGAATTTGAAAAAGCAAGACCAAGCCGAAGGTGGGCTTGAAAAGAATAAGACTAAGCCGAAGGTAGACTCAAACAAAGATATGAAACCAAGCCGAAGGCGGAATCACAAAGTTAAGGATAAGCCGGAAGTAGACTTACGATAAGTTTCGAGGACAAGCCGAAGGTGAACTCAAAAAGGGTAAGACCAAGCCGAAGGTTGACTTACGATAAGATTTGAGGACAAGCCGAAGGTGAACTCTAAAAATTAAGACAAACCCGAAGGTGGACTTACAAGATTGAGACTGATTTGAAGGTCGACTCAAACAAAGATACGTAACCAAGCCGAAGGTGGAGTCGTTAATTTAAGACTAAGTCGAAGGTAGACTTACGAAAGAATTTGAGAACAAGCCGAAGGTGAACTCGAAAAAAGTATGACCAAGCCGAAGGTGGACTTCCAAAGATTGATACTAAGTCGAAGTTAGACTCAAAAAAAGATACGAAACCAAGGCATAGGTGGAGTCGTAAACGTGAGACTAAGCCGAAGGTAAACTTATGAAAGAATTTGAGAACAAGCCGAAGGTGATCTCGAAAAAAGTAAGACCAAGCCAAAGGTGGACTTACAAATATTGAGACTAAGCCGAAGGTAGACTCAAACAACGATACAAAACCAATCCGAAGGTGGAGTCTTAAATGTAAGACTAACCCGAAGGTACACTTACGAAAGAATTCGAGAACAAGCCAAAGGTGAACTCGAAAAAAGTAAGACCAAGTCGAAAGAGGATTACAAAGATTAAGACGAAGCCGAAGGTAGACTCAAACAAAGATACGAAACCAAGCCGAAGGTGGTGTCAAAAAAGTATGACCAAGCCGAAGGTAGACTTACGAAAAAATTCAAGAACAAGCCGAAGGTGAGCTCGAAAAATAAAGACCAAGCCGAAGGTGGACTTAAAAAGAGTGAGACTAAGTCGAAGGTAGACTCAAACAAAGATACAAAACTAAGCCGAAGGTGGAATCGCAAACGTAAGATTAAGCCGTAGGTAGACTTACGATAAATTTTGAGAACAAGCCGAAGGTGAACATGAAAAAAGGTAAGACCAAGCCGAAGGTGGACTTACAAAGAATGAGACTAAGTTAAAGGTAGACTCAAACAAAGATACGAAACCAAGCCGAAGGTGGAATGACAAACGTAAGGCTAAGCTGAAGGTAGACTTACGATAAGCTTCGAGGACAAGCCAATGGTGAACTCGAACAATCAAGACCAAGCCGAAGGTGTGCTTGTAAATAATGAGACTAAGCCGAAGTTGAATTCGAAAAAGCAAGACCAAGCCAAAGGTGGGCTTGCAAAGAATGAGACTGAGTCGAAGGTGAACTCGAAAAAGCAAGACCTAGCTGAAGCTTGACTCGAAAAAAAAGACCATACTGAAGGTGGACTTACGATAAGATTCGAGGACAAGCCGAAGGTAAACTCGAAAAAGTAAGATCAAGCCGAAGGTGGACTTACAAAGAATGAGACTAAGCCGAAGGTGAATTCGAAAAAGCAAGACTAAGTCGAAGGTGGACGCAAAAAAGCAAGACCAAGCCGAAGGTGGACTTACGAAAATATTTAAGGACAAACCTAAGGTGAACTCAAAAAGGTAAGACCAAGATGAAGATGGGCTTGCGATAAGATTTAAGGACAAGCCGAAGGTGAACTCGAAAATGTAAGATCAAGCTTAAGGTGGACTTACAAAGAATGAGACTAAGCCAAAGGTGAACTCGAAAAAGCAAGACCAAGCCGAATGTGGACGCAAAAAAGCAAGATCAAGCCTAAGGTGGACTTACGATAAGATTCGAGGATAAGCCAAAGGTGAATCTGAAAAAGTATGACCAAACCGAAGGTGGGCGTGCGATAAGATTCGAGGACAAGCCGAAGGTGAACTCGAAAAAGTAAGACCAAGCCGAAGGTAGACTTACAAAGAATGAGACTAAGCTGAAGGTAGACTCAAACAAAGATATGAAACCAAGCCGAAGATGGAACTGCAAACGCAAGGCTAAGCCGAAGGTAGACTTACAATAAGATTTGAGAACAAGCCGAAGATGAACTCAAAAAAGCACGACCAAGCCGAAGGTGGGCTTGCAAAGAATGAGACTTAGCCGAAGGTAGACTCAAACAAAGATATGAAACCAAGCTGAAGGTGGAATCACAAAGCTAAGGATAAGCCGAAGGTAGACTTACGATAAGATTCGAGGACAAGCCGAAGGTGAACTTAAAAAGGGTAAGACCAAGCCGAAGGTTACCTTATGATAAGATTTGAGGACAGGCCGAAGGTGAACTCTAAAAATTAAGACTAAGCCGAAGGTGGACTTAGCAAGATAGAGACTAAGCCGAAGGTAGACTCAAACAAAGATACGAAACCAAGCCGAAGGTAGAGTCGTTTACGTAAGACTAAGCCGAAGGTAGACTTACGAAAGAATTCGAGAACAAGCCGAAGGTGAACTCGAAAAAAGTAAGACCAAGCCGAAGGTGGACTTACAAAGATTGATACTAAGGCGAAGGTAGACTCAAACAATGATACGAAACCAAGCAAAAGGTGGAGTCGTAAACGTAAGACTAAGTCAAAGGTAGACTTACGAAAGAATTCGAGAACAAGTCGAAGGTGAACTCGAAAAGAGTAAGACCAAGCCAAAGGTGGACTTACAAAGATTGAGACTAAGCTGAAGGTAGACTCAAACAACGATACCAAACCAAGCTGAAGGTGGAGTTGTAAACGTAAGACTAACCCGAAGGTAGACTTACGAAAGAATTCGAGAACAAGCCGAAGGTGAACTTGAAAAAAGTAAGACCAAGTCGAAGGTGGACTTGCAAAAAGTAAGACCAAGTCGAAGGTGGACTTGCAAAGATTGACACTAAGCCGAAGGTAGACTCAAACAAAGATATGAAACCAAGCCGAAGGTGGAGTCGAAAAAGTAAGACGAAGACGAAGGTAGACTTACGAAAAAATTCGAGAACAATCCGTAGGTGAACTAGAATAAAGTAAGACCAAGCCGAAGTTGGATTTACAAAGATTGAGACTACGCCGAAGGTAGACTCAAACAAAGATACAAAACAAATTCGAAGGTGGAATCGTAAACATAAGACTAACCTGTATGTAGACTTACGATAAAATTTGAGAACAAGCCGAAGGTGAACTTGAAAAAAGGTAAGACCAAGCCGAAGGTGGACTTACCAAGAATGAGACTAAGATGAAGGTAAACTCATTCAAAGATACGAAACCAAGCTGAAGGTGGAATCGCATACGTAAGGCTAAGCCGAAGGTAGACTTACGATAAGCTTCGAGGACAAACCAAAGGTGAACTCGAAAAAGCAAGACCAAGCCGAAGGTGGGATTACAAATAATGAAACTAAGATGAAGGTGAAAGCGAAAAAGCAAGACCAAGCCAAAGGTGGGCTTGTAAAGAATGAGACTAAGCCGAAGGTAAACTCAAAAAAGCAAGACCTAGCCGAAGCTGGACTTGAAAAAGCAAGACCAAGCCGAAGGTGAACTTACGATAAGATTTGAGGACAAGCCGAAGGTGAACTCGAAAAAGAAAGACCAAGCCGATGGTGGGCTTGCGATAAGATTCGAGGACAAGCCGAAGGTGAACTCGAAAAAGTAAGATCAAGCCGAAGGTGGATTTACAAAGAATGATACTAAGTCGAAGGTGAACTCGAAAAAGCAAGACCAAGCCGAAGGTGGACGCAAAAAAGCAAGACCAAGTCTGAGGTGGACTTATGATAAGATTTGAGGACAAGCCGAAGGTGAACTCGAAAAAGTAAGACCAAGCCGAAGGTGGGCTTACAAACAATGAGACTAAGCCGAAGGTGAAATCGAAAAAGCAAGACCAAGCCGAAGGTGGACGCAAAAAAGCAAGACCAAGCCTAAGGTGGAATTACGATAAAATTCGAGGACAAGCTGAAGGTGAACTCGAAAAAGTATGACCAAGTCGTAGGTGGGCTTGCGATAAGATTCGAGGACAAGCCGAAGGTGAACTCGAAAAAGTAAGACCAAGCCGAAGGTGGACTTACAAAGAATGAGACTAAGCCGAAGGTAGACTCAAACAAAGATACGAAACCAAGCTGAAGATGGAATCGCAAACGCAAGGTTAAGCCGAAGGTAAACTTACAATAAGATTTGAGAACAAGCCGAAGATGAACTCGAAAAAGCAAGATCAAGCTGAAGGTGGGCTTACAAAAAATGAGACTATGCCGAAGGTGGAATCTCAAAGTTAAGGATAAGCTGAAGGTAGACTTACGATAAGATTCGAGGACAAGCCAAAGGTGAACTCAAAAAGGGTAAGACCAAGCCGAAGGTGGACTTACGATAAGATTTGAGGACAAGTCGAAGGTGAACTCTATATATTAAGACTAAGCCGAAGGTGGACTTAGAAAGATTGAGACTAAGCCGAAGGTAGACTCAAAAAAAGATACGAAACCAAGCCGAAGGTGGATTCGTAAATGTAGGATTAAGCCGAAGGTAGACTTATGAAAGAATTTGAGAAGAAGCCGAAGGTGAACTCGGAAAAAGTAAGTCTAAGTCGAAAGTGGACTTACAAAGATTGACACTAAGCTGAAGGTAGACTCAAACAAAGATACAAAACCAAGCCAAAGGTGGAGTCGTAAACGTAAGACTAAGCCAAAGGTAGACTTACGAAAGAATTCGAGAACAAGCCGAAGGTGAACTCGAAAAAAGTAAGACCATGCCAAAGGTGGACTTACAAAGATTGAGACTAAGCCGAAGGTAGACTCAAACAACGATACAAAACCAAGCCGAAGGTGGAGTCATAAACGTAAGTGTTGTACCCTAAAATTTCCCCCCACATATTTGAGTCAAATTGATTCAAAAGGTCTTCTCACACTCATAGGAATCTCAAAAGTTCAAGGCAATTCAAAAAATTATCACAAGTGTCCTCCAATTATGGTTTTGCTTTCTTTAAAGAAATTTGGATTTCCAACGCCTCAAATGGACTTCATGGTGTTTCATTGTCACACCCCAATTTCGTCCAGGCATTTTACCTTCATATTTTTCCTTGTGCCAATTTATTTCAAATAGATGACATGGCACAATTGGCAAGAGAACATGTTCAAGGACTTATGGATGCAAGAGGTCATCAGTTCGAATCCCACCTTCCTCACTTTTATGGTTTTTTTCTTCACTTTCATTTGTTTGTCATTTATTTCTAACCTTTTTTTACATTACTTTCAAATAAAAAATAAATAAATAAAAATCGTATTTTTCTTTTATTTTTAATTAATTTCCGTATTTTAAAATTAGGTATTTTTTAAAATAATTATTTTTCATTTTTTTTCACTTTTCATTCAAAAAATAACCAAATAATAATAAATACAAAAAAAATATAACAAAAAGGAATAAATATTCTTATTAGTGTGAAATACAAACATTCCCAGAATAAAAGAACATGTTCCCTCGGTTCATCAACATCCTTCCCAAATTGGTACCACCAAATCAACCGATTTATTTTCTTTCCTAAATCCAAATATAAACAAATCATGATGTTTTAATTTTTTTTCCATTCTCAATACTCCAAGAATCACTATAAAAAGGAGCATACCCATGAGAAAGGGAGGGGACTACCGAAAAAAAGAAAACAAAAAGGCAACGGCAGATTTCATCTTGGTTTCATATACATATATCCAGTTTTTTTTATTATATACAGGTATGTTCGTGAGGTCCAACAAATCTGTTATGCACCGGCAGTTCATTCTTACATTTAAAGTTTGTTTCTGTTAAACATATACCAAAGTGAATTTGTTTTGGTTATCATAATATATTACATAATAAATTTTGGTAAGATATATATAATGCATAATGTTAATGTAATATATAATATATATAATGTTAATATAATATATAATTTATAATTTATAATTTATAATTTATAATATATAGTTAGTTTGTTAAATATATATATATATATATATATATATATATATATATATATATATATATATATATTTCATTTTATTTTATATCTTTTTGGATCGGATCGTGTCGATACGCTTTTTTCATATTTGTGTATATGAGGCGTGACACTTGTGTTGATCCGATCTAGTTGCGATGATCGTAATTTTTGCGTTAGCAACATCGTTGTTCTTTTTTAATTAATATTATTATTATTATTTTATGTTATATATCTAGATCTGCACAGATAACTAACCACCCTGATTTTTTCATAAACTTTGACGATTTTGCCTCAACCATTTGTTTATACGTTTTGTTTTATTATATAATAACTATTCTCTAGGTACGTTCACATGTGCGCGCATGTCTTAGTGGCGCAAGACTGGTAATCTTGAGGGAATTTTGACAAAGAAACGTGAGTTTATTTCCTTTTTTCTCAATTTTTCTCTAATCTTCTCTAAATTCTTTAATTCTGTAAATTATGAATCTTAACCTAAAACCTAATTAACTTAAACTAATTATAATTTCTTATAAAGACTTCCTTAATAAAAACATTCACTATTTTTTTTTTAATATTTAGTTTTTCTAATTAAAAATATTAATAATATCTTTTCATAATTTAATTAAATTTGTAAATAGATTAATAATTAGTTAACATTTTTTTCCTAATAACCTTATTTTTTTAAAAATAAATTATTAATTATTTTTACAATAATAATAATTGTGTACATAATCAGTTTTTTTTATAAATTAATTAATAATAATTGATAATTAGGATAGTTTTCTCTTCTAACCGTAATTAAAAAAAAACTTGATGAATTTATTTTTGCTTTCTTGCTCTTGATTTATTTTTACTTTTTGTCTTATTTTAATCATTAGAAAAATGTATAGGCTATTATTATTGTAATTTATTTTTTTCTGCCCGATTATTATGTATATGTCCCGAAGCTGTGTAATAGCGTAGAATTTATTGTTTTTCGCCTTTTATTTATTTTATTTTATTCATGGTTAGTAAATAGGGAGTGCAAAACATAAATGAATAAAAAAGAATTAGATAATTTAATTAAAGATTAAATATCTGAATAAAAACACTCACACACGTAAATTGATCTATGATCGCCGTCTGCACCTCCTAGGGTTACCCTCCTTAAAGTTGCCTTTATATGGTCAAGTCCCTCGAAAATGAGGGTGTCTTAAAAAGCAAAGTCCCTACATAATAAAATCATCATAGTCCCTTTAGATTAAAAGATCAAGTCCCTGTGAGGTTGCCTACGATATAGTGATCTTGTCCCTTCGGTAAATACAATGATAGTCCCTACGCATTGCTAAAGACACCCCTTAAGTTGCCTTCGTTGACCATACGATGACCTTACACACGTCCCTTAAAAAAATCCAAGGTAATGACTACCTATTCCTTAATAATAGGGATAGTTTTACCCTTGAAAGAATATAAAAGAACATGAATGACTTAGTCTAGGGTAGGTACCTCATAGTTACTTGCTCACACTTTAAAAATACTTTTCACACCTTACTATTTTCAAACATTTTCAAATAAGGCTTTGTATACATCCATACGATGATCCTTACAAAGTACGTAGAAAAATTTCTAATCACACACTTCACCTTTTCAAATACATTTAAGTTAGCTAAGTAACTAAGAGCCCATGGATAACCATGGATATACAGGGTGCTAACACCTTCCCTTTATATAACCTACCCCCGAACTCAAGTCTTTTAAAAAATGGGTATTTCCTGTTCTTTTATGTCCTTTCCACTTGGATAAAATAAAAGTCGGTGGCGACTCTTGCTATCCGCACATGTTTTTGTCAAACAAAAACACCCAAGTCAGTTCTCCCACCGTGTTACAGTAAGACTAACCCGAAGGTAGACTTACGAAAGAATTCGAGAACAAGCCGAAGGTGAACTCGAAAAAATTAAGACCAAGTCGAAGGTGGACTTACAAAGATTGATACTAAGCTGAAGGTAGACTCAAACAAAGATACAAAACCAAGCCGAAGGTGGAGTCGAAAAAGTAAGACCAAGTCGAAGGTAGACTTACGAAAAAATTCGAGAACAAGCCGAAGGTGAACTCGAAAAAATTAAGACCAAGCCGAAGTTGGATTTACAAAGACTGAGACTAAGCCGAAGGTAGACTCAAACTAAGATACGAAACCAAGCAGAAGGTGGAGTCGTAAACGTAAGACTAAGCCGAAGGTAGACTTACAAAAAGTGTCATGAAGGACAATTCTGCAGGAGACAACAAGTTTCTGAGGGCAAGATTAACAAATCCTTGATCCCTTGATTATACTTGAAATTATGTCCAATAATGTACTGGGGTATCCTCTGTGGGGATGCTTTGGTCTGATTGAAGAAATAATGTTTCAGGCTCTTGTGCAAGGTATCAAAACTGTCTTATGCTTTGTATGCATATGTTTGAATTTTTCATGATGTAATGCTCCATAATTATAGGAATTCTACTCTTTTGAGGATGCAAATGTAATGTTGATTACTAAATGCAAATGCAAAGAGATCTCCTGATGAGGAGATAACAAGTATCCCTGGTAGCTTTAATGGGGAAGAAATAATCACTGTATTTATTTAATGAATCCCTTGTGGGGGAAAAGCAACCCTGCAGGGGATAATGTTAATGATACACTAGCTCTCAACTGCCACCCTTGCCAAAATGAATTGGACTTTGAGATAGTTGCAACATGATGATCCTATCGGGGATGACCTTGATTTGAGAGGTATGCTACCCGTAGAACTTCGTTGGGGAAATGATATCCTTCTAACTCGACTGGGGAAAAGGATATGTTGATACTCTGCTGAGGAAAATATCTACTAGGGAACTTCTCATGTATGCAATTATCTGTTGGGGAAGAAACGCCAATGGAGATTGGACTTTGATTAGCAACTTCACTGGGGGAAACTGTGAACAATATGGTGCACGAGGGAAAACCATCAGGCTTCTCGCTATCTCCACCTCTGATAGGGGACAAGGAATCTCCATGTATTGCTAGAGATAAGAAGACCCTGATGGAGAATACTCCTTTGTTGTAGGAAAAATCTCTGCTTGGGGAGAATGTTAGTCTTATATTACTTTTCTAGGGAAGATTTCAATTTCTGACTCTTCTTGGGATGATGGAAAACTTCAATGAGAATACTTCCTACTGAAGATAAAAGTTCTAGTCTTCTCTCGCTGGGGATGAGAGGTAAGAAGAGCCTCATGCTGGGGATGAGAAGATACACCATCTCATGCTGGAGACGAGAGATAATGATACACTTTACTCGGGGTGCACCAACCTTCTTCTTGTCGCCCTGCTGGAGAAGATACAAACTAATGAGACTTGTTGAGGAAGAAATTTGAATGATCTGCTGAGAAAGACTTCCTGATGCTTTGTACTAGCAATGGCTTTGCTTGCAACCTATACCTGCATGTTAGTGAACACAACTGATAGTACATGCGAAAGAGAGAGTTAGTTTGGCCTGTGTGCCCCAGGTTCATGGTTTGAATCACCATCCTTGTTACTCAACAACTCATATATATGTCAAGTGTTTTTATTCTCATGCATGTATTATAAAGCATTCATGTATTCACAATGAAATATTTATCATAATTTATTGGATGTTTTTGCAATCAACCAATGGTAGATGAAAAACAAAAACATATGAGAGAAAATTTGAATTAAATTGCACTTTTATTAATTTGGAAAGTGGCCATGAATAGGCATTACACCGAGAAGCAATCCCTAGAAAGAGGAAATTGCACAAAAGGAAAATAAACTATCCTAACGGCAATGCGAAAATCAGGTCTCATCAAGCTCCGACCCCGCTATGACTTGTATGCCTTCAAGGCTTTCCACCTGCTTCGCTTTTGAGGAAGACGATTGAATTGATCCTTAACCCTCTGATTATCCTTGATTGTAAATGACGAATCACAGATCTCACAGACCGTAGTTGTTCGTTTTATTCCCTCTTTTGCGTGGACCTCCCTTTCGGGTTTTCAATCCATTGGGATACCCTTTTTTGCCTAAGCTGTCCAATGTGGCTTTTCAACTCAGCGGGTGTACATTTTTTCCAAATATTTCCCTAATTTTTACCCGAGCCTTTTATTCTGTTTTTGGCTCGCCGGGATGCCCTTTTTTGCCTGGACTATTATTCTGTTTTTGTCCAGCGGGTCTCTTTATACGAAGTATTTTTAACTACGTCTGCGTTGACATGGGATTGGAAGTCTTCGCCATCCTTGGTTGTTAACATTAAGGCTCCTCCCGAAAAGACCTTTTTAACCACGAATGGACCTTCATAGTTAGGTGTCCACTATAACACTCCATTTTCTACCCGTGAAATATAAATAAAATCAGAGTTCATAAAACTTCCGCATAAACTGGATATTACATTTCAACTTTCAACAAAATTTAACTTTAATTAAAACTTATTTAATACACAACACTTTGCATGGTTAAACATAAAACAACTTCATTTATTAATTCAACTTCATAACAATATTACGCAGCGGATTGTTAAAACAAAGGCAACATCTTTATTCAACATAAAAACAACTTCAAATTAAGAGATAAGTATTCTAAGTCTTCAATTAAATAAAATTCAACAATAAAAAATGATCAACAAAACAGACATGCCTCAATCCCGCCGAGTCCTACGTATCAAAGCGACTAACCACCAAATCGACTAATGGTAACCGGCTACTCCTCAGGATTACCTGCACATTGCCACATAGGTATAACATTCAACAGAAGGGGTGAGTTACGATAATTATAATCAATATATGAAAAACAATTCAATGAATAAGGATCGTAAACAAAAACACTACTTCACAACTTCAACCAAACATCAACACAAACAACTCAACGAAAATGCAACTTTAATGCGACTCGACTAATTATGCATGTGGTACCATTGGAGTAGAACTCCCAACTTAAATTAATTGTCAGGTTATCGAGGCATCAAGGCATAAGCCTTCAACTTTCAACTTAAATTACCAATCCAGGCCAACGTGGTGTGAGCAACGGCTCCGACAAATGCAAATGACTTAAATGGCACACACGACTTTAAACTCAGGAAACATAACAACAAGAGAAACTCAACAACATTTACAACATAATCAACTTATATTCAACTTTGGCTTATAAAGCCTACAACATAGCAACTTTAAGATTTTCCGTAACCGGGACAACTTACCAACTCAGTTGTACCTATAACATAACTTTACGAATTAATTTTAACAAAAACAACGCACCAAAATCAACTATAATATTACCCGACTTACCCCGACAAATTTTGTTAAATTTTGAGCAACTCCGTTTTTTGCCTAATTCGGCTAGACCGACTAAACCAGTATTGTTTTCTAACTTTCAGCGATTAACACGACTTTATTACAAAATTTGCATTTTATGTGTTCCGATAAAAAATATTTGTCATCGAGTTATACTGTTGTTATTGTTTCGGTTAAATTCCTAAACTTGCATTTTTTCTCTCTCAAACTACCTAACACAGTGCTAATTCTAGGAACCTGTATTCCTGTTTCTTATTGTTTGCATTATCAGTAATTAAAATGATAAACCTATGAACCTACTAAATTCATAAGTTAGAAAAATGCTATACTTAAGATTTAATTAACATAAAAAAAGGTTATTTGGATTATATAAAAAAATATTAGTTGGAATATTTTATGGCCTGTGCCATAAGTATATGGCCTACGCCATATTACTTTGAGTGGCCTTTATGGCATGCGCCATATATCAAGTCCCCTTGGATGGCTTGCGCCACCCCTTGTGTGATGGGTGTGACCTGCGCCACCCACTGTATTTCGTCCACAATTAATTTTTTCCAGGATTCCAGTCACACGGTAATATTCAACAACAATCGACACAACCAAAACAACTGATATCAACACAAAATCAACCATCGGACAATCAATTTCACACTAACATTTATAATCACAACCATAAGCATATTATTCATAACAATACAGGTTCAACAACCTAAACTACCCAAATCAATCCAAACATAGTATCGAAATTCATACCCGATTATAAGAATCGAACCCACCCTTACCTTATGTTTTTGGATCGAAGGTTGCTCTAAGAATTAGATTTCAGCGATTCGTTCCTTGTTCTCTCACGCTCGTACAACAGTTCCAATTTCCCTCTTCTACTGATTTTTCTAACTTCTGTTTTTATGTTTCTATTACTTATATTGTTTTTATTTTCTTTTAATAAATTAATTAAATATTATAATTTCTAATGAGCCTAAACATAACACCTCCTATTTTACTAATTCG
Organism: Lathyrus aphaca; assembly: GCA_963966055.1. NCBI lineage: Eukaryota > Viridiplantae > Streptophyta > Magnoliopsida > Fabales > Fabaceae > Lathyrus > Lathyrus aphaca. The sequence continues at coordinate 504,853,755 of OZ014523.1, forward strand.
GACACGGTTTCTAGCCCACCAACCCAATTGACGCAACAAATATATTATTAATTCCAAAAATAATTCTACGACTTCCGACTTATTTTTCCGACTTATCGACTTAATCAACTTCAACATAAAAGATATACCGATGAAACACAAATAATTAATTAAATATGGGCGTTACAACTCTCCCCCACTTAAAAGATTTTCGTCCTAAAAAATTTACCTTATTCAAACAACTCGAGATATGAGTCTCGCATCTTGCTCTCCAACTCCCAGGTCATGCTTTCTCCAGCATCTCCCAACCAAATAACTTTGACCAACACGATCTCTTTCCTTCGAAGAGCCTTTGTTTCACGATCCTCAACTCATACAGGCTTGGTCTCCATAGTGAGATTATCCCTCACTTGCAAATCGTCCATACTAACCACATGAGACGGATCTGGAAAATACTTCCAAAGTTGAGACACATGGAACACATCATGCAAATTCGAAAGATTTGGCGGTAACGCCATCCGATAAGAAACTTTTCCAACTCTTTCCAAAATCTGATATGGACCAATGAAGCGAGGAGTGAGCTTTTTAGACTTCAAAGCTCTCCCAACACCGGTCACAGGTGTGATTCTCAAAAACACATGGTCACCAGCTTAGAATTCTAAATCCTTCTTTCGCTTGTCATGGTAACTTTTCTGCCTACTCTGAGAAGCCTTCATATTCTCTCGGATCAACTTTACTTTCTCGGTAGTTTCTCGAACTAATTCTGATCCAAGTACTACACTTTCACCAGATTCATGCCAACACAACGGAGTTCTACACCTCTGACCATACATCGCTTCAAAAGGTGTCATTTCGATACTAGAATGGTAACTATTATTATATGTGAACTCGATCAAAGAAAGATAAGTGTCCCACAAACCTCCTTGCCCAAGAACACAAGCTCTCAACAAGTCCTCCATAGACCAAATAGTTCTCTCAGTTTGGCCATCAGTCTGAGGATGATATGCCGAACTCAATCTCAACTTAGAACCCAATGACTCTTGCAGACTTTTCCAAAACTCCGACGTAAACCTCGGATCTCTATTCGACACAATACATAGAGGAACACCATGCAACTTCACAATTACTCTGATATAAATCTCTGCCAACTTCGCAATTGGATACGTGATGTTAATATGTATAAAATGAGCCGACTTTGTAAGCCTATCAACAATCACCCAAATCAAATCATGCCCTCTTAAAGTAACAGGCATCCCTGTTACAAAGTCCATAGAATTACTATCCCATTTCCATTATGGAACTTCCAACGGTTTCATCAACCTAGCAGGTTTCTGATGCTCAATCTTCGACTGCTGACAAATCAAACACGCATACACAAAACGAGCTACATCTTCTTTCATTTTGGGCCACCAATATATTTTCCTTAAATCTTGATACATTTAGTAGCTCTCGAATGAATACTGAAACTACTTATATGACCTTCTTCAAGAATTCTTATTTTCATATCCGCGTCATCTGGAATACAAATTCTTTCATGAAATATCAACACACCTCTCGCATCAATCTTAAAGTCACTCTTCTCAGATTGACCACAACTATTCATGGCATCTACTAATTTCACATCCAGCTTCTGTACCTCTCGAATACTATCCATAAAGTCATTATTAATCTTTAACATTCCTAACATCACACTTTGCGGTGTCACTTTGCAAACCAAACTCATATCTCGAAATTGATCGATTAATTCTAACTCCTTAATAATCATTGCTGACATATGCAAGGTCTTTTTACTTAAAGCACCAACTACAACATTCGCTTTACCTGGATGATAATTCAAACTGAAATCATAATCCTTAAGAACCTATAACCATTTACGTTGTCTCATATTCAACTCTTTCTGATCAAACAAATACTTAAGGCTCTTATGATCAGTGTAAACTTCGAATCTAGAACCATAGAGATAATGCCTCAAGATTTTCAACACAAACACAATAGCAACAAGTTCAAGATCATGCGTAGGATAGTTCTTCTCATGAATTCTCAACTGTCGTAACGCATAAGAAATTACTTTATTATTTTGCATAAGCACACCTCCTAAACCCATCAGTGAAGCATCACAGTAAACTACAAACGGTTCTTCTGGATTTGGTAAAGTCAAAATCGTCGTCGACGTCAACCTCTTCTTCAATTCATTAAAATACTCTTCGCACTGAACATCCCATGCAAAAGCTTTACTTTTACAAGTTAATCTAGTTAACGGAAGTGCCAACTTAGAAAATCCTTCAATAAACCTTCTATAATACCTGGCTAACCCCAAAAATCTTCTAATCTCTGTAGCCGACCTTGGAGTTTCCCATTGCAACACAACTTCTACCTTTGAAGGATCCATAGCAATACCTTTTTGTGAAATTACATGGCCAAGAAAACTAACTTCTCTTAGCATAAACTCACACTTGGACAACTTCACATACAATTTCTTATATCTCGGAACTTCCAACACTTATCTCAAATGCTCCTTATGCTCCTCTTCTGACTTAAAGTAAATCAGAATATCATTAATAAATACTACTACAAAACGGTCCAGATACGTATGAAAAATACGATTCATGTATTCCATAAATACTCCCGGCGCATTAGTCACACCGAAAGGCATTATAGAATACTCATAATGTCCATACTGTGTTCTGAACCCCGTCTTCTGAATATCCTCGTCTTTCACTTTAATCTGATGATAACCCGGTCTCAAATCAATCTTAATGAACACACAAGCACCCACTAACTGTTCCATCAAATCATCTATTCTCAGAAGCGGATACTTATTATTGATCTTCACTTTATTCAGCTGTCTATAGTCAACACAAAGTCGCATACTACCATCTTTCTTCTTCACTAGTAACACTAGAGCTCCCCACGATGATACACTTGGTCTTACAAATTTCTTCTCAAGTAAATCTTCCAATTTCTTCTTTAATTCAGACAATTCGGATGCCAACATTATGTACGGTTCCATCGAAACATGTCTAGTACCAGGTACCAGATCAATAACAAATTCAACTTCCCTTTCTGGCGGCACACTAGGAATCTCATCAGGGAAAAATTCAGGGAACTCCTTCACTATCATCAATTCATCAATCTTAGCCTTACTCTCCACAAACAACGTTGCCATCAAAGAAAACATTTGAGCTTCTTCTCTCATCAATTGTTGTAACTCTTTGAAAGATAACAAACTAACTCCTTCCTCTTCAAGAGTAGAAAACCTCACAGACTTGCGATAACAATTTATATGAACGTAGTTATACTCTAACCAGTTCATACCAAGAATTACATCCATCCCAGTCAACAATAATCATACTAAATCAACATTAAAGTCTTTATCGAACATCGACAAAGGACACTTTAAACACACTAGAGAAGTAGATAGTGATCCCTTAGTTGGAATCTCAACAATCAACTCACCATTCATAATAGACAAATTTAAACCCAATCTTTGAACACAATCAGCAAAAATAAAACAGTGTGTAGCACCAGTATCAATAATAGTAATTAAAGGAGTACTATTAATGAAACATGTACCTCTGACAAGTTTGTCCTCATTAATTGTCTGAGTTCCGGTCAACGCGAACACTTTCCCAATTTGAGCTTTCTTTGGCTTCTGACACTAGCTACCAATATGTCCTTCTTCGCCACAATTAAAGCAAATCATTTCCTTGTGCTTGCAATCAGCTATTGCATGCCCAGTCTTACCACAACGAAAACATCTCTTTACTTCAACAGTGCATACATTACTTTTATGACCAGCCTGACTACACTTGAAGCAAACTATACCAGCAGGAGCACCTCCCCCACTAGTTCTCTGAGTCGGAGCAACTTTCTGTTTCTCTTTTCCAGCTGGAGCATCATACTACTTGCCACGGTTTAGATGTTGCTTGCCTCTGCAATCACTGACAACCTTGTAATAAGCATTGTTGTCCTCTTCAAATATTTTGCAGCTATCAACCAACTCAGAAAAGACACGTATCTTCTGATACCCAACAACCTTCTTGATTTCAGAGCGCAACCCGTTTTCAAAATTGATTCACTTTGAAAATTCAGCACCAACACCAGTATAATGAGGATAAAATTTGGACATCTCAACATATTTTGCAGCATAATCGGTGACATACAATGTTTCCTTACTTCAGCTCTAGGAACTCAATTTCCTTCTTGCCTCGGACATCCTCAGGATAATACTTTCTCATGAATTCCCTACGGAATAAATCCCAAGTAATGACTTCACCTGCAGCACCCAGCCTCTCGCGAGTCTCTAGCCACCAGTCATCAGCTTCGACTGCGAGCATGTGAGTACCATACCAGACCTTCTACGCTGGAGTGAAATCCATAACACGGAATATTCTCTCGATCTCCTTCAACCAACCCAAATATGCATCTGGATCATGCTTTCCTTTGAACACTGGCGAATTCTCTCTTTGAAAATTCGCCAAGCTACGTGATCCATCATCTTCACCAGCATTCGGCAAGTTCTACACAACTTGTGTCATCGCTTACATTGCAGCAGCCATCGCAACTTCGTTCATTCCATCCATCTCAACTTATCATTACAACACAACCAAAAGTTAGAACAATGACAATACTTGACTGTTAGACAACTAAGACTCGACACTTGGCCGGACATACCGACCTGCTGTGATACCAATAATGTAACACCCCATTTTCTACCCGTGAAATATAAATAAAATCAAAGTTCATAAAACTTCCGCATAAACGGGATATTACATTTCAACTTTCAACAAAATTCAACTTTAATTAAAACCTATTTAATACACAACACTTTGCATGGTTAAACATAAAACAACTTCATTTATTAATTCAACTTCATAACAACATTACGCAGCGAATTGTTAAAACAAAGGCAACATCTTTATTCAACATAAAAACAACTTCAAAATAAGAGATAAGTATTCTAAGTCTTCAATTAAATAAAATTCAGCAATAACAAATGATCAACAAAACAGACATGCGTCAATCCCCCCGAGTACTATGTATCAAAGCGACTGACCACCGACTCGACTAATAGTAACCGGCTACTCCTCGGGATTATCTGTATGTTGCCACATAAGGACAACATTCAGTAGAAGGGGTGAGTTACGATAATTATAATCAATATATGAAATTCCTCCTGCAAGTGATCAACTATTTTGTAATCGCTCTTTTTAATGATTCTAAGAAATTCCTCCGCTTCTTTGTCGAAAGTGATATCAGGCTCTGGTACAGGGACATCACTGGTCATGGCTTATTTTCCCTTTGCTCTTACTTGGGCCTCTGCATTGTCCCTTGGCGGAAACACACTATTTCTTAACGTTTCAGGTGCAAATAGGTTCCCGCTCCTTGTGAACCCTCCAAATCCAACATTTTCAACTTGGTGCTGAGCTGAGCTGGATGTGGTCACGTCATACTTCTGACCATTACAGTAAATCCGCCAAGATGGGATAACTAGGGTTCTAAAAGTTAGTTAGTGCATTGACAATATATGGCAGCCTCATATTATCCTCAACTTGACTTAAGGAACATAAGCACCAACCAAGAAGTCACACTAACTATGGCCACCATATCAACCATATCGGTATACGCCGTACAGTTTCCTTGGTCTATTGCCATTTACCTAAGGTACACTAGATCCGGGTTAGGATCTTTCACACATAAGAGCACCAACAAGTAAAGTAAAGCAAACAAAGCAAACATGTTTAAAGTGATCTAATTCCTAAGGGTACCCCTATTTTATTAATCCCCAGCAGAGTCGCCAGTTCTGTAACACGGTGGGAGAACTGACTTTAGTTATGTTGCGGATAGCAAGAGTCGCCACCGACTTTTATTTTATCCAAAAGGAAAGGGCATAAAAGAACAGGAAAGACCTTAAAAGATTTTTGGGTTCGAGGGGTAGGTTATGTAAAGGGAAGGTGTTAGCACCCTTTACATCCATGGTTATCCATGGGCTCTTAGTTACTTAGCTCACTTTAAAATATTTTTGAAAAGTGTAGTGTGTGAATAGAAATTTTCTTAAGTACTTTATAATGACCCATGTACGGATATATATAAAGCCTTTGTTTTGAAAATTGTTTGAAATATGAAGTGTGTTTGAAATGTTTTTGAAAAGTGAGCAAGTACATAAGAGGAACCTACCCTAAGTTAAGTCTTTTCTGTTCTTAAATATCCTTTAAGTGGTAAGACTATCCCTATTATTAAGGAATAGGTAGTCATTACCTTGGATGTATGAGGGACAAGTAAAGGGACATCTGTGATTAGGCAACTGTAAGGTGTATTTAGCAATTTCGAAGGGACTTATCATCTTTATTCGAAAGGGACAAGATCATTACGAAGGCAACCATGAAGGGACTTGATCGTTTTATCTGTTAAGGGACTAGATGATATGAGAGAAGGGAATTTGCTTTACACCTTACTTGACCTTTTGTTTAAGCAACTTGAGAGGTAACTCTTAGAAAGTGAGATGGAGATCAAAGATCGACTTACGTGTGTGCGTGTACAAATTCATATATTTATCTTGAGATTAATGATCTAAATTCAATTTTAAATACAAACATGTCTTGCACTCCCTATTTTACTAACCATGGCATTTTAAAAATAAATAATAAAAATTATTCTACAACTATTACATATTGGATACAATTACATTATAATTAAAACAATTAAAATAAGCAAATAAATAATTAAATGGATTAGTAGTAATAAACAAAAATAAATAAATATAAGAGGGTTAGTAATAATAAACAAAAATAAATAAGCATGAGATGAAGAAATTAGCATAATAGTAAATAATAAATTAAAAGTTTAATTTTAAATAAATAAATTTTTTTTTAAAGATTTTTAATAAGAAAAATAAATAATGAATATTATATACTAATAAAATATGATTAATAGTTCTAATGATTTAATTTTATATACATATTATCAAAATATTTGCCAATTATAATTAAGTAAGCATATAAAAAATAATAAATTATATTCATAAGATAAAATTAGGGTTTTTAATTATTTTTAGTAAAATAAATTAGGGTTAATTAATTAATCTAATCCTAATTACATTATTTATATAAAACTATATATAGTAAAAATATAAACAAATTAAAAAATAAATATACATAATGAGAATTTACATATAAACATATTAATATTTACAAGATAATTAGGGTTTATAACAAAAATAATTAGATTTTTACATATAAATTTTTTAGGGTTTATGAATTAATTTAAATGTGATTAAATTATTTATACAAAACATATAATATTAATAATATACAAAAAATAAATATTAAGTAATTTTTTAGGAATAAAGTTTAATTTTTGAAAATATAAATTTTGAATTATATACAAGAAAATAATATAAACCTTTTATTTTTAAACATTTATCAATTATTAAATTAATTGAAATATAAACAAAATTAAATAAAATAAAATAAAAAAGTGAAAAAAAATACTTACATGGGGCTGGGATTCGAACCCAGACCCTAGGCTTTCTATCTCTTGGACCAACACCACTGCCACCAGACCAAACGCGCGCTTGTGAACATAGAATGAGCACTGATTCTTATATTTTAAGCCTGGAAATAAATGGAACTTTTCACCAAAAAACAGCTGAGGACAGGTTCGAACCCATGTCCTTTGCTTCACACATGCGCGCATCAACCACTGGGTTGTTTGTCATCCTGTGAAACAAAACATAAATAATACAATAAATATAAATATCACTTTTTGAATTTCCTGAAGCGCGCGAAGATCTTCATCTTCAACCTTGGTTTCGCAGGTTTTCCTGCGAATTTAGTTACAATTTTTCCTGCGATTTTTCCTGCCTTTTCAAACCTGCGAATCACAAACTCTATCCAAACAGTGAAATTTCATGAAATTAATGATGACATTGTATTCCTAAAGATGTATACAATTCTTCTACATCTTTAGAAATCATTTATTTGGGCTAAATGATGAAACCCTAAATGGATGCCGCAAACCCTAACAATGGCCATACTTCAAACTTGTACCAAAACTCCAATTAACCAACCCAGAAACAATCACCAGCTTATTACAAACATGAAATAGTGATCAAATTCCATTTATAATACACAAATATATGAGAACGAGAAATTCATAAAGGGGTGAAAAGTTTGATTTAGTTTATGCAATTTGGCATGCTTTAGATGCAAATGAGTATTGGGAAAGCATCAGTGATGATCAAGGAAGAGATTGATGTCCTTATTTCACCTGAAAAACCACCAAAAGTTAGAATCCGAAAATTGAAATTTCAATGAAAATTTTGAATGTCAAGAGTGTTCTTGGAGGCTGCAATTTTGGTCCCTTTACATTGTGATCCATTACTTGTATATATATGAATGGTATTAGGTCAAAATATTGGAGGATTGTTTGGACTTTTTGGATCAATGAGATTGAAAAAGATCATGCCTTAAAATTCAAATATTTTTTGATATAACATTGCTATTTTAAGACAATCACCATAATTCTCATATCAATCTGATCCAATTAGCTTTCATGACTTTCTAGAATCAAAATATTTTTAAATCTTCATATTTTTATATTTTATTTGAATTTAAAATGATTTTTAATATAAAAAATCATAATAAATAAAATAAAATGAATAAAATTATGAAAATATTAAATAAATTTCGTGCATGATGTCATGGAACACATTGGGTCACAAAAAGATCAGCCCATTTGAAGAATTATGGTTTTAAGACCCCATTTACTTCATAAACCACCCAAAACTTTCCCAACTTTTCAAGGGCATAAATCTTTCAATTTTAATGCTATGAGGGTGTTCTTAGACATTTTGGAAAGCTTAAAGAGTCCTCTAACCAACCCCATTGGTTTCATGTCCATATCTTTTACCATTCTCAAGTTATGCTCTTTTTGAAGTTGTTGACCTTTTGTTGACTTTTAAAAGGACCTATAATGTCTTAGCTCATACCTTCCAAATGAAGCATTTTTGGGCTTGGGTTGTGAGACACAAAGTTGTATAGGATTCAATTTCCTTCAAAATGAGCTTTGGATGGGAAAAAATTGATGAAGCATGTGAAAGTTATGGCTGGTCAAAGTTCAGTTGACTTTTCCTGAGGAAACCCTAATTTAGAAACTCCTGATTTTTGATGATCTGAAATCTCCTTGATGAATCATGATAAACACTTGATCAAATGATGAATTTTACTTCATATACTTGATGTTGGCAAAAAATCATGAAGTTTGACTTTGGTTTGACCACAGTTGACCTCAGTCTGACTTTTTAACTGCTTTGACTGATTTTGACCTATCTGATCATTTGACTGAGCAAACCTTTGGGAAAAGTTTTGAAACTTGTCATGGGGATTCTTGAACACATATAAGATGTTATGAAGCTCACTTTAAGTCTTGGAAATCCATTTAGCCTGATTAAAGTCAAAACCCTAGTTTAGGATGCATAGCTTAGGAGGATGCATTGTCTGAGGGAAATGTTAAATCTTCTGACTAATTGTGAACTTTGTGAATCTTGTGAACCTCATGAGATGTCTTGTGAACCTTGTGAACCTCTTAACACACAAAGTCTTGTCTTGTGAGGGCAAATTTTGGGGTGCAACACCTGTCAACAGAATACACCGGTACCCGACAAGAAACAACCTTCCGGGAATACAAATGGATCAGGTTCAACAAGACTTGACTGAAGTGAGGGCCCAGATGGCCAATGAAAGGGTTGAGATGAGAAATAAAATGAATCAATTTATGACAGTAATGACTGGTTTAGCTCAGAGCCAGGAGAGACTGAGGGAGTTGGTTGAGCGACAAACCCCTGAAGAACACCATCCAGGTACAGGGGGTACCAGTAACAACGATCACGTGCAACCTCGCACTGATCCACCAGAGTTTGGACCTCATCTGAATCCAGAGATCAATGCCATAAGAAACACCCAGGGTAACACTACTGGAGGAAGGGTCTTGCAGGAGGATCCTCAAGAAGAGCAATTTACTGTGCTTGGGGATGGAGACGAAGTTTACGATCGTCGGTTGGATGAAATTGCAGAGAAGCTAAGGTCTCTTGAATCCCAAAACTCTCTAGGTTTTGATGTCATGGACATGTGATTGGTGGAAGGGGTGAGAATTACTTACAAGTTCAAACCCCCGTGTTTTGAAAGATACAATGGCACATCCTGCCCACGTACCCACCTTTAGTCTTTCCTGGGGAGATTGAAAGCCTACACCATGGATGAGAAACTCTGGATGTTTTACTTCGATGATAGCTTAACAGGGGCATCCCGAGAATGGTACTCCCACTTAACTAGAGCCACAGTAAGAAATTGGAAAGACTTGGTTGAAGCTTTCATCCGTCAATATCAATATAATCTGGACATGGCCCCAAACAGGACCCTTCTAATGGGAATGTCTCAGTCTTCCCGTGAAAGCTTTAGAGAGTATGCCCAAAGGTGGAGGCAACTAGCTACTGCCGTTCAACCCCCGATGTCTGAAAGGGAGATGGCAGACATGTTCATGAATACTCTCCAGGGTACTTATATTGACAGATTGGCTGCATTTTCTTCCACCAGCTTTACAGATGTGGTGATAGCTGGGGAAAGAATAGAGAGCCTACTGAAGATGGGAAAGATCTCCGACAACGGTGCCAGTTCAAGCAATGTAAGGAAGCCTTTTGCTGGGCCCCGAAGATCTGGTGAAACAAATTTTGTACATGTAGGAAGGGGAAGACCCCAGTATCTGCCCAGATCAGTTGTTGTCGTCACTATTCCTACTCCACCTCCTCAGTATACTCAACAACCACAACACTTTCCTCAACAGCCATAGTTTCCTCAACAGAGATCGTATAATAACAATAACACCAATCAACAACAACGCCTTTTTCAACAGCGGCCATCTCAGATCAACAGGGTGATTGACCCTATTCCAATGCCACATGCCATATTGCTGCCACAACTCCTAAAGCTCAATCTTGTTGAGTTGAGGACATTGGCTCCACCTGATCCTCAGAACCTTCCGAGAAATTATGATGTCAACGCTAGGTGTGCTTTTCATTCCAATGCACCTGGTGTAACACGGTGGGAGAATTGACTTTAGTTAAATGTTGCGGATAGCAAGAGTCGCCACCGACTTTTATTTTATCCAAAGGAAAGGGCATAAAAGAACAGGAAAGACCTTAAAAGATTTTTGGGTTCGGGGGGTAGGTTATGCAAAGGGAAGGTGTTAGCACCCTTTACGTCCATGGTTATCCATGGGCTCTTAGTTACTTAGCTCACTTTAAATTGTTTTGAGAAGTGTAGTGTGTGATTAGAAATTTTCTTAAGTACTTTATAATGATCCATGTACGGATATATATGAAGACTTTGTTTTGAAAATTGTTTGAAAATGTGAAGTGTTTTTTTGAAATGTTTTTGAATGAGTGAGCAAGTACATAAGAGGAACCTACCCTAAGTTAAATCTTTTCTGTTCTTAAATGTCTTTTCAATGGTAAGACTATCCCTATTATTAAGGAATAGGTAGTCATTACCTTGGATGTTGTATGGGACATATGAAGGGTCATCTGTGATTAGGCAACTGTAAAGTGTACTTAGCAATTCGAAGGGACTTATCATCTTTTATTCGAAAGGGACAAGATCATTTACAAAGGCAACCATGAAGGGACTTGATCTTATAATTCTTTAAAGGGACTAGATGATATTAATAAGAGAAGGGGACTTTGCTTTATACACCTTACTTGACCTTTTATTTAGGCAACATGAGAGGTAACCCTTAAAAAGTGAGATGGCGATCCAAGATCGACTTACATGTGTGCGTGTACAAGTTCATATATTTATCTTAAAATTAATGATCTAAATTCAATTTTAAACACAAACATGTTTTCACTCCCTATTTTACTAACCATAGCAATTTAAATAAATAATAAAAATTCTACCACTATTACATAACTTGCACAATTACATTTTAATAAAATAATAAGCATATAATAAATAAATAAATAAATAAATAAAAGGTTAGTAATAATAAAAATAAATATAAGAGAAAAAGGTGGTTAGTACAATAATATACAATCAAATTAAGATTTTAAATTTAAGTATTTTAAGAAGAGAAATAAATAATAATTATATATACTAATTTATTTACAAAAATAAATATGATTAATAGTTTAATAATTTAATTATATATACATATTAGAAATATTTATTAATTATAATTAAACAAACATAATAAAATAAGAAACTACAATTATAAAAGAAAATTAGGGTTTATGAAAATAAATTAGGGTTTATAACATAAATTAGGGTTTATAAAAAAAATAATTAGGTTTTACATATAAAAAATATTAGGGTTTTTTTAATTTAATATTCCATATTAATTCAATTATAAAAATAAGTTATATATAATAATAATATGAACATACAAATAAAATAAAATATTAATTTCAAACATATACAATTTTATTTTATTTATATTATTTTTATTAATTCATTATATAATATTTAATTAAAATTAAAGAAAAGAAAAAAAGAAATAGAAAACAATTAGGTTAAAAAATTAAAAAAAATTAGTAAAACTCACATGCTGGAGCCTGGGGTCGAACCCAGGTCTCCTAGCATCCACCACCAGCCTTCAACCAACTGGGCTGCGCATGCAGCGTGCTTATGGAATGACCCATGGTGATAATATATTAAACCTGTTTAATAAATGAACTTTTGAACAAAAAAGAATGACCAAGGGATCGAACCCTGGTCCTTGGCTTCAACGCTTGTGTCCAAAACTAACTGAGCTACGCGCTCGTTGGTGACATATGTAACACGGTGGGAGAACTGACTTTAGTTATGTTGCGGATAGCAAGAGTCGCCACCGACTTTTATTTTATCCAAAAGGAAAGGGCATAAAAGAACAGGAAAGACCTTAAAAGATTTTTGGGTTCGAGGGGTAGGTTATGTAAAGGGAAGGTGTTAGCACCCTTTACATCCATGGTTATCCATGGGCTCTTAGTTACTTAGCTCACTTTGAATTGTTTTTTTAAAAATGTGAAGTGTGTGAATAGAAATTTTCATAAGAGTTTGATAATGATCCATGTACGGATGCGTAAAAAACTTGTGTTTGAAAATTGTTTGAAATTTATGAAGTGTTTGAAAAGTTTTTAAATAGTGAGCAAGTAACTATGAGGAACCTACCCTAAAGTTTAAGTCTTTCTGTTCTTGAATCCTTTAAATGGTAAGACTATCCCTATTATTAAGGAATAGGTAGTCATTACCTTGGATGTGAGGGACATATGAAGGGACATCTGTTTATGTAGGCAATTGTAGGGTGTATCAAGCATTTTTGGAGGGACTGTCATCATTATTCGAAAGGGACAAGATCATTAGGAAAGGCAACCATTAAGGGACTTGATCTTTTATTGTTAAGGGACTAGATGACTTTTCTTTTAAGGGACTTTTGCTTTATACACCCCACTTGACCTTTTGATTAGGCAACAATGAGAGGTAACCCTAGAAAGTGAGATGGCGATCAAAGATCGACTTACGTGTGTGAGTGTTCAATTTTATTTATATTTTAAATTAAGTGATCTAAATCAATTTTAAATAACATACATGTTTACACTCCCTATTTTTACTAACCATAAAAAATAAATAATTTAAATTTTACAAAAAATTACATCCAGGAGCAATTACAATAATAAAAAGCAATTTAAATAAATAGCAAAATAAATAAATAAATAAATAAGCAAAATAGAAATAATAAGCAAAATAAACAAGTAATATAATTGGGTTAGTGAAAATAATAATAATAATCATAATAAAAAAATGGGGTTAGTAATAAACATGGTTAATAATAATAATAAACAAAAAGATTATAATAAACAAATATTTAATGATTAATAGAAAAAATTATAAACAATCATATCAATTATTATGAAATTTACAATTATAAACAAATTAAATAAATTATGAACATATAATTTAAAAATTAAATTAGCAATTTTTAAACATATAATAGAAATTATTCACATACAAAATTACATTATAAATAACTTACATATTATAAAAAATAAATTAAGCATTTTAATTTTTAAACATGTTTATATACAAAATTTTAAATTATAAACAATTTAGGCACTTAATAAAAATTAGATTAATAATAATATTAAACAAAATAGAAGAAAAAGAAATTAGGGTTTAATTGTTTAGAAAAAATAAATTAGGGTTTATAATATAATTAGGGTTTTGGCAATATATTAGGGTTAGAAAATATTAAAGTTTACAATTTTAATTTATAATACTAATTTATTAAATAGATATATACATAAGAAAAACAATTTGTTTTAGAAAATATTTAAAGATTTATATTTGGATTTTTGAAATTATTATTTTTATTAAATTAATATTATTAACAATCAAAATAAATAGCAGGAAAAAAAAAGGAAAACTTACCTGGCTGGGTATTGAACCCAGTACCTCCTGCCCTCATGAACCTATGCCAGCAACCACAACCACTGGGCCACGCATGCGTTGGTGTAAGAAGAGTGAGTCCAGTTGTTTTTGTTCTATATCCTGAAAAATCAAAAAATAACAAGAAAACAAAAGGCCTGGGGGGAATCGAACCCAGGACCTTGCAAGCAATACACAAACACATTACCATTCCTGCTGGATGAGCGCATCTGATTATATAATCACCACAATGCATAATATATTATAATGGCTAAATATCTGGAAAAATAAGCAAAAAGAATTGAAGCCAGGATTCGAACCCTTGTCCTCTCATAATACGCGTGCCTGTCTTTCCACTGGGACAAGCATGTGCTTGTGAAATACAAACAGAAACAGCTCATTATATTTTAAAACAGTTTTTTAAATTTGAATTTTGGCGCCAACATAACTTCATCTTCTTCCTTGAATTCGCAGGTTTTCCTGCGAAACTATTTGGGAAAATACCTGCGAATTTTCCTGCACCCTAAACCTGCGAATTTCAAACCACCATCAAACAGCACAATTTTATCAAATTAGAGACATCTTTGAATTCCTTGCAACCTGTACAATCCAATTATGCCAATAAAATTCATTTATATTGTGTGAATCGAATAACCCTATTTTAGAGCTTTAAACCCTAAACATGGCATGTTCACGATTCGGCCATAACTCTTCACCAAACTATCCAGAATTCATCTACAGCTAATAACAAACATCAATATATCATCAAAATTCATTATCAATAAGTAAATATGATGATTCGAAAAAAAATGTATGAAGGACATGTATGATTCGGTTCATGCATTATGGAGTGCATTGGCTGCAAATAAGAGTTGGGATCCACTCAATGATGTGCAAGGATCATTGCTGTGTCTTTAGATTACCTTCAAATGCCTTGTTTGATTGAAACCGAATGTGAGTTTTTGAGAGGTTTTTTGGTTTGTGCAACTTACTCTTGGGAGGCAGAAAAATCGTGGCTTGTGTTAGGGTTACATTGTATACTTATAGAGTGATCAATTTAGGTCAAAAAATTGGATACTTGTGTAGAAGATTTGATCCAAAAAGATTTAAAATGATAAGCCTTTAAAAGTCAAATATTTTTGTATAATCACTTGCTATTTTAAGACAATCATCATAACTTCCATATCAATTTGATCCAAGGCATAATTATGATTTTCTAGAAGCTTAATCATATTTAAATCTTTGATTTTTGTATTTTATTTTAATTTAAAATGATTTTAAATGAATTAAATCAAAATAAATCAAAATAAAATAATAAAAAATCTGATTTTTGATGACTTGGGTCGTGCATGAAGTTATAGTATGGATTGGGTCATCATTTGGCAAGCCCATTTGGAAGAAATATGTTTTAGACCTCCATTTTCTTCATAAACCAACCAAAAATTTCCCAACTTTGCAAGGGCACACATCCTTCAATTTTAATGCTATGAGGGTGTTCTTGGACATTTTGGAAAGCTTGAAGAGTCCTCTAACCAACCCCACTGGTTGCATGTCCATATCATTTACCAATCTCAAGTTATGCCCTTTTGAAGTTGTTGACTTTTTGTTGACTTTCAAAAGGACCTATAATGTCTTAGCTCATACCTTCCAAATGAAGCATTTTTGGGCTTGGCTTGTGAGACACAAAGTTGTAGAGAATTCAATTTCCTTCAAAATGAGATTTGGATGGAGACTTGGTGATGAAGTATGTGAAAGTTATGGCTGGTCAAATTTCAGTTGACTTTTACTAAGGAAACCCTAATTTAGAAACTCCTGATTCTTGATGATTTGGAATCTCCTTGATGAATCATGATCAACCCTTGATCAAATGATGAATTTTACTTCATATACTTGATGTTGGAAAAAAATCATGAAGTTTGACTTTGGTTTGACCACAGTTGACCTCAGTTTGACTTTTTAACTGCTTTGACTGATTTTGACTTATCTGATCATCTGACTGAGCAAACTTTTGAGAAAAGTCTTGAAACTTGTCATGGGGGTTCTTACACACATATTAGATGTTATGAAGCTCACTTGAAGTCTTGGAAATTCATTTAGCCTGATTAAAGTCAAAACCCTAGTTTTGGATGCACTACTTAGGAGGTGCATTGTATGAGGGAATTGTCAACTCTTCTGACCAATTGTGAACTTTGTGAACCTTGTGAACCATCATAAAATGTCTTGTGAACCTCATGGGAGGTCTTGTGAACCTTGTGAACCTCATAAAGTGACTTGTAGACTTCATGAACCTCATGAAAGGTCTTGTAAACATTGTGAATCTTTGTGAACCTTGTGAACCTTCTTAGCACACAAAGTCTTGTATTGTGAGGGCAAATTTTAGGGTGCAACAGCTGCCCCTGTTCAATTTTCTGAAACCTGAGGGGTTAGATTGGTATGTTTGCCAGTCGTGACCTGGAAGGTTGAAGGGGATTGAACACAAAAGCCCAAAAATTTGCACTCACCGGTGCGTAAAGTGATACTGATGATTGGTTGAGTATGCTTGAGTGGGCTTAAAGATGCCACTTGGAGAAAAATTCTTCAGGTACATTTCTTGGAGGATAAAGCAGTCCAAAATATAATGATAGCTTTCAGGAGGATAAAACAGTCCTGATGGATGATATGCTTTCAGGAGGATAAAGCAATCCTGAGGTAATGATGATAGCTTTCAGGAGGATAAAGCAATCCTAAGGTAGTGATGAGTTATCAGGAGGATAGAGCCATCCTGAGGTAATAGTAAGCTTTCAGGAGGATAAAGCAGTCCTGAGGGATGATGATAACTTTCAGGAGGATAAAGCAGTCCTGAGGTAATAATATGATTTCAGGAGGATAAAGCATTCCTGATACAGTGATAAGCTTTCAGGAGGATGGGGCAATCCTGATGTGGTAATATGCTTTCAGGAGGATAAAGCAATCCTGATGGATGATATGCTTTCAGGAGGATAAAGCAATCCTGAGGTATAAGAAGCTGTCAGGAGGATAAAGCAGTCCTGAGGTAATAATAAGCTTTCAGGAGGATAAAGCAATCCTGAGGTATAAGAAGCTGTCAGGAGGATAAAGCAGTCCTGAAGTAATAATAATCTTTCAGGAGGATAAAGCAATCCTGAGGTATAAGAAGCTTTCAGGAGGATAAAGCAATCCTGATAGTCACAAGTTGTTGATGAAGTCTGTCTGTTAGAGAATTAACCTGAAAACAAGGTAGCATTCTGTATAACAATATTAGCTTATGCATTATGTATGCATGTATAGTATGATGCACTTAAGTAATGTATTATGTATCTATGGATATATATGGTATGGTATGATGTAAATGATGTATGTATGATATGATGTTGCCGGAAGCGTCTGGATATCTTCGTATAACAACTATTGGCCAGGGAAAATAAATCTCGATTCATTGTTGAAGAATATGAGGAACTCGTTCCCGTCTTGTTTGATAATATATTATACATAACCTCCCGTCTGCTGGGGATAGTAAGGTGTACATAACCTCCCGTCTGTTGGGGATAGTAAGGTATACATAACCTTCGTCTTCGTTCGTCGTACTCTTATTGGAAAGTAAATTCCTGAATATCCGTATGAGGATAAAAGAGATGGATATAAATTCCAGGGGAGATGTGACTTTATGAAGATGGATTTGCCCTACTGAGGGATTTGTAACTGTTTTGTAGAGATGAACCGGCGAAGCTTCGTTGAAATCCTTCCCTCGTTCGTCCTTAGTAAATACTATTACTGCATTTTCATGCATTTCTGGTAAACATCAATCATATTGAGCATACATGCATTTCTGGTAAACATCAATCATATTCAAAAGCATACACACATTCAAACACAACCAATGGACGTTTCGCTTATGTAAAATAGGGTAAAAGTAAATCTGGATTCAAAGATGGAATTTTATTTATATCAAAGAATGACCCATACATGGGTAAGTTTGTACAAGGAGACAGAAATCCTAGTAAGAGGAATTTGTCATAAAAGTTTTACAAAACAAAGAAAATCAGCTATGTGAGAAGTAATCCTGTTGAGTTCCAATTCTACTATTGCCATTATCTTCAAGTATCTCATCTTCTGCTGTTGAGACGGAAACGAATGAATTGAGCTTTATCTGTTCGAGCTTGAGTAAGTATCACAACTAGTTGCAGTTTCACGGATGATCCAAACGAGACATAGTCATACGCTTTAATCCCTAACTTTTGCCTGGATTGCCTTTTCAGGTTTTCAATCCACCGGGATACCCTTTTTTTCCCAAGCAGCCTTTTCAGGTTTTCGACTTGCCGGGTGTACATCTTTTTATATATATCCCTAATTTTTGCCCAAACCCTTTTGGTTTGCCGGGATGCCCTTATTTTTGCCCAGGCCTGTCAACCTAGCGGGTCTTTTTTTCATGCGTAGTATTTTTTAACTATGTCTGCGTTTACAGGCTGTGGGAAGTCTTCACCATCCATAGTAGTAAGTATCATGGCACCTCCTGAGAACACTGTCTTGACTACAAATGGTCCTTCATATGTTGGAGTCCACTTGCCCATAGGATCACCCTGTGGTAATATGATATGCTTGATTACCAAATCACCGGCCTGATATACCTTTGTCGCTCCCGGGATTTTCATCCTAGTACAAACGCGAAAGTGGCGCGGAAAGGTTAGAGTCGCCAGCCAGACATTTTTATCCCAAAGGAGTGGGAAAGGTAATGTTGCACAAACCTGAGGAAGAAAGAAAGGACAAGGCCTTGCGAACCAAAGATCTGAGTTCGGGAGTCGGTTACGAACTGGGAAGGTATTAGCACCCCAGATCGTCCGTCGTACCCGACGGGATCCACGCTTGCTTGCTTTGTTTCAAAGGGTGAGAAATAATATGCTGCTGAACAAATAAACCGCTAACTGGAAACTGGAATAAGAAATGAGAAAGGAACTGGAAATAAGAAAACTAAACTAAAGAATGGGGAAAATGTAGGGAAAATAAAGAATGTGCTCGAACGGGCCCTACCCCGCTGCCTACGTACCTCATCGGGATAATGAGGATCAGAGTCGACGTAGTTCGCCTAACCTAGGCGGGAACTATTTGTTTGTGTTTTTTACAGCTGGAACTGCGTATGTCTATGCTCAGGTGTTGCAGGCTCGTCTGGTACGAGTGCGTTAACCGTCTTGCATGCGAGACAAGTCGTCGCAAGTTCGCGTTGTGAGTGAGTGAGATGAGAAAAGAAGTTCCCGCAGGATAGTCGGTTATTATTTGTTTTTTTGTCTTTTAAGAGTTTTGTATGAATTTGACACAAGGAAGTGAATTCAAACTCTTTTCCATGGAATGTACACTTGACTCTACATTCCAAGATGGAATAATAGAACAAGCATACCCAGCAAGGAGAATTTATCCAAGACTGGTTTCCTAGGATTAGGGTTTAAGTTCACTAGCTTGTTGAACTTTATTAAGTGTTTTTGTTTCTTTAGTGAAGAAATGTCTTTTAAGTTTTTCTTTGTGAACAATTCCTTGATAAGACTTGTGCATCATGATAAACAAGCTTACACCACTCCAAGATGGAATGAATGCAAGTGTTTCATGGAATAAGGCTATACACAAGGAATCATTTCATTTATTTGTTAAGTGTTTTTGGATTTTTGTTTGAAGATAAGAAGAGAATGACTCAAATTGCAAAAAGGCAAAATCTAAAGGACTAAGACTCAATCCTAATGTGTTATGTATTTACAAAGTGATCCTAATGGTTAGTGAGATTTTCAAGCCTAATTAACTTAAAACTATTAGAATTCAACTTACTTCTTAATGAAGTTAAGTTGATTCTAAGGACAAATGGGAATCCTATACAAGTTGTAACAATTAAAAAAATAAGGCAAAACAAATGAAATCAACTATGAGAAATAATATTCTAAAAATGCCTTAAAGGCATGAATAATAAATAGTCTTATTTATTTATTCTATTTCTATATGGAAATGAACCTTATACTAAAGTCTAAATCTAAGTCAAACTCAATATTCATCCTAAAACAAATTAAACTAAACCTAAGTCTAATGCTAAATTCTATGACTAAAATTAATCTAGACTATCATTATTATTATTTTTTTGTATTGAGCTATATTTTCTTTTAATGGCCTAACCTAAAGGAATTATGCATAACTAGGCCTAAAACTAATATTCTAAGAAAATACTAAAAACTCCTAGAAAAATTATGAAAATTAAATTGTAAGGTCTTAATAATATCTAAAATATTGTATTAAAAGGGATCCTAAAAATACTTATTTTTCCTATGCCTAAACATCTAATTATTTTAAGCTAGGAATTAACTATTATTTCCTAAGTATTTTATTACCAAAACCTAAGATAAAAGCATCTAAAAATTCCATAAAAAATATTCTAAGAGCTATTTTAATTACAGAAAAAAGAATGGCTCAAAAAGATTAATGGAAGTCACTTAAATAAAATAAACAAAATTCAGCACAATTAAGAAGAAACTCAATAAAGCTAAATACAAGAATAATTCAAAATTAATTCAAAAATAAATAAATTCCAGAAAATAAAAATGTCACAAATTTACAAATTGATTTATTAAGCTACCTTAATTTTTATAGAATTTTCTAATGCTTTTTCCTATTTTTTTATGGATTCGTTTCTAACCTACTAAACAAAAATCTAAAAAGAAAAACGGTGCATTAAAAGTGGCGTGTCGAGATTACTTACTTGAACGACGTGCCGATTCTTCACATAAAGAAATCCGAAAAAACCTTAAGCAAGGTCTTGTGATCTTCATAAGCAAAATAAATGCTTATCATCCATATTCGCTTTATGAAATTGTATCATAGTCGAAATCGGTTCGATATCAATCAAAAGACATCATGAACTAGTTAATCCAAATTTAACCCCTAACACTAATTAAAATTAGTGCAACAATTATAATTGAAAATTAACAAGAAAAAGATTAATATATTAACCCAAAAAAAAAAAATTACCTTACAAGAAAATCAATCATCAAATTTTTTAACAAGCATATTAATTGGAAATTTCTAATAAATGTAAAACAAAAGAAAACCAGGGAGGTGCACTAGAAATCTAGTAGTAACAAGTAGCTCAGAGGAATGGCCCAGGCCCAATCTCCTGAGAAATACGCAGAAGGGGTGTTGAAAGAAATTTGGAAGGTGTGAGTAACGGATCCATGGTATAGTCACAAGCCCAATCCAATAACTTTCCATAGAAACCCTAATTCATTCAGTAAAACACAAAAGCAATCCTCTTCTTCTTCATCCGCCGCTACTTGCCCTTCTTCCTCCCTCACATCCCAAATCGCCGGCCGATTCAACCTGCTCTCCTCCCCATCTCATCGCCCAAATTCCAAACGGTGACAACAACTACTGAACCCAGAACGAAAGTAATCCGTTCTTCTCCGTTCAACCTCGATTCGCCGGAAAACACGCGAAAACACCACGTCGTGCAAAGACGTCACACCGTGCGCCCTTCTTCATGTTGCCGCTGCCTTCGTCCATCATTTCTTCCATCTTTATCGTCACAATCGGTGTTCATCATCGATCTCCGGGAAGCAATCCGGATTCACGAGTAACATCATCCATTAACACATCACCACAAAATCCGAAGAGGGATTAACATACTGACCCGAAGAAGATGGCGAAGACACAAGATTTCAGGTACGAAAAACGTTGCAAATTGATCCTCTTCTTCTACTCTGAAACGATGCTTGTTCTTGTGTTATTCTTCTTAAAATTTGCGTCTCAGCTTCATTGCAAGAACAAGTTATCGAATCAGTTTGCCATTGCTGTGCGATTCGTTGTTGAGTCATTGTTAACCGTTGTAGGTGAATCTTGCAGGATCTTACAAGGTGATGGTGATGCTGAGGATTGAAGACGATGTGCTTTGAAGATTATTGAAGGGGATGATGGAGAAGTCGGAAGTTGCATATTTGATGCCGGTGGTTAGTGAACGATGCTGAATGGTGATGATGTCAGTGACGCTCTCAGTGTTCCGCTTGTTACCATGTCAAATTCGCGGAGTTGAAAACTACCAGGTGCGATTTTCGTTGTTTGTCGATCTTCTTCCTTTCTGTGTTCTTGTGAGTATCTTGCGGGCTTGTTCTTGATGCTGGGATTGCTGAATCTTGTTGCAGGTTCAAGAATCAGTGATGGATGTTATTGAGATTGAATCCTCTGGATTAATTTCGAAAGAGGATGATGAAGTGGTTCGGATTTGGCGACATCGAATGGAATGTTGATGAATCATCGTTGATGAAGATCGATGGCAAAGTGAATGTATAGATTGATGAAAGGTGACTGGTGAAGGTTGCAGGGAGAGTGAAGTTTGGGAGCTTGGATTGAAAGGGTGGAGAGTGAAGAGCCGGTGTTCATGTACTGAGATGAATGGAAACTGGGTGAAAACTCATGAACTCCCGAAGAAAGCTGAAATGTGAAGCATGGTTCTGATTTATAGAATCTCGAAGAAAACTCTAGAAACTTCAGGTAAAGCTTCTAGAATTCTTTTGCTAAGTCAGTTACCTTTCTGTTGGCATTCTGTTATGAATTTGGGATCAGTTAGTTATAGATTTTCTCAACTTCCTTCTATTATGTTTTCTTTTCTTTTTGCAGTTTCGTGGCTGTGGTATTTGGGAAGTTTTGGCAAGGTTCCACAGTTTACAAGGGATATGCTTGAGGTGTTTGTGATGTTAGAATAATATTTAGAGATAGCAGTGATTGATGAAGGTGTTGATTTTTCATTGAAGTCGAAGAGAGATATACTTCTTAGAGAGTTTTATAACTGTCTTTGCTTTGTCATTGTTGCCTTTTTTCGATTCTGAACTTCTAGAACTCTACCTATTTTCCGTGAACTTTTCCTTTTGTATAATTTCGGTCAGTTTGGAACTGATATCATTGAAAACGAAATGTTGCGGATTCTTTGATGTAGAACTTTTTCTGTGATTCTAAATTTCCTTTTTTGTTGAATTACTTTCCTGGTGCAAATTACTTCCATCTCTTTCCTTTGGGGACTTGAAAATAATCCCTTTTGTTCACAGGATAAGCATAAAAAATTATTATTATTTTTGATGGGCTAGAATTGAATTGGACATGGCATTAGATGGTTGTTAGTTTAGGAAAAGAAGAAAAATAAAGAATGGAAGTGGAATTTAGTAAGATGATATGAACAATGTAAAAATGAATTGAATTAGGATATATGAATGATTGGAACAACATGACACCAAATCATGATTATTAGCGAACATAAACTATGGTTTTTTCTCCTCAAAAAAGTTATTATATGAGAAGTGAACTTAAACGCTGTTGGATCTTGAATGGGCTTAAAATATGGAGTAGAACTCAAAAATAATAAAAAGTATTAGAAATGGATTTTATTGGACATGAACTTGAACTTAAAATGACTAATTGGAAATTGGTTTATCGATTCAGATACTAAGATGAAAACAAAAGAAATTGCCCTCCTATTATTTACGTAAAAATTTGTGATGATTCTAAAACGAAATTGTCATTGGGTTTAAATGGTAAAAAATGGACAGGGGAAAATATGAGTTTGAAAGCTGGTTCAGAATGGATTACAGACAAAAGATAACTGGAAAAGTGGATAAAAGAAAAGGAAGATGAATTGATGGAAACGTAAAGAATTGAAGAAATGAAAGTGGAATGGGATAATCGGAAACAGTCTATAACAATGAAAATGAATAGATACGGCGTCTCGATTCTAGCCCAAATCCTGTTTTAAATTCTCTCCACAAGTCTATGAACACAACCCTCTTTGAACCACGACACAATTCTCCGAATTAATTACACCTCTTTAAATCGTCTGAAACATGCCATGACCAACCGAATCCCGATGGATCACTGATAAACTGAAGATTTGAACCAGCCTTCACACAAAATACTGCTCGATATCCTAATGAAATCACAACACAAGACAGCCTGAACTTTGAATATGCATTGTCCAAGAAATAGTCCAGTGGTCTAAAATAAACTTGCAATTGCAGTAATCTTCTGATAGTCTGACTAGATTAGGTTAAACTCCTATCTGAATCGAAACTCAATTGAACAACCGCACTTGAAGTAGAATCAACATCCAATAAATTCTCCATCACTTCAATCTCTGACAGATACAGATAAGGCACTAAACTCTAATCCAGTATGGCCTTAATCACATGCCTTATGAAACAATGAAATGCACTAGTATGCTGTTGACGAACTATTGAGAAATGCAGATGAATGCAGAGCGGTAAGCCAGTTAAGGAAACAAATATGAGGACAAATTTTGAGGTATTACAGCTGCCCCTATTCAATCATCTGCAGACCTGAACGAATAATTGCAACAGCTTTTAGACGTTCAAGGTATGGAGTGATTGAATACTCGAATAAAACCTGAAAATTTGCACACTGAGGGCAACAGAAATGCCAACTGCCCATTTATTTATTTATATCTTTTTGATTTTGACCTCTGAATAGGTAGCGGAAATAGAACCAGGTGGGAATATGCTGGGAAGAATGCCATCCTCGCATGACAACTCACACGGGATCCTCAGATCCAGTGCTAAAAACCATCCCGGAATAGAAACACAATGGTATACCGGCCGCAGGCGATAACCATCAACAACAAAGACCGACCTCGGACAGACTTTGCAAAAGAGACAAACTGACCTCGATCAATAAGCTCGAAAAGTGAACTACTATCCTCGAATAATAGCCACAACAACAAGACCAACCGCAGAAGGACTTGAAGAAAAGAAATGCCATCCTCGAATGACAAATCAAAAGATCCTCGGATCTAACACGAAACCATCCTCGAATGGAGACGCAAAGGTATAACAGCCTCAACTGATAACCAAACACAAAGCTGACCTCAGACAGACTTTGCAAAAGAGACAAACTGACCTCGATCAATAAGCTCGAAAAGTGAACTACTATCCTCGAATAATAGCCACAACAACAAGACCAACCGCAGAAGGACTTGAAGAAAAGAAATGCCATCCTCGAATGACAAATCAAAAGATCCTAGGATCTAACACGGAAATGGTATCAACCGATCCAACCCGGAAAGCGAGAATGTAATATCATCCGATTTACAACTCGAAGAGAAATGATATCAACCGATTCAAGACTCAAATAAGATCAACCGATCTAACATGGAGATGGTATCAACCGATCCATAACCAAGAAAAACGAGAATGTAATATCATCCGATTTACAACTCGAAGAGAAATGATATCAACCAATTCAAGACTCAAATAAGATCAACCGATCTAACATGGAGATGGTATCAACCGATCCATAACCAAGAAAAACAGGATCATTGTACTTAAATGATAACCCGAGACGCGACCGTTGTACTGAAACGGAGACACGAAGAAATGAGACTGTTGTACTGAAACAAGACTCAAAGACGAGACCATTGTACTTAAATGGAGACTCGAAAGAAACGGGATCGTTGTACTTAAACGAGAGCCCGAGCAAACAGGATCATTGTACTTAAATGATAACCTGAGACGCGACCGTTGTACTGAAACGGAGACGCGAAAGGAAATGAGACTGTTGTACTGAAACAAGACTCAAATACGAGACCATTGTACTTAAATGGAGACTCGAATGAAATGGGATCGTTGTACTTAAACGAGAGCCCAAGCAAACAGGATCATTGTACTTAAATGATAACCTGGGACGCGACCGTTGTACTGAAACGGAGACGCGAAAGAATGAGACTGTTGTACTGAAACAAGACTCAAATACGAGACCATTGTACTTAAATGGAGACTCGAATGAAATGGGATCGTTGTACTTAAACGAGAGCCCGAGATACGACCGTTGTACTGAAACGGAGGCATGAGAACATGAGATTGTTGTACTGAAACAAGACTCAGAGACGAGACCATTGTACTTAAATGGAGACTCGAAAGGAACGGGATCGTTGTACTTAAACGAGAGCCCAAGACGCGGCCGTTGTACTGAAACGGAGACGCGGAAAAATGAGACTGTTGTACTGAAACAAGACTCAATTGGGGATAACAACAAGACGTGGTAGAAGTAACCACCCTGGGAAACGAAGTTGCATTCTGTGGGTAACACTTCAATCTGATCGGAGATGTAACGGGTCTTATGTAATATACCTCAAAACTGGCCCATGCTGGTATGCATATGTTTGAATTTATGGCGTAATGCTCCATGACGATGGAAATGCTACGCTTTGGAGGATGCAGACGCAATGATGATTATGCGTATGCAAAATGCAAAGAGATCTTCTGACAAGAAGACTGCAGGTATCCCAAATGGCTTGACTGGGAGGAACTGATGATCACTGCATTGATCTGGTTAGTCTTGGCGAGGAGGAAACAACTCTGCGGGGAACGTTGTTAATGATGCACCGGCTCTGAACTGCCGGCATTGCCAAAAATAAATTGGACTTGGGGATTAGAATGCCAGGACCCTGCTGGAGATGGACTCTTCTTGCTAGGTACGCTACCCATTGAACTCTGTTGGGGATGACAGATGATGTCAATGATAAAGCTTCCCGCTGAAGGTAAGAGCTCAAGTTGCCACTTGCCAGGGATAAAAAATAAATCCTCTCATGTTGGGAATGAGAGATGTAAGGCGTCTCATGCCGGGGATGAGAGACGATGATATCCTTCTGCTCAAGAAGTAACCTTCCATTTGCCGCACTACTGGAGGAGGGATTGTCTAATGAGACTTGCTAAAGATTTTTGATCAATGAAGCTTGCTGATGAAATAACTCTTGAAGTAATGTGCTGACAGTGGCTTTGCTTCCAGCCTCTGGGTTGATAAGTTGCCAACTAATCATGAGTGAACAATGGTTCTTTGCAATTTCCAACTCGCCTCAAATTAAGGTCCATCAAAAGAAAATGTCTCAAGAGGATTTTACAGAAAACATGGCATACGAAATGCCTCAGTGTCTTCAAACTCTTGGAGAGATTCGTCGGATCTCGAAATAACTGCCCCAGACCGCATGGTCTGTGCAAGAATTTGCCTCACAAGGATTCATGAAAGACCTCATATCACTGTGAGATATTCTGCCCCAGTATTTTGAACCTTGGGTAGGTGCTTTGGATTGAACATCTTCGGGAGAAAGTGACTTCTCATGCTCTTGGGGTGGCCTGCCCCAGTACAAGCCTTGAAGTGATCAACTCTGAATGACTGTGCTTTGAAGAAAACACCCATACTGCATACTCCTGGAGAGATTTGAATCTCGAAGTGATTGCCCCAGTTTGGCTGAATTTTGAATAATGCTTCCTCCTGATGGCTCTTTGAGAGATTTGAATCTCGAAGTGATTGCCCCAGCTTGGCTGAACTTTGAAGAGATTGCTCGCCATGATTTCACCAGATTAGTTGACTCTTACCACGACTGTTGGGAAAGTCCCTACTCAAGGGAGTTTTCTTGAAAAGTGCACCTCGACAGATTGTCCTTCGGAAGTTTCAGACTTCTCAACTTGGCAAGATTAAGCTTCTGGACTGAAGTTTCGTGTGTGAATTTTTATGATGCCCAACAAATATATGCAAGCAGAAAATGTTTATTCTAAGAATGAAAATTCTAATGCAAAACACATGTTAATCTTGAAGTTTTACTGAAAAAGATGTCGCAAACCTTTGTGAGCGAATCACTGGTTAAGATACGACATCAAGTTTTTTTTGAATAATAGAAAGCATGCACATGCAACACCAACAAAGATCTTTCAACACTACTCATAGGAGTCAGGAACGCGGTCTCGTGGTAGTACGCTCTCAAAAATAACCCTGTTTCAGTTAGGACTTTTGAGGGTTGTATCGTGGCCTGGTTCACGGTTATAAAAATAAAGGATATAGGCTCGAAGTTTATTTGTGCCCACCCATCTTCGTGATGTTCTCCATTCCTATTTTCAGCTAGCTTTCACAAGCGCTCACTTCTCAAAAAGGGTTTTGTGATGGTTGAGGAACCAATTACACTAACGGTTTAAACACCACTCAGGTTGTTGTTGGGAGCCAGCCACCCCTATTGTCTTTTGTGTCTGTATCACACGACTTTGTTCCTGCTCAAGGATCTTTCTTGTGTAATCCTTTTCGTCTTTCACTTTTGCATTATTTTGTTTATCCCTAACTTTTGCCTGGACTGAATTCTTGTGAATCTTTGATTGTGAAGTCCAGCGGGATGCCCTAATTTTTGCCTAAGTCGCTTGTTTTCAAGTTTCGACTTAGCGGGCTTTCTCATTCATTTTTTTTCAATTCTTCTTTTTTGAACAAATCGTGTGACACTGTTTGTCTTGATTGCTTTGAAAGGGTCGTGACTGTCTCACTTTTTGGTTGTTGAGGGATAACCATTGTGGTCTTCGGTCTTTGGACCTCTTGATTGGGATAACCATTGAGGTTTTTGGTCATTGGACCTCTTGATTTGGTACAACGAAAGGTAATGGATCCTCAGATTTGCACTCCTTTTCGAAATTTGAACGATCGGTCCAGCTAGCTGACACCTACCCTGTCCCTAGGTTTAGTGCAAGGGTTTTTTCATGCAAAAAGAAACTCCTACTTCAAGGCTCAAATGGGTTGGCGAGGGTCTATCTCCCTTATATCTCCGGTGTTTAGGATTTGAAACAATGTCTGTACATCGTCAACATGGTCTTTCTCAAAAGCACACAATTAGAGATTTTTGCGTTTTCATTTTGTCGTCCTCCCTGATAGAGTTTAATCACAACAGTTGGTATTGCAATGCACATACACAAAATCATGAGTGAATACGAATGGATTACTTCAAGAAAAACATGTGCATTTATATTATGGTTATCATTCAAAACAAACAAGTTTCATGCATGCATACAAATGTTTAAACAAATAGTATAAACTACAAATGAAAATGCAGTAAAGAAGCTGAACATTGCCGTCATTGAGGAGACTTGACTTCGTCTGGACTTATTGCTTCTGAAGATTCCCTTGCAAACTAGGATGCCAATTTGATAAGGAGATTTCAATATGTGAGCAGACCTTCTGGCATGATGACCTTTGAGTCGGCCAAATTTTGCATCTTGTACTTGAACACATCACAGTTGTCAAACGGTATGCTTAAATGCCCTTGAGTGGTACTTGCATCTAGCCTTTACATTGTGGTTGCCATTATTGAGGAGGCTTGACTCCGTATGGACTTATTGCTCTTGGAAACTTTCAACAGTCAGAAATCTGGATATTCATATCATTACTGCTTTGGTGCCACATCCTCACTTTTACCTGGCGTGAACGTAATAGTCTTGGAGTCAATCAAATTCGGGACCTTGTCTTCACCTTTTCCTCTGAAAGACTTGCAATCTTCAATTAAACGACCAAGTGCCCCAAAATGGTAATCATACTTGGCATTGAAACTCCAAAGGAAGCTTTGTCGGAGATGATCCTGATGCAATTAGCTCAACCAGCTTGAATCTGAGCAAATGAGGCGACTTGTTGCGTGTACTACCTCAGAATATGATCAAACTTCTTCTCAAGTTGTTCTGGCCTTTACCCGCATTCTCTGCCCCTAGGATTCTCTTGGGAAGCTCCGGTCAGATGCTGACAAATGACATCTGGAGGGAAAAAGTTGATAACATTAATAGATAAGGTTGCTCGGAAAGATCTTGCATGATCTCCTGCCTACGTATCTCCATTGACAAATGGAGAATCAGAGCAGCGTAGTTCCCCTCAATAGGGATGAAAATAGCTTCGTTTCCTTGACACTGCATTCAGGATTTCCATAACCGGCTTATCTGAGTCTTCATCTGGTTGACTTCCTCTTTCAATAGTTTCTGATTCTGAAATAAAGTTTATAGCTCTGCCCTGAATGGCCTTAGCTGGGTCTTCCTTCGATTACCTCCGCCCGGAGTTGCTTCAAATATATACTTTGACGAATGTGATTCAAGTTGTCCATTGTGAAGGGAAATAAAGTCAGGAAAAGAATCTGTCTCTGAACACCTGTAAAGAATGCAAGGATGTATGCAAATGCCATGTTCAATTATTTCTGAGGAATCTAACTGCTTTGATTCAAGTTTTGATACAAAAAAAAAATCCAACAACATGATTCAGATATGTGATCCTCGGAAATAACTGAACGTGTATGCAGAAATGCTATGATGTCATGTATGCAACAGACGTGTGAACAATAGTCTGATGTTGGTGTTGAGCAGTGAACCAACTGTCTGAATAGAACCATAATAGTAGCACCATCTCTGTAAAGAACCCCATAACTGAGAACCCAATAATTGTAGAACTAGATCACATAATTGAACAGTCACTGATGGTGTTGAAGCTGAACAACGAGCCAAGTGTCTGTGGAGAGTCATAATAACAGTTACAATATCAGGGTCACAATGGTAATCACAATAACAATTTCTCTGGATAGAAATCTCGGATCTCCGAATCAAAGAACCATAGAACACTGAACAATATTGGCAAAGTGGGTATGTTGAAGTTTAGGGTTCCTGCAAACCTGTAAACCCCTCCCAATCTCACGGGTGTGCTACTCGGGTCAACATCACGGACTCTCAAAGCCGAATAGCAATAATACGTTCACCATTTCCGAGAAATGGCTCATGACCAAATCAGGGAATCGGTTTGGCATTATGTACTACTCAGGGAGGCCTCAGCTGAGTCCAAGGAAACAAGCATCCCTCATCGGTCCCCAGCTTCAAGCACTGAATCGAGAAACAATAATACATTCATCCCGAAGGGTACAATACTACCGTCATACGAACAGTTTGCCTTGACTGGATTCCTATGAGAGAACCAGGCCATCCTATGCGAGTTCCCAGTGGGCCCTCGGATGCGAGTGGGTTTGCCAACAAATGTGGTCTGCCACTGTCATCACTGGAGAGGGATGTTTCCACAAAGGTTCTCAGTGATCGGTCCCCTGACTGCACATAACTATCAAGGTAGCGCATCAACCCAGAAAGATTCCGGTATCAATACATTCCCGAGAAGGTCGCAAGTCAAGGTGTGGAACTCACTACTACCAACATAGCAAGATGCCATGAAGCCAAAGTGGAACCACTCTAAGTCCTAGGGTGCACTCGAGCCCCGGTTACGAGCTCATCTCACAGTAACCCCATCCCACAGAAAAAATGAAAACCAGCACAGCCAGACAGTCCAGTATAATATGATGCATGGAAAATAAAATACTGAAAGCGGTAAATAAATGCGATAAAATAAAGCTGTAAAGTAAAACTGTAAATAAAAACAGTAAAGCTAAACTAACGCACACAACAACAAACAAATAAACACCCAAAGGAACAAAACCAAACAGGCGCTAGGATTGACTCTACAAGGGAAACCGGAAGAATCAGGTTATCCCCAGCAGAGTCGCCAGCTGTCGCTCCCGGGATTTTCATCCTAGTACAAACGCGAAAGTGGCGCGGAAAGGTTAGAGTCGCCAGCCAGACATTTTTATCCCAAAGGAGTGGGAAAGGTAATGTTGCACAAACCTGAGGAAGAAAGAAAGGACAAGGCCTTGCGAACCAAAGATCTGAGTTCGGGAGTCGGTTACGAACTGGGAAGGTATTAGCACCCCAGATCGTCCGTCGTACCCGACGGGATCCACGCTTGCTTGCTTTGTTTCAAAGGGTGAGAAATAATATGCTGCTGAACAAATAAACCGCTAACTGGAAACTGGAATAAGAAATGAGAAAGGAACTGGAAATAAGAAAACTAAACTAAAGAATGGGGAAAATGTAGGGAAAATAAAGAATGTGCTCGAACGGGCCCTACCCCGCTGCCTACGTACCTCATCGGGATAATGAGGATCAGAGTCGACGTAGTTCGCCTAACCTAGGCGGGAACTATTTGTTTGTGTTTTTTACAGCTGGAACTGCGTATGTCTATGCTCAGGTGTTGCAGGCTCGTCTGGTACGAGTGCGTTAACCGTCTTGCATGCGAGACAAGTCGTCGCAAGTTCGCGTTGTGAGTGAGTGAGATGAGAAAAGAAGTTCCCGCAGGATAGTCGGTTATTATTTGTTTTTTTGTCTTTTAAGAGTTTTGTATGAATTTGACACAAGGAAGTGAATTCAAACTCTTTTCCATGGAATGTACACTTGACTCTACATTCCAAGATGGAATAATAGAACAAGCATACCCAGCAAGGAGAATTTATCCAAGACTGGTTTCCTAGGATTAGGGTTTAAGTTCACTAGCTTGTTGAACTTTATTAAGTGTTTTTGTTTCTTTAGTGAAGAAATGTCTTTTAAGTTTTTCTTTGTGAACAATTCCTTGATAAGACTTGTGCATCATGATAAACAAGCTTACACCACTCCAAGATGGAATGAATGCAAGTGTTTCATGGAATAAGGCTATACACAAGGAATCATTTCATTTATTTGTTAAGTGTTTTTGGATTTTTGTTTGAAGATAAGAAGAGAATGACTCAAATTGCAAAAAGGCAAAATCTAAAGGACTAAGACTCAATCCTAATGTGTTATGTATTTACAAAGTGATCCTAATGGTTAGTGAGATTTTCAAGCCTAATTAACTTAAAACTATTAGAATTCAACTTACTTCTTAATGAAGTTAAGTTGATTCTAAGGACAAATGGGAATCCTATACAAGTTGTAACAATTAAAAAAATAAGGCAAAACAAATGAAATCAACTATGAGAAATAATATTCTAAAAATGCCTTAAAGGCATGAATAATAAATAGTCTTATTTATTTATTCTATTTCTATATGGAAATGAACCTTATACTAAAGTCTAAATCTAAGTCAAACTCAATATTCATCCTAAAACAAATTAAACTAAACCTAAGTCTAATGCTAAATTCTATGACTAAAATTAATCTAGACTATTATTATTATTATTTTTTTGTATTGAGCTATATTTTCTTTTAATGGCCTAACCTAAAGGAATTATGCATAACTAGGCCTAAAACTAATATTCTAAGAAAATACTAAAAACTCCTAGAAAAATTATGAAAATTAAATTGTAAGGTCTTAATAATATCTAAAATATTGTATTAAAAGGGATCCTAAAAATACTTATTTTTCCTATGCCTAAACATCTAATTATTTTAAGCTAGGAATTAACTATTATTTCCTAAGTATTTTATTACCAAAACCTAAGATAAAAGCATCTAAAAATTCCATAAAAAATATTCTAAGAGCTATTTTAATTACAGAAAAAAGAATGGCTCAAAAAGATTAATGGAAGTCACTTAAATAAAATAAACAAAATTCAGCACAATTAAGAAGAAACTCAATAAAGCTAAATACAAGAATAATTCAAAATTAATTCAAAAATAAATAAATTCCAGAAAATAAAAATGTCACAAATTTACAAATTGATTTATTAAGCTACCTTAATTTTTATAGAATTTTCTAATGCTTTTTCCTATTTTTTTATGGATTCGTTTCTAACCTACTAAACAAAAATCTAAAAAGAAAAACGGTGCATTAAAAGTGGCGTGTCGAGATTACTTACTTGAACGACGTGCCGATTCTTCACATAAAGAAATCCGAAAAAACCTTAAGCAAGGTCTTGTGATCTTCATAAGCAAAATAAATGCTTATCATCCATATTCGCTTTATGAAATTGTATCATAGTCGAAATCGGTTCGATATCAATCAAAAGACATCATGAACTAGTTAATCCAAATTTAACCCCTAACACTAATTAAAATTAGTGCAACAATTATAATTGAAAATTAACAAGAAAAAGATTAATATATTAACCCAAAAAAAAAAAATTACCTTACAAGAAAATCAATCATCAAATTTTTTAACAAGCATATTAATTGGAAATTTCTAATAAATGTAAAACAAAAGAAAACCAGGGAGGTGCACTAGAAATCTAGTAGTAACAAGTAGCTCAGAGGAATGGCCCAGGCCCAATCTCCTGAGAAATACGCAGAAGGGGTGTTGAAAGAAATTTGGAAGGTGTGAGTAACGGATCCATGGTATAGTCACAAGCCCAATCCAATAACTTTCCATAGAAACCCTAATTCATTCAGTAAAACACAAAAGCAATCCTCTTCTTCTTCATCCGCCGCTACTTGCCCTTCTTCCTCCCTCACATCCCAAATCGCCGGCCGATTCAACCTGCTCTCCTCCCCATCTCATCGCCCAAATTCCAAACGGTGACAACAACTACTGAACCCAGAACGAAAGTAATCCGTTCTTCTCCGTTCAACCTCGATTCGCCGGAAAACACGCGAAAACACCACGTCGTGCAAAGACGTCACACCGTGCGCCCTTCTTCATGTTGCCGCTGCCTTCGTCCATCATTTCTTCCATCTTTATCGTCACAATCGGTGTTCATCATCGATCTCCGGGAAGCAATCCGGATTCACGAGTAACATCATCCATTAACACATCACCACAAAATCCGAAGAGGGATTAACATACTGACCCGAAGAAGATGGCGAAGACACAAGATTTCAGGTACGAAAAACGTTGCAAATTGATCCTCTTCTTCTACTCTGAAACGATGCTTGTTCTTGTGTTATTCTTCTTAAAATTTGCGTCTCAGCTTCATTGCAAGAACAAGTTATCGAATCAGTTTGCCATTGCTGTGCGATTCGTTGTTGAGTCATTGTTAACCGTTGTAGGTGAATCTTGCAGGATCTTACAAGGTGATGGTGATGCTGAGGATTGAAGACGATGTGCTTTGAAGATTATTGAAGGGGATGATGGAGAAGTCGGAAGTTGCATATTTGATGCCGGTGGTTAGTGAACGATGCTGAATGGTGATGATGTCAGTGACGCTCTCAGTGTTCCGCTTGTTACCATGTCAAATTCGCGGAGTTGAAAACTACCAGGTGCGATTTTCGTTGTTTGTCGATCTTCTTCCTTTCTGTGTTCTTGTGAGTATCTTGCGGGCTTGTTCTTGATGCTGAGATTGCTGAATCTTGTTGCAGGTTCAAGAATCAGTGATGGATGTTATTGAGATTGAATCCTCTGGATTAATTTCGAAAGAGGATGATGAAGTGGTTCGGATTTGGCGACATCGAATGGAATGTTGATGAATCATCGTTGATGAAGATCGATGGCAAAGTGAATGTATAGATTGATGAAAGGTGACTGGTGAAGGTTGCAGGGAGAGTGAAGTTTGGGAGCTTGGATTGAAAGGGTGGAGAGTGAAGAGCCGGTGTTCATGTACTGAGATGAATGGAAACTGGGTGAAAACTCATGAACTCCCGAAGAAAGCTGAAATGTGAAGCATGGTTCTGATTTATAGAATCTCGAAGAAAACTCTAGAAACTTCAGGTAAAGCTTCTAGAATTCTTTTGCTAAGTCAGTTACCTTTCTGTTGGCATTCTGTTATGAATTTGGGATCAGTTAGTTATAGATTTTCTCAACTTCCTTCTATTATGTTTTCTTTTCTTTTTGCAGTTTCGTGGCTGTGGTATTTGGGAAGTTTTGGCAAGGTTCCACAGTTTACAAGGGATATGCTTGAGGTGTTTATGATGTTAGAATAATATTTAGAGATAGCAGTGATTGATGAAGGTGTTGATTTTTCATTGAAGTCGAAGAGAGATATACTTCTTAGAGAGTTTTATAACTGTCTTTGCTTTGTCATTGTTGCCTTTTTTCGATTCTGAACTTCTAGAACTCTACCTATTTTCCGTGAACTTTTCCTTTTGTATAATTTCGGTCAGTTTGGAACTGATATCATTGAAAACGAAATGTTGCGGATTCTTTGATGTAGAACTTTTTCTGTGATTCTAAATTTCCTTTTTTGTTGAATTACTTTCCTGGTGCAAATTACTTCCATCTCTTTCCTTTGGGGACTTGAAAATAATCCCTTTTGTTCACAGGATAAGCATAAAAAATTATTATTATTTTTGATGGGCTAGAATTGAATTGGACATGGCATTAGATGGTTGTTAGTTTAGGAAAAGAAGAAAAATAAAGAATGGAAGTGGAATTTAGTAAGATGATATGAACAATGTAAAAATGAATTGAATTAGGATATATGAATGATTGGAACAACATGACACCAAATCATGATTATTAGCGAACATAAACTATGGTTTTTTCTCCTCAAAAAAGTTATTATATGAGAAGTGAACTTAAACGCTGTTGGATCTTGAATGGGCTTAAAATATGGAGTAGAACTCAAAAATAATAAAAAGTATTAGAAATGGATTTTATTGGACATGAACTTGAACTTAAAATGACTAATTGGAAATTGGTTTATCGATTCAGATACTAAGATGAAAACAAAAGAAATTGCCCTCCTATTATTTACGTAAAAATTTGTGATGATTCTAAAACGAAATTGTCATTGGGTTTAAATGGTAAAAAATGGACAGGGGAAAATATGAGTTTGAAAGCTGGTTCAGAATGGATTACAGACAAAAGATAACTGGAAAAGTGGATAAAAGAAAAGGAAGATGAATTGATGGAAACGTAAAGAATTGAAGAAATGAAAGTGGAATGGGATAATCGGAAACAGTCTATAACAATGAAAATGAATAGATACGGCGTCTCGATTCTAGCCCAAATCCTGTTTTAAATTCTCTCCACAAGTCTATGAACACAACCCTCTTTGAACCACGGCACAATTCTCCGAATTAATTACACCTCTTTAAATCGTCTGAAACATGCCATGACCAACCGAATCCCGATGGATCACTGATAAACTGAAGATTTGAACCAGCCTTCACACAAAATACTGCTCGATATCCTAATGAAATCACAACACAAGACAGCCTGAACTTTGAATATGCATTGTCCAAGAAATAGTCCAGTGGTCTAAAATAAACTTGCAATTGCAGTAATCTTCTGATAGTCTGACTAGATTAGGTTAAACTCCTATCTGAATCGAAACTCAATTGAACAACCGCACTTGAAGTAGAATCAACATCCAGTAAATTCTCCATCACTTCAATCTCTGACAGATACAGATAAGGCACTAAACTCTAATCCAGTATGGCCTTAATCACATGCCTTATGAAACAATGAAATGCACTAGTATGCTGTTGACGAACTATTGAGAAATGCAGATGAATGCAGAGCGGTAAGCCAGTTAAGGAAACAAATATGAGGACAAATTTTGAGGTATTACAACCTTTGGCTTAACCTTCTTGTTAAAAGCTTTGATCATTCGTTTCTGGTACATCTGGCCATGACAAACTGCTGCTAGCCTCTTCTCATCAATCAAATTTATCTGGTCCAGTCGAGTCTGAATCCATTCATCTTCATCCAAGCCTGCATCCTTCATAATTCTTAAGGAGGGAATCTGAACTTCAATGGGCAGAACTGCTTCCATACCATAGACCAAGGAGAATGGGGTTGCCCCTGTTGAAGTACGTATTGTAGTACGATAACCATGAAGAGAAAATTGTAACATCTCATGCCAATCCTTGTAAGTAACAGTCATCTTCTGTACAATCTTCTTAATGTTCTTATTAGCAGCTTCAACTGCCCCATTCATCTTTGGACGATACGGAGAAGAGTTGTGGTGATTAATCTTGAACTGCGTGCAGAGATCAGTAATCATAGTGTTGTTCAGATTAGAGCCATTGTCAGTAATAATCCTTTCGGGGATGCCATACCTACATATGAGATTATTCTTAATGAATCGAGCCACAACATTCTTGGTAACGAATGCAAATGAAGCTGCCTCCACCCACTTCGTGAAGTAATCAATAGCAACCAGGATGAAACAATGCCCATTAGAAGCAGTTGGCTTGATCTCACCAATCATATCAATGCCCCACATGGCAAAGGGCCAAGGAGCAGTCAACACATTCAATGGTGATGGAGGTATATGGACTTTATCAGCATAGATTTGACACTTGTGACATGTTCTGGAGTGTTGATAGCAGTCAGCTTCCATGGTAGACCAATAGTAACCTGCCCTCAATATCTTCTTTGCCATAGTATGACCACTAGAATGAGTGCCAAAGATCCCATCATGCATATCTTCCATAATCTCAGTTGCTTCTTTCTTATCCACACAACGAAGCATAGTTGAATCATGATTGCGCTTGTACAAAATCCCATTACTCAAAAAGAACATAGCAGAAAACCTTCTCAGAAACTTCCTATCTTTGACAGATGCCCCTTCAGGGAACTCCTGAGCTTCAAGATATCTTTTTACTTCGTAGAACCAAGGCTTCTCCTCTGTTTCTTCAGTACCAATCTCATTGCAATATGCAGGCTTTTCAAATCTATCAATAGTAATCTTGGGAGCTTCATCATCCCAACTGATCTCAAACATGGATGCCATGGTGGCCAAGGCATCTGCCAACTGATTCTCTCTTCGTGGAATATGACCAAAGGTAATCTCTTTGAAATGTGGGATCAAAGACAACACATGTTCTCTGTAAGGAATGAGGTTATCATGCTTGGTATCCCAATCTCCTTTAATCTGACTTACTACCAGAGCTGAATCTCCATACACATCAAGGAACTGAATCTTCATATCAATAGCAGCTTTAATACCCAGGATACATGCCTCATACTCAGCCATATTATTGGTACAATAGAAACAAAGTCTGGCAGTAATCGTGGTATGACAACCTTCAGGGGAACTAATCACAGCACCAACACCATTACCAAGTGCATTA
Organism: Lathyrus aphaca; assembly: GCA_963966055.1. Lineage (NCBI taxonomy): Eukaryota > Viridiplantae > Streptophyta > Magnoliopsida > Fabales > Fabaceae > Lathyrus > Lathyrus aphaca. The sequence goes on from OZ014523.1 coordinate 504,892,729, forward strand.
GAGGCACCATCAAAAACCATAGTCCATCGGGATCCTTGTTCAGGTCCGTCATATTGTCCAGGTTCTTTGGTAATAATCATAATGTCTTCATCGGGGAACTCAAAACTCATTGATTGGTAATCATCCACTGCTTGATGAGCCAAATGATCAGCAACAACACTTCCTTTAATAGCCTTCTGAGTAGTATACTGTATATCATATTCGGTCAAGATCATTTGCCATCTTGCAATTCTTCCAGAGAGAGCAGGTTTCTCAAATATGTACTTGATTGGATCCATCTTTGAAATCAATAAGGTAGTATGGGTCAACATATACTGTCTTAGTCGGCGAGCAGCCCATGCCAAAGCACAGCAAGTTTTCTCAAGCAGTGAGTATCTTGTTTCACAGTCGGTAAACTTTTTGCTAAGGTAGTATATTGCCTGCTCTTTTCGACCAGACTCGTCATGTTGCCCCAACACACACCCCATTGAGTTGTCTAACACTGTTAAGTACATAATCAAGGGTCTTCCATCAACTGGTGGCATCAAAATTGGAGGTTCTAGAAGATATCTCTTGATTTCATCAAAGGCATTCTGGCACTCATCATTCCATTCCATCACCTGATCTTTCTTCAACAACTTGAAGATTGGCTCACAGATGGCAGTTAACTGGGAAATAAATCTTGCAATGTAATTCAATCGTCCCAAGAAACCTCTAACTTCCTTCTCAGTACGGGGAGCTGGCATCTCTCGTATAGCTTTCACTTTGGCAGGATCCACTTCAATACCTTTTCCACTGACAATGAAACCCAGGAGCTTTCCAGATCTAACTCCAAAAGTACACTTGTTTGGGTTCAATCTCAACTTGTATTTCTTCAACCTCTCAAACAATTTATGCAAATGAACAAGATGTTGCTCTTCATTCTGGGACCTGGCTATCATATCATCCACATATACCTCTATCTCATGATGAATCATATCATGAAACAAAACCACCATAGCACGTTGATATGTTGCCCCTGCATTCTTCAAACCAAATGGCATCACCTTATAACAAAAAGTGCCCCACTGTGTAACAAAGGTTGTCTTCTCCATATCTTCAGGTGCCATCTTAATCTGATTGTAACCAGAGAAACCATCCATAAAAGAGAATACCTTATGCTGAGCAGTGTTGTCTACTAGAACATCAATATGAGGAAGTGGAAAGTCATCTTTGGGGCTGGCCTTGTTCAAATCTCTGTAGTCCACACACATACGTACCTTACCATCTTTCTTAGGAACTGGAACCACATTTGCAACCCACTGAGGATAAGAAGTCACTGCTAAGAACCCTGCATTGAACTGTTTCATTACCTCTGCCTTGATCTTTTCTGACATCTCAGGACGCATACGACGAACCTTCTGCTTCTTTGGACGACAATCTTCTTTTACTGGTAAACGGTGAACCACAATGTCTGTATCCAACCCTGGCATATCTTCATAAGACCAAGCAAAGATCTCCACATAGTCACGTAACATCTGAATCAACCTGCTCTTGACACTATCCTCTAATTCAGCCCCTATCTTGACCTTTTTCCTGTTTTCTTCAGTTCCCAGATTCACAACTTCGACTGGCTCTTCATGTGGTTGTATAGCTTTCTCTTCTTGTTGTAACAACCTATCAAGCTCTACAGGTACTTCACAATCGTCCTCATTTCCGTCTTCAGTTTGATAGATCGGATTCTCGAAATTATAATTGGCAATAGTAGAACTGTTATCAACAGGATCCAGAGTGGATGAGGATCTGCATTTTAGTGATGTGGGTGTGTGTAAGAACACATAGCTGATAAAGAAAAAATAAAAGAAAAGAAAGACAAAGAACACAATATTTACTAAAACGAAACGTCCACTGATTTTTATTGAATGAAGTATGCAAATGAAATGACAGCCCGTAACAAGCACACCATTGTGCCCCGGGTAAGGCACACGGCTTGAGAGTTTTAATTGTTCAGGAACTTACAAACTTAAAAGTAACAACACAGTAATAGTATTTACTCCTGACTAAAGGAGATAGGGATAACATCTTCAGCTTTCCAATTATTGAGTCCAGCACCCACAGTAGGAAAAATCCAAGCGTCCAGGTTGTAGTCTTCATCATAGTCTCCCACAGCATTGATCTGATTCTTCATAACCCCTTGATTGGTGATACGAACAGCACGAGCATGACGAACAGCCTTCTGGGACTCTGCAGTGAAACCCAAACCAAACTTGTCAGACTTATATGGGATATCAGGAAGCTGACCCCAAATAGTACAACCACCTTCATCCACTACAGCTCTAGCATCTTTGAGGGAGACCATTGCCATAGTTGGAGGTACTCTGGTAACCACAAGAACTTTCTTGACAACCGGAGGAGCTACATAATCATTAACAATCCAAGGGACCACTTCAAATGTCTGACACGGAGTTTCAACATATTCACCTTCCACTTCCAGATACTTGAAGGTGTTTACATGGCTGACAAAATATTCTTCCTCTCCATAGACAGTAACAACCTTTCCTTCTACCGGATATCTCAGCTTCTGATGTAATGTAGAGGTTACAGCACCTGCCCCATGGATCCAGGGACGACCAAGCAGACAAGAGTATGAAGGACGAATATCCATCACATAAAATGTAGCATTGAAAACCTTAGAACCAACTTTGATTGGGAGATCAATCTCTCCATGCACCACTCTTCTAGAACCATCAAAAGCCTTCACCACTATATTACTGGGTTTCAGCACAGCATCTTCAGGACTCAGCTTACTCAGGACTTCTTTGGGCAACACATTCAGAGAGGAACCATTGTCTATCAATACATGTGACAGGGTAGTGCCCCTGCATTCAATTGAGATATGCAGAGCCCTGTTATGATCCCTCTTGGCAGGAGTCAAATCAGCATCAGAAAATCCTAACCCATTATCATAGGTCAGGTGGGCAACACAATTCTCAAACTGGTCAACAGAAATTGCATTGGGTACATGAGCAGTCTTCAGAAACTTGATCAAAGCCTTCGCATGAGCTTCAGAACATAACAGCAAAGACAGCATAGAAATCTTAGAGGGAGTATGCCCCAACTGATCAACAATGTCATAATCACTCTTGCGAATGATTTTCAATACTTCCTCCATCTGCTTAGAGAGGTCATCAGCAGCTGGCACATCAGCAAGTATAGGCTCAATAACAGGACCTTTGCCCCGAGCATCAGTAGTGGAAGTAGCAACTGGAGTAACTGCATTCTTAGAGGTAACTGGAGGAGAGAAGACTCTTCCGCTTCGTGTGATCTTACTAGATCCAGCAATATTATCAACATCAACAGGCATATCAGCTAGGGGTTCCTGTTTAACACCATGGATATAAACATCAGACCCATAATGCCAAGGCACAGCTTTGTCAGACGTATATGGAATATGACCAGGAGTGGTAATGACCATAGGAGCCACTCTAGCTTCAGCAACAACCTTCACAGGGCCTTTAGCAGTAATCTTAATTGGACCCTTATGAGTGATTTTAACAGGTCCCTTGGAAGTAATCCTTACCGGCACTTTATCAACCATATCCACCTCTTCAATCTTCTTACCTTTAGTAATATGATCCACCATACTCTTTACAGAAGATGGAGTCCTCTCAAACACTATGGTGTATTTATCCATGAGACGTTGAATTCCATCTCTCAACCTCCAGCAACTATCCGGCTTATAGGTACAATACAAACAGTCTTCATGACAACCTGGAAAGAGCCCAGCTTGTACTAACTTTTTCTTGATAACAGACAATGGTGTGGTCAACTCCACAACTGAATAGATATGTAAATCTTCATCAATGGCATTGACAGTCTTCTCATGATTCGGCATGGGAGCAGTGATCACATTTGGAATACCCGGAGGGTCAAACTCAATCTCTCCAGCCTCAATCATATCTTGAATTTTGTTCTTCAAGACCCAGCAGTTATTAGTATCATGTCCCTGACAGTTTGAGTGATATGCACATCGTGCATTGGGGTTGTACCTGGGTGAGGTAACATATGGATTCTGAGGAGCCTCTTTCAGAGTAATAAGTTCAGCCTTCAACAAGTGTTGCAATGCCTGAGCCATTGACATGTTGATCTTAGTGAACTGCCTTCTAGCCCTCTGTTGGTTGCCCTGTGGCTGCTCTGTTGTTGTAGGATTTGAAATATGAACTGCACTCACAGACTGATGCCTTCTATTACGATCAGGTTGACCATAAACAGCATTGGATTCTTTCTTCCCAGTGGGAGGCTTCTTTGCAGTACCTGATGAAAAAGTACCCACTTGGATCTTGCCACTCTTTATACCATTTTCCACGCGCTCTCCCGTCATTATCAACTCAGTGAAGCCAGATGATGAGCTTCCAATGAGATGACTGTAAAATGGGTCATTCAGTGTACACATGAACATATCAACCAACTCCCTGTCAGTCAAAGGGGGTTGCACTCTTCCAGCCAAGTCTCTCCACTTCTGAGCATACTCCTTAAAACTTTCTTTGGCACCCATAGACATGCTTTGTAGCTGCATGTGAGTGGGGGCTAAATCAGCATTGTATTGATACTGCTTATAGAAAGCTTCAGCAAGATCATTCCAATCCCTGATGTTGACACTTTCCAATTGATAATACCACTCCAATTGAGCTCCAGATAAGCTCTCTTGAAAAAAATGGATCCACAACTTCTTATCAGCAGTGTGAGGTTGGATTCTTCTGACATAAGACCTCAGATGCAGCTTGGGACAAGAGACCCCATCATAAACAACAAAGGTAGGAACCTTGAAACCAATGGGTATGACTACCCCAGATATCAAACTCAAATCTTCAAAATCTAGCCCAGAAGACTTCTGCAACTCCATAGCATCCATTCTATCCACCAGCATCTTGAATTTGTCTTCATTAGGATCATGGTAATAATTAGCTTCAGAATCAGAGTCCCCCACAGTGTTGTGAAGACTGCCTCCCTCTTTTTCAGATTCTTCAGATTCATAGTCTTCAACCTGTTCTTTGGTCTTGACAGGACCTCTGAACCTTCTTCCCATGTTGATCAGGCCACCTGACCTTCTAGTCTTCTTAGTCTTCTTGGCCAGCAGTGTCTTCAATTCATCCTGTCCCTTGGACAAGTTCAGGATCAGCTCTTGGAACTGTGCATTATGTGCCTGGAGATCCTTAACTGTTTGTTCAAGAGCCATTACTGAAATAAACAGCGAGAAGATGAGAAACCTGCGCACAAATAAACCTGTGATGCAATGATATGATATGAGAATGTATATGCAATGTTTTCAAGGACCGCAGGATTTAAATTTGCTTAAACAAACAAGAAGGTAAACTTTTATTAGTAATAAATTTGTTTTGCCTCTTGGGCTTACAGGAAATGAAATGCAATAAATACAAGAGATGGGGTTTTAAGTCTCCCATGGACGTTTCCTCTTTGTGTTGAGGTATGAGTTGAGATTCCGCTCCTCGTGAAGTTGCTTTGTTAGTTCCAGGATTCTTTCTAGGCTTGCTTTGTAATGAGCCTCAAAAGTATCCCTTTGCTCCTTCAACTGGATCCAGGATCTCTGCAAGTCTTCCATGTCAGTAGGCATGTCTGGGTGAAGGATGGTATAAGCAGTGTCTCCTTCAGCAACAGGTTCCATGGTAACTGGCAGGATAGCAGGATATGGCATCATGAGAGTCTGAGCACGAGATCACACCCATCTGAGATAAGCTTCCATAGGAATAGTGTACTTAGGCTCCAGTGTCTTGCTGTCAACCCTGTTTACTTTTCCCCATGCTCGTATGAATCTCTGACGGTAACCTTGCAGATCGTTGTCGTAGTAAAACACAATGCCTTGAATCAACATGTCATGTGGGCCATCACTCCGAGCGTAACCAAACTGTCGTAAAGCTAAAGAGGGGTTGTAGGTGATGCCTCCTCTTATGCCTAGAAGTGGCACATTATGGAACTCTCTACAACGGTCAATGATGGTGACATTCTCCATAGATCTGGAGCACCAATGGATATCTGAGTGAGAAAGTGACATGATCCTCTTGGACCATCTAAACCCTTGCTCATTCTTCATTACTGAACGGGGAAGGTAAGAAATAAACCACCTAGAAAGAAAAGGTATGCAGCACATCAAAGTTCCTCTTGCCCTTGTAGTACGGGTATGAAGAGAATGTAGTATGTCTCCAAGCAATGTAGGCACTGGATTGTGACTCAGGAATATGTTGATGGCATGAATGTCTACGAACTGATCTGGATTGGGGAACAATACTAAGCCATATATCAGCAAGGCTAAGATCTCCTCAAAAGCATCATAGCTCATGGCCTTCAAGAACACTTGAGCTTTATCCATTAATACCTTAGCAAGAATACCCTTGACTCCGCTTCTCGTTTCTAGAACAATGTCAGACTTCTTCAGATGTAGAGCTGCAGCAATAACCTCAGGTTTAGGCTCTCTTTCCAAACCTGTGAATGGTTTCTGATCAAGAACAGGTATACCCAGAAGTTTAGAGAACTCCTCCATGGTTGGAACCAGCTGGTAGTCGGGGAATGTGAAGCAATGGTGCTTAGGATCGAAGAACTGAAACAGGACACTCATCATGTCTTCATTGAACCCTGAAGTGACTAGATCCAGTAGGTGACCATGTCTCTTGATGAACTGGGAGTGATCAGACACTTGAGAAACCAACTCTTTAAGCTTAGGAGGTATGCCCACAAAGTTGATCCTGATGGTGTTTCTACGAGCAGAAGCCATGACCTGCAACAAAGAACAAAGATAAATCCTTTGGTCCTTGAAATGGTTAGTGAAAATGCTATGCTTATGATGCATGATGATGTCATGATGTTATGCTCAATCACAAACATGTGGCACACACAAGCAAGTCACACAATAGCCCTAGGTTTAAAGGCTTGCATGAGGTTCAAAGGTAAGTACCCTCCCCTGAAGTTAGTTGGTTCATCCTGTCCTACAAAAGTAACCAGGTTCTAAGGGATCTCAATATCATTGATCCTTCACAAGGGTGGTTGTTCAGTAGGCAACTTACTTGCCAACCAAAACCCTCCAAGTTTAGAATCTCAATGAGCGTAGAATCGAGTATCAACCAACTTCAGTCTGCACCAAAGCCGGTTATCTCACTACTTTCTAAAGGCCAAGATGGGATGACTAGGGTTCTAAAAGTTAGTTAGTGCATTGACAACATATGGCATCCTCATATTATCATCAACTTGACTTAAGGAACATAAGCACCAACCAAGAAGTCACACTAACTATGGCTACCAGATCAACCATATCGGTATACGCCGTACAGTTAGGGGTGTTCATGGTTCATGAATTGCACTGAACCAAACCATATTTATGGTTCAGTTCAGTTTACAGTAACTATTTCCATAAAAATATAGTTAACTGTTAAAATGGTTTCAATTCAATTTAAAACTAGTTTAGAACCAGTTTGTGTTTATAAACCAGTTTAGAACCAATTTGTGTTTAGAAACTAGTTTATAATCAGTTTGCAATTATAAACCAATTTTATAATTTGAACACTTTCAAAACCAATTTTTTTAAAATAATATTTTGAAATTTTTATTTAAATTTTTTTTATTTAGAAAAAAAAACTGAATTTTTTTTCAAAAAAAATAAATCAGAAAAAATCTTTTTTTTTCGGAAATAAATAATTTTTCATGAAAATAAATTTTTTCAAAAAAAAAATTTCAGAATACAAAATTTTTTAAATTAAAAATTTAGAGAATTTTTCTTTTATTCCGAAATTTTTATTTTTCAAAAGAAAAATTCCTGAAATTTTTTATCTAAAAATAATAATTTTTTTTTTCAGAAAAAATATTTGTTTTTATTCTAAAATTTAAGTTTAAATTTTTTTTCAGAATTTTTTTATAAATTTATAAACCTATAAACTTAAATTTATGACCTAACGAAGGCTTATAATATTAATTATTTGCTTTAATTATTTGTCCATTTTACTTCATAACCAATTTAACTTTAGTTGGATCTATATTTAAAATGTTTAAAATACTATTTGTAAAGTGGCTGCATGTTTAATTGTAAAATTAAATTGTTTTGCTTTTGACGATGATGTAAAGTTTGTGAATATCATTGAGTAATGAGGTATCTTCCTGGACGGAAATGGATTGCTCATGAAGTTCCAGTGCATGCGATAAATATTAAGTTACTTGTAATTTTATAATTTTTCTAATTGGTTATAAAATAATATATTTTATCCCTTAAGTCAATTTAATTGGTAACTTACGAGATAAAATCGAAATTGAGATTAAAATCTAATTTGAGTTTGAGAAAAAAGCGCTTTATGAAATTAATTTGAAATTCTTGAATTCACAATCATTGAAATCAAAATACTGGTTTGAAAAAAGAAAGGAACACATTATATTTGAAAATTGGACTAACCATTTTTGTATTGGTTTTGAAAAGTGGATATTGGTTTTTTATGGTTTTAGTAAAATGGATCTGGGTTAGTTTTAAAACCAAATAATATGGATTTTTAAAATTGGTGCACCATATTTTTAAAAGTGGTTCTTATGAACCAGTTTTTTTGCACACCCCTACGTACAGTTTCCTTGGTCTATTGCCATTTACCTAAGGTACACTAGATCCGGGTTAGGATCTTTCACACATAAAAGCCCAACAAGTAAGTATAAAGCAAACAAGGCAAACAATTTAAAGTGATCTAATTCCTAAGGGTACCCCTCTTTAATTTAAATCCCCAGCAGAGTCGCCAGTTCTGTAACACGGTGGGAGAACTGACTTTAGTTATGTTGCGGATAGCAAGAGTCGCCACTGACTTTTATTTTATCCAAAGGAAAGGCATAAAAGAACAGGAAAGACCTTTTAAAAGATTTTTGGGTCCGGGGGTAGGTTATGTAAAGGGAAGGTGTTAGCACCCTTTACATCCATGGTTATCCATGGGCTCTTAGTTACTTAGCTCACTTTGAATTGTTTTTTTAAAAATGTGAAGTGTGTGAATAGAAATTTTCATAAGAGTTTGATAATGATCCATGTACGGATGCGTAAAAAACTTGTGTTTGAAAATTGTTTGAAATTTATGAAGTGTTTGAAAAGTTTTTAAATAGTGAGCAAGTAACTATGAGGAACCTACCCTAAAGTTTAAGTCTTTCTGTTCTTGAATCCTTTAAATGGTAAGACTATCCCTATTATTAAGGAATAGGTAGTCATTACCTTGGATGTGAGGGACATATGAAGGGACATCTGTTTATGTAGGCAATTGTAGGGTGTATCAAGCATTTTTGGAGGGACTGTCATCATTATTCGAAAGGGACAAGATCATTAGGAAAGGCAACCATTAAGGGACTTGATCTTTTATTGTTAAGGGACTAGATGACTTTTCTTTTAAGGGACTTTTGCTTTATACACCCCACTTGACCTTTTGATTAGGCAACAATGAGAGGTAACCCTAGAAAGTGAGATGGCGATCAAAGATCGACTTACGTGTGTGAGTGTTCAATTTTATTTATATTTTAAATTAAGTGATCTAAATCAATTTTAAATAACATACATGTTTACACTCCCTATTTTTACTAACCATAAAAAATAAATAATTTAAATTTTACAAAAAATTACATCCAGGAGCAATTACAATAATAAAAAGCAATTTAAATAAATAGCAAAATAAATAAATAAATAAATAAATAAGCAAAATAGAAATAATAAGCAAAATAAACAAGTAATATAATTGGGTTAGTGAAAATAATAATAATAATCATAATAAAAAAATGGGGTTAGTAATAAACATGGTTAATAATAATAATAAACAAAAAGATTATAATAAACAAAAATTTAATGATTAATAGAAAAAATTATAAACAATCATATCAATTATTATGAAATTTACAATTATAAACAAATTAAATAAATTATGAACATATAATTTAAAAATTAAATTAGCAATTTTTAAACATATAATAGAAATTATTCACATACAAAATTACATTATAAATAACTTACATATTATAAAAAATAAATTAAGCATTTTAATTTTTAAACATGTTTATATACAAAATTTTAAATTATAAACAATTTAGGCACTTAATAAAAATTAGATTAATAATAATATTAAACAAAATAGAAGAAAAAGAAATTAGGGTTTAATTGTTTAGAAAAAATAAATTAGGGTTTATAATATAATTAGGGTTTTGGCAATATATTAGGGTTAGAAAAATATTAAAGTTTACAATTTTAATTTATAATACTAATTTATTAAATAGATATATACATAAGAAAAACAATTTGTTTTAGAAAATATTTAAAGATTTATATTAGGATTTTTGAAATTATTATTTTTATTAAATTAATATTATTAACAATCAAAATAAATAGCAGGAAAAAAAAGGAAAACTTACCTGGTTGGGTATTGAACCCAGTACCTCCTGCCCTCATGAACCTATGCCAGCAACCACAACCACTGGGCCACGCATGCGTTGGTGTAAGAAGAGTGAGTCCAGTTGTTTTTGTTCTATATCCTGAAAAATCAAAAAATAACAAGAAAACAAAAGGCCTGGGGGGAATCGAACCCAGGACCTTGCAAGCAATACACAAACACATTACCATTCCTGCTGGATGAGCGCATCTGATTATATAATCACCACAATGCATAATATATTATAATGGTTAAATATCTGGAAAAATAAGCAAAAAGAATTGAAGCCAGGATTCGAACCCCTGCCCTCTCATAATACGCGTGCCTGTCTTTCCACTGGGACAAGCATGTGCTTGTGAAATACAAACAGAAACAGCTCATTATATTTTAAAACAGTTTTTTAAATTTGAATTTTGGCGCCAGCATAACCTCATCTTCTTCCTTGAATTCGCAGGTTTTCCTGCGAAACTATTTGGGAAAATACCTGCGAATTTTCCTGCACCCTAAACCTGCGAATTTCAAACCACCATCAAACAACACAATTTTATCAAATTAGAGACATCTTTGAATTCCTTGCAACCTGTACAATCCAATTATGCCAATAAAATTCATTTATATTGTGTGAATCGAATAACCCTATTTTAGAGCTTTAAACCCTAAACATGGCATGTTCACGATTCAGCCATAACTCTTCACCAAACTATCCAGAATTCATCTACAGCTAATAACAAACATCAATATATCATCAAAATTCATTATCAATAAGTAAATATGATGATTCGGAAAAAAAATTTATGAAGGACATGTATGATTCGGTTCATGCATTATGGAGTGTATTGGCTGCAAATAAGAGTTGGGATCCACTCAATGATGTCCAAGGATCATTGTTGTGTCTTTAGATTACCTTCAAATGCCTTGTTTGATTGAAACCGAATGTGAGTTTTTGAGAGGTTTTTTGGTTTGTGCAACTTACTTTTGGGAGGCAGAAAAATCGTGGCTTGTGTTAGGGTTACATTGTATACTTATAGAGTGATCAATTTAGGTCAAAAAATTGGATACTTATGTAGAAGATTTGATCCAAAAAGATTTAAAATGATAAGCCTTTAAAAGTCAAATATTTTTGTATAAACACTTGATATTTTAAGACAATCATCATAACTTCCATATCAATTTGATCCAAGGCATAATTATGATTTTCTAGAAGCTTAATCATATTTAAATCTTTGATTTTTGTATTTTATTTTAATTTAAAATGATTTTAAATGAATTAAATCAAAATAAATAAAAATAAAATAATAAAAAATCTGATTTTTGATGACTTGGGTCATGCATGAAGTTATAGTATGGATTGGGTCATCATTTGGCAAGCCCATTTGGAAGAAATTGGTTTTAGACCTCCATTTTCTTCATAAACCAACCAAAAATTTCCCAACTTTGCAAGGGCACACATCCTTAAATTTTAATGCTATGAGGGTGTTCTTGGACATTTTGGAAAGCTTGAAGAGTCCTCTAACCAACCCTACTGGTTTCATGTCCATATCTTTTACCAATCTCAAGTTATGCCCTTTTGAAGTTGTTGACTTTTTGTTGACTTTCAAAAGGACCTATAATGTCTTAGCTCATACCTTCCAAATGAAGCATTTTTGGGATTGGCTTGTGAGACACAAAGTTGTAGAGAATTCAATTTCCTTCAAAATGAGCTTTGGATGGAGACTTGGTGATGAAGTATGTGAAAGTTATGGCTGGTCAAAGTTCAGTTGACTTTTACTAAGGAAACCCTAATTTAGAAACTCCTGATTCTTGATGATTTGGAATCTCCTTGATGAATCATGATCAACCCTTGATAAAATGATGAATTTTACTTCATATACTTGATGTTGGCAAAAAATCATGAAGTTTGACTTTGGTTTGACCACAGTTGACCTCAATTTGACTTTTTAACTGCTTTGACTGATTTTGACTTATCTGATCATCTGACTGAGCAAACTTTTGAGAAAAGTCTTGAAACTTGTCATGGGGGTTCTTACACACATATAAGATGTTATGAAGCTCACTTGAAGTCTTGTAAATTCATTTAGCCTGATTAAAGTCAAAACCCTAGTTTTGGATGCACTGCTTAGGAGGTGCATTGTATGAGGGAATTGTCAACTCTTCTGACCAATTGTGAACTTTGTGAACCTTGTGAACCATCATAAAATGTCTTGTGAACCTCATGGGAGGTCTTGTGAACCTTGTGAACCTCATAAAGTGACTTGTAGACTTCATGAACCTCATGAAAGGTCTTGTAAACATTGTGAATCTTTGTGAACCTTGTGAACCTTCTTAGCACACAAAGTCTTGTATTGTGAGGGCAAATTTTAGGGTGCAACAACATATAATGAAACAAATACATAATAAAATAAGTCTATTATTTGAATTCTATTTTCGCGCCAGAGGTCGTCTCCTAGCTCCAGTCGTCCAGTTAGGCTATACATACGGTTTGTCCGTCACTAAAGCTTTTAGTGACGGATTTTCGTCGTCACTACAACACCTGCACTTAAAATCATGAACAACACGCATAATAAATCCATTTTAATTTTCCAGATCAACTATATAATGATCATTGATCTCAAATATGTCACTAATTTGGATTAAAATCGCCTGTGGAGTGAATTCCCAATTCACGGTTTCCTTAGAACCCTAACATGGCAGATCCTTGATTCTGTACCAAAACTCAAATTAAAGTAACCAGATACGATCATTAGCTCACCATAAACAAGAAACACCAATCAAATCTAATTTATTTTACACCAATATACAAAAACGAAAAAATCATGAATGTCCAAGAACTTTGATTCGGTTTGACCAATTCTTGGGCTTTTAGATGCATATGGTTATTGATATATGCTCAGTGATATGCAAGGAAGAGATTGGCATACTCCATTCACCTGAAAAACTACAAATTAGAGGAATCCGAATTTAAAAAATTGATGAAATTTTGAAAGTGCAAACTTATCCTTGAAGCCTTGAATCCGTCCCCTTGTGCTGGCCATGTGTTTGTGTATATATATGGATAAGATTAGGTCAAAAAAAAGTTATAATTCTTTGGACTTTTTGGATAATTGAAGATTGAAAGAGATTTGTCATAAAACTTGATTTTTCTTTGATCCAACATTGCTATTTTGGGATAATCTTCATAACTCTTGTATCAATTAAATCCAAATATTATTTATGACATTCTAGAAGCAAAATAAATTTAAATCTTCACTATTTCATATTTTATTTGAATTTAAAATGATTTTTAATATAAAAAATCATAATAAATAAAAATAAAATGATTAAAATTATGAAATATTAAATAAATTTCGTGCATGATGTCATGGAACATATTGGGTCACAAAAAAGTCAGCCCATTTGAAGAATTATGGTTTTAAGACCTCATTTGCTTCATAAACCTCTCAAAAATTTCCCAACTTTGAAAGGGCACAAATCCTTCAATTTTAATGCTATGAAGGTTTTATTGGACATTTTGGAAAGCTTAAAGAGTCCTCTAACCAACCTCTTTAGTCTCGTGTCCATATCTTTTACCTTTCTCAAGTTATGCTCTTTGGAAGTTGTTGACTTTTTGTTGACTTTTAAAAGGACCTATAATGTCTTAGCTCATACCTTCCAAATGAAGCATTTTTGGGCTTGGCGTGTGAGACCCAAAGTTGTAGAGAATTCAATTTCCTTCAAAATGAGCTTTGGATGGAAATTTTTTGATGAAGCATGTGAAAGTTATGGCTGGTCAAAGTTCAGTTGGCTTTTCCTGTAAAACCCTTATTTAGAAACTCCTGATTCTTGATGATCTGAAATCTTCTTGATGAATCATGATCAACCCTTGATCAAATGATGAATTTTACTTCATATACTTGATGTTGGCAAAAAATCATGAAGTTTGACTTTGGTTTGACCACAGTTGACCTCAGTTTGACTTTTTAACTGCTTTGACTGATTTTAACCTATCTGATCATCTGATTGAGCAAATCTTTTGGGAAAGTCTTGAAACTTGACATGGGGATTCTTAAACACATATAAGATGCTATGAATCTCACTTGAAGTCTTGGAAGTCCATTTAGCCTGATTAAAGTCAAAACCCTAGTTTAAGATGCATTGCTTAGGAGGATGCATTGTCTGAGGGAATTGTCAAACTTGTTAACCAATTATGAACCATGTGAACCTTGTGAACCTCATGTGATGTCTTGTGAACTTTGTGAACCTTGTGAACCTCATGAGATGTCTTGTGAACCTTGTGAACCTTGTGAACCTCATGAGATGTCTTGTGAACCTTGTGAACCTTGTGAGCCTCTTAGTACATAATGCCTTGTCTTATGGAGGGCAATTTTTGGGGTGCAACAGCTGCCCCTGTTCAATTTTCTGAAACCTGAGGGGTTAGATTGGTATATGTGCCAGTCGTGACCTGGAAGGTTGAAGGGGATTGAACCCAAAAGCCGAAAAATTTGCACTCATCGGTGCGTAAAATAACACTGATGATTAGTTGTATATGCTTGAGTGGGCTTGAAGATGCCACTTGGAAGAATGGAGATGGGCTTAGAGATGCCATCTGGAGATGGGCTTGGAGATGCCATCTAAAATATCAAAATGTGATGATATCTATATGTTGATACTGGATATCAGTATTATGTCTTTGTATAAGCCGCCTCTGAATCATTTATGCAACATGATTTAAGTTGTTGAATAGACCAGTAGAAATAAATCTTGTGATGACTATCTCTTCTGGAAGTATTTTGGATTAGGGAATGGATCTTTGTACAAACCGTTTGCCTATTCTCCAAGGTCAAAAGAACGTCAGGATTTGTTCTTCTGAATAATATCTTGAACCAGGGAATGGATCTTTTTACAGACCGTTTGCCTGCTATTCAAGGGCCAAAAGAACGTCAGGATTTGTTCTTCTGAAAAATATCTTGAACCAGGGAATGGATCTTTTTACAGACCGTTTTCCTGCTATTCAAGGGCCAAAAGAACGTCAGGATTTGTTCTTCTGAAAAATATCTTGAACTAGGGAATGGATCTTTTTACAGACCGTTTGCCTGCTATTCAAGGGCCAAAAGAACGTCAGGATTTGTTCTTCTAAAAAATATCTTGAACCAGGGAATGGATCTTTTTACAGACCGTTTGCCTGCTATTCAAGGGCCAAAAGAACGTCAGGATTTGTTCTTCTGAAAAATATCTTGAACCAGGGAATGGATCTTTTTACAGACCGTTTGCCTGCTATTCAAGGGCCAAAAGAACGTCAGGATTTGTTCTTCTGAATAATGTCTTGAACCAGGGAATGGATCTTTTTACAGACTGTTTGCCTGCTATTCAAGGGCCAAAAGAACGTCAGGATTTGTTCTTCTGAATAATGTCTTGAACCATGGAATGGATCTTTTTACAGACCGTTTTCCTGCTATTCAAGGACATCTTGAGCAAATGTATGGATCATTTCTGACCTGTTGTAAGTTGTTGATATTATTTTACCTGCATATAACTATCCTGCAAGGAGAATGTTAGTTTATGCAATATGTATGCATGCATAGTATGATGCACCTAAGTAAGTGTATTATGCATTTATGGATATGTATGTTATGGTATAATGTAAATGATGTATGTATGAATCATGCAATCTGAAGCGTCTGGATATCTTCGTATAACAACTGCTGGCCAGGGAAAATAAATCCCGATTCATTGCTGAAGAATATGAGGAACTCGTTCCCGTCTCGTTTGATAATATAGTATTCATAACTTCCCGTCTTCGTTCGTCGTACTCCTATTGAAGGAATAAGTTCCTGAATATCCCGAATGAGGATAAAAGAGATGGACATAAATTAAAGGGGAGATGTAACTCGAAGTATCTATGATGATAGATTTTCCCTACTGGGGGATTTGTAGCTGTCTTGTGGGGGTGAACCGGCGAAGCTTCGTTGAATTATTTCCCTCGTTCGTCCTTAGTAAATACTATTACTGCATTTTCATGAATTTCTGGTAAACATCAAGCATATTAAGCATTTTATGCATTTCTGGTAAACATCAATCATATTCAAAAGCATACATACATTCAAACACAACCAATGGACGTTTCGCTTATGTAAATAGGGTAAAAGTAAATCTGGATTCAAAGATGAAATTTTATTTATATCACAAAGTGGCCCATACATAGGCAAGTTTGTACAAGGAGACAGAAATCCTAGTAAGAGGAATTCGTTCATAAAAAAGTTTTACAAAACAAAGAAAATCAGCTATGTGAGAAGTAATCCTGTTGAGTTTCAATTCCACTATTGCCATTATCTTCAAGTATCTCATCTTCTGCTGTTGAGACGGAAACGATTGGATTGATCTTTATCTGTTCGAACTTGAGTAAGTAGCACAACTGGTTGTAGTTTCATGAGTGATCCAAACGATACATAGTCATACGCTTTAATCCCTAATTTTTGCCTGGATTGCCCTTTCAGGTTTTCAATCCACCGGGATACCCTTTTTTGCCCAAGCCGCCTTTTCAGGTTTTCGACTTGCCTGGTGTACATTTTATATATATATATATATATATATATATATATATATATATATATATATATATATCCCTAATTTTTTCCCAAACCCTTTTGGTTCGTCGGGATGCCCTTATTTTTTCCTAGGCCAGTCAACCTAGCGGGTCTCTTTTTATGCGTAGTATTTTTTAACTATGTCTGTGCTTACAGGCTGTGGGAAGTCTTCACCGTCCATAGTAGTAAGTATCATGGCACCTCCTGAGAATACTGTTTTGACCACAAATGGTCCTTCATATGTAGGAGTCCACTTGCCCCTAGGATCACCCTATGGTAATATGATACGCTTGATTACCAAATCACCAACCTGATATACCTTTGGCTTAACCTTCTTATTAAAAGCTTTGATCATCCGTTTCTGGTACATCTGGCCATGACAAACTGCTGCTAACCTCTTCTCATCAATCAAATTTATCTGGTCAAGTCGAGTCTGAATCCACTCATCTTCATCCAAGCCAGCATCCTTCATGATTCTTAAGGAAGGGATCTGAAATTCAATGGGCAAAACTGCTTCCATACGATAGACTAGAGAGAATGGGGTTGCCCCTGTTGAAGTATGTATTGTAGTACGATAACCGTGAAGAGCAAATGGTAACATCTCATGCCAATCCTTATAAGTATCAGTCATCTTCTATAGAATTTTCTTAATGTTCTTGTTAGAAGCTTCTACTGCCCCATTCATCTTCGGACGATACGGAGAAGAGTTGTGATGTTTAATATTGAACTACGTGCAGAGATCAGTAATCATAGTGTTGTTCAGATTAGAGCCATTGTCAGTAATAATCCTTTCAGGGATGCCATACCTACATATAAGATTATTCTTAATGAATCGAGCCACCACATTCTTAGTAATAGATGCAAATGGAACTGCCTCCACCCATTTTGTGAGGTAATCAATAGCAACCAGGATGAAACGATGCCCATTAGAAGTAGTAGGCTTGATATCACCAATCATATCAATGCCCCACATGGCAAAAGGTCAAGGAGCAGTCAACACATTCAATGGTGATGGAGGTATATGCACTTTGTCAGCATAGATTTGGCACTTGTGATATATTCTGGAATGTTGATAGCAGTCAGCTTCCATAGTAGACCAATAGTAACCTGCTCTTAATATCTTCTTTGCCATGGTATGACCACTAGAATGAGTGCCAAAGATCCCATCATGCATATCTTCCATAATCTTTGTTGCTTCCTTCTTATCCACACAACTAAGCAAAGTTGAATCATGATTACGCTTATACAAAATTCCATTACTCAAGAAGAACTTAGAAGCAAACCTCCTCAGAAACGTCTTATCTTTGACAGATGCCCCTTCAGGGAACTCCTGAGCTTCAAGATATCTTTTCACTTCATAGAACCAAGGCTTCTCCTCTGCTTCTTCAGTGTCAATTTCATTGCAATATGCAAGCTTCTCAAATCTATCAATAGTGATCTTGGGAGCTTCATCATCCCAGCTAATCTCAAACATGGATGCCATGGTGGCTAATGCATCAGCCAACTGATTTTCTCTTCGTGGAATATGTCCAAAGGTAATCTCTTTAAAATGTGAGATTAAAGACAACACATACTCTTTGTAAGGAATGAGATTATCATGCTTGGTATCCCAATCTCCTTTGATCTGACTTACTACCAGGGCTGAATCTCCATATACGTCAAGGAACTGAATCTTCATATCGATGGCAGCTTTAATACCCAGGATACATGCCTCATACTCAGCCATGTTATTTGTACAATAGAAACAAAGTCTTGCAGTAATCGGGGTATGACAACCTTCATGGGAACTGATCACAACACCAACACCATTACCAAGTGCATTAGAAGCTCCATCAAAAACCATAGTCCATCGGGATCCTTGTTCAGGTCCTTCATATTGTCCAGGTTCTTTGGTAATAATCATAATGTCTTCATCAGGGAACTCAAAACTCATTGATTGATAATCATCCACTGCTTGATGAGCCAGATGATCAGCTACAACACTTCCTTTAATGGCCTTTTGAGTAGTATACTGTATATCATATTCTGTTAAAATCATTTGCCATCTCGCTATTCGTCCGGAGAGAGCAGGTTTCTCGAATATGTACTTGATTGGATCCATCTTCGAAATCAATAAGGTAGTATGAGTCAACATATACTGTCTTAGTCGGCGAGCAGCCCATGCCAAAGCGCAGCAAGTTTTCTCGAGCAGTGAGTATCTTGTTTCATAGTCGGTAAACTTTTTGCTAAGGTAGTATATTGCCTGCTCTTTTCGACCAGACTCATCATGTTGCCCCAACACATACCCCATTGAGTTGTCTAACACTGTTAAGTACATGATCAAGGGTCTTCCATCAACTGGTGGCATCAAAATTGGAGGTTCTAGCAGATATCTCTTGATTTCATCAAATGTTGTCTGACACTCATCATTCCATTCCATTACCTAATCTTTCTTCAACAATTTGAAGATTGGCTCACAGGTAGCAGTTAATTGGGAAATAAATCTTGCAATGTAATTCAATCATCCCAAGAAACCTCTAACTTCCTTCTCAGTGCGGGGAGCTGGCATCTCTTGTATAGCTTTCACTTTCGCAGGATCTACTTCAATATCTTTTCCACTGACAATGAAACCCAGGAGTTTACCTGATCTTACTCCAAAGGTACATTTGTTTGGGTTCAATCTCAACTTGTATTTCTTCAACCTCTCAAACAATTTATGCAGATGATCAAGGTGTTTCTCTTCATTCTGGTACCTGGCTATCATATCATCCACATATACCTCTATCTCATGATGAATCATATCATGAAACAAAGCCACCATAGCGCACTGATATGTTGCCCCGGCATTCTTTAAACCAAATGGCATCACTTTATAACAAAAAGTCCCCCACTGTGTAACAAATGTAGTCTTCTCCATATCTTCAGGTGCCATCTTGATTTGATTGTAACCAGAGAAACCATACATGAAAGAGAATACCTTATGCTGAGCAGTGTTGTCTACCAGAACATCAATATGAGGAAGTGGAAAGTCATCTTTGGGGCTGACCTTGTTCAAATCCCTGTAATCCACGCACATACATACCTTACCATCTTTCTTAGGTACCGGTACCACATTTTCAACCCACTGAGGATAAGAAGTCACAGCTAAGAACCCTGCATCAAACGGTTTCATTACCTCTGCTTTAATCTTCTCTGACATTTCAGGACGCATGCGACGAACCTTCTGCTTCTTTGGACGACAATCTTCTTTTACCGGTAAGCGGTGAACCACAATGTCTGTATCCAACCCTGGCATATCTTCATAGGACCAAGCAAAGATCTCCACATAATCATGTAACATCTGAATCAATCTGCTCTTGACACCATCCTCTAATTCAGCCCCTATCTTGACATCTTTCCTGTTTTCTTTAGTTCCCAAATTTACAACTTCGACTGGCTCTTCATGTGGCTGTATAGCTTTCTCTTCTTGTTGTAACAACCTAGCAAGCTCTACAGGTACTTCACAATCGTCCTCCTTTCCATCTTCAGCTTGATAGATCAGATTCTCGAAATTATAATTGGCAATAGTAGAACTGTTATCAACAGGATCCAGAGTGGATGAGGATCTGCATTTTAGTGATGTCGGTGTGTGTAAGAACACATAGCTGATAAAAGAAAAATAAAATAAAGGAACACAATATTTACGAAAACGAAACGTCCACTGATATTTATTGAATGAAGTACGCAAATGAAATGACATCCCGAAACAAGCATACCATTGTGCCCCGGGTAAGGCACAAGGCTTGAGAGTTTAATTGTTCAAAAATTACAAACTTTAAAAGTAACAACACAGTAATAGTATTTACTCCTGACTAAAGGAGATAGGAATAACGTCTTCAGCTTTCCAGTTATTGAGCCCATCACCCACAGTATGAAAAATCCAAGCATCCAGGTTGTAGTCTTCATCATAGTCACCCACAACATTGATCTGATCTTTCATAACCCCTTGATTGGTGATACGAACAGCACGAGCACGAAGAAAAGCCTTCTAGGACTCTGCAGTGAAACCCAAACCAAACTTGTCATACTTGTAAGGAATGTCAGGAAGCTGACCCCAAATAGTACAACCACCTTCATCCACCACAGCTCTAGCATCCTTGAGGGAGGCCATTGTAGGAGGTACTCTGGTGACCACGGGAACTTTCTTGACAACAGGAGGAGCTTCAAAATTAGGAACAACCCAAGGAACTACTTCAAACGTCTGGCACGGAGTTTCAACATATTCACCTTCCACTTCAAGATATTTAAATGTGTTCACATGGCTAATCATATATCCTTCCTCTCCGTAAACAGTGACAACCTTTCCCTCTACTGGATATCTCAGCTTCTGATGTAAGGTGGAGGTCACAGCACCTGCTCCATGGATCCAGGGGCGCCCAAGCAAACAAGAATACGAAGGACGGATATCCATTACATAAAAGGTAACATTGAAGACCTGAGAACCTACTTTGATTGGGAGATCTATTTCTCCGTGCACCACTCTTCTAGAACCATCAAAAGCCTTCACCACTATATTACTGGGCCTCAACACATCATCTTCAGGACTAAGCTTATTCAGAACTTCTTTGGGCAACACATTCAGCAAGGAACCATTGTCTATTAACACATGTGACAGGGTAGTGCCCCTACATTCAATAGAGATATGTAGAGCCCTATTATGATCCCTCTTGGCAGGAGTCAAATCAGCATCGGAGAAACTTAACCCATTATCATAGGTCAAGTGTGCAACACAATTTTCAAACTGGTCTACAGAAATCTCATTTGGTACGTGAGCAGTCTTCAAAAATTTAATCAAGGCTTTAGCATGAGCCTCAGAACACAATAAAGACAACATGGAAATCTTGGAGGGAGTATGCCCCAATTGATCAACAACATCATAATCACTCTTGCGAATGATCTTCAGTACTTCTTCCATTTGCTTAGAAAGATCATCAGCAACTGGTGCATCAGTTTGCACAGGTTCAATAACAGGACCCTTGCCCCGAGCATCAGCAGTGGAGGTAGTAGTTGGAGTAACTGTATTCTTGGAAATAACTGGAGGAGAGAAAATTCTTCCACTTCTCGTGATCTTACTAGATCCAGCAATATTATCAATATCAAGATTTTCATCCACAGCAGGTGTATCAGCTAAGGATTCCTGCTTAACACCATGAATATAAACATCGGAACCATAATGCCAAGGCACAACTTTATCAGAAGTATACGGAATAGGACCAGGAGTGGTAATGATCATAGGTGCAACTCTGGCTTCAGCAACAATCTTCACAGGGCCTTCAGCAGTAATCTTAATTGGACCCTTATGAGTGATTTTGACAGGGCCCTTGGAAGTGATCCTTACTGGCACTTTATCAACCATATCCACCTCTTCAACCTTCGCACCTTTAGTTATATGTTCAACCATTCTCTCCACAGAAGGTGTCCTCTCAAACAATATGGTGTAATTGTCCATGAGGCGTTGAATACCGTCCTTCAACTTCCAGCAACTATCCGGTTTATAAGCACAATAGAAACAATCTTCATTACAACCTGGAAAGAACCCAACT
Organism: Lathyrus aphaca; assembly: GCA_963966055.1. Lineage (NCBI taxonomy): Eukaryota > Viridiplantae > Streptophyta > Magnoliopsida > Fabales > Fabaceae > Lathyrus > Lathyrus aphaca. The sequence continues at coordinate 504,915,244 of OZ014523.1, forward strand.
TGTACCAACTTCTTCTTAATAACAGACAATGGTGTAGTCACATCTGCAACTGAGGAAATATGTGAAACTTCATCAATGGCATTGACAGTCTTCTCATGATTTGGCATGGGAGCAGTAATCACATTTGGGGTACCCGGAGGGTCAAACTCAATTTCTCCAGCATCAATCATATCCTGAATTTTATTCTTCAATATCCAGCAATTATTGGTATCATGTCCCTGACAATTAGAATGATACGCACATCGTGCATTAGGATTGTACCTGGGAGAGGTAACATTGGGGTTCTGAGGAGGGTCCTTCAAAGTGATGAGTTCACCATTCAACAAGTGTTGCAAGGCTTGGGCCAGTGACATGTTGAACTTGGTGAACTGTCTTCTAGGCCTCTGCTGATTGCTCTGTGGTTGTTCTGGTGTTGCAGGAGTAGGATTGGAGATATGAACTGCACTCACAGATTGGTGCCTCCTATTACGATCAGGTTGACCATAAACAACATTTGACTCTTTCTTCCCACTAGGGGGCTTCTTTGCAGTACTTGATGAAGAAGCACCCACTTGTATCTTGCCACTCCTTATACCACTTTCTACGCGCTCTCTTGTCATTATCAACTCAGTGAAGCCAGATGATGAGCTTCCAATGAGATGACTATAAAAAGGACCATTCAACGTACACATGAACATATCCACTAACTCCCTGTCAGTTAGAGGAGGTTGTACTCTTCCAGCCAAATCTCTCCACTTCTGGGCATATTCCTTGAAATTCTCTTTAGCACCCATAGACATGCTTTGTAGTTGCATGCGAGTAGGGGCTAGATCAGCATTGTATTGATATTTCTTATAAAAGGCCTCAGCAAGATCATTCCAATCATGGATGTTGACACTCTCCAACTGATAGTACCATTCCAATTGAGCTCCAGACAAGCTCTCTTGGAAGAAATGGATCCACAACTTCTTATCAGCAGTATGGGGTTGGATTCTCCGGACATAAGACCTCAGATGCAGTTTGGGACAAGAAACACCATCATACACTACAAAAGCAGGGACCTTGAAACCAATGGGTATAACCACCCCAGATATCAAACTCAGGTCTTCAAAATCCAGCCCAGAAGACTTTTGCAATTCCATAGCATCCATTCTATCCACCAGCATTTTGAACTTATCTTCATTAGGATCATGATAGTAGTTAGCTTCAGAATCAGAATCCCCCATTGTATTGTGGAGACTGCCTCCCTCTTTCTCAGACTCTTCAGACTCATAATCTTCAACCTGTTCCTTGGTCTTGACAGGACCTTTGAACCTTCTTCCCATGTTGATGAGGCCTCCTGACCTTCTAGTCTTCTTAGTCTTCTTGGCCAGCAGTGTCTTCAATTCATCCTGCCCCTTGGACAAGTTCAGGATCAGCTCTTGGAACTGTGCATTTTGTGCCTGGAGATCTTTGACTGTTTGTTCAAGAGCCATTTCTGCTGAAATAAACAGCGAGAAGATAAGATACCTGTACATAAGAAACCTGTGATGCAATGATATGGTATGCAAATGCGTATGCGTATGCAATATGTTCAAGGACCGCAGGATTTAAATTTTCTTAAACAACCAAGAAAGTAAACTTTTATTAGTTATAAATTTGTTTGCCCCTTGGGCTTACAATAAAAATGAAAAGAATACAAAAGATGGGGTTTTAAGTCTCCCATGGACGTTTCCTCTTTGTGTTGAGGTATGAGTTGAGATTCCGCTCCTCGTGAAGTTGCTTTGTTAGCTCCAAGATTCTTTCTTGACTTGCTTTGTAATGAGTCTCAAAAGTATCCCTTTGCTCCTTCAACTGGATCCAGGATCTCTGTAAGTCTTCCATGTCAGTGGGCATGTCTGAGTGAAAGATGGTATAAGAAGTATCTCCTTCAGCAACAGGCTCCATAGTAACTGGCAGGACGGCAGGATATGGCATCATAAGAGTCTGAGCACGAGATCGCACCCATCTAAGATAAGCTCCATAGGAATAGTGTACTTGGGCTCCAGAGTCTTGCTGTCAACCTTGTTCACTTTTCCCCATGCTCGTATAAACCTTTGACGGTAACTTTGAAGATCATTGTCGTAGTCAAACACAATACCCTGAATCAACATGTCATGAGGGTCATCACTCCGAGCATAACCAAACTGTCGTAAAGCTAAGGAAGGGTTGTAAGTAATGCCTCCTCTTATGCCTAGAAGTGGCACATTAGGAAACTCCCCACAACGGTCAATGATAGTAACATTCTCCATAGATCGAGAGCACCAATGAATATCTGAATGAGAGAGTGGCATAATCCTCTTGGACCACCTGAACCCTTGTTCATTCTTCATCACTGATCGAGGAAGGTGAGAAATAAACCACCTAGACAACAAAGGTATGCAGCACATCAGAGTTCCTCGTGCCTTCGAAATACGAGTATGAAGAGAATGCAGGATGTCCCCAAGTAATGTAGGCACTGGATTGTGACTCAGAAATATGTTGATGGCGTGAACTTCTATGAACTGATATGGATTAGGGAACAACACTAAGCCATAAATCAACAAGGCTAAGATCTCCTCAAAAGCATCATAGCTCATAGCCTTCAAGAACACTTGAGCCTTCTCTATCAACACCTTAGCAAGAATACCCTTAACTCCGCTCCTGGTTTCTAAGACAATGTCTGACTTCTTCAGATGTAAAGCTGCAGCAATGGCTTCAGGTTTAGGCTCTTTCTCCAAGCCTGTGAAGGGTCTCTGATCAAGAACAGGTATACCCAGAAGTTTGGAGAACTCTTCCATTGTAGGAACCAACTGATAGTCGGGGAATGTGAAGCAATGATGCTTAGGATCAAAGAACTGAAACAAAACACTCATCATGTCTTCATTGAACCCTGAAGTGACTAGATCCAGTAAGTGACCATGCCTCTTGATGAATTGGGAGTTTTCAGAAATTTGAGAGACCAACTCCTTAAGCTTAGGAGGTATTCCTACAAAGTTGATCCTGATAGTATTCCTACGAGCAGAAGCCATGACCTGCAACAAAGAACAAAGATAAATCCTTTGGTCCTTGAAATGGTTAGTGAAAATGCTATGCTTATGATGCATGATGATCTTATGATGTTATGCTCAATCACAAACATGTGGCACACACAAACAAGTCACACAATAGCCCTTAGGTTTGAAGGCTTGCATGAGGTTTAAAGGTAAGTACCCTCCCCTGAAGTTTAGTTGGTTCATCCTGTCCTACAAAAGTAACCAGGTTCTAAGGGATCTCAATATCATTGATCCTTCACAAGGGTGGTTGTTCAGTAGGCAACTTACTTGCCAACCAAAACCCTCCAAGTTTAAGATCTCAATGAGTGTAGTATCGAGTATCAACCAATTTCATTCTTCACCAAAGCTGGTTATCTCACTACTTTTCTAAAGGCCAAGATGGGATAACTAGGGTTCTAAAAGTTAGTTAGTGTATTGACAACATATGGCAGCCTCATATTATCCTCAACTTGACTTAAGGAACATAAGCACCAACCAAGAAGTCACACTAACTATGGCCACTAGATCAACCATATCGGTATACGCCGTACAGTTTCCTTGGTCTATTGTCATTTACCTAAGGTACACTAGATCCGGGTTAGGATCTTTCACACATAAGAGCACCCAACAAGATAAGTATAAAGCAAACAAGGCAAACAATTTTAAAGTGATCTAATTCCTAAGGGTACCCCTCTTTTATTAACTCCCCAGCAGAGTCGCCAGTTCTGTAACACGGTGGGAGAACTGACTTTAGTTAAATGTTGCGGATAGCAAGAGTCGCCACCGACTTTTATTTTATCCAAAGGAAAGGGCATAAAAGAACAGGAAAGACCTTAAAAGATTTTTGGGTTCGGGGGGTAGGTTATGCAAAGGGAAGGTGTTAGCACCCTTTACATCCATGGTTATCCATGGGCTCTTAGTTACTTAGCTCACTTTAAATTGTTTTGAGAAGTGTAGTGTGTGATTAGAAATTTTCTTAAGTACTTTATAATGATCCATGTACGGATATATATAAAGACTTTGTTTTGAAAATTGTTTGAAAATGTGAAGTGTTTTTTTGAAATGTTTTTGAATGAGTGAGCAAGTACATAAGAGGAACCTACCCTAAGTTAAATCTTTTCTTTTCTTAAATGTCTTTTCAATGGTAAGATTATCCCTATTATTAAGGAATAGGTAGTCATTACCTTGGATGTTGTATGGGACATATGAAGGGTCATCTGTGATTAGGCAACTGTAAAGTGTACTTAGCAATTCGAAGGGACTTATCATCTTTTATTCGAAAGGGACAAGATCATTTACAAAGGCAACCATGAAGGGACTTGATCTTATAATTCTTTAAAGGGACTAAATGATATTAATAAGAGAAGGGGACTTTGCTTTATACACCTTACTTGACCTTTTATTTAGGCAACATGAGAGGTAACCCTTAAAAAGTGAGATGGCGATCCAAGATCGACTTACGTGTGTGCGTGTACAAGTTCATATATTTATCTTAAAATTAATGATCTAAATTCAATTTTAAACACAAACATGTTTCACTCCCTATTTTACTAACCATAGCAATTTAAATAAATAATAAAAATTCTACCACTATTACATAACTTGCACAATTACATTATAATAAAATAATAAGCATATAATAAATAAATAAATAAATAAAAGGTTAGTAATAATAAAAATAAATATAAGAGAAAAATGTGGTTAGTACAATAATATACAATCAAATTAAGATTTTAAATTTAAGTATTTTAAGAAGAGAAATAAATAATAATTATATATACTAATTTATTTACAAAAATAAATATGATTAATAGTTTAATAATTTAATTATATATACATATTAGAAATATTTATTAATTATAATTAAACAAACATAATAAAATAAGAAACTACAATTATAAAAGAAAATTAGGGTTTATGAAAATAAATTAGGGTTTATAACATAAATTAGGGTTTATAAAAAAATAATTAGGTTTTACATATAAAATATATTAGGGTTTTTTTAATTTAATATTCCATATTAATTCAATTATAAAAATAAGTTATATATAATAATAATATGGACATACAAATAAAATAAAATATTAATTTCAAACATATACAATTTAATTTATTTTTATTATTTTTATTAATTCATTATATAATATTTAATTAAAATTAAAGAAAAGAAAAAAAGAAATAGAAAACAATTAGGTTAAAAAATTAAAAAAAATTAGTAAAACTCACATGCTGGAGCCTGGGGTCGAACCCAGGTCTCCTAGCATCCACCACCAGCCTTCAACCAACTGGGTTACGCATGCAGCGTGCTTATGGAATGACCCATGGTGATAATATATTAAACCTGTTTAATAAATGAACTTTTGAACAAAAAAGAATGACCAAGGGATCGAACCCTGGTCCTTGGCTTCAACGCTTGTGTCCAAAACCAACTGAGCTACGCGCTCGTTGGTGACATATAATGAAACAAATACATAATAAAATAAGTCTATTATTTGAATTCTATTTTCGCGCCAGAGGTCGTCTCCTAGCTCCAGTCGTCCAGTTAGGCTATACATACGGTTTGTCCGTCACTAAAGCTTTTAGTGACGGATTTTCGTCGTCACTACAACACCTGCACTTAAAATCATGAACAACACGCATAATAAATCCATTTTAATTTTCCAGATCAACTATATAATGATCATTGATCTCAAATATGTCACTAATTTGGATTAAAATCGCCTGTGGAGTGAATTCCCAATTCACGGTTTCCTTAGAACCCTAACATGGCAGATCCTTGATTCTGTACCAAAACTCAAATTAAAGTAACCAGATACGATCATTAGCTCACCATAAACAAGAAACACCAATCAAATCTAATTTATTTTACACCAATATACAAAAACGAAAAAATCATGAATGTCCAAGAACTTTGATTCGGTTTGACCAATTCTTGGGCTTTTAGATGCATATGGTTATTGATATATGCTCAGTGATATGCAAGGAAGAGATTGGCATACTCCATTCACCTGAAAAACTACAAATTAGAGGAATCCGAATTTAAAAAATTGATGAAATTTTGAAAGTGCAAACTTATCCTTGAAGCCTTGAATCCGTCCCCTTGTGCTGGCCATGTGTTTGTGTATATATATGGATAAGATTAGGTCAAAAAAAAGTTATAATTCTTTGGACTTTTTGGATAATTGAAGATTGAAAGAGATTTGTCATAAAACTTGATTTTTCTTTGATCCAACATTGCTATTTTGGGATAATCTTCATAACTCTTGTATCAATTAAATCCAAATATTATTTATGACATTCTAGAAGCAAAATAAATTTAAATCTTCACTATTTCATATTTTATTTGAATTTAAAATGATTTTTAATATAAAAAATCATAATAAATAAAAATAAAATGATTAAAATTATGAAATATTAAATAAATTTCGTGCATGATGTCATGGAACATATTGGGTCACAAAAAAGTCAGCCCATTTGAAGAATTATGGTTTTAAGACCTCATTTGCTTCATAAACCTCTCAAAAATTTCCCAACTTTGAAAGGGCACAAATCCTTCAATTTTAATGCTATGAAGGTTTTATTGGACATTTTGGAAAGCTTAAAGAGTCCTCTAACCAACCTCTTTAGTCTCGTGTCCATATCTTTTACCTTTCTCAAGTTATGCTCTTTGGAAGTTGTTGACTTTTTGTTGACTTTTAAAAGGACCTATAATGTCTTAGCTCATACCTTCCAAATGAAGCATTTTTGGGCTTGGCTTGTGAGACACAAAGTTGTAGAGAATTCAATTTCCTTCAAAATGAGCTTTGGATGGAAAAATTTTGATGAAGCATGTGAAAGTTATGGCTGGTCAAAGTTCAGTTGGCTTTTCCTATAAAACCCTAATTTAGAAACTCCTGATTCTTAATGATCTGAAATCTTCTTGATGAATCATGATCAACCCTTGATCAAATGATGAATTTTACTTCATATACTTGATGTTGGCAAAAAATCATGAAGTTTGACTTTGGTTTGACCACAGTTGACCTCAATTTGACTTTTTAACTACTTTGACTGATTTTAACCTATCTGATCATCTGATTGAGCAAATCTTTTGGGAAAGTCTTGAAACTTGACATGGGGATTATTAAACACATATAAGATGCTATGAAGCTCACTTGAAGTCTTGGAAGTCCATTTAGCCTGATTAAAGTCAAAACCTTAGTTTAAGATGCATTGCTTAGGAGGATGCATTGTCTGAGGGAATTGTCAAACTTGTTAACCAATTATGAACCATGTGAACCTTGTGAACCTCCTGTGATGTCTTGTGAACTTTGTGAACCTTGTGAACCTCATGAGATGTCTTGTGAACCTTGTGAACCTTGTGAACCTCATGAGATGTCTTGTGAACCTTGTGAGCCTCTTAGTACATAATGCCTTGTCTTATGGAGGGCAAATTTTGGGGTGCAACACCTGGTCACTCCACGGAAAAATGCAGGGCTCTGCATATGAAGGTCCAGGATCTGGTAGATTCAAAGGCCCTGAACTTTGCACCACCTCCCAATGTCATGAAAAATCCTATGCGAAGCCACAATGGGCCAAGGATTAATGCTATATAGGAAGGCTCACCCATGAGTTTAATAGAAGATATTGCGAGTATTAAGACACCTCTGGCAGAGGTTAAAGCCCAGCTTTTGAAATGCCAAGTTTTTCCAGGTTGTGAGGCCTGTTGTGAATCTTGCAAGGTTTCCGTGAATGGGTGTACAAACTTGAGGAATGGCATCAATGGCTTGATCAAAGAAGGCATTCTACAGATAACCACAATAGCTTCTACAACACCAGCAACTCCTTTTACAGCAACAAATGATTCTTCTACAACTGCAACGACCATTATTCCTACCGACTCGTCTACAACTTCAGCAACCATTTCTTCCGTCACTTCAACAAACAACAGTTCCATTTCATCTCCTTCTACAACTCCAGCAACCACCAACAATGATGTCTCCACAGTTACTATTTATTATGACCCTGCAACAATCCCGAACTCCAGCAATCATCAACTACAACCTCAGCAACAGTTTCAGCAACAATCAAGCTTCAATTCATCACCACCAACATCCACAAGAAGTCCCGTCACCATCTTCTATGATCCACAGACAATAATGGTCCCAACTTCCGCTGCAGTGAGCCCAATCACTATCACGGTGCCATGGACAATTCCATATGATAAAGACAATGATGTACCATGGCATTATGAAGCTGACCTTTACTGCAATGGAGAAAAAGTCCTTCTTGACTCTTCAGTTCCTACTCCCCAATTGGATAATGTCGGGGGAGGCGGAGGCTTCACCCGAAGCGGACGCCTCTTCGCGTCACAAGCTCAAAGAACCAATACTGAGGCAGAGGTTGCTGCCAAAGCCAAAGGGAAGAGTGTGATACCTGAAGCATCCGCACCAAAAGAGACTCATAAATCATCCTTTGATCAGGATGTGGATGAATTTATGAGGATAATTAAAATAAGTGACTATAAAGTTGTGGATCAGCTCCACCAAACTCCTTCTAAGATCTCTATACTATCTCTGTTGTTGTGTTCCGAGGCCCATCGGGATGCATTACTCAAAGTTCTGCACACTGCCTACGTTCCAGAAGAGATCACAGTGAATCAGCTGGAAACAGTGGTGTCAAATGTCAATACTAGCCATGGGCTAGGTTTCACTGATGCTGATTTGACAACAGAAGGACGTCACCACAACAAAGCTTTGCACATAACCCTGGAGTGCAAAGGAGCTGTATTATCTCATGTTCTTGTAGACACTGGGTCCTCACTCAATGTCTTACCTAAGAAAGCTCTTGTCAAGCTCGAATATGATGGAATAGCTCTCCGACCAAGAAATCTGGTGGTCAGGGCATTTGATGGCTCCAAGAGGTCTGTTCTTGGAGAGGTGGAGCTGCCTGTGATAATCGGTCCGCAGGTCTTTCAGAATACTTTCTATGTGATGGATATTCAGCCGGCCTACAACTGTTTATTGGGTCGACCATGGATTCATGCCGTTGGCGCAGTTACGTCGACCCTTCACCAAAAATTGAAATATGAGTGGGAAGGATAGATTATCACCATCTGTGGTGAAGAGGACATATTTGTCAGTCATCTGGCTACATATAAATATATTGAGATGAATGGTGAAATCCATGAAACTATAAGCCAAGGGTTCGAGGCCCTGAATGTCAACGAGGCGACGACTGAAGTATTTGCTGCATCCCAGGAGGATAGGATGGGTACTTCAATTGTCTCCTATCAGCAAGCTCGGAAGGTTGTTGAAGATGGTAATGCCCAAGGTTGGGGCAAGCTGCTACCGGTGGAGAAGAAGGAGGACACATTCGGTTTGGGTTACAAACCATTCCGGCAAGTTCAATCAGAGGTTACTAAAGAGCCCAAGTTCATCAGTGGGGGATGCTCACCCTAGATGTTGTTAACAACCTGGAAGACGAGGCGGAAGGGACCGCAACCTGGAGAGTTGGATACGTCCAAGGATCCCGGGGCACCAAGTCCTTAACTGGTCTTCCCAGGAAATTATAAGGGTTACTCCTGCAGAATAATTATTATTTCCTGTCTTTTTAGCATGCATCAAGTCCTGCATCTTGCCCAAGGTGTCAGGACTCATTTTGTAATAGGACCATATTGTAATTTTGTGCAAATGAATTATCAATGAATATCGGACATCTTTTGCAAACAAGTCTCTTTTTTTTCGCTCACTGTCTTTTCATTTTTTGACTTTTGTACAAAACAATAAAATGGAAATGTTTTCAAAATAAATAACTTCATTTTCACTTTTTCTAAACAAGATTAAAATTGATCACTAAAATGAACCAATCTCAACCCTTGCAGAGAGTATCCTCCAGATTGCACCGATAACAGCACTGCTATGATCTTGTATGACTTCGACAATCCAATTAATCAAGCTGTTGAAGGGGTTGAAGAAGACTATGAGTTGCCTGAAGAGTTAGCCAGGTTGTTGAGGCAAGAAGAGAAAGTGATTACCCCTCATCAGGAAGAGGTTGAGACAATTAATCTTGGTACCAAAAAGGACTTGAAAGAAGTGAAGATTGGGGCCGGTCTGCAAGCTTCAGTAAAAGAACAACTCATTGACATGCTTCGAGAATACGTCGACGTCTTTGCTTGGTCCTATCAAGACATGCCAGGTCTAGATACAGATATTTTTATGCACAAGCTGCCTTTGAAAGAAGATTTCCCTCTAGTGAAGCAAAAGCTACGACGTACTCGTCCGGATATGGCCATGAAGATTAAGGAAGAAGTACAAAAACAGTGGGACGCCGGTTTCCTTGCTGTAACTAGTTACCCGTCGTGAGTTGCTAACATTGTACCAGTGCCTAAGAAGGATGGAAAAGTACGTATGTATGTGGATTACCGGGATTTGAACAGAGCTAGCCCGAAGGATGATTTCCCATTACCTCACATTGATGTATTGGTCAACAACACAACTCAGTTCTCGGTATTTTCCTTCATGGATGGATTTTCTGGGTATAATCAGATCAGAATGTCACCCGAAGAAATGGAGAAGACAACCTTCATTACATCTTGGGGCACATTTTGTTACAAGGTAATGCCTTTTGGACTGAAGAATGTCGGTGCCACTTATCAACGGGCTATGGTAACATTATTCCACGATATGATCCACAAAGAAATTGAGTGGTACATGGATGACATGATTGCCAAGTCCCTCACTGAAGAAAATCATCTGGTAAATCTGCTAAAGTTGTTCAAGCGTCTGAGAAAGTATCAGCTGAAGCTAAACCCCAACAAATGCACATTCGGGGTACGATCCGGTAAATTGCTGGGATTTATTGTAAGTGAAAAGGGAATTGAGGTTGATCCCGACAAAGTCAAAGCCATTCAGGAGATGCCTGCACCTAAGACTGAAAAGGAAGTTAGGGGGTTCTTAGGTAGATTGAATTACATATCAAGGTTTATATCTCACCTCACTGCAACCTGTGAGCCCCTGTTCAAATTGTTAAGAAAGGAACAAACAGTCAGGTGGAATGAAGATTGTCAGAAGGCTTTTGACAAAATCAAGGAGTACCTACAAGAACCTCCAATTCTTATGCCTCCAATTGAAGGAAGACCTCTAATAATGTACCTGACAGTATTAGAAGGATCAATGGGGTGTGTGTTGGGCCATCATGACGAGTATGGTCGAAAAGAGTATGCAATATACTACCTAACCAAAAAGTTTACCGACTGTGAACAACGTTATTCACTGCTCGAGAAAACTTGTTGTGCTTTAGCGTGGGCTGCTCGCCGGCTAAGACAGTATATGCTGACTCACACCACCTTGTTGATTTCAAAGATGGACCCCATCAAGTACATATTTGAGAAGCCAGCACTTACCGGAAGGGTTGCAAGATGGAAAATGATTCTGACAGAGTATGACATTCAGTACACATCTCAAAAGGCCATCAAAGGCAGTGTACTGTCTGACTATCTAGCTGAGCAACCCATTGATGATTACCAGCCCATGAGATTTGACTTCCCTGATGAAGACATCATGTTTCTAAAAGCAAAAGATCATGAAGAGCCTGTTCACACTGAAGGGCCTGACCCAGAAGAAGAATGGACAATGATGTTTGATGGGGCTGTCAATATGAATGGTCGTGGAGTCGGTGCAGTGCTCGTTACACCTAAAGGAGTTCATATGCCTTTCTCGACAAAACTCACCTTTGCCTGTACTAACAACGAAGCTAAATACGAAGCCTGTATTATTGGTCTTGAGGAAGCCATTGACCTCAGGATCAAAACTTTAACTGTATTCGGAGATTCAGCTTTGGTAATCAATCAGGCCAATGGAAAATGGTACACTCACCAAGAGCATCTGATCCCGTACCGTGACTATACGAGGAGATTACTGACTTTCTTCACAACAGTCAAACTTTAGTACATCCCTCGAGACGAAAATCAGTTCGCAAATGCTTTAGCTACCATTTCCTCCATGATCAAGGTTCAAACAGCCAACTATGTACCTCGGATTTCGGTATCTAGACTAGATCGACCAGCATACGTATTCTTCGTGGACATTGCTAAAGATGACAAGCCTTGGTTCCATGATATCAAGAGCTTCTTAGAGGATCAAACATACCCACCTAGGGCATCATCCAATGATAAGAAGACATTAAGAAGGCTGGCTGGTAGTTTCTTCCTTAATGCTGATGGTTCATTATACAAGCGAAACTTTGACATGGTTCTGCTCAGATGTGTTGATAAGAAAGAAGCAGACTTGCTGATGCACGAGGTGTATGAAGGATCTTTCGGTACCCATGCTGGAGGACATGTAATGGCTAAGAAATTGTTAAGACCGGGTTACTACTGGATCACAATGGATGCAGACTGTTGTGCCTATGCTAGGATATGTCATAAATGCCAGATTTATGCAGACAAAGTGCATGTGCCTCCAAATCTTTTGAACGTGATGTCTTCACCTTGGCCCTTTGCCATGTGGGGCATTGAAATGATTGGAAAGATCGAACCGACTGCTTCAAATGGCCACAGATTCATCTTGGTAGCCATTGACTACTTCACTAAATGGGTCGAAGCAGCGTCGTATGCAAACGTCACCAGACAAATGGTAGCCAGATTTCTGAAAAGAGACATCATTTGTCGATATGGGGTTCCCGAGCGAATCATTACTGATAATGGTTCCAATTTGAACAACAAAATGATGGAGGAACTGTGCTGGGACTTCAAAATTCAACATCACAACTCTTGTCCTTACAGGCCAAAGATGAATGGCGCTGTTGAGGCAGCTAACAAAAACATCAAGAAGATTGTGCAAAAGATGGTGGTTACTTACAAAGACTAGCATGAAATGCTACCATTTGCCTTGCATGGGTACCGAACCTCAATCAGAACGTCTACTAGGGAAACAACTTATCAACTGGTATATGATATGGAAGCTGTCCTACCTGTTGAAGTTGAATTACCCTCCTTACGGGTACTGATGGATGTAAAGTTGGACAAAGCATAATGGGTCCGGTCCCGGTATAACCAATTGAATCTGATCGAAGAAAAAAGATTAGCTGCAATTTGTCATGGGCAGTTATATCAGAAAAGAATGAAGAAAGCCTTCGATCAGAAAGTCAAGCTTCGGGAATACCAAGTGGGAGATCTTGTGCTGAAAAGACTTCTTCCTCCTCATACATACCACAGGGACAAGTGGACTCCTAACTACGATGGTCCATTAATAGTAAAAAAGGTTTTCTCTGGTGGAGCGTTGATGCTCACTACTATGGATGGTGAAGATTTCTTATCCCCTGTAAATTCAGATGCATTTAAAAAATACTTCGCATAAAATGACCCGCTGGACATAAAAACAGAATGTAAGTCCAGGAAAAAATAGAGCATCCCGGCGAGTCAAAAACGGAATAAAAGACTCGGGCAAAAATAAGGGAAAAAAATGTACACCAGCTGAGTTGTAAAGCCACATCGGACAGCTCAGGCAAAAATGGGTATCCCGGTGGATCGAAAACCCGAAAGGGCGATCCACGCAAAATCAAGTAATAAGCGAACAACTGCATTTTGAATTCGTCTGTATCATTTACGACACGGCAAGCTTCGGAAGGATAAAGCATCGGTCAAAATCAACCTTCTCCATAAAGCAAGATGAGAAGAACGTCAAGGTCATACAGGTCATAGTAAAGGAAGTTCATCGGAGCGTCGTCAATATTGCCAACACTTTTATTATCTCAATTTATAGCAATCTCCTCATTTTAGGGGATTTGTTTCTTTGACTATATTTGCCAATTCAAGGCACCCAGATTAATAAAATCAGAGTTTTCAGTTACACCACGTTTTGTACATTTTTGTTTTGTTTGCAAAATGTCAAATATTCATAATATAATACTTGCATAAAACAAATGAGCCATTTTTAACAAATGCTTGCAGGAAATATATTTACTTTCAGGAATATCTAACTCCTATGACGGAATCCGGTAAGGGATACCTCGGGATACTTGTTCGTTTCTTTGTCTTAACAGATTGCAGGTATCCAATACGCAACATGAGGCATTCCAAGCATCACTTCCCCAGCATACCTCCTCCCTGAACAGTATCTGGAATGCTTTTCCCCAGTTGATTTGTCAAAGCCTCTTCATCCCTAGCACAGGTCTACTCAACAGGAGCATCCACAGCCAATCTCCCCACAGATGTTCCAGCCTCTCCACAAAAGAGCAATGCCTGAAACTCTCACACAACAAAGTGACGAAAGCTTCCGTCTCCCCAGCTGAGGTTCTACTTACAGAATAGGTCCACCAATGATCTATTTCCCCAAGCAGAGCTACATATTCTAAATAGATCTACCAATGGTCTCCTCTCCAGTTGGGACATCCCTCCAAAGCAGATCAGCCAGAGATCTTTTCTTCAGTGGGATCCAAATCCCGGACCAGTTTCCCTTTGCATTATCATAGCATTCACATCATTTTTCCCTGCAGAGCGTAGCATTCCGTCTAATACGGAGCATTACGGCAAAAATCAAACATATTGCATAATCACAAGCCAGGTTCGAGCCAGTCACCTGCGATTACCATCAATATTTCATCAGCCGTACATTAAAACTCATATCCCCTGCAAATAAAAGCCAAAGCGTCCCCATTGCACTCTCCAACACAAATGCCTATTTATATATACTCTTTCGACACTCGTCTGTGTCACATCATCCCCCCGCAGATATAAGCAAAACATCTTTTTTGCATTCAGAAACCTATACATACCTTTTTGACACTCGTCTATGTCACTTTTCCCCAGCACAGTTGCCAAAACACTTGTACAAACCAAAGCGCTTTTTTATAATACACTCTTTTCGACACCCGTCTGTGTCATCCTATCCCCACAGGTCGCCAGAACACCTTTTACACTCTCACATACAGATGTTTCTTCATAACTTATGCATGGCCTCTTTTGACACTCGTCCGTGTCATACATTCCCCAGCAAGTTTAACACCCGTCCGTTTCTTGCTCATACTTCACCAACAATATTTACACATACTTATACAGAAGTCTCTGATACTCGTTCGTATCTTGTTTATATATTATTCCCCATAGATTCGACACTCGTCCGTGTTCTTTGTTAACCAGTTGATACTCGTCCGTATCATCATCTCTGAACATGCGTCAACGTTTGTTTCTACCGATACTCGTCCGTGTCATGGTCCTAAGAATGCTCGTCCGCATCTTTAATCTATACACAACGTCAAAACACTTATACCTTTTATTCTGGAAAGTGTAAACACTCGTCCGTGTTTACCATTCCCCAGCAGAACAACTTTTCTCCTATCTGACATCCGTCCTATGTCATGATACGTTTGGAAGTCGTCCCCTGCCAGGTGATCATCCTTCACCTTTGGATGACCGTCCCTCATCCTTTCTCCAGCGGAGTCTCCATTATTGGAACCTTTTTTCTATTTGGTATTCGTCCTATGTCGTGATATTTAGCAGCCGTCCCCTGCTAGGTGATCATCCTTCACCTCTTGATGATCATCCTTCATCATTTTATCCGATGGTCGTCCCCGTCGTTGATTTTATTATCCGACATTTGTCCTATGCCGTGATAAACCCCGAGAGCAGCCGTACCCTGCTAGGTGATCGTCCTTCACCTCTTAATGATCGTCCTTCATCATGCTTATCTGATGGCCATCCCCATCGATGACTTTTTCTATCTGACATTCGTCCTATGTCATGATAAAGAGCAGCCGTCCCCTGCTAGGTGATCGTCCTTCACCTTTGATGACCGTCCCTCATCATTATTTCATCTATTCTTTAAACCAATGGCCATCCCCATCGTTGTTTACTTTACTTTGCAAACCTGATGGTCGTCCCCATCATTGCCTTTGTTTTAATTCCCAAAGAATCTTATTTCTTTCCTTGATGGCCGTCCCCATCATGATCTCTTTATTTCCCCAGCTTGTCGGCCGTCCCCGTCATTGCTTGATTCACCGTTTATCCCCAGCAGTCGTCCTTTGCCCGATGGTCGTCCCCCATTGCCTTCATTTAATAATCATGCTATACAACCATTTACAATTTATATCCCTTTTCTTCTTCTATCCAACGAGTGCAAATTTTGGACTGTCTTTGGTATTCAACCACAAGTTATCTTGTTTGTCTGTTAAGCCAGGCGCTTACATCCTGCACAGCTAACTCATGCTTGAATAGGGGCAGCTGTAAACACCCCAAATTTTCCCTCACAAATTCCACACCATTGGCTTGTTATCTTTCATGTTTGCATTAGTATAAGCATACCATCTCATATTGCATTTTTTGTTTCACTACATATTTCAAGTTCATCTGCATCTAGGGTTTGTGATCTGGGCAATCCAAGATTTTCATCTGAGCCATCCCAAAGGCCTCCAAGTGTTCCAAGAGGGTCCATGTGTGTTCCATCATCATATTATATTCCTCAAAGTGCAAATAAGTCAAGAAATCACAAGAACTGGCAAGGCATGGAAGCAGAGCTAGGGTTTTCACTACACAGATGACCAAAATAGGGTTTTGGTTTCAGAGGCCATAACTCCAAATTTTTTGGTCATTCTTGTATCTAATGTTCTTAAGATGTTATAAGGATCATATTTACCAAGTTTGATGAAGAAATTCATTGTGGAAGTCATTTGTTCACTGGGTAACTTCTTGAACAAGTCAGAGCAAAATCAGGGCATCTGAGGCCCCCAACAATGGAATCAAAAGGGTATTTTAATCAAATTGAAGTTATATGATCTTTACTTGATCATTGAAGTGCTTGGAAGTTCACAAAATTGAAGAAATTTGAGCTAAACCAAAAGTTGCCAAAAATGGAAATGACTTGTAATGGAAACTTTCCATTTTGGGAAAGTTCTTCAACCTCCTCTTTCTCAACCAAAAAGGCTTCAAATGAACCATTATTGGTCATGAAAGTTATAGATTAGGTCTTTCCCTTTTCAAAAAGTACAAGAACATGTTCTAATTCATTATGGAACTCAAGTTATGATCTTTCAAAGTTGGCAAAAATCCTATAATTTTCAAGAATGCACCAATGAGGATTTTTTGCAAAACCACTTGCCAAGCCATTTCATGACCTCTAATGTATCTCTAAACATCATACCATCATAGTACAACTCATTTTGATCAGAATTGGCCCAAGAATCATGCATTTTCATGCCTTGAACTTCAAGAAATTCCAAAAGGGGGAAAACTTCTCAAATTTGCAAAATGGTACAAATCATCCCATACACTTGTGCCAGCATGCCATATTTGTTTCCATGGACCTCCTTGAGCTCAGCTGAGGCCAGACACCCCTTGCAACCAGGCCTGCCATGACCCATACCCCAAGTACAACCAAACTTGACTTTTTGCAAAATCACCCAGGAGGTCCATCGGAGTTGATTGGCACCAAGAAAAGGCCCAGATAGCTCAGATTGAGAAAGCTCAAGCTCAGGTATCATCAAGAACAAATTTTCTAGAACTTGTAATTTTTGTTATAGAAATGTTCTTCATGCTTCACTGATCACGCTGCACCTTTTACTTTTGAAAATGGTTGAGATTTGAGCTTGTATCGTGCTTCTGAAACTTTTGCAGTTTTTATGTTTTGATTCGAATCTCATGATTGATGCAATATAAATGTTGTTTGATGGTTGAATCTTGCTTAGAATGATTAGGACAGTTGATCTGGAGAGTTAGAGCTCCTAATTTGGCCTAGGGAAGAATTTGGGGATTTGGGGTCACCGGAGAAGATGACCGGAGCTTGCTCCGGTCACCTGAAAGTCATTAGGGTTTAAGGCTCAGTTTGAATGTAGGCCGTAGGATTAGGCTTAGCGCGTGAATGGAGGGCCAGGATTAGTTCATTAAAACCCTAATCAGATTAATTAATTTAATTAATTAGGTTTAATTTAAAAATGCCAGATTTAATCCCAGACACCCATTAGCACGCGCAGTCAATGGTCCCTTTCCCAGTTTGAATCTCAGCCACCAGATGTGCATACTTTCATTTTATTTGATTTTTATTTGATTTTTATTCATTTTTCTTGCACATATAATTTTTAAAATACTTAGAAAAATCCCAAAAATATTTCCTTTTGCATTTTCATTCCAAATATTTTTTCTTAACCAGAAAATGATTTTTATTTTATTTTTTGCATAAAAAATTGTATTTTTAAGATATTTAAATATTTATTTTAATAAATTAATGGAAATTAATTAATTAAAATAGCATTTAAGTTTCTAAAAATCACCAAAAAATTCATGTTGCATCTTGACACATTTAGAAACATTTTAAAACCCTTCATACAAATTTCTTTTTGGTTTTGATCATCATTTGACAATTTTCTTTGAGTTTAGGGTTCATAAAATCACATTTTAAACCCTAACCTTTGAAAAATCTTTTCTGCCTAACCATGAAGGGTTTGAAGTTGGTTCTTTTTGCATTGTTTCACACACATCATGTAGTTTCTAGGATATTTGTGGCATAAATATATCTTTAATTTTCAATTTGTTTAGCATTTTACATTGAAGATCACCCAAAGAACCCTAGAAACTTAGGAAAATCATAACTCCTTCTAGTTTTAGCTTCTGACCTCCCCCTTTGGATGGTAACCTAGTATAGGTTTAAGGTTACTTTGAGTGCATTTTCAAATTTTTATAATGTTATGTGCTTCTGTCTTTGTCATTTGCATCTCATGTGTCCCTAAAACCCTAATTTCACATGTCCACTTGCATTTATCTTGCATATGCATCCATACATGAACTTTCCATGACATTTCATGCATTCATATGTCATCTTAGACATCTTAGGTCATGTTAGAATCATGCTTGGTCATTTCTTCATTCATTGGCCATGATTTGCATTCATTTCCTTTCATTAACTTTCATGAACTTTCAAACTTTAAAGCATCCCTACATGACATCTCATTCTTTGTATGATCATTCACATACACTTTGTATGTCTTTGCATCATGTCATGGAATCATTTGCATCATGTGTATGCTTCTGGTTTTGGTTTTTGTCTTTGCATATGCATCATTCCATTTCATTTCTTTCCTTATGCATCTTGTGCTAACATTTTCAGGTGGTAAGTTAATTTGAGAAGTGGATTAGCCTTCACTTCTCATTTCTCTTCATCTTTTTTTCATTTGCATCTTTGCTGCATTTTTTATTGTCTTTGAGTGGGCTTGCTCACTTGTGTTCCATTTCTCTCACTTTCTTTCTTTAAGTTACTTATCTTCTTCAATGAATTAAGTAACTTATTTCTTCTGCTTCTTCCTCCTTTCATCTACTTCTTCCTCGGTGGCCATCTTGAAGACTTCTATTGAGCCTCACAAACCATAGGATAACCAAGCATGATAACTTTAGGGTTGTATATAGTCCCCCTTTAGTCTTTCACCTTTGAGTCTTCTTTGAGTCTCTCTTCTCATCTTCATAAGAGACTAAACTCTTAAAGTTTTAGGACTTTTGAATTAGGGTTATGCCTGCATCGTTATCTTAGGATGGAGTGTATAACTTTAATCCTAAGTGTTAAACCTTTAATATGTTTACATCTCTTAATCAAAACACTTAATAATCACTAAGACTTCATCTTGTAACTTGGGCCTTACATTAGGGTTCTAATTCTTCCTTTATGGTTAAGAAGGACTAACCCTAGGGTTTAATGGACAAGTCCCCCTCAAGTTGTCTTACAAACCATAAAATCCACTTCTTAATCTCATCCCTTAATTAAAATCCATTTAATAAAGGCTTGTCATCTAATGAATTTAAACCCTAACCATGGATTAAGTTGAGGTATCTTCCTCAGCTTAAGTGTTCTCATCTATTATCCTTCTATTAGGATGGTGTAATGAGCCTACTAATCTGTGATCAGAGATTAAACTCATTACTTAACACTAAACAAAAACCCAAAAACATCTAATTAATCACAAGTAGGTTAATGATCTTAATCCTACATCATCATGGCAATTAAGTTGAGATGCTTATCTCATACTTAAGTATTCTCATTATCCCTAATCAGGGAGGATATAATAAGTTTACAAGCCCTTGATTTAGGCTTAAGCTCATTAACTTATGAAAAACACCAAAAGCAATAACAAAACTGAAAACACAAAAAAAACAATAATCGTCTCCTCCGGGATTCTTTTCTCACCACACTCATTCACAAACGAGAACTTGCTTCTTCCGTCTAAGGCAAGACATTTAGCACTCGAGCCAGACGAGTCATACACTTGAGCATAGGCAAGCAAGCAGTTCATAGTCAATTTATCTTTCAGTCTCTCTGAGTCGAACTACGGTGTTCTGACTTCCTCATTTCACGCGAGGATACGTAGGCATAACTTAACAGTTTTCGAACAAAAGTCTCTTTGTCATCCCCCTTTTTCAGCATTCTTTTCTAAGCCTCAGTTCATGAGCATTCAGCCTTTTGCATTGACACCTGTACATTCATTCTTTAGCTTTTGCACACAGATAACACATACACTACCCCTTTTAAACACATTCTTTTAAGTGTGGATCCCGTCGAGTACGACGGACAATCTGGGTGCTAATACTTTCCCAGGTTGTAACCAACCCCCTTTCTCAGTTTCTCTGGTTCGCAACCGTCTTATCCATCTTTTTCTAGGTTTATGCAGCATTACCTTTCCTTCGGGATAAAAATGCCTAGCTGGCGACTCTATTCATCTTCATCTTCATTCTCCCCTCGCCGACCGTTCGCGCTTGTACCGGGATGCAAATCTTCGGGAGCGACACCCGAAGGGTGCCAATTCATACAACAATAGAAAATAGAAAAGCATAAAGGGAATCCCACAACATGCCTGTGGGTAATCCAGGTACAAGAAACTGAAACTAAGCCCTAGGAAGCTCCATGTCCTTCAGCCTCCAGCTGAGACGCTTGACCTCCTGAAACAGCTGAGCTATGTCTGGATGACATGGCTCTTGGATCATCTTCTGAATAAGGAGATCCCTCTGATCAAAGGAAGCATGCAACTCACTGATTTGTTGTAGGAACACCTCTTCATTCTCCTTGTTAAGAATTGATCCAGGCTTAGCTTTCTTGACTTCAGCATGGAGTTTCAGCTCTTCTACCTCTTTCTGGATGTCTTCAAATGCTTGTTGACCTTGGGCTATCTTCTGAAGGTAGTATCTACGTTGCTTATGGACTTTCTGAAGTAGCATCTCCGGTTTATCCAGGAGCTCTTGGAGGTTTTTGATCTTCAGCTTATACTCAACTTATACCTCCTTTTTCTTTTTCAACTTCTCCCATTTTGATTTCCAAAGGGTCACAAATTCATTGGCTTCTTCTAAAGACTTCTTGTCTTTCCGGTGCTGACTCGCCTTGTGGATCTCGGCAAAATCTTTCTTCTTCAAATAGAGCTCCCTCTCTTCAAAGTCTTTTTGCTTGAGCTTGATGATCTCTTCAGCTGGATGAGCTATTTCCTCTAGCTTCTTGTTGTGGATTATACTCTTCTGGCAAAAATTGTTGGCATCCATATTTTCAGCTCTAAGTTGTTGGACCAGAACCTCCAACTTCTGATAATCCTCCAATGGCACAGTAGCAGGAGATGGAACTGGTGTGGAAAAGGGGATTAGGACCACTTCAGCTTTTTCCTTTATCCAAGCTTCATACTCGTGGAACATCCGATTGTTGCTTCTACCTAGACATGCTACCCCTTTTCTTCTGATAAGCTTCCAGGAACCTGCAGCTTTCCAGACCAAAGGAAGGTTATCTTTCACAGGGAAGTAAAAAGTCTAGAATAACTTTGATTCTTCAGGAACATCTTTGATTGCATATCCCAACTGTCTTCTCAGGAGGATGGGGTTATAATTGATACCCCTAACTACTCCTAATAAAGGCACATTGAGATAACTTCCACGGCTAGTGATAAAGTTCTTCCCCTTCAGCCTCAGGGTAAACCATATGATGTCCTTGGCAGACAACATGCTCAGTTTTTGGGCCCGGATTATATTGGAACCGGTGACGACTTCAGTAGTGGGTAGATGTCTCATGAACCAATTGTAGAATAGAGGAGCACAACACTAGACTAGACCACCCTGTTTCTTCTCGTTTTTTGTAATGTACTAAATAATATAGATCACCCAGAAGAGTGGGCACAGGATTCTTCAGCACAAACAAATGGATGGCATTCATATCCATAAATTTATCCATGTCAGCAAACAGGATGATCCCATAGATGGATAAAGCTAAGATAGCACAAACAGAATCCCACTGAGCAGCCACAACAAGTTCCCCAACTCTTCTAACCAGAAATTCGAGAGAAAAATCCAAGTACCATGGCTTTGGTAGCAGTCAAGTTTGCCTCCACTTCAGTTGAGCTCAAATAAAGAGCTTTGGCAATGTCGAGATAAGTTGGTCTGGTCATTTCTGAATTGAAAGGGACCTGGTTTTTGAGTGGGATCCCCAAAATCACAACATACTCTTCAAGAAGAGGACCTAACTGGAAGTCATGAAAAGTGAAGCATCTGAGCCTAGGATCGTAGTATTTCAACAAGGTATGGATTGCACTACTCTGAGAACTATCCAGGTTAACTACCAGATCCAGAATATCACCATAACTCTCTTTGAAGTATCCCACATGACTCGGGGTAATAAGAGACACCATCTGGTTAAGTAGATCTACTTTGGTATCAAAGAACTTGTAGTGCACATTCTTCTTTCTGACGTCTTCCATTTTTGAAGCAGAAGTCTGACCTGGAATCGGGAATAATGTGAACCCTGAGAATGAAAAAGAACACAAATGATTAATGATGCGATGATGCTTATATAAGGCAAGGCATGTGATCAGTGACGTTTCTGTGTTGTGTTGATCATATAATCAAGTGTATATGCAGGGTTACAATAGCAATCACAATAACAGGGTCACAATGGCAATCACAGTAATAATTTCTCTGAACAGAAGTCCTGGATCTCAGAACAAAAGAACCATAGAACCAGATCATAACACTAAACAATATCGGCAAAGTGGGTATGTTGGAAGTTTTAGGGTTCCTGCAAACCTGTAAACCCCTCCCATCTCACGGGTGTGCTCCAGGTCAAATATCACGGACTCTCAAAGCCGAATATCAATAATACGTTCACCATTTCCGAGAAATGGTTCATGAACAAATCAGGGAATCAGTTTGGCATTATGTACTACTCGGGGAGGTATATGCTGAGTCCGGGAAAATAAGCATCCCTCATAAGTCCCCAGCATCAAGCACTAAATCGAGAAACAATAGTACATTCATCTCTTGGGATACATTACTATCATCATACGAACATTTTTCCATAACTGGGTTCCTATGAGAGAACCAGGCCGTCCTATGCGAGTTCCTAGTGGGCCCTCAGATGTGAGTGGATTTTCCCACAAATGTGGTCTGCCACTGTCATCACTGGAGAGGGTTGTTTCCACTAAGGTCCTATATGATCGGTCACCAGATGCACATAACTATCAAGGTCGTACCCTGAAGTGGAGGAAATCCCCACACAAAATAGTTCCAAGACGGTCGTAGTCTGGGTGTTCAACACACCGCCACTCATCATGATATCATGCAAGTACAATTTCTGTCCACGCTAGTCCTAGGGTACACTCAAGCCGAGTATTTGGCTTATCTCACACTAACCCCATCCCACAGAAAAAACCAAACCAGCACAGACAGTCCAGCTGTAGCACCCTAATTTTTGCCCTAAGATTTCTTCGCGTTTTCATTTGTGTCTTGCATACAAACAAGATCACACTGGTTGTTCAGTTTTTCTCAGGTGTAGATTTATGTCTCACAGGGGATCACTGTTGCTTTTATTTGCTTATGTTTACTAACCATTAATTAAAATCCAAAAATATTTTGTTTTCTTTCACTAACATTTTCAGGAAGAGGAACAATTGAAAAAGCCAAAAATAACAGTCTTGCAGCTCGAATAAAATTTCACAGACAAAAATCGAAGTTTGATCCGCAAGTAATTCAAAATTATCTGATCAAGGATTTCCCAAGTTAATTGTTTGAATAAAAAATTCAAATTTATGCTTAATTAACTGGCTAACCATTTCCAGTGTAATCTGGTTAACCGGTTAACCAATGCGAAATTTGAATTTTTCATTCAAATTCAGCACACTTAGATCGTTGATCTATTTGGAATATTCTAGATCCATTGCCTTCTGATTTCTCTACATCACTTTGATCATTTCCTACCATAAACCCTCACTAATCACCACTCTTTTCCATTTCCCACCAAATTTCCAATTACCAAACCTATTTTTAATTACCAAAGCAAGCTTCATTCCACCAAATTCCCATACCTAAGGCCTTTAAATAACACTCTAATATCATTGATTCAAGAAGCTTTAGAGAGCCAAATTCACCTTGCAAAAATTTCTTGAAGCAACAAATCTCTTGCAAAATACTCCCCAAAAAAACAAAAATCTCACTAAAGCTCTTTTTCTTTCTTGTGAAGTTATCAAGAATTCACATTGAATTTTTGATTAACTTGAGCTAAACTTTCATCCTATTCTTTTCTTGTTCATCAATTACAGTAAATCTAGCTTGACTTGGTCCAATTTGAAGAAGTGATTTTGGTAATTCACTCTTTCCACAAACCCATATTCATCATCAACATTCAAGATGTAGATCTTTGGTGCCTTTGATTCTAGATCCTTTAGATCTTAATTTGTTGTTTGATTTCAGGGATTTCACTGTATTTTGGTTTTAAAATTCGTGCAAATTCAGATCATGATCATCAAGAATTTGAACAGGGTTTTGAAAATGGATCATGCTGAATTTCTGCAATTTTTCTGCTACTGGTTCAATGTTAACCGGTTAACCATTTCCAGTGTAAATTAGTTAACCGGTTAACTAGTTTTAAACTACGCGGGATTTGAAAACTAGTTAAGTTAACCAGTTAACCATTTCCAGTGCATTCTGGTTAACCGGTTAACACAAGTCAGAGGCATTGTTTTGGCTTATTTTAAGCCCCTTTTTGGTTCCTTTTTCTTCTTCTTCTTCCTACCTTTTATTTTTACCTCGGGAAACACTTTTGGGAGTGATTTCTCCTTAATTTCAATGAACTTTGGGTGTAGATTAGAGTATTTAATGTTCATTCATTCAAAACTACCTTTAAGTGGATTATTCAATTCATTTAAGGTACTTTGCATTAGTGATACATTTTCATGCTTGAATCCACCAAGAAGAGTGATTGAACTTAAGAATGGAAGAATACCATGAGTGTGACTCAATTTAGTATTCATCTTTAGTTTTGTGCAGTATTGCGTCCGGATAGCGATTTACATATCGTTTATCTCGCATGCATTAGCACTAACATTTTCACCTTAATTGGTGGTGGCCGGCCTTATTTTTAGGGTAATTACTTCGTAAATTACTCGGTGATTTCTTAACATAGACCTAAATGTTTCTGGACTTTGGAATAAAAATCTAATTGGATACTTGCATTTCATGGACCGGGCCACTTGTTGGTCGCATAATCCCAAAGTGTTTGATCATATTGCATTAAGAATCAAGACTTATGAATGTTTGATGCATAGGTGCTTTGGGTCTCCCAATAGCCTTTCAAATTTCATTGAATTTGATTCGGTTTGCCTTGATTAATCGCTATAGTATAAGATACTAAGCGGATCCAGTTGCCTTTCGATTTTGGTTACTCTTTTGGTTGTGGTTGATTAAGTTCACCATATCATTATTATGTAAATATTATTATACTATTATTACTATTAATATTTTAGATTCTTGCACTTTATTTTCTTTTGCTATTAACATTTAAATTCTTGCACTTTTATTGCTTTTATTTTATTTTGCTTTATTCATCCATTATCATGTTTATTATTTGCTCTTATTTTTGTTATGTTGATTTTCCTTTTGTCCATTTGGACACAAAAACATTAATAAAGGATTAAACCTCTAAAAAACTTATGATCTTAATCTTTGGACTATTGGTTACTATCCTTGGCATTGGAATGAAGCTTTGGATTTAGATTTTAGGACACGTCTCCTTTGCCTTGATCTTCATGACGTTGGTACTTGCCTTTATTTGGCCATTTGCTAGCTTATAAGGATGAAACTCTTATGCTCATAATTGGAAGTGTCGTCAAGTTTGGTTAGATCTTTCTTCCTTTATCTCCTTATTTTCTTTTCTTTTTTTAGGATAGTCCCTTCATCTCTACCTCTTCTGTAATTTTCAAAATCTTCTCTCTTTTTAAAAGGATTCTTGTTTTCTAAATCGTCACTTCTTTAATAAACAAAACCTTGACTTTTTTCAAGTGGATTTTACCCATTTTCTTTTCTTTTAAAACCAATGAATTTAATCATTTTGACCTTAATTCAAAAAATAAAAATAATCAAACTCATTCAAGTAGTTTTGTGCCTTTGTGCACTTTTGTTTGTTTTCTTTAAAAGAGTGCCGATTATGAGTCATTATTCTTTAGTCAGGTGCAAGTCTTTCAATCTCATTGGTTGTATTTTGATGTAATTGAGTCTCTTGTCATTCGTGGGGGTTTAGTAGCATACTCGTTGATTTTATCCGAGTTGGCGCCCTCCCCATAATGATGTATGAGTCCATTCCTTCATTCTCATGGTAGATTTGTTTGGCTATCCACTTGAAGATGACAAATTCTTTTCACTTAATAAAATCAATCACAACCAACCCTTTTCACTCTTTGTACCATGAACTACGGGGTTTTGATCTCTCATTCCTCCACTCACATTTAACGAACCTTTTTCAAACCAAAAGCAGTAAATTTTTCAAAGGGCTCCCGTGGAGTACCACAAACATTTTGGGTGCGTAAAACCTTCCCATTGTGTAACCTATCCCCTTACTCGGTTCTTTGATGTGTTTCTTTAGCTCTTTTTGATTTTAGATTCATTAGGATTTATTCGGTATTTTTTCCTTTTCCACTTGGAATAAAATAAAAACGTGGTGGCGACTCTGTTTACTTTGAGTTAAGTTAACTAATGGCTTACACTCATAATTTTACCGCTACAATATGATGCATGGAAAATAACTACTGAAAGCAGTAAATAAATGCTGTAAAGTAAAGTTGTACATAAAAATAGTAAACTAAACACACAGTAGCACACATATAAGCACCCAAAGAAACAAAAGCAAACATGTGCTAGGATTGACTCTCAAAGGAGAAACAAGAGATTATGGGTTCGACCCCAGTAGAGTCACCAGCTGTCACTCCCGGGATTTTCATCCTAGTATAAACGCGAAAGTGGCGCGGAAAAGGTAGAGTCGCCACCCATGCATTTTTATCCCAAATGAATGGGAAAGGTAATGTTGCACAAGGTCATGCGAACCAAAGATCTGGGTTCGGGATTCGGTCACAACTGGGGAAGGTATTAACACCCCAGACCGTCTTCCGTACCCGACGGGATCCATGTTTGTTAGTCTGTTTCAAAGGGTGAGAAATAAACTGTTGCTGAACAAAAACTGCTACTGGAATTGGAATGAGAAAAGGGAATTGGAAAAAGAGAACAAAAAGGGAAAATGTAGCAAAAATAAAGAGTGTGCTCGAACGGGCCCTACCCCGCTGCCAACGTACCTCATCGGGAAAATGAGGATCAAGTCGACGTAGTTCTCTTAACTAAGGCGGAAACTAATTTGTGTTTTTTAGGGTTTGAACTGCTTATGCCTATGCTTAGGTGTTGTAGACTCTTCTGGTACGAGTGTGTAACTGTCCTGCAAATGAGGCAAGTCGTAGCAAGTTCGCGTTGAGAGTGAGTGAGGTGAGAAGAGAATTATCGAAGGAAAAGACGAGTGTTGTTTGTTAACTATCTTTTAAAGAAGTGTTTTCTGAGTTTGTCGTTTGTGAAACAATCTCATACTAAGACTTGTTCACCGTGGTAGATGCATTATACCTCGCCATAAATGGGACGTGTATAAATAACCCACGGCAAAGTATCATGGCGTACGAGAAAGCTCAACCTTTATTAGGTGTTTTTTTTACTTTTCTTTGAGATGAGAAAGAAAGCAAAGCAAACAAAAGGTAAAAGTCTAAAGGGAGACTAATAATCTTAAGTGTTGTCATGCATGGATGAACCTAGGTTAGTGCGGCTTTCTAATCCTAATAAGAAAAGGAAAAGAAAAAGAAACTATAAAGAAACTTACTTTCGAAGGAAGCTAAGTTGTTTCTAAAGGGGATTTAGCATGAAGTTGTACAAACTAAGCACAAAATGCTAAGGCAAACACACTTAGAAAGCGTAAAGAATTTTAAAAGGAAGAAGTTGTGAATAAACTTACCTCCACCTCCCTACAAAACAAAGGTTAGTAGGATAAAGCAAAAGTGATAAAAGGAATGAAAGTAAACAAGTACCAAACATATCCTAATTCCTTTATGACCTAACTAGAATCAAACCTAAGTCTAAGGACCCTAGAAACTTTGCAAAGCCAAAATCCAGCAGCTACTACAACTTAGTATGGCACAACAGCTGCTAAATGCAAATGCAAAATACAAGCAGCCTATTACAGCTACCAAACATCATGCAAATAGGTGTAAGAGATCAAAAATAGAATGAATGCAACATGTTTTTACAACTCTTGTTTCAAAATGCAGCTATGAAAACAAGGTAGATTTCCATTATTTTCAAAATGCACAAAACATGAATTTATGCACACAATGAGATGAAATGATCATGCAAGTTATGCAACCACATGAAATGAATTATTAACAATGGAATGCAACATCATCATGCACACGATGGATGCTACTAGATGATTTTTGGAGTTTTTAACAATATGCAAGTTTCTCAATATGCACATGATTGAACCAAAACATGAATGAACTTCAAATGCGATGCAAAACAGAAGTGAAAACATTAAATAACATGTTATGAGTGATGCTAAACCATGCGAACAATGATTACAATATGCAATGGACATGTATGCAACATTTATGCTTTAAAATGGAAACTAACGAAATGCATGTCGAAAGCTACCGAAACTACGCGCACTTGCACTAAACCAGCTCCTGAAAATTCCCTAAAATCATAACCTAACAAACTAAGATGGTAAGGGGAAGAGTGATGCACAAACATGCAACAAAACAACACAAAATTTCCAATCAGTACAGCGTTAACCGGTTAACGCCCAGGGTTAACCGGTTAATGGGTTTGAAAAGTCAGTTACAACAGGCAATAACAGTGTGTTAACCGGTTAACACTGAACCAGAATTGAAAAACAGTGAGGAAAAAAACACTTCTAGCTAACCACTTATTTCCTAAAGCTCCTAATATAGCCATGATCAAGTTAGCACAAATTCTACACCTGAAGGCCACAATCTAACACCTAATGGCACCACAAGCACATCAACAATTAAGCTTCTAATGACTAATCAACCAAAGCATCAATAAGCACAAAAACAAAAGAAAGAATAATGCGCGAGGCGAGATGAAGAGAAATAATTTAAAACAAAGAAGTGATTTCGAATTCACCAACCTACAAAGCGGAGGCTTGCTTTTGTGATTGTTACAATGTCGAAACGTAACGTGATAGGAGAGAAAATCGGAGATCTGATGCTCTTCCGCGAATGCGCAAAATAAATGTGGTTGATGAAGATCTTGATGAACACTTCCACAAAAGCACTTTCAAGATGAAGAATCAGCCCCGAACAGTAGCAATTACTCCAATTAATCTTCAATAAACCATGGAATCTGAAATTCTGTGATCAGGTATGAGATGTCGAATGAGATGTTCCAACACTTGACAAATTTAACCAAAACTTAAAGTGCAGGAAAATTAAACAACACAGTAATTTGTTAACCCAGTTCAGTGTATAACCACACTTACATCTGGAGGCTACCAAGCCAGGAGGAAATCCACTATAAGTAATATTAATTCTAGACTTAAACCACCCAGTTTAATCTTTCACTTAATATCTACCCAATGCAATTTCTACCTAAGACACAACTTAGATATGAGTACCAACTTACTCCCCCTCAATCACACAGTGATCTTGTTTACAAGTTTAATAAAATTGAAGTCATACTTCAAACAAAACAGCTTGATTTTACTTCACAGTTTCAATCAAGACACAAATGCACTTTTGCTTAAAAGCTCATAAAGTGGTACAATAAAAACAACTTGTTATTAAAACACAAAACACCTTATTTTGTCTTCTGAAATTCGTACTCTATTCTGAGAGTTTCTGTTGCTTAAATAGGTGTTTGGATTTTGGGCTTTCTGTAGGTTAATCCAGTCCTAAAACGCATGCAGCTTCCACCTTGAATTAGGGTTTGTTACTTCCTAGATTCTAGGTGATTTAGTTCTTCTGATTATGCTGAAGTCTCATAACAACACTCCCTACAGATGCGCCTTATTCTGTTTTTGTCTATCCATAATTAATTCCAGATAACTTTCCTTAAATTACTCAGATCAGTTAGTCATTAATTAATTCTGGTAGCAGGTTTGAGATGTCACAACATCTGTTGGGACATCCTGAAAAAATGAAATTAAATCATTAACACAATGTCCCAACATCTGGTGTGACATCCTGAATTAAGTTCTTATACTCTGTTTGATAATGTCCCAACATCTGATAGGACATCCTGAACTGAATTCAACATTTCTTGCTGGTCAAAAATTCTGCCAATTCTAAACATCTACAAACTCCCCCTTTGGCTAATTTTTGGCTAACATTCTTTTCTGATTTTTCAGAGTGCAGCAGAAGTTCTTTTATCAGAGTATATCAGTTCTTTTCTGTTGAGTCATGTGTGAGTTTTACTCCCCCTCAAACATACATGTCTTTCAGTTTTGTTGCAACATAAATTTTCATTAAAACACAACTTTAGTTCAGAAGCAAACAAAAGTTTTTCATTAATCAGTAATTTGGATTCATACATTGTTGTTGTTGTTCAGTTCTCCCCCTTGTTAGACATAAATTGGGGCCAAAGTGACTAAATCAAAATTACAATGCAGATGTCATTACATTTTCCTTACATATAGTTTTTCACTCAGACTCTTCATAGTCAGTTTCTTCCTCTTCCTCAGTCTCCTCATCAGAAGCAGCATTTTTCTGATCACTCTCTTCACTTTCCAGCCTTTGGATTATCTCCTCAAGCTTCTGCTTCCTTGCATCCAGTTCTTTGCAAGTGATCTTCAGCTCAGCAATTAAGGCAGCTTTGGAGATTGGAGACTT
This sequence comes from Lathyrus aphaca, assembly GCA_963966055.1. Lineage (NCBI taxonomy): Eukaryota > Viridiplantae > Streptophyta > Magnoliopsida > Fabales > Fabaceae > Lathyrus > Lathyrus aphaca. Next base: position 504,946,383 of record OZ014523.1, read on the forward strand.
TGCCTTTGAAGGACCAGCAGATGTCCCAGAGGGAGCTTCAACATCAGCTGCATGATGACTCAAAAACAGCTTGTAGTGGAAGGCCAGAGGGCTTTCTCTTTTGCAAATTGTGTCCTTCTCAGTGAGGATACCAGGGTACTGACTCAGCACTATTCCACACAGCAAGGAAGGGAAGGCAATTGGCAGCTTTGTTGCAGATGATCCAGCATGCTTCAATGTCTGATCAAATATATAAGCTCCATAATCCAGCTTTGTTTGTGTGCCTACAGCATAAATGAACTTGCCCAGGCCAGTTGATATTGAGGATGTATGATTGGTAGGAACCCAGTTGGTTGTGCCAATCCTATTCAGCGTGGCATATTTCCTTGTCAGCATGCTAACTGAGAGCTTTCCTTTAACTGGCCAAGTCTTGACCTGATTAGCAGTGATAACCTTGCAAACCTGGTTATCAGTCTTCCCTAACTCATTTGGACCATCATATTCTCTTCCAAGGTATTGGTTGATAACCCTAGGAGAGAATTCTACACACCTTCCTCTTACATATACTTTTCTAAAGTCAGCAGACTTACCATTAGCACAATCTTCTTGGAGGTTGACTATGAATTCCTTGACAAGCAGCTCATAGCAAGGAGAGAAGTTGGAGACAGTTTTGAAAAGGCCAACAGAAGAGATGAGATCAATTAACTCTGTGCACTCAAGTGCATTACTGCTCAGCTCTCTTTCAAGTGCTACCCTTCTTTGATAAACAAACTTCCATCTATTCACACTTGAAACATGATGAAAGGATATGTTGTCCAAAGGAGCTTCTGGAACAGCAGTTGATGACCTTGAGGGTGTTGGTTTCTTCTTTGGAGGAGATGTTGGGACATCTTCTTCAACATCTGAATCTGGAGGAGTGACAACTTTCCTCTTTTGTGTTTGCACCTTGCTCCATTGTTTTGTAGGACCAAAGACAACTTTAGCTTTGTCCTTCTTTGGTGTAGCTTGCTTCTTCTCAGGAATTGCATGTCCTGCATTCATCTTTTCTTTCCTAGTCCTAAGCCTTTTGGCTATGCTAGGGTTTACAGAAGCAATGATTTCTGTATCAGAATCATGCTCTAGGTTCACAACAGGAGGAGGTTGAGCAGTCTCCTCTTCAGCTGGTGGTTCAACAGAGATTTGATCTTCAGTGGAGGCCTTGTGCTGGTCCTCAGATATTTCTTCATCACTATCAGTGGAGGCCTTTTTCTGGTCCTCAGATGATTCAACAGCAGCATCAGATGAGGCCTTTTGCTGGTCCTCAGATGTTTCAACATCTATCGGGACATCCTGTTGAACAGGAGTGTCCTTTTCAGCCTGAGTTTGTTGATCTTCTTGTGGAGCTGGCATGGTGTTCAGAGGGATAGATATGCCACTTACCACTCTTTTCTCAATTAAGATCCTGTTTACCAGCTCCTTTATGGAATCATCCACATATGTAGAAGCACTTGGAGTGGTGTTTAATGGTGAAGGCAAGCCTTTGGCCTTGCTGAATACAGGATCTTTTGTTCTTTTTGGAGTTCTTGGCTTTTGAGCAAGAGGAACACTTCCTCTGATTTCGTCCATTGGAGTTGAATCCATGGGTACCACAAAGATGGGGTTTGCATGCACCACATCTTCCTTGTTGAGGATTTCTTCATAAATGTTAGGGTTTTGATGTTGAGACATTTTCGAAAGAGATGGATGAAGAGTTTTAGGTTTGATGAGTTCTGAAAGACATTTAGAGAATGCAATTCGTTTTTGAGAGTATGATGAGAAGATGGATAGCTGAACACAAGCTGATATTTTATAAGTAGCCGTTACTTTGAGAATTTTTAGGAGTGGAATACCCAAGGTGCTTGACCAGACTGGTGTTGCCATCTGGTGCTCATGCCACACAATGTCATATGACATGTTGGCACATCTCCATAACTGCTAAATTTCACATAAGCAGATTCCCAATTTACCCCTTAGGTTTTCAAATTGAGTAGCATCCAAGGCTTTGGTAAATATATCAGCCAACTGCAGATTTGTAGCTACATGTTCCAGTGAAATCACTTTCTCTTCTACAAGATCTCTGATGAAATGATGTCTGATATCAATATGCTTGGTCCTGCTATGTTGGATAGGATTCTTTGATATGTTAATTGCACTTAAGTTGTCACAGTACAATGTCATGACATCTTGTGGGACATTGTACTCAGTGAGCATTTGCTTCATCCAAACCAACTGTGAACAACTGCTTCCAGCTGCTATATATTCAGCTTCAGCAGTAGATAAGGATACACAATTTTGTTTCTTACTGAACCAAGAAATCAAATTGTTTCCTAGAAAGAAGCATCCTCCTGAAGTGTTTTTTCTGTCATCAGCACTTCCAGCCCAATCAGCATCACAGAAGCCAGTGAGAATTGGTTTGCATCCATGAAAGTACATTATGCCATAGTCACAAGTACCATTAACATATTTCAGAATTCTCTTGACTTGGTTAAGATGACTAACTTTTGGATCAGCTTGATATCTTGCACATACACCTACTGCAAATGCTATGTCTGGTCTGCTAGCAGTCAGATATAACAAGCTTCCAATCATGCTTGTGTATAGACTTTGATCTACATTCTCACCCTTGTCATCTTTAGTCAGCTTTAAATGTGTGGGGGTAGGAGTTCTCTTATGCGTAGCACTGTCCATCCCAAATTTCTTGACTATGTTCTTAGCATACTTGCTTTGGGAAATGAACATGGAGTCCTCCATTTGCTTTATTTGCAGTCCAAGAAAGTAGGTTAATTCTCCTACTAGGCTCATTTCAAATTCAGATTCCATCTGATTGACAAAATGTTTCACCATCCTTTCTGACATCCCACCAAAAACAATGTCATCTACATATATTTGAGCAATCATGACATTTCCTTCTTCATCTTTAACAAATAGGGTTTTGTCAATTCCACCTTTCCTGTACCCTTGCTTGATAAGAAAAGTAGTTAGCCTTTCATACCATTCTCTTGGAGCTTGCTTCAAACCATAAAGAGCCTTCTTTAGTTTGTATACATGATTTGGACAGCTTGGATCAACAAATCCTTTAGGCTGTTCTACATATACCTTTTCATTAAGATATCCATTTAGAAAGGCACTTTTCACATCCATTTGAAATATCTTGAACTTCAAGATACAAGCAATTCCTAGAAGTAGTCTGATTGATTCAAGCCTTGCTACTGGTGCAAAGGTTTCATCAAAGTCTACTCCTTCAATTTGTGTGTATCCTTGAGCTACAAGTCTAGCTTTGTTCTTTGTAACAACTCCTTGCTCATTTGACTTATTCTTATATACCCATTTAGTTCCAATCACATTTATGTCATCAGGTCTAGGAACAAGGTTCCACACTTCATTCCTTGTGAATTAACCTAATTCTTCTTGCATAGCACAAATCCAGTATTCATCAGTAAGAGCTTCCTTGATGTTTTTAGGTTCTATTTTTGAAACAAAACAGGAACCTGAAATCACTTCTCTTGATCTAGTGCTTACACCTCTGTTGGGATCACCAATTATCAAATCTTTGGGATGATCCTTCTGGATTCTGATGGAGGGAGGTTTGCTGGATTGTTCTGTCCTTGCATTAGTTTGAGTGAAGTCAGAATGATCACTCTTTTCTTCAGCTTCAGTTTTGATATCAGCAGATGTTCCAACATCTTCTGGAACATCTGTAGGAGCATCATCAATTATCACATTTATGGACTCCATGATAACCTTGGTTCTAGAATTAAATACTCTATATTCTCTGCTGTTTATAGAGTATCCAAGAAAAATTCCTTCATCACTTTTAGGATCCATTTTTCTTCTTTGCTCCCTATCAGCCAGAATATAACAAATACTTCCAAACACATGGAAGTACTTAACTGTGGGTTTTCTGCCCTTCCAGTCTTCATAGATTTTGGTCAAAGTTCCTTTCCTTAGAGTTACTCTATTATGGATGTAACAAACTGTGTTCATAGCTTCAGCCCAGAAGTACAAAGGTAACTTTTTAGCATGGATCATGGCTCTTGCTGATTCTTGAATAATTCTATTCTTTCTTTCAACAATACCATTCTGTTGAGGAGTGATTGGTGAAGAGTATTCATGATTTATTCCTTCTGAAGAACAGAAATCTAAGAATTTTTTATTCTCAAATTCCTTTCCATGGTCACTTCTTATTCTTACCACACAGCTGGCTTTTTCTCTTTATATTCTTTGGCATAAATCTTTGAATACATCAAATACATCAGACTTTTCTTTGATGAAATTTATCCATGTATACCTTGAAAAGTCATCAACCACCACATAGGAATACCTCTTACCACCAAGGCTCTCAACCTTGATGCAATAATTCCAAAACTTTGGAAGTTGTCAGATGTTGAAGCTTTGGATGGGACATCTTGGTTTGTTTGCCTATTTGACATTCACCACATATTTTGCCATCATCAATCTTCAGTTTAGGAATACCTCTCACAGCTTCCATAGATATGATTTTCTTTATGCCTCTGAAGTGAAGGTGACCCAGTCTTTGGTGCCATAGTTTCATTTCTTCTTATTTAGCTAAAGAACAAGTTGAAGTGAGACTGAAATCTTGAGGTTCCCACATATAACAGTTGTCTTTAGATCTGGCTCCTCTCATGACAACCTCCTGTTCTTTATTTGACACTATGCATTCAGTTTTGGTAAAGTTTACACTGTAACCTTGATCACATAATTGACTTATGCTGATCAAGTTAGCAGTCAATCCTTTTACTAGCAGCACATCATCCAGTCTTGGTACATCTGGACAGTCCAAGGTCCCAACACCCTTGATTTCTCCTTTAGCTCCATCTCCAAATGTTACATATCTGGATGAATATGACTTTAAGTCTACTAGCAGATTCTTCAATCCAGTCATGTGTCTTGAACATCCACTGTCAAAGTACCAGTCTTCTTTAGCTGATACTCTTAGAGATGTATGAGCTATATATGCAACATTCTTCTTTGACCATTTGTATTGAGGTTTCTTTTGATGTCTCTGCCCTGTGTAGTGTCCATTAGAAGAACTCCCAGCTTGTTTGTTGAACTTGCTCTTGGACATGTTGCTTTGATCAGCATGAAGACTAGCTTTAGGAACCCATACTTTCTTGATGTCCTCTATCTTCTGCTTAGGGGTTTGCTGATACATCTGATTTGGATATCCATGCAACTTATAGCAATGAGGTTTGATATGTCCAAATCTTCCACAATGATGACATCTCCATCTTTGGTACTTCTTCTTCATTATGTTCTTTTCATGATGTTGAGACATCTGTTGGGACATCTTGTTTGACTGTATGGAATTTGAAGTAGTTTTGCTGGTGCTAGCTTCAGCCTTATAAGCTTTGTTAAATCCTAGTCCACTTTTATCCCCTGAATGCTTATTGTTGTTGAGAATAATATCCAGTGTGCTTGAGCTACTGTTCAGCATTCTAACAGATTTGGACATATGATCCAACTTGGAGTTGAGCAGACTTACTTCACTTTTCAAGGTGTCAATGATCTCTAGATCACTTGCTTTTTCATCCTTTAGTGCCTCAATCTGCTTCTTTAGCTTTATACTCTCCCTGCATATTTCAGTGCTTCTTTTGACTAGTTCTCTGAATGATTGCTCAAGTTCTTCAAAAGTAAGCTCCCCATCACTGGATTCACTTTCAGATTCACATAATCCAGCTAGAGCAGTGATATGCTTAGCTGATTCTTCTTCTGAATCACCTCCTGAGTCTTCATCAGACCAGGTTACAGAGAGACCTTTCTTTTGCCTTTTTAAATAGGTAGGACATTCATTCCTGATGTGTCCATATCCTTCACATCCATGGCATTTAATCCCTTTTTCTTGACTGGTCTTTTCATCATAAGTTGACCTTTTATCATAAGGTCTTTTGTTCTCAGAAGAATTTGTGTATCTTCCACTTGGTCTGGACTTGTTTTCCATATTTCTGAGAATCTTTTTGAATTGTCTTCCAAGCATAGCAATGTTTTCTGATAAGTTTTCATCAGTTTCTGATTCATATTTTCTTCTTCTTTATCAGTATTTGACATCAAGGCTATGCTTTTGTTCTTCTTTACAATTGTGTCATTCATTCCCATCTCAAATGTTTGAAGGGAACCAATGAGCTCTTCAACTTTCATTGTGCATATGTCTTGAGCTTCTTCTATTGCTGTGACTTTCATGTCAAATCTTTTTGGCAAAGATCTGAGAATCTTTCTTACAAGCTTTTCATCAGTCATCTTTTCTCCCAAGGCTCCAGAAGTATTGGCTATTTCTAAGATGTTCATGTAGAATTCATGAATTGTCTCATCTTCCTTCATTCTCAAGTTTTCAAACTTGGTGGTGAGAAGTTGAAGTCTTGACATCTTTACCTTTGATGTTCCTTCATGAGTTGTTTTGAGAGTGTCCCAAACATCTTTGGCCAGCTCACAGTGATGCACAAGTATAAAGATGTTCCTATCAATGCCATTGAATAAGGCATTTAAGGCCTTGGAGTTGCCAAGTGCTGAATCTTCTTCCTCCTTACTCCATTCTTCTTCAGGTTTCAACACTTTTGTTCCATCTTTGGTGTCTTGAACAGGATGTTCCCATCCATTGTTGACTGCTTTCCAGGCCCTATTGTCAAGTGATCTTAAGAATGCAATCATTCTTGGCTTCCAGTAGTCATAATTAGATCCATCCAGTATAGGTGGTCTATTTACTGATCCTATATCTCTGTCCATGTTTCCATAATTTGTATTCCCTAGATCTCACCCAGAATAAACAGGCAGGGTGCCTGCTCTGATGCCAATTGAAATTCTGTGATCAGGTATGAGATGTCGAATGAGATGTTCCAACACTTGACAAATTTAACCAAAACTTAAAGTGCAGGAAAATTAAACAACACAGTAATTTGTTAACCCAGTTCAGTGTATAACCACACTTACATCTGGAGGTTACCAAGCCAGGAGGAAATCCACTATAAGTAATATTAATTCTAGACTTAAACCACCCAGTTTAATCTTTCACTTAATATCTACCCAATGCAATTTCTACCTAAGACACAACTTAGATATGAGTACCAACTCACTCCCCCTCAATCACACAGTGATCTTGTTTACAAGTTTAATAAAATTGAAGTCATACTTCAAACAAAACAGCTTGATTTTACTTCACAGTTTCAATCAAGACACAAATGCACTTTTGCTTAAAAGCTCATAAAGTGGTACAATAAAAACAACCTGCTATTAAAACACAAAACACCCTATTTTGTCTTCTGAAATTCGTACTCTATTCTGAGAGTTTCTGTTGCTTAAATAGGTGTTTGGATTTTGGGCTTTCTGTAGGTTAATCCAGTCCTAAAACGCATGCAGCTTCCACCTTGAATTAGGGTTTGTTACTTCCTAGATTCTAGGTGATTTAGTTCTTTTGATTATGCTGAAGTCTCATAACAACACTCCCTACAGATGCGCCTTATTCTGTTTTTGTCTATCCATAATTAATTCCAGATAACTTTCCTTAAATTACTCAGATCAGTTAGTCATTAATTAATTCTGGTAGCAGGTTTGAGATGTCACAACATCTGTTGGGACATCCTGAAAAACTGAACTTAAATCATTAACACAATGTCCCAACATCTGGTGTGACATCCTGAATTAAGTTCTTATACTCTGTTTGATAATGTCCCAACATCTGATAGGACATCCTGAACTGAATTCAACATTTCTTGTTGGTCAAAAATTCTGCCAATTCTAAACATCTACAGAATCAATGCTAGAATGAAGGTTTAGCTTCATGTTCTTCAAGCTTCAATGCAAAACTTGAAGAACTTATGATGAAGAAGCTTTGGTGAAAGGTTGAAGATGGGAGGAAATTTTAGAGAAAATTGAGAGATGTGAAGTGAAATTATGAAAATGAAGTTGAAGTCCTGGGTTAGGAATTAACTTAGGCATTAGGTTAGGAAAATGAGGTTTTGAGCTAGCTTAGGAGTTTGTTAAAGTTAGTTAGGGTTTCTAGAATATTCCTTGGAATATTCCATAGGAAGGTGGTAGAAGGATCTAGAAGGTGGTAGAAAGTTCAATACAATGTGAAATGGGAAATGAAGGGAAACCACACAACTAATTTTTGAATTTTTCCAAATTTCTCCATGTTAACTAGTTAACCCCTGACGTTAACCGGTTAACGGTAGAAAAACATGATTTTTTGCTCTTTTGGTGGGAAATTATGGAAATGCTTAGCCATATTTTCTGAGAACATTTTCCTTCTGAAATCGAGTAACACTTGATCACCTGCCTCATGCGTATGCCAATGATGATTGTTTATATGGAATTACGGGATTATAAATGCAATGTGATATGCTAGATGCCATGAAAATGAGGGGGCAAATTTTGGGGTATTACAACTATTTCTGAAAAACCAATTAAAACCTATTTATAACACATGTCCTAGGATCAATCTGGTCGATCCTGTGAGTGACTGAGAATGTTGTGTTATTTTTAGAGGACCAGCAGTTGTTTACAAATTTTTCAGGGTAAACAAATTGGCATGCCCAGTGGGACAATGCTATAAATAACCAATTTTTGAAAGTTTTATTAACTTCCTTCAAAATAACCAACTTTAAGAAGTTTATAACTTCCTTTTATTGACGTGTTTGATTTATCAAAGTGCGGTGTAATATTTTGTTGCATACATTTAAGGAGTGGAAAGGTAGCCACCACAAACAAATACTTACCAAAGAAAATAAATACGAGGAAAATGGCATCTAGTCATGGGAACACAAGTACCTCAAATCCCCATACGTGTGGGTCGAATCTCCAACCGTTGATTCAAAGTACCATTCAAACTAATCAGCAATTATCATCCCAAATGGCTCGAATAACAGACTTCATGGGAGTATCTTCCCCTCATTGACATCCAAATAAACAATATATGAGATAAAATCATGGTGTCGAATTCAGGGAGAATGTTCAACAAGAGAACCTAAAACCTCAAGGCATAGTCGAACCACCTAGGGTCGAACCTCTAAAATAAAATTCATGTTCTTGAAGAGGAAGAACCAAGGGTAATAATGGTGAATAGGAACCAGAATGCAGATAATGTGGTTCAGCAGGTTCAGCATAATGTCGCTCCCGATAAATGGGAATGGCCCTAATAAAGGTACAGACGCGAACGGTCGGCGAAAGGAGGATGTGAGAACACACAGGAGTGAACTCACAGGGAATGAATAGAGTCGCCAGCTAGGCATTTTTATCCCGGAGGAAAGGTAATGCTGCATAGACCTAGAAAGATATGGGTAAGACGGTTGCGAACCAGAGAGACTGAGAAAGGGGGTTGGTTACAACCTGGGAAGGTATTAGCACCCAGATTGTTCGCCGTACTCGACGGGATCCACGCTTAAAAGATTTGTGTTTTAAAGGGGTAGTGTCAGTGCAATTTGTGTATAAAAGAGTTGGAAAAGAATGTACAGGTGTCAGTGTAAGGGAAATGAAGTGTAATATGTATAGTGTCAGTGTAAGGAATGAATGAAGTGCTCAAGATGATAAGGCTAAGAAAATAATGCTGGAAAGAGGGGGAATATACAGAGACTTTTGTTCGATAACTGTTAAGTTATGCCTACGTATCCTCTCGTGCAATGAGGAAGTCAGAATACCGTAGTTCGACCCAAAGAGACTGAAAGGTAAATTGACCAGTGAACTGCTTACTTGCCTATACTCAAGTGTAAGACCTGTCTGGCTCAGGTGCAAACTGTCTTGCATTAGACGGAAGAAGCAAGTTCTCGTTTGTGAGTGAATAAGATGAGAAAAGAATCCCGGAGGAGACGATTATTGTTTGTTTTTGAGTTTTTAGTCTTTTATTGCTTTTGGAAGTTTGTTATAAGTTAATGAGCTTAAGCCTAAACCAATGGGTTAGTAAACTCATCACATCCTCCCTCTGATTAGGGGTAATGAGAATACCTTAAGTGTGAAGTCAGCATCTCACACTTAATCACCCTGATGTAGGATTAAGATCATTAACCTACTTGTGATTAATTAGATGTTTTTGTTATTTTTGTTTAGTGTTAAGTAATGAGATTAAGCCATAATCAGGGATTAAACAGACTCATTACACCATCCTAATAGAAGGATAATAGATGAGAATGTTTAAGCTGAGGAAGACTCCTCAACTTAATCCATGATTAGGGATTAACCTCATGACAAAACAAAGCCTTTATTAGATGGATTTTAGTTAATGATAGGATGAAGAAGTGAGTTTTATGGTTTGTAAGACAACTTGAGGGGGACTTGTCCATTAACACTAGGGTTAGTCCTTCTTAACCAGTTAAGGAAGAATTAGAACCCCAATGCAAGGCCCAAGTTACAAGCTTGATGTCTTGATGATTATTAGGTGAGTTGATTAAAGGATTTAAACACATTAAGGGTTTAACACTTAGGATTAAAGTTATACACTCCATCCTAATAGAAGGATGCAGGCATAAGCTTAATCACAAAGCCTTAAAACCTTTAGGGTTTAGTCCTTGATTATGAGGTGAGAAGAGAAGACTCAAAAGATGACACAAAGGTAAAACTAAATGGGGGACTAATCAAATCCTAATTATTGTCATGCTTGGTTGTTCCTAGGGTTAGTGAGGTTTGCAGGAAGATCTTCAAAGAACCACCAGGAAGGAAGCAGATGAAAGGAGCAGGAAGCAAAGAGAAGCAAAACAACTTGTTTCACTTAAGAAGACAAGTTGCTTAAAGGAAGAAAGTAAGATGAACAAGAATGAGCAAGCTCAGTCTCAAACACAAAACAAAATGCAGCAATGATGCATAAGAGGGATGAAAAGAAATTGTGAGAAGTGAAGGCAAATTCACTTCTCAAAGTGACTTACCACCTGAAAAGTTAGTGAAAGAAATGCAATGCAATGCAAAATGAGATGAAATGAGATGATGTAAATCAAAACCAGAAGCATAAGTATGATGTTAATGATGCTATGAGATGGTGCAAACATGAAACAAGGCATGGGGATTATCATACAAACTTATGGATGCAAATGAAGCAAGTTTAGAAACATGAACATACATGAAAAGTTATGAAAGGTAAATGACATACAACATGACAAATGAAAGATGCAATGGTCACAAATGAATCTAACATGTCTTAAGATGTATAATGGATCAAATGGATGCATAAAATGTCATGGCAAGTCATGGTACGCAAGCAAATGCAAGATGAATGCAAAAGGAAGCCCAAATTAGGGTTTATGATCAATGCACCAAACAAAAACCAAAACCAGAAGCAAACATCAAGATAAAAAATTGAAAATGCATCCAAGGGAACCCTAACCCTATACAAACTCACTGCCCAAAGGAGGGGATCCAATTCTTAACCTAGTGAAAGTTATGAATTTCCTAAGATTTCTAGGGTTTTAAGGTACCTTGTCAAGAAAAATGTCAAACAAATTGAAAATGCAAGAACAAATCATGCCAATTTAATCCTATGAACTACATGATATGCAAGACACAATGCAAAAAGAATCAAAGTCCAACTCTCAATGGTTAGGCAGAAATGAATTTTGGAAGTTTGGAACAAAATATTGCCTTGAAATGATTTTAATTCCATTGAAAATAGTCAAAAGGCATCAAGAACAAAAAAGAAATTTGGTTTGAGGGTTGGACAATGTTTCTAAATGATTTTAAAGGTTTCATGATTTTTTTTGTGATTTTTAAATACCTAGAAGTATTTTTAATTAATTAATTCCCATTAATTAATTAAAAATAAACTTTTAAATGATTTAAAATATTTTTTAATGCAAAAAATAAAAATAAAAATGTTTTTGGTTTCTGAAAAATTAATAAAAGGTTGTATAAAAATTTTCAGAATTTTTAAATGATTTTTGCTATTTTAAATAAATTAAACAAAACAAATGAAATTTGATGAAATAAAAATGAAATAAAACTGAAAAATAGAAAAGTCAGCAAGATCAAAGGCCAGCATTCAAACTTACACGCGCGCGAATTGACTTGGCGCCACATCCAAGGGCTGAAATTCAAAATCTCCTAATTATGATTAAACCCTAATTAAATGCCCTAATGACTTTCAGACGACCGGAACACTGTTCCGGTCGTCTTCTCCAGCCAGCCAAAAACTCTAACTCTCTCTACACGCAATAAAAATGAAATCTAACTGCCCAGAATTCATCCCCACTCAACACTGAATCAAAACCCCCTAACAAACATCATTTTTCATTCATCAATCAGCCAAATCGAATCAAAACATTCTTAGGGCAAAAAGTTTCAGAGCATTCATACATCCTGGTTTCTCAACCATTTTCAAAAATAATCATATCTCCATGATCAGGGGAGCGCATAGAAGCATTTAAGAACTTAAAATGGAGTTTCTGGAAAAAAAGTTTGAGATGGCTACCTGAACTGAAGCTTTGGTTTCTGGTACTTTCTGGCTGGTTTCTTGCTTTCAATCAACTTCACTGGACCCCCTGAGAAGCTTTCAATGCTTGTTTGGAGTTTATAATGGATGGTTTGAGAGATGGCAGAAGTTCTGTTCAATGGAAGGTGGTGATCGTGTTTTTGTTTCAATGAGTTTCAGGCTATGGTGAGGGGTGGTTTGTGACCAGGGAAGTGTGCTGAGTTGATTTGTGAAGTTGGTTTTTATGTTTGAGGCTTGTGCTGAGTGTTTCCAAGAGTTTTGCAAATGGGGTGGAAAATGAGAATGCTGAGTTCTGGATACTTTCAGGCTTGTGTTGTATGTGCTTTGGCTTGCTTTTTGTTTGCATAAACTAATGGGATTGGTCAGATGAGTTGATGTGTGCTTTAGTGATTGGTATGGCTCAAGTTGCCAAAATGTCAAAGTTGTGTAAGAGAGGCATGGGCTACTTGCTAGCCAAGGACAAATGGGGTGTCCTGCGCAGCAAGATGTGTGGAGAGCCCTTGGATTGTTTGTGAAGTCAGCCAGCAAGTGGATTCACACTTGAGTGAGTTTTTGCAACTTGCCTCCCTTTTGCTTCTTATGAGAATTCTTGCTCCATAAGTCATGAAGATGAGTGATTCCTTGGCCCATTCTGAATTTTAGATGTCACATGATCATGTTGTGAAGAAATGATACACATTTGAGGCCTTTAGAACACTTGATCAAGTCATTTTGCAAAATGCCTCTTTGGTAGAAAACTTCAAATTTTGTGATTTTAGCCAACTTTGACAAGCCATAACTTTTGATCCAAAATGAATTATGTCATGTTCTTGTACTTTTTGAAAAGGGAATGATCCATTCTACAACTTTCATGACCAAAGTTTTTCCATTTGAAGCATTTTTGAATCAAAAAGTAAAGGTTGAAAAAGTTTCCTAAAATGGCAATTTCATTAAAAAGTCAACTTTCCCAAAAAGTCAACTTTGCAAAAGACTTGAAATTCTACAATTTTGTGAACTTCAAACTTCTTATATGATCAAATAAAGATCATACATAATCAAAATGATGAAGAACACCCTTTGGCTGGGTCATTGGGGGCCTCAGATGCCCTGATTTTACACTGACTTGCTTGAAAAGTCAACTCTTGATCAGATGACTTCCCCATGGAATTTCTTCATGAAAATTGATATGCATACTCCCTATACCATATAGAGACCAATAGAAACAAGAATGACCAAAAAATTTGGAGTTGTGGCCTCTGAAACCAAAACCCTAATTTTGGGTCATGTGTAGTCAAGCCTGGCTCTGCTTCCATACCATTCTCAGTTCTTGTGATTTTTTGACATTCTTGACTTTGAGAGGATATAATATGGTACTTGAACATACAAGGACCCCTTTGAAGTGATTGATGGCCTTTGGAGTGGCTCAAGAAGCTCTTGGATTGCTCAGATCACAAACCCTAGATGCATATGACTTTGAATCAATGCAGTGGATCAAGAATGTGGTATGAGATGCTATGATTGGATTTATGCATATGAAATGATCACAAGCCATGGAGTGAATGGGTGAGGGTAAATTTGGGGTGTTTACAGCTGCCCCTATTCAAACATGAGTTAGCTGTGCAGGATGTAAGCGACGGCTTATCAGGCAAACAAGATAACTTGTGGTTGAATACCAAAGACAGTCCAAAATTTGCACTCACAGAATGAAGAAGAAAAGGGATATAGATTGTAAAAGAAAATAAAGTATATTTATAAAGTGCGAGCGACGGAGAAAGACCGTCGAGCAGAGGACGACTGCTGGGGAAAGTGTGGAACATAAAGCAATGACGGGGACGACCGACATGCTGGGGATATAAGAGATTATGATGGGGACGGCCATCAAGTAAAGCTGTAAGATTCTCTGGGGAGTAATGACAAATGATGGGGACGGCCATCAAGTTCATAAAGTAATGCAAGCAACGATGGGGACGGCCATCGGGCTAAACTGATGAAGGACGATCATCAGGAAAAGGAAAAGAGACCACGACGGGGACGGCCATCGGGTTAAAGAACGAATGAAATAATGATGAGGGACGGTCATCAAAGGTGAAGGACGATCACCTAGCAGGGGACGGCTGCTCTGTTGGGGATAAGATGAGGGACGGTCATCTAAGGTGAAGAACGATCACCTGGCAGGGTACGGCTGCCGAAAGTATCGCGACATAGGACGAATGTCGGATAAAAGGTCAACGATGGGGACGGCCATCGGACGAGCATGATGAAGGACGATCATCAAGAGGTGAAGGACGATCACCTAGCAGGGGACGGCTGCTCCCAAGGCTTATCATGACATAGGACGAATGTCAGATAAGAATATTAACGATGGGGACGACCATCGGACAAAATGATGAAGGACGATCATCAAAAGGTGAAGGACGATCACCTAGCAGGGGACGGCTGCTAAATATATCACGACATAGGACGAATGTCGGATAAAAAGGTCAACGATGGGGACGGCCATCGGACGAGCATGATGAAGGACGATCATCAAGAGGTGAAGGACGATCACCTAGCAGGGGACGGCTGCCGAAGGGTTTATCATGACATAGGACGAATGTCAGATAGAAAAGAAATATTACTTTGCTGGCGACTTACTGGGGAATAGTAAACACGGACGAGTGTTTATATCCAAGAAATAAAAGGTATAAGTGTTTGGTATTGTGTATAGATTAAAGATGCAGATGAGCATCCCTAAGACTACGATACTGACGAGTATCGGGTAGAAACAAATACTGACACATGTTCAGAGATGATGATACGGACGAGTATCAACTGGTTAACAAGGAACACTGATGAGTGTTGATTCTGAGGGGACTCTTCTGGGGGAAACTAGACACAGACGAGTGTTTAAATTCAGAAAGACAAGAGTGTTTGACACGTGTATGGATTAAAGATACGGACGAGCATCCTTAAGACTATGATACGGACGAGTATCAGGTAGAAACAAACGCTCGACACATGTTCAGAGATGATGATACGGACGAGTACCAACTGGTTAACAAAGAACACGGACGAGTGTCGAATCTGCGGGGATACAAATGGTGTATACAAGATACGGACGAGTATTTATATAAATAAAAATTATGAGTGATGTGTAGATGAGTGTTCAACCTGCTGGAGAGAGTGACACGGACGAGTGTCAAAAGGAGAAGAGTATAGTATAAACAAGTATCTGATATACAAAGTGTTTAAGTAATTATGTTGGGGATGGTGACACGGACGGGTGTCAAGGAATTGTGTATGTATGTATCTGTGAGTGCAAAGAGGACGCTTTGGCTTTTTGCTGGGGACATGACACGGACGGGTGTCAAGAAGTATCTGTTACTGATAATGATTCGGGCGGAAGCCTTTTGGGGCATTTTCGGGGCGCAATGGCACGTGCATGGAATTTTGTAACAAAATGTTTGCATTCATCATAATACCCAATACTAATGTTTGGCTATGCGAAAACATAACTACATATCAGAGTCAGAATTGCCTGCTGAAACATAAGACTGCCTGGCTTCAGATTTTCTGCAGAGATGGTGTCATTCTAAGTAAGCTGCACTAGCCTTGGTGAATTTTACAAAGGCATATCCTTTGTTCAGCCCCGTTCAGAAATCCATCGGTAAGTAGACAAAATCAGAGAAGAAAGTGTTTTCTACTCCATTTTCTCGATCCTTTGCGTTTTCAACCACGCGATGGTTCTTCAAGAACTTCACTATCATGTCTCGATTGTATTTGCTAGGAATGTTTTTAATCATAACCGTTGTTTGATCTCCATCAGGGCGAACTGGAACAACAGGAAAATCAATTCCTTCATTCTTCTGGTGGGAGGAAGCCCTAGAGTGTCGTCCACGTTTACTGTGATGATTCTTTCTCAAACTCTCATAAGTTTAAGGCCTTCTTCAACAACATCTAATCCTTTTTTCCTCCACCCAAACCTCGGAATTCTCGATGTGTGAGAATGACGGTCTTTCATTTCTACATCACTATTTCCCTCTGTGGATGCTGCCTCCATCCCTATATATATATATATATATATATATATATATATATATATATATATATATATATATATATATATATATATATATATATATATATATTTAGGGGAATCATGACACGGACGGGTGCCAAAAAGAGTGTTCATGGGTGTAAGGCAAAAGCCTTAGCTTTCTGCTGGGGAAATGACACGGACGGGTGTCAGGAAGTATCTGTATTTGTAAGAGAAGTGTCTGGGCTCTCTGCCGGGGAAATGACACGGACGGGTGTCAGGAAGTATCTGTATTTGTAAGAGAAGTGTCTGGGCTCTCTGCCGGGGAATACGGGGAGCATTCTGTATATTGTTGATGGATTTGTCAATATTCACAAGTGTTTGATTCAGACCATGACTTATGATTATGCAACATGTTTGATTTTTGCCGTAATGCTCCGTATTAGACGGAATGCTACACTTCGTGGGGGCGAATATGATGCAAATTCTATGATTATGCAAGGATACCAATTCGGGATGCGGATCCCGTTGCTGTGAAGATCTCTGGTTGATCCGTTTGAAATAAGAATCCTAGCTGGGGATGAGATCATTGGTAGATCTGACGAGATGATCTTGCTTGGGGAAATGGGTCAATGATAGACCTTTTCCAGTAATGAGGGACCCAGCTGGGGGTTTGTAGAAGCTTTCTTTACTCTGTTGTGATTCCTTCGGGCATGGCTCTTCTGGATAGAGGCTGAGTCTCTGTGGGGAGGTGGTTTCCTAGGCTTATGTACTTGGCTGAAGAGGAAGAATGATTGGCATCTCGGCTGGGCGAAGCAACAAGTGGCAACTCCGCTGGGGAGAAAACACTTCTGGTGCTAAGGTTGAATGAGTATTGACTTGCCAGCTTGCTGGGGGTGAAGCCTTCATGCCCCATGTTGTGCTTTGGATACCTGCAATTCTGCAAAGATAGAAACGTACAAGTAATCCCGAGGTATCCTTTACCGGATTCCATCATAGGGGTCTAGACACTCCCGGGAGTAAACATATTTCCTGCAAGCACGCATTTTAAAAGAAGCATCTGTATTTATGTAATCAGCATCTTATAGACATCGGACATTTTGCAAATGAAAATAAAACGGACGAGACGAGACATGACTGAAAATCTGATTTTATTAATTCATATGCCCTGAATTGGAAAGATACAATCAAAGAAACATATCCCCTAGAATGAGGAGATTGTTATAAATTGAGAAGCAAAATGTTGGCAATGTTGACGACGCTTCAAGGAGCTTCCCTTTTGCTATGACTCGTATGACATTTGACACTCTTCTCGTCTTGCTTTCTGAAGAAGGTTGATTCTGACCGGCGCTTGATCCTTTTGAAGCTTACCAAGTTGTAGGTGATACAGACGAATTCAGGATGCAGTTGTTCTCTTATTCCCTTATTTTGCATGGATCGCCCTTTCGGGTTTTCAATCCATCGGGATACCCATTTTTGCCTGAGTTGTCCAATGCGGCTTTTCAACTCAGCGGGTGTACATCTTTTGTTTATTTCCCTTATTTTTGCCCGAGTCTTTTATTCTGTTTTTTGACTCGCCGGGATGCCCTATTTTTGCCTGGACTTACATTCTGTTTTTATGTCCAGCGGGTCATTTTTATGCGAAGTATTTTTTAACTGCATCTGAATTCATAGGGGACGGGAAGTCTTCACCATCCATGGTGCTGAGCATCAGTGCTCCACCGGAGAAAACTTTCTTTACTACGAATGGTCCTTCATAGTTTGGAGTCCATTTGCCCCTGTGGTCTGTATGAGGAGGGAGGATTCTTTTCAGCACAAGATCTCCTACTTGGTACTCTCGGTGCCTGACTTTCTGATCGAAGGCTTTCTTCATTCTTTTCTGATACAACTGCCCATGACAGATTGCAGCCAATCTTTTCTCTTCGATCAGACTCAATTGTTCGTATCGGGACCATACCCATTCTGCTTCATTTAGCTTAACATCCATCAGTACCCGTAGGGAGGGTAACTCAACTTCCACTGGTAAGACCGCTTCCATACCATACACAAGCTGATACGGTGTTGCCCCAGTGGATGTTCTGATTGACGTGCGGTACCCATGCAAGGCAAACGGCAGCATTTCATGCCAGTCTTTGTAGGTGACTACCATCTTCTGCATAATCTTCTTGATATTCTTGTTAGCTGCCTCGACAGCGCCGTTCATCTTTGGCCTGTAAGGAGAATAATTGTGGTGTTGGACCTTGAAGTCCCAGCATAGTTCTGCCATCATCTTGTTGTTCAAGTTGGAACCATTGTCAGTAATGATTCGCTCGGGAACTCCGTATCGACAGATGATGTCCTTTTTTAGAAATCGGGCTACCACTTGCCTTGTAACATTTGCATAGGAAGCTGCTTCAACCCACTTGGTAAAATAGTCAATGGCTACCAAGATGAATCTGTGGCCATTTGAAGCAGTCGGTTCAATCTTACCAATCATATCAATGCCCCACATGGCAAAGGTCCAGGGTGAAGACATCACGTTCAAAGGATTGGGGGGCACATGCACCTTATCCGCATAAATCTGGAATTTATGGCATTTTCTGGCGTAGGCACAACAGTCGGCGTCCATTGTGATCCAGTAATATCCTGATCTTAGCAACTTTTTAGCCATTGCATGTCCTCCAGCATGGGTACCAAAAGACCCTTCGTGCACCTCGTGCATCAACAAGTCAGCTTTTGTTCTATCAACGCATCTGAGGAGTACCATATCAAAGTTTCTCTTGTACAGGGAACCGTCAGTATTCAGGAAGAAACTACCAGCTAGCCTTCTTAATGTCTTCTTATCATTGGAAGATGCCCCAGGTGGGTATGTTTGATCCTCCAAGAAGCACTTAATGTCATGGAACCAAGGCTTATCATCTTTTACGGCGTCTGCTGCAAATACATATGCTGGTCTGTCGAGTCTGGACACTGAAATCTGAGGCACAAAGTTGGCAACTTGAACTTTGATCATTGACGAAATGGTAGCCAGAGCATCTACAAACTGATTCTCGTCCCGAGGGATATACTCAAGCTTGACCGTTGTGAAGAAAGTCAATAACCGTCTTGTATAATCCCTGTAAGGTATCAGATGATCCTGGTGGGTGTACCATTTGCCGTTGGTTTGATTAACTACCAGAGCTGAATCTCCGAATACCGTCAAAGTCTTGATCCTGAGGTCAATGGCTTCCTCAAGACCCATAATGCAAGCTTCGTATTCAGCTTCGTTGTTAGTGCAGTTAAAGGTGAGTTTTGCCGAGAAAGGCATGTGAACTCCCTTAGGTGTAATGAGTATTGCACCAACACCACGACCATTCATATTAATAGCCCCATCAAACATCATAGTCCATTCTTCTTCCGGGTCAGGCCCTTCAGTGTGAATAGGCTCTTCATGATCTTTCGCTTTTATGAACATGATGTCTTCATCAGGGAAGTCAAATCTCATAGGCTGGTAATCATCAATAGGTTGCTCAGCAAGATAATCAGACAGTACACTTCCCTTGATGGCTTTCTGAGATGTGTACTGGATGTCATATTCTGTGAGGATCATTTTCCATCTTGCAACCCGTCCGGTAAGAGCTGGCTTCTCGAAAATGTACTTAACTGGGTCCATTTTTGATATCAATAAAGTGGTGTGGGTCAACATATACTGTCTCAGTCGGCGAGCAGCCCACGCTAAAGCACAGCAAGTTTTCTCGAGCAGTGAATAACGTTGTTCACAGTCGGTAAACTTTTTGCTTAGGTAGTATATTGCATACTCTTTTCGACCAGACTCGTCATGCTGGCCCAACACACACCCCATCGACTCTTCTAATACTGTCAAGTACATTATCAGAGGTCTTCCTTCAACTGGAGGCATAAGGATTGGTGGTTCTTGCAGGTATTCTTTGATCTTGTCAAAAGCCCTCTGGCAGTCTTCGTTCCACCTGACCGTATGTTCTTTTCTTAACAGCTTGAACAAGGGTTCACAGGTTGCAGTAAGGTGAGATATGAACCGTGAAATGTAGTTCAATCAACCTAAGAACCCTCGAACTTCTTTTTCTGACTTTGGTGCAGGAATTTCTTGAATGGCTTTGACTTTATCAGGGTCAACTTCAATCCCTTTCTCGCTTACAATAAATCCCAGCAGCTTACCAGATCGCACCCCGAATGTGCACTTGTTGGGGTTCAACTTCAGTTGGTACTTCCTCAGGCGCTTGAACAACTTCAACAGATTCACCAGGTGGTCTTCTTCTGTGAGGGATTTGGCAATCATGTCATCCACATAACACTCGATTTCTTTATGGATCATATCGTGGAATAATGTCACCATAGCCCGTTGATATGTTACACCAGCATTCTTCAATCCGAACGGCATCACCTTATAACAGAACGTGCCCCAGGGTGTGATGAAAGTTGTCTTCTCCATGTCTTCAGGTGACATTTTGATCTGATTGTATCCTAAAAATCCGTCCATGAAGGAGAATACCGAGAACTGAGCCGTATTATCTACCAATACATCAATGTGAGGTAATGGGAAATCATCTTTCGGGCTAGCTCTGTTCAGGTCCCGGTAGTCAACACACATCCTTACTTTGCTGTCTTTCTTAGGCACAGGTACTATATTAGCAACCCACGGTAGATAGCTAGTTACAGCAAGGAAACCGGCGTCCCACTGCTTTTGTACCTCTTCCTTTATCTTCATTGCCATATCCGGGCGAGTACGGCGCAGCTTCTGTTTTACTGGCGGGCAGTCTTCTTTTAATGGCAGCTTGTGCATGACGATATCGGTGTCCAACCCTGGCATGTCCTGGTAAGACCAAGCAAACACATCTGCATACTCCCGAAGCAGATCAATCAGTTGTTCTTTCACTGAGTTTTGTAGGCAGGCCCCGATCTTAACTTCTTTCACGTCTTCATCCGTACCAAGATTAACCGTTTCAATCTCCTCCTGATGAGGAGTGATAATCTTCTCCTCTTGCCTTAACAACCTGGCTAGCTCTTTAGGAAGCTCATAATCTTCTTCAAACCCTTCATCAGCTTGATTGATTGGATTGTCAAAGTCATACGAAGCCATAGTTGTGCTGTTGTCGGTGCAGTCTGAAAGGCACTCTCCTTATAATTTCCTGGGAAGACCAGTTTGAGATACGGCTCCCCGGGATCCTTGGACGTATCCAGCTCTCCAGGTTGCTCTCATCTTCCGACTCATCTTCCAAGTTATTTACAGCATCAGGGGTGAGCATCCCCCCACTAACAAAACTGGGCTTCTTAGCAGCCTCTGCTTGATCTTGTTGAGTTGGTTTGTAACCCAACCCAAATCTGTCCTCTTTCTTTTCCACAGGCAACAGCTTGCCCCAGCCTTGAGCATTCCCCTCTTCAACAACCTTCCTGGCTTGCTGGTAGGATGTCATGGAAGTCCCAAGTACAGCAGACGCTTCATTGATGTTCAGGGCCTCAAATCCCTGACTCATGGTTTCATGGATCTCCCCATCCATCTCAATGTATTTGTATGTAGCCAGATGGCTAACAAAAATGTCTTCCTCTCCACAAATAGTAACGACTTGGCCCTCCCACTCGAATTTTAACTTCTGGTGAAGGGTTGATGTCACGGCGCCAGCGGCGTGTATCCATGGTCTACCCAATAGACAACTGTAGGCATGCTGTATATCCATCACGAAGAAGGTCGTTTTGAAAGTCTGTGGACCAATCATTATAGGCAACTCAATTTCTCCCAGAACTGATCTCTTAGAACCGTCAAAGGCTCTTACTACCAAGTTGCTGGGGCGTAACGCCAATCCTTCATACTCCAGCTTCACAAGGGCTTTCTTAGGTAGGACATTGAGGGATGACCCTGTGTCCACTAATACATGAGAAAGAACTGCACCCTTACACTCCAAGGTAATGTGCAAAGCCTTGTTGTGATTGCGGCCTTCCGTTGTCAAATCAGTGTTGGTAAATCCTAGTCCATGACTAGCGTTAACATTCCCAACTACAGCTTCCAACTGATTGACGGTAATCTCCTCTGGCACATAAGCTGCGTGCAAGACTTTTAATAGTGCGTTCCAATTTGCCTCGGAGCACATTAGCAATGATAAAATGGAGATCTTGGAAGGTGTCTGGTGAAGCTGGTCCACTATCCTGTAATCACTTTTCTTGATGATTCTCATGAATTCATCAACCTCTTGATCAAAATGGGTCTTTAAAGCTTCTTTAGCAACTTGTTCTTATTGCACCATGCTCTCCCCTTTTGCCTTGGCAGCAGCTTCTGCTTCAGCAATGGGTTTTGGAATTTGTGAGGCAAAAAGACGTCCGCTTCGAGTGAAGCCTTCGCCTCCCTCCACATTGTCTATTTGTGGTGAAGAAGTTGATGATTCAAGAGTGATTTTTTGCCCTTCACAGTATAGATCTGAGCCGTAATGCCAAGGGATGGCATTACTGCTTTCATATGGAACGGGCCCAGGTACCGTGATGGTAACCGGGCTGACTGCAGCAATGGAGGGTGTTGCAATAGTATGTGGATCATAGTAGATAGTGACCGGTGATATGGCAGGAGATGCCACTGCTTGTTGTTGAAAATTGTTGTTCGGAGGAATACTTGACGGATCATAATAAATAGTGACAGCTGAGATGTTTGCTGGTGTTGTAGGAGAAGATTCTGAATAGAGGGGTGCTGATGTTGTAGAAGTAATGTTTACTGATGTCTGACTTGTTGAAGTGATAAATGAAGCATTTGTTGATGAAACTGAAGAATTGTTTGGAATAATTGTTGTTGCAGTTGTAGGAGACTCTGGAACTGTTGTCGGAGGGATTGCCGGATTTGATGTTGTGATTTGAAGTAGACCATTCTGGATAAGACTGTCTATGCCGCTTCTCAAGTTATCACATCCATTTACCGAAATGTTGCAATAACCGCACCCAAGTTCACACCCAGGGAATATCTGGCATTCAAGGAGTTGAGCTTTAATCTCTACCAGGGGTGTCCTAATTTGCCCAACACTGGTTATCAAGAAAGACGGCATATCTTCCTCAATAGCATTAATTCTGGGGCCTCCATGGTTGGGCATAGGGTTCTTGTTAACATTTGGCGGGGGTGAAAAGTTTAGAGCTTTAGAATCTACCAGGTCTTGCACCTTCATCTGTAAAGCTCTGCACTACTCTGTACTGTGGCCAGGTGCATTGGAGTTAAAAGCGCATCTGGCGTTGGCGTCATAATTTCTTGGCAAACTGGAAGGATCTAGTGGTGTCAGCGTCCTTAACTCAACTAGGTTGAGCTTCAGGAGCTGTGGCAGTAGAGCGGCATAAGGCATAGGGATTGGATCAATCACCATATTGGCCTGAGACGGTCTCTGTTGAAATGGTCTTTGCTGACTGTTGTTGTTGTTGTTGTTGTTGTAGTTTCTCTGAGGAGGATACTGAGTCTGTTGCTGGTAATGGGGTTGTTGTTGTGGTTGATAAGCTGGTTGCTGAGGAAGTGGAGAGGGAATGGTGACTGCTGCCACTGACCTATGAGCATATTGTAGTATGCCCCTGCTGGCCTGAATAGCATTGGTCTCACCAGTTCTTCTTGGACCTACAAAAGGTTTTCTGGGGTTGCTGGACGAGCTCGCACCATTGTCAGAAATCTTGCCCATCTTTAATAGGCTCTCAATTCTTTCCCCGGCTATGACTACGTCAGCGAAGCTAGTGGAAGAAAAGGCAGCTAGCCTGTCAATGTATGTCCCTTGGAGGGTGTTCATAAACATGTCGGCCATTTCCCTCTCCGACATGGGTGGCTGGACAGCAGCAGCAAGCTGTCTCCACCTCTGGGCGTACTCCCGGAAGCTTTCCCTGGATGATTGAGACATTCCCATCATGAGGGTCCTGTTAGGAGCCATATCCAAGTTGTACTGGTATTGTCTGATAAAGGCCTCAGCCAGGTTCTTCCAGCATCTAATGGTTGCTCTGGTCAAGTGAGAGTACCATTCCCTTGAAGCTCCTGTTAAGCTATCTTCAAAATAAAACATCCATAGCTTTTTGTCCATGGTATATGCCTTCAGCCTCCCCAAAAAGGATTGTAAATGGGTTCGGGGACAGGAAGTTCCGTTGTACTTCTCAAAGCACGGAGGTTTAAACTTGTGGGGAATCCTTACCCTGTCCACCAGGCCCATGTCCATAACATCAAAGCCCAAGGAATTCTGAAACTCCAGGGATCTCAATTTCTCAGCAATTTCATCTAGCCTTCTATCATAGGCTTCATCCCCAGCTCCCATCACAGTGAATTGATCTTCCTGGGGGTCTTCCTGTAATACTCTGCCTGCAGTGGCATTCCCTTGCACATTAGCAGGGATGTTGATCTCTGGATGAAGGTGGGGTCCATACACTGGAGGATTAACATGAGGCTGAACTCTCTCATTATTGCTCATTCCCCCAGTCCCTAGATGGGGTTCCTCCTGGGGCTGCCTCTCTACTAAGGCCCTTAATCTCTCCTGGCTCTGTGCCAATCCATTCATCACCTCCATAAACTGGGTCATCTGATTTCTCATTTCCAGTCTCTCATTGGCCATTTGAGTCCTGACCTCTGTAAGGTTCTGCTGTACTTGGTCCATTTGTATACCCGGAAGGTTGTTGCGGGTAGGATATCTGTGTGGACGGTTGAGTGGGAACACCCGACGTCGAGCAATAGTTCCTGAATCACAACAGAGTTAGCAACAAAACAAAACAAAACCTACAAAACAAAACAAAAGGTTAGTATGCAATGCAGTATGCTTATTTGTTTCCAAGGTATCCGGCTTGGCATTTGGTTTTGACCTTTCCAGACCCCAAGGAAGATGTTGTTTGATGTTGCTTAGGAGAGAGAGATCCAAATGAAACAAACTAATGAATATATTACAAAAAGTGAATGATACGTAGTTTGTTTTTTTACAATACATGCCCTCTGAGGGGTCAAAATACAATATAAGAAAAAGAAAAGTACATGAAATGAAAGCAACAACAAGCAAAAGTCAGACACCAAGACCAAACTCATCCTCCTGGACCTCCTTCAAGAGTGCTTCAGTCACAGGGTCAGCTGGATGCTCTGTGAGATTCCTGATGAGAAGATTCCTGGTGGTAATAGTTGCAGTTAGCTTCTTGTGTCTGCCCTGGTCCTTTGACCTCTTCACACCAGCCCTAATCTTCAACTCTGAGATCTCCCTTTGGGCTGCTAATAGGGCTTCCTGTTGCTCCTTTGCATTAGCCTCCAACTGCTCAATCTTGTCCTGAGTTCTTTTATCCTCCTGAGTGCGAGCTTCAGTGATCCTGACCCACCTAGCTTGGCTCTCCTTCAGATAAAGATCAGTCCTGGCCTTCTGGAACTGAGCCTCCTTGCAGGCATTCTTCAAAATCTGCTCTCCTGCCCTTGACTTCTTGATGTAGTCTTCTGACTTCTCAATCCTGGCTAGATGCTCCACCTTTAGCTTTTCTAACCTTTCAATGTCCAGACGACCATCACTCCTCTCCCAGAGGGTTCTCTTCAAGGCTTCAGACAAATTCTCATTCCTCTCTTTGAGCTTTTCAAACTCTTCCAGGCTGACAGTTGCTGGTGGTGGTGTTGTGGAAGGTCCAGGTACATCTTCAATGGTGAAGGGCATCCCAGAAATTTGAGCCCTGGCATGTGACCACTCATAATACTGAGCTGAGGCCACATTGTTGCATCTCCCAAGAATGGTTACCCCTTTGGTCTGGACATTGTCCCAAGCCCAGGATGCTTGCCTGACAACAGCCAGATTAGGCTTAATCTCACAATAAAGGGTCTCAGCCAGACCATTTACTCTAGGAGGGTGGACCAATGCATAGCCCAGTTGTCTTTTGAATAGCAGAGGGTTGTAGTTGATGCAACCCTTCACTCCTATCAGAGGTACATTGGGGAACTGCCCACAACTAGTAATGATGTCTCTGCCCTTAGTGCTCTGGGTGCACCACCTGATGTCATCTGAGGTCAGAGCAACAAGCCTCCTAGCCCAGTTCTTTTGCTGGTGGGGATTCAAGAATGCATCAGTCTTGGGCAGGTGTTTGAGTAACCAGGTATGGAACAAAGGAGCACAGCACCTCACCAATCTTCCCCTTTGCTTTTCATTCCTTTGGTGAACAGAGTAGTAGAAATCTCCCAGTAAGGTGGGCACTGGGTTCCTCAGAATGAAAAGATGGATTGCATTCTTGCTAATAAACTTAGGCTCATCTGCAAATAATATAACCCCATATATGCTTAGGGCTAATAATGCACAGACTGCCTTCCACTCTCCCAATGAGGCTTTCAGGATAGCCTGAGAGGTCAAGAAATCCAAGTGTAGACCAGAGATTCTAGCCTTGGCTGTCATGTTCTGCTCAATCAGAACTGGTTCCAGATACAATGCCTTTGCCACCTCTTCATTACTAGGAACAGCCATCTCAGGGTTGAAGGGGACTCCACCCCTGATAGGTACACCAATCAGTGATGAATACTCTTCCAATAAGGGTCCCAACTAAAAATTCTGGAAGGTGAAGCACCTCAGAGGGGGATCATAGAACTGCAGGCAAGTATGAATCAAGCTCCTCTGGGAAGGGTCCAAATCCATAACCACATCAAGGATGCCTCCATAATGTTCTCTGAATAGTGGTATATGGTCTGGAGTAATCAGGGCCTGGACCTTCCTGATGCCAACTAGCTCAGGCTCAAAGAAATGATAGGAGATGTTGCTCTTCTTAGGTGCCATGTTGCTGAAGAACAGATGCTGATGATGATGACTGATACTAGAAGATGGGCCACTGACAGGCTGAGACTGGTGATGCAGGTGACTGAAGCAGGTAGCTGGTGAGGACAGCTGAAGCAGATACTGGTGAAGATAGGTCTATGCAGATGAAGGGGTCAAAACCAAACCAAATGTAATATGGATACCCTGAAAAACAAATAAACACATGTTAAATGATGCAAAGATGATGTATGCAAATGATATGCAAGGGTTTGTGATCACGCCGGATCTGATTAACTGCCTTGATATAGGTCCATGTATGTTCAAGAAATCCAGATGGAGGTTCATAAGCCCAGTAACCAAGGTGGGGGACCCAAATAAAGAGTCACATGTCCAGGGTTAAAAATCACAAGGACTGTTCCAAAATGGAGTACTCTTAATCAAAACAAAGTAACAGGGTATGTTGAGGTCAAGGGTACCTGCAAACCTGTAAACAGCCCAACCCCCTCACAGGTGATGTTCTAAAACAAGGATCCTCAGGCTTGGATCAGTTATGAGAAGTGTAAACACTTCTTACCCAGAGGTACAGTGTTTACAATAATCATAAAAGATCCTCCTCTAATTCACCTCAGTTTCTGAAGGTCATAGTAAAGGTCATTCAGACTTAGCAGGCTTCCCAGATAGCCCTAGCACTACAGGAAATCTGTAGCACAGAGTTCTCAAGAAGAAACCCATATCTGAACCGTGTTTCATATTCCCGCACCAGACCGAAATGGAATGGGAAAGAACATGAACCACTCTAGCCTAGGTGTCACTCAGGTCCCAGGTATAGGACCTTAAACTCTCAATAGAACCCCACCCACCAAAGCAACAAAACCAGATCCAGCCAGATAACAGTATGACAGTATGATAATATAAAGCTATAAAGAAAGCAATAAAACCATTGTACATAAAGCAATAAACAAAATAAATATACAAACACTAAATAGCACATAACACCCCAGTAAACATAAATCAAACAAGCGCTATGAGGAACCCACAAAAAGAACCAGAAGCCCTGGTTACAGTATAAGGTTCCCCAGCAGAGTCGCCAAGCTGTCGCTCCCGATAAATGGGAATGGCCCTAATAAAGGTACAGACGCGAACGGTCGGCGAAAGGAGGATGTGAGAACACACAGGAGTGAACTCACAGGGAATGAATAGAGTCGCCAGCTAGGCATTTTTATCCCGGAGGAAAGGTAATGCTGCATAGACCTAGAAAGATATGGATAAGACGGTTGCGAACCAGAGAGACTGAGAAAGGGGGTTGGTTACAACCTGGGAAGGTATTAGCACCCAGATTGTCCGCCGTACTCGACGGGATCCACGCTTAAAAGATTTGTGTTTTAAAGGGGTAGTGTCAGTGCAATTTGTGTATAAAAGAGCTGGAAAAGAATGTACAGGTGTCAGTGTAAGGGAAATGAAGTGTAATATGTATAGTTTCAGTGTAAGTAATGAATGAAGTGCTCAAGATAATGAGGCTAAGAAAATAATGCTGGAAAGAGGGGGAATATACAGAGACTTTTGTTCGATAACTGTTAAGTTATGCCTACGTATCCTCTCGTGCAATGAGGAAGTCAGAACACCGTAGTTCGACCCAAAGAGACTGAAAGGTAAATTGACCAGTGAACTGCTTACTTGCCTATACTCAAGTGTAAGACCTGTCTGGCTCAGGTGCAAACTGTCTTGCATTAGACGGAAGAAGCAAGTTCTCGTTTGTGAGTGAATAAGATGAGAAAAGAATCCCGGAGGAGACGATTATTGTTTGTTTTTGAGTTTTTAGTCTTTTATTGCTTTTGGAAGTTTGTTATAAGTTAATGAGCTTAAGCCTAAACCAATGGGTTAGTAAACTCATCACATCCTCCCTCTGATTAGGGGTAATGAGAATACCTTAAGTGTGAAGTCAGCATCTCACACTTAATCACCCTGATGTAGGATTAAGATCATTAACCTACTTGTGATTAATTAGATGTTTTTTTATTTTTGTTTAGTGTTAAGTAATGAGATTAAGCCATAATCAGGGATTAAACAGACTCATTACACCATCCTAATAGAAGGATAATAGATGAGAATGTTTAAGCTGAGGAAGACTCCTCAACTTAATCCATGATTAGGGATTAACCTCATGACAAAACAAAGCCTTTATTAGATGGATTTTAGTTAATGATAGGATGAAGAAGTGAGTTTTATGGTTTGTAAGACAACTTGAGGGGGACTTGTCCATTAACACTAGGGTTAGTCCTTCTTAACCAGTTAAGGAAGAATTAGAACCCCAATGCAAGGCCCAAGTTACAAGCTTGATGTCTTGATGATTATTAGGTGAGTTGATTAAAGGATTTAAACACATTAAGGGTTTAACACTTAGGATTAAAGTTATACACTCCATCCTAATAGAAGGATGCAGGCATAAGCTTAATCACAAAGCCTTAAAACCTTTAGGGTTTAGTCCTTGATTATGAGGTGAGAAGAGAAGACTCAAAAGATGACACAAAGGTAAAACTAAATGGGGGACTAATCAAATCCTAATTATTGTCATGCTTGGTTGTTCCTAGGGTTAGTGAGGTTTGCAGGAAGATCTTCAAAGAACCACCAGGAAGGAAGCAGATGAAAGGAGCAGGAAGCAAAGAGAAGCAAATCAACTTGCTTCACTTAAAAAGACAAGTTGCTTAAAGGAAGAAAGTAAGATGAACAAGAATGAGCAAGCTCAGTCTCAAACACAAAACAAAATGCAGCAATGATGCATAAGAGGGATGAAAATAAATTGTGAGAAGTGAAGGCAAATTCACTTCTCAAAGTGACTTACCACCTGAAAAGTTAGTGAAAGAAATGCAATGCAATGCAATGCAAAATGAGATGAAATGACATGATGTAAATCAAAACCAGAAGCATAAGTATGATGTTAATGATGCTATGAGATGGTGCAAACATGAAACAAGGCATGGGGATGATCATACAAACTTATGGATGCAAATGAAGCAAGTTTAGAAACATGAACATACATGAAAAGTTATGAAAGGTAAATGACATACAACATGACAAATGAAAGATGCAATGGTCACACATGAATCTAACATGTCTTAAGATGTATAATGAATCAAATGGATGCATAAAATGTCATGGCAAGTCATGGTATGCAAGCAAATGCAAGATGAATGCAAAAGGAAGCCCAAATTAGGGTTTATGATCAATGCACCAAACAAAAACCAAAACCAGAAGCAAACATCAAGATAAAAAATTGAAAATGCATCCAAGGGAACCCTAACCCTATACAAACTCACTTCCCAAAGGAGGGGATCCAATTCTTAACCTAGTGAAAGTTATGAATTTCCTAAGATTTCTAGGGTTTTAAGGTACCTTGTCAAGAAAAATGTTAAACAAATTGAAAATGCAAGAACAAATCATGCCAATTTAATCCTATGAACTACATGATATGCAAGACACAATGCAAAAAGAATCAAAGTCCAACTCTCAATGGTTAGGCAGAAATGAATTTTGGAAGTTTGGAACAAAATATTGCCTTGAAATGATTTTAATTCCATTGAAAATAGTCAAAAGGCATCAAGAACAAAAAAGAAATTTGGTTTGAGGGTTGGACAATGTTTCTAAATGATTTTAAAGGTTTCATGATTTTTTTTGTGATTTTTAAATACCTAGAAATATTTTTAATTAATTAATTCCCATTAATTAATTAAAAATAAACTTTTAAATGATTTAAAATATTTTTTAATGCAAAAAATAAAAATAAAAATGTTTTTGGTTTCTGAAAATTAATAAAAGGTTGTATAAAAATTTTCAGAATTTTTAAATGATTTTTGCTATTTTAAATAAATTAAACAAAACAAATGAAATTTGATGAAATAAAAATGAAATAAAACTGAAAAATAGAAAAGTCAGCAAGATCAAAGGCCAGCATTCAAACTTACACGCGCGCGAATTGACTTGGCGCCACATCCAAGGGCTGAAATTCAAAATCTCCTAATTATGATTAAACCCTAATTAAATGCCTTAATGACTTTCAGACGACCGGAACACTGTTCCGGTCGTCTTCTCCAGCCAACCAAAAACTCTAACTCTCTCTACACGCAATAAAAATGAAATCTAACTGCCCAGAATTCATCCCCACTCAACACTGAATCAAAACCCCCTAACAAACATCATTTTTCATTCATCAATCAGCCAAATCGAATCAAAACATTCTTAGGGCAATGGGAAAGTCAGAGCTTCGTAGTTTGTGCGACTACGGTTTGTGGTTTTTATTGAACAATTGTTTGAAAATGCTTTCTACTGCTAAGTGTTGGCTTATCTGCTCACGATGGGAGGCTGAAGTGCTAGCTTGTTTGCGAGTTAGAAAGATTTAAACAATGTTCGTTTTTTAGAAAAGTGTTTGACTTTTGTTAAGGGTGTTTTAAAATGAAAGGCGAATGGATCACAACTCGAAGGCTAGCCTCAAGAGTGATTACATTCAAGGACCCATGGAGTGCTGGACTCCAGAGTTCAGTTATTCGTTGATTAATTGTAAAGTGATTTGCTTTTGTTGGTAAGTTTTAAATTGTATTTTAAAGAAAGAGACAAGTTGTCATCTTTAAGGGGAGGTATCCCGTCTATTCCACCACAAACATTTGAGGAATGAGAAATCGAAAGAAGCTTTAAACTTGGATGCGAGGATCGACAAGCAATGCCATATTCTTTCTTTAAGAAATAAAATCGGAAGAAGCTTTGAACTTGGATATGAGTATCGACAAGCACTGCCACATTCTTCCTTTGAGAAAAATTGTTTGTAAGAATTGATTTGTGTTTGTGGAGATAGAAGGAATATCGTCCTATGGAGATGAATCATGCATAATCCTTTAAGGTTGTTGAATTGTTTTGAATACGAAAGAGTGAACGAATTACAACCCGAAGGCTAGCCTCAAGAGTAATTCAGTTCAAGAACCCGAGGAATGCTAGATTCCTGAGTTCAGTTCTTCGTATGATTAATTTATG
Source organism: Lathyrus aphaca (assembly GCA_963966055.1). Classification (NCBI taxonomy): domain Eukaryota; kingdom Viridiplantae; phylum Streptophyta; class Magnoliopsida; order Fabales; family Fabaceae; genus Lathyrus; species Lathyrus aphaca. The sequence goes on from OZ014523.1 coordinate 504,978,496, forward strand.
AGTTTCCGTGTTTTAGGAACAAGAGGGTGAATAAACCACGTCGTGTGGGGCTAGCCCAGGAGTGATTTAATTCAAAGATTACATGGAGTGCTAGACTCCATAATACAGTTCCTCTGTTATTTGATTTGTGAATTAAGACGCAATTGTTTTGGAGATGAAAGGGTGAATGAATTACAGCTCGAAGGCTAGCCTCAAGAGTAATTCAATTCAAAAACCCGATGAATGCTAGATTCCTGAGTTTAGTTATTTTACAAATTTAATTTAAGATTTACATTTTTGAAAACGAAAGAGCGAATGAATTACAAATCGGGAGCTAGCCCCAACAATAATTCAATTCAAAAACCCGAGAAATGCTAGATTCCTGAGTTTAGTTCTTACGTTAATTAATATGTTAAATTAGAGACGTCTTGCGATTATTTTTGGATGAATTAGGGTTTAGTGTTTTTTAGTAAACGAAGGAGTAAATGAAACACTACGCGTGGGGCTAGCCCAGGTGTGGTTCATTAAAGACCCGTGGAATGCTAGATTCCGAAGCTTAGTTCCTCGTTAAATAAATTAGACGCGTAATGTCGTGCAGACGGCGATCACATAGTGACCGTCTTACGTGTGTGCAAATGTAGGCGCATGAATTCCTTATTCGGTTAATTAGGTGGATTCGACTTCTAGTTCCTATGGATATTCCTAGCAAACGTGAAATTGTAAAATAAATGCGGAAACATAAGCTACGTATAAAATAAACGGGAGAGGGGTACAATAATAATTTACATGGGATTGTGAAGCAATAAAAGGTATCGTTGTAATTTACCCAAGAGGAAGCGTGTGTGCAGTGTACAAATTATTCGGAATTGTTAGAATTTAATACGTTATAAAAAATGCGAGAAATAAATAAAATAAAAAATAGACTAAATAAGGTGAAATAAATTGTAAGATGGGATAAATTAAATAGAATGAAAATAAAATAAATAAATGGCCTCATATTGGTCACGATTAATCGGAAACGATTTATCATGACCTTTTGTCGTATCATTGGCCCAAATAAAAATCAAAACGGAATCGAAAAGCAAAGACACATCTTTTTGAATTTTTAGTTTATCAAAAACTAAACAAAATTACAACTAAACTTAAAAACTAAATTTAAATAACTTACTACACAATAATATTTTTTATACTTTTAAGTGTTAATCACATATATACTTTACTTCTAACATTAATAAATAAATTAAATAAAACTATATTTTGAAATGAAGAAACTAAAGTCAATCTAATAACTTAAACTAATAAGGAATTTTTTAAATAATTTAAATAGATGAAAAACTAAAATATAAAAAAAAATGATGAATGATACTCACAAACTTTAAAGCTATCAAAGGTTGAGCTTGTTGTGTAGAAGAAAGTGAATGTGTTTTGATGGAGATTGTTGTTGTTGTGAAGAAGGTGAATGTTTATGAGTATTGTGTAAGTAAAAAAAGAATTTTGACTTTGAAAAATATGTATGAATGTGCTAGATTTTGAGAATTTTAAGGGTGATCTTGTTAATCTAAAATGAGAGAAAGATGAATCTTATTTATAGTGTGAATGAGGTAGGAGTGTTGATGTGGCAATCCATGTGACTTTATGAGAATGATTTTTGGTCATTGATAAGTCCAAGTTGGCAATCCATGTGAAGTGTGAGAATGATTTTTGGTCATTAATAAGTCTAAGTTGACAATTCATGTGAAGTGTGAGAATAATTATTGGTCATTGATAATTCCAAGTTGGCAATCCATGTGAAGTGTTTGTACTACATTGTAGTGGACCCCACTCATCATTTTTTCTTTTTTGAATATGAAGAAAAAACAAAGAAAAGTAATAATAATAATAATAAATAATATTAATAAAACTAATAATAATAATAATAATAAAAGTTAATAATAATAAAACTAATAATAATAATAAAGATGATAATAATAATAAAACTAATAATAATAATAAAAATTGAAAATGATTATTAAAAAAAGAAATTATATTTAATTAAATAAATTGAAGTTAAACTCAATCAAAGATAAACTAAATAAATTGAAATTGAAATTAAACTAAATTTAATATAAAATTTAATTAAAATATAAATTAAAATCAAAATTAAACTAAGATCAATTCTAAATGAACTAAAATAATTATCTAAATAGAAATAAATAAAAAACAAAAAAAATGGTATGGAATGATAAAAATCAGTTAAAAATTCATGATTATTGACTAATGAAATGTTTATGCTAAAATGACTGACAATCGATATTGCGATGAGAATGCGTCAGATGAATGAAAATTTGAAAATTTATGGTCAAAATTTAGGGTATAACACCATGATGACCCTTCTGGACTGCATCTGGATCAGAAATAAACCAATCCAAGTAGTCATCAAGATTATGATATCTTCATAGTCTTCCATCATCAGTATCAACAATATCCAGACCAATTTCTTGCCATGAACCTTTCTAGAAATACACAATTCCTGTCACAGAAGACTGAAGCCAAGTCTTAGGCCAACTCCCAAGAAATGCTAAAGCTTATGCAATACTCCTTCCATGTTTCTGCACAAACTCTGAGATGTTCTAAACATCTTGTTGAACATTACCAGTCTTGAATCACAAGGATAATCAATCAAGTATTTGTGAACTCTACAAACAATAATTGATCTTAAATCCTTGTATAATAACCTTACTAGATGGTTCTACATCAGTATGATCTTTGAAAGATTTTAAGTTTTGCTCCAGATAAGATTCGCAAGCTCTCCTCATGTCATGGATAAACAATATTCCAGCTAAGTATAAACTCCACTAATTATCAGCTTCTCACTTCTGATGAACACACTCTCAAACTGAAAGATCAATCATGACTTTTACAAATACATATATGGTAGCTCTCTGAGAGTACCACACATAACGCAACTAATAAATATCCTTAGTTCAAAACAACTGATCTTAGTTTTCTTGCTACATAGGATCATACTGCCACTATCCAAGACTAGTAGTAGATGAACTACTAGTTCAACAACCATTCAGATCATACCCCTCAATCTGCCATTCTTCCATTGCTCTTAGCAATTTCTAGTCATATTACTATCTTCAATCATGACCAAAGTCATGCATTTATCATACACAATTGTAGATACAGTCAGAAGCTTCTCATCCTACTTCATCAAATTTAGAGTTGCCACTTCTAAAAACACTATAGAATACACAATCTCATCTTAATCATCCAAAGCTTCTTTTAACCACCAATAGACGTGATTGTTTCAATATCATTCAGGACTTCAACATATAGCTCCTTGAACCCAAGACAATCTCCAAGTATCACATCTTTAGTAGCTAATTCAGTTCATCACACACTAAAACACCACAAAGAGAAATATACAGTCACATATAGAACACTTCTTGAATTATGATGTTCAGAATATAGTCCTGCATTAGACATATACATAGTCTCCCTTCAATGTATTTTGTAATTAGTTGAAAGCACAACATATTTCAAAGACAAATAAACACTCAGCTCATGTTAGAGTATTCATTATCGCTAAGATGCACATCCTTATCAATAGCAGACAACTACTCAACTCCTGTCAAGGTATTTATCATATAAGATAAGGTAACCTTCTCACACAAGGTATGACATTTGGTCTGACTTCTTCTTCTGCAGACGTCTGACAACTACTGATGATAATCAGTCGTGACATACAAATAAATCAGTGGCTTAATCCTGAACTCCATCCTGAGCAAAATAACCTTGGTTGAACTGTCTCACACACCTGAGATAATGTTTTAACATCTTTTCAAACATCAGTCTGAGTCACAACAGACTTCACAAATGACTAAGGCTTTAAAGGCTACCTCCATAGTGATCTACACATACATATGATGGGGAACACAAGGGGATCAATCATCGGTAGCTGATCAAGCTTCCAGGCCAACACACGAACATATGTAGCAGTAGGAATCATTCAAGAATATTCTCCTCAGAGCTTAGTAGTTAGACCTATTGTCTTATTTTTAGATGTCCTCACAATCAATCTGTATTTTCCAGACAATAACTAGATCCCTCATCTCAAATAATTTGAAAGAAACTCTAAACATACTGACACCAATTAACTTATAAAAGTTGATAAAACTCCATAACACCGAAACAAGAGTTTAATGTTCTCATAGACTTGATAGGTAATATCAAGTTTGAGTAAATAACCTTTATCCTCTTTGTATGGAACTAGCAACCAGACCTGTTGAGAAAAATGAATTTTCAATACAGAGGTGTCAAGACATCGTGTCTACTGTGTCTCCAAGGTCTTCCAACACAACAGAAACTCCCCCTCAGTATCTGCCAAGAGCACTTCATAGAATCACACTAGATGTACAAGAAGTCTCTTAGAGGTAATACTCCATGAAGCTCTAGTACTTCACTCCTGCAGCAAGGATAAAGTGTCTTCAGGAGAACATAACATATTGATCACTCATTTATCAGCACACACATCTAAGATAAGTTCCAGGGCTAGAACCTTCTCATACATACCACCTAGATGCCTCCTTTTCCAGATTAGGAGTAGGTTCTAAACACATGTGATTCAACCACATTTGTTTAGCTTCCAAAGCATCTATTTAACCATTCCTTTAGACGCCAGACTTATGCCCAATTCTGATGTGATGTTCTATCTTGAGATATGACATCATTCCAAGGAACACACTAAGAGATCTACAGACTGGAGATAAGTTTGTTAGAGAAAAAATCTTCTGCTATCTTCAAATCTCCTTATACCAACTTTACTTAACAATGCCTTTATGAGTGGACTTGAACAATAATCTTCAAGTATCGTTGGCAAGGTCAACTGAAGCAGGCATGCATATATTCCATCACCATAGGAAATATCTCCAGAGAAGAAAACCCCTTCTCAACATCAGGAGTTTTAAGATAGATACGCGGCGGATACAAACACAAACTCCTCAAAAGCTTCAGGTGTCGCATATCAGCCCTAGCTTCATACTCTAGGTGACACCACAAAACCATAGGTTTGAAAAATAAAATAAACCCGTCACAACTGCAGCTCACCACCAAACTACAACAACATAATAGTCCATCCTCCACTCCTAGGGACCATTCACACAACAATATGAACTATCATGTTCAAACAACTTTTCAGTAGAAATCTTCTACCTTGACCATGAACTAGAAAGTATCCTCCTTGTACCTCATCCAGAAACAAACATGGTGTCTGCTCTGATACTAATTGAAATTCTGGTATAGCTAAACCAGATGTCGAATAAGATGTCGAGACATCTGGTCTGTTACAGATAATATGGCAAGGTAATCATAATATTAGTACTAAATTCTGATATGACAGATTCCAAATATCCTATGAGATATTGAGAAATTTAAGCTAACATATCCAGCAAGACAATACATAATACATTACAATATGATACGATACTAAAAAGCATAAATCAACACACCAAAATTGTTAACCCAATTCGATGAAATCACATCTACTCCGGGGGCTACAAATCCAGGAAGGAAATCCACTATGTAGTATTAATTCAAAGACCCTCAACAAACATTCCAGTTTACAATCTTCTCACTCAATCAATATCCGTGCAACTTCTACTTAGAAACTCCTAAATATGAGACACCTCTTACTCCCCCTCAATCAAAGCAGTGATAATGAAACTAACGAACCAAAAAAAGAAGACACACTTCAAAGATAATCCATAAAGGTTTACAAAGATTCAGCCCTGAAGATTACATATTTTAACATACGGCTGATAGAAGAACTCAACCCTAATGATACGACTTTTACATCTTTGGTTGGTTACAAAACCTAGGTTACAAGACACGTTTTTATAACTTATTCCCAACTGGATTTGAGCCAACTAAAACTCAGCATAACATCTGCTACAAATATGCAGAAAAATCTGCTACAAAAAGATCTTCAATCTATAACTTCCTAATATATCTTTATATTTAGAAAGTTTATATTTATTCAATATTCTTCTCTATTTCAGATTTGAATCTTCAAGATCTTTAAATCAATGCCACATTGGATTGCATTATATTCTCTGAATATTCTGCTTCTATTAAATTAGCAAGATGATATATCCTATACACTATATTGTTGTTATATTTGTTTTATAAAATTGATGTCAATCCTTGAAATACAAAACTAACACTATAAATGTAATATTCTTAATGTGTGTAAAGTTGATCATCTGATCCACAAATTTCCATTGTGTTTACCTTTCTTATGAAGAAGCACTCAATTGTAAATGTTACCCCTTTTACAAACAAATTATTTGTATTCCCTAAAAGGCCAAGTGAATGTCAGAAGCTTTATGAAGACTAGAACTGTGTGTCTTAGTGATTGGAAGTCACATCAATTGGTTGTGAATTATTGTAAGTCACATCAATTGGTTGTGTAGTTAGTCAGGGCAGACAGTCGCGCAAGTGGAAGTCACATTGATTGTTGTGCAGTTAGTCACGACAGGTATCCACGCAAGGTGAAGTCACAATGGTTGTTGTGCAATTATTCATAAAAGGTAGCCGTGTAAGGTTTTTAGTTATAGGTTGTGTTGTGTTATTGTAATCAGTTTGGTTATAGTGGATTAAGTCCTTGGATAAGGCAAAATCATCTTGGCGGGTGGACTGGATTAGCTTGAGTTTTTCAAGTGAACCTTGATATATTGTGTGTTCTTATCTCTTGTTTATGCTTTACTTTGTTTACTTATGTTTCTGCAACAAAATGAAAAAAAGTTTACAAGAGGGAAAAACCATTTCAAATCCCCAATTTCTTGTGTTTTTCTCACACCTTCAATTGGTATCAGAGCCTGGTTTTGTTATTAATGGATATCAAACACTTAACTATGTCAGACAAAGATCCAAATGCTCTGTGAGAAACACTCTGGATGATATTCTCCTCCACTTGCAATATCAATATCATATGTTCAAGTCTCTTTGATAATGAATCAGCATGAGTACTGAATTGGCAAACCAAAAAGGTTAACTTTGAGTAAGCCACTAATTCTTAAAGCTTGTAGTTGTCATCAACAAAATATTTTCTATTGGCGTTTGCAAGAATATTGAAGAACAAGATTGAAGAATAAACTGATGAAACAATAATATACTCATCAAATAAAAAGAAATATATGTTGAATGATATTCTTGGAATATGTAGGTTGAACAATGTATCTGCTCATGGTTAAATCATCAGAAAGCAAGAAACCTTGTTTGCTGAAGATTAATTCTTTATGAGTATGAGATATTTTCAAAATCCGGACTTAGTCCACTTTTGACTTTATCATAAATCTCATTAGGAATTTCTTCATGTAAAGAAGAAATATTGTCAGTTTCATTATTCTGAAGCATGAGAACTTCAAAATGAAGATTGCTGAAAATTGTCAGAATTCATGAATAGAGGAACATAAAGTTCTTAACGTTGATTCCTCTTTGTCATAAATTCTGAGGAAGATGATCAGATGTTTGTTAAATTATTAGAAGCTTACTATAATTGATCAAGCAGTTAGAAGATCTTGAAGATGCTTCTACTCAAGCCTTCTTCAACAAATACATCTTGGTTTAATGATACTTGTCGCTGTAGAAGAACTGCATCTATCCAAGGAGACAAGTTCAAATGATGCAAGAAGATGTCAATTAGTTTCCACAGCACATAACTTCTTAGAGGTTTATGTTTAATCTAAGAAACTATTGACATTCTAGATAAAAGTCTTCTTAAAGAAGAAGCTTGATAGAAGATGGATGTTTTGATGATAAAGACTAGAGAAAGAATCTGATTCTTCTCCATTGATCAAAATCAAGACAAACATCAAAATAGATGTTTTCAATCCATTAGAGAGGAAGATGAAGAAGTCTAGAAGATGATTATGTTTTGCATAATGCTCTCAGAATTATTTTGAATCATTCTAAAAAGAAGGATGAAGAGGCCATCAAATAAGAAGTCTGGTTCTAGTGGTCATACTAGAAATCAATGTTCAGAAGGGGCATATATTCTTCTGAATAAAAATGCAAGAGAACTTCTGAAGAAGTCTGAAACGTCAGTAATCAACTCTTTAGAACTCCTGATATGTCACTCTGAAGAAAGTAGAAGCAGAAAAGAGTTAATCAGAAGCTCTATTGGGAGTAAGATGAAGTCAGAATCAGAATGGAAAACACTCATATAAAGAATCTACGAGAAGATATTCAAATTCACAAGGTAACATTTTATTTATCTTTGACTCATTTTATTTGTCTTCTGATAAAGATGCATCTACAGATTAGAAGATGTTTTAATCATAAATATATATCTGGTCAGATGCTAGTGTAATTATGAAACATGAACTTTCTAATAAGTGAAAGACTCCTGATTTTCAACAATTTCTTGTCAAGAGAAAATCTTTTAATTTATTCTCTGAAAGTTGAACAGTCAATACTTTAAATGTTGTTCTTTCATTTGAGATCGTGTGAATGCGAATGGTGACATTTGTCTCATTTGCTAATCATGAGGGATCATGAATTGACATATTGAGTCTCGAAATCATTCCAAAAAATATGTTAAAACTCTTACGAATTTTCCAATAACTATGCATTAACGTATATTAAGACGGTTGTGAAGTTTTAATTTTTTTGGAAATAAGCTATTCAATTCAACATGTTTATTATGTGTCAGTTTTACCTTTCCACTCATAAGTGTACATTTATTTGTACTCTTATTTGTAATTTGGTTAATACTATCTTCTTTATAGAGATTGTTACATGCCATTCCTTTTCCTTGTTATTTTTGTCCCTTACTTTATCCTTGACCTATGGCATTTCTCCAGTTAGTTACGTTTCCCATCATCTACCTGGGTATTTATAGTTCATTCCTCTTCTTCCTGCTTTATCTTGCATACTCTTAATGGTTTAAAACAATTGTTTTCTAAACTCTTCCTCCAATTTCTTATCGTGTCTCTAGTCACTTTCCTAGGAGATAAGAATCTTCTTGAAGTCATAACTGAAGAACGAATTGAAATTCTTCCTCTTGAAAAAAAGAAATTGCTTGCAGCATTGCCTCTGTTGCATACTTTCAATAATGGACAAGATACCTCACAATGTTGGACATGCATGTTTACGTGAATCTTGTAAAAGATTTATGGAAACATGTTTATATTGATAGTCCAGGCTGCTCAATTTCCTCTCGTATTTTTGGTGTTCCCATAAACATCACTCCCTTCACCATTACTCTTGTCACTGGTTGTGAGAACAATGGCGTTACCATTGAATATGTCAAGTCTAGGTTTTGTATTTCTAAGAAGTTTGTCTCTCTTCAAAACATTTTATCAAATTACAACCCTATCAACCTTGAAAATATCCTTCACATTCCCAAAGTTTGGTTTAAGCTTGTGTTGACCAACTTTCTCCCTCGAGGGGAAATTTTTTTTTTTATATATATGATTATCAGACATTCATCTTTCTCTTGATGAATGATATACGAATAAATCTACCTTAAACAATTTTTAATTTTCTTCAAAAATCCATTACTGAGTCCAGCAGTCTCACTAAGTCCTACATACCTTTTGGAAGAGTTCTATCTGAAATCTTCTTTAAGGAAGGAATAGTTGAAATTATCAAAACAAATAGTCCAGAAGATCGTATGTTGAAGAAATTTTTTGAGGTCTTTAGTGGTTAGGAGATTATGTCTTGTCATGTCCAATTGTGTCTGTTTTCTTTGTCATGCTTCATTAATCGTTTGAATTTATGTCTATTGTATCTCGTTCTAATGCTAATGACATATTTTCCTTCAGTTATGAATGGCTTATTTTTAGAATTCTAAGACTCACATTTATTCCATCATTATGCATGTGCTTAATTGTTATAACTTTTTTGATGATGTCAAAAAGGGGGAGAAAGCTAAGATGATTTTGATAATATTTATTTTCAGAATCGAAACTCAAACACAATTTATAATGATAAAATGTGTTTACTACTGACGATTTTTTGATGTTTCAACTAAGGAACTTAGAAAAAATTCACTAAGCATTCTAAGACAGGTTAAAAGGAAAATATCATTGTTTTTAAGCTTACATCTTATGGACTAATATTAAAGTTGATACTCATATAATCGAAGTTGTACACTTCATGAACATGTGTATATTCAAATTAGATAGACCCAATATTGTTCAGAAGTTGAGAACTTTCTGAAAGTTAAAGTTATCTAGTTTTGGTATCATATTGTTCAGAAGTTGTAAACTGTCTAAACGTCTGAAAGTCGGAATATTAATAGTCAGAAGAAGAAATCTTCGTGAAAGCAGACAAAATCAACTTTTCAATTTAAATATGCTATTGAGAATATATGAGCTAATCAGAAGTCGTGAACTATCTGAAGATATAGAAAGAAGACTTTGTCAGTCTCAAAATCAAGTTGTGACCGTTCATCAGATGATATATCCAATCAGATTTAGAATATTTGATCAATCATCAAGTTCTGATAGTAACTAGGTTCAGAGATGAAGACCAGGTGTTCTATTCAGAATCTGATGAATTACCATATGGAAGTATTCCTTCTCTATCTTATGTCTTGAAAACTCAAAATTTTATTTTGTAAGTCTTGAGATCAGGGGGAGACTCTGAACAAGCATAAATTAAATTTTGTGACTAACACATTCAGGGGGAGTTGTTTCTTAAAACTCTGAATATGTTATTTTTGATGATTACTCTGTATAAATTGTTCTATCAAAATACATGGTTTTGTCATCATCAAAAGGGGGAGATTGTAAGAAAAATAATTGGTTATGCATCTTATCTCTATGTTTTGATGATAATAATAGAGTATTTGTGTAAGAAAAATTTGGTGTTCTAATGCTTTTTATTGTGCATATCATATTAAAGAAGTTATTAGATCTAACAAACAAAATTCAGATGATCGTTAAAGACTATATGTGAGTTACTATGTGTAACACAAGTCGCATGTGTGTGAAAGAAGTAAGGATGCTTCTGTATTTGATCACAATCAGAAAAATCCGAAGATGACTTTATGTTTCTGCTACAACGCTCTCTTGGATTATGTTCTGTGTGTGATTTTTATGTTCTGCTTCTGAAGCCAGTCAAGTTTTTGAAGTTGTTATCTTCTGAAGACTATATGCTGAAGAACTCTGAAGACTTGAGGTTCTGCTGAACAAAGTGATGAAGGTTTTGAAGACTTAAGTTTTCTGAAGATTGAGGTTTTGAAGACCAAGTGTTGAAGACTCTGAAGATAAGGTTCCGTTGAACGATGTTCTGAAGACTCTGAAGACTTAAGGTTCTAAAGACTCTGAAGACTTAAGGTTCTGAAAACCAAGGGTTTCAAAGACAAGTGCTGAAGTTTTGAAGACAAGGTTCTAGTGAACAAGTTTTGAAGACACTGAAGACTTGAGATTCTGAGGACCCAAATATCACTTCTCTATTCATGCTTCAATCATCTCTGAATCAGAAGCTTCTGAAGATGAGAAGACAAACTTACCGTTAACAAGTAAAAGTACATAGTACAAAATACTTTATCCCACTACCTCTCCAATAACCTTAATTTGTGGAAAAGGACAATCGTGGTAGTAAGATTTTCATCCTTGCGTAACGACATTCTTTCAGTAGCTAGCTGCTCTCCAACGAATTTATTTTTGGCTATATTAGGAAGTAATCACATGAAGAAATGTGTGATATAAAGAGATGATATAGTTGCGCAAGAAAAGAATATGATCCCTAAGCTGCATATTAAGACGTTGTTGGTCCATGTAATGCATTAATTGAATATACAACCTAAGACTGATAAAGGTTGGACAACCTACTGCTTATGCAAATGTTTATGGTTGTAAGATTATGGTGCTCAATTGAATATGCTACAAAAGGCTGGTAAAGCCGCAAATGATAGTTAAGAAGATGATCATGGAAATCGAATGTTCAATGCATGACTGAAAAGTGTGTTCATATGTGATCATGGTAATGATAGAACATGGTTGTTGTCCATAAAGTTCCTCTCATCAGAAATAAGGAGATGAAGTGCTTTTGTGCTATATCAAGATTAATCAAGCTTTCACAAGCTTAGAAGAAGAAGACTTCAAGCAACACAAAGAGCTTGGGCTATTGTCCAGAAGAAGCTTCTGACTGAAAGAAGAAGACTCCACACAATTTTGAGCTACTATAAAATGTAATATTCTTAATGTGTGTAAAGTTGATCTTCTGATCCACTGATTTTCATTGTGTTTACCTTACTTATGAATAAGCACTCAATTGTAAATGTTACCCCTTTTACAAACAAATTGTTTGTATTCCCTAAAGGACCGAGTGAAGGTCAGAAGCTTTAGGAAGACTAGGACTATGTGTCTTAGTGATTGGAAGTCACATCAACTGGTTGTGCATTGTTATAAGTCACATCAATTGGTTGTGCAGTTAGTCATGGCAGGCAGTCGCGCATGTGGAAGTCACAATTGTTGTTGTGCAGTTAATCACGACAAGTAGCCACGCAATGTGAAGTCACAACGATTGTTGTGCAATTAGTCACGACATGTAGCCTCTCAAGGTTGTTAGTCACAGGTTGTGTTGTGCGATTGTAATCAATTTGATTATAGTGGATTAAGTCATTGGATAAGGTAAAATCACCTTAACGGATGAACTTGATTAACTTGAATTTTTCAATTGAACTAAAAAAAAAATATTGTGTGTTCTTATCTCTTGTTTATGCTTTACTATATTTACTTATACTTCTGCAACAAAACCAAGAAAAAGTGTACAAGAGTGAAAACTCAATTTAAACACCTATTTCTTGTATTTTTCTAACACCTTCATAACTTACCACCAAACCACTAAAGTTATTTGAATTATATTTGTAATGCATATATAATAATACTGTAACTATTATGTAACTATTAATGTATTACATATTAACATAATATTATGTAATTACTGTAATATAATAATACTATAAGTATATATTAATATATAAACATAGTATTATGTAATTATATTCAATATATAATAATTATTTTAAATAATAAATTTATTAAAATTATTATAAAAAAATTGTAAATATATAAATTTATTATTTAATTTACTAATATATACAATTATTATTTAGTATATTAATACGGTAAGTATATAAGTTATTAGACTGCACTATTTTATTAATTATTTCATAGATTACACTATTAAACTAAATATTTCACAAAATAGTTTATAAACTGCACTATTTTATAAATTATTTCATATACTGTATTATTAAACTATTATTTTATAAATATTTTCAAATAATGCACTATTATTTCATATAATGCACTATTAAACTATATAAACTAAGTATATTTCAAATAGTTAATATACTGCACTATTTTATAAATTATTTTATATACTTCACTATTAAACTAAATATTTCATAAAATAATTTTAAACGATGTAATATATAAATATATTATGAATTATTTAATATATAATTATTTTAATATATTAAATATTAATATTTCGTTTATATAATATATAGTAACTATTTTAATATTTCAAATATTTAAATATTCAAATATTTAATTTATGTAAAATTTCAATTACTAATATTAAAATAATTACCATAATTAATATTATAATTATTTAGTAAATAAAAGTATTAAAAATACTAATTAAACTATTTAATATTTAAATTATTAGTTTACACTAACTTATTAATACTGCAAGTATAAATAATATGTTTATATAATTACTATTAGTATAAGTTTATTTAGAAAATTTTATAATAAGAATACTTATTAGTATAAGTTTAGTATTATTTACTTATATAACTATATATCAAAATATTTATATATTAAATAATTCATATATTTAATTTATTAAATTGCTGCAACTTAATAAATAATATTGATTCTACTTAACAAATATTGTTTCTATTTATTTAATGAATATCACAATATTAATATATTAGTTACAGTATTAGTTGTAGTATTAATTGCAAAGACAACACAATATTAATGTTATATACATATGCATTACAAATATAAACCAAAATAAATAATTGGCTTAGTGGAAAGTTGTTGTTGGCATAACCTAATTGTTCTATGTATGAAACTTCATGCGACTGATTTTTGAAAGTTATGGGTTTTCTCATTTAACACACAAATAATTAAATAATAATAAAAAATACTAACGTGAAATTAATGTAAAATTAAAAAAAAGGTAAATGAAAAAGATGAATACTCTGATATCTCCAACCAATCAAAATCTATTATTCAATGTTCAACTCATCAAAATCTATTATTCAATGTTACGTCACTTTATTATTATATTTTATTTTAAAATAAACTAAAATTTTACCCCAATTTATATTATTGATATCTATATCCAATTATTTATCATGTATACCTAAGAATTTGTCTATGAATAAAAATATTCTACACGGTTTGCAATATGTTAGTACAATTTTGGATCGTGAATTGGATTGAAGATTTAATCACACAGGGCATTGTGTTTCTTGAAAATGCCATTGATGTATGGAACAAACTCAAGGAGTGGTTAATCGGGGTGATTGCATTTAAATTTCAGAACTGTAATGCGAAATTTTCGAATTGAAACATGATTTCATACTTGTTTCTGAATTTTTTACTACTCTCAAGATTTTTATGGGAAGAACTTGAAGCATAATTACCCACATCAGTCTGTTCTTCCACATATATGTGTTTGTCAAAGAGGTAAAAGCAATGCAAGATATCACTATAATATTACTCATCCAATTCGGTTCATGATAGGTCTCAATGATCATTTTGATCATGTCATGCTCAAGTTCTCTTAATGAATCATTTACCACCCATCAGTAGAAAGATAGCATAATACATTGCATGTTAAGGAATCTAAATTTCTCATCATTGTTAGTGATACTAGAAAATTTCAAGGCAGGGGTTGTGGCTCTGATGGATCTTCTTTCAACTCAGGAAATAAGCCAAATTCACTTGGTTACAAAAGTAAATTATGCTCACATTGTGGAAGAATTGTGGCTCTGATGGATCTTCTTTCAATTTGAACTTTCTATTTGTTCCAAAACTTTGTCTTACAAATAATTGTAATGTTACATTTGATTATGATAAATGTTGAATACAGAAAAAGAAGACCTTAAAGATGATTGGTTTGATTTAATTTATTGAAGGATTTTATTACCTTACCTCACAAGATACACCAACTGTTGTAGCTATATCACAAGCCAACTCATCCACCAATTCATCTACCTTTATTCTCAAGGAATCACTTTGGCACTTCAGATTGGGGCATCTATCCAACACCAGACTTTTAAATCTTCAACAAAATTTCCCTCTTATAAACAGACCATAATTTTGTATGTGATATAACTATGCTAGACATAGAAAGCTAAAATTTCCTCTTAGTTCAAATAAAGCTGAAAAATATTATGAAATGTTTCATATTGACATTTAGGGACCCATTTATATTCCTTCCATTCACACTTATAAATATTATCTAACTGCTTTGGAAGGTCATAGGAGATTCACTTGGATCATTTTATGTAAATCCAAGTCTGAAATATCTAACCTTGTCCAAAAATTTCTTATTAGGATTGAGACTCAATGTTGGAACAAGTTTGATTTTACATCTATTATCCTTGAGTTTTGATGATAATAAAGTTTAAAGAACAATTTTGTATTATAATAGTTTACTAAGTGTGTAGAATCTGAACAGATAAAAGTTAAATCAAACAGACTCTTATCAAGTCAGGAGCTGAATAAAGAAGAAACTGAACACGCCTGACAGTAAAAAAATCGGAGTCTGATCAGGTTAGAAGCTAAGGAAATCAGACTCCGAACAAGGCAGATGATGGACAAAGATGATCAAACCAGACTCTGGACTCTAGACAAAGAGAGACTCTGAACTCTTATATAAAGAGACTTTAAACTTTAGATAAGAGAGACTCTGGACTTTGGATATCATTTAAATTTGAACCAAAGTGATAATATGAGAAGTTTTGAACTTAAAAGTCAATTCTGGATACACCAGTCAACTCTTCTGAAGTAAAGAGCCCATATGCTGAATGATACATTCAAGTCTCATATTCACTAGACTCTGAAATCTATTTTCAAGACTTTGAACTCTGATGAAGTTTCAAATCTCTCAAATACAAAGCCAATAATTTAGAGAAAATGAAAAAAATGAA
The DNA here is from genome assembly GCA_963966055.1 of Lathyrus aphaca. Classification (NCBI taxonomy): domain Eukaryota; kingdom Viridiplantae; phylum Streptophyta; class Magnoliopsida; order Fabales; family Fabaceae; genus Lathyrus; species Lathyrus aphaca. The sequence goes on from OZ014523.1 coordinate 504,994,649, forward strand.
TAATCTAAGAATATATTACAAGTTAAGCTATGTAATCAAAAGGAATGTACTGCAAACAACTATAAACCATTTTCTCTCCACTACCCACGATTTACTGTTGAACCTCGTACCAACTATTATGGATGAGGTGAATTTGAATAAGTTTCTAATTCTATCATCCAACAGTCTTATTCTTCATCTATAAAAAGAGGACCAAATAATTGTGTAAATGGAGCTTTTGCAAAGAAACAATAAACTCTATGCTGAAAGAATTTCAATAAAGAAAATCAATATCAATGAAAGAGAAAATAGAGAAAAACACTTAGCACGTTATTTCATATATTCTTAATTGTAAAGTTTGATAATCACTTTGTGTATATGATTATATAGAAGCAACTTTGTAAATACAAATCTTGTATTTAACAGTTGTTAAATTCCTTGAGCTAGGCAGTAGGGTATAGGCCAGGTGCACTATGATACATTCAAGTCTCATATTCACTAGACTCTGAAGTCTATTTCAAGGCTCTAAACTCTGATCAAGCTTCAAATCTCTCAAATACAAAGCCAATTATTTAGAGAAAATGAAAAAATATCTAAGAATATAGTATAAGTTAAGCTATGAAATCAAAAGGAATGTAATACAAGCGACAATAAACCATTTTCTCTCCACTATCCACGGTTTACGGCTAAACCTCATACCAACTATTACAGATGAGGTGAATTTGAATAGGTTTCTAATCATATCCTCCAACGTTGTATTCTTCATCTATAAAAAAAGGACCAAATAATTGTGTAAAAAGAGCTCTTGCAACGTAACTAGAAACTCTATGCTGAAAGAATTTCATTAAAGAAAATCAATATCAAAGAAAGAGAAAATAGAGAAAAGCAATTAGCACTTTATTTCATATATTCTTAAGTGTAAAGTCTGATAATCATTTTGTGTATATGAATATAAAGAAGAAACTTTGTAAACAAAAATCTTGTATTTAACGGTTGTTAAATTTCTTGAGCTATGCACTAGGTTTTAGTTAGAAGCCTCAAGAAGCCATGGATGAATGGTCTTTGAGTTGTAATTCCTTATGGGACAAAAGGTTAGTAAAAACCATTAAGAAGTCATTGGCGGGTAGTCTTTGAGATTTTAATTAGTTTGATTATTGGATTAAGTCATGTTGAGAAGGAAAAATCATTATGTCGAGTGGATAGGATTAACCTCGCCAATGGTGAACCGGGATAAAAATATCTTGTCATTTTTATCATTGTTGTTATTATTTTTAGGATAGAAAAAAATTGTCATATATGAAACTCAATCCAATCCCCCTTTCTTGTGTTTCCTGAACCTTCAATTTGTATCAGGGCCTAGTTTTGGTATTAACTACTTTGTGTCAAACATTTATTTATGTCAGATAAAGATCCATTTTTTGAAACACAGAATGACACATGCAAACAATTATAAAGATAATTATTATACAAAGCATCCAATCTTTGGTGGATAAAAGTTAAACTATTGGAAAGATAGAATACAAAAACTTCTTTGTAGGTTGTGATGTTGATATATGGGATATGGTAATAGATGGTTACACACATCCCACATATGAAAATTGTCTAGAGTTTGAAAGAAGAAAAACGAATGAGTAGTAAAAGAAGGATCACAAGAATCATCATAGATCCATAATTATATTGATGAATTCTATTTCCTATTCAGAGTATGAAAATATTACAAATATAGACTTTAAGAATTTTTTAAGTCTATATTTGATTCTTTGAAAATGACTCATGAAGGAAATAAGTAAGTCAAGGAACAAAGGCCTTAGATTTAATCCGGATGTATTAATCCTTCAAAATGGAAGAGGATGAAATGATTGAGGAAATGTTATCAAGATTTCAAACTTTTGTAGATGGATTAAAAGTTCTAAATAAGGGTTATACCACTTCAGATCACGTAAAGAAAATCATCAAAAGTCAGTCAAAGAAATGGAGACCAATGGTGACAACACTTAGGTGTCAAAAGATTTGAATAACACGACTCTAGAAGAACTTATAAGTTCTCAAAGGAGTTACAAGATTGAGCTTGAAGAGGACGAGCTCCAAAAGAAAGTTAATTTTGTGGCTCTGAAGTCCAAAGGCAGGCCTGAGAAGACCAAAGTTATTCAAGATGAAGAAGAAGAGTTTGAAGCAAGCACTAAAGAAGAAAACAATTTGTCTCTAATCTCCAGAAGATTCAACTAACTCTAGAAGAAAAGACTTACGAAGTTTATAGGCTACAGAAAAACAGGTAGACAATCTGAGTAAACCTCTAGGCAGAAGAAGTTTGGAGCTGACAATGATGTTACATGCTTTGAGTGCAAATAGCTTGGACATTACAAAAGTGTGTCCCAAATTCATGCCTAAAAAAAATTCTTCCGAGAGAAGAACAATGTTCTAATTGCAACCTGGGATGACTCTGAAGCTTCAAAAGATGACTCTGAAGAAGAGCGTGGTAACATGGATCTAAAAGCTAGTACATAAGCATCTGAATTAGGATCGGATTTTGAATCAAACTCAGATTCTGACGAGGTATTTTCTCATCTCACTCGTTCTGAATTAGAATTATCCTTAGTTAAGATTATCGAAAAGTTTCAGAAGCATCAACAAATATACAAGAATCTGAAACAAATATGGTAAATTATTGAAAGAAAATTCTAGTTTTACAGAAATAATCAGTGGTTTAGAAAAAGAAAACTCTACCCTGAAATACAAGAGTGGAAAACTTGAAAAGTAATTTCTTTCAGAAGCTCATATGGACTCTGAATGTGCTTCTAAGAGATATGAAACATATTTTCAAAAATTCCTAGAAAAGAACATATAGAGAAGCAAGATGGCTTCAATGATCTATGGAGTTAGTGGAAATGGGAAAAGAGGCATTGGTTATGTTAAACCAAATAACTTTGTGTTTAAGCCTAAAGCCAAAAATATTATGATAAAGCCAACAGATTTATACTCTTATTTCACCTATGGTACTTATATAATGTATATTCTACACACACAAAATGTGGGTTGATAAAACCTCCAGGAGAACTAACCCGAAAGGACCCAAAAAGATGTGGGTACCTAAAAACAAAATAGTCTATGTTGCAAATATCCTTAGCAGCCAAGTTGAGATACCGGTCATGGTACCTGGACTCTAGGTACTCACGACACATGACAAGAAAAAGGCATATGTTCCAAGATCTCGAACTTAAGCCTAGAGGCTCAGTAAAATTTGGAGGAAATCAAAAGGGTAATATCATTAGTACTAGTACAATAGGTAATAGTTCTCTTCCCTCTATCTCCAATGTCATATTAGTTGATGGATTAATGCATAACCTCTTGTCCATAAGTTTATTAAGTGATGATGGTTATGAAATTATATTCAATCAAAAGTCTTGCAAAACTGTAAGTAAGAAGGATTATTCTATACTCTTCAATGGAAAAAGGATAAAACACATTTACAAAATCAAACTTTCAAATTTAGAAAAATAAAATGTTAAATTCCTTATGTAAGTGAACAAAGAGCAATGGGCATGGCATAGACGATTGGGCCATGTTAACATGAGAATAAACTTTAATCTAAACAAGCTCAATTTAGTCAGAGGCCTTCCAAATCTGATGTTTTTGTTCCAGATGCTCTTTATGAGGCATGCCAAAAGGACATCTTTCAAAGCAAATAATGTTATTTATACTTATATGCCTCTGCATCTCTTGCATATTGATTTGTTTATGACAATTAAGATTGCCTTTATCAATGGCAAGAAGTATGAGTTGGTCATTATAGATGATTCAGTAGATGAACTTGGGTAAAGTTCTTAAAACACAAGGATGTGTCACATTTTGTGTTTGATATCTTTTGTACTCAAGTGAAAAATGAAAAGAATTTAAAAATTTACAAAGCTAGAAGTGATCATGGAGGTGAATTTGAAAATAAATATTTTGAAAAGCTTTTTGAAAATAATGGCATTTCTCTTATCCTAGAAGTCCTCAACATAATGAATTTGTTGAAAGGAATTAAAGTTGTATTCTGCAAGAAATGGCCAGAATCATGATCAATGAGACTAATATGGATAAGCACTTTTGGGCAGAATCAATAAATATTTCATGTTATATTCAGAATAGGATCTTGATAAGACCAACTCTGGATAAGACTCCATATGAACTATGGAAGAACAAAATCAACTTGTAAGGTGAGTGACGTCAATCTATTTAAACTTTTTCAATACTCTATCTCCAACCAATGTGAGACTTGCGATTTTTCCAACACACCTCACGCCCAAAATTCTTTTGGACATGGTGTTTGGATATAAACGATGGACAAGACATGATTCCATCGATAAACTCTAATACCATATTAGAGTTTGGTTTAACTCATCCTTACAAAACCGACTTATATGGTGAGAGGTGTCACTTTATATATGATATTTCAAGACTCAATCTCCAACCAATGTAGGACTTGAGATCTTCTCTAAAATTCTGGTATAGAAGAACCAGATGTCGAGTAAGATGTCGAGATATCTGTTCTGATATGGATAGCATGGCAAGGTACAAACAATAACAATATTGAATTCTGATATGACAGATTCCAAATATCATACAAGATGTTGAGACATTTGAACTGACATATCTAGCAAGACAGTACATAGTACACTACAATATAATACAATACTGAAAAGCATAAACCAACACACCAAAATTGTTAACCCAGTTCGATGCAATTACATCTACTATGGGGGCTACCAAGTCAGGAAGGAAATCCACTATGTAGTATCAATTCAAAGACCCTCAACAAACATCTCAGTTTACGATTTTCTCACTTAATCACTACAACTTCTATCTAAGAACTCTTATATAAGAGACACCTCTCACTCCGCCTCAATCACAACAGTGATAACAAACTAACAATCAAGATAAAAGAAGACACACTTCCATGACAGCATCTCAGAGTTGCTTAAAAGCTTCCTCCAAGAACAATACACATCTTACTTAACAGATTTGAGGTTTACAAAGAAACAACTCTGAAGATTACATCTTTTAGCATACAGCTGCTACAAGAACTAAACCCTAATGATACGACTTTTACATCTTTGGTTGGTTGCAAAATCTAAAAGACTCTTTTTTATAACCTATTCCCAACTGGATTTTGGGCATACTAAAACGAAGCATAATAGCTGCTATAAATATGCAGACAAAATCTGCTACAAAAAGATCTTCAATCTATAACTTCCTAAAATATCTCTATATTTAGAAAGTCTATATTTATTCAATATTCTTCTCTATTTCAGATTTGAATCTTCAAGATCTTTAAATCAGCGCCACATTAGATTGCTTTATATTCTCTGAATATTCTGCTTCTGTTAAATTATAAAAGAATCTTCAATCCACCTGTACCAATTCATGATGTCGAATGGACTGCATAGGACATCTTCTTCGACATGTTGCTCTAGATGTTGAAACACTTCAACTCAACATGTTCAGGCGCAAAATAGGACTTTTTGTTTAACCTGTTCTTATTTAGCAAAATGATATATCTTATACAATATATTGCTGCTATATTTGTTTTACAAAATTGATGTCAATCCTAGAAATAGAAAACTAACATTCCCAATTCACCTTCTCATGCTCGACACTCTTTTTGTGCTTAGTGTGTGGATATAACGGAGGTGACCCAAGGTCCGATCAATATGTTATTTTACCATATTAAAGTTCAACCTAACTCATCCTTACAAAATTGACCTGTAAGGTGATGAGTGTCACTTTATATAAATTTTTTCAATGCTCTATCTTCAACCATTGAGAGACTTGAGATTTTCTCAATACACCCCTCACGCCCAACACTCTTTTGGACTTGGTGTGTGAATATAAACAGTAGGAGGTCCATGATCCAATCGATAGACTTTAATATCATACTAGAGTTTTTCCTAACTCATCCTTATAAAATGTGTTTATGAGATCATGTGTGTCACTCTATATATACTATTTCAGGACTTTATCTCCTACTAATGTGAAACTTATCATCTCCAAGATACAACCCCTCATATCCAACATAAATTTTGGGTTGATGTGTGAATTTTAAATAGGAATGGTCTAAAGTTCGATCAATAAATTCTTATACCATATTAAAGTTTGTCCTAACTCATCTTTACATAATCAATTTATTAGGTGTGAGATATTACTTTATACAAACTTTTAATATTTTATCTCAATGAAATTTGAGATTTTTCAAAAAAATATATATTATATTTTATATAATATTATGATATAATTTGATCAATCTATCTAGTCCCACATATTTAAAAGAACCTTTATAAATATTGATATTGTTATGTTTCTTTGGTTAGAAGTTTCTCCGAAATATATGCTTCACATAAAGTTGTCCCATTTTTTTTTTTGTGGTTTGTGGTGTAACCATCGCTGTCTCTCTAAGACACTTGTCTCTCTCTCTCTCTTTTCTAAAGCTATTTTACTTCCACGATATACAAAACATATATAATAATAATAATAATAATAATAATAATAATAATAATAATAATAATAATAATAATAATAATAATAATAATAATAATAATAATAATAATATCTTTTTCCTTATAAAAACAAACTTTTAGTAGAAGATTTGTCCTATAAAGAGTTACTATAAAGCATAGTGTGATTGCATATATAAAATAACCACCCTCATAGACCAAACAAAGAAACAAACAAAAGCTACATGGAGATGGAGAATAGTTTAAATGGTAGTTTCAGAAAACTTAGCTCTAGAATGGGAAGTTTAAGGTTGAACTTAGGAGGAAAAGATGAAACAGTGATTGAGCTTGGTAATATAGACACAGAAATACTTCTCTTTGAAAATGGAGAGATGAAACAGAAACAGCAAACTGCCAGAAACACTCTTTCTCCTAGGCAGATGAAATCTGTCACTGCTATAGCAGACGCTATCTTACCTTCTATCACTGACTTCGATCTTCCGCCCGACGACGACGGTGCCACCGCCACTTTCTACCGTATTTCTGCTTCCATGGCAGGAACACCTGAACGTGTATATTTCTACTATTATTACTATATAATAATATATAGTTATATATGTGTGTACGTGTGTATGTGTATGAATTAATGTTATGGTTTGGTTTGTTGTTATGTGCAGCTTGGAGGTGTAATAAGTGAGAAATTGATTCATCCTATGACATGGGTGATGAAACTCACATTGTTTTTTCTATCTACGTGGTATGGAACAATCGTTTTATGTGGCATGGGTTGCTTAACTACCAAGTTTCCTTTTATCCATGCTTTTCCTGATTTGCCGCTACATAAACGCCAACAGATTTTGATATCTTGGGCCAATAGTTTTTTTCGTCTTCTTAGGATGTTTTACAAATCGGTCAAAATTCTCACTCTTCACATCTTCTTCAGTCAGGTAAATTTCTTTCTTATTTTTTATTTATCCCTTTTACTCCATTCATCTCATTCATTCTAATATATTAATAAGTGTATATGTTATGGTAATATTGTTATAATTCTTAATCTTCATAGAGACAATTATTTTAAATCTGAAAGAGTAATTTTAAAGTTGAAATAATAGATTATCAGATTCTTAATGAATATATTGACATGATAATCTTTAATAAAAAGAAAAGACAAAGGAATTAATTGGTTAAATAAATGATTGATGAGGACATAGAACTCCCACTATTTCTATGGGTGATTGACATAGGTTAGTTGAGTTATATGAATTTAAATTACTAAAATATTTGGTGAGGTCTTGATTATCCATAAAAAATATATTGCATTAATAAAAAACATTAAAGATCTTAATCGTATGTTAACTATTAAATATCAATTTATTAATTGAAGACTAAAATTTATTTTTCTCTTTTATATATTTCTATTTATAAATGGCTTCGTGTTATAATAGATTATTTACCCATAATCAATATATAGTGATATAAAGTTTAATTCCCACCGACAATATTTTTTTAAAAATTTATATATAATTATATTATTGATATTTATAAATTAATCATTTTTTAAAAATAATTCATCTTAATTTTTTATCGGTTTATTTAAAAGTAAAGTTAGTTATCAATTCATCAACAATTATATTAGTGTTTAGTAATTAATAATAATTTACAAAAACTTATTATATCAATTCATAATTAACTATTTAAATTATTAGTCAAAAATCCATTGTTACTCATAATCTATCTATATATGAGGCGTACACTCAATAGTTTGTTCAAATTTTATTAAATATTATTCTCATAATGCATGGTTCCCATAATATATTTGTTATCTTCTCATGTGTTTACATATATATATATATATATATATATATATATATATATATATATATATATATATATATATATATATATATATATATATATATATATATATATATATATATATATATATATATATATATATATATAATGCTAATAATATTTAATATTGACAAACTTTTTTTACAAGGTAATAACAAAATAAATGATACTGATATTGTTTGTACAAGGTAATGCAAGTTGCAAAGAAAAAGTAGGAATTGATTAGGTTTGATAAGGATAATAAATTGCTAATAATATAGTTGAGATTGGGTTGGTGATAGTGATGATCCTGTCTATTTGTGAAGAAGCTTTAGTGTTTTGATCTTTAAATTCAATTGTTCTAATGTTCACATGACTTATATTGAACGTGACACATTTCTACCAAAAATCACGGGTTATTTAATTTTATGTTTTTTTTTTTTGGAAATTGGTTATTTATAATTAATTTCATCTACCTTGACTGTAATGTCCTATACCTTTTTAAAACCAATAGTACCCTACCCTGCTCCATAAGGAATCCAAGTGAAATTAATGGAACAGTGTATGTACTTTTATCCATATTTATTGTAACAACACTTAAACAATAACTACTTTTTTCCTATGTAAATTAAAAGTTCTTTTTAGTTTTTTAAATCATCTAACAGTTTATCATTAATTTTAGTTAATATTTTGATGCTATTTTTTTGCTTGAAATAATTTTTAAGAGAATATATTAAAAAATTAATTATTCAAGTTTAATTTATTTTTAATAATATTTTTTGCAATTTCCAAAAATATTGATTGGATAAAATTAAACGCACGTACGCATACTAGAATCCCTCCACGTGCATAAATAAATAACTACTACTCTTAGGAAAATAAAGGTCTAATATATATATATACTATATAGTAATAAATTAAAGAGTCTCTTAGTTAGATATTTTATTTTGCTTTATAAATTGAGTCACTCATCACATGTTTATATCAATCACCGACTAATTAACACAATGATAACAAAACCATTTTTTTATATCTTCATTTTTTTTTAATATAGTAGATTTTAATATTGATAAAAATAAACTTCGACCTTTGGGCTTCTTTGGCCCTCCCATTTAACTTAAATAAATAAATAAATAAATTTCAATCGATATTAATAATAAAAATGTGTGTTAGCTTATTCTCAACTTTAACTAAAGTAGATTAAGTAGGAGGAAGTTGATGATAAGTCAATTTTAAGGGCCGTCTAATTAAAAAAGAATAGTGACATAACTAAGGTCATACACCTACTATCAATAATATAAAGTCATATTTGTTATTTTTACTGAAATTTCTCAACAACAAAAAATACTGTTAAATTGTTCGAATGAATAAAAATATTTTAATATTTTTACTTATTGGTATAAAAAAATTATTTTAGTCTTTTCATATAATTTAAGTGGGGTGGAACCAGTCCTGGTGGTGCCAGATAGATGTCTTTCAATAATAGAGTCTTATGTCCTGTTGGCTATTTCTCAAAGGAAATATATTATTCCTACACCCCTAAAATTATTCTCATTCCTTATAAATAAAGAATAAAAATTTATTTCAAGATAAATATAAAGTATGAATTAACAAGTGCAAAGTTGTACTTTGAAAAATAAATAAAATTGTGTAAAAATAAACTATATTTCACTTTGTTGTGTATCGGAAAATCAACTTAATTTAAAAATAAATAAAAAATAAAATATTGTGTAGACAAAATTGAAAATATAATTTGTACAAATCAATTGGAAGGTGGGGTGTATAAGTTATTTATTCTTAGAAATAGCAAGGGTAAATTTTTTTTTTTGTGAACATGTGGGGTATGAAAATAAATGAACAGGTATTATCAGTAAATTTCTTTCTCAATTACTCTCACGGCCCAACAGCATTCAACCCAACCGACACAGTACATGTAATGACAGTGTTCCTGTCTTATTATCTGTGTTTGGAATCTTTAGATTCCTTATTTATAGAAAATGCAAAATGTTCTGTTTTTTTTTTTTTTTTTTTTTTTTCAATTTCAGTAACAAATTTTAAAGTAGAAAAAAATTTGATATAATTTATTACACTTATATTTTAATTTTAACCAAAAGAACTTTAATAAAAATCACTTTTAAGAAATGTTTACCAAAACAAACACTTGATGTATTCATTTTTTTAAAGTTGTGTTATATTTTATAAACTTATATGACTAAAGTGAATATTATTTAGTCTAATTTAAATGGTTCATGCAAGTTGTTTTCATGTTAAATTGACATAGACCAGTGGCCCCTTGTGTTTGTACAATTGATGATTATAAAATAAAAAATTAGGTGGGTTGTTTTAATTAAAACAGTTGTCATAGGAGCATTCATTAAGTGAGATAGAAATAGTTTTGACATGAATGCTATGAGATATTTTATATACATTTTTCATGTGTCAAATTTTTAAGCACATAACCCAAATAGCAATAAATAAATACAAAAATTTGTCTGTTAAATTAGTTCAATTAGTTCAGTTGATAGTTGTGTAGGATATCAGATGTAATACAAAAATTTAAAAGTTATTAGGGTAAAATGGGAATTTTATAATTGAACAAAGTTGAAATCAAAATATTATCTATGAACAATAGGAATATGCTAAATGTTTGTTAGGAAATATTTTCTTTCATAATCTTTGGCTCAAAACCGACCGATTCGTTAGATAGTTGATTCAGTGGTCACTGCCGCTGAACTTGATACGAATGACCACGGTCGGATCCTCAGGTTCGAATATTGGTGGTGAAAAAAGAAACATATCAAACATTTGTCATATTCTTAATTGTACAAGATTTTCTGGTTGTTTGGAATCATGCACTCATCATGATATTAAACTTACTTTTCAGGTAGATGAATCAGAAGAAAATTGTTCTTGGAAAGCAATTGGATATTGTGGACCTGATCCAGAATTCAAAGCTCAGTTAAAGAACCACTTTTTACACTCCGACGAAGACGACGAAGATAATGCTGAACATGCCATAGGACCTCTTTATAAAGGTCTTGTTCATCTAAACCAGCCGCGAGACATCACTGTCGATGCTCTAAGACGAGTTGGATTCCATGTCTCGGTTAATCGTCGAAAGGAAAAAGCGGTTGCAAATCTGTCGTCGCCTTCTTTAGTTATACGATGTGATGCTGTGGTAGTTGGTTCTGGCTCGGGAGGCGGAGTTGTAGCCGGAATTCTAGCAGAAGCTGGTTACAAAGTATTGGTTTTGGAGAAAGGAGGCTATTGTGCTAGGAACAATCTTTCGCTTCTTGAAGGACCGACTATGGATCAAATGTATCAATCTGGTGGTTTGGTTGCGACTGATGATATGAGTGTGTTTGTATTATCGGGTTCGACTGTTGGTGGAGGGTCTGCAATTAACTGGTCTGCGTGTATCAAAACACCGCAGCATGTGTGCAAGGAGTGGTGTGAAAAACATGAGCTGGAATTGTTTGAAAGCGAGATGTATCGAGAAGCGATGGATGCGGTGTGCGAGAAAATGGGAGTTCAATCTGAGATAGATGAGGAAGGTTTTAACAATGCAGTTTTGAGAAAAGGGTGTCAAGAAATGGGATATCCTGTGAGTAACATTCCGAGAAACTCTTCCGCGGATCACTACTGCGGCTGGTGTTGCTTGGGGTGCAAGGATGGAAAAAAGAAGGGTACATCGGAGACGTGGTTGGTGGATTTGGTGAAATCGGGGAATGGGGCGATTCTTCCGGGTTGTACCGCGATGAAAGTTTTGCATAAGAAAAAGAAAGGAAGTGGCCAAAAGACCGCGCGAGGAGTGGTGTTTGAATTTGAATACAAAGGAAGTAAAGACATTTGTGTGGTGGAGTCTAAGGTCACAATTGTAGCTTGCGGAGCACTCAATACTCCGGCTTTGCTCAAAAGAAGCGGATTGAAAAATAACAATATCGGGAGAAACTTGCATCTTCATCCGGTGGTAATGGCTTGGGGCTACTTCCCAGATACACCTGTAGACTCAGGTGCATCTGAGGTGTGGCCCGAGAAATGGAAGAAGAGCTACGAAGGAGGGATAATGACAGCAATGTCACCAGTTGTCGCGGAGTTTGACAAATCAGGATACGGTGCGGTCATCCAAACACCAGCATTGCATCCCGGTACATTCTCGATTGTTATGCCATGGCTTTCTGGAAGCGATATAAAGGATAGAATGCGGAAATTCTCAAGAACAGCTCATATATTTGCACTTGCAAGGGATCAAACTTCTGGAAATGTGCATTCGCCGAGTAACATCAGTTATCGGATGGGAAGTTTAGACGAAGCGAATCTACAGAAAGGAATCAATAAGGTACTGAGAATTCTAGCTGCAGCTGGCGCTGAAGAAATCGGAACTCATCATAACTATGGAAATATCTTAAATGTAAAGAAGGCGAGTTATCACGAATTCGAGAAATTCGTTACAAAGGAAAGCTCAAGACCAATAAAAGACCTTTCGACTCCGGTGTGCTCGGCACATCAGATGGGGAGTTGTCGGATGGGATCTAATCCGACACAATCGGCTGTGAAACAGACAGGGGAAACATGGGAAATGGAGGGTCTTTATGTGGCAGATACAAGTGTGTTTCCAACAGCTTTGGGTGTGAATCCAATGATCACAGTTCAAGCAATTGCTTACTGCACTGCACAATCTGTTCTTCATGTTCTTAAAAGAAAAAGAAGTAAATGAACAAGTATCCCAATGCACTAAAGTACATAGCATTGGGAAGAAAATTCTTGTTTTCCAAAAAATTATGTTTGAAAATTTGTAATAATTTTGTAGAGTTTATGTTCAATAATTCAAAAACAATGATAGTGTTCTAAATATTGTCATTTATTTATAGCAAATACATTGAATTTTCCTTCAAAGCTTTTTAAGAACATGAAAACAACTTAGTATAGCACACAAAACAATATCAGATGATGTCAATACGGATACTGTTATTCAAACTGTGACGACCGCAATCAGTGTCTCAATAAGTATACCAACCAAAATCGTGAAAGTCTGTTCGCGCCACTATTAGCACTAACAGAAAAAGTATCCTTATCTATTTTTGGTGAGTTGTGATTGGTTAATGGTAAAGGGCCACCATCATTGAAAACTATAGGGTTCTTAAAAATTGAATGGTACCACTACAATCTTCATCAACAAGAAACATTTTGTGTTCATTTTCTTTATCTATGACAGGTGTAGAAAGAAAGGAACCAACCACAGCATGACCCAGAAAAAAATTATTATTCTTCAAGCACCTAATTGCAAGCCAAGTTGAATATTTAACTCTAAAATTATCAAAAGCAAATAAAGTAATAATTTTTAGCATTAAGAATCTAATTTGGAATTGGGTTTTGAATAATCAAAGTCAAATAGAAATGGAACTTACAATTTGCCCAAAATGTTTAAGATGCTTTCTTCTTCCAATCAATGCCAACATGTTTTTGAATGGAATCGAATCTGAGTCATTAAAAGAATGAATCTTTGAGGAAATTTCGAAGAAGGAACCTAAAATCAAAAGAGGGTCATGCTAATTACAATTAATTTCTAATTTGTTATAAGAAGCGGTGTAAAAGAGAAGCTTCACCATATAAACCGATGTAATAGAGGTGGCAAGTAATTATATATACTTTACTTAATTTACATTAAAAATGAGAAAATATGAAACTTTATTCTTAGCATCATCATTTAAAATTGTAGGAATTAAATTGTTCTAATAATTTAAATTGGATAGTCGAGATCAATAATTATATTAATCGACCATTAGTTTAGATCAAACAATCGAGATCAATAACTGTATTATTTATTACGAGATTTAAATAGGTTTTTTTTTTGTCACGTAATTTAATGACTGAAATTTCATTTTTTAACAATCAAGTCAGATGTCACAAATTCGAACTTACGTATTTATCTGAATTCATTATACAACTATCAACTTAATTAACTTAGTGACAGATTATTTTATTAATATATTAAAATATAATTAAGAGATTTGTTATCAATATTTAGCATTATTGTATTATTATATTAATTAGGTGTATTTTTTTGTCACCTATTGGGGAAGATTCTAACTCTTTGTTATCTATCTTATCTTGGTAACAAACCATTTGCATCAAACTGTGGATAATTAGCTAGGTAGCTTCCAAACAAAAAGCTTTCAAATTGGTTTTTCCACAAAACCATAATACAATCAGTTAGGAATGGTATCTCCTTCAAAACAATGATAGACAAATTTGGAAACAAGCCTCAACTACCAAAAAAACAAAGGAAAAAACTCAAACAAAAAGAGAATGAAAAACACTTCCAAAACACCAACTACTCATCTTTTTGTTTCTTGAGTAGTTTCCTTCCAACAAATATTCTTTATTAAAAACAAACAATCATATCTCCATGGAAACTCCTCCTAGATGCAAATTTACATTCATCTTTTCTATCTTCATCTCTATTTTTCTTGGCTTGGTTTCATTTTCTTTATGTATAGCTTCTGAGATTAAGAGGAACAAGGTATTATGAGTTTTTCGTTGAAATTAAGGTTAATATTTTGCTCTTTTGTGAAACAAATTTTGATGTTTTTTTTTTTTTTGGTTTTGTAGAAGGAAGATCTTAGATGGAATGGAAAACTATGTTATTTACCATCAAGTGAAGCATTTGGATTAAGTATTGCATCTTTGATTAGTTTATTTTTGGCTCAAATCATTGGAAATTCAATATTGTTCAAGAATTCTTACTCAAGAAGAAAAATAAATGCACAATACAAGCTACCTTTCATTGCAAGGCTTCTAATTTTGATTTCTTGGTAAGTTTTCTTTTTCTTTTTTTTTTTGCTACATTTTTATGTTAGTTGTTACTTCATATTCAACAATGCTTGGCTTGTTAGAAATAGACATTTCTTTTAATGTTTGATTAATGCAACCAAGTTCTACAAAAGGGACATACTACCATATAATCTAGTTGTCATGTTGATTTTTTTTTCTTAATACCGATTTAGTTCGGTTCGGGATCAGTTCTGACATCAAGTAGTTTCAGTCTCTTCTAGATCACAGTTGCGGGGATCGATTCGTATTCTTCCTACTGGACCGACTAACGATTGATTTGTTTCTTTTGATTTTGGCTATGATATAAAACTATAGCATTTACTATATTGGTGCCACGTGGCTTGTTATTATTGGATACAGGTTGGAATGATGAATCATAGATGAGAAATAAACCAAATTTAACATGGGACAGCTGGTCTGTTTACATGTTCTAGATATTGTCTATTCTTTAAACATCCATATTTTTTTTGCCTTGTATGGAAACAATATAAATTTTTAGATTATATTTTTCTTCTTTGATACAAAATAATTTTATATTAAATTAGACAATCCCCAAGTAAGGTAGGAAGAGCCATGAATCTTAGAAAATATTTCCAAAGAAATTTTACTTATGACCCATCATCAAGGAAAATTTAAAACTAAACCTACCTACATGATAATTTTTTATTATTATCATGTTATATAGATATGATATTTCTATCATAGATTAACGGTGATTAACTTCCATCCAAGAATCTGATCAAAGAAAAAAGATTCTCTATTGAAATTTTCTTCGTACATAAATGTCAAAGACAATTAGACCTTTAACTGTCATGTTCGTTATTACTTTAGTTACTTATACTCATGAACACAAATAATATTTAGTGAGAGCAATTCGTCTATCTGACGTGCCAATTCAATCTACAGTTTATTTTACAATTACGTTATAGGTATTGACTCTCCACATTTATTTAGCCTAATCATAATTAGAAACCATATTGAGTCCAAAAGGTCGATTTTTCTATTTCAATCGGATTTTCGTCATACACGATTGTTAAATATCGAAATCCTTATAACTTGTTTAAGGTGTCCGAGTCTCTTCCCACTTGGTTCAGTTATATATATTATATCTTGAAATTAAACTTTTAAATATGTATAAATCTAAATTTGGTATTGATCATACTCTGCAGGCTAAGCTTTGGAGTTACAATTATTTTACTAACCGTAGCCACAAGCATGAGCAAAACACAACCCTATGGATCAGGTTGGTTGAATGGTGAATGCTACTTAGTCAAAGGAGGAACCTACACAGTCTCAGCCATATTAATCCTAGTCACATTAGCCTCTATAACAGGTTCAACTTTATCAACAATAAAAACCAATAAAACAGACCAAGATTACAAAATACATGCACAAATGGGGTAACATAAATTTACATTATAGTAGAATTTGTTCTAGGAAACTATACAAAAAGATAGGATCCAAGGCAATGAAATTCATTAACTTGCTTATCTTTTGTTCTAAGGAATATATAACTTTATTTTTGGAGTTATAGTAAAGAAAGAGACATTCTCTCTAAGGTAGTGACTGCCTCATATAGGAACTGTTTTAGATCCCACCTGCATATATTATTAATAAATGTTTTGTATAGGACTATTTTATTTTCAACTACCAAGTTGGATTTATTATTTGTTTTAATTATTTTTAATATGCGTACGAGTCATAGGCCATGTTAATGATTGATAATTTTGCTTTGAAGAGAGGCATGAGTCTATGAACTAGGCAGGTCATATATATTTCTTTCTGAAGAATTGCTGGACCTTAGTCAGCATTTTGATTCTCAATAATGAGACCGCATTTATTAAATCATTAAAGTAATTTTAAATTATTAGTATGATGTGTCGAGATATACATATTTATTTGATGATAGTTGTCATACCCTAAATTTTGACCAGAAATTTTGAATTTTTGTTCATTTTTGGACACATTTTGTCAATATTCGAAATCGATCCATTTGCATTTTTTAAGTTAAATATTTCATTAATCATACATTCTACCATTTCATGTTTCGTTTTATTTTAGAATTTTTGTTTCGATTCTTGAATTAGAAGGATCGTCTCTCTTATTCATTTTTTAATCTATACTTTAGAATTTGATTCAACTTTCGATTTTTTATTTATTCGCCTCTTTTATAATTATTTTCTTTCTCATGTTTAGGTAAATAATTCATTTCAAAAGACTTAGTTTTTGTTTAATGTTATTAGATAATTTTAGAATTCTTTTTTTATTATTTAATTTGTAGACTAAGAATTTGTTTTAACAAAAAAAACTTAGAATGTTCTTTCATTAATTAGTTATTATTCAGTTAATTTTAATTTTTAATTTAAGTTTGGGTAAATCTTAGTTTATAATTTCATTGGATGTTTTAAATTTAATTTTTGTTTACATTAGTTTTTTTATTTTGTTCATTATTTATTTATTCACTTTATTTAAATCTTTTATCAAGTTTGATTTTATTTGGACCTAATAGTTGGTGGATTTACTAACATGTAGTCCATATGCAACCAATTTCCAAAAACCAGTTTTCAAAACCCCATATCACTTTATGCTTTCCCATACACATTGACCAAGACAAAAAAAATCAGCCTTTGTTCCAATTTTCTGCATAACAACAGCTTTAAGATGACACTAATTCAAACCCTTACACAGCCTGCACCCAAAAAGTTGAAGGAACAAGTCAACAGAAAAAGAGAAACCGAAAAACAAAAGGAGGCCACAACACCATATGCTGCTAACCTCTGCTACCTATTCATCACCCTACAGCAAGCAACAATGACATTGCACAGAATCGGCAAAAAACAGGGACCTGCATTAAAAAAGAACTTTTTTTTAGAACAACAAAAGGAAAGGAGGGAGCTGGATGTTTGAAGATTTCTGGAGATAAAAGAGAAAAAAATACAATAGAAAAAGGGGGAACCTAAACCACACCAGGGAGAGCTGTTACAAAAAGGATTAACCAAAAATAACAAAAACGGCTCCTTCACCTTAGAATACAACCTACAGCAACAACCTCCGCCCAACCACTTATCACCACCCAAACAACCTTCAAACCTTAAAAAGAAAATCATCTCATCAACTTGCGGACGGACTTCAACTTTTCTGAAAAAAATAGAACAACTATCTTAAAACCATCAGGAACAACCGCTCAAAATCTGGATGAAAACCAAAAATCCATTCTTGATCACCTTGATCTCTTCCCATCATCCTACAACATAACCTTCATCCACCATAAAAACCTCCGCTCAAATTCTTCAGAGCCCTCAACATCAATACCACCTACATCAATATTAACCCAGATTAACCCAGAGAGTAATACCTTTCAACCAAACACATCTGAAAAAATGGAAAAGTTTTCATTGACATCATTCTCTCTAGAACACATCGTTGATCACCCCCCCTCTCCACCGAAAGCTGTGTGAGCCCATCACTAACCCGAAACCGCCATTCACCGTAAACCGGCTTCACCACCATTCACAGCCGCCGTGAATCACCTCACCTTCGTTCTCCTTCCGCTTCACCTTTTCAAAACCAGAACAACAACCAGACGACACATATGTTCTAACACAACCACCATACCACCATATCAAAACCCTTAACCAACTCCAAAACGCAACCCTTCTACCACCCTCATACACACTCAACAACACAGTAACCGCTGACCCACCGCATAACACCACGCAGACCCTTTCCTCATCTTCTTCACTCCTCCCCACACTCAACAACGAAACACGACCTCCAACAGCCAAATCCCTAACCATCATCACTAAAAAAAAAGCCACGGGAAGAAACTGCAACCTGTAAACTCGCGAAAACCCATGAAGCTTCAAAACGAAACCCCAACCGCTTCACTAAACAACAACCCCAAAACTCACCGTCTTCGATTGTTGGAAACCACCGTCAAACAACAAACAATCGCAAACTGAGACCTTTCTTCCTCAACCCATCTCATCGCCAAACCTTCAACCAGCCACACCCTGTTCGCTTCCATGAGCAAATCATAAAAGCAGAAACCAAAATCGTGAGAACGAGGAGAGGGCCGCGATTGGAGAGAGAGTTTCCGTGAGATTGAGATCGGAAGATTGCTGAGGAAGCTCCGTGAGAGCGTGAAAAGGTGGATGGTTTTGGTTATTCTGATTTTTTTCTTTTTCATACTTCTTTTATTTATTTCGATGGGTTGTTTTCTTTGATTGTTTTGTTTTAAGTTCATAGCCTACACGTTTTTTTTCCTTCTATTTACACTCACTGTTTTACACACTGCACACACAATACAAACACACCCTCTTTCTTTGTGTTTATTATTATTTTTTTATATATATATATATAATCTCTTTCTTATGTGACTAATTTTATTCATTAATTATTAGTTATATATATATATAATCTCTTTCTTATGTGACTAATTCTATTTATTAATTATTAGTTAGTTTAGTTTACTTTTTTTTTTTTTTGTAATTAATGGTTAAAGTTTTATGTTGATTTAATTTCTTAAGTTGAATGTTATTAGTTTTTAGTTGATTTAGTGTTTCGCTTGTTTTAATACAAGTTTTGTTTAATTAGATTTTATTTTTGCTCCTAATAGAACCTTGTAAATGGATACCATTTGAATTTGAATATAACCTTATTTGGATTTTTTTTACTAGAATTTTAATTGAGCTAACCACGTTTTGCACGATATTAAGCAATTGGGGATTAATTTGGTTGATGTTAGTTTCCAAAGTATATTTTCAATTTGGTTGGCACGCATTGAAGAGGCAACGGACCAACTCCGTTAGGTACAACTAAAAACTCGACTTTACCTCTTTTGCGTCTTATTTTAATCTTGATGTCACGTTCGTGTTCGTCTGATTACCTGTACCTCACCACCGATCTTAAATCTCTTGCAAAATGCGATTTTCACCAAATCTTCAAAACAAATTATTTTAAACAAGGAATAGAACTCCGGAGTCTAGCATTCCGCACGTTCTAGAACGAACTACAACTGGGCTAGCCCCACGCGTATTGCTTCGTTCACTCCTTCGTTTTAATCACATTGATTCTAAAAACTTTAATTCATTTAATTTAAATTACGAAAAAAAGGAACTCCGGAGTCTAGCATTCCGCACGTTCTGGATTGAACCGCAAATGGGCTAGCCTCACGCGATGGTTCAATCACCATTCGTATAAAAAATAATTCAATTCATTTAATTTAATTTACGAAAAGAAGGAACTCCGGAGTCTAGCATTCCGCACGTTCTGGATTGAACCGCAAATGGGCTAGCCTCACGCGATGGGTCAATCACCATTCGTATAAAAAATAATTCAATTCATTTAATTTAATTTACGAAAAGAAGGAACTCCGGAGTCTAGCATTCCGCACGTTCTGGATCGAACCGCAAATGGGCTAGCCTCACGCGTTGGTTCAATCACCATTCGTATAAAAAACAATTCAATCCATCTTAATTAATTTACGAAAAAGGAACCCCGGAGTCTAGCATTCCGCACGTTCTGGATTAAACCGCAAATGGGCTAGCCTCACGCGTTGGTTCAATCACCATTCGTACACCAAAATATTCAAATCTTTAATTAAATTAAATTACGAAAAACAGAATTCCGGAGTCTAGCATTCCGCACGTTCTGGATTGAACCGCAAATGGGCTAGCCTCACGCGATGGTTCAATCACCATTCGTATTCAAAACAATTCAATAATCTTAAAGGATCAGGCATGATTCATCTCCATAGGAAAGTTGTTACTCCTATCCCCACAAACACAAACAAAAATCTTACAAACAATTACTTTCAAAGGAAGAACGTGGCATTGCTTGTCGATACTTATATCCAAGTTTAAAGCTTCTTCCGATTTTATTTACTTTCAAAGGAAGAATGTGGCATTGTTTGTCGATCTTATATCCAAGTTTAAAGCTTTCTTTCGATTTCCCATTTCTCAAATGTTTGTGGTGGAATAGATGAGATACTTCTCTTAAAGATGACGACTTGTCTCTTTCTTTCGCATACAAATTAAAACTTACCAACCAATTCAAATCATTTTCATAATTAATTAGCGAGTAACTGAACTCTGGAGTCTCGCACTCCGCACGTTCTTGAATGTAACCGCAACATGGGCTAGCCCCACGCGTGGTTCATTCGCCCTCTCGTTTTAAAACATCTTTAACAAAGATCAAACATCTTTTCTCAAAACGGACGTTGCTTAGATCATTCTATCTCTCAAACAAGCTAGCGCTTCAGCCTCCTATCGTGAGCAGATAAGCCAACGCTTAGCAGCAGAATGCATTTTCAAACAATCGTCCAATAATAAAAAAAAACAACACAAATTGTAGTAGTACGAACTACAAAGCTCTGACTTTCCCATTG
Organism: Lathyrus aphaca; assembly: GCA_963966055.1. Lineage (NCBI taxonomy): Eukaryota > Viridiplantae > Streptophyta > Magnoliopsida > Fabales > Fabaceae > Lathyrus > Lathyrus aphaca. The sequence goes on from OZ014523.1 coordinate 505,016,153, forward strand.
CACAGGGGAATACGTAGGCACGGGGATTTTAATCCTTCACGAGCACAATAATAAATAAAAATTAACTATCTCTCTGTCACAATAATAAAAAAACTTAACCTTTCTCCGTAATAAATAATAATTTTCTTTTCCCTTTAATAAGCAATCCTTAATCATTAAAAGAAGACAATAATAACGAGTTAACATTTTAAGCGCAAACTAGACTAAGAGGTTCCCGTTGAGTACAACGGACGTGAGGGGTGCCTAACACCTTCCCTTTGCGTAACTGACTCCCGAACTTAGATTAGTGGTTTCGTTGACCATTCTTATCCTTTATTTAGGTTGTGTCTATATCTTCCTTTTCTCTTGTAGAATAAATAGAATTAGGTGGCGACTCTGTTGTTTATTTTAAGATCGTATTTTTCGAGGTGCGATAGCTGGCGACTCTGCTGGGGATTATACATGTTTTATGCATAAGAGAGTCGAGCCTAACTTAGGATATTTTGCGTTTGTTTGATGACTTGTTTGATTGTCTTCTTTATTTACTGATGATATTCTATCTATTGCTTCCTTCTTTATTATTTGCTCATTATATCTGCCTGTTGGATCTTGGGATATCACGGGTATGAAGTTGTATTTGAGTTTTGAAAAAGAAGAGGGAACACCTAAGTTAGAATTGGATGTTATTAGTGTTAGTCTCCAAGGACTCGCTCCTTGCACGCCTAGCATGAAAGCTCCCCCAGATAGTTAGACTTTTCGTAGATCTTGTCGCAACGCAGCTAGCCTGTCGCGTGACCTGATTCACGAAAGGGTTGTGATTCTGGGACCCCCTAGAACCGGTTTCAATTTTGGTAGTTGTGTAATGTTAGGCTCCAAGGACTCGCTCCTTGCACGCCTAGCATGAGAACTCCACTCAAGGTAGACCTTATCGTCATTATCGTCACAATGCAGCTAGCCTGCGGCGGGGCGTTAGTATGATAAACGTCCGTGACCTTGAGTATCCTTATACCATCACCATAGAAGCTACCCTGTGAGTGAGCTTTAAGGGTAAAGAATTTAGAACTCTCCACTTAAGGCTTACTAGTTAGGAGATTCCAAGTTGCTCTTGTACCTTGGATCCAACATCTTGCCTTCATTCTGGAGTTGTTTATGTTTGTGATTTTGAGCATTCTGAGCTTTTCATTCATTCGCATATCATTTGCATTTGCATTTGCATTTGTATTGCATATCATCTTCCAACAATCCAACTCACCCATGTCTTATTCTCCGCCAGTCAACTGTACTCGACCAGTCACCGAAGAAAGATGGACCAACTTGAGCAGGAAAACAGGGAGCTTAGAAGTGAAGTCATGATTTTGAGAAATCATATGGGAATATTCTCGACTACAATGAAGACTCTAGTAGACAACCTTGTGCAGGAGAACATTGAACTCCAAGAGGAGGTTCACAACTTGAAGGTTGATAGAGGGCGACTGATTTCTTTGGCCAAAAATCTGGTCATTTCTCAGCGTCGATCAAATTCTACTTCTACTCGTCAGCGCCGCGAGAATCAACGGAGGTCTCCAAGCAGTCCTGAAGGAGCGGCCCATCAGTTTGACCCAATCCCAATGACTTACAGTCAATTGTGGTCTCATTTTGCCCGGAACTCCATAATGACACCCAGAAATACTAGAGCCACGAGGTCTCGGCCCCGTAGGATCAATCCAAATACCAGTTGTGAGTTTCATAATGGAGTACTGGGGCATCCGATTGAAGAGTGTAAAGTCTTCCAAGAAAAAGTTCAAGAGATGATCGACTACGGGGTGTTGACCTTCAATGGAGGAATCCCATCTGTGGACGGAGTACCTTTGTGCTGATAAAAACTCTAGAGAGTCCTGCCAAGTCAATCTGTTGCTGGAGCGTAGAACAGGCTCCTGAATACACGCGATCGTTCGATGCTTTGGAGCTATCCTCTCAGATGTTTGGCTCATTTGCTGCTTTTCATATGTATTTTTCTATGTTTTGTTAATGCATTTGTTTTGGTATGTAAGAACTTATTTATTTCGAATGATTAATGCAATGAATATGTTTGTCTTGAAGTGATCCATTCGTATTCACTCATATTGCTTTTTCTACTTTTATAATGCCAACGTTATCCCATCTCTTGCTTAGGCAGAGAATTGGAGGGAGGATGACGAAATTAAAACGCAAATTCTCCAGTTGAATGCTTTTGATTAGAACCCTACTGATGATGTACAGGCATTGTTTCAAACTCCCAAACACTGGAGAAATAAGGAGTTAATCCCTAGTCAACCACTTCGAGCCTAGAAGTAGGAGTTTCTTTCAGATATTTCAAAACCCTTATGCTTAACCTGGGGCAGGGTAGTGTTCAGTTAATCGGGTTACACATTCAAATCATAAGATGAAACATCCCATCAAGGAATCCACTACAATTAATGACTTGACAGTCACAACTTTCAGCCTTCTAATGATTTAAAAAAAAGAAAGAGAAAATAAAATCCCGCTAAGTCAAGCACCCAAAAAGAGACTTAGGCAAAATCAGGGACCAAAGAGAAATTCGAGTTAGAAGAGGCCTTTCAATCCTCAACCTAAAAGCTTAAGATTTAGTGACCACCATACCAAAGTCAAAGGGGTCACTGATATCCATAGAGGACAAATAAGATGACTATTATTTCAAGCAAACCTTGGATCTTCATCTCTACGCTATCAAGACAAATGTATGTGTCAATTTAGCTGAACCTAGGATTGGAGAACATCACGGAGAGTGGGTGGGCACCAAATAAACTTTGAGCCTTTATCCTTTGTTTCTAAAAAACCGTGAACCAAACCACATTACAACCCTCAAAAGTCCTAATTGAAGTAGGGTTTATTTCGAAAGCATATTCAATGAGATAGTGTTTCCCGACTCCCACGAGCTTTGCTCAAAAGTTTTTGTTGGCTTTATAAAAATGGATATCACATCCTAGCTAGTGATTCGGTCACAGGCTATTGTGAAAATCTTTCAAAACAAAAAAACAAGAAAAGCTTTGAGACAAACACGTGTGTTGCATTAGCAGTCTTAACATTAATAACTTTTGCTTGTTAGCATTTGCTTGATATCATAGAAGCCTATGTATGAGCACCAGTGATGAGCTTAATCTCTTGAGATTTGAAACTCTGATGAGTAGTTGAACAACCATTTCAGAGAATGATCACCCCCAGGGGCATGTTGCTTGAAAACTTTTCCAGACAGGGGCATTTTGCCTGAAGACTCTGCTAGACAGGGGCATGTTGTTTGAAAACTTAGTCGACCAGGGGCAAGTTGCCTTAATACTTTGCCATATCAGGGGCAAGTTCCTTGAAAACTTAGCCGACCAGGGGCAAGTTGCCTTGATACTTTGAAGACAGGGGCAAGTTCCTTTAATACTTTGGCAGACAGGGGCAAGTTCCTTTAATACCTTGGTAGACAGGGGCATGTTATTGGAATACTTTGCCAGATAGGGGCATGTTGTTTGAAGACTTTGCTAAACAGGGGCAAGTCATTTTCCTAATTTGTGCTTACACAGTCTGACAATCCCTAAAAGACAAGCATTGAAGACTCGTTTGTGCCAAACACAGTTAATCTGAGGCAGTGACGTCGAGATTCGACGAATCTCTACAAGAGTTTGAAGACACTGGGGCATTTTGAATGCCAAGTCTTCTATAAAATCCTCTTGAGATGATCTCTTCTCACAAACCATTTTGTGGGCGCATGACCAAGTGTTCCCCAAAGCAAGACGCTCTTGGGATATACTTTGCAAGTATCTCCAGATGACGGGGTCCTTAAGCCAAGTTTCTATGATATGCCAGGGGCATGACTCATTATTTTCTGGTGGATTTCTTACTACTTAGTGCTTCCAGTGAGTTACTAAGTCTAGTATCCCTCCAATTGAGCCTTGGTTCAAGCTTCTCCAGCGGAATGTGATTGTCCCCCAACAGAGTACAAATCTACTTCATTCTAAGCAAACTTAGTTTGTACGTTTGTTTCCCTCTGAGGGACTTTGAAGTTAGAAGATTTGCTTGGGTTTATTTCCCAAATGAAGTGTGTGCCTCTCCTCAAAGTGATTTGAGCTTTGTAGCAGGGCTTTATTCCATGAATGGCTCTCTACCTTATCTTCAGTAATTGCGTACACTTTGACAAGATTGGTCGAGTATCCGTTTGTTGTGATGTTTATTTCGTCACCAGTTTACCTCTTGTGTCTGTTTTGTCTGTCTGTCAGCATAAACATAACGCATATACATACATGTACATCATAAATGATTCATATTCATATTCATGTTGCATTCATTGATGCATACTTCCTTCACCTTGGTCGTGTTTATCCCCAAGTGGTGTCCCTCTCAAAATAGAGTTGTCAGCCTTAGGCAGAAAATGTACGATCTTTCTAAGTCCCCACTGAGTTTTTACCCTCGTGGAATATTTTTGCTTTAGTTCTCCTTTCCACACTCGGATAGGATAAATCCCGATTGAGTTCATTCCCCAGGGGATAGTGTCTTGATTGACAGTTTCTTTCCAGCTCGTTCCTGGATTGAATTTTGGTCATTGGCAATTTTTGATGATTGAACTACCGATTGGAGTGTATTTATTTTGCACCTCTGGATGCTTAGTTTCCCGGAAGGAATTTGTTGGAGGCTTCCATTGAAGACAAATTTTGCTCTCCAGCAGTGTTACTACAACATTCCCTTGGATTACTTATACCCAACAACAAGTGGCAGTCTCTTTATTCGAGAAGCTTGTTTCGTCCTAGAACTTCTAAGTGGAATCAACAAGTGGCAGTCTCTTTATTTGAGAAGCTTGTTTTGTCTTCGAACTTTTTAGTAAATCAACAGATGACAGTCTCTTTCCGAGCAGTCGATCCAACCTCAGCATTTCCAGATGGAAAGTGAGTTTACTTTGCACCTTTGATTACTTTGTCTCCCAGAAGAAATTTATTGAAGATTTCCCCATTGAAGACAAACTTTGTTTTCCAGCAGTGTTGTTGCAACATTCTCTTGGAATACTTATACCTGACAACAAGTGGCAGTCTCTTTATTGGAGAAGCTTGTTCTTATCCCTGGACCTCTAATCGGAATCAACAAGTGGCCGTCTCCTTATTTGAGAAGCTTGTTTCTTATCCACAGATTTCCCAGTAAATCAACAGATGACATTCTCTTTTCAAGCAGTTTGTTCATCCTCAACAAGGTTTATGTTCTATCAAATGGCATCTCCCCTGTTCGGCGGAGAAGTTTGATATGAATCTCTTATACAATTTTCAACAAATGGCATCTCATCCAGACAAGGTGAGAAGTTTGTTCGGCAAATGGCATCTCATCCAGACAAGGTGGGAAGTTTGTCGTGATTCCAATTTTCAACAAATGGCATCTCATCCAGACAAGGTGAGAAGTTTGTTCGGCAAATGGCATCTCATCCAGACAAGGTGGGAAGTTTGTCGTGATTCCAATTTTTAACAAATGGCATCTCATCTAGACAAGATGAGAAGTTTGTTCGGAAAATGGCATCTCATCCAGACAAGGTGGGAAGTTTGTCGTGATTCCAATTTTCAACAAATGGCATCTCATCTAGACAAGATGAGAAGTTTGTTCGGCAAATGGCATCTCATCCAGACAAGGTGGGAAGTTTGTCGTGATTCTTCAACTTCTATCAAATGGCATCTCCCCTGTTCAGCGGAGAAGTTTGGTATGAATTTATTTTTCAACAAATGGCATTTCATCTAGACAAGATGAGAAGTTTGTTCGGCAAATGGCATCTCATCTAGACAAGGTGGGAAGTTTGTCGTGATTTCAATTTTCAACAAATGGCATCTCTTCCAGACAAGTTGAGAAGTTTGTTGTGAATTTTCCAATTTCCGTCAAATGGCTATCTCTTCCATACAAGTCGAGAAGTTTGAGCGTGAAGTTGTTCTCCATCATATGGCTGTCTCTTTCAGAAGAAGGGAAGTATGATGAATGTTCTATCAAATGGCTATCTCTTCCATACAAGTCGAGAAGTTTGATATGAATCTCTTTACTTATCCAACAAATGGCTATCTCTTCCAGACAAGTTGAGAAGTTTGTTGTGGATTTTTTTTTTAATTTCCGTCAAATGGCTATCTCGTCCATACAAGTCGAGAAGTTTGAACGTGAAGTTTGTTTTCTCCATCATATGGCTGTCTCTTTCAAAAGAAGGGAAGTATGGTGAGAATTCTGTTCAATGGCATCCTTAGTTAAATCTCGGCGGAAGATTTAGCAACAGGTGATTCTTTTTCCTTTTATTTCTGGCAAGTCTCGGCAGAAGATTTCCAGTCTACCTCGGCAGAAGGTATCTACTTTATAAGCTAGACGATGGCATCCATAGTTAAATCTCGGCAGAAGATTTGGCGACAGGTGTATCCTCAGTTAATCCTCGGCAGTAGGAATTTTATCTTGATACCTCGGCAGAAGATATCTCTTTCTTAGATTCTCTGGTAATCTCGGCAGTAGACTTCCAGCAGATTTCGACAGAATTTGTTTTTGTTCCAAGATCTCGGCAGTAGATTTTTGGTTCATTTAATATACCTCGGCAGAAGGTATCTGGTTCTTAGAATCTCTGGTAATCTCGTCAGTAAACTTCCAGCAAACTTCAACAGGATGTATTTCTTACCAAGATCTCGGCAGTAGATTTTTGGTTCATTTAGGATACCTCGGCAGAAGGTACTCCATTTTTTAGAATCTCTGGTCATCTCGGCAGAAGATCTCCAGCAGACTTCGATAAAATTTGTTTTCTCACCAAGATCTCGGCAGTAGATTTTTGGTTCATTTAATATACCTTGGCAGAAGGTATTCCATTCTTAGAATCTCTGGTAATCTCGGCAGTAGATCTCCAGTAGACTTCGGAAGAGTTGGTCTTTGTTTCAGAATCTCGGCAGTAGATTTCTGTTTGTTTTGATACACCAACAGAAAGTATTTCCAAATGAGGTTTTAAATCTTGGCAGTAGATTTCCTCAAGGTGGAACTTTGTTCAAAGATCTTGAGTCATCTTAGGACCTGTAGACAGTTGTCGTCTGGCTCCACTCAAGAGAAAATCCCTCGTGTGGTATGTATTCCAGTCATGTGCGTCTCATCCCGATAGGGTCAACTTTTCTTCCCAACAGCGTTATAGCTTTTGTCTTGCATCTTCGCATCGCATATCATATCATTGTCATCTGCAATATTTGGTCAAAATTTTAGGTATTCTGATATTTAATCCTCTTTCACTTTGAATGTTCCAAAAAAAATCTTTGTTACTCGAACATTCAGGTTCAGGATGATTAAATAGGGGCAGCTGTCATTCCCTAAATTTTGACTAGAAATTTTTGAATTTTTGTTCATTTTTGGACACATTTTGTCAATATTCGAAATCGATCCATTTGCGTTTTTTAAGTTAAATAATTCATTAATCATACATTCTACCATTTCATGTTTCGTTTTATTTTAGAATTTTTGTTTCGATTCTTGAATTAGAAGGATCGTCTCTCTTATTCATTTTTTAATCTATACTTTAGAATTTGATTCAATTTTCGATTTTTTATTTATTTCGCCTCTTTTATAATTATTTTCTTTCTCATGTTTAGGTAAATAATTCATTTCAAAAGACTTAGTTTTTGTTTAATGTTATTAGATAATTTTAGAATTCTTTTTTTATTTTTTAATTTGTAGACCAAGAATTTGTTTTAACAAAAAAAACTTAGAATGTTCTTTCATTAATTAGTTATTATTCAGTTAATTTTAATTTTTAATTTAAGTTTGGGTAAATCTTAGTTTATAATTTCATTGGATGTTTTAAATTTAATTTTTGTTTACATTAGTTTTTTTATTTTGTTCATTATTTATTTATTCACTTTATTTAAATCTTTTATCAAGTTTGATTTTATTTGGACCTAATAGTTGGTGGATTTACTAACATGTAGTCCATATGCAACCAATTTCCAAAAACCAGTTTTCAAAACCCCATATCACTTTATGTTTTCCCATACACATTGACCAAGACAAAAAAATCAGCCTTTGTTCCAATTTTCTGCATAACAACAGCTTTAAGATGACACTAATTCAAACCCTTACACAACCTGCACCCAAAAAGTTGAAGGAAAAAGTCAACAGAAAAAGAAAGAAACCGAAAAACAAAAGGAGGCCACAACACCATATGCTGCTAACCTCTGCTACCTATTCATCACCCTACAGCAAGCAACAATGACATTGCATAGAATCGGCAAAAAACAGGGACCTGCATTAAAAAAGAACTTTTTTTAGAACAACAAAAGGAAAGGAGGGAGCTGGATGTTTGAAGATTTCTGGAGATAAAAGAGAAAAAAATACAATAGAAAAAGGGGGAACCTAAACCACACCAGGGAGAGCTGTTACAAAAAGGATTAACCAAAAATAACAAAAACGGCTCCTTCACCTTAGAATACAACCTACAACAACAACCTCCGCCCAACCACTTATCACCACCCAAACAACCTTCAAACCTTAAAAAGAAAATCATCTCATCAACTTGCGGACGGACTTCAACTTTTCTGAAAAAAATAGAACAACTATCTTAAAACCATCAGGAACAACCGCTCAAAATCTGGATGAAAACCAAAAATCCATTCTTGATCACCTTGATCTCTTCCCATCATCCTACAACATAACCTTCATCCACCATAAAAACCTCCGCTCAAATTCTTCAGAGCCCTCAACATCAATACCACCTACATCAATATTAACCCAAATTAACCCAGAGAGTAATACCTTTCAACCAAACACATCTGAAAAAATGGAAAAGTTTTCATTGACATCATTCTCTCTAGAACACATCGTTGATCACCCCCCCTCTCCACCGAAAGCTGTGTGAGCCCATCACTAACCCGAAACCGCCATTCACCGTAAACCGGCTTCACCACCATTCACAGCCGCCGTGAATCACCTCACCTTCGTTCTCCTTCCGCTTCACCTTTTCAAAACCAGAACAACAACCAAACGACACATATGTTCTAACACAACCACCATACCACCATATCAAAACCCTTAACCAACTCCAAAACGCAACCCTTCTACCACCCTCATACACACTCAACAACACAGTAACCGCTGACCCACCGCATAACACCACGCAGACCCTTTCCTCATCTTCTTCACTCCTCCCCACACTCAACAACGAAACACGACCTCCTTCAGCCAAATCCCTAACCATCATCACTAAAAAAAAAGCCGCGGGAAGAAACTGCAACCTGTAAACTCGCGAAAACCCATGAAGCTTCAAAACAAAACCCCAACCGCTTCACTAAACAACAACCCCAAAACTCACCGTCTTCGATTGTTGGAAACCACCGTCAAACAACAAACAATCGCAAACTGAGACCTTTCTTCCTCAACCCATCTCATCGCCAAACCTTCAACCAGCCACACCCTGTTCGCTTCCGTGAGCAAATCATAAAAGCAGAAACCAAAATCGTGAGAACGAGGAGAGGGCCGCGATTGGAGAGAGAGTTTCCGTGAGATTGAGATCAGAAGATTGCTGAGGAAGCTCCGTGAGAGCGTGAAAAGGTGGATGGTTTTGGTTATTCTGATTTTTTTCTTTTTCATACTTCTTTTATTTATTTCGATGGGTTGTTTTCTTTGATTGTTTTGTTTTAAGTTCATAGCCTACATGTTTTTTTCCTTCTATTTACACTCACTGTTTTACACACTGCACACACAATACAAACACACCCTCTTTCTTTGTGTTTATTATTTTTTTTTTATATATATATAATCTCTTTCTTATGTGACTAATTTTATTCATTAATTATTAGTTTTTTATATATATAATCTCTTTCTTATGTGACTAATTCTATTTATTAATTATTAGTTAGTTTAGTTTACTTTTTTTTTTTTTTGTAATTAATGGTTAAAGTTTTATGTTGATTTAATTTCTTAAGTTGAATGTTATTAGTTTTTAGTTGATTTAGTGTTTCGCTTGTTTTAATACAAGTTTTGTTTAATTAGATTTTATTTTTGCTCCTAATAGAACCTTGTAAATGGATACCATTTGAATTTGAATATAACCTTATTTGAATTTTTTTTACTAGAATTTTAATTGAGCTAACCACGTTTTGCACGATATTAAGCAATTGGGGATTAATTTGGTTGATGTTAGTTTCCAAAGTATATTTTCAATTTGGTTGGCACGCATTGAAGAGGCAACGGACCAACTCCGTTAGGTACAACTAAAAACTCGACTTTACCTCTTTTGCGTCTTATTTTAATCTTGATGTCACGTTCGTGTTCGTCTGATTACCTGTACCTCACCACCGATCTTAAATCTCTTGCAAAATGCGATTTTCACCAAATCTTCAAAACAAATTATTTTAAACAAGGAATAGAACTCCGGAGTCTAGCATTCCGCACATTCTAGAACGAACTACAACTGGGCTAGCCCCACGCGTATTGCTTCGTTCACTCCTTCGTTTTAATCACATTGATTCTAAAAACTTTAATTCATTTAATTTAAATTACGAAAAAAAAGGAACTCCGGAGTCTAGCATTCCGCACGTTCTGGATTGAACCGCAAATGGGCTAGCTTCACGCGATGGTTCAATCACCATTCGTATAAAAAATAATTCAATTCATTTAATTTAATTTACGAAAAGAAGGAACTCCGGAGTCTAGCATTCCGCACGTTCTGGATTGAACCGCAAATGGGCTAGCCTCACGCGATGGTTCAATCACCATTCGTATAAAAAATAATTCAATTCATTTAATTTAATTTACGAAAAGAAGGAACTCCGGAGTCTAGCATTCCGCACGTTCTGGATCGAACCGCAAATGGGCTAGCCTCACGCGTTGGTTCAATCACCATTCGTATAAAAAACAATTCAATCCATCTTAATTAATTTACAAAAAAGGAACCCCGGAGTCTAGCATTCCGCACGTTCTGGATTAAACCGCAAATGGGCTAGCCTCACGCGTTGGTTCAATCACCATTCGTACACCAAAATATTCAAATCTTTAATTAAATTAAATTACGAAAAACAGAATTCCGGAGTCTAGCATTCCGCACGTTCTGGATTGAACCGCAAATGGGCTAGCCTCACGCGATGGTTCAATCACCATTCGTATTCAAAACAATTCAATAATCTTAAAGGATCAGGCATGATTCATCTCCATAGGAAAGTTGTTACTCCTATCCCCACAAACACAAACAAAAATCTTACAAACAATTACTTTCAAAGGAAGAACGTGGCATTGCTTGTCGATACTTATATCCAAGTTTAAAGCTTCTTCCGATTTTATTTACTTTCAAAGGAAGAATGTGGCATTGTTTGTCGATCTTATATCCAAGTTTAAAGCTTTCTTTCGATTTCCCATTTCTCAAATATTTGTGGTGGAATAGATGAGATACTTCTCTTAAAGATGACGACTTGTCTCTTTCTTTCGCATACAAATTAAAACTTACCAACCAATTCAAATCATTTTCATAATTAATTAGCGAGTAACTGAACTCCGGAGTCTCGCACTCCGCACGTTCTTGAATGTAACCGCAACATGGGCTAGCCCCACGCGTGGTTCATTCGCCCTCTCGTTTTAAAACATCTTTAACAAAGATCAAACATCTTTTCTCAAAACGGACGTTGCTTAGATCATTCTATATCTCAAACAAGCTAGCGCTTCAGCCTCCTATCGTGAGCAGATAAGCCAACGCTTAGCAGCAGAATTCATTTTCAAACAATCGTCCAATAATAAAAAAAAAAAACATAAATCGTAGTAGTACGAACTACGAAGCTCTGACTTTCCCATTGCACAGGGGAATACGTAGGCACGGGGATTTTAATCCTTCGCGAGCACAATAATAAATAAAAATTAACTATCTCTCTGTCACAATAATAAAAAAACTTAACCTTTCTCCGTAATAAATAATAATTTTCTTTTCCCTTTAATAAGAAATCCTTAATCATTAAAAGAAGACAATAATAACGAGTTAACATTTTAAGTGCAAACTAGACTAAGAGGTTCCCGTTGAGTACAACGGACGTGAGGGGTGCCTAACACCTTCCCTTTGCGTAACTGACTCCCGAACTTAGATTAGTGGTTTCGTTGACCATTCTTATCCTTTATTTAGGTTGTGTCTATATCTTCCTTTTCTCTTGTAGAATAAATAGAATTAGGTGACGACTCTGTTGTTTATTTTAAATCGTATTTTTCGAGGTGCGACAATAGTGTAAAATAATTTCACAATATATTAGTGTGTCACCGTCAAGGTAGTCAAACACGGGAGCTTAAGGAGGATCGGACGGCCTGTAAAAGATCGTAAAACTAGGATCGTAGTACGACACTTAAGATCTTACCGAAGGGCAAAATGGTAAATTCATATGAACAAAAACATGAAAATTATAATACATGAACAAGATAACTATAAATCACAACGTTTCAACTAATTTAATTAATAATTCATAACCATCATTCCCTAATTTAATAAGCTCAAAAGATCAAGTTTAAAATAAGTAGCTCAAAATACATAAATATAACAAATAAGTCTAATCATCTAGGATATTATGCATTCATATATCATGATAGTCATATAAATCCTCCTTCTCATTCTTTATTTGAAGTCATTACAGAGGGTAGAACAGTGGTAGGAAGAAGATGAATACAAAATGGGGATGATCACAAAGGGAGAAGAATATGGATAACAGCAGAGGGAGAAGAATGACGAAGATGATGGTGGAAAGTTTCAGATTTTTTTTAAAGGAGGTGAGTATCGTATGAGGAATGGATATTGTAGCCGTTTTTTGCGTAGTGTTTTAGGGTTAGGAAAGAGAGAACTTAAGTAAAACAAAAAATCGGGTTCACTTACAAAATTCGATCCTGTTATAAAACCCAACAAACAGGCCCAACACTATGGTTTTTACGATCTTACCTTAAAGATCTCGATCTTGACTACAAAAGCACTCAAAAATTTTTTTTGTAAGATCTTAGCACTAAAAGGCAATTTCAAATCATAAAATCTTACGATCTTACGACCCAGCTCTCGATCTTGACTACATTGGTCGCCGCAATTTTGTTTCTATCATTTTTCTATATTATCTGAATATAGGCATTTAACTTTCATTTGATGCTAGGGTGAGAGGTCCCAATATCCTGGTTTCATACATCATGGGCTTATATCATCTCATGGTCTTTGGAGATTATAACTTGCCAACCCCACTAGAACATGATATTATTCTTGAAAAAATTTGAAACAAATTTTCTTACGAAATTTCTGATAGACAATTTAGAATTTCTAATACACATTAAATTTCTAATTGTGTATTTATAATTTTCGGTATAGTAGAATTTCTGAAATTTACGTGAACTTACATATATTATTGGAAATTCTAAATATCTCATTATATATCCGAAATTTAACCAAAGTGAAATTTCCAATAATTTATATTCACTAAAAACATTTAACATTATCAAAAAATTTGAAATTTCCAATCGAATAATTTTTTTAAAAAATTTGATTTTTAAAAAAAATTCCAATATTCTTCAAGTTTTTTCTTGAAATTTAGAAAATTATGATAAAATAATGAAAAAATATCACGGTAAAAGTGCTTTAAATAGAGGGAGTATTCAGGTACAATACAAATGTATGGTGACAAGTTAAATCCTTGATCATTGGATTACACCTCTATGTAATTTGGGCCCAACTCAATCAAAAGCCAACTTTTGGTCCAATTGATCAATTTAGTTGTATTCTTATGCATCTTGTTAGATTCATTTCATTCATGACATTCATATTACCTCCCATCATAAATAAAGTCAAAGTCAATCAAAAGGCAACATTTGATGCACTTGATTAATGTAGTAGTGTTTATATACATCATTTTAAATTGATTCATTTCTTTTATCATGTGCATATTATATCTTTTTTTAAATAAAAAATATATATCAAATGTCAATGAATTACCAAAAGAAAAAGACAAAATTCTTGATCATGAACCATCCATACATCATATAAATATTTTGCATCATCACCATGTCATTATTGAATTCAAGAAATAAAGAACAAGTGAATCAATTTGTACTTGATGATCGAATTCATAAAATAATATAATGTATTGACATTAAGTTGAAATTGATAATCATATTCATTGCACCATTCATATTTGAAAAGAAAACAAAGGAAAATTAAATTACAAGGTGAATTGATTTTTTTTTTCATTCATTCATGTTGACACAATCAAAGTTTGAATTACATTCATCATCATGATCTCATTACACCATACAAGTATATTCATTACATATTTAAAAAAAAAAAATGAGTAAAAGAATAAAAAAAGACCAATTTGAACTTACAATTTGATTCAAATTTGAATTTACATGATCATAAAGCAATGTGCATCATGTATCATCATCCATAAAAAAGAACAAATGGCCAAAAGAAAAATCGATTTGAACAAGTTTGAATTATAGTTGCCAATGCCATCCATGTTTTATCATCATCTTCAAGTAAACTTAAATAAAATGAAAAGAGTTAAAATCAAAATTTACACCAAAATTGAATTGAATTTTGTTTGTATTTCATTACATTACACATGAATTTACAATTTGCACATGGTACACAGTAACCACTTCCATGATTTCCTTCCCAATCTCCAAAAAATCAAGGGAAGTTTTTTAATTACAACTCATTTCATTCCATCCTTATTCAAACCATTTCATTCATACGAGTCTTGCAAAATCTCATACAAAAATTCACACTCACACACATTTTTCCTTATATTTTCATCAATCTCAAATTCTGATTTTTGTAATTTTGGATCAATTGTCAGTAAAAGAGACATAACTTTTTACTCGTGATTCTGATTGAAGTGATTCTGGACTTTTTGGAAAGCTTACAAAATTCCTTACAGTTTGCATATAATATTTGACTTCAGGAGGTTTATGAAGAGGGAGATACCCCGGAAAATACGACCTTACGCGATCCGAAAAGACGGGAGCCGCACGCCGGAAGGACTGAAGAGTCGCCACCTAATTCTATTTATTCCCGAAGAGGGAAAGGGAAGATATAGATACAACCCGGGAGGAAAAGGATGAGGACAAAGGTCAACGGAACCATTGCCTGGGTTCGGGAGTCGGTTATGCAGGGGGAAGGTATTAGCACCCCCTACATCCATCGTACTCGATGGGAACCATCTAGGTTAACGCGCGCGAAAAGTTGTCTATGCTTAAACGAATTGCTTGCTAGAGGGAAATGAGTTGAATTATAAGTTAGATTGAACCTAGGTGCTCGGCAAGGATTGAGATCCCCGTGCTTACGTACTCCCGTGTGCAATGGGAAAGTCAGAGCCTCGTAGTTCGGCCTACTACTGGGTAATGGATGTTTGATTTTATTACCTTTCTTCGATGAAAGGGTTTAGGAGTTGACATGCACTAAAGACTATGGATAGTTTATCTCGCCCAACAAGAGGAGCGTCCTGCGTCGAAATAATCGGAGCGAGTAACGAGAGCTCGTTATCCTCCTTTCTACCGCTTAAGGCTCGTGGCGTACAAATCTTCTCTTTTTTGTTAAAGTGTTTTATTATCCTATGACCGCTTGACGTTGGATCAAGGGTTTGGATCTAATCGAAACATTTTGGTTTTTTGAGGTCTGAGGGTGAATGCAAATGGAGTTTATTTTTGTGGTTTTGTCAGCGAGGCACGAAGCGCTCGGCTCGCAAGGATAGGTGGATCCTAATAAATGAAATGATAACCGGAAAAATAAAGTGCAAGTGTGCAAGTGCAATCGCTTGGAGTTTGACCAAGGATTCAGAAAAATAAATAAAATACGGAAAATAAAGTGCGTACAAATTAATGGGAGAGGGATACAAAATAAATACAGGGGATTGCGAGAAATAAAGAGGTTTCGTTGTAGTTTGCCCAAGAGGAAGCGTGTGTGCAGTGTTTTTGAACCGTTCGAAGGCGTTCGGCCTTTTTAATTGGGACACAACTATTCGAAGGCGTTGGACCTTTTAATCGAGCGCAACTATTCGAAGGCGTTGGACCTTTTTGGGACGCGACGAAATTTTGTTCGTGAACTACCTTAGAATCGACTCAAAATCGGAATCATTCTATAAGGAGTCGAAACGTAATTTTTTTTAAATGCGATGATAAATAAATTGAATTTCTAGAGTAAATTAATTAAATTAAGAATAATGAATAAATCAAATAGTATTAAGAATAAATTAAATAAATTGAATAAATTAATTTAAATGCTTGTTTGTCCAAAATAATAAAAGTAATAAAAAATAATTACAAGAAGGGCCTCATATTGACCGAATATCACCGATTAAGATCGGGCGAAAACTCGGCCGTTTATTATATCATTGGCCCTTAAAAATAAAATCAAAAGGAAACACAAATGGAGAACACTAAATAATTCTCTAAAAATATATTTTTAAGACATTTTCTAAGTGATAAAAAAAACAATTAAACATAAAGTAATAACATAAATAATAGATCTTAAAAAATAAACTAAATAAAAAAATGGGGAGTTTACATAATATTTACTAACATTTTATTTGAAAATCTTAAATAACCATGGCAAAACAAGGTAATAATAAAAAACAACATTAATAGATAATAATAAACTTAATGATATAAAATAAAAATGAAAAAATGAAGTTGAAGGAAACAAAACTGGGGGGGGGGGGGGGTGCCGTGTGAATCTGGGTGTCGATACAGAATTATGGGATCACAGATGTATGGGTCTAGCCCAATATTTGAAATGATAAACAAAATTATAGTAACTTATGTTTTTTTTTTTAAAAATGATAATAATAAAATAAGATAAAAATAAAAACTAATAAAAGAAAGAATAATAAAGAAAAAAACAGCAATACATCATATGATCTCAAAAGGGTAAAAAAGATAAAACAGCCCAACCTCAAGCCTCTCTTTCAAAACGCGTTATGCGTCTTTCTTTCTCACGACCTACCGCTCTCTGCGGCGGCGATGGTGATGTGCAGCGGTCCCTTTTGCGGCGTCAGCTGCGGTGGCTTGTCACGTTGCGTCTCCGTCTCTCTCTCTCTCCGGCGTTGGTGTCTCTCTCACGGCTCCGCATTTGGTTCGCCACTCGCGAGTTCGAATCGCGGTGGGTTTCGGTACAGTTGGCGGTTCTGGGTTGCAGGTTGAAGCTCGCGTTGGCCGGTGATGAGGAAGGTCGTGGGTGACGGCTTTTTTGGTGCGGTGGCGGACCAGATTTCGAAGGTAAGTCTCAGTTTTGGTTGTTTCGGAGGGTTTTGGGAAAGTGGTTGTGGGTGAATCGGATTTGCATTTTGCGGTGAAATGGTGCTGGGTTGGCCGCGGGTTTCAGCTGGATGGAGGTGAGGTATGAGATTTGAGGGTTGAGTCAGTTCTGTGCTGGGTTTGTGTTCGATGGCTTGCGATTATTGTTTTCCGGCGCGGTTTGATGAAGAAGAAGGCAACAGATGGTTTCGCTTTGGGGATGGTTTGTGTGTGGTTTTCGGAAAAAAAGGTTGAGCGATAATCCCCCACGGTGGTTGGTGATGGTTTTCTCAGATTGGGTCTGAGTTGGTTGTGATGATTATTGTGAATGGTGAGCTATTTCTGGTTTTGGATTTCTGCATTTTATTTGGTTTTGTGAGATGGTTTTTGAGAGGGTTTCGGTGTTGTTGAAATTTTATTTTTTTCTTTTCTGTTGGTGGTGATGTTATGAGAGAAAAAAAAGAGAAAATGAAAATTGTTGTTGCAGTGAGGGAAATTGGTTTGTGGCTGGATTGTTGGAAAATGAAGTTTGAAAGATATTATGTTTAATGGATGGGGGTTGTGATAGTTATTTGAGGTTGATGAAAAAAAGATGGTTTATTGTGGTTAATGAAGGTTTCAATGGAGGAAGGCTAGTATGGAGGTATGAGGATTGAATGTTGCGGTATGATTTTCTTGATACTGGAAAAGAGGAATCTTGCTGATTTGTACACTGTGAATTTTTGTTAGTGGACAGGCTGGGATTGGTTGTTATAGTGGAGCAAATTTTGTGTGTGTACGTTGAAAACAAATTGCTTTAGTGGGATTGTAAAAAGATTCTATTTTGTTGATAAGAAACAAAAACAAAAACAACACTAATAAATCTGTTAGTAACAATAATCATAAATTGTAAATAATAACAAACTAATAGTAGTAGAAAATAATGGTTAATAAGAGTAATCTAAATAGAAAAAGCTAAATACTAATAATAATAATAATAATAAAAGAAAATATTAGTTATTAATAACAGTAATATATAGAAAAGAAAGAAATTATGGGTTAACTATAACAAATAAAAAGAAATATTTGGTTTAAAAGAATCTACATTTTTGTAGTATTTTTTTTTATGGAAAATACACTATGTAAAATAATCTATCCTAAATAAAAGTTAATAATAAATAAAATAATAAAAGTAATAATAATAATAAAAGTATAGATAATGGTATATAATGATAAAAGTAAAAATAAAAATAATATCTAAAAACTATAATAATAGAATTGAGAAAGAAAGTAATATTTTTGTGTGTTTCTTTTTTTGGATAAAGGGGTTCTATTTAAAGTTGGAAAGTGAATTCATAACAATAGACTTTTTATATATGTATTTTTTGATTAAAACTAAACAGTAAATATAAAAGACTTGAAATAAAGGGAACTTCGAATTTTAATTTACAAAGAAATAAATGCATTTTTTTATTTTTCGAATGTTTGCCAGAAAAGATAAAACGGTACATTTATTTTTGTATTTTTTGAAACAATGCTTAGACAGAAAATAAAATGATGCGGGTAGGACAAATTTGGGGTATGACAGATGCCCCTATCGAATTGGCTTAGACCGAGTAAGATGAACCGACTCGCGTTCAAACTTTCAAGGTATAAGATAATTAGATATTAACAGACTCCAAATTTGTCCGACAAATGAAATAACTGGAAATGATGGGTGACACAACAAGAAATAAATTGACAAAGTAAATCACTTATCACCAGAGGATGACAAGGCAAATAACTGAAATTAAAATCACTTATCAACAGAGGATGATAAGGCAATAGACAGAAAAAATAAACTCACTTATCAACAGAGGATGATAAGGCAAATAACTGAAATAAACTCACTTATCACCAGAGGATGATAAGGAAATAACTGAAAATAAACTCACTTATCAACAGAGGATGATAAGGCAATAAACTGAAAATAAACTCACTTATCAACAGAGGATGATAAGGCAATAAACTGAAAATAAACTCACTTATCAACAGAGGATGATAAGGCAAATAACTGAAATAAACTCACTTATCACCAGAGGATGATAAGGCAATAACTGAAAATAAACTCACTTATCAACAGAGGATGATAAGGCAATAAACTGAAAATAAACTCACTTATCAACAGAGGATGATAAGGCAATAAACTGAAAATAAACTCACTTATCAACAGAGGATGATAAGGCAATAAACTGAAAATAAACTCACTTATCAACAGAGGATTGTCGCTCCCAACAAGTGACACCGGGTCATATGAAGGTACGGACGCGAACGGTCGGCGAAGGGAACAGTGAGAACACACAGCCGTGAACTCACTGGAGAATGAATAGAGTCGCCAGCTAGGCATTTTTATCCCGGAGGAAAGGCAATGCTGCATAGACCTAGAAAGAGATGGATAAGACGGTTTGCGAACCAGAGAGACTGAGAAAGGGGGTTGGTTACAACCTGGGAAGGTATTAGCACCCAGATTGCCCGCCGTACTCGACGGGATCCACGCTTAAAAGATTTGTGTTTTAAAGGGGTAGTGTCAGTGCAATCTGTGTATAAAATAGCTGGAAAGAATGTACAGGTGTCAGTGTAAAGTGAAGTGAAGTGAAGTATGAGAGTGTCAGTGTAAGGAAAAGAGTATGCTCAAGATCATGAGGCTTAAGAGAATAATGCTGGAAGGAGGGGGAATATACAGAGACTTTTGTTCGATAACTGTTAAGTTATGCCTACGTATCCTCTCGTGCAATGAGGAAGTCAGAACACCGTAGTTCGACCCAAAGAGACTGAAAGATGAATTGACTTGTGAACTGCTTATTCGCCTATGCTCAAGTGTATGATCTGTCTGGCACAGATGCAAACTGTCTTGCATTAGACGGAAGAAGCGAGTTCTCGATTGTGAGTGAAGGTGATGAGAAAAGAATCCCGAAGGAGACGATTATTGTTTGTTTTTGATGTTTTCAGTCTTTTATTGCTTTTGGATTTTGTCATAAGATAATGAGCTTAAGCCTAAACCAATGGATTTAGTAGACTCATCACATCTTCCCTCTGATTAGGGGTAATGAGAATACCTTAAGTGTGAAGTCAGATTCTCACACTTAATCACCTTCGGTATAGGATTAAGATCATTAACCTACTTGTGATTATTTAGATGTTTTTGTGGCTTTTGTTTAGTGTTGAGTAATGAGGTTAAGCCATAATCAAGGATTAAACAGACCCATTACACCATCCTAAAAGAAGGATAATAGATGAGAATGTTTAAGTTGAGAAAAACTCCTCAACTTAATCCATGATTAGGGATTAAACCCATGACAAAACAAGCCTTTGATTAAGTGGATTTTAGATTAATGATGATGAAGTGAATTTTATGATTTGTAAGACAACTTGAGGGGGACTTGTCCATTAACACTAGGGTTAGTCCTTCTTAACCAATTAAGGAAGAATTAGAACCCTAATGCAAGGCCCAAGTTACAAGTGTAATGTCTTGATGATTATTAAGATGAATTGATTAAGAGATTTAAACACCTTAAGGGTTTAATACTTAGGATTAAAGTTATACACTCCATCCTAAGAGAAGGATGCAGGCATAAGCTTAATCACAAAGTTTTAAAGCCTTTAGGGTTTAGTCCCTGATTATGAGGTGAGAAGAGAGGACTCAAGGAGACACAAAGGTAAAACTATGGGGGGACTAATCAAAACCCTAATTCATTATCATGCTTGGTTGATCCTAAGGTTTGTGAGGTTTAAACAAGAAGATCTTCAATGGAACCACCAGGAAGCAGATGAACAGGATCAAGAGAAGCAAAGTGACTTGCTTCATTCAAGAAGTCAAGTCACTTGAAGAAAGAAAGTGGGAGGAAGAAGAATGAGCAAGCTCAAACTCAAACACATATAAGAATGCAGCAATGGATGCAAGAGAGATGAAAAGAAAAGTTATGAGAAGTGAAGGCAAATCCACTTCTCAAGCTTACTTACCACCTGCAATGTTAGAAAGAAATGCAGTGCAATGCAAGATGAGATGAAATGATATGATGCAAAGCAAAACCAGAAGCATGTTGATGATGATTATGATGTTATGAGATGCTGCAAACATGAGGCAAGGCAATGGGGATGTTCATACAAGATTATGAATGCATATGATGCAAGCTAAGGAGCATGAACAAGCATGAAAAGTTATGAATCATACAAGACAAATGACATGGCAAATATGAGATGCAATGATCAAAGATGCTTCCTATATGTCTCAAGATGTCAAATGAGTCATAAGAATGCACAAAATGCAAAGACAAGTCATGTTATGCAAGGAAGTGCAAAGAGGATGCAAATGAAAGCCCAAATTAGGGTTCATGGATCAAACATCAAACACAAACCAAAAACAGAAGCAAAACCCTAAAGTAAAAATGGAAAATGATACCCAAGGAAACCCTAGACCTATAATAAACCACTGCCCAAAGGGGAGCTCTCAACTCTCAACCAAACTCAAGATATGAATTTTCTAAGTTATTAGGGTTTTTTAGGGTTCTTAACAAAACAAATGCCAATCAATTTGAAAATACAAGAACAAATCATGGCCTTTTTATCTTAGAATCTACATGCCAAACACAAGACAAAGCAAAACGAATCAATGTCTCAACCTTCACCAATTGACAGAAATGAATTTTTGAACTTATGATCAAAATAATGCATAAAAAATGATTTAATTCAATGAAAAATCCTTAAAATGCATCAAGATCAAAAAAGAAATTTGGTTTGAAGGTTGGACAATGTTTCTAAATGTCTTAGAACATTTCATGAATTTTTTTGTAATTTTTAAATACCTAAAAGTATTTTTAATTAATTAATTCTCATTAATCAATTAAAAATAATCTTTTAAATATTTAAAAATACTTTTTTAAATGATAAAAATAAAATAAAAATGTTTTTGGGTCTTAAAAATTAATAAAACTTTAAAGGCAAAGTTTCATAATTTTTAAGTGTTTTTTACTATTTTAAAATAATTGTACAAGTTAAATGAAAGAAAATGAAATAAAAATGAAAATAAACTGAAGTCAACCAAATGAGGGGCTAGGATTGAGTCTGGGGAAAGCCTTGTTGACTGCGCGCGCAAATCAAGGGCTGAAATTCAAACTTGGTTAATCAGGTTTATGAATTAATTAAATGCAATTAGGGTTTCTAATGATCAATCTGAGCCATCCACACGCGCGGGAGGTCAACAAGTCAAAGCCATCGCACGCTCCAGATTCAAACTCACTTAATGACTGGGATTATGCCCTAATTATTTTCAGGTGGCCGGAGAAGACCTCCGGTCGTCTTCTCCGGTGGGAACCCCACCTGAAAATTTCTAAAACTCTCAAAACATAACTAAAATGGAATCTAAGAACACAGAAATGATCCCCATAACCCACTGAATCAAAACCCTAACACAAACATCATTTATATTTCCTCAAACTCATGAATCGAAACAAACAAAATTTTAGGGCAAGACTTTCAGAACACGATTACATCCTTATTTTTCCACCATTTTCAAAACCAATGACATATTTATGATCAGGGAAGCATGAATAACAACTTAAGAACTTAAAAAAAGATTTCTGGAAAAAAAGTTCATGAAGCTCACCTGAACTGGAGCTTTGATCTCTGACACTTTCTGGCTAGTTTCCTGCTTGCAATCTACTCCATTTGACCTCCTGAGAAGCTTTCAATGCTTGGAAAGGATTTGTGGTAACTGGTTTGAAAGTTTGAGCAGGTTCTGTTCAATGGGGGAGAGAAATCGTATTTGGGATTCTGGAGGTTTTAGGCTATGGTGATGGATGCTTTGTGACCAGGAAGATGAGTTGAGTTGATCTATGAAGTTTGTTTTTGTGTTTGTGAGTTGTGTGATCAGTTTCGAAGGGTTTTGCAAGTGAGGATGAAAATGTGTATGCTGTGTTGTGGTTAGCTTCTGCCTTGCCTCTTCTTATGTTTAGCCAGCATTTGATCCACATAAACTAATCTCATTGGTCAGATGATGTGACCTGCCCTTTATTGATTGGTATGGCCACTTTTGCAAATTGTCAACCTTTGTGTAAGAGAGGCATGGGTTGTGTTCTAGGCAAGTACAAGTGTGTGGGCTGGCGCAGCATGGTGAGGGGAAAGGCTAGCTTGGTTCAGCACCCAAGGCAACAAGTGGTGGGAGGTGAAATGATGATCTTGCAAGTTGTTGCTCCTTTGCTCACATGTGAGAAATCTTGTTGTATGAACCATAAAACATGAGCAATACCTAGTCCAATCTGAACTTTATGACTTGTAGAAAGTTTGTGTAATGGTTTGAAATGAATTTGAGGCTGCAAAAGTCATTGATCCATGATTTTGCAAAATTCTCACTTAGGGCATGCCTTGAAAATAAGTGATTTTTGCCAACTTTGCATTGCCATAACTTTTGATCCAAGAAGAGTTTGATCATGTTCTTGTACTTTTTGAAAAGGGAAAGATGAGATCTACAACTTTCATGACCAAAGTTTTTCCATTTGAAGCATTTTTGAATCATGAATCATGGCTTGAAAAAATGACCTAAAATGATGCATTCTTGAAAAGTCAACTATGCCCAAAAAGTCAACATTTGCAAAAACCCTAAATTCTTGATTTTTATGAACTTCCACCTTCTTCCATGATCAAATAAAGATCATATACACTCAAAATGATGAAGATCACCCATTGGTTGGGTCATTGGGGGCCTCAGATGCCCTGATTTTACACTGACTTGTCCAGAAAGTCAACTCTTGATCAGATGACTTCCCCATGGAATTTCTTCATGAAAATTGATATGCATACTCCCTATACCATATAGAGATCAATGGAAACAAGAATGACCAAAAAATTTGGGGTTATGGCCTCTGAAACCAAAACCCTAATTTTCAGTCAACTGTGTAGTTCAAGCTGGCTCTGCATCCACTCAAACCCTAGCTCTTGTGATTCCTCTGCAATTTTGACTTTGAGGAGATGGAACATGATATAAGAACACACATGGACCCCTTTGAGTTGATTGGTTGCCCTTGGAATGGCTCAAGATGCTTTGGGATTGCTCAGATCACAAACCCTAGGTGCAGATGCCTTGAAAGCTATGCAGTGAATCAAAAATGAGGTGTGAGATGACATGATTGTGTTTATGCATATGAGATGATTTACAAGCCATGGTGTGAATGGGTGAGGGCAAATTTGGGGTGTTTACAGCTGCCCCTATTCAAACATGAGTTAGCTGTGCAGGATGTAAGCGACGGCTTAACAGGCAAACAAGATAACTTGTGGTTGAATACCAAAGACAGTCCAAAATTTGCACTCACAGAATGAAGAAGAAAAGGGATATAGATTGTACAAGAAAAATAAAGTATATTGTAAAGTGGGGGCGACGGAGGACGACCGTCGAGCAGAGGACGACTGCTGGGTAAGGTGGTATGTGAAACAAAGCGATGACGGGGACGGCCGACATGCTGGTAAAGTGCATAAAGCAATGACGGGGACGGCCGACATGCTGGGGATAAAAAGTAAAGCTAAGACGGGGACGGCCGACTAGCTGGGGAAAAACAAGAAATTATGATGGGGACGGCCATCAAGATAAAATTCTCTGAGGATTAATGAAACGTGACGGGGACGGCCATCAAGTTCATAAAGTAGGTAAAATAACCAACGATGGGGACGGCCATCGGGCTAAAAAGGAAAAGGGACCACGACGGGGACGGCCATCGGGTTAAAGAATAAATGAAATAAACAGATGATGGGGTACGACCATCAAAGGTGAAGGACGATCACCTAGCAGGGGACGGCTGCTCTGTTGGAAATAAAAGAAAAATGATGGGGACGGCCATCAAAGGTGGAGGACGACCACCTGGCAGGGTACGGCTGCCGGAAATATCAACGATGGGGACGGCCATCGGATAGAAAAAAGTCAACGATGGGGACGGCCATCGGACGAGCAAGATGGAGGACGACCATCAAGAAGTGGAGGACGACCACTCAGTAGGGTACGGCTGCTCTCAAGGTTTATCGTAACACAGGACGAGTGTCAGATAACCAAAATCAACAATGGGGACGGCCATTGGATAAAGTGATGAAGGACGATCATCAAAAGGGTGGAGGACGACCACCTAGCAGGGGACGGCTGCTAAAATCAACGATGGGGACGGCCATCGGATGAGCATGATGGAGGACGACCATTAAGAAGTGGAGGACGACCACTCAGCAGGGTACGGCTGCTCTCAAAGGTATCATAACACAGGACGAGTGTTAGATGAAAAGAAAATTTATTGGTAATCTACTGGGGAGATAGTAAACACGGACGGGCGTTTACATCCAAGAAACAAAAGGCATAAGTGTTTGGTATTGTGTATAGATTAAAGATGCGGACGAGCATCCTTAAGATTATGATACGGACGAGTATCATGTAGAAACAAACTGACACATGTTCAGAGATGATGATACGGACGGGTATCAACTGGTTAACAAGGAACACGGACGGGTGTTGCATCTGAAAGAATTCTTCTGGGGAGTAATAGACACGGACGAGTATCTATATTCAAGAAGACAAAGGTGTTTGACACGGTGTATGGATTAAAGATGCGGACGAGCATCCTTAAGACTATGATACGGACGAGTATCATGTAGAAACAAACACTAGACGCAATGTTCTGAGATGGTGGTACGGACGCATACCAACTGGCTAACAAAGAACAAGGACTACTGCCGAATCTGTGGGGGGTGTGAGTGATGATGTGTACAAGATACGGGCGAGTATCTGTATAAGTGTACCATGAGTAGTGAGTATTGTATTGTATAGATGAGTGTTTATCTGCTGGGGAGAGTGACACGGACGAGTGTCAAAAGGGAAAAGTATAATATTAACAAGTGTATGGGTGATGAAGGTGTACGCGACTGCGCTGGGGATATGACACGGACGGGTGTCAAAAGGGTGTATATACAAGTATATGTGAGTGCAAAGAGGATGTCTTTGGCTTTTTGCTGGGATATGACACGGACAGGTGCCAGAATGTATCTGTAGTGAGGGTGATTTGTTTGTAGAGTGTATTCAGGCGACCTTACTGGGGAAAGATGACACGGACGGGTGCCAAAAGGTGTATATACGGGTGTTTGTGATTGTGAGGCAACTGCTTTTGCTGGGACTCTGATGGGGATTCTTGGGGAAAGTAATCTGTATTCTGAAACGTTCAATTCACAACATGACTTATGATTATGCTATGTGTCTGATTTTTGCCGTAATGCTCCGTGTTAGACGGAATGCTACGCTCTGGGGGGTGAATATGATGCGGATGCCATGATTATGCAAAAGGGGCACAGATCCGGGATTCGGATCCCGTTGCTTGTGAAAATCTCGGGTTGATCCGCTTGAAGTGAACATCCCAGCTGGGTATGAGATCACTGGTAGATCCAATGATATATCTGCTTGGGGATATAGGTCACTGGTTGACATATCCTTGTAATACGGGACCCAGCTGGGGTTTGCAGAAGCTTTCTGTACTCTGTTGTGACTTCCTCGTGCATTGCTCTTCTGGATAGAGGCTGAAGCTCTGTGGGGAGATGATTCCCTGATTTCTGTATTCTGTTGAGGAAGAATGGCAACTCGGCTGGGGAATTGAAAGGCAACTCTGCTGGGGAAAGCAACAATAGGCAACTCAACTGGGGATAGAGCATTTCGGATGCTGAGATTGAGTGTATGCTGATTTGGCAGCTCCGTCGGGGAAATGGGCACCTTCTAGTGCCATGTGGAAGATAGACCGAGTTAATAATGACTCGCCTACTTGCTGAGACGTAGTTTGCATGCCCCTGGTTGCGTTCTGGATACCTGCAATCCTGCAAAGATAATGGAACGTACAAAAGGTCCCGAGGTATCCCTTTCTGGATTCCGTCATAGGAGTTAAGTACTTTCGAGAATAATCACATTACCTGTAAGCATGTGTTTTTATTTTTAGAGAAAGGCATCTGTACTTATGCAATTGTATATTTTTTTTTTTTTTAGAGATATCAGACAACTCTTTGCAAAACATAAATGTAAAAAACGAAACATGACTGAAAATCTGATTTTATTAATTCATGTGCCCTGAATTGGCAAAGATACAGTCAAAGAAACATATCTCCTGAAATGAGGAGATTGCTACAAATTGAGAAATAAGGTGCTGGCGATGCTGACGACGCTTTGAGGAGCTTCCTCTCCTGCTATGACTCGCATGACAATGACGTTCTTCTCGTCTTGCTTTCTGGAGAGAGTTGATTCTGATTGAAGCTTGATCCTTTGGAAGCTTACCAAGTTGTAGGTGATACAGACGAATTCAGAATGCAGTTGTTCGCTTATTCCCTTCTTTTGCATGGATCGCCCTTTCGGGTTTTCAATCCATCGGGATACCCATTTTTGCCTGAGCTGTCCAATGCGGCTTTTCAACTCAGCGGGTGTACATTTTTTATTTATTTTCCCTTACTTTTGCCCGAGTCTTTTATTCTGTTTTTGACTCGCCGGGATGCCCTGTTTTTGCCTGGACTTACATTCTGTTTTTATGTCCAGCGGGTCATTTTATGCGAAGTATTTTTTAACTGCATCTGAATTCACAGGGGACGGGAAATCTTCACCATCCATGGTGCTGAGCATCAGTGCTCCACCAGAGAAAACTTTCTTTACAATGAATGGTCCTTCATAATTTGGAGTCCATTTGCCCATGTAGTCTGTATGAGGAGGGAGGATTCTTTTCAGCACAAGATCCCCTACTTGGTACTCTCGGTGCCTGACTTTCTGATCGAAGGCTTTCTTCATTCTTTTCTGATATAACTGCCCATGGCAGATTGCAGCCAATCTCTTCTCTTCGATCAGACTCAGTTGTTCGTATCGGGACCGAACCCATTCTGCTTCACTCAGTTTAACATCCATTAACACCCGTAACGAGGGTAGTTCAACTTCAACAGGTAGGACTGCTTCCATACCATATACAAGCTGATACGGTGTTGCCCCAGTGGATGTCCTGATTGATGTGCGATACCCATGCAAGGCAAATGGTAGCATTTCATGCCAGTCTTTGTAAGTGATTACCATCTTCTGCACAATCTTCTTGATATTCTTATTGGCTGCCTCAACAGCGCCGTTCATCTTTGGCCTGTAAGGAGAAGAATTGTGATGTTGGATTTTGAAGTCCCGGCACAGCTCTGCCATCATTTTGTTGTTTAAGTTGGAACCATTATCAGTAATGATTCGCTCGGGCACTCCATACCGACAGATGATATCTCTTTTCAGAAATCTGGCTACCACTTGCCTAGTAACGTTTGCGTAGGAAGCTGCTTCGACCCACTTGGTGAAATAATCGATGGCGACCAGGATGAATCTGTGGCCGTTTGAAGCAGTTGGCTCAATCTTGCCAATCATATCAATGCCCCACATAGCAAAGGGCCATGGTGAAGACATGATGTTCAAAGGATTGGGAGGCACATGCACCTTATCTGCATAGATCTGGCATTTATGGCATTTTCTGGCGTAGGCACAACAGTCTGCATCCATTGTGATCCAATAATAGCCTGATCTTAACAACTTCTTAGCCATGACATGTCCTCCTGCATGGGTACCAAAAGATCCTTCGTGCACTTCATGCATCAACAAATCTGCTTCCGTCTTGTCAACACATTTGAGGAGTACCATATCAAAGTTCCTCTTGTATAAAGACCCATCAGTGTTCAGAAAGAAACTACCAGCAAGCCTTCTCAAAGTCTTCTTATCATTGGAAGATGCCCCAGGTGGGTATGTTTGATCCTCCAAGAAGCACTTAATGTCATGGAACCAAGGCTTATCATCTTTTACAACATCTGCTGCAAATACATACGCTGGTCTATCAAGTCTAGACACTGAAATCTGGGGTACAAAGTTAACCGTTTGAACTTTGATCATGGATGAAATGGTAGCGAGAGCATCTGCAAACTGATTCTCGTCCCGAGGGATATACTCAAGCTTGACTGTTGTGAAGAAAGTCAATAACCTTCTTGTATAATCCCTGTAAGGTATCAGATGATCTTGGTGGGTGTACCATTTCCCGTTGGTTTGATTGACTACCAAAGCTGAATCTCCGAATACGGTCAATGTCTTGATCCTGAGGTCAATGGCTTCCTCAAGACCCATAATGCAAGCTTCGTATTCAGCTTCGTTGTTAGTGCAGTTGAAAGTGAGTTTTGCCGAGAAAGGCATGTGAACTCCTTTAGGTGTAATGAGTACTGCACCAACACCACGGCCATTCATGTTAACAGCCCCATCAAACATCATAGTCCATTCTTCCTCCGGGTCAGGCCCTTCAGTGTGAATAGGCTCTTCGTGATCTTTTGCTTTAATGAACATGATGTCTTCATCAGGGAAGTCAAATCTCATTGGCTGGTAGTCATCAAGGGGTTGCTCAGCAAGATATTCAGATAGTACACTGCCCTTGATGGCTTTTTGAGAGGTGTACTGGATGTCGTATTCTGTGAGAATCATCTGCCATCTTGCAACCCGTCCGGTAAGAGCTGGCTTCTCGAAAATGTACTTAACTGGATCCATTTTTGAGATTAATAAGGTAGTGTGGGTCAACATATACTGTCTCAGTCGGCGAGCAGCCCACGCTAAAGCACAGCAAGTTTTCTCGAGCAGTGAATAACGTTGTTCACAGTCGGTAAACTTTTTGCTTAGGTAGTATATTGCATACTCTTTTCGACCAGACTCGTCATGCTGACCTAATACACACCCCATCGACTCTTCTAGTACTGTCAAGTACATTATCAGAGGTCTTCCTTCAACTGGAGGCATGAGGATTGGAGGTTCTTGTAAGTACTCCTTGATCTTGTCAAAAGCTTTTTGGCAGTCATCGTTCCACCTGACCGTTTGTTCTTTTCTTAACAGCTTGAACAAGGGTTCGCAGGTTGCTGTAAGGTGAGATATGAACCTTGAAATGTAGTTCAATCGACCTAAGAACCCTCGAACTTCTTTCTCAGTTTTCGGTGCAGGCATTTCTTGGATAGCCTTGACTTTATCAGGGTCAACCTCAATCCCTTTCTCGCTTACAATAAATCCCAGCAATTTACCGGATCGCACCCCAAATGTGCATTTGTTGGGGTTCAGCTTCAATTGGTATTTCCTCAGACGCTTGAATAACTTGAGCAGATTTACCAGGTGATCTTCCTCTGTAAGGGACTTGGCGATCATATCATCCACATAACATTCTATTTCCTTGTGGATCATATCGTGGAATAATGTCACCATAGCCCGTTGATATGTGGCACCAGCATTCTTCAGTCCGAATGGCATCACTTTGTAACAGAACGTGCCCCAAGGTGTGATGAATGTTGTCTTCTCCATGTCTTCAGGTGACATCTTGATCTGATTATATCCTGAAAATCCATCCATGAAGGAGAATACCGAGAACTGAGCCGTGTTATCCACCAATACATCAATGTGAGGTAATGGGAAGTCATCTTTCGGGCTGGCTCTGTTCAGATCCCGGTAGTCAACACACATTCTTACTTTGCCGTCCTTCTTAGGCACAGGTACTATGTTAGCGACCCACGACGGGTAGCTAGTCACAGCAAGGAACCCGGCGTCCCATTGCTTTTGTACCTCTTCCTTGATTTTCATAGCCATGTCTGGGCGAGTTCGGCGCAACTTCTGTTTGACTGGTGGGCATTCTTCCCTCAGAGGCAGCTTGTGCACAACTATATCGGTATCCAACCCTGGCATATCTTGATACGACCAAGCAAACACATCAACATACTCTTGAAGCAGATCTATCAACTGTCTCTTCACTGAGTCTTGCAGGCAGGCCCCGATTTTTACTTCTTTCACGTCTTCGTCAGTACCAAGATTAATCACTTCAATTTCCTCCTGGTAAGGAGTAATAACCTTTTCCTCTTGCCTTAACAACCTGGCTAGCTCTTCAGGAAACTCATACTCTTCATCAACCCCTTCATCAGCTTGATTGATTGGATTGTCAAAGTCATACGATGTCATAGCCGTGCTGTTGTCGGTGCTGTCAGGAAGGCACTCTCTGCAAGGGTTAAGTTCATTCGTTTTAGTGATTGATTTTAATCTTGCTTTAGAAAAAAGTGAAATGAAGCTATCATTTTGAAAACACCGCCATTTATTTTTGTACAAAAAGAAAAATGGAAAAACAGTGAGCATAAAAGAAAAAGACTCGTTTGCAAAAAGACGTCTGATATTTCATTAATTTAATCTTGTTTGCACAAAAGTACAGATGGCCCTGGTTACAAAATGAGTCTTGTCATCTTGGGCAAGATGCAAGACTTTGATGCATGCTATATAAAATACAGGAAATAATAATTACTCTGCTCGAGTAACACTTATAATTTCCTGGGAAGACCAGTTCGAGACACTGCTCCCCGGGATCTTCGGACGAATCCAAATCTCCAGATTGCGCTCCTCTTCCAGCTCGTCTTCCAAACAGTTGATAGCATCGGGGGTAAGCATCCCCCCACTGACAAAACCAGGCTCTGCAGCAGCCTTTGCTTGATGTTGAGTTGGTCTGTAACCCAACCCAAATTTGTCCTTATTCTCCTCCACAGCTAAGACCTTGCCCCAGCCTAGGGCAGTTCCTTCTTCAACAACCTTCCGGGCTTGTTGGTAAGACGACATTGGAGTACCAGATACAGCAGATGCTTCATTGACATTCAAGGCTTCAAAACCTTGGCTCATTGTTTCATGGATCTCCCCATCCATCTCAATGTATTTATAAGTAGCCAGATGGCTAACAAAAATGTCCTCCTCCCCACAGATTGTGACAACTTGACCTTCCCACTCAAATTTTAACTTTTGGTGAAGGGTAGACGTTATTGCGCCAGCGGCGTGAATCCAGGGTCTACCCAACAAACAGCTGTAGGCGGGCTGAATGTCCATCACATAAAAGATAGTTTTAAAGGTCTGTGGGCCAATTGTCACGGGCAGCTCAATCTCTCCCAGAACCGATCTCTTCGAACCATCAAAGGCTCGTACCACCAGGTTGCTGGGTCTCAATGCCAGTCCATCGTATTCAAGCTTCACCAGAGCCTTCTTTGGTAAGACATTCAGGGAAGAACCTGTGTCCACCAGCACATGAGAAAGGACAGCTCCTTTGCATTCCAGGGTTATGTGCAAGGCTTTGTTGTGGTTGCGGCCATCCACTGTCAAGTCAGAATTGGTAAACCCTAGCCCATTGCTAGCAGTAACATTACCAACCACGGTTTCCAATTGGTTGACAGTAATCTCCTCAGGCACGTAAGCTGCGTGCAGGACTTTAAGTAGTGCATTCCGATGGGCTTCGGAGCACATAAGCAGTGAGAGGATGGAGATTTTGGATGGCGTCTGGTGAAGTTGATCCACAATTTTGTAGTCACTCTTTTTGATGATCCGCATAAACTCATCAACTTCTTGATCGAACGGAGTCTTCAGGGCTTCTTTGGCAGCTGGATCTTCCTGCACCGGGCTCTTTCCTTTTGCCTTGGCAGCAGCTTCTGCTTCGGCAGTAGGTTTTTGAACTTGTGAGGCGAAGAGACGTCCGCTTTGAGTGAAGCCTCCGCCTCCCCCCACATTATCTACTTGTGGTGCAGGTGTTGATGTTTCAAGAGTGATTCTTTTTCCTTCGCAGTATACGTCAGAGCCATAGTGCCAAGGGATGGCCCTATTGCTTTCATATGGTACTGGTCCAGGCACCGTGACAGTGACTGGACTGATTGCTGCTGCTGAAGGGACTGTAATTGTTTGTGGATCATAGAAGATTGTACCTGGTGCTCTGGTGGGAGCAGCACCTTCTGAATGATAAGCGGAATTATTTTCAGGATCGTAGAATATGGTAACAGTAGAGACATCTTCATGATTGTTTGCTGGAGTTGTAGGAGGTACTGTTGGAAGGACTGTTGTTGTTGTTGATGGAGAGTCGAAATGGAATGAAGCTGAAGTTGTAGCAGGAGAAACTGTTGTAAACTGATCATTTGGAAGGACAGGTGAAGTACTTGTTGATGGTGCTGATGAATTGTCGGGAACAATAGTTGCTGCAGTTGTAGGAGGTTCTGAAACCGTTGTTGATGAAGTTGCCGGATTTGTCGGGAATGATGTAGTGATCTGTAGTAGGCCATTCTGAATAAGGCTGTCAATGCCATTCCTTAAATCTTCACACCCATTCCATGAGATATTGCAGTAGGGACATCCTAGTTCACACCCCGAAAATATATTGTTTTCACGGAGTTGAGCTTTGATTTCCACCAATGGTGTCCTGATCTGATCCACACTAGTTATCAAATAAGACGGTTGGTCTTCTTCAATAGCGTTAATTCGGGGACCACCATGGTTTGGCATTGGGTTTTTATTGACATTGGGTGGAGGTGCAAAATTCAGAGCCTTGGAGTCTACCAAGTCTTGTACCTTCATATGCAGAGCCCTGCATTTTTCTGTACTGTGACCAGGTGCGTTTGAATGGAAAGCACACCTAGCATTGGAATCATAGTTTCTTGGTAGACTGTTGGGATCCGGAGGTGCCAACGTTCTTAGCTCAACTAGGTTGAGTTTCAGAAGTTGTGGCAGCAAGGCAGCATACGGCATTGGGATCGGATCGATCACTCGGTTAGCTTGAGAGGGCCTCTGTTGGAATGGCCTTTGTTGATTATTGTTGTTGGAGTTGTTGTTGAAGTTCCTTGGAGGATACTGATTCTGATGATACTGAGGTTGTTGTTGGAAGTTTTGTTGAGGAGGTTGATAAACTGGCTGTGGATGAGCTGGAGCAGGGATAGTGACTGCTGCTATTGCCCTCTGAGCATATTGGGGCCTACCCCTGTTGGTGTGAATGGCGTTGGTCTCGCCAGTTCTTCTCGGGCCTGCAAAAGGCTTTCTTGTACCACTGGACGAGCTTGCACCATTGTCTGTGATCTTTCCCATCTTTAACAGGCTTTCAATTCTCTCCCCAGCTATAACAACATCCGCAAAGCTAGTGGAAGAGAAAGCAGCTAACCTGTCAATATAGGTTCCCTGAAGAGTGTTCATAAACATGTCTGCCATTTCTCTCTCAGACATTGGTGGTTGAACGGCAGCAGCCAATTGCCTCCATCTTTGAGCATATTCTCTGAAGCTCTCCCTCGATGACTGTGACATTCCCATTAGGAGGGTCCTGTTGGGTGCCATGTCTAGATTATACTGATACTGTCTGATGAAGGCCTCTGCCAGGTCCTTCCAGCATCTTATAGTTGCTCTTGTCAGATGGGAATACCATTCCCTTGATGCTCCAGTCAAGCTATCTTCGAAGTAAAACATCCAAAGTTTCTCATCCATTGTATAGGCCTTCAGCCTTCCCAGAAATGACTGCAAATGAGTCCGGGGGCATGAAGTCCCATTATACTTTTCGAAACATGGAGGCTTGAACTTGTGGGGAATCCTGACCCCTTCTAC
This sequence comes from Lathyrus aphaca, assembly GCA_963966055.1. Taxonomy (NCBI): domain Eukaryota; kingdom Viridiplantae; phylum Streptophyta; class Magnoliopsida; order Fabales; family Fabaceae; genus Lathyrus; species Lathyrus aphaca. The sequence goes on from OZ014523.1 coordinate 505,050,771, forward strand.
CAAACCCATGTCCATGACGTCGAAGCCCAAAGAATTTTGAGATTCCAGTGATCTCAACTTCTCAGCTATCTCTTCCAATCGTCTATCGTATGTTTCTTCTCCGGCACCCATTACTGTATACTGGTCCTCCTGAGGATCTTCTTGAAGTACTCTGGCTGCTGTGGTTGTCCCTTGAATGTTTGCGGGAATATTGACCTCAGGATGTAGATGTGGACCAAACACAGGGGGGTTAACATGTGGTTGCACCCTTTCATTATTACTGGTGCCTGCAGTTCCTACATGAGGCTCCTCTTGATTTTGCCTCTCCACCATGGCCCTCAGTCTCTCCTGGCTCTGAGCCATGTTGTTCATAACTTCCATGAACTGCGTCATCTGCGTTCTCATCTCTAACCTTTCGTTTGCCATCTGGTTTCTGACCTCCGTAAGGTCTTGTTGCATCTGATCCATCTGAATTCCCGGAAGGTTGTTTCTAGTTGGGTACCTGTGTGGCCTGTTGAGAGGAAATACCCGACGGCGAGCAATAATTCCTGAATATCACAACAGAGGTTAGCAACAACAAAACAAAATCCTACAAAACAAACAAAAAGGGTTAGCATGCAATGCAGTTATGCTTATTTGTTCTCAAGGTATCCGGTTTGGCCTTCAGTTTTGACCCTTCCAGACCCTTGAAGATGATGTTGTTGAAGTTGCTTTTGATGTGAACCCCAACACAAATATATATTACAAAGGGTGAAATAATACAATTTGTTCATTTTACAACACAAACCCTCAAAGGGGCCAAAATACATCACAAAAAGCAAAAGTACATGGAAAAGGAACAACAACAAGAAAGTGATCAAACTCCAAGGCCAAACTCATCCTCACGAACTTCCTTGAGAAGTGCTTCGGTCACAGGATCAGCCGGATGCTCCGTGAGACTTCTGATGAGAAGGTTTCTTGTTGCAACAGCTGCAGCCAATTTCTTGCTCTGACTTTGGTCCTTTGACCTCTTCAATCCTGCTTTGATTTTCAGCTCTGATATTTCCTCCTGGGCTGCTGCCAGGGCTTTTTCCATCTGCTCCATCTTGTCTTGAGCTCTCTTGTCTTCTAGAGTACGGGCCTCAGTGATCCGGACCCACCTGGCCTGACTCTCTTTCAAATACAAGTCTGTTCTTGCTCTTTGGAACTGGGCTTCTTTACAAGCATTCTTCAGAATCTGTTCACCAGCTTTGGACTTGTTGATATACTCCCCAGACTTCTCAATCTTAGTCAAGTGTTCTACTCTCAACTTCTCCAACCTCTCAATCTCCCTCACACCTTCACTCCTCTCTCGGAGGGTCTTCTGCAAGGCTTGAGTTAACTTCTCATTTCTTTCCTTCAAGCTTTCAAACTCTTCCAAACTGATAGTGGCAGGGGGTGGTGCTGAAGATGACTCAGGCATGTCTTCTATGGTAAAGGGCATTCCAGAGAATTGGGCCCTAGCATGGGACCACTCATAATATTGGACTGACGCCACATTATTGCACTTCCCTAGAATGGTGATTCCCTTGGTTTGAACATGATCCCAGGCCCAAGCAGCCTGCCTAACAACAACCAAACTAATCTTGTTCTCACAGTAGAGGGTCTCCACCAAGTCTTGTTCCCTTGGAGTATGAACCAGTGCATAGCCTAATTGCCTTCTGAACAGCAGAGGGTTGTAGTTGATACTTCCCTTAACTCCTATCAAAGGCACATTGGGAAAGTGCCCACAGCTGGTGATCATGTCTCTGCCCTTGGTGCTCTGAGTACACCATCTGATATCTGCTGAAGTTAGGACAGTGAGTCTCTTAGCCCAGTTGCTTTGCTGATGAGGATTTAGAAATGCATCTGTCCTGGGTAGATGCCTGAGAAGCCAAGCATGGAATAATGGAGCACAAATCCTCACTAGCCTTCCCCTCTGCTTTTCATTTCTCTGATGTACTGAGTAATAGAGATCACCCAGTAAAGTTGGCACTGGGTTCTTCAGGATGAACAAATGGATTGCATTCCTGCTGATGAATCGGGGCTCATCTGCAAACAACACAATTCCATATACACTTAAGGCCAACAGAGCACAAACAGCTTTCCAATCCCCCAAGGAGGCCTTCAAACTAGCTTGAGAAATCAGGAAGTCCAGATGAAATCCAGGGATCCCAGCTTTAGAGGTCATATGCTGTTCAACCAAAACAGGCTCCAGGTGTAAAGCTTTTGCTATCTCTCCATTGCTGGGAAAGATCATTTCAGGGTTGAATGGGATTTCTCTTTTGATAGGCAAACCAACCAAATATGAGTATTCTTCCAAAAGAGGACCCAACTGAAAGTCTTGAAAGGTGAAACATCTCAATGGAGGATCATAAAACTGAATGCAGGTGTGGATGAGGCTTCTCTGGGATGGGTCCAGATCCATGACCATGTCCAGTATATCTCCATAACTCTCCCTGAACAAGGGTATGTGCTCTGGGGTGATCAGGGTTTGGATCCTCCTGATGTCTGACAAGTCTGGTTGGAAGAAATGATAGGTGATGTTGCTTTTCTTTGGAGCCATGATGCTGAAGACTGAGTAGAGTGCTGATGAAGATGCTGAAAGAATGAGCCACTGATTGGCTGGTGCAAGTAACTGAAGTATGTGGCTGGCAAACTGAAGCAAGTGCTGGTGGAGATAGGTCAATATAACAGATGGGGTCAAAACCAAAACCAGATGAAAATGGATACCCTGAAACACAAATAAGCACATGTTAATATGATGCAATGAGTATGTATGCAAAATGAAATGCAAGGGTTTGTGACTGAGCTGGATCTGATTAACTGCCTTGGTATAGATCCATGTGTGTTCAAGAATTCCAGAGGGAGGTCTAAAAATCCAGTAACCAGGGTGGGGGACTCAAATAAAGAGCCACATGTCCAGGGTTTTAGAATCACAAGAACTGTCCAACATGGAGTACTCTTAACAAAGTCAAAGTAACAGGGTATTCTGAGGTCAAGGTACCTGCAAACCTGTAAACAGCCCAACCCCCTCACAGGTAGTGATCTAGAACAAGGATCCTCAGACTTGGATCAGTTATGAGAAGTGTAAACACTTCTAACCCGGAGGTACAGTGTTTACAATAACCATAACAATTCCTCCTCTAATTCACCTCAGTTTCTGAAGGTCAGTACTAAAAGGTCATCCAGACTTAGCAGGCTTCCCAGATAGCCCTAGCATTGCAGGAAATCTGCAACACAGAGTTCTCAAGAAGAAACCCATATCTGAACCGTGTTTCATATTCCCGCACCAGACCGAAATGGAATGGGAAAGAATATGATTCACTCTAGCCTAGGTGTCACTCAGGTCCCAGGTATAGGACCTTAACTCTCAATGGAACACCCACCCACCAAAGAAAAACCAGATCCAGCCAGCACAGTATGACAGTATGAAAAATATAAAGCTATAAAGAAAGCAATAAATCAACTGTACACAAAGCAATAAACAAAATACAAATATACAAACACAAATAAGCACTTAACACCCCAGTAAACACAAATCAATCAAGCGCTAGGAGGAACCCACAAAAAGAACCAGAAGCCCTGGTTGCAGTACAAGGGTCCCCAGCAGAGTCGCCAAGCTGTCGCTCCCAACAAGTGACACCGGGTCATATGAAGGTACGGACGCGAACGGTCGGCGAAGGGAACAGTGAGAACACACAGCCGTGAACTCACTGGAGAATGAATAGAGTCGCCAGCTAGGCATTTTTATCCCGGAGGAAAGGCAATGCTGCATAGACCTAGAAAGAGATGGATAAGACGGTTTGCGAACCAGAGAGACTGAGAAAGGGGGTTGGTTACAACCTGGGAAGGTATTAGCACCCAGATTGCCCGCCGTACTCGACGGGATCCACGCTTAAAAGATTTGTGTTTTAAAGGGGTAGTGTCAGTGCAATCTGTGTATAAAATAGCTGGAAAGAATGTACAGGTGTCAGTGTAAAGTGAAGTGAAGTGAAGTATGAGAGTGTCAGTGTAAGGAAAAGAGTATGCTCAAGATCATGAGGCTTAAGAGAATAATGCTGGAAGGAGGGGGAATATACAGAGACTTTTGTTCGATAACTGTTAAGTTATGCCTACGTATCCTCTCGTGCAATGAGGAAGTCAGAACACCGTAGTTCGACCCAAAGAGACTGAAAGATGAATTGACTTGTGAACTGCTTATTCGCCTATGCTCAAGTGTATGATCTGTCTGGCACAGATGCAAACTGTCTTGCATTAGACGGAAGAAGCGAGTTCTCGATTGTGAGTGAAGGTGATGAGAAAAGAATCCCGAAGGAGACGATTATTGTTTGTTTTTGATGTTTTCAGTCTTTTATTGCTTTTGGATTTTGTCATAAGATAATGAGCTTAAGCCTAAACCAATGGATTTAGTAGACTCATCACATCTTCCCTCTGATTAGGGGTAATGAGAATACCTTAAGTGTGAAGTCAGATTCTCACACTTAATCACCTTCGGTATAGGATTAAGATCATTAACCTACTTGTGATTATTTAGATGTTTTTGTGGCTTTTGTTTAGTGTTGAGTAATGAGGTTAAGCCATAATCAAGGATTAAACAGACCCATTACACCATCCTAAAAGAAGGATAATAGATGAGAATGTTTAAGTTGAGAAAAACTCCTCAACTTAATCCATGATTAGGGATTAAACCCATGACAAAACAAGCCTTTGATTAAGTGGATTTTAGATTAATGATGATGAAGTGAATTTTATGATTTGTAAGACAACTTGAGGGGGACTTGTCCATTAACACTAGGGTTAGTCCTTCTTAACCAATTAAGGAAGAATTAGAACCCTAATGCAAGGCCCAAGTTACAAGTGTAATGTCTTGATGATTATTAAGATGAATTGATTAAGAGATTTAAACACCTTAAGGGTTTAATACTTAGGATTAAAGTTATACACTCCATCCTAAGAGAAGGATGCAGGCATAAGCTTAATCACAAAGTTTTAAAGCCTTTAGGGTTTAGTCCCTGATTATGAGGTGAGAAGAGAGGACTCAAGGAGACACAAAGGTAAAACTATGGGGGGACTAATCAAAACCCTAATTCATTATCATGCTTGGTTGATCCTAAGGTTTGTGAGGTTTAAACAAGAAGATCTTCAATGGAACCACCAGGAAGCAGATGAACAGGATCAAGAGAAGCAAAGTGACTTGCTTCATTCAAGAAGTCAAGTCACTTGAAGAAAGAAAGTGGGAGGAAGAAGAATGAGCAAGCTCAAACTCAAACACATATAAGAATGCAGCAATGGATGCAAGAGAGATGAAAAGAAAATTTATGAGAAGTGAAGGCAAATCCATTTCTCAAGCTTACTTACCACCTGCAATGTTAGAAAGAAATGCAGTGCAATGCAAGATGAGATGAAATGATATGATGCAAAGCAAAACCAGAAGCATGTTGATGATGATTATGATGTTATGAGATGCTGCAAACATGAGGCAAGGCAATGGGGATGTTCATACAAGATTATGAATGCATATGATGCAAGCTAAGGAGCATGAACAAGCATGAAAAGTTATGAATCATACAAGACAAATGACATGGCAAATATGAGATGCAATGATCAAAGATGCTTCCTATATGTCTCAAGATGTCAAATGAGTCATAAGAATGCACAAAATGCAAAGACAAGTCATGTTATGCAAGGAAGTGCAAAGAGGATGCAAATGAAAGCCCAAATTAGGGTTCATGGATCAAACATCAAACACAAACCAAAAACAGAAGCAAAACCCTAAAGTAAAAATGGAAAATGATACCCAAGGAAACCCTAGACCTATAATAAACCACTGCCCAAAGGGGAGCTCTCAACTCTCAACCAAACTCAAGATATGAATTTTCTAAGTTATTAGGGTTTTTTAGGGTTCTTAACAAAACAAATGCCAATCAATTTGAAAATACAAGAACAAATCATGGCCTTTTTATCTTAGAATCTACATGCCAAACACAAGACAAAGCAAAACGAATCAATGTCTCAACCTTCACCAATTGACAGAAATGAATTTTTGAACTTATGATCAAAATAATGCATAAAAAATGATTTAATTCAATGAAAAATCCTTAAAATGCATCAAGATCAAAAAAGAAATTTGGTTTGAAGGTTGGACAATGTTTCTAAATGTCTTAGAACATTTCATGAATTTTTTTGTAATTTTTAAATACCTAAAAGTATTTTTAATTAATTAATTCTCATTAATCAATTAAAAATAATCTTTTAAATATTTAAAAATACTTTTTTAAATGATAAAAATAAAATAAAAATGTTTTTGGGTCTTAAAAATTAATAAAACTTTAAAGGCAAAGTTTCATAATTTTTAAGTGTTTTTTACTATTTTAAAATAATTGTACAAGTTAAATGAAAGAAAATGAAATAAAAATGAAAATAAACTGAAGTCAACCAAATGAGGGGCTAGGATTGAGTCTGGGGAAAGCCTTGTTGACTGCGCGCGCAGATCAAGGGCTGAAATTCAAACTTGGTTAATCAGGTTTATGAATTAATTAAATGCAATTAGGGTTTCTAATGATCAATCTGAGCCATCCACACGCGCGGGAGGTCAACAAGTCAAAGCCATCGCACGCTCCAGATTCAAACTCACTTAATGACTGGGATTATGCCCTAATTATTTTCAGGTGGCCGGAGAAGACCTCCGGTCGTCTTCTCCGGTGGGAACCCCACCTGAAAATTTCTAAAACTCTCAAAACATAACTAAAATGGAATCTAAGAACACAGAAATGATCCCCATAACCCACTGAATCAAAACCCTAACACAAACATCATTTATATTTCCTCAAACTCATGAATCGAAACAAACAAAATTTTAGGGCAAGACTTTCAGAACACGATTACATCCTTATTTTTCCACCATTTTCAAAACCAATGACATATTTATGATCAGGGAAGCATGAATAACAACTTAAGAACTTAAAAAAAGATTTCTGGAAAAAAAGTTCATGAAGCTCACCTGAACTGGAGCTTTGATCTCTGACACTTTCTGGCTAGTTTCCTGCTTGCAATCTACTCCATTTGACCTCCTGAGAAGCTTTCAATGCTTGGAAAGGATTTGTGGTAACTGGTTTGAAAGTTTGAGCAGGTTCTGTTCAATGGGGGAGAGAAATCGTATTTGGGATTCTGGAGGTTTTAGGCTATGGTGATGGATGCTTTGTGACCAGGAAGATGAGTTGAGTTGATCTATGAAGTTTGTTTTTGTGTTTGTGAGTTGTGTGATCAGTTTCGAAGGGTTTTGCAAGTGAGGATGAAAATGTGTATGCTGTGTTGTGGTTAGCTTCTGCCTTGCCTCTTCTTATGTTTAGCCAGCATTTGATCCACATAAACTAATCTCATTGGTCAGATGATGTGACCTGCCCTTTATTGATTGGTATGGCCACTTTTGCAAATTGTCAACCTTTGTGTAAGAGAGGCATGGGTTGTGTTCTAGGCAAGTACAAGTGTGTGGGCTGGCGCAGCATGGTGAGGGGAAAGGCTAGCTTGGTTCAGCACCCAAGGCAACAAGTGGTGGGAGGTGAAATGATGATCTTGCAAGTTGTTGCTCCTTTGCTCACATGTGAGAAATCTTGTTGTATGAACCATAAAACATGAGCAATACCTAGTCCAATCTGAACTTTATGACTTGTAGAAAGTTTGTGTAATGGTTTGAAATGAATTTGAGGCTGCAAAAGTCATTGATCCATGATTTTGCAAAATTCTCACTTAGGGCATGCCTTGAAAATAAGTGATTTTTGCCAACTTTGCATTGCCATAACTTTTGATCCAAGAAGAGTTTGATCATGTTCTTGTACTTTTTGAAAAGGGAAAGATGAGATCTACAACTTTCATGACCAAAGTTTTTCCATTTGAAGCATTTTTGAATCATGAATCATGGCTTGAAAAAATGACCTAAAATGATGCATTCTTGAAAAGTCAACTATGCCCAAAAAGTCAACATTTGCAAAAACCCTAAATTCTTGATTTTTATGAACTTCCACCTTCTTCCATGATCAAATAAAGATCATATACACTCAAAATGATGAAGATCACCCATTGGTTGGGTCATTGGGGGCCTCAGATGCCCTGATTTTACACTGACTTGTCCAGAAAGTCAACTCTTGATCAGATGACTTCCCCATGGAATTTCTTCATGAAAATTGATATGCATACTCCCTATACCATATAGAGATCAATGGAAACAAGAATGACCAAAAAATTTGGGGTTATGGCCTCTGAAACCAAAACCCTAATTTTCAGTCAACTGTGTAGTTCAAGCTGGCTCTGCATCCACTCAAACCCTAGCTCTTGTGATTCCTCTGCAATTTTGACTTTGAGGAGATGGAACATGATATAAGAACACACATGGACCCCTTTGAGTTGATTGGTTGCCCTTGGAATGGCTCAAGATGCTTTGGGATTGCTCAGATCACAAACCCTAGGTGCAGATGCCTTGAAAGCTATGCAGTGAATCAAAAATGAGGTGTGAGATGACATGATTGTGTTTATGCATATGAGATGATTTACAAGCCATGGTGTGAATGGGTGAGGGCAAATTTGGGGTGTTTACAAGGATGATAAGGCAATAAACTGAAAATAAACTCACTTATCAACAAAGGATGATAAGGCAATAAACTGAAAATAAACTCACTTATCAACAGAGGATGATAAGGCAATAAATTGAAAATAAAAAAATAAAAAAAATCACTTATCACCAGAGGATGATAAGGCAATAAACTGAAAATAATAAAAAAAATCACTTATCACCAGAGGATGATAAGGCGAATGAAAATTAAACACGGCCATAGAATCCGCCAAGAGGATGCCTGGAATCTTTGATTGATATGATCTTCCGCTGGGGAAAGGACCGGAAATTTGTGTTGATCCTGGATCCTGAGTTATGCACGTATGCTTGATTTTTGAAAGGGTATTCCATAAGGATGGAGATACGATGAAAATGTTTATGCATTGAGATGTAAGTTAAAAATGCTGGGGAAAATAAAAAGTCTGATTTATTTAATTATGCATATGATGCACATGCTGTAAATGATTGATGTAATGATGCTTATGACATTGACGATGCATAATGATGCATACGAGTGATTGAAAAAAGAAAGGTGCCAGCTTGGTGGACTTTTGGTCTGGTAGTTGTCAATAATGATTGGACTTTGGGTGGGTGGAGAGACTAATTTCCCGACACTCGATCTTCGACGATGTATGATCAGAAGATAGATCTGAATGCTCCAAGCTTGATTATCTGCTGATGAGCGAAGCGACTTAATTGTCACAGGAAGACTGATTTGCTTTGAATGATTGTCAACGTCTAACAAGGACTGCTTGCTCAGCTGGGGAGAAGAGAGGAAGATTTGCTCCTGTATCTGGATTTGGTAAGCGCCTGCCCCTGATTGAGCCGTTTGAAGATAATTTGCCCCTGATTGGGCTGATTTTGAAATAAATTGCCCCTGGTTGGGCTGTTGAAGATGGTTTGTCCCTGATTGGACTGCTGAGGTAGTCTTGATTCATGTTGGCAATGAAGTTCAAGTTTTTTATTTTGATTGCCCCTTGTTGGGATTGTACTGATGTCAAGCACTGAATTGCAATTAAATTGTTCATACACAAATGGCAGTGTTAATGTAAAGTTCATGTAAGTTTTGAAAAAGTCAATTTATTTGAATGATGTGAAAGTGTAACGAATGGACCGTTAGCCCAAACGAGGTGCTGATTTAGAAAGTGCGTGAAATATGCAACAAGAATAATGTGCAATCGAGTTTGAAGATTTAGCAAATATATGGGAGTCAATTTACGCAACCTTGTTGATAGCATGCTTTCAGAATAAACTGTGCCTCAATTAGGTCTTTTGAGGGTTGCAACGTGGTCTGGTTAATGGTTAGAGAAACAAAGGTATAAGGCTCAAATGATTTGTACCCACCACTCTTCGTGATGTTATCCAGTCCTATGTTCAGTTAACTCTACATGTGCATTTGTTTTGACGTTGCAAGAGTGAAAATGAAGCTTTAAAGTTCACTTGAAAATGGCAGTCATCTATTTTGTTGTTGGTGACCCTTTGATTTTTGATTTTGTGGTCATTGATATTTGTTTTGTTTTTGCTGAGGATTTGAGCTCCTCTTTTTGATTTGTTTTTTTTACTAGGTCTCCCTTCGGGTGCTCAACTTAGTGATTTTTCCTTCTTTTCTTTTTTGCTTTTTGTTTGAATGTTGTGACTGCCAAGTCATTTGTTGATGGTCCTCTGACGGGATGTCTCATCTTGCGATTTGAGAGTGTAGTCATGTCAACTGAACAACTACCCTGCCCCGGGTTAAATGTAAGGGTTGTATCCGAAAGAAACTCCTACTTCTAGGCTCGAAGTGTTTGACTAGGGATTAACTCCTTATATCTCCAGTGTTTGGGGATTTGAAAGAATGCCTGTACATCATTGACAAGGTTTTATCTGAAAGCATACCACAACAGTTATGGGTATTTCGTTGTCATCATCCTCCCTCAAATATTTGCTAAAGTGAAGTGAGGAAATATTTTTGTGATTTTTGTGATAAATGATAAATATGAGCAAATGTGAATAGATTGATTCAAAACATGCATAAACATAACATTAACATAACCAAATACAGATAACAATGTTTAGAGCAAATAGCACTTAACAAACATTACAAAACAACAGGAATGCGAGAATAATAAATGGCATTGACTGCCTCGATTTGAGGAATTGAACTTCTCTTGATTGAATACTTCAAAGTTGGAGACTACTCAGCTTGGTCTTCAACAACCCCTTCACATGTCTTCACTTGTTGGCACCGTGTGACGGCATTGGATCGTTCTGGACATTTGGATTTCTCGGAGTGAGAGTGAGGTCCTTAGAGTTGATCATGTCTTGAATCAAGTGTTTGAAGGCATGACAGTTCTCGATTGTATGACCTGGAGCGCCTTTATGATACTCACAGCGAGCATTGGCATCATAGTTCCGGGCATTACCAGTCTGAGGCGGCATATCTCTCAAAGTGAGAGGTCCTTTTGCCGTTAGCTGTTTAAATATTTCGGTATATGTCATAGGCAGGGGATCAATGTGCCTATCATATCCTCTTTGCTGATATGGTGGACGCTGTTGAGGAGCGCGTTGTTGTTGTTGACCAGGCCGTGGTTGATAAGCATGTTGCTGGTATGGATTGGGCGCATAATGCGCAGCTGCAACCATAGGACGTGGTTGATGAACCATCTGAGGCAGAAATAGAGCTTGAAAGGCCTGCTGATAAGGCATTGGAGGAACTGGCTGATATGGCATAGGAGCATATTGCGCGCCAGCAACATAGGGATACTGATAGTAGGGAACTGGTGCAGGTGCACTCTGTTGGAAATTCCCACTTGCAGCGGAAACGGCGTTTGTTTCGCCCTTTTTGTACCCGTTGAAAGGTTTCTTGGCATTGTTTTGGCTGTTAGAACCTCCTTGGATCTTTCCGCTTTTCAAACCTTCTTCGATTCTTTCTCCTACCATGACCATGTCTGAAAATCCAGAAGATACACTGCTGATCAGCTTCTCGTAGTATTGCCCCTGTAGGGTACCCATGAAGATATCGATTAGTTCACGGTCAACCAAAGGAGGATGCACTCTGGCAGCTAACTCCCTCCAGCGTTGGGCGTACTCCTTAAAGGATTCGCTCTCCTTTTGAGACATACTCTGAAGTTGAGTACGGTTAGGAGCTAAGTCAGTGTTGTACCTGTACTGCTTTTTGAATGCATCAGATAGTTCAAGCCAAGTACGAACATTGTTGCGTTCGAGCTGCATGTACCATTCTAGAGACGCTCCAGACAGGCTGTCTTGGAAGCAATGGATCATAAGCTTATCATCTTTGGCATGAGCGGCCATTTTCCTGCAATACATTCTCAAATGAAGCTCAGGACAGCTGAGACCTTTGTATTTCTCGAATTCTGGCAGTTTGAACTTAGCAGGGATCACAACATCTGGAACTAAGCACATGTCTGAGGCACTCAGAGAAGTTGAGTTATGTTCTTCCATAATTCGGAGTTTTTCAGCTAACTCGCGACACATCTTCATAGCTTCAGACTCTTGAGCAGCCTGAGGATTTGTGATTGGAACAGCAGTATGCATCTCATACTCAACTTGATGGTTCTCTTCAGCTTGAGGAAACTGGACTTGAGTTGGAAAAGGTTGAGCTTGAGGAATAGCACCAACAGTAACACCAGAAGCAGGTATTGGTTGGGAAGTGACCTCTTCAACAGCGGGAGTGAAGCCTGGAGGCAAACCGTAGACCAAAGGATTTGGAACGGGAACTGAAGGCATTGCCCGCGAGGTAGATCCTTGCACTTGAGTATTATTCATTGCGGCAGCAGCTTCGCGACGTTCTTCCATTCTTGCCAAAGCTTGCAAAGTCTCATAAATCTGGTCAATCTTGCTCTTGACCGAGTCAATCTCTTCCCTCATAGCAGCTTGTTCTTCTTGAATCACGTCCATCAGTCTTCTAGTGTTGGCTCTAGTTAGATACGGTCGTCTAGCACGATACGGGCGTCGGGAAACCAGTTTGATTTACTGAAGATGGAGGAACATGAAATGAGTTTTCGGATTTGGAATGAAATGCAAAATGAACAAATAATGCAAATGAGATGATATGCAATGTCAGAATCCAGGATCACAAGATCAGAGTCTCATGAGTCCAAGGTACAGATGGAGGATACTCTGATCAAGAACTCACTAGGTAGACTCTAAAGTTTTAGGGATCCCAAAGTTGTCAATTCATATGGCTGTTCATCACACGCGCCATAAGCATGACGGTTGATTGACTCCGCCACATGAATCTATTTTGGGTGAGATCTTCGTATCGACAACCCACGAGAGCAAATTTTCTCGGGAGCCTATACTACGTGATCACCGACACGAGGTTTAAAACAAAGTCCTGGAGTTATGGAACTTTCTCAACTGTTTGATGCACGTGTCAATTTCATACATTCTTGACAGTCAATCAACTCCATTGAGTAAGTTTATTCCAAGTGAGGTTTTCGTATCGAGCCACGTAGGGGTGAACCCTGGTGCCCAATACTACGCAACCATCAACCGATGTTTTAACCAAAAGGTTCTAAAGGTCCTCAGAGTTGATGACCCTAATGAAAGCAACTGAGCACACACGTCAAGGACTTGACGGTTGTCAGTATTCTCATCAGAATCTACTCCAAGTGAGGTTTTCGTATCGACAACCCACGAGAGAGATTCTCTCGGGAGCCCATACTACACAACCTCGCTAACTTATGTTTGTACTCGAAAGCCCGGGTATAGAGCTTTTCCCTCAAGTTTCTTTTGCAAAGTATCGATCCAAATTATAGTACCAAGGAGCCACAAGATATATAAGATGGAATGCGATAAAGAAAGCGATAAAAATAAACAAGCAAGGCATAAAAACAAACATTCAAACAAGCGCAAGAACTTAGACCAGACTCGACTCGCATAGGGGTGAACCATTCCCAAGCAGAGTCGCCAGCTGTCGTACCCCGAAAAATACGACCTTACGCGATCCGAAAAGACGGGAGCCGCGCATCGGAAGGACTGAAGAGTCGCCTCCTAATTCTATTTATTCCCGAAGAGGGAAAGGGAAGATATAGATACAACCCGGGAGGAAAAGGATGAGGACAAAGGTCAACGGAACCATTGCCTGGGTTCGGGAGTCGGTTATGCAGGGGGAAGGTATTAGCACCCCCTACATCCATCGTACTCGATGGGAACCATCTAGGTTAACGCGCGCGAAAAGATGTCTATGCCTAAACGAATTGCTTGCTAGAGGGAAATGAGTTGAATTATAAGTTAGATTGAACCTAGGTGCTCGACAAGGATTGAGATCCTCGTGCCTACGTACTCCCGTGTGCAATGGGAAAGTCAGAGCCTCGTAGTTCGGCCTACTACTGGGTAATGGATGTTTGATTTTATTACCTTTCTTCGATGAAAGGGTTTAGGAGTTGACATGCACTAAAGACTATGGATAGTTTATCTCGCCCAACAAGACGAGCGTCCTGCGTCGAAATAATCGGAGCGAGTAACGAGAGCTCGTTATCCTCCTTTCTACCGCTTAAGGCTCGTGGCGTACAAATCTTCTCGTTTTTGTTAAAGTGTTTTATTATCCTATGACCGCTTGACGTTGGATCAAGGGTTTGGATCTAATCGAAACATTTTGGTTTTTTGAGGTCTGAGGGTGAATGCAAATGGAGTTTATTTTTGTGGTTTTGTCAGCGAGGCACGAAGCGCTCAGCTCGCAAGGATAGGTGGATCCTAATAAACGAAATGATAACCGGAAAAAAATAGTGCAAGTGTGCAAGTGCAATCGCTTGGCGTTTGACCAAGGATTCAGAAAAATAAATAAAATACGGAAAATAAAGTGCGTACAAATTAATGGGAGAGGGATACAAAATATATACAGGGGATTGCGAGAAATAAAGAGGTTTCGTTGTAGTTTGCCCAAGAGGAAGCATGTGTGCAGTGTTTTTGAACCGTTCGAAGGCGTTCGGCCTTTTTAATCGGGACACAACTATTCGAAGGCGTTGGACCTTTTAATCGAGTGCAACTATTCGAAGGCATTGGACCTTTTTGGGACGCGACGAAATTTTGTTCGTGAACTACCTTAGAATCGATTCAAAATCGGAATCATTCTATAAGGAGTCGAAACGTAATTTTTTTTAAATGCGATGATAAATAAATTGAATAAATTGAATTGCTAGAGTAAATTAATTAAATTAAGAATAATGAATAAATCAAATAGTATTAAGAATAAATTAAATAAATTGAATAAATTAATTTAAATGCTTGTTTGTCCAAAATAATAAAAGTAATAAAAAATAATTACAAGGGGGGCCTCATATTGACCGAATATCACCGATTAAGATCGGGCGAAAAATCGGCCGTTTATTATATCATTGGCCCTTAAAAATAAAATCAAAAGGAAACACAAATGGAGAACACTAAATAATTCTCTAAAAATATATTTTTAAGACATTTTCTAAGTGATAAAAAAAACAATTAAACATAAAGTAATAACATAAATAATAGATCTTAAAAAATAAACTAAATAAAAAATGGGGAGTTTACATAATATTTACTAACATTTTATTTGAAAATCTTAAATAACCAAGGCAAAACAAGGTAATAATAAAAAACAGCATTAATAGATAATAATAAACTTAATGATATAAAATAAAAATGAAAAAATGAAGTTGAAGGAAAAAAAACTGGGGGGGTGTCGTGTGAATCTGGGTGTCGATACAGAATTATGGGATCACAGATGTATGGGCCTAGCCCAATATTTGAAATGATAAACAAAATTATAGTAACTTATGGTTTTTAAAAAAAAATGATAATAATAAAATAAGATAAAAATAAAAACTAATAAAAGAAAGAATAATAAAGAAAAAGACAGCAATACATCATATGATCTCAAAAGGGTAAAAAAGATAAAACAGCCCAACCTCAAGCCTCTCTTTCAAAACGCGTTATGCGTCTTTCTTTCTCACGACCTACCACTCTCTGCGGCAGCGATGGTGATGTGCAGCGGTCCCTTTTGCAGCGTCAGCTGCGGTGGCTTGTCACGTTGCGTCTCCGTCTCTCTCTCTCCGGCGTTGGTGTCTCTCTCACGGCTCCGCATTTGGTTCGCCACTCGCGAGTTCGAATCGCGGTGGGTTTCGGTACAGTTGGCGGTTCTGGGTTGAAGGCTGAAGCTCGCGTTGGCCGGTGATGAGGAAGGTCGTGGGTGACGGCTTTGTTGGTGCGGTGGCGGACCGGATTTCGAAGGTAAGTCTCAATTTTGGTTGTTTCGGGGGGTTTTGGGAAAGTGGTTGTGGGTGAACCGGATTTGCGTTTTGCGGTGAAATGGTGCTGGGTTGGCCGCGGGTTTCAGCTGGATGGAGGTGAGGTATGAGATTTGAGGGTTGAGTCAGTTCTGTGTTGGGTTTGTGTTCGATGGCTTGCGATTATTGTTTTCCGACGCGGTTTGATGAAGAAGAAGGCGACGAATGGTTTCGCTTTGGGGATGGTTTGTGTGTGGTTTTCGGAAAAAAAGGTTGAGCGATAATCCCCCACGGTGGTTGGTGATGGTTTTCTCAGATTGGGTCTGAGTTGGTTGTGATGATTATTGTGAATGGTGAGCTATTTCTGGTTTTGGATTTCTGCATTTTATTTGGTTTTGTGAGATGGTTTTTGAGAGGGTTGCGGTGCTGTTGAAATTTTCTTTTTTTCTTTTCTGTTGGTGGTGATGTTATGAGAGAAAAAAAAGAGAAAATGAAAATTGTTGTTGCAGTGAGGGAAGTTGGTTTGTGGCTGGATTGTTGGAAAATGAAGTTTGAAAGATATTATGTTTAATGGATGGGGGTTGTGATAGTTATTTGAGGTTGATGAAAAAAAGATGGTTTATTGTGGTTAATGAAGGTTTCAATGGAGGAAGGCTAGTTGGAAAGTGAATTCATAACAATAGACTTTTTATATATGTATTTTTTGATTAAAACTAAACAGTAAATATAAAAGACTTGAAATAAAGGGAACTTCGAATTTTAATTTACAAAGAAATAAATGCATTTTTTTATTTTTCGAATGTTTGCCAGAAAAGATAAAACGGTACATTTATTTTTGTATTTTTTGAAACAATGCTTAGACAGAAAATAAAATGATGCGGGTAGGACAAATTTGGGGTATGACAAGGAGGTTAATGAAGAGGGAGATAAGTGTGTTTTAATAGTTGGGTCTGATGCTGATTTTTAGAAAATTTTGCGTACGAAAATTCTTGACCAGTCTCATTGCAAAGATGATAACTTTTTATTCGTAACTTGGATTTTAGAGTTCTTGAAGTTCTGAAATTTGCATGAAATTCTCTTCATTTTGGAATATAATTTTGTGTTTGAGAGTTCTGTATTGAAAGAGATAAGTGTGTTTGAAGTTGAGCGTTTTATCGCTGAAAATTTTGAAGGATGAAGACAAGTGTGAAATATTGATAAGGAATAAAATGTTGGTATTAGAAAGAATGTGACGGTATCGAAAGAGCATAGAGATGCAATTTATGTCGAATGAGGATAATTAAGTGACGGTGTTATGTGATGGTAATGTTGAGAGGAAGACGGATATTTGATTAGTGTTGTTAAAAAAATTTAACTTGGAAGAAAGTTGTAATTGGAGCAAACCGAATTGGATTGTACTCAATATTGTAGCGACTCCAGTGTTAGAAGGATATTTAAAGTTGTGTTATGCTATGATCGTGTATGAGCGATTGGGTATTAAATTTTGGAGGTTTTGGTATAATTGACGAAGTCGGAATTAAGGAGACTTAGAAGACGTTGGTAAGCCTTAGAGAGTTAGCGGAGCATTATGCCTACGGACTTTGGGGGTACAAGTTGAAGTACGCTATTATGTTGGTAATGATGATTTATGTTATGGTTATCGGATGTCTATTGAAAAATTGAGGAACTGGTCACCCTTAATCTCTTATTGATAGTAGATGGAATCATAATTGATGGATCGATGTGTTGTGCCAACTAGTATAATATGTGCATTGAATTGGTTGAAGTCAAGCCAAGTTCTTGTGGATTGTTTATTTTGTCGATGTAGATTCATATATAAGCATATTAGTTGAATTTAAGGATGATAGCATGAGGTTGGAATTTGATTGATGAGTAGTATGGAAATTCACAGTTGAGTTCTGAGTAATTTGAGAATTGAGTTGCAAGTAGAAAAAGAAGTGAAATTATAAGTTGAGTTGTAAAAGTGGAAATTTTGGTTGGTAAAGATGAGTTACTTGGTTGTGTTAATTTGGATAAGAATTTTTGGAGAATTGTGTCAGTATAAGTAAAAGTCAATAATTTGGTTTGTGGATTAGTTGGAAAGAAAAAATGATTTATCTGGTTGAAGTTAATTGCACATAGGTACCCTATGTTATTGTAATGATGTTGTGTGTTTAAGATGATTTTCGAGGAACATGTTATTAAGAGATGGTAAAGTTGTAGTTTATGTTTGATGATAATCGGAAATTCGTGGAAGTATATGTATATCTTATCCAAGATTTGGAAGTAGTCGTCGTTGTAATTATGTAGAATGTCAGAAGTGTTATCCTACGGATCTAAGTTGAAGTATTCGGTAACTACGAGAGTGTAGAATACCTATTAGAACAAAATTCCGAAGAATTAAGTCGAAAGTTATTGATATGTCGATTTTGGTGATTGGAAATTGGAGTTAAACTCGGTAGACTTGGTACTTTACAAGTAATTAGAGTGCGCAGCGAACGTGTGGCATAGTGCAGCTGTTCATGCGTGAGTGACAACGACGTTGGTAGTTTGGTTGTATTGATTTCATGTTTAAGTTGTGTGTTCTTATGTTGTTGCGTTCTAGTTAACCAGTGAATTCTTACGTTGATTACTCTTTATGTTGTGATGTTGAGTTGTCAAGTGTATTGCCTGAGTAGTATTTGAGTTGTTTTCGACATTGATGTTATGAATTGTTGTTTGTATTATATGTAGGGTTGCCTTCAGAGATGAGAGTTGATTAGTCGGATGGATTAAGTAGTTGGAGTAGTTGAATCGGATAAATTTTCGAGGACGAAAATATTCTAAGTATGGGAGATTGTAATGCCCGTTTATTTAATTAATTATTTAATTAAATATACTTGTATTATGTTGTGTTGATTTGCGTTGATTTGTGTATTTGTGTTGATTTACGTTGGCTTGTGTCGTTTATGATGATTTGAGTTGAGTTCCAAATTATTGGAATGTTACGTTGATGTTTCTAAGTTGGTTCGAGTATAATTGATGAAATAAGTTGTGGAAAATAATATTGAGTATTTCCCATTTATTTGTTGAATATGTTGATTGTGTGGTTTGGACTATTTATTTGATAATCGGCGATTAGCCAATTTAGTCGGGAGAAATAATATTAGAATTAATATTATGGAATTATAAGAGTATTGTATTTAAGTGGGCTTATGTGTTGTGTTAGTAGTAGTAATCGTGAGGGTGCTGATTAGTAAGCCCAATTGATATTATAATTATAATAATAATTATAATAAAATAAGAAATAGAAAACTAGGTTTTGGTGTATCAGTAGAAGAGGAAAAGAGGAACAAAGTTGGAGAAAACAGTTACGAGAGTTGTTGCCGTCGGAGCCAATTCCGGAAATTTGAGCGGCCATCAATCTAAGGTAAGGGTGGGGCTCAAATTTTATAATCGGAAAAATGATAATTAGTATGTAGGATTGGGATCATATAATTTTGTGTTGTCCATTGTTGAATTGTTCCGATCGTGTTGTTCTGATGTTGAATGGAATATTATTGTTTCTGTGAAAATATTGATCAATCGATGTTGTTGAATTTTTATTGCTGAATTACTTTTGAGAATGTTGTTGTGAGATTGTTCGATTCTGAAAAAGTTTAAGTTGAGACGAAACTCTGTTGTTGGCATTACACGGGTGGCGCAGGCCAGCCATTACACATATAGGGGTGGCGCAAGCCACCCAAAAGAATAAGGAAATACAAGGTGGCGCAACCACCTGATCATGTTGTAAAGTGGCGCAAGCCACATTCCCCTAGGAGTATGGCGCAAGCCATGGTGTATAGGGGAAGGGTTGGTGCAAGCCACGCCCCTGATGGTAGGGACTACCCGAAATTATGTTGTTTTTAATGGTATGCATTACTTGTTCTTGTATATTAATTCTAATTCCATTTAATTATTCTATATTTTCTAAGTATATAATGAATATAGTAGTATTATATAAATAAAGTAATACCTATTTTCATGATGAGAGACACATGAAGCATGATGAGATCCACATGAAGCATGGTAGGAGCCATGCTTAATGTGGCGCAAGCCACATAATGGAAATGAGGGTGGGGGCCACTTCTGGTTACTGTGTGTATATGAATACTTACTTATTTGTTCAAGTATAATAGCTAGTATGTATTAATTAATTTACATACTTAATTGGATTAATTATGAGGTAGTGTGTTATAGATGAATAAATAAATAACATGGTGGAATTAGAAGTAGCAGTAGTGGACTTTAGCAGAAAACAGAAAACGAGCAATTTAGCAGGTGTTGGCATTTTGCAACACAATTAAAGTTGATGACAATATAATTAGAAGTATGATAGGTGTTGTATAAGTAAATTGAAATTTACCAGAATCAAAGGAATATAATCAGTAGTAATCACAGAGTAATAAAATAGTGCCGATTTAAGCGAAAAAAATAAGTTGTCCGGAATTAGTCGAAAATTTTCGAGGTAGTCTGTAATAATTAGTAGGTGATTTTAGTCGATTTATTTTGTTGAATTTGTGTCGATTTCTTGGATTTTCAGGTACAACTGAGTATGTCGTTTTGCCCCGGTTTATGGGCATTGTTAAGTTTTAGGTCGAATGACCAACGTGATTATTTGAGTTGTAGGTCGAATGACCAATGTTGATATTAAAGTTGTAGGTCGTATGACAACGTCGCTGTATATAAGTTTTAGGCCTATGGCCAAAGTTAAATCGTGTTGAATTTAAGTTGCTATGTTGTTTGTTAAATGTTATTCTCAGTTAGTTGTTGTTATGTGTTGTGTCTTTGTGATCATGGCATACATTGCATTTCTAAGTTGGAGCGGATGCTCACCACATTGGACTGGATTGGCAAAACTATTAAGTTTAAGGCTTATGCCTTGAGATAGAGAGTAGCACAAAAGGATCACTGTATTTGCGACTGAGTGCGTCAGCAACGAGATTGGAACACCCAGGTTTGTAATAAATGTCGAAATTAAAATCTTGTAATTTCGAAGCCCATTTTTGCTGTTCTGGAGTCTGAATCTTTTGTAATAGTAGATTTTTTAAACTTTTTTGATCGGTGTAAATGCTGAAATGCTGGGCTACCAAGTATTGGTGCCATTTCTTGATGGATTCAGTTATGGCGTACATTTCTCGGACATAAACAGAAGCCGCTTGCATCCTTGGAGTCATTGTTTTGCTGAAGAAAGCAATGAGGTGTCCTTCCTGAGATAACACGGCGCCGATGGCAACTCCTGAAGCATCATTTTCTATGTTAAATTATTTTGTAAAGTTTGGCAATGTTAGCACCGACATTTGTGCCATTTTCTTTTTAAGATCTGTAAAGGCTGAAGTGGCCTTTGTACTCCAACAAAACTTAGTGGAACGAAGATAATCAGTGAGAGGAGCGACGAGTGTGGCGTAGTTTTTCACAAATTTGCGGTAAAACCCGGTGAGGTCCAAAAATCCTCTGAGTGTCGTGAGTGATCGAGGTTCAGGCTAGTCCAACATTGGCTGAATCTTCTCTGGATCTGGTTCAACACCACCAATATAGATAACATGGCCTAGGTAATCAACTCGATCCACTGCAAAAACACATTTAGACATTTTTTCCACAAAAGAATGATATAATAACAACTCAAATACAACCTGCAAATGAACTAAATGATCATTAAAATTTAGACTATAAATCAAAATGTCATAGAAAAAACCAATACGAATTTTCGTAAGTATGGTCTTAGAAGATCATTCATAGCAGATTGAAAAGTAGACAGGGCATTAGTGAGCCCAAAAGGCATCACGAGAAACTCGTAGTGCCCGTCGAAAGTGCGAAAAGCCGTTTTATGAGTATCTTCCCTTGCAACACGGATCTGGTGGTAGCTAGAGTGTAAATCAATCTTAGTGAAAATTCTAGATGACCCAAGCTCATCCAAAAGTTCATCGATTGTTGGTATAGGAAATTTGTCTTTAATTATAACTGTGTTAAGTGCGCGGTAGTCGACGCAAAAACGCCAAGTCCCATCTTTCTTTTTAACTAGAAGAACATGAGAGGAAAAAGGGCTGGTAATAGGAATGATGATTCCATCCTATAACATTTCCTGAATAATGGTAGTCATGGCATTTTTTGTGAGTGAGGTTATCTATAAGGTTTGACATTGATGAGAGGTGTATGAGGTAAGAGTGAGATATGGTGGTCATGAGGTCTTACTGGTGGGAGACCACAAGGAGGTTGGAAAATTGGAGAATAAGTATTTATGAGTTTGGAAATGGCTGGATGAAGGTTTTTTTGTAAGGTAGTTGAAAGATGAGGCGGGGTTGAGGCTGATGAGGAAAGAGGGTCAATTGAAACAATGTGTATGAGATGGAGGGAAGCTATAGAGTTTGTATGAAGGAGGTGTTTAAATTGGTGGAAAGATGTATGGGCGGGGTTGGTGGTAGGGTCTCCTTTAAGAGTCAAGGATGCATTTCGATGTTGGAATGTAATTGATAGGATAGAGAAATCTGCTTGGATTGGGCCAAGAGTTCTTAACCAAGCCATGCCTAGAACATTGTCACCTCCTTCAATAGGGAAGAGATAAAAAGATAAGTTGAACGGTTTTTCTTGGAGGAGAATACGAACATTATGGCACATCCCTTCACATTGTAAGTGGGAGCGATTTCCCACCATTACTGAAAATTGTTGGGTTGGTTTGGTTTTGAGATTTAAGTGTTGGGCAATGCAAGGTTGCATAATGTTGTGCGTACTACCTGTGTCCACTAACACCATAACTGATAAACCGCAAATAACACCTTTTAATTTTAGTATTTGAGGGGAAATATGACCCATTAAGGCCTAAGGTGATAACTGAAAATAAGTGTTGTTCAAGTCCAAATCCGGTTCTAATTCAGGATTTTCCTCCATAGCAGTCTGCTGGTCTGCCACATCATCATCAGCCATTAGTAAAAGAAATTTGTTAGAGGAACATTTGTGACCAATGGTGAATTTTCCATCAGAGTTAAAACAAAGGCCTTGAGCTCTGCGTTCTTGCAATTGGGATGGGGAAAAACATTTGATAAGCAATTTTGATAAGTTGGAAGGAGTGGCTAAATGGGAAAGGAGAGGGTTGGTGTTGGGGGCTGGTTGGGTAGGTGGTATGGAAGTTGTGTGAGGGGTGGTTTTAGTATAATTATTGCTAAAGAGCTTTGAGAATTTGGGTTTGGAATCCTTTATTTTGGATTAAATAAGTTTGGCAAGGCTAGTGGCTTGTGATATTGAAACAGGTCTATGAATAGCCATTTCGTTGCGGATTTCTTTAGATAAACCAGAAATAAAACAATTAAGAATTGCTTCTTGTGATAGACCAACCACTTGGTTTCCCAACTTTTCAAATTGAGTTTGGTATTCAATAACAATTTCGTTTTGCTTAAGTTTGAACAATTCAGCTTCATGGTTGTCATAAGTAGAAGGACCAAATCTGAGTTCTAGGGCTTTAGTAAAAGAAAACCAATTTGTTAATAATTGACTTTGATACATCCACTTAAACCATCCCAAAGCATCACCCTTCATATAAAAAAATATATTAAAGAAAGTCTGTTTTCTAGTGGAAGTTGGTAAAAATTAAAAAACTGCTAAGCTTGAAACAACCATTCTAATGGGTTAGTTCCATCAAATATTGCAAGTTCCAATTTAGGAGTTCAAAATGGGGGTAATGAGGTAACTTGTGGCATGTGTGGAAAGGGATATGGGGAACAAAAGGGATATTATAGTTCTTAGTGGGTGTGAAAGGAGTAGAGGAGGGAATGTAAGAAGGATATGGTGGTGGTTGCGCAGAATTTAGACGTGTTGATGTTGTAGCAGCAGGCTGTGGAAGAGTGGTGGAAAAAGAAACAGAGTTTCTAATGGGTGTGTGAGCAGGGCTGAGTGAGTGGGTAAATGAAGAGCGGCAGTAGAGGAAGGTTCATGAGTGATACCTGAAGATGAGTGATTCATGCATGTTGTCAGCAAGAGTGATAGCATTATCCATCCGAGTGTGTAGTTGTCCGATTTGCTGCTCCCACTCAGCAACAACATTATTAAAACATTCATCAAGCTGAGTTTGATTTTTTTGCAAAGTATTAATAAGAAGCAGCTGTGTTGTATGGACAGCTTCTTCAACTATTTCTCGGGAAGAAGAATTTGGGGGTTTTGGGGAAGCCATGAGTGTAGAATGAAAGCACCAATGATATGATTCACACTAAGCTACAATTAGATCTAGATTGCAAAGGAAGAAGAAAACATAAAACTAAACTTTTCTCGTTTCATAACCTTAAAATTCTGAATACAAAAGATATAAATACATAGGGTTTTCTAGTAATTGGGTCTAAGCCACTTTTGATAACCCAATACCAATACCAATAAAAAGATAATAAACCAAATAAATAATTAAAATTGATAGTAGTCCTTAAACCACGTGGACTGCCGATTATTCCTTTTGGACTTGAAAGAAAGCCTTGTAACAGAATGCTAGTAGGTAAATCTGAAGCATCTCAGGATGGTTATAAAGATTTTGTGTGAGGCTAAAATTCCTCCCAATATTCAAGTGTTTTTGTGAAGACATTTTAAAAACAGGATTGCTACCAAGGATCAGTTGGCCAGGAGGAATATCATTATTCAAGGCTCATCGTTTATGCGTCCGCTGTGTGGTTGTTCGGAGGAGACCATATTGTTCCAACCATTCGTTCTGTCAGACAAACATTTATTCATCCCATGTACATGCTAGCAAAGCCATGATACCTCTCCAATATTTCTATAACTTAAGGCACTTTTGGAATCACATTATATAATATAATAATTGATAACTTCATATAGTCAATCACACTGTTCCAAACAATAATATAAAGAATATGAAAACAAATAGATATGTTATATCTCTAATAGTTTTACTAATGTGCTATATTACATTTTACTAAAGAGGTTTCATCCAGAAAATTCCAACTGCATTCTAAGGGCTCATAGTAGCCGCATGTAGGCCTTTAAACTAATCCCAAATATAAGAAAAATATGCAGCTAATTGCATAATTAATATACACATGTTCAATTGAAATGTACAGTTCATAAAACTCATCTATATCATTTTGAGGCTGGATCACTTTGGAACTCTATGCAAACATCATGGTCACACGGAGCAAGATAATCATGATGGATTATTAAAGGGTAATTCATTCCATGGGTTCATAAATCCAGCTTCATCATGGGCTAGCATATTAAGACACCAGCCCACAATATCTCAATATCATAATTTTTCTTCCCACAATATCTACATAAATATATGTAGTTATGGACAATCACATTCTTACTATATATATAGTCACTGAAATGCATAACGAAATTAGAATCTTAACCCTTGAAGTATTTTCCTGTGAAATTTTATACCAGAAACATCTCCTACTTAGAAAGCAAGGAAGATCTAATAACATTGAAAAAGGGGAGCAATATATTATTTTGGCCCCTCGAATTAGTTTAAAGTTTACATAGACTCCATATTGCATAACTAATTAGTCAGTTTGAAATCCTAACATGAAATGTCACAACACTATATAGCACACATAAGTAAAAGATAGACTTCCATCATGTCAGGTAAGAGAATGCAATAATAGTATAAACATTTAACCTACTAGAACAATTTGTTTGGTTACAAAATTTGTATGTATCAAATATATAACTGCAAAACTGTATTTCTTTTCCCGATTCTCAAGTGTTTCCTGCTTTCTCGGAATCGGAGTCAACATCACTCATTTAGGTTGAAAGGGTCGTTGAGCCAAGTCTTACGCATGAAATTGAGAACCTAGAGGAACAAGCCTTAGGACGGTGAGGGAAAAACATTGGTCAATGGCTAACTGGGTTAATTATTTATTTCTACCACGTAAAGTTATCGACAAAGTCACTGTTGCAGTCATCGTGGCACTGTTAACTTCATTATTGTATGACATTCTTTATAGAATGATTTGAGGCAAGTGAAAATGGTTGTTATAATGAAAGGTGTGACCTATGTTAGTTTTATCAGGGTCGCTTGATAGATGCCATTGTACTGATAAAAATGTACAGGTGTGCTTGACATTCCTTCACTTGAAGGGAATATTCTGAGGCCTTAGTAAATGAATGGTGATGAGAGATGTTGTGAGATATTGGAACGAACTTTAGGTTTAGCATGTCGTCGAAGTCCGCTCACATGTTACTGTTTAATTGGACCATGTGTTATGGATCTAATTGTTTAAGTTAGCTCGTAATGGATAATTGTTAAAAAGTCCATTAAATTAGTATGTTAGTTTTCTTATAAATATCATATTAGTCTCTCATCTTTTAGAAGAAGGGAAAATAGGAAGATAAAACCCTAATTCAAAAGGGAGAGAGGTTATTTGTTATTCTTGTATACTTGCAATCTTGTTTCAAGAGAAAGGAAAGAATAACAGTTTATAACCAATATTTTTATCAGTGGTTACCATAAACCCTAACTCTTATGGGTTTCCCAACTGGTCAAGGAACCAATTATACTTTGTTTCTAAGGTATCTGATTCACAACAAATTGGTGCGGTGAGCGTGGAGAAGATGCCTTACAAAGTATGAGATTGAAAAGTTCACCGGAGTGAACGATTTCGGTCTGTGGCGCTTGAAGATGAAAGTCCTACTTTTTCAACAGGGTTGTTTGGAAGCATTGAAGGGAGATACGACCATGAATGTTGCGTTGACAACAGCTGAAAAGACGACCATGATTGAGAAAGCACACAACGCAATATTGTTGAGCCTTGGTGATAAGGTTCTTCGACAGGTATCAAAGGAGACGACGACATCATGGTTATGGTTGAAATTTGAAGGTTTATACATGACTAAATCGTTGGTGAATCGACTTTACCTGAAGCAAGCCTTGTATTCATTCAAGATGAGTGAAGACAAAGTGTTGGTTGAGCAGTTGGATATGTTCAACAAGTTGATTCTTGATCTTGAAAATATTGATGTAAAGATCGATGATGAAGATCAATCACTGTTGTTGTTATGCGCTTTGCCCAGAACACATGCTCACTTCAAAGAAACCTTCTTGTATGGAAGAGTGTCCATGAATTTTGAAGATGTTCAATCTGCCTTGTACTCTAAGGACTTGAACGAACGAAAGGAGCATAAACCTTCGATGGTCGGTGAAGGTTTGACCATTAAGGCGAAATTCTTGCGAAAGGATGGTAAGTTCAACAAGAAGAAGGGCAAAAGTCAACAGAAGTCTTATAGTGGCGAAGCATCTGGTGCTCGATGCTATCATTGTAAGAAGGAGGGTCATATTCAAAAGGTGTGACCTAAACGCCTGAAAGATCATGGAGGTAAGGATAATGGAAATGCGACCATTGTTCAAGATGATTTCGAATCATCTGATGTTCTTGTGGTTTCAAGCGACGACTCAAGAAAAGAGTGGAGTATGGATTCAGGTTTCACTTGGCACATGACTCCAAACAAAGATTTGTTTGAGGAGCTATGTTATCAATATGGTGGATTGGTGCTGCTGGGAAACAACAAAGCTTGCAAAATTATATGTATTGGATCTGTAAGATTCAAGCTCCATAGTCAATAAGGTTATTGACTAAAGTTAGGTATGTATCTGACTTGAAGAGAAATATTATTTCTCTTGGTGAATTCGACAAGAAGGGATATGTTTTTCAAGGAGAAAAAGTATTTTAAGAGTCATGAAGGGGTCGAATGAAGTTTTGAGAGGCGTGGAGAAACAAGGCTTGTATACCCTTGAGGATGAAGTTGTAAGTGGTTCGAAAAATATTACATCCACGAAATTGTTGTCGAAGACAAAATTATGGCACATGAGATTGGGCCATGTAAGCAAGAGAGACTTGGTAGAACTAGGGAAACAGGACCTGCTAGATGGTGACAAAGCCGAGAAGTTGGAGTTTTGTGAACCTCGTGTATTCGGTAAATCCTGTAGGGTGAAGTTTAACAAAGGTAAACAGAGAACACATGGATCCCTTGATTACATCCATGTTGAACATTAAAGGCCTGTAAGGAATCCTTCACATTCAGGTGCAAGGTATTTTCTATCCATATTTGATGATTATTCCATAAAATTATAGGTATTTATTCAGAAGACGAAGGATGAAACTTTTGAGAATTTCAAGAGTTGGAAGGTTCTGGTCGAAACTCAAACTGGCAGAAAGGTCAAGATGTTGAGAACTGATAATGGCCTTGAATTCTGCAATGAAGCTTTCGACAGTTACTGTGTCGAGTATGGGATTTCAAGGCATAAGACTGTAGCAGGTACTCCTCAGCAAAATGGTCTAGCTGAGAGATTCAATCAAACAATCCTCAAAAGGGTTAGATGCATGTTGGTTAGTGCTAGATTGAAAAAGGTGTTTTGGAGGCTGTTTCGACAACATCATATCTAATAAACATATGTCCTTCGACTATGTTAGATATGAAGACACCTGAAGAAGTTTGGTCGAGACATCCACCAGATCGACAAACTAAGAGTATTTGGATGTGTAGCCTATGCTCACATTAGGCAAGACAAAGTCGAACCTAGAGCTCTGAAATGCATGTTCATGGGATACCTTGAAGGAGTCAAAGCTTATAGGCTATAGTGCCTTGTGCCAGGTCACAAGAGGTGTATCACCAGTCAAGATATAGTTTTCAATGAAGCTGAGATGACTTTCAAGAAAACTGATGATGTTGAAGAAGATCTGGAACAGGAAGAGACTTATGTTGAGGTGGAGCATAGTGATGTTGAATTGCATAACATAGGTGAAGTCAAAGAAGAAGCAGAAATTGCTGTCAAAGATGAGGAAACTGATAGTGAGTACCTGCTGGCAAGAGACAAGTTGAGAAGAGTCATCAAGCCACCTCAAAGACTTGGGTATGCAGATCTTATAGCTTATGCCTTAATCTCTGTAAATGAGGTTCTAGACGAAGAACCTAGAGACTATAAGGAAGATATGAGAAGTCAAAATAAAATTGAATGGCTGAAATCCATGGATGGTGAAAACTAGTTTGTTTTCTTGTTGTTATAGAGTTTATTCCAAGGTGGATATTTGTGGGATATTGGAATGAACTATAGGTTTAGCATGTCATCGAAGTCCGCTCATATGTTGCTGCTTAATTGGTTTATGTGTTATGGATCCAATTTTTTAAGTTAGCTTGTAATGGGTAATTGTTAAAAATTCCATTAAATTAGTATGTTAGTTTTCTTATAAATAACATACTAGTCTCTGATATTTTAGAAGAAGGAAAAATAGGAAGATAAAACCCTAATTCAAAAATGAGAGAGTTTATTTGTTATTCTTGTATACTTGTAATCTTGTTTCAAGAGAAAGGAAATAATAGCAGTTTATAACCAATCCTTTTATTCGTTGTTACCCTAAACCCTAACCCTTGTGGGTTTCCTAACTGATCAAGGAACCAATTATACTTTGTTTCTAAGGTATTTGATTCATAACATATGTAAACTCACATTGTGATAGACTACGTATTATGTGAGTATACTAGTTATGTTATGATCTTTTTCTCACCTGCTAGGGGTGAGATATTTATAGAGACTCTCTTGAACTTGATTTATAGAATTAGTGGACAATTATGTCCTAACTTTATTACCAAGAACATGGTCAGACTTGTTCTTCCTAGAATCATGTAAGAATTGCTTCCCCTTTTAACTACCTCTTTGGACTAGGTATCTTAACCTAAGTTCAATAAGGGGATATCTAGCTTGTCATGGGAGCAGTTACACCCCTTCTTTGGGCTACCAGGTGCTAGTCCTAGGGGAGGCTCATGCATCTTATTTGGGATGCTAGGTGAAAGTCCTAGAGGATGGCTACTCCTTACTTTAGGCTGCTAAGTGTTAGCCCTAAGGAGCTTATACTCCTTTATCTAGGTTGCCAAGTGCTAGCCCTGGGGGAACAAGATCCTGCCCTTCTTTAGGATACCAAGTGCTATATTTGAGGGAACCTCTTGCTCCTTCTTTGGATTACCAAGTTCTAGTCTAAGGATGGATCCCCCCTTCCTTGGACTACTTGAAGGGAAGATCCCACTGCTTCTTTGTTCTTCCTTGTGCTAGTCTTGGGGGGAGGATCCCCCTTTATTTTGAGTGCTAGCCCTTTTTTAGAGTGCTAACCTCTTTTAGGATACTCCTTATTAGAGTCTAATAAAATATATCACTATATTTATACTAATGTCAAATTTCACACGACAACGCAATCATAATCCTCATACTTTTGGTTCATCCATTTGATATCTCTTGGTTTCCTTGTTGTTATTGTCTCTTATGTGCATATCCATGATCTTACTTTTAACATTGAGATATGTTTTCTCATTTAAGTCATCTAATTTCATTCAGTTGTGCATTTAAATTCCCTTGTATGTTATTATAAAGGTGAACAATAGGACTCTAAGCTTTGATACCCATATTGAAGACATATTTATTTTATACGATCATATTAAAGGTATAGTAATGTTAGAAACACTATCTTTTCAACGCCCTCTCGAACACTCACTTTTTTATTGGGTAAAACTCATGTGAGTCCGACCACTTTATGTGGGACCCATTTTCAAAGTGGGTGATTAACATGTGTTTTATCTAGTAAGAGAATGGACATTTGAGAGAGTATTAAAAAGAGAATATTCTAAGCACTGCTCTTAATGGTAACTACACAATAATAATGTTTTTTTTCTTTTAAACAACAAAGAGGGGGCAATAATTATCACTCAATGTAATTCTAGTATAAGAATTAGATTTGGATGCTTAGTCTTACATAAATTGAGTTTTTATTTTGGCTCGTTTGTCACAACTTAATCCCCACCTTATCCATGTTGCACCCTAATAATTTGAGCTTCTTGGCTCATGTGCACTCGTTGTGGTTTGGAGTAGAGGTGTTCACGGTGCAGTTTGGACAGTTTTGAAGCTAAAAACCATTTGATGTAAGAGAAAAATGTTTTGTTTGGTTTGGTTTGATTGGCTTTTATAAATAAAATCGAGCAAATCCAAATCAAACCAATGTGGTTTGGTTCAGTATTTTAACAATGTTTTATTGACCCATACATACACATATACAGGACAACATTACTTTGTGTTTAGTCATTCATACATTATCAAATAACAACAAAACTCATGATTATACAACAACTTCTCATTTAATATATAAAAATTATATTAGAGAAAAATAGAATAATAAACATAAAATAACATCATAAAACAATATTAAAAACAGTGTAAGGAAACAAAAAAAAATAGAGGACTTGAGAGATTAATGAAGATGAAAAAGAAAGAACATAAGAGATGCGAGATTAGAGAATAAGAGGTGTGATTAAAACGAAATTGGAAGAGAGCATAGTAGCATAAAAATGAGAAAATGAAAAAGATATAATGTAATAGTGTAGAGATTAGAGAAAAAGGGATGAGATGTACCGAGCGAAGAAGGTGTGATACTTCTAGGAGATATTTGAGAAGGGTGGAACTAAAATCCTAAATGTGAGGAAGAGAAAATCGTTTGTAAACGTAAGACTATGGCATAATAGGTTTGGGTTGAGTGTGGGTTAAGTGAAGTTTGTGATGTAAAATAATACGGTTTGATTCAGTTTGGTTTGGTTTGCAAAATACAAATCGTAAACCAAACCAAACTGCACGGTTTTGTTACAAAATGACTTAAATACATCGAAAGGAAAATGAGCCCTGGTAATCCAGGACTCGTGCCGAGAGGTACTGACACTGAAAAAAATTTGTTCGCACCAGGAATCCAATTAAGTATTACGATTTTCAATTTCAATTCAATTTGAAATTTTCTATTTATCTAATTCGGTTTTGAACATATCCAATTTGGAGGATGAGTCTTCCTTTATGGTGCCCAATATTGAAACATTGTCTAAGGTAGCAACAAATTTTGGTTCAATATTATATTTTATAATATAATTTTTACACAATCCAAGGTAGTAACAAATGGCTCAAATATGGAGCCTCTGACATTAACTAGATTCTTTTTAATATCATTATTTGGTGGATTCAAAGAAACATAAATTTGACTCCCATCTCCCATATAAATACTACCATATACTACCTTACATGAACACTCCTCAGTAAACTCCTTCTCTTCTCTTATTTCCATAACTTTCATTAGAGCACGTGGAAGACAAACCTATCAAATAGAACCTTGTCAATCTACTATGCATTATCATAAATATTGATATAAGTTTTCTGAGGACATCTACTAAAGTAAATTATGGACACAGTATCTACAATTGGATTTGATGGCTTCGTACCATACCAGGGGGCAAGGATATGCTAACTTTAAGGCGCTAAAGGCATGATGCCTTTGAGTCTTTCTATGTTTCTACATTTTCTCTCTCATCAAAAATTGACCAAAATCAACCAAAGGTATGGTGTCTTTGGCGCCTTAAAGGTAGCTTATTTGTTTCCCATACTAGGAGAAGAATTATATCTTTCATCACAACTTTTCCCTTGTTAAGGATATGAGTTTCAATGAGCCATATTACTGCATAGATTCCTATCACTATATTATTCCTCAGTGAGACTACGACCAACAAATTCTATGAATATGACATGTTGATTCAACACACCAAAGATATGTTACATGAGAATGGCATTTCGAAATTACTCACACTCTTTCCAAATACAACCCAAATTTAAGACTTCGTCTTTTTAAGATTGAAGACCTTCTAATTCTTTTTTTCACTCCTTTTTAACATTGTAATACAAAAGATAATAATTAAAATTAATTCATCAAAAAATCCAAAATGCAAAAAGTAAAATAAGATAAATTTGTATATTGTTAACAAATCAGTAGTTTTTAAAAATAATAAAAATATAATATTATCAATTTGATTAAATCTTTTTTATAATTATATTATCTCCTCGTTAAATTAATATTTTAAATTAAATAATATTTTATTTTGATTTTTTAAAATATATTATTTAAATAAAATTTAAAAATATTATTTCATACATCAAATAAAATTATAATTTAATTAATATGCACTGACAATGTAAATATTTTTTACACTTATAATTATTCATATCCACTAATTTATTTAAAAGATTTGACTTTTATTTTAATCAATTAAAAAATAATACAAACGGATGGTTGTGATATAATTGACAATGTAAAAGTTTTGCATAACAATTAATCTCATAAAATTAATTGAATTATAATATCTTTTAATAATTATTATTATTTAAAAGATTAATATCTATATCACCTCTACCATACTCATTTTTGAAAATCTCCTTGTGAAAAATGATACAGATTCTCTCTCTCTCTCTCTCTCTATATATATATATATATATATATATATATATATATATATATATATATATATATATATATATATATATATATATATATATATATATATATATATATATATATATATATATATATATATATATATATATATAAAAGACTCATTATTATTTACAAGATTAATATCTATTTCTCTTCTACCATATTCATGAGGAGCGGTGACATAGGGCACCAGAATTTTAGGGGCATCAATATATTTTTGTGTCTACAATACAAGCATGAGTTTGTTTTGATCAATGGGACATCTAGCAGAGGCTTAGAACCAATCCAACAAAAAAAATTTAGGTGTTATTGTTTACTAATTTATTGCTATTATTTATTCATTATATTTATAGGCTTATTGTTTGAGCTTTTTTAGTTGTTGAAATGTTGCTTAGAAAACAACTTTTTGGTCATCAAAAAGTAGAAGAAAGAAATTGAAGTTGTTGTTAAATCTCAAAAGAGCGCTTAAGATAAAAAAAAATAGCAACCATTCTACAACTTCTATTCAAAATGATGTGAATTCAGATAACTTGGACTTTATGGGTGACTTAGTGGCACACATGTTAAACTTAATTGACTTACCATTGAATTCAAGCTTAGTTGCATTAATTAGGGGCTTATCAATTTTAAAAAATTCAAAACCATCATCCATAACAGTCGTTATTTCATCCTCTATATCATAAAACATAACCCTTGATGCTTCATCATCACTTGAATCACTGCATGCACTCATTTCAATGCATTAAGGATCAACTACCTTGACTGTGATGTCCTTCACATTATTCTCCACATACAAAATGGCCCTTAGTGTTATTACCAACTACAAAAGTAGCAACATCCAAAGCACGATCATCATTCTTAACTTTAACGAAATATTCATTTATACCATTAAGCTTGCTCCAAACCCTAAACTCGTTTATTTTGTATCCCCATTCAAGTACCATTTTAGATACATCAGATTCAATGAATTTTTCTCTATCTAACAAATACATGGATGTTTGAACACAACCCATATAAAACATTGTATTTTCTTCAACAAACTCCCCTCCATGATGAACAATAAGACTGAACTTAGCCATAATCCCTACTACGGAAAACTCGTTTAACAATAGTTGGGAAAGATATATAATAATGTGGGCCCATACATTGTTATGTAGAGTGTGATTTTATATATGATACTTACTATCACGGTTCAGTAACCGTTATAAAAAATTGGAAAGCGCGTGACCTATCACAACGGGTTTTCCAAAAGATTGTTGTGATAAAAATAATGGTCCTATGTTCGATTCCCAACTGCGCTACTTTGATATTTATTTTTTTCTGGAGAGTGCACGAGATATTATAACGGTTATGATATATAAACGTTGTTACATTTTCTGCAAAATTAACAAATATTATCCTGCTTTTATAATTAATCCCATTTTTAACCTGTATTATTGCTCACCATATCACAACAGAAAATAAAACTCATATTTGTGATAAAGTTATCATAATAATATTAATTGTATCATATTCATAATATCACATAATTGTATCATATTCAATTTAATCAGAACTAGCGTCCTATAATTTATCAGAACAAACAACCTACAGTTTACACATTACATTACATAACATCACATAATTGTAACTTGGTGTTTTGGTTTCTTGTCTCTTGGTGTCTTGACTCTAAAGACCTATAATTTCAAATAGTTATTCTTGTTAGTAAAAATACTTAGAAACTATAACATACAATTAATATAATATGAATAAAGAATAAATTATGTACTTGTTAATTTTCTCATATGTCTTCTTCATGATCGATTTGAATATTATGCACAACATTTCCATCAACTTCATCATATGAGGTAGGAAATTATGTTTTGTAAAAAGGTGTGGACGGAATATTAAGACTTTCATCACTAAGAGGAATATGTTTTCCTTGGAGAACGATTGATCATTCACCCGATATGTCTGATGGGTCGGTAACATAGAAAATTTGTTTTGCTTGAGAAGTAATGATGAATGGTTTGATTATAAAAGATGCCTTGCCAAGGTCGACCCAGGTGAATCCTAAGTCATAAATGTGTACACCATTACTATTATTGGGAACCCACTTGCATTTAAATAAAGCCACTTTGAAAATAACATTATCAATATCCCAAATCTCATCAATGATACCATAAAACACGGTAATTGCCAATACAAGATTCTTATCTTTCGAACTAGAGAAATACATCGATTCGGCTTCAACTTGTCACTCATTCACGAATATTTTTATCTCAAAAGTCTTTTGTGAGTATCTATGAAAGGTTGAACTTCATCTATATTATTCAATATATAGAAATGTGCTTGAATAAATACATCTCAAGCCATTGACTTAACATTTAGACCTTAAATACCTCTTTTGTGTGTGTCAGCATGACGAGACTTTGGAATTCTTATAGAATTTTCATCCGAAAAATAATTTGTACAAAACTCAACAGCTTCTTCTATGATGTACCTTTCAACAATCGAAGCTTTCGGTTGGTGATTATTTTTTGTATATACTTTAAAGATCTTTATATATCGCTCTATTAGATACATCCACCTTAAATAAACTGGACTACAAGTTTTGATTTCTCTGATTAGATGAACAAGTAAGTGAACCATAATGTCAAAAATGATGGATGAAAATACATCTCCAATTGACACAAGATTATGGCAGTCTCATCTTCTAATTCATCTAACTTTTTTAAATCAATAAATTTATTACATATGGAATTTAAGAATAAGCACAATCTCGTTATAGTTACTCTCACATTTTTTGGTAGGATCCCACAGACAGCGACTGATAGAAATTATCGCATCACAGTCGTGATATTTTTAAACCAATTAACTTGAGATCTTTCAATGATACAAGTTTCTTGATGTTTGATGAGTAACCTTCCGGAACTTT
The DNA here is from genome assembly GCA_963966055.1 of Lathyrus aphaca. Lineage (NCBI taxonomy): Eukaryota > Viridiplantae > Streptophyta > Magnoliopsida > Fabales > Fabaceae > Lathyrus > Lathyrus aphaca. The sequence continues at coordinate 505,086,750 of OZ014523.1, forward strand.
AATAACATGCAAACAATCGCAAAACTAGAAATTATTTTCCTTTTCACAATTGCCCCCTTTTATTTTTCTCTCTTCCCAAAGACAACATTAATGTATTCCTTCCGTTGATAAACTTCATCCCCGGTTAAAGGTTCAGGAGCCTCATCAAACTTTTGCTCCCTATTAAAAGCCTTTTGTAATCTACGATAAGTACAATCGGGTTTTATAAATTTTCGATGCCCGAGGTAAATGCTCTTTTTCCAAACTCAAGTTGGTGATAACAAGTATCATCTTCACATGTAGGATACGCACTATGTCTTTTGACATTATATCTAGCCAAGTTACCATAAGAGGGAAAGTCGTTGATTATGCAAAATAACATTGCACACATCTTAAACTTTTCTCCAGAATATGTGTAACACGGTGGGAGAACTGACTTTTAGTTTTTTGTCGCAAAATATGTTGCGGTAAGTAAGAGTCGCCACTGACTTTTATTTCATCCAATTAGGAAAGGCATAAAAGAAAAGGAAAGACCTTTAAAAAGATTTTGAGTTCGGGGGGGGGGGGGGGTAAGTTATACAAAGGCAAGGTGTTAGCACCCTTTGTATCCAGGATTATCCATGGGCTCTTAAATGCTTAGCTCACTTTTTACTTGCTTTTATTTTAAAAGTGTAGTGTGTGATTAAAATATTTTTCGTAAAGATTTAACTTTGTAATGATTCTCGTATGAATGTATACAAAGTGTTCACTTGTTTGAAAGTATTTTGAAAAAGAGTGAGGGGTGTAAAAAGTATTTGTTTTGAAAGTTGTGAGCAAGCATTTAAAAGTTACTTACCCTAAGTTGTAACATCTTTCTTGTCACTTTCATTTCCTTAGAGATAGAATTGTCCTTACTATTAGTTAGTAAGTAGTCTTATCCTTGGATTTGGAGAGACAAGCGTAGGGTCATTGTTATGGTCATAGAAGGTAACATGTAGGGATACCTTAACAATTCGAAGGGACTATCATCATTTTCGTAGGTAACTTGAAGGGTCATCGAGGGACTATGATCTTTTTCATAGGGACAAGATCATTCATTCGAAGACAACTTTGTAGGGACAACGAGAGACTATGATTTTTTATTCGATAAAGGCAACGGTGATGATTTATTTCTTTAAGCAACAAGTTAAGGTATCCTTACGTTCGAGGGACTTGGCCATATTTCATAAGGCAACAAAGAGAGGTTAACCTAAAGGTGTGAGTGTGCAAGTGTATTCAGTTCAGTTATTTTAGTCTTGAAATTAAGGTTATCTAGCGTTTGCTGTTAGTCTTGCCATACAATCCTATTAGCATACATCTAAAAGTTATATACATACATGCATACAAGTATAAGTGCGGGTAAATAAAGTGCGAGAGAATAAATCCTACAACTATTACAATGCTTTGGGAGAGTTACATAATTAAGGGAGTGCGGAAAGTAAAATGCGAAAAATAAATTATAGGTCTATTTATTCTTATACATTCATTCTAAGAAAATAAACTACAACAAAAAAAAAATTTTTTATTTTTTATTTTTTAGTTAATTAGTTTCTACCCAAATCAGAAATACATAAGAAAAATAAAAATACAATTACAATAAGACATAACGACGTTGGATCGTTGAAAATTAACAAAAATTAAAATAAGAAAAATTGCTACCGTGTAAACGGTCATTGCAAATTGAATCAAGAAAAAATCACAATATAATAAAATCGAAATAAAACTCAAATTTTCAAATCGAAACATGAATTGGTCGGCGCACGAAAAGCGGATTGCCGCTAGACCAAACCATCAGACGTGTATAAAATCGAAATACAAAAATAAATTAGAATCTCACAGTTAAAATGACACGATCCGCCACTAATTTGCTACACTCAACGTGATCATCGCAATAGGGTCAAACCATGCGGATCTAAATTTAAAAATAAATAAATAAATAAATTACTAAAATAAAATAAAAGGAATTAATTAATTAAAAAAACAACGACGTTACTGATGCAAAATTGCGATCATCGCAACTGGATCGGATCAACACATGTGTCACGCCTCATACACACAAATGTGCAAACAGCGTATCGACACGATCCAATCAAATCATAAAAAAAATACTTAACAAAAGAAAATAAAAAGTTATTTTTATGGATTAACAATATATATTATATATTATATTAATATTAATATATTCTATATGATATAAAAAAAAGAATAAAAAACAAAGTTAAAAAAATGTGATTAGCCAAAACATCTAAACAATATATATGTATATATCACAGTTTGTACCAAAAAGAACAAATAAAACAAATATTGTTTAACATGTCAGCATAACTTAATCGGAACGATATAAGAAGGAAACAAGTACCCCGCTCCAATGATCTGCCGCTACCTTTTTTTTTCTGTTTTTGTTTTCTCTTTTTGAGGTAAGATTTTGTGTATTGTGGGTAAGAGAGGAGACTCTTATGTGTAAAATAACATGTATTTATAGATTTAGAAAATTAGGTTAAAAAGCTTAAAAGGAAAAAAAAACTAGTCTTAATTCCTATTGATCAAAAAATATTTGAACAAAATCAAATAATATATGTTTTTTACTTGGTCACCAAGTAGACCAGTTAGAAACTAAGTATGACACAAAAATGACATAAATTGACCAATAAAAAACGAGTATACAAGAAAAGAAATGTTTTTGGTATCTTTTATGATTTTTTTTGAGATTTTTTTTCCATAAAATAATGATTTTAATGAAAAAATCATATTTTTAAAAATGCATTAAATGCAAATACAAAAATTAAAAATTAAATAATAAAAAATGTCATTTTTGTAATTTTTTTTATAAAAAAAATAAAAATAGAAAAAGTTATTAGTAAAGGAAAAAAAATTAAAAAGAGTGGAAGGTGGGATCTGAACTCACAACCTCTCACATGTATATCCCTTATACCCATTTTTCTACTAATTGTGTTATTTTATTTATTCGAAATAAAAAGGCACCAGAAAGCATATGAAGTAGGTCGAAATTTGGGGTACGACAAGTGTGAGGAGACCTTTTGAATCAATTTGTCTCAAATATGTGAGGGCAAATTTTGGGGTACAACAACTGCCAATGTTCAATCTTCTTAGACCCGAGGAGTTAGATTGGTATGCGTGCCAATCGCGATCTGAAGGTGAAAGAGGATTGAACATATAAGTGCCCAGAAATTTGCACTCACGAGTGCACAAAGTGAACTGTTGGTTGACTGCATTGCTTGAATGGGCTTAAAGATGCCATTCGGAGTAATTGGAGATGGGCTTATAGATGTCATCCAAAGTGTCTGTTGATATGAGTATCAAAATGTGTCTATATTTTACTATATCTGAATGTTGTTCTGGAATGAGTATCAGAACTAAATCTTTGTCTTGATCGTCTTTGAACTGTCTCTGGAAAATATTTTTTACTAAGTATCAGAACTAGATCTTTGTCTTGATCGTCTCTGAACTATCTCTGGAAAATATCTTGAACTAAGTATCAAAACTAGATCTTTGTCTTGATCGTCTCTGAACTGTCTCTGGAAAATATCTTGAACTAAGTATCAGGACTAGATCTTTGTCTTGATTGTTTTTGATCTGTCTCTGGAAACTATCTTGAACTAAGTATCATAACTAGATATTTGTCTTGATCGTCTCTAAATTATCTCTGGAAAATATCCTGAACTAAGTATCAGAACTAGATCTTTGTCTTGATCGTCTCTGAACTGTCTCTGGAAAATATCCTGAACTAAGTATCAGAACTAGATATCTGTCTTGATCGTTTCTGAACTGTCTCTAGAAAATATCTTGAACTAAGTATCAGAACTAGATCTTTGTCTTGATCGTCTCTGAACTATCTCTGGTAAATATCCTGAACTAAGTATCAGAACTAGATCATTGTCTTAATTGAGTTTCTGAATTAAATCGTTGTTTCAATTATCTCTGCACCGTATCTAGGAGACGACAATGTTTATCTGATCGCGAATTATCCTGAAAAGGCAAAGTTAGTGTTATTCGATCTCATTGATATATGCAATGCATTGCATGACGTTTTTAATGTAAATGAGAATGTTACATGTATTTTTTATGCGTATGCTATGATATGTTGTAGATGATGTATGGACAAATTATGTAGTTGAAGCACATTAGTAGCTTAATGTAACAACTGCTAGCTGGGGAAAATAGATCCTTGTTCATTGTTGGGAATGATGAAGACATTACTTCAAATCTCAGTCGAGGAGAGTCGATCATTCGTCATGCTTTTTATTGAAGGATTAAGTTCCTAAATACCCTAATTGAGGATAAAAGAGATGGACATTCCTCCGATGTACTATCTAACCAGATGTCAACCCTTCTGGGGATAGCAGACTTAATTGAATATGTTGGAGAAGAGAATCTTGTTGGGGCTTTGTAGTGTTGGAAATACAATCTCTGTTGGGGAAGAGACTGCTTGAAATGATTTGCTAGAACAACTCTGTAGAGATTACTCTGTGGGGATGAGCCTGTGGAGATCTGTTGGACATGAGCTCTGCTGGGGATTCCAACCTCCAAGAGTCCTTAGTAAATGCTATTATTGTAATTTTATGCATTTTGGTAAACATCAATCATATTCGAAAGCATACATTCATTCAAAGTAATCAATGGATTCAGAACTTCTGATATTCACGACTTCCCCGAGTTATTTTCTAGGAATTATCATGACTGAATCTGAAGACATGATACTGACACCATATGATACTATTGGCACATGAAATTAATTTCCTCAATGGCTTTTGCTGAAACCCGGTATCAAGGCAGTGTAATGAGAGGAATGTGCTTTCAGACTGCGGTGGATCGTGTACACCTCGGGCAATGGTTAAGAAGCTCGCAATTGAATTTGATCTGATTAAATTTGAAAAGAGAGTGTTGCCCCTAATTGAGGATGATTTGTCCCAAAATGGAAGTATTTTGAAAGGAGCTGCCTCAAGAGAAATAAATGAAATGCCCCATAATAACATGCCCCGGTCATCGTGAACTCGGTAATGTTACTTCTGGCATTCAGATGAGGAGATTTACCCCTAGCTATTAAGCATCATTGAATCTTGATCTGACTTCCCCAGATGAATTGGACAATAACATGGCATGCCCCCTTGATTAGAAGATAGTGATCGTGCCCCTTGTATACATTGGCTTTGATCCAACTGAGTCAGGCCCAGGAAGCAACTTTGTTTGTCAGGAGGACTTTGGTTTATTGAATGTTCATCATGTAAGCTTCTCTGTTGTCAAACACTTAGTTAAATGCAAACAATGATATTCAAAATGCAATGCTTATGTCTGTCTTGAAGTTTTGAAAAATAATTATTTTAGCAAAACAATGTTTGTAAAAACTGTGATATTAACTCAAGATTTATAATAATCCCTAGAGGAGTTAGGGTACATTTTTGTAGCAATACACTTTCGAACTAACCATGCTTCAGTTAGGACTTTTAAAGGGTTGTAACGTGGCCTGGTTCACGGTTTAAGAAACAAAGGATAAAGGCTCAAATTTTATTTGTACCCAACCCATCCTTCGTGATGTTCTTCAGTCATATGTTCAGTTAACTTATGCATTGAGGCTCCAAAAGAGTCTGGAATTGTAACACTGACAAAATTTTATTTGAAACGCCAGTCAACTTTTTTTAGGATTTGTAATGACCTCTTTTCTTTTGACTTTGTTATCCATTACGTTTGCATGAACTGTTTGTTTCAAGATTACAGTCAGCGGGATGTCTCAATTTTTACTGAGTCTCCTTCATAGGTTTTGACTTAATGAGCTTTTAATTTGCTAGATATTGACTGTCGGACTTAATGATTACATGGAACCATCATTAGTTGTGTACAAAAAGGAAAACTAGCATAATTGAGTTAACCGAGGAACTACCCTGCCACAGGTTATGATTAAGGGTTTTAATTTGCGTGAGAATGAAAACTCCTATTTCATAGGATCAAAAGGGTTGACTAGAGATTAACTTCCTTATATCTCCACTGTTTAGGAATCGAAACAATGCATGCACATCATCAGCATAGTCTGTTCAAAAGCATACTATATGAAATTATGATATCGTCTTCGTCATGCTCCCTCTAAAGGCTTACATTTTTATCAAGAGTTGAATATCATAAAAGAGAAGTAAGGAGAATAGTTTAAATATAGTGAAACGAATGGATTAATTCAAAACACAGATATGGAATGCATTAATGTGAAAACAAAAGTTTGACATAATAGTAAGTGTTTAATCCATCAAAAGAAATTACAAATGAAAATTCAAATGTTCTCAAAGCCTCCTCCTCTAAACTTGTCACTCCGGATGTCTGGCAACTTCGATGTTTAATGGACGATAGAAGAATTCAATCTAGTATTCTAGCGTAACCTCGAGGACTCCTTCCTCAATCATGTCTTAAATCTTATTCTTCAATGCCCAACAGTTGTTAGTGTCATGTCCAGGACAGTTGGAGTGATATGCACACCTTGCATTGTGGTTATAGCAAGGAGAGGAAGTATTGGGATTCTGATGAGGCTCTTTCAAGGTAATCAGCTCCCTTTTCAACATGTGTTGCAGTGCCTGAGCCAATGACATATTGATTTTTGTAAATTATCTCCTAGGTGCGCCATTCTTATGCTGATTATTCTGTTGTTGATTTTGTGGCCCAGGTGCAGGATTAGAGATCAGAACTGCTCCCACTGATTGGTTACGGTTGTTTTTATTACGACCCTATTGGCCGTACACAACATTAGATTCCTTTTTCTCATTAGATGGCTTCTTGGTGGTACTTGAAGAGGTAGCCACTTTTATTTTACCACTTTGTATTCCACTTTCAACACGTTCTCCAGTCATTATCAGCTCACTGAAGCCAGATGACGAGCTTCCAATTAGATGACTATAGAAAGGACCAGTCAGCGTACTCATGAACATGTCAACCAACTCTCTGTCGGTTAAAGGAGGTTGAACCCTGCTTGCAAGATCTCTCCATTTCTGAGTGTACTCTTTGAAACTTTCGTTAGAGCCCATGGACATGCTTTAGAGTTGCATACGAGTTGGCGCTAAATCAGAGTTATATTGATATTGTTTTTAGAAGGCTTCAACAAGATCATTCCATGTACAAATATTGGTACTCTCAAGTTGGAAGTACCATTCTAGTTGAGCTCCAGATAAACTTTCTTGGAAGAAATATATCCATAACTTTTTATCAGCAGTATGTGGCTGGATCCTTCCGGGTCTAGAGATCTTTGACAGTCTGTTCGAGAGCCATTTTAACTGAAATAAACAGCAAGAAGATAAGAAACCTGTTACGGAAACCTGTTATGTAATGGTATGGCATGTAAATGCATATGCAATGTTTTCAAGGACCTCTTAGGATTTAAATTTGTTAAAGAAAAACATAAATAAAACTTTTACTAGTAAGTTCAAAATATAACTGCCCCTTGGGCTTACAATGAAGGAAAAACAAGAAAAAGTTACAAAGAAATAAATTGTAAAACATTTGAGACTTAAGACTCAAGTCTCCCATGGACGTTTCCTCTTCGTGTTGAGATATGTATTGAGGTTCCTCTCTTTGTGAAGTTGCCTTGTCAGCTCCACACTTTCTCTTTGCTAGCATAGAACTGGGCCTCAAAGGTATCCATTTCCTCCTTTAGTTGGATCCAATATTTTTGTAGCTCTTCCAGATCAGTAGACATGTCTAGATGAAGAATGGTGTAAGGAACATCTCCTTCAACAATAGGCTCAACGATCATCGGTAGAACAACAAGATATGGCATCATAAGAGTTTGAGCACGAGACTGTACCCATCTTAGGTAAGGCTCCATAGGGATTGAGTATTTTGGTTTCAGAGTGTTGCTATTAATCTTATTCACCATGCCCCAAACATGTATAAACCTTTAATGGTAACCTTGAGGATCGTTGTCATAATCTAACACAATACCTTGAATAATCATATCATGAGGACCGTCACTCCGAGCATAACCAAATTAACGTAGTGCTAAAGAAGGATTATAAGTAATGCCTCCCCTTATGCCAAGGAGTGGCACATTAGGGAACTCCCCACAGCGGTCAATGATCGTGATGTTTTCCATGGATCGGGAACACCAATGGATATCTAAATGAGAGACTGACATTATCCTTCTAGACCACCTCAAACCTTGTTCATTCTTCATCATAGATCGAGGAAGGTGTGAAACAAACCACTTTGATAGTAGAGGTATGCAACACATCGAAGTCCCTAGCGCCTTCGTAGTACGAGTGCGAAGAGAGTGCAAAATATCTCCAAGCAAAGTAGGCACAAGAGTATGAGTCAAAAATATCTTAATTGTGTGAACATCTATGAATTGGTACGGATTAGGGAACAACACCAAACCATAAATCAACAGGGCCAAGATCTCCTCAAAAGCGTAATAACTCACATTATCTAGGAATAACTGAGCTTTTTCTATCAAAACTTTAGCAAGATAACCTTTAACTCCACTTCTTATTTCCAATACAATATCTGACTTCTCCAGATGCAAAGATGCTGCAATAATTTTAGGTTTAGGCTTCTTCTCTAGACCGGTGAAAGGTTTTTGATCAAGAATAGGTACACTAAGTAGCTTAGAGAATTCTTCCAATGTGAAACAGTGATGTTTAGGGTCAAAAAACTGGATAAAAACACTCATCATGTCTTCATTAAACCATGAGGTTACCTGTGAGACATGGCATGAATTTTAATGTGTCAAAAACTTGGCATGATTGAAAGCATAAGTGGTTCTCTAAGAAAAAGGAAGAAATGTCATTTTTGGAAAAATGAACTGAATGAGCCAACTCAAATTCCACAATGATCCGACTCATTCAGTTTGATTGGTGCCCAAAACACATGGGTCCCAACAGGCTGCCTGAGGCATCATTTTGGTTGAATCATGGGTATGGATGAGCCGACTCAAACTGCTTCATGAGTCGACTCATCAAATATATTTTTCTTCTCATTTCCTGTGGGTCTCAACAAGCTTCCTCTCTGTTATTTTAGGTCGGCTCACCAGGCAAATTGAGCCGACTCATTTTATGATTTGAGTCGGCTCATTACTGTGCTGAATAAATTTTTCATTTAATTTTCCTTTCTATTATGTTACAATCATTAACCAATATAAATTGCAGGTTTCATTTCTTTTAAGAGGTTAACAAGAAAAGTGAAAGATATACACACATTTATCTTCATCTTCTTCCTTCTTGCATCAATCAACAATTACACACAACAATCTTTGTTGATTTTGGTGCTTGCTTCGAAGATAAAGTTCAATCATGAATTAGTGTTTCAGATTGAGTCTAGAGTGTGTGGGTTTTTCTTTGAAAAATCTGAAGGGTTTTCTCCTCCAAGATCATTGAAGGTTTTGGGGTTTTGCACGCAACGATCGTTCGTAGATTCAGCCGAGTGAGGTAGATTGAAGATCAGGTGGATCGTTCTTTCATATCACGGTAGACAGAGGATTACGAAGGTCTTTTTAGGTTCACAAGTGTTGAAGAAACTCATCCGTGCTCAAAGTTTGGAGGATCGTGAATCCTTGCAAGAAGGGAGCAATTAATCGGAGGCTTTCTCGACACGCGTGGAAGACATGAGTCTACTTTGGATCAAGGGACAAGAAGAAGATTTGACAACATATTCAACGCGGTTTGGTTTGTTGGTTCATCTATTTTTCTTCTTGTAAACCAATTGAAATTTAATAAAAATGCCCAATTCTATTGTGAATTGGGGGCAGAGTACTTCGAGCGAGGACGAAGAAGGAACTGCCTAAACAAATTCCTTGTGTTCTTTACGTTTCTCGTATTTTACTTTTTCTCATCTTGATTTTGTGTGCTCTAAAATTCTGGTGTATCAAAGTAGTGCATTCAAGGTGTTTGATAAATTGTCTCACTCAAAAGTGATAACTAGAGTGGGTAAAATTCTGCACTATTTGATACAACAAAATTATCCTTGGTTTTTGCACTCCAAGTGTTTGGTAAAAAGCCTAATCACACAAAATCAATTTGCTTGTGCTTATTTTCTTCTCTATATCATTGTTAAGAATAGTTTCATCAAGTGTTGATTTATCAAGTGAATCATTTGTGAAATATTAATTCTTCTAGTCATCATTCAAATTCCAATTGGGTTTAGCGTATATCTGATCTCCGGTGACTTCAATTTAAACTAGACGATTTTCCGGGAAACTTCCGCAATTCTTTTTCAATTAATTTTTGAAAAGTAATTTTTGAAAAAGGGATCTATTCAACCCCCCTTCTAGATCCGCGCTATCGTCTAACAAGTGGTATCAAGAGCATCGGTTCATCTAGTGCTTCACATACAACTTATTGGAAAATGGACAACGATCCAACGGGGGCGTACAATAGAGATCCAGTTTTTACCGGAGAAAACTATAGTCACTGGAAGGATTGTATGCGCATCCATATCAACTCTGTTGATAGAAAAATTTGGAAAGTTATTCAAGACGGCCCCTTTCAAATAACTATGGCCGGTTCGGATAATGTCCAAATTGAAAAACTGGAAGCACAATGGGATGAGAATGATGGAAAGAAATATAGCCACGATTGGAAAGCTCGAAATATGCTCATAGCTTCTTTGGGAGCGGATGAATATTTTCGAGTTTCTCATCACACGTCGGCTAAAGCTATGTGGGAAGCCTTATAAGTTGCCCATAAGGGAACCGATGATGTAAAGCTTGCTCGAATTAATACTCTACAACAAGATTTCGATCGATTTCACATGAGCCAAGGGGAAACCGTTGGTGAAATGGGAAAAAGATTTTCTCACTTGACAAATCGATTAAACGCTCTTGGTAAAACTACTCCTGATGATGTAGCTACTAACAAGATTTTGAGATGTCTTACTAGGGAATGGTTGCTAAAAGTTACGGCAATCAAAGAAGCCAATGATGTAAGAACCTTGGATTTAAATACACTCATTGGAAAGCTACAAGAGCATGAACAAGAGCTCTTAAACTTACATGAGCATGAAGACAATGAAAAGAAAGAAAATAGCGAGAAAAATAAAGATCATGAGAAGAAAAAGTCTATTGCATTGAAGGCTTCTTCCTCAAAATCCTCCACCAATAAAGATAGTGAGAGTGATTCAAGTGATGATGAAGACGAATCAAACAAAGATATGGTTTGTTTGTAAGAAGATACAATCGGTATCTCAAAAAGAATGAAATATCTCATTCGGACAAGCGTCTCATCAACTATCGAAGAAAATCTAATCCTTCCAAGCAAGAGTTTGTTAAAAGTACTAAAGGCAAGGGATCTTGTTACAACTGTGGAAAACCGGGTCATTACAAACTGGATTGTCCTATGCTAAATAAAGACAAGGCAAAAGACAAGTATCAAAGAAAAGGTAACAAGGCTAGAAGAGCATATATCGCTTGGGAAAGTGATAATGATTCATCTAGCAAAGATAGCTCAAGCGATGAGGAAGAAAAAGTAAATCTTTTCCTCATGGCCCATAAGAAAGGCAAGAAAGAGGTAAGACATGCTAAATATGATAATGCTGAAAAATTGCCTTATAATGATTTGCTTAGTACTTTTAATGTTCTCCATCAAGAGGCTAAAGATGTTTTCAAGCGCATTGCATCCGACAAAAGAATTTTTGCATATTTAGAGAAAAAGGTTTCGGATAATGAAAATGCAATGAAAGCTCTTAAGACTTCGATGGTAGAATCTATTGTAGAAGACAAACGAGAATGGCATAACTTTCATAGTTGTGAAACATGTTGGATTTGGAAAAAAGAAGTTAAAACTCTTCAAGTCAAACTAGACAAGTTGTCACAACCAAAGATGACGTTTACTATTGATCGTTCAAACTTTAGAGAATCAATGAACAACCCATATAAAAAAATATACCTATGTTGTGAAAGATCAAAATAGTAAATGCAAGTCTAAACCATTCTTGAAAGGTCACTATTGTTGTAAGGAAGGTCATACGATTGCCAAATGTCGGTTTAGGAGATACTTGGTCCCTAAAGGCATTTGTCAATGGTTGCCCAAAAACAACAAAATATTCACTCACACTCTAGGACCCAATGAAAATTGGGTACCTTTCTCTCTTGTCTAATCATGTAGGTGGAGTGTCTTGAGACTACGGAGAAACGTTGGTTTCTTGATAGTGGTTGCTCAAGACATATGACAGGTGATATTTCCCTATTCTATGACTTTGTGGCTAAGAAGAAGGGTTTTGTTACCTATGGTGATAACAACAAGGCAGCTATATTCGGCAAATGTAGTGTACGTAAACCCTCTTCTACATCTATCTTTAATGTCCTTTTATTTGAGGGTCTTAAGCATAATCTTGTTAGCATTAGTCAATTATGTGACAAGGGATATAATGTATCATTCTCTAAAGAAGGTTGCATAATTGAACATAATAAAAACAAAGAGGATTTGTTTAAAGGCCTGAGGATGAACAATGTATATATGCTTGATTTGAATTCGATGACCATGAGTGATCCTAAATGTCTTATTTCCAAAAGTGAAGAGTCTTGGCTTTGGCATAGACGTTTAGCTCATATCAACTTTGAATTGCTGAATAAGGTTGTTTCCAAAAACTTAGTAGTCGGTCTGCCTAACATAAAATTCACTAGAGACCATCTTTGTGATGCTTGCCAAATGGGAAAGCAAACAAAGATATCTTTTAAATCAAAAAAATTGGTCTCTACTTCTAGACCTCTTGAACTTCTACACATGGATCTTTTTGGTCCTTCTAGAATCAAAAGTATAGGAGGGAAATATTATGGTTTTGTTATTGTTGCACAATTTTCTTAGTTAGTAAAAGTGATACCTTTTCGGTTTTTGAAACTTTTGCCAAATTATCTCAAAATAAACTTGGCACAAACATCGTAACTATTAGAAGTGACCATGGAGGTGAGTTTGAAAATTATCTCTTTGAAAATTTTTGTGAAAACCATGGCATTGATAATAATTTTTCCGCTCCTAGAACTCCACAACAAAATGGTGTTGTGGAACGTAAAAATCGTGTGTTGGAGGAATTGGGAAGAACTATGATTAATGATAGCGGTTTTCCTAAATATTTTTGGGCCGATGTTATTAGCACCACGTGCTATGTTTTAAATAGGATCACTATTAGACCTATTCTAAACAAAATTCCCTATGAACTTTTAAAAGGAAGACAGCCAAATGTGTCGCATCTTCATGTCTTTGGTTGCAAATGTTTTGTGCTAAATAATGGAAAAGAAAACCTTGGTAAATTTGATTCAAAGGCAGATGAGGGTATCTTCCTTGGATACTCTAATTCAAGCAAAGTATATAGAATATACAATAAAAGGTTGCTTATAGTTGAAGAATCTGTACATGAATCTTTTGATGAATCTTATCTGAATGTTGTCGGAAAAGGTAGTGTTGTTATTGGTGCAGGTGCCTCTTCTAGTGAGATTGTTAAAGACATTGATATTTCTCGTGTGGAACCCATTCTGGATATTGTTAATAAGGAGCCAATTGATGTGTCTAGTCTCAAAGATGAAGGTCAAGCATCTTCTCAAAATGATCTACCATTGGAATGGAAGACATCAAAAGATCATCCTATCGATAACATCATTGGAGATATCTCAAAGGGTGTCATTACTAGATCAAGGATAAGTAACTTTTGTTTTGATCATGCCTTCATATCTCAAATTGAGCCTAAAAGTGCCAAAGAGGCCTTACTTGATGAAAATTGGTTCCTAGCCATGCAAGAGGAACTAAATCAATTTAAAAGAAATGAGGTTTGGGACCTTGTTCCACCTCCGCAAGATCATCGAGTAATTGGCACCAAATGGGTTTTTAGGAACAAATTGGATGAAAACGACATTATTGTTCGCAACAAGGCCCGTCTTGTTTCTCAAGGGTATAATCAAGAGGAAGGCATAGACTATGAGGAAACTTATGCTCCTATTGCCCGCCTTGAGGCTATACGCCTTTTACTTGCATTTGCTTGTTCACGAAATTTAAAATTATATCAAATGGATGTTAAGAGTGCCTTCCTTAACGGATATATAAATGAAGAGGTTTATGTGTGTCAACCTCCTGGATTTGAAAATTATGAAAAACCAAATCATGTATACAAACTAAAACGTGTTTTATATGGTCTCAAACAAGCTCCTAGAGCTTGGTATGAGCGCATAAGTAAATTTTTAATCAATCAAGGTTTTTCAAGAGGAAAGGTTGACACTACTCTCTTTATTAAACGAGAAGGAAATCATTCTATATTAGTTCAAGTATATGTAGATGATATTATTTTTGGATCTACTAACATGAAGTTAGTCAAAGAATTTTCAAGTTCTATGCAAGGTGAATTTGAGATGAGTATGATGGGGGAGCTTAACTTCTTCCTCGGACTTCAAATTAGACAACTTGAAGATGGAACCTTCATAAGTCAAACTAAATATTGCAATGAGTTGCTCAAAAGGTTTGATATGACAAACTCCAAGCCTATTGATACACCAATGCCTACTGCGGAAAGTCTTGATCGTGATGAAAAGGGTAAGGATATGGATATAAAAAGGTATCGAGGTATGATCGGATCCCTTCTTTATCTTACTGCATCGCGTCTAGATATTATGTTTAGTGTATGTATGTGTGCTAGGTTTCAATCGTTCCCTAAGGAATCGCATTTAAAATCAGTTAAACACATACTTAGGTATCTTTGTGGTACGTCTAAGTTTGGCTTATGGTATCCTAAGGGTAGTGATTGCTCTTTGGTAGGTTTTTCCGACTCTGACTTTGCCGGTTGCAAAGTGGATAGGAAAAGCACAAGTGGAACTTGTCATTTCTTTTCAAACTCTCTTGTTAGTTGGCACATCAAAAAGCAAGTTTCTGTTGCTTTATCAACTGTGGAGGCGAAGTATATTGCACCCGGAAATTGTTGTGCCCAAATCTTATGGCTAAAACAACAATTGCTTGACTTTAATATCTCTCTTAAACAAATTCCAATTTTGTGTGACAACACTAGTGCAATTAATCTTACCAAAAATCCTATTTTTCATTCATGCACTAAGCATATTGAAATAAGGAATCATTTCCTTAGGGATCATGTAGAGAAAGGTGATGTGGTGTTTGAGCACGTTGATAGTTCGAATCAACTAGCCGCCATTTTTCAAAACCACTTGCTACCGATCCTTTCTTCTATATCCGTAGGGAACTTGGTATTCTTGACATCTCAGATAGATCTTGATTATCATTGCTTTGTTTTATATTATTGGTTTGGTTCAACTCGTCTTGTCTCTAACTTCTTGTTGTATAGTGTTATCATACTTCTCTTTCACATACACTCGAGGTAATATCCTTCTAAACTTAGTTATCTCTATTCATTCATGATATATATAATAAAATTGTGTGGCATTGTTTATGTTCGTGTCTTTATCTATTTCTTCTCTTCTTTTGGATTATGATTGGTTGTTTGTCAAATGATTAGCATAAATGATGATATTATCATGATTTGAGGTGGTTTAAGTGCATTTTGGTGAAAATTTTCTTTCAAACTGTCGGGTCCCAACAGGCCGACTCATGAGTCGGCTCATGGAACCTCATGAGTCGACCTCTTTGCTACGTTGAGCCGACTCATTTCAAATTTAAATTGAGTCGACACATTTCAAATTTTGAGTCGGCTCATTGTCGCATCACATGACATTTGGCTGTCTTGAAAAGACGCGCCAATTGTTTTTCCACTTTCCTAGGTCGACACATCAATGCTCTCCATCAATATTTGACTTTCAATTTATTGTTTTTTATGGATTCCTACAGTCAAATTCATTAACATTTCATTTTCTTATCATCATCATCTCATATTCTCTAAAGTTTCTCTCTTAACCCTAAAACTCTAAAATCCTCTCTCAAAGCTTCAAATTTCCTCATTCTCAACAATGGCTTCAAGAGCCACATGTAAAAGGTCACGGGGTTCTACTTCACAATCATCTCTCCCGGTAAACGCTTTGTCCCTTCTTCCATCTGATTTGGTTGAGGTTTATAACAAAAAGTTCAAGACTAGAAAAATTGTTCCTCAATATGTGTATTCAAGAACAACTGCAAATCAAATGCACATTCCTCACATTATTGAACTGATGGATTTTCAAGGTATCAATCCCTTTCCCTCCTGTCATGAAGATTATAATGAGAATTTGGTAAGAATGTTCTATGCTGGTCTGGTTGGTACTTTTAAAAGGTTCGATTTCAACTTCGGTATGGGCACTAGAATGTTTGTTGTTAATGCTCAAGTGTGGAAAGATTTGTTTCGCATTGATCCCGAGGAAGCTAGTATCTTGGTGACTGATACATCTCAAGTGGAGAATTACTCATTTCGTTCTGAACTAAATGGTATGCTTAAAGAACCTTTTGTTGAGTTAATTGCTAATTCTGAATTGTTTCCAAATACAACAACTACTGGAAACGTTAAGCCGTTGGATCGTATCCTTCATTGGATTGTTACACACAATTTATGTCCTAAGAAAGGAGGATTTTCTCGTATTGATATGAGTGAAGTTCATATGATATATATTCTTCGGAACAAGGTCAAAGTCAACTGGCCCCATTATTTTGCGAGTCGTATCTTTGCCCTAAAGGAAAAGAAAGGAGTTGCTCTTGCATATCCTTCCATCATTCAGAAGATCATCGACAAAGCGGAAATTGTTAGTAGTGACTTACCTATGGTATACGTGCCTGACACAAATTGGTTTCAACAAAAGAGCCTAAGTCTTATGGGTCACATATGGGACTCTAAAGAAAAACGGTATCGGTTTGTGGTAAGAAGTGATCTGATAGGGATGATCTTGAGGATCAAAATGAACAAAATGTGGTTCCAAATGAAGAATTTCCCCCCGACAATGAAGAATGAAATGGTATCCCATCTACTGATTCCTATGAAAATCAAGGATGGGGTGAATGGAAACACACCGGTTGGATAAACACTGCAACTCGCTTTGCTCCTCCATCTCTTCCTCCGTCTCAACCGCATCAAGATGATCCATCCAGAATCATGGCTATGCTTCAGAATATGTAACTTCAACAACAATCTTACTAAACAACTCAAACTGAAAGATACTCGGAATTAGAACGGCGTTTAAATGAGCAAGACACTGGTTTTGCTGAGTATGTGTTCGTTTAAGACACTCGGTACACCGCACTGCAAGATCACTTGGCTGCTCAAGACATTGCTTTCAACTCTCTCAATAGTAGCTTTCTTCAATTCACGGCAACCGATATGGATGACTCACAACCTATCACTTATCATCGTCGTTATTCATCCGCTCGGGATCGCAATCCCTAAGCTTGAGAGAATCATTGCATAATGTTTTTTTGTTTTGTTTATGAATGTTGTTTATGGTTTGCTTTTGTATGAACTCATATTTCCTTTGGTTGAATTTGTTTTGTTTATTGTCAATTTTTCTGCTCGCTCTTCCAAATTGTGTGTTTGTGAATGCGTGTTCTTATTGCAATTGGTTTCTCATATTGAAACTATGTTTCGCTTGCTATTTCCATTGGTGGTTAACTCATATGTATCATCTTCTTTTTGATGTTGTCAAAGGGGGAGATGATATTGATAGCATATAAGATCGGTCATATAGTCATGGGGAGCTTAACAACAACATATGGCGATTGATTCATCAATTTTTTGCCATCATCAAAAAGGGGGAGTTTGTGAGACCTGGCATGAATTTTAATGTGTCAAAAACTTGGCATGATTGAAAGCATAAGTGGTTCTCTAAGAAAAAGGAAGAAATGGCATTTTTGGAAAAATGAACTGAATGAGCCAACTCAAATTCCACAATGATCCGACTCATTCAGTGTGATTGGTGCCCAAAACACACGGGTCCCAACAGGCTGCCCGAGGCATCATTTTGGTCGACTCATGGGTATGGATGAGTCGACTCAAACTCCTCCATGAGTCGACTCATCAAAAATATTTTACTTCTCATTTCCTGCGGGTCTCAACAGGCTGCCTCTCGGTTATTTTAGGTCGGCTCACCAGGCAAATTGAGTCGGCTCATTTTATGATTTGAATCGGCTCATTACTGTGCTGACTCAATTTTTCATTTAATTTTCCTTTCTATTATGTTACAATCACTAACCAATATAAATAGCAGGTTTCATTTCTTTTGAGAGGTTAACAAGAAAAGTGAAAGATATACACACATCTCTCTTCATCTTCTTCCTTCTTGCATCAATCAACAATCACACACAACAATCTTTGTTGATTTCGGTGCTTGCTTCGAAGATAACGTTCAATCGAGAATTAGTGTTTTAGATTGGGTCTAGAGTGTGTGGGTTTTTCTTGGAAACATCTGAAGGTTTTTCTCCTCCAAGATCATTGAAGGTTTTGGGGTTTCGCACACAACGATCGTTCGTAGATTCAGTCGAGTGAGGTAGATTGAAGATCAGGTGGATCGTTCTTTCATATCACGGTAGACAGAGGATTGTGAAGGTCTTTATGGGTTCACAAGTGTTGAAGAAACTCAGTCGTGCTCAAAGTTTGGAGAATCGTGAATCCTTGCAAGAAGGGAGCAATTAATCTGAGGCTTTCTCGACACGCGTGGAAGACTTGATTCTACTTTGGATCAAGGGACAAGAAGAAGATTTGACAGCATATTCAATACATTTTGGTTTGTTGGTTCATCTATTTTTCTTCTTGTAAAACAATTGCAATTTAATAAAATTGCCCAATTCTATTATGAATTGGGGGCAGAGTACTTTGAGCGAGGACGACAAAGGAACTGCCTAAACAAATTCCTTGTGTTCTTTACGTTTCTCGTATTTTACTTTTGCTCATCTTGATTTTGTGTGCTCTAAAATTATGGTGTATCAAAGTAGTGCATTCAAGGTGTTTGATAAACTGTCACACTCAAAAGTGATAACTAGAGTGGGTAAAATTCTGTACTATTTGATACAACAAAATTATCCTTGGTTTTTGCACTCCAAGTGTTTGGTAAAAAGCCTAATCACACAAAATCAATTTGCTTGTGCTTATTTTCTTCTCTATATCATTGTTAAGAATAGTTTCATCAAGTGTTGATTTATCAAGTGAAACATTTTTGAAATATTAATTCTTCTAGTCATCATTCCAATTCCAATTGGGTTTAGTGTATATCTGATCTCCGGTGACTTCAATTTAAACTAGACGATTTTCAGGGAAACTTCCGCAATACTTTTTCAATTAATTTTTGAAAAGTAATTTTTGAAAAAGGGATCTATTCAACCCCCCTTCTAGATCCGCGCTATCGTCTAACATTACCAAACCAAGTAGACAACCATGTCTTTCGGTGAATTGAGAGTTCTCAGGAACGTTTGAGACTATTTCCTTAAGCTTGGAAGGTATCCTTACAAAGTTTATTCGGGTAGTTTTTCTGCGAGTGGAACCATAACCTGCAACAAAGTACAAAGAGAAATCCTTTGGTCCTTGAAATGGTTAGTGAAAATGCTATGTTATGATGTCATGATGTTATGTTCATGTTTAAAGCAAATAAATGGCAAACACAAACAAGTCACACAAGAGCCTTAGGTTTAAGAGCTTGCATGAAGTCCATAAGTAAGTACCCTCCCCACTGAAGTTTAGTTGGTTCAACCTGTCCTAGCAATAGGAACCGGGTTCTAAGGAATCTCAATATCACTGATTCTTCTCAAAGTTTATTTCAGTTTGGCAACTGTTTCACCAACCAAAACATCCCAAGATTAGAATCTCAATGAGTGTAGCATCGAGTATCAACCAACTTTAGACTGCACCAAAGCCGGCTATCTCACTACTTTCTACTGGCCAAGATGGGTCAATTAAGGTTCTAAAGGGAAGTTAGTGTAAATAACACCACATGGTAGCCTGATATTATCCTCAACTGACTTGAAGAACATCAGTACCAACCAAAATGTCACACTAACTGTAGCTACCAGATCAACCATAGCGGTATACGTCGTATGGTTTCCTTGGTCTATTGCCATTTACCTAAGGTACACTAAATCTGGGTTAGGATCTTTCTCACAGTAGCCCCAAAACAAGTACCATTTAAAAACTAAAGCATATAATTTAAACAAGTAAAATGATCTAACTATAAGGTAACCCCTCTTTTTAAGAGTCTAAATTCCCCAACAGAGTCTCCAGTTTTGTAACACGGTGGAAGAACTGACTTTTAGTTTTTTATCGCAAAATATGTTGCGGTAAGCAAGAGTCGTCACCGACTTTTATTTCATCTAATTAGGAAAGGCATAAAAGATTAGGAAAGACCTTTAAAAAGATTTTGAGTTCAGGGGGTATGTTATACAAAGGGAAGGTGTTAACACCCTTTGTATCCATGATTATCCATGGGGTCTTAAATGTTTAGCTCACTTTTTTACTTGTTTTTTTTTTAAAATTTAGTGTGTGATTAAAATATTTTCGTAAAGATTTAACTTTGTAATGATTCTTGTATGAAAGTATACAAAGTGTTCACTTGTTTGAAAGTATTTTGAAAAAGAGTGAGGGGTGTAAAAAGTATTTGTTTTGAAAGTTGTGAGCAAGCCTTTACAAGTTACTTACCCTAAGTTGTAAGGTCATTCTTTTCACTTTCATTTCCTTAGGGATAGAAATGTCCTTACTATTAGTTAGTACGTAGTCTTATCCTTGGATTTGGAGGGACAAGCATAAGGTCATCGTTATAGTCATAGAAGGCAACATGTAGGGATACCTTAACAATTCGAAGGGACTATCATCATTTTCGTAGGGACAAGATCATTTATTCGAAGGCAACTCGAAGAGTCATTGAGGGACTATGATCTTTATCATAGGGACAAGATCATTCATTCGAAGGCAACTCTGAAGAGACAACGAGAGACTATGATCTTTTATTCGATAAAGGCAATGGTGATGATTTATTTCTTTAAGCAACAAGTTAAGGTATCCCTATGTTCGAGGAACTTGACCATATTTCATAAGGCAACAAAGAGAGGTTACCCTAGAGGTGTGAGTGTGCAAGTGTATTTAGTTCAGTTATTTTAGTCTTGAAATTAAGGTTATCTAGCGTTTTCTTTTAGTTTTTCCATACAATCCTATTATCATATATCTAACAGTTATATACATACATGCATACAAGTATAAGTGCGGGTAAATAAAGTGCGAGAGAATAAATCCTACAACTATTACAATGCTTTAGGAGAGTTACATAATTAAGGGAGTGCGGAAAGTAAAATGCAAAATACAAATTACAAGTCTATTTATTCCTATACATATATTCTAAGAAAATAAACTACAACAAAAAGAAAATATTATTATTTTTTATTTTTTAGTTAATTAGTTTCTACCTAAATCAAAAATACATAAGAAAAATAAAAATATCATTACAATAAGACATAACGACGTTGGATCATTGAAAATTAACAAAAATTAAAATAAGAAAAATTGTTACTGTGTAAACGGTCATCACAAATCGAATCAAGAAAAATTCACAATATAATAAAATCGAAATAAAACACAAATTTGCAAATCAAAACACGAATTGGTCGGCACACGAAAAGCGGATTGTCGCTAGACCAAACCATCAGACGTGTATAAAATCGAAATACAAAACTAAATTAGAATCTCACAGTTAAAATGACACGATCCGCCACTAATTTGCTACACTCAACGTGATCATCACAATAGGGTCAAAACCATGCAGATCTAAATTTAAAAATAAATAAATAAATAACTAAAATAAAATAAAAGGAATTAATTAATTAAAAAATAACAACAACGTTACTAACGCAAAATTGCGATTATCGCAACTGGATCGGATCAACACAAGTGTCACGCCTCATACATACAAATATGCAAACATCGCATCGACATGATTCAATCAAATCATAAAAAGTTATTTAACAAAAGAAAATAAAAAGTTATTTTTATGGATTAACAATATATATTATATATTATATTATATTAATATTAATATTAATATTAATATATTCTATATGATATAAAAAAATGAAATAAAAAACAGTTAAAAAAACGTGATTAGCCAAAACATATATATATATATATATATATATATATATATATATATATATATATATATATATATATATATATATATATATATATATATATATATATATATATATATATCATAGTCTGTACCAAAAAGAACAAATAAAACAAATGTTGTTTAACATGTCAGCATAACGTAATCAGAACAATATAAGAAGGAAATAAGTATCCCGCTCCAATGATCCGCCGTTGCCTTTTTTTTGGTTTTTGTTTTCTCTTTTTGAGGCAAGAATTCGTGTATTGTGGGTAAGAGATGAGACTCTTATGTGTAAAACATCATGTATTTATAGATTTAGAAAATTAGGTTAAAAAGCTTAAAAGAAAAAAAAAACAGTCTTAATTCCTATTGATTAAAAATATTTGAACAAAATCAAATAATATCTGATTTTTACTTGGTCACCAAGTAGACCAGTTAGAATCTAAGTATGACACAAAAATGACATAAACTGACCAATATAAAACAAGTATACAAGAAAAAAATGTTTTTGGTATCTATTGTGATTTTTTTATAGATTTTTTTCATAAAATAATGATTTTGATGAAACAATCGTATTTTTAAAAATGTATTAAATACAAATACAAAAATTAAAAATTAAATAATAAAAAAAATGTTATTTTTGTGATTTTTTTAAATTAAATAATAAGAATAAAAAAAGTTATTAATAAAGGAAAAATAAAAAATAAAAAAAGCGGAAGGTGGGATCTGAACTCACAACCTCTCACATTTATATTCCTTATACCCATCTTTCTACCAATTGTGCTATTTTATTTATTCGAAATAAAAAGGCACCAGAAAGCATATTGAGCGGGTTAAAATTTGGGGTACGACAAGTGTGAGGAGACCTTTTGAATCAATTTGTTTCAAATATGTGAGGGAAACTTTTGGGGTACAACAATATGCATCATCAACTTCAACGCCTTCATCCTACAAGTTTCGTTACCAGGTTTTCGTGGTCCAGAAATCATCATACTTAACAGTATATACTTGCGCTTCATGTACAACTAAGGAGATGAGTTCTAAATAGTGAGAAGAACAAGCCACGAAGTATGATTAGTGCTCATATTACCAAAGGGGTTCGTTCCATCGGTAGCAAGCCCAATCCTAGGGTTTCTTGGCTCAACTCTAAAATACAGAAACAACGATTCAATTTTCTTACATTACAACGAATCAGCTACATGGAGAATGTTTCTATCACGAGTCATTTCATCTGCATGCCATCTAAGATTCTTTACATCATTCGAATTAGCAAAAAGTCTCTTAAATCGTGAAATTATTGGCAAGTACCATAAGAATTTAGCAAGAGGATTCTTCCTACTAACATTGTCATAGTCGTTGTCATCACCATTGTTGGCCTTCATCTTGTAACGCGAAATACCACATTTCAGACATTGTGATACAAGTCTTCATACTCTTTCCAGCATAATATGAAATCATTAGGGTAAGCATGTATTTTGATATACTTCAGACCCATTGAAAAAAATATCTTTTTTACCTCATAGCAACAATCCGACAATTTGTTATCTTCTAGTAACATTTGCCTTAGCAGGTCAAGTAATTTCATGAAACTTGATGGGCTAAAGACGTACTCTAATATGTGTCTAGCGGTATCTTAACTGCAAGCGCACAGCCTATCGAAGTAATATTTAAGATTATCGATCCCACAGGGACTTTATGATTACTTAGTGCTAGAGGATTTACTAGTTTAGCTAAGGTGAATGGCTGTCACGATTTTTGGTTGTTTTTAAGGATTAAAGGCGGGAATTAAATTTTAGTTTAATAAAATAATAATAAGGCGGTCGGTATGTAATTATGTTAACTTAGGCGGGTCAATCTAACCTAGGCTTATAAAGATGGTTCACTTAATCTATTATGTAGAGGTTACCAGTTTAAATATCTTTGACTCACACTCTCGTGGTCTTATCTCAGATCTTACCCCTAAAGCCCTATGTCTGCTCTCGCTAGCCCATAAGTGTTTAGAAATAATTTTTGGAAACTTAATAAGTCTAATTCATTTTAAAGCGCTCTCGCTGTGTTTAAATTAAATGCCTAACTTTAGCTATCTGGTTGAAATCTCACACTCTCGTGGTCTCGACCTAACCTATTACACTTTCCTTACTCTCGTAACAAAAAGATTGATTTTATTATAAAAAGCTACAGCCAGAATTTTAAGTTCTTAATTATTTTAAGCCTAGAATTGATTTTACCGATTTAGTTGATTTTAATTACATACCGCCTAAAGTGTTTAGCTACTCATGATTGTTGTACCAGACAGATGCAGAGACAGAGAAATACAAAATAAAATATGCATTATAAAATAAATTCTTAACATTAATATAAATGCAAATTAAATAAAAAACCTGAATAACAAATATAATGTTAGACTCCTTCTTCCACAATCTGGCAAGCTCGGAGTACGGACCGGAATCGGAAATAAAAATTACTAAAAGAATTTCTGAAGGCTTTGAAAGAAATTAAATTATAACAATTTCCTAATGTTGGAAATTGTTATATGGTTTGGTTGGGATATAAAAATTAAAGCAAGAACAAATCAAATTGATGGAAAAATAAAATGAACTAGGGTGCAGAGGAAATACGGCAGAGCTTCCGCAAGAAAAATTAAAATAAAACTCTGTAAATTGTTCTTTGAAACTAAACTATTTATAGGAGACAATATTTGGGCTTGGCAGTTGGAATGATGCATGGGCCTCGTAGATGCTGAGAAAATCCAGGGAATAGTTGAAATACTTGGTCTGCGGGAGAATAGGAAAGTTGACCTCTCGTAGCGCACACGTACATGACCAATTCTCAGCAAGTTAACCTAAATTCCCCTTTTCACGTTCGTGACAAGGGTGTCACGCTCGTCTCCCTTGTATTACGCGCGTCACGGTCGTGAGGGACTGGTGACGACCGTGACTGCTCCTTTTAGCGTGTCATGGTCGTGACTCCTAGGTGACGGTCGTGACTGCTACAAAAAATGCAGATTATGCAGAATTCCTCTTTTCTTCTTCTTTTCATGGTTGTTTTTGCTCATTTCACTTGTGGCTCATGATTTAGCTCTATATTTGATATACCTGTAAAATGACAAACAAAACTCGAGGAATCGGGTGTTAAAACGACAAATGTGCGATAAAACGGCATTGAAACATAGCAATAAAACGATATTTTTTCTCGTTATCAAACTTCCCCAAACTTAAACCTTTGCTTGTCCTCAAGCAAATAGTCGGTTGAAAAATGATCGGACAGGTTTTCATCGACGCACACACATAACAAACCATACGAGGAATCGTTTTGTCAGATAAACCGGTACTAGAATAAAACACTAACGATACACTAATGACACAAGCAACAAGCTAAGTCGTCGACTTCCCGTTAAACGAAACATTCCGTAATTGCGTTATGATTTCACCTATAGTCTTTCGATCTTATTTCACCCGGTTTCATTCTAGCGCAATCACATTAAGCCCTTTGCCTTAGTATGCACGTAGTGGAGTAGCCGGTTAGTGACTTTGATCCTTTATAAGCACGGGGTCTGGTACACGAATGTGGCAACCCTACATATATTATCCGATTTGGAGGTTGTGGGGGATCGAGCCGTAGCACGCCCTACCAAGTTCAGAACCAGGTACCTCTGAACCAACCCGCAATGGACTCCTTTTCATACTTCTCGTTTCTTTTATGCGACCGTGTACTTTGGTGCATTTTCTTTTCATTGGCATCGAGATATGAAGGATCATTATAGATTAGGCATCAAACACTTATATTCATCGGCTCCCCACGTGGTTTGTGTTCAGACGATGCTGACTGCTAGTATAAACTACTAGGGGTTACTTTTGAACTGAAACTTAAGGTGTAGTCGTAACAATTATCGGAACGGAATGCTTAAGTAGGAAGTCTAAGGTGTCAAGATTGTATCGATCTTGTTGAATCGTTCTCAGCTTCCTAACTATGATTTCGTAGGTAAGTCAGGTAATGCGAAGATAAAATTAAAATTTTTTCGGTATGGCTAAATAAACGGGGAGAATTCGAAACTAAAGAAATAGCACAAATATTACTCTGTTTCATTAAAATACGAAAAGGAAATACAACGGAATGGAAAGTGCGGAAAGGGAAATGCGGAAAAAGGAAAGGTATCTCTCCCACACTATATCAGACATTGTCCTCAATGTTGTGATATAATAGCGGGTAAAATACAATACAAACAACGGAACTGGAAAAACATAAACAAAAACTAAAACTAAGGTTGCTGATGACCACGGCCTCGACTTCTGGTGCGGGAGCGTCTGGTCGGAGTCGCTTCAGGGTCAGAACCGGTGCCGGTGAGAGCAGTGATATCAATGCGCAAAGCCTCTAGCTCGCTAAAGATCTCGCCGAGCTTCTCATCAGTCGTCCTCTGGTTAGCGGCAATAGCTGAAAGTAGTGCATCATGTTTCTCTTTTTGCCTTCGCTCCAATGTGGCATTCATCTGGTTTTGCTGATGAATCGCACGGAGGACGTCTTCAAGTGTGAATTCTTGTGCAGGTGGCTGTCGGGTGGAGGACTCAGGAATGTCCTGGACAGGCTCAGCTGCATCCATGGTGTCTTTCATCTCGTCCACTGGTGGATCGGCCTGCTCATCAATAATGGGGGTGTGGCCGGCAGCATCCGGTAAAGCAAATAGCCAGTTGGCTCGGTTGGACGGATCGATGCGGTCACGGCACGACAAGATGATGTGGTGATAAACAGTGCCTTGGATAACAGGGCTGAACCTGCCATCCTCTCTCTGAGAAATCAAGTGGGCGGACCTGCAATAATTCTTTGTTAGGAACTCTGCGGCTCTGCGAGGCAAATTGATAATCAAGTCACCAAGCTCCAGCTGAATGGCGAGGGTGGTGACAATCCCGCCTATGTAGTGGGTTGCGCCTCTTTGCGCTATGGGTTGGATATGGGACAACAGGAATGGGGCAACATTGATGCACTCGTCATTTAAGGCGCATTGCAAGAACAAGAGCTCCTTGGAGTTCAGCTTGTTATTGCTCTCTCTTGCAAAAATGGTATTGCAGATGATGCGATGAAAGTATCGGATCGCCGGGTTATGGATATGCGTAGCATTCAGGCTCTGAAAGGCAGTGGCACGGGTGTTGGTGATGTCGTGCCATAAGGTGAAAGCGGTTTCACTGAAGTTGTCTGGCACGCGGAGATGAGCATCGTTGCCGTGATCGAAACCTAGCAGTTCGGCGATCCTTGTTTGTGTAACTTCGAACTCGCGGCCGAGCATTTTGAACTTAGCAACGCCGGTGAGTTGACTTTGTGAACCGGTAGGAGTGATATAATGAAACGAACTCAGAAATTCCAATTTCAGGAGTTCGAATGTAGGCTGGGGTTGACTGCATAGGTGCCACAAACCAACCTTCCGAAGCAGGAGCTTCACACCGTTGAGCAGTCCCAACTCCCTCAAACAGTCAGTGTCGACATATCGAGTGGGTTGGACGCCACGGTTCTGAAACCTGATGAACCTTTGTCTCTGATTTTCTCCATGCTCACCATCTCTAAACTGAATTTCTTCCATTGCATGCAAGTACGGGAATGGGAGATGAGAGGTTTTTTTGAGTTTTGTGAAAAAGTGAAAAATGTGAAGAAATTGGTTCTGATTATAGTGAAAAATTGAATGTGAGAGGTTTGGAGTAAATGGAGGGGTTAATGGAATTTATTTAGGGTAATGGAAGGTTACGGGATTTGGAAAAGATAATGGGGGGTTTCTAAATTTTGTGGAAGTTGAAAAAGAGGTGTCTGCGAAGAAGAACAGTTCTGTTTCTCAGAATTCCTATAACATGGGTCGTCACGGTCGTGAGAGGGAGTGACGGTCGTGACGCGCTAATTAGCTTGTCACGATCGTGAGAGGGTGATGACGACCGTGAGGGATAAAAATCTTAGAATATTTTCTTCACAGGATGCATTATCTCACACGTTCAATACAATTTTTCTTTTTCTTTTTTATGATCACTTCTCATTTAATTATAACACAAACAGTATAAATAAATTATATCAACATAAATTAGCAAATTTCATCACACGAGAAATAAAAATATTAATCAATTTAAATATAACAGTAATGAATTGAAAGCATAGAAATTGATTAAATTGGAAAAATTGGTAAAACTAGAAGTGCTTTGCTTTTGATATAATTGAAGGGAAATTACATTAATAAAAATAAGGTACGAAAATGTTTGCGAAATGTTAAACTAACTAGAAACGAAAACAGGAAGTAAAATAAGTTAGATCACTACAGCATTTTCAAAAGTGCTTCTTCAAATCTTCGATTGCAGAGTTCAGGTGGTAGAATTGCTCACACGTTATGTCAGTTAAACCTATAACGTCCAATCGCATGCTTTTAATCTCATCCTTAACAGTATTAATATCGGCTTGGTAAACTTCAAGAGTATTCATGATTTTCTTTAAGTTGTCAGCATATTCTACTTGATTCATTTCAGGGGTTTCAATCACTTCATCAGTGTGTGCAATGTCATGGTAACCGGGAGGTGTCTCAGGGTCACTTTCTACATCGGTCATTATATCATCCCTTATCTTGTAAGATTGAGGTGTTTCAGGAGTGGATGGATAGTCAGGAGGGGTAAGCTCATAAAGCCAATTATCTTTATTATGAACACTGACTCTAGCATGGTTTGGTAGTGTGAAAAGGGTTACTACTTCATTCCTGATTAGGTACTCGAAAGGTGGTTGTCCTAAATTTCTTATAATACGGCGGTTAAAGCAAAAGTTCAGATTCATAGGACGGATGGTACCTAAACGGTTACACCTGTGTAATTGGTATCTAAGTCCTAAGGCATCAGCAATCATGGTGACAAGACCTCCTACTAATATGGGTAAATCAGGTTCTTCTTGGATTCGGGTGAAGGTTTGCATCATGAAAGGTACACCATTAACTGGCTGTCCATTTGTCAGACATGACATAATGAATATCTCATCTTTAGATACTCCAGTAAGGTTCTCTTCTTTTCCAAAGAAGGTGTGGGCAAGGATCTTATGGAAGTAGCGGATAGCAGGGTTATGTATCTCATCATTGTTCATGTTATTTGGTTCAGGATGGTAATTTCCGGTTAAGGTTCCCCAAAAGAAGTCCAGCTCAATGTCCATCAATTCTACCTATGTGGTAGTAAAAGCAAAGGATCCACTAGGGAATCCTAATAAGTCAGCCAGTTCTCTATGGTTAAAGTCATATTCTATTCCAAATAGGAGGAAACTGATAAATCCTTTCCTGAATCCAAAACCGCGCTCGGGTAAGTAAATTAAGGAGCTTAGGAACTCAAGGGTGAGCTCGCGGTAAGTCACAAACTTTTGTTTAATCAGTGCATTCTCCCATCCAAGTTGGTTAAACAAGTATAGGATGCTATCATGTATACCTAAGGTTTCCATAGTCAGATCATCCGGGTATAGAGTCAAATCCATTGGTCTCTGTGATAACTCTTCAAATTTCATTCTTTGGTTCCTACCTTTAAATTTGGTTTCCATAATGTTTCTCGGTTGGTTAGCCATAGTTAGTGTAAATATGGAGAAAACAAATCAGGGGGAGAAGGAAAGTGGAAAAGACTTTAGAAAATCTGTAAAGGTGATTTAAAAATTAAAATAAGGAAAAATAAATGCATAAATAAAAGCAATAATAATAATGAAATAAAACAATAGAACAATAAAATGACAGAACAAATAATAAAATGATAAAATGATTAAATGATTAAATGATTAAATGGGTTGCCTCCCACTAAGCGTTGTTTTTACCGTCAAAAGCCTGACGTAATGCTTAGGTGTAGATTAATCAGGAAAATTAGTGGACAACTCTAAAAGCCTTAGACTATTTGCATAATCTATATTTTCAACTTTATGATAATGTTTTAAACGTTGTCCGTTTACTGTGAACGGTTCACTATTCCTACCTTTAATTTCTATTGCTCCGCTCGGGAACACTCTAGTTATTTCAAAGGATCCTGACCATCTAGATTTTAGTTTTCCAGGAAAGAGCCTAAGTCTTGAATTAAAGAGGAGTACAACGTCTCCCACACTAAATTCTTTCCTAGATAGGCGTTTATCGTGCCATCGCTTAGTTCTTTCTTTATATATCTTAGCATTCTTATAAGCATCTAACCTTAACTCTTCTAATTCGTTAATATCGAGGATTCGCTTTTCTCCTGCAACATTATAGTTTATATTGAGAGTTTTGATCGCCCAATATGCTTTGTGTTCTAGTTCTACCGGGAGATGACAAGACTTTCCATATACTAATTTGAAAGGTGTAGTTCCTATGGGTGTCTTGTAAGCTGTCCTATAAGCCCATAAAGCTTCATTAAGTTTAGATGACCAATCTTTCCGAGATATGGCGACAGTCTTTTCTAAGATTTGTTTAATTTCTCTGTTCGAGACTTCGACCTGTCCACTTGTTTGTGGATGATATGGTGTTGCCACACGGTGTCTTACTCCATACTTAGATAGTAATTTGTCAAAGATTTTTGAAATGAAGTGCGAGCCACCGTCACTTATGACGAGTCTAGGCACACCAAATCTGGGAAAGATTATATTTTTGAAAAGCTTTATTACTACTCGTGTGTCATTTGTAGGAGAAGCTATAGCTTCAATCCACTTTGAAACGTAATCGACAACTACGAGTATGTAATTATTACCGAAAGATGATGGGAATGGTCCCATGAAATCTATTCCCCAGACGTCAAAGACTTCTACTTCTAATATTCCTTTTTGAGGCATTTCATCTCTTCTTGAAATATTACTGGTGCGTTGACACCGATCGCAATTTATAACAGCGATGTGGACATCTTTCCATAAATTATGCCAGAATAGGCCGGCTTGTAAGATTTTTTCACAAGTCTTGGAAGTGCTTGCATGTCCACCATAAGGAGATGAATGGCAATGAGCAATGACATCTTCTATTTCTTCTTCGGGAATACATCGACGAAAAATTCCATCGGGTCCTCTTTTGAACAATAATGGTTCATCCCAATAGTAATGTTTGAGATTGTGAAAGAATTTCTTTTTCTGCTGATAGGTTAAGTCAGGTGGAAGAGCTCCTGCAGCTAGGTAGTTGACAATGTCAGCGTACCATGGCAGTCCTACAGTTGTTTGGATTGTTTCCACGGGTTCTGGTTCATCTATGTCTAACTGAACTGGGTCGCTTCCTATTTGTGCTATCAGCCGTTCATACGGAAAATCATCGTTAATCGGCACTTGTTCGGGTTTAATACCTTCTATTCTAGATAAATGGTCCGCTACGACGTTTTTAGTACCTTTCTTATCTTTTATTTCAAGATCAAACTCTTGTAAGAGTAGAATCCATCTCAAGAGTCTTGGTTTAGCATATTTCTTAGTTAATAGATATCTGATAGTTGCGTGGTCTGTGTAAACGATTATTTTCGCTCCCACTAGGTAAGAACGGAATTTGTCAAGCGCAAAGACAACTGCTAACAATTCTTTTTCAGTAGTGGCGTAGTTCATCTGAGCAGAATCTAAGGTTCTACTGACATAGTAAATCGCATGAAGTTTCTTGTCCTTCCTCTGGCCTAGAACTGCGCCTACAGCATAGTCACTCGCATCGCACATGATTTCGAAAGGTAATCTCCAGTCAGGGGGTTGCATGATTGGTGTGGTGATGAGGGCTGTTTTTAAAGTTTCGAATGCTTTAAGACAATCTTCATTGAATATGAACTCAACGTCTTTCATTAATAAACCGGTAAGAGGTTTAGTGATCTTCAAGAAATCTTTGATGAATCGTCGGTAGAAACCGGCGTGTCCTAAAAAGCTTCGTATTTCTCGAACGGTTTTAGGGGGTTGAAGATCTTTTATGACTTCTATCTTAGCTTTATCAACTTCAATTACCTTGTCAGATATAACGTGTCCTAGTACGATTCCTTCTCTGACCATAAAATGACATTTCTCCCAGTTAAGCACGAGGTTTACTTTTACACATCTTTCTGACACCATTTCTAAATTTGATAGACATCCTTCAAAACTTTGCCCGCATACAGAGAAGTCGTCCATGAACACTTCCATGATGTTGTCTATAAAGTTTGACATCATACATCTTTGAAAGGTTGCAGGAGCGTTGCATAATCCAAAGGGCATTCGTCTATAAGCGAACGTTCCATAAGGGCATGTGAATGTAGACTTCTCTTGATCATCTGGGTGGATAGGGATTTGGAAAAATCCTGAGTAACCATCAAGATAACAGAAATATGAATGCTTGGCTAATCGTTCTAACATTTGATCTATAAAAGGTAGTGGAAAATGATCTTTTCGAGTGGCTTTGTTTAGTTTATGATAATTTATGCACACTTTATGTCCTGTCACTACTCTTTGTGATATCGATTCGCCTTTAGCGTTTTTCACAACAGTGATACCTCCTTTCTTTGGTACTACATGTACTGGACTAACCCATTTACTATCAGAGATTGGATATATTATTCCAGCATCTAGTAATTTCTTAACTTCTTCCTTTACTACAGTGCTAAGGATTGGGTTAATTCTTCTTTGAGATTCTCTGGAGGTTTTGCAATCTTCTTCTAGCAGAATACGATGCATACAGATTGAAAGGCATATTCCTTTGAGATCAGATATGTTATATCCTAATGCAGTTGGATATTTCTTTAAGACATCTAAAAGTTTCTTTGTTTCGATTGTTCCTAAACTGGAATTGATTATAACTGGTCTTGTACATTCAGTGTCCAAGAATTCGTATCTTAGGTTCTTAGGTAAAGTTTTTAATCCTAATGTAGGTTTATTCTTACTTGGCATGGGATCCGGTGTAAGTGCTAAAATTTCGCTTAGACTATCATCTTGATATGGTTCACGCCAATTATCATCTTCGAAAATCGGAGGGATTTGAATTTTCATAATTTCAGAATAGGTAGTTTCTTTCATTTCCATTTCTCTTACACATTCGTCAATTACGTCCAATAGATAGCATGTATCCTCTATAGCTGGTGATTGTAAGAATTGTGTTAAAATAAATTCAACTTTCTCTTCACCTACTTCAAAGGTTAGTTTTCCTTTCTTTACGTCTATAATAGCTCCGGCGGTAGCTAAGAATGGTCTTCCTAGTATGATAGGTGTAGTGGAGTCCTCAGAGATGTCCATGATTATGAAATCAGTAGGAATATAGAATTGTCCTATACGTACTGGGACGTTTTCTAGTATGCCTACAGGATATTTAATAGAGCGATCGGCTAGTTGAACAGACATTTTAGTTGGTCTTAGGTCTCCCATGTCTAGCCTTTTGCAAATTGTTAAGGGCATAACACTGATACTGGCTCCTAAATCGCATAGAGCTTTGTCAATGACGAATTTTCCTATTACACAGAGTATAGAGAAACTTCCTGGATCTTCTGAATTATTGCACTACACTCAGCAGTAAGTGTAACGGTTCCGTTATCCTCTATCTTTTTCTTATTGGATAAGATTTCCTTTAAAAACTTAGCATACGAGGGCATTTGAGTGATAGCCTCTGTAAATGAAATAGTAATATTCAACTGTTTCAGAAGTTCAACAAATTTTTTAAACTGGCCCGTCGTCTTGGAATTGGTTAATCTCTGAGGGTACGGAATTGGTGGTTTATAGGGTGGTGGGGGCACATAAGGCTTTTCTTTCTCCACTGCCTCTTGATTATCATCTTCCTTTTCTTCTGGTTCATTCACCATTTCAGTCGGTTTATCCGGTTTTTGGTACATGGCTGGATTGTCAAGTCTTGGATCGGTAGGTCCGTCAAGTTCCTTGCCACTTCTTAATATCACAGCATTGGCCTATCCTTTCGGATTAAGTTGAGGTTGTCCAGGAAATACTCCAGCTGGTGCAGCGATAGGTGCTTGTTGTTGAGCTACTTGTGAAATCTGAGTTTCAAGCATTTTGTTATGTGTAGCTAATGCATCTACTTTGCTCACTAATTGCTTAATCTGCTCACTAGTGTGTATGTTTTAGTTTAAGAAGTCCTTGTTTGTTTGAGATTGGTTAGCTATGAAGTTCTCCATCATCAACTTAAGGTTCGATTTTCTAGGGACATTAGGAGAAGTCTTTTGATATCCTGGTGGTGTAGCTGGTGCTTGACCTGGTGCGTATAAAGCATTGTTGTTCATATAGGAGAAGTTCGGATGATTCTTCCAACCTGGGTTGTATGTGTTTGAGTACGGGTTTCCTTGAGCATAATTCACTTGATCTGTGGGAATTCCTGTTAATAGTTGACAATCAGGGACATCATGTCCTAGAACTCTACATAACTCACAGTTAGGTGTTACTGCAGCCACGGTGGCTGTTGGTGTTATGACCAAGTTGTCGATCTTTTGGTTTAGTTGGTCAAACTTTGCATTGACTTGGTCCATACTACTTACTTCGTACATACCTCCTTTTGTTGGTTTCTCAGTTGCGACTCTCTCGCTTCCCCATTGGTAATGGTTTTGAGCCATACTCTCGATAAGTGCATAAGCATCGTTATATTCCTTGTCCATTAGTCCACCGCCTGTGGCAGCGTCAATTGTCATTCTTGTATTGTACAAGAGTCCATTGTAGAAGGTATGGATGACCATCCATTCTACTAATCCGTGATGTGGACAAAGTCTCAGCATATCTTTATAGCGTTCCCAAGCTTCGAAAAGTGATTCGTTTTCCTTCTGCTTAAATCCGTTGATCTGAGCTCTTAGCATAGCTGTCTTGCTAGGTGGGAAATATCTGGTCAAGAAAACTCTCTTTAGTTCCTCCCACGTAGTTACTGAATTCGAGGGTAGAGATTGAAGCCAGGCTCTTGCTCTGTCTCGAAGTGAAAAAGGAAAAAGACGTAGTCTGATAGCTTCTTGGGTAACTCCATTGGCTTTTACGGTATCTGCGTACTGCACAAATATCGAAAGATGAAGGTTCGAATCCTCAGTAGGATTTCCGGCGAATTGATTTTGTTGCACGGCTGATATCAACGAAGGTTTCAGTTCGAAATCGTTTCGGTTGATAGCCGGTGCGGCAATGCTGGAATGCGGTTCAGCTTGCGAAGGACTAGCGTAATATTTGAGTGGGTGATTTGGTTCTTCAGCCATCTTTGCGTCCTTTGATGTTACGACTGGTTTAGGTGGATATAATTGAAGATCTGGAATGTTGTAATTTTGTTCGTAATCGAATATTCGTCTTCTTACGTGTAAGAAGCGTTCCGATTCTGGGATTAGAGGTTGCAAGTCTTCGCCTTGAGAGCGAGTACTTGGCATACACTCGGGAAATTAGATTAAGAAAAGAAAATAGTTGTTACCTTAGTCTAGACAATGCTACTCTAAAGTGAACTAGTAACTAAATTAAGGTCCCCGGCAATGGCACCAAAAACTTTATGGGCTAAAGACGTACTCTAATATGTGTCTAGCGGTATCTTAACTGCAAGCGCACAGCCTATCGAAGTAATATTTAAGATTATCGATCCCACAGGGACTTTATGATTACTTAGTGCTAGAGGATTTACTAGTTTAGCTAAGGTGAATGGCTGTCACGATTTTTGGTTGTTTTTAAGGATTAAAGGCGGGAATTAAATTTTAGTTTAATAAAATAATAATAAGGCGGTCGGTATGTAATTATGTTAACTTAGGCGGGTCAATCTAACCTAGGCTTATAAAGATGGTTCACTTAATCTATTATGTAGAGGTTACCAGTTTAAATATCTTTGACTCACACTCTCGTGGTCTTATCTCAGATCTTACCCCTAAAGCCCTATGCCTGCTCTCGCTAGCCCATAAGTGTTTAGAAATAATTTTTGGAAACTTAATAAGTCTAATTAATTTTAAAGCACTCTCGCTGTGTTTAAATTAAATGCCTAACTTTAGCTATCTGGTTGAAATCTCACACTCTTGTGGTCTCGACCTAACCTATTACACTTTCCTTACTCTCGTAACAAAAAGATTGATTTTATTATAAAAAGCTACAGCCAGAATTTTAAGTTCTTAATTATTTTAAGCCTAGAATTGATTTTACCGATTTAGTTGATTTTAATTACATACCGCCTAAAGTGTTTAGCTACTCATGATTGTTGTACCAGACAGATGCAGAGACAGAGAAATACAAAATAAAATATGCATTATAAAATAAATTCTTAACATTAATATAAATGCAAATTAAATAAAAAACCTGAATAACAAATATAATGTTAGACTCCTTCTTCCACAATCTGGCAAGCTCGGAGTACGGACCGGAATCGGAAATAAAAATTACTAAAAGAATTTCTGAAGGCTTTGAAAGAAATTAAATTATAACAATTTCCTAATGTTGGAAATTGTTATATGGTTTGGTTGGGATATAAAAATTAAAGCAAGAACAAATCAAATTGCTGGAAAAATAAAATGAACTAGGGTGCAGAGGAAATACGGCAGAGCTTCCGCAAGAAAAATTAAAATAAAACTCTGTAAATTGTTCTTTGAAACTAAACTATTTATAGGAGACAATATTTGGGCTTGGAAGTTGGAATGATGCATGGGCCTCGTAGATGCTGAGAAAATCCAGGGAATAGTTGAAATACTTGGTCTGCGGGAGAATAGGAAAGTTGACCTCTCGTAGCGCACACGTACATGACCAATTCTCAGCAAGTTAACCTAAATTCCCCTTGTCACGTTCGTGACAAGGGTGTCACGCTCGTCTCCCTTGTATTACGCACGTCACGGTCGTGAGGGACTGGTGACGGCCGTGACTGCTCCATTTAGCGTGTCACGGTCGTGACTCCTAGGTGACGGTCGTGACTGCTACAAAAAATGCAGATTATGCAGAATTCCTCTTTTCTTCTTCTTTTCATGGTTGTTTTTGCTCATTTCACTTGTGGCTCATGATTTAGCTCTATATTTGATATACCTGCAAAATGACAAATAAAACTCGAGGAATCGGGTGTTAAAATGACAAATGTGCGATAAAACAGCATTGAAACATAGCAATAAAACGATACTTTTTCTCGTTATTAAAACTTTTATTCGACTGTCCATTTTTGCCTTTAGATTAAACAATTTTAACACTGCCAACAATCTTGTAACATTTGTGCACCCCTTATATAAAGGGACGTCTTTATTACTACATAAAGTATCATAAATATGAGCATTCTTAAAAGAAGATTCCCCAATATCAAGGAACATATCCTCTATTTGATCTTCCATATATTCATCTTCATATACTATTTGACTTTGTGATGCCCGGCTTTCCTCTTTATCCATCTCACCATGCCACGTCCATATTATATAATTTTGACATATACCATCACAACAAAGGTGATGGAATATGAATATTTCTTTCTTTGTACCCTTTTTAATATTCACACAAACAACACAAGGAAAATAAAAGATACCATTATTATCGGGAAGATGTTTATTAGCGTATTCAAGGAATTCAAGAACTTCGTTCTCATAAACCGAAACTAATCTATTGGCCTTCATCTAACTATGATCCATAATAACTTCTGAAATTTATACACGTATAATAATGTGAATGACACACCAAAATATAATCCAAGAACTTAAGCATATGAATACGCAAATTTAATCCTAAAGCATATGAAACATGTACTCTCATACTGATTTGATCATGTACAATATAAACAAAGAAAAAAGGAATGAATATGTTGAAGAATATCGAACTTCGAAGCTGAAAAATATTATGCACGTAAGGAATGAAAATGTTGAAGAGTACCGTACTTCGAAGCTGAAGAATCAAATGAACAAAGAGGGTGAATATTTGAGCATATAAAATATAAACCAAGAAAAAAGGAATGAAAATGTTGAAGAGTATTGTACTTCGAAGCTGAAGAATCAAATGAACAAAGAGGGTAAAGATTTGAGCTCCAAATGAATGGATAATAAGAGGGTAAAGATTACGCCACCTCTGTCGCCTCTGGATCACTTGTTCGCCTAGGGATTCTTATGAAAGACATACAAAATAATTTTTTTTTTAATTTATCAGTAAACCCTTTAATCTCTGTTGGACAATCCAACCGTAGTGAAATTGTAAGTCCTTTAACAACAATTGGTTTACTTCACTGTTGTAAAATCATTTATAATTTATTTTTTAAATAATGGACTTAAGTGACACACGCTTAATGTACTCTATAAAATGGAAAAAATGTAGTTGTTGGGAATCGAATTTTGTTACACATCATTTATTACTATGGTGTTTTAAGGCAAACATCATTAAATTACTATTTATAAATCTAGTTCCTCATTGGGCGCCAAACTTTTAACCTATTACAATGGTGTATATGAATCCGTTGTAAACTTGGCATTGTTGTTTGTGTGTTTTATAGTAGTGAATCTGAATCACAAACCTTTTAAGTTAACACTACACTTGCCAAAGAAAACACTAAAATGGAGTAAACACAAAAATGGATTAAATGACAAAATATGTTGAACAATTTCGTACCTTGATTCGCTTTCCTTTGCTGATTCTATCAATGGAGTTGCTTGAACACTAGATTGAAGCTTGAAGCTCGAACCACTTCAATGAACCTCTTCAATGGCGTTTTTCTCTTAGGGAAAAATATGTGAGAACTAGAATATACAATTTTTCTGTAATTGCTAAATAGTCCATTAATTGATGTGACATTAAGTGTGGCCAAGTGGGAATTAAAAATAATTTTAAAAAATGCCACTAAGCATTCCGCATATGTTGAGGACGTGTGTGATTTTCACCCAAGGCTTAAATAACCAAAATCTTTAAATCAAAAGGATGCTTTTGTAAAGCTTATAAAAAAGATGATTTTGCAAAAAAAAACTTTTATGGGGTAAAGTGTTGTTCTGGACTGGATTGGTAGGTACCCTACAATTGGGCAAGACCCAATTTAGTCCAGCTTTGGGCTAGGCCCTGTAAGCAGTATAAGTCATTATGATCGTTGGGGAGGATATAATCGTTGGGGACATCCCCCTCACACGCTTTCCAGTTACCACACGGCCAACTGCCCTTCCGGAACTCACATATACAGTCGGACCAGGTCGTTGGCCATGCAACCGTATATTTCGACCACATGCCCTTATAAATACCCTCCCAATTTTAAGGGTCAGGTATTTAATTCGATTCACTTCTATACTTACCTAAATGCTTTAACTTTGCTTTCATTCTCCCACTGAAACTTATTTGAGCGTCAAAGTACCTTGCAGGT
This sequence comes from Lathyrus aphaca, assembly GCA_963966055.1. NCBI lineage: Eukaryota > Viridiplantae > Streptophyta > Magnoliopsida > Fabales > Fabaceae > Lathyrus > Lathyrus aphaca. Next base: position 505,125,884 of record OZ014523.1, read on the forward strand.
ACACCACCTTCTCTCCTACAACTGTTGTTGCTACCCCAACTGAAGGCCAAAACGATCTGCTCGGAGTACATCAGAATAGTGGCGCCGTTTGTGGGAACACAATTCCCCCTTCTTTCTTGAATCAAGATCCACCTTCTTTTCAACAAAATATCAAAGCTTTCTACCTTTTTCATCTTCATGGCTGCTCAACACAACAACGTCACCATCCTCCTTAGTGACGGTGATAACCCCGACCATCGTGGAACTACTATCCATGACACCAACCATCTGGACGGGCGTAACACCTTCCCGTATTCCAAAAACTTAAAGCCCACTCCCGTCCTCAAAGGCACCACGTGCTCGAGCCTATCCCCATCCCTCAAGACTCAGATTCTAACACAATGACCCTCATTGTTGCCCTCAACAGTGCCAACCTGGCCCTTTTCCAGTAGAATGAGCATTTATAGTTGCTTGAAATAGAACGTTGGTCTCGTTCTCCCCTGCGGAAAAACCGACGGAATGAATCTCGTTGTCCACCTCCCCGATCATGATCCCCAAGATGTAAAGGGGTGCTACTCAAAATTTCTCTCCCCTGAAGGAACATACGGAGCTAGAGAAATCACGCCAATAAAATACAAGGAAGTGCAACCGTTCACCTTCCTGGAAAGCACGTCGCTCCCCGGATAAGAAAAGGAGTAAATATGCAAAAAAATATGACAAGCACGAGGATCTCCCTAGGCATTCTCTTCGTCGTAGCAGGAGAACCCGTCACAACCATTCTCCAGCGAAGACGAAGACAATCGTGGCCTTTTGTCTCGTGAGATCATGGACACCTGCATCCCCCTCGGGCTGGAAAAACCACCTCTTCTGGATATCTATGACGGAACCAATGACCCCGATAATCTCATAGAGAATATTGAAGCCATGCTCCACTACCACAATGTAGGAGGAGCTATCAAATGCAGACTTTTCCCCATCACACTAAGGAAGGGGGCTATGATGTGGTATAAGCACCTCCCCCTGGATCAATCACATCATGGAGAAACCTGAAGTGCTAGTTCTTGAGGCATTTCACTGCATCAAGGCGCTATTCCAAATCCAAGGCTACGCTCGAAGGGTTTGTCCAAAGTAAAGACAAACCTCTAAGTGACTATATTTGTAACACCCCGTAATTTATTTAATGCTCCGAATAATATTATCTGATATCAATAGGGTTCCAGGTTGCTCTGAGAGATTTTAACAAAAATAATTAGAGCAATCAGAGGGACTTATTTTTATTAACTAATATTATCTAACTCAGAGGTTTTATTAAATTGATAATTAAGAGACATTTTTGGATACCCTATATTCGAACCCGTTGGTAGGAAATTATACTTTCCCGTATAAAACCTAAGTTTTCTTTTTCTATGTGTTATGTAACATAGAAACATAACAAGAGGAAAGAAAAAAGGAAGAGAAAGAAGAGAAAAGGGGGAAAGAAGAAAAGCTTGAAGAAGAAGAAGGAGAAGCTCTTGATTCTTGAAGTTCATCACCCATTTATCTCTCAATATTCTCAATCATCTTCGATAGAGGTGGATTCTTGATAGATGCTTTTATTTCTAGAGTTTATATATTTCTTGCGTTTAGGTCAAAATTGTAGAATTGTAGAATCGAGAGTTTGAACGGTTGAATATCGATTAAAATGCATGAGTACACTGACTTTAGGTGTAAGAACCTTTATTGATAATTTTTTTGGGGTTTGGTGATGAATTGGATAAGTTTTGAAGAAGTTATGTATGTTAAAAATGCATGTTTTCAGCCACTGACAGTCGGTTAACCTTATGTGCTAACCGGTTAACGGGACTATGTACGTTACTGACTCTTTGAACCTGATGTGGTTAACCGGTTAACACTGTAAGTATTGGGAAATATTAAGTTTGTTCCATCTTTAAAAAAATTCATGACTTCTTCATTGTTAATCCGATTTAACTGTTCTTTATATCGATTTGAAGCTAAAAATATGTTCTATCTAATAAGACCGAAAAATATTATTTTGAGCCGATTTTTACCCGACCTTTATAATTAAACGTAATTATGTTAGTTAGGAAATTGTGAGCTATTGGAAGACCAAAGAAATGAATTGTGAGGTGTTTAGGATTACCCTAGGTTGATGCGAAAATTATTGGTAAGGCAGGTAGTGACTTGTGGTGGGTATTACATTGAGTCCCACGGGAAGTCTTGCCCGAGTTTTAGGCTTGTGGTGGGTATTACACTAAGTCCCACAGGAAGCATGGTAGTGACTTGTGGTGGGTATTACACTGAGTCCCACAGGAAGTCTAGCTCGAGTTTTTGGCTTGTGGTGGGTATTACACTGAGTGCCACGGGAAGCATGGTAGTAGTTTGTGGTGGATATTACACTGAGTCCCACGGGAAGTCTTACCGGTGAAGTCTTGAATAAGTCTTGAGGTAGGTTATGCTGAGTCCCATGAGAAGTATCCATAAAGACTTAGGTAGTGACTTGTAGTGGGTATTACACTAAGTACCATGGGAAGTCTTGCCGATAGCACTTACGATGGGTATTCCATTGAGTCCCGTGTGAAGTGTTAAGTGCGATGTATGGATGTTTCCATCTTGCTTTGGTTCCTTGTTGAGAAATGACTAAAGTTTCGAGTAGTTGATATATTCAAACCTTTATATCTGAGGGAACTCTAAGATAGAAAACTCACTGAGATGTTGTCATCTCACCCCATGTTGTTGTTATATTTTTACAGGTACTTCAGGTTCCGCGAAGGGTAAGGATAAGGCAGTTTGATTATCCTTGCTTATCGATGGCTTTCTTCCGCAGTGGATATTTTGAGATCTTTGGATCTATTTCTTAGTTTTCTTTTGCTTAGACATCTTGTATTATTGGTAGTCTTTTGTTGTAGTACCTTATGTATTTAATTGGCTAAAATTTTACAATGTGTTGTACTAAGAACTTATTGTATTTCAGTACCAAACTTAAACTTATATATGAAAAATATGCTTGATGTATGTATTTTATATATGGGCGTTACAGTTGGTATCAGAGCAGGTTGTATCCTCGACCTCGCCTTGGAATATTATAAGTGTTTCTTTCCGTTCTTATACGTAGTCTCGCTATAGAACTAAATTTTATGTTTATGGTGTTGAGCTTGATCAACTTAATCTTATTTTGATGACATTTAGGGATATGGCTAGTGGACGTAGAACTCGTGGACGACATAATGCCACTCCTCCTGTTGGTAACCAGCCCGGTGGCAATGAGAATACTCCTCTGTTTCAGTTCATGCAGATGATGCAGCAGCAACAGAACCAGTTTATGCAGGAGATGGTTCACCAAATGAATGGGGGTCTTCATCCTCAGGTGGTCGTTCCTGAAACTGAAGGTGGAACTTTCAGTGATTTCTTCCGCATGAATCCTCAAGAATTTCATGGTGGTTTGGATTCGGTAAAAGCTCATGAATGGATAACTGGTAAGGAAAGGATCTTTCAGATTGTATTGTGCAGTGAAGAGAACAAGGTGACTTTTGCATCGCACTTATTGAAAGGTCCTGCTTCTAGGTGGTGGGAGAATGCTTCTACTTTTATGATGGTGCAAGAGGTTTTGAAGGCGTGGGAAAAATTTAAGGCAAATTTCATGAAGAAGTATTTTCCAAGTTCTTTAAGGACCCAGAAAGAGTTTGAATTTCAACAGCTTAGGCAAGGAATCATGATTGTGGTCAGTTATGCAAAAAAGTTTGAAGACATGGCGGCTTATTCTAGGCAAGCTATGTATGCTCCAGATGAGAAGTGGAAAGTTGATCAGTTTTTATTTGGATTGAGGGCTGAGATTTCTCATAGTGTCTCTTAGAGGGAGTTCAATACTTATTCTAAATTGTTGAGACAATGCTATGTTACTGAGCATAGTTTGAAGAAAGTGCATACTGAAGAAAATGCTGGAAGAGTTGTTCAAAGTGATCGTGGAAGGGAGAATCAACCTTTTAGACCAAGGCCTCAACCCTTTAAAGGGAAACAAGTTGAAAATCCTAGACCTAATGCTCCTCCTTCATGTCCCCAGTGCCTTAAGAATCATTATGGAATGTGTGGTTCAGGTGGTGTGATATGTTACCTATGCCAGAAAGAAGGTCATTATGCTAGAGACTGCCCACTAAAAAGAGACCAAGTTCAAGGAAGGGTTTATACCATGGATGAGAGGAAGACTAAAGCTGACAACTCTCTTATTGCGGGTACATGTCTTGTTAATGAACATCCTTGTCTTGTTTTATTTAATTGTGGAGCAACACATTCTTTTGTGTCTACTAGTTGTGTGAAGCGACTTAGGTTATGAGTTTTTCCCTTGTCTCCTCCTATGTTGGTTACTACCGCTATGGATGAAACCGTTGAGACACCTCTTTTGTGTGAAAATTGTACTTTGTCCGTGGATGGTAGAGTTTTTCCAGATTGATCTTATTTGTCTACCCTTTCAGAAGGTCGATGTTATTTTAGGAATAGATTGGTTATCTACTAATTCTGTTTATTGGGTGCGAAGAGAAATTGATCATCATTCCATCTGTGGAAGCTCCTCCAAAATATGTGTTGACAACAATCTTAGAAGGTACGGTTGGAATGGTAAACTTTTTGTTTGAAAAAGAGAAATTTGTTTTACTGGTCCTTACTAAAGAGGAGAATAATTATCAGCAAGTTCTGAATATTCCAATAGTCAGTGAGTTTCGTGAAGTCTTTCCCGAGGATGTCACTTCCTTACCTCCGGTGAGGGAAGTTGAATTCTCAGTTGACCTGATACCGGGGACGGCCCGTATATCCGTTTCCCCTTATCGGATGGCTCCGCTTGAATTAAGAGAATTGAAGGATCAATTAGAAGATTTGATGGCGAAGCATTTTGTTAGACCGTGTGTTTCACCGTGGGGAACTCCTATTTTATTGGTAAAGAAGAAGGACGGTGGTATGCGATTGTGTATTGATTACCGTAAGTTGAACAAGGTTACTATCAAGAACAAGTATCCCTTACCGAGAATAGATGACATTTTGGATCAATTGTAAGGAGCCTGTGTGTTCTCGAAGATTGATATGAGGTCGGGCTATCATCAGATTCGTGTAAAGAGTTCTGATGTACCGAAGACTGCATTCAGAACCCATTACGGTCATTATGAGTTTCTAGTGATGCCTTTCGGTATGACGAATACTCTAGCTGTTTTTATGGATTACATGAACTAAATATTTCAAGCATATTTGGATCAGTTTGTTGTAATTATTATTGATGACATTCTTATTTATTCTCGTACTCCACAAGAGCATAGAGAGCATCTGAGGATTGTTCTATCGATATTGCAAGAGAAGCAACTTTTTGTTAAGTTTAGCAAGTGTGAGTTTTGGATGTCAGAAGTCAAATTTCTTGGACATATTATATCTCAAGGAGGTGTAGCAGTGGATTCGTCGAAGATTGAAGCTGTGATAAATTGGTAGAGATCGAGGAATGCTTCGGAAGTGAGAAGTTTCTTAGGTTTGGCAGGTTACTACAGAAGGTTCATCAAGGGTTTTTCTCAGTTGGCGTTACCATTGACTAAGCTTACTAGAAAGGATTTCGCTTACGAATGGGATTCTAGTTGCGAACAAAGTTTCATGTATTTGAAAGAAAGATTGACAATTGCTCCGATGTTGATCATTCCCGATCCTAACAAGTCTTACGAAGTGTTTTGTGATGCTTCTAAGATGGGATTAAGAGGTGTTCTTATGCAGGAAGGCCAAGTTGTAGCTTATGCTTGTCGATAGTTGAAAGTTCATGAGAAGAATTATCCAACTCATGATTTGGATTTAGCGGCCGTGGTGTTTACTCTAAAGGTATGGTGGCATTATATGTATGGTGTGCGCTTTGAGATGTTCAGCGACCATAAGAGTTTGAAGTATCTTTTTGACCAAAAGAATTGAATATGAGACAAAGAAGGTGGATGGAATACTTGAAGGATTATGACCTAGAATTGAAGTATCATTCGGGAAAAGTGAATAAAGTGACGAATGCTTTAAGCCTGAATGTGATTCATGGTGCCGAGTTGATAGTGTTGGAATATGCATTATTGGAGAAGTTTCGAGATCTTAATCTTCAATTTGTATGGACTCCGAATGGTGTGATTATGGGAAATTTGAATATCAATTCTACCTTTAGGAACGAAATTCGACAAGCACAAGTTATAGATGAGGAGTTACAAGAGATGTTACTCCAACCGGGTTTTGTAAGAACGTTGGATGGGATTATTCTATTTAACCAAAGGATTTGTATTCCGGATGATGAGGTGTTAAAGAGAAAGATTTTGGAGGAAGCCCATAAAGGTACTTTTATGATACATTTGGGTTATTCGAAGATGTATCAAGACTTAAAGAAAGAGTATTGGTGGAGTGGTATGAAAAGGGATACTGCAGTGTTTGTGTCTGAGTGTGCGGTATGCCAACAAGTGAAGATCGAGCACCAAAGACCAGGTGGTTTTTTATAACCCTTGGATATTCCAATTTGGAAGTGGGATAGTATTTCTATGAAATTTGCAGTGGGTTTACCTAGTACTCAAGGTGGTTATGATTCTATTTGGGTAATTGTAGCTCGACTAACGAAATCTGCACATTTCTTAGCCGTTAAGACTACATACAAGGCAAGTCATCTTGCAAGGTTGTTTATTGCTGAAATTGTAAGGTTGAATGGTGTTTCGGCTAGAATTATGTCCAATAGAGATCCGAAGTTTACTTCGAGGCTTTGGAAAGTGTTTCAGCAAGCTATGGGTACAAATTTACGTTTGAGCACTTCTAATCATCCTCAAACGGATGGTCAGATGGAGCGTATAATTCAAACGATGGAAGACATGTTAAGAGCGTGTGTGTTGAAAAGTAAAGGAAATTGGAAGGAACTTTTACCTTTGATCGAGTTCTCCTACAATAACAGTTACCATGCAATGGCTCCGTATGAGGCTTTATATGGAAGGAAGTGTAGGACGCATTTGTGTTGGTCAGAAGTGAGTGAAGATAGAATTTTGGGACCCTAGGTTATTCAAAAGACTACAGAAAAGATTAGAATGATTCAAGAGAAAATTAAGAAAGCCCAAGATCGTCAGAAAAATTATGCTGACAGTCGAAGGAGACCTTTGGAATTTGATGAACGTGATCATGTTTATTTGAAAGTTACCCCGAGATTGAGATTGAAATGACCATTCAAATCGCGAAAGTTAATTCCGAGATACGTAGGAGCGTATTAGATCTTAGAAATGATTGATGAAGTTGCTTACAGATTAGCCTTGAAACCCTCTCTGTCTGAAATGCATGATGTTTTTCATGTATCTCAACTTCGTAGGTTTGTTCCGATCCTCTTCAGCCTATTCTTCCGGATTCCATTGAGTTAGAAGCAGACTTGACTTTTGAAACCCAATCGATTCACATTGTTGGAAGAGAAACCAAGGTGTTAAGAAACAAAGAGATTCCACTTGTTAAGGTACAATGGGACGTGACGCATCTGGGAGATGCTACGTGGGAGCTGGAATCAGAGATGCTGGAAGTGTATCCTCACAATTCAGGTAATCTTTAAATTCGAGGACGAATTTCTATTTAAGGGGGGAGAATGTAACACCCCGTAATTTATTTAATGCTCCGAATAATATTATCTGATATCAATAGGATTCCAGGTTGCTCTGAGAGATTTTAACAAAAATAATTAGAGTAATCAGCGGGACTTATTTTTATTAACTAATATTATCTGACTCAGAGGTTTTATTAAATTGATAATTAAGAGACATTTTTGGACACCCTCTATTCGGACCCGTTGGGACGAAAGTATACTTTCCCGTACAAAACCTAAGTTTTCTTTTTCTATGTGTTATGTAACATAGAAACATAACAAGAGGAAAGGAAAAAGGAAGAGAAAGAAGAGAAAAGGGGGAAAGAAGAAAAGCTTGAAGAAGAAGAAGGAGAAGCTCTTGATTCTTGAAGTTCATCACCCATTCATCTCTCAATCTTCTCAATCATATTTGGTAGAGGTGAGTTCTAGATAGATGCTTTTATTTCTAGAGTTTAGGTCAAAATGGTAGAATCATAGAATCGAGAGTTTGAATGGTTGAATATCGATTAAAATGCATGAGTATGCTGACTTTAGGTGTAGGAACCTTTATTGATAAAAAATTTGGTGTTTGGTGATGAATTGGATAAGTTTTGAAGAAGTTATGTATGTTAAAAACGCATGTTTTCAGCCACTAATTGTCGGTTAACCAGTTAACCTTATGCGTTAATCGATTAACGGGAATATATATATTGCTGACTCTTTGAACCTGATGTGGTTAACCGCTTAACCCCAGACGTTAACCGGTTAACACTGTAAGTATTAGGAAATATTAAATTTTTTCCATCTTTAAAAAAATTCATAACTTCTTCATCGTTTATTCGATTTAACTGTTCTTTATATTGATTTGAAGCTAAAAATATGTTTTATCTAATAAGACCGAAAAATATTATTTTGAGCCGAATTTTACCCGACTTTTCTAATTAATCGTAATTATGTTAGTTAGGAAATTGTGAGCTATTGGAAGACAAAAGACATGAATTGTGAGGTGTTTAGGATTAACCTAGGTTGATGCGAAAATCGTTGGTAAGGCGGGTAGTGACTTTTGGTGAGTATTACACTGAGTCCCACGGGAAGTCTTGCCCGAGTTTAAAGCTTGTGGTGGGTATTACACTGAGTCCCACGGGAAGCATGGTGTTGTACCCCAAAATTTTCCCTCACATCTTCAAGACAATATACCTCAAGAGGTCTCCTAATGATCACATGGTTCTCAATTTCTCAAAGGGATTCAAGGTTTCATCAGACAAAGCCTCCTCCTAAGCAATGGATCTTAAACTAGGGTTTTTAAGTTTCCTAAAGAAAATTGGACTTCTAAAGCCTAAAGTGGACTTCATGGTATCCTATATACTTCAAATAATACTCATGTCAAGTTTCAAGGCTTTCCCTACAAGTTTGGTCAGTCAGATGCTCAGATAGTAAAAAACCAGTTAACTTGGTTAAAAAGTCAATTGTGGTTAACATACAGTCAAACTTCAAGATTTTTGATCAACATAAATATTATGAGGTTAAATTCATCATTTGATCAAGGGTTGATCATGATTCATCAAGGAAACCTCAGAATCATCAAGAATCAGGAGTTACTAAATTAGGGTTGTGTAGGAAAAGTCAACTGTACTTTGACCAAACATAACTTTCACATGCTTCATCAAAATTTCCCATCCAAAACTCATTTTGAAGGAAATTCAATTCCCTACAACTTTTTGTCTCACAAGCCAAGGCAAAAAATGCTTCATTTGAGAGGTATGAGCCAAGACATTATAGGTCCTTTTAAAAGTCAACAAAAAGTCAACTTTTTCAAAAGCTCATAACTTGAAAATGGAAGATCAAATGGACATGGTACAAAAAGGAGTAGTTATATGAAACTCTAAGATTTCTAAAAAGTCTTAGAACACATACATGGGATAAAAATTGAGAGAGTTATGCATTATTGAAGTTGGGCAATTTTGGGGAGGTGGTGTCTGAAGCAAAAATGGCCAAAACTCAGTTTCTTCCAAATGGGCCCATATTTTTCTAACCCAAACTCAATTATAAGATCATGCATGACCCATAAATCATAATATCTTATTTTTTATATTTATTTTATATTATATTGGATTTAATTCATATAAATTCAATTTTAATTAAGATAAATATTGAAAAATCAAATACTTGATCTTAGGGTTATTTTAGGATCAAATATTTGATGTTTATGATCATTATAAGTGTCCAATTTCGTGAAAAACCAAAAGAGTATGATTTAATATAAACTTTTAACCAAAATAGAAATCACTTTTCTTCATCCTCAAGCAAATTCAAATCCATCCAAAAAGCCCAAAGTTTTGACCTAATTTCATTCACATATAAACACACAACAAGAATACAAGGCAAGGGGATGAATTTCTGAGCTCAATAACCATTACCCAGAACTTCATAAAACCAAGAAAATTTCAAATTTGGTTTCATCCTTCTAGCCACTTTAAAAGAGTTTAGAAGGTTGCATTGTGTTCATCGAGATGTTTAGAACATGAATGCATCATCACCATCATCAAACACATCATATTTTGATCAAACCAAATTCGTGTTCTTGTTCTTTTTTTTATTTTTCGATTTCACTTATTTATGCATGATAAACACTAATTGATTATATATTATTGTTTGTTTGGATGTTTAGAATGTTTCCGGATCATTCGATTGAAGCTTGCGTGCAGGAACAAGGATTCACCATTGTTAGGGTTCCGAGTTTCAAAATTAGGAACTCCATGTAGAAGCAATTTCAGGACCAATTGATGACTCAATTGGACTCATAAGACCTCCTTTAATTGATTTGTATCATTAGAATTAATTTATTTTGTGTATTGTGATCCTTTTAATTCGCAGGTCATGTAGTGACGGACAAAAACTGTTACTAAAAGCTTTTGCTACGGACAAACCGTAGCTATAAGCTAAACAGACGGATCAACGAAGAAGAAGGTCCTTTGGCGCGCTGGGATTTTTCAAATTTAAGTTTATTATATATTTTTTTATTTGCCATTCATTAACACGCGCAAATGCATAGCTGTACACGTCCTCAAATTTAAGGTCCTTGCATTGTCACAGTTGACTTTTCAAATAATCAGTTTGACCAATTTCTTCTTATGCAAGCAACTGATGAAATGACTGCCTTCCTCAATGAATTTTCTCACCAAATTTCATCCATAGCATTCACATATTATATGAAGGAATTTGCCCACATGAAATGGCCAAAGTCACAAAGAATCCCTGCTTGAAAATGAAACCCTAATTTGGAGACCATTTGTGTAGGAGCTTGCCCTTTCTTGGACCATCTGGTAATCTCCCAACCTTCTGGGCTCTTGCAAAAGATCTTGAGCTTGTACATGCCATGTAAACACTTCATGGGATTTGGACAAGGTCACTTGACTTATTGCTTTGACTTGTAAGGCTTCAAATGCACCAACGATTGATCATATGCCCAATGCTAGAACATGAGAATGTTATGCTTCATTTTTCTATGCAAAAATGCTAAGGATATGCCATGCTTATGATGCTTATGATATGATGATGATGCTAGAAAGAAGAGGGCAAATTTGGGGTGTTACAGTAGCCTAGTGGTTGGAGGAAGGATTGGTGAAGCTGGAGACCTGGGTTCGAACCCAGGTTCCCCCCATTCTTTTTTTGGCCCTTTTTCTTTGTCATATTTGTTGTTTTCTTTTTTTTTCTAATTAATTTTTTTAATTAATTAATTATAATTAACTAACTAATTAACTTACTAACCATTTTAATTTCTAAACAATTTCATAAAACCTTTTTAATCATTTTTTTAAATAATATATTAAGTTTATTTACATAAATAAAAATTTAGTTTTTTAGGTTATTTTATTAATTTTGTAATTAATTTATAATTGTTCCGGACTGCCCCAAATTACGGATTTGGGCCCAAGCACTCTCTCACGCCTAATCGGCCCAATAACCCATTGACGGCCGCTCGACATATCCCTTGCTCGACACCAGTACCATCCGACCAACTGACAAGCCGAGCGAGGAAAATATCGCCCCAACGACTAGTTCCCAACCGTTAGCGGTTATTACGGAATCCACGATCCACGCCCAACAATACGGGCCAATGACCATCCACTTGGACCAGTATAAAAACCCTCTCATTTGAGAGGGTCATGTATTCAAATCTTTACCCTAAACCTCGTACTTACTCACTCGTTGCTCGCTCTCTGACTTTAGCATCGGAGTGCCTTTGCAGGTACACCCCTTTTTCTCCATCATCAACCGTGCCCCATCCACGTTCGACGCTGGCTACATCGGATCCTGATCTCCAGGTACGATCAGGTGGCGCCGTCTGTGGGAAACTCAACTTCCATGTTCTTCTTCATCAAAGAATCTCAAGAACCAAAGTTTACTATCCAAAAAGATCCATGGCCGCTCACGACGTCCCGTGCAAAGCCCGGACTACTGATGGTGCCCTCATTACCCAACGGGGGAGCAACCTAGTCACCCCCTCACACTAAGAAACCTTCCAAGATCGCCAGTACAGAGAAATAGCTTCACCCTCTCCCGAGCGCGACCAATCGCTCGACAGTCAACCAGAGGTCATTCCTTCCATGGTCGCACCCGCCGGGTCAGAATTCGCCGCATGGTTGAAATGCTCAACTAGACCCACCTCCTGCTCCTAGAACACGGTGAGAAGATAGCCTGTCTCGAAGAAACCGGTCACCGATCATATCTATCTCCTAAAAGGCACCGAGGACAACGCAGCCCATCCCCCCGTAGAAAGAAGGATAAAGGCCACCACGATGAATCTTCTATCAGGAATAAAGATCGTTCACCTCATCGTAGACGTTGCTCCCCTGTACTAACCAAGACTCGTCAAGGTCCGTAGAATGATGATCGATGTTCTCCTCCCTAGAATAGGCGACGATCCTGATCACCATCTCCAAGACGATCAAGAAAGAACAGGTCGAACTCCCCGTCCCCGTGACGAAACAGAAAACGTCGTTCAAGATCCCCTTCGTTCACCTCCAGTGACGACGATGATACCAGAGGTCCCCTTTCCTCTGAGATTATAGCTACCAAGCTACCAAGAGGGCTCGAGAAACCCCCACCCTTAGGTTCGTATGACGGAACGACAGATTACAACAAACGTATTGAGAACATCGACGCCCTGCTTGATTATAGGGGCGTCCGAGGAGCGATCAAATGTCGTCTTTTTTCGACCACTTTAAGGAAAGGGGCAATGACTTGGTACAAAAGTCTTGAGCACAAATCCATTACTTCCTGGAGACAACTCGGTCGGACTTTTTCCAGGCATTTCACCGCCTCCCGACGCCATCCCAAGACAGAGGCATCGCTCGAAGCCATTATCCAAGGCAAATATGAGCCCCTCAGAACCTATATCGAGAGGTTCAACAAAGAAGTTGTCCAGGTCTCGACCACTGACGACATGAAAAAATATTTGCTGGAGCACGGGCTCCGCCCATCCACTGACTTCCAACGAGCAGTGGGCATCGAAACGCCCGCCACTCTGGAAGCTTTCCTCCTGAAGGCGCAAGCGTACATCCAGTACAAAGAGAAGCAAGAGGCCAACTACGTTCGTGATGCCAGGCATAGAGAAGACGCCAACCTTTCCAAAGACGATGAGCCATTTACATCTCGTTGGGGAGGTGACAAAAGAAAGGAAGACCGCCCCCGTGAACCGCGGGAGCAGAGAGGACCAATAGGTCGCTTTCGCGAGTATACTCCTCTCACAGTGTCAAGGGAGAAAATATTGTCCGAGTGCGCCAATTCAGAAATCCGGCAAGCGGGGGTTCGCTTCCCCAAGTAGCTGCCTACCAAGTCGGGCACTGACAAAACTAAGTACTGCAGGTTCCACAAAACCACGGATACAATACTGAGGATTGCATTCATCTGAAAGACGCAATCGAAATACTCATAAAAGACGACCACCTCAAACAATTCACGAAATCCAAAGAAACCTCCAGGCTGGAGGCGCAGGAGACCATAAAAGTCGAGGAAGCGGTGGTGGTGCTCGCAGACACCAATATGCAGGTCGCTCTCAGCATCTATCGCCCTGAAGATTTCTTTATGCTCGATCGTCAAAGAAGTTCGGGCTATCTGTTTTCCCAAAACCCCTGGGAAGCATTACCCTCCACAATGGTGATTTCAGGTGGATGATTTAACAAGATCACAGTCGGTTCCGTGAAGAGGAAGTTCGACCAACTAATCACAAAGGGACCGGCCCTGAACGCTACGTTAGACCCACCCAGAGACAACTCAGGGCCCATCTCCTTTTACAAAGAGGAACTACTGGGGGAAGCACCTAATTCTAGCATCCCATTGCTCATTCGGGCCCATATGGCCAATTTCGACGATCGAAGAATACTAGTCGACCAGGGCAGTTCGTGCGATATCATGTATTCACAACTGTTCGTGACACTTCAGTTGAAGGAGACCCATCTGGCACCGTACGTGGGATCCGACCTGCAGGGTTTTAACGGGGCAGTATCTCGACCATGGGGTTATGTCGATCTCATAGTCACTTTTAGGGCCGCAGAAACTGCCCGGTCAGTCCGCGTCCAATTTTTGGTCGTCGATTGCCCTTCCATGTACCAATGCATTCTCGGTCGACCAACGTTGGCCGATCTCCTGGCCGTTCCATCAACTGTACATCTGAAGATGAAGTACTACACGACGTCGGGGAGAGTGGCCACCCTCCACGGTGATGTCAAAGCTGCCCGTCGCTGTTTCGAGGCAGCCTCTAAAGGCCTTAGCTCGATATCATACCATCCCAAAGCTTCTGTCTCAACATCCTCCGGAAACACAGAAGCACCCACGTCTCTCCCTCGGGTCGACTCCATCGACCTAGATTGCAGGTTTCCAGACGAAACCGAAAGCTCCCAGCAGCCATCCACTTCGTTATCCCGACCGATCCCCGACGGTGAGTTCGAGTTGATCCCTCTGGGGGAAGATCCGAACAGATGCGTGAAGATCGGGGCCCATCTCCCATACCTGGCAAAGAAACAACTAGAGGCGTGCCTGAAAGGAAATGCAGATCTATTCGCATGGAGTGCAGCAGAGATGCCCAGACTTGACTCGGACGTGGCCTGCCACCATCTCTCCATTGATCCTAATCATAAAGCCATTGCCCAACGGAGGTGGAAACAGTCGACCGAAAAAACTAAAGCGGTCGAAAAAGCTGTAGAAGACCTCCTAGAGGAAAACTTTGTAATGGAGGTCAGGTACACAACCTGGCTCTCTAACGTTGTACTTGTAAAAAAATCTAATGGAAAGTGGAGAATGTGCATTGATTATACCGATCTCAACTGGGCTTGCCCGAAGGATGCTTATCCATTTCCAAATATCGACAAACTGGTCGACAATTTGGCCAGTTTCAAACTACTATCATTTATGGACGCCTATACGGGATACAATCAAATCCCCATGGCCATGACCGACAAAAAGTACACGGCCTTCATGATCGAATCAAGCAATTACTACTATAATGTTATACCCTTTGGCCTGAAAAACACGGGCGCCACTTATCAGCGCATGATGAATAAGGTTTTCCGAGCAGAAATTGGAGACATGCTCGAAGTATATATGGACGACATGATCGTTAAATCTCAGCAAGAGATGAATCACGCTTCCCACCTATGAAAGGTGTTCGACCAAGCTTGAAAATGCAAAATGCGCTTCAACCCTGCAAAATGCACGTTCGGAGTTCGAGCGGGCAAATTCCTCGGGTTTTAATTTACCGAGCGGGAAATCGAAGCCAACCCCGAAAAATGTCGGGCGTTCACGGAGATTCCTACCCCAAACTCTAAGAAATCTATACAATCGTTAAATGGAGTGCTTGCTTCCCTCGCCCGGTTTATGGCTAAGTTCGCCCAACACGCGCTCCCATTCTACAAACTCCTTCACAAAGAATCAACTTTCGAATGGACCGACGAATGCAAGCAAGCCCTGGACCACCTGAAAAAAGCACTATCCAAGCCCCCAGTACTCTCCAGGTCCAACAAAGGCGAAACGCTATACCTCTACTTCGTCGTGGAAAATGAGGCGGTGAGCGCGGCCCTTATTCGTGAACTGCCCGAATGTCAAAAGCCTATTTACTTTACGAGCAAAGCCTTGAGTGGCCCTGAACTCAGATGCCTGCAAATCGAAAAGATAGTGTTGGCCCTCCTCTTCGCAACAAGAAGGTTGCGACACTACTTCTTAGCCCATACTATTGTCGTAAGGACGGACCAACCCATCAAGAAGATGCTCGGAAGGCCGGATATTGTCGGACGAATGCTGAAATGATCGCTAGAACTATCCGAGTTCGATATCAAGTTCGAGGAAAGGCACGCTCTAAAAGCTCAAGCCTTGGCCGACTTTGTAGCAAAACTTACCTTCACCGAACATAATTTAACATCCCCATCTAGGGGGATCATCTTCATGGACAGAGCGTCTAGCTCGACAGGCAGTGGGGCCGGGGTGATATTGGAGAACGAAGAAGGAACCATCATCGAAGTATCCTTAACCTTGTCTTTCCCCACGTCCAATAATCAAACGGAATACGAGGCCTTCCTGGCCGGTTTACGCCTTGCAGTCGCCCTAGGGGCAGAGGAAATTGTAATATGCACAGACTCCCAGTTGGTTGCCAAGCAAGTGCGAGGTGATTTTCAAGCCAAAAACGACAACATGATTGAATACTTAACTTTGGTCAGAGAGAAACTAAAACGATTCACGTCCGTAGAAGTCAGGCACGTCCCGCGCGAGAAAAACACCCGAGCGGATATATTGTCCAAACTAGCAAGTACCAAGAAGAAATGGGGAAACAAATCCGTCATTATGGAGATACTCCCTCGACCCAGCATTGGGCAATCTTCAGCCCCGATAGACGTCAACGTCGTGGGCGACGCTAACTGTTGGATGACCGCAGTATTCAATTACTTGACCAAGGAAGAATTACCAACGGACCCAAAAACGGCCAGCATCATGCGGCGTAGGTCATGCTCATATATCAAGGTCGGGGGAAAGATGTATCGTCGAGGTTTATCCACGCCACTCCTCAGGTGCGTCGAGGAAGAAAACATTCCACACGTGTTAAGGGAAGTCCACGAAGGGATCAACGCACAACATCCAGGTGGGAGATCGCTCTCCCGTAAAATCCTACGAGCAGGATACTACAGGCCGACGATACAAAACGATGCGAAGGAGCACGTTAAAAAATGCGACAAATGCTAATGGCACGGTGACATACACGTAGCACCTCCTACCGAGTTGAAATAAATATCTTCCCCACGACCGTTTGCCTGGTGGGGGCTAGATATATTAGGGCCCTTCGTCGTCGGCAGCGGCCAAAACAAGTATCTCATCGTGGGCGTCGATTATTTCACTAAATGGATAGAAGCAGAGGCCTTGGCCAAAATTATTACACTCAACATCTTATGCTTCTTCAAGCGGAACATCCTCGCCCGATTCGGGGTGCCGCTCGCCATTGTAACAGATAATGGGACCCAGTTCACTGACAAGCCTTTCCAGGAATTCGTAACCTCGGTGGGAACCAAACAACAATTCGCCTCGGTCGAGCACCCTCAAACTAACGGGCAAGCGGAAGCTGCGAACAAGGTAATCTTAAGAGGTCTTAAACAAAGGTTGGACGAGCATAAAAAATGTTGGGTCTAAGAATTACACAACGTTCTTTGGGTGTACAAGACCACACCTCATTCAACAACCGGGGAATCCCCATTCCAGCTAGCATACGGGACTAAAGCGGTCATCCCCATAGAGATGCACATACCATCCAGGCGAACAGAGTCACCTATGGACCAAGACACCAACTTTGAAACACTGAGAGAAGAGCTCGACTTAGTCGAAGAAATCCGACCGAAAGCTACACTTAAACAAAAAATAGAAGCTCGACATGAAACCAAGGTTATTAAGCGAGCATTCGAAGTCGGAAGTCTCGTCTTGAGGATAAATCACAAAGACTCCCGAGAAGGGAAGCTGGTACCAAATTGGGAGGGCCCATATCGTGTCCGAGCAAAGACCAAAAACGAAGCCTATTACTTAGAAAATCTTCAAGGGGAAGAGCTCGCTCGACCTTGGAATGCCGAGAAACTCAAGCAATACTACAGCTAGTATGAAGGTCGCACTGCTCAACTCCCAAACGAGGAGCAGATGGTCCGACCAAACCTGCATGCCCAGGTACAAGCATTGCAGCCCAAAACGTTTGATCAACAGGACCCCCTCACGAGGAGGAAGGTAACTGTCACACGGACGGATACTCAAACGAGTCTGACATCGCCTAAGTACCACGACCAGGTAGAACCCCAGCTCACGATGAGACGTTCAAGCCACAAAATCCGAGCCATGATCTTGACCCGGATACCGACCCGGAGCCAGCCTCCATACATCTGACCGGTTCCCTTAACCGACAGATCACACTTTCTAACGAGCATTTACCCCCTATTCAACCACTATATCATATTCCTTATGTCGGCCGAGCACAAAATACTTAGCTAAATCATACATTTAAAATAAAAGTCCTCTGACGGACGGGCAGTCATATGTGGAAATAAAAACACTGCAAAAATAATAAAACGACCACCTAGGCCGGAAACATTCGTTAGGAAATTGCGACCCCGAAGGGCCGACTTGTTCAAAATTAAATAAAACGGGGACCAGGTCCCCGAGCAAAAACTAAATTACATATATTTGGGCACGCAGGCCAACCTAATTACCCTTATCCTCCTCGAACCCGAAGTCATGCCCGGGGAGCCTTAAGTGACTGGGCCCGAGCCAGAACCGCTCGTATCGTTGCCCACCAGTCGGGTCTGGATGATCCTAGCTTTCCTCTCGTTCCTTGTCTCAACTTGTCCTGGATCTTGTCTAGAGAATTCTCCATAGAACCTTCAAAACAGAGGAGAGAGAAAGAGGTCAGGTCGGCTACGAGCATAAAATCACAAGATAAATAAACAAAAAACAAAGCAAGTACCAAATAGTTCGGACACTTTTTGCCCGTTTTTACAAGCCAGGAGAGCTATGACGTCAATCAACGGATGCTCCACAAATTCTTCCCCGCCAAAAGCTAACATTACTTTCCCCTATCCGTCAAGCATCGGGGTCAGAGTGAAAGAAGACACCAACTTGCGAAACTCCTCGAAGCTGGTTGCATCATCCTCGTTCAGAGCGTCCCCTATCTGAACAAAATCACTCACAAGTCACCCATAATAACTGTAATCCCATGAGAAAGAAACATCCAAATCCTTCTAGGGATCTGACGCCCATGCACGTCCAGCTTGGGTACATCGTTCTCGTCGGTGTCGACCCCCATAAAGTTGATCGACTTTGTAGTTTCTCGACACACAGGTTCAATAAAAAAAATAGTCGCCCTTGAATGATCTGATAGACTCTGAATGTTTCTTGAAGATCTTGGCCCGTTGTTTAAAGGAGATGAAACCCTTCTGGGAATTCCCTCACCCCACTTGGTGTTGCAAAGAGAACAACCGGAAAAAGAGAGGAAGGGTAGCCCCCGCACCAAGGTGCGTACACGTCAACTCGAATGCCCGCATAAAGGCATAAGAGTTGGGATGCAGCTGCGAGGGCGCTACTCCTAGGTGACCGAGCACCAAGCAGACCAAATCGCTGAATGGCAGCCTGATCCCTAAGGTTGAAACAACATACTCACACATAGAGAATTTTCTCCCCCCAAAGTCCGAGAAAATTCTGTCATCATCGCCCGGACATGTCACCCTCCAATGGGAAGGATTCCCCACCATAGGCAATGGATCTTCGCGCGGCCAAGCATAAGATGAAATTTTATCCAGCAGGTCCTCAACGACCCATTCCTCGGGCGTAAGAGCCCTTTCATCTTCTTCTAGAACCTCGGGAGCGCCAGTCTCTCCCCCGGATATCGTGGCCACCTCATCTATTTCAGTTTCTTCTGAATCCCCCAAGGAGGTTTCAGGGTCGGATGGGACAGTTGCCGAAGAGCCCGAATCCTCCGACGAGTCTTCCTCCGAGGAAATGTCATAGGGATCGACGAGCGCATTTTCACCTGAAAAGTAGAGGAAACGTTTCAGTGAATTCGATTAAAATATCAAATCCACCCTTCCACTACCTATCAAGTGAAAGGGCATGCAACGGCCCGAGAATAGGGTCCCCGACCAAAGCCCTCGAGTGGTCGTTGCTCGAGACGATCGATCAACGCTCGACAGGGAATCATAAAAAATGCATGGTTCGTAACAAACAGATTCTTATCACTAAACCCTAAGCCTCTGTCGAGCTTCGACCAAAGTCGTCGTCGACCGCAAACTAGGGTTCAGAACAGGCGGCGTAACAGTAACTACAACAACTTAAAATTCATCTAAAACTACCCTAATCTATTATCTAAAAACAAAACCTAAACTGCATGCATGTCTATTATTGAAATACTAAGACAAAAAACCGGAAACGAACTCTTACCAGAAGCTTGAGACATGATTATGAGAATTTGTGTTGATACACACGGTGGTCGGCAGAAGAACTGCGGTGGTCGAAAATCGTCTAAGGTCGTCGGAGAGTCGATCTGAATGGTGTAAGGAAGATGAAACGAAAAAGGTAACAAATGAGGTAATCCTCCTATTTATAGGGAAAGGGGCACGTGCAGCTGAAGCGTGGCCCTTATCCCTAGGCAATGATGGCCTATTCGCTAGTCCCTAGACTAGCCGTCAGAACATTAAATAGACACAAGTCCCAAGACACGTTACCTTTTTGTTTCTTCTTCCTCTCTGCCGACCAACTAATGGGGCGCCCTTCCGCCGATCCCCCATTGATCTCCCAAGAAAGGTCGTTCGTCGGTCAAAAGCTAGTCCGTCAACATTACAAGTATCTCTGAGCAGCCAGACATCCTTAAGTCATCGCTTCATCGACCAAAAACAACGACTTGGGGGCTTTTTTTCCGGACTGCCCCAAATTACGGATTTGGGCCCAAGCACTCTCTCACGCCCAATCGGCCCAATAACCCGTTGACGGCCGCTCAACATATCCCTTGCTCGACACCAGTACCATCCGACCAACTGACAAGCCGAGCGAGGCAATTATCGCCCCAACGGCTAGTTCCTAACCGTTAACGGTTATTACGAAATATGCGATCCACACCCAACAATACGGGTCAATGGCCATCCACTTGGACCAGTATAAAAACCCTCTCATTTGAGAGGGCCAGGTATTCAAATCTTTACTCAAAACCTCATACTTGCTCACTTGTTGCTCGCTCTCTGACTTTAGCATCAGAGTGCCTTTGCAGGTACACCCTTTTTTCTCCATCATCAACCGTGCCCCATCCACGTTCGACGCCGGCCACATCGGATCCTGATCTCCAGGTACGATCAATAATTAACTTAATAACTAGGGTCTAATTTATTTTTAACTTTAATTTTGATTTTTCCAACCATAATTTTTAACATAACCCTAAAATGATTAATATATGGATTTAAATTTATTTTCTAAAATAAAATTTTAATTAATCAATTTCTTTATTTGTCTTATTATTTTTAGAAAATTGTTTAATTAATTCATGTAAATTTATTTTCTCGCATTTTCTTTAATTATGTAACTGCCAAAGCCTTGTAATAGTTTTAGGTTTATTCTCCACACTTTACATTTTCTGCCAGGGTTTTTTATTTATTTATGTATCTCTCCCAAAGCCATGTAATAATTTAAATTAGGGTTTTACTTTCTGCTTTTTAATTTCCGTTAAATATAAACTGTGTGGTTAGTAAACCTAGGGTGTGAAAAGAATGTATGCAAAAATAATTGGACCTAGCCCACTAACTTCTAAGATAAATATTTGAAATTAATATTCACACACGTAAGTCGGTCATTATACGATCGCCATCAGCACCCCTAGGGTTTCTCCTCTTGGTTGCCTCATAATATGGTTAAGTCCCTCGAACGTGGGGGTATCTTAGTAAAGTTTCCGTAATTTAAAATCATCAAGTCCCTTCAGATAAAAGATCATATATAGTCCCTCGTTGTCCCTTCAAGTCCCTACGAATAAATGATCTAGTCCCTTGATGACCCTACGAAAATGATGATAGTCCATTCGAATTACTAAGATACCCCTACAAGATGGCCTTCTATGACCATACGATGACCCTACGCCTGTCCCTTTTAACATCCAAGTTTAAGACTACTTACTAACTAATAGTAAGGACAATCCTACCCAAAGGAAAGAAATAACAAGAAAGACCTTACAAACTTAGGGTAAGTAGTTCTTAAGTGCTTGCTCACTCCTTTTTCAAAATACTCTTTACACCCCCACATTTTCAAATACTTTTAAACTAAACACTTTGTATACATTCATACGAGAATTATTACAAAGTTAAAGTCTTTATGAAAATATTTTCTAATCACACACTACACTATTTTCTTTTAAAGTAAGTAAAGTTAGCTAAGCAGTTAAGAGCCCATGGATAACCATGGATACAAAGGGTGCTAACACCTTCCCTTTGTATAACTTACCCCCCGAACTCAATTCTTTTTCAAAGCACTTTCCTGTTCTTTTTATACCTTTCTTTATTGGATAAAATAAAAGTCGGTGGCAACTCTTGCTATCCGCTACATATTTTTTGTAAACAAAAATGACCAAGTCAGTTCTCCCACCGTGTTACATATGGTAGTGACTTGTGGTGGGTATTACACTGAGTCCCACGGGAAGTCTTGCCCGAGTTTTTGGCTTGTGGTGGGTATTACACTGAGTCCCACAGGAAGTATGGTAGTGGCTTGTGGTGGGTATTACATTGAGTCACACGGGAAGCCTTGCTGGTGAAGTCTTGAGTAAGTCTTGAGGTGGATTATGTTGAGTCCCACGGGAAGCATCCATAAAGACTTAGGCAGTGACTTGTGGTGGGTATTACACTGAGTCCCACATGAAGTCTTGCCGATAGCACTTACGATAGGTATTCCATTGAGTCCCGTGTGATGTGTTGAGTGCGATGTATGGATGTTTCCATCTTGCTTTGGTTCCTTGTTGAGAAGTGACCAAAGTTTCGAGTAATTGATAGATTCAAACCTTTAGAGCCGAGGGAACTCTAAGATAGGGAACTCACTGAGATGTTGTTATCTCACCCCATGTTGTTGTTATATTTTTATAGGTACTTCAGGTTCCGCGAAGGGTAAGGATAAGAAAGTTTGATTATCCTTGCTTATCGATGGCTTTCGTCTGTTGTGTATATTTTGATATCTTCGGATCTAGTTCTTAGTTTTCTTTTGCTTAGACATCTTGTATTATTGTTAGCCTTTTGCTGCAGTACCTTATGTATTTAGTTGGCTAAAATTTTACAATGTATTGTACTAAGAACTTATTGTATTTCAGTACCAAACTTAAACTTATATATGAAAAATATGCTTGATGTATGTATTTTATATATGGGCGTTACAATATTGATAGGTTCAACAAAGAGGAAGTGGAGATTCATACCACTGATCGCATGAAGAGGTTGTAAGATCAAAGTGCGCCTAAGAGGGCGGGGGGGGGGGGGGGGTGAATTAGGTGTTATCAAATTTTTCGATTCTTTTTCTTCGATGGATGGATTTTTCTTTTTACGGTTTATAGAATGACAAACGGTAAAGTAAGAAAGTAAAGATGACACAGAGATTTATCCTGGTTCCCTTCACAATCCGAAGGTACATCCAGTCCCCTTTCAACACGAAAGAGATTTCCACTAGTTTCTTTAGAACAGTACAACCTATCACACCTTCAATGGTGAGGCCTACTTTCTAACAAACTATACAAACAAGTGTGCAAGAATAATCCTCTTGCCACACTTACCCTTATGTCCAAACAATCCTTGGAACACAAGTCACAAATAGAAAACACTTTCTATAATTTTTGTCCAATTAATCAGCGAGTAACTGAACTTTGGAGTCTCGCATTCCGCACGTTCTTGAATGCAACCGCTCCTGGGCTAGCCCCATGCGACGTGGTTCATTCGCCCTCTCGTTTTTAAAACACCCTTAACAAAGATCAAACATCTTTTCTCAAAATGAACATTGTTTAAATCTTTCTATCTCGCAAACAAGCTAGCGCTTCAGCCTCCTATCGCGAGCAGATAAGCCAACGCTTAGCAGTAGAATGCATTTTCAAACAATCGTTCAATTAAAAATCACAAACCGTAGTCGCACGAACTACGAAGCTCAGACTTTCCCATTGCACAAGGGAATACGTAGGCATAGGGATTTTAATCCTTCGCGAGCACAATAATAAAAAACTTAACCTTTCCCCATAACAAATAATACAAGTTAACATTTAAGCGCAAACTAGACTAAAAGGTTCCCGTTGAGTACAACGGACGTGAGGGGTGCCTAATACCTTCCCCTTGCGTAACTGACTCCCGAACTTAGATTATTGGTTTCGTTGACCATTCTTATCCTTTATTTAGGTTGTGTCTATATCTTCCTTTTCTCTCGTAGAATAAATAGAATTAGGTGGCGACTCTGTTGTTTGTTTTAGGATCGTATTTTTCGAGGTACGACAATAATGTCAGGACGGCTTGCCGTCAAATATAAAAGTGAACCGATCATACCTCGATACTTTATAATATCTATTGAAGTGCCGGAAAGATCTTGATCAACATACGTTCCGGATCCCATTGGAGTTGACATTCCTTTGCAATTGTCCATATCAAATCTTTTCAATAATTCCTTGCAATACTTGGATTGGTTGATGAAGATGCCATCCTTTGTTTGCTTGATTTGTAAACCAAGGAAGTAGTTCATCTTTCCCATCATGGACATCTCGAATTCGCCTTGCATCATAAGAGAGAATTCTTTGCAAAGATCTTTGTTCGTTGAACCGAATATGATGTCGTCGACATGGACTTGAACAAGTAAGGTGTTGCCCTTTAGATTCTTGATGAACAAAGTCTTGTCAACCTTTCCTTTGGTAAATCCTTTCTCACATAGGAAGTTGCTAAGGCGATCATACCAAGCCCTTGGTGCTTGCTTTAAGCCATAAAGAGCCTTCTTCAACTTGTAGACATGAAAGGTATTCTTGAAGTCTTCAAAACCCGGAGGTTGTTTGACGTAGACTTCTTCATTGATGTAACCGTTTAGGAAAGCGCTTTTGACATCCATCTGGTACAACTGAAAATTCATAGAACAAGCATAAGCGAGTAATAACCTAATAGCTTCTAACCTTGCTACCGGAGCGAATGTTTCATCAAAGTCGATTCCTTCTTCTTGGTTGTAGCCTTGTGTGACCAATCTTGCTTTGTTACGAACTATGATCCCATTCTCGTCAAGTTTGTTCTTGAACACCCATTTTGTACCTATGATATGTTTGTTGTCCGGTCTTGGTACAAGAGTACAAACTTGGTTCCTTTTGAATTGGATGAGTTCTTCTTTCATAGCTATTATCCATTGATTGTTGCCTAAGGCTTCATCGATTTTTGTTGGTTCAATTTGAGACACGAATGCCATGTTGAGACAAGCATCCTTGAGATTGAGTCGAGTTGCAATGCCTTGGCTAATATCACCAATCACTTTATCTATCGGGTGATCTCTATGAGTTCTCCATTCTTTTGGAAGATCTTGATGTTCTTCAATGGTTGGTGAGTCATCTTCTTGTGATATTGCTTGTTCTTTTGATGTCTCCTTTTGTTGTTGTGATAGATCTACTACATCATCATCATCATCCACAATAATATTATCCTCTTTCGAGGGGTTAGTCTCATCAAACGAAACATGTATAGATTCTTCAATAGTAAGTGTTCGTTTATTGAAAATTCTAAAAGCTTTACTTGATAGAGAATAGCCAAGAAATACACCTTCATCGGATTGCTCATCAAACTTACCAAGGTTGTCCTTGCCGTTGTTGAGAACGAAGCATTTGCATCTGAATATGTGGCAGAAAGATATGTTGGGTTTCCTTCCCTTGAACAACTCATATGGGGTCTTCTTGAGAATAGGTCGAATATTGACACGGTTACTTACAAAGAAAGTCGTGCTAACCGCATCCGCCCAAAAAAATTTAGGAAGATTTGAGTCGCTAAGCATTGTCCTTGCAAGTTCCACTAATGCCCTATTCTTCCTCTCTACGACACCATTTTGTTGAGGAGTCCTTGGTGCGGAGAAATTGTGAGAGATTCGATGCTCTTCACAAAAATCTTCAAATGATGAATTATGAAATTCGCCACCATGGTCGCTTCTTATGGAAACAATTGAGAGTGACTTCTCATTTTGAATTTGCTTGGCATACTTCTTGAATGCTTTAAAGGCATCACTTTTCTGCACTAAAAACAACGTCCAGGTGTATCTAGAGAAATCATCAACAATAACTAGGCAAAAACGTTACCTCCGAAGCTTTTTGCTCTTGATGGACCGAAAATATCCATATGTAACAATTGTAGTGGTCTTGAAGTAGATATCACTTTCTTCCTCTTGAAGGATGTTTTGGTTTGCTTCCCTTTTTGACATGCGTCACAAAGCTTATCCTTGATAAACTTTATCTTCGGAAGACCAACAACTAGATCATGCTTTTATAATTTGTTCAAATGCTCCATGTGAATGTGAGCAATCCTCTTATGCCAAAGCCATGCCTCGTTGTTGTTTGCAATTAAGCATTTCACCTTCAAGGAAGAGTCATCAAAAGAAATCATAAAAATGTTATTAAATCGTTCACCTTTTAGCAAGAGTTCATGAGTGACTTCGTGTTCTATCAAGCCTTCCTCCTTTGTGAAGTTGATTCAGAACCCTTTGTCACACAATTGACTTATGCTAAGAAGGTTGTGTTTAAGGCCTTCCACATAAAGGACGTCTTTGATGATTGTATGAGGAGATGCACCAATGGTTCCAACTCCAAGAATTCTTCCTTTATTATCATCACCGTAAGTAACGTATCCTTTGGCCTTAAGTGTTAGACTTGAAAATTTGTTGATATCGCCCGTCATATGCTTTGAACAACCGCTATTGAGATACCATTGAGTAGAAGTTGTTTTCAAGCATACCTACAAAACAAAGTCAAGTATTGTTAGGTACCCAAATTGCTTTGGGTCCTTGATAGTTAGTACCCTTTACAACCCACACATAATGCCCTTTAGCAACACCAATGTTGCGCACATAGCAAGCATTAGGTGTATGACCTTTGATTCCACAATAAAAACAAGTAGGTTGAAATTGACTCTTAAATCTAGGAACATATTTTTGTTTCTTAATGATCCTTTTCCTTTTATGACTTTGATGCATAGTTTTAGAATTGTTAGTCTTTTCTTTAACAATTTGTTCACTAGCTTTTACGAAAACGTTTTCACTTGTGCTTGGTTTGGAAAACTTAGAAA
This sequence comes from Lathyrus aphaca, assembly GCA_963966055.1. Taxonomy (NCBI): domain Eukaryota; kingdom Viridiplantae; phylum Streptophyta; class Magnoliopsida; order Fabales; family Fabaceae; genus Lathyrus; species Lathyrus aphaca. The sequence goes on from OZ014523.1 coordinate 505,152,740, forward strand.
ATCCTAAGCCACTTTTATCATTTGGATATCTTTGGTGCCTAAGAATTTCCTCCAAGCCAATTTGACCTTTTTCATATCTTTCTAAGACTCTTATGAGTTGAACAATTTGAAAAGATAATGACTCACAATTTTTACATGCAAGGCTTTGTTTTTCATCCATTATCTTTTGTTTTTCATTTTCAATGTACTTTTCAAAAGATGCATTTTGTTCTTCTAAAGATAATACTCTTTTCTTTTGGGATGAAATATTTTTGTACAAAGTCTTGCATTCTTTTAGAAGTTCATTTATGACTTCTTGTGCATCATTTTCATAAATTGAAAAGTTGCTACTAACCTCGTCATTTTCTTCATCAGAGTGATGTGACGCCATTAACGCCATATTTGCACATTCATCGCTTTCTGATTCCGATGAGGAACTAACTTCATTATCATCCCACACGACATAATCCTTTTTATTTTTGAAGTCCTTCTTGCCTTTGAATCCTCCTTTCTTCGCAAGTATTGGACAATCCGGTTTTATGTGACCTTGCTTCCCACATTCATATCATGTAACTTCTTGAATCGATGTGGATACATCCTTCTTCCTGAAATGTTTATTCTTTTTAGGAAAAGAGGAATTATTATTTTTGTTAAAAAACATACCAAGCTTCTTAACAAGAAGCATGAAGTTCTCATCTTCGGAAATCTCGTCATCTTTGTCATCCTTCGTGTCAATCTTCAAAGCAATTCCTTTGGACTTTTTCTCTTGACTTTCGTGCTTCTCGAGCCTTCCAAGTTCCAATTCGTGCTCTTGAAGTTTGCCAAATAGAGATGCAGATGTCATTGTTGAGAGACTATTCTTCTCCGAAATAGCGGTCACCTTCGGTTGCCATTCCCTTGTCAAAAACCTTAGAACTTTCAAATTGAGATCGTCGTTGGTGAAGGTCTTTCCGAGTGCAATCAAGTGGTTGGTTAGATGAACAAATATTTTTTGTAAGGCCATAATAGATTCTCCGGGCTGCATGCGGAACATTTCATATTCTTGACTCAACGTGTTAAGCCTTGATCTTTTTACTTATGTTGTTCCTTCTTGTGTTTCTACCAAAGTATCCCAAATCTCCTTTGCCGATTTGCATTGTGATACGCGAAAGAATTCGTCCATACTTAGAGCGCTTTGAAGTATGTTGATTGCCTTCTTCTCATTTAGAATCTTCTTTTTATCATCTTCATCATACATATTCTTCAACTTTGCGGTTCCAACGCCGTTGATCACATTGATGGGCTAAAGACGTGTCTACTTATGCGTCTAGCGGTATCTTACTGCAAGTGCACAGCCTATCGAAGTAATATTTAAGATTATCGATCCACAGGGATTCTATGGTTACTTAGTGCTAGATGAACTTCTAGTTTAGCTAAGGCAAATGGTTGTCACGATTTTTTTGTTGATTTTAGAATATTAAAGGCGAAATTAAATTTAAGTTTTAATTAAGTAATTCTAAGACGGTCGGTATGTAATTATACTAACTTAGGTGGGTCAATCTAACCTAGGCTTATTTTAGGTGTTCACTTAATCTATTCGGTAGAGATTACTAGTTTAAATACCCTCAACTCACACTCTCGTGGTCTTATATCAGATCTTATCCCTAAAGCCATATGCCTGCTCTCGCTAGCCCATAAGTGTTTAGAGGTAATTTTTGGAAACTAAGTAATTCTAATTTATCTTAAAGCGCTCTCGCTGTGTTTAATTTAAATGCCTAACTTTAGCTATCTGGTTAAAACCTCACACTCTCGTGGTCTTGACCTAACCTAATACTCTTTTCTTACTCTCGTAACGAAAAGGTCTTTTTACTTAAAAAGTGTCAGCCAGAATGTTAAGTGGTTAATTATTTTTAGCCTATGGTTATATTTTACCGGTTAAGTTTGTTCTAACTACATACCGCCCTAAGGTGTTTAGCTACTCATCGATGTTGAACCAGACAGAGACAGAAAATTAAACAATAAAGTACTCAAGGCAGAAAAATAAATAAACATTATAAATAATTAAATTGCAATATAAATAAAACCTGGTTAACAGTATTAGAGCAGACTCCTTCTTCCACAGACCGGAAAGCTCGGAGTTGGCGAAATCAAAAATAAACGAATGCTGAAGGCTTAGAAAAAAATAATAAACGTATAACAATTTCCTGATGTTGGAAATTGTTATATGGCGGGTTTGGATACAATAAAACAGAAAAATAATGCAGAAAATAAGAACGGGTCGTAAATCAGTTCGGCAGAGCTTCCGCAGGAAATTGAATAGAAAAATGCTCTGTACCTTCTTCATAAAACTGGTGCTATTTATAGAACTCTAATTGGGCTGGATTTTTGGACTTTAGTTGGAATGGGCCTTGCTGAATTTGTGGAGAAAATGTAGGTAGTGGCAACAAAATAGGAAACCACTTCTTCACGTAATGCTTTCACGTTGCCTTGGTCAAAAACCTAGAATATCCTTTGTCACGGTCGTGACAATGCTTTTACGCTCGTGACTTGTGACTTTTAAGTGTCACGGTCGTGACACATATCTTACGGTCGTGATGCTTCATTTTGGGGTGTCACGGTCGTGACACTCTTGTAACGGTCGTGACTGCTGCAAAATATGCAGTTTTGCAGGAAGCTTCATTTCTTCATCTTTTTATGATCGATTTTGTTCCTTTTTCTTTTAGTTCATGATTTAGCTCCACATAAGGGTGTACCTGCAAAATGGTAAGAAAAACTCGAGAAATCGAGTGTTAAAACGACGATTATTCGATAAAACGTTAATGAAACCTAGCAATATAATCGATACGTTTTCTCGTTATCACACATTAACAGGATTATGCGGACCTTCTTCGATTGCTTCCCATATGCCTTCTCCTTGGGCTTCAAGATGTGCCCTCATTTTGATTTTCCAAAAATCAAAGTATTCGCCGGAGAAGAGCGGAGGCTTGTTGCTACTTCCACCATCTTTGAAAACAGGATTCGAGTTTGCGGAAGCCATAGGATCTTGTAGGAACAAGTTACCTAAACCTGCTCTGATGCCAATTGTAAGATCAAAGTGCGCCTAAGAGGGGGGGGGGGGGAATTAGGTGTTATCAAATTTTTCGATTCTTTTTCTTCGATGGATGGATTTTGCTTTTTACGGTTTATAGAATGAAAAACGGTAAAGCAAGAAAGTAAAAATGACACGGAGATTTATCCTTGTTCCCTTCACAATCCGAAGGTACATCCAGTCCCCTTTCAACACGAAAGAGATTTCCACTAGTTTCTTTAGAACAGTACAACCTATCACACCTTCAATGGTGAGGCCTACTTTCTAACAAACTATACAAACAAGTATGCAAGAACAATCCTCTTGCCACACTTACCCTTATGTCCAAACAATCCTTGGAACACAAGTCACAAATAGCAAACACTTTCTATAATTTTTGTTTGAGTGAGAGTACAATGATTGGTATCAATAAAAATTGATCTTCTCCTATATTCAAAAATCACTACTTAAGATTCAACACAAGTGTTCAAGACAATATGAAAATGATGAACTTATGAACACTTTTGAAAAAATGACAATTATTTGAATTTAGTGATTTTGATTGTATGATAATATTTGAAAATTCTAGGAGGTGTTTATGAATTTGAAATTTTAAGAATTTATAATAGTTGAAACACCTATTCGAAAAGGTATGAGAATTTAAAAAGAAATTCTTTGAAAAGGTACAAAAAAAATTATGAAATAAAATCATGAAGAGGTATAACACTTAATAAAAATTTGAATTTGAAGAGAAACAATTTTTCAAAAATTCTACAGTGTTAACCGGTTAACCATATAGGTTAATCGGTTAACGCCCAAAAACGTTACCACATAATTGAAAAATTGAGACCGTTAACCGGTTAACCCATATGGTTAACCGGTTAACACTGTTAAAACACAGAAAAATATTTCTGTTTTAAGTGTTAAAACTAGTTCCAATAATTTTCAAAATGATGCACATGCATTAAAAATTATGATGAAAATTTTGAACAGTTGTATATCATATTAAGGAGTAAATTTTGATATACCTAAGCCTTGAGACAAGTCTTGAAAGTGTTGCACAAAAGCTTGAAACGATCGAAAGCATTCCATTGATGATGCATAGCCATGATCTTGATCGTTGTTGTCATCTCGACTTTTTGCAATCTGGAATGAGCTTGAATAATGTTGACGTCATCAAAAATATTGAGCTTGAAGTATGCTTCTACATTCTCCCCCTTTTTGATGATGACAACCAAACGAATTTTGCGTACAAGCTTTGATCGATCGATGTTGTTCTAGGCTTGCTTCTCCCCCTATGTTCAGCAACTCCCCCTATCTAAACAGAGGCAAAATTCTGCACAGAGAGATATTAGAAACCAAGCTCTTCTCCCCCTTTGGCATTAGCAAAAAGGAAGAGAGTATCAAGCATAAACATGAAAAATACAGCATAAAATTCAGCACGATGCAACTTAGCATGAAAACATACACGAAAGCACAAATAGAACAAAAACATAATTTGATTAAAACGGAAAAGAGTACGGAAACATAATCGAAACGAAATCAAAATTGCCTAACAAACTTAGGACTTATAACAAAATTTTAAAACTAAATAAAAAACAACAAAAGCAACAAGACATGCATGTTCATTCCTCTTCCGACATATCATCACTTTCATCTTCACCATCTTCACCATCTTCACTACCGGCTTCACTTTCATCATCCTCTTCGGTTTGGTTGTGAGAACCGATAATCCATTTCCGAAGACTTTTGAGAGTGCGTTGGGTTTCACGGTGGTTTTGTTGAGCTTCTCAGTGGTGTGTCATGATGGTGGTGTAAAGGAAGTCATTTGTTATGCCACCTTCGGGAATAGGAAAGGATGGAGCGGAGGAACCATCAGCATATTCATAAGAACCATCGTTACGTAAAACAATTCTAGTATTCTTCACAATTGTAATCTCATTGATTTCATTCGTCGTAGCCTTCATGGCGATAAAAGGTTCCCTACCAATAACCAAGTCGGTTTTCTCAATGATTCGAGAAATGAGCCAAGCATACAGAAGTCTTGTCTTTAAAGATAGTTATTGCTTCAAGTGATACATCATTGTGAGCATCCAATTAATCTTTACCCTTTTCTTGATAGCAAACAACACTTGCATCTCCAAGTCATTGATTTGAGAGTGGTTTGAATCCTTGGGCAGCAGCACATAGCAAATGATATAGTGTAACAACCGATCATCAATGGTCAAATTCTTCGCATAGCATAGAGTTCTTGAAGTGCGTTGTCCCGATGTCACAACATCCTTTGGAAAACGACAGATTGAGTAATAATACTCCATTTTGTTGTAGCCGGACCAAATATCATCAATGTGATTCACGCCTTTACGGAGAAACACACCGGAAAATGGAATGTTCAAGGATGCAGCCAAAGCACCTAAATCCTCCTTAATTTCACAATTTCTAACAAGAGTATGCAACTTATGTTTACCATGCCTATCCATGTTGAGAGAAAAGTTATGCATAAAGTATTGGACCAAATCCGGGTAAACTCTCCCGTTGTCAGCAACAAAATCAATCATCCCTTGAAATTCTAGCAACGCATGAAATTTAAAGATTGGAGGTTTGAAAGATTTCAGTAGAACATATTTACCCTTAAGAAGTGGTCTGACTCTGACTTTGAAATCCAGCCTCCTCTTCTTGGTGGATTCCATTGTTTCTGCAGCTGGAGCTTCTTCTGACACTGAAGTCGGTTCCTTTCCTTTCCTTTGGGGTGCCATGAACAATGATGGAGTTAGGGTTTTGGAGGAGATGATATTTTCGGATTTGATGTTGGGTGAGTTGAATGTAGTTTGAAGAGTGTTATAAAGATGAAGAGATAATGGGTTTTAATGGGGTTTAAGTTGTTGAAGGTTGGAAGTTGGAAGAAGATGATAAATAGAGTTTATGGTAGTCAAAGAGTTGAAGAGTTAAAACATGTGGAAGTGAATGAACCAAACATGCAATACAATGTACTTGAAGAATATATTAAAAACATAGTAAAACAAAAAACAAAACAAAAAAAATAAAAAACACAGAGTCTGAAACTTGCTCTGGGAATCCAAGTTTTGGATGTGTTAACCGGTTAACCTATTACGTTAACCGGTTAACGGTTAAAAATTTTGAATTTTTTGAAAAATCCAACAGCATGTTTTAGACCAAAAATAACCACTTTTTCATTTAAAAAAATTCATAAAGTGTTAGCACTCATCAAGACGCAACTTTCGATCAAAAAATTTTTTCAAACCGATTATTTTCGGGTATACGAAAGTGAGAAAAACGAAAACCGGCCAAATGGAAGTGCTAGCATTTTATGACTAAAAAGTGAACAAACATACATATAATGTAATAAAAACATATAATAATCAATTTTAAAGTTAAGGTTAGATGTCACCTTCATTGAAAATACCAAGTTCTCGTCGAATCTTGTAAAATTGCTCTTTAGCCAACAGTTTAGTGAATATATCGGCGAGTTGATTGTGTGTATCCACGAATGTAACATCGACATCTCCATTTAGAACATAATCTCGAAGGAAGTGATTCCAGATATCTATGTGCTTTGTTCTTGAATGCATGATTGGGTTCTTCGTGATATTGATGGCACTTGTGTTGTCACACCGGAGAGGGATACAACCGAGGTCTATACCGAAATCGAGGAGTTGTTGTTTAAGCCACAAGATTTGAGTACAACAACTTCCTGCTGCGATGTACTCCGCTTCGGCCGTGCTAAGTGCAACGCATGCTTGCTTCTTACATGCCCACGACACTAGTGCATTCTCGAGAATGTGACAAGTACCACTTGTACTTTTTCTATCGGTCTTACATCCTGCATAATCAGCGTCAGAATAACCAATTAAAGAACAAGTACTACCTTTTGGATACCATAATCCGACGTGCGTCGTTCCTTTGAGATACTTCATGATCCTCTTCACAGCGATGAGATGTGATTCCTTCGGATTAGCTTGAAAGCGTGCACACAAACAAACACTAAACATAATGTCAGGACGGCTTGCCGTCAAATATAAAAGTGAACCGATCATATCTCGATACTTTATAATATCTATTGTTGGAGAGAGTAATGATCATTGTAATTCTAATGTAGTCTCTTCCATTTAATTACCATTTATTCCAATTTTTGTAAAGATCTATGGAATCCCGCTATTGGCAGATTACCATTCCATTAATGAAAATTTGAGCCTATGCCTTTGCTTGCAATTCTTATTCTATCTTCATCTAAAAAATGACACTGTTATTAATAATAATGATTTTCGAAACAAAAACCTTTACTATATTTGTTTTAATGTGTGTGTGTGCTTACTAAGTTGGCGAACCGAAAGACGAACGTTAATGGTTGTTCCAAGAATGGTTAAACTGCAAAATGTGAAATAATTGTCTCGTTGAGTGCGACATACTCAGGATTCTCTAATTTGGGTCGTTGAAGTGTTACGTGTGTGACTCGTTTTTCTATGGTAAAGTTTTTTGTTACTCAGCGTCTTTGGTGAGATGCTAAGCCTGATGTACCTGTTTGAGCCTGATTAAAATCGCTTTGGTAGATTGTTGGTTTTATTCCCCGGCAGAAGACAAGCTATTTCATCCTTGCCAAAGCCAACTGTGCTATGGGTAAAAATTTTGTTTGGGTATAGTTCCCAACTTGAGGTTTTCTCTCTCTCCTTGAAGAAATATGAGCTTTGTAGCAGGACCTTTACCCCCTGGTTGGCTTTTTACCCTGTAGTTCGCTCACGTCTTATTGAGACTGGTCGGGCATCCGGTTGTTGTGTTTTCTCGCCAATCTATCTTGCGTGTCTGTTTTGTCTGTTTGTCAGTATAAACATAACGCATATACATACATGTAAATCATAATTGAATTCATATTCATATTCATGTTGCATTCATTGATGCATACTTCATCTACCTTGGTAGTATTTATCCCCAAGTGATGTGTCTCTATCAAAATAGAGTTTGTCAGCCTTAGGCAGAAAATGTACATTCTTTCCAATTCCCCACTGAGATTTTACCCTCGTGGATAAATCTTGATTTAGTTCTCCTTTCCACACTTGGATAGGACAAAACCCCATTTGAGTTCATTCCTCATGGGTTAGTGTCTTGCTTGACGTTTTCTTTCCAGCTCATTCCTAGATTGAATTTCGGTCTTTGGCAATTTTGATGATTGGATTTCCAATTGGAAGGTGCATTTATTTTGCACCCTTAAATACTTGGTCTCTCAGAAGAAATTTATAATCCCCATTGAAGACAAATTTGTGCTCTCCAGTAGTGTTGTTGCAACATTCTCTTGGAGTATTTACACCTGACAACAAGTGGCAGTCTCTTTATTCGAGAGGCTTGTTTCGTCCTTGAACTTCTAAGTGGAACCAACAAGTGGCAGTCTCTTTATTGGAGAAGCTTGTTCTTATCCATGGACCTCTAATCGAAATCAACAAGTGGCCGTCTCCTTATTTGAGAAGCTTGTTTCTTATCCATGGATTTCCCAGTAAATCAACGGACGACATTCTCTTTGCGAGCAGTTTGTTCACCCTCAGCAAGGTTTCGATTCTATAAAATGGCTATCTCTTCCATACAAGTTGAGAAGTTTGATAAGAATCTCCTTTATTTTCGACAAATGGCATCTCATCCAGACAAGGTGAGAAGTTTGTCGTGATTCTCTTTATTTTCAACAAATGGCATCTCATCCGGACAAGGTGAGAAGTTTGTTCGGCAAATGGCATCTCATCCAGACAAGGTGAGAAGTTTTTCGTGATTCTCTTTATTTTCAACAAATGGCATCTCATCCAGACAAGGTGAGAAGTTTGTCGTGATTCTCTTTATTTTCAACAAATGGCATCTCATCCAGACAAGGTGAGAAGTTTGTTCGGCAAATGGCATCTCATCCAGACTAGGTGAGAAGTTTTTCGTGATTCTCTTTATTTTCAACAAATGGCATCTCATCCAGACAAGGTGAGAAGTTTGTTCGGCAAATGGCATCTCATCCAGACAAGGTGAGAAGTTTGTCGTGATTCTCTTTATTTTCAACAAATGGCATCTCATCCAGACAAGGTGAGAAGTTTGTTTGGCAAATGGCATCTCATCCAGACAAGGTGAGAAGTTTGTCGGTTTTTTTATTAATTTTCCGTTGAATGGCATCTCTTCAATGCACGTTGAGAAGATTGTGGTCATTCTAGTTACGCCCGAATGAAATCCTATACGAGTTTCTGTTCCTGACATGTCTGTCTATTTCTCAGTTGAGTCATCTTTTGCCTCCCGTTAGCTTTGGTTTTATCAAGTGTTTCCACCACATTCTTCATACTCTTTTGAGTGCAAATTTTTCGGTTCTTTTAATATTCAAACTTCTTCCACCTTTCATGTTTAAGCTGTTTGAATAGGGGCAGCTGTTGCACCCCAAAATTTGCCCTCCTTTTGTTGTTTCGATCTTCTTTATTTCACACATTGCATTTTGCATTTATACTAAGCCATATCCACGTTTTCACTTTCTGTTTTCCTCAAGGCTTGGGATCTGGGATTCCTCTTGGTTAGTTTTACGAAATTTCGGGGATCTTGTTCCATTCGAAGTTTGGAGGAGGACCTTGAGGCCTTGTTATGAGATATTTGTATCATGTTTCACCAAATCGTCAAGTTAAGGTTGTGTGATTTGAAGTTAGGGGAAGATTGATCTAAAAAAAAAATTTATGACTAAGGTTACCATCCCTCCGTTTGTTTGACATGCAAGTTTATGTTCGGATTAAACTAGGTTGTGGATAGAATGCTTTGGATTGAGTTTTTTTTCTTATTCAAAAGAAAAACATTAAAACAGGAGTGTGGCATACAAATATCATAAAGCCTGATGTTCACAAAAAAGAAACTAAGCTCAAACATCATCAACGAGCAGAACGAAATATAACAAAAATACCAAAGCAATTAATTTGTGCAATAGCAGACAATATATTGTTAATCCTACTGTTGACCAAAAAAAGTTACAAGATGCACCAGATTTAATAGACAACCATAGAAAGAAGAGCAATGGAACTTGGTTGTCTATTAATCATATGGTATTTTAGAAAATGGCAGCAATGGAATTTAGTTGCCTCGTGAACTACTCTGTCAATTTCATCAGTTGTCGGGCTGAATAATCCGAGCAGCAGCATCCAACACCTCTCTTCACAACATATAGCCATCCTTCACCAAGTGAGTCTGAATTCGGTGTACCAGCTGAAGATAGTTTTGCCTTCAGATGCACTGATTTGTGTGAACTCCATGAAGATTTAAAACATTCTTGGGAGCAGAATGCAGAACCATACCGACAATGGTGTTACAAGAGCAATTATGGTGACAGTTGCATTACTGTGAGGCCAGCGGCTTCAAGACCTTCGACCTGCATCGTGCTTTTCTAATGGGAAACGCCATCCATCCTGCAAAAAAAACAACTCGGCCAAACCAATGGTAAGCCTCAAGGGTTAGCAAAGTTTTCTTTTCTAACTTGCAAAAGAAAAAGAGAACAATGGCAGCGACATATCTCCATATTCGCAGCTGTCTTCGTTAATTTTGAAGGAGAAAAAGGACCTAATCCATGTGAGATTCCAGTCATTCACACAAAAAAACATAGCTTTGACAACAGCTGCCGAGATAACACCCAATCTACCAGCTTTCGTATTTGTTTACGTAGTCCACCACCTCCTGAAAATTCCTGCAACTGGCAAAATGAGACTGAGGGCATTTGCTGCTGCACAAAGGTTGCAACCCGATCAAATTATATTCACAGATGCTGCGATGAAGAGCGAACACATTAGACGGAATTCTTTAGCAGACTTATTTACTGACACGCCTTTATGCAATGAACTTACAACAGGAACAGGATACTATGGGCAGGTCTTCCTATGTTTACTTTGCCTCTTGAGAAAGTGGTCACCAGGCGTTTGAGGGCATTTATGTGTTGGAATTTTGTAGATATCCCTAAAGAAGGAATTTCTATTAAAGCATTGTATCAAATGAATGGAGGCGATGTAATCGCTAAAATGCCAAAGCAAGCTTGTCTTGCAATCAAGACTAGTAGTGCAAGTGACATCTTTGAAAATGCTTGTTCGTTTGGTTATTTGAGGTCTAGCTTTTGCTATCATGTATGAGAGAAGTTTGGATGAGGACTCTCCTTGGGCTGTTTGCCTTCAACTTTTGCCTCAACAAGAATCTTTTCCTTTGGTTTGAACTCTTGATGAAGTGAGCCATCCTTTGCGTAGTACTGAGCTTCAATAGACAGTGTAAAAAGACAAAAGCTCTTGTGCATAAGGACTGGAAAGAGAATGTTCTACCTCTTTTGGACCCAGTTACTTCAAAAACTTAACCCGACATTCTTCGGCGTTGAAAAATACTTTGCAGTCAAAAGTCCTATTTCTTCTAGATCTTTAGAGATAGATGATTACCATGGATTTGGCATGGTCCTCCTAGCAGATTTATTCAATCATAGAACGGGTGCTGGAGATGTGCATTTCACCGCTTTGTCTTCTAATGATGAATCTGTCGGTGATGCCGATGACGGAATTGTTGATGAAGAAGAATTAGCGTCAATTTCATCTCTGGATAAGACTGAGAAGGGTAGTGTTGGTGACGTGGAGTATCCTTCGATTACTGAGGATGATACTTCAATGCTTGAGATGGTTATGATAAAAGATATTAGCAAGAAACCATTGATGACAAAAGAAATTTGCGCGGCTTTGCTATCACTAGTTCCTTCCAATCTCAACCAGCAGGATTTGAAACTTACAATTACTGACATAGTTGGCAGAATGCCCAAACATGTTCCCAACAGCTGAGAAAAACAAATCTTCATCCGATGGTGGGTGAACCAAGGGAGACTAATCCCAAATCTCAAGCTTTGAACATGGTGTTTGTGGCTCACATTTTTGACCCTGCAAAGTTTAGAATTGCCACAATGGTTAGCAAAGTAACAAACAGTGAAAAACGGTTTTTACAACAGTAAAAAGGGATAACTAATCCATTCCAATTACAACTATTCAATTAATCTCCAACTAAGCAGGTTAAGTTGAAATGTCACAGTGACAAAGACAAGCAGAAAATGTCAGCAGAGTCAAAACAAAGTTACAGAGCAAAGAAGTTTCACAAAAATAGGCCAGAAAACTTTTTGACACAGGAAAGTAATAGCAGACATAGCGAAAAAGGGAGAGATCCTTCAGATATTTCAAAACACAAACCCTAATGTCATGTTATAAAAGGGAGGTTTTCTTAAGAAAGGGACATCATAAATCCGAAGAAAACCCTAGCTTGATTTTTTTTCCTTTCGAAATTTCAAAGGCAAAAAACAGGAAAGTTCATCGAAAAAACCCTAAACGGCGGAAGTTTTTTTTAGGGAAAAAACGAAAAAACAAAGTTTCTAAGCAAAGGCTGGGGAATAGAAGAAAATCGTGAAGAAAGCTATTCTTACCTTGCCGTAGCTGCATTTGGAGGCGTAGGTCTGAAAGCCAGCCTTCGGAACTTTACCGATTGTAAGTCTTCTCGTCTTCCTTTTACACTTGTTGTCATTATCGTTTGACCGATCGATGAAAACATAACTTCTTTATTGAATTTCTTTTCGTTTTGTTTTTTTTCTTTTGAGGTTTGTTTAAGATGTTGTCGTTGTTGTTTGGTTTGTTCGTGAGTTTCGTTTGAAAGGGAGACAGTGAGGACGAGATTTTCGATTGAGGGAGTTGAGATAGAGAAGACGATTGTTGGAATTCTGTTTTAGGGAAGAACTGGTTGCGAGAAAACCCTAGGATTTTCATTCCCTTTTAGGAAAAGAATATCGGACCGGATCTGGGTCATACCCGACCCGGCCGGTCTTGCTTCATTGGGCCTACGGGTTTTTGCTGTCAAACCCCCCTCCTGCTTGGCCCATATCCTTTCTTATTATTTTTTTGTCTCTACTTATTTTATTTTCCTTTTTTACAAATCTAATCTTTTTTTAAGTAGTAACTTTTAAAAAAAATTGTTGTCTCTTTTGTTTACTAGTATTTTAATTTAATTTAAATAATTAATTTGTTAATATTCCGTCATTTTTTATTATTTAATCAACTACCTTGCGTTTATTTATTTATGCGTATGTTGTTTGTTTTTTTGTTACGTGTCACAAGGTTGTGATGAGAACGTACGACTTGTATCGGTTTTCGGTTGTTATTTTCTTATCTCGGTTATAACTTGTCAAAGTAGAAATAAATATGTCCGCGCTAAATTAATCATTTTGAAAGATAAGTTAACCATTTGGTCCAACGCCAAATAAACACTTTTAAAATATACCAAATAGTTTCATAAACCCCATTTTTGCACACACATAAGTCGGTCAGCATGTGATCGCCATCTGCACTACTTTTACGTATCTTTTTTTAATTTAAAGAATGGAACTCCGGAGTCTAGCACTCCGCACGTTCTGGAACGAATCACAACTGGGCTAGCCCCACGCGTAATGTTTCGCTCACTCCTTTGTTATTAAAATATGCTAAACCTAAAAACATCTAAAAACAATTATTCAATATATTAATTTAGTACGAGAAAAGAATTCCGGAATCTAGCATTCCGCACGTTCTGGTTTGGACCACTACTGGGCTAGCCCCACGCGATGTGTTCAATCACCATTCGTATATCAAAATATTCAAATCATTTTTATAAATTTAATTACAAAAAAACTGAACTCCGGAGTCCAGCACTCCGCACGCTCTAAAATGGATCGGAACTGGGCTAGCCCCACGCGACGTGATCCATTCGCTCTTTCATATCTTAAATACAATCTAAAACTTGCCAACCAACACAAACTATTTTTTCCAATTAATCAGCGAGTAACTGAACTCCGGAGTCTCGCATTCCGCACGTTCTTGAATGCAACCGCTCCTGGGCTAGCCCCACGCGACGTGGTTCATTCGCCCTCTCGTTTTTAAAACACCCTTATCAAAGATCAAACATCTTTTCTCAAAACGAACATTGTTTAAATCTTTCTATCTCGCAAACAAGCTAGCGCTTCAGCCTCCTATCGCGAGCAGATAAGCCAACGCTTAACAGTAGAATGCATTTTCAAACAATCGTTCAATTAAAAATCACAAACCGTAGTCGCACGAACTACGAAGCTCTGACTTTCCCATTGCACAAGGGAATACGTAGGCACGGGGATTTTAATCCTTCGCGAGCACAATAATAAAAAACTTAACCTTTCCCCATAACAAATAATACAAGTTAACATTTAAGCGCAAACTAGACTAAGAGGTTCTCGTTGAGTACAACGGACGTGAGGGGTGCCTAATACCTTCCCCTTGCGTAACTGACTCCCGAACTTAGATTAGTGGTTTCGTTGACCATTCTTATCCTTTATTTAGGTTGTGTCTATATCTTCCTTTTCTCTCGTAGAATAAATAGAATTAGGTGGCGACTCTGTTGTTTGTTTTAGGATCGTATTTTTCGAGGTACGACAGCTGGCGACTCTGCTAGGGACTTAGATGCTTTATGCATAAGAGAGTCGAGCCTAGCTTAGGATAGTTTGTGCTTGTTTACTGTTTTGTCTTGCTTGTCTTCCGTATTTACTATCAATATTTTATATGCTCGTTTATTGCTTTCCCTTTTCATTATATTGTTCGTTATTATATTCTCCTGTTGGATCTCGGGATTACGTCACGGGTATGAATGTGTACTTGAATCTTGAAATCTGAGTTTTGAAAAAGAAGAGGGAACACCTAAGTTTAGATTTGGATGTTATTAGTGTTAGTCTCCAAGGACTCGCTCCTTGCACGCCTAGCATGAAAGCTCCCCCAGATAGTTAGACTTTTCGTAGATCTTGTCACAACGCAGCTAGCCTGTCGCGTGACCTGATTCACGAAAGGGTTGTGATTCTGGGACCCCCTAGAACCTGTTTCAATTTTGGTAGTTGTGTAATGTTAGGCTCCGAGGGCTCGCCCCTTTGTTATCCTAGCATGAGAATTCCACTCAAGGTAGACCTTATCGTTATTATCGTCACAATGCAGCTAGCCTGCGGCGGGGCGTTAGTACGATAAACGTCCATGACCTTGGGTTTTCCTTATACCATCGCTATAGAAAGCTATCATGTGAGTGGGAATTATGGGTAGAAGGATATAGACCGACCCTCTAGAGCCCACATTTTAGGAGTTCCAAGCTCCCATTGTTATCCCGGATCCAGCTTTGTGCATTCATGATCATGTAGCATATGCATCATAACTTACACATCTTGTTATTTCAGGGAAACATGACTATTTGCTTTTTTCGCATTCAAAACAGTCATGAGTTCAGGAAAAAGGAAGACTCTACAGTTGAAAGCTTTCTCACCAAATACCACTGTTCTTATGGATTGCTTGGAGAAAATGCCCACTTCCTACAAAAGGGCCATTGAAGTAAGGTTTGGCCAAGTGCTTCATCTCCTGGAAGTCGACGTACAAATTCTAGCCCTTACAGCTTTGGCCCAGTTCTATGATCCGCCGATGCGAAGTTTTTTGTTCCAGGATTTTCAGCTAACACCGTCTCTAGGAGAGTTTGAAGGGTTCTTGGGTTTTTCTATGAAGGGAAAGGCACCTTACACCTTCGTTAGCCAGGATCTTAAGATAAAAGTATTAGCAGAAGCTCTTTCGATTCCCACTGCCACGGCTAAAGCTAACTGGAAGCAGAAAAGAGAGTTTTGGGGTTTCCAGAGGATGTTTTTAGAACAAGAAAGCAAGAGGTTAATAAAGGAACGTCAATGGGCTGCTTCAGTCAATGTGTTAGCTCTCCTCATTTACGGTTTGGTTTTGTTCCCAACCTTCGAAGATTTCATTGACATGGCGGCAATTAATGTATTCTGGGCAGTTTGGAAAGAAGGTCAAAGCCCGATGTATCCGTTATTGGCAGACGTGTTCTATAATCTCCACCTCCGTCACGAGAAGAAAGGCGCTGTTTTGACCTTTTGTTTCCCTTTACTATATAAATGGCTCACATATCACATCTTCAAACGCCATGCTTTGATTCCCAAGATGACAGGCATGGTATGGTCCCAAATGTTGGTTTCCCTCACTGAAAGAGACATCACCTGGTATCCCAATAAGTTGGATGTTGACCGAATCATTATGAGTTGTGGGAATTTCAGAAATGTGCCATTGATGGGATCAAAGGGGTGCATTAGTTACAACCCCATTTTGGCCATACGGCAGCATGAATACCCTATGCTAGGAAAACCAGAGGACGCCGAATTGGAAGAGATGATCCTTCACAACAGAGGTGTGGACGATCCAACATTACTTTTCAGAATATGTCGTTCTTGGGAGAAGGTTCACACCAAGGGCTCTAAGTTAAGGAAAAGAGATGGAGTGGTCAGGACACCTTACCGACAGTGGGTTCTCGAAAGGGTCCAAATCATCAAGCTACCATTTTCCGGAGAAGCACTCCCCAAACCTCCTGCACATGAACCAATATCCTTGGAAGAAGTAGAAGAACTTCGAATTAAGGTAGCCAATCTTGGGAAAGAAAATGAAGAACTCAGTTCAAAATTGCATTGGGTCACCCACGAGAGGAATGAATTAAAGTATGACTTGACTCGTAAAACTGCCCAGTTCGAGGCAATTCAAGAAAACGCTAATGAAGAAGAATGGAAGAAGAACAATGTCAAAGGGTGTCTGGAGCAGACTTATGGTAGGGTGGTTCACTTAAAAGAAGATTTAAACAGGGTTTGCAGGAAGAGTGTGAATAACGAGGATTGGTATATCCGGGCGACTAAGAAAGCAAAGATTGAAAGAGCTGAATTTGAAAAGAAAATTGCAGAGCTTACCACAACACTTGAGGAGGCAGTGAGAAGCTCAAATCAGGAATACGAACTTAGAATTCAGGCCATGAATGTCTCACAGTTCACCATGAAATATTGGGATTACAAATGTCAAGAGGTGAATCGTGCTGAAGGAAACGCCCGGTATTGGAAGGAACAATATGAGGCTTTGCTCAAAGATCGCAACATTTGGGAGTCAGTAAGAGATGAGGTGCAAGGACATTTCCAAGGATATGAGCAAGTTGTACAAGATCGGATTAAAGAAAGAGACATGTATCGTGATAAGCTTAATCGGCTTATTGAATGGTGCAACTTGCAGATGGAAGAATTACCTTTCCAGCTTTCTATGGAAAGAGGGGAATTCGAAGACGATGGATCCTACCCAGCTGTGAGTTATTTTCTCTCGATGTGCCAGAACATGCTGAAGACTTTCAAGGAAGAGGTGAAGGAATGTAGTGCACAGAGATCGAAGAATTAGTCTTACTGTTGTAATTTATTTTTCTTTATTTATTTTTATTTAAGAAGAGAATTGGCGTTATTTTTGTAATAGTTAACGAACCCAAAATATTTGTACTTGATGTTTTAAGTCTTGATTGTTTGAGAATGAATGAAGCTTGGGGTGTTCCTTTAGTCCTTGACTTCTATGATGTTTTGAATGCTGCACATTAAAATTTTGGTATTTGTGCTTGTTTTTCTTGAAGTTGACATTTTGTGGCATGGCATTCATACATTTCCATCATTTGCTGCATTTTGTTAAAACATGAGGCTCATACGTGTCTTTTTACCCAGTCGTCAAACTGTTTCGTCCATACAAAACCGGAGCCGACCGTCGCAGGAGGATGGAAAGACTCGAGCAGGAAAATCAAGAGCTTAGGGGGGAAGTGTCTGCTTTAAAGGATAATTTGGAAAGGCTTACCAATATGATGGAGACGATGGCCGCTGCGCAGAATCAGACATCTCAAAATTCTCAGGAGACTGGACAGAGGACCGAGGCCAAGGCCATCCCAACGACCGCGGCCCCTAGCAACGATTCCCAACATGTCGTAACCACTGGTTTCCCTTGAGGCATCCCTCGTGATTTCATACCAGAGATTCATCAACCACACGTCTCACACGTCGCTGCTGTAATGACTACTCCTCAACCTGTAGTACACACCGCCCATTATAATGAAGACCCCCCTTCCACACGGCACCAAGCGAAAATGCGGGAGTAGACGAGAGATTGGATGAGTTCCAGGATCGTTTTCTAGAAATGCAAAACGAGATTAGGGCACTCCGAGGCCAGGATCTGTTCGGAAGAAAGGCTTCTGATCTTTGCTTGGTCCCCAATGTCAGGGTTCCGCACAAGTTCAGAGTGCCTGAGTTCGAAAAATATAAGGGAAACTCGTGTCCTCAAAGCCACTTAATCATGTACGCCCGGAAGATGTCCACCCAGCAGGACAATGACCCGTTACTAATCCATTATTTCCAGGACAGCTTGATAGGGGCTGCCCTAAAGTGGTATATGAGTTTGGATAGCGCAAAAATCCGGACCTTCAACGACCTAGGAGAAGCTTTCATCCGACAATATAAGTATAACCTTGACATGGCCCCGGACAGAGATCAACTCCGGAGCATGTCGCAGAAGGACAAGGAAAGTTTCAAAGAATATGCTCAACGGTGGCGTGAGGTCGCGGCTCAAATATCCCCGCCACTGGAAGAAAATGAAATGACCAAGATTTATTTGAAAACGTTGAGCACGTTTTATTATGACCGCATGATCGCAAGCGCACCCAGTGACTTTACTGAAATGGTAAATATGGGAATGCGGCTTGAAGAGGTCGTTAGAGAAGGGCGTTTAATGAAGGAAGCGGGATCATCCAGTGGCATCAGGAAATTCGGAAACGGTTTCCACAAAAAGAAAGAGCAGGACGTTAGTGCCATTCACCAGAGAAAAAGTTATCAGCAGCAGGTGGCTGCAATCACCCCGATTGTCAATACAGCTTCAGGTCCCAATTACCGACCATTTTTCCCTCAAAATCAACAAACCACTCCACAACACCAACATCAACATCAACCTCAACAATTCCAGCAGCAACAGCAACAACAGCCTCCACAACAGGCTCACCCCCAGTACAACAACAATCATATTTTGAGAACACTCGCTTACGACCCCATACCAATGACTTACGCAGAATTATTTCCAGCTCTACTACAAAAGGGGCATATTCAAACAAGACCTACCCTCCCTCCGCCCAGGAATCCCACTTATGGATTCAAAGCTGACCAGTTTTGCGTTTATATCAAGGTGGGCCCGGCCACAATGTCGAAAACTGTTATAGCTTTAAGGCCGATGTCCAAAGGTTGATTAAAAACGGTGTTTTGACTTTTAAAGATACCAATCTGAATATTCAAGCGAATCCTTTGCCTCCACACGGAAGGGCCTCAGTGAATATGGTGCACGGTTGTCCAGGGGACTATGCTGTTTACGATGTCAGATTAATTAGAGGTTCTTTAGTACAAAAGCATGCAGAGCTGGCAGGGCTTATCTACTTCCATAACGGGATACATGATTACGATGCATGCAGAATCTGTTCCGTTAATCCACGGGGGTGTCGCGTAGTACGAGAAGATCTCCAGAGGATGTTGGATCAAAGGTCTATTAGAATAATGTATCCCAGAAACCCTAATGATGTTGAAATTGATGAAGAGGCATTTGTCATAATACCACAGTTTAATGAACCAGGACCCATAGAGATCACCTACGATAGTAGGAGGATCGCTGCAACTCCATTGGTCATTGCTGTACTAGGACCAATACCATACCAGTCTGAAAGGGTCGTACCATACAGATATAATGCAACCATGATTGAAAACGGAAGGGAGGTTCCATTACCATCCATTGTCAACATTGCGGATATCAGTCGAGTTACCAGAAGCGGGAGGGTATTCCCTAATAAAGCTAGAGAAACTGTGATGCATAAAGAAACCCCATTGGAGAGCACTTTTAAGCCAATAGGCCAGTCAAGCAATACAAATCAAAGAAAGGGAGATGATGAAGTGCTAAAACTGATCAGGAAAAACGAGTACAACGTAGTGGATCAGCTTTTGAGCACGCCTTCGAGAATTTCAATCTTGTCTCTTCTGATGAGCTCTGAGGCGCATCGGGAAGCTTTGCAGAAGGTTTTAGAGCAAGCATTTGTGGATCATGATGTCACCATTGGCCAATTCGACAATATTGTTGCGAATATAACTGTTTGCAACAATCTTAGCTTCTGTGACAAAGAGCTCCCGGAGCAGGGAAGAAACCACAACATGGCATTGAATATCTCTGTTAATTGCAAGACCGACGCTTTGTCTAGTGTGCTAATAGACACCAGCTCCTCGCTAAATGTTATGCCAAAGTCAACTCTCTCGATGTTAGCCTTTCAGGGCACTCCTATGAGGGTCAGTGGGGTTATTGTCAAAGCTTTTGATGGGTCCCGGAAGACTGTTATCGGAGAAGTGGATTTGCCTATAACGATTGGACCTCATACCTTTCAGATCACGTTCCAAGTGATGGACATCAAGGCTGCATACAGTTTCTTATTCGGCCGCCCTTGGATCCACGAAGCAGGGGCCGTAACTTCAACTCTGCATCAAAAACTCAAGTTCGTAAATCAAGGAAAGTTGGTGACAGTGTTTGGGAACAGGCCATGATTGTGAGCCATCTTTCCTCTTTCTCGTTCGTAAACAGGCCATGATTGTGAGCCATCTTTCCTCTTTCTCGTATGTGGAACCAGAAGATGCTATTGGAACTCGTTTCCAGGGCCTAACCATTGCTGATAAAGAAGTAAAGAAGAAAGGGGCATCCATTTCTTCTTTCAAAGATGCACGGCAGGTTGTTGAGAGTGATTCGTCTGAAGGGTGGGGAAAGGTCGTGGTTTTAAGCGAGAATAAGGCCCGTGAAGGAGTCGGTTTTTCGCCCGAATCTGCAAGACTTACAAGGGACGAAGGGGTTATCTGCCCAATACAAGAAATTTTCCGTAGTGGGGGCTTCATGAGTCCAACTCCACCAGAAGTTGACGCAATTACTGAGGATGATTCTAAAGAGGATTTACCAGACTTTGTTGTGCATAGAGCTTTGTGCCAGGATTGGACTGCTGTTGATATCCCATTTGTCGTTCGCCTATCTAAGTAATGATTTTGTGTTAACCTCTCGCTCTTCCCAGGGCGAGAGAGTACTTTTGTAGGGTTTTCTCTTTATGCAATTTAAGAATTTCTGTCTCCTCTTTGCTCTGCCCAAAGCAAGAGAGTTATTTTGTTGGGCCCTTTTGTTTCGAAAATTAAACAATCATTAATGAAAGTGTTATTTTTCGACTTCCTTTATCTTTTGTTATTTTTACTTTTTGCTTTTCGGAAAAGTGGTAATCCTAAAAAAAAAACATCTACATATTTGCATAAATAAAAAAGATTCATTTTTCAAATATCTTCATACGCTTCCATTTGTCTAGTGCTAAAATAAAACATCAATCATATGTGCATATTAATCATAAAAAACCCCATTGAAAAGCATGACCCATTGCCTACTCCCAACTTTGAGTTCCCGGTGTTTGAGGCCGAAGAAGATAATGATGAAGAGGTCCCTGATGAGATTTCACGACTACTGGAGAATGAGGAAGAGACTATCCATCCATACAAAGAAGCAGTGGAGGTAATTAATCTGGGGACAGAAGACGATAAGAAGGAAGTCAAAATCGGCGCGCTACTCATTCCCGACGTCAAGAAAAGAATGATAGAACTTTTGAAAGAGTATGCGGATGTGTTTGCTTGGTCCTATTGGGATATGCCGGGATTGGATACCCGTATCGTGGAACATAGCCTTCCTTTGAAACCAGAATGTCCGCCGGTCAAACAGAAGTTGAGGAGATCACGCCCCGATATGGCTATCAAGATCAAGGAGGAAGTTCAGAAGCAGATTGACGCGGGTTTCCTTGTCACTTCCGAGTATCCATAATGGTTAGCCAATATAGTACCCGTGCCGAAGAAAGATGGGAAAGTCAGAATGTGTGTCGATTATAGAGATCTGAACAAAGCTAGTCCTAAGGACGATTTCCCGCTACCCCATATTGACATGTTGGTCGACAGTACAGCTAAGTTCAAAGTTTTCTCATTCATGGATGGTTTCTCCGGATATAACCAGATTCGAATGGCTCTAGAGGATATGGAGAAGACCTCGTTTATTACACCTTGGGGAACATTTTGCTACCAGGTAATGCCTTTCGGTTTGAAGAATGCAGG
Source organism: Lathyrus aphaca (assembly GCA_963966055.1). Taxonomy (NCBI): domain Eukaryota; kingdom Viridiplantae; phylum Streptophyta; class Magnoliopsida; order Fabales; family Fabaceae; genus Lathyrus; species Lathyrus aphaca. The sequence continues at coordinate 505,174,801 of OZ014523.1, forward strand.
CGCAACTTACCAAAGAGCAATGACGACACTGTTCCACGACATGATGCACCAGGAAATCGAAGTATACGTTGATGACATGATTGCTAAATCCAGAACCGAGGAAGAGCACGTGGAATATCTTTTGAAGTTGTTCCAATGTTTGAGGAAGTACAAACTTCGCCTGAACCCCAGCAAATGCACATTCGGTGTTCGGTCAGGGAAGTTATTGGGTTTCATTGTTAGCCAGAAAGGTATTGAAGTAGATCCCGACAAAGTCAAGGCCATTCGAGAGATTCCCGCACCAAAGACGGAAAAACAAGTGAGGGAAATTTTAGGTCGTCTGAATTACATCTCTAGATTTATTTCTAATATGACTGCGACCTGTGGGCCGATCTTCAAACTCCTGCGAAAGAATCAAAATTGCAAGTGGACTGAAGATTGTCAAAAAGCTTTTGATAACATCAAAGATTATTTACTGGAGCCGCCTATCTTGGTCCCTCCAGTTGAAGGAAGACCTCTGATCATGTACTTGACGATACTAGAAGATTCCATGGGTTGTATGCTCGGGCAACAAGACGAAACAGGACGGAAGGAGCATGCCATCTATTACCTAAGCAAGAAATTTACAGATTGTGAGTCTCGATACTCTATGATCGAGAAGACCTGTTGTGCTTTAGCTTGGGCAGCTCGACGTCTCCGACAATACATGATTAATCACACTACTTGGTTGATTTTAAGGATGGATCCGATTAAGTATATCTTTGAGAAACCGGCCCTGACAAGAAGAATCGCTCGTTGGCAGATGTTACTATCAGAATATGATATTGAGTATCACACTCAGAAGGCTATCAAGGGAAGTGTTTTAGCTAACCATCTAGCCCATCAACCCATTGACGATTACGAACCCGTAATGTTCGATTTTCCAGACGAAGATGTCATGTACTTAAAGATGAAAGATTGTGACAAGCCTCCCCTCGACGAAGGGCCAGAATCGGGGTCCCAATGGGGATTAATTTTCGATGGAGCTGTAAATTTGTATGGAAAGGGAATTGGGGCAATGATTATAACTCCCCAAGGAGCTCATATCCCTTTCGCTGCAAGAGTGATGTTCAATTGCACCAATAATGAAGCCGAGTACGAAGCTTGCATCATGGGCTTGGAAGAAGCAGTTGATTTAAGAATCAAGAACCTAGATATATATGGTGACTCATCCCTGGTAATCAATCAGATCAAAGGGAAGTGGGAAGTCCTACAACCTCACTTAATTCCATACAGGGATTATGCAAGGAGGATCTCGACATTCTTTGATAAAATTGAATTTCACCAAGTACCTCGCAGTGAGAACAAAATGTTCGATGCTTTGGCTACCATCTCCTCCAAGATTGTTGTAAATCGACAGAACGATGTGCCGAAGATTGAAATTATACGCCTCAGTAGACCCGCTTATGTGTTCACCTTGGAAGAGGCTGTTGACGAAAAACCATGGTACTACGACATCGAGTGTTTCTTACGACACCAGGAATATCCGCCAGGGGCATCCAACAAGGACCAAAGGACTCTAAGGAGGTTGGCTGGTAACTTCTTTCTGAGTCAAGATGTACTGTACAAGAGAAATTTCGATATGATTTTACTCAGGTGTGTAGATAAGCATGAAGCAGAAATACTGATGAGGGAAATTCATGAAGGATCATTCGGCACTCACGCTAATGGACATGCTATGGCTAGAAGGATGCTGAGGGCATGATATTACTGGTTGACAATGGAATCCGATTGCTGCAAATATGTGAAGAAATGTCATAAATGTCAGGTTTACGCTGATAAAGTCCATATCCCTCAGACTCTTCTCAATGTTATTTCTTCTCTGTGGCCTTTTTCTATGTGGGGCATCGATATGATTGGTATGATTGAGCCGAAAGCTTCCAATGGACATCGTTTCATCCTAGTGGCCATTGACTACTTTACAAAATGGGTAGAGGCAGCCTCCTACGCCAATGTGACTAGACAGGTGGTAGTCCGATTCATCAAGAATAACCTCATTTGCCGGTATGGTATCCCAAGTAGGATCATCACCGATAATGGATCAAACCTGAACAATAAAATGATGAAGGAAATGTGCGCGGAGTTCAAGAGTGAACACCATAACTCTTCTCCCTACAGGCCCAAGATGAATGGGGCAGTGGAAGCCGCTAACAAGAACATCAAGAAAATCATTCAGAAGATGGTCGTCACTTATAAGGATTGGCACGAAATGCTTCCCTTTGCTTTACACGGATATCGCACTTCGGTCCGTACATCGACTGGGGCAACCCCTTTCGCGTTGGTATATGGTATGGAGGTCGTGCTCCCTGTAGAGGTTGAAATCCCGTCGATGAGAGTTTTGATAGAAGCCAAGTTAACGGAAGCTGAATGGTGCCAAAGTAGGTATGATGACTTGAATCTGATTGAAGAGAAAAGGATGACATCTTTATGCCATGGGCAGTTATATCAACAAAGGATGAAGAAGGCTTTTGATAAGAAGGTTCATCCTCGTGTGTTCAGGGAAGGCGACCTCGTGATTAAGAAACTCCAGCCTTTTATATCAGATTCTAGGGGCAAGTGGGTTCCTAATTATGACGGCCCGTATGTTGCAAAGAGAGTTTTTTCAAGCGGCGCATTAATCCTCGCAACGATGGATGGAGAGGAATTCGCCCGTCCTACAAATGCAGATACAATCAAGAAATACTTCGCATAATAAAAATAAAAAAGGACAGCTCGGTAAGTTGAAAACCCGAAAGGGCGACTTAGGCAAAAAAGAGCGTCTCGGTGAGTTGAAAACCCGAAAGGGCGACTCAGGCAAAAGTTAGAGACATAAACAGAAATTAATCATCCCGCTGGATTGAAAACCTGAAAGGGCAGTCCAGGCAAAACTTAGGGATAACGGCAAGTAACTGTATTGGGCTATGATGACAACGTCGTGTGCCAAGAATTCCTCAAATCTGACTCGAGCTCAAGAATACCGGGGATTCAAAGTTGTTGGAGAGAGTAATGATCATTGTAATTCTAATGTAGTCTCTTCCATTTAATTACCATTTATTCCAATTTTTGTAAAGATCCATGGAATCCCACTATTGGCAGATTACCATTCCATTAATGAAAATTTGAGCCTATGCCTTTGCTTGCAATTCTTATTCTATCTTCATCTCAAAAATGACACTGTTATTAATAATAATGATTTTCGAAACAAAAACCTTTACTATATTTGTTTTAATGTGTGTGTGTGTGTGTGCTTACTAAGTTGGCGAACCGAAAGACGGACGTTAATGGTTGTTCCAAGAATGGTTAAACTGCAAAATGTGAAATAATTGTCTCGTTGAGTGCGACATACTCAGGATTCTCTAATTTGGGTCGTTGAAGTGTTACGTGTGTGACTCGTTTTTCTATGGTAAAGTTTTTTGTTACTCAGCGTCTTTGGTGAGATGCTAAGCCTGATGTACCTGTTTGAGCCTGATTAAAATCGCTTTGGTAGATTGTTGGTTTTATTCCCCGGTAGAAGACGAGCTATTTCATCCTTGCCAAAGCCAACTGTGCTATGGGTAAAAATTTTGTTTGCGTATAGTTCCCAACTTGAGGTTTTCTCCCTCTCCTTGAAGAAATACGAGCTTTGTAGCAGGACCTTTACCCCCTGGTTGGCTTTTTACCCTATAGTTCGCTCACGTCTTGTTGAGACTGGTCGGGCATCCGGTTGTTGTGTTTTCTCGCCAATCTATCTTGCGTGTCTGTTTTGTCTGTTTGTCAGTATAAACATAACGCATATACATACATGTACATCATAATTGAATTCATATTCATATTCATGTTGCATTCATTGATGCATACTTCATCTACCTTGGTCTTATTTATCCCCAAGTGATGTGTCTCTATCAAAATAGAGTTTGTCAGCCTTAGGCAGAAAATGTACATTCTTTCCAATTCCCCACTGAGATTTTACCCTCGTGGAGAACTCTTGCTTTAGTTCTCCTTTCCACACTTGGATAGGGCAAAACCCCATTTGAGTTCATTCCTCATGGGTTAGTGTCTTGCTTGACGGTTTCTTTCCAGCTCATTCCTGGATTGAATTTCGGTCTTTGGCAATTTTGATGATTGGATTTCCAATTGGAAGGTGCATTTATTTTGCACCTTTAAATACTTGGTCTCTCAGAAGAAATTTATAATCCCCATTGAAGACAAATTTGTGCTCTCCAGTAGTGTTATTGCAACATTCTCTTGGATTATTTACACCTGACAACAAGTGACAGTCTCTTTATTGGAGAAGCTTGTTCTTATCCATGGACCTCTAATCGAAATCAACAAGTGGCCGTCTCCTTATTTGAGAAGCTTGTTTCTTATCCATGGATTTCCCAGTAAATCAACGGACGACATTCTCTTTGCGAGCAGTTTGTTCACCCTCAACAAGGTTTCGATTCTATCAAATGGCTATCTCTTCCATACAAGTTGAGAATTTTGATAAGAATCTCCTTTATTTTCGGCAAATGGCATCTCATTTAGACAAGGTGAGAAGTTTGTCGTGATTCTCTTTATTTTCAACAAATGGCATCTCATCCGGACAAGGTGAGAAGTTTGTTCGGCAAATGGCATCTCATCCAGACAAGGTGAGAAGTTTGTCGTGATTCTATTTATTTTCAACAAATAGCATCTCATCCAGACAAGGTGAGAAGTTTGTTCGGCAAATGGCATCTCATCCAGACAAGGTGAGAAGTTTGTCGTGATTCTCTTTATTTTCAACAAATGGCATCTCATCCAGACAAGGTGAGAAGTTTGTTCGGCAAATGGCATCTCATCCAGACTAGGTGAGAATTTTGTCGTGATTCTCTTTATTTTCAACAAATGGCATCTCATCCGGCCAAGGTGAGAAGTTTGTTCGGAAAATGGCATCTCATCCAGACAAGGTGAGAAGTTTTTCGTGATTCTCTTTATTTTCAACAAATGGCATCTCATCCAGACAAGGTGAGAAGTTTGTCGTGATTCTCTTTATTTTCAACAAATGGCATCTCATCCAGACAAGGTGAGAAGTTTGTTTGGCAAATGGCATCTCATCCAGACAAGGTAAGAAGTTTGTCGGGTTTTTTTTTAATTTTCCGTTGAATGGCATCTCTTCAATGCACGTTGAGAAGATTGTGGTCATTCTAGTTACGTCCGAATGAAATCCTATACGAGTTTTTGTTCCTGACATGTCTATCTATTTCTCAGTTGAGTCATCTTTTGCCTCCCGTTAGCTTTGGTTTTATCAAGTGTTTCCACCACATTCTTCATACTCTTTTGAGTGCAAATTTTTCGGTTCTTTTAATATTCAAACTTCTTCCACCTTTCAGGTTTAAGCTGTTTGAATAGGGGCAGCTGTTGCACCCCAAAATTTGCCCTCCTTTTGTTGTTTCGATCTTCTTTATTTCACACATTGCATTTTGCATTTATACTAAGCCATATCCACGTTGTAAACACCCCAAATTTGCCCTCACCCATTCACACCATGGCTTGTGATCATTTCATATGCATAAACACAATCATGTCATCTCACATCTCATTTCTGAACCACTGCATAGTTTCTAAGTCATCTGCACCTAGGGTTTGTGATCTGAGCAATCCAAAAGCTTCTTGGGCCATTCCAAAGGCCATCAATCACTTCAAAGGGGTCCATGTGTGTTCTTATATCATATTGCATCCTCTCAAAGTCAAGAATGCAAAAGAATCACAAGAACTGGGATTTGTATGGAAGCAGAGCCAGGCTTGACTGCACAGTTGACCTAAAATTAGGGTTTTGGTTTCAGAGGCCATAACTCCAATTTTTTTGGTCATTCTTGTTTCTATTGGTCTCTATATTGTATAGGGAGTATGCATATCAATTTTCATGAAGAAATTCCATGGGGAAGTCATCTGATCAAGGGTTGACTTTCTGAACAAGTCAGTGTAAAATCAGGGCATCTGAGGCCCCCAATGACCCAACCAAGGGGTGATCTTCATCATTTTGAGTGTATATGATCTTTGTTTGACCATGGAAGAAGGTTGAAGTTCACAAAAATCAAGAATTTGAAGTTTTTTGCAAAGTTGACTTTTTTGGGCATAGTTGACTTTTAAAGAATGTGTCATTTTATGCCATTTTTCAAGCCTTGATTCTTGATCCAAAAATGTTTCAAATGGAAAAACTTTGGTCATGAAAGTTGTAGAATACATTTTTCCCTTTTCAAAAAGTACAAGAACATGATCAAATTCTTCTTGGATCAAAAGTTATGGTGTGACAAAGTTGGCAAAAATCATTGATTTTCAAGATGTGCACCAAATGAGAAATTTGCAAAATCATGAACCAAGGCTTTTTGCAACTTCTAGTTCACTTCAAACCAATGTACAAACATCACATGAGTCCTAAAAGTCAGAATTGAACCAAGAATTCTCATGTTTCATGGCTTGTGTAGCAAGATTGTCACATGTGAACCAAAGATGAACAAGTTGAAAAACTCATGATCACACTTCCTACCACTTGCTACATTGGATGCTGAACCTTGCTAGCCCTTCCCCTCACCTTTGCTGCGCCATCCCCATGCTTGTACTAGCCTAGAACCAAGCCATACCTCTCTTACAAAAAAGTTGACTTTTGGCAAAAGCAAACATCCCAATCACAGCAGGCCAAGTCACATCAACTGGCCAATGGGAGTTCTTTATGCAAGGAAAATGCTGGCCATAACACACCCCAAGCCAAGCTGAAACACACCATAGCATCACATACACAAAACTCACCCCATTTGCATTTCTCTTCGAATCTCTCTGCCCAGCTCACAAACACTCAAGCAAACTTCACTAATCATCTCACCTTGCCCCATTGAGTAGAAACCAACAAGATTCAGGCCTGATCTGAGCAAGAACACCTCATTACCATTTTTCACCTCAGCCTGCATTTTTCTTCGAATCACCTTCCACAGCCATCAAACATCCAAACTTCTTTCACCAACAGATCAAGCACCTCAAAAGGAACCAAAACCACCTTCCACATTGATCTGAAACAGCCTATACACAAACTGCATTTTCTGCTACACCAGAACTGGATTGCTCAAGGCAGCTTGTCTAAGCTCATTTCAAGCCTTCCATTAGCATCAGGGGAGTCAAGGGAGTCCATTTGCACGCAAAGGAAGCTCTGGAAGCTCAGTATTGAAGCTTTCCAGCTCAGGTATGAACATGAACATTTTCTTCCAAAGCTTGCATTTTAAGTTATAATCTGGTTGCTTATGCTTTGCTGGTCATGGGGTTGCTTTCAGAATCAAAAATAAGTGAGAAATGAGTTTGTATGATCCCTCTGAAATTTTGCCCGTGGATTTTGTTTCTTTCGATTCGTTTGATTCATGAAGTTTAAATGATGTTTGAAGGTGGATTCGTGTCCTAGGATGTTAGAGGATCACTTAGATGTGTTTAATTTGTGAAATGGTTGCCTGAATCATGTTTTAGGGTTTTGGGGTCGCCGGGGAAGATGACCGGAGCTCCCCTCCGGTCACCTGAGTTTGATTAGCCCTAATTACAGTCATTAGTGCCATTTGAATTTGGAGCGTAGGATTGCCTTGACCCGTTGACCTCCCGCGCGCATGTGTGGCCCAGATCCACTTGATTAGCCCTAATCCATTCTGTTAGTTTTAATTAATTGTAATTAAATTAATTAACTCAGATGCAATCCTGGCCACTAGATCTGGCGCCAGTCAACATATTCAAACCCAGATTCAATCCCTGCCTTCCATTCGTTTGACTTTCCATTTATTTTAATTTATTTTCATTTCTTTTTCATTTTATTTGCATAATTTATTTAAAATAGTAAAAATTGTCTAAAAATTATGAAACTTTTTCTTAAGAGTTTTATTAATTTTTAAGACACAAAAATATTTTCATTTTTATTTTTATCATTAAAAAAGTATTTTTAAATATTTAAAAGATTATTTTTAATTGATTAATGAGAATTAATTTATTAAAAATACTTTTAGGTATTTAAAAATCACCAAAAAATTCATGAAATGTTCTAAGACATTTAGAAACATTGTCCAACCTTCAAACCAAATTTCTTTTTTGATCTTGATGCATTTTGAGAATTTTCCATTGAATTAAAATCATTTTTGTGCATTATTTTGATCCAAAGTTCAAAAAATCATTTCTGTCTATCCATGAAGAGTTGGACATTGATTCTTTTTGCATTGCATAGTGTTTAGCATGTAGTTTATGAGATTAAATGGCCATGATTTGATCTTTCATTTTCCATTTGTTTAGCAATTTTCTTGTTTAGGAACCCTAAAAACCCTAGAATCTTGTAAAATTCATATCTTGAGATTGGTTAGGAGTTGAGACTTCTCCTTTGGGCAGTGGTTTAGTATAGGATTAGGGTTTCTTTGAGTGGCATTTTCCATTTTTTATCTTAGGGTTTGCTTCTGATTTTGATTTTTGTTTGATGTATGCTTCATAAACCCTAATTTGGGCTTCCATATGCATCCATCTTGCATTCTCTTGCATAACATGACTTGCCATGACATTTCAAGCATCCTTTTGATTCATTTGACATCATAAGACATATTGAAAGCATGTTTGATCATTGCATCATGTATTTGCCATGTTGTATGCCATGTGCACCTCATACCTTTTCATGTATGTTCATGCTTCTTAGCTTGCTCCATTTGCATTCATAAACTTGTATGATCATTTCCATGTGCTGCCTCATGTTTGTGGCATCTCATAGCATCATTAGCATCATGTATTTGCTTCTGGTTTTGTTTCTCATCATGTCATCTCATCCCATCTTGCATTGTATTGCATTTCTTTTCTAACATTTCAGGTGGTAAGTGATGTTGAGAGGTGAATTTGCCTTCACTTCTCATAACTTTTCTTTTCATCTCTCTTGCATCCATGCTGCATTTTATCATGTGTTTGAGTTTGAGCTTGCTCATTCTTCTTCTTCTCACTTTCTTTCTTCAAGTGACTTGACTTCTTGAATGAAGCAAGTCACTTTGCTTCTCTTGATCCTTTCATCTGCTTCCTGGTGGTTCCATTGAAGATTGTTCTTGCAAACCTCACAAACCTTAGGAACAACCAAGCATGACAATGATTAGGGTTTTGATTAGTCTCCCCTCTTAGTTTTACCTTTGTGTCTTCTTTGAGTCTTCTCTTCTCACCTCATAATCAGGGACTAAACCCCAAAGGCTTTAAGGCTTTGTGATCAAGCTTATGCCTGCATCCTTCTATTAGGATGGAGTGTATAACTTTAATCCTAAGTGTTAAACCCTTGATGTGTTTAAATATCTTAATAAATCCATCTAATAATCATCAAGACATCAAGCTTGTAACTTGGGCCTTGCATTAGGGTTCTAATTCTTCCTTAATTGGTTAAGAAGGACTAACCCTAGTGTTAATGGACAAGTCCCCCTCAAGTTGTCTTACAAATCATAAAAATCACTTCATCATCATACCATTAAATAAAATCCACTTAATCAAAGGCTTGTTTTGTCATGAGTTTAATCCCTAATCATGGATTAAGTTGAGGAGCTTTCCTCAGCTTAAACACCCTCATCTATTATCCTTCTATTAGGATGGTGTAATGAGTCTGTTTAATCCCTGATTATGGCTTAACCTCATTACTTAACACTAAACAAAAACACCAAAAACATCTAAATAATCACAAGTAGGTTAATGATCTTAATCCTACACCAAAGGTGATTAAGTGTGAGAATCTGACTTCACACTTAAGGTATTCTCATTACCCCTAATCAGAGGGAAGATGTGATGAGTTTACTAACCCATTGATTTAGGCTTAAGCTCATTAACTTATGACAAACTTTCAAAAGCAATAAAAGACTGAAAATACAAAAACAAACAATAATCGTCTCCTCCGGGATTCTTTTCTCATCACCTTCATTCATAAACGAGAACTTGCTTCTTCCGTCTAATGCAAGACAGTTTGCATCTGTGCCAGACAGATCATACACTTGAGCATAGACAAGCAAGCAGTTCACAAGTCAATTCACCTTTCAGTCTCTTTGGGTCGAACTACGGTGTTCTGACTTCCTCATTGCACGAGAGGATACGTAGGCATAACTTAACAGTTATCGAACAAAAGTCTCTGTACATTCCCCCTCCTTCTAGCCTCATTCTTTAGCCTCATTATCATGAGCAATTCATTCTCATTCTTACACTGACACATCATTTATACACCTTACACTGACACCTGTACATTCTTTTCCAGCTGTTTTATACACAGGTTGCACTGACACTACCCCTTTAAAACACAAATATTTTAAGCGTGGATCCCGTCGAGTACGACGGACAATCTGGGTGCTAATACCTTCCCAGGTTGTAACCAACCCCCTTTCTCAGTCTCTCTGGTTCGCAACCGTCTTGTCCATATCTTTCTAGGTCTATGCAGCATTGCCTTTCCTCCGGGATAAAAATGCCTAGCTGGCGACTCTTTTCTTTTCCAGTGAGTTCACTGCTGTGTGTTCTCATTGTTCATTTCGCCGACCGTTCGCGTCTGTACCCCATTTGACTTGGCTTCATTTGGCGGGAGCGACAGCTTGGCGACTCTGCTGGGGACCCTTATACTGCAACCAGGGCTTCTGGTTCTTTTTGTGGGTTCCTCCTAGCGCTTGATTGATTTGTGTTTACTGGGGTGTTATGTGCTTGTTTGTGTTTGTATATTTGCATGTATTTTTTGCTTTATGTACAGTTGCTTTACTGTTTTCTTTATTGCTTTTGTATATATCATACTGTCATGCTGCTGGCTGGATCTGTTGTTTGCTTTGGTGGGTGGGTGTTCCATTGAGAGTTAAGGTCCTATACCTGGGACCTGAGTGACACCTAGGCTAGAGTGAATCATATTCTTTCCCATTCCATCTCGGTCTGGTGCGGGAATATGAAACACGGTTCAGATGTGGGTTTCTTCTTGAGAACTCTGTGTTGCATATTTCCTGCAATGCTAGGGCTATCTGGGAAGCTTGCTAAGTCTGGATGACCTTTTAGTATTGACCTTCAGAAACTGAGGTGAATTAGAGGAGGGACTTTTATGGTTATTGTAAACACTGTACCTCCGGGTTAGAAGTGTTTACACTTCTCATAACTGATCCAAGTCTGAGGATCCTTGTTTTAGAACACCACCTGTGAGGGGGTTGGGCTGTTTACAGGTTTGCAGGTACCTTGACCTCAGAATACCCTGTTACTTTGTCTGTTTAAGAGTACTCCATCTTGGAACAGTTCTTGTGATTCTAAACCCTGAATATGTGGCTCTTTATTTGAGTCCCCCACCCTGGTTACTGGACTCATAGACCTCCATCTGGATTTCTTAACACACATGGACTTATATCAGAGCACTTGATCAGATCCAGCTCAGTCACAAACCCTTTGCATATCATTTGCATACATAATCATTGCATCATATTGACATTTGCTTATTTGTGTTTCAGGGTATCCATCTTCATTTGGTTTTGGTTTTGACCCCATCATCAGCTTAGACCTATCTTCATCAGCACCTGCTTCAGCTATCAGCTGTTTACTCCAGTCACCTGCACCAGCCAATCAGTGGCCCATTCTTCAGCATCATCATCAGCACTTATCTCTACTCAGTCTCAACATCATGGCTCCTAAAAAGAGCAACATCACCTACCACTTCTTCCAGCCAGAGCTATCTGACATCAGGAGGATTCAGACCCTGATCACTCCAGACCATATACCATTGTTCAGGGAACACCATGGAGATATACTTGATATGGTTATGGATCTGGACCCCTCACAGAGAAGCCTGATCCACACCTGCCTTCAGTTTTATGATCCCCCACTGAGATGTTTCACTTTCCAGGACTTTCAGTTGGGCCCTCTATTGGAAGAATACTCATCATTAGTTGGTATACCTATCAGGAGAGAAATCCCTTTCAACCCTGAGATGGTTTTCCCAAGTAATGAGGAGGTAGCAAAGGCATTGCATTTGGAACCAGCCCTGGTTGGGCAGCATATGACTTCCAAGGCTGGAATCCCTGGCCTCCATCTGAATTTCTTGATCTCTCAAGCCACCCTGAAAGCTTCTTTAGGAGATTGGAAAGCAGTCTGTGCTTTATTGGCCTTGAGCATATATGGGATTGTTTTATTTGCAGATGAGCCTCGATTCATTAGTAAGAATGCAATTCACCTGTTCATTCTGAAGAACCCAGTGCCAACTTTATTAGGGGATCTCTACTATTCAGTGCATCAGAGAAATGAAAAGCAGAGGGGAAGATTAGTGAGGTGTTGTGCTCCTTTGTTCCATACTTGGCTTCTCAGGCATCTACCCAGGACAAATGCATTTTTGAACCCTCATCAACAGAAAAACTGGGCTGGAAGACTTACTACTCTAACTTCAGCTGACATCAGGTGGTGCACTCAAAGCACAAAAGGCAGGGATATCATCACCACCTGTGGGCATTTACCCAATGTACCTTTAATAGGAGTTAAGGGTAGTATTAATTACAACCCTCTGCTGTTTAAAAGACAATTGGGCTATGCACTGGTCCATACTCCTAAAGCACAGGACTTGGTAGAGACTCTTTACTGTGAGAACAAGATTAATCTGGCTATTGTTAGGCAGGCAACCTGGGCCTGGGATAATGTTCAAACTAAGGGGATAACCATCTTGGGAAGGTGTAACAATGTGGCATCAGCACAATACTATGATTGGTCCCATGCCAGGGCTCAATTCTCTGGGATGCCCTTTACTATAGAAGATATGCCTGGGCCTTCCACAACACCACCTCCAGCAACTGTCAGTCTAGAGGAGTTTGAGAAGTTGAAAGAGAGAAATGAGAAGTTAACTCAAGCTTTGCAGAAGACCCTCTATGAGAGGAGTGATGGGAGGTTGGATATTGAAAGATTGGAGAAGCTGAAGAAAGAGCATCTGGCTAAGATTGAGAAGTCTGAAGATTACATTAAGAAGTCTAGGGCTGGAGAACAAATCCTAAAGAATGCTTGCAAGGAAGCCCAATTCCAGAAAGCTAGGACAGACTTGTACTTGAAGGAGAGTCAGGCTAGGTGGGTCAGGATCACCGAGGCTCGTACTCTGGAAGACAAGAGGGTCCAAGACAAGATGGAGCAGATGGAAGCTAGTGCAAAAGAGCAGTAAGAAGCCCTGGCAGCAGCCCAGAGGGAGATATCAGAGCTAAAGATCAGAGCTGGAGTAAAGAGGTCAAAGGACCAAAGACAGCACAAGAAGCTGACTGCAGCTGTTGCTACAGGGAATCTCCTCATCAGGAACCTTACGGAGCGTCCGGCTGATCCTGTGACCGAAGCACTTCTCAAGGAAGTTCGGGAGGATGAGTTTGGTCTTGATGTTTGACCATTTGCTTGTTGTTGCTTTTATTCCGTGTACTTTTATTTTCTTATGATGTATTCTGACCCCCTAGAGGGCTTGTGTTGTAAAAAGAACAAGTTGTATTGTTTTACTTTCTGTAATATATTTATGTTGGTTTGATTCATCTGAGTTTCCTTCAAGAAACTTCAGCAGCATCTTCAAGGGTCTGGAAGGGTCAAAACTGAATGCCAAGCCGGATACCTTGAGAGCAAATAAGCATACTGCATTGCATGCTAACCCTTTGTTTGTTTTGTAGGTTTTTGTTTTGTTGTTGCTAACTCTGTTGTGATGTTCAGGAATTATTGCTCGACGACGAGGGTTCCCACTCAACAGACCACACAGATACCCCACCCGAAACAATCTTCCGGGCATACAGATGGATCAGATGCAGCAGGACCTTACGGAGGTCAGAAATCAGATGACCAGCGAAAGGTTGGAAATGAGAACTCAAATGACGCAATTTATGGAGGTAATAAACAACATGGCTCAAAGCCAGGAGAGGCTCAGGGCATTAGTGGAAGGAAGAAATCAGGAAGATCATCAACCAGGGACTGCTGGGACTAGTAACAATGAAAGAGTCCAACCACATGCTAATCCCCCAGTCTTTGGACCCCATCTCCATCCAGAGGCCAACATTCCTGTCAACATACAAGGAACTGCTACAGCCGGGAGGGTACTGCAAGAAGACCCTCAAGAAGACCAGTTCACAATGATGGGAGCTGGAGAAGAAGCTTATGATAGAAGGTTGGATGAGATAGCTGAGAAGTTAAGATCCTTAGAGTCTCAAAACTCTTTGGGTTTTGATGTTATGGATATGGGCTTGGTAGACGGGGTCAGGATTCCCCACAAGTTTAAGCCTCCATGCTTTGAAAAGTATAATGGGACTTCCTGTCCCCGAACCCATCTACAATCTTTTCTCGGAAGGCTAAAGGCCTATACCATGGACGAGAAGCTGTGGATGTTCTACTTTGAAGATAGCCTGACTGGGGCCTCGAGGGAATGGTATTCCCATCTGACAAGAGCAACTATTAGATGCTGGAAAGACCTGGCAGAGGCCTTCATCAGACAGTATCAGTATAATCTGGATATGGCACCCAACAGGACCCTCATAATGGGAATGTCGCAGTCATCTAGAGAGAGCTTCAGAGAATATGCTCAAAGATGGAGACAGCTTGCTGCTGCTGTCCAGCCACCTATGTCAGAAAGGGAAATGGCTGATATGTTCATGAATACCCTTCAGGGGACTTACATTGATAGGTTAGCTGCCTTCTCATCTACCAGCTTTGCAGATGTTGTCATAGCTGGGGAGAGAATTGAAAGCCTATTGAAGATGGGTAAGATCTCAGACAATGGTGCAAGCTCATCCAGTAATGCGAGAAGGCCTTTTGCAGGCCCAAGAAGGACTGGTGAGACTAATTCCATCCACACCAACAGGGGTAGGCCCCAATATGTTCACAGATCTGTGGCAGCAGTCACCATCCCTGCTCCATCTCATCCACAACCAGTCTATCAACCTCCGCAGCAAAACTATCAACAACAAACTCAGTACCATCAACAAAATCAGTATCCTCCGAGAAATTACAACAATAGCAACGTCAACAACAATAACCAGCAAAGGCCATTCCAGCAAAGGCCATCTCAAGCCAACAGGGTAATCGATCCGATCCCTATGCCATATGCTACCTTGCTGCCACAACTCCTGAAACTCAACCTAGTTGAGCTAAGGACGTTGGCACCTCCAGATCCCAACAGTCTACCCAGGAACTACGACTCCAATGCTAGGTGTGCTTTTCATTCAAACGCACCTGGCCATAGTACGGAAAAGTGCAGAGCCTTGCACATGAAGGTACAAGACCTGGTAGACTCAAAAGCTCTGAATTTTGCACCACCACCCAATGTCAACAAAAATCCTATGCCAAACCATGGTGGTCCCCGAATCAACGCTATTGAAGAAGACAAGCCGTCTTATTTAATAACCAGTGTGGGTCAGATCCGGACACCGTTGGTAGAAATCAAGGCTCAGCTCTTGGAATGTCAGATGTTCCCAGGATGCGAGTTAGGGTGTGCTTACTGCAATATTTCAATAAATGGGTGCGATAATCTGAGGAATGACATAGATGGCCTTATTCAGAGTGGCCAACTTCAGATCACCACATCATTTCCAACAAATCCAGCAATCTCCTCAGTAACAACTCCAGAACCTCCTACAACTGCAACAACCATTGTTCCTGACAATTCTTCGTTTTCATCAACAAGTACTTCTTCAGTCATTTCAACTGATCAGATATCAACAAATTTTTCTTCTACAACTCCAGCACCACTCCATTATGAAACTCCTACAACAACTACATCCATCCTTCCGACAATGTCTCCTACAACACCAGCAACAAATCATGAAGATGTCTCAACTGTCACCATATTCTATGATCCTGAAAACAACTCTGCCTACAACTCAGAAAGTGCTGCTCCCATTAGAGCACCAGTCACGATTTATTATGATCCACAAACAATTACAGTCCCTTCAGCAACAGCCATCAGTCCAGTCACCATCACGGTGCCTGGACCAGTACCTTATGAAAGCAGTAATGCCATCCCCTGGCATTATGGCTCTGACTTGTACTGTGAAGGACAAAAGATCACTTTTGAATCATCAACCCCTGCACTACAAGTAGACAATGTGGGAGGAGGCGGAGGCTTCACTCGAAGCGGACGTCTTTTCGCCCCACAAATTCAGAGACCCACTGCCGAAGTAGAAGCTGCTGCCAAGGCAAAAGGGAAGAGCCCTGTGCAGGAAGATCAAGCTGTTAAAGAAGCTTTGAAGACACCGTTCGATCAAGAGGTTGATGAGTTCATGCGAATCATCAAAAAGAGTGATTATAAAATAGTGGATCAGCTTCATCAGACGCCTTCCAAGATCTCAATCTTATCATTGCTTATGTGCTCTGAAGCCCATCGGAATGCACTACTCAAAGTCTTGCACGCAGCTTACGTGCCTGAAGAGATCACTGTCAATCAGCTGGAAACCGTGGTTGGAAATGTTACTGCTAGCAATGGGCTAGGGTTCACCAATGCTGACTTGACGACGGAGGGCCACAACCATAACAAGGCCTTGCACATCACCATGGAATGTAAAGGAGCAGTCCTTTCCCATGTGCTGGTAGACACAGGGTCATCCCTTAATGTCTTACCAAAGAAGGCCCTGGTGAAGCTAGAGTATGAAGGATTAGCATTGCGTCCCAGTAACCTGGTAGTAAGAGCCTTTGATGGTTCTAAGAGATCGGTTCTGGGAGAGATTGAGCTACCTGTGACAATTGGCCCACAGACCTTTAAAACTATCTTCTATGTGATGGACATTCAGCCTGCCTACAGCTGTTTGTTGGGTAGACCTTGGATTCACGCCGCTGGCGCAGTAACGTCTACCCTTCACCAGAAGTTAAAATTTGAGTGGGAAGGCCAAGTTGTTACTATCTGTGGGGAGGAGGATATATTTGTTAGCCATCTGGCTACTTATAAGTATATTGAGATGGACGGGGAGATCCATGAAACAATGAGCCAAGGTTTTGAAGCCTTGAATGTCAATGAAGCATCTGCTGTATCTGGAATCTCCATGTCATCTTATCAACAAGCCCGGAAGGTTGTTGAAGAAGGAACTGCCCAAGGCTGGGGCAAGGTTTTATCGGTGGAGGAGAAGAAGGACAAATTTGGGTTGGGTTACAGACCAACTCAACAAAATCAAGCAAAGGCTGCTGAGAAGCCTGGTTTTGTCAATGGGGGGATGCTCACCCCTGATGCTATCAACAATTTGGAAGACGAGCTGGAAGAGGAGCGCAATCTGGAAAATTGGATTCGTCCAAAGATCCCGGGGAGCAGTATCTCAAACTGGTCTTCCCAGGAAATTATAAGAGTTACTCAAGCAGAGTAATTATTATTTCCTGTATTTTTATAGCATGCATCAAAGTCTTGCATCTTGCCCAAGATGACAAGACTCATTTTGTAATCGGGCCAGCTGTACTTTTTGTGCAAACAAGATTAATCAGAGAAATATCAGACATCTTTTTGCAAACGAGTCTTTTTTCTTTTCTGCTCACTGTTTTTCCATTTTTCTTTTTGTACAAAAAAATAAATGGCGATGTTTTCAAAATGATAACTTTATTTCACTTTTCTAAGCAAGATTAAAATCAATCACTAAAACGAACAAACTGAACCCTTGCAGAGAGTGCCTTCCAGACAGCACCGGCAACAGCACGGCTATGACTTCGTATGACTTCGACAATCCGATCAATCAAGCTGATGAAGGGGTTGAAGAAGAGTATGAGCTTCCTGAAGAGCTAGCCAGGTTGTTGAGACAAGAGGAAAAGGTTATTACTCCTCACCAGGAGGAGGTTGAAGTGATTAATCTTGGTACAGATGAAGACGTGAAAGAGGTTAAAATCGGGGCCTGCCTGCAAGACTCAGTGAAGAGACAATTGATTGATCTGCTTCAAGAATATGTGGACGTGTTTGCTTGGTCTTATCAAGACATGCCAGGGTTGGATACCGACATTGTTGTGCACAAGCTGCCTTTGAGAGAAGAATGCCCACCGGTCAAACAGAAGCTGCGCCGTACTCGCCCGGACATGGCTATGAAAATCAAAGAGGAGGTACAAAAGCAATGGGACGCCGGATTCCTTGCTGTAACTAGCTATCCACCGTGGGTTGCTAACATAGTACCTGTGCCTAAGAAGGACGACAAAGTACGAATGTGTGTTGACTACCGGGATCTGAACAGAGCTAGCCCGAAAGATGACTTCCCATTACCTCACATTGATGTATTGGTGGATAACACGGCTCAGTTCTCGGTATTCTCCTTCATGGATGGATTTTCAGGGTATAATCAGATCAAAATGTCGCCTGAAGACATGGAGAAGACAACATTCATCACGCCTTGGGGCACGTTCTGCTACAAGGTAATGCCATTTGGGCTCAAGAATGCTGGTGCAACATATCAACGGGCTATGGTGACATTATTCCATGATATGATCCATAAGGAAATCGAGTGTTATGTGGATGACATGATTGCCAAGTCCCTTACAGAGGAAGATCACCTGGTAAATCTGCTGAAGTTATTCAAGCGTCTGAGGAAGTACCAACTGAAGCTGAACCCCAATAAATGCACATTCGGGGTGCGATCTGGTAAGCTACTGGGCTTTATTGTAAGCGAGAAGGGGATTGAAGTTGACCCTGATAAAGTCAAAGCCATTCAAGGGATGCCTGCACCAAAAACTGAGAAAGAAGTTCGAGGGTTCTTAGGTAGATTGAACTACATTTCACGGTTCATATCTCACCTTACAGCAACCTGTGAGCCCTTGTTCAAGCTGTTAAGAAAAGAACAGACGGTCAGGTGGAACGAAGACTGCCAGAAGGCTTTTGACAAGATCAAAGAGTACTTACAAGAACCTCCAATCCTTATGCCTCCAGTTGAAGGAAGACCTCTGATAATGTACTTGACAGTATTAGAAGAGTCGATGGGGTGTGTGCTGGGCCAGCATGACGAGTCTGGTCGAAAAGAGTATGCAATATACTACCTAAGCAAAAAGTTTACCGACTGTGAACAACGTTATTCACTGCTCGAGAAAACTTGCTGTGCTTTAGCGTGGGCTGCTCGCCGACTAAGGCAGTATATGTTGACCCACACCACTTTATTGATCTCAAAGATGGACCCAGTTAAGTACATATTTGAGAAGCCAGCTCTTACCGGACGGGTTGCAAGATGGCAAATGATCCTTACAGAGTATGACATCCAATACGCATCTCAGAAAGCCATCAAGGGCAGTGTATTGTCTGAATATCTTGCTGAGCAACCTATTGATGATTACCAGCCTATGAGATTTGACTTCCCTGATGAAGACATCATGTTCATAAAAGCAAAAGATCATGAAGAGCCTGTTCACACTGAAGGGCCTAACCCGGAGGAAGAATGGACTATGATGTTTGACGGGGCTGTTAACATGAATGGTCGTGGTGTTGGTGCAGTACTCATTACACCTAAAGGAGTTCACATGTCTTTCTCGGCAAAGCTCACTTTCAACTGCACTAACAACGAAGCTGAATACGAAGCTTGCATTATGGGTCTTGAGGAAGCCATTGAGCTCAGGATCAAGACATTGACTGTATTCGGAGATTCAGCTCTGGTAGTTAATCAAACCAACGGAAAATGGTACACCCACCAGGATCATCTGATACCTTACAGGGATTATACAAGGAGGTTATTGACTTTTTTCACAACAGTCAAGCTTGAGTATATCCCTCGGGACGAGAATCAGTTTGCAGATGCTCTTGCTACCATTTCATCCATGATCAAAGTTCAAGCTGCTAACTTTGTACCTCAGATTTCAGTGTCCAGACTTGATAGACCAGCATATGTGTTCGCAGCAGAAGTTGTCAAAGATAATAAGCCTTGGTTTCATGACATCAAGTGCTTCTTGGAGGATCAAACATACCCACCTGGGGCATCTTCCAATGATAAGAAGACTTTAAGAAGGCTTGCTGGTAGTTTCTTTCTGAACACTGATGGGTCTTTATACAAAAGGAACTTTGATATGGTACTTCTCAGATGTGTCGATAAGGCAGATGCAGATTTGTTGATGCATGAAGTGCACGAAGGATCTTTTGGTACCCATGTCGGAGGGCATGCTATGGCTAAGAAATTGTTAAGATCAGGCTATTACTGGATCACAATGGATGCAGACTGTTGTGCCTACGCCAGAAAATGCCACAAATGCCAGATCTACGCAGATAAGGTGCATGTGCCTCCCAATCCTTTGAACATAATGTCTTCACCATGGCCCTTTGCCATGTGGGGCATTGATATGATTGGCAAGATCGAGCCAACTGCTTCAAACGGCCACAGATTCATCCTGGTCGCCATTGACTATTTCACCAAGTGGGTTGAAGCAGCCTCATATGCAAATGTTACAAGGCAAGTGGTAGCCCGATTCCTGAAGAGAGATATCATCTGTCGATATGGAGTGCCCGAGCGAATCATTACAGATAATGGTTCCAATCTAAACAACAAAATGATGGCAGAGCTGTGCCGGGACTTCAAGATCCAACATCACAATTCTTCTCCTTACAGGCCAAAGATGAACGGCGCTGTTGAGGCAGCAAATAAGAATATCAAGAGGATTGTGCAGAAGATGGTAGTCACTTACAAAGACTGGCATGAAATGCTACCGTTTGCCTTGCATGGGTACCGCACGTCAATCAGAACATCCACTGGGGCAACACCATATCAGCTTGTGTATGGTATGGAAGCAGTCCTACCTGTTGAAGTTGAATTACCCTCTTTGCGGGTACTAATGGATGTTAAACTGAGTGAAGCAGAATGGGTTCGGGCCCGATACGAACAACTGAGTTTGATCGAAGAGAAAAGATTGGCTGCAATCTGTCATGGGCAGTTATATCAGAAGAGAATGAAGAAAGCATTCGATCAGAAAGTCAGGCACCGAGGGTACCAAGTAGGAGATCTTGTGCTGAAGAGAATCCTCCCTCCTCATACAGACCACAGGGGCAAGTGGACTCCCAATTATGAAGGACCATTTGTGGTAAAGAAAGTTTTCTCTGGTGGAGCACTGATGCTCAGCACCATGGATGGTGAAGATTTCCCGTCCCCTGTGAATTCAGATGCAGTTAAAAAATACTTCGCATAAAATGACCCGCTGGACACAAAAACAGAATGTAAGTCCAGGCAAAAATAGGGCATCCCGGCGAGTCAAAAAACAGAATAAAAGACTCGGGCAAAAATAAGGGAAATAAATATAAAGAAATGTACACCCGCTGAGTTGAAAAGCCGCATTGGATAACTCAGGCAAAAATGGGTATCCCGATGGATTGAAAACCCGAAAGGGCGATCCATGCAAAATAAGGGAATAAGCGAACAACTGCACTCTGAATTCGTCTGTATCACTTACAACTTGTTAAGCCTCGAAAGGATCAAGCTTCAATCAGAATCAGCCTCCTTCAGAAAGCAAGACGAGAAGAGCGTCGAAAGTCATACGAGTCATAGCAGAAGAGGAAGCTCCTTTGAAAGCGTCGTCAACATCGCCAGCACTTTGTTTCTCAATTTGTAACAGCCTCCTCATTTTAGGAGATATGTTTCCTTGACTGTATCTTGCCAATTCAGGGCACATGAATTAATAAAATCAGATTTTTCAGTCATGTTTCGTTTTGTACATTTTTATTTGCAAAGGATGTCTGATGTCTCTTAAAAACTAAATTGCATAAGTACAGATGCTCTTCTCTAAGAAAATAAAAACACATGCTTACAGGGAATATACTTACTCTCGAAAGTACTTAACTCCTATGACGGAATCCGGTGAAGGATACCTCGGGACCATTTGCGCATTTCTTTATCTTTGCAGGATTGCAGGTACCCAGAACGCAACTTGGGGCATGTAGGCTTCATCCCAGCAAGCTGGCAAATCAACAAATAATCTCAGCATCCGAAGTGCTCTCTCCCCGGCTGAGTTGCCTCTCATTACTCCCCCCAGCTGAGTTACCAACGGCATTCCCCAGCCGTAGTACCAATCATTCCTCCTCGGCAGAATGCAGAAGTCAGGGAATCATTTCCCCACAGAATCCTCAGCCTCTATTCAGAAGAGCAACGCATGAAGGAGTCACAACAGAGTACAGAAGGCTTCTACAAACCCCAGCTGGGTCTTATATTACAAGGATTTGTCAATCAATGACCTATATCCCCAGGCAGATACCTCTCACCAGATCTATCAATGATCTTATCCCCAACTGGGATGTCCACTTCAAGCAGATCAGCCAGAGATCTTCACAGCATTGGGATCCGAACCCCGGATCTGTACTCTTTGCATAATCATAGCATTCGCATCATATTCACCTACAAAGCGTAGCATTCCGTCCAATACGGAGCATTACGGCAAAAATCAAACACATAGCATAATCATAAGTCATGTTGTGAATCGAACACTTGTGAATAATAACCGTTCATCATTAATATACAGAAAAAATCCCCACCAGGGTCCCCAGCAAAAGCAGTTGCCTCACAAATCACAAACACCAGTATATACTCCTTTGGACACCCGTCCGTGTCATCACTCCCCAGTAAAGTCACCTGAACACTCTTTACAAACAAAATCACCCGTATTACAGATACCTCCTGACACCCGTCCGTGTCATATCACCAGCAGAAAGCCAAAGACATCCTCTTTGCACTCACCTACTTATATACACTTTTTGACACTCGTCCGTGTCATTTCCCCAGCGCAGTCGCTTACACTTTTACAACCCATATACTTGTTGATATTATACTCTTCTCCTTTTGACACTCGTCCGTGTCATCCTCCCCAGCAGATAAACATTCATCTATACTCATACTACTCATACTTATACAGATACTCGTCCGTATCTTGTATACACCATTTATATCCCCACAGATTCGGCATTGGTTCATGTTCTTTGTTAACCAGTTGGTACTCGTCCGTACCATCATCTCAGAATATGCGTCAAGTGTTTGTTTCTACATGATACTCGTCCGTATCATAGTCTTAAGGATGCTCGTCCGCATCTTTAATCCATACACCGTGTCAAGTATACTTATGTCTTCTTGAATATAGATACTCGTCTGTGTCTACTATTCCCCAGAAAAGTCCCCTCAGATTCAACACTCGTCCGTGTTCTTTGTTAACCCGTTGATACTCGTCCGTATCATCATCTCTGAACACGTGTCAGTATTTGTTTCTACCCGATACTCGTCCGTATCGTAGTCTTAAGAATGCTCGTCCGCATTTTTAATCTATACACAACATCTAAACACTTATACTTTCTTTTCCTGGTTGTAAACACTCGTCCGTGTTTACTATATCCCCAGTAGATCACCAACAAAACAGATTTTCCTTCTTATCTGACACTCGTCCTGTGTTATGATAACCCTGAGAGCAGCCGTACCCTGCTGGGTGGTCGTCCTCCACCTCTTGATGGTCGTCCTCCATCATGCTCATCCGATGGCCGTCCCCATCGTTGTTTTTTTAGCAGCCGTCCCCTGCTAGGTGGTCGTCCTCCACCCTCTTGATGATCGTCCTTCATCATTTTATCCAATGGCCGTCCCCATTGTTGATTTTGGTTATCTGGCATTCGTCCTATGTCATGATAAACCTTGAGAGCAGCCGTCCCCTGCTAGGTGGTCGTCCTCCACCTCTTGATGGTCGTCCTCCATCATGCTCGTCCGATGGCCGTCCCCATCGTTGACCTTTTCTATCCGGCATTCGTCCTATGTCGCGATATTTTCGGCAGCCGTACCCTGCCCGGTGGTCGTCCTCCACCTTGGATGACCGTCCCTCATCTTACCCCAACAGAGCAGCCGTCCCCTGCTAGGTGATCGTCCTTCACCTTTGATGACCGTACCTCATCATCTGTTTATTTCATTTATTCTTTAACCCGATGGCCGTCCCCGTCGTGGTCCCTTTTCTTTTTTAGCCCGATGGCCGTCCCCATCGTCGGTTACTTTGCTTTATGAACCTGATGGACGTCCCCATCATTTTTCATTAATCCCCAGAACATCTTATAGCTTTACTTGATGGTCGTCCCCATCATAATCCCTTTTATCCCCAGCTTGTCGGCCGTCCCCGTCATTGCTTTACTTCCCGCATTTTCCCCAGCATGTCGGCCGTCCCCGTCATTGCTCTTTCCCCAGCAGTCACCCTCTGCTCGACGGTCGTCCTCTGTCGCCCGCACTTTACAATATACTTTATTTTCTTTTACAATCTATATCCCTTTTCTTCTTCATTCTGTGAGTGCAAATTTTGGACTGTCTTTGGTATTCAACCACAAGTTATCTTGTTCGCCTGATAAGCCGTCGCTTACATCCTGCACAGCTAACTCATGCTTGAATAGGGGAAGCTGTAAACACCCCAAATTTGCCCTCACCCATTCACACCATGGCTTGTGATCATTTCATATGCATAAACACAATCATGTCTTCTCACATCTCATTTCTGAACCACTGCATAGTTTCTAAGTCATCTGCACCTAGGGTTTGTGATCTGAGCAATCCAAAAGCTTCTTGGGCCATTCCAAAGGCCATCAATCACTTCAAAGGGGTCCATGTGTGTTCTTATATCATATTGCATCCTCTCAAAGTCAAGAATGCAAAAGAATCACAAGAACTGGGATTTGTATGGAAGCAGAGCCAGGTTTGACTGCACAGTTGACCTAAAATTAGGGTTTTGGTTTCAGAGGCCATAACTCCAATTTTTTTGGTCATTCTTGTTTCTATTGGTCTCTATATTGTATAGGGAGTATGCATATCAATTTTCATGAAGAAATTCCATGGGGAAGTCATCTGATCAAGGGTTGACTTTCTGAACAAGTCAGTGTAAAATCAGGGCATCTGAGGCCCCCAATGACCCAACCAAGGGGTGATCTTCATCATTTTGAGTGTATATGATCTTTGTTTGACCATGGAAGAAGGTTTAAGTTCACAAAAATCAAGAATTTGAAGTTTTTTGCAAAGTTGACTTTTTTGGGCATAGTTGACTTTTAAAGAATGTGTCATTTTATGCCATTTTTCAAGCCTTGATTCTTGATCCAAAAATGTTTCAAATGGAAAAACTTTGGTCATGAAAGTTGTAGAATACATTTTTCCCTTTTCAAAAAGTACAAGAACATGATCAAATTCTTCTTGGATCAAAAGTTATGGTGTGACAAAGTTGGCAAAAATCATTGATTTTCAAGATGTGCACCAAATGAGAAATTTGCAAAATCATGAACCAAGGCTTTTTGCAACTTCTAGTTCACTTCAAACCAATGTACAAACATCACATGAGTCCTAAAAGTCAGAATTGAACCAAGAATTCTCATGTTTCATGGCTTGTGTAGCAAGATTGTCACATGTGAACCAAAGATGAACAAGTTGAAAAACTCATGATCACACTTCCTACCACTTGCTACATTGGATGCTGAACCTTGCTAGCCCTTCCCCTCACCTTTGCTGCGCCATCCCCATGCTTGTACTAGCCTAGAACCAAGCCATACCTCTCTTACAAAAAAGTTGACTTTTGGCAAAAGCAAACATCCCAATCACAGCAGGCCAAGTCACATCAACTGGCCAATGGGAGTTCTTTATGCAAGGAAAATGCTGGCCATAACACACCCCAAGCCAAGCTGAAACACACCATAGCATCACATACACAAAACTCACCCCATTTGCATTTCTCTTCGAATCTCTCTGCCCAGCTCACAAACACTCAAGCAAACTTCACTAATCATCTCACCTTGCCCCATTGAGTAGAAACCAACAAGATTCAGGCCTGATCTGAGCAAGAACACCTCATTACCATTTTTCACCTCAGCCTGCATTTTTCTTCGAATCACCTTCCACAGCCATCAAACATCCAAACTTCTTTCACCAACAGATCAAGCACCTCAAAAGGAACCAAAACCACCTTCCACATTGATCTGAAACAGCCTATACACAAACTGCATTTTCTGCTACACCAGAACTGGATTGCTCAAGGCAGCTTGTCTAAGCTCATTTCAAGCCTTCCATTAGCATCAGGGGAGTCAAGGGAGTCCATTTGCACGCAAAGGAAGCTCTGGAAGCTCAGTATTGAAGCTTTCCAGCTCAGGTATGAACATGAACATTTTCTTCCAAAGCTTGCATTTTAAGTTATAATCTGGTTGCTTATGCTTTGCTGGTCATGGGGTTGCTTTCAGAATCAAAAATAAGTGAGAAATGAGTTTGTATGATCCCTCTGAAATTTTGCCCGTGGATTTTGTTTCTTTCGATTCGTTTGATTCATGAAGTTTAAATGATGTTTGAAGGTGGATTCGTGTCCTAGGATGTTAGAGGATCACTTAGATGTGTTTAATTTGTGAAATGGTTGCCTGAATCATGTTTTAGGGTTTTGGGGTCGCCGGGGAAGATGACCGGAGCTCCCCTCCGGTCACCTGAGTTTGATTAGCCCTAATTACAGTCATTAGTGCCATTTGAATTTGGAGCGTAGGATTGCCTTGACCCGTTGACCTCCCGCGCGCATGTGTGGCCCAGATCCACTTGATTAGCCCTAATCCATTCTGTTAGTTTTAATTAATTGTAATTAAATTAATTAACTCAGATGCAATCCTGGCCACTAGATCTGGCGCCAGTCAACATATTCAAACCCAGATTCAATCCCTGCCTTCCATTCGTTTGACTTTCCATTTATTTTAATTTATTTTCATTTCTTTTTCATTTTATTTGCATAATTTATTTAAAATAGTAAAAATTGTCTAAAAATTATGAAACTTTTTCTTAAGAGTTTTATTAATTTTTAAGACACAAAAATATTTTCATTTTTATTTTTATCATTAAAAAAGTATTTTTAAATATTTAAAAGATTATTTTTAATTGATTAATGAGAATTAATTTATTAAAAATACTTTTAGGTATTTAAAAATCACCAAAAAAATTCATGAAATGTTCTAAGACATTTAGAAACATTGTCCAACCTTCAAACCAAATTTCTTTTTTGATCTTGATGCATTTTGAGAATTTTCCATTGAATTAAAATCATTTTTGTGCATTATTTTGATCCAAAGTTCAAAAAATCATTTCTGTCTATCCATGAAGAGTTGGACATTGATTCTTTTTACATTGCATAGTGTTTAGCATGTAGTTTATGAGATTAAATGGCCATGATTTGATATTTCATTTTCCATTTGTTTAGCAATTTTCTTGTTTAGGAACCCTAAAAACCCTAGAATCTTGTAAAATTCATATCTTGAGATTGGTTAGGAGTTGAGACTTCTCCTTTGGGCAGTGGTTTAGTATAGGATTAGGGTTTCTTTGAGTGGCATTTTCCATTTTTTATCTTAGGGTTTGCTTCTGATTTTGATTTTTGTTTGATGTATGCTTCATAAACCCTAATTTGGGCTTCCATATGCATCCATCTTGCATTCTCTTGCATAACATGACTTGCCATGACATTTCAAGCATCCTTTTGATTCATTTGACATCATAAGACATATTGAAAGCATGTTTGATCATTGCATCATGTATTTGCCATGTTGTATGCCATGTGCACCTCATACCTTTTCATGTATGTTCATGCTTCTTAGCTTGCTCCATTTGCATTCATAAACTTGTATGATCATTTCCATGTGCTGCCTCATGTTTGTGGCATCTCATAGCATCATTAGCATCATGTATTTTCTTCTGGTTTTGTTTCTCATCATGTCATCTCATCCCATCTTGCATTGTATTGCATTTCTTTTCTAACATTTCAGGTGGTAAGTGATGTTGAGAGGTGAATTTGCCTTCACTTCTCATAACTTTTCTTTTCATATCTCTTGCATCCATGCTGCATTTTATCATGTGTTTGAGTTTGAGCTTGCTCATTCTTCTTCTTCTCACTTTCTTTCTTCAAGTGACTTGACTTCTTGAATGAAGCAAGTCACTTTGCTTCTCTTGATCCTTTCATCTGCTTCCTGGTGGTTCCATTGAAGATTGTTCTTGCAAACCTCACAAACCTTAGGAACAACCAAGCATGACAATGATTAGGGTTTTGATTAGTCTCCCCTCTTAGTTTTACCTTTGTGTCTTCTTTGAGTCTTCTCTTCTCACCTCATAATCAGGGACTAAACCCCAAAGGCTTTAAGGCTTTGTGATCAAGCTTATGCCTGCATCCTTCTATTAGGATGGAGTGTATAACTTTAATCCTAAGTGTTAAACCCTTGATGTGTTTAAATATCTTAATAAATCCATCTAATAATCATCAAGACATCAAGCTTGTAACTTGGGCCTTGCATTAGGGTTCTAATTCTTCCTTAATTGGTTAAGAAGGACT
Source organism: Lathyrus aphaca (assembly GCA_963966055.1). Lineage (NCBI taxonomy): Eukaryota > Viridiplantae > Streptophyta > Magnoliopsida > Fabales > Fabaceae > Lathyrus > Lathyrus aphaca. The sequence goes on from OZ014523.1 coordinate 505,202,971, forward strand.
AACCCTAGTGTTAATGGACAAGTCCCCCTCAAGTTGTCTTACAAATCATAAAAATCACTTCATCATCATACCATTAAATAAAATCCACTTAATCAAAGGCTTGTTTTGTCATGAGTTTAATCCCTAATCATGGATTAAGTTGAGGAGCTTTCCTCAGCTTAAACACCCTCATCTATTATCCTTCTATTAGGATGGTGTAATGAGTCTGTTTAATCCCTGATTATGGCTTAACCTCATTACTTAACACTAAACAAAAACACCAAAAACATCTAAATAATCACAAGTAGGTTAATGATCTTAATCCTACACCAAAGGTGATTAAGTGTGAGAATCTGACTTCACACTTAAGGTATTCTCATTACCCCTAATCAGAGGGAAGATGTGATGAGTTTACTAACCCATTGATTTAGGCTTAAGCTCATTAACTTATGACAAACTTTCAAAAGCAATAAAAGACTGAAAATACAAAAACAAACAATAATCGTCTCCTCCGGGATTCTTTTCTCATCACCTTCATTCATAAACGAGAACTTGCTTCTTCCGTCTAATGCAAGACAGTTTGCATCTGTGCCAGACAGATCATACACTTGAGCATAGACAAGCAAGCAGTTCACAAGTCAATTCACCTTTCAGTCTCTTTGGGTCGAACTACGGTGTTCTGACTTCCTCATTGCACGAGAGGATACGTAGGCATAACTTAACAGTTATCGAACAAAAGTCTCTGTACATTCCCCCTCCTTCTAGCCTCATTCTTTAGCCTCATTATCATGAGCAATTCATTCTCATTCTTACACTGACACATCATTTATACACCTTACACTGACACCTGTACATTCTTTTCCAGCTGTTTTATACACAGGTTGCACTGACACTACCCCTTTAAAACACAAATCTTTTAAGCGTGGATCCCGTCGAGTACGACGGACAATCTGGGTGCTAATACCTTCCCAGGTTGTAACCAACCCCCTTTCTCAGTCTCTCTGGTTCGCAACCGTCTTGTCCATATCTTTCTAGGTCTATGCAGCATTGCCTTTCCTCCGGGATAAAAATGCCTAGCTGGCGACTCTTTTCTTTTCCAGTGAGTTCACTGCTGTGTGTTCTCATTGTTCATTTTGCCGACCGTTCGCGTCTATACCCCATTTGACTTGGCTTCATTTGGCGGGAGCGACACACGTTTTCACTTTCTGTTTTCCTCAAGGCTTGGGATCTGGGATTCCTCTTGGTTAGTTTTACGAAATTTCGGGGATCTTGTTCCATTCGAAGTTTGGAGGAGGACCTTGAGGCCTTGTTATGAGATATTTGTATCATGTTTCACCAAATCGTCAAGTTAAGGTTGTGTGATTTGAAGTTAGGGGAAGATTGATCTAAAAAAAAACATTTTATGACTAAGGTTACCATCCCTTCGTTTGTTTGACATGCAAGTTTATGTTCGGATTAAACTAGGTTGTGGATAGAATGCTTTGGATTGAGTTTTTTTTCTTATTCAAAAGAAAAACATTAAAACAGGAGTGTGGCATACAAATATCATAAAGCCTGATGTTCACAAAAAAAAAACTAAGCTCAAACATCATCAACGAGCAGAACGAAATATAACAAAAATACCAAAGCAATTAATTTGTGCAATAGCAGACAATATATTGTTAATCCTACTGTTGACCAAAAAAAGTTACAAGATGCACCAGATTTAATAGACAACCAGAGAAAGAAGAGGAATGGAACTTGGTTGTCTATTAATCATATGGTATTTTAGAAAATGGCAGCAATGGAATTTAGTTGCCTCGTGAACTACTCTGTCAATTTCATCAGTTGTCGGGCTGAATAATCCGAGCAGCAGCATCCAACACCTCTCTTCACAACATATAGCCATCCTTCACCAAGTGAGTCTGAATTCGGTGTACCAGCTGAAGATAGTTTTGCCTTCAGATGCACTGATTTGTGTGAACTCCATGAAGATTTAAAACATTCTTGGGAGCAGAATGCAGAACCATACCGACAATGGTGTTACAAGGGCAATTATGGTGACAGTTGCATTACTGTGAGGCCAGCGGCTTCAAGACCTTCGACCTGCATCGTGCTTTTCTAATGGGAAACACCATCCATCCTGCAAAAAAAAAAAAACTCGGCCAAACCAACGGTAAGCCTCAAGGGTTAGCAAAGTTTTCTTTTCTAACTTGCAAAAGAAAAAGAGAACAATGGCAGCGACATATCTCCATATCCGCAGCTGTCTTCGTTAATTTTGAAGGAGAAAAAGGACCTAATCCATGTGAGATTCCAGTCATTCACACAAAAAAAAACATAGCTTTGACAACAGCTTCCGAGATAACACCCAATCTACCAGCTTTCGTATTCGTTTACGTAGTCCACCACCTCCTGAAAATTCCTGCAACTGGCAAAATGAGACTGAGGGAATTTGCTGCTGCACAAAGGTTGCAACCCGATCAAATTATATTCACAGATGCTGCGATGAAGAGTGAACACATTAGACGGAATTCTTTAGCAGACTTATTTACTGACACGCCTTTATGCAATGAACTTACAACAGGAACAGGATACTATGGGCAGGTCTTCCTATGTTTACTCTGCCTCTTGAGAAAGTGGTCACCAGGCGTTTGAGGGCATTTATGTGTTGGAATTTTGTAGATATCCCTAAAGCAGGAATTTCTGTTAAAGCATTGTATCAAATGAATGGAGGTGATGTAGTCGCTAAAATGCCAAAGCATGCTTGTCTTGCAATCAAGACTAGTAGTGCAAGTGACATCTTTGAAAATGCTTGTTCGTTTGGTTATTTGAGGTCTAGCTTTTGCTATCATGTATGAGAGAAGTTTGGATGAGGACTCTCCTTGGGCTGTTTGCCTTCAACTTTTGCCTCAACAAGAATCTTTGCCTTTGGTTTGAACTCTTGATGAAGTGAGCCATCCTTTGCGTAGTACTGAGCTTCAATAGACAGTGTAAAAAGACAAAAGCTCTTGTGCATAAGGACTGGAAAGAGAATGTTCTACCTCTTTTGGACCCAGTTACTTCAAAAACTTAACCCGACATTCTTCGGCGTTGAAAAATACTTTGCAGTCAAAAGTCCTATTTCTTCTAGATCTTTAGAGATAGATGATTACCATGGCTTTGGCATGGTCCTCCTAGCAGATTTATTCAATCATAGAACGGGTGCTGGAGATGTGCATTTCACCGCTTTGTCTTCTAATGATGAATCTGTCGGTAATGCCGACAACGGAATTGTTGATGAAGAAGAATTAGCGTCAATATCATCTCTGGATAAGACTGAGAAGGGTAGTGTTGGTGACGTGGAGTATCCTTCGATTACTGAGGATGATACTTCAATGCTTGAGATGGTTATGATAAAAGATATTAGCAAGAAACCATTGATGACAAAAGAAATTTGCGCAGCTTTGCTGTCACTAGTTCCTTCCAATCTCAACCAGCAGGATTTGAAACTTACAATTACTGACATAGTTGGCAGAATGCCCAAACATGTTCCCAACAGCTGAGAAAAACAAATCTTCATCCGATGGTGGGTGAACAAAGGGAGACTAATCCCAAATCTCAGGCTTTGAACATGGTGTTTGTGGCTCACATTTTTGACCCTGCAAAGTTTAGAATTGCCACAATGGTTAGCAAAGTAACAAACAGTGAAAAACGGTTTTTACAACAGTAAAAAGGGATAACTAATCCATTCCAATTGCAACTATTCGATTAATATCCAACTAAGCAGGTTAAGTTGAAATGGCACAGTGACAAAGGCAAGCAGAAAATGTCAGCAGAGTCAAAACAAAGTTACAGAGAAAAGAAGTTTCACAAAAATAGGCCAGGAAACATTTTGACACAGGAAAGTAATAGCAGACATAGCGAAAAAGGGAGAGATCCTTCGGATATTTCAAAACACAAACCCTAATGTCATGTTATAAAAAGGGAGGTTTTCTTAAGAAAGGGACATCATGAATCCGAAGAAAACCCTAGCTTGATTTTTTTTCCTTTCGAAATTTCAAAGGCAAAAAAGAGGAAAGTTCATCGAAAAAACCCTAAACGGCGGAAGTTTTTTTTAGGGAAAAAACGAAAAAACAAAGTTTCGAAGCAAAGGCTGGGGAATAGAAGAAAATCGTGAAGAAAGCTATTCTTACCTTGCCGTAGCTGCGTTTGGAGGCGTAGGTCTGAAAGCCAGCCTTCAGAACTTTACCGATTGTAAGTCTTCTCGTCTTCCTTTTACACTTGTTGTCATTGTCGTTTGACCGATCGATGAAAACATAACTTCTTTATTGAATTTCTTTTCGTTTTGTTTTTTTTTCTTTTGAGGTTTGTTTAAGATGTTGTCGTTGTTGTTTGGTTTGTTCGTGAGTTTCGTTTGAAAGGGAGACAGTGAGGACGAGATTTTCGATTGAGGGAGTTGAGATAGAGAAGACGATTGTTGGATTTCTGTTTTAGGGAAGAACTGGTTGCGAGAAAACCCTAGGATTTTCATTCCCTTTTAGGAAAAGAATATCGGACCGGATCCAGGTCATACCCGACCCGGCCGGTCTTGCTTCATTGGGCCTACGGGTTTTTGCTGTCAAACCCCCCTCCTGCTTGGCCCATATCCTTTCTTATTTTTTTTTGTCTCTACTTATTTTATTTTCCTTTTTTACAAATCTAATCTTTTTTTAAGTAGTAACTTTTAAAAAAAATTGTTGTCTCTTTTGTTTACTAGTATTTTAATTTAATTAAAATAATTAATTTGTTAATATTCCGTCATTTTTTATTATTTAATAAACTACCTTGCGTTTATTTATTTATGCGTATGTTGTTTGTTTTTTTGTTACGTGTCACAAGGTTGTGATGAGAACGTACGACTTGTATCGGTTTTCGGTTGTTATTTTCTTATCTCGGTTATAACTTGTCAAAGTAGAAATAAATATGTCCGCGCTAAATTAATCATTTTGAAAGATAAGTTAACCATTTGGTCCAACGCCAAATAAACACTTTTAAAATATACCAAATAGTTTCATAAACCCCATTTTTGCACACACATAAGTCGGTCAGCATATGATCGCCATCTGCACTACTTTTACGTATCTTTTTTTAATTTAAAGAATGGAACTCCGGAGTCTAGCACTCCGCACGTTCTGGAACGAATCACAACTGGGCTAGCCCCACGCGTAATGTTTCGCTCACTCCTTTGTTATTAAAATATGCTAAACCTAAACACATCTAAAAACAATTATTCAATATATTAATTTAATACAAGAAAAGAATTCCGGAATCTAGCATTCCGCACGTTCTGGTTTGGACCACTACTGGGCTAGCCCCACGTGATGTGTTCAATCACCATTCGTATATCAAAATATTCAAATCATTTTTATAAATTTAATTACAAAAAAACTGAACTCCGGAGTCCAGCACTCCGCATGCTCTAAAATGGATCGCAACTGGGCTAGCCCCACGCGACGTGATCCATTCGCTCTTTCATATCTTAAATACAATCTAAAACTTGCCAACCAACACAAACTATTTTTTCCAATTAATCAGCGAGTAACTGAACTTTGGAGTCTCGCATTCCGCACGTTCTTGAATGCAACCGCTCCTGGGCTAGCCCCATGCGACGTGGTTCATTCGCCCTCTCGTTTTTAAAACACCCTTAACAAAGATCAAACATCTTTTCTCAAAATGAACATTGTTTAAATCTTTCTATCTCGCAAACAAGCTAGCGCTTCAGCCTCCTATCGCGAGCAGATAAGCCAACGCTTAGCAGTAGAATGCATTTTCAAACAATCGTTCAATTAAAAATCACAAACCGTAGTCGCACGAACTACGAAGCTCAGACTTTCCCATTGCACAAGGGAATACGTAGGCATAGGGATTTTAATCCTTCGCGAGCACAATAATAAAAAACTTAACCTTTCCCCATAACAAATAATACAAGTTAACATTTAAGCGCAAACTAGACTAAAAGGTTCCCGTTGAGTACAACGGACGTGAGGGGTGCCTAATACCTTCCCCTTGCGTAACTGACTCCCGAACTTAGATTATTGGTTTCGTTGACCATTCTTATCCTTTATTTAGGTTGTGTCTATATCTTCCTTTTCTCTCGTAGAATAAATAGAATTAGGTGGCGACTCTGTTGTTTGTTTTAGGATCGTATTTTTCGAGGTACGACAATAATGTCAGGACGGCTTGCCGTCAAATATAAAAGTGAACCGATCATACCTCGATACTTTATAATATCTATTGAAGTGCCGGAAAGATCTTGATCAACATACGTTCCGGATCCCATTGGAGTTGACATTCCTTTGCAATTGTCCATATCAAATCTTTTCAATAATTCCTTGCAATACTTGGATTGGTTGATGAAGATGCCATCCTTTGTTTGCTTGATTTGTAAACCAAGGAAGTAGTTCATCTTTCCCATCATGGACATCTCGAATTCGCCTTGCATCATAAGAGAGAATTCTTTGCAAAGATCTTTGTTCGTTGAACCGAATATGATGTCGTCGACATGGACTTGAACAAGTAAGGTGTTGCCCTTTAGATTCTTGATGAACAAAGTCTTGTCAACCTTTCCTTTGGTAAATCCTTTCTCACATAGGAAGTTGCTAAGGCGATCATACCAAGCCCTTGGTGCTTGCTTTAAGCCATAAAGAGCCTTCTTCAACTTGTAGACATGAAAGGTATTCTTGAAGTCTTCAAAACCCGGAGGTTGTTTGACGTAGACTTCTTCATTGATGTAACCGTTTAGGAAAGCGCTTTTGACATCCATCTGGTACAACTGAAAATTCATAGAACAAGCATAAGCGAGTAATAACCTAATAGCTTCTAACCTTGCTACCGGAGCGAATGTTTCATCAAAGTCGATTCCTTCTTCTTGGTTGTAGCCTTGTGTGACCAATCTTGCTTTGTTACGAACTATGATCCCATTCTCGTCAAGTTTGTTCTTGAACACCCATTTTGTACCTATGATATGTTTGTTGTCCGGTCTTGGTACAAGAGTACAAACTTGGTTCCTTTTGAATTGGATGAGTTCTTCTTTCATAGCTATTATCCATTGATTGTTGCCTAAGGCTTCATCGATTTTTGTTGGTTCAATTTGAGACACGAATGCCATGTTGAGACAAGCATCCTTGAGATTGAGTCGAGTTGCAATGCCTTGGCTAATATCACCAATCACTTTATCTATCGGGTGATCTCTATGAGTTCTCCATTCTTTTGGAAGATCTTGATGTTCTTCAATGGTTGGTGAGTCATCTTCTTGTGATATTGCTTGTTCTTTTGATGTCTCCTTTTGTTGTTGTGATAGATCTACTACATCATCATCATCATCCACAATAATATTATCCTCTTTCGAGGGGTTAGTCTCATCAAACGAAACATGTATAGATTCTTCAATAGTAAGTGTTCGTTTATTGAAAATTCTAAAAGCTTTACTTGATAGAGAATAGCCAAGAAATACACCTTCATCGGATTGCTCATCAAACTTACCAAGGTTGTCCTTGCCGTTGTTGAGAACGAAGCATTTGCATCTGAATATGTGGCAGAAAGATATGTTGGGTTTCCTTCCCTTGAACAACTCATATGGGGTCTTCTTGAGAATAGGTCGAATATTGACACGGTTACTTACAAAGAAAGTCGTGCTAACCGCATCCGCCCAAAAAAATTTAGGAAGATTTGAGTCGCTAAGCATTGTCCTTGCAAGTTCCACTAATGCCCTATTCTTCCTCTCTACGACACCATTTTGTTGAGGAGTCCTTGGTGCGGAGAAATTGTGAGAGATTCGATGCTCTTCACAAAAATCTTCAAATGATGAATTATGAAATTCGCCACCATGGTCGCTTCTTATGGAAACAATTGAGAGTGACTTCTCATTTTGAATTTGCTTGGCATACTTCTTGAATGCTTTAAAGGCATCACTTTTCTGCACTAAAAACAACGTCCAGGTGTATCTAGAGAAATCATCAACAATAACTAGGCAAAAACGTTACCTCCGAAGCTTTTTGCTCTTGATGGACCGAAAATATCCATATGTAACAATTGTAGTGGTCTTGAAGTAGATATCACTTTCTTCCTCTTGAAGGATGTTTTGGTTTGCTTCCCTTTTTGACATGCGTCACAAAGCTTATCCTTGATAAACTTTATCTTCGGAAGACCAACAACTAGATCATGCTTTTATAATTTGTTCAAATGCTCCATGTGAATGTGAGCAATCCTCTTATGCCAAAGCCATGCCTCGTTGTTGTTTGCAATTAAGCATTTCACCTTCAAGGAAGAGTCATCAAAAGAAATCATAAAAATGTTATTAAATCGTTCACCTTTTAGCAAGAGTTCATGAGTGACTTCGTGTTCTATCAAGCATTCCTCCTTTGTGAAGTTGATTCAGAACCCTTTGTCACACAATTGACTTATGCTAAGAAGGTTGTGTTTAAGGCCTTCCACATAAAGGACGTCTTTGATGATTGTATGAGGAGATGCACCAATGGTTCCAACTCCAAGAATTCTTCCTTTATTATCATCACCGTAAGTAACGTATCCTTTGGCCTTAAGTGTTAGACTTGAAAATTTGTTGATATCGCCCGTCATATGCTTTGAACAACCGCTATTGAGATACCATTGAGTAGAAGTTGTTTTCAAGCATACCTACAAAACAAAGTCAAGTATTGTTAGGTACCCAAATTGCTTTGGGTCCTTGATAGTTAGTACCCTTTACAACCCACACATAATGCCCTTTAGCAACACCAATGTTGCGCACATAGCAAGCATTAGGTGTATGACCTTTGATTCCACAATAAAAACAAGTAGGTTGAAATTGACTCTTAAATCTAGGAACATATTTTTGTTTCTTAATGATCCTTTTCCTTTTATGACTTTGATGCATAGTTTTAGAATTGTTAGTCTTTTCTTTAACAATTTGTTCACTAGCTTTTACGAAAACGTTTTCACTTGTGCTTGGTTTGGAAAACTTAGAAAATCCTAAGCCACTTTTATCATTTGGATATCTTTGGTGCCTAAGAATTTCCTCCAAGCCAATTTGACCTTTTTCATATCTTTCTAAGACTCTTATGAGTTGAACAATTTGAAAAGATAATGACTCACAATTTTTACATGCAAGGCTTTGTTTTTCATCCATTATCTTTTGTTTTTCATTTTCAATGTACTTTTCAAAAGATGCATTTTGTTCTTCTAAAGATAATACTCTTTTCTTTTGGGATGAAATATTTTTGTACAAAGTCTTGCATTCTTTTAGAAGTTCATTTATGACTTCTTGTGCATCATTTTCATAAATTGAAAAGTTGCTACTAACCTCGTCATTTTCTTCATCAGAGTGATGTGACGCCATTAACGCCATATTTGCACATTCATCGCTTTCTGATTCCGATGAGGAACTAACTTCATTATCATCCCACACGACATAATCCTTTTTATTTTTGAAGTCCTTCTTGCCTTTGAATCCTCCTTTCTTCGCAAGTATTGGACAATCCGGTTTTATGTGACCTTGCTTCCCACATTCATATCATGTAACTTCTTGAATCGATGTGGATACATCCTTCTTCCTGAAATGTTTATTCTTTTTAGGAAAAGAGGAATTATTATTTTTGTTAAAAAACATACCAAGCTTCTTAACAAGAAGCATGAAGTTCTCATCTTCGGAAATCTCGTCATCTTTGTCATCCTTCGTGTCAATCTTCAAAGCAATTCCTTTGGACTTTTTCTCTTGACTTTCGTGCTTCTCGAGCCTTCCAAGTTCCAATTCGTGCTCTTGAAGTTTGCCAAATAGAGATGCAGATGTCATTGTTGAGAGACTATTCTTCTCCGAAATAGCGGTCACCTTCGGTTGCCATTCCCTTGTCAAAAACCTTAGAACTTTCAAATTGAGATCGTCGTTGGTGAAGGTCTTTCCGAGTGCAATCAAGTGGTTGGTTAGATGAACAAATATTTTTTGTAAGGCCATAATAGATTCTCCGGGCTGCATGCGGAACATTTCATATTCTTGACTCAACGTGTTAAGCCTTGATCTTTTTACTTATGTTGTTCCTTCTTGTGTTTCTACCAAAGTATCCCAAATCTCCTTTGCCGATTTGCATTGTGATACGCGAAAGAATTCGTCCATACTTAGAGCGCTTTGAAGTATGTTGATTGCCTTCTTCTCATTTAGAATCTTCTTTTTATCATCTTCATCATACATATTCTTCAACTTTGCGGTTCCAACGCCGTTGATCACATTGATGGGCTAAAGACGTGTCTACTTATGCGTCTAGCGGTATCTTACTGCAAGTGCACAGCCTATCGAAGTAATATTTAAGATTATCGATCCACAGGGATTCTATGGTTACTTAGTGCTAGATGAACTTCTAGTTTAGCTAAGGCAAATGGTTGTCACGATTTTTTTGTTGATTTTAGAATATTAAAGGCGAAATTAAATTTAAGTTTTAATTAAGTAATTCTAAGACGGTCGGTATGTAATTATACTAACTTAGGTGGGTCAATCTAACCTAGGCTTATTTTAGGTGTTCACTTAATCTATTCGGTAGAGATTACTAGTTTAAATACCCTCAACTCACACTCTCGTGGTCTTATATCAGATCTTATCCCTAAAGCCATATGCCTGCTCTCGCTAGCCCATAAGTGTTTAGAGGTAATTTTTGGAAACTAAGTAATTCTAATTTATCTTAAAGCGCTCTCGCTGTGTTTAATTTAAATGCCTAACTTTAGCTATCTGGTTAAAACCTCACACTCTCGTGGTCTTGACCTAACCTAATACTCTTTTCTTACTCTCGTAACGAAAAGGTCTTTTTACTTAAAAAGTGTCAGCCAGAATGTTAAGTGGTTAATTATTTTTAGCCTATGGTTATATTTTACCGGTTAAGTTTGTTCTAACTACATACCGCCCTAAGGTGTTTAGCTACTCATCGATGTTGAACCAGACAGAGACAGAAAATTAAACAATAAAGTACTCAAGGCAGAAAAATAAATAAACATTATAAATAATTAAATTGCAATATAAATAAAACCTGGTTAACAGTATTAGAGCAGACTCCTTCTTCCACAGACCGGAAAGCTCGGAGTTGGCGAAATCAAAAATAAACGAATGCTGAAGGCTTAGAAAAAAATAATAAACGTATAACAATTTCCTGATGTTGGAAATTGTTATATGGCGGGTTTGGATACAATAAAACAGAAAAATAATGCAGAAAATAAGAACGGGTCGTAAATCAGTTCGGCAGAGCTTCCGCAGGAAATTGAATAGAAAAATGCTCTGTACCTTCTTCATAAAACTGGTGCTATTTATAGAACTCTAATTGGGCTGGATTTTTGGACTTTAGTTGGAATGGGCCTTGCTGAATTTGTGGAGAAAATGTAGGTAGTGGCAACAAAATAGGAAACCACTTCTTCACGTAATGCTTTCACGTTGCCTTGGTCAAAAACCTAGAATATCCTTTGTCACGGTCGTGACAATGCTTTTACGCTCGTGACTTGTGACTTTTAAGTGTCACGGTCGTGACACATATCTTACGGTCGTGATGCTTCATTTTGGGGTGTCACGGTCGTGACACTCTTGTAACGGTCGTGACTGCTGCAAAATATGCAGTTTTGCAGGAAGCTTCATTTCTTCATCTTTTTATGATCGATTTTGTTCCTTTTTCTTTTAGTTCATGATTTAGCTCCACATAAGGGTGTACCTGCAAAATGGTAAGAAAAACTCGAGAAATCGAGTGTTAAAACGACGATTATTCGATAAAACGTTAATGAAACCTAGCAATATAATCGATACGTTTTCTCGTTATCACACATTAACAGGATTATGCGGACCTTCTTCGATTGCTTCCCATATGCCTTCTCCTTGGGCTTCAAGATGTGCCCTCATTTTGATTTTCCAAAAATCAAAGTATTCGCCGGAGAAGAGCGGAGGCTTGTTGCTACTTCCACCATCTTTGAAAACAGGATTCGAGTTTGCGGAAGCCATAGGATCTTGTAGGAACAAGTTACCTAAACCTGCTCTGATGCCAATTGTAAGATCAAAGTGCGCCTAAGAGGGGGGGGGGGGAATTAGGTGTTATCAAATTTTTCGATTCTTTTTCTTCGATGGATGGATTTTGCTTTTTACGGTTTATAGAATGAAAAACGGTAAAGCAAGAAAGTAAAAATGACACGGAGATTTATCCTTGTTCCCTTCACAATCCGAAGGTACATCCAGTCCCCTTTCAACACGAAAGAGATTTCCACTAGTTTCTTTAGAACAGTACAACCTATCACACCTTCAATGGTGAGGCCTACTTTCTAACAAACTATACAAACAAGTATGCAAGAACAATCCTCTTGCCACACTTACCCTTATGTCCAAACAATCCTTGGAACACAAGTCACAAATAGCAAACACTTTCTATAATTTTTGTTTGAGTGAGAGTACAATGATTGGTATCAATAAAAATTGATCTTCTCCTATATTCAAAAATCACTACTTAAGATTCAACACAAGTGTTCAAGACAATATGAAAATGATGAACTTATGAACACTTTTGAAAAAATGACAATTATTTGAATTTAGTGATTTTGATTGTATGATAATATTTGAAAATTCTAGGAGGTGTTTATGAATTTGAAATTTTAAGAATTTATAATAGTTGAAACACCTATTCGAAAAGGTATGAGAATTTAAAAAGAAATTCTTTGAAAAGGTACAAAAAAAATTATGAAATAAAATCATGAAGAGGTATAACACTTAATAAAAATTTGAATTTGAAGAGAAACAATTTTTCAAAAATTCTACAGTGTTAACCGGTTAACCATATAGGTTAATCGGTTAACGCCCAAAAACGTTACCACATAATTGAAAAATTGAGACCGTTAACCGGTTAACCCATATGGTTAACCGGTTAACACTGTTAAAACACAGAAAAATATTTCTGTTTTAAGTGTTAAAACTAGTTCCAATAATTTTCAAAATGATGCACATGCATTAAAAATTATGATGAAAATTTTGAACACTTGTATATCATATTAAGGAGTAAATTTTGATATACCTAAGCCTTGAGACAAGTTTTGAAAGTGTTGCACAAAAGCTTGAAACGATCGGAAGCATTCCATTGATGATGCATAGCCATGATCTTGATCGTTGTTGTCATCTCGACTTTTTGCAATCTGGAATGAGCTTGAATAATGTTGACGTCATCAAAAATATTGAGCTTGAAGTATGCTTCTACAGAGGTACCTCCTCAAGAACGGCCTTTGAGCTAACAACGAATTCCGCAGGGCAGTGAGGATTGAAACACATTGCTCCTTGGTCGAAATCCTTCACAAGGCACATGCTTACAATTAGTGCAAGGAGTAAGAAGCTGCGTACAAGACCAAAGACTCCAGAAATCAAGAGAATTCGAGGAACCAAAACAAAAGGATGAATATGAGGCCCCTCGACGTGAAAAGCGGAGGGACGGTCGCAAACACGAAAATAAAGGACCTATTGATTGTTTCACCGAATACACATTGGTGACAGCTCCCCGCGAGAGAATTCTCTTCGAAAGTATCAATACTGAAAAAGCCAACAACCTCGAAGAAAAACACTGACAAAAGAAAATATTGTCGGTTCCACCGCAGCCACAAGAACGTCACTGAGGATTGCATCCATATTAAGGACGCAATAGAGATTCTCATCAAGGAGGGTCATCTAAAGAAGTACGTCAAAGAGGGAGCTCCCCGACAAGAGGAGGTCAAGAAGGTGGAAGAAGTTTTAGGGGAAGCAGCTCCCCTGCAAGTCGCTCTATTCGTGTCTCGTCCATAAGATTTATTGATCCTCGACCATCTCGAGGACCTGGGATACCTTGCAGAGCACAACTCATGGGATGATTTTCCCTCCGCATTGCTCATTTCTGGTTGAGGCTACAACGAGTTGATTGTGGGGCCAGTAAGGAGAAAGCTAGAGCAGCTGATCGACTCCAGTCCCAACCAATTGTGTTCCCTCAAAAGAGTACGGGGGAAGTCTCAACCAATCACCTTCTACAAGTAAGAACTCTTAGGAGTCTCCCCCAATGCTCACATCTCTTTGCTGATAAGGGAAAAATATATCTAAGATAGACATCTGAATAATCCTTGTTGATTAGGGAAGCTCTGTCGACATCATGTACACCTCTTTATTTCGGGCCCTCCAGCTCGACCAGAAGAACTTATCGCTTTATATAGGATCTGATTTGCAGGGATTCAACAGGGAAACTACCAGACCCTAGGGGTACGTCGAGCTCGTGGTCACCTTCAGGGAGGGGGACACCTCCAAAACAATCAAGACTCACTTCTTGGTCATTGACTGGGCCTCCCTATACCAATGCATCCTTGGAAGCCCAAATCTAGTAGAACTCATTGTGGTCCCTTCAACTGTTCATCTCAAGATGAAGTACTACACTGAGAAGGGTCATGTGGTCACCTTGCATGGGGATATTGAGGCCGCCAGAAGATGCTTCAAAGCTGCGGCCAAGGTCCAAAGCATGATAGATACAACAGCAAAAGTCAATAAGTGAGCACGAGACAGGGACCTCCCAATCGATGAAATCCATCCAGAGAAGAAGCTTGCGCTACAGATCCATACTATCGACTTGGACAGTCGCATCCCAGAAGAGTACGAAGATACAGAGGCAAGAAGCTCCTCATCATTGACCATCTTGTGCCCTCTGTCAGCAGGATAATTTGAGGTAATTTCTTTCGGGGACAACCCCGACAAAAGAGGGTGCATAGGTGTCGGACTTCTCGATAATGTAAAGAAACAACTGAAGAATTGCTTACGCATCAATGCAAATCTCTTTGCTTGGAGCGTTGTAGATATGCCCATCCTTGACCCAGAACTTACCTTCCATGAACTTACCATTAATCCTTCCGCTCGAGGTGTTGCCTAACGCAAGCGCAAACAGTCTAGCGAGAAAACTGTAGCTGGTGAAAAACTTGTACAATACCTCTTAGAGGCCAAATTTGTATCGGAAGCCATGTATACAACCTGGCTGTCCAACCCTGTATTGGTGAAAAAAGCTAATGGGAAATGGAGACCATGAATTGACTACACCGATCTCAATCGGGCTTGCCCGAAAGATTCTTACCCATTGCCTAACATAAATAAATTGGTAGACAACTTTGCAGGTTTCAAGCTCTTGTCCTTCTTGGATGCTTATTCGGGGTATAACTAAGTACACATGGCTGACAAGGATAAGAGCTACACCGCTTTCATGACTCCGTCGGAAAACTATTACTACAACGTCATTCCATTCGGTCTGAAGAAAGTTGGGGCCATGTACCAGCGTATGATGAACAAATTGTTCCAATCCGAGATTAGGAACATGCTCAAAGTGTATATGGACGATATGATAGTGAAATCCCTCGAGGAATTTGACCACACGGCCCGCCTACAAAATTTCTTCGACCAAGCAAGGAAATGCAAAATGAGACTTAACCTAGAATAATGCACGTTTGGCGTACGAGCAGGAAAATTCTTCGGGTTATACCTTACAAAAAGGGGAATAGAGGCTAACCCAGAAAATGTCGAGCATTTTCTGAGTTCCCCACGCCTAAATCGAAGAAATCTATATAATCTCTCAACAAGATGCTCACCTTATTGTCTCGTTTCGTGGCCAGATATGCCTAACACGTTTCTCCTTTCTTCAAACTCCTCCGCAAAGAAGCAGCCTTTGAATGGACAAAAGAGTGCGAGTAGGCCTTGCGCCACCTCAAATAGGCCTTTTCATAACCCCTAATTATTTCTAAGCCAAACATCGGAGAGACCCTCTACCTATATCTCTCTGTCACCAATGAAGCAATTAGCGTCGCCCTCATCAGAGAAACTCAGGAGGGACAAAGGCCAATATACTTTACGAGCAATGCCCTACAAGGACCAGAACTTTGACATCAACTGATTGAAAAAGTTGACATGACCCTTATCAATGCAACAAGAAGATTGAGGCATTACTTCCTGGCGCACACCATAACTGTTTGAAAATACCAACCCATCAAACAATTACTTAGTCGTCCAGACATGGCTGATAGGATGATCAAGTAGTCGTTGGAACTTTCAGAGTATGACATCCATTATGAAAGCAGAAAGGCCCTCAAAACCTAGGCTCTGGTCGACTTCATGGCCAAAATGACCCCCTCAGAACCCCAATCAGGTGGAACCCATAAATGGACTATCTACGTCGATGAAGCGTCCATCCCCATGGGAAGTAGAGTCAGGATCATCCTCGAGAACCAAGAAGGGCTCCTAATTGAAGTATCCCTAGTCTCATCCTTTCCAACATCAAATAACAAGCTGAGTACAAGACATGCATCGCCAAATACCTGGACACGAAAGAGGTCAAGATCTTCACCGACTCTCAACTCGTAGCCTCACAGGTCAAAGGCGAATACCATGCCAAGAATGACCATCTGGTCGAATACTTAACTCTGGTACAAGAGAAGTTGGCTAAGTTCACCTCGTGGGAAGTCCAACACATCCCCCGCGAGCAAAACTCCAGAACACATGTTTTATCCAAATTAGCCAGTACGAGGAAGAAGGGAGGCAACAAGTTCGTAATACGAGAGACGCTTCCTCCACCTTGCATCAAAAATAATTTCGAGGTACTTGACATCAACGTTATTGGCGATGAAGCCTGCTGGATGACCCTTGTTTATAACTACCTTACAACCAGAGAATTCCCCTTACACATCAAAGAAGCCAACATAATGAAACGCCGTGCATGCTCCTATGTTCTAGTTGATGATAAACTATATCGACGAGGATTTTCTAACCCCTTCCTAAAGTGTGTTGGGGAAGATAAGGTCCCTGATGTCCTTCAAGAGATCCATGATGGTATCAATGCACAACATCTAGTAAGAAGATCATTGGCTCGCAAGGCCTTGAGAGCAAAGTATTATTGGCCGACAATGCAGGATGATTCAAAAGAGCATGTCAAAATAAAGTGACAAGTGCCAGCACCACGGGGACATGCACTTAGCACCCCCTGACGAGCTTAAAACTATGTCATCACCTTGGCCTTTCGTTCAATGGGGAATTGACATTCTCGGCCCCTTCACAGTAGGTTCATATCAAAAAAATACTTTATTGTGGCCGTCGATTATTTCACCAAGTGGTTTGAGGCCGAAGCTCTGGCCAAAATAATTGCATTCAACATATTGCGCTTTTATTAGAGGAACGTCCTCGCTCGCTTCGGCATGCCCCAAGCCTTGATAGCGGAAAACGGGACTTAATTCACGGATGATAAATTCCAAGACTCCTTCGCCAACCTAGGCACTAAACAACATTTTACCTCTATTAAGCATCCACAAACCAACGGGCAGGCAGAGGCCGCAAACAGGCTTATCTTGCAAGGTCTACAACAAAGGCTAGGAGAAGCCAAGAAAAGACGGGTCGAAGAGCTCCACAACATGCTCTGGGTCTACATAACGACCCCACATTCAACCACTGGGGAGACTCCTTTTTGATTAGCGTATGGAACCTAAGCAGTTATCCCCATATAAATTAGAGAGCATTCGAGACAAATATATGCCCCTCTTGATGAGGAATTAAACGATGAAGCTTTAAGGGGAGAACTTGACCTGGTTGAAGAAATTCGATCCGGATCTTCCCTTCGTGAGGCTTCGCTAAAACAAAAGATAACCTTGCGTCGTGACGCCAAAGTTATAAAATGAGAATTCTAGCTGGGCAGCCTCGTCTTGCATAGAAATAAAAGAAGACTCACGCGAGGGTAAGCTCGCCTTAAACTTGGAAGGTCCATACCAGATCAAATTGAAGACTTGAACGGGGGCCTACTACCTCGAACACCTAAACGGAGAACCTTTTGATCGACCATGGAATGCTGAAAAGCTCATACAATATTACAGTTAACTCCCGCTAAGAGAAGACGATTAACTGCCGATGACCTCAAACATAACAAGGAGGAAATCACTCGGTCAAAGGAGCGTACCCTAGTATGAGTACATTCCTCAAACAACGAAATCAAGTATTTGTTCATGGGACAAACAAATCCTATGCTCAGCGGGGATACCTCAATCGAGCTCCGCCGTTGTTATACCAACATGGTAGGACTCCTAGCTCGCGATGGGAAAATTCCAAGTCTTGTGGGATCAGGACCTCGACTGAGATCCTAGTCCCTTTATTTGGAGAAAACATCTTACGCCTACTGACAAGTTCCATACACTAGTTGGGCATGTTAGAAACGAGTCAAGCAAAACCCTTGTACTAAAGCAACATAATCGAAGTCATATTTATTTCAAAGAAAATAAAGAAAAACACACACACATATAAAGTAATAAATATATTAAAAAGTCGACCACCAGGCCGGAATTATCTTAAGATTGCATCAAAAAGGGCTAAGCCTCATTATTAAGATACACATATAAATGACACGCAGGCCGAAAAAACATTAAGGCTCGTAGGAGAATACACATCACTCCTCAACTTCAGGAAGAACCACTTCATCGTCGATAACTTGATGCAGATGACCTATTCCCTCAACGACCAACTATACGTCGGGATTTTTCACTTGGATCTGTTCCACAACATTGTTGAAACCAAAAGATGCCATGGACAGATTGTCTTGCACCAGCAGTCAGATACGACCAATTAGTTTCGCCCGAGTATTTAGAGCTTGCTCCTCCTTCGTCTCCTCCTCAGCAGGGTCCGTTGCGCCCTCCATCTCATCCAACTTGGACTTCAACTATTTATTCTCTTCCACTGAAGCATTGCACTCAAGCGTCATTTCGTCACACATCTAAATCTTCGAACACAAAAAGTGAAGCGGACTCTTGAGTCTCCAGCATTATCCAAGGTTTATCTGCTTCGGGGACACTCCCGACCACATGCCTGTCATCCTGGGCTATGTCCTCCTCCAAAATATGGTTGACATCCCTGTTGGTCGTTTCACATGAAAAGCAGAGGAAAACAAGTGACTTCGATAAAATAAAATCCACCCTTCCACTGCGAGTTAAGTGAAAGGGCGATACTAAGGTCGATGATGTAT
Source organism: Lathyrus aphaca (assembly GCA_963966055.1). NCBI lineage: Eukaryota > Viridiplantae > Streptophyta > Magnoliopsida > Fabales > Fabaceae > Lathyrus > Lathyrus aphaca. Next base: position 505,221,930 of record OZ014523.1, read on the forward strand.
CCTCGATTCAAACCCTTGTCCAACAAGGTTGCAAGAGACTAACCTCGTCCAAACGAGGCTATCCCCGTGGGAGAAATCTTTCCTCGACGGTTAGCTACACTTTCCTAACAGGGAGCGTCCTCTACATGCATGACTTTCCTCGATGAAGGCCTAATGCCCGACATCAAACACTTTCTTCCTAAATAAGCATCCCATAAAGATCTAACAATCATCTTCTATGATAACCCTAATGTTCATCATGATGTTCAAACATTCTTTAGGATCTTCATAGGATTTCTAGAAAATTCATGTGTTCTTCGAAGAACACATGAAATTCATCCAGAAATTCATGAAGATCCATGAACATTCAAGCATATTTGCAGAAAAAGAGAGGTTGAAGATGAAGTTACCTATATCCATTTGAATATGATGAAATTGGACGGCTGAGGATGAAAGCTAGACGGCGGCGTAGAAAATTCCGGTAGTTGCAGAACATAAAGTACGAAAATGAGCTTATGTCCCTCCTTTTATAAAGCCCTTGCTCGAATTGAGAAGTGCAAAGAGCAAAGCCATTATTGCCTAAGCATAGATTCCCCAGGCCTTAGCAAAATAATTGTTGTGTCGTCACACATGTCAGAAGAATAACAAGCGATTTGTCTTCTCAAGAAAAACTCTTAATATTCCCAAGGCACTCTCAAGCGTCCCTGCGCGCTTGTTTGCTCGACATGATTTTTTTTAAAACGACCTTGTCCTCGAATATAACTCTCCTCCACGCGTACACTTCCCTGCGAAAGAGTCACCAGAAATATGTCGGCCAACACAGTCTTCTCTCATCGACAAATTATGTTAACTTAAGTCACTATCCTTTGGACAAACGCAATAACTTGGGGTGCTCCTGTTCTGGACTGGACTGGAAGGTGCCCTACAACTGGACAATGCCTAATCCTTTCCAGCTTTGGGCAAGGCCTAGTAAGCAGTCTAGGACATTATAACCGTTGGGGAGGATATAAACGTTACATTTATAGCCGTTGGAGACATCATCCTCACGCGTTTGACAATTTCCACACGACCAACTGACCCTCTGAAACTCACGGATACAGTTGGACCTGGTCGATGGCCACGCGCCCGCATATTTCGGTCACATGCCCTTATGAATACCCTCCCATTTGGAGGGTCAGATATTCATTTCGATTCACTTCTATACTTACCTAAACGCTTTAGCTTTGCTTTCATTCTCCCACTAAAACTTACTTGAGCGTCGGAGTACCTTGCAGGTACACCACCCCTCTGTTACAATCGTTGTTGCTACCCCCGCTGAAGGCAAGGAAGATCTGTTCGGAGTACATCAAAACAAGTGCTAATAACCCTAATTTTTAATTGGGGACAACTTCTCTACCTTCCCTAAAAAGTTGGATAGTATACCTTCAACCAATCAATTCATATTATATTATTTTATTATTTATTTAATAGTCTAAATTTTGTATATTTTCAATACAATTTACTCTAATTTATACTATGAGTAACTCTACCCAATTTTTAAAATGGATAGATAATAATTCACATTTTTAAATTTTTAACTTTCAATTAATGAAGTCGCTCTTGTTGTCGTGGTTAAAAAATCCAGTCCTTAAAAATGCTTTAATATCATTTTAAAATTAAATATTTAAATATATTTTAAATAAGGTAGAAATAACTCATTTATAAAATTTCTGAAAGAAAAAGAATACATCTGTAATCACCTATATTTGTTAGTAAAGTTGGTTAAACTAAAATGAAAATAGAAATATGAAATGCAATGTTGCTGAGTATGAGTATGTGTTAGTGTGAATCTAGTAAGCAAAAGAACCAGTTTGAAAGAAAAGAAAAAAAATCAAATACAAATATATTTTTTAGCATTTTTAAAAAAAGGTGTGTTCATAATCAAATATATATTTATTTGTAAAACAACGTGTTCATAATTAAATGAATTTTTATTTCCGAAATGATGTGTTTATAATTTAATCAAATTTTATATATTTACAAAATGATATATTCATAGTTTTAAAAAAATTATTTGCAAAATAATGTGTTCATAATTAAATGAATTTTTATTTATAAAATAATGTATTCATAATTAAATACAGTGTTTTATTACATGATGTAAATAGCTAATTATAGTATATCCAAACTGGTCTCATTCACCTATTACCAGTTTCTTCTGCTACCCAATTGGCAGATGTTCTCACCACGCCTTTGCCAGCTCCCTCCTTTAATTCTCTAGTTTTCAAACTTGGTCTATTAGACATCCATAGTCCAGCTTGTGAGGGGCTATTGCATGATGTAAATAGCTAATTATAGTATATCTTAGATTAGTACCTGTATTAGTTTTTAGCTAATTATAGTATATCTTAGATTAGTATCTTAGTTAGTCAGCTATATATAGTCCTCTCTTGTACACTGCACATAATAATAATACAATGAGTTTACTCCATTTTACTTTCTCTCTCTCTCTCTTGCTATTCCAAAACTAACATGTTTTAAAATTTGGATGGATTATCAAACCGGTGAGGATAGTGAATCACTGGTTTATTGGTCGAACCACTAGATTACCGGCCGAACTGCATGACCAAATCATATTAAACCGGATAACTCGATTGAATATATCAGTCTTTATAATAAAATTATATAAGTATAAAACTGATCGAACTGGATGATTCAGTTTCTACAAAATATAACTAACATTTAATATATATTTTTTAAATATCATATCATAATTTCACAAGTTCATAATCTAAATTTAAATTTTAAACAAAAATATCATACATAACAAAATAGTATAAACTCATTGTTGAGAATCAGTTAGAAAACCCACAAGAGTTAGGATTTAAGGTAACCAAAGATAACGACAAGGATTAGTTATAAATTGTTATTTTTTCCTTTCCCTTTCAACAAGATTACAAGTATACATACAAGAATAACAAATAACATCTCTCACTATTGAATTAGGGTTTTATCTTCCTATTTTTTCTTCCACAAAATATGAGAGACTAGTATGCTATTTATAAGAAAACTAACAACTTAACCTAATGGACTTTTTAACAATTACCTATTACGAGTTAACTTAAACAATTGGATCCATAACACAAGGCTCAATTAAACAGCAACACATGAGCATACTTCAACAACATGCTAACCCTAGAATTTGTTCTAATATCTCACACTTATTATAAAGTCTAATTGCAAACAAAGTCTAATTGCAACATAATCTAATTAAATAGTTTATAATAAAATAACTTCAATGTATACCAATTTTAATTCAAAGGAGGGAAAATTGTTTCAAATTTCAATATTAGGATCTCATTCTTCAATATTAAAATCATCTTCAGAAAAATCAACCGCTTCCGCAACAACTTCTCTGTCAATGATATCATTACTTTATTTTATTTTTTATTTTTTATTTTTTATTTTTTATTTTTTATTTCAATTATTTCATTTTTTAAAATTAAAATAATCAAAACTACGTCGTTTTAATTTAAAAATAATAATAATTTAAAAAATCGTCGGTTTAAAAAACTGTCGATTTTTTTTCCATACCGGTTCAATGACATAACCGATCCAGCAATTGATCCAGATCTGTTACCTAATCGGTTTCCGGTTCGATCGGTCAATTATGTCCGATTTTTAAAACTCGGATTAAATATACTTAATATTTAAGTTTGTATGAATTTAAAATAATAAAAAATGCTGAGCTCATAATTGATTAGAATTTTATTTATATTAAATATACATAATATATTAATAAATAAATTTAATTAAAATATAAAGACAGTGTAAAACAGTCAGTTAATAGTCACTGTCATATCTAAAATTATATTTGATTTTTATTTTAAATATTTTTAAAATAATGATTATAAAAGATTGTGATGGATTAATTATAAAAAAAAAATTATATTAAAAAATGTGACCGTGCCTAATAATTAATCTCTTAATAAATCTATAATACTGTGAACTACTTAACATAAAAATTGCAGCTCGCTCACATGTATGCTAAATGTCCTTAGTTCAAATCCCCATCAAAGTCAAGAAAATCTGTGTTTTTCTCTGAACGATTTTTTAAAAATTGGTTAATATATCATGGGCAGCTTGAATTGGACGGGCCAACTTAGTAATCTCTAACCAATTATTCTACTAATGCACTACTGTAATGGATTGTGCCATGTGTGTCAATTCAAATGTTCTAGATTCTTGATATATAGTTATATACTAGTTACTATAGTGGCTACTAAAGTTAGTGCTAGTACTGTATATGGATATATATGAGGGATCAATGACTGCTGTTTTTATCTAAATCCAATGAAACATCTGTGGATATAATGACTCATCAAAGATCTTCCTGCTCCTGATATGCTCTAGTTGGTGAAAATATACAACTTCTCTCTTTGTGGAGCCCTTCATGCAATTGGAAGAACTTCAACTATCACTACCACAACATATCATAGGTTAGTTGATTTGGATTATTCTCTATGTTTTCAAAATTAAGTTGTTGTAATGTTTGTGACTACTCAAGTTCCAACAAGGCAATCTTAGAAATTCTCACTTTTGCATAGGATCACACTCATGGCCCCAACAATACAATACAGAAAAAAAACAAGCATATGAGCTTTTTGTCATGCACATTAATTTGTTGATTGAGTATTGAAATTGTAAACCCTCTTATGTGCGACAGTGACAAATGTTGTTTGCCAGCCTTAAAGTTTGATATGATATGTTCCTAATGCATCATTTGATGAAACTCGAGTGACATTGTCATCAACCACAAGAGAAACATGTTAACCATCTTACTTTATTATACACTGCCAACTAAGTTGTGGAAATGCTAAAGGTAGTCTTTTGCCTTATTATGATTCACAACACTTCAAAACATTGCTATTTTTTTTACTCTTTAAATTTAATTTTGTTCCGAGTCAACCAAAAGAAGACTCAGTTCTAATACCCAAACCTAAACATTGACATCGTCAAAAGACCGAATAATTGATAGCATCTACTAGTCCATCGTCTGCCATTAGATTTTGTCGGACGAATCCTCACATTAAACGTTGGATTAGACGAAAGTGGTTTTAGCTGTCAGCCATATCACATGTCATTTATATGAGTGATCTCACTCTCACTCTCAAACTACATCTTTTTTACATCACTTACTTGGGCGTTAGAGTGCTAACCTTGCAGGTCCACCCCACTTGTTGTACCTGAAGCACTTATCGCCACACCATAAGAGATTGTTCTTCCAATGTCTCTTGTTTCTCGTTCCACCACAAAACAATGGTGTCGTCTATGGGAAACGACTATTGATTATCTCAAATTCCTACTAAAATCATCGTCTTTTCAACGCTCATCTGCTTTAACCGATCTTTTTTCTACTACAACGTTCAGTTGATTTTATGCAAACTATGGCAGCATCTAAGTCCACTCGACTAGCCGCCTAAAGTAACTCGCCGTCAATGCTACAACGGATAATGCTCCTGATCTCACAATAGAGGTTCAACTTCCTCCAATAGCAAAATTTTGTTTAATTTTAGTACATTCTCCTTGCGTCCCAACTCATTGGAATCCAGTTCATTCGACTATCGATCAGAGCACATTCCAAGTTCTTCTGAATTTTCAATCTTCTCTATAGTGGCTACATGGTTAAATTCCAAACAACCTCCACCGCAAACATATATCCTAGAATAAGAGATGCCCTAAAGCCTCCTGTAACTCCAAGCCGACATAGGCATGCAAGGAGAAAACGAACTTCTTAAAACGTCTACAACTTGATACAATATCATAACTCACATTTCTTGGTTGAAAGACCCCTCAAGATTGAAGAAAATCTTCGACTCACTCATAGAGATCATTCAATGTCCGAAGTTGTGTCTCAGAACAATCTCAAAACTATACCACAACTGATCCTCGACAATCCGCCTTTCCATGCTAAGCATTTCCCTAGTCTCCAGATCGTCTCTAATATCGAGAATACCATTCTCCCTTACATGATTTCGAAGGAATATGTGATAGACATACTTCTACTTCCCTAGAAGTATGTCATTTTCACTAATCTCTACATGTCATTCCTAGAGGGAGGCCAGGCATGACATCAAGATAAAATATCTTGAACAAAGAAGGAATCAGCTCTCCAAGCGTCTCGACAGTCAGATCCCAAAGTCTCTTGAAAAAACTCAAAATATAGACAATTACATCACATTATAAGGTAAAGTGTACTTAAGTGGGCTTTATAGACTTGCTCTCACATAAGAGGTTCTATAAATTGAACCCTTGTGTTGAAGTATTCATGCTTGACAAAATTCTATTTTTTAAACTATAGTCTCTCTCTCTCTCTCTCTCTCTCTCTCCCAAGTCTTCATTCAGAACAGTTAACACTGAGATTGAAATCACTATGTTTGTGTGAATTGAGTTGAGGCGTTGTAGTTTGTTCAACGCTCATGATCGCTCTATGGTTTCTACATCAGTGGTTAATTTTCATAAGAGGTAACCATCATTCCACTGATTATTTTCATTCATAAAGATCTACTTAAGAGAAATTTTTTGTTGTTGTATATTTTATTGTGATTTCCATTCATTGGTCTCAAGCACTACTACGGAAAACTCATTTAACAACGGTTTGGAAAGGCATATAATGACGCGGGCGAGAGCGTTGTTATGTAGAGTGTTATTGTATATGCGGTACTTACAATCACGATCCTGTGAGTGTTGTTGTATTCTAGAAAGCGCATGTCATATCATAACAATTATTTTAAATACCCGTTGTTGTATAGAACTACCTATAATCACAATTATTTTAAACAACCGTTGTTGTATGTCTTTTAATAAAATAAAATAAAAATTGCAGCAATAAGAACAACAAGAACATCAAAAACAACAACAAGAACAACAATAATAATAACAAGAACAACAACAACAAGAACAACAACAACAATCAGAATAACAACAACAATAACAACAACACAACATTAGCATCAATACCAATAATAATAACAAGAACAACAACAATAAACAAGAACTACAATAATTAAAAAAGAACACCAACAACTAATATTGCTAGCTCGAATCCATATTTTCCTTGTCTCATTCAAGTTGTAGAATAGATGTTGAACTTCTGAAATTTGTTCTGAAAGTTGGAGGTAGAAGATGTAATTAGTCTAAGAATTAGGTTTCATGCGGATCACTAATAGTTGTGTGTTGGTCGTTGATAATCACTAAATGAACGATCACGATTTGTTTAAAAATAATGAATAAACTCAATAAGCGTTCCACCTATAATATTGGTGTTGGGACTTGGAAAAATAAGTAAAAAAAACCTAAAATGTTGGTGTTGAGACTTGAATCCATGACTAGACGCTACCTATGATCATGGTTATTTTAAATACTCATGGTGAAAGGCTTTTTAGCATTTTGAAAAAATAAGTAAAAAATGCTACATATAACCACGGTGTTTTAAATACCACTGGTGAAAGATTTGTCAGCATTTTAAAAAAATGTGAGTAATATGATTAAAATAAATTCAAAAAAAATCAAAAATACGAAATTTAATCTAATTAAGTAAAATAAGATTTTTTTTTTGGAATTTTTTGAGACTATGAAAACAGTAAAAAAAAATCATTAAAAGTAGGAAAAAGATGAATTTGGGATTTTGAGGGTGAAATCCCGTAACTACTCCGTACTAGGGGACTAATGATCACATGATTTTTCTGCTTCAAATGCACGAAATATATTTAAAAAAGGAGACGATTTCCCCTAAAATCGGGTTTTTCGACCAGCAAAACCTAAAAATAAACTATAGGCTATAACAACAGCTGTCTAATTTAACCGTTGTAAAATCATTTACAATTTTTTTTAATAATGGACTTAAGTGACACACGCTTAATGTACTCTAAAAAATGAAAAAAAATGTAGTTGCATGGAATCGAAGCTTGCTACATTTCATTTATTACTACGGTGGTTTAAGTCAACCATCATTAAATGACTGTTTATACATTCAGCTATTGACTGTGCGCAATTTTTTAACCTATTATAACGGCGTATATGAATCTGTTGTAAGCCTGACATTGTTGTCTGCGTGTTTTGTAGTAGTGAAAGCAACTTACAAAATCATGAGTCGAATAGTCGCTTTTTTCATATAAATTTTGTTTTAATTCAATTAAATATTCATAATGAGATAAATAATAACAGAGAAATTAAATATTGGCATCAAGATATATTAAATTTGGATGATTTATTATTATTGTGCCTCGTGATCTACATTTGTATGGTGAAGCAGTGATACTTCGATCATCCATAATAATGCAAATATGGGACCAGTGCTATAATAATCAACTTTTAGAAGTTTTATAACTTCCTTTTCTTTACGTGTTCATTGTTCAGAATTTCGTGTAATCTTTTTTTTCATGCATTTGAGGAGTGGAAAGGTAGCCATTACAGACGAGTATAGACCAAAGAAAAGAAATACGAGGAAAATGGCATTTAGACAAGGGAATCCAAATGATTCAAACCCCTATACGGCTGGGTCGAATCCTTAACTGAGCAGTTCAAATGCTCAAAACATTAACATCAATCCACAGGATATGCCAAGGAGTGACGTGGTGCCACCCCCTAATACTTCGACCGGAGGATCAACAACGCCATCCTTGGTGTCAGAACCAGCATCTTCGATGGCAGGAACATGAGCGACGTACATAAGTCCTTACACTCAACTAGTGTTGGAATACATTGGAGAAAATCCTCAAACCCCACTTCCAAGTACATCAATGTTTAGGTCTTTCCCTCCCCTATGGTTTTTACAACCATTGCCTAGGAACCCAGTTTATGGCATGCCAACAACGATGATACAAAACTTACGTAACGCACCCCCGATGTTTTTAAAAAAATATGCTTTCTTCGCCCTTGCAGGAATCAGGATCTGGGGTAAACATGGGTCGAAACAGTCAAACCATAGGGTTAGAATACTCTGCCCAAGGTTTTGGCTTGACGAATAAGTTTACAACTTATTTGAGGCAACAGATGGATGAAAGCAACATACAAATGGTACACATTTTGTCTCAAACCATGGGAGAAGTTTTCCAGCCTTTGATCCAGAGTACTACTCAAACTAATCATCAAATGGAATTCCAAATGGAGCGAATAGTGGAGTTTATTGGAGTACCTGCCCCTGTTCGACACCCAACTAGGGAATATATGAGAGAAAATCAAGGTGTTGAAATCAGGGAGAATTTCCAATTGGTGAATCCAGAAAACCAGGAGATAGTCGAACCACCCATGGTCGAACCTCCTAGAAATAAAATACCTATTCTTGAAGTGGAGGAACCAATGGTAGTGTTAGTGAACAAAAACCAAAATGCAGATAATGTGGTTAAGCAAGTTTGACATAACAATATGGCAACAGAGAATAACTTGGCAGCCATCATCGAATGGATAATGGCTCGAAGTGGAATGAATATGGGCTTTGCCAAGCCAAATTTTACTTCAACCATAGTAGACTATATACTCTAGTTTGAATTACCACTAGGAAAAAGGTTCCAAAGTTTCACTAAGTTCTCAGGAGATACAACTGGGTCCATCGTCGAACATGTGGCACGATACCTGATCGAAGTTGGGGAAATTGCAAACAATGAGAGTCTAAGGATTAAATAATTTCCTAGTTCCCTCACGAAGAATGTATTTGCAAAGTTCACTATGTTACCACCTGGTTCGATTTACAATTGGACCCAATTAGAACGTTTATTCCATGAGTAATTCTACATGGGATAAACTAAATTTAGTTTGAAGGAATTGGCTAGTGTTAAACGAAAGTTTAATGAGCCAATAGATGATTACTTGAACATGTTTTGACTACTCAAGGCTAGGTGTTTTACACATGTGCCTGAGCAAGAACTTATCGAAATGGCCGTTAGTGGCATGTATTACTCTTTTAGGAAGAAGTTTGACACCCAATACTTGAGGGATATGACCCAACTGGATGATAGGGTTCGACATTTAGAACGTATGAAAGACGAAAAAGCTAGGGCGAACAACAACAAGAGAATAACCTACGTCGAATTCCATGAAGGGTTTGAAGAAATCTATGACGAACCCGTACAGTTCGACGAAAATGAAATAGACCTAGTTGAACTTAAGCAGGGTCTCCCTTATTCTTGTAAACTATTAGTTCCTTCAAATGGAAAATACTTTGTCGAAACTGAAAAGAATGATAGGTTTCCCAAGAAAACATATACTTTCGATATAATGTGACGAAATATTTGATTTGTTAGTTAAGGATGGTCAAATACTAGTGCCTCCATGCGCTAAAGTACCACCTTTAGAACAACGAAAAAAGAGAGGTTTTTTTAAATACCGTAATTTCTTAGGCCATAAGACTTCTCAATGTTTTATTTTCAGGGATTTGGTGTAGAACGTTATACAGGAGGGAAGGCTCAAATTTGGGGAGAAAAATAAGAACCAAATGAAGATTGATGTTGATCCTCTTCAAGTAGCGGAGGCGAATTATACTAAACCTAGAAAAGTGAACAAGATCGAAGTTGATGAAGATTTTGACAATAGTACAAGAAGTGTCGACACTAATGAGGATCTTGTTCGCAATGATGTGATAGGTGAAGTGACCGAAGACGTCATCGATGATGTTGTGTTTTACAGTTTCACTGAAGAGGTTGATGGCTGCCAGATGAAGCACTTCATATGTGTAGCAGCTAAATTTTATTCAGGATATCAATTGATGTCGAGAGGGTTGGTGTGGAGATAACTGCTGATCAACAAGATGCAATCGAATAGTCAAATATTCAGATTGTGACGAAGGAAACTGCTGATAGTTTCATAAGAATTGACAAGGCTTTTAAGGGCCTTAATATGGACTTCTCCAAGTTAGATTTGAAGGATGAAGTCGATGTAAACATGGTCGAGATCAAAGATAAACAGACCATAAATGCTAACGAACAAATTCTTCAAGAAGAATACATATCATTTTTAATCACGGTGTTTGTGATATTAACCACGGTGATGAGAGGGCGGAGGTGGAAGATATGGGATCTAATCCATATCATTTTTAATCGGAAGGAAGCGACGAGTAGATTTTAGAGAAAGTTGAGGATAAAAGAGAATATGCTTTGCCAAAAATCGAGATTGGAATGGCTTAAGGAGGGTGAATCAAATAGTGGTTTCTTTCAATAAGTTATGAAGGATAAAAGAAGGCATAATCATATTGGTCCAACCATTACATCGAGAGGACTAATTGAATCGGTGAGGGAGATTAAGGAGGAAGTGTGGGATCATTTTTCTTCAAAAATTGTTGAATTAGAGAGGGAGAGGCCTTTAATGGAAGGGATTAATTTTAAAAGTATTAGTAGTGAGGAGAGGGTGGCACTTCATAGACCGTTTCAAGAGGAAGAGATTAAGGAGGCAATTTGGGGATGTGGTGGGTCTAAAAGCCTGGGTCCGAATGGGTTTACTTTTCTTTTCATAAAGAAATGTTGGCCCTTTCTTAAAGAAAATTTCATTCGGTTTTGCAATAGCTTCCATGGAGATAATGGTATTTCTAAGTCGATTACTTCTTCTTTTCTTACTTTGGTCCCGAAATCTCCAAATCTAGTTTCTTTGGATGATTATCGACCAATTTTCTTAGTGGGTTGTTTGTATAAAGTCATTGCAAAAAATTTGGCAAGGAGATTGAAACGGGTTCTAAATTTGATAATTTTTCCTTGCTTGTTCCGGGTAGGCAATTTCTTGATGGGGTTGTAGTGGCCAATGAAGTAGTCAACTATGCTAAGAAGGAATGAAGGTATTGTTTTCTTTTCAAAGTAGATTTTGAAAATTCCTATGACAAGGTGAGTTGGAACTTTTAAATATTCTTGTTGGCAAATATGGAGTTTGGAATTTTGTGGAGGAAATGGATGGAATTATTGGTCTTTCAAAGTAAAATGTTGGTGTTGGTGAATGGAATCCCTACGAAGGAATTTGTGGTTGAGAGAGGATTGAGACAAGGCGATCCACTGTCGCCTTTTTTTATGTTTTGGTAGGGGATGCTTTATCGGGGTTAGTGAGGAAGTCTTGTGAAATTGGCAAATTTGGTAGCTTTGATATTGAAAGAAAATATTCCGTTGATATTCTCCAATTTGCGGACGATACTTTATTGGTGGATGAAGGAACTTGGAACATGTTTGGGCAATGAAGACGTTTTTGTGTGCTTTCGAGCTTGTTTCGGGTATTGGCATCAATTTTCACAAAAGCAAGTTTATTGGAATTAATTCTAACACAAATTTCTTGGAGGAGGCTTCCCTTTCTCTTTCTTGTAGGGTGGAAGATAGTAATTTTGTGTTTCTTGGTATTCCCATTGGAATTAATCCAATGAAACTATCTAGTTGAAACACTCTTTTGTTGAAAATGAAGAAACGTTTAATAGGGTGGAAGAATAGATTTCTCAATTTTGGTGGGAAAATTACATTATTGAAGTCTATATCACGTTCTCTAACAATTTTCACAATGTCTTTTTACAAGATGCTCCGAAAGTTGTGAAAGAATTCAACAAGATTCAAAGTAATATTTTGTAGGGAGGTATGGTGGACAAAAGAAAGATTCATTGGGTGAGTTGGAAGAAGGTGTGTTTTCCTTTTGACAAAGGGGGGCTAGGCATAAATTTTTTGGAGGAGTTCAATTTAACTATTCTTAATAAGTGGAGGTGGAGGATTCTTCATAATCATAATGATATTTGGTTAAATTTGCTAAGAGTGTGGTATGGTGATATAGCAACTAAAGTCATTTGTGGAATATACACTAAAAAAGATTCCTCAATGTCTTTTTGGTGGAAGGATATTTCTTCGATTTGTAAGAAATTTCATTTGATCCTTTTATTGATGGTAGTAGTTACAAAGTCGGGAAAGGTTACATAATTCCGTTTTGGGAAGTTAAATGGTTGGATGGAATTGTGTTGAAGGAGGAATTCCCGGTTTTATACGCGGCTTCCGCATTAAAAAGGGTTTCGATTGCGGCCATGGGGTTTGGAGTAATTGTGTGTGGATTTGGGGTGACTTTGGCATTGGTGGACCGATATCTCATACTCCGAACATGCAGGTCGATTTGGATCTTTCGAAGAATCGCTTAGTTCATCATGGTATTTCGGATGATCATGGTGATACCATTTTATGGAATATTGAACCCGAGGAAGGGTAATCTGTGGCGTCTTGTTATGATTATTATGTTTTTTTCATACTCCTTTTGCCCCTTTTAATAGGTACGATATGACATTGACTTTAATGTGGAAAACAGAGGTCCCTTTCAAGATCAAAGAGTTCGATTGGAGACTCCTTGTGATTAAATTACCACATAAGGATCTATTGGCTTTTAAAGGTATTCATTTTCATATTGATTCTTTAAATTGTGTCTTTTGTGGGGTGGAATTGGAAACTTTGAACCATTCTTTTTCGCTTGTTGTGTGGTAAAATCTATTTAGAGGGTAATTGCTAGTTGGTTGGGTAAATCGGGGGAGAGAGAGAGAGGGGGAGAGAGAGAGAGAGGAAGAGTGCCTACCAAATTTTATGGATTGGTACTTGTTTTGTCGTGTAAAAAACTTAAAAATGGCAAAATGGAGGTGATTTGACTAGCCGTTACTTGGAGTTTATGGTTGATAAAGAATGAAGTCTATTTTCGGTCGGAAGGATGTAATTTTAATAATACGGTGTGGGGTATAAAATTCTTGATTTAGAAGTGGTCTTTTTGCGGATCGAGCTTACCCATCTCAATTATAGTTTTTACGAATTTAGTAAGGATCATTTGCTATTTCTTTCGTAATTACAATTGGTTTGTAATCTCTTTTTTTGTCGGGCCTAGTTCCCTTTTTGTGTAAACAGATTGGAAAACCCTTAGTTCTCCAATATATTTTATCTTGCTTACACATAAAAAAAACATGGAGTTAGAAGAGGAAGACTAACAAATTGAAAGTAATAAAAACATGAAACTTATGTTTCAAAAATTCAAGGAATTCTCAAAGACAAAAAATTTGTTTTTCAAAGTTCCATAAGCAAAGAATAAAATGATCCTCATTATTTCCTACATGTCATAAATGTGGAAAGAAATGTAATATAAGATCAAACTTCCCTCAAAACCAAAACTAAAGAATGAATCATAATGAAAATCAAATAAAGTTCAAGATACCTCAAAGAGAAGTAAAAATGACCTACATATCTTGGGATGACAATGACATGAAATCGTCATATGAAGAAGGAGTCAACATCGGTCTCATAATAGATCATGAAGAAGTAAGTTAAAATACCTTGTATCCATTTCTAAGATATTATTTCTCGATTGAATTTCAAAATAAAAACCTCTCGAAAGAAATAGAAAATCTTTTAAAAAAAGCTTTAATTCAAAAAAATTTCCATTTTCACAAAGTAGTAGATGAATCAATCAAGTGCAATCACTATAATATTATAAAAAATAAAAACAAACATTTACAAAACACACTTGATAGATTCACTAAAGGAATATATAACTTGATTCCCCTTCTTGAAAATCAAAGAACATCATAATAAGGTTGACCTAGATTATAAACCTAAGAATAATATTAAAAAAAATTAAATATATATATATATATATTTTTTTTTAAATGCTCATGTCATTTGATTTTGCTTTGTTAAAAAGAAAACATGATAGTAACAACCTTTTTTCTCCTCCTTACTTCTATAAAAAATATCTTAAAAAGAAAATGAAAAATATGTTTGCTCATAACCATACTCATTCAAACACACAACTTACACTTCAATCAAATTACAACTTTCAAACACCTCAACAACAATTTTTATTATATCCAACACAATCATTCACCCCACAACAAAACTTCTACTATCTTTCTATTAACACATAAACCCAAAATACAAGATAATTAAACTTCTATTTCATAGATAATGAATTAAATTTAGTTTTTCAAAGAAGTAATTTAAAAATTTTGAAAAAAATAAAGTGTGGTATAAGGAAATAAAGTTCAAGTTTTGGTTATTCTAGAACCAAACAATGTAGTAATAATATTAACAAATGAAATAAACGTGGAAGTTTGTAATGGAGTACTTTGTACCTAAAATAGACAGACACCTATACTATACGTGTTTTTGTTTCTTCCACCAATGTCACACTCTCTATACGCACATTTCATTCTATAGTGCTCACAAATCTAGGGTTTATATACACGTGCATATGAATTAGTAGTAATTTTCTTCATCATAATTTAAAAGGATCCTATGCTTCGTTTATAGTTAGAGGTTGGCCTAGAAAAAGTGCTACACCTTAAATTCTGAAAGCAATATCATAAACAGTTAGACACTGTGCTTTTATTTCCACCACTATAGAATATGAAGAAAATAGTAAAGAATCGTTTTTCATAGCTGTCATTGATTTGAAATGTAGTACCCTAAGAATATCTATCATTCATAATATATCAACTTTTTTGCATTGCATTATAGTATATTATAACTTTTTCAACATGAAAAACACACGTGTAACATTCATGAAAAGTGTGAGTCAGCTAAGATTTTAGATTATTGGAAAAGTCATTATAATGTACAAAGTCTTTTTCAGTTTTTGAAAAATTATTTCTATGAAAAAAAGGAAAAAATAATTAAAATTTTGACTTTTTTTTCTATTATTATGTTAATTGCTTTTCTTTTTTCCTTTAATTGTTTATTGTAGGTTGGTGGTCAGTAAACGTAGATAGATATGCTAGACCAAAAGGACGTACGATTAATATGTGTCATATTTTTGCTTTTCCTTTTTTAAGCAAAAAAATAAATTATTGAAAACTTTTGCTTATCTTTTTTAAGTATGGTGCTCTAGTTCACGTAACTATAATTTTCATGTTGATAAGCGAACGGTGGATTTTAAATAACATATTTTAAGTTAGAAAAATAAATTAAATAATGGTTCAAGTTTTATGAACGTAAAAATTAGCAAAAACACTAATATTAAGTTTATAAATACGACTACTATAACTCTATCGATATTTTGATAATTATTTTACCATTTTAATATTAAAATTTATTTTTATTTAATAATTAATTATTTCACTAATATGCAAGAGCATTTGGATTAAAAGATAAGATGTCTCTCTTAATTTAACTAAAAGTTGTGGATTCTAATTCAACACTGCCAACGTAACAATGTTAAATTTTTTTTTGACTGATGTTTGTTGTTGTTTATTGTAGTTCTCCCCGATTAAGATATTAGATTTGGTAATTACATACAAAGTACATTTGATTTACACTTATTATTGTCACTAAAGTGGAAGAGTGTGATATTAATTATAATTAATTAAATATGAATTAATATAATTAATTATTAATATAAATTATAATAAATTATTATTAAATAAAAAGATTGAATTTGTTTTTAAAAAAAAAACATAATGTGATGACTGATTAAGGGAGGGAATAGATGAAATCAATTTAGGTTTTGTTAAGTTTGAGTTTGACCAGTTAAAGAATTTCAAAACCTAGGTTTAGCATATAGGCTACCATAAATTTATTTTTAGATCTAAACCTAGTCTACTTAAAAATCAACATTTAAATATTTGTAAATAATATTTCAACTAATGTTAAATAGACTAATAAATTAAAATATGAATGAGACTAAATATTTATTTTCATTTATTCATTCAAGTTTACTTATTAACCTATGTTATGTGATACTATTTATTTGAGAAAAATTATGAAAATAACTTATGAAACAATTTGTAACATTATTCGTCAAGGTTTTTTAATTTATATTCATAAGTTTTTTAAGATAATTAAGTTTTACTTGTATAATTAAATTTTAAATACAAAATATAATATAATAATAATAATAAAATTATTCATTTTCATTTATATAGTATGTCTAATAGATCTTTAAAAAAAATTATGACTCATGATCTATTCTTTTTAGTTAAATAAATTCATAAAAAACTTAAATCTATTTTATTTAAAAAAATATTGACCTGACCTAAATGTGTAGGTTAGATTTAAAAATCATGTTAGATGGTATGTCATATTCCCACCCTTATAATAATTTCATTATCTTTTAATCAGTGATTTATATCTTCTATAATTAGTTATTTAATCAATTTCTAATTAAATGTTTAATTGTAAGGAGAAAACTTACACCTTTGATTAGTAATCCTTTCATCTTTTTATATTGTATTATTAAACTAGCAAGTTATTTTTGCGTCTGCATAGATAAATTTATTTAATCTATAGATACATTTGTAAATTTTAAAATGAAAAAAAAAATGGAGAAATTTTTTTTTTCACATTTATCTTTCAATTAAAAGTAATTATTAATTAAAATAAAATATATATTATTCTGACCCGTAAAATAAAAGTTAATGGTGTGCATTATTATTGATTGATATTTAATTTGATATAATATAAAATATTTTTAAATGCACATGTCAATTTATAATGTGTTACTTAATTGTTTTTTTAATAAGCAAAAATATATATCAATCAAGGATACAACGGAGTATCCAAATCCATATATAAAAATTCACTATATCAAAGAACGATGTCTACAAAAAATCGCATGGATCTTTTACCCATTCGTAATAGTTACAAATATTTACGTTTTTGTGTTTTTTTTTCCATCCACCACCATCTATGAGTTATCGTGTCTAAATCCCAAAATTCATTCCTAAACATAATATTATTCATAGACGACCATAACATCCAACATATAACCAACCACAAACCAAAGTCATTTTTAACTAATATATCCTTCTCTAAATCCCCCTCGATCCACCATCTTAAATGACTGATCATTAAATCATGATCATTATCATTTTTAATCAATGACTGAAAATAATCAATAATTAAATATGAAGAAATAAAAATATAACAAGTAATTGGATTAAAAATTATTTAATAATTAAGATGGGGATTAACTTTTATTAATTTACTCGCAGAGTAAGAATATTTCAAAAAATATATATATATATATATATATATATATATATATATATATATATATATATATATATATATATATATATATATATATATTCATGAATGACATATTTTTCTCTCTATATATTATAGACAGTAAAACCAATTTTGATTGACTGGGCGTGCCATATGGAGTGCCTATTGATCTGGACAGTAGATGATGATGATGCATCAGAGATAGAGAGAGATGTATACTTGTTTATCATGCTTGCTCTCTTCACCTTTCATATTGAGCCATGTCGACAAATCATAATTTGTGTGGATATATATGTATTGTTCAATTCAACTCTTTTCTTCATTCTCATACTTTTTCATATTGAGCCATGCCGACAAGTTCAATTCAACTCTTTCTTTCCTTCCGATATTCATTTTCTTGGTCTCATGAAGACAATTTCTGATTCTGCTACACATAGTCACTTCAGTTAGCTTACACGTATATATCAAACTATTAATGATACGAAGAATATACAACATGCATGTCAAAGTTCCCTTCTTTTACACGTATAGATTCACAAATTTCAAATTGAAGTATAATTGTTCTACATTAACAGCTAAGCTCTGCAATTTCAAGGCCCACTTAACCTACCAAATTTTGTTCTCAACTTCAATGTGATGAAATGTCAATGAAATTGAATCAACATATTATGCCTGTAGTAAAGTTGAATTGTTGTATATCTGAATTAGCTTTGTATGCAAGTGCAGTGTGGAATTTGATAACTATTACATATGCTCATAAGCAATTTCTTTGGCAGCATAGAATTTGGTGAAAGTTTAAAGAGAAATTTGTCTAGTTACAAACATGTAGAATTACAAATTATATACGTTTCATATGTGGATATACATGGGTGGTGGTACCACCCCGATGAAGACATCAAAATATCATTGAACTAGATACAAAAGTAGTATAAAAAAATATATAAAAGTATGTAGGGCAAATATATTTCTGAAAATGCTTTGGCGTATGAAAACATGAGAATACAAGAATAATTATAATTGTAGCCTATGTCATATTGTGGAGTTAGAGAACAAGAATAATTAAAAAATGTTTCTTGCTTTACTTTATGAAGATTTGGGAGACTAGAGACAATATGGATGGAGTTTTATGAGTAACAATATGGATGGAGTTTTATGGGTAATGTGGATATCTATCTACTATTGTTTTTTCTCTTATTTTATAACTTAGATGGATAAAAGTATATGACAATAAATGGTTTTAGAGACTAATTTGATATTAAGTTGTAGGTGTGAATAGCTCGAATCAACCACTAGAAGCCAACTATCTAGTCTAAACAGATTCAGATTAAACTAGTTTTTTTTAATAGAAAATGCTTAAACTTATTTATAAATCTATTTAATTACAAATGATAGGTCACAAGCCCTAAAAACACATTTTAAATGTATCAAATCAATTTATTTAAATAATAATAATAATAATAATAATAATTATTATTATTATTATTATTATTATTATTATTATTATTATTATTATTGTAAAACAATTTTACACATGCAACCAATTGAAATGCATATAATTGTCATGTAATATCGATTTCTTAAAAATAAAAATATATTTTATTCTAATACATGGTTGTGATTGATTGACAATGTAAAATATTTTACAGTAAATTTTCTTTATTACCAAAGTTTAATTATTTTGAAGAATTTATAAAAAAAATAAGAGGAAAAGCTCTTATTAATAATGTAATAAATTGTTATCATATATTCTATTTCATAAAAGGAAAATAAAATCATTTTTATTTATCAGAAAAAGTTAGAATAACAAAGACAACTAGTGTATTATTATTATTATTATTATTATTATTATTATTATGATTATTATTATTATTATTATTATTATTATTATTATTATTATTATTATTATTATTATTATTATTATTGTTATTATTGTTGTTATTATTATTATTATTATTATTATTATTATTATTATTATTATTATTATTATTATATTATTATTATTATTATTATTATTATTATTATTATTATTATTATTATTATTATTATTATTATACACACTAAACATCTAACTAAGTATACTAGAAGAGTGTAATTAGCGCTAATCAACAAGAAAGATTAATTAGGAAGTAATAATGACTTTATTAACTTCCTTATTTAACACTCCCCACAAACTGAATAATGGATAGAAACAAGTCCCAACTTGACTATAAATGAAGAAAAAATGGAGGTGGGGGGAGGCTTTGTAAGAACATCAACAATCTGAGTAGAAGAAGGAATAAGAAAAAGTTTGATGAGTCCAGATTCCAACTTTTCACTGATTAGATGACAATCAATGTGAAATGTAGGATTGTGCGCTACGTAGATTGCAAGTATGTTATGAAAATAAAGGGCATTAGGTCGTTAAAATTCAAGGTGGAGACCTTTGAAGGGGTAATGCAACAATTGAACTTCACAAGTGAGGCTAGCCAGCGCGTTGTATTTGGCTTCTGAATTGGAACGAGATATTGTGGTATGTTTCTTTGACTTCTATAAAATCAGTGATTTGCTAAGGAAAACAACAAAGTTGGGGACAAAACATCTGGTTGAGGGGCAAGTAACCCAATCGCTATCTGCAAAACCAAAAAGGAGTAAATTCGAGGAGGCAGAGTAAAATAAACCCTATGTAAGGTTGTGTTTTAAATATTGTAATATTTTAAATGCAACATGATATTGATAAATACTGGAGTTTAAAACAAATAACATGAGTTGTTATAGTGCAAAAGAGATGACATATCTAGTTGTAGTTAAATAAATTAATTGACCTATGATTATATGGTATTAGGTAAATTCATGATAAGGTGGAAATGTTGTGCAACGAAGTTTCAATGAACGATTGTAAGGACTATGAGATGGTTTTGAAGAAAGCATACCTGTTTTGTTAAGTATATCGAGGACATAATGACATTGATTAACTAAAATATCATATGGAGATCTAGCCACTTTAAGACCTAGGATGTATCGAAGAGGTACTAAGTATTTGATACAAAATTTGTAATGAAGAAAGGCTTTGATATTGTGAATTTCTTTTAGGTCATTACCTGTTATGACTAAATCATCTACATGGAATAACAAAGTTGTGAAATTATTAGCACAAGACTTGGTAAACAATGAATAATCCACATTAGAATGAATGTAACCAATAGAAATTAAGGACTTAGACAATTTTAAATACCACTATTTGTTGGCATGATAAGGTCCATAAATACTTTTATTGAGCTCAAAAACCTTTGTTGGCATGATAAGGTGTAGATATGGGTAGTGTGAAACCCGCGCTCGAAACTCGAAAATAGCACCCGCTTAGACATAAAAATACAAAAGTGCCCCTAATATATATATATATATATATATATATATATATATATATATATATATATATATATATATATATATATATATATATATATATATATATATACATATATATATATATAAGTGTAACAAATGAATGAAATTAGGGTTTCACTTTCACTTTAGTCTTCACACTTTCTCCTTCGTCTTTCAAGTTTCACGGACTCTCATGCTCTAATTACGCACCCGAATTGTTCTTCACCTTCCTTCACCATCATAATTCTCTCCAATCCATGCCTCACTCAATTCAATCCAGATTCACAGACTCTCCTTCATCGATCGGTGAGAAAAACTTCTTTATCAACTCGTTTATCTTCTTCCTTTTTTTAGCAATTTTCAAATTCATCAATGTTAAAGCTTTGTTTTGTTTAAGTTGTTTAAAGATTCGTTATGTTTAAGTTGTTTAAGCTTCGTTCTATTTGTAATTTAACTTGAAGATGATTGCTTCAGATATGACAAAAAAAGCTTGGTTTTTCATCAGCTTGATATGAGAAAAGTTGTGTTCTGTTTAATTTTTTTTTGTTATTTCTTTAGATATGAAACAAGAAGATGATTGTTGTTTGTATCTGTATTTCATCTGTATTTCTGTTGCAAATCAGGGAGATTGAAAACTTGTAATTTGTATTTGTATTTCATTTGTATCTATATTTCATATGTACTTCGATTGCAGTTGTATATGTATTTATGTTGCAGTAGCTATATTAAGGGTTATATTATATTATCACTATAATTTATGTTGCAATAGTAATTGTTAAGCATATTACTATATATTATCACTAAATTTTTTGTTGCAGTAGCAATTGTTATCACTATATATTATCACTATAAGTTCTGCATATTGATTTCTTTCTTGATACTCCTATAGACTTCAATCATAAGCAAAAAGAAGGTTTCATACTTTTAGTAACGGATCTCTGTCTAATAGGTCAAATGGATCAAGTGAACACAACCCCAGAACCAGAAGGAACATATAATCCTACACAAGAAAGTACATGTCCACCAACTCAGGATGTATCTTTTAATTTGAGTCCAACACCTGAACCTGATGTTGGGCAACAAGAACAAATTTATACAAGCTTAGAACCTGCATCAAAGAAACTAGTAAGTGGACTACTATTGAGGCTTTGATGTGTGCCAGAAGTTGGCTATTGGTTGCTGAGAATAATGGTAAAATTTTAAACTATTAATCAATATTGTAATGTATGTCAAATAATCTTTACATATTGTCAACTAACTATTCTTTGTTATTTTACATGTGATATATATAGGAACTTCTAGAGTTACATAAGAATTTGCTACTGTGTTGAATGAAATGGAGTCTGACGATGAATGTAATTTTTACTTCATTTAGTGTAAAAGTTTTAAGCTTTGGTGTTTTATTTAACTTCAATTTACTTCTTAATACAACCAAATTGATGGAAAGTTGTGCGGGGTACCATTTTGAATATTAGAATTTGTTGTTTATATGCTTTAACATTGTGAGTATTATTGTTTCTATCTTTTAACATTGTGAGTCATATGCCATTCTTTTCAATTATGACAATTTCAAAGTTGCATTTTATGTTTCTATGTTTCCATGTTTTAATCTCATGTCTTAATCTCATCTCAATTTAAAAGTTGTATTATGTTTGTAATTAGAATTGTATACATAAAGCATATAAAAATTCTACTTAAGTCTGCCTATATAAAATTGTACACAAGTTTACATGTAGTTTTGGTATGGACACTTTTCATATGAATTTTATATATGTTTAAATTTATTCTGCATAAGTCTCAAATATGATTTTGTTTTGCTTGATTTTGTTTGGAAAGTTTGAAAATATGAGAATGAGATTGACTTTGGAAAGTTTTCATCATTTTGATTATAGACTCAATTTCGATGGATTTGATTTTAGTTTTGATCGTTTGAATCAACAACATTGACTCTAGCAATGACTCCCTTTTTCAATGTTGCTGTTATTTTTGTGTTTTTGCTACAGGTTCGGGTTTGGGTGGAAAAACCTGAACCCATTGGGTTTGGGTGGTAATTTAGGGTGTGGGTTTGGGTAGTGTGAAACCCACACCCAACCCTACCTGTTGCCATCTCTAGTATTGGGGTTTTATTAGGAGGAATATCAACAAAGGTTTATATGTTGGTTTAGTCAAGGGCTTAGAGTTCATATTTCATTGTTTAGAGCCAACAATCATGTTCACTTGCTTGAGAGAATGTAGTAGCTTTGGGGGTATAAGAGATGAAGGGGGGTGTACTTTTTATAAGTTATGTTACAATTATCATAAGAGATGATAAAGGAAAAGGGGGAAGGAAGGTAAGAGTTGGTTAGGGAGAGGTATTATATCGCTTTGAAGAAGGTTATAATGGTAGTTATTGAGATATGAAGGTTGTTTAGTTTGCCTATTGGAACATTTAAGGTTAAGGGTAGGTGGGATAAAAGAATGGATAATAGAATGTTAATGAGGTGGTATATAGGGCGACTGTGAAAGAGTGGGTAAGTTCGGGTTAGGTGAAGGAGAAAGAGGGTATTTTTTGTCAAAAGGAAGAGGATCAAGGTTGGTAATGTCATGGTTGATAGTAGGTATTGGTGGGATATATATATATATATATATATATATATATATATATATATATATATATATATATATATATATATATATATATATATATATATATATATATATATATATATGATCATGGATATTAACAAAAGGATGTTGTAGTTCATATAAGGAGACATTCCTAGAAACAAAATACTTGTTAATATACAAATTATATAAGATATATCCTTTCGTACCTTCTTGATAGCCGAGAAAAAACACATTTGTTTGATCTAGTGTCAAACTTTGCACGATTTTGTTGAATAGTATAAGCATACGCTAATAAACCAAAACATTTTAAAGTATTATAATTAGGAAGTTTGTGGAATAATAAAAATAAGGAGTATTATTGTGTATGAAAGGAGAAGGTAAATGATTAATTATGTGAAAAACGTGATCAATGAATACATGCCAAAATAATTATGGCGATTTACTTGAAAGAACATGGATCTAGAAACATTGAGGATATGTCGATGTTTCCTCTCAACAATGTCATTTATGGAGGGAATCCAACACATGGTTGATAATGTAAGATTCCTTAAGAGTTATAAAAGTCTGTCATAAAATATTATGGTCCATTGTTTGTGCGAATAACTTTAGTTTTGAAGAAAATTGTTTGTTGATATAAGTAAAGAAATTAAATAAATGGTTTCTAGTTTCACTCTTGTTGGTCATAAAGATAAGCCAAATGAATAGAGTGAAATCATACACAAGAGTAAGAAAAAATATCTTATTAGTGACAAAAGAGGACAAATTGGAACCCCAAATGTCAGCATGTAAGATGGAAAAGGCAGTAGAAGTAGTACTAACACTATCCGAATATGATAATTGTTTTCTTAGCTAGGTGACAAAAGTGGCATGTCATATCTTTATTAATGTTGTGAGTGATATTAGGAGAAAGGGAAGATAAATATGTGTGCACAAAATAAGAAAGGATTACCTAATTGTTTATGCCACCGGCTAGAATAAATAAAGTGAATATAATTATAAGTAAAAGGAAGAAACGGGAAGAGGTGGCATTAGCTTTGAGAACATAGAGGTCCACATGTTTATCAGCTGAACCAATCACTTTCTGGGAGTGTTTCTTCAAAATAAAACATTATGTGTTAGTTAAAGTAAGATGACAAAGAGAAGAATCTATAAGTTTAGTTGCTAAAATTAAATTAACATCAAAGGTTAGAATGTGGTAAACATTAGTTAGAGTTATAGTGTTATAGATAAAAATTGTTCCTACAATGTTAGTTAAGATAGTTAAACCATTAGGAAGTTTCATGTTGATAGGAGTGACATAAGAATAAGATAAAAAATAGCGGAAGAAGAGAATGATGCCTATTAGTGTAGAAGTTGAAGGATTTTGTTATACTGATCATATAAAGCAACGATATAAGTCTGAAAGTCTTGAGCGGATTAAGTCGATGGTGTTGTAATAGAGGCTTTAGATATTTTGTAATGATAACCTAGTGGATAATTGTGATTCATGAAGCAGGTATCCATTTGTGTGCCCACTTTGAGTCAAACCTTATGAGACTAAAATACGTGTCCAGTATTTGAGTAACCTTGACCATGATATGAGTTAGAGCCCCGAATTCCCTCAATAGTGATAATGGGTTAGAAATGCATATCCATGATAGGTTATCATAGAGAGAGATGGTGAGAGTGGGACAGAAAGAGAGAGAGAGAGAGAGAGAGAGAGAGAGTTGTAGAATGATGCTCTTGGTTAAAGACTATTTAGAAGGTCTTGTCCAGAGAAGGAAGATGATAAAACAGAAGAATTTGAGAGAAAACAATGGAAAATGGTTCATTGAGACCTTTCAAGAATTTGATAATACATACAATCATGAGTTTTGTACTTCCAAAGGTCTGATGTAGCACTAGATGTGCAAGGTATAACACATGCACAATCTCGATTAGGTCAAAGGGAATCAATCTACTCCTAGAGAGAACTTAGCTAAGTGAAGTAGATATAAATGTTCGAAGATCCTTGTTGGAGATGAGTGATATTGTCTTGGAGATCAGAAATCTTAAAATTATCACTTTGAGAGAAACAATTTTCCATTTTTTTCCAAACGTCATGAGCCATATCACTCCATAAGATAGATTAAAAAATATTTTTAAAGAGGGAATTTTTAAGCCAATGGATGGCCATATTATTGCAGTGGAGCCAATGATTGGAGAGGGTGTAACCATTAGGTGGTTGAGAAAAAGTTCCATCGATGAAATGAATCTAGTTTTTAGAAATTAGGGATACTTTCATTGCACGAGTACATGAGTTGTAATTGTTATAGTCGAGAAGGGGGTAAAAAGAACAATCGATGTATTTTAAATTGGATGGAGGTAGTAAGGATTTGAGGGTTTTGTGGTCAAGTAAGTATATGAGATCGGTCATGATGATGAAGGGAGAAGTTGATGAAACTTAAAGTTTGAAGGACGATGAAGAAAAAAGTTAGGATCTAGAATGATTATTAGGAAATCATGTATAAAAGTTTGATTTGAAGATTTTAGTGAACGGAGAAGGAAATTCTTGAAGAATATGGGTTCGAAGTAGAAATTTTTGAATATGTTGGTTGAAGAAGTTTGTTAGAAAAGATAAATGTGGTTGTTGAAGTTCTTGATAATTATGGGTTTCTTATGAGTTTGAGATGAAGTTTGGAAGGACTGTAATAGGCTTAAAACCCTTTTCGGTCCTCTAATTATAGGTATGGGTCCAATTTGGTCTTCTTTCTTTTAAAAGTTCCAAATTGGTCCCTTACGTTATTAAAATGGTCCACGTTTGTCCTCACCATTAGAAAAGATAGAATTTCACTTAAAAGGTTGATGACATGGATTGATTGAGCTTATGTGTATGTTAGTGAATGGGGATGTGCCACGGTTACTATTGTTCAATGTTGAGTTGTATTAACTTAGATAAAAACTTGATGTTGATGGAAACCTAAATCCTAATTGCAACATTACATACCTCACCAAACACTACGTGCATGTAAAAACTTCTCAGTAAATTACATTACATCACACAAAAGAACTCAACAATGCTAATGCTCACTATATTACCTCCCATATATAAATTGTAACCACATACGGTGTAAAATCCATAGCAGATGTGCTTGCAAACATTTCACCTTAAAAACTACTGACGCAAAAATCGGATTCCATCAACAACAAAAAAATCAAAAATTAGAAATCAAAGTACTAATACATATTTTAAGTCATAAAAAACATATGCATATTGAAAGTAAGGTTTCTAACTTTTTCACTGGCCTAAATAGGAAAAAAACATAACTAAATTGCATTTAGCCTCAAAAATCTCATGAACCAAAAAAAATACCCATTAAAACATTCTGAACAAAGTTGAAAACTTTAAGATTCCAAAACTCACCAAAAGAAGAAACAATTTGGTAATTTCCAAATCCAGTTGGTTTCCCATGGCCCTTTTTGGAGGAAAACTCATTAGAATACAAAGTGAATCCAAGTGGTGGTGGTGGTAATAACGGTGTTGGTGGTGTTTTTTTTTCAATTTTCTTGTAATTGGGATTTAGGTTTCCATCAGCATCATATTTTCTCGGTCTACCTCTTTTCTTCTTCCTAGAGCTCATGATTGGAAGACGATTTTTGTTTCAATTAGGTTAATTTTTGGGAATACGTGACCTAGGGTTTTCAATTGGGGAAGGTTTTATAACAGACATGGAATCAAGGAAGAAGGAGATACTGATTATGCAAACCAGCCATCCACCTCAGATTACACATCATTAATTTTCACATTGTTAGCCTTTATTTAATGGAAAAGATCAATTTAATAACGTAAGGGACCAATTTGAATCTTTTAGAAGAAAGGGGATCAAATTGGACTCAGGCCTATAGTTAGAGGACCGAAAAGGGTATTAAGCCAATATAATATTATTTCTATGTTTGATTGAGGATTTTCTGGTAAAGTTTGAAGGGTTTCTTGGTTTTGTATAAAGTTGGGATGAAGATTTAAAGGTATTTTAAGATTTTTTGGGTTTCTGGGTTAGTTAAGATGAATTTGATTGAATTTTGTTTTTGGGTTTTCTGGAAAGCGTTTGAAGGTTTTCTAGATATTGTGTGAAGGATTTTTGGGTTTTTTATAGGAGTTTGAGATGAAGGTTTGAGGATTGTTTAATGTTGTTGGGTTTCATATGAATTTGAGATGAAGATTTGAAGATCTTGGGAGGTTTTTGGGTTAATGGAGATAAGTTTGTAGAGAGAAGCCAAATAATGGTAGAGAAGATGAGAGAGAGAGAGAGAGAGAAAAATCAGAATTATGAGGATTTTACCATATATTTTGGAAAGGGAAAAATAAAAAACCATTTTTATTTATAAAAAAATATAGAACTACAAATGACAGCTAGTATATTTATACACATTAAACATCTAACAAACTTTCCTTGAAGAGTGCAATTAGCACTAAAGAGCAAGGAAGATTAATTAGGAAGTAATAACGGCTATATTAACACCATTATTTAGCATGTTCTCTCAAGCAAATAATATCAAAAAAAACTTATGCTACTAAGTAAATCGAATAAGTCAAAGAAAAAAAATAGTCTCATTGATCTTTCAAATGAAATAGGCTTTTAAATAGGCAAATAAGACAACCAACCTTTCGAAAAAGCCAAACTCATACATAAAAATAAGTCAATGATAAACTACATGACAAACTTAGGATTTGGAATTTTTAGAAGACTAACTCAGACTTGACGAAGCTTAGTTCGGCTCAACCTACTTTAACCCTCTAGTTGTACCTTTCAAGGATACATTAATATTAATTATGTAATATTTACAAAGAATTATATTTATATTAACTATATAATATTTACAAACAATTATATTTGTATTAATGGTGTATTTTTTATTGGGAATATAGTTATAATAACTGTGTAATATTTATAGGGACTTATACATGTTTTACAAGAGATGATGTTAGGAGCTCCAAAAAGGTATTATGATATGCATATATAGAGGAATTTCACATAGAAATGAAAAGACGAAGAATTGAGAGGTGCAATATGGCAAGTTACAAGATAAGAACGAGTGGGCATATTTGAATAAGTTTCCTAAAGAAGCATGTACAAAAGCTCATTTAGGTATAATTTCAGAGGTTGATAGCATATGCAATAACATATATGTGTTTGAATTCAAATATTCTTAAGTATAGAGAAAACTCTACTATGACCATGGTAAGGAAATAAGGTGATATGTAATAAGGACAATGAGTGTTAACAAAATTAAAATTAGCATACAAAATTTTGAATGCCAAATATGTCTTATTTTAATGATTTTATTCCATGTTTTCATGTGATTCTTCAAGTGTGTTGTAATTACCTTTGGATGCTTTGATATGTGTGTTATTGTACAGGATATAGGTATAAAACATCATAGTTTAAGGCACAAATGATTTGACAAGGAAGCCAAAGAAATGATTAAGAATTCAGCAAGTTCGCAATGCAAACAAGTAGTGAAATTAAGGCGAGCTCACAGTGCAAAGTCAAAGCGAAGCCCAACGAACCCAAACAGTAATTAGGCAGTAGGTATTTGGCAATAAGTTAATAGTGTGAAGCCTGAGCGAAGAAGTTCGCAGTGTGAAGAATAGCTCGCAGTGCGAAGTTTAGATATTTCTCAGGGGTGGTTTAACTGTTCTGAGGCATTTCATGTGCCTAAAAGTGGACTTCGTAGTGCGAAGAATGAGTTCTCAAAGCGAACAAGACGGATTCTATTGTACTATATATGTACTTTTCTCATTTTGTAGGGATCATAACCTCAATAACCTATCTTGCTTGGAAAGAAACATTTCCTTAGAAAGAAAAACCTTAAGTTCTTCATTTCTTCACCAAGAACAAATCCTTTTGCAAGTAAGAAGTTGGATTCACATCCAAGATTGACTATTCATCATTAATGCTCATTCATCTTCTCTCATTATATGTGAAGCAAGCTACCATGGTGATGGGTAGCTAAATCTCTTTGTATCAAAGGTAGAGGTAGTCTACCTTAGCTTATATTTATTTCTTTTAATTGGCATTGTATGTGAACAAGTGATGATTAATATATGGTGAATGGTTTTGTTCACTAAAAATCCATTAATGTTTTGTAAAACTCTAGACATGGTTTTTATAAAACTTGATCTAAAATATTCATCTATCGATACATAAACTCTAGACATAGATTTATGGTTGATATTTGCTTTGTGTTGATCTTAAAGCTAATTGTATTGGTTGTTAGCACGAGGCATCATCTAGCGATGGATACAATATTTCTCATGGAACCGCTCTAGTCATAAATGGTATTGAGAGAATACATGATGATATTAATCAGATTCAGCTTCATATGTAAGATTAATTGAATATGTACTAGTTAGGGTTGATGAAACCTATCTTTGATATACTTTGTTAAACAAACATCTTTAGAATTTAATCTTTGCTACTAAATTGTGACAAACTTATGTTCCAAAACAAACCAAGTTAATATCAGAACAATCCCTGTGGAGACGATATATAAAACCCCATATCACTACTATTATACAAAATGGTGTAGTTGTCGGGGATTGTTATTTGATATTGCAAACATTGTAATAGTTTATTAGTTTTAATATTTTCTCATTGTTATCTCTTATCTCTGTTTATTTTTCTTGTGTTGTTTAATTTGTTTTGCTAGTGTTGTAGGTTTTGTTTATGCAAGGAAGTGTGCTCGCGGACCAACTTGTTTTCAATCCTGAGATTGAAAAAACTATGCATAGACTTAATAGCAATCATGGCAGAAGTACCTCCACCCTTACCTCTTTTTAGAGGTTCTTGTGTAAATAGTCAAGACAAAATGCTCAGTTTACGCGAAATGCCAACATTTACTACTCAATAAATTGACCTTTTTCTAGACTCTATCTTCAATAAATTTGAATTTGACCTTCTTACTCCTACCAATCATGAATGGGTGTCCCAAATACTTCACAGTGCCAAGTAAAACCTACATACCAAGAATACATGTAATTAAATATTTATCATATTTAGAAGTGTTGTAATTACAAAAAAGCACTAATTTTCTAAAGTTGGTTGCATGTCCCCACGTCGCTCACAAGTTTTAAGAATATTTTTCATTGTTATGCATTCAAGATTGTTGGCTCTAAAAAAATTGTCATCTACCAATAAAAAGTTAGAGATTACATGTGCATTGCGACATATCATAACACCATGCATGTTCCTTCTAGATTTCTCCTTACAAATCAGAGATGAAATCTCTTATGCACAAATAATGAACAAGGAGATAGAGGATCTTCTTGACGTAAACCTTTGTCGGGTATTATTGTTCTCATAACATCATCGTTAATAGTAATAGAATAACCAACATATTCAACAGACAACATAATCCACAAGATTCATTGTCTTGAGAAAATTATCTTAATAACAATCGCACGAAGATAGTTCCAATCAATTTTGTCATGAGCCTCTATGATATCTAACTTTATAGAACTTCACCAAATTTCCCTTTGGTTTTAGACTTCATCTAATAAATAATCTCTATGTAGATTATACTAAAAACAAGTTATAAATTAATAAATCAAAAATCAAAAAATAGTTTAACGGTTCGGTTTTTTAACAAATGGTTATGTTTGTAAAAAAATTGTCTTCTAACCGTACGATATAGTTCGGAATTTTTAAAAGGTATATCAAACCAATAATTTTGATTCAGTTTAGTTCGAAATAAATTGAAACGATTTGATTCGATTCGAATGAACTTTAACTATATATAATTTAGTTCGGTTCAGTTTGATTTTCTCTTAAAACCATACCATAAACAACTCTAATAATAAAACAACAATCTCTCATAGAATTTATGATCTCCTCCCTTTTAAGTATAAGTGTAATTATGTTTGTCAAATAGAGTGGAGAAAAAATGGGATTGGTGTCTTTGCAATTGTTCTAATAAGACTGCACAAATGTCAAAATCCTTAACATTAGGACTCCAATTGTAATTTAAAAGTATATTGAAGGTGTTATTAAAATGAATTGATTGAAGAGAAACTACATAGGAAATGAGCAACTATACGTGGGGAGGGCAACTTTGTTAGATAATATAACTTATATTCATGAAATGACATGTGTAATTCAGATCTAAGGGAACCTGAATTTCAATTCAACCTTAACATATGATATGATATAAATTTGAATAATTGAAAGCATGTTTGCAAAATGGGAAGCACAAATAATCACCACTATAATTCTTGTAGTGTCGTGATTCATTAGGTTCTCTTTTCTATTTTCATTCTTGCTATCTTATCTCATTTAGAAAATTGTTATATATATTAAGTGTATTTATATATCTAATAGATTCATTTACATTCAAGGCATGCACTAATCCCAATATAGTTTGTTTTATTTTTGAGTTGGTCTAAGTTCCAATAATTCACTTTGTTTTCACCTTGAAGCTTTCGAAAGGGTACAAAACTCATCTATTGAAGTATGGATCTTTTAATTTGACATCATCATATACATCACCATCTCTCTTCATAGATAGATATTCACAATTTTAAATAAAAATATTAGTTTTTCAATTTCCAAGTAGTATAAATTTATGATATGTGAACGTGTGTAGTTTATTGAAGGCTAACCTCTTTACTATTACAATTTCGAAACTTTTATTTATATATCCCACTTTTTCAAAACAAATCTCCAAATAATCCATTTTTCAAATTAATTTTCTATCTACTCCACTTTTAGACGAAATTAAGAGTCATTGATTGGCGACTATGTATAAGGGTATAGAGGTATCGCCAATTGGAATGAAGACACCATATGTAGTCTCCAATCCAATTGGCAACTATGGGTTAATTTAGGGAATGGTCGTCAATTGATTTGGAGACATGATTCTAAGTGAAGTTTTGCTATAAATATTGGTGGTGTGCTCAATTATTTTCACATCTCTTCTCATATCTCTTATGATATACAAGTCATATTGATATCATGTATACGCGTCGCTATGGGAAAGTGATTTTTTCAAGAGAGAAACCTCTGATCGATATGATGTTCTGGAATATCCAAAGTTTCAATCAACTGCAGAGGGAGTTGAATCGGTGGTTAGAGGAACAAATTGGTGATGGTGAAAAAATTCACAGTATTGAGAGATTTGATAGGATGCGTGAGTGGGTGCGAGTTAAGACTGGCGTGGAAGCTAGAAAAATGATGTTTGGATCTAATGAAATCAAGTTGATTATTATACTTAGTTAGAAATGTTGTGTCTATCTGTTGTATGTGTTGTTTAGATTAAGTTTATTTAAGTCATTGTGATGTTTGTTGTTAACATTGTTGTAACAAAAAGTTCTTAATATATTAAAATCTTAGGTTACAATAAGTTCTTAAGTATGATGCAGAGGTGGATCTGGCATTTGGACATTTTTTCTTGTTGTGTACGGGATGACGACAAATAGTACACAGTCTTATCATTTTATCAACTATATCCATTTTGTTCTTATACGCGTGTTGTTTGGACGACCTTTTTCCTTTCTTCGCATTTGATAGTTGTGCCAAACTATGTCCCCTTGGTATGGAGGCCATTATTCCTCCATTGTTAACACTACGAACCTTTCGTTGTAGACATTCATCACGTTAATTGTCTTGTAAACATCAGATAGATGGTTGTACGGGTTTTGACGAGCATGTGTGCATGCCGCAATTACATGGGAGCAAGGTACCCGGAAGGCTTGGTACTTGCCACAATCACACTGGAATCTATCTAGTCTGACAACATATTCTAAAAATGGCTTGTTTCCTTAACAGTGAAATTTTTCTCATGACGCTCAAAGTTTATGACTGAATGTGTGCTAGCCTTGATAATTTCCTCTTTCATCACTTTCATTATGCATTCACTGTAAACTTGACCTGACATTAACATTGCATTCCATTTTTTCCTCTTGATACAAATTGTGATGTCAACCTATAATAGGTTGATCTTACCACTGTTGTTTTTGGTGGGTTTCTAATTCCTTTGAAGACGTCGTTCATGCTTTTCACAAGGTTTGTTGTCATGTGGCCCCAATGACATCCACCGTCAAATGCCCTTGTCCACTTGTCAACTGGAATGTTATCCAACTACCTTCCTGCATCTGCATTTTACAATCTAATTTTGTCACGGTAGTATTGAAATGATGGTTGACTTAAAGCACCCTGCATTCACAATTTTTTTTCGAAGGTTCATGTCTTTGATTGCACACATGAAGTTTTGTATGATATGTCTAATGCATAGACATGGATAGATGGGTGATTATGTCACCTGTTATCTTGGTTATTGTAAGCATTCTCAATAACAACATGTCTATCTGAAATCAAACAGAGATTGGCTTGTGTAGCAACATGTATTCTGAGATTCTTAAGGGACGTGGAACCGACGATCGGTATACCCAACCCTGTCGTGATCATTAAATTATGTAATTTTAATTTTAATTAATTGTTAATATCATATTATTTTTCATCAATTATTAAAGTTTTTTATTTTTTTAAATAAATTTTGAAAATGCACCATGTCTTCAAATAAATTGGCGACCCTTCCTTTTATTACGACACAATCGCCAATTGGAGTGGAGACTACATATGGTGTCTCCAATCCAATTGGCGACACCTTATAAGTAACAAAAGCAGTTGCCAATTCATCTGGAGACTGCACTTATTTTTTTTCAAAACTGGAATACTTTGGGAATATTTTTGAAAAGTGGGTTATTTAAGGAATATTTTTGAAAAACTTGGGTATTTAAGTAAAAAATTCCACAATTTCAATATAATTAAAAAAATAATAATTAAACTTTATTCTATAAAATTGATCATTTACATTTTAAAATGTCAGGCAGGGTGTTTACGGACCGATTTGATTTGGTTTTGAGAGAATTCGATACCTAAATCGGTCAAAAATATATAGATTGATTTGAATTGGATTTTCATTTTTTTTATAAAACTCAAACCGAACCAAATCGAGAAAAATTGGTTGGTTTATATTAGATTGATCAGATACATTAGAAATAAATGTGCAAAAATATTTTTAATTTTTTTTAATTTACATCAATTAAGTTTTTATTATAATTATAATTTTTTATTTTTTTTTCTTCTTCATATAAGTTGTGAAACTTACAAATGACATTTTATTTTTCTTCCTTCTTAAAATTGAATATCTTATACAAATTTTTATGAGAAAAATATAAATCATATGAATTAATATAGTTGGTTCGAGTAGACGAGCTCGCGGACAGAATTTTAAAAATCTGTTTTCAGAATCAATTAAAATAAGATTTCAATGATTTGGTTCTTTTTTCGTCCGGATTAAAAAAAGGTTTGATCCAAATATTGGGTAAAACCCAATTCCACATTGATTAAGGATAGAATTCACAAAGGGTTTATATAGAGTGACATCTCTCACCTTACAAACCGATTTTATATGGTTGAGTTAGGTCAAACTCTAATTCTATTATAGTATCACGAGCTTATATATACGCACCAAACTCAAAAAAAAATTGGGCGCAAGAATTCACAAATGATTTATATAGAGTGACACTTATCATCTTACACATCGGTTTTGTAGGGTTGAATTAGACCAAACTCTAATTTTATTACCAAACACCATAATTTGATTTGGATTCCAATTTATTTAGATTTATCCGAAACAATAAACATCCTTAATGTCAAAGAGTTTCGAGAGAACATGACCACGAAATTACTTATTTTATATATTTAATAATTTATTAATTTATAATTGATATGAAACTTAATCATTTATGTTTTGAGTTTATTAATTTATAATATGATATTTAATCATTCACATTTCGTTCTAAACTTAAATCTATATTAAAAATCATGTCATTGTAATAAAATTGATGAAATGAAATAAAAACCTTAATTTTAAAAGGCAAAATTAAAAGTTTTTCTTGCACATAAATTTTTTTAAGTTGAAACATATTGAATAATTATGAGTAAAAAGAAATAAATGTATTACATTTAAAGCACAAAATATTAAGACTTATTTTTCAAGTGATTAAAAATATTTAATGAGGTGTCTCTAACTAATGTCCTTAGGACACATATTAGTACACCCTAATGTTATTTGTAGGTTACAAAGTGAGATAAAATGTAACAAGTAACATCTACCAATACAATCTTTTGAGGACTTTTCCTCAAATTTGAAAATGAAAAGTCCAAAAATGATGAAATAAACTTAAACTATTAGCTCTAGCTATGAAACCTCTTATATACACTTGACAAACTCCATCTCTATTTGAATGCTATTCTCAAGACTACCCTTTTAGGTGTCTATAGGCCAAAAAGAAAGCCAAAGTTGAATTGATCTCCCTTTCTTTTTTATAAGATTTGCAACATTGTCTCTCCTTGAGAGCTATCATAACAAGTCATTATTTCCATATATAGAAAGATTCTATAGAATATGGTTTTGGCTTAGATCAATCTTTTGTTGGAATGATATCTATTTTTTTTGGATATAGTGTGATGGGCAATCCATTTTGGGGAAGAGCAAAGGGACCATATTGAATCCCATCCTTTGTACCTTCCACAGACCATCTGCACACAATAATGCAAACAATACTTAGAAAATTTTCAAACTTTCAATGAATTTAGCATATATTTAGAATCCCACAAAACTTAACGAAATCACAACCCTGTGATTCTGTCAAATTCAATTTCAATCTAAATACAAGTTTACATTCGTGCAGTTATACATACCATTGAATCTAAGTTCAATACGTTGTCTTAGATCCAATGGTCTTAATTGCACTAGAGATGATTCAAATATCATAAATAAGTGAAAGTGTTACTAAAGATGAAATTTTTACCAACCTATATTTTGTGGTAAGATGATGTAAAAGGATCAAAATCTCCAACTTGGCTAACTCATTGCCAGGACAAGCATGGATTCCACTTCCAAATGGCATAAAAGTATTGGGTTTTGTGGCAGCCTGACAAAATGATTAACACATGAATAAGAACAAAATAAAACTATGGTAAATAGTAGTAACAATGTATGATAGTTTTTGCTCAATAATTACCTCAAATCTTGAAGGATCAAACTTTTCTGGATCTTTAAAGTTGTTTGGACTATGGTGTATATTTCTAAACAAAGGTAATACTTTCCACCCTTTTGGTATAAGATACCCTATAAAAACAAAATCACAAAAACAGAATCTATGAGTCTAAAAGTTAAAAAATAAAAAATGAAAAAAAGTATTTATCTTAAAAACGATGTATAATGGTATAGTATCATCATCTTCCGATATCATTTTGTCACCACGAAATGGTATTGGTATCAATACTTTCTGATATCATTTTATCACGATCGTTTTTGCGGTAACTGACAGATTTTTAAAACATTGGTATCATATAAGATTTGATAAAATATGTACCTTGATATTCAACATCTTCAACAGCTTCTCTAAAAGTGAAAGACAAAATTGAAGCAACTCTAAGAGTCTCTTGAATAACCCTTGAAGTTATAACCATTTTCTTAGTATCTTCCCATTTAAGACCCTTTTCTTCACCATTTTCTTCCTTACTCTTCACTATAGATTCTTGTTCCTCCTATATAAAACATGTCAAAAAAACAGAGTTAAAAACCAAACACCAATTTTTCAAAAACAATGATTAAGGATAATAAAAAGGTAGGACCCTAAACACTTACAATCACTGATTCTAGGACATTGATATTTTCACCAAGGTACTTCACAATCCACGTAAGCACACTAGCTGTGGTATCACGAGCTGCAAAAATAACTCCAATCACATTATCTGCTATCTGTTCATCACTCAGTCCTGATTTTTCATCCATGAATGAACCTAACAAGTCTTTGAAATCTTGCTTCTTCTCTCTCCTACTTGAGATTATCTCAGCCAAGATCTGTGCAAGCTCTTTCCTTGATTTCATAGCTTTGTGGAAGAGTGTTCCAGGAAGGTTTATTGGCATTGAATTGTACCCTTTTTCAAGTGTGTAGTAACACTGCTTCAAACGCTCTCTGTAGTGAATTTCATCTTTTCCGAAAATCGACAGAAGTGCAACATTGAAGGTGAACTGCAATGACCCAAAATTGAAATATTAACAAAAACCCATTTTTTATTTTGTAATTTTGTTTACTAGAATCAATAAAAATTTCATTTTTTCATCTCTTAAGTTTCATTATTTTGTGCTCTGTTTTTGCTCTGTTTTTTGCTCTGTTTTTGCTCTGTTTTTTTGTGCTCTGTTTTTTAGACTTACCGTTTTCATTTCAAGGAAAGTTGTGATTAAACGTCCTTCCATTGATTTAAGAGAATCTTGAGCAATGGATTCAATGTCAGGAACAATATTCTTGATGGCTTCCGGCATGAAAGTGCGAAGAACAAGTCTTCTCAAGTTAGCATGATACTCTCCTTGATGAAAAAAGATAGCTTGTTTTCCCAACATCCTCTCTTTGCTAGCAGGAAATGTTGGCTTGAAAAGTTGAGCTTTATTCAACACAAATTTAGCAGCTTCAGGGCTTGAAATCATGACACAAGGACACCCCAAAATGTGAGACTTGAACATAGAACCATACCTAAAAAAAAATAGAACAAAATTTGAGTTTTTGTGTTAGTCAAAATTTCCATGAAAAAGATTCTAGATGGACAAGAATTAAGAATCTCAAGAGTTTTTTTGATGAACCTTTTGATTTTTGATGCAAAGAAAACATTTGGGTCTTGAGAATAAAGTTGAAAAGTTTCTCCTATGTAAGGCCAACCCATTGAACCAGGTGGAAGTGGCAAGTGTTGTCTTTTGGAGACAAATGATTTGATGAATATTCTAAAGAGAACAATGAAGAGAATAGAACTAAAGAAACATAACATAGTACTATGTTCCATGTTTATGTTAATGTTTTATGTGACTAGGAATTTATTTTATAAGAGAAAGAGAAGAAGAAAGGTTTGTGACAAAACAAGTTAAACACAAGAGGTATTTATAGAGTTGGAGAAAAAAAATGGAGAAAGAAGAAAAAGGGAAGGAGGGAAAAGGAAGAGAAGTTTTAGATTACAGCTCGAATTCCACACACGTAAACTCCTTCCAGCTCATAGAAACTTTATGATAATTTTTTGGTTTAATTTAGTTTCCATTAATGGGATGAAAAAAAAGAAAAATAGTGAGCACGTGTCACAAGAGTTTGTAGTATTAAGAGGTAGAGTTTGGTTGACTCTATTATGTATTGAATCATGGCATGGAGAGGGAGTGGTGTCATTTTTATAATATCTATCTTTACCATGTGGTTCTTGCAAAAATGAATTAGAGTTTGGTCAAAAGACAAGTGTTACAACAACAATAACTAATGCTATCTCTATATTAATATATAATTATCGTTTAAGGTTTCATCTTGACAAAAATAACTTACCTAAACATACATTAACTCATTTTAAAATATCAATAAATTGTTAATATATTACTTTTAATATTTATTATTCTCTCTTTTATTAATGATGAAATTTTCACCTAAATTATTGAAAAATCTAAGTCAAATAATTTGATGTGTCATTTATTTATTTATTTTAAAAAAAACTTAATCTTTTATTTCGGTTCTTCCAAAAATAAATATAACAAGTTGTTCAGGGTTTGTCTTTCGATTTTCTTTGTTTGTAATTTTATGTTTTATTTAGAACTAAAAATGGGTGTTTATTTTTTTTTATAGATTTTATGTGTCATATGTTCCTTCGATTTTTAAGAAAACTGAGATAAAAACTCTTTAAATAATTTTGTATTCCTTTAGATTTATTGTTAAGTCTCGTTCCCTTTTTTCGACCTAACTAACAAATGAGACTGAAACACTATTATTCTCTAGCGAACAAAATTAAAACACATTTATTCTTCAAAGAGAAAGGAATTTTGAACCTTAAACTAACACTTTCT
Organism: Lathyrus aphaca; assembly: GCA_963966055.1. Taxonomy (NCBI): domain Eukaryota; kingdom Viridiplantae; phylum Streptophyta; class Magnoliopsida; order Fabales; family Fabaceae; genus Lathyrus; species Lathyrus aphaca. Next base: position 505,261,733 of record OZ014523.1, read on the forward strand.
TTATTATGGTTTTTGAGACTTATACGATTCATTTTTGTTGGTTGTGTATTATTTTTATTTTATTTTCAGAAATTATATGTGATTATGGATCGTAGTTGGATGAGAACAATAAAAAGGCATGCGATGAGAATCGAACCCATGTGCAGAAAGCAATAGGGTAAAATGACAACTTCTTAAGACGTCATTTGTTACCTCGTTTACGTAATCGAAGTTAAATGCATTCCACAATCAAGATTAAATGTAATTTTTTATAATAGTGTGACTGAAATTCACCTTTTAAAGATGAATAAACATAATGATGTATATTCGAACTCATGTCTCTACCCAATTACCAATTAAACTCCCTTATACGAAAATCTTTTCTATACCATTAATAGGGGACAATTTGTAAAATCGTTTATAGCTTGTTTTTTATACTTATGATTTTTAAAACACTTAAAAATATCAAAACAGATTATAATTAAAAAAATGGATACGGTAAATAATTGTATCTCATAATTTTAACTTGAATTCTTTCAAATACTTTGTATCTTATTGAAATTTATTAGTTACTTAATAACGTGTCTCTCATAATATTAAAAAGTAAATGGTGTATTTTTTTTTCTTCATATAATATAATAGTAGTAATTTAAATATGAACAACCGAAATATCATAGATTTAAATCTGCACCCTACATCTAATCTAATGTTCTTACGTTACTGCTAAAAAAAGGAGAAATTCTTGCATAATCACATTATTTCAACACAAACCTTGAACACACTCTCACAAAAGAAAAAGATAGAAAATAAAAATATATATTAAAGAATGTATATTTTTAGAATATTTAAAAAAATATATAATTTTATGTGTGCCTAAATAAAAAGTTCATAATAAAATCAATTAGTTAATTAGTCATAATTATAATTATAGAGATTAACGTATGAGCGACCTTTCATAAAAACCAAAAGCAACCTTTTTTTTTGTTATAAACTTCCATTTTCCGTACAAATGGAATCTGTTAATATTTTAATGCAATTATGTTGGAATTTTATTGCTTCAATATTCTTTCCCCTCACTCAACTTTCTGCCTAACACCTCTTACTAACAAAAAATAGAAGCAGCAACTCGTTTTAAGACACAAACAGCTACATCCTTTTCTATACTAAACCTAATCTCTAGAAAAAGTTAATGTGGTTATTTGTGACATCTTTATAATTATAAATGAACATCAGAATATATGTTAATTTTACATTTAATAAAATAAATGAAAATTCAGTAGAAACATCATAGGGATAGCTGAAAAAAATAATCATAGGGGAGCCAGAAATTTAATTTATATATTATTAATATAGAATAATTTTACATATTATGTTAATCACATCTCATATATATATATATATATATATATATATATATATATATATATATATATATATATATATATATATATATATATATATATATATATATATATATATATATATATATATATATATATATATATATATATATATATATATATATATATATATATATAATAAAAGATATTAAATTATATAAATAAATTATTGAAAGCAAATTATATAATTTTAAATTATTATAATAAAAAGTTATATTTATAGTACATAAATTATATAATAATAATGGAAAATCAATCTCTCAAATTTAAAACGTGTACTATGGACATCAAATCTCTTCTTCAAAAAATTTAAAACAACTATATATTGTCCATCGACTTCGAACCAAAATCTCAAAAAAAAAAAAAAAACTATTAACATTTCATGAAATATGCTCTTAAGCAATAGTGACAAAATCATTTCAACTCATAAGTATGTTCATTTTACTCTTATTTTTATATAGAATAAATCAAGATTTTAAATTCACGCCCTCTAATATGTTTTCCACAATCCATTCCGTTTTTGACGAATTTTTACAAGCCCACTCAATCTCATCCTCATATTTATATTTTGTTTTAGGGTTTTGCCATGCATATTTTGGTATCTCTTAGAATTTAAGTTACCTCGAAACTAATTAATTCTAAAAGAGAGAAAGTTTACTTTTCATTTGGAGAAGTATAAATTGAAGATTTCAAGAATGTAGTAGGTTTGATGATGTAAGTTGTGCCTTTACATTAATTAGGCTGCCACCCACTTAGACATACTGTTCATATTCAGAATGTAATTGCATAAAGTAGTATTCAACTCAAATGGTCCCAAATACTCGATTTCAAGACTCTAAGGTAGGGTGTCAACAACATACTCAAATTCATATCTAGATATCAAAATCACAAACATGAGTAGTCACAAGTTTAATTCTAACTCAATCACTTGAACTAACAAGATAATATAATCCAGCTAAGCTTACATTTTGAAACATACACGTTTGCATGTAGTACATGACACATGCAAGGGGATGGAGTTGATTCCTTATATCGTGTCAAAGTCAAATATAATGAAACTTATGTGTCAAATTTATACATAATGAAACTCAAAACAAGGGTAGCTTAAATTTCTGCTATAGCTCTTGAAATTGGTTCATGCAATAACTTCTTGCAATTCCCTATCTAGTCTAGTAAAAGAAAAGAGAGAAAAAAAAATGTCTGAGTAATATTTTTTTATTTTGATAGTTTATTTATTTTGATTTTAGTTTTATAAAAAAAATTATTTTACTTTTCAAAACAATTCATTAAAAAGACTAAAATTAAATATTTTATATAGTATAATAATTAATCTAAATATTAATAAAAAACAAATAAATAATTATAAAAACTAAAATTAAAGCTACAAAATAATATACTTACAAGAATCAAATACATATTTTATTCATTAAAAAACTTAAAAAAATGCATTACAACTGTGTATTAATTTAATGTATTTATTGGCAAAACATAAAAGTCAACCCCTATGGGATCTTTCTTTGACAACTTCTCCAGCACAAATAAATGTGATTCACTTGCCATTAAAGTTTGACATTTTTTTTAAGCTTTTAATAAAATAAGAAAGTTACAATTTTTTAGTTCCAATCAAGGCTAGACATTAGTTTCCAACTTATGTTTGACATTGTCTCTTTAATATCTTTGACCAGTCTTAGATCTAAAATTAATACAAAATTTAATATATATATATATATATATATATATATATATATATATATATATATATATATATATATATATATATATATATATATATATATATATATATATATATATATATATATATATATATATAAAATAACAAATTATTGGTATATCTTCATTTTTTTTATACAAATTTAATAAACTGTGTTTCAGTTCTACTAACACTAAGTTATTCTTATGCTAATAATGGTAAGATATTTTATTATAAAAAATTATGACTATGATAATCAGATCTGCTCCAACATATTGTATGGGTGTTAAAATAAGGTTTTTTTATATAAGTATATAAAAGAAAATATCTTTTAAAAAAGCTATTTGAAAAAATAATTCAAACTACTATCAATTATCTATATTTATTAAAATAATTTAAAATAATTTTTGAATTTTTAAATAAATAAAAGAGAATAGAAAAAATAAAAATATAATAGAACTAGCAAAAAGAGATCTAAAGGCACTTTAATTTAATTTGCTTATTTCAATTTTTTATTTTCTATCTTATTTATATTCAATTAGGTTCTAAATTTATTCATTTATATATTTTAAAATTAAATAGATATCAAATTTATTATCAAAACAAAATTTAGTATTGCATAAAATTAAAATTGATGATAACTATTTTATTTAACTTTATGATGTAGTCTAAATTATTTTTTTCTATAAATAGAAAATATATTTTTAACTAAGAAAGTCACTAGTGATAAATAAATAATAGAGTAGTGTAAAAAAAACTATTATAAAATTAATTTGTGTGTAAATAAAAAGAGTCTCCGACGTTCACAATATTAAAATGTGAAAGAAAAAATAATCTAAGCATGATAATGAGAAGCTTTCATAATATTATGTTTTGTTTTATTTTAAACTTAAGACACATAAACAATAAGTTTGTATTTTATTTGACAGTCTTAAAGTGACTTATAAAAATAAATTTGATATAAAATAAGACTTTTGGCTACCTTAGTTTTGTTCCGCTATGATATTTAGAGATTTGACACAAATAAATTTTAAATTTTTTTTTTTAATTGTTCTTTCATTCAACCTCTTGTTAAAAAAGCATAAGAGAATGTGTTAGAACATTATCAAACCTAAAAAAGAAATCAATTTTATTGTGAATGGATCAAGCTGAAATATTAGAGGATTTCTTAATGTATCCTTTAGATTTTTTAGGTATCATACAAATTTCCGTTTTAAAAATTAATGTTTTTAAAAAATAATACATACTGATGTACATATTTAAAATTAGAAAATAAAAATAAAAATTTACATAATGTCTAAAAAATCCAAGAAGCATATTAAAAAATCTTCAAACTTTATATTCACACCAACACAAAACATATAAAATTGAAGAAAATAAAGAGATAAAATAAAAAACATGAAAAGGTATCGGCATATTCCTTAATTCTTACCACCCATGTTTTCTAATTTTAGAATAAAAAGTTATAATTAACAAAAAAAAAAAAATAGAAAGTAAAGTACTTGTAGAAAGTATTTTTAAAAGAAGTGCTAACAAAAAAAATCCAATATAAACCCTTATGGGAGGAATAATTTATATGACACATATTGATCATGATTTTTTTATTAACAGAGACCTCATACTTTACATTTTTTTACACAACCTCATAACTACACTATGTGATCATTTTCTCTTTTGAATATATATATATATATATATATATATATATATATATATATATATATATATATATATATATATATATATATATATATATATATATAATGTATCAAATTTAATAACATGACACATTAATAATATGACATCTTAAATAACTTTACCTTAAATAACTCTTTATCTTATCAATTTTTCAAGTTTAATGTCACTATTTAAATGATTTTACATTTTGTTCTGTTATGCGAAAGAGGTTATGGCGTGGAGAGATTTGGAGTCTTTATATCGGGGACTTGATTATGAATAAGGGTTTGGCTCTCATGAAGTGACGCCTTCCTTTCAGAGGAAGAAAGCTAATTGACACTCACGATATTGTCAATGCGGTCGGTTGCGTAAAGAGGAAATAAATCTTTAGTGAGGGTGAAATTCTAGAGTAATTTTTACATGTATGGCATTATTTTGCAGATAAAATGGACAAGTCGCAAATTGTCTTCTCTATTTCCTCCGCTCAGAGCATTAAATTTGGTCTTATTAGAAAGGTTGTTAAACATCCCCTTCCAACTCACGTACCTTCATTTTTTCGCCAAGGCTACTATAGTTTCTCCCAGGATTGATCAACTTACTATTGTCGCTGCCAATCTATCTATGGAGTATTAGCCACAACCTTATAATACTTTGGAGAATAGAGGTCGGGATCATGATTAACATTCCCTTTTAGAGTAGGATTCCTTTAAATGGGCCCGTATTTTTGGTGTATTGCTTCACATTCGTCTACTTCTTTCCTCTTACTTCCCACCATTCTTCTTTCTTGGATTCCTCGTACTCCTAAGAAAGTTGTTAATGTTGTGTCTATGGAGGATTTATCCTTTGTCCAGAATATTTCTGATGCGAACAAGATGGAGCTTATCTCAGAGGTCACCTATCATACTTATCAGGAAGCCTTTCTATTCTCCTTAGTTGTTGCTAGCCGAGGTGATGTCTTGGTCATGTGTAATCATTCCAAGGAGCAGGATACCTGGAAAGGGAGATGTGAAGAAATGGAGTGGAAATTTATCTATTTTTAAGAAGGAGATGGTTGCTCTCCAAGAGGAATTTAGTCGTGTTTCGGATTTTCAAGAGGAGGTGAAGGTTCATGGATCTTCTTCCACCTTATCCGCCAGGATCATTGAGTTGTAGTCTTCTCTCGAAGCATAGAGGAAGCAAAATCAGGAGGCATATATTACTATCACAGAGGGGGGATGTCATGTTGAAGAGGCTCAAAAAGCTTTTCAACAAGAAAAGGATTCCAACGCTGAGGATGAGCTCTTGAGGGTGGGGTGGCCGCTCTGTGGGAGGGATTTTGGAAGTCTTTTTAACAAAATTTGAAGAATGAGTATTAAGAACTCGACCAGGCAGTGGACCAGGCTAAATAGTTATACCTAGTCATTCTTATCCATGATGCAGAACTCGATCCCTTCAAAACTGCTCAATACGGGGCTTTAGTTAAAAAAAACTAGGGCGCATCGTCCTAGAGTGAATAAGCTTGATCTTTTTCCTCTTCCCCCCACCCTCCCTTTTTTCTTCTTTTTGTAATGTTGGATGGACTTTCATACCTTGGTATATATATATATATATATATATATATATATATATATATATATATATATATATATATATATATATATATATATATATATATATATATATATATATATATATATATTCCTTTATCATTGGTGTCTTTATTTATGTTGGTGTGCTTGGTATATTTTATTTATTTCTTATGGTTGGCTAGTATACCTTATCAGTTGCTAGTTTTACCTCCTAGTACCTAATAACCCATAGAATGAGCGAGAGCCTCCCCCACGGGCTAGCACATGATAGCTTAAAGAAGGGTCGGGATCCTACCCCTTGGCTAGCATCTGCTAGCCCAACGAATGGATTAATCCTCCTTGATGTACTTAGGTTAAGATACCTAAACGGACAGTCAAAGGGGGAGTCATTTCCTCTATGATTGTAGGAATACTAAGTCTTCCCTTGACCAATTCCTTGGTCATGGAGTTAGGGCATAACCTCTCACTAACTCTACAACTCAGGCCTAAGAGAGCCTCTATAAATACCTTTCCCCTAGGGGGAGATGGGAACAATTTATTACACCATAAAATCATAATGTTTGATCATAACACACTTATCACACCCCTCATCGGCTTAATGTCAAGGGTGTGATTTACAACATTCACAATACTCCTATTTAAAGTCTACATGAATAGTTTGGTCGGTTAATGATAATCATGAATCTGGTCCACTACATGGTCCATAATTGATTATTATATTGTCATGATATATTACTTAAAATATTTAGGAAACATTGACCTGACATGAAGCATAATCAATAATCAAAGAGTGTATAATTGATTATTTAGCTAAAATACGAAGCATAATCGACTATGGGCAACCATAACTTATTATGGAAAATTTTAAAACAAACATCTGGACTTTATAGCCATAATCGATTATGCAATAATCACAATAGATTATGGAAAAAAAATTAAAACACAGATCTAGGTTTTACATGCATAATCCATTATTGACGGACATAAATGTTTTTCCTATAAAAAGTATAACTTAATTTTGTCCTTATCCGATTTCAAGAAAGAATGTATGGAATGTTGTGATGTTTGGAAGACATGTTGAGTGCAATATGTCATGGTCTAGGAGAAAAATCGTTAATGATGGTTATTTCTACTTAGTATATATAGGGTCTCAATGTTATGATTGCTATGTGTGTTCAATTGTGTACAAATACTCATAATTTTTTAAAGTATCTAGTGTGTGAGAAACAAGTACCGTTTGAGAATATACGTTGATAAACACCATCTTTTTATTTGAAGTTTATTCATATTTTCCAGAATTTACTTTACATTGAAATTTATCTTCAAAATACTTTTATTTTAAGTTCATTTACATTCTAAGTGTTTATGTTATTTCCATAATTTACTTAAAACACAAGCACATGTCCTAGGATCAATCTAGTCGATCATGTGAGTAACCAAAAAAAATTATTTTGGAAGACTAGCGTTTGTTTTGAAATTTTCAAGGTAAACACTCACCTATACCCTTCATTGAAGGTGAGAAAAATACACAAGAAGAGGGGTTGAATTGTGTTTTCCATTTCTTTATTTTAAATCTGATCAGAGTTCATAATCTAAACTTGTGATCAAATTCTGAGTAAATGTTGCAGCGGATGTTAACATAAGAAAATAAATAATAACAAAACACACATATATTTATATTGGTTCCTCCCGAATAAGAGTGGTCCAGTCCCCTTGCAGCACAAGAGATTTTCACTATAGTCAAATTATGATTACAATCTCTTATGAACTCAGGTATAACACTTTTCTTTGCTCAGACCCTCAGCCCGAGACTTCTTGTTTAAACCCATCAGGCTCAAGACTTCATGCTCAAGTCCCTTAGACTCAAGACTTCCCTACTTAGAACCGTAACCTAAGACTTGCATACTCAGGTCCCTCAGACTCGAGACTTTCTGCTTAAACCCCTCATGTTCAAGGCTTCTTCTTAGATTCCTCGAATCCAAGACTTCCTTACTCAGACACTCGGTCAAATTCTTCCTTGCTTAGTTTACACAAACCCAAGAATTCTGTCATACTCTAAAGTACAAGACTTTTGGTCAGACTCACAGTTCAAGACTTCCTTGCTTAAATCCCATAGATTAAATACTTTTTCTCAAACAATAATTGATTAAGACTTTCAATGCTCTAGTACATAGCAATATACTTACTTGACTCAAGCTTCTCAACAAAATACTTTAATGCTCTAGCACATAGTAAGAGACATTATCTAAACTATTAAACAACATGTTCAACAAAATAGAGAACAAGGTGTTCTTGATATAAGATCAGAGGTACATGGTAATCACCTTAACAAATACTTAAACATCTTAAGATTTCTAAGATATTCAATGCTTAAGAAATTTTAAGGCTTTATACAATTTACAATATATAACAGAAAATCTGCATACTCAATTGTGATGCTCATTGCTGATTTTGTTAATCCTTCATCCAGATACAAGTATGAGGCACTTCTATCCTTCTTGGTTTTCCTTATATTTATTACATTCCTTATTACTTATTAAAGATTCATATTGAATCTTCAACTAGTTATATATCAGTGTTAGAAGACTAGCCTTTAGAAGAGATAACTTGAACAAGTGTCTTTGTTTCTCCATAGTACAAGAGACGTTGAAGATATATACACCAAAAGATATTGATCGGTTGTGTAAGATGTTTAACCATTACGTATTCCATGAGATCTTGTACGATAGAGTCATTGAGAGTAGATATCCATAAAGCATGTCAATTCTTCTTGAGCTTTGTGAATTTATACTCTAGCTGACAAACTAATTTAAGAATGCAGCTTGCTTTCTGCGATACAGATAGCCTTAATTTTATTACTAATTATGAATGATCACCAAAAGCTAATTACATTCACCAAGTGTAGAGACAATATGTTGCTTCTTAGGATGTTGTGAGCTTCTTCTTCAAAGTCCATGCCAGACATCACTCAAAAAGTGTTTGTTAGATTTTATACCACTAAAAGCTAGTAATTCAACTTCTCTCAAGTGCGTTCATATATATCATATTCTGAATATATAACTTTAAGTATTAGAACTTGCATACTTGGAACACAATTAGATAACACCATTGTTATTTTAATACTTTTTTATCATCAAAACTCAAAACATATATGTCATGAACAAATATTGTTCTAATAATCTCCCCCATTTTGATGATGATAAACAAAAATATTTAAATAGAAATGTTGAGCTATTTTAATTTTCTTAGTTTCATTAGAGTTTGAGGTTTGTAAGCTCTCTCTCTCTGAGTCTGATAGTTCAATGGTTGAGGTTTGTAAGCCCCCCTAAGTTTTATTTTTAAGAAAACAAAAATATATCTTAATTTTCCTGGTAACATCGGGGTACGAGGTTTTTAAGCTCCTTATGGGTCTAATATTCTAAGGTTGAGTTCTGTAAACTCACCTAAATACTATATTCAAGAAAAATAAAATATTTTAACTTTCTTGACAATATCAGAATCTAAGGTTTGTAAGTTCCTTATGAGTCTAGTAGTCTAAGGTTGAGGATTGTAAGCTCCCTATTAGTACTATTTTAAGAAAGCTAAAATATCTTTCTCGGGTAACATAACCAAAATAACAAAAATTTAAAAATAATTAAAATAGAAGATATATGCAAACTGAATGGGTTCCGTTTCTCATTAAATACTACTATATTATTTCTCCCCCTTTTTCACATAAAAAAGAGTAAAAGAAAAAGAAAAGACTCGTAATCATTAATGTGTAACAGAGCATCATTATGTGATCAGTTCCCAAGGAAGAGAAATTGATCAAGTAAAAAAGATCATTAAGGATTGTACAATGCATTTTAAATATTTATTGGTTGTAACAGTTCTAATAATAAAGCAAAGTATTTTATTCCATCATTTTGATTACTCATAATCCATTATAAAAGCAACTGAAGCCTAGGCCATTTTCATCAACATCCATCAAAACATCATGGAGTCTTCAGCTGAAAGTGTCAATATATCTATTGTGAGAGAAGTCACAAAGACCTCTACAAGTCTGCAAACTCAAGACCTTCAGAAGCCAGAGGATTCTGAAGCATGTGTAAATGGGCTTTTATCCTCTATATTGAATACTTCTGACGAGGTTTCGTCCTCATCATCTCAGATACCTACAAAAGAAGGTACATCAACTCTTGTCTTGAAGCCAAATAAGAGATCCAAGAAGAAGACAAATTAAGAAGAAGAAGATAAACAATATGTTTTTTTATCCAAGAAGTATAAGATGAGGATGTAAATGAGGATGAGCTTGATATCATTTGGGAAAACTGGATGTATTACAAGGCCATGGATGAATTATATTAGGGGTAATCTAAGTGTAGATGTTTTAGATTGGCTATATTTTGTGGTAAAACTTATGTTTATGTCTGGATGTCATAGGTACTGTTATGACATGTAATTTAAGCATTATGCATGTTTGAAGTTTTTGTGTGCAACTGTTTTCATCAGGATGTCAAGACTGATGTCATGAAAACTCTGACTGGGCCTAAAGACCTAGGTGAATCCTTTTTTGTGCGTTCATCTTTCAGTCATTATTGTTGAGATTTGGTTGTGGTTTTAGCGTGATTTTATCAAAAGGAAAAGAAGGATTTCATCTTGGATTTATTTTAGTAGAACATTTGTTCTTGCTATTTTTGTTCCTTTATTTGAGGAATTCTTATTTTTTATTTGTGTAAGTTTAGCAGGCCCATTGCCCATTCAAGGATCTACTTAAGGCTGCTTTACCCTAGTGTGTATGGGTGGAAAATAAGGATTGTGTATTCAGCATTTTTCACGTGTGTGTGTGTGTGTGTGTGTGTGTGTGTATGTGTGTGTGTGTGTGTGTGTGTGTTAGTTTCTTGTGAGCCAAACATTTGTCTTTTAAGAAAACAAAAATATATCTTAATGTTTCAATATTGATGAATATATAAATCAACACTCTCAAACTTGTCATTGTATGTGCATATGTATGTTTCAATAACATGGTTATATATATTTCTAGCGTGAAGAATATATATATATATATATATATATATATATATATATATATATATATATATATATATATATATATATATATATATATATATATATATATATATATTTAATTTTATATAACATGCATATAAAATTATAGTACATAATGATTTATTCATTTGCATGAAATCCATATCAGACAAAATTAAGATCAAACAACATTAATATATAACACGTTGATATTAACTTTAATATCGGAAAAACACAATACCAATAATCAGCGCTCTGATATCAACTGTAGTAAAAAATTTAGGTTTATGATCTTTATATCATGAATTTCACATTATTGCAATTTCTATAAAAAAAACAATACAAATGTATCTGAATCCATGACGTTGATTTTTGACCGATTTTTAATTCTTGTATTTGATTGTTCTCTCCTCTCTTCCTTCTTCCTTATGTGTATCTTTGATAATGAAGATACTTTTATGTATTTGTGAAAAAATTAGAAGAAATGAGAAAAATTAGTGTTGTTTGACTAAATGTGTCTTTTTATAGACATTTTATTCCAACAATTATATCTCATTCAGAGTCATGTCCCAACATCCATGAAGAGAGAGAAGTGGAATTTAAAGTTTGAATTTTCAAAATAAAACCTTATTAACTTAATTATTCATCAACCCAAATAATCATCATCTCATTTAAGTCAAACTTTCAATTATATGAGTCATATTTATCAGATTAATAAACTAATCCAATGGGATGGTCATTCATATTTGTTATCCCTGATAACTTTATAAATAATTAAATTAAAAATTAAATAATCTTAAAAATATAAAGATTGAAATTGTCTATAATTTTTTCTTTGCATTGACAAATTATACTAATTAAATTCCATATAAAAAGAGACATGTACAAAACAATCTATAAATATTTGTCAAATTTTGAAGAGGGATGGTTTTTGTGTTAAGGTAATCATTTGTATTTGTTTTTGTAAGTTTATATAATATATAAAATATAAGATTGATAAGGAAGATAAGTACTATCCCTTCTTCATAACTTTTCAACTTGTCAATCTACGACATGTATTTGAAATACCTTTACATTACATACATTGGATGATTTATCGCATTGGAAATGAAAACTTCTAGAAGTCTTTATGTGTAAGATAATATCTATAAGTTATTTTAGTGCATCGATTGATTAGATACACGTATCTATTATATGTAATTATTATTATTATTATTATTATTATTATAAATACAAAAAAAAATACTTAACTAAAAATATATTTGTTTAAACAATAAAATAAAAACAGAAAACATAAAATAAGTGCCCGACCAAACCTAACATAATATATTGCTTTGATCACTCACACTAAAATTTCCTTATTAGGATATGAATAAGATCTTTGCTACATATTTAAATTCATCAAAGTAACTAAACATATAATTCCACCCAAAAAATAAATTGAACATGTAATGGCATTTGGCCTCTTCTCCTTCAATGGTTTTTGTGGGCACATTGGCATGCGCACAAGCCATTACTTTTACACCATTAAAAAGATTTGAACTTGAAAAGGAATAAAATAATTAAGAGTAGATGACACACTTTTGTTTCATTTTTTATAGTAAATTATTATCATGAATACAGCCTGTATGAGGAGGACACTGCAATAAATCAACAATAATTATTTCTTTCATGGCAAAAAGTCTATTATTGTCTCTCTTGATACATTGGATATATGTGGTCCAAGAGAACCAACTTGTAGGTTTTATAGAGGTAATGTAATGTATGTGAAGATCTTTTTATTTATGTAACAGTGTATTTGACGATTTAAAGAACCAAGAAAATGGTTCGTAGAATTCTTAATGTTTCTTAATGTCAGTGGTTTGGCACTAGTACATGAAGAAGAGAATTTAACAACATTTTTTTTCAGGAATATTACATCACTTTTGGTTGGTTGGTCCGATGTAATGAGATATATACAAAAAAAAAAAAATTATAATGGTTTTAAAATAGATGTTAGTAAAATTGAGTCATGGTAATTTTTAGGTGTAAAATGTGTGTTTTTATGTTTAATTACACAGAATTTGCATCGATATTTATATATAACAGATGTAAAATGTGTGTTATATATCATTTATTTCAAAGCTTTTACACAAATGTAAGATGTAGTGACATCAAATAAAATAGCGTGATTTTGAATTTGTGATATTTTACATTTTTAATAAAATGAATTCCAATTATTAAATTATTTAACAAAAAATTGTTTACACGATTATTTTAGATGACAAATATTAAAGTTGTGTTATTTAGGTCAATCTTCAAGATTTTTATATCTATTTTTTAATGTGAAAAATGTAAATTTATAGAGATTTCTTTAAATTATTCATTCTTTAAACAAATAAAAAACTCAACTACTTTAAACAATACTATCATTTTTTTTTTAGGAATAGATATGGTGACACATTATTTATCACCTTAGTATCTATAATGATTAAATAGTTATTTGGGTCAGTTAAATAGTTATTTGGGTCAGTTAGTGAGTTTTTGAATTTAGTTTATGTATTTTTTTTTCTTCCGAGTCTTTACATCTTATTTTTGTGTTGACGTTAGTTTCTGAGGTTAGATTTTTGTTTAAAAAAATTAATTGGACAAACAGTGCTGACGTATAATTGTCTTATGTCTATTTCTTATTTAATAACATAGATACATGGATATTCCTTAATTTCCCGCCAAAAATGCAACTGTGTTCATAATTTTGCTTTTGCATTTAGTCCCTATAAAATTAGGGTTTTGTATAAGTAAATAGAAACTGGAACTTGTGTGAGGCAGGAGACGAAGGAAGGTACGGAGATGGTGAAATGTTGATTTCAAGACTAAGTAACACAATCACATGCAATAAATTTCAAAACGATGGTAGAAATATTGCTTCATTGTGTCTTCTTGAAGCTTGCATCTTATGGAGTTCTCTTTGATTTTTCATTACGGGGGTAGATTTGATAGGGATTGTTTAATATATTAAACGTGGGTAAATGAGCATGCATTAGAAATAAATCTGAATAGGTGGAGCTTATTTGAAGCAACTTGTATCTGAAAGAGTTAATTGAGCATGATCATTTCGAGTATTGGTTATGATGGTATAATAATGATGCTGATATGTATAGTAAAATGGTTAGTGATACAAATGCTGATAAGGTATCTCAATATTACATGGAAATGAAATGTGCAGTGCACATATATGTTGAGCATAAAGGTAAACACAATTCACAAGAAGTTGATGTAGGTGATTTTTAAGAATACGGTGTCGATGGTGTTAAACAAGATGAAGTAGGTAATGATGTTGATGGTGTTGAGAATGTTGAAGTAAATAATGTTGGTGGTGTTGAGCAAGTTGAAGAAGCTACTATTGGTGGTGTTGAACAAGTTGAAGAAGGTAATTTGGTGGTGTTGAACATGTTGAAAAAGGTAATGTTGCAGGTGTTGAAGAAGGTAATGTTAGTGGTGGTGAACAAGTTGAAATAAATAAGGATAGTGAGGACACCGAGGATAGTTAGGACAATGACTTTGAAGTTGATATTTTATCATTTGATGATAGTGAGGATGAGAGAGCTCTTGAGTTGGATGATCGTTTTAATGTTATTGAAAATCAAGATGAAGAAAATGGAAAAAAAGGTAGGATAAAAGTTGCAGGAAGGCAACACAAGCTGTAAGACCCCAAAATTTGCCCTCTTATTTATTACTAACATCAAATAGCTTATGCTTCATTGCATTGCATTTAGATTATAACTCATCATACATGCATAATTGGTTTTCCCAAGGCATGGGATCAAGGCGATTTTTCTGGTTCAGAAGGACTCATGTTAGATTTTTCTCAAACAACTGATTATTTGAAGATTCGGCGTTTATTTTTCCCGAAAATTCAATACCAAGTAATTTGCATCACAATAGTGCATTTCAAGTGTCAGAGAAAGTTTTTAACTCATATCGGGTGTTATTCAATGACAATGTCAAAGGATGAGTTTTAGAAGAAAAATAAGCTCATAACAAATGACCGAAGCCGCATTTCCAAGATTTCCCACCCAAAAAGAAAAAAAAATTCAAAATTTGAATGGAGTGACCGATTACCCAATTCAAGTAACCAGTTACCACGTGTAAATTTGCCACAAAATTAAAATTTTCAGCATGGAGGAGTTTTTCTCATTTTTTCACTTCAATTTTCCACTTCATTGTAGCTTGGACCAAAGGAAAATTCTAGAACAATCTACCACTTTCCAAGGGAAGGTTCTAGAAACTTTTCTTAACTAACTCCCTAACCATATTCCAAACCACATTCCTTAGCTAATTTCCTAACCTCACTCCTAACCTAAACCATACTCCAAGCCTAAGAGGTATATGAACATTTTTGCTCCAAACCTCAAGGGAAGACTCTCATTTTTTTCACATTTTTTCATTCAACACTCTCATTTTCTCTCATTTCTCTCACTTTTTTGTAATTACCAAAACACAAGAGCTTCATCTTCCAAAACTAATCAAGTTTCACATTGAAACTTGTTGAATTCAAAGCTAAACCTCCATCATTTAAGTGATTCTTGGATAATTGAAGGATTTGCTACTGTTTTGGGTTGGGATTCACATCTTGAAAGTGATTCTTGGAAGGGATTATCAAGAATTTTGTCAAATAGCTTTTATTTTGCGCATAATTGCGAGAAGTTCTATGGATCTCCGGGTTTCTCGTCAATTGAGTGTTGATTTTTCTTTGCAACAATTACCAAAGAAAATCTCAACTTTGTAGGTTGGTGAGATCCATAATCAATTCTGTTTTTAACTTATTTCACATTCTCGACACGTATGTTCATCGCATTTTGTTGATATTTGATGCATTAGGTATTTAGATCTTTAGGTTTTAGGATCTTGATCTGTTTGTGGTGTTAATTGGTGGTGAATTGATGCATTTAGGTGTAAGATTCATGTATAATTGATAGGCATCACATTAGGACTTATTTGAATAAGTTGTTGCTAAATTTCTCTGAAATTATAAAACTTTTGCTTCTGGTTGCAGAATAATCGGTTACTCTATTTGAGTAACGGGTTACTTAGTGTTATTTTGCGTAGATTTTGGAATTTTGAACAGAATAACCGGTTACTCTATTTGAGTAACCGGTTACTATTGCTGTTGAGTGAAAAATTCTTGCTTTTCTTGCATTTTTTATATCTTTTCCAACTCCAATCATCATGGATCATTAGAATATGATTTTAAGGAATTTTTAGGAGCTATTTGGTTGCATGTTCATGCATATTTGACTTCTCTCGTCATGCGGTTGTGTTCATTTTTATACTTAGCATAATTGAGTGTTTGTGCTCATGATGTGTTGTGAGTGTTATTCCCTTAAGGAAATCTAATTGTTGGCATAATAATAATTGATTGAAGTAATGTTTCATGTTGTTTTCATGTTTGATACACGTTTGGATGCTCATACACACTAATCTAAATATCACATAACTGCATTTGTTGATTGATGAAGATGCATTATCTATGTATGCTTATACACATTCTTGATGCATGATTGCTCTTTGTTCTTGCACTTTGGTGGATGTTTGCATTATTGATTTATGATACATTTTGACATATGCTCATACTTATGAGTGTTTGCTTTCATTAAGGGTCCATTTCTTGAATGTGAATGTTACTTAGTGTTCTGGACTAGACAAACGACTAGGTATGGCCCAATCCTTTCTTTTCCATGAAACATCCCAACATCCCAAATGTCAATGGGACCCATCATATTTCTGCTTCCCTGGGTTGGTCGCGACTCATCAGCCGCGTTTGGTTCTCCTTGTCCTTGATCTTTGCCCAACAATGGTAGAGGTCACCCAGATTCGGCCTGGCTAATTCCTGCTCGGTTGGTGTTGTGCCCGACGCGCCATTATCGCGACCAGGATGTTCGCCTGACAGTTAGTTTCTAGCAGTTACCTATTTTTGGGGGATTCGTGATCCGGACCCAAAAATAGAAATTGTTGGCCACGCGCTAGGGGCGCTCTATATAAACCCCCTCACTTATAGGGGTCAGGTATCAAATATTCATTCCCTGAACATTCTGACTTGTTCTTTCCATCTCTTGTGCCCGTTCTGACTTTGGCATCGGAGTACCTTGCAGGTACACCGCTTGTTCTCCTCAGCATTCGAGCAGACCTTGTAGTCCACATCAGCAGCTATTGGAGATTCTGATCTCAGGTACGATCAATGGTTTCGTCTGTGGGAAGTTGTGTTTCCCTGTTTTCTCATCTTTAGTTCGTGAAAACAAAAACACAACTGTTCATTCTCCTTCTCGGTGGCTCGCCAAGAAGATTCCATCAGTGCTCGCCTCGTCACCGACATTCCCATTAAGAAATGAGAAAGTGATGAAACTAACCTTCCCCTCGGAGAGCCAAATCGTTTTCTTGACGGACGAACTGCCTCCCCGTTACCTAAACCTTCCTAGCAACTTGAGATCACTCCTGCAGATCTCCCAACGATTTCCATCCCCGAAGGGACGAATCAGACACTAGCGGCTCTGGTCGAAGCGACCAACAACATAAATGTCCTCCTGCTCCGCCAGGGTGAAAGGTTGGAGGTTCTCGAAGAAGCAAGACGCTGAGGTCCCCCACTCCCGCGAGGAAACACCACCGGTCCTGTTCAAGATCTCCCAGGAAGAGGAAGGACCATCACCAGCCTGAGGCCTCTGGATCCATCAAGAAGAGGACCCATTCGTCTCCTCGGCGAAATAAGTCCCCACAAACAATGAAGACCCGACGAACCCTTCAGCCAAAAGTGTGACCCTCACCAGAAGGAGCGAGAAATTACTCGAAATCTCCTCCACGCAGGCATAGGAACGATCATTCCCGCTCTGTCTCCATGTTTTCCAACGACGAGGACGAACCTCGCGGCCCCCTTTCAGAAGAGATCATGTCCACGAGTCTCCCGAAAGGGCTTGAGAAGCCTCCACCATTGGGAATGTATGATGGGACCACGGACCCGGACGAGCACATCGAAAATATCGACGCCCTGTTGGACTACAGAGGTGTACGGGGAGCTATCAAATGCTGCCTCTTTCCCACGACCTTGAGAAAGAGGGTGATGGCATGGTACAAAAGTCTCCCTCACGAATCTATCACCTTGTGGAGACAACTAGGGAGGACATTCTCTCAATATTTCACTGCTTCGCGAAGCCATCCCAAAACTGAAGCATCTCTGGAGGCGATTATTTAGGGGAAGGACGAGCCCCTCCGAGCTTACATTGAAAGGTTTAACAAAGAAGTTGTCCAAGTCTCGACCACAGACGATATGAATAAATACCTTTTGGAACGAGGACTCCACCTCTAGAGTTATTTTAGAAGAGTTGTGGGAATCAAAACACCGGCCACACTGGACGCTTTCCTCCTCAAAGCACATATGTATATATAGTATGAGAAGAAATAAGCAACGAGCACTGCCCGTGACACCCGTCGTAATGAAGACGCCAAACCTTCCAAGCATGATGACTCCTCGACATCCTGTCGGGGAGGTGACAAAAGAAAGGAAGATCGCTCCCGTGAACCGCAAGAGCATAAGGGTCCCATCGGGAGGTTCCACGATTATACACCTTTCATAGCGACCAGGGAAAAGATTTTGTCCGAGTGCGCAAACTCCGAATTTCGTCAGGCATGAGTCAGATTCCCGAAACAGCTGCCAAACTAACCAAATACTGACAAGACAAAGTATTGTCGCCGCATACATCCCGTGGGAATCCTTCCAGTCATAAATGGTCATCTCCGGTGGAGGACCCAATAAAGTCATAGTAGGATCAGTGAAGCGATGATTCGACGAGCTTATCAGCACCAGTTCTAACCTGAGTTTGACCCTCGACCCTCCCTAAGGAGGATCCACTCCCATTTCTTTTTACAAAGAAGACCTCCTCGGAGGGGAGTCAAATGCTAGAATTCCCTTGTTGGTCCGCGCGCAGATTGAAAATTTGATGTCCGTAGGATCCTGGTCGATCAAGGAAGTTTCGTCGACATAATGTACTCCCAATTGTTCGTGACCCTTCAGCTGAACGAGACACACCTGACGCCATATGTAGGTTCAGAACTTCAAGGGTTTAACATGACAGTTTCCAGGCCCTGGGGTTACGTCGACTTGATCGTCACATTTGGTGTTGGTGATACCGTGAGGTCCATCAAAGTGAAATTTATTGTGATAGACTGCCCATACCTATACCAGTGCATCCTAGGAAGACTCAAACTAGCCGAGCTCATTGCGATACCTTCCATGGTACACCTGAAAATGAAATACTATACATCATCAGGGCAGGTAACCACCATCCACGGGGACATAGAAGCTGCTCACAGATGTTACGAGGCTGCATCCAAAGGCCTCCACACCATCACCGCCAAACCTAAGCTAGTCAAAGTCGTTGTCCCTCACACTCCTGAAGAGCTAAAGGCACTACCCCGTGTGGATTCCATAGATCTCGACAGCAGATTCACCGATGAAGAAGAGCAAAAACAATTGGTCGCAAAACTATCTTCATCCGCTCGACCCGTCCCCGGCGGCGATTTCGAGCTGGTTGCATTGGGAGAGGATCCGTCAAAGGGAGTGAAGATTGGAGCAGACATCCCCGACCTAGAGAGGAAGCAACTCAAAGGCTGCCTCAGGTAAAATGCTAATTTGTTCGCGTGGAACTCCGCAGAGATGTAGGCTTGGATCCAGAAATGGCATGCCACCATCTGTCCATAGACCCCTCAATCCGGGTAGTCGCACAACAAAGAAGGAAGCAGTCTCAAGAAAAGGTAGAAGCAGCCGAACAAGATGTAAAAGACCTCATAAAGGCGCATTTTGTAACAGAGGTCAAGTACACCACCTGGCTCTCGAACGTTGTATTTGTTAAAATGAGCAATGGAAAATGGTGCATGTGCGTTGACTATATCAATATTAACCGAGCTTGCCCGAAAGAAGCTTACCCTTTGCCTAACATTGACAAGTTGGTCGATAACTCTGCAGGTTTTAAATTGTTGTTGTTCCTCGACGCTTATTCCGGGTATAATAAAAAACCTATGGCCGTGACCGACAAAAAATACACCGCTTTCATGACCGAATTGGGTAACTATTTCTACAACGTAATGCCTTTCAGCTTGAAAAACACGGGTGTTACTTACCAGCGAATGATGAACAAAGTTTTTCAAGCGGAGATCGGTAACATGCTCGAAGTCTACATGGATGACATGATCGTCAAATCCCACAAGGAAACCAATCACGC
Source organism: Lathyrus aphaca (assembly GCA_963966055.1). NCBI lineage: Eukaryota > Viridiplantae > Streptophyta > Magnoliopsida > Fabales > Fabaceae > Lathyrus > Lathyrus aphaca. The sequence goes on from OZ014523.1 coordinate 505,282,344, forward strand.
TCTCCACCTAAAGGAAATCTTCGACCATGCATGCAAGTGCAAAATGTGATTTAACCCTGAGAAGTGCACGTTCGGAGTATGGGCGGGAAAATTCCTCGGTTTTTACCTAACCGAAAGAGGAATAAAGGCTAACCCCGACAAATGTCGAGCGTTCTCCGAAACGCCCTTGTCGACTTCTAAAAAATCCATCCAATCATTAAACAGGGTGCTCGCATTGTTATCACAATTTGTAGCAAAATCAGCTCAGGAAGGTTGTCTTCTTCAAGCTCCTCCGCATGGAGGTTGCCTTCGAATGGATTGAAGAGTGCGAGTAAGCCCTGACACACCTCCAGAAGGAACTGTCATAACCTCGGTCCTCTCGCGACCAAAGGCGGGGGAAATCTTGTTCCTCTACCTTGTCGTTGCTAACGAAGCCATAAGTGTCGCTCTTGTACGAGAAACGACCGAAGGGCATAAACCAATCTATTTCACGAGAAAAGCCCTACAAGGGCCTGAAATTAGATATCAACAAATTGAAAAGGATACCATGGCACTCCTCCATGCAGCAAGGAGACTTAGACATTATTTCCACGCGCACTCAATCGTAGTACATATCGATCATCCTATTAGACAACTCCTCGGTCGACTCGATATGGTCGGGCGAATGCTCAAGTGGTCACTGGAACTATTCGAATTCAAAATCCGATACAAGAGCAGAACAACTGTCAAGGCACAGGTCCTCGCTGACTTCATAGCCGAAATGACCGCCCCAGAAGGCCAGATCTGCGTGTCCAAGAGATGGACCGTCTTCGTGGATGGCGCCTCGATCTTGATGGGAAGCGGCGTGGGAATTATCTTAGAAAACAAAGAGGGAATTCTGATTGAAGTATCCTTCACTTATCATTCCCCACGTCCAACAACCAAGCAGAATACGAGGCATTCCTCTCAGGCCTAAGGCTCGCTGACGACCTGGGGGCAGAAGAGATAATTATCTGCACAGACTCCCAACTCGTAGCCATGCAAGTCAAAGGCGAATACCAGGTCAAAAACGATAATCTGTCGGAATACTTAGCCCTGGTCAAGGAAAGGATTGCTAAATTCACTTCCATAGAAGGTAAACATGTAACCCGCGAAAACAACATACGAGCAAACGTGCTCTCAAAGCTTGCCAACACAAAGAGGAAAAGCGGTAATAAGTCTATCATACAAGAGATACTTCCTCGTCCCAATATCGAAAAAAGAAGCCCGGAAGTAGACGTGAATGTCATTGGCGACGCCAACTGTTGGATGACCCCAGTGTACAAATACCTAACCAATGACGAACTGCCCAAGGATCCAAAAGAAGCCAACATCGTCAAGCGACGAGCTTGCTCATACGTCTTGGTCAAAGGAAAATTATACGGGCGAGGATTCTCCATTCCCCTCCTCAAATGTATCAAAGAAGAGCTAATCCTTTACATCCTCCGTGAGATCCACAAAGGCATCAACGCCCAACATTTAAGCAGAAGGTCCCTCGCGAGGAAAACCCTTCGGGCAGGATATTACTGGCCCACCATGGAAAACGACGCCAAGGAGCACTTAAAAAAATGTGATAAATGCCAAAGACATGGAGACATGTACCTTGCACCACCCAACGAGCTCAAAACTATGTCATCCCCGTGGCCATTCGCATGGTGAGGCCTAGATATCCTCAGAACCTTTGTCGTCGGTTTAAACCAGAACAAGTACTTGATCGTCGGAGTTGACTACTTCACAAAGTGGATTGAAGCCGGGCCTCTAGCCAAAATCACAGCCCTCAACATTTTGCGTTTCTTCAAATGTAACATCCTTTCCCGCTTCGGAGTACCCCAGACCATCGTCACCAACAATGGTATCCAATTTACGGATAAGAACTTTCAAGAGTTCGTTGCCAACTTTGGAACTAAACAACACTTTACATCTGTCGAACACCCGAAAACCAACGACAAACTGAAGCGGCAAACAAGGTCATCCTCCGAGGACTCAAACAAAGGTTAGACGAGATCAAGAAACGACGGGTCGAGGAACTACACAGCGTCCTATGGGCGTACCAGACTACCCCGCATTCAACCACAGGGGAAACCCCTTTTCGAATAGCATATGGGACTAAGGTCGTTATCCCCATAGAAATGCACATCTCGTCCAGGCGAACAGAAGCCCTAATGGACGAGGATACCAATTCGGAAACACTGCACAAAGAGCTCGACCTGGTCGAAGAAGTTAGATCAAGGGAAGCTCTACGTGAGGCATCCCTTAAGAAAATGATCACCATAAGATACGACTCCAAAGTCATAAAACGAGTGTGTAACACGGTGGGGGAACTGACTTTAAGTTATGTTGCGGATAGCAAGAGTCGCCACCGACTTTTATTTTATCCAAAAGGAAAGGGTATAAAAGAACAGGAAAGACCTTAAGAGATATTTTTGGGTCCGGGGGGTAGGTTATGTAAAGGGAAGGTGTTAGCACCCTTTACATCCATGGTTATCCATGGGCTCTTAGTTACTTAGCTCACTTTTGAATTGTTTTTGAAAGTGTAGTGTGTGAATAGAAAAATTTTCATAATAGTTGATAATGATCCATGTACGGATGCGTAAAACTTGTGTTTGAAAATTTATTTGAAATTGTGAAAAGTTTGAAAAGTTTTGAATGAAGTGAGCAAGTACATAAGAGGAACCTACCCTAAAGTTTAAGTCTTTTCTGTTCTTTATCCTTTAAATAGTAAGACTATCCCTACTATTAAGGAGTAGGTAGTCATTACCTTGGATGTAAGGGACATGTGAGGGACATCTATTTTTATGAAGGCAACTGTGGGGTGTATTAAGCATTTAGGAGGGACTATCATCATTATTCGAAGGGACTTGATCTTTAAAGGCAACCATTAGGGACTTGATGATTTTTTCTTTTTAGGGACTTGCTTTATACACCCCACTTGACCTTATTAGTAGGCAACATTGAGGGATAACCTTAGGAATGTGAGATGTCGATTAAAAATCGACTTACGTGTGTGAGTGTTCAATATTATTTATCTTTAATTAAAATGATCTAAGTTAATTTTTAAATAGAATACACATTTAAACTCCCTAAATTACTAACCATAGCAAAAATTAAATAAAATTAAATATTACAAAATTTACACCAAGGAACAATTACATAATTATAATAATAAGCAAATTAAAAATAAATAGCAAAATATAAAAAGCAAAATATAAATAATAAGCAAAAATAATAAATAAGCGATAAATAAATAAATAGGGGTTAGTAATAATAAGAATTAAAAATAGGGTTAGTTAAAATAATAATGAAAAATTAAATAACATTAGTGAAATAATAATAAAATATATAAGATTAATGAAGCAAAAATAATAAATAATAACATGGTTAGTAACAATAATTAAAATAAATAAAATTAGCCAAAATATTATAAGAATAAAAAATTAACAATTTTTTTAATATAGGCAATTATATTTACAAATTATTTTTAAATGTATTATAATTACAAAGTTTAATTATTATAAATTCAATTTATTTCTAAACAATTATTTATTAAAAGATATTTATACATTATGGGAAGAAAATAGGTTTTAAATATCATATTTACAAAAATTAATTTTTATTAATTATTACATTTACAAAAATTATATTAAATAAATATATATATTATAATTATATAAAGAATTAGAAAGTAAAAATTATTTAGAAAATAAAATTAGGTTTTCACAAAGTTAGGGTTTTGTTTAGAAAAATATTTTTTAGGGTTTTTAATTTAATTATACAAAATTATTTGATTAACATGCATATATTATATTTACATATATAATAAAGAAAATAATTTCTTGAAAAAAAAGAATAAAGTTTAGAACTTTAGAAAATAAGATGTTATTTTAAATATTTGAATATATATGATTTATTTTTTTATTAATAACAAGAAGACAATTAAGCTAATTACATAAGAAATTAAAATAGAAAAAGTAGTAAAAAAACATACCTTGGCTGGGTTTGAACCCAGGACACTCAGGCTGCAACCATCAAAACGTACCACCAGGCCAGCCATGCTTTGGTGATAATAGAAGGGATCAACTTTGTTTTGTGCCTTGCCTTGGAAAATCCAGAAAATACAAGAAAGCAAAAAGGCCTGGGGTGGTGTTGAACCCAGGATCTCATAGCTATACACACGCGCGCATTACCACCCGACTGGAAGAGCCCACCTGATAGTATAGTGGCAACAGAATATAATATATTAAGTCTCTTTGTTACCTGGAAAAATAGAAAAAAAAATAATGTACGAGACCAAGACTCGAACTCAGGTCCCATAGGTTACACGCACAAGCCTCCCACCGCTGGACCAACACAGCTGTTGTGATAAACAAACAGGATATTAAGATAATATTTTAAATCAAAAATTTGAATATGGAACCCGCGCCAAAACCAGTCGTCTTCTTCCTCATGCCCTTCGAATTTTCCTGCGATTTCACATACAAACTTACCTGCGATTTTTGAATTGCAGCAAAACCTGCAAAATTCAAACAATGACAAAACAGCATGGTTTTATAAAATTGATCATTCCATTAAGTTTCTAACGAGTTTTCCAATCATTCCACGTTCTTAGAATCCATTTATATGGGCTGAATTACAAAACCCTAATTGAAGCCATAAACCCTAAGTATGGTGAATCACGATTCAGGCTATGGAACTTCACCAAATGATCCAGAATCCATCTATAGCTATCAACAAACAAGATTATGTAAGCAAAATTCATTGAAAAGCAACACATTAATGGAATTGAAAAAATTATATTCAAGGTTAAAGTGAGCTCGGGTTGAGCAATATGGTGCATATGGGATGCATATGAGTGATGATTTCGCTTCATGGATGCCCAAGGAACACGTCTATGATCATGTTTTACCTTCAAATGCTTTGGAACTCAAAATCCGAATATGAGTTTTTTGGAGAATTTTTGATGTTTGGAACTTACACTTAGAGGCTGTCAATTCGTGAATGGGCAAGGGCAATGAGTTTAGTACTTATATGTGAATGAATTAGGTTAAGAAAATTGAATTGTTGTGTGGAGATTTTGATATTTGAAGATTGAAAAAGATCATGGTTTAAAATTCAAATATTTGTTCATGAAGGCTTGCTATTTTTGTACCAATCTCATGATTTCCTTCCCTTTCAATTCAAATCAGTATTGATGAGATTCTAGAAGCTCAATCTTCATCAAATATTGTATTTTCATATTTTATATTTATTTAAAATGATTTTTTATGAATTAAATCAAAATAAATAAAAATAAAATAATAAAAATTCTGATTTTTAATCATTTGGGTCGTGCATGATGATATGGTATGGATTGGATCACAATTTGGCAAGCCCATTTGGAAGAAATTGGTTTTAAACCTCCATTTTCAACATAAACCATCATAAAATTTCCCAACTTTGCAAGGGCACATCTCCCTCAATTTTAATGGTATGAGGGTGTTCTTGGACATTTTGGAAAGCTTGAAGAGTCCTATAAACAACCCCATTGGTTTCATGTCCATATCATTTACCAATCTCAAGTTATGCTCTTTTGAAGTTGTTGACTTTTTGTTGACTTTTGAAATGACCTATAATGTCTTAGCTCATATCTTCCAAATGAAGCATTTTTGGGCTTGACTTGCAAGATCAAAGTTGTAGAGAATTCAATTTCCTTCAAAATGAGATTTGAGTGGAGACTTGGTGATGAAGTATGTGAAAGTTATGGCTGGTCAAAGTTCAGTTGACTTTTACTGAGTAAACCCTAATTTAGAAACTCCTGATTCTTGATGATCTGGAATCTCCTTGATGAATCATGATCAACCCTTGATCAAATGATGAATTTTACTTCATATACTTTATGTTGGCAAAAAATCATGAAGTTTGACTTTGGTTTGACCACAGTTGACCTCAGTTTGACTTTTTAACTGCTTTGACTGATTTTGACTTATCTGATCATCTGACTGAGCAAACTTTTGAGAAAAGTCTTGAAACTTGACATGGGGGTTCTTACACACATATAAGATATTATGAAGCTCACTTGAAGTCTTGGAAGTCCATTTAGCCTGATTAAAGTCAAAACCCTAGTTTTGGATGCACTGCTTAGGAGGTGCATTGTCTGAGGGAATTGCCAACTCTTATGGCCAATTGTGAACCTTGTGAACCTTGTGAACCATCATAAAATGTCTTTTGAACCTCATGGGAGATATTGTGAAGCTTGTGAACCTTGTGAACCTCATAAAGTGACTTTGTAGACCTCATGAACCTCATGAAAGGTTATGTAAACATTGTGAATCTTGTGAACCTTGTGAACCTTCAAGAAGTAACTTGTAGACTTCATGAACCTCATGAAAGGTTATATAAACATTGAGAAACTTGTGAACCTTGTGAACCTTCATAAAGTAACTTGTAGACTTCATGAACCTCATGAAAGGTCTTGTAAATGTTGAGAAGCTTGTGAACCTTCATAGAACACAAAGTCTTGTATTGTGAGGGCAAATTTTGGGGTGCAACAGCTGCCCCTGTTCAATTTTCTGAAACCTGAGGGGTTAGATTGGTATGTTTGCCAGTCGTGACCTGGAAGGTTGAAGGGGATTGAACACAAAAGCCCAAAAATTTGCACTCACCAGTGCATAAAGTGGTACAGATGGCTAGTTGAATATGATTGAGTGGGCTTAAAGATGCCACTTGGAGGAAAGTTCTTCAGATACATGTCTTGGAGGATGAAGCATTCCAAAATATGGAGGTATAATGGTAGCTGTCAGGAGGATAAAGCAATCCTGAGGTACGAGAAGCTGTTAGGAGGATAAAGCAATCCTGAGGTATAAGATGATAGCTTGTCAGGAGGATGAAGCAATCCTGATGTAATAATATGTTTTTCAGGAGGATGAAGCAATCCTGATGTAGTAAGAAGCTGTCAGGGGGATAAAGCAACCCTGAGGTATTTGATAAGATGCTCTCAGGAGGATGAAGCAATCCTGATGTAATGATGTGCTTTCAGGAGGATGGAGCAATCCTGATGTAATAGGAGTTTTTCAGGAGGATGGAGCAATCCTGATGTAATAGGAGTTTTCAGGAGGATGAAGCAGTCCTGATGTATGAGAAGCTGTCAGGAGGATGAAGCAATCCTGAGGTATAAGAAGCTGTCAGGAGGATGAAGCAATCCTGAGGTAATAATGAGCTGTCAGGAGGATAAAGCAGTCTTGATAGTCATAAGTATTGTTTACTGGATAAATAACCTGAAACCAGGTAGCATTTGTATAATAATATTAGTTTATGCATTATGTATGCATGTATGATATGATGCACTTAAGTAATATATTATGTATCTATGGATATGTATGTTATGGTATGATGTAAATGATGTATGTATGATATGATATTGCCGGAAGCGTCTGGATATCTTCATACAACAACTGCTGGCCAGGGAAAATAAATCCCGATTCGTTGCTGAAGAATATGAGGAACTCGTTCCCGTCTTGTTTGATAATGAGATATACATAACCTTCCGTCTGCTGGGGATAACAAGGTATAGATAACCTCCCGTATGCTGGGGATAGTAAGGTATATATAACCTCCCGTTTGATAGTAGAGTAGATAGAACACCCGTCTTCGTTCGTCATACCTTTATTGGAAAGTAATTTCCCGTATATCCGTATGAGGATAAAAGAGATGGATATAAATTCCAGGGGAGGTGAGACTTCATGAAGATGGATTTGTCCTACTGAGGGATTTGTGAATGTCTTGTAAAGATGAACCGGCGAAGCTTCGTTGAAATCTTTCCCTCGTTCGTCCTTAGTAAATACTATTACTGCATTTTCATGCATTTCTGGTAAACATTAATCATATTAAGCATACATGCATTTCTGGTAAACATCAATCATATTCAAAAGCATACATACATTCAAACACAACCAATGGACGTTTCGCTTATGTAAATAGGGTAAAAGTAAATCTGGATTCAAAAGATGGAATTTATTTATATCAAAAGTGACCCACACATGGGCAAGTTTATACAAGGAGACATAAACCCTAGTAAGAGGATTTTGTCATAAAGTTTTTTACAAACAAGGAAAATCAGCTATGTGGGAAATAATCCTATTGAGTTTCAATTCTACTATTGCCATTATCTTCAAGTATCTCATCTTCTGCTGTTGAGACGAAAACAATTGGATTGAGCTTTATCTGTTCGAGCTTGAGTAAGTAGTACAACTGGTTGCAGTTTCATGGGTGATCCAAACGAGACATAGTCATACGCTTTAATCCCTAACTTTTGCCTGGATTGCCCTTTCAGGTTTTCAATCCACCGGGATACCCTTTTTTGCCCAAGCCTCCTTTTCAGGTTTTCGACTTGCCGGGTGTACATCTTTCTATATATATCCCTAATTTTTGCCCAAACCCTTTTGGTTTGCCGGGATGCCCTTATTTTTGCCTAGGCATGTCAACCTAGCGGGTCTCTTTTCATGCGTAGTATTTTTTAACTATGTCTGCGTTTACAGGCTATGGGAAGTCCTCACCATCCATTGTAGTAAGTATCATGGCACCCCCTGAGAACACTGTCTTGACTACAAATGGACCTTCATATGTTGGAGTCCACTTGCCCCTAGGATCACCCTGTGGTAATATGATACGCTTGATTACCAAGTCACCAGTCTGATATACCTTTGGCTTAACCTTCTTGTTAAAAGCTTTGATCATTCGTTTTTGGTACATCTGACCATGACAAACTGCTGCTAACCTTTTCTCATCAATCAAATTTATCTGGTCAAGTCGAGTCTGAATCCATTCATCTTCATCCAAGCCTGCATCCTTCATAATTCTTAAGGAGGGAATCTGAACTTCAATGGGCAGAACTGCTTCCATACCATAGACTAAGGAGAATGGGGTTGCCCATGTTGAAGTACGTACTGTGGTACGATAACCATGAAGAGCAAATGGCAACATCTCATGCCAATCCTTGTAGGTAACAGTCATCTTCTGTACAATCTTCTTAATATTCTTATTAGCAGCTTCAACTGCCCCATTCATCTTTGGACGATATGGAGAAGAGTTGTGATGCTTAATCTTGAACTGCGTGCAGAGATCAGTAATCATAGTGTTGTTCAGATTAGAGCCATTGTCAGTAATAATCCTTTCAGGGATGCCATACCTACATATGAGATTGTTCTTAATGAATCGAGCCACAACATTCTTGGTAACAGATGCAAATGAAGCTGCCTCCACCCACTTCGTGAAGTAATCAATAGCAACCAGGATGAAACGATGCCCATTAGAAGCAGTAGGCTTGATCTCACCAATCATATCAATGCCCCACATGGCAAAAGGCCAAGGAGCAGTCAACACATTCAATGGTGATGGAGGTACATGGACTTTATCAGCATAAATTTGACATTTGTGACATGTTCTGGAGTGTTGATAGCAATCAGCTTCCATGGTGGACCAATAATAACCTGCTCTCAAAATCTTCTTTGCCATAGTATGACCACTAGAATGAGTGCCAAAGATCCCATCATGCATATCTTCCATAATCTCAGTTGCTTCCTTCTTATCCACACAACGAAGCATAGTTGAATCATTATTGCGCTTGTACAGAATGCCATTACTCAAAAAGAACTTAGCAGAGAACCTTCTCAGAAATTTCTTATCTTTGACAGATGCCCCTTCAGGGAATTCCTGAGCCTCAAGATATCTTTTCACCTCATAGAACCAAGGCTTCTCCTCTGCCCCTTCAGTGTCAATCTTATTGCAGTATGCAGGCTTTTCAAATCTATCAATAGTAATCTTGGGAGCTTCATCATCCCAACTGATCTCAAACATAGATGCCATGGTGGCCAATGCATCTGCCAACTGATTCTCTCTTCGTGGAATGTGCTCAAAGGTAATCTCTTTGAAATGTGGGATCAAAGACAAAACATGCTCTCTGTAAGGAATGAGATTGTCATGCTTAGTATCCCAATCTCCTTTAATCTGACTGACTACCAGGGCTGAATCTCCATACACATCAAGAAACTGAATCTTCATATCAATGGCAGTTTTAATACCCAGGATACATGCCTCATACTCAGCCATGTTATTGGTACAATAGAAACAAAGTCTGGCAGTAATCGGGGTATGACAACCTTCAGGGGAACTAATCACAACACCAACACCATTACCAAGTGCATTAGAGGCACCATCAAAAACCATAGTCCATTGGGATCCTTGTTCAGGTCCGTCATATTGTCCAGGTTCTTTGGTAATAATCATAATATCTTCATCAGGGAACTCAAAACTCATTGACTGGTAATCATCCACTGCTTGATGAGCCAAATGATCTGCTACAACACTTCCCTTAATGGCCTTCTGAGTAGTATACTGTATGTCATATTCGGTCAAGATCATTTGCCATCTTGCAATTCTTCCGGAGAGAGCAGGTTTCTCAAATATGTACTTAATTGGATCCATCTTCGAAATCAATAAGGTAGTATGAGTCAACATATACTGTCTTAGTCGGCGAGCAGCCCATGCCAAAGCACAGCAAGTTTTCTCGAGCAGTGAGTATCTTGTTTCACAGTCGGTAAACTTTTTGCTAAGGTAGTATATTGCCTGCTCTTTTCGACCAGACTCGTCATGTTGCCCCAACACACACCCCATTGAGTTGTCTAATACTGTTAAGTACATGATCAAGGGTCTTCCATCAACTGGTGGCATCAAAATTGGAGGTTCTAGCAGATATCTCTTGATTTCATCAAAGGCAGTCTGGCACTCATCATTCCATTCCATCACCTGATCTTTCTTCAACAACTTGAAGATTGGCTCACAGATGGTAGTTAATTGGGAGATAAATCTTGCAATGTAGTTTAATCGTCCCAAGAAACCTCTAACCTCCTTCTCAGTACGGGGAGCTGGCATCTCTCGTATAGCTTTCACTTTTGCAGGATCCACTTCAATACCTTTTCCACTAACAATGAAACCCAGGAGCTTTCCAGATCTAACTCCAAAAGTACACTTGTTTGGATTTAATCTCAACTTGTATTTCTTCAACCTTTCAAACAACTTGTGCAGATGATCAAGATGTTGCTCTTCATTTTGAGATCTGGCTATCATATCATCCACATATACCTCTATCTCATGATGAATCATATCATGAAACAAAGCCACCATAGCACGCTGATATGTTTCCCCTGCATTCTTCAAACCAAATGGCATCACCTTATAGCAAAAGGTGCCCCACTGTGTCACAAATGTTGTCTTCTCCATGTCTTCAGGAGCCATCTTGATTTGATTGTAACCAGAGAAACCATCCATAAAAGAGAATACCTTATGCTGAGCAGTGTTGTCTACCAGAATATCAATATGAGGAAGTGGAAAGTCGTCTTTGGGGCTAGCCTTGTTCAAATATCTGTAGTCTACACACATACGTACCTTACCATCTTTCTTAGGAACTGGTACCACATTTGCAACCCACTGAGGATAAGAAGTTACTGCTAAGAACCCTGCATTGAACTGTTTCATTACCTCTGCTTTGATCTTTTCTGACATTTCAGGACGCATACGACGAACCTTCTGCTTCTTTGGACGACAATCTTCTTTCACTGGTAAACGGTGAACCACAATGTCTGTGTCCAACCCTGGCATATCTTCATAAGACCAAGCAAAGATCTCCACATAGTCACGTAACATCTGAATCAACCTGCTCTTGACACTGTCCTCTAAATCAGCCCCTATCTTGACCTCTTTTCTGTTTTCTTCAGTTCCCAGATTCACAACTTCGACTGGCTCTTCATGTGGCTGTATAGCTTTCTCTTCTTGTTGTAACAACCTAGCAAGCTCTACAGGTATTTCACAATCATCCTCATTTCCGTCTTCAGTTTGATAGATCGGATTCTCGAAATTATAATTGGCAATAGTAGAACTGTTATCAATAGGATCCAGAGTGGATGAGGATCTGTATTTTAGTGATGTGGGTGTGTGTAAGAACACATAGCTGATAAAACAAAAATAAAAGAAAAAGAAAGACAAGGAACACCATATTCACGAAAACGAAAACGTCCACTGATTTTATTGAATGAAGTATGCAAATGAAATGACAACCCGTAACAAGCACACCATTGTGCCCCGGGTAAGGCACAAGGCTTGAAAGTTTTATTGTTCAGGAAATTACAAACTTAAAAGAAACAACACAGTAATAGTATTTACTCCTGACTAAAGGAGATAGGGATAACATCTTCAGCTTTCCAATTATTGAGTCCAGTACCCACAGTAGGAAAAATCCAAGCATCCAGATGGTAGTCTTCATCATAGTCTCCCACAGCATTGATCTGATCTTTCGCAACCCCTTGATTGGTGATACGAACAGCACGAGCACGACGAACAGCCTTCTGGGACTCTGCAGTGAAACCCAAACCAAACTTGTCAGATTTGTATGGGATATCAGGAAGCTGACCCCAAATAGTACAACCACCTTCATCTACCACAACTCTAGCATCATTGAGGGAGGCCATTGCCATTGTTGGAGGTTTTCTGGTGACTACAGGAACTTTCTTCACAGCAGGAGGAGCTACATAATCATTAACAACCCAGGGAACCACTCCAAATGTCTGACACGGAGTCTCAATGTATTCACCTTCCATTTCCAGATACTTGAAGGTATTCACATGGCTGACAAAGTATTCTTCTTCTCCATAGACAGTAACAACCTTTCCATTTACCGGATATCTCAACTTTTGGTGTAATGTAGAGGTTACAGCACCTGCCCCATGGATCCAGGGACGACCAAGCAGACAAGAGTATGAAGGACGAATATCCATCACATAAAATGTAGCAGTAAAAACCTGGGAGCCAACTTTGATTGGAAGATCAATTTCCCCATGCACTACTCTTCTAGAACCATCAAAAGCCTTCACCACAATATTACTGGGCTTCAGCACAGCATCTTCAGGACTCAGCTTATTCAGGACTTCCTTGGGCAACATATTCAGAGAGGAACCATTGTCTATCAGCACATGTGACAGGGTAGTGCCCCTGCATTCAATTGAAATATGCAAGGCCCTATTATGATCCCTCTTGGCAGGGGTCAAATCAGCATCAGAAAATCCTAACCCATTATCATAGGTCAGGTGGGCAACACAACTCTCAAACTGGTCAACAGAAATGGCATTGGGCACATGTGCAGACTTCAGGAACTTGATCAAGGACTTGGCATGAGCCTCTGAACACAGCAGCAAGGACAACATATAAATCTTTGAGGGAGTATGCCCCAATTGATCAACAATGTCATAATCACTCTTGCGAATGATTTTCAATACTTCTTCCATCTGCTTAGAGAGATCATCAGCAGCTGGCACATCAGGAGATACAGGCTCAATAACAGGACCTTTGCCCCGAGCATCAGTGGTGGAAGTAGCAGCAGGAGTAACTGCATTTTTAGAAGCAACTGGAGGAGAGAAGATTCTTCCACTACGAGTGATCTTGCTAGATCCAACAATATTATCAATGTCAGCAGGCACATCAGGTAAAGGCTCCTGCTTAACACCATGGATGTAAACATCAGACCCATAGTGCCAAGGCACAGCTTTATCAGATGTATAAGGAATAGGACCAGGAGTAGTAATGACCACAGGAGCTACTCTGGCTTCAACAACAACTTTCACGGGACCTTCAGCAGTAATTTTGATTGGACCCTGATGAGTGATTTTAATGGGACCCTTTGAAGTGATTCTTATTGGTACTTTGTCAACCATGTCAACCTCTTCAATCTTCTTACCCCGAGTCAGATGATCCACCATACTTTCTACAGATGACGGAGTTTTCTCAAACACTATAGTATACTTATCCATGAGACGTTGAATTCCATCTCTCAATATGAAGCAACTATCTGGCTTATAGGTACAATACAAACAATCTTCACGACAACCTGGAAAGATCCCAGCTTGTACTAACCTCTTTTTGATAACAGACAATGGTGTGTTCAACTCCATTACTGAATAGACATGTAGATCTTCATCAATGGCATTGACAGTCTTCTCGTGATTTGGCATTGGAGCTGTAATCACATTTGGAGTACCTGGAGGATCAAACTCAATTTCTCCAGCATCAATCATATCTTGAATTTTGTTCTTCAAGATCCAGCAGTTATTAGTATCATGACCCTGACAGTTTGAATGATATGCACATCGTGCATTGGGATTGTACCTGGGAGAGGTAACATTGGGATTCTGAGGAGCCTCTTTCAAAGTAATAAGTTCAGCCTTCAACAAATGTTGCAATGCCTGAGCCATTGACATGTTGATCTTCGTGAACTGTCTTCTAGCCCTCTGTTGGTTGCCCTGAGGCTGCTCTGTTGTTGCAGGAGTTGGATTTGAAATATGAACCGCACTAACAGACTGATGCCTCCTGTTACGATCAGGTTGACCATAAACAGCATTAGATTCTTTCTTCCCAGTGGGAGGCTTCTTTGCAGCACCTGATGAAGAAGTACCCACATGGATCTTGCCATTCTTTTATACCATTCTCTACTCGCTCTCCTGTCATGATCAACTCAGTGAAGCCAGATGATGAGCTTCCAATGAGATGACTGTAAAACGGACCATTCAGAGTACACATGAACATATCAACCAATTCCCTGTCAGTCAATGGGGGTTGAACTCTTCCAGCTAAGTCTCTCCACTTCTGAGCATACTCTTTAAAACTTTCTTTGGCACCCATGGACATGCTCTGAAGCTGCATGCGAGTGGGGGCTAAGTCAGCATTGTATTGATACTGCTTATAGAAAGCTTCAGCAAGATCATTCCAGTCTCTGATGTTGGCACTCTCCAACTGGTAATACCACTCCAGCTGAGCTCCAGATAAGCTCTCTTGAAAGAAATGGATCCACAACTTTTTATCAGTAGTATGAGGTTGAATTCTTCTGACATAAGACCTCAGATGCAGCTTGGGACAAGAGACCCCATCATAAACAACAAAGGTAGGAACCTTGAAACCAATGGGTATAACAACCCCAGATATCAGACTCAAATCCTCAAAATCCAGCCCAGATGATTTCTGCAACTCCATAGCATCCATCCTATCCACCAGCATCTTGAATTTGTCTTCATTAGGCTCATGATAGTAATTAGCCTCAGAATCAGAGTCCCCCATAGTGTTGTGGAGACTGCCTCCCTCTTTCTCAGATTCCTCAGATTCATAGTCATCAACCTGTTCTTTGGTCTTGACAGGACCCTTGAACCTTCTTCCCATGTTGAGCAGGCCACCTGACTTTCTGGTCTTCTTAGTCTTCTTGGCCAGCAGTGTCTTCAATTCATCCTGCCCCTTGGATAGGTTCAGGATCAGCTCTTGGAACTGTGCATTCTGTGCCTGAAGATCCTTAACTGATTGTTCAAGAGCCATTGCTGAAATAAACAGCGAGAAGATGAGAAACCTGTGCACAATTATAAACCTGTGATGCAATGAAATGGTATGTGAATGTATATGCGATGTTTTCAAGGACCGTAGGATTTAAATTTGCTTAAACAAACAAGAAAGTAACTTTTTATTAGTAATAAATTTGTTTTGCCCTTTGGGCTTACAAAAATGAAAATGAAATAAGTACAAAAGATGGGGTTTTAAGTCTCCCATGGACGTTTCCTCTTTGTGTTGAGGTATGAATTGAGGTTCCGTTCCTCGTGAAGTTGCTTTGTTAGTTCCAGGATTCTTTCTTGGCTAGCTTTGTAATGAGCCTCGAAAGTATCCCTTTGCTCCTTCAGTTGGATCCATGATCTCTGCAAGTCTTCCATATCAGTAGGCATGTCTGGGTGAAGGATGGTATAAGTTGTGTCTCCTTCAGCAACAGGTTCCATAGTAACTGGTAGGACGACAGGATATGGCATCATGAGAGTCTGAGCACGAGATCGTACCCATCTGAGATAAGCCTCCATAGGAATAGTATACTTAGGCTCCAATGTCTTGCTGTCAACCTTGTTCACTTTTCCCCATGCTCGTATGAATCTCTGACGGTAACCTTGAAGATCGTTGTCGTAGTCAAACACAATGCCCTGAATCAACATGTCATGTGGGCCATCGCTCCGAGCGTAACCAAACTGTCGTAAAGCTAGTGAAGGGTTGTAGGTGATGCCTCCTCTTATGCCTAGAAGTGGCACATTAGGAAACTCCCCACAACGGTCAATGATAGTAACGTTCTCCATAGATCTGGAGCACCAATGGATATCTGAGTGAGAAAGTGACATGATCCTTTTAGACCATCTGAACCCTTGCTCATTCTTCATTACTGAGCGAGGAAGGTGAGAAATAAACCACCTAGAAAGCAAAGGTATGCAGCACATCAAAGTTCCTCTTGCCCTTGTAGTACGGGTGTGAAGAGAATGCAGGATGTCTCCAAGCAATGTAGGCACCAGATTGTGACTCAGGAAAATGTTGATGGCATGAACATCTATGAACTGATCTGGATTGGGGAACAATACTAAGCCATATATCAGCAAGGCTAAGATCTCCTCAAAAGCATCATAGCTCATGGCCTTCAATAACATTTGAGCTTTATCCATTAATACCTTGGCAAGAACACCCTTGACACCACTTCTCGTTTCTAGAACAATATCAGACTTCTTCAGATGTAGAGCTGCAGCAATAACCTCAGGTTTAAGCTCTTTTTCCAAGCCTGTGAATGGTTTCTGATCAAGAACAGGTATGCCCAGAAGTTTAGAGAACTCTTCCATGGTTGGAACCAGCTGATAGTCGGGGAATGTGAAGCAATGGTGCTTAGGATCAAAGAACTGAAACAGGACACTCATCATGTCTTCATTGAACCCTGAGATGACTAGATCCAATAGGTGGCCATGCCTCTTGATGAATTGGGAATGATCAGACACTTGAGAAACCAACTCTTTAAGCTTAGCAGGTATGCCCACAAAGTTGATCCTGATAGTGTTTCTACGAGCTGAAGCCATGACCTGCGACAAAGAACAAAGATAAATCCTTTGGTCCTTGAAATGTTTAGTGAAAATGCTATGCTCATGATGCATGATGATGTCATGATGTTATGTTCAATCACAAACATGTGGCACACACAAACAAGTCACACCATAGCCCTAGGTTTAAAGGCTTGCATGAGGTTTAAGGTAAGTACCCTCCCCTGAAGTTAGATGGTTCATCCTGTCCTACAAAAGTAACCAGGTTCTAAGGGATCTCAATATCATTGATCCTTCACAAGGGTGGTTGTTCAGTAGGCAACTTACTTGCTAACCAAAACACTCCAAGTTTAGAATCTCAATGAGTGTAGTATCGAGTATCAACCAACTTCAGTCTTCACCAAAGCCGGTTATCTCACTACTTTTCTAAAGGCCAAGATGGGATAACTAGGGTTCTAAAAGTTAGCTAGTGCATTGACAACATATGGCAGCCTCATATTATCCTCAACTTGACTTAAGGAACATAAGCACCAAACAAGAAGTCACACTAACTATGGCCACCAGATCAACCATATCGGTATACGCCGTACAGTTTCCTTGGTCTATTGCCATTTACCTAAGGTACACTAGATCCGGGTTAGGATCTTTCACACATAAAGCCCAACAAGTAATATAAAGCAAACAAAGCAAACAATTTAAAGTGGTCTAATTCCTAAGGGTACCCCTCTTTTATTAAATCCCCAGCAGAGTCGCCAGTTCTGTAACACGGTGGGAGAACTGACTTTAAGTTATGTTGCGGATAGCAAGAGTCGCCACCGACTTTTATTTTATCCAAAAGGAAAGGGTATAAAAGAACAGGAAAGACCTTAAGAGATATTTTTGGGTCCGGGGGGTAGGTTATGTAAAGGGAAAGTGTTAGCACCCTTTACATCCATGGTTATCCATGGGCTCTTAGTTACTTAGCTCACTTTTGAATTGTTTTTGAAAGTGTAGTGTGTGAATAGAAAAATTTTCATAATAGTTGATAATGATCCATGTACGGATGCGTAAAACTTGTGTTTGAAAATTTATTTGAAATTGTGAAAAGTTTGAAAAGTTTTGAATGAAGTGAGCAAGTACATAAGAGGAACCTACCCTAAAGTTTAAGTCTTTTCTGTTCTTTATCCTTTAAATAGTAAGACTATCCCTACTATTAAGGAGTAGGTAGTCATTACCTTGGATGTAAGGGACATGTGAGGGACATCTATTTTTATGAAGGCAACTGTGAGGTGTATTAAGCATTTAGGAGGGACTATCATCATTATTCGAAGGGACTTGATCTTTAAAGGCAACCATTAGGGACTTGATGATTTTTTCTTTTTAGGGACTTGCTTTATACACCCCACTTGACCTTATTAGTAGGCAACATTGAGGGATAACCTTAGGAATGTGAGATGGCGATTAAAAATCGACTTACGTGTGTGAGTGTTCAATATTATTTATCTTTAATTAAAATGATCTAAGTTAATTTTTAAATAGAATACACATTTAAACTCCCTAAATTACTAACCATAGCAAAAATTAAATAAAATTAAATATTACAAAATTTACACCAAGGAACAATTACATAATTATAATAATAAGCAAATTAAAAATAAATAGCAAAATATAAAAAGCAAAATATAAATAATAAGCAAAAATAATAAATAAGCGATAAATAAATAAATAGGGGTTAGTAATAATAAGAATTAAAAATAGGGTTAGTTAAAATAATAATGAAAAATTAAATAACATTAGTGAAATAATAATAAAATATATAAGATTAATGAAGCAAAAATAATAAATAATAACATGGTTAGTAACAATAATTAAAATAAATAAAATTAGCCAAAATATTATAAGAATAAAAAATTAACAATTTTTTTAATATAGGCAATTATATTTACAAATTATTTTTAAATGTATTATAATTACAAAGTTTAATTATTATAAATTCAATTTATTTCTAAACAATTATTTATTAAAAGATATTTATACATTATGGGAAGAAAATAGGTTTTAAATATCATATTTACAAAAATTAATTTTTATTAATTATTACATTTACAAAAATTATATTAAATAAATATATATATTATAATTATATAAAGAATTAGAAAGTAAAAATTATTTAGAAAATAAAATTAGGTTTTCACAAAGTTAGGGTTTTGTTTAGAAAAATATTTTTTAGGGTTTTTAATTTAATTATACAAAATTATTTGATTAACATGCATATATTATATTTACATATATAATAAAGAAAATAATTTCTTGAAAAAAAAGAATAAAGTTTAGAACTTTAGAAAATAAGATGTTATTTTAAATATTTGAATATATATGATTTATTTTTTTATTAATAATAAGAAGACAATTAAGCTAATTACATAAGAAATTAAAATAGAAAAAGTAGTAAAAAAACATACCTTGGCTGGGTTTGAACCCAGGACACTCAGGCTGCAACCATCAAAACGTACCACCAGGCCAGCCATGCTTTGGTGATAATAGAAGGGATCAACTTTGTTTTGTGCCTTGCCTTGGAAAATCCAGAAAATACAAGAAAGCAAAAAGGCCTGGGGTGGTGTTGAACCCAGGATCTCATAGCTATACACACGCGCGCATTACCACCCGGCTGGAAGAGCCCACCTGATAGTATAGTGGCAACAGAATATAATATATTAAGTCTCTTTGTTACCTGGAAAAATAGAAAAAAAATAATGTACGAGACCAAGACTCGAACTCAGGTCCCATAGGTTACACGCACAAGCCTCCCACCGCTGGACCAACACAGCTGTTGTGATAAACAAACAGGATATTAAGATAATATTTTAAATCAAAAATTTGAATATGGAACCCGCGCCAAAACCAGTCGTCTTCTTCCTCATGCCCTTCGAATTTTCCTGCGATTTCACATACAAACTTACCTGCGATTTTTGAATTGCAGCAAAACCTGCAAAATTCAAACAATGACAAAACAGCATGGTTTTATAAAATTGATCATTCCATTAAGTTTCTAACGAGTTTTCCAATCATTCCACGTTCTTAGAATCCATTTATATGGGCTGGATTACAAAACCCTAATTGAAGCCATAAACCCTAAGTATGGTGAATCACGATTCAGGCTATGGAACTTCATCAAATGATCCAGAATCCATCTATAGCTATCAACAAACAAGATTATGTAAGCAAAATTCATTGAAAAGCAACACATTAATGGAATCGAAAAAATTATATTCAAGGTTAAAGTGAGCTCGGGTTGAGCAATATGGTGCATATGGGATGCATATGAGTGATGATTTCGCTTCATGGATGCCCAAGGAACACGTCTATGATCATGTTTTACCTTCAAATGCTTTGGAACTCAAAATCCGAATATGAGTTTTTTGGAGAATTTTTGATGTTTGGAACTTACACTTAGAGGCTGTCAATTCGTGAATGGGCAAGGGCAATGAGTTTAGTACTTATATGTGAATGAATTAGGTTAAGAAAATTGAATTGTTGTGTGGAGATTTTGATATTTGAAGATTGAAAAAGATCATGGTTTAAAATTCAAATATTTGTTCATGAAGGCTTGCTATTTTTGTACCAATCTCATGATTTCCTTCCCTTTCAATTCAAATCAGTATTGATGAGATTCTAGAAGCTCAATCTTCATCAAATATTGTATTTTCATATTTTATATTTATTTAAAATGATTTTTTATGAATTAAATCAAAATAAATAAAAATAAAATAATAAAAATTCTGATTTTTAATCATTTGGGTCGTGCATGATGATATGGTATGGATTGGATCACAATTTGGCAAGCCCATTTGGAAGAAATTGGTTTTAAACCTCCATTTTCAACATAAACCATCATAAAATTTCCCAACTTTGCAAGGGCACATCTCCCTAAATTTTAATGGTATGAGGGTGTTCTTGGACATTTTGGAAAGCTTGAAGAGTCCTATAAACAACCCCATTGGTTTCATGTCCATATCATTTACCAATCTCAAGTTATGCTCTTTTGAAGTTGTTGACTTTTTGTTGACTTTTGAAATGACCTATAATGTCTTAGCTCATATCTTCCAAATGAAGCATTTTTGGGCTTGACTTGCAAGATCAAAGTTGTAGAGAATTCAATTTCCTTCAAAATGAGCTTTTAGTGGAGACTTGGTGATGAAGTATGTGAAAGTTATGGCTGGTCAAAGTTCAGTTGACTTTTACTAAGTAAACCCTAATTTAGAAACTCCTGATTCTTGATGATCTGGAATCTCCTTGATGAATCATGATCAACCCTTGATCAAATGATGAATTTTACTTCATATACTTGATGTTGGCAAAAAATCATGAAGTTTGACTTTGGTTTGACCACAGTTGACCTCAGTTTGACTTTTTAACTACTTTGACTGATTTTGACTTATCTGATCATCTGACTGAGCAAACTTTTGAGAAAAGTCTTGAAACTTGACATGGGGGTTCTTACACACATATAAGATGTTATGAAGCTCACTTGAAGTCTTGGAAGTCCATTTAGCCTGATTAAAGTCAAAACCCTAGTTTTGGATGCACTTCTTAGGAGGTGCATTGTCTGAGGGAATTGCCAACTCTTATGGCCAATTGTGAACCTTGTGAACCTTGTGAACCATCATAAAATGTCTTTTGAACCTCATGGGAGATATTGTGAAGCTTGTGAACCTTGTGAACCTCATAAAGTGACTTTGTAGACCTCATGAACCTCATGAAAGGTTATGTAAACATTGTGAATCTTGTGAACCTTGTGAACCTTCAAGAAGTAACTTGTAGACTTCATGAACCTCATGAAAGGTTACATAAACATTGAGAAACTTGTGAACCTTGTGAACCTTCATAAAGTAACTTGTAGACTTCATGAACCTCATGAAAGGTCTTGTAAATGTTGAGAAGCTTGTGAACCTTGTGAACCTTCATAGAACACAAAGTCTTGTATTGTGAGGGCAAATTTTGGGGTGCAACAGAGTGTTCACGGTCGGCAGCCTCGTCCTCAGGAGAAATCATAAAGACTCCAGAGAGGGAAAACTAGTTGTGAACTATGAGG
This sequence comes from Lathyrus aphaca, assembly GCA_963966055.1. Classification (NCBI taxonomy): domain Eukaryota; kingdom Viridiplantae; phylum Streptophyta; class Magnoliopsida; order Fabales; family Fabaceae; genus Lathyrus; species Lathyrus aphaca. Next base: position 505,304,304 of record OZ014523.1, read on the forward strand.
GTCCTTATCAAATCCGAGCAAAAAGGGATAGTGGGGCCTACTACTTAGAAAACCTACATGGGGAATAACTTGCTCTTCCTTGGAATGCCGAGAAACTCAAACAATACTATAGTTAAAGCATTAGCCGACATCAATACCTGCCTAACATGCGTGCCTAGGTACAAGTACCGCATACCAAAACTACATTTCAATGAGATCCTCTTTAAGAATGAGAAAGATCATCATCCCACGATTGGATACTCAAACGAAGTTGTTGTGAAGCATGAATCATCAACATGTTTCGAGAATCATTCCCCAACCAATCATACAATGACATTCTTCCCGATTTCCCAAATCGAAAAACACACATAAATCGAGCACCATTTCCCCAAACTTATCAACATATCTTAAACCCTACGTGGGCTCGTAAAAAGAACATCATAAAAACACTTAGCAAAAATAATAAAGAGTATGCCCTCTGACGGACATACCCCCATACATAACAAGAAGATGGACAAACAACCCCCAAGGTCGGATATATGCATCAGTAAAAGGTGTGGACACAAAAAGACCGACTTGTTATTAGGTTATATAAAAGGGGGAACATATTCCTCCATCACAAACGAAAAAAGCCATGGCACGCAGGCCGGCCAACAAAATAAAAAAGTAGGAAAAAATATTCAAGGATCAACACTGACATTGGGATGGCCATCAGCTGGAGTACGGAGGTCCTCGTCCATCTCATCACCTCGCTCTGGCTTCCTAAGGTAGTCGGGGATATGGATCATATCATCCTCGGCCTTATACAAGAAGTTGGTGCCCTCCTTGTTGAACGACAACTCGGGGTTGACTATCTACAGCTGGTCCACCGTGTTTTTGAACACTACCCTGGCCATTTCCTCAAGATTAGTATACCCCTCCTCAATCTTCGCAACCAACTCTGCACAAAACTTCAGAGACATCACCTCCTCAGGTTCGTCTTCAGCCGAAGTCAAATCAGCCTTCAGACGGGCAATCTCCTCCCCAACAGACTTTTTGGTGGATGCCACTATCTCTTCCTACTCCTTCACCCTCTTGGAGGCTTCCTCCAAATAGTTTTCCCGTTCGCTAGCCACTTCTTCGGAGGCCGATAGTTTGGCCTTCAACTGATTAGTCTTCTGATCTTCAGTAGCAATCCCCTTAGCGAACATCTAGGCCATCGTAAGAACCCGCATTACTGAGCTTGCATCCCGAGCCAACCAATAGCGTCTGTCCGGCTGAGTCGTTCCCTCCAGCTGAAACATCTCTTCTCTGTGGATTTGAAGGGAGCGCTCCTCGAATAAGTTGGGCTTCAAAAAGCATGTGGGAGCTTGTAGGAAGGCTTCGAGGAAGCATTAGCCAGGTTTACCACTTCGTCAGCCCTGGACCTCTTCCTCGCCCGGGAAGTCCCGCCAGGAGAACAATGGTTAACGAGCGAAGAGGTGCCAGGGCCCATAACCAATTTATCGTTGATAGATTCAGAGTATCCTTTGAAGATATTTTTCTTCTATTTTAAGGAGACCCATCCAAATTTCCCACTTACCACTTGCCGTAGAAGGTGGAAAATATGGAAGAACAAAAGGAGCGTTGCCCCTACCTTCAGATCTCACACGTCTTTTCGAAAGCCCGAATAAAGAAAAACGAATTCGGATGCAGTTGGGAGGGTGCGAGCTCCAGATGAACGGATATACATTGTTGGAAATATGAGAACGATATCCTGAACTTCATCTCCCTGAACAAGATTTCATACAGGGGAAATCTATCCGAACCAAATGCCCAGCATATACGATCCTCCGAGCCTGGGTATTTCATTGTCCAGTCAGTAGGGTTCCCGATCATAGGAAGTGGACCCTCCAGGTCCTAGGTATAGAGAGAAGCAATGCTCACAGGTTTGTCGGTGGCCCATTCATCAACGGACATATCTTTGTCCTCCTCCCCATTCTCCTCCTCGGGATCAATAGAGTTGGCCCTAGTTGAAGTCGTTTCTTCTGAATCAGTAGGGGATGTTGAACCCCTCCCCGTCGATGAACTTCCTTCAGATTTAGCAGAAGACGTAGTGTTTCTCGACAAATTCTCAATCTCCATATGTATCTGCTCGTTGTTGGACATCACGACACCTGAAAAGCAGTGAAAGTAACTGTGAATTTGATGAGTCAAATCAGATCCACCCTTCTACCACTGTTCAAGTGAAATGGCATGCTAAGGAACGAGGAAGTTGTCCTTAGTCAAAGCCCTTATTCAAAGAGATGTCACGGTCATGATGATAACCAGACAATCACACAAGTAAGGGAGAAAGATTGACATGACGAAAACCGTCGAATCGCAGAAATGAGCACACTATGGTCCAGAACTCCGGTTGAAGTTCAACCAGAGATGACGGATAGAGCCGTCGTGGACAACATAAACTAAACCTAAAGCATCGCACCATTAGCAGTTATGGCACTGGAAACCACCGCACGGAGGCGGTGGACACTGCGCCGGAACCCTAGAGGTTCATAAATTAGTCCTTTTAGTCCTAAGCTTAGTCCTAACCGCATGCAACTAGCCTATTTATCATAATCAGAAGCTAAATCAGAAATAGAATGATGAAAACTTACAATATTAAGAAGGGTTTTGGTCGTCTCAGGAAATCAACTCGGAAGCTGCGGTGGTTGGCAGTGGTTAACGGCTGAGTTTGAGCACTTGTTCGATACGAGCAGCTAAAGCAGAAAATGTAAAGTGTGAGAGTGAAGCCAAGTGTTGTATTTATAGCCTTCACCATCAAGTGAGGGAGCACATGGGGCCTGTAGACCTACAGACGACACACTCATTGCCTAGGGACTTCCATAGAATAACCATCATTACGCATTTAATGCACACATTTTCCCAGATGTAGGCATGATGCAACATTTTCACCAAACGCTTGGGATCCTCGTCCCCAATGACCATGTTTTAAGGACCAATCCTATACGCGTCCAACCATGTCAGGGGTAATGAAGGAGCACAAGGTTTAATTCCATATCGGTGAAGGTCGACCACCCCTAAGTCATCGCTTCCATGACCAGAAGCAACGACTTGGGGGCTCCTGCTCTGGACTGGACCAACGAATAGGTATGGCCCAATCCTCTCTTGACCATGAAATGGCCCAACAACCAAAATTTCTAGGGGACCCATCATATTTCTGCTCCCCTAGGTTGGCCGTGACTCGTCAACCGTGTCTGTTCGCTTGACGGTTAGTTTCTGGCAGTTACCTATTTTTGGGGGATCCGCGATCTGGGCCTCAAAATAGGAACCGTTGACCACGCACTGGGGGATCTCTATATAAACCCCCTCACTTAAGGGGCTAGGTATCAAATATTCATTCCCTGAACACTCTTACTTGTACTTGCCATCTCTTGTGCCCGTTCTGACTTTGGCATCGGAGTACCTTGCATGTACACCCCCCGTTCTCCTCTGCATTCGAGCAGACATTGGAGTCCACGTCAGCAGCCATTGGAGATTCTGATATCAAGTACGATCACTTTGTTTGATAAGTCATTGATTCAAATTAAGTGTTATATTGTTGCATTCATTTCTTCATGATGCTTGCAAACATGTAATTCTACAATGTCTTTCACTGCTTCAATTTTGTTTGAGAGTTGTTAAATGTATATTGCCATGTTCTATTTTGCACTTTTAACACCTGCTTCCTTGTTGTTTGGTAGCTTTAGTAAGTTGTGCTAATTCCATGTGCTAATTAATTGTGTGTTAAAGCATTGTTGTAGTTGTTGATTTGTTTGGTTTGTGTCATGGTTTTTTTGCATCCGCATGACCATTTAGGGGTGTATGCTAGGTCATTTTGTATGATGTTAGCATCATTTTAGGATGATTTTAGAACCTTTGCTTGTGCATTAGGATTCATTTAGTTGCATAAACTTCAATTATTCACTAGTTTAGCTTGTTTGCATGTCGACCCCGAAAGGTTGAGCTTGTTTGCGAGGTAAGATTGTATGATGTTTGTTTATATTTCTACATTCTTTTATTATCTCACATCATTATTTCATTTCCATTTTACTTTCGCACTTTACCGCTTTCGATGCCATGAAAAATAGGAATAAAGATGCATGACTGGGAGTCCTTACTTTAGGTGAGCAATTATGATTACTATTTTAAAGTCCTCAAAGGAGGACATGCTTGTGTTTGTTTACTATTGTGCCTAAGACCTCAAAGAGGAATCCATTTCCCCATTTCCCCTATAAGACCTCCAATAAGGATTGGATGGAAGGAAGTTTTGTAATCAACCCCTGTCATTCTTAGTATTGAGTCGTTCTTAGCTCTCATTACATGATTGAAGCTTTGAACACCACTTCTTCTTGTTATCGAGTCGGTCAAGTGGAAGGATAGTTTCACACTCAAATCCCCACACCTTGTCTTTAGCTCACATCGGCCAATGTTGACGCTTATGTGATCTTATTCACATCTCATTTTATTCTACTTTGGTATGTGATATCATTGTTGTTTGTTTTACTATCCTTTTTCCCTCATTAGGAACCACTTGCTTCAACTTGACTCATAATCACATTGAGACAAGTAAGCACCCATTCTAATTTGCTTAAGTTAGATAGGATAGGAACCATAATGTAGGATTAACCCTTGCATGTTAGTATTAGGTAGATATTCCATTTCACCCTCAACTATAAGATCAATCATCGCATGCTAACACTAGGATCTCAGTCCCCCATTAGATTTTCTTTTCAACTTTGAGTTATTTCTCTCATATTCGAAGACAAAAGCAAAAACACTTAATAAATACAATGTGCATTGTCTGCCACAAGCCTTAAGTACATGGGAAAGAGTGAACAAATGCAAATCCAAACTCACTTTAGGGTACTTTTCACGCGAGAAATTTGGATCGTTTTCATAAAGTATTCACTCACATGTCATAGTCTTTAGCACAATGCGCATTATAAACAAAATGATTCAAAACACTTCGTTAAAAGACACGAACCAAGATTCACACATATTTATCTCCTTACTTCATACTCTGTTGTGGACGCACAACATGTCATGTCAGTTCTACATCAAATAGGTAACGTCGAGTCTCGGTTCAGTGAGCAACAACACCTAAGCTAGAACATTGGCACTATCAATCATAAAAAACACAAAAACAAATAAGTTGCGACCTATAGTAAGCCGAACTATGATGCTATGATTCTTCATTCGGCAATGGAGATATGTAGTCATAGACGTGACACCTAGCGAGCACAATTATCCTTGTTCTGCTTAGAACTACGTCGACTCTGATTTTTGTTGCGGCAAGATACATCAGGTTGGGACGCAATGTCCTTTCGAGTCAACTTCTTTCACTGACCCCTTTGTTTCTATTTCTCTCATTCTCTTTTCGTTTCTTTGGTTTCCGCTTTCCAGTTAGCAACAGATGGAGCAGATACCTACACCCTTTGAGCAGATCAACAAGAATGGATCTCGTCGAGTACGAAGGACGTGAGAGGCTGCTAATACCTTCCCTTCACGTAATCAACTCCCGAGCCCGGACTTGGTTGCACTGACTTTGTCTTTCCTTTCGCCCCGGTTTTCTTTGATTGTTCCCCTTTCCTTTCTAGGATAAAAAACATTCGGTAGAGACTCTTCTGTTCATCCTTTTCGCTGGTTGTTTTTCGCATTGCAACACAAACATACTCCAAAGAAAGTACCAATTGGTGTTGATAATGTAGGGTCATCTAGTGGTGTGGATAATGAGATGGACATCAACTATGCTAGTGATGAGAATTCAAGGAGCTTAATGTGAAGGTTTGGAAGTGGATATCAGGCATAACTACCAAAGCATAATGTAAGAATGAATTTTCTTTTTATCCTAGATGTGATGTTCTTATGAATAATGTATATGAGGCCTTTAATAACACTATATTAGTTGCAAGAGATAAACCAATATTAACTATCGCATGAATGAATGAATAAGAAACTATCTCATTAATATGAATGTCAACTTAAGAGAAAAGGTTTATAGATGGAATCATAGGATAATGCCTAGACCCATAATTAGGTGGGATAAGGAAGTGGACCATGTAGGGAATTGGAATCCTAATTGGACTGGTGATACACTATGGCAAGTTGAACATACGCATACCAGGAATAGTTTCATTGTGGATACTTCAAAGAAAACACGCACATGTATTTTTTGGGAATTAGTGGGCATTCCATGTAGATATGCAGTAGTTGCATTAGGTTTTAGGAACTAATGCCTAGAAGATTATATTGATGACTATTATTCCAAAGATACTTATGAGAAATGATATGGTTATAATTTAAGTCCTATTAATGGACAAGACATGTGGACAGAGGTTAACATGGAAGAAATGTTGCCTCCAACATATAAAAGATGACCTATAAGGCCAAAGAAGCTGAGGTGGAGGGAACCTGGTAAGGACACTAATAAAGTAAGAACGCAAACCAATTATTATTATACACGAGTGGTGTACATGACTATAATGCAAGAAGTTGTACAAGTCAAGTATTTAACCCTGAAGCTCAAAAGCGAAATGTATTGAACTTATTGTAACTTTGCATGTGTTATTAATGTCATTGATAAGAATAAGACAAGAAAAGAATTAAACTCTGATTTCTTTGTCGAGAGAAAGCCAAAGAAAACTTCAACAAGACAAGGATTAAGACAAGGACAAACTCAAAATCAAACTACATCATGACAAGAATAAACTCAAACTCAAACGACATCAAGACAAGAACAAACTCAAACTACAACATATTAAAAATCACAACCTAATGAAACTCAAATTGAAGTTGACCTTGAGTTTGAAATGCTTGTTGTAAATGTTGCAGCAACATTTGAGGCAACTCAAACTCAAACAAATATTGTTGTTAATGTACCTATTGTGTATGCACAAAGTCAACAAAATCATATTACACTTGTCACATCAGCTCAGAGTGCACCTATTGTAACTTCGCAAACTGATGATATACCTGACTATATTCTTAGTACACTTGTTCCATCAATTGATAATGTGCATGTTGCACCCGTTTCTACTACTCCAAGAGTTATTAAAACATTTGAGTTTATTATACCATTTCCTAATGATTTGGAATTATTTTAATGATGTATTGCACATGTAATACTCTATATTTTACAGAAGAAGAAGAAGAAGAATACAAACAAACCACAAGTTTCAAGAAAATTGGAGTTGAGGAGAGGTGACAGGATAAGGGTCCTTAGATGCAAAAACCCGAAGGGAGAAGGAAGTAATCCATCACAACCTATGGATGTGGACAAAGGTCCATAACCATCTTGTTATAGTGTATTTTGATGGTTTTTGGCTATGTTTGTTGTGTATTTATTGTATTGTTAGAGAAAAGTCTATGCCCCTTGACTTTATTTAATTTTGAGACATATAACATCATTATGGTTTATGTTATGTTGTGTATTTGATGTACTTTGAGAAAACATTATATGTCTTTTGGCTTTATGTAATTCTGAGACATCTTTAGGGTTTATGTATGGTATGTCTTTCCTATATTTTGAGACCACTTTATACGCCTTTATGTTATACAATAGTAACTAAAACACATGCAAAACATGGATGGCATACAAACATAGCATTAGCAAACAAGGATGTAATACAAACAAATCATTAAGAAAGAGGGATGCAAAATAAGAAACTACAAACAAATAGGGACTAAAATAAAAATATTCGTTGGTTCTGATTTATTTCATAATGCATTACAAGGACACAATTCAACAACGGTCCTTTTACTAGGGACTAAAACAAAAACAAAAATTATAGACTCCATAAACATGAAAATTACTACCATTTATGGTAAGTAAAGAAAAGACAACATCAAAGATTCAACAAAAACTTAAACATTTTGGCATTCTTCCTTTCGTTTTCAAACTTCAATTCCATTTTCTCCTTTTTCCTAGCTTTAAGATATTTAATATTGCAACCTAACTCCTGAACTACCTCTGAGAAATTACATCATGTACAAATATGATCCAGACAGGTCCTTGTGGCCTTTAATTGGGGCTGCAACAAATGGTGTAGGAGAAGGGGTGGTGTACCTGCAAGGTACTCTGACGCTCAAGTAATTTTCAATGTGAAACCAAGATAAAGCGTTAAGAAAGTATGTGAGTGATTAGAATTAAATACCCGACCCTCCAAAGGTGTAGGGTATTTATAAGGGCACATGGTCGTGATATGTGGGTGTGTGTCCCTTGACTAGGTCCAACTGCTTTCAGTAATTTCGGAGGGGCAGTTAGTCGCGTGAGAGTCGTTAGAACGCGTGTGGGGGAGATCACCAACGACTATATCCCAACGGCTATATTCCTCAACGGTCACAAGGTTTTGGATTACTTGTTGGGCTTGTGCCCAAAGTTAGGCTGGATTGAGCCTCAATTCTTTGCGGGGAAGCTGCTAGGCCAGTCCATAACAGGAGCCCCCCAAGTTGATGCACTTGTGTAAAGGTAGTGACTTAAGTAAATACACTGTTAAGGATGAGGGGATGATCGACGCTAGTCTTAGCTTATGTACTACGAGTATGTGATCATTTTAGAGGCTCCGCAAAATATCTGGCATATGGTATGTGAGGAAGTCCTAGAAACACTAGGGAGGGGGATTTGTCTTGAGAAAACAAAACACCTCCCACCTTGGTGACATGTGTTAATGGTGCAGTGATTATTTAGATTACCTAGGGAAACTAGGCCTAGTTCATAATTTCTTGCCTTTTGCGTTTCTCAATGCGAGTTGAGGATCCTATAAAAGGGGGAAATGAGCGTTCATTTGGACATTTCACGTGGATTCTTCCTCCCACCGGATTCCTTTACTCTGCAACGTTTCTTACCGGAAATTTAGTCGTCGCCGTTGAAGCTCATCATCAATTTTCATCAGGATCTTCAATGGACCAAGGTACCTTCATCTTCTTCCTCTGAGTTTCTACTTAGTTGATGAATGTTCCCGGGGTTTCATATGAATTTCATGGAGATCTTCATAAATTTATGTTAATCTCCATGAATTTCTAGAAATTCTATGAATGTTCATCAAGAACATATGAATGTTAGGATGAACCAGGATTATCTTTTAGAAGAAGAATGGTTGATCCTTATTATATGTTGGCTTGGAGAATTTACTGTTAGTGACCGAGCACTAGGTCATCGTTGTCGATGGGCGCGTATATGGGGTTTTTCCCAATTAAGACCTTTATGTTTTATAGTCGAAGAGAATTTCTCTGGCGTGAGGACAATCTCGATACGTCGAACTTGTTTCCTTGCAACTTTATTTGGATAAAGGATCGAGTTGGGGATACGTCTTCGATCTTAACGTTTCTCTTTCACTTGACTTGCAGTGGAAGGGTGGATTTGAGGTTGTTAAATTCACTTAGTTTCCTCTGCTTTTCTGGTGAAGGGAGTCAAAACGTCGACCCCAGGATGGAAGGCAGTTTTCCGATGAAGCTCTGGGAGTTGCGGACATCCCCGACGCAGACAAATCGTGGATCATGGATGAGCCCCAAGAGACGACTTCCTAGTTTGCTTTGGACGACTCGGATCCGTGGAACCGAATAGAAAGAAGAAAGAAAGGGGACCCTGTTAACTGAAGGGCATGTCCTCCCAAGTCTTAGTAGATGATATGTTCTCATTATCCTTCTCTACGGTTTTCAATGTACGAATTCGTGTTCCGCGAGGCTGGATATCGTCTACCTTTTACTGACTTTCAGGGGGGCTATCTTCACACACCTCAAGCTCGCACCCTCTCATCTTCATCACTTGGCGAAGATCTCAGCCGAACGGGACATTTCACTTTCATACTATACATACCATCCTTCTTCGAGGATTGACTACTTTCAGAAAATTTTCTTTTATAATTTCCTCCTCTCTCACAATCCATAATCAATTTACTCTTCCTACCTCGCTGTCCATTTGCACTTTCTGAACGAATGGTCACAACTATAATACCATGTTGCTTGTCAATATTCTGTGTCTAGGCTAATACATCGGTTCGACTCTCAAAAATCTGTCGTTAAAATACAAAAAATGTACAGTATCAAAATTATAAAATGCAACAAAATAATATTAATTTTGAATCGACTACATATTAATACATACTTTGTATGTGGTGAAGAACTGAGTGTAATCGCTACACGAATCCGTAGATGACCCTGCCGACTTCAGACCGCACAACGCAAATATTTTCTCCTAACAGACATGCTACTAGTAATTTCAAGTAAAACTAAAATTCCTGGTATACCAGAAATTTGGAATTCGCATGAAGTTTTGTTGTATACCCGAAATTTGTAATTTTCAATATTATTGTTCAAAATGTTGAGTTAAATACCGGATTATTGAATATTATAGTATTCTCGGCATAAACTATGAAATTTTAAAAATCTCGTTGAAGAGCGTACTAAGAATTCCGTTGTAATTATCGAGAATTTCGTTTTGTTGGGTTAAAAAAGTGAATTTTTTAGTAAAATATATAACTTTTTTAGATAAATAAATTATAATTATTTTGAAAATAAGAATACTTCATTGTATAAGTAATGGATCCGTAGATTGAACTGTTTTGAGGACAACTTGTACGTTGAAAACTAATAAGTAAATAGTTAATACATTATATATAATAGAAATAAAATACTAAAGAGTACTAGTACAATGAACAATGGACAATGACTCAGCAAAAGTAACAACAGCAAGACACCTGTGTGGCTTACATCTACAAAAGTTATCATGATTTTAACGCCATATAATGAAACATAGTTGTCTCTCGATCGAATCTTGTTTGTTCATGAACATGGATATATATAGTACCATTCCCAGTACAGACATATCCAAATTGACAAGCTGTGGAAGTTGGTTGGTGATATCAATCATTAAGACACAGGACAAATTTATTCTAATTCTTGGTTAGGTCATTATTTGTGTGTGTCTATCTAAGTAAATAAATAACATAAACGAATTCAAACTATATTGTTCATGCAATTGTATAATTGTAGATTAGAAAATAAATTAGAATTTGCATCATTTCACGCGGTTAAGTGCATTTTCTTGGACCATATTTAAAAAAATAAATAATAATAATAATAATAATATTAATAATAATAATAATAATAATAATAATAATAATAATAATAATAATAATAATAAAATAAGGGGTTTATGTGTTTATTTACCTATTTTATATGTTTATGAATGATTTGTAAATCATTCACATTGTAACTTTAGATAGGGGTTTTCTGCGTTTATTACTATTTGAGTTTATGAAAATGTAGTACTATATATTTCTTTTTTTGGAAAATGATAAGTTTATACTAATTTTTACATCAACACCGTATGTTTATACATAAAGTGTATAAGTTATAATTTTTTAATAGTTTGTTTTGCCTTGATTTCTGTGCCAAAAGAATTTTCTTTCTTGCTTGTATACGAAGTAAAATACGGTGTGAAGAAAATTGGTGTAAACGTAGCATAGTTTTTTTTTTTATACATGAGTGACACCATATAAATATACAAGTCAACTTTTATTTTATGATTTTTTCTTACATTTGTTTTAGAAAATATTAAGTTGGAGTATATCCCTCCACTCATACAATTTCTTAAAAATGTCCACATTAGTATCTGGTAGAATAATATAGCAACTGTGATTAAGTGAGGAAATAGTCTCACATTGGATAAAAATGTGGTGACCTGAGCATTTATAAGTGAGATAACTCACTCACTTATCACCTTAAGATTTTAGATGGATAAGTGGTCACAAAGGTTCCTAGTCCTAGGAAGTTGTCTTACTCATTTATTGTTTCAAATATATTGTAATAAATTTATGTTGGCTGGTAGGATGACCATAAATTCATGGCCATGTATCACAACATTTTACTCTATACTTGGTGAAGATAGTTAATGTTGTTAAACTTTTATAGTAACCTTCTACTTGGAAAAGTAAATTTACAAATCCTGATTCTAATATAATGGTTTTACGAATGTTGTAGATCATTGATTTAGAAGCAATAATGGACACTAATCTCAACATTAGTTCAGGGAAAAAAGCGAGAGCAAGGAGATCACTGATAATGAAAGAAAACCGGTCAAAACGACTTAGACATTCCATTCAAACACTTAGTCATATTTCTCCAAATATTGACACAATTAGACAACCATTGCCAGAGCAGACTCCATCATTTCAAAACAACAGTTCGGCACCTTATTTTCATGGAGACGATAATGTTTGTAGTGCGCGTTTACCAGGTTCTGAACCAAGCCTGACAATACATGGTTTTAAAACTAATTTAAGGTCACGCCAAATACAATCTTTGGGAACAAATTTATTGTCTAAGTTTTCATCTGGTTCAAAGGTCAATTGTGATGAATTTAGTACGCCTTCAACATTCACTTTTAATGATGAGCGCTTAACTTCTCAAAATCACATCGTTATTGAGTATGAAAGTTCTTCTCATAATGCCACGTAAGTTATTTACCTTCATTCTAAACTTTCATTTTTAATTTCTCTATCACATTCTCGTTTAAATATCAATGACATAGCAGCCATATCTTGAGTTAGAACCCGCGTATATTCCTTTTATATGGTGTGTATGAAAGTGACATTTATAGTCGGTGCACTTTCAAATCATATTGATACAATGTCGTGTAATACAACGTGTTTTATAGTTGTCTTAACTTAAACACAGTATGAATAGGAACATCTCAGTTTTTTCCTTTGCTACTACAGTTTTAGGCTTCTGTTATAATGAAAAAGATATCAAGAAATTTTTTTAAGAGAAAAGTTGTTGCAACAATATGTGGTTTCGTTAACAGAAGGACTGCCATAAACAAAGCAGGTTGTGGTAGGCCTAGGAAATAGTTGGGACTTCCAAATATGGCGTTGAACTTGAGCAGAAAGTTCCCTTCCGATAAAAACAATCAACAGACTACGACTTCTAAGGGAACAATCGGTTCTTCCATAAAGACTAGGTACATGTTCTTAGAATGTACTAATTCAAACGCCTATGTCATTCAATGCAATTCTAAGTTTAACTAATAATAATTATTGGTTTTTGAAACAGGAAAGAACACAACAATATAAACCATGAACAATAGGTACCCCATGGAAATCAACAACCTAAATTTCCTGCTACTGCACTAGTCTTAAATGCCACTGTTATTCCAAAACAAATACCAGAGTCTCCATATCCTATTTTTACACCTACATTCAATTTGGATTTTAATAGCGACTCCGAAAATGATAGCGAATACGACCCTTTTGCAAGTAAGTTAAATTCTTAGATATGGAGTATCCTGACTATTTGTTAATAAATCATAATGGGAGGCGAATAGACAAGTAAAATATTTTAAAACATCTTTATTGTTCATAATTTATAATAGCATATCTCTCCAATGATGAGTACGAATCGGAATTAGAAGACGTCGAAACACCTTTTACAATTCATGAGAATTCTGCTAGAATTTCTGAAGGTATGTTATTCTTACACCATTTGTTGTCATATTACACCATGGAAAGAAGTTTTAAAATGTGGAACAATCATTGACAATAAATTTGTTTATGTAGATTATTACGACATCGGAGAGCCTCTTATTGAGTATCGTTACTATAATACCATGATGTGGTATCAAGAGAGGATGCACAAAAGTTCACATTCAGCAAATATGAAGTTTATGTTGTGTTGTGGGAATGGCAAAGTTGAAATACCAAAGCTAAAACACCTTCCAAGAATACTTGCAAACCTTTTGTTTGATCACAATAATGTCGATAGCAGGAAGTTTCAGTAACATATCATAAATTACAATATGATGTTTGCCTTCACATCACCTGGGGCAAAGTTGGACAATCGTTTTAACAATGGACATGGACCTCCTACACTAAGGATACAAGGTCAAACGTGTCATCGAATTGGAAGTTTGTTACCTTCTAAAGGTCAACCACCTTAGTTTGCCCAATTATATATTTCTAACACAGAAAATGAAGTTCAAAATAGAATGCAGGGATTGAGGTAAAGTCCATTAACCGCGCTCTGTAATTTGTTGTTCTAACACTGAATCTCCCCGACAAATTTATTAATATCAAATCGTTGCTAACCATTTTCATACCCTGCTTATGTATAGGAACACCATGAAAATTTATCCCATGGTTGTACATATATTGCCTGGAATGTTATATGAACACAATCCTTATGCTAAGTGTTTTCAAATGGCAAAACATTGGTTAAATAAAGGTGATGCTCAAAACTTGAAGCTGAAACTTATTTCTGATAGGTCAACGGATGGGAGGGTATATAGTCAACCAACGGTTTCTGAAGTTATTGCCTTAGTAGTTGGTGATATAGACACGACAAAGATGAGGGATATAATAATGCAAATAAAAGGAGGCGAACTTCACAAAATCAATGAGCACCATGCCATTTACATGGCTTTCCAGTATCCTTTGATTTTTCTGTTTGGTGAAGACGGCTATCGAGCTAATATCGCTCATATAGACAGGCCCGTGTATGTGAATAACATAAGAAACGTGCTTACAATTAGAGAATGGCTTTCATATCGCATTCAAAACAGGTTAGCCAAAGCTAAGACTTTGTTATGTTCAAGAAGGTTGTTCCAACAATTTCTGGTTGATGGTTACACAATGTTAGAATCAGAAAAAATTAGAATGGCTTCGCAAAAACCAACCAAAGATTCGGCTGTCCAAGTATAATACTATAAATAAAGAAGGCGATCAAAGTCAAACTCCAGGTTCAAGCATAGGTAAAAGAGTTGTTTTTCCTTCATCCTTTGTCGACGGTCGTATGTTTATGGATCAATTGTACTATGATGGAATGGCTATTTGTAGTAAATTTAGATTTCCTGATTTGTTCATAACATTTACTTGCAACCCAAATTGGCCTGAGATTCAAAGAGTTCTTGCACCTCTTCATTTGAAACCACAAGATCGACCTGATATCATTTCAAGAATATTCAAAATCAAGTTTGATCAACTGCTATCAAATTTAACCAAGAAAGGTGTATTAGGCAAAGTCCTAACATGTTAGTTAATTCTTCCTCTATACTAGAATTTTATATATTTCATTTATTCTTCATCTACACTCCTACCCAGATTAGTATTTAATTTATTATTTACTTCCAATGCTAGATATGTACACCATTGAGTTCCAAAAGAGAGGACTTCCACATGCACATATCTTGATCTTTTTGCATCCTTCAAACAAGTATCCAGGACCTGAAGACATTGATAAGATCATTAGTGCTGAAGTCCCCGATCCATTGAAATAACCATGGTTGTACAATTTGGTTAAATCTCATATGGTCCATGGTCCTTGTGGTTTGGAAAATAAAAACTCTCCTTGCATGAAAGATAGGAAATCCTCCAAGTTATTTCCAAAGATATTTCAACCGACAACAATTGTCGACCAAGATGGCTATCTTGTTTATAAGAGAAGAAACAACAGACACACAATTGATAAAAACGAAGTAATTCTTAATATTCGTCATGTAGTTCCCCACAACCCATGTCCATTATTGAAGCACGAAGCCCACATCAAAATGGAGTGGTGCAATCAGAGTACTTCTATCAAATACCTTTTCAAATAGATTAACAAAGGTTTTGATCGAATTCCCGCTGTCATACAAGGTCAAGACAAAAACAATGTTGACGAAATCAATCAATACTTGGATTGTCGATACATCTCCCCGAGTGAAGCATGTTGGTGGATATTTTCTTATTCCATACATGACAGAAATCCAGCCGTAGAGAGATTGTATTTTCACATGTAAGGTGAAAACTCCGTTTACTATAAAGACTACGAGCAAGTTGGTAACGTTTTACTCAAACCAAGTGTAATGGAGTCAATGTTTATAGCTTGGTTTGAGGCAAATAGAACTTATGAAAAAGCAATACTACTCATTTATGGTGACTTTGTTTCTAAATTTGTTTATCATAAATGAAGTCGGAGTTGGAAGCCAAGGAAACAAGGGTATACCATTGGTCGTCTCATTTGGGTTCCTCAAAGTACATGTGAATTATTTTATTTAAGGATGATGCTAACTATACAATGGGCCCTTTATGTTATAAAGATATCAAGAAAGTTAATGGTAAACAACACAAAAAATTTAGAGGAGCATGCTTTGCAATGGGATTTCTACAAGATGATAGAGAATTTGTTGAGGCAATTAAAGAGTCACATGTTTGGGGATCCAAATTCTTCTTACGTAAGTTATTTGTAACGATGTTGTGTTCCACGTCCATGAGCAAACCTAAACATGTTTGGAGAAAGACTTGGATGTATTTATCGGATGGTATTCTTTATGAACAACGTGCATTGACAAGAGATCAAGGTATCACATTCTGACGATCTTTATGTTTTATATTCAATTTGTTGAATCAATTCATTGAAACTATGCATAAAATATATTCAATTGTCGATGCCTACCGTATTTGCATCTAAAAGCCAAGCACAAGCAGTACGTTTAATTCCATCTAACAGCCATAATAAATTAAAGCAATTTTATTTACACTAACTAGCTAATAAGAATTAGTATCCTATGTGCCATACCCTAATTTTTGACCCTAAGATCTTTCGCATCTCATCTGCATTTGCATACAAACAAGATCACGTGCTGGTTCATGTATCCTTCTCAGTTGCAGGTCTTTGCTTCGTAGGGGATCACCATGTTTTTACTTCTTTTATTTGTTTATATTTACTAACCTCTGACCAAAATACCAAAAAAAATATGTTGCAGTTTGCTTTTTCTTCTCTCTGTGTTGCAGGATTCAAAAGACAGGGCAGTGTTTTCAATTTAGATGCGTTTGTTCAGTCACAGTTCGATTCAGATGGATGTTTGACCTAAATTTGGTCAAACTATCAAATAAATTGTTTCAATTGCAAGTTATGTGTGCCAGTGGTCTATTCCTCAGACAATGCGTTTTCAAAGTTCAAGTGGTGTTGTGTGTGTGAAATGATCAGTTATCAGACAGTGTTTTGTGCGAAGTTGGGTTTGAATCTTCAAGTTCGTCAGCTCACCAGTGATTCGTCTGAGGATTTATTTTCCTCAGTATGGTTTCGAATTATCAGGGCAATTTTCAGACAATTTTAGTGATTGTGGTTGAAGTGGCAAGTTGTTCAGTGGCTTAGTGATGGTTGTGTTCATTTTATCAGAGGCTTGTGCAAGAAAAATCAAGAGTTTGCGGTGGGATTAAAATCATCAATTCATGTCCATTTATCCATCCTTATTCCAATTTTCTTATCCATTTTTATCTATATCCATTCATATTTCGTTTTTTTTGTCATCCAATTTATCTCGATTATTCTTTCCATTTCTATTCACTTATATTCAATTCATATTTTCCATCCAAATTCCAATTTCTTTTTCTCTTATCCATTTACATATTATATTCGAATAACAAATTTTTTTTAATTCATTTTTTTCTCTTAATCCAATTTTATTTTGTCCATTTACATATTTCAATTTTTATACTAGTTCATATAAATATCCATTACTTTTTTTTTCTAGTCCATTCATTAAAAAATCATATTATAATTTCTGTTGTCCATTATATTTTCAACCCATTATTCCAAATATTAATACAAAAAAAAAAAAAGCCTTTTATATGTGCTTCAACAAGCCACTTCCAGCCAATACTCCAAGCCGTGAAACATCAGCAACACAACCCACTTAATAAGCCAGCCACATCTCGTCATCAGCTCTATGAAGCCAGCCTTCAGCACATCTCCACACAAGTTAAACGACAAGCATTCACGCAGCACCCATCACTATCCGTACACCAGCAGGTCAAACTGCAGCCTCACGCCGAACACGTGAACAACACGCACGAAGCTACACCATCACGCAAGCCTGCACATCAGTGACCAAAACGCAGCAAAAGTCACGTAATGCGAAACGACATCACACGGAACTCAGCGGAACACAAAACGCAAAGCCGCTACAACAAAGCATCAGCAAAACGCACCTGCAAGAGACATAAAACGCAGCAATACAACTAACAAAAGGGAAAGCCATTCAAATGAAATACAACAGCAAACACGCATCAGCCGTGACTTTCAAAACGCAGAAAAGATTCACAAAACGGCATCACCACATTCATTTCAAACTTCATCAGTTTCTTCTATAAATTGAACATCATTCTTCACTCCAATCCAAGCTTGAAAAGCACAATAAATCCCTGCCAAAATCCCCTCAAGCTTGAATCTGAATCATCTTCCATCTTCATCAATTTATCAACTTCAATCTTCAAACACCGTGTCGCTCCCACCAAATGAGGCTAGGTCAAAAGGCGGTGCAGACGCGAACGGTCGGCGAAAAGGAGAGAACACACAAGGGTGAACTGAAAAGAAAAGAGTCGCCAGCTAGGCATTTTTATCCCGAAGGAAAGGTAATGCTGCATAAACCTAAGAAAAGATGGATAAGACGGTCGCGAACCAGAGAAACTGAGAAAGGGGGTTGGTTACAACCTGGGAAGGTATTAGCACCCAGATTGTCCGCCGTACTCGACGGGATCCACGCTTGGAAGATTTGTGTTTAAAGGGGTAGTGTCAGTGCTATTTTGTGTGCAAAAGCCAGAAAAGAATGCAAGTGTCAGTGTAAAATAAATGTGAAGTGAAATATATGGGGTGCCAGTGTGAGGAATGAATGAAGCTCAAGACTATGAGGCTTAAAGAATGATGCAGGAAGGAGTGGGAATATACAGAGACTTTTGTTCGATAACTGTTAAGTTATGCCTACGTATCCTCTCGTGCAATGAGGAAGTCAGAACACCGTAGTTCGACTCAAAGAGACTGAAAGATAAATTGACTTGTGAAATGCTTACTTGCCTATGCTCAAGTGTAGGACCTGTCTGGCTCAGGTGCAAACTGTCTTGCATTAGACGGAAGAAGCGAGTTCTCGTTTGTGAGTGAATGAGATGAGAAAAGAATCCCAAAGGAGGCGATTATTGTTTGTTTTTGTGTTTTCAGTCTTTTATTGCTTTTTGATATTTGTCATAAGAAAATGAGCTTAAGCCTAAACCAAGGGTTAGTAAACTCATCACATCTTCCCTCTGATTAGGGGTAATGAGAATGCCTTAAGTATGAAGTAAACACCTCACACTTAATCACCATGATGTAGGATTAAGATAATTAACCTACTTGTATTCATTTAGATGTTTTTGGAGTTTTTGTTTGGTGTTAAGTAATGAGTTTAAGCCATAATCAGGGATTTAATGGACTCATTACACCATCCTAATAGAAGGATAATAGATGAGAACATTTAAGCTGAGGAAGGCTCCTCAACTTAATCCATGATTAGGGATTAACCTCATGACAAAACAAAACCTTTATTAGAGTGGATTTTAGTTAATGGTAAGGTCAAGAAATGGATTTTATGGTTTGTAAGACAACTTGAGGGGGACTTGTCCATTAACACTTGGGTTAGTCCTTCTCAACCAATTAAGGAAGAATTAGAACCCTAATGCAAGGCCCAAGTTACAAGCTTGATGTCTTAGTGATTATTAGGTGGATTGATTAGAGGATTTAAACACATTAAGGGTTTAACACTTAGGATTAAAGTTATACACTCCATCCTAATAGAAGGATGCAGGCATAAGCTTAATCACAAAGCCTTAAAACCTTTAAGGTTCAGTCCTTGATTATGAGATGAGAAGAGAAGACACAAAGAGATGACACAAAGGTAAAACTAATGGGGGGACTAATAAAACCCTAATTGTGATCATGCTTGGGTATTCCTAGGGTTTGTGAGGCTTACAAAATATCTTCAAGAGGAAAGCCACCAGGAAAGAAGCAGATGAAAGGAGGAAGAAGCAGAGAGAAGCAAGACAACTTGCTTCACTTAAGAAGACAAGTTGCTTGAAGAAAGCAAGTGAATAGAGAACATGAGTTAACAAGCTCACTCTAATCCACAAGTAAAATGTAGCAATGAATGCATAAGAGAGATGAGAAGAGATTATGATAAGTGAAGGCAAATTCACTTCTCAATGACTTACCACCTGAAAAGTTAGCAACAAGGAATGAAATGAAATGAGAATGAGATGAAATGAAATGATGCAAACCAAAACCAGAGGCATAAACATGATGTTAATGATGCTAAGAGATGATGCAAACACATGTCAAGAGTTGTGGATGACCATACAAGGGATGAGAATGCAAATAAAGCATGTTTTGAACCATGAAAGGTCATGAATGTATATGAAATGGAATGAATGCATATCATGGAAAATGAATGATGTAATGATCAAACATGAGTCTAATGTATCCTAAGATGTCTTATATTCCATGTTGATGCACAAAATGTCATGGCAAGTTCATGTATGCAAGCATATGAGAGATGGATGCAAATGAAGGCAAGAATTAGGGTTTATGCACAAGACACAAAGCAAAATCCAAAATTAGAAGCAAATGGAAAGATAAAAAATTGAAAATGGAATCAAAGGAACCCTAACCCTACCTAAGTTCACTGCCCAAAGGAGGGGACCTAACTCTTAACCTAATGGGAGTTATGATTTTCTCAAGTTGACTAGGATTTTAAGGCACTTCAAAAGGAAAAATGCACATCAAATTGAAAATGAAAGATAAATTCAAACCAATTTTACCCTAGAAACTACATGACATGAGGAATTCAATGCAAAAAGAACCAACATCAAACTCTTTATGGTTAGGCAGAATGAATTTTTCTAAGTTAGAACAAAAATATTGCCTTTTAAGAACTTTAATTCCAAAGAAAAATGTCAACATATGTCAAAGACCAGAAAGAAATTTGTTTGAAGAGTTTGATAATGTCTCTAAATGTATTTAAAATGCAATGTGAATTTTTTTGTGATTTTTAGAAACCTAAATGCTATTTTAATTAATTAATTCTCATAACTAATTAAAATAAACATTTAAATATTTTTAAAATACGAAAATTATGCAAAAAATAAAAATAAAAATATTTTTGGGTTCTGAAAATTATTAAAAGATTTGATAAACAATTTCAGAATTTTTTGATGCATTTTACTATTTTTAATAAAATGATAAAGAAAATGCAATTAAAATGAATTTAAAATATGAATTAATGAAAGTAATCAGATCCAGTGGCTGAGGTTCAAAGAGAAAAGGGATGGAATTGACTTCGCGCGCTAATGGACGGCCCACATTCAAACTTCACTAATTATGATTAAACCCTAATCTGATGCCCTAATTACTTTCAGGTGACTGGAACAGTGTTCCGGTCATCTTCTCCGGCCAGGCAAATGTGCTATCTCACTCCATACGCAATTCTAAACTCTCTAACTCTCCAGAATCAAACATCTAACAACCCTAAACATGAATCCAGCCCTAAAACTCATTTATTTTCACTCAAGATCAAGAATCAAAGTCAAACGGAAAATATGCAGAAAATTTCAGAGGTTCAATACATGCTTAATACTTGACCATTTTCAAAACTAAACATATCAGGATCATCAGTGAATCATGGAGAATCAATTAGAAACTTTAAAACGCATTTCTGGAAAAAAAGTTCTTGGGGATACCTGAACTGAAGCTTTCGAAAATGGTGCTTTCTGGCCAGTTCCTTGCTTCAAACAAGCTCCAATGATCTCCCTCAAGTGTTTGTGATGCTTAGCTGGAGTTTATATGGCCTCAAAATGAAAATGGCAGAAGTTCAGTTTGTGAAATGTGAAAATCGTATTTCTGATTGTGAAGGTTTTGGGGCCAAATCAAAGGTGGGAAATGATCAGTGGATCATGGTGAGTTGAATGGTGAAAGAAACTTGAAGGTTTGATGGTTGAATCAAGAGATTCGAAGGCTTTTGCAAATTTGAGGTTTTTGGAGTGTGCTGAGTTCTTGGAGTTTTCAGGCTGTGTTGTGTTGTGCTTTTGCTTGGTTTTGATCCACATAAAGAAGTGTGATAGGTTAGAGAGTGGGTGCTGGCCTATGTTGATTGGTATGGGCAAGTTGCCAAAATGTCAAAAGTTGGTGTACTTGAGGTATGGGCACATGGCAGGCCAAGGACAATGGGGTGTCCTGCGCAGCAAGGATCAAGGAGTGTCATGAAATCAGATTTTGTGAGTTGTGGCAAGTGGATGAAGGGTTATGGAGCATTTTGCAATTTTGTCCAACTTTGGCCCCTTTTGAAATTTTTGTGAATTAAGGCCAAAAACCCTCTAAACCCTTGGGCAAATTGCAGCCAAATGGGCCATGTGAAGTTGTTATGATGTCTTGAACTCACTTAGCAACTAATTCAAGCATTAAAAGTTCCTTTTACAAAAAATCCATTTTGAAGAATCATGAGAAAATGTCTTATGTAACTTGTAATTCAAGGCATAGAAATGAGAAATCCTTTGGGCAAATCTGAATTATGGACCATGAATTATGTTTGTGTGATGATTAGAAGCTGGTTTGAAGTCACATTTGGTTTTGGCAAGTGTTTTTGCAAGTTTCCTCTTTGGCATAAAAGTGAAAATTAAGTGATTTTGTCCAACTTTGCAAGGCCATAACTTTTGTTCTAAAATGAATTAGAATGAGTTCTTGTACTTTTTGAAAATGGGAGGATCCAATCTACAACTTTCATGACCAAGAATTTTTCATTTGAAGCATTTTTGAATCAAAAAGAGGAGGTTGAAAAACTTTCCCAAAATGGCAAGTTTACATTACAAGTCACTTTCCAAAAATGACAACTTTGCAAATGGCTTGAAATTCCTCAATTTTGTGAACTTATAACATCTTCTAAGATAAAATAAAGATCAAACACATTCCAAATGATGGAGAAACCCCTTTGGTTGGGTGATTGGGGGCCTTAGATGCTCTGATTTTGCACTGACTTGCTCAAGAAGTCATCTATTGATCAGATGCCTTCCCCATTGAATTTCTTCATGAAAATTGGTATGCATGATCCTCATATCATATAGAGACCAATAGAAATAATAATGACCAAAAAATTTGGAGTTATGGCCTCTGAAACCAAAACCCTAATTTCAGGTCATCTGTGTAGTTAAACCTGGCTCTGCTTCCATGCCTTTCTCAGTTCTTGTGATTATTTGACTTCCTTGACCTTGGGAGGAAATAATATGATGCTTGAACATTCATGGACCCTCTTGAGATGATTGAAGTCCTTTGGAGTGGCTCAGATGACCCTTGGATTGCTCAGATCACAAACCCTAGGTGCAGATGACTTAGAACTAATGCAGTGAAGCAAAAATGCACTATGAGATGATATGATTGGATTTATGCAAATGAAAAGAATCACAAGCCATGGTGTGAATGAGTGAGGGAAAATTTGGGGTGTTTACAGCTGCCCCTATTCAAGCATGAGTTAGCTGTGCAGGATGTAAGCAACGACTTAACAGGCGAACAAGATAACTTGTGGTTGAATACCAAAGACAGTCCAAAATTTGTACTCACTGAATGAAGAAGAAACGGGATATAGATTGTAAAAGAAAATAAAGTATGATTATAAAGTGCGGGCGACGGAGGACGACCGTCGAGCAGAGGACGACTGCCGGGGATGAAGTAATGACGGGGACGACCGACATGCTGGGGAATCATGATGGGGACGACCATCAAGTAAAGAAACAAGACTCTCTGGGGATTAAAGGTAAATGATGGGGATGACCATCGGGTTGAAGAAATAAATGGCGAGGAATGGTCATCAAAGGTGAAGGACGATCACCTGGCAGGGGACGACTGCTCTGTTGGGGGATAAGGATGAGGGATGGTCATCCAAGGTGAAGGACGATCCCCTGGCAGGGTACGGCTGCCGAAAGTATCTCGACATAGGACGAATGCCGGATAGAAAAGGTCGATGATGGGGACGGCCATCGGATAAGCATGATGAAGGAAGATCATCAACAGGTGAAGGACGATCACCTAGCAGGGTACGGCTGCTCTCGGGGTTCATCGTGACATAGGACGAATGTCAGACAGCTGGATCAACGATGGGGACGACCATCGGATAAAATGATGAAGGACGATCATCAAAAGGTGAAGGACGATCACCTAGCAGGGGACGGCTGCTCAAGTATCACGACATAGGACGAATGTCGGATAGAAAGGGGTTCTAATGAATAGAGACTCCGCTGGGAATGATGAAGGACAATCATCAAAAAGGTGAAGGACGATCACCTGGCAGGGTACGGCTGCCGGAAATATCATGACATAGAACGAACGTCAGATAGAAAGGAAATAGTTTATCAAGATTTGCCGGGAATTCTTCTGGGGAATGGTAGACACAGACGAGTGTCTAATTTCAAGGAGGCAAAGACATAAGTGTCTGACACGGTGTATAGATTAAAGGTGCGGACGAGCATCCTTAAGACTATGATACGGGCGAGTATCAGTAGAAGCAAACGCTTGACGCATGTTCAGAGATGATGATACGGACGAGTACCAACTAGTTAACAAAGAACACGGACGAGTGTCGACTCTGAGGGGATTTAAGTGGTGTATACAAGGTACGGACGAGTATCTGTATGAGTAAAAAGTGAGGAGTGAAGACACAGATGAGTGTCCAACTTGCTGTGGAGAGCACGACACGGACGGGTGTCGGAAGAAGTGTATTATAAACAAGCATTTGGTTTCCAAAGTGTTTTAGGCAACTATGCTGGGGAAGGTGACACGGACGGGTGTCAGGGAAGTGTATATATATATATATATATATATATATATATATATATATATATATATATATATATATATATATATATATATATGTATCTGTCTGTAGAGAATATTCGGGCTTTATTGGGGAAAGATGACACGGACGAGCGTCAAAAGGAGCATGCATCTGTATTTGTGAGTGCCAAGATGACGTTTTGGCTTTCCGCTGGGGAATTTGAGGGGTATTTTGTATATTGTTGATGGAATGTCAGCTTTTACAAACGTTCGGTTCGACACATGGCTCATGATTATGCAATATGTTTGATTTTTGCCGTAATGCTCCGTATTAGACGGAATGTTACGCTCTGGGGGAAAATATGATGCGAATGCTATGATTATGCAAAAATACCGATCCAGGATTCGGATCCCGTTGCTGTGGAGATCTCCGGCTGATCTGCTTGGAGTGGATATCCCAACTGGGGATGAGATCATTGGTAGATCTGATATATGACTCTGCTTGAGGAAATAGATCACTGATAGATCTATCTTGGTAATGAGGGACCCAGCTGGGGTCTGTGGGAGCTTCCGTCACTCTGTTGTGAGATCTTCAGATATTGCTCCTCGGGATAGAGACTGGAGCTTTGCGGGGAGATGGTTCCCTTGTCTAGCACTTGGCTGGGGAGGAATGATCGCTGGACGATCTTCCTAGAGATTTCTGTGGGGATCTTGCCGAGGATGATGAACTCAGTTGGGGAAATGAGCCCCTTTTTGATGCTGCTCTGTTTGGGGAGGAGCTTTCAAGCCCATGTTGCGCTTTGAATACCTGCAAACATGTTATGACAAAGAAACATACAAGTGCCCCGAGGTGTCCTTTACCGGATTCCATCATAGGAATTTAGACACTCCCGAGAGCAAACATATTTCCTGTAAGCATGTAATTTAGAAAAGACGCATCTGTACTTATGCAATCAACATCTTAAGGACATCAGACATTTTGCAAATGAAAATAAAATGTACGAGACGAATTATGACTGAAAATCTGATTTTATTAAGTTGCGTGCCTTGAATTTGGCAAATATAGTCAAAGAAACAGATCCCCTGAAATGAGGAGATTGTTACAAAATTGAGAAACCAAAAGGTGCTGGCAATGTTGACGACGCTTCAATGAACTTCCTTTTGCTATGACCCGTATGACCTTGACGTCCTTCTTATCTTGCTTTTGAAGAAGGCTGATTCCGACCGAAGCTTGAACCTTTCGAAGCTTACCAAGTTGCAAGTGATACAGACGAATTCAGAATGCAGTTGTTCGCTTATTCCCTTATTCTGCGTGGATCGCCCTTTCGGGTTTTCAATCCACCGGGATACCCATTTTTGCTTGAGTTGTCCAATGCGGCTTTTCAACTCAGTGGGTGTACATTTTTTATTTATTTTTCCCTTATTTTTGCCCGAGTCTTTTATTCTGTTTTTGACTCGCCGGGATGCCCTATTTTTGCCTGGACTTACATTCTGTTTTTGTGTCCAGCAGGTCATTTTATGCGAAGTATTTTTTAACTGCATCTGAATTCACAGGGGACAGGAAGTCTTCACCATCTATAGTACTGAGCATCAGTGCTCCTCCAGAGAAAACCTTATTTACTATGAATGGACCATCATAATTCGGAGTCCACTTGCCCCTGTGGTCTGTATGAGGAGGAAGGAGTCTTTTCAGCACAAGGTCTCCTACTTGGTAGTCTCGAAGTCTGACTTTTTTATCGAAAGCTTTCTTCATTCTTTTCTGATACAGCTGCCCATGACAAATTGCAGCCAATCTCTTCTCTTCGATCAGACTAAGTTGTTCGTATCGGGATCAGACCCATTATGCCTCATTCAGCTTAACATCCATTAGTACTCGCAAGAAGGGCAATTCAACTTCAACAGGTAGGACTGCCTCCATACCATAAACAAGCTGATACGGCGTTGCCCCAGTGGATGTTCTGATTGACGTTCGGTACCCATGTAAAGCAAATGGTAGCATTTCATGCCAGTCTTTGTAGGTAACCACCATCTTCTGCACAATCTTCTTGATATTCTTGTTAGTTGCCTCTACAACGCCATTCATCTTTGGCCTGTAAGGAGAAGAATTGTGGTGTTGGATCTTGAAGTCCCGGTACAGTTCTGCCATCATTTTATTGTTCAAATTGGAACCATTATCAGTAATGATTCGCTCGGGCACTCCATACCGACAGATGATGTCTCTCTTTAGAAATCGGGCTGCCACTTGCCTGGTGACATTTGCATAAGAAGCTGCTTCGACCCACTTGGTGAAATAATCAATGGCTACCAGGATGAATCTGTGGCCATTTGAAGCAGTCAGTTCGATCTTGCCAATCATATCAATGCCCACATGGCAAAGGGCCAGGGCGAAGACATCACATTCAAAGGATTTGGAGGCACATGCACTTTATCCGCATAAATCTGGCATTTATGGCATTTTCGGGCATAGGCACAACAGTCTGCATCCATTGTGATCCAGTAATAGCCTGATCTCAACAACTTTTTAGCCATGGCATGCCCTCTAGCATGGGTACCAAAAGATCCTTCGTGCACCTCGTGCATCAACAAGTCTGCTTCTGCCCTATCAACACATCTGAGAAGTACCATATCAAATTTTCTCTTATATAGGGAACCATCAGTATTCAGGAAGAAACTACCAGCCAACCTTCTTAATGTCTTCTTATCATTGGAAGATGCCCCAGGTGGGTATGTTTGATCCTCCAAGAAGCATTTGATATCATGGAACCAAGGCTTATCATCTTTAGCAATGTCTACTGAGAATACGTATGCTGGTCTGTCAAGTCTGGATACTGAAATCCGAGGCACAAAGTTGGCAGCTTGAACTTTGATCATGGATGAAATGGTAGCCAGAGCATCTGCAAACTGATTTTCATCTCGAGGGATATACTCAAGCTTAACTGTAGTGAAGAAAGTAAGCAACCTCCTTGTATAATCCCGGTAAGGTATCAGATGCTCCTGGTGAGTGTACCATTTTCCGTTGGTTTGATTAATTACCAGAGCTGAATCTCCGAACACAGTCAAAGTCTTGATCCTAAGGTCAATGGCTTTCTCAAGACCCATAATACAAGCTTCGTATTCAACCTCGTTGTTGGTGCAGTTAAAGGTGAGTTTTGCCAAAAAAAGGCAAGTGAACTTCTTTAGGTGTAATGAGTACTGCACCAACACCACGACCATTCATATTAACAGCCCCATCAAACATCATAGTCCATTCTTCTTCCGGGTCAGGCCCTTCAGTGTGAATAGGCTCTTCATGATCTTTTGCTTTTATGAACATGATGTCTTCATCGGGGAAGTCAAATCTCATAGGCTGGTAATCATCAATGGGTTGCTCAGCAAGATAATCAGACAATACACTGCCCTTGATGGCCTTCTGAGAGGTGTACTGAATATCATACTCTGTGAGGATCATTTGCCATCTTGCAACCCGTCCGGTAAGTGCTGGCTTCTCAAAAATGTACTTAACTGGGTCCATCTTTGATATCAATAAGGTAGTGTGGGTCAACATATACTGCCTTAGTCGGCGAGCAGCCCACGCTAAAGCACAACAAGTTTTCTCGAGCAGTGAATAACGTTGTTCACAGTCGGTAAACTTTTTGCTTAGGTAGTAAATTGCATACTCTTTTCGACCAGACTCGTCATGCTGGCCCAGCACACACCCCATTGACTCTTCTAATACTGTCAAGTACATGATTAGAGGTCTTCCTTCAACTGGAGGCATAAGGATTGGAGGCTCTTGTAAGTATTCTTTGATTTTGTCAAAAGCCTTTTGGCAGTCTTCGTTCCACCTGACCGTTTGTTCCTTTCTTAATAGCTTGAACAAGGGCTCACAGGTTGCTGTAAGGTGCGATATGAACCGTGAAATGTAGTTTAATCTTCCTAAGAACCCCCGAACTTCTTTTTCCGTCTTCGGCACAGGCATCTCTTGAATGGCTTTGACTTTATCAGGGTCAACTTCAATCCCTTTCTCACTTACGATAAATCCCAGCAGCTTACCGGATCACACCCCGAATGTGCATTTGTTGGGGTTTAACTTCAATTGGTACTTCCTCAGACGCTTGAATAACTTCAACAGATTCACCAGGTGGTCTTCTTCTGTAAGGGACTTGGCAATCATGTCATCCACATAACATTCAATTTCTTTGTGGATCATGTCATGGAATAATGTTAACATAGCCCGTTGATAAGTGGCACCAGCATTCTTTAGTCCGAATGGCATCACCTTATAACAGAACGTGCCCCAGGGTGTGATGAAAGTTGTCTTCTCCATGTCTTCAGGTGACATTTTGATCTGATTGTATCTTGAAAATCCATCCATGAAGGAGAACACCGAGAACTGAGCCGTATTATCAACCAATACATCAATGTGAGGTAAAGGGAAGTCATCTTTTGGACTGGCTCTGTTCAGATCCCGGTAATCTACACACATTCTCACCTTGCCATCCTTCTTAGGCACAGGTACAATATTAGCAATCCACGGCGGGTAACTAGTCACAGCAAGGAAACCGGCGTCCCACTGTTTTTGTACTTCTTCTTTTATCTTCATTGCCATATTTGGGCGAGTACGACGCAACTTCTGTTTTACTGGTGGACAGTCTTCTTTCAGCGGTAGCTTGTGCATAACAATGTCGGTGTCCAACCCTGGCATATCCTGATAAGACCAAGCAAAAACATCCACATACTCCCGAAGCATGTCAATCAGTTGCTCCTTTACTGAATCTTGCAGGCAGGCCCCGATCTTAACCTCTTTCACGTCTTCTTCCATACCAAGATTAACCGTTTCGACCTCCTCCTGATGAGGAGTGATAACCTTCTCCTCTTGTCTCATCAACCTAGCTAGCTCTTCAGGTAGCTCATAATCTTCTTCAACCCCTTCATCAGCTTGATTGATTGGATTGTCAAAGTCATACGAAGTTATAGCAGTGTTGTTGTCGGTGCAGTCTGGAGGGCACTCTCTGCAAGGGTTTAGATTTGTTCATTTTTAGTGATCAGTTTTATCTTATTTAGAAAAAGTGGAAATGAAGTTATTTATTTTGAAAAGCATTGCCATTTTATTTTTGTACAAAAAGTGAAAAATGAAAAACAGTGAGCGAAAAAAAGAAAAGACTCATTTGCAAAAGATGTCCTGATATTCATTAATTGATCTTTGCACAAAATACAAGATGGCCCGATTAGGGCTGTTCGCGGGCCGGTTTGGTTCGGTTTTGAGAGAATCCGATACCCGAACCAATGAAAAATAAATGGATTGATTTGGATTGGATTTCTATATTTTTTGCAATAAAGCCCAAACCAAACCGATCCGTAAAATAATAGATTGGTTTGGATTGGATTGATCGGATATATTAAAAATAAATAAAAATATATATTTTTTAAATTATTTGTTTACACGCTAAAATATGAAAAATAAATATCGAACACATGACACACACATATTTTTAAATATGTTATGACCACCACAGTCATATAATTGTTGTATTTCACTTAAATATTTAGTAACTTAAAACAATTTTATTGCATAATCATACTTCATTCCACAGCATAAAATTGAAGGTTTGTAGTTTGTAGATTCTTGTGATTTGAAGTTTTTCAATTTGGGAAGAAACTCGTGGTTTACAGATACTTGTAGTTTGCAATTTGTGAGTTTGATTTATAATGGTTGTGACTTTTAATGTTTCATTTCTCTATATTTCATCATTGATTGATATGCTTGTGATAATTTAAAAGATGTCGTTTAGTTTTTCATTGGAAATGTCTAAAGACTATGCCTCTTTATTTCTTCATAATGGTTTGTACTTGATAATTGATATAAAAGTTATTCTCTTCATTCAAATAAATAAGTAATAACTCAATTAAAATTTAAAGTTTATTATATGAATTAATTATGTTGAATTTTATTGGTTTGGTTTGGGTTTACGGGTAGCAAATTAGAAATCTGTTGCCCGAACCAATTAACATCGGTTTTAATTGGGTTGGTTCGGTTTTTGCCCGAAATGGAAAAATGTCCAACCCATAGACATTGGTTTGGTTTGGATTCCGGTTTGATTCGGATTTGTCCGAACCAATGAACACCCCTAGGCCCGATTACAAAATGAGTCCTGACATCTTGGGCAAGATGCAGGACTTGATGCATGCTTAAAAATACAGGAAATAATAATTACTCTGCAGGAGTAACCCTTATAATTTCCTGGGAAGACCAGTTTGAGACATGGCTCCCCGGGGTTCTTGGACGTATCCAGCTTTCCAGGTTGCGCTCGTCTTCCGACTCATCTTCTAAACTATTCACAGCATCCGGGGTGAGCATCCCCCCACTGACAAACTTGGGCTCCTTTACAGCCTCTGGTTGATCTTGTCGAGTTGGTCTGTAACCCAACCCGAATCGGTCTTCTTTCTTCTCCATGGGTAGCATCTTGCCCCAGCCTTGGGCGGTACCTTCCTCAACAACCTTTCGGGCTTGCTGATATGATGTGATGAAGGTCCCAAGCACAGCAGATGTTTCATTAATATTAAGGGCCTCAAACCCTTGGCTCATGGTTTCATGGATCTCCCCGTCCATTTCAATGTACTTGAAAGTAGCCAGCTGGCTAACAAAAATATCGTCCTCTCCACAAATAGTAATGACTTGGCCTTCCCACTCGAATTTTAACTTCTGGTGAAGGGTTGATGTCACGGCGCCGGCGGCGTGTATCCATAGTCTACCCAATAGACAGCTGTAGGCAGGCTGTATATCCATCACAAAGAAGGTCGTTTTGAAAACCTGTGGGCCAATCATTATTGGTAACTCTATCTCTCCCAGAACTGATCTTTTAGAACCATCAAAGGCTCTCACTACCAAGTTGCTTGGGCGTAGTGCCAATCCATCATACTCCAGCTTCACAAGGGCCCTCTTGGGCAGGACATTGAGGGATGACCCTGTGTCCACCAGTACGTGAGAAAGAACTGCACCTTTACACTCCAAGGTAATGTGCAAAGCCTTGTTGTGATTGCGACCTTTTGTTGTCAAATCAGTGTTGGTAAATCCTAGCCCATTACTAGCGTTGACATTTCCAACCACAGTCTCTAACTGATTAACAATAATCTCCTCCGGCACATAAGCTGCATGCATGACTTTCAATAATGCGTTCCGATGAGCCTCGGAGCACATTAGCAATGATAGTATGGAGATTTTGGAAGGTGTTTGGTGAAGTTGGTCTACCACCTTGTAATCACTTTTCTTTATGATTCTCATGAATTCATCAACCTCTTGGTCAAAAGGAGTCTTCAAAGCTTCTCTAGCAACTGGTTCTTCTTGCACCATGCTCTTCCCTTTTGCCTTAGCAGCAGCTTCTGCTTCGGCAATGGGTCTTGGAATTTGTGAAGCAAAGAGACGTCCGCTTCTAGTGAAGCCTCCGCCTCCCCCCACATTGTCTATCTGAGGTGAAGAAGTCGATGATTCTAAAGTGATTTTCTGCCCCTCGCAGTACAGATCTGAGCCATAATGCCAAGGGATGGCACTATTGCTTTCGTAAGGAACTGGCCCAGGCACTGTGATAGTGACTGGACTGATAGCAGCTGCAGAAGGGACCACAATGGTGTGTGGATCATAGTATATGGTAACTGGTGCTCTAACAGGAGTGGCATTTTGTGAGTTGTTGGCAGGAATATTTGCAGGATCATAGTATATGGTAACCGTTGAGACGCTTTCATCAATTGTTGTTGATGTTGTAGAAGGTACTGTTGACTGGATGGGTGTTGAAGTTGTAGCAGGAATGGTGACTGAACTTGTATCCGTTGAAGTGATTGATTGTGTGGTTGTTGGAGTTGTAGTAGAATTCGTTGGAACAATGGTTGCTGACGTTGTAGGAGTATCTGTGATTGTCGGTGAAGGATTTGTTGGATTTGTAGGCGCTATTGTCGTAATCTGAAGGATACCATCCTTAATAAGACCATCTATGCCGTTTCTCAGCCTTTCACACCCATTGACCGCAATATTGCAATATCCACAGCCGAGCTCACAACCAGGGAACATTTGGCATTCTAAAAGCTGAGCTTTGATTTCAACCAAAGGTGTTCGGATTTGTGCAACACTGGTGATTAAGGTGAAGGGTTTGCCCTTCTCAATAGCATTGATCCTAGGCCCGTTGTGACTAGGCATTGGATTCCTTGTAACATTTGGGGGAGGTGCAAAGTTGAGAGCTTTTGAGTCCACCAGGTCTTGGACTTTCATCTGTAAGGCCCTGCATTTTTCAGTATTATGCCCCGGTGCGTTTGAGTGGAACGCACACATGGCATTGGCATCATAGTTCTTTGGCATATTGGTGGGATCTGGAGGTGCCAATGTCCTTAATTCAACTAGGTTGAGCTTCAGGAGTTGTGGCAAGAGTGCGGCATATGGCATGGGAATTGGGTCAATCACCCTGTTTGCTTGTGACGGTCTTTGTTGGAAAGGACGTTGTTGTTGGTTGTTGTTGCTATTCTTGTAGGTTCTTTGTTGTTGATACTGTGGTTGCTGTTGTTGAGGATATGCTGATTGTTGAGGAATTGGAGCTGGAATGGTAACAGCTGCTACTGACCGGTGAACATACTGAGGCCTGCCCCTGCTTGTATGAATGGAATTTGTCTCACCATCCCTTCGGGGTCCCACAAAAGGCTTTCTGGGATTACTGGATGAACTTGCACCACTGTCAGAGATCTTGCCCATCTTTAAGAGGCTCTCAATCCTCTCACCAGCTATGACCACATCAGCAAAACTGGTAGAGGAGAAGGCAGCCAATCTATCAATATAGGTTCCTTGCAAAGTGTTCATGAACATGTCAGCCATTTTTCTTTCTGACATAGGTGGTTGGACAGCAGCAACAAGCTGCCTCCACCTTTGGGCATATTCCCTGAAGCTTTCTCGGGAAGATTGAGACATTCCCATCAAAAGGGTCCGGTTAGGAGCCATGTCCAGATTGTATTGATATTGCCTGATGAAAGCTTCAGCTAAATCCTTCCAGCATCTTATGGTGGCTCTAGACAAGTGTGAATACCACTCCCTTGAAGCCCCAGTCAGACTGTCTTCAAAGTAGAACATCCACAACTTTTCATCCATAGTATAAGCTTTAAGTCTTCCCAGGAAAGACTGCAGATGAGTGCGAGGACAAGAGGTACCATTGTACTTTTCAAAGCATGGGGGTTTGAATTTGTGGGGAATTCTCACCCCATCCACCAGCCCCATGTCCATCACATCGAAGCCCAAAGAATTCTGAGACTCCAAAGACCTTAACTTCTCAGTAATTTCGTCCAATCTCCTGTCATATACTTCATCCCCAGCCCCTATAACAGTAAACTGCTCTTCTTGGGGATCCTCTTGCAAGATTCTCCCCCAGCAGTATTACCTTGCAAATTTCTCGGGATGTTAGCTTCTGAATCCAGATGAGGTCCAAATACTGGTGGGTCAATACGAGGCTGGCCCCGTTCATTGTTACTAGTTCCTCCTGTTCCAAGATGAGGCTCCTCAGGAGTTTGTCTTTCCACCAGCTCTCTTAACCTTTCTTGACTCTGGGCTAAGCCAGTCATTACTGCCATGAATTGAGACATCTGATTTCTCATCTCCACTCTCTCATTAGCCATCTGATTTCTGACCTCAGTCAGATCCTGCTGTACTTGTTCCATTTGAATACCGGGAAGGTTGTTGTGAATCGGGTACCGGTGTGCGCGGTTGACAGGGAACACTCGGCGACGAGCAATGTTTCCTGAGATCACAACAGAGTTAGAAACAATAATAATAAAACCTACAAAACAAAACAAAAGTTAGTATGCAATGCAGTATGCTTATTTGTTTTCCAAGGTATCCGGTTTGGTTCTTGGTTTTGACCTTTCCAGAACTCGAGGAAGATGCTTGATGTTGTTGAGAGAAAACCCAAATGAAAACAAACTGAAATATATTACAAAGGGTGAACAATACATAGTCTATTTTACAACACATGCCCATGGAGGGTCAAAATACATCAAAAAAGAAAAAGTACATCAAATGGAAATAACAACAAACAAAGGGTCAAACATCCAGTCCAAACTCATCCTCTCTGACCTCCTTCAGGAGTGCCTCAGTCACTGGACCAGCTGGGTGCTCTGTAATGGTCCTAATGAGAAGGTTCTTGGTAGCAATGGCAGAGGTCAGCCTCTTGTGCCTATCCTGGTCCTTTGATCTCTTCAACCATGCTCTGAGCTTCAACTCTGAAATCTCCTTTTGAGCTGCCAACAAGGCTTCCTGTTGCTTCCTCTCATTGGCCTCTAGCTGTTCAATCTTGGCTTAAGTTTTCTGGTCTTCTTGTGTACGGGCTTCAGTGATCCTGACCCACCTAGCCTGACTCTCTTGCAGATAGAGCTCAGTCCTAGCCCTCTGAAACTTGGCTTCTTTACAAGCATTCTTCAATATTTGTTCCCCAGCCCTTGCTTTCCTGATGTAATCCTCTGTCTTCTCAATTCTGGTAAGATGCTCCACCCTAAGCTTCTCCAATATCTCAATATCCAGACGACCATCACTCCTTTCCCAAAGAGTCTTCTTTAAAGCTTGAGATAGGTTCTCATTTCTTTCCTTCAGCTTCTCAAATTCCTCTAGGCTGACAGTTGCTGCTGGCTGTACTGTAGATGGTCCAGGTATGTCTTCTAAGGTGAAAGGCATTCCAGTAATCTGAGCTATAGTACGGGACCAGCCATAGTATTGAGCTGAAGCAACATTATTACACCTTCCCAGAATAGCCATCCCTTTTGTCTGAATGTTGTCCCAAGCCCAGGATGCTTGTCTGACAGCAGCTGAATCAGGTTTTACTTCACAATACAGGGTCTCAGCTAAATCTTGCACTCTGGGAGGGTGAACCAAAGCATAGCCCAGTTGTCTCTTGAACAACAAAGGATTGTAGTTGATGCAACCCTTTACTCCTATCAGAGGTACATTTAGGTATTGTCTGCAGCTGGTGATAATGTCCTTGCCCTTGGTGCTCTGGGTGCACCATCTAATATCATCTGAAGTCAAAGCAATGAGCCTCTTAGCCCAATTCTTCTGCTGGTGAGGGTTCAGGAAGACATCTGACTTAGGTAGGTGTCTGAGCAGCCAGGTGTAAAACAAAGGAGCACAACATCTCACCAACTTCCCCCTTTGTTTTTCATTCCTCTGATGAATGGAGTAGTAAAAGTCTCCCAGCAGTGTAGGCACTGGGTTCCTCAGTAGAAACAGATGGATGGCATTCTTGCTGACAAATTTGGGCTCATCCGCAAACAGTATAGCCCCAAATATGCTGAGGGCTAACAGTGCACAGACTGTCCTCCATTCTCCTAATGAGGCCTTCAGGATGGCCTGAGAAATCAAAAAGTCCAAGTGCAAACCAGGGATCCCAGCTTTTGTTGTCATACTTTGCTCAATCAAGGCAGGCTCCAGGTACAGTGTCTTTGCTATCTCTTCATTTCTGGGAAAAGTCATCTCTGGGTTGAAAGGGATTCCACCCCTGATAGGTACTCCAATCAATGAGGAAAACTCCTCCAGCAGAGGCCCTAGCTGGAAGTCTGGAAAGGTGAAACATCTCAATGGAGGATCATAAAAATGCAAGCATGTGTGGATCATGCTCCTCTGAGAAGGGTCAAGGTCCATAACCATATCCAGGATACCTCTATAGTGCTCTCTAAACAATGGGATGTGGTCAGGTGTGATAAGTGACTGGACCTGCCTGATACCAGTCAACACAGGCTCAAAGAAATGGTAGGATATGTTGCTCTTCCTGGGAGTAGTCATGAGTGATGAGGAAGATCACAGACTGATGCTGGAAATGAGCCACTGACAGGCTGATGTTGGTGATGATGAGAATAGCTGAAGCAGATAACTGATGAAGCAAAGGTCTATGCAGAAGAAGGGGTCAAAACCAAACCAGATATGATGTGGATACCCTGAAAAACAAATAAACAAATGTTAAATGATGCAATGATGATGTATGCAAATGATATGCAAGGGTTTGTGATCAAGCTGGATCTGATTATCTGCCTTGATATGAGTCCATGTATGTTCAAAGAAGGTCCAGATGGAGGTTCAGAAATCCAGTAACCAAGGTGGGGGGACTCAAATAAAGAGTCACATGTCCAGGGTTAATCACAAGAACTGTCCAAAATGGAGTACTCTTAAACAAAACAGGAACAGGGTATTATGTGGCCTAGGGTACCTGCAAACCTGTAAACAGCCTAACCCCCTCACAGGTAATGATCTAAAACAAGGATCCTCAGACTTGGATCAGTTATGAGAAGTGTAAACACTTCTAACCCGGAGGTACAGTGTTTACAATAACCATAAAAGATCTTCCTCTAATTCACCTCAGTTTCTGGAGGTCATAATAAAGGTCATCCAGACTTAACAGGCTTCCCAGATAGCCCTAGCACTACAGGAAATCTGTAGCACAGAGTTCTCAAGAAGAAACCCACATCTGAACCGTGTTTCATATTCCCGCACCAGACCGAAATGGAATGGGAAAGAACATGAACCACTCTAGCCTAGGTGTCACTCAGGTCCCAGGTATAGGACCTCAAACTCTCAATGGAACCCCACCCACCAAAACAGAAGCCAAATCCAGCAATGATAATGACAGTATGAAATATGTATAAGACTGTAAAGAAAGCAATAAATAAAACTATACATAAAGCAGTGAATAAAGCGAACAAATAAACAGAATTAGCACATAACACCCCAGTAAACACAAATCAAAAAAATGCTAGCAGGAACCCACAAAAGGAACCAGAAGCCCTGGTAACAGTATAAGGGTCCCCAGCAGAGTCGCCAAGCTGTCGCTCCCACCAAATGAGGCTAGGTCAAAAGGCGGTGCAGACACGAACGGTCGGCGAAAAGGAGAGAACACACAAGGGTGAACTGAAAAGAAAAGAGTCGCCAGCTAGGCATTTTTATCCCGAAGGAAAGGTAATGCTGCATAAACCTAAGAAAAGATGGATAAGACGGTCGCGAACCAGAGAAACTGAGAAAGGGGGTTGGTTACAACCTGGGAAGGTATTAGCACCCAGATTGTCTGCCGTACTCGACGGGATCCACGCTTGGAAGATTTGTGTTTAAAGGGGTAGTGTCAGTGCTATTTTGTGTGCAAAAGCCGGAAAAGAATGCAAGTGTCAGTGTAAAATAAATGTGAAGTAAAATATATGGGGTGCCAGTGTGAGGAATGAATGAAGCTCAAGACTATGAGGCTTAAAGAATGATGCAGGAAGGATGGGGAATATACAGAGACTTTTGTTCGATAACTGTTAAGTTATGCCTACGTATCCTCTCGTGCAATGAGGAAGTCAGAACACCGTAGTTCGACTCAAAGAGACTGAAAGATAAATTGACTTGTGAACTGCTTACTTGCCTATGCTCAAGTGTAGGACCTGTCTGGCTCAGGTGCAAACTATCTTGCATTAGACGGAAGAAGCGAGTTCTCGTTTGTGAGTGAATGAGATGAGAAAAGAATCCCAAAGGAGGCGATTATTGTTTGTTTTTGTGTTTTCAGTCTTTTATTGCTTTTTGATATTTTTCATAAGAAAATGAGCTTAAGCCTAAACCAAGGGTTAGTAAACTCATCACATCTTCCCTCTGATTAGGAGTAATGAGAATGCCTTAAGTATGAAGTAAACACCTCACACTTAATCACCATGATGTAGGATTAAGATCATTAACCTACTTGTATTCATTTAGATGTTTTTGGAGTTTTTGTTTGGTGTTAAGTAATGAGTTTAAGCCATAATCAGGGATTTAATGGACTCATTACACCGTCCTAATAGAAGGATAATAGATGAGAACATTTAAGCTGAGGAAGGCTCCTCAACTTAATCCATGATTAGGGATTAACCTCATGACAAAACAAAACCTTTATTAGAGTGGATTTTAGTTAATGGTAAGGTCAAGAAATGGATTTTATGGTTTGTAAGACAACTTGAGGGGGACTTGTCCATTAACACTTGGGTTAGTCCTTCTCAACCAATTAAGGAAGAATTAGAACCCTAATTGCAAGGCCCAAGTTTCAAGCTTGATGTCTTAGTGATTATTAGGTGGATTGATTAGAGGATTTAAACACATTAAGGGTTTAACACTTAGGATTAAAGTTATACACTCCATCCTAATAGAAGGATGCAGGCATAAGCTTAATCACAAAGCCTTAAAACCTTTAAGGTTCAGTCCTTGATTATGAGGTGAGAAGAGAAGACACAAAGAGATGACACAAAGGTAAAACTAATGGGGGGACTAATCAAACCCTAATTGTGATCATGCTTGGGTATTCCTAGGGTTTGTGAGGCTTGCAAAAGATCTTCAAGAGGAAAGCCACCAGGAAAGAAGCAGATGAAAGGAGGAAGAAGCAGAGAGAAGCAAGACAACTTGCTTCACTTAAGAAGACAAGTTGCTTGAAGAAAGCAAGTAAAGAGAGAACATGAGTGAACAAGCTCACTCTAATCCACAAGTAAAATTCAGCAATGAATGCATAAGAGAGATGAGAAGAGATTATGAGAAGTGAAGGCAAATTCACTTCTCAATGACTTACCACCTGAAAAGTTAGCAACAAGTAATGAAATGAAATGAGAATGAGATGAAATGAAATGATGCAAACCAAAACCAGAGGCATAAACATGATGTTAATGATGCTAAGAGATGATGCAAACACATGTCAAGAGTTGTGGATGATCATACAAGGGATGAGAATGCAAATGAAGCATGTTTTGAACCATGAAAGTTCATGAATGTATATGAAATGGAATGAATACATATCATGGAAAATGAATGATGTAATGATCAAACATGAGTCTAATGTATCCTAAGATGTCTTATATTCCATGTTGATGCACAAAATGTCATGGCAAGTTCATGTATGCAAGCATATGAGAGATGGATGCAAATGAAGGCAAGAATTAGGGTTTATGCACAAGACACAAAGCAAAATCCAAAATTAGAAGCAAATGGCAAGATAAAAAATTGAAAATGGAATCAAAGGAACCCTAACCCTACCTAAGTTCACTACCCAAAGGAGGGGACCTAACTCTTAACCTAATGGGAGTTATGATTTTCTCAAGTTGACTAGGATTTTAAGGCACTTCAAAAGGAAAAATGCACATCAAATTGAAAATGAAAGATAAATTCAAACCAATTTTACCCTAGAAACTACATGACATGAGGAATGCAATGCAAAAAGAACCAACATCAAACTCTTTATGGTTAGGCAGAATGAATTTTTCTAAGTTAGAACAAAAATATTGCCTTTTAAGAACTTTAATTCCAAAGAAAAATGTCAACATATGTCAAGAACCAGAAATATATTTGTTTGAAGAGTTTGATAATGTCTCTAAATGTATTTAAAATGCAATGTGAATTTTTTTGTGATTTTTAGAAACCTAAATGCTATTTTAATTAATTAATTCTCATTAACTAATTAAAATAAACATTTAAATATTTTTAAAATATGAAAATTATGCAAAAAATAAAAATAAAAATATTTTTGGGTTCTGAAAATTATTAAAAGATTTGATAAAAATTTTCAGAATTTTTTGATGCATTTTACTATTTTTAATAAAATGATAAAGAAAATGAAATTAAAATGAATTTAAAATATGAATTAATGAAAGTAATCAGATCCAGTGGCTGAGGTTCAAAGAGAAAAGGGAGGGAATTGACTTTGCGCGCTAATGTACGGCCCACATTCAAACTTCACTAATTATGATTAAACCCTAATCTGATGCCCTAATTACTTTCAGGTGACCGGAACAGTGTTCCGGTCATCTTCTCCGGCCAACCAAATGTGCTATCTCACTCCATACGCAATTTTAAACTCTCTAACTCTCCAGAATCAAACATCTAACAACCCTAAACATGAATCCAGCCCTAAAACTCATTTATTTTCACTCAAGATCAAGAATCAAAGCCAAACGGAAAATATGCAGAAAATTTCAGAGGTTCAATACATGCTTAATACTTGACCATTTTCAAAACTAAACATATCAGGATCATCAGTGAATCATGGAGAATCAATTAGAAACTTTAAAACGCATTTCTGGAAAAAAAGTTCTTGGGGATACCTGAACTGAAGCTTTCGAAAATGGTGCTTTCTGGCCAGTTCCTTGCTTCAAACAAGCTCCAATGATCTCCCTCAAGTGTTTGTGATGCTTAGCTGGAGTTTATATGGCCTCAAAATGAAAATGGCAGAAGTTCAGTTTGTGAAATGTGAAAATCGTATTTTTGATTGTGAAGGTTTTGGGGCCAAATTAAAGGTGGGAAATGATCAGTGGATCATGGTGAGTTAAATGGTGAAAGAAACTTGAAGGTTTGATGGTTGAATCAAGAGATTCGAAGGCTTTTGCAAATTTGGGGTTTTTGGAGTGTGCTGAGTTCTTGGAGTTTTCAGGTTGTGTTGTGTTGTGCTTTTGCTTGGTTTTGATCCACATAAAGAAGTGTGATAGGTCAGAGAGTGGGTGCTAGCCTATGTTGATTGGTATGGGCAAGTTGCCAAAATGTCAAAAGTTGGAGTACTTGAGGTATGGGCACATGGCAGGCCAAGGACAATGGGGTGTCCTCCGTAGCAAGGATCAAGGAGTGTCATGAAATCAGATTTTGTGAGTTGTGGCAAGTGGATGAAGGGTTATGGAGCATTTTGCAATTTTGTCCAACTTTGGCCCCTTTTGAAATTTTTGTGAATCAAGGCCAAAAACCCTCTAAACCCTTGGGCAAATTGCAGCCAAATGGGCCATGTGAAGTTGTTATGATATCTTGAACTCACTTAGAAACTAATTCAAGCATTAAAAGTTCCTTTTGCAAAAAATCCATTTTGAAGAATCATGAGAAAATGCCTTATGTAACTTGTAATTCAAGGCATAGAAATGAGAAATCCTTTGGGAAAATCTGAATTATGGACCATAAATTATGTTTGTGTGATGATTAGAAGCTTGTTTGAAGTCACATTTGGTTTTGGCAAGTGTTTTTGCAAGTTTCCTCTTTGGCATAAAAGTGAAAATTAAGTGATTTTGTCCAACTTTGCAAGGCCATAACTTTTGTTCTAAAATGAATTAGAATGAGTTCTTGTACTTTTTGAAAATTGGAGGATCCAATCTAAAACTTTCATGACCAAGAATGTTTCATTTGAAGCATTTTTGAATCAAAAAGAGGAGGTTGAAAAACTTTCCCAAAATGGCAAGTTTACATTACAAGTCACTTTCCAAAAATGGCAACTTTGCAAATGGCTTGAAATTCCTCAATTTTGTGAACTTCTAACATATTCTAAGATCAAATAAAGATCAAACACATTCCAAATGATGGAGAAACCCCTTTGGTTGGGTGATTAGGGGCCTCAGATGCTCTGATTTTGCACTGACTTGCTCAAGAAGTCATATATTGATCAGATGCCTTCCCCATTGAATTTCTTCATGAAAATTGGTATGCATGATCCTCATATCATATAGAGACCAATAGAAACAAGAATGACCAAAAAATTTGGAGTTATGGCCTCTGAAACCAAAACCCTAATTTCAGGTCATCTGTGCAGTTAAACTTGGCTCTACTTCCATGCCTTTCTCAGTTCTTGTGATTCTTTGACTTCCTTGACCTTGGGAGGATATAATATGATGCTTGAAAATTCATGGACCCTCTTGAGATGATTGAAGGCCTTTGGAGTGGCTCAGATGACCCTTGGATTGCTCAGATCACAAACCCTAGGTGCAGATGACTTAGAACTAATGCAGTGAAGCAAAATTGCACTATGAGACGATAGGATTGGATTTATGCAAATGAAAAGAATCACAAGCCATGGTGTGAATGAGTGAGGGCAAATTTGGGGTGTTTACACACCGTTTTCGCCAAATTTCACAAAAAAAACTCCAAATTAATTCTGCACTATTCATCATCATCCACTACTCCATCTCATATCCATTCCGCAAACCCTTCGCGATTTCACACCAACAACAACTTAGAAAATCGAAAACCAAAGAGGAAGGGAAGGAAAAGTGAATTTCAGATCGGTAATAAGAAAAACGGTGAGGCCGGCAACGATTTCATTCTGACTGCTTGATTAGGTCCGCCGCGACTTGCTTTGAAGAAGAAGAAGCTTCAGCTTCTGCGTTTTTTTCTTTACTTTTTGTTATTTCTGTTTTTTTTGTTTAATAAAAAATGAATTAATATGGTTAGGGCCTAGACAATTTGGATCCATTGATTCCTCACCACTCTCCTTTTTATGCGCCTCTCTCTCTCATGATTTCTTTCTTTCTTTTTTCATTTTTATTATTTTTTGTTGTTTTCTATTTCATTGGTTTTAATTTCTTTTTATTTTATAAGATTGATATGGATTTTGGTCCATTTGTTAAAGTTTTTTTTAAAAAAGTTTTTTTTAAAGGATCTCAATGATTTCTCTTTAATTTGCTTTATGACCATCTCAATTTGTTTTTGTTTTGGTTTATTGATTTTTGAATGGATCACAAATTTTAAATTCATATTTCTTCTTCACCTTTTTTTTTTTGGTCGATGAGATCTCCGATTCGCGATTATTGGTTTTCGAAGATGTTTAATCTTCATTATTTCAAATCTATGGATGAATGATCATTTGGATCATTCTCCATACTTTGGAATCGTGATAGGTTGCCTTCGATAATACTGTTGCACCCCAAAATTTTCCCTCCACAAGACAAGACATTGTGTACTAAGAGGTTCACAAGGTTCACAAGGTTCACAATTAGTCAGAAAGTTTGACAATTCCCTCAGACAATGCATCCTCCTAAGCAATGCATCTTAAATTAGGGTTTTGACTTTCATCAGGCTAAATGGACTTCCAAGACTTCAAGTGAGCTTCATAACATCCTATATGTGTCCAAGAATCCCCATGTCAAGTTTCAAGACTTTCCCAAAAGATTTGCTCAGTCAGATGATCAGATAGGTTAAAATCAGTCAAAGCAGTTAAAAAGTCAAACTGAGGTCAACTGTGGTCAAACAAAAGTCAAACTTCATGATTTTTTGCCAAAATCAAGTATATGAAGTAAAATTCATCATTTGATCAAGGGTTGATCATGATTCATCAAGGAGATTTCAGATCATCAAGAATCAGGAGTTTCTAAATTAGGGTTTTCATAGGAAAAGTCAACTGAACTTTGACCAGCCATAACTTTCACATGATTCATCAAAAATTTTCCATCCAAAGCTCATTTTGAAGGAAATTGAATTCTCTACAACTTTGTGTCTCACAAGCCAATCCCAAAAATGCTTCATTTGGAAGGTATGAGCTAAGACATTATAGGTCCTTTTGAAAGTCAACAAAAAGTCAACAACTTCAAAAGAGCATAACTTGAGAATGGCAAAAGATATGGACATAAAACCAATGGGGTTGGTTAGAGGACTCTTTAAGCTTTACAAAATGTCCAAGAATACCCTCATAGCATTAAAATTGAAGGATTTATGCCCTTGCAAAGTTGGGAAATTTTAGGGAAGTTCATGAAGCAAATAAGGCCTTAAATCAAATTTTTGCTAAATGAGCCCACCAAATTGCCATCCCATCTTCATAAAAACACCAAGCACGACCCAACCCACTTATTTTCTGAATTTTTATTTTTT
Source organism: Lathyrus aphaca (assembly GCA_963966055.1). Taxonomy (NCBI): domain Eukaryota; kingdom Viridiplantae; phylum Streptophyta; class Magnoliopsida; order Fabales; family Fabaceae; genus Lathyrus; species Lathyrus aphaca. The sequence goes on from OZ014523.1 coordinate 505,348,465, forward strand.
ATTTCATATTTATTTGAATTTTATTCATTAAAATATCATTTAAATTGAAATAAAATATAAAATCAAATATTTAAAGGGGGATTTTGCTTCTAGAAAGTCATGAATATTGTTTGGATTAGATTGATACATAAGTTATGAGGATTGTCTTAAAATAGCAAGGTTGGATCAAATAAAAATCAAATTTTAAGACATAATCTTTTTCAATATTCAAGTGATCCAAAAGTCCAAATAATCCTACAATATTTTGACCTAATATCATTCATATATATACAAGGAACATATCACAACAAAGGGGACGAAAATTGCAGCCTCCAAGAGCACTCTTGACATTCAAAGTTTTCATTGAAATTTCAATTTTCGGATTCTAACTTTTTGTGGTTTTTCAGGTGAAATAAAGACATCAATCTCTTCTTTGATCATCACTGATGCTTTCCCAATACTCATTTACATCCAAAGCATCCCAAATTGCATAAACCAAATCAAAATTGCTCTTGTGCTTATTTTTTTCTATTATGATTGTTTGAGGAATAATAATGAATTCTAACCATATGTTTGTGTTGAGCATGATGCTTAGATGATTTCTGGGCAAAAAGATTGGAGAACCATGACTTAAATCGAAAGTTGCCATTGCTAGGGTTTTTGAACAAAATTTAGGATTCTTTGATTTAACCAATATAAATTAATTCTAAAGCTATAAATAAACTGTGTGATGTCTGGGGATCATGATAATGTGATCAATTTGATGAAACTTTACATATTTGTGATGGTATGAGATTGGCAGGTTTAATTCGCAGGAAATTGCCCAAGAAAATTCGTAGGAAAATTTGCAGCAACCAAGGAAGAAGATGAAGTTCTTGGCGCGCAGCTGAGATTTGAATTTTTGTTTTAATATTTTATGAAATTGTTTGCAATTTATTTCACAGATGGATTGGTAGCTCAGTTGGTTGAGGCGCGTGTGTGATGGATGAGGAGTCCTGGGTTCGAATCGTCCCCAACCCCTTTTGTTTTTGGTTATTTTCAACATATTTGCAAGATAAGGCACAAAACGAATGCAACCTGGATTACCAACACAAGCGCAGGCTTGTCCCAATGGTTGGCTTGCTGGTCTTGGGGGAGTGAAGCCTAGGGCCTGGGTTCGAATCCCAGCCCCAGGTAAGTCTTTTTTCCATTTTTTCTCATTTAATTTAATTTGTTTATATTTTTTTAATGAATAAAATGTTAAAACAAAAAATATTTATATTATTTTCTTGTGTATATTTCAAAACTTATAATTTCAAAAATTAAACTTTATTATTAAAACTATTTAATATTTATTCTATTGTAAATTATTAATATTATATTTTTTGTACAAATAATTTAATTATAATACCTAACCCTAATATTTTCTAAAACCCTAATAATATTTCATAAACCCTAATTATCTTATAAATATTAATATATTTGTATGTAAATTCTAATTATGTCTATTTATTTTTATAATTTGTTTATATTATTATTATACATAGTTTTATATAAATAATGTAAATAGTTTAATTAATTAATTAACCCTAACTTCTTTTCCTAAACAATTAAAAAAAAAACTAATTTTATCTTATGAATATAATTTATTATTTTTTATATGCTTATTTAAATAATAATTAGATGTTTTTACAATATGTATATAAAGTTAAATAATTAGATTATTAATTATATTTTATAAGTATATAATGTTCATTATTTATTTCTTTTAAAAATCTAAAAACAATTATTTATTTAAAATTGAACTTTTTATATTATTATGCTAATTTCTTCTTCTTATATTTATTTTGTTTATTATTACTAACTTCTTTATTTATTTATCTATTATGTGATTATTTATTTTATTGTTATTATTATTACTAACCCATTTAATTATTTATTTATTTACTTATTTATTTTAATTATTATAATGTAATTGTATCCATTATGTAATAGTTGTAGTAATTCTTATTATTTATTTTTAATTGCTATGGTTAGTAAAATAGGGAGTGTAAGACATGTTTGTATTTAAAATTGAATTTAGATCATTAATCTCAAAATAAATATTTGAATTGATACACTCACACACGTAAGTCGATCCTGGATCGCCATCTCACTTCTTAAGGGTTACCTCTCAAGTTGCCTAAACAAAAGGTCAAGTAAGGTGTAAAGCAAAGTCCCTTCTCTCATATCATCTAGTCCCTTAACAGATAAAAAGATCAAGTCCCTTCGTGGTTGCCTTCGTAATGATCTTGTCCCTTTCGAATAAAGATGATAAGTCCCTTCGAATTGCTTATACACCTCACAATTGCCTAATCACAATTGTCCCTTTACATGTCCCTCATACATCCAAGGTAATGACTACCTATTCCTTAATAATAGGGATAGTCTTACCACTTAAAGGATATTTAAGAACAGAAAAGACTTAACTTAGGGTAGGTTCCTCTTATGTACTTGCTCACTTTTCAAAAACATTTCAAACACTTTACATTTTTCAAGCAATTTTCAAAACAAAGGCTTTATAAATATCCGTACATGGATCATTATAAAGTACTTAAGAAAATTTCTAAACACACACTACACTTTTCAAAAACATTTTAAAGTGAGCTAAGTAACTAAGAGCCCATGGATAACCATGGATGTAAAGGGTGCTAACACCTTCCCTTTACATAACCTACCCCCCGAACTCAAAATCTTTTTAAGGTCTTTCCTGTTCTTTTATGTCCTTTCCTTTTGGATAAAATAAAAGTCGGTGGCGACTCTTGCTATCCGCAACATTTAACTAAAGTCAGTTCTCCCACCGTGTTACAGAACTGGCGACTCTGCTGGGGATTTAATAAAAGAGGGGTACCCTTAGGAATTTGATCACTTTAAAATTGTTTGCCTTGTTTGCTTTATACTTACTTGTTGGGTGCTCTTATGTGTGAAAGATCCTAACCCGGATCTAGTGTACCTTAGGTAAATGGCAATAGACCAAGGAAACTGTATGGCGTATACCGATATGGTTGATCTGGTGGCCATAGTTAGTGTGACTTCTTGGTTGGTGCTTATGTTCCTTAAGTCAAGTTGAGGATAATATGAGGCTGCCATATGTTGTCAATACACTAACTAACTTTTAGAACCCTAGTTATCCCATCTTGGCCTTTATAAAGTAGTGAGATAACCGGCTTTGGTGAAGACTGAAGTTGGTTGATACTCGATACTACGCTCATTGAGATTCTAAACTTGGAGGGTTTTGGTTGGCAAGTAAGTTGCCTACTGAACAACCACCCTTGTGAAGGATCAATGATATTGAGTTCCCTTAGAACCTGGTTACTTTATAGGACAGGATGAACCATCTAAACTTCAGGGGAGGGTACTTACCTTTGAACCTCATGCAAGCCTTTAAACCTAGGGCTATGGTGTGACTTGTTTATGTGTGCCACATGTTTGTGATTGAGCATAACATCATAGCATCATCATGCATCATAAGCATAGCATTTTCACTAACCATTTCAAGGACCAAAGGATTTATCTTTGTTCTTTGTTGCAGGTTATGGCTTCTGCTCGTAGGAATAACATCTGGATCAACTTCGTAGGAATACCTCCCAAGCTTAAAGAATTGGTTTCCCAAGTTTCTGAAAACTCTCAGTTCATCAAGAGACATGGTCACCTACTGGATCTAGTCACTTCAGGGTTCAATGAGGACATGATGAGTGTTCTGTTTCAGTTCTTTGACCCTAAGCACCATTGCTTCACATTCCCCGACTATCAACTGGTTCCTACAATGGAAGAGTTCTCTAAACTTCTGGGTATACCTGTTCTTGATCAGAAACCCTTCACAGGCTTGGAGAAAGAGCCTAAACCTGAAATTCTTGCTGCAACTCTACATCTGAAGAAGTCAGACATTGTTCTAGAAACGAGAAGTGGAGTTAAGGGTATTATTGCTAAGGTGTTGATAGAGAAGGCTCAAGTATTCTTGAAGGCTATGAGCTATGATGCTTTTGAGGAGATCTTAGCCTTGTTGATTTATGGATTAGTGTTGTTCCCCAATCCATATCAGTTCATAGATGTTCACACCATCAACATATTTCTGAGTCACAATCCAGTGCCTACATTGCTTGGAGACATTTTGCACTCTCTTCATACTCGTACTACAAAGGCACGAGGAACTCTGATGTGTTGCATACCTTTTCTATCTAGGTGGTTTATTTCTCACCTTCCTCGATCAGTGATGAAGAATGAACAAGGGTTTAGGTGGTCTAAAAGGATCATGTCAATCTCTCATTCAGATATCCATTGGTGCTCCAGATCTATGGAGAATGTCACTATCATTGACCGTTGTGGGGAGTTTCCTAATGTGCCACTTCTAGGCATAAGAGGAGGCATTACCTACAATCCTTCCTTAGCTCTACGTCAGTTTGGTTACGCCCGGAGTGATGGTCCTCATGATATGTTGATTCAGGGTATTGTGTTTGACTACGACAACGATCTTCAAGGTTACCGTCAAAGGTTCATATGAGCATGGGGAAAAGTGAACAAGGTTGACAGCAAGACTCTGGAGCCCAAGTACACTATTCCTATGGAAGCTTACCTCAGATGGGTGCGATCTCGTGCTCAGACTCTCATGATGCCATATCCTGCCATCCATCCAGTTACTATGAAGCCTGTTGCTGAAGGAGATACCTCTTATACCATCCTTCACCCAGACATGCCCACTGACATGGAAGACTTACAGAGGTCCTGGATCCAGTTGAAGGAGCAAAGGGATACCTTCGAGGCTCATTACCAAGCAAGTCAAGAAAGAATCCTAGAGCTAACAAAACAACTTCACGAGGAGCGGAATCTCAACTCATACCTCAACACAAAGAGGAAACGTCCATGGGAGACTTAAAACCCCATCTTTTGTATTTATTTCATTTAATTTTTGTTGTAAGCCCAAGGGGCAAACAAATTTATTACTAATAAAAGTTTACTTTCTTGATTGTTTAAGCAAATTTAAATCCTGCGGTCCTTGAAAACATTGCATATGCATTTACATACCATATCATTGCATCACAGGTTTTTTATATACAAGTATCTTATCTTCTTGCTGTTTATTTCAGCAATGGCTCTTGAACAAACAGTTAAAGATCTCCAGGCACAAAATGCACAGTTCCAAGAGCTGATCCTAAACTTGTCCAAGGGGCAAGATGAATTGAAGGCACTGCTGGCCAAGAAGACCAAGAAGACTAGAAGGACAGGAGGCCTCATCAACATGGGAAGAAGGTTCAGAGGTCCTGTCAAGACCAAAGAACAGGTTGAAGATTATGAGTCTGAAGAGCCTGAGAAAGAGGGAGGCAGTCTCCATAATACAATGGGGGATTCTGATTCTGAAGCTAATTACTATCATGATCCTAAAGAAGACAAGTTCAAGATGCTGGTGGATAGAATGGATGCTATGGAATTGCAAAAGTCTTCTGGGTTGGATTTTGAAGACCTGAGTTTGATATCTGGGGTGGTTATACCCATTGGTTTCAAGGTCCCTGCTTTTGTAGTGTATGATGGTGTTTCTTGTCCCAAACTGCATCTGAGGTCCTATGTCCGGAGGATCCAACCCCATACTGCTGATAAGAAGTTGTGGATACATTTCTTCCAATAGAGCTTATCCGGAGCTCAATTGGAATGGTACTATCAGTTGGAGAGTGTCAACATCCGTGATTGGAATGATCTTGCTGAGGCCTTTTATAAGCAATATCAATACAATGCTGATCTAGACCCTACTCGCATGCAACTACAGAGCATGTCTATGGGTGCTAAAGAAAATTTCAAGGAGTATGCCCAGAAGTGGAGAGATTTGGCTGGTAAGGTACAACCTCCTCTAACTGACAGGGAGTTAGTGGATATGTTCATGTGTACGTTGAATGGTCCTTTTTACAGTCATCTTATTGGAAGCTCATCATTTGGCTTCACTGAGTTGATAATGACAGGAGAGCGCGTAGAAAGTGGTATAAGGAGTGGCAAGATCCAAGTGGGTGCTTCTTCATCCAGTACTACAAAGAAGCCCCCTAGTGGGAAGAAAGAGTCGAATGTTGTTTATGGTCAATCTGATCGTAATAGGAGGCATCAATCTGTGAGTGCAGTTCATATCTCCAATCCTACTCCTGCAACACCAGAGCCACCCCAGGGCAATCAACAGAGGCCTAGAAGACAGTTCACTAAGCTCAACGTGTCACTGGCCCAAGCCTTGCAACACTTGTTGAAGGGTGAACTCATCACTTTGAGGGACCCTCCTCAGAACCCCAATGTTACATCTCCCAGGTATAATCCTAATGCACGATGTGCATATCATTCAAATTGTCAGGGACATGATACCAATAGTTGCTGGATATTGAAGAATAAAATTCAGGATATGATTGATGCTGGAGAAATTGAGTTTGACCCTCCGGGTACTCCAAATGTGATTACTGCTCCCATGCCAAATCATGAAAAGACTGTCAATGCCATTGATGAAGTTTCACATATTTCCTCAGTTGCAGACGTGACTACACCATTATCTGTTATCAAGAAGAAGTTGGTACAAGCCGGGTTCTTTCCAGGTTGTAATGAAGATTGTTTCTATTGTGCTTATAAACCGGATAGTTGCTGGAAGTTGAAGGACGGAATTCAACGCCTCATGGACAATTACACAATATTGTTTGAGAGGACACCTTCTGTAGAGAGCATGGTTGAACATATAACTAAAGGTGCGAAGGTTGAAGAGGTGGATATGGTTGATAAAGTGCCGGTAAGGATTACTTCCAAGGGACCTATAAAAATCACTCGTAAGGGTCCAATTAAAATTACTGCTGAAGGCCCTGTGAAGATTGTTGCTGAAGCTAGAGTGGCTCCTATGATCATTACCACTCCTGGTCCTATTCCATATACTTCTGACAAAGTTGTGCCTTGGCATTATGGGTCTGATGTTTATATTCATGGTGTCAAGCAGGAATCTTTAGCTGATGCACCTGTTGTTGGTGAAAATCTGGATGTTGATAATATCGCTGGATCTAGTAAGATCACACGAAGTGGAAGAGTTTTCTCCCCTCTAGTTACCTCCAAGAATACAGTTACTCCAACTACTACCACTGCTGATGCTCGGGGCAAAGGTCCTGTTATTGAACCTATACAAACTGATGTACCAACTGCTGATGATCTTTCTAAGCAGATGGAAGAAGTATTGAAGATCATTCGCAAGAGTGATTATGATATTGTTGATCAATTGGGGCATACTCCCTCCAAGATTTCCATGTTGTCTTTATTGTTGTGTTCTGAGGCTCATGCCAAAGCCTTGATTAAATTCTTGAAGACTGCTCACGTACCAAATGAGATTTCTGTGGATCAGTTTGAAAATTGTGTTGCACACTTGACCTATGATAATGGGTTAGGTTTCTCCGACGCTGATTTGACTCCTGCCAAGAGGGATCATAATAGGGCTCTACATATCTCTATTGAATGCAGGGGCACTACCCTGTCACATGTGTTAATAGACAATGGTTCTTCGTTGAATGTGTTGCCAAAAGAAGTTCTGAATAAACTTAATCCTGAAGATGCTGTGTTAAGGCCTAGTAATATAGTGGTGAAGGCTTTTGATGGCTCGAGGAGAGTGGTGCACGGAGAAATTGATCTCCCAATAAAAGTAGGTTCTCAAGTCTTCAATGTTACTTTTTATGTAATGGATATTCGTCCTTCGTATTCTTGTTTGCTTGGGCGTCCCTGGATCCATGGGGCAGGTGCTGTAACCTCCACCTTACATCAGAAGCTGAGATATCCAGTAGAGGGAAAGGTTGTTACTGTTTACGGAGAGGAAGGATATATAGTTAGCCATGTGAACACATTTAAATATCTTGAAGTGGAAGGTGAATATGTTGAAACTCCGTGCCAGACGTTCGAAGTAGTTCCTTGGGTTGTTAATAATTATGAAGCTCCTCCTGTTGTCAAGAAAGTTCATGTGGTCACCAGAGTACCTCCTACGATGGCTTCCCTTAAAGATGCTAGAGCTGTGGTGGATGAAGGTGGTTGTACTATTTGGGTTCAGCTTCCTGACATTCCATACAAATCTGACAAATTTGGTTTGGGTTTCACTGCAGAGTCCCAGAAGGTTGTTCGTCGTGCTCGTGTTGTTCGTATAACTAACCAGGGGATTATGAAAGATCAGATCAATGCTGTGGGTGACTATGATGAAGACTACAACTTGGATGCTTGGATTTTTCCTACTGTGGGTGCTGGGCTCAATAATTGGAAAGCTGAAGATGTTATTCCTATCTCCTTTAGTCAGGAGTAAATACTATTACTGTGTTGTTACTTTTAAGTTTGTAATTTTTGAACAATTGAACTATTAAGCCTTGTGCCTTGCCCGGGGCACAATGGTATGCTTGTTTCGGGATGTCATTTCATTTGCATACTTCATTCAATAAAAATCAGTGGACGTTTCGTTTTCGTAAATATTATGTTCCTTGTCTTTCTTTTCTTTTATTTTTGTTTTATCGGCTATGTGTTCTTACACACACCCACATCACTAAAATGCAGATCCTCATCCACTCTGGATCCTGTTGATAACAGTTCTACTATTGCCAATTATAATTTCGAGAATCCGATCTATCAAGCTGAAGATGGAAATGAGGACGATTGTGAAGTACGTGTAGAGCTTGCTAGGTTGTTACAACAAGAAGAGAAAGCTATACAGCCACATGAAGAGCCAGTCGAAATTGTGAATTTGGGAACAGAAGAAAACAAGAAAGAAGTCAAGATAGGGGCTAAATTAGAGGATAGTGTCAAGAGCAGATTGATTCAGATGTTACATGATTATGTGGAGATTTTTTCTTGGTCCTACGAAGATATGCCAGGATTGGATACAGACATTGTGGTTCACCGTTTACCAGTAAAAGAAGATTGTCGTCCAAAGAAACAGAAGGTTCGTCGTATGCGTCCTAAAATGTCAGAGAAGATTAAAGCAGAGGTGATGAAACAGTTTGATGCAGGGTTCTTAGCTGTGACTTCTTATCCTCAATGGGTTGCAAATGTGGTACCGGTACCTAAGAAAGATGGTAAGGTACATATATGTGTAGACTACAGGGATTTGAACAAAGCCAGCCCCAAAGATGACTTTCCACTTCCTCATATTGACGTTCTGGTAGACAACACTACTCAGCATAAAGTATTCTCTTTTATGGATGGTTTCTCTGGTTACAATCAAATCAAGATGGCACCTGAAGATATGGAGAAGACAACATTTGTTACACAGTGGGGCACCTTTTGCTATAAAGTGATGCCATTTGGTTTGAAGAATGCAGGGGCAACATATCAGCGTGCTATGGTGGCTTTATTTCACGATATGATTCATCATGAGATAGAGGTATATGTGGATGATATGATAGCCAGGTCCCAGAATGAAGAACAACATCTTGATCATCTGCATAAGTTGTTTGAGAGGCTGAAGAAATACAAGTTGAGATTGAACCCAAACAAGTGTACCTTTGGAGTTAGATCTGGTAAACTCCTGGGTTTCATTGTCAGTGGAAAAGGTATTGAAGTAGATCCTGCAAAAGTGAAAGCTATACGAGAGATGCCAGCTCCCCGTACTGAGAAGGAGGTTAGAGGTTTCTTGGGACGATTGAATTACATTGCAAGATTTATTTCCCAATTAACTGCTACCTGTGAGCCAATCTTCAAGTTGTTGAAGAAAGATCAGGTAATGGAATGGAATGATGAGTGTCAAACATCATTTGATGAAATCAAGAAATATCTCCTAGAACCTCCAATTTTGATGCCACCAGTTGATGGAAGACCCTTGATCATGTACTTAACAATGTTAGACAACTCAATGGGGTGTGTGTTGGGGCAACATGACGAGTCTGGTCGAAAAGAGCAGGCAATATACTACCTTAGCAAAAAGTTTACCGACTGTGAAACAAGATACTCACTGCTCGAGAAAACTTGCTGCGCTTTGGCATGGGCTGCTCGCCGACTAAGACAGTATATGTTGACCCATACTACCTTATTGATTTCGAAGATGGATCCAATCAAATACGTATTCGAGAAACCTGCTCTCTCCGGAAGAATAGCTTGATGGCAAATGATATTGACAGAATATGATATACAGTATACTACTCAGAAGGCCATTAAAGGAAGTGTTGTGGCTGATCATTTGGCTCATCAGGCAGTGGATGATTATCAGTCAATGAGTTTTGAGTTCCCTGATGAAGACATTATGATTATTACCAAAGAACCTGGACAATATGACGGACATGAACAAGGATCCCGATGGACTATGGTTTTTGATGGAGCTTCTAATGCACTTGGTAATGGTGTTGGAGTTGTGATCAGTTCCCCTGAAGGTTGTCATACCCCGATTACTGCAAGACTTTGTTTCTATTGTACCAATAACATGGATGAGTATGAGGCATGTATCCTGGGTATTAAAGCTGCCATTGATATGAAGATTCAGTTCCTAGACGTATATGGAGATTCAGCCCTGGTAGTAAGTCAGATCAAAGGAGATTGGGATACCAAGCATGATAACCTCATTCCTTACAGAGCGTATGTGTTGTCTTTGATCCCGTATTTCAACGAGATTACCTTTGGACATATTCCACGAAGAGAAAATCAGTTGGCAGATGCATTAGCCACCATGGCATCCATGTTCGAGATCAGCTGGGATGATGAAGCTCCCAAGATTACTATTGATAGATTTGAGAAGCCTGCATACTGCAATGAGATTGACACTGAAGAAGCAGAGGAGAAGCCTTGGTTCTATGAAGTAAAAAGATATCTTGAAGCCCAGGAGTTCCCTGAAGGGGAATCTGTCAAAGATAAGAAGTTTCTGAGAAGGTTTTCTGCTAAGTTCTTCTTAAGTAATGAAATTTTGTACAAACGCAATCATGATTCAACTTTGCTTCGTTGTGTGGATAAGAAGGAAGCAACAGAGATTATGGAAGATATGCATGATGGGATCTTTGGCACTCATTCTAATGGTCATACTATGGCAAAGAAGATATTGAGAGCAGGTTACTATTGGTCTACCATGGAAGCTGACTGCTATCAACATTCCAGAACGTGTCATAAGTGTCAAATCTATGCTGATAAAGTACATATACCTCCATCACCATTGAATGTGTTGACTGCTCCTTGGCCTTTTGCTATGTGGGGCATTGATATGATTGGGGAGATCAAGCCTACTGCTTCTAATGGGCATCGTTTCATCCTGGTTGCTATTGATTACTTCACGAAGTGGGTAGAGGAAGCTTCATTTGCATCGGTTACCAAGAATGTTGTGGCTCGATTCATTAAGAATAATATCATATGTAGGTATGGCATCCCTGAAAGGATTATTACTAACAATGGTTCTAATCTAAACAACACCATAATTATTGATCTCTGCACGCAGTTCAAGATTAAGCATCACAATTTTTCTCCGTATCGTCCGAAGATGAATGGGCAGTAGAAGCTGCTAACAAGAATATCAAGAAGATTCTACAGAAGATGACTATCACTTACAAAGATTGGCACGAGATGTTACCATTTGCTCTTCATGGTTATCGTACTACAATACGTACTTCAACAGGGGCAACCCCATTCTCCTTAGTATATGGTATGGAAGCAGTTCTGCCCATTGAAGTTCAGATTCCCTCCTTAAGAATTATGAAGGATGCAGGCTTGGATGAAGATGAGTGGGTTCAGACTCGACTTGACCAGATAAATTTGATTGATGAAAAGAGGTTAGCAGCTGTGTGTCATGGCCAGATGTACCAAAAACGAATGATCAAAGCTTTTAATAAGAAGGTTAAGCCAAAGGTATATCAGGCTGGTGATTTGGTAATCAAGCGTATCATATTACCACAGGGTGATCCTAGGGGCAAGTGGACTCCTACATATGAAGGACCATTTGTGGTCAAAACAATATTCTCAGGAGGTGCCATGATACTTACTACTATGGATGGTGAAGACTTCCCGCAGCCTGTGAACGCAGACATAGTTAAAAGATACCACGCATAAAAAGAGACCCGCTAGGTTGACTGGCCTAGGCAAAAATAAGGGCATCCCGGCGAACCAAAAGGGTTCGGGCAAAAATTAGGGATATATATATATATATATATATATATATATATATATATATATAAATTTACACCCTGCAAGTCGAAAACCTGAAAAGGTGGCTTGGGCAAAAAAGGGTATCCCGGTGGATTGAAAACCTGAAAGGGCAATCCAGGCAAAAGTTAGGGATTAAAGCGTATGACTATGTCTCGTTTGGATCACCCAGGTAACTACAACCAGTTGTGCTACCTAATTCAAGCTCGAATAGATAAAGATCAATCCAATCGTTTCCGTCTCAACAGCAGAAGATGAGATACTTGAAGATAATGGTAATAGTAGAATTGAAACTCAATAGGATTATTTCCCACATGGCTGATTTTATTTGTTTTGTAAAAATGTTATGACGAATTCCTCTTACTAGGATTTATGTTTCCTTGTACAAACTTACCTATGTACGGGTCACTTTGTGATATAAATAAAATTTCATCTTTGAATCCAGATTTACTTTTACCCTATTTACATAAGCGAAATGTCCATTGGTTGTGTTTGAATGTATGTATGCTTTTGAATATGATTGATGTTTACCAGAAATGCATAAAATGCTTAATATGATTGATGTTTACCAGAAATGCATAAAATGCAGTAATAGTATTTACTAAGGACGAACGAGGGAAGGGGTTCAACGAAGCTTCGCCGGTTCATCCCCACAAGACAGCTACAAACCCCCAGTAGGGCAAATCTATCATCATAGATACTTCAAGAGTACGACAAACGAAGACGGGAGGTTATGGATACCATACTATCAAACAAAGACGGGAGGTTATGGATACCATATTATCAAACGAGACGGGAACGAGTTCCTCATATTCTTCAGTAACAAATCGGGATTTATTTTCCCTGGCCAGCAGTTGATAAACGAAGATATCCAGACGCTTCCGACTACATGATGCATACATACATCATTTACATCATACCATAACATATACATCCATAAGTACATAATACATTTACTTAGGTGCATCATACTATGCATGCATACATAATGCATAAACTAATATTTCTCTTGCAAGATAGTTATATGCAGGTAAAACAATATCAACAACTTACAACGGGTCAGAAATGATCCATACACTACTCAAGATGTCCTCGAATAGCAGGCAAACGATCTGTAAAAAGATTCATTCCCTGGTTCAAGACATCTTTCAGAAGAACAAATCCTGATGTTCTTTTGACCCTTAAGAGCAAATCCTGACGCTCTTTTGGCCCCTTGTTCAAGACTCTTTCAGAAGAACAAATCCTGACATTCTTTTGACCCTTAAGAGCAAATCCTGACGCTCTTTTGGCTCCTTGTTCAAGACTCTTTCAGAAGAACAAATCCTGACGTTCTTTTGACCCTTAAGATCAAATCCTGACGCTCTTTTGGCCCCTTGTTCAAGACTCTTTCAGAAGAACAAATCCTGACGTTCTTTTGACCCTTAAGAGCTAATCCAGACGCTCTTTTGGCCCCTTGTTCAAGACTCTTTCAGAAGAACAAATCCTGACGTTCTTTTGACCCTTAAGAGCAAATCCTGACGCTCTTTTGGCTCCTTGTTCAAGACTTTTTCAGAAAGAACAAATCCTGACGTTCTTTTGGCCCTTAAGAACAAATCCTGACGTTCTTTTGGCCCTTGAATAGCAGGCAAACGGTCTGTAAGAAGATTCATTCCCTAATCCAAGATACTTCCAGAAGAGATAATCATCGCGAAGATTTATTTTTGCTGGTCCATTCAACAATTCAAATCATGTTGCATAAACGATTCAGAGACGGCCTATACGAAGACCTAGTACTGATATCCAGTATCAACATAAAGATACCATCACATCCTGATATTTTAGATGGCATCTCTAAGCCCATCTCTAGTTTTTCCATGGCATCTATAAGCCCATCTCCAGTTCCTCCAAGTGGCATCTTCAAGCCCACTCAAGCATATACAATTAATCATCAGTGTTACTTTACGCACTGGTAAGTGCAAATTTTTGGGCTTTTGTGTTCAATCCCCTTCAACCTTCCAGGTCACGACTGGCACATATACCAATCTAACCCCTCAGGTTTCAGATAATTGAACAGGGGCAGCTGTTGCACCCCAAAATTTGCCCTCCGCAAGACAAGACATTGTGTACTAAGAGGTTCACAAGGTTCACAATTAGTCAGAAAGTTTGACAATTCCCTCAGACAATGCATCCTCCTAAGCAATGCATCTTAAATTAGGGTTTTGACTTTCATCAGGCTAAATGGACTTCCAAGACTTCAAGTGAGCTTCATAACATCCTATATGTGTCCAAGAATCCCCATGTCAAGTTTCAAGACTTTCCCAAAAGATTTGCTCAGTCAGATGATCAGATAGGTTAAAATCAATCAAAGTAGTTAAAAAGTCAAACTGAGGTCAACTGTGGTCAAACAAAAGTCAAACTTCATGATGTTTTGCCAACATCAAGTATATGAAGTAAAATTCATCATTTGATCAAGGGTTGATCATGATTCATCAAGGAGATTTCAGATCATCAAGAATCAGGAGTTTCTAAATTAGGGTTTTCACAAGAAAAGTCAATTGAACTTTGACCAGCCATAACTTTCACATGACTCATCAAAATTTTTCCATCCAAAGCTCATTTTGAAGGAAATTGAATTCTCTACAACTTTGTTTCTCACAAGCCAAGCCCAAAAATGCTTCATTTGGAAGGTATGAGCTAAGACATTATAGGTCCTTTTGAAAGTCAACAAAAAGTCAACAACTACAAAAGAGCATAACTTGAGAATGGCAAAAGATATGGACATGAAACCAATGGGGTTGGTTATAGGACTCTTTAAGCTTTCCAAAATGTCCAAGAACACCCTCATAGCATTAAAATTGAAGGATTTATGCCCTTGCAAAGTTGGGAAATTTTAGGGAAGTTCATGAAGCAAATAAGGCCTTAAATCAAATTTTTGCTAAATGAGCCCACCAAATTGCCATCCCATCTTCATAAAAACACCAAGCACGACCCAACCCACTTATTTTCTGAATTTTTATTTTTTATTTCATATTTATTTGAATTTTATTCATTAAAATATCATTTAAATTGAAATAAAATATAAAATCAAATATTTAAAGGGGGATTTTGCTTCTAGAAAGTCATGAATATTGTTTGGATTAGATTGATACATAAGTTATGAGGATTCTCTTAAAATAGCAAGGTTGGATCAAATAAAAATCAAATTTTAAGACATAATCTTTTTCAATATTCAAGTGATCCAAAAGTCCAAATAATCCTACAATATTTTGACCTAATATCATTCATATATATACAAGGAACATATCACAACAAAGGGGACGAAAATTGTAGCCTCCAAGAGCACTCTTGACATTCAAAGTTTTCATTGAAATTTCAATTTTCGGATTCTAACTTTTTGTGGTTTTTCAGGTGAAATAAAGACATCAATCTCTTCTTTGATCATCACTGATGCTTTCCCAATACTCATTTACATCCAAAGCATCCCAAATTGCATAAACCAAATCAAAATTGCTCTTGTGCTTATTTTTTTCGATTCTGATTGTTTGAGTAATAATAATGAATTCTAACCATATGTTTGTGTTGAGCATGATGCTTAGATGATTTCTGGGCAAAAAGATTGGAGAACCATGACTTAAACAGAAAGTTGCCATTGCTAGGGTTTTTGAACAAAATTTAGGATTCTTTGATTTAACCAATATAAATTAATTCTAAAGCTATAAATAAATTGTGTGATGTCTGGGGATCATGATAATGAGATCAATTTGATGAAACTTTACATATTTGTGATGGTATGAGATTGGCAGGTTTTATTCGCAGGAAATTGCCCAAGAAAATTCGTAGGAAAATTTGCAGCAACCAAGGAAGAAGATGAAGTTCTTGGCGTGCAGCTGAGATTTGAATTTTTGTTTTAATATTTTATGAAATCGTTTGCAATTTATTTCAAAGATGGATTGGTAGCTCAGTTGGTTGAGGCGCGTGTGTGATGGATGAGGAGTCCTGGGTTCGAATCGTCCCCAGCCCCTTTTGTTTTTGGTTATTTTCAACATATTTGCAAGATAAGGCACAAAACGAATGCAACCTGGATTACCAACACAAGCGCAGGCTTGTCCCAATGGTTGGCTTGCTGGTCTTGGGGGAGTGAAGCCTAGGGCCTGGGTTCGAATCCCATCCCCAGGTAAGTCTTTTTTCCATTTTTTTTCTCATTTAATTTAATTTGTTTATATTTTTTTAATGAATAAAATGTTAAAACAAAAAATATTTATATTATTTTCTTGTGTATATTTCAAAACTTATATTTTCAAAAATTAAACTTTATTATTAAAACTATTTAATATTTATTCTATTGTAAATTATTAATATTATATTTTTTGTACAAATAATTTAATTATAATACTTAACCCTAATATTTTCTAAAACCCTAATAATATTTCATAAACCCTAATTATCTTATAAATATTAATATATTTGTATGTAAATTCTAATTATGTCTATTTATTTTTATAATTTGTTTATATTTTTATTATACATAGTTTTATATAAATAATGTAAACAGTTTAATTAATTAATTAACCCTAACTTCTTTTCCTAAACAATTAAAATAAAAACCTAATTTTATCTTATGAATATAATTTATTATTTTTTATATGCTTATTTAAATAATAATTAGATGTTTTTACAATATGTATATAAAGTTAAATAATTAGATTATTAATTATATTTTATAAGTATATAATGTTCATTATTTATTACTTTTAAAAATCTAAAAACAATTATTTATTTAAAATTGAACTTTTTATATTATTATGCTAATTTCTTCTTCTTATATTTATTTTGTTTATTATTACTAACTTCTTTATTTATTTATCTATTATGTGATTATTTATTTTATTGTTATTATTATTACTAACCCATTTAATTATTTATTTATTTACTTATTTATTTTAATTATTATAATGTAATTGTATCCATTATGTAATAGTTGTAGTAATTCTTATTATTTATTTTTAATTGCTATGGTTAGTAAAATAGGGAGTGTAAGACATGTTTGTATTTAAAATTGAATTTAGATCATTAATCTCAAGATAAATATTTGAATTGATACACTCACACACGTAAGTCGATCCTGGATCGTCATCTCACTTCTTAAGGGTTACCTCTCAAGTTGCCTAAACAAAAGGTCAAGTAAGGTGTAAAGCAAAGTCCCTTCTCTCATATCATCTAGTCCCTTAACAGATAAAAAGATCAAGTCCCTTCGTGGTTTCCTTCGTAATGATCTTGTCCCTTTCGAATAAAGATGATAAGTCCCTTCGAATTGCTTATACACCTCACAATTGCCTAATCACAATTGTCCCTTTACATGTCCCTCATACATCCAAGGTAATGACTACCTATTCCTTAATAATAGGGATAGTCTTACCACTTAAAGGATATTTAAGAACAGAAAAGACTTAACTTAGGGTAGGTTCCTCTTATGTACTTGCTCACTTTTCAAAAACATTTCAAACACTTTACATTTTTCAAGCAATTTTCAAAACAAAGGCTTTATATATATCCGTACATGGATCATTATAAAGTACTTAAGAAAATTTCTAAACACACACTACACTTTTCAAAAACATTTTAAAGTGAGTTAAGTAACTAAGAGCCCATGGATAACCATGGATGTAAAGGGTGCTAACACCTTCCCTTTACATAACCTAACCCCCGAACTCAAAATCTTTTTAAGGTCTTTCCTGTTCTTTTATGTCCTTTCCTTTTGGATAAAATAAAAGTCGATGGCGACTCTTGCTATCCGCAACATTTAACTAAAGTCAGTTCTCCCACCGTGTTACAAATACAATGTGAAATCTCGATTAAGATTAGACCGTTACTTTTTCTTTTCCTGCGACATGTTTTCGGAGAATGATCCATCATATCATTTCTCTAACATGTATTAGCACAAATATTTTCCACCTTAATTGGTGGTGGCCGGCCTCATTTGTAGGGTAATTACTCCGTAAATTACTCGGCGATTGCTTAACATAGACCTAAACTTGTCCCGAATTCGGAATAAGATCCATTTGGATCCGGTTGCCTCGATTTTGGTTATCTTTTTGTGGTTGTGTTCGATTAAGTTCATCATACCATTTCTATGTAAATATTATAATAATATTAATATACTAACCATTTTAATTCAATCTCTCGCACCTTATCCTCTTTATTTTAATCTCTCGCTCCTTATCTCTTTTATTATGCTTTTATTATAATATATCATTCATCATATTGCTTATTGTTTATATTGTTATGCTTGTGATTTTTCCTTTGTCCATTTGGACACAAAAACATTAATAAAGGATTAAACATCTAAAATATTTGTGACTTTAATTTCGGACTATGGCCATTATCCTTAGCATTGGACTTGGAGTTTGGACTTAGATTCTAGGATCTATCCCTTTGCTTGAGTTGTTATGGATTGAAGACTTTGGCTCCGATTGAGCTCACTTGTTTATGAAGATGGAAATCCCATTGTTTCGAAGAATGTTGACCATATGGTTTGTTCGTTCTTCTCTTAACTTTTTAATTCAAGTCTTAGGATAGTCCCTTCATCTCTTCCCACTTCTTAAATTTTCAAATCTTCTCCCTATTTTCAAAATCTTCTTTGTTTTCAAACTTCAAACATTTTCGCAATCAAACCTTGACTTAGGTCAAGCGGTTTTACCTTTTCATTTCATTTCTTAATAAATGCTAAACCACATAAGCATATCGAGACTTTTTCCCAAAAAAACTTAAAACATTCAAAACTCACTCAATTGTTTTTGTGCCCTCGTGCACGTTTCTTTTTAACCATTTTTATGTTTAGATATGATTCATTCTTTCTAGCGGTATTATTCGCTAAAGAATGACGGCTTATCTTTACATTTTAAAATCAATTCAACTCATTGTTTCTTTTCAAATTTTGTACCACGAACTACGAGGTTTTGATCTCGCATTGCACTTTGTGGGTACGTAGGCATGAGACGTTCGTCTCTTCAAACACAAAAATCTTAAAAAACATTTCTCTTCTCATCTCTCCAATCTCTTTCAAAACAAACCAATTTCAAACCAAAAAAGCAGTAAATATTTCAAAGGGCTCCCGTGGAGTACCACGGACATTTTGGGTGATTAAAACCTTCCCAATTTGTAACCTATCCCCTTACCCGTTCTCTGTTTGATTCTTTTAGCTTTTTAGCTTTTAGATTCATTAGGTTTTATTCGCTCTTTTTCCCTTTTCCATTTGGAATAAAATAAAAGCGCGGTGGCGACTCTGTTTACCTTGAGTTAAGTTAGTCAATAGCTTACACTCATGATTTTACCGCTACAGAAAAGTGGCGACTCTGCTGGGGAGTCAATCTCTAAGTGGATTCGGCCTACTTTGTTTTGTTTACTGCTTTAGTTTGATTTGTTTGTTACCTGGTTGTTCTGTATCGGTTTTGGTGATCCTCTGTGAGATAGATTCTAACCCGGATCTGAGTGGAACTTATGATAGGACGGCGATATTCGAAGCGATACGCGATGGAGTAGTCCAAAGCGATATCAATTTGATAATCTCCACTCGGTTAGGCTCTCTTGGATTATCAATGTCATGACGAGTAATCGTACGTGGCATTATTTTCCGACCTTGAGCTGATCATACTGAGGACCGTAGAACTCTTAACCAATCCAAGCCAATTTAGGAACGTAGTGCGGAAACTATCTAGGTGTAAACCTAAGGTGGTTGTCACGCGATACTACACTCGGACGAGGTCTATTTTAAGAATGTTATCGGTTGGGGAGTAATCCAACGTACCAATAATATTCTAAAGATGGTTGTTAACTCCGGGAACCTCTGTTAGCACCCTTTTGGTTTTTTGCAGGTACAATGAAGACAAACCTTAGTACGTGCCTTTGCGGGTTGTTGGTTCTTATCCTTTGACTCCATGCTCGTGATTCGAACCTTTGAACCTGTGTGCTTTGCGTGATCTTGTTTGTGGTTGTTGCATCTACATATTCATCATGATCATCATCACAACCATTTTTCAAGGAAAATAATTCCGATTATTGCAAATATTGGGAAAAGAAAATATTCTTTTTTGTTAAGATTTTTCATGACAGTATTCTCGATGTTGACCATGTTTGCAATAATCGAGTTGTTTTTCTGAAAATGGAAGTGAACATTGCATATCATTGCATCCTCGCATATTCTTGCGTTCATCCGAGTTGTGTGGGAACTCATCCCGGTTGTTTCTTTCCTCAGTTGTCTGTTGATCCGTCAAGTTGACTCCTCATCACAGATACGATACTAGAGCTGCTAACAGATTGAGAGCTATCAGATTGCGAATGGAACACCAAGAACAGCATAACATGGAAGTCCGAATGGAGATTGATGAGTTGAAGGCCGGTATGACCAGGCTCACTGAAATGATGCAAGTTCTGATTGCTCGAGGTGAACCACCTCAAAGGACTGTTATCTCTGAAGTTTTTACTGCTGTTGTTGATCCTCCTGTTGTTCAGCAACCGGTTTCTACTTGGCCATAATATGGGTTACCTCCGGATTATGTGCCAGTTTCTGCTACTGCTCAAATGGGTGGTCCATCTGTTGTGCCAGTCTTTTCAGCTCCGACTTTTGTCGAACCTCAACCTGTTGTGCACACTACTGCTCAGACTACTTATCAGAATTCTCCTTTTTTGTATCAAGCTGCTGGTCCACAAGCTGAAAGTCAGGGTGAACCTGGATATATGGACGAAGTTAGAGAGCAATGTTTGACTCTTGAGAAGAGGGTAAGAGGTCTAGAAGGAAAGGATGTCTTCGATGCTGCTGCAATAGACATGTGTTTGGTTTCCGACTTGGTTCTTCCTGATAAGTTCAAAGTTCCTGTATTTGAGAAATACAATGGTCATACTTGTCCAAAGATTCATCTGATGATGTATTGTCGCAAAATGGCTGCACATGCCAAGGATGACAAATTGCTTATTCACTGTTTTCAAGATAGTCTGAGTGGTGCTTCTATGAAATGGTATGTAGAACTTGAGAAGAGTCACATCCGAAGCTGGAAAGATTTATTTGATGCTTTTGTAAGGCAGTATAAGTACAATCAAGACATGGCGCCTGACCGTCGTCAACTTCAAAATATGTCACAGAAAGAGAAAGAATCGTTCAAAGAGTATGCTCAGCGTTGGAGAGAGCTAGCTGCTCAAGTGGAACCACCTTTGCCCGAGAAGGAATTAACTGGTTTGTTCATGGACACTCTTCAACCGTTCTTTTGGGAGAAAATGGTAGGAAGTGTTTCATCTGGTTTTTCTGACCTAGTCACTATTGGAGAAAGACTAGAGGAAGGTATCAAGAAGGGTAAGATTACCAATTCTGAATCTCCTAATGCTGCAAGAAAGTCTTTTGGGAACTTTCACAGGAGAAGAGATGGTGATGCTTATGCTGTTTCAACTAAGAGGAAGCCTTATCACCCGCAACAACGATATGCTCAACCATATGTAGCTGCAATTTCTCCTGTTGATAAAGCTCAACCAGCTCAAAATCAACTTCAAGTTCAAGCTCAACCAGCTCAAGCTCAAGTTCAAATTCGAGCTCAAGCTCAGGCTCCTCATCCTGCTGCTGGACAAAATCAGTATCGCAATAGGCCAAACTTTGATCCTATCCCGATGCCTTACACTGATTTGTTTCCTTCCTTGATTAAGAGTGGTTTAATTACTACTAGACCTCTGCCTCCTGTTCCAAATCCTCTTCCGGTTGGTTATAGATCGGATCTCCGCTGCGAGTTTCATCAAGGTGGAACTGGTCATGACTTGGAACATTGCTTTGCATTGAAGGCTAAAGTGCAAGAACTTATCAGGAACAACATCCTTTACTTTAATGATACAAATCCTAATGTTGTAAACAATCC
The DNA here is from genome assembly GCA_963966055.1 of Lathyrus aphaca. NCBI lineage: Eukaryota > Viridiplantae > Streptophyta > Magnoliopsida > Fabales > Fabaceae > Lathyrus > Lathyrus aphaca. Next base: position 505,370,418 of record OZ014523.1, read on the forward strand.
TTTGTCGAAGCTTGGGAAGTGAATCCCCTAGAAGACTTCAACAGTCAAATTTTCTTCAAGGCCAGAATATCAAACGGGACAGCTCATCCTTGTTGCTGATGGATCACTAGGCCATTGTTTCTTTATGTTTGCAATTTTCTTCAATTGTATTGACTTGTTTGCTTCTAAATTTGTTTGTACTTTCATGTGGGTTTTAATGAAATGAGCATTGCTATGTTTTGATTCAATTTCATTTACTATTTACATCTTTATGCTTTACATTTCAAGTTCATTTATCTTTTCTCAAACTTTTACAATGATTGGAGGGAGGATGATGAAAACGAGATACCCATAACTGTTGTTGGTATGCTTTCAATTGAGACTTGGTTGATGATATACAGGCATTGTTTCAAATCCCAAACACTGGAGAAATAAGGAAGTTAATCCTTTGTCAACCCCTTTGAGCCTTGAAGTTGGAGTTTCTTTCTATTCGAAAAAACCCGCAATTTTAACCTGGGGATGGGTAGTTCTAAATTAATTCAAAGGTGCATGCAATTACAAGAGAATCATTCAAGACACCTTTCAATACAGGTTGCAATCTCAAGCTCTCCTTCATACACATCAAAGAAGTGTTGAAGATGTTTCTCAATTCAAAAGTCAATGATGGTTCATCGTAATCATTAAGCCATGCAGTCATTATCTTTCAAAAAAAATGATATTACAAAAAAAAATTATTGAAAAAAATCAAAGCCCGCTAAGTCAAAACCTATGAAGGAGACTTAGGCAAAAACTGGGGCATCCCGCTGGCTGTAAGTTGAAATGATACAGTTCAGGCAAAAGTTAGGGATAATAAGAGAAAGATTAATCAAGAGGTTCTCAAAATCCTCAACAAAAACAAGTTGAGTTGACCAAATTCCTCACCAAAAATAACAAAAGGAAGAAATGACTGCTACCTCAAAATCCTTGGCTTATGAACCATCTTCATCTGTGCAATCCCAAATGTTTTGGAATTTGAATGCATAGGCTGAATTAATTGAATGTAGGACTGGAGTTCATCACGAAGTGGGGTTGGGTACAAATAAACTTTGAGCCTATATCCTTTGTTTCATAAACCGTGAACCAGACCATGTTACAACCTTCAAAAGTCCTAATTGAATCCAGATTTCTTTTGAAAAGCATACTACATTGAGGTTGCGTAAACTGACTCCCAAGTTCGTTACCAATCATTTGTTTCTTACTTTTTCTTTATCTTTCATGTTGTCTCAACCGCCGTGTTTTGACAATGTTTTCATTTACTTTACATCAATAAATTTCATTCCAAAAAATGATTCTTGATTTCAAACTTTGCATTGAACTTTGCATTAAAATTACCAGGTATGTACAAACATTTTTTATTTGCAAATAAACTTTCCTCATCAAGGAATTTTCAAACAGTCGAGAAAACTTGGTTAGTGATCTTATCAAGGGCAAGTCCTTCCTAGGTCCTATGGTTCAAGGTTGGCTGTTCAATGCAAGTTATTCTCAGATTTGGTTGGTCAGAAGATTTTCTGCAAGATTCATACTTGGTTCATCTTCTCAACATTCATCTCAAGAACTCAAGCCATGATCAGTTTATTTTCTCAACAGTAATTTCAAAGACCTGATTATTTTCTCCGGCAGTAGTCAGGAACTGAATCCATTATCAGTTTACCTTCAATAGTCATTAAACTTGGGGCAGTTTTCTTCAAGAATCCCCAAGCAGCTTTGCATGACTTCTCTCAAAAGATTTTCAACTTGGTACAGTTTACTGGTGTGACAGAGATTTGTTCAGCAGTAGCATCTCTAATTTTCGAGCAGAATGGCAGTGATCTTTGTGTTGAGGAATCAGTCTTCCATTTTTCCACTCCTCTAAGAGTCTAAACTGGTTGTCAGCATTTTCTCTCATGTTATACTCTCGGGTGTGTTATTCCCCATTCTTGTTAATCTTGCATATTTGAGTGTTTTAGTCCTCATTATGCGTGTTCTTGGGTGGTTTAGTCCCCATTTTCGTAAATGTCTGCATACTGAGTGTTTTAGTCCTCATATGCATTTCTCGAGGTCTTGTTGTTTTCAACTTCTTACTTTGCGATCAAAGTCCAACTTACTTGGCATTTGTCCGTCTCTCCAGAATTTTTTCTTCACCTACTTGTTGTGTCTTCTCAGATATTACACCCTTTTATCCGATTGCTATTCTCGGATGTCCATAGTGAAGTTATCATTGATTTGATGTACTGTCCTGGACTTTCTCCCATCTCATTCAGTTCTGTTCCTGAATGTTGTGATTCACATTTTATCCGATTGCTATTCTTGGATGTTGTGATCATATTCCTTCCGATTGCCATTCTCGGATGTCCATAGTGAATTCATCATTGATTTGATGTACTGTCCCGGACTTTCTCCCATCTCATTCAGTTCTGTTCCTGAATGTTGTGATTCACATTTTATCCGATTTCTATTCTTGGATGTTGTGATCACTTTCTTTCCGATTGCCATTCTCGGATGTCCATAGTGAAGTCATCATTGATTTGATGTATTGTCCCGGACTTTTTCCCATCTCATTCAGTTCTGTTCCTGAATGCTGTGATTCACATTTTATCTGATTGCTATTCTCGGATGTTGTGATCACTTCCCTTCCGATTGCCATTCTCGGATGTCCATAGTGAAGTTATCATTGATTTGATGTACTGTCCCGGACCTTTTCCCATCTCATTCAGTTATGTTCCTGAATGTTGTGATTCACATTTTATCCGATTGTTATTCTTGGATGTTGTGATCACTTTCCTTTCGGTTGCCATTCTCGGATTTCCATGTTGGAGTCATCATTGAGTTGATGTACTTTCCCGAATTTTTCCCATTTCATTCAGTTCTGTTCCTGGATGTTGTGATTCACTTCTTATCTGATTGCTATTCTCAGATGTTGTGATTACCCTTTTCCGATTGCCATTCTCGGATATTCCTAGTAAAGTCAGCAATGTCATCCTTGGATGTTTCCGATGTATTTATTTCGGGACTTTTCTCACTTCATTCAGTGCTATTCCTGGATGTTGTGATCCTTTTTGTCCAATTGCCATTCTTGGACATTTTCACCTCAGCTGAGCCATGTTATGGTCTCTAGCATGTTGTTTTTCCTGTTGGAGTTTTATGCTCCTTATCCCCAGCGTTTATTTCTTTTTCATGTGTCGTCTTGTCCCTCACGGACTTCTCTGCATTTCATTTGGTTCCATATACATTTCATATCATCTCATAGTTTTCTCATAATATCTCATACTGCTTTCACATCATTTCATAACATTTCGTAACATCCTCATAACATTTCATATGCTTTCATAACATTTTCATATGTTTCATATCATTTCCATATCATCTTCAGATCATTTCATATCGTTCGTTTCATTTCATTCCATTTTTGGCATCATAGGATCAAAAATTGGGTTTTTTGATATTTAAGTATCTTCCATCTTGTCGAAACGAAGATTTTAATCTTCATTATCTCTGGATTGAAGAAACTTAAATAGGGGCATCTGTCATACCCTAATTTTTGACCCTAAGATCTTTCGCATCTCATCTGCATTTGCATACAAACAAGATCACGTGCTGGTTCATGTATCCTTCTCAGTTGCAGGTCTTTGCTTCGTAGGGGATCACCATGTTTTTACTTCTTTTATTTGTTTATATTTACTAACCTCTGACCAAAATACCAAAAAAAATATGTTGCAGTTTGCTTTTTCTTCTCTCTGTGTTGCAGGATTCAAAAGACAGGGCAGTGTTTTCAATTCAGATGCGTTTGTTCAGTCACAGTTCGATTCAGATGGACATTTGACCTAAATTTGGTCAAACTATCAAATAAAATGTTTCAATTGCAAGTTATGTGTGCCAGTTGTCTATTCCTCAGACAATGTGTTTTCAAAGTTCAAGTGGTGTTGTGTGTGTGAAATGATCAGTTATCAGACAGTGTTTTGTGCGAAGTTGGGTTTGAATCTTCAAGTTCATCAGCTCACCAGTGATTCGTCTGAGGATTTATTTTCCTCAGTATGGTTTCGAATTATCAGGGCAATTTTCAGACAATTTCAGTGATTGTGGTTGAAGTGGCAAGTTGTTCAGTGGCTTAGTGATGGCTGTGTTCATTTTATCAGAGGCTTGTGCAAGAAAAATCAAGAGTTTGCGGTGGGATTAAAATCATCAATTCATGTCCATTTATCCATCCTTATTCCAATTTTCTTATCCATTTTTATCTATATACATTCATATTTCGTTTTTTTTTTGTCATCCAATTTATCTCGATTATTCTTTCCATTTCTATTCACTTGTATTCAATTCATATTTTCCATCCAAATTCCAATTTCTTTTTCTCTTATCCATTTACATATTATATTCGAAAAACAAATTTTTTTTAATTCATTTTTTTTCTTAATCCAATTTTATTTTGTCCATTTACACATTTCAATTTTTATACTACTTGTTCATATAAATATCCATTACTTTTTTTTCTAGTCCATTCATTAAAAAATCATATTATAATTTTTGTTGTCCATTATATTTTCAACCCATTATTCCAAATATTAATACAAAAATACAAAAAAAAAAAAAAGCCTTTTATATGTGCTTCAACAAGCCACTTCCAGCCAATACTCCAAGCCGTGAAACATCAGCAACACAACCCACTTAATAAGCTAGCCACATCTCGTCATCAGCTCTATGAAGCCAGCCTTCAGCGCATCTCCACACAAGTTAAACGACAAGCATTCACGCAGCACCCATCACTAGTCGTACACCAGCAAGTCAAACTGCAGCCTCGCGCTGAACATGTGAACAACACGCACGAAGCTACACCATCATGCAAGCCTGCACATCAGTGACCAAAACGCAGCAAAGGTCACGCAGTGCGAAACGACATCACATGGAACTCAGCGAAACACAAAACGCAAAGCCGCTGCAACAAAGCATCAGCAAAACGCACCTGCAAGAGACATAAAACGCAGCAATACAACTAACAAAAGGGAAATCCATTCAAATGAAATACAACAGCAAACACGCATCAGCCGTGACTTTCAAAACGCAGAAAAGATTCACAAAACGGCATCACCACATTCATTTCAAACTTCATCAGTTTCTTCTATAAATTGAACCTCATTCTTCACTCCAATCCAAGCTTGAAAAGCACAATAAATCCCTGCCAAAATCCCCTCAAGCTTGAATCCGAATCATCTTCCATCTTCATCAATTTATCAACTTCAATCTTCAAACACCGTTTTCGCCAAATTTCACAAAAAAAAAACTCCAAATTAATTCTGCACTATTCATCATCATCCACTACTCCATCTCATATCCATTCCGCAAACCCTTCGCGATTTCACACCAACAACAACTTAGAAAATCGAAAACCAAAGAGGAAGGGAAGGAAAAGTGAATTTCAGATCGGTAATAAGAAAAACGGTGAGGCCGGCAACGATTTCATTCTGACTGCTTGATTAGGTCCGCCGCGGCTTGCTTTGAAGAAGAAGAAGCTTCAGCTTCTGCGTTTTTTTCTTTACTTTTTGTTATTTCTGTTTTTTTTGTTTAATAAAAAATGAATTAATATGGTTAGGGCCTAGACAATTTGGATCCAATGATTCCTCACCACTCTCCTTTTGCTGCGCCTCTCTCTCTCATTATTTCTTTCTTTCTTTTTTCATTTTTTATTATTTTTTGTTGTTTTCTATTTCATTGGTTTTAATTTCTTTTTATTTTATAAGATTGATATGGATTTTGGTCCATTTGTTAAAGTTTTTTTTAAAAACGTTTTGTTTAAAGGATCTCAATGATTTCTCTTTAATTTGCTTTATGACCATCTCAATTTGTTTTTGTTTTGGTTTATTGATTTTTGAATGGATCACAAATTTTAAATTCATATTTCTTCTTCACCTTATTTTTTTTTTGGTCGATGAGATCTCCGATTCGCGATTATTGGTTTTCGAAGATGTTTAATCTTCATTATTTCAAATCTATGGATGAATGATCATTTGGATCATTCTCCATACTTTGGAATCGTGATAGGTTGCCTTCGATAATACAATGTGAAATCTCGATTAAGATTAGACCGTTACTTTTTCTTTTCGTGCGACATGTTTTCGGAGAATGATCCATCATATCATTTCTCTAACATGTATTAGCACAAATATTTTCCACCTTAATTGGTGGTGGCCGGCCTCATTTGTAGGGTAATTACTTCGTAAATTACTCGGCGATTGCTTAACATAGACCTAAACTTGTCCTCGATTTTGGTTATCTTTTTGTGGTTGTGTTCGATTAAGTTCATCATACCATTTCTATGTAAATATTATAATAATATTAATATACTAACCATTTTAATTCAATCTCTTGCACCTTATCCTCTTTATTTCAATCTCTCGCTCCTTATCTCTTTTATTATGCTTTTATTATAATATATCATTCATCATATTGCTTATTGTTTATATTGTTATGCTTGTGATTTTTCCTTTGTCCATTTGGACACAAAAACATTAATAAAGGATTAAACATCTAAAAGATTTGTGACTTTAATTTCGGACTATGGCCAATATCCTTAGCATTGGACTTGGAGTTTGGACTTAGATTCTAGGATCTATCCCTTTGCCTGAGTTGTTATGGATTGAAGACTTTGGCTCCGATTGAGCTCACTTGTTTATGAAGATGGAAATCCCATTGTTTCGAAGAATGTTGACCATATGGTTTGTTCGTTCTTCTCTTAACTTTTTAATTCAAGTCTTAGGATAGTCCCTTCATCTTTTCCCACTTCTTAAATTTTCAAATCTTCTCCCTATTTTCAAAATCTTCTTTGTTTTCAAACTTCAAACATTTTCGCAATCAAACCTTGACTTAGGTCAAGCGGTTTTACCTTTTCATTTCATTTCTTAATAAATGCTAAACCACATAAGCATATCGAGACTTTTTCCCAAAAAACTTAAAACATTCAAAACTCACTCAATTGTTTGTGTGCCCTCGTGCACGTTTCTTTTTAACCATTTTTATGTTTAGATATGATTCATTCTTTCTAGCGGAATTATTCGCTAAAGAATGACGACTTATCTTTACATTTTAAAATCAATTCAACTCATTGTTTCTTTTCAAATTTTGTACCACGAACTACGAGGTTTTGATCTCGCATTGCACTTTGTGGGTACGTAGGCATGAGACGTTCGTCTCTTCAAACACAAAAATCTTAAAAAACATTTATCTTCTCATCTCTCCAATCTCTTTCAAAACAAACCAATTTCAAACCAAAAAAGCAGTAAATATTTCAAAGGGCTCCCGTGGAGTACCACGGACATTTTGGGTGCTTAAAACCTTCCCAATTTGTAACCTATCCCCTTACTTGTTCTCTGTTTGATTCTTATAGCTTTTTATCTTTTAGATTCATTAGGTTTTATTCGCTCTTTTTCCCTTTTCCATTTGGAATAAAATAAAAGCGCGGTGGCGACTCTGTTTACCTTGAGTTAAGTTAGTCAATAGCTTACACTCATGATTTTACCACTACACTATGCTAAAATTATTCCTATTATGTGTCATAGCTAACTAAATCGTGGATGGCTACCAACTCAGTAAGTGATTTGTCTTGAATTATGTGTATACAAGCACTAACAGTACATGCCTTTGCAAGTAAAAACCATGATGGACTAAATCTATCTAATTTACACTTACTTAGACATTTAAATATGTATCCTATGCTTAAAAAACTGCTACTATTATCATAAGTAAAACCCATATGGTTAGCAAAGTTAACATACATAAGTTGATGCCTACTGTCATAATTTATGCCAATTGTTCTCATACATAATTATCATACTTAATTTCACTTTATACAATAACAAAATTATATGATATTTGCATTTCATTTTTTTATTATTTCGTTTCATTCCCTTTGCACGTTTGTTCTATTTGGCAAATTATATGATTATGTTTGTTAGTATAATAAAACCATAATAAAATACCTATCCTAAAATTAATAACTATTTAACTTACATGATCAGTATTGCTTCTTGGTAAAGCAGGATTGATAACACCAATTACTACCTGGGGCTGCCAATTTTAAACTAGCTGCATTGCAACTTGTCTCAAATACAGTGTTGCATTATTCTTTATTTTTTAGCTTTTTATGATCTATGTGAGTAGCTATTCATTTCTAAGCCTTGCAAAAAAAAATTACCATAGGGTTGACACTAACTGACGAGGAGGTAAAAGACCTTACCCTTATGGCTATTGAAAAAATATTACAAAATAATAATAGAAGTTTGAAAGACTACAAGACAATGTCATATCCAAAAAATATATGTTATTGTGGATTTTGAAATAGACTTCTTTATGATGAGCGTCAATATGATCTTGTTTCTTAAGAATAATTTTTTTTTAATTTGTACTCTTCTCTTACAGGTAAGTTGACTTTGACATAATAGTTGTTTCAAATAAACCTCTCAAAATGTATCATATTGGCATCTATATGATTTTCCTTTATTTGTAGATGAACAAAGAAGCATTTTTAAGGAAATCATGGATGTTGTAGAAAGGCAGCAAGACGGGGTGTTTTTTTTATATGGCTACGGTTGCACCAAAACGACTTTTATGTGGAACACTTTATCAGCAACAATTAGGTCTTAGAAAAAAATTGTCTTTCCTGTTGCTTCAAGCGGGATTGCAAGTTTATTGTTACTAGGTGGAAGAACAACTCATTCGAGATTTAATATTCCAATCCCTACTTTAGAAACTTCTATTTGCAACATTAATAAAAAGGATGATCTTGTCGAGCTTCTAAAGATGACTGATCTAATCATTTGGGATGGGGCTCCTATGGCTAATAGATATTGCTTAGAGTCTCTTGACAAATCCTTAAAAAATATTATAAGTGGAACTGCAAAAGGATCTATAATATATGGAGGTAAGGTTGTTGTGTTTGGTGGAACTACACAAAGATATTATCGATGTAACCATCAATGCTTCTTATATTTGGGATTAATGTGGAGTCTTGAAGCTTACAAAGAACATGCACTTGCAACCTGGTGCAAATACTTCTACTGTTGAAGAGATAAGGAGTTTTTCTGAGTGGATTTTACAAATTGGAGATGGGACCATGTGTGAGCCGAATGAAGGTTATGCTGATATTTGTATTCCAGAAGAGTTTTTTATTTCGATTTTTTCAGATCCGATCAAGGAAATTGTTGAGGATACATACCCTGATCTCATTCATAACTATCTTGATTCCGACTATCTACAAATTCGTGCAATCTTAGCTTCAACAATTGAAGTAGTAGATGATATCAACCAATACATCACAAACCTTCTTCCAGGTATGAAAATCGCTTTTTCTCAACCTTACTTATGTTTATATTTAAAATAAGACTTTTTAAATAGCAGTTTTCATTTGTGGTAGTAACATTATTTTTTCAACCTTAGTTATGTAGTCATTAATTATATTTTTCAATTGTTGTAGGAGATGAGAAAGAATACTTCAATAGTGATTCTATGGATAAATCTAATGCTACTAACTTTGATGCATATGAGCATGTCACACTTGAGTTTCTAAATGCTCTTAAAACTTCTAGATTACCTAATCATGCAATAAGGTTGAAAGTTGGGAAACTATAATGTTAATGTGCAATCTTGATCAGTCTGAAGGATTGTGCAATGGTATACGGCTCATTGTAACCAGGCTTGCAAATCATGTCATTGAAGCTAAGATCATTTTTGGTAAAAATATTGGCAACATCATTTATATTCCTAGAATGTTTTTTCCCCTTCACAATCACCATGACCTTTTAAATTGGTGAGACGACATTTTCCAATAATTGTGTCCTTTGCAATGACAATTAACAAGTCTCAAGGACAATCTCTAGACAATGTTGGTTTATACTTGCCAAAAGAAGTTTTTAGTCATGGACAATTATATGTGGCTATCTCTAGAATTAAATCTAAAAAGAGTCTCAAGATTCTTATTCATGACAAAAACAAAGAAGTATTGAGTACTACCACCAATGTTGTCTTCAAAGAAGTGTTTCAAAACATTTTAATGGTATGTTTTTAATAAATGTTCTTAGCATACCATGATAATACATTATAACATTTATGTACTTTACATCCTAACTTAGTCAACCTTTTTTTTTCATTTTACAGGTTCAAGCATTGATGAAATTTTGCAGATGTGTGTTACAATAAAGTTACATCATCCTTTGTAACACATCTTGAAATATTAATCCTCTTTGGTTATGATTTATGTGTTATGACATTAAGACGAATATATTTTGTTATATTACAATGATATGCTTATTAGTTAATTGTTTTCATTTTTTACTAATGTTTTTTTTTAAAATTTACTCAATACCTTAATTAAATTACTCGTACGGGAGCACAGGTTTCTTACTAGTTGTAACTTTAGATAGGGGTTTTCTGCATTTATTACGATTTGAGTTTATGAAAATGTTATACTGTACTTTTTTTATACATGTGACACCATATAAATATACAAGTCAACTTTTATTTTATGATTTTTTCTTACATTTTTTTATAGAAAATATTAAGTTGGAGGATATCCCTCCACTCATACAATTTCTTAAAAATGTTCACATTAGTATCTGGTAGAATAATATAGCAAGTGTGAGTATGTGAGGAAATAGTCTCACATTGGATAAGAATGTGGTGACTTGAGAATTTATAAGTGGGAGAACTCACTCACTTATCACCTTGAGGTTTTAGGTAGACAAGTGGTGTGTCTCTCACAAAGGTGCCTAGTCCTACACTACAAATATTATGATATGCATATTTGTTTACCGGATAACTAGCAACATACTTGTATGATATCATCAGATAACTTAATTTTAATTAGTATTCCATAAATACGATGCACAAGAAGAGATAATAAGGTAAGTTAAGGAGGTTTAAATCAGACATAAAGTGAATGTCGTCGTTATTACAAGATTAGATACCAAAACAAGAAAGAGATGGAGAAGTAATATGGTTGTGATAAAGGCGGAAAATATAATGAAGCGAACAGTGCAACACAAAGTGTTAGGATCATACAAATATCCATAATCAACATAAAATGAAAAATATTCAACAACTTGAGTGAATCTTGGCAGGTCTAAAATATATCTTTAACAACATCTCAATCATCTTTTCTTCTACTCTAGTAAATATAATTTGCATCTTCTATTGGCTTAAACAAATGATATATCTTCGTTCTATGATATTTTTGGTTAACATTTGCCTATATGGAATATAAGAAAACAAAAAAAAAAATTGTTGAGCATTGGATAAGATGAAACAATTTTTTATTAAGGAAAGGTTATGTCCAGGAGTTATTTTATCTCATGGAGATCTTACTTTGATGAAATCAATTAAAATTTTATTTCCAATGACAATTAATTTGTTTTGTCGATTTCATATCAACAAAAACATTCAATTAGAACACAAGCATATGTTGTGAATGACATGCAAGAGGCAATAACACACATCGTGGACTGATCACTAGTGTAGATAAGAGATTTAACACCAATTTATTTAGAGATTTAATACTTTTTTGTGTTGTTCCTATTGGTATTGTAAGTATGATTTTGACACCGGATTTAAAATAGGTATGGCAAATCAATTTAACACATGTGATAAACTGGTGTATAAGTGTTACATACGGGTGAAACTAACATTCGACACCTTTTTTTATCCTTGAAAATGTGTAAACACTTATAAATCGTACCTACTTTTTCCAAAAATCACTATTAGGAGTTTAATGGATGATATAATTTGATTAGAAACCAACTGATGACACATGTTTTTTACCTAGAAAAGATGTAGTATGTATATATCGTGTCAGTTTTATCTAAAAAAATTGGTATTAGAAATTTAGCAGTGTGTTATTTGATTAGAAACCAACCTTTCATACCTATTTTTTTTGTTTCTTAATTTTAACGCCAATTTTGATCATACATTTATCTTTTTTTTTTCTTTTCAACTTTGGTGCATATTTTAATTTACCTATCACATTTAAGTTTTCTAAATTCATGTATGAATTTACACTACTACAGAATATACATCTTATCACAGTTGGGAGAAATATTATACATGGATTGTGGTATGTAGTAAGGTAGCGTGTGGTTGTATGTACACAATTTACAATCACAAGCTACTAGTCATGATAAAAAGACAGTAGTATATAACATACCACTATAGTTGTTTAGAACAACCGTAGTAAAAGGGTGAGGTTAGAGGTTTGATACCAAGGACTTGCATTTTTTTTGTAGATTTCAATATATTTCACATATCTCTTCCTTCCCCTCTATTTTTTTTTTTGTAAATAATAACATACAAATTTTATCAACAAAAACATACCTTGACAACAACATACAACATATATCAACAAAAACAAAATCATTAACATTCAACATATATCAATAACAACATGTCATAACAATAACATACAACATATATCAACAAAAATAAATTATCAACAACATACAATTATTATCAATAACATACAACATATATCAACAAAAACAAAATCAACAACATAAAATATGAAAATGTCTCATGTATCTAAATCATGAAGAAGAAGTGAAATAAATGAGTTTTGTGTAACACATTTCCTTGATCCATAAAAGACGAAGAAAATTTGTTGGAGTTTTGTGAAGAAGTGATATGCAGTCGTTCATGGAGTAAGGATAAAGTGTGAGAGGATTAGGATTTTTTTAAGATAGACAAATGCATTTAATTACAAAATTGTCATTGCATATAAATTTTAAGATAGACAAATTAACATTTAAAATTTAAATTGAACATTTTTAATTACAAAATTGTCATTGCATATAAATTTTATATATATTTATAAAATAGGTATGATATCAATAGCTTTAATATTCTTTTTATACTATAGTGGTTTTAGTACGGGCTAGTGAAGAGGATTTTATATGGTCTGAGATCTAGCTCGGTGCTTCTGCTAGTTGGTTTTTGATTTTTCGATGATCTTAGTGGTGTGTTGGTGGGTCTTGCTTCCCTGAATGTTGTGGGTTTCTTTTTTTTTCTTCTCGTGTTTCCTCTTTTGTTTTTTGTATTTTTTTGTGCTGGTTACTTATTATGCATTGGGGTTTTTGTGAAGGTTCACTACTCTTGACTGATTACTTTTTCTTCTGAGTATATATATATATATATATATATATATATATATATATATATATATATATATATATATATATAAAGAAGGGTAATTCTTACTCCAATAGTAAGTTATTAAAACTTACTCCACATTTTGATCATTCATTTATTTTTATTCAATGGCTAATAACAATCAATAATTAAATATGGAGAGAGAACAATAAATTGGTCACATGACAATAAATAACTGATTATTTTTAACCATGGATTAAAAATGAATTATTGTTTAAAATGTGGAGTAAGTTTTAATAACTTACCCCAGGAGTAAGAATAACCCATATATATATTTCTATTTGTCTTTAAAAAGCTGTTACAACAACTTGAGTAAGCATGTGTTGTTTGTAGTCAATCCATTGATCATGTGAAAGAAACAAGATTGACTGCTTATAAACAGAGATTTGTTGGAGTATGGATCAATCGAGTATTGCATTTGGAAATGTCAAGACTAATAGGTATGATTATTAGTATTTTAAATTTATATTGCTTTGATTTTCTATTTATTCAATTCTTACTTTCAATTTAGGATTAGGGTTGCTCATTGGAATTAAAACAGATATTCGAGAACAATATAAGTGAGTTATGAAAATGTTGGGAGTGTATGAATACTAACATGAAATTACAATTGAGTATCATTAGAAATTATTTCCAGAAGAGTTTTTATGAAATTGAATGTGTACACGCTATTCCATTTTATGAGAACTTGCATAGATCAGTATCAAGGTTTGTTTTGAGATGCATTGTTGAAGAGTTCTCAAGGGTTGAGTATGTGGGAACCAACACCCAAATTTATGGGTTCACTCTTAGAACATCATGTGGGTTGTCATGTGCTTATGAGTTATGAAGATATACACTAGGTGATTATTTGATACCAATAGATGATGTTCATATCAAATTTAGGAAATTAAGCACGGAGAGTCAATAAGAGGTAGACACAAATGATGGATCAGAGGTGAATATGACTAGTGCAACAAAAATTTTATGGAGAATTTTCTAAAATATTAGTAGATATTGGCACGAGCAAACAAGGGGATATCATCTACAAAAAAATAGATGCGAGATAACATGAGCCTTTTGCATTATTCTCAAACCATGAATCTTCCCATACAATGCCTCTGGCTTAATAAGTCATAAGAGCACATCTTCACACAGAACAAACAAATATGGTGAGAGGGGTCCCCTTAACGGAGACCTCTGGAAGGCACAAAGGTCCTGCAAGGCTGACCATTAAGAAGGACTTTGTAGGAGACGGTAGAAATGCATATCCCAACTAGATTCACAAAATGGGTTGGAAAACCCATCGGGGTAAGCATATTTGTCACAAACTGCCAATCCAATCTATCATAGACCTTTGATATGTCAAGCTTGAGAGACAAATGACCTTGCTTCCCTTTTGTTTTATTTTTGAGCCAATAAAAGCACTCCATAGCCACCAAGGCATTACCCGTGATCAAACGACCCTGAACGAATGTGCTTTGTTCTTCATCAATAATTTCAGGGAGGATATACTTTATCCTATTAGCTATAGACATAGTCACTAGCTTCATTACCACGTTGCATAAGCTGATGGGCCTGAAGTCCTTCGGTGTGGAAGGATTCTTGCATTTTGGAATAAGATCTATATGTGTGGATTTTATCCAACTTAGATCTCTGCCATGATTTAGAACATCCAGAACCAAATTGCTAACCTCCTTCCCCATAAAACTCCAATAATTTTGAAAAAGAGTGCGAGTAAGCCATATGGACCAGGAGCTTTTATAGGATGCATTTGAGATAGGGCTTCACTTCCTGAGAAGTGAAAGGATCTTTGCACCAACGGACTTGATCGGGCTTCAATCTTCCTTGTAACACCATGTAAATCTCTTCAATACAAGAGGGATTTAAAGTAGTGAATAAATTTTCATAGTAATTGGTCACCAGCCTATCACAATGTTCGTTCCCCCTCCACCATTGCCTATCATCCTTCACCTTCAAAATATTATTTGTCTTCCTTCTTTGGTTAAGTTTCTTTTGAAAAAGTTCTTGTTTTTATCTCCGTGTTGAAGCCAAATTGCCCTACTTTTTTGTCTCCACGTCACCTACTCAACATACAATAAGTTACTTCTCTGATTCTCCAAAGCCTTATATAATTTGATAGACTCCTCACCCGAGTCCCATTTCTTGTCATCATTCAGAAGATTTTCCAACCTTTGCAACTCCATATTGACTGAACCAACTTTGTACTCCAAAAAGTGTTCGCTCAGATTGTGCATTGCCCTCAATTTTCCAATCTCCTACAAAGAACTATTATTCCACATCTGCTTGACAATACCTTCACATCTGGGATTTGTACTCCAACTCTCCTCAAAATTGAACAGATACACCATTTTTCTATCCTTTCCCCAGTATCGACCTCAAGATTGATCCTAATCACTATGTGATCCGGACCATATCTAGGAAGATAAATCATTCTAGTTGGTGAGAATTTATTCAGGAAGTAGTTTGTTGCAAGAACTCTGTCCAGATGGCATTGAATATTCTCCCCATCCTTTCTTCCATTTGTCCAAATGTAAGGGTATCCCTCAAAACCCAAGTCAATAAGACCCCAAACCTCCAAGGTTTGCCTTCCAATAGACATCAAACTAGAGGATATCATATTTCCACCATTTTTCTCATTTTCAGATAAAATTTCATTAAGATCCCTAAAGTTGATGGTCCTATTTCCGCCCCTTTGAACCAAATCTTGAAGAAGAAACCAAGTATTTTTCTTATTCTGTTGATCAGAGTAAAAATAAATACCATTGAAAATCCAACCCTAGTTATCTTGACCATCATCCACATAGCCACTAATGTGGTTAATAGAGAAAGACTGGATGGCAACCTAAAACTTTTCCTTCCACATCAACATAAGCCCACATGCACGCTCACGGCCATTACCAACATAATCCACACCCAAACAACCTTCAAATTCATCCTTTAACTTAATCATATGAACCTCCTCTTGCTTTAGATGTGTTTCCATTAAAAATACCAAGTCACAATTTTTATTTCGGAAGAGCCTTAACAAGGGTCGAACTACACGGGGACTCTCTAACCCCCTCTAGTTCCAACTTATTATTTTCATTGTTTCAGGAGGTATTGGTCAGCTAACACCACCTCTGGTGCATTTACAATATCACCACCAGAATCATCATGTCCTTTTTGCATCTTCTCTCCCATACCACAAGCTTCCATTGTACCATCAAGTATCATGACATCAATTAGATTGTACTTCCCACATTCAACCTCCAAATTTGTTACCTTTTTTGGATTCACCTTTCTAGTTGTGTGTCTCCTCGTCCACTTTCATATCTTGTTTTGTTATATCCAATGGTGTTTCTTTTGTTACTTTCCCAATGTTAGAGATCTCAACCGCACCCAGAGACTTTATCATGGCTTCTATCTCCAAAACTGCCTTCCCCATTATTTGGTCTTTTTGTTGTAATTATCCCTCTTTGATTTGACCTTCTTGTAAATTTTCCTTCCTATTACTTAATTACTTGCATTGTCCTTCATGGGTGTTATCCTTTCGTTGTTTAACTTCACCGTTTTCAGTTTCTTTCCCTTTCCCTTTAATCTCGCATATGCTCTGGATT
Source organism: Lathyrus aphaca (assembly GCA_963966055.1). Lineage (NCBI taxonomy): Eukaryota > Viridiplantae > Streptophyta > Magnoliopsida > Fabales > Fabaceae > Lathyrus > Lathyrus aphaca. Next base: position 505,387,193 of record OZ014523.1, read on the forward strand.
GAAGAGATATTAAATAGGCTCTTGCTACACGAACTTAAAGTGGAATCCTTTTTCCTCAAATCATCTTGAATCCTTGGAAGTGGAAATGCTCTCAACCATGCACCAAAGGAATATTCATGCTCTTTTATATCTTCGAAACCTTATTCGCTAAGGTCACCAACAACTTCACAATCTTTTAGCCGGTGTCCTATTTTTCCACAAACAAAACAAAAAGTTGGAAGTTGTTCATATTTGAAGTGTACACGAAGGTTCTTCTCCTTAAATTGCACCATTGTTCCCTTTTTCAGTGGTTTCTTCATATATATTTTAACTTTGATTCTTAGAAATCTCTTATTTATGTGCGCTTATTTTGAATCTAATTCCTCAAATTCACCAAGAATGCCACCTAACTTCTTCGTCATAGCTTTAGAACAGAGCATAAGAGGGAATTCGTATATACGAACCCAAAATGTATCATAGTGCATGTTTAGATCTGAAGGTTGCTCTTCCCCTGAGATCTGACTTAGAACTAGGAGATTTAAGTCAAAACTCCAAGGCCCATTCTTCAACGCCTTCAAGATCTCTTTTTGTAGCGAATCGAAACAAAAATAAGTTTTTGCTCAGTTCTTGTACTTCCACATGATTCTTGAGTTTCCATGCACCTATCATTGTGCTTGTGAAATCCCGAGAGTTGAAGCTATTATCCGTCCATAACTTCCCGACATGTGTTTGTTGAAAAATCTCCCCTTATTTTAAAGTAACGAAAGTATAATGAAGAAGAGGATCTGAAATCTTTTTCTTATATGAGTTTTAAATAAATATTAATTTGGAATATATTATATATAATATCAGATATTGAGTTTGCTTATGAATTAATTTGTATAAATTATTTTTATAACAAAAATTATAAATAAGTAGATTGTTTTTTAAAAATCTCAAGTAACTTTCATAAATTATTTTTAAAAAATTATAGAATGAATTTTAAAAAAAAAAGAAATTAGCTGTAAATTATTTTGATAAGAATAAAAAAAAAACTTATGCCAGTAAATAAGTTCAATAAATCAATTCAAACAATGCCATTGTTTTGTAAAGACATTTTAGTTAGTAGTTGTAAAGAAATATTTGATAGTAAAGTGTGATCAGGCAATATTCTACTCATTCATTTTAATATCATATTTTTTCTTGCTCTACTTTATTTTTATTCTTTTAATATAATGCTATTTTTAATTAATTCTATAATAGTTATATATTTTTTAAAATCTTGTGATTTTTATAAAGGGGAGTATCTTTTTAATGGAAGACCAATTTTCAGAGAAGATCTTAACTTAAACTAATGTCCTCAGAAAGAATCAAGAATTTAAGCAAAGATATTTATTTTCAAAGAATCCACTCTCATCAATCATCATGGACACTGAACATAAAACACTCACACTCTGCTATCACGATTATTAGGATCTTATCTTTGATTCTCGTCTATACTTTTTCCATAAATATCCAACTGTACGAATAAGTACACAATTATATGCATGCATAATTGAATATGCTCGACAAAACCCTAACCCTAGCATGCACTGTATCTTTTTTACTTAAAAAATTATTTAAATTCAACAAGAAGAATTATATTTTTATTTGCAATAGAAACAATATTGACTGATAAAGAAATATAATTTTCAATCTTAGTAGTAAAAGTTATATTATTCTTGTGACTTGTGATGCATGTCAAGAATAATTAGATAAATACGCAGTATTTTATTTTCATATTAATAATCAGAAAAGCTTATCTCAACCTCATACTTTTATTCTTTCTTTCAACTTTTAATGTGTGACGCAAAATAATGCAAAGATCTATAGTGTAACCCTAAGTTATTATAAATAAACACAATATTTAAAAATCCCACTTAAGCCAAATCTAACACCACAATATGACAAACAAATTAATATCTGCCATCTTGATTAATTAATTTTCCAAATTATCCACTTCTAAGAATGAATCGATTATTAAACAAGAAAAAAAGATTGACCATGCCCAATATACAACTTTTATAAAGTGATCAACACTTAATATTTACATTTGTTTGACAAGTGACACACGATTTTGGCTTATTAACAAATTGCTTGTGTTGGTTTGGTGGTGCCAGAAAAATTCAATTTAAAAATTGTTTGGCTTTTCATTCCTTTTGTGGAGAAGTAACTTGGTTACAGCTATCATTTTTTGTATCTTATGTTTGGAAAGTGAAACAGAAAAGAGATTGAGATGGAGACATGTCACTCCCCACTATAACACTAATTTGTGATGCTTGATATTCAGAATCGACATTCACATCAAGTATATACTACTGTCTTCTTCTTTAAATATAATATCATCTTGTCTTCTTTTTTTTTGTCTTTCTTTATATATAAAATATCTTTTAGTTTTGCAACTATGTTAATTATTTATCCTTTTTAATTAAGGTTGTGTCAAGGGTTGAATAGTTTTTTTACTCATAAATAAAAGAAGGATATCCTTCTTAAGTATCTTGTTCAACATGTGTCTCACAAATTTTTAGAATTGTTTTAAAAAAACTTTTGAATCAAACTGAGTTATTGAATTGATTTAAATTGAAATTAATATAATTCAACTATTATATTTGGTTAGGGAATCAAATCTGTATAACGCAAACATTTTCTAAAATTGAATTAAATAATAAATAAGTTGAATTGAAATTAAAATTGAAATTGAATCGAAATTGAAGATGAAAAATACTAAAATTAAATTTAAAATTTTCAATAAAAGAGTATTTAAAAATATATAATAGTTCAATTTTTTAACAATTGTTCAGCTTGAGAAAACTGCTTTCTAAGAATTTGGTGATGTTCAATTCAATTCATGAATAATTTAAAAGACTCGGTTTGGTTAAAGTGACATTTTATTATGGTTAATTTTGGTTTAATTTTTTGATTGAATCGTACCATTTTTTTTATAAGAAATATTGATTATAGGAGAAAAAATGGTTCTCCGTCCCAATATAAAAGTCTATCAAAAGAGAAAAAGTATAGGAAATAAACCCGAATACTTACAAAAAATCGAGAGGAAAAAATTCAAACGAAAAGATAACCAAAAAACCTACATCCTACAAAAAAACAAGAGGATGATGCATCCAATAGTATAATGAGCAATTTCTACGTCCTATATTCAACCACCTCCAAGAAAATAATACTATATTGAAAAAAAAAAGTCATCAACATTAAAGGTAGATTCCTTAAAAATAATATAGTTCCGCAAACTCCATATACCCCAAACGGTAACAAACCAAACAAAACATTTCATATCCTCTTTAATGTTATCCGGCATAACCAAAAACCAACGTAAGGCATGTTTGCTTAAAGAATCCTCTTGAAAATGAATTATTTCAAGCCAATGATAAATATTCCTCCAAATCAAGCTAATAAAAGGGAAAGTGAAAAATAAATGAAAAGCTACCTCTTCCCGTTGGAGACAAAAAAACAGACACTTTGTTCGAATCTTGAACGATAATCCCGCGATAGCCTAGATTGGATCTAGTTGGCAACCGATCCAAAGCAAATCTACAAGCAAACACTTTTGATTTCAAAGGAATTTTGGTCTTCGAAATAACCTGTAAGAATAATCTATCCTCATCCGATAAAAAGCTTCCAATAGCCGCTACATTGATTATGGAATACACGGAATTAACCGAAAATGAAGCAGATTGATCCGGTCTCCATATCCAAGAATCAACAGCCCCTTGCTGCGGCTGAACTGCTGATACAGAATTCTGAAAATCCAACACAGCAACTGCTGTCAAAAGAGTAACTTCTAGCCCGAGCTTTCCAAAATCTCACCGCCAAACATTGTTGTCCCAAAAACCGATTTCAGCCACATTGCAACTTTTATCGTTCGCAGTCTGAAACAAAATAGGATAAGTCGTTTTGAGAATCAAATTCCCACACCAGTTGGAATTCCAAAAAGAAATATTGGAACCAGAACCCAAAATCGGTTTAGCGAGAAGATTGAGAGATATGTCATAAGTCAGCTTCTTAATCTTCAACAAGTCTCTCATCCACAAATAAGTTTAGAAGGATAAGGAGCCACATCAAAATCCATCACCCACTTACTCAATCTACCACACCTTCCTACCATGAAATTCCTCCAAATCTCGTTGCCATCTTTAAGAAATTTCCAAAGCCATTTAGAGAGTAAAGCTTTGTGAAATAAACCAACATGTTTAACCCCTAAACCACCTTTATCTTTGGGCCTGCACACATCACTCCATTTAACCCAAGCTATGGATAATTTATCCTTTGAACCTGACCAAAGAAATCTACGTTGAATAGCAATAATTGTTTTCACAATTTTTGTCGGGGCCTTAAAGAAGGATAGAAAGTGGATAGGCATATTAACTAGGACTGAATTAATAAGAGTAACACGGCCTCCCATCGAAAGGTTCTTACCAATCCACGAGTTCAACCGACCCTTGAGACAACAAAGGATTGGATTCCAAAAAGAGATTTTCATATGGTTTCCTCCAATGGTTAAGCCAATGCTTAAGTCAAAATGAGTAAAACCGGAGAGCAAATTAATGTCGTGAGCTCTACGGACCAAAATAGGCAGCATTTCAGCAACAAGAACAAACAGAAACGGGGCTAACAGACCCCCTTGCTTCAACCCTCTCGATGCCTCGAAATCTCTTGTCAGACTCCCATTAACAAGAACTGGCACATGACTAGAACACACCACTCCTTTGATCCATTTAATCCAATTTGGCCCGAAATTCATGGCGGAAAGAACTTGGATTAAGAAATTCCAATCAACGCAATCATACGCTTGAGCAAAATCAATCTTGAAGAGGAGACACTTTTTCTTTTCTCTTTTCGCAAGGTCAATAACTTTGTTGGCAAGGAGGACATCATCCAAAAGGCTTCTTCCCGGAATGAAAGCTGATTGAGGTGAGGAAACTAACTCGTCGATAACTGGAGCAAGCCTTTTAGAAAGAAGCTTGAATATAACTTAGAAACGCATCCGACTAAGGTAATCGACCTAAAATCCCCAAAGTGTAAAGGACTATCCACTTTAGGGATGAGTGCCAAGAAAGATGAAGAGATGGCCTTAGGCCAGTTACCATGCGCCGAGAAGTGTAAAACACAGTTGACAAAGTCTTGGCCAAGTATGTCCCAACAATTTATAAAAAACCAAATGAGACACCATCCGGCCTAGGCGACTTAGAAGAATCACAGTCAAACACAGCTGCCCGAATTTCTTGAGGAGAAAAACTCGCATCCAACAATCTGTTTTCTTTTTCACTCAGCTTTTTTAACAAAAATGAAATCCATCTGAGACCTAGTAGTAAACTCCCTTTGGTATTTCTCTTTAAAAAAATGAAGGTTGCCTCCTTTAAAGCCCCATGATCTTCTATCAAACTATCTTCATTCCCAATAGCATAAATAATATTGATTATAATCCTTTGTTTTAAAGAAGAGTGGAAATACCGAGAATTGATGTCTCCCTCTTTAAGCCATTTTGATCTAGATTTTTGTTGCACCATACTTTCCTTAAGTATAATATTGCTCTAGAATTTTTCTTGTGCATGTAGTCTAGATTTACGCAGGTCCTCCGAAATGTCCTGGTATCCATTTTCCATCTTCATGTCTATCCTGTTTAGAATATCCACCAAATTCTCAATATTAAGATCAAGCTATCCAAACACATTGGCATTCCACTCCTTTAATCAACCTTTAAGAGCCATAAGTTTTTTCTTGAACACATAAGTGGGCGAACCTTGAAATTGCATCGAATTCCAAGCTTCCTTAATGAACATCATGAAATCCTTATGCTGAAGCCAGCTATTGAAAAATCTAAATGGTTTGGGACCCGAGTTGACATTACAAGATCTAATCTAAAGAGGGAAATGGTCAGAGATGTCACGTTTATCTACTGATTGAGCTTTGAAGTCCAATTTGTCGATCAGGAACTTGTCAATAAGAAACCTATCGAGTTTGCTACAGTTCTAACCATTTGAATTGAACCAAGTAAATTTCTTCCCCACAAATGAAAGGTCTATCAATCCAGTTTCGAAATGAACGAGTTGAACTCAATACAGTCTCTAACTGAAGACAAGCCTCTCCCTTTTCTTTCTTCAATCGATCTCACCGCATTGAAGCCACCGCCCCCAATCCACCTACCACCTGACTGCGCAAGTTTTAACTCCAAAAGATCATACCATAATCTCATTTTGTCTCTTAAGTTGCAAGGCAAATAAATGTTGGCAACAAAAAGATTTTCTTGTCTCCATAAGAAATTGGAGCATAAAAATCCATTGCCTTTGAAGGAAGAAATAGGAGTGAAAAGATCTTTCCTCCAAATAGTCAAAATGCCACCAGAAAAACCTTCTGATCCACAGGCCGACTAGTCAAACCCTCTATTTCCCCACAAACTACTAACCTTACCATCCTTCATACTTTCATTTTAGTATCTTGCAAGAAGTATAAAGCTGCCTTACCCTCTTGGAGAATTTTACGGATACGTTTTCACTTAGAAGATAGACCACACCCACGAACATTGAATGAAACTAAGATCATTATAACTTATTTTCAACATAATTCGAATGTGCAAAAAGAATCCTATCTATGTCTTCTAAATCTTTCACAACACTCTCAAAAGCTTCCCAATCATCTTCAGATTCTATGCCCAGCAATTGAACATTGTTCCAAATCTTACGGGGAACCCCTTCTAAACCCTCCTTGTATTTTAAATTGCATATGATAATGTCAAATTCATCAACAGAGCACCCAAAAGAGTCTTTAGACCCAATGATTCTAGCTTCCCCTTCACTAATAACAGGAAGACCATGGCAAATATTTAAAGTGGATAAATCACCCTTAGCTTAGATCTTGTAAGAGTAGAAAGAAGGTGAAAAGGGTATTTGAATATTATCATAGAAAATAGAGAGAGGTTTCTTAATGTTTTTCACTTTGACCCCTAAAGGTTGGCCAACAAAATTTGACACCAAAGGAAAGATAGGATCAGACTCAGTTAAAGGCCCAAAAGCGTCCTCTTTAGGCCCATCTACACACTTTGGGTCCAACGACAAAAAACCACCACCTAAAGGGGCGCGAAAACCAAGCAGGTTTGAGATTTCAGCTGAATCACAAGGATCACGTGGTTCCTTTGCAAGAGTGTTCAGAATAATATTATCACTTTCTTTAAAAACTAAGGCAGCATCATCAATTAAAGATGTTTTATCTTATGGGATGTCAGAACTATCACCAAAGGATTTACTAACGTGTGAACAAGAAAAAGAATCACTACTCCCCAAGTCTTCATTTGTCTCTTCCAAGGTTTTCAAACTCGTGATTCTACTCAAACTCGTAAAGGGTCTGTAGACTCGACTCGCGGACTCAACTCGTAAACTTGTACGAATATGGAAAAATAAAAATGACTTTTAAAACCTTGTATTTGACACATACATGACACACACATATATTTTTAAACTTGTAAATGCCTCATATATGATACAAATATGTATAATAGAACACAAATTACCATCAAAAGTTAAATTTCATATTCTATAACAAATTTCTTAACAAAAAAACTTAATAATAAAACAAGCAAAATAGCAAAGTATGTGGTTAAAGACTTAAAGTACTCATTTATTCTTAAATGACGACTAAAGAAAAAAAGTCATAAAACAATATCATAATGGCTTTAAACATCCAAATCTCCACTGAAATCATCACCATCCTCTTCATTGGTATCTTGAGTATCATCATCAAACTCTGCACCAGATGAAACATCTTCTTCACCAATAACCAAAGTTGGATTTCTTGAAGTTCCAATCCACCTAATTCAACATTGCCACCACCACCACTTTGCACAATATTAGTAACAACATCATCAACTTCTACAATTTTGTTAACAATAACATCACCTTACTCAACATTAACTTCAGTTTGCACATTTTCTTCAACAGGATATACGGTTATCAATTCATCATCTTTACGCAAGAGAATATACAAGAGAAACATGCAAGTGAAATATATAAGAAAATACTTACACAACAAATGATTGATTTACATGAACGAACGCGGACAAAGTAAGAGACAAAAAAAAACACGCGTCATCGATGTAGAGAGAAAAGGAGGAAGAAACTTCGTTGAAAAAAGAGACTAAGAGAGAGGCTTTCTGCTTCACGTACAAGCAAAAAATAAGGGATTTTTTTAAAAATAAAATAAAATCTTATGGGGAATTTGAGTCTTTTTTGGGTTTTAAAAAAACAAAATTAAGAAATTTATAGACTCGTAAACTCGCCATAGACTCGCAAGTCTATACGACTTTGTACGAGTATACCTGAGTCTACTCGAGTCTATCAAAAAATGATTCTATGCGTGAGTCTACTCGTTTTCTCCACAAAACGGACTTACAGTTCGGAAGGTAGGATTATCTAAAGTTCTCTACAAAAGTCGTGTGTTAATCGATTTCCCATCCGAGGCTAAACGATCAAACACAACTAAACTTGTTCTTCTTATTAACAAACAATCCAACTCAACATTACCAATTCAGACCACGCCATCTTGAAAGATGATTCTCACTCTCAATGTCCAGACATGCGCACAGCCATTCGCCGTTCACAACTCGAGATAACACGAATGAGCATAACATACAGATCACAAATCCAACAAGCGACGAAGTAGAATTACCATTCTATCACGATCACAATACGAACACTCAACGGAATGGCTCGATTCCACTCGCACAATAACATTGTCAAAAGGTTTTCATCGCAAGACAACATTTAGTTTGCCCATAACTCATGTCTAGTATACAACCTTGTCCTCTCTCTTTAATTTCCTTGGCGAGGATTAAAACAACAACAACATTATTCTCAATCTCGTTAGATACAAATTCCAAATACTTTGATTATTCCTTACACTTGGAAACTGAGGTAATGCACTCCTCTGAAGAACCTTCGATACCTCTACTTACATATAATTCGGGGTTCCCTTACTTTCTAATAATAATTTCATAGAATGTTTCCACAGCCTTCTTCCGTACTAAGAACGCTCCAATTAGGCACTCAAGTCCAAATGTATGCATCTTAGAAAAGATCCAACTTTCGAAACTTAATAATGTTAACCAGTCACTAACAGAAAGGTAACCAATTACTCAAACATAGAAGCAACTTTTGATCTTCATTGTTACCTAAGCCTCCCAGCTCATTCCAATCGTAACTAAAAGTTATAATCATCACCAACGGATGATTCCACTGACCAATGCTGAAAGAAAACAGCGGACAATTTGTGGTTAGCCAACCTGTTCTCATCAATCCAAGCAATAGGTCACTTTAAACCAGATTACAAATTCATCTGATACATGTGCAAAATTTTAGTGCAAGGTTATAACTAATCAAATCGACCTCCACAACTGCTTTCTTTACATCAAAATCTTTCTTAACAAAGTCAATAACAACTCCAGGAGATCCCTTCCATCCACCATTCTCGTAGACCATCAAACGTCAGGGTGTCTGCTCTTCTTAAAAATTCATATAATACCGAATTAACGACTATCCAAAACAAATCTCTGAATTTGTAGGCTTGCCTTATACTTATTCAATCTCATTCGTTGACAATCATGTCCTTGACGATACAAGTGATGTTTATAGGGGTAACACTGATCGCAGAGTTCCATTAGGACATGTAGCATATCGAGAAGCACGCTTTCGCTTCAGTTGAGCATAGACCATCCAATGCCTTTTCATAACGCGCGGTCAATGTCGTCTCTATATCGTGTTAACTTCACGCTCTGCGGTAATCTTCTCTCACTCAAACACAATCCATTATACTAGAACTTCTTCTAAATCCAAAGTGTTTACTCTAACACTTATTACCCTTTTATCAAGTCCTTACTGCACGCTCTTCCACAACTTTAGGCTCCCAAAAGAAAATGAACATCCTTAACCTGTAACTGCTATCCATCTGTAAGGTATTATTCGGATACACCCCTTGAAGTACACTCGCTCATCCAAGATGCCACCACGATCTTGGAACTGAAACACTTAACAATTTACGTGTTCTCGAACTTTACGTCACACGTTCCCTAAGGCACATTCTCTTTTCGTGGAATGAAACTTCTCAACACTCTTATCCATACTAGTGACTATTACTGATCCACCAGCGACTTTACTTATTCCTTGATACACTAACCATTCATCCCGTAGATATCTTTACCTTCATATCCTATCCATTCCAAAGGATTCCTCAAACCATACACTTCTCTACAATCCCACGTTACAAGAAGTAAAATTCTTAAGAAAACTCCAACCGAACTGACCAAAGCTCTCCTCTGCTATCCCTTGGCTTGAACCCACTCTCACAGCACAAGTTGCAACAACACTTCGGAGTCCTCACGGTTGCACAACCATGATTCCACATACCACATACATAGCATTAGGCTGATCAGACCCAATACTACATAGTATGATATTAAGAACCATGCCGGCAAGACACACTTAAGAGGCATGAAAGATTTACTTATGATGTTTCAAGGCTAGGTCAAGGATACGACCTGCTCTGATACCAACTGTAACACCTCATATAATATATATCTAGAATAATATCATACAGTGTTAATTTTTGGTACTGACACCATCATAAGTGCCTAATAGCATAATTCACATTCTTGACCAACTATAAAATTCTATACAACAAGGTACAATACATGGAACATTATGATAACACAACAATACTAAGATCATATACAATATCCACTATTATACAAAGATACAGAAATACACAACGGAAGACTAAAACTATGCTTCACTTGAAACATCCCGAGCATAGCTTCACTTATAAACCAAACCTGCAGAAGAAACCTGAAAAACAACAACAATAGTGGGGTGAGATAACAACATCTCATTGGGTTCCCTATCTTAGAGTTCTCTCGGCTCTAAGGGTTCTATCAAAACCTAACTCAAGTCTTTATAAAAGGAAAACGACCTTGAGTTCACACGCCTCACTCTCGTTGGAACCACATCCAAGAGTTCTACAAATCCTACTATCACTAGCTAGGATATTACCTTTTACTTCTCATGGGACGCGATATAACACCCATCTCAAGCCTAAGGTCACTTCTCCATAAGGATATCAAAACGAGATGGAATAACCAAAACAATGTTCTCGACACTTCACGTGGGACTCAATGTAATACCCACCTCAAGTGTTCACCGGCAAGGCTTCCCATGGGACTCAGTGTAATACTCATCTCAAGCGACTACCAAAACGGATTCTTCCCGTGGGACTTAGTGTAATACCCACCTCAATACTTACACAATGCTTCCCGTGGGACTCAGTGTAATACCCACCTCAAGCCTAAACAATTTGATGCTTCTCGTGGGACTCAGTGTAATACCCACCTCAAGCCTAAACAATTTGATGCTTCCCGTGGGACTCAGTGTAATACCCACCTCAAGACTTACTCAATGCTTCCCGTGGGACTCAGTGTAATACCCACCTCAAGACTTACTCAATGCTTCCCGTGGGACTCAGTGTAATACCCACTTCAAGACTTACTCAATGATTCCCGTGGGACTCAGTGTAATACCCACCTCAAGCCTAAACAATACCGACAGTACCTCAAGCTTTTACGGATGCTTCCCGTGGGACTCAATGTAATACCCACCATAAAACTTACTCAAGACCCTTCAGAGGATACCGCGTATAATGTGTCAAGGATTCGCAACGACCTGGATGGACCTAAGCACCTCACAAGTCATACCATCTAACAATTTCTAGTCACAATACTAGGCCACACTATTGGTTTATGGTAAGATTTCCTAACTCTCCCTCCATCCTTGATACTTTTAGTTATATAGTTTTCAAACATATAACTCTAACATTCTAGTTTAATTATCATCATTAAACTAATCCCACAATGATCTCATTGTCTCTATTCTCAATATATTCTCATGATTTAGTACGCTTTCCATAACTAACACATGTTCCATAATTTGACTAAAACTACAATTCCTTAACTAACATAATTATAGTTAATCAGAAAAGTCAAGTAAAAGTTGGATCAAATCAACATTTCTCGACATCATATGGTAGATCAAGTTTTTATCTTCGAATCGATATGTGGAACACTAAAAACGGATACCCGGATCATAAATTATGAATTAAATACGAAAATTGAACTTCCAGGTCTAGCTGAGCGAGAATCTCCCTGTCTTTGCTCGCTGAGCGAGCTCCAGCTCGCTGAGCAAGCTATACCAGATCACCAAACTTCCTGCAGAATTTCCACTGCTCGCTAAGCGAGCTCTGAGATTCCAAAAAAATCCAGGCTTACGGGAAACATCCATTTCCATGCCAAACTCAACCTAAATACCACCAAAACAGAGGAACCAAACACTAAACTTGAATACCATCATATATTAGTCATTATACCTTCATTTAATCGAGTTTTAACCGTTTAATCTTTCAATTTTTAAGATTTTCTACAAAACCCTAAAACTCAATATCTCAACCAAAACTAAAAAGAAAAGTTTCTAACTATGAACCCACATTGCCAATGAAGAGGAGTTTGGTGAAGATGAATATGTGATGAAGAAATGGTGAAGCTTTCTCTCTTCTTAGGTTTTCTTCCTCTTCTTCTTTCCCCCCTTTCTTTCTTTCTTTCCTTTTTTCCTTCTTTCTCTTTTCTTTCTCTTACCAACTTTCTTTCTTCTTCTCTTATAAACCTTTATTTTCTCTTTTTATAAAATAAATACCATTCATGAGTTAGTAACACTAACTGGTCCAGTTTGATAGTATCCAAAAATGTCTCTGAGTCGAATATTTAATAAAGCCTTCTTTTTATTGATTTATATTCACATTCTCTTTTTTTTTAAGAAACTATGCACATTCTTTTATTTAAATAAAAAGTATTTTTTTTATTAAAAAAATTATACAAAATATAAACATTTTTTATTTAATATTAAATAAATAATTAAAATGTTATTATGTATGATTTTTTTTATAAAAAAAAAACTAAAGTTGATATTGAACCTTTCGATTTCAACTTTATTGTATTCATTTCCTTATGATTTCATTATATTTTCTTAATTGATATTGAACCTTAAAATCATTCAATTTCAAATTCTAACAAAGATTTGAAGTTCGAATCACATATATTCAATATCATTGTCGATATGGAACCCTAACAATCAACCATATCATTTCGTCGCAATTCCACAATCAGGTGTTTTACTGCTTTGTAATCTACAGTTCTGCAATCGGCCGTTATACTACTTTGTTTGCTACTTAGAAATCTATTTCATAATCGTTCAATTTCAAGGTAATATTGTTTCGTTTTTCACAACATATGTTCTTATATTGGTAGAAATGTTCTTCTTTCTGAGACTCAATTGACATGTGCTTTAATTTTTCACAACATTAACATTATTTGAATATATTATTCTATAATCTTTTTTTTTGTCTAAGATCAAGTTCTTGATATATTCTTGTAGAAGATTTCCGCTAGAATACTTTGAATGATAGTTTATTTTCTTTTTTTGTATCCTATGATTTTTAATTGAATTCTTTATTCATAACTTTTTAGCAATCTCTGACCATTTGTTTCCCATCTCTAAATGAGTTTTGGTTAATATTTTATCAATCTCCTCACTCGATATGTCTTTTTACAAATGTTGACAAAAATTTATAGGAATTAGAATGATTCACTCCATATAGAATGTCATGCACATCTTTTGATTATGTTGAATTCTTTTGCAACCAGGATCCATGTGATTTTCCCTTCCCAACTTTAGTCTGTCTGTTATCTCCAATTTTAGACTCTAGGCCAAAACTCACTATTCGAACACCTAAAATAATATTATGAGTTATCTGGGGACCCTGAGAACCAGAATGAACTCTTTCAACATATTTATTTGTAGGAACCTAACTGATTGAGAATATTATTTGTTATGAACTTCCTTGCTAAGCCATTTGTTTTGCAACAAGTTTTTAAATATCATGTGTAACATATGGTATCTAAAACCGACTATAACTTCAAACAAAATGATCACTTAAAATTGTGCATAATACAATGGTTTTTTCATGTTTAAATTTAAACTGCCACTATTTTCCTTACGGAAACCAAATTTACAGTATTTTAAAAACGTCGTATTTGTTAACTGTGACAGATGAGACCGCCATAATCTTCTAGAAGTAATCGCCACACTTTATACACTTTTTTGTAGTGAGTTTTATTGTCCTGTTTGATTAGGCTCATGATTCCTCTCTATCCAAATAAAATATTTGATCTACTGATACTAATATTTAAAATGTAATATATTTACAATTTTCCATTCCATAGTCAACAAGTAACTCAAGGAAATATTTCCTTTGACGGGTGGAAATACCCTGAGAAGAATGTTATGCTTCAATCGCAATAAATAACTGGAGTTGGTCTAAATTCTTAATGCAAAATTTGAAATCATTTTCTGCAATTTTCAAATGTTTATATCAATTTACGATTTAATATTAATCATTTTCGATTTAAACACTTCTATCTGGAGGAGAGAGGACAAACCAGATTATTTTAACCTAAATTATTTAAGTTAATTATTTAAAGAGAGAAGAGAAATCAAAATCCCCCTTAACTCTCTATTTTAGGACCATCTCTAAAATGGAAGAAGTTTGAGGGAAGAGAATACATATTTATTTTATTTTATTTTATTTTAATTAATCTTAAATATTACAATGATGTAAAATCTAATTACATTTTTTCTCTATTAAATTGATAGCATCTTCTATGTCAAAAAGGGATTCGGAGGATATGATTAATACTTTTGTCAAAGTTTGAAAATTTTGGATGTCATTTAATGTGATTGCATTTTCATGACATTACTCTAAGATAGGGTGTTTGTCTGGTTAAATATGTTTAGGAGAAATGATTTACCAAACTAAGTGTTACTTTGGACTTTTGTGAGTTGATCTCTCAAGTGTTGTATATTATTTAGATCGTAAAGGATAATTGGGCAATACAAGAAGAAGGTTAGTTAATTTGATCTTTTCTAGAACATATGATCTTCTTATATTACATATTTACAAATTTATTTTAAATCACTTTAGATTTAAACATTTCTAATTGAAGGAGAGAAAGGAGAAGAGAGATTTTTTAAAATTAAGTTATTTAGCCTAATTATTTAAAGAGAGAAGAGAAATCAAAATATCTCTTAAGTATATTTTAGCACCCTTTCTAAAATGGAAGAAGTTTAAGGAAAGAGAATTCATATTTAATTTATTTAAGGAGTAATAAGCATTTCATATGGACGAGTTTTGCAAAACTCCCCCTAAGAGAAAATCAAGATTTCATCTATTTTGGTCTGAACCTATGATCTTGAACATGCATAAGAGGGCACCTACCACTAAGCCACTTTGCTTTTTATGCTATATTGTCTGCTTAAAATCTATACATTACAATGTTAATAATACATAGTTAAACTACAATGGTAATGTATTACAATGTTAATATTTACCGCAAAGTTTATGTAATATTTGTTTATTACATAGTAAAACTATGTTAAATAATAATAATTAAACATTTTTTTTTGGAATAAGATAAGATTATATTAAAATCAAAAAATCAGATATAACGTCGATCTGAGGATCCAGACAACCACAAGACAAAAGGATTAATCCGCAGACGGATTAATATCTAAACTATTACAATAATCCATTAATTTCTTATCCAACATACTACAACTAATGATGCACTCTTTCATAATATTACTATCAAACTCATTCTTTATACCACCTTAAAAAATTACTTTATTTCGAATCCGCCAAATATGATACACCACCTCAGAGATAGAGATTTTTATCGGTTTACATCTATTACCCTTGCCCTTGGTTTGATCAATGACCCACTTCAATTCCTCAATCCAACAAGCAGGTCTTTTTTTTATAAGCAATATAGATTGAAAAAGGAGAAAAAAAAGATTCTCCAACTCAATATAAAAGCTTAATAAAACAAGAAAAAGAGAAAGCCCCTAATAGCAAAAATCAAACGGAAAACTAATCAATTCGACACAAGGAGTATAAACTAATCCTACAAAAAATCAAGCGGGTGATTTACCCAATCGAATAAAGAACATTTTCTACGGCCTCTCTCTAACCACCTCCAAGAAATTATCATAATGTGGAAGAAAAGCTCATCGACGTCAAAAGAAATTTCATTGAATATGATCTTGTTACGCACATTCTAAAATTCCCCAAACGGAAATCAACCAAATAAAACATTTTATATCCTCTTTAGCCTTATCCGTCATAGCCAAAAACCATAAAAGCGAGTGTTTACTTACCGATTCCGCATGTATCGGACAAAAATCAAATCAAATGAAGATTTTCTCCCAAAGAATAATGATCTTTGGGCAAGAGATTGATTCCAATACTATCCATCACATGCCACCAAATCCTTTAGGTACTAGTACACTCAAATAAGAGATGACTGTTGCTTTATTTCTCATCAAGAAAACATATTTATTATCACATGTTTAATAACAAACAAACATTATATAAAAATAAACAAACATTATTTATTAATGAACAACTTTTATGTAATAACGTTATCAATTTTTATGTAATATTAATAAAATAAAAATTTAAATAATACATAAAATATACTTTTAGTTTATAATTAAATAAATATTATTAAATAAAATATACTTTTAATTTATTATTAAATAAATATTTAATAAAATATATTTTAAATAAATATTAAATAACTGAAATAAAATAAATGAATATTAATTAAATGAATATAAAAATAAATATTCAATAAATATTAAGTTTATTATTAAATGAAATATATAAAATAAATGATTATTTTAAATTTATTATTTAATTTCAGTTTTCTAAATAATTAATAAAATATACTTTCAGTTTATTTCCAAAATTATTTTTGATTAGTTAAATATATAACATTATAAACTGACTAATATTTATTTTATATTCATTTATTTAATTTTAATTATTCAATATTATATTTCGTTAAATATTTACTTAATAATATTTATTTAATGTAAGATATTAATATTATTATGTTAATGTAATGTAAAACTATTACTTAATATCATTTAAACATTTGTTAATAATTATGCAATTTTATTTAATAATAAACAAATGTTTAATAATTATTAAAATATCAACTAATAATTATAATTGCACAATCATTAAAATAATTAATTAATAAAATTCAATAATTATTAAAAAAATGGTTTACTATCATTTAATATCATTTAAACACTTACGTAATAAATATTTAAACATTAAACTGAAAGTATATTTTACTTAAATAATTACTTACAGTTATAAAATATCATTTAAAATAAATTATATTAACGTAATAAAATAAATTATTATTATATAATATTACTAAACAATTCTTAAACAAACAATTATATATTTTGAACAATTATTAAACTAAAATTATTATATTAAATTGAAATTATTATATTAAGTATATAATATATACAATCTGATGTTAAAATAAATCATAAGAAACGAAGTGGTCTAGTGATAAGTGTTCACTTATATATATATACTCAAGATATTGAGTTCAATACCATAGACACATAAATTTTACAATGACAATAATAAAATTTTGATTTTTTTATGGATTTTTTCCAAAGCTCGCCTATATGACATAGGAGAAAATACTCATTAGTCATTTATTTAATTTAATCATTAGACATATATCTAACATAATAGTAGTCTTTGGACATTACCTCTCATAAATGTCATTGTCTAACTCTCTATGTGAGATCATTTCCTATGGACCAAACAACACCATGAGTTGAGTTTGATTAGCTTGTAGAAATAGAAAACTACTACAAAATCTTAAAACAAGAGGTTAATACCATTTTATTTCTTTTTATAAATGTTAGGAATTAGATAAGTGTAAAATATCTTTTCTTTTTCCTTTATTGAAAGAAGACTTGCTTTGGCATCTTAACTAGGTCCTCATTTCCCCAAAAAAATTCTTCATTTTAATATTAAAATATAAGTAAATTCACTAATTTTTGAGATGACACAAGTCTCTTTTAGTTTTAATTTAATAATTTTAAATTTGTGTTTGAGTATGAAAATACAAAAACATTAAGATTCATATTATTTATAATTTGAAATTCAAGTTGCTAATGTTAAATTAATTATTTAATTAATCAAAGATGGTATCTCAAAGTTATAATTGACATCTCTAAATTTTAGATGAAAATGTTAACACGTGATTCTATATATAAAAGGGGATAAATTGTAGAGGTTAGAGAAACGATAATTTAAAACAAAATCATTTTTAGAGTCAAAATTTGAAAATATTTTATCAAGAACATTTGAATAAGTAAAAATAAGAGAAAAATAAAAGAGTTATTGAAAGAGAGATTTACAGAGATTCAGTCTTAAAGAAGTTACATATTTATCCCCACAATTGATCTTGAAACTATTCAAATTTTGCAATAAAGTTATCAACCATAACAAATTAATCACTTAAATTCAAGAATGCTCTCAAAGCACTATGACTTACACATGTGAAAAACCATATTATCCTTTCATTGAAAAAAATGAAAAATATTTCAAACTTAAAATATGTGGAGGTTTCAAATGTAATTTCAGGGGTGTCAAGTAAATTGCTTAAATTAGAGGCATATAAAATAAAATAAAAATATGAATATTAACTAGTTTGGGCTTTACATTTTGCAAAACGATATTCATTAGGCCAATTGATTTTGAACGTGATATTGATATCTTAAATAAAATGTTCTTGTTAACTCCACTCCACTCTTTTGTTATTGTCACCTCCCCTGCATTTTTCCTACAATAGAGTTGTTTGTTTTATCTTTAAAAAATGGATTTTATTTTATTTTCAAAAATAAAGTCAAAAATAAATTTTATAAAATTGATTTTTAAAATATTACAAATTTGTTTATGTTAGTTTTTTTTTTGTATAATTAGTCTCAAGTCCCGTAAATTAATTTTGAGTTTTGTTTTAGTCATTCAATGAAAAAACGTTTCGCGTTAGTCCTATAATGTTGTTTCTGTTAAGACTTTTGATTCATTCGGTTGCTTCATTCTGTTAAGATATTTATTAGTTGGATTAAATATGTGTGAGTTGTTGGTCATGGATTCCATCCCTATTAACAACATTTCTTTATATTTTCTCATAATATAATGAAGTAAACAATTTATTGATACTTAGAAATCAACATCATAATAAAATTAAAAATGTGAATAAAAGGATACAAACAATCAATCATTCTTCAACTGAAATCTCCTTATTAAAAGAAATATTTTATTTATAATACAATGTCCATGATGAAATGAATGGTGGAATTATAAAAATATAGGTAACTTGGAAGTATATAGTAGAAATGCTTCAACCTTCTCTATGGCTTTGACCTTAGCACTTTCCACTCCTCCATTCCTTCAACTACCTTTTCTTCTTTTCTATAAGGCTTAGTCTTTGAACAACCACCACCCTTATTCCAATCACCTTCAAAATGGGCAGGTGAAAATGTTTTCACAATCACATCAATTCTACTTCCGTTAGTAACTTTGCTCTCAATTATACTATAGAAGAAGTTGTAGGAGGAGAATAACAAATAGATGAATGGTAGTTGAAAATGGTGGTAGAATGAGTAAGGGAGAAAAGGTTATAAACAAAGAAGGGATATGGAAAGCAGAGAATATAGAGTAAAGTGAAAAAATCTCGTTATTGCATTGTTAGGGTCAATATAGGAATAGAAAGGACACTTTTTAATTTTTTGTCTCTTTCTTCCATGATTGTTGGATCTTGTTTATCTCCGAGCTTTCTCTAATTTCGCGAGTCACAAATTATGCTTTCATCATCATAAGTGCTTTTAAATTATCAATATAATTAAGTACATTTTACTAACGAATTTAAGGATACTTTCAAAAAATTATTAAGAAATTATTTATAAAAAAGGTTGAATATATAATTTTTAATATATTATTTAAACAAATATACATAAAACTTATTATTTTGCATTCTTTAAGAATATTATTAAAACATCTTCATTTATTTGTTCCATGCTAACCAATATCGAGGAGGCCCGATCATTAGTCTAAAGTCAAAAGATGTTAAAGGTATAATGCACCCATGACTTTAAGACTCGTACTCGATCCATGTCGTGTATGGTTATTTCGTGTACGTTTTACATAGAGAAGCATGAGGCATCTCTAGTTGTCCCTCGTACATAAGGTATCCCACGAGAGACCTAAGTATGTTCGAATCAAAACTTAATGTACTTTTTTGGTGCTCACTCAATGAGTTAGGTGTTAAAGGGTTAGCCTAGTTAGGTGTTACACGATTGAGATTTGAAACCTTATAAAGGTGGGAGTTTGTTAGCATTCAAAGAATCATCCACCATTCCATGTGGAACTATCAAACTTCGTATATCTTTTGGGGAAGGGAAAGCCGAAAGAACCTTGATTGTGAATTTTCTTGTAATCCCTTGTAAGAGCATCTACAACGGCATCCTTGGAAGATCGTTCCTCACATCATTAGATGCAGTGGCCTATCTTATCCATTTGAAGATGAATGATTTAGGCAAACCAGTTTCCATTTCAGTTGATATGCATGAAGCTCACCTCATACATGAAGTCATATTAAAGAACCCCTTGTGATCATCATCACATTTGTCGGTCTTGATTTACAAGAAGATAAAGCACTGTGAAATGGAAAACTCGGCCAGCTGACACAAGTTAAAGTGAGAACCTTAAGGTCGTTTCAGACAACAACTTTGAGATCATCCAAATCGACATTTATTGAAATTCTGTGATCAGGTATGAGATGTCGAATGAGATGTTCCAACACTTGACAAATTTAACCAAAACTTAAAGTGCAAGAAAATTAAACAACACATTAGTTTGTTAACCCAGTTTAGTGTATAACCACACTTACATCTGGAGGCTACCAAGCCAGGAGGAAATCCACTATAAGTAATATTAATTCTAGACTTAAACCACCTAGTTTAATCTTTCACTTAATATCTACCCAATGCAATTTCTACCTAAGACACAACTTAGATATGAGTACCAACTCACTCCCCCTCAATCACACAGTGATCTTGTTTACAAGTTTAATAAAATTGAAGTCATACTTCAAACAAAACAGCTTGATCTTACTTCACAATTTCAATCAAGACACAAATACACTTTTGCTTAAAAGCTCATAAAGTGGTACAATAAAAACAACCTGCTATTAAAATACACAACACCCTATTTTGTCTTCTGAAATTCGTACTCAATTCTGAGATATTCTGTTGCTTAAATAGGTGTATGGATTTTGGGCTTTCTGTAGGTTAATCCAGTCCTAAAACGCATGCAGCTTCCACCTTGAATTAGGGTTTGTTACTTCCTAGATTCTAGGTGATTTAGTTCTTCTGATTATGCTGAAGTTTCATAACAACACTCCCTACAGATGCGCCTTATTCTGTTTTTGTCCATCCATAATTAATTCCAGATAACTTTCCTTAAATTACTCAGATAAGTTAGTCATTAATTAAATCTGGTAGCAGATTTGAGATGTCACAATATCTGTTGGGACATCCTGAAAAACTGAACTTAAATCATTTACACAATGTCCCAACATCTGGTGTAACATCCTGAATTAAGTTCTTATACTCTGTTTGATAATGTCCCAACATCTGATAGGACATTCTGAACTGAATTCAACATTTCTTGTTGGTCAAAAATTCTGCCAATTCTAAACATCTACAAACTCCCCCTTTGGCTAATTTTTGGCTAACATATTTTTCTGGTTATCAGAGTGCAGCAGAAGTTCTTTTATCAGAGTATAGCAGTTCTTTTCTGTTGAGTCATGTGTGAGTTTACTCCCCCTCAAACATACATGTATTCAGATTTGTTGCAACAGAAATTTTCATTAAAACACACTGATTCAGTTCAGAAGCAAACAAAAGTTTTTCATTAATAGCTAAACAGCATCATACATTGTTGTTGCAGCATCATACATTGTTGTTGTTGTTGTTCTCCCCCTTGTTAGACATAAATTTGGAGCCAAAGTTACTAATTCAAAATTACAATGCAGCAGTCATTACATTTTTCCTCACATACAGTTTTTTCACTCAGACTCCTCACAGTCAGTTTCTTCCTCTTCCTCAGTCTCTTCATCAGAAGTAGCAGCTTTCTGAGCACTTTCTTCAATCTCCAGCCTTTGGATAATCTCCTCAAGCTTCTGCTTCCTTGCATCCAGTTCTTTGCAAGTGCTCTTCAGTTCAGCAATCAATGCAGCTTTAGAGATTGGAGACTTTGCCTTTGAAGGACCAGCAGATGTCCTAGAGGGTGCTTCAACATCAGCTGCATGATGACTCAGGAACAGCTTGTAGTGGAAGGCCAGAGGGCTTTCTCTTTTGCAAATTGTGTCCTTCTCAGTGAGAATACCAGGATATTGACTTAGCACTATTCCACACAGCAAGGAAGGGAAGGCAATTGGCAACTTTGTTGCAGATGATCCAGCATGCTTCAATGTCTGATCAAAGATATAGGCTCCATAATCCAGCTTTGTTTGGGTGCTGTAGCGGTAAAATCATGAGTGTAAGCTATTGATTAACTTAACTCGATATACACAGAGTCGCCACCACGCTTTTATTTATTTCCAAATGGAATAAGGAAAATGAACGAACAAAACCTTAAAGAATCTTAAAAGCTAAAAAGCTCAAAGAATCAAACAGAGAATGGGTACGGGGATTGGTTACAAATCGGGAAGGTTTTAAGCACCCGACTTGTCCGTGGTACTCCACGAGAACCCTTTGAAATGTTTACTGCATTTTTGGTTTGAAATGGTTTGCTTGAAAAAAGATTGAAGAGATGAGAAGAAGAATGTTTTTTAAGATTTTGGTGTTTGAAGAGACGAACGTCTCATGCCTACGTACCCACAAAGTGCAATGCGAGATCAAAACCCCGTAGTTCGTGGTATAAATTATAAAAAGGCAAATGAGTTGAATTGATTTTAAAATGTAAAGATAAGTCGTCATCCTTTAGCGAATAATTCCGCTAGAAAGGATGAATCATATCTAAACATAAAAAAATGGTTAAAAGGAAAACGTGCACGAGGGCACAAAAACAATTGAATGAGTTGTGATTGTTTTAAGGTTTTTGAGAAAGAAGGTTTCGATATGCTTATGTGGTTTAGCATTTATTAAAGAAATGAAATGAAAAGGTAAAAGCACATGACCGAAGTCAAGGTTTAATTGAGAAAATGTTTGAAGTTTGAAAACAAAGAAAGTTTTGAAAAGAGGAAGAAGTTTTGAAAATTGAAGAAGATGGGAAGAGATGAAGGGACTATCCTAAGACTTGAAAATAAAAGCTAAAGGAAAGAATCATCAAACCAAGTGGCAAGTATCTCTTTGAAATAATTGGATTTCCATCTTCATAAGCAAGTAAACTCAACCGGAGCCAAAGTCTTCAATTCATAACAAATGAGCAAAGGGATGATCCTAGAATCTAGGTCCGAAACTCCAAGTCTCAAGCTAAGGATAGTAACCATAGTCCGAAATTAAAAGTCACCCATTTTTTAGATGTTTAATCCATTATTAGTATTTTGGTGTCCGAATGGACAAATGAAAAATAACAAGCAACAATAATATATATAATAAGCAATATGATGAATGAATATAGAAGCATAATAAGAGAGGTAGGGAACAAGAGATTAAAATAAAAGAGGATAAGGTGCGAGAGATTTAGTTAAATGTTAGTATATTCACATTATTATAATATATACAATATAAAGTGGTATGATGAACTTAATCAAGCACAACCACGAAAAGAAAAATAAAATCAAGGCAACCGGATCCAAGTGGATCGCATTCCGAATCGGGACAACTTTAGGTCTATGTTAAGCAATCGCCGAGTAATTTACGGAGTAATTACCCTACAAATGAGGCAGGCCACCACTAATTAAAGTGGAAAATATTCGTGTTAATACATGTTAGAGAAACGATATAATGGATCGTTCTCCGAAAACATGTCACACTAAAAGAAAAGGAAGGTCTAATCTTAATCGAGATTATCGTTGAATTTCATCGAAAAGCAACCTATCATGATCTCAAAGTATGGAGAATGATCCAAATGATCATTCATCCATAGATTTGAAATAATGAAGATTAAACTTAATCGGAAATCAACAATCCTGAATCGGAAGATTGTCATCGACCAAAATTAAAAGAGATGAAGAATAATGGATCCAAAATAGATCCAATAAAAGAATAGAAAATATTTTTAAACTCTTTTCTAAAAATTTCTTTTCTAAAAATCTTTTCTAAAAAATCTCAAATAATTTTTCTAATTCTTTTTTAAAATAGCATTTCTAAAATCTTTTCTAAACCTTTTCTAGCATGGACTTAAACTAAAGCCATAAAAAAATTAACTAAACTCATAAAGTAAACAAATAATAGGAATGCTATATACAAAAAAAAGGAAAAGAAAAATCAAGAAGAGAGGGGAATATGCGCATGAGGGGGAAGTGAAATTGGAAATGAGATATGAGATCCATTGCGCTAGGCCCAAACCAGAATGAGTTTTATTAAAAAATCAGCAACATAAAAAAAATAAAAAAACGAAAGAACATGAAAAACACAGAATCCTCTTCTTCTTCACAGTAACGAATATAGGGCATTCATAGTTCAATCACCTTCTCTAAAAATCAAACAAAACGCGGCTATATCCTTTGGTAAGCAAAACAAAAAATTCACACGATTCTTCCTTCTTCTCCTCAATCCGCCAATCTCACCCTTTCTTTTCTCTTCGCAAACTCGAAATGGATTTGGGGGTTTTCTGAATTATATGATTGAAGGTGGAAGGAAATGTATAGATTAAAGCTTGAGGATGAACATTAATGGAGATTAAGGAAGAAAATTGTTTCAATCGAAGGATCTGGATGCAAATGAATGGAAGTTTGTTGAAGGTGAAAAAAAATGGTGGGATGAGGATTCGATTTCGGCAGGGTGACAAAGGGCTTTTTACGCTTGGCAATTGGAAGAGAATGGTGCTTTATTTATAGGATGAGAGGATGATATTTTGAACTGCCGTTTTGGTTCTGATTCGGTGCGTTTTGGTTCATGAGAATCTCGTGTTAGCTTGCTCTGCGTTTTGTGCTTCTTATTATTGCGTTTTGATTGAGAGTTTCAGGTGCTGTAGGCGTGCAGGAATTACGGTGTGCCGAAAACGTGCAGCGTGATGGGCCTGTTGCTTGGCTTGCGTGATGGTGTGTTCAGCTCGTGGAAATCGTTGCTGGCTGGATGATGAAGTTGTTTGATGTTACGCGCGGTTTTACGGTTTGGAATGCTGCGGGTTGCGCGTGAAGAGCTGAAGTTGAGGCTTGGACAGCTTTGTTGCTAGCTGCGTGAAACGGTTTTGGCAGGCTTGCATTTTGAAGCGCGTGCGGAAGAGGCTTGGATGTATTGATGTGAAGCTGTAGGAGTACGAGCTGTTTGGCTTTAGTGTGTGAGCTGGAAGTTTGTGTGTACAGCTGCTAGAAGGCTTGCAACTTGGCTTATGCTTGCGGCTGGTGAGACTGTGCGTGCGGAAAGTGCTGGCTTTTTATTGTTTTTATTGTTGTCTTGCGGATGGCTTGAATATTTTGGTATGAAGCTGTATTGCAGCTGGCGTGCAAGTGGGATCAGCTTGAAGGCATGTGCATTGGCTGGTACGGCTGGTATTGCAATGTTGTTTTGTGATGTGGGCCAGACAGATTGAATTTGGCAAAAGGCCTGGATGCAGCTTGAGGTGATAGATTTGTGTACGGATTGTTTGTGTAAGGCTTGATGCGCAAGAGATGTGAAGTGGAAAGGCTTGTAGAACTTTGTAATATTCATAAATCAAAAATTTTTCTTTTTTTTTCATTAATGGTAAATGGGCCCTAAAAGAAAATATATAGTTTAAAAAAATGGTTTATTAACATTTATGAATTAAAATGGAAAATGGATATTGATGAATATAGAAATAAAAAAAATGGTAATTGGATAAAATGGATATTAGAAATCGGAAAATAACAATGGTTAATGGACTAAATTTGGAATAATGAAAAAGGGTATATGGATGAATAAATGGATACAACAAAATGGTTTAATCGGAAAGAAAAATGGATAATGGATAGAATTTGGTTTTCAAGCCCACAAAAAATCTCGATTTCTCTTGCACAAGCCTCTGATAATGAATACAGTCAACAAGAAATCACTGAACAACTCACAACTCAAGCCAACTGATGAAATGAACACAGCCAACCAAAGAACCACTAGATATATTGAAACTTCGCCACTTGAGCCACAAACACTTGAAATCTGTCTGAACTTTGAATTCATGCTGAGAAAAATAAATTCTCAGATGAATCACTGATAAACTTGATAAACTGACTGATTCAAACCAAACTTCTCACAAAACACCGCCTGATAATTGATGACTTCGCACATAACACATTCTTGAACTTTTGAATACGCACAGTATGAGAAACAGACCACTGGCCCACACGACTTGCAGTCGAAACAATCCTTTGATAGTTTGACCAAGATTAGGTCAAACGTCCATCTGAATCGAATTGTGACTGAACAAACGCATCTGACTTGAGAATCACAGCCCTGTCTTTGAAATCCTGCAACTCAGAAGAAGAAGAAGCAACTGCAACATATTTTTTTGATATTTTGGTTAGAGGTTAGTGAATATAAACAAATAAACAAAATTTAAACATGGTGATCCTCTGCAAGGCATAGACCTGCACCTGAAAAGGGATACATGAACCAGTACGTGATCTTGTTTGTATGCAAATGCATATGAGATGCGAAAAATCTTAGGGTCAAAAATTAGGGTCTGACAGATGCCCCTATTTAAGTTTCTTCAATCCAGAGAAGATGAAGATCGAGATCTTCGTTTCAACAAGATGGAAGATACTTAAATATCAAAAAACCCAATTTTTGATCCTAAGATGCCAAAAACTGGATTGAAATGAGATGAACGATGTGAAGATGACATAGAAATGATATGAAGATGATATGGAAAGGATATGAAACATATGAAATGTGATGAGAAAATATGAAATGATATGAAATGCAGAGAAAATATGTGACAGCATATGCAAAATTATGAGAAAATTTATGAGATGATATGAAATGTATCTGTAACTAAATGAAATGCGGAGAAATCCGTGAAGGACAAGACGACACATGAAAAAGAATACACGCTGGGGATAAGGAGCATAAGACTCTGACGGGAAAAACAACATGCCAGAGACCATCACATGGCTCAGCCGAGGTGGAAATGTCCAAGAATGGCAATTGAACAAAAAGCATCACAACATCCAGGAATGGCACTGAATGAAGTGAGAGAAGTCCCGAAACAGTACACCAGAAGCATTCAAGGATGACATTACTGACTTTAATAGGGATATCCGAGAATAGCAATCGGAAAAGGGTAATCACAACATTTGAGAATAGCAATCAGACAGAAAATGAATTACAACATTCAGGAACATCACTGAATGAAATGGGAGAATTCGGGAAAGCACATCAACTCAATGATGATTCCAACATGAAAATCCGAGAATGGCCATCGGAAGTGAAGTGATCACAACATCTGAGAATGGCAATCAGATAAAAAGTGAAGCACAACATTCAGGAACAGAACTGAATGAGATGGGAAAATTCAGGAAAACACATCAACTCAATGATGACTTCAACATGAAAATCCGAGAATGGCAATCGGAAGGCAAGTGATCACAACATCTGAGAATGGCAATCAGATAAAATATGAATCACAACATTCAGGAATAGAACTGAATGAAATGGAAAAAGGTCCCGGAAAATACATCAAATCAATGATGACTTCACTATGGACATCCGGGAATAGCAATCGGATAGGAAGTGATCACAATATCTGAGAATGGCAATCAGATAAAAATGTGAATCACAACATTCAGGAAAAGAACTGAATGAGATGGAAAAAAGTCCGGGACAGTACATCAAATCAATGATGACTTCACTATGGACATCCGGGAATAGCAATCGGATAGGAAGTGATCACATCATCTGAGAATGGCAATCAGATAAAAATGTGAATCACAACATTCAGGAAATGAACTGAATGAGATGGAAAAAAGTCCGGGACAGTACATCAAATCAATGATGACTTCACTATGGACATCCGAGAATGGCAATCGGAAGGAAATGATCACAACATCTGAGAATGGCAATCAGATAAAATGTGAATCACAGCATTCAGGAAAAGAACTGAATGAGATGGAAAAAGGTTCGGGACAGTACATCAAATCAATGATGACTTCACTATGGACATCCGAGAATGGCAATCGGATAAGAGGGTGTAATATATGAGAAGACACAACAAGTATATGAAGAAATTCTGAAGAGACAGACAAATGCCAAGTAAATTAGACCTTGAACAAAAAGTAAGAAGTTGACAACAACAAGACCTTGAGAAATACATATGAGGACTAAAACACTCAGTATGCGAACTTTTACGAAAATGGGGACTAAACCACCCAAGAACACGCATAATGAGGACTAAAACACTCAAATATGCCAAGGTAAACAAAACTGGGGACTAACACAACCAAGAAAACGCATAATGAGGCATAACACACTCAAATATGCAAACTTTTCAACAATGGGGAATAACACACCCGAGGACATAATATGAGAAAAATGATGACAACCAGTTTAGACTCTTAGAGGAGTGGAAAAGCTGACAACCAGTTTAGACTCTTAGAGAAGTGCAAAAGATGACAACCAGTTTATACTCTTAGAGGAGTGCAAAAGATGAAAGACTGATTCCTCAACACAGATATCACTGCCATTCTGCTCGGAAATTAGAAATGCTACTGCTGCACAAATCTCTGTCACACCAACTGTATCAATTTGAAAATCTTTTGAGAGAAAGTCATGCAAAGCTGCTTGGGGATTCCTTGAAGAAAAATTTGCCCCAAGTTTAATGACTGATGAAGGTAAACTGATAATGGATTCAGTTCTTGATTACTGCTGGAGAAAATAATCAGATCTTTGAGATAACTGTTGAGAATAAACTGATCATGGCTTCAATCTTTGAAATGAATGCTGAGAAGATAAACTGTTCATGGCTTCAGTTCTTGAGATGAATGTTGAGAGAATAAACTGATCATGGTCTCAGCCCTTGAGAAAATGTTGAGAAAGTAAACTGATCATGGTCTCAGCCCTTGAGAAAATGTTGAGAAAGTAAACTGATCATAGCCTCAACCCTTGAGAAAATAACCCAACATGTAACTTGCAGAGAATCTTCTGACTAACCAAATTTGAGAACCACTTGCACAAAGCAACAACATCTTGAAACATAGGAACTGAGAAAAACTTGCCCCTGATAAGATCATTGACCAAGTTTCTTAATTGTTTGAAAATTTCTTGATGAAGAAAGTTTATTTGCAAAATAAAAATGTTTGTACCAACCTGGTAATTTTAATGTAAAATTCAATGCAAAGTTTGAAATCAAGAATCATTTTTGAATGAGATTTATTGATGTAAAGTAAATGAAAACTTGTCACAACACTGCGGTTGAGACAACATTAAAGATAAAGCAACAGCAAGAAAACAAATGATTGGTAAAGAACTTGGGAGTCAGTTTACGCAACCTTGTTATAGTATGCTTTTCAAAAGAAACCTGGATTCAATTAGGACTTTTGAAGGTTGTAACGCGGTCTGGTTCACGGTTTATGAAACAAAGGATATAGGCTCAAAGTTTATTTGTACCCTACCCAACTTCGTGATGAACTCCAGTCCTACATTCAATTAATTCAGCTTATGCGTTCAAGTTCCCAGAAATTTAGGATTGCACAGATGAAGATGGTTCATAAGCCAAAGGATTTTGAGATAGCAGACACCTCTTCCTTTTGTTATTTCCAGTGAGGAATTTGGTCCACTCAACTTATTTTTGCTGAGGATTTTGATAACCTCTTGACAAATATTTCTTTTATTATCCCTAACTTTTGCCTGAACTGTGTCATTTGATCTTACAGCCAGCGGGATGCCCCTAGCTTTTGCCTAAGTCTCCTTCATAGGTTTTGACTTAGCGGGCTTTGATTTTTTTCAATAATTTTTCAATATCATTTTTTTTAAAGATAATGACTGCATGGCTTAATGATTACGGAGAACCATCATCGGCTTTTGAATTGAGAAACATCTTCAACACTTCTTTGATGTGTGTGAAGGAAAACTTGAGATTGTAACCTTTATTTGAAAGGTGTCTTGAATGATTCTCTTGTACTTGAATGCACATTCAAATTAATTGAGAACTACCCATCCCCAGGTTAAAATTGAGGTTTTTCGAATATAAAGAAACTCCAACTTCAAGGCTCAAAGGGGTTGACAAGGGATTAACTTCCTTATTTCTCCAGTGTTTAAGATTTGAAACAATGCCTGTATATCATCAACCAAGTCTTAATTGAAAGCATACTATCAACAGATATTGGGTATCTCGTTTTCATCATCCTCCCTCCAATCATTGTAAAAACTTTGAGAAAAGATAAAAGAATTTGAAATGTAAAGCATAAAGATGCAAATAATAAATGAAATTGAATCAAAACAAAGCAATGCTCATTTCATTAAAATCAACATGAAAGTACAAACAAACTTAAAAGCAAACAACTTGATATGATTGAAGAAAATTGCAAACATAAAGAAACAATGGCCTAGTGATCCATCAACAACAAGGATGAGCTGTCCTGGCTGATATTCTGGCCTTGAAGAAAATTTGACAGTTGAAGTCTTCTAGACGATTCACTTCCCATGATTCGGAAAAGGATTGTTGACAACATTAGGATTTGTATCCTCAAAAGTGATCGTCCCATTTCTGACAAGCTCTTTTACTTTAGCCTTCAATGCAAAACAGTGTTCTAAGTCATGACCATTTCCACCTTGATGAAACTCACAGCGAAGATCTGCTCTAAAACCAACCAGAGGAGGATTTCGAACAGGAGGCGCAGGCCTAGTAGTAATCCAACCATTCTGGACCAAGTAAGGATACAACTCAGCATAAGTCATCGGAATAGGATCAAAGTTTGGCCTGCTCCTGGCATTACGATTCTGGTTCTGGCCAACATTCCTTTGAATAGATGGACCGTTGATCATCGGAGCAACTGCAGTAGGGTATGATTGTTCATGGTGTTGTTGTCTGCGACGAGTTATCCCAACAACACTTGCTTCACCAGCAAAAACATTGACTTGAGGCATGACAATCCTCTGAGGTTGAGTTTCCCTAATGATCAAAGCCTGTAGCATCTCCATGATCTGACTCACATCGCTTTTCAACTCATCAAGGTCTTCCCTAACTTTCTTGTTGTGTTGGGCTTGACTTTCCATTCTCAATCTGATAGCTCTCAATCTGTTAGCAGCTCTAGTACCGTATCTGTGGTGAGGAGTCAGCTTGACGGATCAACAGACAACTGAGGAAAGAAACAACCGGGATGAGTTCCCACACAACTCGGATGAACACAAGAATATGCGAGGATGCAATGATATGCAATGTTCACCTCCATTTTCATAAAAACAACTCGATTATTGCAAAAATGGTCAACATCGAGAATACCGTCATGAAAAATCTTGACAAACAGGAATATTTACTTTTTTTTCTAACATTTGCAATAATCGGAATTGTCTTCCTTGAAAAATGGTTGTGATGATGATCATGATGAATATGTAGATGCAACAAACACAAACAAGATCACGCAAAGCACACAGGTTCAAAGGTTCGAATCACGAGCATGGAGTCATGGGATAAGAACACCAACCCAAACAGGCATGTACTAAGGTTTGTCTTCATTGTACCTGCAAAAAACCAGAAGGGTGCTAACAGAGGTTCCCGGAGTTAACAGCCATCTTTAGAATATTATCGGTACGTTGGATTACTCACCAACCGATAAAATTCTTAAAATAGACCTCGTCCGAGTGTAGTATCGCGTGACAACCACCTTAAGTTTACACTCAGATAGTTTCTGCACTACGTTCCTAAATTGGCTTAGATTGGTTAAGGGTTCTACGGTCCTCAGTATGATCAGCTCAAGGTCGGAAAATAATGCCACGTACGATTACTCGTCATGACATTGATAGTCCAAGAGAGCCTAACCAAGTGGAGATTATCAAATTGATATTGCTTTGGACTACTCCATCGCATATCGCTTCGAATATCGCCGTCCTATCATAAGTGTCACTCAGATCCGGGTTAGGATCTATCTCACAGAGGATCACCAAACCAAAACAGAACAACCAAGTAACAAGCAAATCAAACTAAAGCAATAAACAAATCAAAGTAGACCGAATCCACTTAGAGATTGACTCCCCAGCAGAGTCACCACTTTTCTGTAGCGGTAAAATCATGAGTGTAAGCTATTGATTAACTTAACTCGATATACACAGAGTCGCCACCGCGCTTTTATTTATTTCCAAATGGAAAAAGGAAAATGAACGAACAAAACCTTAAAGAATCTTAAAAGCTAAAAAGCTCAAAGAATCAAACAGAGAATGGGTACGGGGATTGGTTACAAATCGGGAAGGTTTTAAGCACCCGACTTGTCCGTGGTACTCCACGAGAACCCTTTGAAATGTTTACTGCATTTTTGGTTTGAAATGGTTTGCTTGAAAAAAGATTGAAGAGATGAGAAGAAGAATGTTTTTTAAGATTTTGGTGTTTGAAGAGACGAACGTCTCATGCCTACGTACCCACAAAGTGCAATGCGAGATCAAAACCCCGTAGTTCGTGGTACAAATTATAAAAAGGCAAATGAGTTGAATTGATTTTAAAATGTAAAGATAAATCGTCATCCTTTAGCGAATAATTCCGCTAGAAAGGATGAATCATAAGTATAAACGCAAGATTCGAAGCTTATCCAAATTGATACTAGTACACCAATCTGGATTCATGGTCAATATTATTTTAACTACAACTTCATGCTGCCAGGATGTGTATATGATGTAAAGTTCAATTGTCATGACAAAATTGTAAACAAAATGTAAAGAATAAGGCAAATATCAAGTTATTACAAGTTGAAGAGTTCCAATTAAACTCAAATTCACCAAGGCTAATTACAGAATTCTATGTCAGAAGTTAATTTACAAATCCTAAACTTGGCAGTATTGGTGGTAACTTCATGTCTTGATTTCATACCATTTCCCTCCATTCAACTCTAACAAGCCTCACACCTGCAAGACATCACGAAATTACAACAGAATTTTAGAATCGATTCGACAATAAATCTTTATCGGTGTAATACAACCATTCAATTCGCACATCAGAAACGAGAAGAGAGAAAATCAAGCATAAAAAGAAAAAAGGGGAGATATCAGTTCAAAAAGAAGTTTTCAGTTGCAAAAGGATCCTAACCAACTCATAACTGTTTTATAATAAACTCCCTAACCCCTTCTAACTGATTTCTCTTGGAATCACAAATAACAGAATCACAGGAATGAGAATAGAAGATTCAGTTATACTTGTAACAGAAACCATAACCGAATTCGGTTAGAGATCTAGCAAATTCTAGTAACTTCTAACTGAAATTAAATTGCATCACAAGACACTCACCAGATATCTATAAAGCATTCTGATCTTCTTCTTCAATGGGCTTGGTTACTCTTCACTTTTTCCACCAAGACTCTTACACATTCACTCTCGATCGTTCTTCCAGTTTCAATCATCTCCTCCATTACTCATCTCCTTTCCTCCATTAAAACTTCCTTCTTTCTGTTTTTATCATGCTCTTCACAATTTTTCTCTCCTTTCAATTCAGCCTTCGACCAATTTCCAATACCAATCCTTCAAACTCCCATGCCCTAATCAGAATCTAAAAGCCTTGATCCATCTCCTTCAATATCCAATGGAGCAAACCTTCATCATCCTTGATATACAGGCCGCACTAATCTTTCGAATCTTCACATGGCCCTGCATCCTTAACAGAAACGGAATAGAAAGAAAAGGAAATTATCAGGATTCGTAACACCGAGTCAAAGCGAGTGCAATACAACTCAGCGAGGATTTAACCCCAACAACACCAAAAAACGGATTTAAGCGGTGTTTTTGACAAGAAACTTACCCAAAGCATTCCACACCATCGCCGCTGTTTTTTCCGTCTCATCACAATCACCAGCTTCATCTTCAGCTGGTCTTCAAGAATCCAATCCGCTCCAACTTCAACAACCTTCATATCATCAATCAACCTGCACCAAGAGCATGCTTCATCAACAATATAACTCAGAAGCAAGATTGATCTAAAACGAGTTACTACCTCACAACATGACAATGAAGATTCACTAACCTGGGCGGGCATCAAGACATCAATAGTTACTCAGAATCGTGGGGTAGCATTTTGATCCAGGAGTCCTTGACACACCTTCAATCCGCGGCGGGAACCAACATCAACAAAGCAAAAAGATTCAGAGTCCACGAGCGAAAAAGGCTCTGACACGCCGAAGATCAATAAACATCAATTTGAAGAGTGACGACTTGGTAGGCGGATCAATGGAAGGTATAGGGTTTCATTTCATGTTTCGATTCTGAGCATTTTATTGTTTGATTCGTAGCTTTGAAGACGGATTAGGTTAATTAGGGTTTCGAATTTGTGGATAAAGATGAGGTTTAAGCGGCGATTGAGAGGGGGGGGGCCATCGTCTTCTTCAATTGAGTTGCGGCGGCGGCGCTTGTGTAGGCTTAGGCGGATTAAAGACTCGGTTTAGGTTTTGTGTGAGGATGATCGGAAAAGAATGAGATGGAGGTGATGATGGGGGGGCGATAACGGCGGCGGTAGCTGGGGTGAAGGGAAGAAGATGAGAGAAGGCTAGGGTTTGAGACGCGTGAAGGAGAAAGGAATTGCTCTGTGTTTTGTTTTTATTCTATTTTATAGATTATTATGTTTAAATCATAATTAAGGTTGTTTTAAAATGCATTAAGATTTGTTCAAAATTCTTTTAATTATATTTCCTAGTTAAAACCATAATTACATGATTAAGTGACTTTTGGAAAATGGTTGAAGTTGTGATAATTGATTATTAGGAGGATAAGTTTTTGATTAATACACCTTCAGGCTTCAGGCGAACTGGGCCTAACGAATTGCTAGTAACACCCCATGCTGAGCCCATTTCATCCTTAACTTAAAAACAGTTCTATCAACACCCCCCTGTTCTGTTTCTAAAACTAGAAAATTGCAAATAAACACCCTCTCTTGGACCTGCGAATTAGGGCCCAATAAATTGATGTTAACACCCCTGTATGTAGCCCAATTAATTTTAATGAACAAAATATTCCTATTTCCCCCCTCTCCTTCATTCCTCTTATTTTTAATTGTGTTTAAATATAATTTCAATTAATTCGTAAGTAAATAGTAAAATGAATATGAAAATTCTAAAAAAAATATATTAGAATGTTAATTCATTTTAGAAACACTCCCAATTTTCACTTTTTGAATTTAATCATTTTTTCAATTTATTTTCGAGTTTCATTTAATTGATTTTCTATTGGATTCTCATGTGGATACATAAATTTGTCCAATTTCTTTAGGTCACTTCCCATAATATTTTTTGCCCATTCTTTTTGCTATGGTTAAAAGACAAGTTAAAGTATCTAGAACATTTTTTTGGTGAATTTTTAGGACATTTTTGCTATTGTTTGGATAGTATAGTTTGTATAAATGTGTGATTGAACTTAGCTAGTTTTAGGTGATCATTTGCCTTAGTTAAAATAAGAATTTTTTAGAGATTTTTTTAATATGATAATATAATCAGGTTGAAGACCTTAAGAATTTAATTTCATATTTTTTTCATGATTTTTAATATTTTTGCCATTTTAATTCATTCCTTTTCATTATGCATGTTCATAATTCAAATCATTCACTAACTATTTGCTTTTTCTTTGTGCAAGGTGTTTTGCAAGGTTTGGCTAATTGGACTTGGATATTTTTATGCTTAATTGTGTTTTATACTTTGTGTATTTTGTGATTGTAATAGCTTAGAATTTGTGTGCTTTTATAATTTCCTTAATTAGGATTAGAGAAGATAAAAATAAATCGTTAGAAAACCAAATTTTCAAAAACAAATAAAGTATTCGATCCAACGTCGAGTATACTTTTAAATAAATAAATAAAGTTTATACTATTCTAGGGCTCCACGATTACCTTCGTTCCATTCCATTCAACCAATATCAAACCTTGCATGTTTCATACCATAAGTCGTGTGTCTTAGCACCACGCAACCGACCTACACACCCCATTGTTCCATCCTGTTTACATTTCATACGTTTTACCTACCATGACCTAGGAGGACCCTATTGCTAGCTTCTGTTACTTGCGTGTTTAGTCTTATATTTCTTATATCTTTTAGGTAGATTCAATTGCAAACCTCACTAACCATAGGTTATCCATGAATTCAAACTGATTTAGGGTAAGTCTAGTTTCCCTTAGAATGTTTACCTTTTATAACTTGAGTCTCTTCTCATCTTAAAAGAAAACCAAAAACAATTAACAAAGGAAAAGGTGTACAATGCGCCACGAGCCTTAAGCTATACGGGAAATGATCAGTGGAGGTCTCCTTCATTCTTCTAGGATGCTTTACAAACGTTCCATTGGGGGCGATCTTGGAAAGTATTCGCTCCTGTGTCATAGTCTTTAGTGTTGTACATTCAACAAATACAAATTCAAAACATTTCTTCTAAAAAACAACAAACCAAGAAGTCACGTCTTCTTTTCTCATCTCATACTCTTTTCGGACGAACATGACTTGTCTCGACAGTTCAAACAGCGATACGGTAAACACCCTCGTGTCAGAGCCGGTAACACCTGAGCTAGAACTATGGCAACGTCATCCTAAAAACCACAAACGAGTGTAAGCCTTAGTTAGACGAACTACGGCGTCTCTGATCCTCATTTATCCCGATGAGGTACGTAGGCAGTGGGGTAGGGCCCATTCGAGCACAATCTTTCTTTTTCCCTACATTTTCCTATTTTATTTCATTTCTCAATTCCATTTCTTTTCTCATTCCATTTCATTCTAGATAGCTATTATTTCAGTTAAACAGCATACTATTTCTCACCCTTTGAAAACAGACTTTTAAGCGTGGATCCTGTCGAGTACGGCGGACGGATTGGGGTGCTAATACCTTCTCAATTCGTAATCGACTCCCGTATCCATATCTTTGGTTCGCAAGGCCTCGTCCTTTTCTTTCTTCCTCAGGTTTGTGCAACATTACCTTTCCCATTCCTTTGGGATAAAAATGTCTGGCTGGCGACTCTAACCTTTCCGCGCCACTTTCGCGTTTGTACTAGGATGAAAATCCCGGGAGCGACACCATTAACATATTTCAGAATTCTCTTGACTTGATTAAGATGACTAACTTTTGGATCAGCTTGATATCTTGCACATACACCTACTGCAAATGCTATGTCTGGTCTGCTAGCAGTCAGATATAACAAGCTTCCAATCATACTTCTGTATAGGCTTTGATCTACATTCTCACCCTTGTCATCTTTAGTCAGCTTTAAATGTGTGGGGGCAGGAGTTCTCTTATGAGTAGCACTGTCCATCCCAAATTTATTGACTATGTTCTTAGCATACTTGCTTTGGGAAATGAACATGGAGTCCTCCATTTTCTTTATTTGCAGTCCAAGAAAGTAGGTTAATTCTCCTACTAGGCTCATTTCAAATTCAGATTCCATCTGATTGACAAAATGTTTAACCATCCTGTCTGACATCCCACCAAAGACAATGTCATCTACATATATTTGAGCAATCATGACATTTCCTTATTCATCTTTAACAAACAGGGTTTTGTCAATTCCACATTTCTTGTACCCTTGCTTGATAAGAAAAGTAGTCAGCCTTTCATACCATGCTCTTGGAGCTTGCTTCAGACCATAAAGAGCCTTCTTTAGTTTGTATACATGATTTGGACAGCTTGGATCAACAAATCCTTTAGGCTGTTCTACATATACCTCTTCATTAAGATAACCATTTAAA
This sequence comes from Lathyrus aphaca, assembly GCA_963966055.1. Taxonomy (NCBI): domain Eukaryota; kingdom Viridiplantae; phylum Streptophyta; class Magnoliopsida; order Fabales; family Fabaceae; genus Lathyrus; species Lathyrus aphaca. The sequence continues at coordinate 505,425,199 of OZ014523.1, forward strand.
AAGGCACTTTTCACATCCATTTGAAATAGCTTGAACTTTAAGATACAAGCAATTCCCAAAAGTAGTCTGATTGATTCAAGCCTTGCTACTGGTGCAAAGGTTTCATCAAAGTCTACTCCTTCAATTTGTGTGTATCCTTGAGCTACAAGTCTAGCTTTGTTCTTTGTAACAACTCCTTGCTCATTTGACTTGTTCTTATACACCCATTTAGTTCCAATCATATTTATGTCATCAGGTCTAGGAACAAGGTTCCACACTTCATTCCTTGTGAATTGACCTAATTCCTCTTGCATAGCACAAATCCAGTATTCATCAGTAAGAGCTTCCTTGATGTTTTTAGGTTCTATTTTAGAAACAAAACAGGAACCTGAAATCACTTCTCTTAATCTAGTGCTTACACCTCTGTTGGGATCACCAATTATCAAATCTTTGGGATGATCCTTCTGGATTCTGATGGAGGGAGGTTTGCTGGATTGTTCTGTCCTTGCATCAGTTTGAGTGAAGTCAGAATGATCACTCTTTTCTTCAGCTTCAGTTTTGATATCAGCAGATGTTCCAACATCTTCTGGAACATCTGTAGGAGCATCATCAATTATCACATTTATGGACTCCATGATAACCTTGGTTCTAGAATTAAATACTCTATATGCTCTGCTGTTTATAGAGTATCCAAGAAAAATCCCTTCATCACTTTTAGGATCCATTTTTCTTCTTTGCTCCCTATCTGCCAGAATATAACAGTTACTTCCAAACACATGGAAGTACTTAACTGTGGGTTTTCTGCCCTTCCAGACTTCATAGATTGTGGACAAAGTTCCTTTCCTTAGAGTAACTCTGTTATGGATGTAACAGGCTGTGTTCATAGCTTCAACCCAGAAGTACAAAGGTAACTTTTTAGCATGGATCATAGCTCTTGTTGATTCTTGAATAGTTCTATTCTTCCTCTCAACAATCCCATTCTGTTGAGGAGTGATTGGTGAAGAGTATTCATGATTGATTCCTTCTGAAGAACAGAAATCTAAGAATTTTTGGTTCTCAAATTCTTTTCCATGATCACTTCTTATTCTGATCACACAGCTGGCTTTTTCCCTTTGTATTCTTTGGCATAAGTCTTTGAATACATCAAATACATCAGACTTTTCTTTGATGAAATTTATCCATGTATACCTTGAAAAATCATCAACCACCACATAGGCATACCTCTTACCACCAAGGCTCTCAACCTGCATAGGTCCCATAAGATCCATATGCAATAATTCCAAAACTTTGGAAGTTGTCAGATGTTGGAGCTTTGGATGGGACATCTTGGTTTGCTTGCCTATTTGACATTCACCACATATTTTGCCATCATCAATCTTCAGTTTAGGGATACCTCTCACAGCATCCATAGATATGATTTTCTTTATGCCTCTGAAATGAAGATGACCTAGTCTTTGGTGCCATAGTTTCACTTCTTCTTCTTTAGCTAAAGAGCAAGTTGAAGTGAGACTGAAGTCTTGAGGTTCCCACATTTAACAGTTGTCTTTAGATCTGGCTCCTCTCATGACAACCTTTTGTTCTTTGTTAGACACTATGCATTCAGTTTTGGTAAAGTTTACACTGTACCCTTGATCACATAATTGACTTATGCTGATCAGGTTAGCAGTTAAACCTTTAACCAGCAACACATCATCTAGTCTTGGTACATCTGGACAGTCCAAGGTCCCAACTCCCTTGATTTCTCCTTTAGCTCCATCTCCAAAGGTTACATATCTGGATGAATGTGACTTTAAGTCTACTAGCAGATTCTTCAATCCAGTCATGTGTCTTGAACATCCACTGTCAAAGTACCAGTCTTCTTTAGCTGATACTCTTAGTGATGTATGTGCTATATATGCAACACTTTTCTTTGACCATTTGAGTTGAGATTTCTTTTGATACCTCTGCCCTGTGTATTGTTCATCAGTAGAGCTCCAAGGTTGTTTGTTGATCTTGTTCTTGGGTATGTAGCTTTGATCAGCATGAAGACTAGCTTTTGGTCTCCATACCTTCTTGATGACCTCTGTCTTCTGCTTAGGAGGTTGCTGATCTCTTTGATGTCTATGCAGCACTTTCTTGGTAACTTCTATCTTCTGCTTAGGAGGTTGCTGATACATCTGATTTGGATATCCATGCAACTTATAGCAATGAGGTTTGATATGTCCAAATCTTCCACAATGATGACATCTCCATCTTTGATACTTCTTCTTCATTATGTTCTTTTCTGAATGTTGAGACATCTGTTGGAACATTATGTTTGACTTTGTGTTCTTTTCATGATGTTGAAGCATCTGTTGGGACATCTTGTTTGACTGTATGGACTTTGAAGTAGTTTTGCTAGAGCTAGCTTCATCCTTATGAACTCTGTTAAATCTCAGTCCACTTTTATCCCCTGAATGCTTATTGTTGTTGAGAATAACATCCAGTGTACTTGAGCTACTGTTCAGCATTCTAACAGATTTGGACATGTGTTCCAACTTGGAGTTGAGAAGACTTACTTCACTTTTCAAGGTGTCAATGATCTCTAGATCACTTGCTTTTTCATCCTTTAGTGCCTTAATCTGCTTCTTTAGCTTTATACTCTCACTGCATATTTCAGTGCTTCTTCTGAATAGTTCTCTGTATGATTGCTCAAGTTCTTCAAAAGTAAGCTCACCATCACTGGATTCACTTTCAGATTCACATAATCCAGCTAAAGCAGTGATATGCTTAGCTGATTCTTCTTCTGAATCACCTCCTGAGTCTTCATCAGACCAGGTTACAGAAAGTCCTTTCTTTTGCCTTTTTAAGTAGGTAGGACATTCATTCCTGATGTGTCCATATCCTTCACATCCATGGCATTTAATTCCTTTTTCTTGACTGGTCTTTTCATCATAATTTGACCTTCTATTAGCATCATAAGGTCTTTTGTTCTCAGAAGAGTTTGTGTATCTTCCACTGGGTTTGGATTTGTCTTCCATCTTTCTGAGAATCTTTTTGAATTGTCTTCCAAGCATAGCAATGTTGTCTGATAAGCTTTCACCAGTTTCTGATTCATCATTTTCTTCTTCTTCATCAGTATTTGTCACCAAGGCTATGCTTTTGTTCTTCTTTACATTTGTGTCATTCATTCCCATCTCAAATGTTTGAAGGGAACCAATGAGCTCTTCAACTTTCATTGTGCATATGTCTTGAGCTTCTTCTATTGCTGTGACTTTCATGTCAAATCTTTTTGGCAAAGATCTGAGAATCTTTCTTACAAGCTTTTCATCAGTCATCTTTTCTCCCAAGGCTCCAGAAGTATTGGCTATTTCTAAGATGTTCATGTAGAATTCATGAATTGTCTCATCTTCCTTCATTCTCAAGTTTTCAAACTTGGTGGTGAGAAGTTGAAGTCTTGACATCTTTACCTTTGATGTTCCTTCATGAGTTGTTTTGAGAGTGTCCCAAACATCTTTGGCCAGCTCACAGTGATGTACAAGTCTAAAGATGTTCCTATCAATGCCATTGAATAGAGCATTTAAGGCCTTGGAGTTGCCTAGTGCTGAATCTTCTTCCTCCTTACTCCATTCTTCTTCAGGTTTCAACACTTTTGCTCCATCTTTGGTGTCTTGGACAGGATGTTCCCATCCATTGTTGACTGCTTTCCAGGCCTTGTTGTCAAGTGATCTTAAGAATGCAATCATTCTTGGCTTCCAGTAGTCATAATTAGATCCATCCAGTATAGGTGGTCTATTTACTGATCCTATATCTCTGTCCATGTTTCCAGAATTTGTATTCCCTAGATCTCACCCAGTATAAACAGGCAGGGTGCCTGCTCTGATGCCAATTGAAATTCTGTGATCAGGTATGAGATGTCGAATGAGATGTTCCAACACTTGACAAATTTAACCAAAACTTAAAGTGCAAGAAAATTAAACAACACAGTAGTTTGTTAACCCAGTTCAGTGTATAACCACACTTACATCTGGAGGTTACCAAGCCATGAGGAAATCCACTATAAGTAATATTAATTCTAGACTTAAACCACCCAGTTTAATATTTCACTTAATATCTACCCAATGCAATTTCTACCTAAGACACAACTTAGATATGAGTACCAACTCACTCCCCCTCAATCACACAGTGATCTTGTTTACAAGTTTAATAAAATTGAAGTCATACTTCAAACAAAACAGCTTGATCTTACTTCACAGTTTCAATCAAGATACAAATACACTTTTGCTTAAAAGCTCATAAAGTGGTACAATAAAAACAACCTGCTATTAAAATACACAACACCCTATTTTGTCTTCTGAAATTCGTACTCAATTCTGAGATATTCTGTTGCTTAAATAGGTGTATGGATTTTGGGCTTTCTGTAGGTTAATCCAGTCCTAAAACGCATGCAGCTTCCACCTTGAATTAGGGTTTGTTACTTCCTAGATTCTAGGTGATTTAGTTCTTCTGATTATGCTGAAGTTTCATAACAACACTCCCTACAGATGCGCCTTATTCTGTTTTTGTCCATCCATAATTAATTCCAGATAACTTTCCTTAAATTACTCAGATCAGTTAGTCATTAATTAAATCTGGTAGCAGGTTTGAGATGTCACAACATCTGTTGGGACATCCTGAAAAACTGAACTTAAATCATTTACACAATGTCCCAACATCTGGTGTAACATCCTGAATTAAGTTCTTATACTCTGTTTGATAATGTCCCAACATCTGATAGGACATTCTGAACTGAATTCAACATTTCTTGTTGGTCAAAAATTCTGCAAATTCTAAACATCTACATTTATCCAGCACAATCGTTCCATATAAGGGCTTAATTACCTTTATTTATGAAGAAAAGGCTCATTTAGTGCCTTACAACCAACACTGGCCTCTTTGCAATTTTTCCGAACAAAATGTTATGCATAGACCCTAATGTGGATTGCCACGATTGAATATTGACCCATATATCCTCTATATGGCCCACCAAAGGAGGCAATAATTTCTTGAGAAAACTGAATCAACCAAAAAGACAACCTTAATGACTGAGGTGTCCAACTATTGATACAATGTCATGTTGTTTGGCCTAAAAATGCATAGGGCGTACAAAAGAATAATGAATACAATCTTCATTAAAGATATATGTCACAGGTTGGAAGACTACATATATGGAATGATTTTTAAGTCTAGCGACGAGGAGATGCATGACGAACACCTAGCTAGTGAGTTCTAGAGGATTTGATATTACAAAATGTGGCTCAACACAGAAAAATGTACATTGTAAGAACAAGAGTTGTCTTTAAGTTTCATCTCTATGTTTTGATGATAACAATGGAGTATTTGTCAAAGAACAATTTTATGTTCTAATGTTTATTACTGTGCAGATCATGTTATGAAGCAATTAGATCTAAAAAAATACTCAAAATATGTTCTAAAGATTATATGTGACTTACTATGTGTAACACAAGTCGCAAGAATGCTGAAGAAGCAAGTATGATTTTGTATCTGATCACAATCAGAAAGATCCAAGGATGATTGATATTGTTGTTGCAATGCTCTTGTGGATTATGTTCTGAGAGTGATTCTGATTCTGAAGCTAGCGAAGCTTCTGAAGTTATAATCTTCTGAAGAACTAAGTGTTGAAGACTCTGATGACTTAAAGTTCTGAAGACTCAAGGTTATAAAGACCAAGTGCAGAAAGACTCTGAAGACTTAAGGGCTCTGGAGATTAAGGTTCTAAAGACCAAGTGATGAAGACTTTGAAGACAAGGTTCTGAGTGAACAATGTTCTGAAGACTCTGAAGACCAAGGGATTCAAGGACAAGTGTTGAAGTTCTGAAGACAAGGTTACGAGTGAACAATTTCTAAAGACTGAAGACTTGAGATTCTGAAGACCCAACCATCACGTCTTTGCCCATGCTTCAATTATCTACTATTAGAAGCCTCTGAAGTTTAAAAGACAATGTTACTATTAGCAAGGATAGTACAAAGTACGAAAATATTTTATCCCACTACCTCTATTCTAACCTTAAATTGTGGAAAAAGGATAGACGTGACAATACTATTTTCATCCTAGTATAACGACATGTGAAATTAGATTGATGAATGTATTTGCTTGCTGGTTAAAAAACAATTATGACGCTGTTAGTTTTGGTCTGACTATACTATGCTTGAGCCTTATTTGAAACATTGCAAAATTATGAATACAATCCGTTAACTTATTAAGACAACTGGGTTAATGGCAAAAGGTTATTGATGAACTGAACCATTGTTAGCTTGATGTGTGTAGACATAACGACTTGGTGTTGATTGAGTTACATGAATGTTGTATGTTGTACTTGACTTTAATCTGGTGTGTACTTGGCCAAAGGTGCAAGCTACTTTGAATTGAGACATTGTATGTATGAACTGGTGGATGATATTTGCCTGCAAAACTGTTTGTGACATGCAGGTGGATATATGGAAAAGGTTCATGTAATGAGTTTATGTGTGCTGATATTATCATGACTAATTAGAATTGTTGTTAGATATTCTCTGACGTATTTTATTTGTTGTGTGTTAGTGGTTGTTAACATTATTATGATGGTCAAGCACTTCAAGGTGGTCAGTTTTACTAATTAATAAAAGAAGAAATTATATACATTTTACTTATTTTTTTGCTTTAGGACGGTAGTCTATAAGGTACTATTGGTATCTTATTTTAGCCATATGCACCTATATACATGTTTTCAAAGGAGGAACATTTGGAGCACTTAGCCCAAAATACCCTTTAGTATCATCGCTTTTACTCACTTGAGAGGGTCAAAAGCAAAATTAATATCCAACCATATATATATATATATATATATATATATATATATATATATATATATATATAATACAAATATTACTTTTTAACTTTAACAATTTTTTTTGTCTATAATTAGTTCACTTGAAAATTTGACACTTAATTTGCTCTTTAATTTTGTATGCTCTTTAATGTTCAATCTCTTACAATTTCATCACTTTATTTATAAACTTTCTTATGTATGGAACTTGCAAAACTTGATCAAATACTTTCTTGCAATGTATAGATATATTTATTTATAATCTAGGCTTAATTATACTTTTAGTCTCCCTATTATAATATTGTTAACGTTTTAGTTCCACTTTTAATTTTTTCAGCTTTTTAGTCTCTTAAGTTATTAAGTTCTGGGATTTTTTTAGTCTCCCACTTGTTTTGATGATGTGGCATTACAGGACACTTGACATGTCATTTAAATCTATCTTCATCTCTATATTTTCTCCTGGAAAATCAAACATTACGCCAACGACTTCACTGCTACACCATCCAAAAACGACACAACCGGGAGCAAGAAAATCGTGAGTAAATTAAAACACGTAGTATAACTTGCACAAGAGCTCAAAACGGCAACTCCAAAATTCTCATCAATTGACTCCCCATTCACCTATAAATACATTATCCTTTCCTTCAATTTGGCCAAACTTGAAAGGCATTGAACCTCTACAAAAAAAATATCTAAACCTCTATTCACCTTCGATCTTTTGTAAACCATAAAATAAACCATTCAGTTTAACTCAACCTTTAATCACAATCCTCAATTTCATCATTCACTACAAAACTTGACAAAACAAATTCACTACACATTCATTCAACACAAACCGCAGTTTATATTACGACTCACATTCAGTAATGTGATTCCCAGCAACTCACACAACAAATAACATCAAAATGAAACTGCAGCCGAATCAACAATAACAATAGCGAAGCTGACATAATGAAGGAGAGAGAGTAAATAAAGAGAACCGAGACATTTACGACGGAGGCTCGAAGAGTTACCGGCGGTGAAAATAGACACACAATAACTGAGTTTTGACACGATCTCGCAAGGATTTGAGGATGAAATGAACGGATGCAGCAACAAAAAGGGAACATGACACGAATTTAGGAGTGAGAATTCGTGAACAGTAACCGTTTTGTCTTGTCTTTTAGGGATGAAGAAGATAATTTAGGGATGAAGAATTAAAGATGATTGATTAGGGCTCACAATTAAATAGATTAATAAATATTAATTTTTATTTTTAATAATATATATGTTTAATTATATAATATAAATGACATGGAATTTCATTTAAATAACATATCAAATGCTATGTAATGTCACATCACTCTTTGGAGCGTCACATAATCAAAACAAATGGGGGACTTAAAAAATCCTAAATTTTAACAACTTAAGAGATCCAAAAGCTAAAAAAAAATTTAAAAGAAGAATTAAAACATTAAAAATATGATAGCAGGGAACTAAAAGTTCAATTAAAATTGTAATCTATTAAAATTGAATAATGACTTGCGAGCTTTTAATTTGTTGTCATGTCAATGTTTTCAATATTCATTTACCCTGCAACTTCATTAAATACTTAACTGTGAAATCTAAAGTCTACACATTAAATGAAGTTTTTTCTTTCAATATACTATGTAGCTAAGCAATATTTAACATATTCTATTTATACTTAGCATTTTGCAAATGCAACTAAGGTCAAGAATAACTTAATTTCTTAAACAGATGCTCAATGGTGCTACTGCCATTGGTTTGTTTTCTGTGTCGAGAATCAAATACCCATAAATATATTCATTTTCTTTCATCCGTCTCACAATATGTGTTATTTTTGAGATTTTCACACTTTTTAAAATAATAATTAATTGTGTTAATTTTAATAATAAAATGAATATTAGTTACAAAAATAGTCCTATAACAATAGATAGTTGAGTAGTTATATAAATTAAAATACAATAAATAAGGATAAATTAGTGGAAAAATAATAATAAATGTCACATTGATAATCTAAATGGATAAATAATTTGAGACAAATAAAAATAGAAAAAAGGACACCTATTGTGAGACGAGAGGAGTAATTAATATTCATTATAAAACTTTTCTTTATGAGCATTATAAAACTTGGTTTTCAATTAAATGCAAAATTTTATTAATATTACAATAAATAATTGTTAAATTGTATTTAAGATAGTATATAATTTTTAGATTAATTGTTAGTTTAATTTAACTATAGAAAAAAGTGTGTTATTTTTCAAATAAGTGTGATATTTTTCAATCAATTGAACGTATTTACAATATATTAAATACTTATTCATCATTAAAATACGAGAAAAATTTCACAATTATATGAATTTCACAATTATATTTATTGATGTAAATAAGATATATATATATATATATATATATATATATATATATATATATATATATATATATATATATATATATATATATATATATATATATATATATATATATATATATATATATATATATATAAATTTACTATTTATCACAATTATATATATATATATATATATATATATATATATATATATATATATATATATATATATATATATATATATATATATATATATATATATATATATATGAGGAAAAAATGTACTATTTATCCAAATATGAGAAAGATATATTTCTTATAAATAAATTTAAATATCAAATTACGGGAAAAACTAAATATCTCTTATAAATTCATTTAAAATATTTTTCAATTAATGAGCAAATGTTAATAGTTTTTATTTTTTACCGGAACAAGTTTATTATTTATGAAAATACTGAAAAACATTTTGACATTGAAAACCCAATATCCATGCGAATTCACGACGAAAATATCATGTTGATCCAAAAACATTTATATACAAAATCAATTTAAAATTCTACATTTATATTTTTTTAAATAATATTTATACACGGGAAAATTGTTGTTCTATTTATGTAAGTATGTGAACAAATGCATGTAGTACATTAGTGCACGTGCAAACGCGCGGGTATTCAGACCAGAACCAATGTGAATGCACGAGTTTTTTTCTTTTTGTATAATTAAAGAAAATAAAAATAAAAATATTTAAATTATTGTATGAATTCAAATACAGAAAAAATGTATTTATTTATGTTACTAATGTTTATTTATACAATTAAAATAATATTTATAAATACTATGTTAATATTTGATATTTATAAAATTAAATCATTGCATAAATATTTTTATAAAAAATATCAAAATAAAATTAATATTTACACATTAGAAAATATATGGTTGATCCAAATATTTGTTTATATGGAAAATTATATTTATGCTTCAAATATAAATAAATAAAAATATGTTCTTTTTAAAAATAAAATAAAAATTGATAAAATAATTTTGTCTTCTTTTTTATTTTTATTTATATAAAAAACAAATGCGCTTCATCAATAGATCCCCACAGGTATTTATTCTATTTTTTTAAATAAAAAATGATATTTTTATATATCTATTGATTTTTATTAATTCTATTTTCTTTTTTAAATTTTAAATTTAAACAAATACGTGTCACTGATTAGTACTCATGTGAAAACACGAGTATCACATTAGATATTTGTAATAATATTTACATAAAATATATATATATATATATATATATATATATATATATATATATATATATATATATATATATATATATATATATATATATATATATATATATATGTGTGTGTGTGTGTGTGTGTGTGTGTTAATAATATTTATTTATATAATTAAAATAATATTTATAAATACTATAATATTATTTGATATTTATAAAACTAAATTATTTCGTAAATATTTTTATAAAAAATACCTAACACATGTTTGAGGGTATTGATTCTATTTTTTTAAATATAAATTATATTTTTTATATTTATTAATTCTATTTCTTTCAAAATTTAAATAATAGCAAATACGTATCTCCAACGGATACCTGTGCGAAGACACATGTATCCTGCTAGTTCATTTAAAAATATAAAAAAATTCTATCCTTTATTTATATGCTTAAAACTACTAAATGAATCTTTTCAATAAACCTTCGCATCTTAGCAATTAAATTTAGAAATTTCTTTTAAAATATAAATGCATCTAATTTATTCAACTTACTTTAACATCTAATGATAATCTCAAATAATAATATGAATCTTTTGGATAAAATCTAATTAATTTATCTCTCTCTGATGCTTAATTGTTATAGATCTTGCACATTACACTAGTTTATATCATCATTGGATCAATAAACTATACAATACACCCTCAACAACAAATCTTCTACCCTCTACACATATTTTATCATCCCTTTCTTCAAGGCCTCCTCATATGGCCTCATCTCAAACAACATTTTGATCATCTACATTAGACCTATCATCTTCAACATTCTCTTGTTATAGATTGAGCCAATCTTGGTTCTTTAGGAACTCTTCACCCTTCGACAATTTTTCTTTGATTCACTTAAAGTTTTAGAGAACCAATTTTCACTTCAAAGAAGGGTTACTATCAATCATTGCTTATGCACCATCTAGTTTCTGGCCAACTAGTATAACTTGTTAGGGGATCGAAAAATCCTAACAAGCAAGAAGTAGTAATATGCATATAATCAAAACCCACATTAAAAAATGAAACAACATATCTATCACTTTCAAGTGGTGGTTATTGTTAAGTTATTTTAATCACTAAATCTTCAAGCACATCAATCTTAAAATAGTAAGGATTTTCGTTTCGGTAACACATAACTTCAATGACATTGAAAATTACTTGTTGCTCTTGAAATTTCAACATGAACTCAACAAGCTCCACGTCTATCATAGATCTACCAATACTCCCCATATTAAGCATTATAAAATCCACCAAAACAACAAATTGTCAATCTTTACAAACACACTTTTAGTATTCCATATGGGTATTTAATGGATTTATCTCCAAGTTTCAAGGTGATCTTAGTAGACTTCACATCTCCGCCATCTAATTTTTTCCATCTTAGATAGAGACATCAAGTTAATGTTGGATCCCAAATCACATAGAGCTTTATTTATAGATAACTTCCCAATAGTATAATGATTGTAAAGCTTCTAATTAAGATCTTTCAAGTTTTGTGGAAACTTCCTTTAAATTGTAATACTACTAAAAGAAATAATACAATAAATATGACATTCAAGCAAGCTCTGACAGGTCCAACTATGTCTTCACTAATGAGTCATCTCATGTCCAACTTTGTCTTCACTAATGAGTCATCCACCATACTCCCTATTAGAGGGGGTCATTCATGTTTTAACCGTGAATGTAGCTCTATGATCTTGCCCACTTCTATGACATTTCTTGTCTTGTTACATCTTCGATGACGAGTCATCCATAACACTTCTTAGTAGAACAAATTTGTATGAGCCATGATCGATATTATAAGCTCAAGACTCGACATGTCTTATTAGGTCATAAAGATTATATATATACCTACCTAATAAGTTAGGTTAGATCATCACTTTTTACATATTACAACCCTGAAGACTTCTTGCTTAGCATATCGCATATTAGGTCACCATTATTCTACTCACTACAAGTACATTTAGCGTTCACCATGGGGTTTGATAAAATGTTCCAAGACTACACATTTTTAAATACATTTCGAGTAACTTATCTGATGTTTCACAATGGTTGCTACAAGGGTTAATCTAGTAAATACAACCAAGAGGTCTTAGAGGAGGTGCAAGCTTCTATGGAGAAATTGTGTCACCATAATCAAAGCCTGCAAAAAAAAACTTTTAGAACATTCAACAACAACAACGCCAAGACAATAAACAACATTGGGGAATAAAGTTTTTGGATCCTTAGCCCACTATGTTGATATTTAGGATACCTTAGTCCTAAAAAACTTTAAGTCGTCCCCTCTTGTCATACCCTAAATTTTGACCAGAAATTTTTAAATTTTTGTTCATTTTTGACGCATTTTGTCGATATATCTAAAATTAATCATTTTTGGCATTTTAAGTTAAACATCTCATTAATCGTTATTCATGCATCATTTAGTCGATTTCTATCATGCCATGTCATTCTCTTTTGTTTTTTTATTATTCATAATTTTAGATTTGTTTAAAAATATTTTTTTTCTTATTTAAGGTTTATTTTTTTTAGTTAATCTAATTTAAATTTAGAATAGTTTTAATTAAGTTTAATTTTATTACTGAAATTTATAATTGTTTTGTTTTATATAGTTAGCTTTTATTTGATCTTTTATTTTAATTTAATTTAATTTGGTTTAGTTGTTCGTTTTTAATTTAACATTTTAATTAAATTTATGGTATATATTAGTTTCTTTTATTTTAGTTATCTTATTTTTAGTCTATGTAGTTATTTTTAATCAGTTTTTTTAATTTAATTTAAATGATTTAGTTTGATGTGTTTATTTATTTAAATCCAAAAAATATGTTATTTATTTGTGTTTTGTTCCAAGAAAGCCTGTCAAACACAGCAGCCTGTATCCTGCAAGGGGGAAAAAGACTCTTCACAATTTTGACCAACACCTGCATAAAAACAGTGACATTTCACCATTTTAGCAACATTCAAACCTGCCACCAAAGAAAGAGAAAAGACAGAAAATTTGATTAAGAGAGGGATTGTATACTGGAAAAAAAAACATAGAGATAACAGGGGGGAATACAGAAATGAAAAGAAAAACTCTGTAAAACGGAAGGGCGAAAATCCTTAAACGAAACCTCTCCAACTTTCACAACCCAAACATACCCTCTTTCTATTTTTTTATATAATCTCTTTTTATATTATTAATTTTGTTTATTAATTATTGATTAGTTTAGATTAACCTTTTTATTTATTTATTAATTAATGGTTAGAGCTTTAATGTTGATTTAATTTCTTAGTTGAATGTTAATAGTTTAAGTTGACTTAGTGGTTCATTTGTTTTGATACTAGTCTTGTTTAATTAGATGTTAACTTTTACCTTTATTTATTAATGTTGATGTTAATAGAACCTTGTAAGTAGATATTGTTTGAATTTGAATTTTGAATATAACCTTATTTGACTTTCATACTAGAATTTTAATTGAGTTAACCACGTTTTGGATGATCTTAAACACTTGAGGATTAACTCGGTTGATGGTAGTTTCCGACAAGTATCATTGATTTGTTCGGCACATATTGGAGAGGCAACGGATCTTCTCCATTAGTTAAATAAAAATTCGATTTTGTCTTTGCACCTCATTCTAGTCTTGATGCCATATCCGTGTTTGTTTGTTTACTCGTACCTTATCACTGATTCTGAATCCTAAATCTCTTAGAACAAATGTGATTTTCATCAAACTTTCAAACTAATTAATTTGCGAAAGAACTGAATCCTGGAGTCTAGCACTCCACGAGTTCTTGAGTGGATCACTCTTGGGCTAGCCCCACGCGTTGTGGATTCATTCGCTCTTTCGTATTTAAAACACTCGATTCGCATAATCAATTAAACAACATGTCCACATTTTGCACACACGTAAGTTGGTCACTATGTGATCGCCGTCTGCACGACCTTACACGTCTAAATTAACTAACGAGGAACTGAGCTTCGAAATCTAGCATTTTGCGGGTCTTTAATGAACCACACATGGGTTAGCCCTACGCGTAGTGTTTCATTTACTCCTTCGTTTCTAAAAACACTAAACCCTAATTCATCCAAAAATGATTGCAAAACTTTTAAATCTCAAATTAAATTTGTGAAAGAACTAAACTCAGGATTCTAGCATTCCTCAGGTTTTTGAATTGAATTACTCTTGAGGCTAGCCTTCGAGCTGTAATTCATTCGCCCTTTCATCTCCTAAACAATCGCAACACTTAATTCACAAATCAAATAACGGAGGAACTGGATTCTAGAGTCTAGCACTCCACATAATCCTTAAATTAAATCACTCCTGGGCTAGCCCCACACAACGTGGTTTATTCACCCTCTCGTTCCTAAAACACGGAAACCTTTAAATGAATTATACGAAGAACTGAACTCAGGAATCTAGCATTCCTCGGGTGCTTGAACTGAATTACTCTTGAGGCCAGCCTTCGAGTTGTAATTCATTCACTCTTTTGTATTCAAAATAATTCAACAACCTTGAGGGATTAGGCATGATTCATCTCCATAGGAAGATATTCCTTCTATCCCCACAAACACAAATAAAAATCTTACAAATAATTATTCTCAAAGGAAGAACGTGGCATTGCTTGTCGATACTCATATCCAAGTTTAAATCTTCTTTCAGTTTTATTTCTCAAAGAAAGAATGTGGCATTGCTTGTCGATCATCGTATCCAAGTTTAAAGTTTCTTTCGATTTCATTCCTCAAGTGTTTGTGGTGGAATAGGCGGGATATCTCCCCTTAAAGATGACGATTTTTCTCTTTCTTTAAAATACAATTTAAAACTTACCAACAAATGCAAATAATTTTATAATTAATCAACGAGTAATTGAACTCTGGAGTCCAGCACCCCACGGGTTCTTGAATGCAATCACTCCTGGGTTAGCCCCACGCGTTGTGGTTCATTCGCCCTCTCGTTTAAAACACCTTAACAAAGGTCAAACATTTTCTCTAAATGGACATTGTTTAAATCTCTCTATCTCGCAAACAAGCTAGCGCTTCAATCTCCACCGCGAGTAAAAGCCAACGCTTAGCAGTAGAATGCATTTTAAACAATTGTTCAATAAAAACCACAAACCGTAGTTAAACGAACTACGAAGCTCTGACTTTCCCATTGCACAAGAAAATACGTAGGCACGGGGATTTTAATCCTTCACGAGCACAATAATAAAAAATTTAACCTTTCCCCATAACAATAATAACCAAAATATTTCTTTAAAATCAATCTTAACAAATCTTAATCATTAAAAGAAGACAATAATATAAGTTAACATTTAAGCGCAAATTAAACTAAGAGGTTTCCATTGAGTACAACGGACGTGAGGGGTGCTTAACACCTTCCCTTTGCATAACTGACTCCCGAACTCAGATTAGTGGTTCCGTTGACCATCTCTTATCCCATTTAGGTTATGTCTATATCTCCTTTTTCTTTAGTTAAAATAAATAGAATTAGGTGGCGACTCTGTTGTTATTTTAGGATCGTATTTTTCGAGGTACGACACCTCTCAAGACGTTTACAAAAAGAGTGATCCTTAGGAACACGCCTGATGACAGTTTATCATTACATGATTTTTATGAGTATTTGTGATGAATTCTATTGAATTTCAAATTAAAGATGAGCTAAATGTGAAGAAATATGAATAAAGTGAAGAGGTTTAAGAAATAGAGTAAAACCAAGAAATCAGGAAGAAATTATGAAGAAACAAATATTTTTCAACACAATCTACATCTTGACGTTTGTCAAGTAAATTGATCGTATCTGGAGTTCTATAACTCGTTTTGAGACGAAGTTTTTACAAAATGAAGCTAAAAAGAATATCTAACTTCTGGAATAATCACGCGTGCAACGGAAAGTATCGCGTGTGTGATGCAGCGTGTGCAGTATTGTGTGCACGATGGACAACTATCACCCCCATGATACTTTATTTTTTGGGCTTTTCTGACACGTTTTGACTGCTTTAAAAGGGTAAGTTTGATACTTTTTCAAGGTTTTTGCAACTTTACACAAAAAGTGACAATTTACATTAGAATGCATATTTGGAGAGCATTTGAAGCTATTGGAGGCCAATTCTTCAAAGGATTTCTTATGCAACCCTCTTACTTTTATTTGGTATTGTAACTTGCATTATGAGTAGTTAATTCTCTTTACATTATGTTTTGTATGATGAACCTAATTTGATATTGTTGTAACATATGTTTGATTTGTTATTTCATGAATAATTTGAGTTATAATTTTGTTCAAATGCACCTTGTTCTTAATGCTTTTATGTCTGATACTTTTTTAATATGAATTTGGGCACATAGGAAATATTGACCATTAGTCTATTTGTTGGACCTAGGGCAATTATTGTGCTTATACTGGTTGAATAGGGATAGAAGACCTCGGGTAATGGCTTAGGAATTAATGTTTTATTGATTTTTTAATCTTGCTTAAGCTGGTGGACTAAGGATAGAAAACTCTGAGTATAGATTAGTGAGTTGTACACCAAGGGATTGAGTTTAACAGTTTTGTTAATTTATTGTGGGATTATAACAACGATATCATTTATGCAATACATTGAACATCAATAATATATAAATAGGGAATTATATGCACAACCTGACTGCTTTCGTATTATTGTCAGAACACTTTATTTTCTTTTCTCAAACAAAATTCGAACCCCCTCCCCCCAAAAAATTTGTATTTTCTAAAGATTGTACATTATTGTCTTATTAAATAACAGTCCTTGTGTATCAAATCTTTTTATTACTACGACATTATTGGTACACTTGTCGAGAAGTCATCAAGTTTTTAGCGTCATTGTTGGGGGCTCTTGATAATTTTAACAAGGTAACGCTTGTGCAACATTTATTTATTTTGTTTTTATTTCAGTTTTTAATTGTATTTTTTTTTTGTAATTAGTTATTTTTGTTTCTTCTTGAATTTTGTTTCCTATTCTTTCTCTTTTTAGTTTTCTTTTTGTTTAAATTTTTTTGTATCGAGTGCAGTGCTATTAAGGTATTCTTCTTTTTGTTTTATATGCGACGTCAAGACAGTCATGCAAGATAACAATTATGCTAGCTTGGAAAAGTTTGAAACTTATTCAAAGAAGCTTGTAGCAAAAACACTCATTCTAGAAAATGCTAAAAACTATTCAGTGCCAGAACCTTACATCAACACTGATCAACTTTGTTACCTTGGTTAATCAAAGTCAACTGATCAACCAACTTCAAATCAGATCATTGTCCTACTTGGATCCTCTCCACAATTTCACTGGTCAACTTCAGCATTCCCAACTTCACACTACCGGAAGTAGTCTAACACAACAAACACATGTCTCTAAACTGTTCGATCATTTCGAGTTCTTTCACCATAAGCATCGACATATGCAATGTCTTCCTACTCAGATCATCTTCAACCACATTCGTCTTACCAGTATAGTAACTCAAATCAAAATTAAAATCTTTCAACAATTCTAACCACCTTCTCTCCCTCATATTCATTTCCGTCTGATCAAACATATATTTCAAACTCTTATGATCACTGAACACTTCAAATTTCAAACCAAAAAGATAATGTCTCTAAATCTTCAACAGAAACACCACCGCTGCCAACTCTAAATCATGTGTAGGGTAATTTCTTTCATGAACTCTCAGTTGCCTAGAAGCATAAGCAACCACTTGACCCTTCTGCATCAAAACTCCTCCAAGTCCCATCTTCGATGCATCATAATACATTACGAATGACTCATTCGGCTTAGGAAAAATCAACACTTGAGCAGTTGTCAATTTCTTCTTCAACTCTATAAAACTTTTTTCACACGTAACATCCCGCACATAAGCTTGACCCTTTCGAGTCAAATGAGTCAAAGGTAACGCCAACTTCGAAAATCCCTCAATGAACTTTCGATATTAACCTACCAATCCCATAAAACTTAGAATCTCAGTAGCAGACTTAGGAGTCTCCCACTGTAACACTGCATCAATCTTTGACAGATCTACAACAATTGCACTACTGGAAATTATATGTCCAAGGAAACTCACTTCCTTCAACCAGAACTCACACTTTGACGGCTTAGCATGCAACTTCTTATCTCATAACACTTACAACATAATCCTCAAATGCCCTGCGTGTTCCTCTTCTGTCTTGGAATAAATCAGGATATCATCAATAAAAACTACCACAAATTTATCCAAGTACTCGTGGAAGATTCGATTCATGTATTCCATGAACACACCAGGTGCATTGGATACACCAAACAACATCATTGTGTACTCATAATGACCATACCTCATCCTGAAAGCTATCTTCGAAATATCATCAGACTTAACACGAATCTGATGGTAACCATATCTTAGATCAATCTTGTTGAACACACAAGCTCCTACCAACTGATCCATCAAGTCGTCGATCCTCGGAAGTGGATACTTATTCTTAATAGTAACCTTGTTCAACTGCCAATAATCGACACACAACATCATACTACCATCTTTCTTCTTAACCAACAACACAGGAGCACCCCACAGAGAAACTCTAGGTCAAACAAACTTATTTTCCAACAATTCTTCTATATGTTTCTTCAACTCACTCAATTCCAAAGTAGGCATACGATACGGAGCCATAGACACGGGACTTGTACCAGGTAATAAATCCACTACAAATTCGACTTCACATTCTAGGGGCAAATCACTTATGTCCTCCAGAAACACATATGGAAATTCTTGAACAACTGGTAGTTCAACATTTGAATTCTTCCCTTCGACTTGCAACGATGCAAACATTGCAAATATCTGAGCTTCGTCTTCTAACAGCTCATCCATTTGCTTAGCTGTCAAGAACATCAAGTCACCATGATTACCAAGTTCAGGAAACTCTGCAGTCTTCGCATAACAATTGATATGCGCAAAGTTGAACTCTAGCCAATTCATTCCAAGAATAACATCAATTTGGTGCAAGGGTAAGCACAACATATCCATCAAGAAGTCCTTATCAAAAAATGGTCAAAGGACACTTCAAGCACACATATGTGGTAGTAACAGAACCGTTAGTTGGTGTTTCTATTACCATACCACCATTCATACTAGACAACGTCAAAACCAACTTAGTAGCGCATTCAAGAGAAATAAGGAATGTGTAGCACATTGCAATCAACTCAACACCATTAATAAAAAATGTACCTCGAATCAAGTTGTTCGTCTTAGGACCTTTAGAACCACTCAAAGCAAACACTCTACCATTGGTCTGAGCAGCAATAGCCATCTTCTTAGGCTTTTGACATTGGGTGCTTATATGCCATTGTTCACCATAATTAAAGCAAGTTGGACCTTCATTTGGGCAATCACCAACCTGATGACCTCTCTTTCCGCACCTGTAGCATCTTACCACTGGATTGTTGCACACATCAGACTTATGACCGGATTCTCCATATTTGAAGCACTTGGGAGGAACGGAAATTGCTTCCCCACTTGGCTTCTTCCCATCTGAAACCTTCTGCTTCCCTTTTTCAGCTGGAGTCACATAAGGTTTTCCTCGAAACTGGCTTTTCTCTTTCTTTTCACTCAATTGCTTATAGTGAGTGGATCGAGCTCAGCTATCTTCATCATAAATCCTACTTTTATCCACCAACTTAGCATACCTATGGATCTGCTGACATACAATCCTCTGTTTAATCTCTAGTCTCAGCCCATTCTCAAACTTTGAGACACTTAGAAAGTTCTGCATCAACACGATTGTAGTGAGGACAAAACTTTAAGAGTCTCTCAAACTTAGCAGCATACTCTACTACCGTCATATTTCCTTGTTTCAACTCAAGGAACTCCACATCCATCTTACCACGAGTATCTTCGGGAAAATACTTTCCCAAAAATCCCCTCATGAACACTTTCCAAGTCACCACAGTACCGACATCCTCCAAATGCTGACGAGTATTATCCCACTAGTCTTCAGCCTCCTCAGACAACATGTGGGTACCAAATTGTACCTTCTGCGCATCCGTACATGCCATCACTCTGAAAATCTTTGCAATCGCCTTGAGCCACTTCTGTGCACTTTGTGGGTCATGATCTCCTTCAAAAACTGGTGGATTATTCCTCTGAAACTTCTCCAAAGCACGAAACTCATCTTGTTCGTTGTTTCGAGTCGTAGCTTGACCAAGTGCCGCAACAACCTCAGCAAGAGCACGTGTGTTGTTTCCAGTTATCCTGTAAAACACTCGCAATATCAAAAAAGAAAATAATCGTTAACAAGTAACGACTGACAATAGACCGACAACAACCACACTTGGCCGAACAGACCGACCTGCTATGATACCACTAATGTAACACCCTTTTACCCCCACATCAAAATATATACGAAACAAACAATTTAATTAGAGTACAAACATCATAGGGTGTCACATTTCATTCATAACAATCAATTCATCTTATAGATGTCTTGTCCCGTAACACGGGTTAATAACATGTTTCATCATATTACATGTTTACTATGCAACATAATTAAATTTCATGCTTTATTCATAAAATAACTTAGTTATTCTAAGAACAACAAATAGTTCAACAATGTAGAAAATAAACAAATGGACTCGGTGGTCCACATTCATTCCCAACCCGATGTTACACGACACAGAGCAGGACACCGCACCTGACTAAATAAGCGACGGAAAACAATACTTCAAGCTACATCCACGCACCAAATTTATTCTTGAGTATCTGCATGATGGCATAATAGATTATCACCAAAGGCAGGCAGGATGAGTAAATTCACATTCAATATAAAGAAGGAATTACAAGTCGACATGCATCAATAGATAAATCATTAAAGTTTCACCCATATACAACAAAATTTATCACGTCATCACATAAAACACAAATGCAATCATGTTATGCCACCAAGAATGAAATGTATTCTTCATAGTATGTATGTGGTACCGAATCATCATCACAGATGGACACTGGACCATTAACCCTCCACAAGGGAGCACAACATAAACATCATATCACTTCAATCCACACAATGGGATTAAATCTACCAATGGACCGAAGTCCCATCATAATCATGTCATGAATACAAGACGTAATACAATCATACATCATTAAAACCCATCAAATATTGTATTTGCATTCATCATCATTCCTCATTCATCATTCACATATCTAATATACTTCACCTACTTATATCAGCAATGCTTCATATCATCCTAATACAACATAACTCATCTCAACATCATTTCATCACAAATTGCTACATATTTAGCATATTACATCATGACAAGAATTTACTACAACCTCATGGCAACTTAAGACAACAAAACATGTCATTTTAAATCATTTTCAAGAATAAAACATTTTAAAAAAAGTGTCAGATCTTGCTAAGCGAGCACCGAGCTCGCTAAGAGGCCTCCTCTCGGGTTGAGGAAACACTATATCTTCAACAGCTTGCTAAGCGAAACGACGATTTCTAGTAGAAAAACCTTGTGATTTTTGCACGAACCTACTGCAATAAAACTCACTAAAAATCTTGTTTTAACCACATAAAATCACATAATTCACTCTATTAGTCATCTACCATCATGTATTCATCAACTGCAATATCTAACATCATCCTTTAATCAATCTCATCTCATAAATCCCCTTATACCCTAAGATTTTCCTCAAAACCCCATTCCTCATAAGACATATCTCTACATTATGAACATTGAACGGAAAATACTCCCCATACCTTAGGTTAATGAAATTCTTTCAATGAGCTCCTTGAATTCTTCAAGACTTCAAGCCCTAGCCTTCCTTCTTAGTTCTCTTATTGTCTCTTTCTCCACAATTTCACAAATGAAATAAACTTCCCTCACATCTTCTATCAAATACCCTTATTTAGACAATGTCACCTTTACCCTCACTAATTCCCACCAAAGACCAATATATCCTTAAGACCTCTAACTCCCTTATTTCATTTTAATAATAATATTTAAATAATATTCATAATTATTCTAATATCACAACCAAATAAAATAATTTCATCACCACAACACCACAATGAATCACACAAGGCCATATATTCATAAATAATTAATAAATAATTAAGTTATGAATTTTCAGGGTGTTACACCTAACAACTAAGCTGATAAAATAGGAGAAATAAAAGAATTATTGTATGAGATTTATGTCTTGTTCGATATTATAAAACTAAAGAGAATATGGAAGAAAAACCTTCAATTCCTAAAAGTAATGGAATTCTTGTCAAACGAAAGAAAGAAGAAGGCAACCCATCAGATAAGTTTTTATTTCATTTGTAAAATTTAAATTTCAGTTTATTTCAATTAATTATTTTTGTTTTGTAGCATGTCACATTTAGGAGCAGTAGGACAAAGACTTGAGAATGAAATTGAAAGAAGAAAGAGTGACTAAAAACTTTCTTTAATCATATAATTATTTTTCTAATCTCTTTGCACTTTCTATTATTGTTGTTGTTTCAGGCAATAGGTCCAAAGCGAAGTCGCTCCTCTCGAGCATCATCATCAATTAGAGGAGGGCAGAGTTGACTAAATAGAACCAAGACTTCAACAACACCATGCAAGGCTTATTACGCTTCAAAATGACATGTTAATTTGAAGTCTTATGAATTTGTATTAATTTCTTCGATTCCCTTTCACGTTCAACAAGTCAATCTATGAGTATATTAGCTACAATACTTGGTTCCCCTTGGTACCAATAAATTTATGTTTGTCTTTAATAAACAAATTTTGTTGTTGTTTCTTTCACATACAAAATTGCAATTTTAGCAGTAAACATATGAACCATAAGCATCATCAAAACAAAGATGATCATCAAGAAAGTTCCTTGTAGATTGAGAGTTGAGGAAGAAAGGAACAATTAACTACCTTGTACTCAATCTCCAAATACGTCAACTAGTAAGGTTGAGCCAAAAGTTTCATCGTTTACTTTTCCTTCTAATGAGAGTATTCGTACAATTGTTATTTGCTAGAATTTGCATTATTTTTTATTTAATTTATTGGTTTGATGAATACACACTGAGGCACTTGTTTGTGGTAACCTCTGAGCCTTTTCAAACTAACCCTTATATTATGTTCATATCCTTTCCTAACCAATTTGAACCTAAATCCTTTCATTTTGTGACATAGACACAATAAATAACCAATTGACTTGAAAGATTAAATTTTTGCACTATCTCTTTGGAGTTAGGTAGAAAATTTAGTTCCTTGGTCATACATATGCAAAATAATAAGTTTGTGGTTGCTCTTGAAAGTGAGAAAAGTTTAAGTTTGGGGTTGGTGTACTAGATATTTTGATCAAAAATTCAAAAATAAAAAATGAGAAAATCAAGAAGTCAAAGCAACTTCATTAAAAAATATGAGAAAAGTAATGTTTAGGACCATAAAATGTTAATCTCTAATACCAAAGTAATTAAGAAAGAGTTGCTATGAAAATAAAGATGATAAAATAAGGAAAACTAGGTACTTAATTCCAAAGATTTAAGCCTATTATCCCAAATTATCCTACCTTGACATAAACCACGTTACAACCTTGAAATACCTCTAAAAGTGTGTGTTTAGATGACTTTGATTGATTTTATTAGAAATTTTACAAATTTATGGTAAAATACTTTTGTACTTGTGTGATTACCCTATTACTTTGAGTAAAAAATTAGTGAGTTGAGAGACAGGTTGAGTACTTATGGTGTTTAAGAATTTTCTCAAATTTGATCAATTGAAGTTGGGAACTAGAATGGTGATCAGGTAACATAATTAGTGATGTTCATTCGTTATTATTGCAATTCGTTTTTCTATTTGAAATGTATAATTACAACTTATAGACAAATTACTTTAGAATAAACAACAAATTATATTTAAAATTGTGATGACAGTTTATCATTACATAATTTTTACATTGATCTAATTTATTATCTATGTTAATCATCGTTCCAATTTTATAAGATTGTATATTATTTAAAATTATACATTTTAAATCAACTTATAATTATAATTTATTGACATCGTGAAATATATAAATATATATATATATATATATATATATATATATATATATATATATATATATATATATATATATATATATATATATATATCCTAATTTTCTTAATTATATTTTCATAATTAATACTATCTTCGTTCTTTTTTTATAAGAGACAATTATTTTTTAGGTTCATTGAATAATCAATATATTTGGTCAATAGTAAGTTGTTTATAATTCTAATTTATTGTTGTTTTATTATAAAATTCTATTAATATCAAAGTAAAGTAATACATTAGAGTTGTTGTATAATTCTAATTTATTGTTGTCTTAAAAGAATATAGTTGTTGTTAAGAATAAAAAAGTGTTAGCATCAACTTCATTAATTGTGTTAATATTAAACACTAATCAAATCAGCAACAATACAGTGGTTGACCTTCTTCGTTCTGCTCTGAAACACGAACATGGAAATGGTTCTTTCCATTTGAATCATAATCACAATAATTCAGATGGCGTTTGAGGAAGTTGCATATTCAAGGCCTCTTTTCCTCACGATCTACACCGTTGTTATTGTTGGCATCGTTGTTTCCTCCTTATACGTTTTCTCTGCAATTCACTACTCTTCCACAACCTCTTCTTCTGCTTGGTCCTCTCTTCCTCCTCTTTCAAGTAACCCCTTTTTTTTATTCTCTCGCACATGCATTTAATTCAAATGGGTTTCATCAAAATCGTTTCTTTTTTTGGTATCTGTTAGTTTTGTCATAAATGTGAAAAATTACCCTCTTTGGAATATTACGTTTATTGTTTTTAGTTTTAGTAGTTGATGTGAATTCAAACTATGCTTTTCAGATGATGATTCCAGGATTAACATTTCTCAATCAGAAGTGTTGCGTCTTGTACCTTCTGCTTTCCCCGAGTCACAGAATGTGTCAAAGAAGGCTGTTTTTAATGTTCCTCCTCGCAATACAAAGATGCCACCTTTGAAAGATTTCACACTCACCAAAGAACTTGTTCAACAAAGGGTGAAAGATAACGTTATAATAGTTACTTTTGGTAACTATGCGTTCATGGACTTTATTCTCACATGGGTTAAGCAATTGAATGATCTTGGCCTTTCCAATTATCTTGTTGGTGAGCATTGCTGTTTATAACTTCTAT
Organism: Lathyrus aphaca; assembly: GCA_963966055.1. Taxonomy (NCBI): domain Eukaryota; kingdom Viridiplantae; phylum Streptophyta; class Magnoliopsida; order Fabales; family Fabaceae; genus Lathyrus; species Lathyrus aphaca. Next base: position 505,450,772 of record OZ014523.1, read on the forward strand.
CATTGTATTTTGTTTTGTAATGACCTTTTGGATCGACTTATTTGAGGTTATCTACCGGCGTAAACACCTGTGAGCTTATTTGGAAGAGTTTATGAAAATACTTTGTCATGTTATAAGTTGTTTTCAGCTTATTTTCTTCTGCTCGCTAGGATAGATTGTGAAAATAGTTTATATTATAGCTTATGCAGAAACAGTTTGAAATTATTTTATCTTACGAGTTTGAGTTCTACCTTTTAGGTGCAATGGACACCAAATTATTGGAGGCACTTTACTGGAAAGGGATACCGGTTTTTGACATGAACAGTCATATGAGCACCGTAGATGTTGGCTGGGGTTCTCCAACATTTCATAAGATGGGCAGAGAAAAAGTTATTTTGATAAACTCCATACTGCCTTATGGTTTCGAACTATTGATGTGTGATACTGACATGGTTTGGTTGAAGGTGCTTTTCTGATCCATTCCTTAATATATGTTTGTTTGTAATGGTGATTCATACGCCTGATTAGTTTTTGATGAATGATCCAAGCCCTATGTTTATTCCTAAATATTCAATTATGTGATTATGGAGCAGAATCCACTTCCGTATTTTGCTCGTTATCCCGGAGCAGATGTTTTAACATCCAGTGATCAAGTTGTACCAACCGTTGTTGATGATAGTCTGGAAGTTTGGCAAGAAGGTCAATATTATATATAAGCAGATTTAACATCAAGTGATCAAATCAATACTCTTATTCATTTGTTGCTTTTTCTTAATCCCCCATTTTAATGCTCTTGTTTTAGCTTGAAGAGACTATTTAATATTTTGATGATTGTGATTGTTTCGTTGAATAGCTGGTGCGGCCTACAATATAGGAATTTTCCATTGGAGACCTACAGAGTCTGCGATAAAATTGGCAAAGGAATGGAAGGAACTGCTTCTGGCTGATGATAAGATATGGGATCAGAACGGGTTTAATGATATTGTCCACAGAGAGTTAGGACCATCGGTTGATGATGACAGTGGACTTGTTTATGCCTATGATGGAAAACTAAAGCTTGGAGTTTTGCCTTCAAGTATCTTCTGCAGTGGCCATACATATTTTGTCCAGGTTGGACCTAGATAACAATTTTGAACTCCTTTTTCCTGCAGTGGCCATACTATTAGGATCTTGATTGGATGTTATGTTGCAGAGAAACAAATTACGAGCAAGTTTCTTAAGAATATTTCATATTATGATTGTAGGCTATGTATCAGCAACTCAGGTTAGAGCCATATGCAGTGCACACTACATTTCAATATGCAGGGACTGAAGGAAAGCGCCACCGACTACGAGAAGGCATGCTTTTCCATGACCCGCCTGAATACTATAATCCTCCTGGTAATGTGTGAATATACTAGTTACATAATTTTCTTTAGTTATTATGGCTTTTTACTTTTATTTTATATCATTCATTCAAAAAATTCTTTTGTATACGTCATCCAGTTTCACGTCGTTCATCTATACTCACATCTGATTATGTTTGATTTGATCCATTGACTCCTTTTCATAAAAATACCGCAACCTAACTTTTAGGGGAATTTCTCCAGGGGGTTTCTTGTCATTTAAGCCATCTATTCCGAAAAGCTTGTTACTAAGTGGGAACCATACCGTTGGATCACATTTTACCCTCATTAATTACCAAGTATGCAAGTATTGACTTGATCCTTTTCACTTCTGTATTTTGGAATGGAAATTACGACATTACGTTTCATCTCATAATTTATGCTGAAAATGAATTTGTCCAGATGAAACAGATTAGGACTGCATTTGCAATTGCCTCCATTCTTAACAGAACGCTGGTGAGGACTTTTTTTTTCTGGAATCATATATATTATAATTTTATATATGTTTTTTAGTTAATGGTTCATCATCAACACTGTTACGAACCATGACTCGTAATTAGAATTTTTTATGTATACATTTAGGTCATGCCCCCACTATGGTGCAGGATTGATAGGCTATGGTTCCCCCATCCAGGTGTTTTGGAGGGGTCTATGACTAGACAACCTTTTCTCTGTCCTTTGGATCATGTATTTGAGGTATTTCTCTTCTAGCTTGATTAAGTGGTTACTTATTGTTATTCGATTACGTTTTAAGTCATTGGATTGTTTCATAACTGATTTGAGTATAATACTTAGTTCTCTCTAATAACTTCAAAGTACAAGTTTTATACGTTTAGATGAACCAAGTTATAAAGGTTTATAACTGTTGCAGGTGAATGTCATGTTGAAAGAACTTCCGGAGGAAGAGTTTGGCCCCGGAATAGATATTAGAGAGTACTCCATACTTGATAATCCCTCATTGCCCTTAGAGGTGAATTAATGTCAATCCTATCAAAATTTAAACCGATGAATTTTTCTTTCTTGTTATATATTTTTTTGCTGAAGTTATGCTCGGGTTCTTGAGTTTAGGTGAAAAAGTCGTGGCTTGATGTTCACCTATGTAAAGAAGGAACACAAGATTGTAATGCTTCAGATAATGTAACTTTTGGGGGAGTACTTAAATTTCCAAAGCATAGCAATGAAGAAACGGTATTTGAAATTTCGATCCATTTAATGGTTGCTTAAAACGCAAAGGATAGAAAAGTAAATACAAAATGAGTTCTATTTTAAACATTCTAACATGTGGTTGTTTCTACTTACATTTTCAGTTCATGAAAGTATTTTCGTCCTTCAAGGATGTAAAAGTCATCCAGTTCTCGTCAATGCGAGACGCATTTACAGGTTTCGCAAACAAGGTAAGGCCATTTTCGTTGTTCTGAATCGATGTTTTGCTTTCTGTGCTTATATTAAAAGTTTGAAGAAATGTATTCATTTTTCATGTCGTGATGCGATGCATTTCTTTATTTTAACCAGGAAAGAGAAGATAGATTCAGAGCACGAGTTAAACATTACACTGGTATATGGTGTTGTGTGGCGGATCACACGCCAGGTCATATATATTATGATATGTATTGGGATGAGAAACCTGGATGGAAGCCAATCCCTCCACAAACTTCTGCAGATGATCATCCACCTTGGTGAGATCAACTTCAGAATTATATGTTCATCGCCAAAACACTATGATGGACGAGGGATTCCGTCAACAGAAGATATTTAAAGGTGGTTGGTTCTTTTCCAACTCATGTTTGTGGAAGTAAACACAGTAGCACGGACATTGGTGTCTGACCCTGATACATGTTATATTCAATTATTCTGTTTTCTCAAATTATTACTAATGTCAGTGGTGTCGATATGTCGGACTCGTGTCTGGTGTCCGTATTTGTGTCCGAGCTTCATAGAGTTGCAATCTTTATCCATGTTGAGGATGTTTGTTACTTATTTGAGAGATATAGACAATGTGATATTAAAGGAATGATTTATATCAAAGCTTTCAACTTTGCAAAATAGAGAAATGGAAGCAAACAATATATCAGTTGAGGATGCAGTTTTGTGAATGTTGTTGTCTTAGTTGATATTGAACTGCTTGTAAAGAAAATAATATGAGAAATCCAATTGTATCACTCTTCTCTTTTATTTCAAACAGGGAAGTTATTTTTATTTTGATATTTGTTCTCCTTTTTGACTTTTTCTGTTGGAAGTTAAACTCCAAAGTTCCCTAATCCATAAATATTTGACTAAAAAAAAGCTCAATTAGCATATTGTTCCAACAATGGTCTGAGTATTATGCAACACAACAATTTACATTAGATTGAAGGCGTTGTTGTCTGGTGTACGTGTCTGTGTCAATTTTGCTTCCAAATATGGGTGCTTCAATTTTTTATCCACTACTTAACCGTTGTTAATTGAACTATTGTCATAAATGTTAGGCCAAGACCAAGAAAACATCATCACAGCATTTTCATAAGTCATAACCGTATTCTTGAGTGCAAGACAGAAACTTTCATAGCTATAACAAAGAATGAAGTGAAAATGAGAACATGGGTAGTTTTTCATTTGCAGCAAAAGCTAGTAACAAGCATCTTTCAAAATTTAGTCTTGCTTCAATTTCGACCTAGAAAGTCATCTTTATTCCATTCGTTTTCTTCACAAAACAACCAAAATAGGATCTTCAGCACTGTTGGGGTTGCTTTTCCTCCATGTGATCCCTCCATGTTGTCACGTTGTTGTCGTCGTTTTTGTGTCGCCACTCATCTGTTTGATAAAATGCCACAAAGGGTTTTTGATGTAAGAGAGGTTCATTTTGAGCTTGTTGTTGATTGTATTAAATTGTCCCTCAAAAAACCTAACAATGTGACTGCCACTGTTATCCACTGTGCTGCCTTGAAGATAGGTGCTCTAGCTTACCTTCCAGCTTCAACATCTTTATTCACTCTTTATTCCAAAGCTGGAGACTTTACCTCTACTAGGGCTTTATTTGAAGACATTCACAACAGAGATGTTATTTCTTGGAATGCTATTATTTCGGCATCTCTCGAAAACACATGCTATAAAGCAGCAGTGGAGTTCTTTGAGAAAATGATCAAGGACCAAACTAGATTTGATTCCACCACTCTATTGCTTATGGTATCAACATTGTTGCACATGAAAAACTTTGATCAAGGAAAGGCGATTCATTGCGTGAGCATAAAATCTGGGATGCTTGTGGATATCAGTTTATGTAATGCTCTTATTAACATGTATGCTAAGTGTGGTGACCGAAACTCTCCTGATTCTGAGTATCTATTTGAAGAGATGGAATATAAAGATGTTGTTTCATGGAACTCGATAATGAGAGGATGTCTTTACAACGGCGATCCAGAGAAATCGTTGGGTTATTACAGAAGGATGATTTTTTCTGAAGAAACGGCAGACCATGTCAGCCTTTCTTGTGCTATTTCGGCGTGTTCGAGTTTGGGAGAATTGAATTTTGGAGAATGCATTCATGGTCAAGGAATCAAACTGGGGTTCAAGGATAGCTCTCATGTTTCAGTCACAAACTCTCTCATTTCATTATATTCACAATGTGAGGCCGTCGATTTTGCAGAGACTGTATTCAGAGAAATAGCTAACAAGGATATTGTTTCTTGGAATGCAATGATGGAAGGATATGCTTCAAATGAAAATATTCATGAAGTATTTGATCTTATGGTTGAAATGCAAACTACAGGATCTTTCCAGCCTGATATAGTAACATTAACTACCATACTTCCACTTTGTGCTGAACTAATGCTCTCCAGAGAAGGAAGAACTATCCATGGATATGCAATTAGAAGACAAATGCTATCAGGCTATCTTCCTTTGCGGAACGGTCTTATAGACATGTATTCGAAGTGCAACCTTGTCGAGAAAGCCGAGCTCTTGTTCAATTCTACAAAAGAGAGAGATTTGGTCTCATGGAATGCAATGATATCTGGCTATTCCTTGAACAAATATTTTGAAAAGGCTCAAAATTTGTTCAAAGAACTGCTATGTTGCGGTCCAAACTGCAGCTCGTCAACTGTTTTCTCCATTCTATCCTCCTGCAACTCACCAAATAGTCTCAACTTTGGAAAATCGGTGCACAGCTGGCAATTAAAATCTGGTTTTTTGAACCAGATTCTCTCGGTAAATTTTCTCATGCAAATGTATATCAACTGTGGAGACCTAAGTTCTGGTTTCTCAATTTTGCGAGAGAATTCTTCTATAGCAGATATTGCTTCATGGAACACTATAATTGTAGGCTGTGTAAGAGGTGACCATTTTCAAAAGGCTTTAGAGACTTTCATGTTAATGAGACAAAGACCTCATTTCAACTATGACTCCATAACCCTAGCAAATGTTTTATCAGCCATTGCAAACATGGAACTACTCAACCAAGGAAAGTCTCTCCACAGCCTTGCAGTTAAATCTCATTACGGGTCGGATACCCGTGTTCAGAACTCCTTAATTACCATGTATGACAGATGCAGAGACATCAACAGTGCTAGAAAAATGTTCAAATTCCATTCTAGTTCCAATCTATGCACATGGAACTGCATGATCTCAGCTTTATCACATAACAAGAAAAATAGAGAAGCATTGGAACTATTCCATTGTCTTCCTTTTAAACCGAATGAGTTCACAATCGTTAGTATTCTCTCCGCGTGCACTCAAATTGGTCTTCTAAGACACGGAAAACAAGTTCATGCATACATGTTCAGGTATGGATATCAAAAAAATTCTTTCATATCAGCAGCTCTTGTAGACATGTACAGCAACTGTGGAAGACTGGATAATGCTATCCAAGTATTCAGACATTCAACGAAGTCAGACTCAGCTTGGAATTCAATGATTGCTGCATATGGTAATCATGGAAATGCAGAAAAAGCTATGAAACTCTTCCATGAGATGTGTGAGTCAGGAATTAAAGTGACCAAAAGCACATTTGTTAGTCTTTTATCTGCATGCAGCCATTCTGGATTAGTCAGCCAAGGACTTCGGTACTATGAATCTATGTTGGAGAAATACGACATAAAACCTGAGGCTGAGCATCAAGTTTATGTGGTTGACATGTTAGGAAGATCAGGTAGAATTGATGAGGCTTATGAGTTTGCAAAAGGGTTACAATCCAATGCAAGTTCAGGTGTATGGGGAATGCTTTTAAGTGTATGCAATTATCATGGAGAAATAAAGTTGGGAAAAAAAGTTGCAGAACATCTCTTTAAAATGGAACCTGAAAATGTTGGATATTATATATCATTGTCAAATATGTATGTTGCTGCAGGAAGCTGGAAAGATGCTACTGAGTTGAGACAATCTATCTATGACCAAGGATTAAGAAAATGTGCAGGCTATAGTCTTATTGATGTTGGTTTGGGATAAGAAGAGGGAACCAAATATTTTGATTTTACTCTCTATATTTTTATAAAGAAAAAAATGTATTAAATTATACCATTGTTTTACAATATTACTAATTTAATAAGAAAGGCATATACTGGCTTAATGTTTATAAACATTGCATCATCCAAAAAAAAAAACTAGTTCAACCAATTATAAATTGGCATCTTACAAAGTAATGATTATTTATAAAAGTAATCAGCAGCAGATTGTTTTAGAGGTGATGATATGGATAGGATTACTTCCACTTTCCGAACATACCATGCTTGCCAAACTTTCCCCCCTTAAATTTCCCATGCTTGCCGAATTTTCCATGCTTGAATTTCCCATGGCCCATGTGACCATATCCTCCATGTCCATAATGGCCATGGGAAACACGGTGAACACCATAAGCAGCGGCGGCACCGGCAATCAAGCCGCCGACTCCACCCATTGCACCCATACCTGCACCACTAGGCCCGGCATGCCCAAAAGGCCCTGATGTATAACAATCAAGTTATATTAATAATTTAAATTATACATAAATAAAAACAAACTGCTGACGCTAAAGAAATAAATCATACCTGGCGCGTGTGGTGGAGCATGTGCACCGGGATAACCAGCAGGTGGATAACCATAACCGCCGGCTGGAGGATAACCACCGGCTGGAGGATAGCCAGCTGCCGGAGGGTAACCAGCTGGAGGATAACCCCCTTGATGTGGAGGGTAGCCATGTCCAGGTGGAGGGTATGCTCCTGGTGGTGGAGGGTATGCTCCGGGTGGATAACCATGAGCACCTGGAGCTAATCCATGAGCTAAATGTGAGAAAACTCCTTTGTCAGATTCATCATGATTGTCATTTCCACCTCCCATTTTTCAGAATATTAAGACAAATGAATGAAAAATTATGATTGGGAACTCGTTGATTTTTAGGATGAGATTGTGAGTGAATAAGAAGAAAAAGAGATGAGAAATTGAAACGGTGGGTTGGAAGAAAAACTAGGGATCTTTCTTTTATAAAAGAAAGATGGAAGAAGAAACTTTGAAACTGAAAAACTCGGATGCGAGTTACGCGTGATTAACGCGTCTAAGAATGCGACTGCTCCTCTTATACAGAGACACGTGTCCGTTCTTGAACCTTTTTGCTAATTAAAAAATAATTTTGGCTTTTGAATAAATATAGTGAACCGAAAAGATAGGGATACGTTGAAAATATCACCGCAGCAGACAATTTTTAATTTAAATTGATATTTTTTATATTTTATTTGGTTGGTGTATTAAAAAAAGAAAATAATGTTATGAAAAATCGAAGATAAGATAATTAGTTTGAAAATTATATAATGATGATAGGAAATAAATACTCTATTTATAAAAAATTCTTTAATTTCTTTTTTAAATTTTTGTTATAGACTTGGAGAGAATTGATAAATAAAGAAGGCATAAGAATACCTAACCAAATATTTGACTGAGATGCAATTACAAATTTACAACCAAACACAAAAAAACTAAAGAAACACCTAAACTTACAACAAAAGAAATACACCTCAGCAACTTCACCTAACACTACAAAGACGCAATGTAGGGACGACAACAAAAAAACAAAACAGGATTCATGGCAAATTTCTGCCATTAATTTAATTATTATGTTTTGAAAATAGATATGGCAACGGGCGGAAGTGGATTTAACTATACTGCATCCGCACCCGTTTCCATACAGTTAGTGTGAGAATAGGTTGAACTGAGTTAGGTTTTGTCGTGCCTAAATCTGATCTATTAAAAAATTTTAAGTCTAAGTCTGGTCTGTAACTTATCAAAGACTTATGTTTTGGGTCTGAGTCTGGCTTTTTCGAATGTCTGATTGGCCTATTAGCATACTTAAAAAGCCTATATCATTTAAATATAAGTAAATAAACAAATGTTTAAATAGACTAGAGAATAAAAATATAATGATAACTAAATGTTTACTTCCATTGACTTATATGAGCTTACCTAGTAGTATAAATTTTATGAGATGATTTTTTTTAGAGAACTTATGAAAACACCTTATAACATTATTCATAGGATTTCTTTCAACTTATTTTCATAAGTTCTTAAATATAACTAAGTTTTACTTATTTTAATATAAAGAATAAAATACAATATAATTTTTTTATCATATTTAATAAATAGGCCGACCTGATAAGCTTATAAAGTTTTTCTATGGCATGCGGCCTAACATATTTAATTAAGTAGGCTTATAAAAAAGTCTAAGTCTTTTCTATTTTAAAAAAAAAAAAAGTTTGGACTGACCTTGGCCTATGTAGGTTAGGCTTTAGGCCCATGTTAGTTGGTCTGACCTATTCTTACCCCTACATGCAGTAGATCCGCCTCTAAATTTAATCGGGGTACAAAATTACTAATCAGACTCGTCCCCAATGCATATGTTCCGCTTCCATTCGTATAAATTGATTTCTTTTTAATTATAATAAAAATTAAAAAATTTAATTAATAAATAAAATATTAACTTGATTATTTTAATTGTATTAATAATTTAATTAAAAACATAAATGAATATTAAAATAAGAAAATCAAAATAAATTGTAATATTCGAGGGCGGGGTTGGGGTTGATGCAGACGAGTCTTGGTATCTTTTTATCCCCGCACTCATAATTAAGAACATGATTTTTCTTGCACTGACACCCACACACAATTAAATAAGTTTTTCTCTGTTAAATTCGAGACGGATCCGAGCAGATCTGAATATGTTTGTCATGCCTATTTGAAAATATATAATAATTAATAGGCTTAATACCCCTTTTGGTCCTCTATCTATAGGTCATGTTCTAATTTGGTTCAATTTCTTTTAAAAGTTCCAAATAGGTCCCTTACGTTTTTAAAATGTTCCACGTTTGTCCTTGCCGTTAGAAATTCACTTAAAAAAGTTGATGACGTGGATGGGAAGTGCCTAGGTGTCTTGTACTGAATGGTGATGTGGCACGGATTATGTTTATGAAATATTTCCTAAGTCATTTTGTCTCCATTGCATGTTGTTGGTGAACCCTAGCAAAGAAGATAAAACATACGAGAGGTAGAAGACGAACACGAAGAAGAGGAACATGAAGCAGACTTATACGATTAAGGTTAGTATCAGACCAAATTTGTCTTTGTTCTTGTTATTTTTCGGTTTGTGCATTTTGCGGTTGTAGGTGATAAGTGTAATGAGTTAGAGGTAGATGTTGATAGGTGGTCATATTTTGAGTTGATAGGTGTGTTGAAAAACTTAGGGTATACAGGGGTAGATAATATCTACTACAAAGATCCAACATTTGGGATTAATGTACTGAAAGATGATAAAGGGGCATTAGAGATAACTGACTTATGCAGGGTACACCTTAAAGTGGACATATACATTTAACACTCTTTATCCCAATCTAAATATGTAGATGTCCCATTAAATGAACAACCCTCAAACATGGAGGAAGAGCCATTAAATGAAGAACCTTTGGATATGGTTCCTCCAAGAAGCTATGATATTGTTCAAGAACTAGTTGACCAAGTACTTAAGGATGTAAACAAAGAGGGAGTGAATGATAGTGAGGGTTTGAATCCTGCTGAAGTATTGAATGATTGTGAGGGAGTGAATCTAGGTGATATTGTGAATGTTAGTGAGGTTGTGAATGTGGATGAGGTTGTGAATGCTAAGGGTGTTAAGAATATGACAACATTTGAGGATGTAAACAAAGAAGGACATATGAGTATGAATGTTGATGGTCAAGTGCATGAAGGTGGTGAAACAAGTTCAAATGACAGTGAGGATTCATCATTTATTTATGATAGTGTTATGGAAGTAGAGTTTAGTGATTCTGATGTCAGTTTGGACCATGATGAAGAACATGTTCCCAACATGGTGGAGTATGATGAAGACAATGAAGGATGCAGTAAATTGAAGACAAATAAAGGGGAAGGATGCAGTAAACCTCTCTCTCTCTCTCTCTCTCCGATTCAATTTGGTTTTTCTTTTTTCAGATTGAAGGTTGGAAATGAGATTAGGGATTTTGAAGTTTGGGAATTGATTTTGGCAGAGATTCAGAAGGCTCTTGAAGCTTAGGATTTGATGAGGTGAAGGGGTTCTATTTATAGGATGAAGAAGAAAGATCCAGAAGAAGGTGATGACGTTTTGAGCATTTGAGATACGTTTTAGCTCACGGAAGTCTCGTGTTCGTTTTCGTTTCCTTCCTTGCGTTTTTGTTTTTTGTTTCTTTGCGTTTAGCTTCTTGATGTTGCGTTTTGGTGATTTCAATTGCGTTTTGATTTTTGTTTTTGTTGCTGCAGTTGTGCGTGGTGCTTGTAATACGATGCGGCAAGGTTTGCACGGGTTGATGCGAGAAGCTTGGGCTTGCTGGCTTGGAGTTTATTTTGCGTGAAGGCTTGCGAATTCATTTGGGCCTGCTGCGGTTTGGAAGTCTGGTAGCTGGACTGTGTTGGAAGCTAGCTTGTGGAAAGGCTGTCAAAAATGTTTAGTTGTGGCTTGTGGGGAAGCTTGAATGCGGAAGGCGTATTGGCTGACAAGTTGTTGTGAAGAGCTGGGCCGGTGTTATTTTGAGAAGTACGACTTGTTTCGGTGAAGGCTTTAGTGTGTAGCGCGTGTGGCTTGTGTTTTGAGATGGGAGTGTGAGAATGTGTGGCTGGGAAAGTTGGAGATTTTTCGTACGGGACGGCTTGGATGAGTTGCTTTTTGCTTTGTTTTGCAGCTGGTTGAGTTTTGGCTTGCCGTACGGAAGCTTGTGCTTGTTTCAAGTGAAGCTGCGGGTTGGATGATATTTGCTTTGGCAGGCTGGCGCGCGCGGGATGCCTATGGCTTTTTACTGGAAGCATTAGCTTGGGATTTTGTTTGTTGTGGGCTTTTCACGTGTGGCTTATTAATTGTAGCAAGTATTACTGGACAGCTGGGACATTTTTATTATATATTTTTTTTGTATATTTTTTCATGGTAAGTGACTAAAACATGACAATGGGCTTAATGATAAAAATTGGGCTTAAAAGATGTTATTTGCACCTCATGTATTATTTGTGTAAAATAATTGAATATTGTGGATATCAGTGGAAAGAATAAAAAAAATGGATTATGGAGAAATAATTCTTTATTTTTTTGGACAAATAGGACATAAGAAATGGATAATGAAATAGATAAAAAAATGATAATTGGAGATGGTTAAGAAAGATGGTAATTTGAATAATCGAAAAAAATGGAAAATAATGGTTGTTGAATAATAATGGGTAATGGTTAAAAAAGAAATGACTAGAAATGGATAATTGGATAATCGAACTAGAAAAAATTGGTTTATTGAAGATTTTTGGATTAAAAAAATGGTTTAATCAAGAAATGGATAACGGATGGAATTTGGTTTTCAAGCCCACAACAAATCTCGATTTCTCTTTCACAAACCCCTGATAAAGAATGAACACAGCCAACACAGACCACTGAACAACCAAATAATTCGCAACTTGCCATTCAAGCCCCAACACTTCACTTCTGAACTTCTGACCATTTTTAAATACTTCTGAATCGATCTCTGGAAAATAAATCCACAGATGAACTGATGACCACTCAATCAAGACAATCTGAATCGCACTTCTCGCAAACCACAACTCAACAAACCAGAGAATTTCCGCAATCACCACAACTTATCATTGAACACGCATCGCCTGAGAAATAAACCACTGGCACACATAATTCGCAGTCGAACAATCTTTTGATAGTTTGACCAATATTAGGTCAAACATCCATCTGAAATCGAATTGTGACTGAACAAACGCATCTGAATGAAATTACTGTCTTATCTTTGAAAACCTGCAACACAGAGAAGAAGAAGAACACTGCAACATTTTTTTTTGTATTTTGGTTAGAAGTCAGTAAATATAAACAAATATAAAGAAGTAAAAATAATGGTGATCCCCTGCGAAGCATAGACCCTTCATCTGAGAAGAAACTCGAAAGCCAGTGCGATCTTGCTTGTATGCAAAATGCAGATGAAATGCAAAGAAATCTTAGGGCAAAAATTAGGGTGTTACAGAAGGGGTCTAAGGTTTTTAAAGAATGACAAAAAATGAGTGAAAGTTGTTTGCAAAGAAGGTTGTGAGTGAGAGGCATATTATGGGAAGTTTCTTGATGATGAGACTTGGTAACTTAGGAAATTAGTTGACACAGACAATTGTCCTAGAGAATATAATGTCAAAATGATAAGTACTAAATGTCTTGGTAAAAGGTTACAAAACTCTTTGAAAAATAACCCTAAACTCAAGTTAAAGGATATAAAGGAGAATGCTCTTAAGAAATAGAATGTAGGTGTTAACAAAACAAAGGCAATTATGGCCAAATTTACAATAAGGGATATGATGGATGGATCTTTTTTAGGAGATTGCACTGGGATCTATGACTACTGTCATGATATTTTAAGGACAAATCCTGGTTTTACTGTCAAATTGAATGTCACACCAGTTCATGAGGGGTTGAGGATACAAAACCTCATTTCAAGAGACTATACAGTTGTTAAGTTGCTTGCAAGAAAAGTTTCAAACTTTATAGGCCAATAATTGGTCTTGATGGATGCTTCTTGAAGGACCTATGTGGTGGATAGATTCTAGATGCAATTGGAACAAATCATAATGATCAAATGTTGCCAATTGCCTTTGTTGTGGTGGAAGGGGAGACTAAAGAAAGTTGGACTTGGTTCTTGGAACTTCTGATTGATGATTTAGGTGGAAGGGAAGAATGTATGACATTTGCATTCATCTTTGATCAGCAAAAGGTAACATTTGTTATTTATTATGAATAATTACTTTATTTATTATGAATAACCACTTTATTTCTTATGTTTAATTTGTCATATTCATTTGCAGGGTCTTCTTCCTGCTATGGATGAGCTACTTCCTAATTTTGAGCAAAGGTTCTGTGTGAGGCATCTATACAAAAAATTTAGAAAGAAATTTCCAGGAAAAACACTGAAGGAGACCATCTGGAAAATAGCTAGAGCTACTTATCCATAGGCATGGGAAAGGGAGATGAGGGAAATGAGGCAAATACATGAGGAAGCTTTCAAGCATATGATGCAAACACCACCAAGATTCTGGAGTAAGTCTTATTTCAGGACCGCCATTAAGTCTGATATTGTTCTAAATAATATGTCAGAGGCTTTCAATAATGTTATTGTTAAAGCTAGGGCAAAACCATTGGTAACATTGTTAGAAGAAATAAGGGGGTACATTATGGAGAAATGGGCAGGAAATAGATTGAAGTTCTCTAATTTAACTGATGGGGATGTGTTACCTAACATTAAGAAGAAGGTGGAGAAAATAAGCAGCTTCACCAATTATTGGATAGTAAGGTAAAGTAACATTGTTTAGAAAGGTTGTTGAACATTGTTTAGTTAGTTAAATCTCTTATGTGACTTATTGTTATTTTCTTTCAGGATGTCATCTGAGTATATTTTTGAGGTGAGACATATAGAGATTCTGGGTGACATATTTGTTGTCAACTTAAAGGATAAGAATTGTTCTTGCAGAAAGTGGCAACTGACAGGTCTCCATTGTGTCCATGTAATTTTTGCTATCAAGAGTAGAGGTCTTGGCATTGATGACTTTTTCCCAGACTATTACAATAAGTCTAGGTATATTAAGGTGTATGATCCTATAATATATCCTCTAAATGGTATAAATTTATGGGTCAGAACAGATTACCCTGATGTGCAGCCACCAAAATTCAAGAAAATGTTTGGAAGGCCCAAGAAGAGGAGAAATCATGAGCAGGGTGAGATTGATGGGTCAGATAGGAAAATTAGGAAGACTGGTATGATAGTGAGGTGCATAATGTAACACCCCAAAATTTGCCCTCTCATTTCACAGCATCCAACACATCATTCTCGTATATCCCGACGTCCATATCATATAAAAATCTAGAAGTGATCAATGAGTATTTTGGTTCAGAGGTCAAGGTTATCAGGTTATGGAATTCGGAAACTTCAAGGTTGAAAATTATCACAGAGCCAGATCATTTCCAAGTAGGATTTTATGTCGTATGTTGAGTTTAATGTTTCAAGCCATAATTATACCTTCAAGGCACGTTCATAGTGAGTATTTTGGGTTCAACACGTTTCAAAAGGTTGCAAGTGTAGGGTTGATTCCTTTGTGGTTCAAGACTTTAATCCATTCAAAAGAAGAAAAAGTCCAAGATGAATTCATATTTGACTTCGTTTCTCAAAGGCCTATCCAAAATCTTATTCTTTTCAAGCGATAATTCAAGAGGATTGACATTTGGTTCTAATGAGGCTCTCGAATTACCGTGAGAATTCAAAATTTTATTTGTGACAATTTCACTCAAGAATTAGAAATTACGTCGACGTTTAAAATTTGCATGTGGAGGTGTGGATAGTTCTTCAAAAATTGTCACACTAAAAATTTACATTCTAAGGTCCTTCAAGAGAGTAAGTATGTACAATATCTTGGTCCAAAGTTTGCAAAGAAAATTACAAGATTGATTCATAGAATCTCCTCACTCGAGCCACAAGTTCTTAAGTCGAGACTACCACGGAGTCAACCTAAGGTTTATTGAGAATTGGTTGATCTTTTGGTCGTTCTTTTAAAAGATAGCCACTTGATTTTATGGAAAATAAACTCGAAAAATTATTATGATCCTATCTCCCAAATGTGGATACATGTCCAATTCATATTAAGCCCATCATTAATTGATTTTCCAAAGCCCGTTGCGATTAAACCCCTTTTCTCATTAATTATCATCCTTCTTAGTCCAAATTAATGGCTTTTAAAAAAAATAAAAATAAACAATTTGCCAAACCTTTCTTAAGCCCACTAATCCACATTTTTATCCATTAATCTATCCAAAGTTCGATTTGTTTAGGTCCATCCCCCTTAATTCATCCAAATTGAATTCATTTTCATTATCATTGTTACTTAGTAGAATTCAAAAATAATAATAATAATAAGGCAAAGTCAAAGGAAAAGTCAAAGGAATAGTATGGTTATTCCAAATTCCATGGTCCAAATCAAATTACAGAATTTAAGATCTAAAAAAGAAAAAAAACAAGGGAGAGTTGATGCTTGGCGAAGCTGCTTATGCACGTGTAAAAATGGATTCGTCGGCAAGAGTCGGGACGAGAACTTTTCTTGAGCCAAAGTCCGGGATCGTCAGCCTTCGTACCATGGCCCATCTGCATCATACCAAATATTTTTCATCACTTTCTATAAAACTGCTGCTGAATGACGAAAACCGATTTTTTAGCAAGCAGTAAGGACTCTTCTAGCAACCTAACAAGCTCCTGATTTATAAGACAAAAGAACTGAAGTTAGGACATCAGCAAAGAAAAGGGAAGAAGGAGTTGATAAGGGAAAATTACAATCTACAACAGAATTCCTAACCAACTTCAAAGCCAAAATTCATTCACAACAATTTCTAACAGAATCATAACAGAATTCTAACAAAAATTTGCCAAACTCTAACTGAATTCAATGGAAGGTACCAATAGATACTCACCTATAAGAACCAGTTTGACTGAAAAGTTGAGGCTCTCTCTTTGGCCTCTCCATTGAATCTTCTTCTTCCTTCTCCCCGACCACTTTTTCTGATTTTCTTTCACCATATTCTCCAATATCCTTCAACTTCCTCCTTCTTCTTGAATCCCCCTGCAACTACTTCCATTCAATAACCTTCATCAGTCACCTCTCATCAATACATATATTCACTTTGCCATCGATCTTCATCAACGATTATTCATCAACCTTCCACTCGGTATTCACCAAATCCGAACCACTGCACCATCCTCTTTCGAAATTGATCATGAGGATTCAATCTCAATAATATCCATCATCTCTTACACCCTGCAATGTCAAGAATCATCAATTAGAACAACTCAGAGTCAAAGACGAGAAAAGAGCGAAATCGAGCAAGGGTCAAGAATTGTTCACATACTTGAGCCGCAGGACCCCATTTTTTCATCGCCTTCAAACGACTTCACCATCCGTCAAGAACGTCACGATTTGGCATCGAATCAAAAACCTGCAATCGTTAAAAAAAGAAACAGAATCAACAAAACATCAACGCAATCAACACTGTGAGTTCAGAGTAAAGAGATACGCAGAAGAGGAACCAGGTCAGAAATCCAGAAATAATCATCACCTTCATCTTCATCTTCATCGTGTAGATTCGTCGGGCTTTGTCATCCGCAACCGTCCTCTTCGACGCCATCCATCAACCTCTTCAAGTGATCTTCAATCTGAATCCTTCAACCTCGCCATCGACCCTCACCGATCTCGCCAACCACAACCTCCGTCGGAGTCGCACGCATCCTCACCAATTATCAGGTACCAAAAACGAACCCTCAGAGTAATCGCGGCCGGGAATCCATGGTCGTTTTTAGTATTTGAACGCATTTTAATTCTTGTTGGGGTTTCCATTCTGTGCAATCTCGTTATTTGAGTTGGAGTTTGAAGAAACTAGCGGCGGATTCGTAACCAGAGGTTCATTTTAGTTAGGGATTTTGTGGAGAGGTTGGAGAATCAGGGGTAAAGAGTCGCCGCCGGCAGCGTTAGGGTTATGAAGGGGATGAGTCTTGAGATGAGAAGGGAGAACGGCAGGTTTGAAAGAGAGGAAGCTGACCGGAGTTGGCGTTTGGCGTTTGGGAGGATTCGTCGGAGGGGGGCGCCGCCGTCGGTACATGAACTAGGGTTTGTTGTTTAGAGAAGATGAGGCTTTTGAGAGAGAGAGAGAGAGAGAGAGAGAGAGAGAGAGAGAGCGTGTTTTTTTTTCTTTTCTGAGGGAAAGAAGTTTATAATTTGATTTGTTTTCTTCTTAATCTAATTAAATTAATTCATTAGAAGTTAATTTTGTTTTGATGGAAATTAAATAATCAAATAATGACTTATTAAAAAATCTCATTAAATCCTAATGAATTCCATAAGAGTCATGTAATCCACCGTTTTTTTCTTTCTTTGAGGATAGGACTCTCCCATAACCTGCATATTTGGGCCTAACGGATTTCTATTCGCACCCCCATCTTGGGTCCAGTTGTCCATTTTAACTTGAAAATTACTTCTTCCTCACCCCTCCCAATTGCTTGTTATTTCAATTTTCTATTTTTGCATAGTTCTCAATTAATCCATAAAAAAATAGTAAAATGAATAATAAAAATCCCAAAAAATTATATTAGAATGTTAAGTCAATTTAGAACCTTTCCCAATTTTTATTTTTCTGAAATTAATCATTTTTCAATTTTAATTCGATTTTTCATTTTAATTGATCCATATTGATTTCCTTCATAAACACATAAATTTGTACAATTTATTTCTGCCACCTCCCATAACATTTTTTGCCCATTCTTTTTGCTATGATTAAAAGACAAGTTAAAGTACCTGGAATATTTTTTGTTTATTTTTTAGGACATTTTTTCTACTATTGTGGTAGTGCGATTCGTACAAAAGTGTGATTAAACCTTAGTTAGATTTAGAGGACCATTTACCATAGTTAAGATTAGAATTTTTAAGATATTTTTTAACATAGTGTTGTAATCAGGTTAGAGACCATAGGAAATTAATTTCACATTTTTCCCATGACTTTTGATATTTTTTGTCATTTTAATTCATTTCCATCATATTATGCATATTCATGATTCATGTCATTCACTAACTATTCTCTTTTTGTGCAAGGTATGTTTTCAAGGATTGGCTTACGGACTTGGATATTTTTTTTGCCTCAATTATGTTTGTATGCTTTGTGACGTAATAGCGTAATACTTGTATGCTTGTTTAGTTTTTATAACTAGGTTAGAAAAGATAAAACGAATCGATAGAAAACCAAAATCTCAAAAATAAATAAAGGCTCGATCCAACGTCGAGTATATTTTCAAATAAACAAATAAAGTTACATGTGACTTTAGGGTTCCTCGAGTACCATCGTTCCACTCCATTCAACCAAAAGCAAGCCTTGTATGTTTCACACCATAAGTCGTGCGTCTCAGCACCACGCAACCGACCCACCCGATCCATTGTTTCATCTCATTTACATTCCATATCGTGTTTACCCACCATGACTTAGGAGGACCATATTGTTCATTATTAACCCTTGTATTCTCATTTGTAGTTCAATATCTTTTAGGTAGATTTAATCTCAAACCTCACTAACCATAAGTCATCTTTAAATTCAACTAACGTAGGGTAAGTCTAGTTTCCCTTAGAAGTTTTCCTTTGATAATTTGAGTCTCACTTCTCATCTTAAAATAAAATCAAAAACACTTAATAAAGGAAAAGGTGTACAATGCGCCACGAGCCTTAAGCTATACAGGAAATGACTAGTGGAGGTCTCCTTCACTCTTTTAGGATACTTTACAAACGTTCCATTGGGGGCGATCTTGGAAAGTATTCGCTCCTGTATCACAGTCTTTAGTGTTGTACATATGAAAAACACAATCTCAAAACACTTCTTCTAAAAAACAACAAACCAAGAAGTCACGTCTTCTCATCTCATCTCATACTTTTTGCGGACGAATGTGACTTGTCTCGACAGTTCAAACAGCGATACGGTAAACACCCTCGAGTCAGAGCCGGTAACACCTGAGCTAGAGCTATGGCAACGTCATCCTAAAAATCACAAACGAGTGTAAGCCTTAGTTAGACGAACTACGGCGTCTCTGATCCTCATTTATCCCGATGAGGTACGTAGGCAGTGGGGTAGGGCCCATTCGAGCACAATCTTTATTTTCCCTACATTTTTCCCCTTTATTCCCATTTGTCAATTCCATTTCTTTTCTCATTTCCATTCCATTCCAGATAGCCATTATTTCATTCGAACAACATATTATGTCTCACCCCTTTGAAAACAGACTTTTAAGCGTGGATCCCGTCGGGTACGGCGGACGGATTGGGGTGCTAATACCTTCTCAATTCGTAACCGACTTTCGTATCCAGATCTTTGGTTCGCGAGGCCTCGTCCTTTTCCTTCTTCCTTAGGTTTGTGCAACATTACCTTTCCCGTTCCTTCGGGATAAAAATGTCTGGCTGGCGACTCTAACCTTTCCGCGTCACTTTCGCGTTTGTACTAGGATGAAAATCCCGGGAGCGACACATAAGGTGTGGACAAACTGGACACAACAAATCAACTTGCAAGAGGACTCAGCCACCACAAGCTACTTAGCCCACTGCATCAGAATCATCTCAAACTACTGCATCATAGTCACAAGTATCTCAAGCTACTTAGACTTCTCATTTAACTCAGGAAAAACAGTCAACTCAAGCAAGTCACAAGTTACCTTTTAGGAAACCAACACGGGTTTCAAAATGACCCACAACCAGGTTGAGGGCATCTCAAAATTCAGTGGGCCTTACTACTAGGAGGACCACTCCCTCTAAAAGGAACATTCCTAAGAAATCCTCATAGATTACTTGACCTATGTTGTTTGGTGTGATACTACTAATGTTTTGTCTAATACTACTGCTTTTATGACCACTTTTAAGTACTTATGAATAAAGGTTATTATTTTGTGTAATGAGTATTTGTGTAATGCTACAAATATTTTGTGAAATGCTACTACTTTTTTGTACTTCTTATGTTATCAATATAATATGTTAATTTCTACTTTTGGTTCATTTATGCTTTAAAGTGTACACAAAATTTGATGATGTTAATTTCTGCTAAAGTTTACACTGATTTCAAACTAAAATTTGATGATGTTAATTTCTACTAAAATATGATACCATTTTTGGTTAATTTCTGCTTTAAAGTGTACACAAAATTTGATGATGTTAATTTCTACCAAAGTTTACATTGATATCAAACTAAAATTGGCACTGATATCAAACTAAAAACTGATATCAAACTAAAATTTGCACTGAGATTAAACTTTTGCAATAACACTGAACATTCTTCAATAAACCACAAACTTTTGCAATCATAATACAGTTGGAATAACATTCAAAATAACCTAACTACTAATAATAATAATGTCAACAATAATTCTATTGTCAACAACTTTTACAATAGAGTAGAACTTAACATTCAAAATAACCTAACAACTAATACAAATAACACAGTATAAAACATGCCCTTCCAGACCATGTTCCATTTCCTTGTGTCCTTCAATGCTTCATCAAATTGTAGATTCTTGAGCCTCAAATGTTCCACGATTTTGTTTGCCTCTACCAACTCTTTTTTGGCTACGTCAATCTCTTTGAATTGCATGTCAATTTTCCACTGCAAATTCCTAATGTTTTCCTCCTTCTCATCATTGGAAACATCATAAAACCATTCAAAAAAACCACATCCAAAATTTGAGTGTCCATGTACAAAAAAAACAGTGAGATGAGGAGAATGAAGAAGAACACCATTGGACGGAATGTATTGTGATATATGATAGAAGATTACCTTAAAATGTTGACAACCCCAAAAAAGCTTACCGAAATTGTTGACGGTTTGTGCCTTACGAAGAACAACAAGGTCTCCACAAGAACACATAAGTTTCTCAAAACTTGTATAAACTTGTGAATCGTAGGGGGTTCTTGAAGAAGACGAGGAACCGCGTCCATAACTCATGATTGGAGGAAGAAATTCGTTTCAATTTGACTGATTTTGAAGAAAATCGTTTCACTTTAACCTAGGGTTTGCAATTGGGGATGTTTATATAATAGACGCAGGAACAATGAACAAGAAACCGATGACTGTGCAATTACCCTATCCACCTCACATTATACATCATCAATTTTAACATTGTTACCCTTTATTTAATGGAAATGACCAACGTGGAACGTTTTAAAAACGTAAAGGACCTATTTGGAACTTTTAAAAAAAGTGGACCAAATTGGACCTAGGCCTATAGATAGATGATCAAAAAAGGTATTAAGGTTAATTAATAAGTTAACTGAAAGTTTATAGTTGATGATAAGTTGTTATATTGTTGAAAAATATAAACAAAGGTATTAAGGTTAATTAATAAGTTAACTGAAAGTTTATAGTTGATGATAAGTTGTTATATTGTTGAAAAATATAAACATTGTCAGTTTAAAGGAAACTCAAATAAGGATTTTAAAATTAAAAATTTTAGGTTAAATTTATAATTAAAAGAAATTCAATTTAATTATAATATTATAAAATAACATATATTTTCATAATGAAGTAGGTAAAAGACTACCTTTTTTTCCTTTTGACTCATTTTTTTTATATCCATTCATTCAAATTGATAGAATACATTGTTGCAATACAAATTCAAAATCGTCAAAAATAAAAAGGATAAATCTGCGAACAAACTCACATCATCCATATTAATAGAATAAAACGGAAAATTGCATAAGCATACAAATATGACAGTATTGAGATGTCTGAAATCTTCATGCTTTCGGATCTGTAGCGTTAATGATGCTAAAGTCATTGATTGGATCTGCACTAGATCGAAATTAATCTTTCAACCTGAAACAAATGAACACCGCACAATGACAGAAAAACAAAATTCTCCGCACAAAGACGAGAAATCAAAATACACCGTACAAATACGAGAAATCAAAACAAACAACGACCCATAAAATCACAAAAAATACAAAAGAAACACTAAATATATGTGAAAATTACTTATTTAAGTAATAGAGAAACAAAAACGATTTGGAGAGGTGATTTTAGATCAAAATTATTCTTAAATCACTCATCTTTGAATCTTTGAGAGAGGGAAAAAAGTGATGACGGCTAGAGTAAATAAAAAATAACTTATTGAATAAAAAAATTGATGAGATTTTTTTTAATATATTAACTCCTCACCTAAAAAATTGTTTTAGGCCTCTAAAAAGATTCAACCCGCCGCCCTTTATAATCTCCACTTTAAAGGTGGCTTTAGGCCATTGAAAATATTGGATAGACAATAAATGAAATTATTTAATTATTAATTAATAATTTAATTACTTTTTATATATTATTATTAAATTAATTTTTACCCCACTTTTTTTGGTACGGAATAATGGTCTTGTTGGAATAGGAACACCAATCACTTTTAATATAAGAAGTCGAGTAGGTGGATTGATCCGATTAGAAGAAGAAAAAAAAAGAATAGAATTAAAAATATTTTTTGGAAATATCCATTTTCCCGAAAAAAATTGATAAGATATCGAGACACGGTCCCATCTTGCTACCACCCGGAACGATAAAAAAAATGCAAGGAATCCAAAAAAAAAATGAAAAATTGGATTTATGTCCAATGGATCACAACTACCAATTTTCAAAAGAAAAAAAAAATAAAATAAAATATATATATATATATATATATATATATATATATATATATATATATATATATATATATATATATATATATATATATATATAATTAAACATAATATCAAACGTATTTAATGCATAAATGTAAATTTTGTCGGCAAATGATAAAGTATAAATGAACAACAATAAAGTGCAAGGTTGGAATCAACGGAGGAATATAATGGAGGAAGGTGGAGTGTAAACAACCGGCGAAGAGAATAGAGTAAAACTGCAATAAGAAATTCGTGATCTTTTTTAGATACAAAATTGACTTTATTTATTCATACATTTAAAATTTATTTAATTTTAGGTTGAGATAATTTTGTTGGGTCTAAGAAGGAATGATCCATGATAAAACAACTCGAATTGCGTGCACGTTGGGCGAGTGCCCAAAGCAGGATTGATCACCCAAAATACACTCCATGTCACCCGATTGGGCTTGGGTCTACCTCTTCGAACTGAAATCCATGATATGTTTTACTTAACGTACTCCCTCTGACCTTATTTATAAGCAAAAGTCTTTTAATTTTTTTGGCCTTAAATATAAGCAAAAGTTCATAAATCTATGTGCATTTAATGTTTTTATTCCAAAATTATCTCTGCATTAATTATTTGATATTGTTAGTGGATGACAATTTAATTAAGGGTATACTAGTAATTGTGTTATCTCTCACATGAAATCAAGAAAATTAAATGCACTTAACTACCTTTCTTAATAAACGTGAATTTTGTCTTTTTTGCTTATAAATAAGGCTGGAGTAGTACATGGTATGTGAGTAATGGTCTAGAGATATTAGTCACAAGGAGAAAACCACCTCCCCACGATTTGTGAAAAAGAGGAATTGTGAAAGCTCATCAAGTCTAAGTTGAGTGGCTAGTTCCTGTAATGGTATATGACTAACATTTAACTATACTAAAGCAAATCACACACACATGTATGCTCCAGTGTTCATCGTGTCGTACCTCGAAAAATACAATCCTAAAACAAACAACAGAGTCGCCACCTAATTCTATTTATTTTAACTAGAGAAAATGGAGATATAGACACAACCTAAATAGGACAAGAAATGGTCAACGAAACCACTAATCTAAGTTCGGGAGTCAGTTACTCAAAGGGAAGGTGTTAAGCACCCCTCACGTCCGTTGTACTCAACGGGAACCTCTTAGTCTAATTTGCGCTTAAATTTTAACTTGTATTATTGTTGCCTTCTTTATGTTTAGATTGCTTTTAAGGAAATGTTTTAGTTATTATTTGTTATGGGGAAAGGTTAAGTTTTTTATTATTGTGACGGAGAGATAGTTAATTTTTTATTATTATGCTCGCGAAGGATTAAAATCCCCGTGCCTACGTATTACCTTGTGCAATGGGAAAGTCAGAGCTTCGTAGTTCGTGCGACTACGATTTGTGTTTTTTAATTGAACGATTGCTTGAAAACGTTTTCTAATCTGCTAAGCGTTGGATTATACTCGCGGCGGAGGTTGAAGCGCTAGCTTGTTTGCAAGATAGAAAGATTTAAACAATGTTCGTTTAGAGAAAAGATGTTTGATCTTTATTAAAGTGTTTTAAACGAGAGGGCGAATGAACCACAACGCGTGGGGCTAGCCCAGGAGTGATTGCATTCAAGAACGTGCGGAGTGCTAAACTTAGGAGTTCAGTTACTCACTGATTAATTATGGAAAATAGATTGTGTTGGTTGGTAAGTTTTAAATTGTATTTGAAAAGAAAGAGACAAGTCGTCATCTTTAAGGGGAGGTATCCCGCCTATTCCACCACAAACATTTGAGGAAGAGAAATCGAAAGAAGCTTTAAACTTGGATACGAGGATCGACAAGCAATGCCACATTCTTTCTTTGAGAAATAAAACCGGAAGAAGCTTTAAACTTGGATATGAGTATCGACAAGCAATGCCACATTCTTCCTTTGAGAAAAATTGTTTGTAAGATTTGTTTTGTGTTTGTGGTTGATAGGAGGAACATATTTCCTATGGAGATAAATCATGTCTGATCTTTTAAGGTTGTTGAATTATTTTGAATACGAAAGAGTGAATGAATTACAACTCGAAGGCTGACCTCAAGAGTAATTCAGTTCAAGCACCCGAGGAATGCTAGATTCCTGAGTTCAGTTCTTCGTATAGTTATATTTAAAGGTTTCCGTGTTTTAGAAACGAGATGGTGAATAAACCACGTCGCGCGGGGCTAGCCCAGGAGTGACTTAATTCAAGAACGTGCAGAGTGCTAGACTCCGGAGCTCAGTTACTCGTTATTTGAATTGTGAATGAAGACGCGATTTAAGATTTATGTTTTGAAAACGAATGAGCGAATGAATTACAAATCGTGGGCTAGCCTCAACAGTAATTCAATTCAAAAACTCGAGGAATGTTGGATTCCTGAGTTTAGTTCTTATGTTAATTAATTATGACGCGTGAAGTCGTGCAGACGGCGATCACAAGTGGCCGACTTACGTGTATGCAAATGTATACATGTGAGTTGTTTAATTGATTGTTCTAAATACGAAAGGGCGAATGAATCATAACGCGTGGGGCTAGCCCATGAGTGATTGCATTCAAGAACGCGCGGAGTGCTAGACTCCGGAGTTCAGTTCTTACACAAATTGGTTAGTTTGAAAGTTTGATGAAAATCACATTTTGTTCTAAAAGATTTAGGATTTGGAATCGGTGGTGAGGCACGAGTAATCAGACAAACGCAAACGCGACAACAAGACTATAGTGAGGTGCGAATAAGATAATATCGAGTTTTTAGTGATACCTAACGGAGTAGGTCCGTTGCCTCTTCGGTACCCGCCAAAAGGACCTAAAATACTTATCAAAATAACAAACTCGAGGTATGCCTCAAGATCATCAACCAAACAGAACATCCATCAAAATCAGTCACCAAGCCCAAGAATAATCCACCACAATGTCATCTCCATGTTACATCCACCATCATCGAAATTAATAAGGAGTCCATAAAATATCAAACAAATCTAAAACTAAAAAAACAATGAAAATTTTATTTAATTAGACCAAATTAATCAAAATTAAAATTAAAACCATATTGAGACTAAAAATCAAAATTAACGAAATTCTAATAAAATTCTAAATCAAAACTTTAATACATGTAAAAATAAAATAAAAAACAATTGAAATATAAATAAAATAATAGAACAATTAATAAGAAAATTAAATTAAAGAAAGAAAAGAAACAAACAAAACGAGGGGGGTGTCGCCTGAGTACAAGTGAGAGGTGAGCTAATATGGGCTCAAGGAAGCTTCAAAGCCCAGAGTTGTACTTTGACAGTGTCGCTCCCGATAAGTGACACAGGGTCAAATAAGGGTACAGACGCGAACGGTCGGCGAGAGGGACAATGAGAACACACAGCCGTGAACTCACTGGAGATGAATAGAGTCGCCAGCTAGGCATTTTTATCCCAGAGGAAAGGTAATGCTGCATAGACCTAGAAAAAGATGGATAAGACGGTTTGCGAACCAGAGAGACTGAGAAAGGGGGTTGGTTACAACCTGGGAAGGTATTAGCACCCAGATTGTCCGCCGTACTCGACGGGATCCACGCTTAAAAGATTTGTGTTTTAAAGGGGTAGTGTCAGTGCAATTTGTGTATAAAATAGCTGGAAAAGAATGTACAGGTGTCAGTGTAAAGTGTATAAGTGATATGAAGTATGAAAGTGTCAGTGTGGGAATGAAAAAGAACTGCTCATGATCATGAAGCTAAAAGAATGAAGCTAGAAAGAGGGGGAATATACAGAGACTTTTGTTCGATAACTGTTAAGTTATGCCTACGTATCCTCTCGTGCAATGAGGAAGTCAGAACACCGTAGTTCGACCCAAAGAGACTGAAAGATGAATTGACTTGTGAACTGCTTGCTTGTCAATGCTCAAGTGTATGACCTGTCTGGCTCAGGTGCAAACTGTCTTGCATTAGACGGAAGAAGCAAGTTCTCGTTTGTGAGTGAAGGTGATGAGAAAAGAATCCCGAGGGAGACGATTATTGTTTGTTTTTTGAGTTTTCAGTCTTTTATTGCTTTTGAATTTTGTCATAAGTTAATGAGCTTAAGCCTAAACCAATGGGTTAGTAAACTCATCACATCCTCCCTCTGATTAGGGGTAATGAGAATACCTTAAGTGTGAAGTCAGATTCTCACACTTAATCACCTTTGATATAGGGTTAAGGTCATTAACCTACTTGTGA
The DNA here is from genome assembly GCA_963966055.1 of Lathyrus aphaca. NCBI lineage: Eukaryota > Viridiplantae > Streptophyta > Magnoliopsida > Fabales > Fabaceae > Lathyrus > Lathyrus aphaca. Next base: position 505,478,030 of record OZ014523.1, read on the forward strand.
TTATTTATATATTTTGTGGTTTTTGTTCAGTGTTAAGTAATGAGGTTAAGCCATAATCAGGGATTAAACAGACTCATTACACCATCCTAATAGAAGGATAATAGATGAGAATGTTTAAGCTGAGGAAAGCTCCTCAACTTAATCCATGATTAGGGATTAAACCCATGACAAAACAAGCCTTTGATTAAGTGAATTTTATTTAATGGTATGATGATGAAGTGATTTTTATGATTTGTAAGACAACTTGAGGGGGACTTGTCCATTAACACTAGGGTTAGTCCTTCTTAACCACTTAAGGAAGAATTAGAACCCTAATGCAAGGCCCAAGTTACAAGTGTGAAGTCTTGATGATTATTATGATGGATTGGTTAAGAGATTTAAACACATTAAGGGTTTAACACTTAGGATTAAAGTTATACACTCCATCCTAATAGAAGGATGCAGGCATAAGCTTAATCACAAAGCCTTAAAGCCTTTAGGGTTTAGTCCCTGATTATGAGATGAGGAGAGAGAACTCAAAGAGAGACACAAAGGTAAAAACTATGAGGGGAGACTAATCAAAACCCTAATTCATTATCATGCTTGGTTGTTCCTAAGGTTTGTGTGGTTTGCAAGATCAATCTTCAAAGGAGCCACCAGGAAGCAGATGAACAAGATCAAGAGAAGCAAAGTGACTTGCTTCATTCAAGAAGTCAAGTCACTTGAAGAAAGAAAGTGGGAAGAACAAGAATGAGCAAGCTCAATCTCAAACACATATAGGAATGCAGCAATGTATGCAAGAGAGATGAGAAGAAAAGTTATGAGAAGTGAAGGCAAATTCACTTCTCAAGTTTACTTACCACCTGAAATGTTAGAAAGAAATGCAATGCAATGCAAGATGAGATGAAATGGCATGATGCAAAGCAAAACCAGAAGCATGTTGATGATGATTATGATGTTATGAAGTGCTGCAAACATGAGGCAAGACATGGAGATGTTCATACAAGATCATGGATGCAAATGATGCAAGCTAAGGAGCATGAACAAACATGAGATGTTATGAAGCATACAAGACAAATGACATGGAAAATATGTAATGCAATGATCAAACATGCTTCCTACATGTCTTAAGATGTCAAATGGATCACAAGAATGCACAAAATGCAAAGACAAGTCATGTTATGCAAGGAAATGCAAGAAGGATGCAAGAGAAAGCCCAAATTAGGGTTCATGGATCAAACATCAAACAAAAACCAAAAACAGAAGCAAACCCTAAGATAAAAAATTGAAAATGGCATCCAAAAAAAACCCTAGACCTATAATAAACCACTGTCCAAAGGGGAGGTCTCAACTCTTAACCAAACTCAAGATATGATTTTTCTAAGTTATTAGGGTTTTTTAGGGTTCTTAACAAAAGAAATGCCAAACAATTGGAAAATGCAAGATCAAATCATGGCCATTTTATCTTAGAAATTATATGCTAAACACAAGACAATGCAAGAAGAATCAATGCCTCAACCTTCTCCAATAGGCAGAGATGAATTTTTAAACTTATGATCAAATTAATGCATAAAAAATGATTTAATTCAATGAAAAATTCTTAAAATGCATCAAGATCAAAAAAGAAATTTGGTTTGAAGGTTGGACAATGTTTCTAAATGTCTTAGAACATTTCATGAATTTTTTTGTAATTTTTAAATACCTAAAAGTATTTTTAATTAATTAATTCCCATTAATCAATTAAAAATAATCTTTTAAATATTTAAAAATACTTTTTTAATGGTAAAAAATAAAGTAAAAATATTTTTGGGTCTTAAAAATTAATAAAACTTTTAGGAAAAAGTTTCATAATTTTTAAGAATTTTTAACTATTTTAAAATAATTATGCAAGTTTAATGAAACAAAATGAATTAAAAATCAAATAAAAAAGAAAGTAAGCTAGATGGAGGGCCAGGATGGAGCCTGAGTTTAAATGTGTTGACTGGCGCGTGAATGAAGGGCCCAGATGGCTCCTGAATTAATTAACTTAATTAAAGATTAATTAAACTAATGAGAGAGATTAGGGCTAATGAAAAGGATCTGGGCCATCCAAAAGGGAGGGAAGTCAACAAGTCAAAGGCCATCTACGACCAAAATTCAAACTGGAGTTAATTACGCAATTAGGGCACAAATCACTTTCAGGTGGCCGGAGAAGACTTCCGGTCATCTTCTCCGGCCAGCATCTCACCTGAGAAATCCCCAAACCCCTCAAATCGTAACGAAAATGAAAACTAAACACACCAAAATGATCCCCATGATCTCCTGAACTAAAACCCTAAGTTCAAACAAATTTCTTCTTCCTCAAAACCAAGAATCGAACAGAACAAGTTCTAGGGCACGCAGGTTTCAGAGACAAATTAAACTCTCAAATCAAAGCCATTTTCAAAACCAATGATACCAGGATGATCAGTGAATCACATAGAACAAGTTTGTAACAAGAAAAATGATTTCTGGAAAAATAATTTTCGAGCTACCTGAGATTTGGAGCTTTCAATTTGAGGACTTTCTGGCCACTTCTCCTTGTGCAATCCACTCCACTTGGTCCACAGAAAATGCTTGAATGCTCAAAAGGAGTTTAAGTTGGCTGGATAATGAGATTCGAAAACTCCTGCTCAAGCTTGGTCAGAAATGGCAATGGAGTTTCTGGAGGTTTCAGGCCATTGTGAATGATGGTTTGTGATCCTGAGGATGAATGGAGAAGGTCTGTGGTGTTAGTTTGTATGTTTGTGAGCTATGGTGAGAGTTTCGAATGAAACTGCAAAATGAAGTGAGAAATGGCAGTGAGATGTTCAGGCTGTTTCAGGCTTGTGTTCTTGGTGCTTTGTGGTCTATGGAACAAGGTGAGTTGAATGGTGAAAATGGTTGAAGTGTTTGCAGGCTGTGGAGGCAGATTCGAAGCAAGTTGCAATGTGGTGTGTTTTTGTGAATGTGATGAATGAATGGTTTCAGGCTTGCTTAGTACATGGAATGGCTTGCAAAATGATATGTTATTTTAATCCAAGTGGCCAGAAGATGTGACATGGCCTGTGGTGATTGGGATGTTTGCTTTTGCATAAAGGTCAACTTTTGTGTAAGGCAAGTATGGTGAGGTGCTAGGCAAGTACAATGAGCATGGGCTGCGCAGCATGATGAGTGTGTGAGGCTAGCTTGATTCAAGGACCAATGCAGCAAGTTGGTGAGGAGAAATGAGTGTTTTGCAACTTGGTTACTTTTTGCCTTTTCATGAAAATCTCTCATTACACAAACCATAAACATGTGAACCTTGGTCCAATTCTGATTTTTGTGACTTAGAGAATGTTTGTATAATGGTTTGAAATGAACTAGAGGTCACAATTGGCTTTGGTTCAAGACTTTGCAAAATTTCCATTTGAAGCATGCCTTGAAAATTAATGATTTTAGCCAACTTTGACTTGCCATAACTTTTGATCCAAAAAGAGTTTGATCATGTTCTTGTACTTTTTGAAAAGGGAAAGATGAGATCTACAACTTTCATGACCAAAGTTTTTCCATTTGAAGCATTTTTGGATCAAGAATCAAGGCTTGAAAAATGACCTAAAATGATGCATTCTTGAAAAGTCAACTATGCCCAAAAAGTCAACATTTGCAAAAACCCTAAATTCTTGATTTTTATGAACTTCAACCTTCTTCCATGATCAAATAAAGATCATATACACTCAAAATGATGAAGATCACCCATTGGTTGGGTCATTGGGGGCCTCAGATGCCCTGATTTTACACTGACTTGTCTGAAAAGTCAACTCTTGATCAGATGACTTCCCCATGGAATTTCTTCATGAAAATTGATATGCATACTCCCTATACCATATAGAGATCAATGGAAACAAGAATGACCAAAAAATTTGGAGTTATGGCCTCTGAAACCAAAACCCTAATTTTCAGTCAACTGTGCAGTTCATCCTGGCTCTGCATCCACTCAAACCCTAGTTCTTGTGATTCCTCTGCATTTTTGACTTTGAGGAGATGGAATATGACATAAGAACACACATGGACCCCTTTGAGTTGATTAGTGGCCTTTGGAATGGCTCAAGATGCTTTGGGATTGCTCAGATCACAAACCCTAGGTGCAGATGCCTTATAAGCTATGCAGTGAATCAAAAAATGAGATGTGAGATGATATGATTGTATTTATGCATATGAGGATGATCACAAGCCATGGTGTGAATGGGTGAGGGCAAATTTGGGGTGTTTACAGCTGCCCCTATTCAAACATGAGTTAGCTGTGCAGGATGTAAGCAACGGCTTAACAGGCAAACAAGATAACTTGTGGTTGAATATCAAAGACAGTCCAAAATTTGCACTCACAAAATGAAGAAGAAAAGGGATATAGATTGTATAAGAAAAATAAAGTATATTGTAAAGTGTGGGCGACGGAGGACGACCGTCGAGCAGAGGACGACTGCTGGGTAAATAACAATGACGGGGACGGCCGACATGCTGGGAAAGTGTAGGAAATAAAACAATGACGGGGACGGACGACATGCTGGGGATAAAAGGTAAAGCTAAGACGGGGACGGCCGACTAGCTGGGAAAAATAAAATATCATGATGGGGACGGCCATCAAGATAAAGTTGTAGCATTCTCTGGGGGTTAATGAAACATGACGGGACGGCCATCAAGTTCATAAAGCAAAGTAACCGACGATGGGGACGGCCATCGGGTTAAAAGGAAAAGGGATCACGACGGGGACGGCCATCGGGTTAAAGAATGAATGAAATAAACAGATGATGGGGTACGGCCATCAAAGGTGAAGGACGATCACCTAGCAGGGGACGGCTGCTCTGTTGGGGATAAAAGGAATATGATGGGGACGGCCATCAAAGGTGGAGGACGACCACCTGGCAGGGTACGGCTGCCGAAAATATCAACGATGGGGACGACCATCGGATAGAAAAGGTCAACGATGGGGACGGCCATCGGACGAGCATGATGGAGGACGACCATCAAGAAGTGGAGGACGACCACTCAGCAGGGTACGGCTGCTCTCGAGGTTTCTCATGACATAGGACGAATGCCAGATAACCAAAATCAACAATGGGGACGGCCATTGGATAAAATGATGAAGGACGATCATCAAAAGGTGGAGGACGACCACCTAGCAGGGGACGGCTGCTAAAAAAATCAACGATGGGGACGACCATCGGATGAGCATGATGGAGGACAACCATCAAGAAGTGGAGGACGACCACTCAGCAGGGTACGGCTGCTCTCAGGGTTATCATGACACAGGACGAGTGTCAGATAAAAGAAAAAGCTTTGTTGGTGATCTACTGGGGATATAGTGAACACGGACGAGCGTTCACAACCAAGAAAAGAAAGTATAAGCGTTTGGTATTGTGTATAGATTAAAGATGCGGACGAGCATCCTTAAGACTATGATACGGACGAGTATCATGTAGAAACAAACTGACACATGTTCAGAGATGATGATACGGACGAGTATCAACTGGTTAACAAGGAACACGGACGAGTGTTGAATCTGAAGGAATCCTTCTGGGGAATAGTAGACACAGACGAGTATCTATGTTCAAGAAGGCATAAGTGTTTGACACGGTGTATGGATTAAAGATGCGGACGAGCATCCTTAAGACTATGATACGGACGAGTATCATGTAGAAACAAACACTAGACGCAATGTTCTGAGATGATGATACGGACGAGTACCAACTGGTTAACAAAGAACAAGGACTACTGTCGAATCTGTGGGGATATGAGTGATGATGTATACAAGATACGGACGAGTATCTGTATAAGTGTACCAATGAGTAGTGAGTATATATATAAGTGTTTATCTGTTGGGGATAGTGACACGGACGAGTGTCAAGAGAGAAAAGTATAGTATCAACAAGTATATGGGTTGTAAAAGTGCAAGCGAACGTGCTGGGGATATGACACGGACGGGTGCCAAGAAAATGTATACATAAGCATGTGTGTGGGTGCAAAGAGGATGTCTTTGGCTTTCTGCTGGTAATATGACACGGACGGGTGTCATGAAGTATTTGTAATACGGGTGATTTTGTTTGTAGAGAAAGTTCAGGCGACCTTACTGGGGAGTGATGACACGGACGGGTGCCAAAAGGTGTATATACTGGTGTTTGTGATTTGAGAGGCAACCGCTTTTGCTGGGACTCTGGTGAGGATTTCTGTACAATGATGATGAACGGTTATTATTCACAAGTGTTCAATTTACAACATGACTTATGATTATGCTATGCATTTGATTTTTGCCGTAATGCTCCGTTTTGGACGGAATGCTACGCTCTGAGGGGATAATATGATGCGAATGCTATGATTATGCAAAGAGGCACAGATCCAAGATTCGGATCCCGTTGCTGCGAAGATCTCTGGTTGGTCTGCTTGAAGTGAACATCCCAGCTGGGGATGAGATCATCGGTAGATCTAATGATGTATCTGCTTGGGGACATAGGTCACTGATTGACATATCCTTATAATACGGGACCCAGCTGGGGTTTGTAGAAGCTTCCTTCACTCTGTTGTGATCTTCTATGCGCTGCTCTTCTGGATAGAGGCCGAAGATTCTGTGGGGAGATGATTTCCTGACTCCCGTACTCAGCTGAGGATGAAATGGCAACTCGGCTGGGGAATTGTGAGAGGCAACTCAGCTGGGGATAGCAACAAGAGGCAACTCAGCTGGGGGTAGAGCCTTTCGGATGCTGAGATTGAGTGTATGTTGATTTGGCAACTTTGCTGGGGGAGTGGGTACCCTCCAGCGCCACGTGGAAGATAGACCGAGTTGATAATGATTCGCCTGCTTGCTAAGACGTAACTTGCATGCCCCAGGTTGCGTTCTGGATACCTGCAATCCTGCAAAGATAAGGAGACGCACAAAAGGTCCCGAGGTATCCTCTACTGGATTCCGTCATAGGAGTCAAGCACTTTTGAGAGTAAGTATATTCCCTGTAAGCATGTGTTTTATTATTATTATTTTTTGGGAGAAAAGCATCTGTACCTATGCAATTGATTTTTTAGAGACATCAGACATCTTTTGCAAATAAAATGTACAAAACGAAACATGACTGAAAAATCTGATTTTATTAATTCATGTGCCCTGAATTGGCAAGATACAGTCAAGGAAACATATCTCCTGAAATGAAGAGACTGTTACAAATTGAGAAACAAAATGCTGGCGATGTTGACGAGGTTTTCAAGGAGCTTCCTCTTCTGCTATGACTCGTATGACAATGAAGTTCTTCTCGTCTTGCTTTCTGGAGAGAGTTGATTCTGATTGAAGCTTGATCCTTCGAAACTTTCTAAGTTGTAAGCGATACAGACGAATTCAGAATGCAGTTGTTCGCTTATTCCCTTATTTTGCATGGATCGCCCTTTCGGGTTTTCAATCCATCGGGATACCCATTTTTGCCTGAGCTGTCCAATGCGGCTTTTCAACTCAGCGGGTGTACATTTTTTCATTTATTTCCCTTATTTTTGCCCGAGTCTTTTATTCTGTTTTTGACTCGCCGGGATGTCCTATTTTTGCCTGGACTTACATTCTGTTTTTATGTCCAGCGGGTCATTTTATGCGAAGTATTTTTTAACTGCATCTGAATTCACAGGGGACGGGAAATCTTCACCATCCATGGTGCTGAGCATCAGCGCTCCACCAGAGAAAACTTTCTTTACAACGAATGGTCCTTCATAATTTGGAGTCCATTTGCCCCTGTGGTCTGTATGAGGAGGGAGGATTCTTTTCAACACAAGATCCCCTACTTGGTACTCTCGATGCCTGACTTTCTGATCAAAGGCTTTCTTCATTCTTTTCTGATATAACTGCCCATGACAGATTGCAGCTAATCTCTTCTCTTCGATCAGACTTAGTTGCTCGTATCGGGCCCGAACCCATTCTGCTTCACTCAGTTTAACATCCATTAATACCCGTAACGAGGGTAGTTCAACTTGAACAGGTAGGACTGCTTCCATACCATATACAAGCTGATACGGTGTTGCCCCAGTGGATGTTCTGATTGACGTGCGGTACCCATGCAAGGCAAACGGTAGCATTTCATGCCAGTCTTTGTATGTGATTACCATCTTCTGCACAATCTTCTTAATATTCTTATTTGCTGCCTCGACAGCGCCGTTCATCTTCGGCCTGTAAGGAGAAGAATTGTGGTGTTGGATCTTGAAGTCCCGGCACAGCTCTGCCATCATTTTGTTGTTTAAATTGGAACCATTATCAGTAATGATTCGCTCGGGCACTCCATACCGACAGATGATATCTCTCTTCAGAAATCGGGCTACCACTTGTCTTGTAACATTTGCATATGAGGCTGCTTCAACCCACTTGGTGAAATAGTCAATAGCGACCAGGATGAATCTGTGGCCGTTTGAAGCAGTTGGCTCAATCTTGCCAATCATGTCAATGCCCCACATAGCAAAGGGCCAGGGTGAAGACATTATGTTCAAAGGATTGGGAGGCACATGCACCTTATCTGCATAAATCTGGCATTTATGGCATTTTCTGGCGTAGGCACAACAGTCTGCATCCATTGTGATCCAATAATAGCCTGATCTTAATAGCTTTTTAGCCATGGCATGCCCTCCGGCATGGGTACCAAAAGATCCTTCGTGCACTTCATGCATCAACAAATCTGCTTCCGTCTTGTCAACACATCTGAGGAGTACCATGTCAAAGTTCCTTTTGTATAAAGATCCATCAGTGTTCAGAAAGAAACTTCCAGCAAGCCTTCTCAAAGTCTTCTTATCATTGGAAGATGCCCCAGGTGGGTATGTTTGATCCTCCAAGAAGCACTTAATGTCATGGAACCAAGGCTTATCATCTTTTACAACATCCGCTGCAAATACATATGCTGGTCTATCAAGTCTAGACACTGAAATCTGGGGTACAAAGTTAGCCGTTTGAACTTTGATCATGGATGAAATGGTAGCCAGAGCATCTGCAAACTGATTCTCGTCTCGAGGGATATACTCAAGCTTGACTGTTGTAAAGAAAGTCAGTAACCTCCTTGTATAATCCCTGTATGGTATCAGATGATCCTGGTGGGTGTACCATTTTCCATTGGTTTGATTGACTACTAAAGCTGAATCTCCGAATACGGTCAATGTCTTGATCCTGAGGTCAATGGCTTCCTCAAGACCCATAATGCAAGCTTCGTATTCAGCTTCGTTGTTAGTGCAGTTGAAAGTGAGTTTTGCCGAGAAAGGCATGTGAACTCCTTTGGGTGTAATGAGTACTGCACCAACACCGCGACCATTCATGTTAACAGCCCCATCAAACATCATAGTCCATTCTTCCTCCGGGTCAGGCCCTTCAGTATGAATAGGCTCTTCGTGATCTTTTGCTTTAATGAACATGATGTCTTCATCAGGGAAGTCAAACCTCATAGGCTGGTAGTCATCAATGGGTTGCTCAGCAAGATATTCAGATAGCACACTGCCTTTGATGGCTTTCTGAGAAGTGTACTGTATGTCGTACTCTGTAAGGATCATCTGCCATCTTGCAAACCGTCCGGTAAGAGCTGGCTTCTCGAAAATGTACTTAATTGGGTCCATTTTTGAGATCAATAAGGTAGTGTGGGTCAACATATACTGTCTCAGTCGGCGAGCAGCCCACGCTAAAGCACAGCAAGTTTTCTCGAGCAGTGAATAACGTTGTTCACAGTCGGTAAACTTTTTGCTTAGGTAGTATATTGCATACTCTTTTCGACCAGACTCGTCATGCTGACCTAGTACACACCCCATTGACTCTTCTAATACTGTCAAGTACATGATCAGAGGTCTTCCTTCAACTGGCGGCATGAGGATTGGAGGTTCTTGCAGATACTCCTTGATCTTGTCAAAAGCCTTCTGGCAATCTTCGTTCCACCTGACCGTCTGTTCTTTTCTTAACAGCTTGAACAAGGGTTCACAGGTTGCTGTAAGGTGAGATATGAATCGTGAGATATAGTTCAATCGTCCTAAGAAACCTCGGACTTCTTTCTCAGTTTTCGGTGCAGGCATCTCTTGGATGGCTTTGACTTTATCAGGGTCAACTTCAATCCCTCTTTCGCTTACAATAAATCCCAGCAGCTTACCGGATCGCACCCCGAATGTGCATTTGTTGGGGTTCAACTTCAGCTGATACCTTCTCAGACGCTTGAACAACTTGAGCAGATTCACCAGATGATCTTCTTCAGTAAGGGACTTGGCGATCATATCATCCACATAATATTCTATTTCTTTATGGATCATATCGTGGAATAATGTCACTATAGCCCGTTGATATGTTGCACCAGCATTCTTGAGCCCAAATGGCATTACCTTGTAGCAGAACGTGCCCCAGGGTGTGATGAATGTTGTCTTCTCCATGTCTTCAGGTGACATCTTGATCTGATTATATCCTGAAAATCCATCCATGAAGGAGAATACCGAGAACTGAGCCGTGTTATCCACCAATACATCAATGTGGGGTAATGGGAAGTCATCTTTCGGGCTGGCTCTGTTCAGATCCCGGTAGTCAACACACATTCTTACTTTGTCGTCTTTCTTAGGCACAGGTACTATATTAGCAACCCACGGTGGATAGCTAGTCACAGCAAGGAACCCGGCGTCCCATTGCTTTTGTACCTCTTCCTTGATTTTCATAGCCATGTCTGGGCGAGTACGGCGCAGCTTCTGTTTGACTGGTGGGCATTCTTCCCTCAAAGGCAGCTTGTGCACCACAATGTCGGTATCCAACCCTGGCATATCTTGATACGACCAAGCAAACACATCAACATACTCTTGAAGCAGATCTATCAGTTGTCTCTTCACTGAGTCTTGCAGGCAGGCCCCGATTTTAACCTCTTTCACGTCTTCCTCTGTACCAAGATTAATCACTTCAATCTCCTCCTGGTGAGGAGTGATAACCTTTTCCTCCTGTCTCAACAACCTGGCTAGCTCTTCAGGAAGCTCATATTCTTCATCAACCCCTTCATCAGCTTGATTGATTGGATTGTCAAAGTCATACAATGTCATAGCCGTGCTGTTGTCGGTGCTGTCTGGAAGGCACACTCTGCAAGGGTTACGTTTGTTCATTTTAGTGATCTGATTTTAGTCTTATTTAGAAAAGTGAAATGAAGTTGTCATTTTGAAAACACCGCCATTTATTTTTGTACAAAAAGAAAAATGGAAAAACAGTGAGCAGAAAAGAAAAAGACTCGTTTGCAAAAAGATGTCTGATATTTCATTAATTTAATCTTGTTTGCACAAAAGTACAGATGGCCCTGATTACAAAATGAGTCTTGTCATCTTGGGCAAGATGCAAGACTTGGATGCATGCTATAAAAATACAGGAAATAATAATTACTCTGCATGAGTAACTCTTATAATTTCCTGGGAAGACCAGTTCGAGACACTGCTCCCCGGGATCTTTGGACGAATCCAATTCTCCAGATTGCGCTCCTCTTCCAGCTCATCTTCCAGACAGTTGATAGCATCAGGGGTAAGCATTCCCCCACTGACAAAACCAGGCTCTTCAGCAGCCTTTGCTTGATGTTGAGTTGGTCTGTAACCCAACCCAAACTTGTCCTTCTTCTCCTCCACAGCTAAAACCTTGCCCCAGCCTAGGGCAGTTCCTTCTTCAACAACCTTCCGGGCTTGTTGGTATGATGACATTGGAGTACCAGATACAGCAGATGCTTCATTCACATTCAAAGCTTCAAACCCCTGGCTCATTGTTTCATGGATCTCCCCATCCATTTCAATGTACTTATATGTTGCCAGGTGGCTGACAAAAATGTCCTCCTCTCCACAGATTGTGACAACTTGGCCTTCCCACTCAAATTTTAACTTTTGGTGAAGGGTAGACGTTATTGCGCCGGCGGCGTGAATCCAGGGTCTACCCAACAAACAGCTGTAGGCGGGCTGAATGTCCATCACATAAAAGATAGTTTTAAAGGTTTGTGGGCCAATTGTCACAGGTAGCTCGATCTCTCCCAGAACCGATCTCTTAGAACCATCAAAGGCTCTTACCACCAGGTTGCTGGGTCTCAATGCCAATCCATCATATTCTAACTTCACCAGAGCCTTCTTTGGTAAGACATTCAGGGAAGAACCTGTGTCCACCAGCACATGAGAAAGGACAGCTCCTTTGCATTCCATGGTTATGTGCAAGGCTTTGTTGTGATTGCGGCCATCCGCTGTCAAGTCAGAATTGGTAAACCCTAGCCCATTGCTAGCAGTAACATTCCCAACCACGGTTTCCAACTGGTTGACGGTGATCTCCTCAGGCACGTAAGCTGCGTGCAGGACTTTAAGTAGTGCATTCCGATGGGCCTCGGAGCACATAAGCAGTGAGAGGATAGAGATTTTGGATGGCGTCTGGTGAAGCTGATCCACAACTTTATAATCACTCTTTTTGATGATTCGCATAAACTCATCAACTTCCTGATCGAACGGAGTCTTCAGGGCTTCTTTGGCAGCTGGATCTTCCTGCACCGGGCCTTTTCCTTTTGCCTTGGCAGCAGCTTCTGCTTCGGCTGTAGGTCTTTGGACTTGTGAAGCAAAGAGACGTCCGCTTCGAGTGAAGCCTCCGCCTCCCCCCACATTATCTACTTGTGGTGCAGGTGCTGATGTTTCAAGAGTGATTCTTTTTCCTTCGCAATACAAGTCAGAGCCATAGTGCCAAGGGATGGCCCTATTGCTTTCATATGGTACTGGTCCAGGCACCGTGACAGTGACTGGACTGATTGCTGCTGCTGAAGGGACTGTTATTGTTTGTGGATCATAAAAGATTGTAACTGGTGCTCTGGTGGGAGCAGCACCTTCTGAATGATAGGCGGAGTTATTTTCAGGATCGTAGAATATGGTAACAGTAGAGACATCTTCATGATTGATTGCTGGTGTTGTAGGAGGTGTTGTTGGAAGGACTGTTGTTGTTGTTGATGGAGATTCGAAATGGAATGAAGCTGAAGTTGTAGCGGGAGAAACTGTTGAAAACTGATCATTTGGGAGAACAGGTGAAGTACTTGTTGATGTTGCTGGCGGATTGTCGGGAACAATAGTTGCTGCAGTTGTAGGAGGGTCTGAAACCGTTGCTGATGAAGTTGTCGGATTTGTCGGAAATGATGTAGTGATCTGTAGCAGGCCACTCTGAATAAGGCTGTCAATGTCATTCCTCAGGTCCTCACACCCATTCCATGAGATATTGCAATATGGACACCCTAGTTCACACCCCGGAAATATCTGGTTTTCACGGAGTTGAGCTTTGATTTCCACCAATGGTGTCCGGATCTGATCCACACTGGTTATTAAATAAGACGGTCTGTCTTCTTCAATAGCGTTAACTCGGGGACCACCATGGTTTGGCATAGGGTTTTTATTGACATTGGGCGGAGGTGCAAAATTCAGAGCCTTGGAGTCCACCAAGTCTTGTATCTTCATATGCAGGGCCCTGCATTTTTCTGTACTGTGACCAGGTGCGTTTGAATGAAAAGCACACCTAGCATTGGAGTCATAATTCCTTGGTAGACTGTTGGGATCCGGAGGTGCCAACGTTCTTAGCTCAACTAGGTTGAGTTTCAGAAGTTGTGGCAACAAGGAAGCATATGGCATTGGGATCGGGTCGATCACTCGGTTAGCTTGGGATGGCCTTTGTTGGAATGGCCTCTGTTGATTGTTGTTGTTGGTGTTGTTGCTGTTGTAGTTCCTTGGAGGATATTGATTCTGCTGATACTGGGGTTGTTGTTGGAAGTTTTGTTGAGGAGGTTGATAGACTGGCTGAGGATGAGCTGGAGCAGGGATAGTGACTGCTGCTATCGACCTTTGAACGTACTGGGGTCTACCCCTGTTGGTGTGAATGGCATTGGTCTCGCCAGTTCTTCTCGGGCCTGCAAAAGGCTTTCTTGTACTACTGGACGAGCTGGCACCATTATCAGAGATCTTACCCATTTTTAACAGGCTTTCAATTCTCTCCCCAGCTATGACAACATCTGCAAAGCTAGTAGAAGAGAAAGCAGCCAACCTGTCAATATATGTTCCCTGAAGGGTGTTCATGAACATATCTGCCATTTCCCGCTCAGACATAGGTGGTTGAACAGCAGCAGCCAGTTGCCTCCACCTTTGAGCATATTCTCGGAAACTCTCCCTCGAAGACTGTGACATTCCCATCAGGAGAGTCCTGTTGGGTGCCATGTCTAGATTATACTGATACTGTCTGATGAAGGCCTCTGCCAGGTCCTTCCAGCATCTAATTGTTGCTCTTGTCAGATGGGAATACCACTCCCTCGAAGCTCCAGTCAAGCTATCCTCAAAATAGAACATCCACAATTTCTCATCCATTGTATAGGCCTTCAGCCTTCCCAGAAATGATTGTAGATGAGTCCGGGGGCATGAAGTCCCATTATACTTTTCGAAACAAGGTGGCTTGAACTTATGGGGGATCCTGACCCCGTCTACCAAACCCATGTCCATAACGTCGAAGCCCAAAGAGTTTTGAGATTCTAAGGACCTCAACTTCTCAGCTATTTCATCCAATCTTCTATCATAAGCCTCTTCCCCAGCACCCATTACTGTGAACTGGTCTTCTTGAGGGTCTTCCTGTAGTACCCTCCCTGCTGTGGCAGTCCCTTGTATATTGACAGGGATGTTAGTCTCTGGATGGAGATGGGGTCCAAAAACTGGGGGATTGACATGAGGTTGGACCCTCTCGTTGTTACTTGTGCCAGCAGTTCCCACATGGGGCTCCTCTTGATTCCTCCCTTCTACCAAAGCTCTGAGCCTCTCCTGGCTTTGAGCTAAGTTGTTCATTACTTCCATGAACTGTGTTATCTGAGTTCTCATCTCCAACCTTTCGTTGGCCATCTGGTTTCTGACCTCCGTAAGGTCCTGCTGCATCTGATCCATCTGAATTCCCGGAAGGTTGTTTCTAGTTGGGTACCTGTGTGGCCTGTTGAGGGGAAATACCCGGCGGCGAGCAATAATTCCTGAGATTCACAACAGAGGTTAGTAACAACAAAACAAACAAAAGGGTTAGTATGGAATGCAGTTATGCTTATTTGTTCTCAAGGTATCCGGTTTGGCCTTCAGTTTTGACCCTTCCAGACCCTTGAAGATGATGCTGTTGAAGTTGCTTTTGAAGTAACCCAGATGGAAACTAACACAAATATATTACAAAAGGTGAAGTAATACAATTTGTTCT
Source organism: Lathyrus aphaca (assembly GCA_963966055.1). Classification (NCBI taxonomy): domain Eukaryota; kingdom Viridiplantae; phylum Streptophyta; class Magnoliopsida; order Fabales; family Fabaceae; genus Lathyrus; species Lathyrus aphaca. Next base: position 505,493,202 of record OZ014523.1, read on the forward strand.
TTTTTACAACACAAGCCCTCTAAGGGGTCAAAATACATCACAAAAACAAAAGTACATGGAATAGGAATAACAACAAGCAAATGATTAAACTCCAAGGCCAAACTCATCCTCACGAACTTCCTTAAGAAGTGCTTCGGTCACAAGATCAGTCGGTCGCTCCGTAAGATTTCTGATGAGAAGGTTTCTTGTTGCAACAGCTGCAGTCAATTTCTTGTTCTGACTTTGGTCCTTAGACCTCTTCACTCCAGCTCTGATTTCTAGCTCTGATATTTCCTTTTGGGCTGCTGCCAGGGCTTTTTCCATCTGCTTCATCTTGTCCTGAACTCTCTTGTCTTCTAGAGTACGGGCCTCAGTGATCCGGACCCACCTGGCCTGACTCTCTTTCAAATATAAGTCTGTTCTTGCTCTCTGGAACTGGGCTTCTTTGCAAGCATTCTTCAGAATTTGTTCACCAGCTCTAGACTTGTTGATATAATCCCCAGACTTTTCAATCTTAGCCAGGTGTTCCACCCTCAACTTCTCCAATCTCTCAATCTCCCTCATACCTTCACTCCTCTCCCGGAGGGTCTTCTGCAAAGCCTGGGTTAGCTTCTCATTTCTTTCCTTCAAGCTCTCAAACTCCTCCAAACTGATGGTGGCAGGGGGTGGTGCTGAAGATGACTCAGACATGTCTTTTATGGTAAAGGGCATTCCAGAGAATTGGGCCCTGGCACGGGACCACTCATAATATTGTGCTGATGCCACATTATTACACTTCCCCAGAATGGTGACTCCCTTGGTTTGAACATTATCCCAGGCCCAGGCAGCCTGCCTAACAACAGCCAAACTAATCTTGTTCTCACAATAAAGGGTCTCCACCAAGTCCTGTGCCCTTGGAGTGTGGACCAGTGCATAACCCAATTGCCTCCTGAACAGCAGAGGGTTGTAATTGATACTTCCCTTAACTCCTATTAAAGGCACATTGGGAAAATGCCCACAGCTTGTAATGATATCTCTGCCCTTGGTGCTTTGAGTACACCATCTGATGTCTGCTGAAGTTAGGACAGTGAGTCTCTTAGCCCAGTTGCTTTGCTGATGAGGATTTAGAAATGCATCTGTCCTGGGCAGATGCTTGAGAAGCCAAGCATGGAATAATGGAGCACAACACCTCACTAGCCTTCCCCTCTGCTTCTCATTCTTCTGATGTACTGAGTAATAGAGATCACCCAGTAAAGTTGGCACTGGGTTCTTCAGGATGAACAAATGGATTGCATTCTTGCTAATGAATCGGGGCTCATCTGCAAACAACACAATTCCATATACACTTAAGGCCAACAGAGCACAAACAGCTCTCCAATCCCCTAGGGAAGCCTTCAGACTAGCTTGAGAAATTAGAAAGTCCAGATGAAAACCAGGGATCCCAGCTTTAGAGGTCATATGCTGCTCAATCAAAGTGGGTTCCAGGTGCAAAGCTTTTGCTATCTCTCCATTGCCGGGAAAGACCATTTCAGGGTTGAAAGGGATTTCCCTCTTGATAGGCAAACCAATCAAAGATGAGTATTCTTCTAAAAGAGGCCCCAACTGAAAGTCTTGAAAGGTGAAACATCTCAATGGGGGGTCATAAAACTGAATGCAGGTGTGGATTAAACTCCTCTGGGATGGGTCCAGATCCATGACCAAGTCAAGTATATCCCCATAATGCTCCCTGAACAAAGGTATGTGATCTGGAGTGATCAGGGTTTGGATCCTCCTGATGTCTGATAAGTCTGGTTAGAAGAAATGATAGGTGATGTTGCTTTTCTTTGGAGCCATGATGCTGAAGACTGAGCAGAGTGCTGATGAAGATGCTGAGGAGTGGGCCACTGGCTGGCTAGTGCAAGTATTTGAAGTATATGGCTGACAAGCTGAAGCTAGTGCTGGTGGAGATAGGTCAGTAATGCAGATGGGGTCAAAACCAAAACCAGATGAAAATGGATACCCTGAAACACAAATAAGCAAATGTTAATATGATGCAATGAGGATGTATGCAAATGATATGCAAGGGTTTGTGACTGAGCTGGATCTGATTAACTGCTTTGATATAGATCCATGTGTGTTCAAGAATTCCAGATGGAGGTCTATAAATCCAGTAACCAAGGTGGGGGGCTCAAATAAAGAGCCACAAGTCCAAGGTTTTAGAATCACAAGAACTGTCCAACATGGAGCATTCTTAACAAAGTCAAAGTAACAGGGTATTCTGAGGTCAAGGTACCTGCAAACCTGTAAACAGCCCAACCCCCTCACAGGTGATGATCTAGAACAAGGATCCTCAGACTTGGATCAGTTATGAGAAGTGTAAACACTTCTAACCCGGAGGTACAGTGTTTACAATAACCATAACAATTCCTCCTCTAATTCACCTCAGTTTCTGAAGGTCAATACTAAAAGGTCATCCAGACTTAGCAGGCTTCCCAGATAGCCCTTAGCATTGCAGGAAATCTGCAACACAGAGTTCTCAAGAAGAAACCCATATCTGAACCGTGTTTCATATTCCCGCACCAGACCGAAATGGAATGGGAAAGAATATGATTCACTCTAGCCTAGGTGTCACTCAGGTCCCAGGTATAGGACCTTAACTCTCAATGAATCACCCACCCACCAAGGCAAACAACCAGATCTAGCCAGCAGCAATGACAGTATGATATATATACAAATGTAATAAAGAAAGCAGTAAAGCAACTATACATAAAGCAATAAACAACAATAAATACAAGCACAAACAAGCACATAACACCCCAGTAAACACAAATCAAACAAGCGCTAGGAGGAACCCACAAAAAGAACCAGAAGCCCTGGTTGCAGTATAAGGGTCCCCAGCAGAGTCGCCAAGCTGTCGCTCCCGATAAGTGACACAGGGTCAAATAAGGGTACAGACGCGAATGGTCGGCGAGAGGGACAATGAGAACACACAGCCGTGAACTCACTGGAGATGAATAGAGTCGCCAGCTAGGCATTTTTATCCCAGAGGAAAGGTAATGCTGCATAGACCTAGAAAAAGATGGATAAGACGGTTTGCGAACCAGAGAGACTGAGAAAGGGGGTTGGTTACAACCTGGGAAGGTATTAGCACCCAGATTGTCCGCCGTACTCGACGGGATCCACGCTTAAAAGATTTGTGTTTTAAAGGGGTAGTGTCAGTGCAATTTGTGTATAAAATAGCTGGAAAAGAATGTACAGGTGTCAGTGTAAAGTGTATAAGTGATATGAAGTATGAAAGTGTCAGTGTGGGAATGAAAAAGAACTGCTCATGATCATGAAGCTAAAAGAATGAAGCTAGAAAGAGGGGGAATATACAGAGACTTTTGTTCGATAACTGTTAAGTTATGCCTACGTATCCTCTCGTGCAATGAGGAAGTCAGAACACCGTAGTTCGACCCAAAGAGACTGAAAGATGAATTGACTTGTGAACTGCTTGCTTGTCAATGCTCAAGTGTATGACCTGTCTGGCTCAGGTGCAAACTGTCTTGCATTAGACGGAAGAAGCAAGTTCTCGTTTGTGAGTGAAGGTGATGAGAAAAGAATCCCGAGGGAGACGATTATTGTTTGTTTTTTGAGTTTTCAGTCTTTTATTGCTTTTGAATTTTGTCATAAGTTAATGAGCTTAAGCCTAAACCAATGGGTTAGTAAACTCATCACATCCTCCCTCTGATTAGGGGTAATGAGAATACCTTAAGTGTGAAGTCAGATTCTCACACTTAATCACCTTTGATATAGGGTTAAGGTCATTAACCTACTTGTGATTATTTATATATTTTGTGGTTTTTGTTCAGTGTTAAGTAATGAGGTTAAGCCATAATCAGGGATTAAACAGACTCATTACACCATCCTAATAGAAGGATAATAGATGAGAATGTTTAAGCTGAGGAAAGCTCCTCAACTTAATCCATGATTAGGGATTAAACCCATGACAAAACAAGCCTTTGATTAAGTGAATTTTATTTAATGGTATGATGATGAAGTGATTTTTATGATTTGTAAGACAACTTGAGGGGGACTTGTCCATTAACACTAGGGTTAGTCCTTCTTAACCACTTAAGGAAGAATTAGAACCCTAATGCAAGGCCCAAGTTACAAGTGTGAAGTCTTGATGATTATTATGATGGATTGGTTAAGAGATTTAAACACATTAAGGGTTTAACACTTAGGATTAAAGTTATACACTCCATCCTAATAGAAGGATGCAGGCATAAGCTTAATCACAAAGCCTTAAAGCCTTTAGGGTTTAGTCCCTGATTATGAGATGAGGAGAGAGAACTCAAAGAGAGACACAAAGGTAAAAACTATGAGGGGAGACTAATCAAAACCCTAATTCATTATCATGCTTGGTTGTTCCTAAGGTTTGTGTGGTTTGCAAGATCAATCTTCAAAGGAGCCACCAGGAAGCAGATGAACAAGATCAAGAGAAGCAAAGTGACTTGCTTCATTCAAGAAGTCAAGTCACTTGAAGAAAGAAAGTGGGAAGAACAAGAATGAGCAAGCTCAATCTCAAACACATATAGGAATGCAGCAATGTATGCAAGAGAGATGAGAAGAAAAGTTATGAGAAGTGAAGGCAAATTCACTTCTCAAGTTTACTTACCACCTGAAATGTTAGAAAGAAATGCAATGCAATGCAAGATGAGATGAAATGGCATGATGCAAAGCAAAACCAGAAGCATGTTGATGATGATTATGATGTTATGAAGTGCTGCAAACATGAGGCAAGACATGGAGATGTTCATACAAGATCATGGATGCAAATGATGCAAGCTAAGGAGCATGAACAAACATGAGATGTTATGAAGCATACAAGACAAATGACATGGCAAATATGTAATGCAATGATCAAACATGCTTCCTACATGTCTTAAGATGTCAAATGGATCACAAGAATGCACAAAATGCAAAGACAAGTCATGTTATGCAAGGAAATGCAAGAAGGATGCAAGAGAAAGCCCAAATTAGGGTTCATGGATCAAACATCAAACAAAAACCAAAAACAGAAGCAAACCCTAAGATAAAAAATTGAAAATGGCATCCAAAAAAAACCCTAGACCTATAATAAACCACTGTCCAAAGGGGAGGTCTCAACTCTTAACCAAACTCAAGATATGATTTTTCTAAGTTATTAGGGTTTTTTAGGGTTCTTAACAAAAGAAATGCCAAACAATTGGAAAATGCAAGATCAAATCATGGCCATTTTATCTTAGAAATTATATGCTAAACACAAGACAATGCAAGAAGAATCAATGCCTCAACCTTCTCCAATAGGCAGAGATGAATTTTTAAACTTATGATCAAATTAATGCATAAAAAATGATTTAATTCAATGAAAAATTCTTAAAATGCATCAAGATCAAAAAAGAAATTTGGTTTGAAGGTTGGACAATGTTTCTAAATGTCTTAGAACATTTCATGAATTTTTTTGTAATTTTTAAATACCTAAAAGTATTTTTAATTAATTAATTCCCATTAATCAATTAAAAATAATCTTTTAAATATTTAAAAATACTTTTTTAATGGTAAAAAATAAAGTAAAAATATTTTTGGGTCTTAAAAATTAATAAAACTTTTAGGAAAAAGTTTCATAATTTTTAAGAATTTTTAACTATTTTAAAATAATTATGCAAGTTTAATGAAACAAAATGAATTAAAAATCAAATAAAAAAGAAAGTAAGCTAGATGGAGGGCCAGGATGGAGCCTGAGTTTAAATGTGTTGACTGGCGCGTGAATGAAGGGCCCAGATGGCTCCTGAATTAATTAACTTAATTAAAGATTAATTAAACTAATGAGAGAGATTAGGGCTAATGAAAAGGATCTGGGCCATCCAAAAGGGAGGGAAGTCAACAAGTCAAAGGCCATCTACGGCCAAAATTCAAACTGGAGTTAATTACGCAATTAGGGCACAAATCACTTTCAGGTGGCCGGAGAAGACTTCCGGTCATCTTCTCCGGCCAGCATCTCACCTGAGAAATCCCCAAACCCCTCAAATCGTAACGAAAATGAAAACTAAACACACCAAAATGATCCCCATGATCTCCTGAACTAAAACCCTAAGTTCAAACAAATTTCTTCTTCCTCAAAACCAAGAATCGAACAGAACAAGTTCTAGGGCACGCAGGTTTCAGAGACAAATTAAACTCTCAAATCAAAGCCATTTTCAAAACCAATGATACCAGGATGATCAGTGAATCACATAGAACAAGTTTGTAACAAGAAAAATGATTTCTGGAAAAATAATTTTCGAGCTACCTGAGATTTGGAGCTTTCAATTTGAGGACTTTCTGGCCACTTCTCCTTGTGCAATCCACTCCACTTGGTCCACAGAAAATGCTTGAATGCTCAAAAGGAGTTTAAGTTGGCTGGATAATGAGATTCGAAAACTCCTGCTCAAGCTTGGTCAGAAATGGCAATGGAGTTTCTGGAGGTTTCAGGCCATTGTGAATGATGGTTTGTGATCCTGAGGATGAATGGAGAAGGTCTGTGGTGTTAGTTTGTATGTTTGTGAGCTATGGTGAGAGTTTCGAATGAAACTGCAAAATGAAGTGAGAAATGGCAGTGAGATGTTCAGGCTGTTTCAGGCTTGTGTTCTTGGTGCTTTGTGGTCTATGGAACAAGGTGAGTTGAATGGTGAAAATGGTTGAAGTGTTTGCAGGCTGTGGAGGCAGATTCGAAGCAAGTTGCAATGTGGTGTGTTTTTGTGAATGTGATGAATGAATGGTTTCAGGCTTGCTTAGTACATGGAATGGCTTGCAAAATGATATGTTATTTTAATCCAAGTGGCCAGAAGATGTGACATGGCCTGTGGTGATTGGGATGTTTGCTTTTGCATAAAGGTCAACTTTTGTGTAAGGCAAGTATGGTGAGGTGCTAGGCAAGTACAATGAGCATGGGCTGCGCAGCATGATGAGTGTGTGAGGCTAGCTTGATTCAAGGACCAATGCAGCAAGTTGGTGAGGAGAAATGAGTGTTTTGCAACTTGGTTACTTTTTGCCTTTTCATGAAAATCTCTCATTACACAAACCATAAACATGTGAACCTTGGTCCAATTCTGATTTTTGTGACTTAGAGAATGTTTGTATAATGGTTTGAAATGAACTAGAGGTCACAATTGGCTTTGGTTCAAGACTTTGCAAAATTTCCATTTGAAGCATGCCTTGAAAATTAATGATTTTAGCCAACTTTGACTTGCCATAACTTTTGATCCAAAAAGAGTTTGATCATGTTCTTGTACTTTTTGAAAAGGGAAAGATGAGATCTACAACTTTCATGACCAAAGTTTTTCCATTTGAAGCATTTTTGGATCAAGAATCAAGGCTTGAAAAATGACCTAAAATGATGCATTCTTGAAAAGTCAACTATGCCCAAAAAGTCAACATTTGCAAAAACCCTAAATTCTTGATTTTTATGAACTTCAACCTTCTTCCATGATCAAATAAAGATCATATACACTCAAAATGATGAAGATCACCCATTGGTTGGGTCATTGGGGGCCTCAGATGCCCTGATTTTACACTGACTTGTCTGAAAAGTCAACTCTTGATCAGATGACTTCCCCATGGAATTTCTTCATGAAAATTGATATGCATACTCCCTATACCATATAGAGATCAATGGAAACAAGAATGACCAAAAAATTTGGAGTTATGGCCTCTGAAACCAAAACCCTAATTTTCAGTCAACTGTGTAGTTCATCCTGGCTCTGCATCCACTCAAACCCTAGTTCTTGTGATTCCTCTGCATTTTTGACTTTGAGGAGATGGAATATGACATAAGAACACACATGGACCCCTTTGAGTTGATTAGTGGCCTTTGGAATGGCTCAAGATGCTTTGGGATTGCTCAGATCACAAACCCTAGGTGCAGATGCCTTAGAAGCTATGCAGTGAATCAAAAAATGAGATGTGAGATGATATGATTGTATTTATGCATATGAGGATGATCACAAGCCATGGTGTGAATGGGTGAGGGCAAATTTGGGGTGTTTACAGACAGCATTTGAGAGGCAGGGCCGCATTGTTAGATTAGCCAATTCATCTATCAAGCAAACACACTGCACAGTGTGTCCTTTCTTCTTACGGAGACCTAGAAAGATCAACACCATGAGACAACATATTATTAATAAACAATTGACCTTGTTCATCCTCTACACGCTCCAATAATTTCACTGGAAATCCCAAAACCATTACTAAGACCACGAATCGTATTAACAACACTACCAACAACCATAGTTTTCATCGCACAAGAACGAGAAACAACATCAGCTTCATCACGGAAACAAGTTTCAACTTCCTTCAATATATATTCAAAATCCTCAATCGCAACGAGAATAGAGCCATTGCGTTCGCCGGGAATACGATCGAGCAAATAGCAATCAACGCGAGCGATGCTATCAACAAGTGCGGACGGTTGAAGACCTAGAATGAAAGGATGTTCGTCTGAGTTCCGGGTGGTGTTTGCGAATGGTGGCGGTGGTTTGCCTCATCTTCATCTCAGATCTCTCTCAAATCGTCGCGATTTGGTTTTAATGAAGGAAAGGTGGCAGCGGTGAGTTTGTGATTGACGAAAGGGGGCCGCGATTCGGATTTTTAGGAGGTTTTTGTTAACCTCTTCTTGAAAAAACGTTTCTTTTTTTTTTTGTTTTTCAAGTGATTCTCCGTGAGATTGTAAGAAGGTGGTGGGTGGTTTTGACGGTGGTTTTCGCGTCGGTTCGCGGTGGTGGTTCTGGGTTTGTTGAAAGTCTGGGTTTGGTTGTTTATGACAAGGTTGTTGCGCGACGACGGTTTGCATGTTGGGCGGAAGGTTTCGGTTTCGCGTTTGGTGGTGGTGTTAGGTGAGTTTTTTATTGTTGTATTGGGATGGGGTTTTGAATAATGGCCAAAATAAGGAAGGTGGTTTTTAGATGTTTGGTATTCTGGAAAAAATGACGTTTGTTCCTCAGTGTTTCTTATTTTTGTTTTTTTTGCTATGGAACCAGTTTTTTTTGTGTTCGAAAAAAAAACCCTCTCTCTCGATGATCCCCCTTTTGTAAAATTTGTTTTTTTGTGATTTTCTGCAGAGATTGTATGGATTAAGGAGGTTGTTTATGTGAATGGAGGTGTTGATGTGTTAATGTTGGCAATGGCATCACGATGGTGGTGAGGGCGGAAGGAGGAGAGGCAAGGGATTGGAGGTTTGAGTCATTTGAAGAAGAAAAAGGATGGTTTCTGCGTTTTTCGGATCCGCGGTGTTGTGGTCTTGATTGGTGGAAGAAGGGTGATGAAAGATTTCCTGCGATTTGGGTTTTCTGTGGTGAAAAGATTATGGAAAATGTTTTTTTTTGTTGTTGTTGTTGATGTTTTTTCTAAAAGAGTCCTCCCCTGTTATGAAGAGTCGCAGTCCCTTTTATGCCTCTTCTCTTTTGCTTTTTTCAAAGGCTTTTCCCTCTCCCCTCTGTTCTGTGTTTTCTGTCTTTGGTTTTCCCCCTATTTCCTCTTTGTATAGAGCTTTAATAACTTTATTGATGCAACTTTATGATTCTCCTATTTTGGTGATATTGTAGGAGAGGTAGGATATTGTGGAGCTTTGTAGATGATAGAAAAAAAGAGTGGACAGGTTATGCCTTGACTTGGACCAAGAGTGTATACTTTAAAACTAACTAAAATACTTCCAACCCAACTAAATAGAAAATCAGACCTAATTAAAATAAACTAATAAATAAATAAAATAATAATAAAATAAAATTGATATAAACTGATAAAATAAAAATAAAATAAAAAGTTGATATAGACTTAAATGAAAATTAAACTAAATATTAAATGATTTTAAGAAAAAAACAAACTTAATTTTCAAAAGTTAAAAATTAATAGAAACTTAAACCAACAATTGGAATTAAACTATATACTAAATATATCAGACTAGAAATAGATCCTAATTAATTTAAGACGAACTAATAGAAACCTAATTAACTAAATGAAACACACATCAAATTGAAACTAGTATTGAAAATAGACCAATTAACTTGAAATAGTCTAAAACGTAATTAGATAAAATTAGAACTAGACTATAAAGTGAGACAAAACTCTATTTTAAATTGGAACAAAACCTAAGATAAAACAGAATTAAATTAAGACAAGATTAAATGGAAAAATGCATGATTCATGATTAATGGACTAAAAAAGATGCGAAAGTGACTGATCTTCGATAATCGACAAAATGTGTAAAACACAAAAATGAACAAAATTCTAACAATTTCTGGTCAAAATTTAAGGTATGACACACCGTGCCTACTTTTTTACCACCTCAGAAAGCACAAGACCATGTTATACCACTACAACCAAGTTTAGGTTGGTATCCCCAAGGAACCACAAATTGGTTCGTGAGTACCGGTTCACAGTCCACTAATTGGTTCATGAGTACCGGTTCACAGTACTTTTGCGAACTGGTTCATGTGAATTCTCAAAGAATTCAGACATTTTAATGAATCCATGAACTATTGAAAAATTTGAACTATAGTTGCATGTTATTTGGTTGGTTTTGCATGTCACGCATTACAAGCTACGTAGGGTCCCACGCAGAACCCTGTTGTTTTAGTGCCCACGCAGAACCCTGTTGTTTTAGTTTGTTAACATAATTGCATTCTTCTATTTATAAAGTAATTTTCCTTTTCTGATAACTTATGTATTCGATATGCCAAACTGAGATCCACTATATGTATAAACTTCAATAATTTAAAAGGATTTTTTTTATTATTTAGTTCTTTTATCTTAACTTTTTTAATTATAATATATATATATATATATATATATATATATATATATATATATATATATATATATATATATATATATATATATATATAACATAATATCAAGCGTATTTAATGCATAAATGTAAATTTTGTCGGCGAACGACAAATGATAAAGTATAAGTGAACAACAATAAAGAGCAAGGTTAGAATCAGCGGAGGAATATAATGGAGGAAGGTGGGGTGTAAACAATAGAGGAAGGGGAAGAGAATAGAGTAAAGCTGCAATAAGAAATTTGTGATCTTTTTTAGATACAAAATTGACTTTGTCTATTTATACATTTAAAATTTATTTAATTTTAGGATGAGATAATTTTGTTGGGCCTAAGAAGGAATGATCCATGATAAAACAATCCGAATTGTGTGCACGTTGGGCGAGTGCCCGAAGCAAGATTGATCACCCAAAGTACACTCCATGTTGCCCGATTGGGCTTGGGTCTACCCGTTCGAACTGAAATCTATGATTTGTTTTACTTAACACATATGGAATGTGAGTAATGGTCTAGAGATATTAGTCACATAGAGAATCACTGTCCCACGATTTGTGAAAAAGAGAAAGTGTGAAAATTCGCCAAATTTAAGTTGAATGGCTAGTGCTTGTAATGGTATAAGACTAATTTTTAACTATACTAAAGGAAATCACGCACATGTATGCTCAAGTGTTCATTGTGCCTACTTTTTACTACCTCAGAGAGCACAAGACCATGTTATACCACTACAACCAAATTTAGACTGGTATCCCTAAAGAACCACTAATTGGTTCGTGAGTACCGGTTCACAGTACTTTTGCAAACCGGTTCATGTGAACTCTCAAAAAATTCAGATATTTTGACGAATTCATGAACCATTGAAAATTTTGAACTATAGTTGCATGCTATGGCACGCATTGCAAGCTACCTAGGGCTCCACACAGAGCCTCATTGTTTGATTAGTTTGTTAACATAATTTCATTCTTTTATTTATAAAATAATTTTCCTTTTCTTACTACTATGTATTCGATATGCCCGCTACATGTATAAACTTCAATAATTTTAAAAGAAATTTTTTATTATTTAGTTCTTTTATCTTAACTTTTTTAACTATAATTTTTTTATTATTTTGTTCTTTTATCTTAACTTTTTTAATTATTTAATTATAATATATATATTATTATGTTTGAATGTATCACGAATCTTTATAACGTACCACGAACTAAAATAACGTATCAACTACGTATACCCCTTATGTACCGAATTCTTTGAGAGTTGCAAACCGCGTACCCGAATTCGTACCACGAACCGAAGCGAATTGTGAACCGTGTGACTATGATCAGAAAGAGAAAATTGAAAAGATGGTTCAGGAAATGTTAGATCAGAGCATCATCCAACCAAGCAACAGTCCCTTTTCTTCAGCTATACTTCTTATCAAGAAAAAAGATGGGGTTGACGATTTTGTATTGACAATAGAGCACTGAATTCAATCACTATGAAGGACAGCTTTCCAATGCCAACAATAGATGAGTTGTTGGATGAACTGTATGGAGCTCAATATTTTTTAAAGTTGTATTTGAGATCAGGGTACCACCAAATTTTGGAACAACCTGAAGATAGAGAGAATATTTCTTAGAACCCAACATGGACATTACAAATGGCTAGTATTGCCATTTGGACTTACAAATGCACCTGCAACATTTCTGTGCCTAATGAACTAAGTGTTTCAATTCACCCTCAGAAAATTTATATTGGTTTTCTTTGATGGTATTTTGATATACAGTGCTTCTTGGTTAGATCACCTCAAGCATTTGGAGGCAGTTCTTCAGACATTGAGATAACATCAGCTCTATGCCATACTATCCAGATGTTCCTTTGAAGCCCCAGTTTTATCCTTGCTAGATTTTTCTCTACCATTTATCTTAGAAACTGATGCATCGGGTATTGGGGTTGGGCGTTGTGTTGGGACAAAATGGCCACCCAATTGCATATTTTTCAAAGAAAATGGCTCCTAGAATGCATGTCAGCATACATCAGATAATTGTTGGCTATTACTGAAGCTCTAGCTGAATTCATACACTACTTGTTAGGCAACAGATTTGTTATCATGACTGATCAAAAGAGTTTGAAAAGCTTGATGGACCAGTCATTACGAACCCCTGAACAACAAGCTTGGCTACATAAGTTGTTAGGCTATGATTTCAATATTGAATATAAGCCGGGGAAAGATAATCAAGCAGCTGATGCCTTATCTAGGATGTTTTCTCTAGCTTGGTCAGAACTCAGAACCTCATTCTATCTTAGATGAATTGAGAGCAAGATTATCAACTGATCCTCGTTTGACTAATTTGCTAGAAACATACCAACAAAATCAGTGTGCAACTCATTACTCAGTTAGAGATGGTTTACTGATTTGGAAAGGGTTGATAGTAATACCTGCTGAAGAAGAGATTGTGCAGAAAATAATATTACAAGAGTTCCACAGTTCGCCAATTGGAGGGCATGCTGGAATAATCAGAACATTGGCCAGAATTAAAGCTCAATTTTATTGGCCTAAGATGCAAGAAGATGTACCTCAGATGCTTCACTTATGAGCGACCTAAAGGTTGGGCAAAGACACTACCATGCGCGGAGTCCTGGTACAACACAGCATACCATTTGATCATAGGCATGGCTCCTTTAAAAGCTTTATATGGCAGAGATCCGCCTGCTCTGACTAGACAACCGTACTCTATAGATGACCCAACAGAAGCGAGAGAACAATTATCTAAATGAGATGCATTATTAGCCAAACTGAAGATCAACATAACACGAGCTTAACAAGTCATGAAGAGACAAGCTGACAAAAGGAGAGTGGAAGTGTCATTCCAAATTGGTGATGAGGTATTGGTTAAGCTACAACCCTATAGACAACATTATGCTGCTTTGAGAAAGAATCAAAAGCTGGCTATGAGGTATTTTGGTCCATTTAGGGTATTAGCCAAGATTGGTACAGTTGCTGACACTTCAGTTTCTTAACAAAATAGCATCAGGCTGAATAGACTTCTCTTTCAACAAATGACCTTAGAAATTTAGTTCAACTTTAGTATCTAACTATGAGTGTCAACAATTGAAATTCAAATATAGAAAAGAAACCTGTTATTACCTTTACATGATTCCATAAACAACATTAATGAGTTATTTATGATTCAACTTAAGCATAAAAAATCTCAATTATCTCACCAGTGAAAAAGGCCTTTTTGATTATGCTAAGCTCTCTAGTGACTTCCTCAATACTCATTCTTTCATTTGGTGATTCCATTGAGCAAATAAGTCCAATCCTAAAGAGTGAAACTATGCACCTCTCTAAAGCTGGAAGGAGATTGTCACGATTTTGATCCTGTATTTCTACTTTTGCATCTCTTGGCACAAGATTTATATCCAAAATCTTTATAAGATTATCAGGAAATGAAATTGCAACAAATTCATGCAGATTTTGACCATCTTCCAGAAATTCGTCGGTAGGTCTTCTACCCGTAAGCATTTCTAACATAAGAATTCCAAAGCTATACATGTCACCACATGTGGACACTTCAGAACCCATTCCATACTCTACAACATGTACAAAAATATGTTAATACCATCTCACTAGTAGAATATTTAGTCTACACCAAAACATAGGAGAATTTAAAGAAACAATGGAAGATTCAAGAATTTAAAACATACCTGGAGGAGCATAACCAATGGTTCCTTTTATTCCAATTGTGCTAGTATTTGAATGAGATTTACCATCAATGGTTGAAACAAGTCTTGCTATGCCAAAATCACCAACATAAGCAACCATGTCTTTGTCAAGAAGGACATTGCTTGGCTTTAGATCACAATGAACGACCAATTGATGACATTCTTGATGAAGATAATGTAATGCTGAAGCAACATCGATAATGATGTTTAATCTATGACCAAGGTCCAATGGTATCGGATGTTCTGCATTCAAAATCTCAGGATGCAACCACTTTTCTAAGCTTCCATTTTTCATGTAATCAAAAACTAGAGCTTTAAATTCTTGATTCTTGTAATCTGTACCAGAACAACATGTTAAAATCTTAACTAAGTTCCGGTGTCTAATGTTTTTGAGTACATTACATTCAACAATGAAACTCTTGTGTGCTCCTTTCTTTTGGAGGTTCAAGACCTTTACGGCAACAACATTATCTTCTGACACAAGATTTCCTTTGTACACAGAACCAAAACTTCCTGATCCGATCAAGTTTCTAGCCGAGAATCCATCGGTTCCTTGATATAATTCTTGGTACGAAACCTTAGCCAGATGGTCAATTGTTGGTGAATCAAATGATTGTTTTTTGTTTCTTTTCTTCATGAAGT
Organism: Lathyrus aphaca; assembly: GCA_963966055.1. NCBI lineage: Eukaryota > Viridiplantae > Streptophyta > Magnoliopsida > Fabales > Fabaceae > Lathyrus > Lathyrus aphaca. Next base: position 505,508,320 of record OZ014523.1, read on the forward strand.
AGATAATTATAATAAATGACAGTAGAAGAAAAGAAACCACACCAACTATCACTGCTACCAACCTGAATTTATGGTGTTTTGTGTGCTTCTTACTGTTGATAGGGCATGGTGGTAGATGCAGATCTGAAATACCTCCACAAAGTTTATTGTTTCCAATCAATGCTATTTGGGTTGCATTTCCAAAGACACCGTCTGTTGGCACCTCACCTTCCAACATGTTAAAAGAAACATTCAAGTATTCTAAGCCGGAGATATTCTGCATAACCTCAGGAATTGGTCCATACAAATGATTACTTGAAAGGTCTAAGTATTGAAGACCTTTGAGAGAAGCCAGAGAAGATGGTATTGTTCCATTGAAGGAGTTTCCTTGCAATTGAAGCTTTTCTAAGGTTAAACATTCACCAATAGTTTCAGGAATGTCACCGGACAAATGATTCTTAGAGACATCTAGGTCATTGATATTTTTTAGCATGCCCACTTCTTTTGGTAAACTACCACTCAGCGAGTTTAGTGACAAATCCAATAAATTTGTCAAAGACGAAATACTAAAAATCTCTAATGGTATGACTCCTCTAAGGTTGTTTTGTGAAAGGCTTAAGTATTGCAACATTTGACAATTTCCAATATTTGGAGGAATATATCCTTCTAACATATTGTCCTCTAGTATCAAATGATACAGCTGACTGAGATTGCCTATGGATGCTGGTATATCCCCTGATAACCTGTTTCCACCCAATTCTAGCTTTCCTATCTTTTGAAACTTCCCAAAAGTAGTTGGAATTGTTCCTTCCAAATAGTTATCTTCCATGCCTAAGAGAGTCAAGTTAATTAGATTTCCTAATTCTTTAGGAATTTTTCCATATATTTGATTATCTCCGATACAAAATCCAGTAAGAAGGGTGGATAAATTTCCTATATAATTTCCCAAAGATCCTCCAATATTATTAGAGGATACACAGAGAATTTGCAAATTACTAGAGTTTGTCAGAGATTTTATAAATTCCAAATCACTTGTTGAATTGTAACCAATTTTGTTGGAAGCCAAATTCAGCCACCAAAGACTTGGTATCTTCCTTAGACTTGGAACTTGTCCGACAAAATGGTTATTACTTATATCAAATAATTTCAAACTAGAAGCATTTGAAATGGAAATAGGGATTAAACCTGAGATTTGATTCCCTTCAATGCCAAAATATTGGAGATTGGGGAGGGTGTGGAACATATTGGATGGAAGAGAGCCAGTAAAGTTATTCTCTGCAGCTGAGATCACAGTAAGAGATGAGATATTAAAAAGACAAGAAGGAAATGCACCAGACAATTTGTTTTCATGTATTAATAATCTCTGTAACTGCTTTAGGTAGCATATTTCTTGTGGAAGATTTCCCTTCAAGTTATTATAGCCAATCACAAAATCAATAAGGGATGACAGATTCCTTATGGATGGAGGGATTTTTCCAGAAAAATTGTTTCTATCGATATTAATATTTTGAAGCTTTCGGAGAGAACCAATTTGACTAGGTATTTTTCCAATAAGATTGTTTCGTGATAAGTGTATTCCTTTAAGCTCGGAGCACTTCGTCAAGTTCATAGGAAATTCTCCATCCAACGAGTTGTTGAGTAGAAAGAGATGCCTTAATCGTGACAAACGACCAAATTCTTGTGGAATGTTTCTGATGAAGCTGTTGCTTCCAAGGTTGAGGAATCTGATATGAGAGAGATTGCCAATATATGGAGATATGGATCCATGCAAATTGTGTCCTTGCAACACCAAGGCTGTTACTCTTTGATGCTTGGGACTACATATGATTCCATTCCATTTGCAAAAGTGGGTTGAAGTGTTCCAAGAATCTAAGATACCATATGGATCACTAGTTATCAACTGCTTGAATTGGAGTAATGCGAAATGATCGGTTTGGTTTCCTAGAGCCATTGTGACAGTTGTGTTTGAGTCAAATAACATTGAGGTTAATGTAAAGAGATGAAGGTATAAATACCAAGAGATAGGTAACAAGAAAATATAAGGCTTCATTTGGTTCAAGAGCAAGAGGGTGTTTGATAATTAGGTTTGGGGAATACAGAAGCATGGTCCTTCTGTCTCTCTTTCAATATAGATTTAAATGCTAGATGCAACATGCTACATCAAAATATAAAATGTCATCAAAAGTCAAGCTCATTTATTAACAAAAAATAGCACCATATGGGAGAAAAAGTGAAGTAATAATGCTGTGTTTTGTGGAAATTTTGCAACCAAACTTTCTAGATTAGATACATGGTGGGAAATGAAAATTTTATTTTTGACTAACATTACACCAGGAAAATAAAAATACATAATGCCATCAAAAGTCGTCAATTGATTGAATAAAAAATTGTAGATAACTGTCTCGTGAATAAAAAATTTATATGTATACTGAAATGAAAAACCACCTATGTTCTCTCGTTTTCACACTCTTCTTCTTATCCTGCAAATTTTGTTTTTATAAACTGGATGAAAGAGGCATGATTCGAATTAACCACTAATGTTGATTTAAATCAACTAGTACACACAGAGATGATTCAAATCTGGTTGAAAAGGTTGAGTCAAGACACCAGAAACATAAATTTGAAAGCATGGTTTGAATCATCTAATAAGTATGATTCAAATAATCAACTGATTGAAGATATATAACTACATTTTGTGCTCGTCCGACAATCATGAATCCTAGACTTAACCAAGCTGTAATACTAAACCTGCAACTTGAGTCCCTAGCTTCATTTGATTTAGTGTCTCAATTGAGTGGCAAAAATTAATTGAGCTTCATTGAATTAGGTGGCACATTTCTTGTGGAAGATTTCCCTTCAAATTATTAATAAGGGATGACAGATTCCTTACGGATGGTGAGATTTTTCCAGAAAAATTGTTTTTTTGAATGAATAGATTCTGAAGCTTTTGAAGAGAACCAATTTGACTATGTATCTAGCCAATGAGATTGTTTCCTTCTAAGTATATATTTCGAGATCATAGCATTTTGTAAGTTCATTGGAAATTCTTCATCTAACGAGTTGTTGAGTAAAAGGAGAAACCTTGATTATAACAAACAACCGAATTCTTGTGGAATGATGCATTGCATAGGTACGGGTACATATCCAGTATTCGGTATAGGTACTGGTACGGAGTATGACATTTTTAGAAAAATTAAGATACGGTTATCTTAGTATAATTTTAGAAGTCAAATTATAAATATAACAAAAGAATTATATTGTTTAAATACCAACAAGACTTTAAAATTAAAAAACAATTCACTTAAAATAATTAATATATGCGCAATAACATTAATAAACCACAATTAAAAAGTATTAATAAATCATGAAATCAAGGTTGAATATCAATATTTCCCTCTCCAATATCCTTAAAAAGAGTGGCTTATAGTTCAGGTTCATCGAGATAAAGACTAACAACTTCAAGAATACCAGCTACATCAAATAGATCTCATTCATCTCCATCAACATCCCACATTTTTGTTGCTCCTTCATTATAAACCTTACTCTTTCTCGAGAGAAGACGGAGATTTGTATGAACAAAAACTAAATCCTCAGCCCTCTTTGGATTGACCAATTGCTTTTCAACGAGTGAATAAATTTATATGTACTCCAATTTCTCTTAGTAGAAGATGAAAAACTTGGTTGTGAAAGAAGTTTCAATACAATGGATTGGAGTTTCAATGAAAGAATTTTATTATAAATAGTATAATTAACCTAATTTTAATTTAATAGAAAAAGTCCAAATTAAGTGATCCAAGTTGTTTTAAAAAAAATTGGGTACGGGGTACCAAATGTGTACCGTTGGTGTACGTAAAAAAAAACAAAAGTTGGTACGGCTTCGGTGCGCACCGTACGCGTACCGGATACCGGTACTTTACCCAAAATGGAGTACTCGTGCTTCATAGGTTGAATGTTGTTTCCAAGGTTGAGGAATCTAATATGAGAGAGATTGTCAATATACGGAGATATGGATCAATGAAAATGATGTTTGGGACTATTAGAACTTAGGTTTGGGGTCTGTCGCAAAATATGAATCAGAAGAAGATGATGAAGACGGTACGATGAAAGTTGCACAAAATAAATTTCAAAGCGTGTGTTTACATTAAGTTTTAGGTTCGATTCGCCCCCACCAATTTAGGCAAATTGGATGCAAATGGGTTAACCGGCGAATCCCCTTCAGAATACTTTGGAAACTTTAACATGAATCGCATATTCAAATCAAGCATATAGATCAACGATATTTTACATAATAAAGTTCTCTCATTTATTCTTGTGCACTAGAAAAATAAAATAGTGACTTAGATATTTGGCACTTGAAACAAGTGATTTTTGTGTGTATTTTATTGCTAACAAGTATCTATATTTATAGAAAAACTTGTACAAATTGGTGAGGAGAAACAATGTTTCAATGATTTAACATGACCATTCACGAATCATACATCAATAATAGCAAACTTTTCATGAAAAGTTGTGTTAGTCTAATGGTGACACCTTATGACCATACTCCCATTCACTATAAGGTATCTCATTTGATTTCAAGTAATTGTAACTTTTGGTCATATTTGTTAGTGATAATTTAACAAATAATTTATAAAATTGATTAAATCATTAATATTTTGAAAATTTAACATCATTATAATCATTGCAATTTAACATCATTATAATCATTCAATTTTCAAAACAAGTGTTTGTGTTCTTGAAATCTTGCAATTCTTTGACGAAAGGATTGACAAAGATATGATGTCTTTGGAAATTTATCCAACAATCATTAATTTATTGCATAGAATTTACTATGCAATTAATATGGAAATCAATGAAGAAAATATATTATTACAGTGATTGAAGTACTTAATGATAGATACACCATAAAGGGTAAAAGTATTTGGACCATAAGAAAAACGTGGTAGGGTGAGGTTTTTCTCTTAATAGACATATAGCATATGTTTGTTGGAATGCATAATTATGGGTGCATTTCTGATATAGTCTACCTATATGAGAATGAGGTGGTGCCGCTTCATAGAGTTCAAGGGTTTGACACTTAAATTCTCATGAAAAGGATATGGGACACAAGGCCTTAGTAAATATGTCATATTAATAATTCGATCAATGGTACCGAGATTTCATGTATGAGTTATGCACGCTTGTTCTAATGAATAATTGGTTCAAAGTTTGTCTACCAATCTATTCGGGGATGAGTGAAAACTTAGCTTACTAAGTAATGGTTCAAATTGTAAGATACATTTATCTGAAACCATGAAATTTCCTGAATAATGGATTTATATATATTTTAAAAATGGTGGGGGATTGTTGGATAAATTTCCAAAATATTAATGATTTAATTAATTTTATGAATTATTTGTTAAATTATCACTAACAAATATGGTCAAAAGTTACAATTATTTTGAATCAAATGAGATAATGAGAGTGTGGTCATAAGGTGTCACCATTAAACTAACACAAATTTTCATGAAAATGTTTGCTATTATTGATGTATAATGATTCGTGAGTGGTCATGTTAAATCATTGAAACGTTGTTTCTCCTCATCATTTGGTACAAGTTTTTCTATAAATATAGATACTTGTTAGGAATAAAATACACAAAAAATCACGTGTTCAAGTGTCAAATATTTAAGTCATTCTTTTATTTTTCTAGTGCACAAGAATAAATGAGAGAACTGTATTCTGTAAAATATCGTTCATCGATATGCTTGGTGTAAATATGCAATTCATGTTAAGATTTTCAAAGTATACTGAAGGGGATTCGCCGGTTAACCCATTTGCATCCAATTTGCCTAAATTGGTGGGAGCGAATCAAACCTAAAGCTTAGTGTAAACACACGCTTTGGAATTTATTTTGTGCAACTTTCATCGTACCGCTTTCATCATCTTCTTCTGGTTCATATTTTGCAACAGACCCTCAACATAAGTTCTAACAGGGACCGCATATGATTCCGCACCATTTGCAAAAGTGGGTTGAACTATTCCAAGAATCTAGAATACCATATGGATCACTAGATATCAACTGCATGAATTGGAGTAATGTAAAATGATGGGTTTGGTTTCCTAGAGCCATTGTCACAATTCTGTTTGGGTCTAAGAACATTAAGGGTAAGGTGAAGAGATGAAGGTATAAGGTAACAAGAAAATATAAGGCTTCATTTGGTTCAAGAGCAAGACTGTGTTTGATGATTAGATGGGAATACAGAAACATGCAAATAGTAGTGGACACCGATATGCATCAACAATTTCTCCCAATACCAAACGACACCTACGGGCACAAATACTCACTCAACACACTAAAAAATATAGCCTTATCAGGACGAAATCCATAAGACAACATACAGAAAAAGATATCAACTGCCATGTTAATTGTGCCTTTCATACATATAGCTAATTATGCCTTGTTACTTACTTGCTTCGTTACTGTGTTCTTAATGGAGCATCATAAATTAAAAAAATATGAAAATGGAGTATACACGCATTTTCTCAACTTTTTTTCACGTGGAAATCTGATTCTCGCCTTCTTTTTTTTTGTGTTGATTCTTACTTTTCTAAACTTTGTTTGATATGATACGTGGAATGTTATTCTGATACTGCTATACAAGTAAGTCTCACCAAAATCTCAATTGTTAAATACTATATGATGTGAAAATATTCTGACGCCCACATCTTTTCAAAAAATGAAAAACTAAACAATGAAAAGAAAAGTAAATAAAAAAGGTGCACAAAAAGCTTTAAAGGCTTGAAATTTTATTGAGATCTTAGTGTTACATTAAATAGTATTACCATTGACGCACGAGATTGAAATTTAAACTCATAATTTGAAAGAACTATGAAAAAACTGTCCTCAAAAAACAAGTCTCTGAGAGAAACGGCAATAACAATACTTATGATACTGTATAAAAGATTTGTCATATTAATTAAGATAAAAATATGCATCACTTTTTATTAGTCTGTTGTTGAATGTTCTTACCAAACTTTATTTTAATGGTTTTGTCATGATCTATTTTCTTGGCAAATTTTCAATACATACAAGACCGACAATGCAGTAAGGTTACAAGAAAAATTATTCTAACGGATTCAACTATGTATTAAAGCACGATTACTAGCATAAAGCATTTGACTAATAATACAAAACCAAAGGTTTACAGTAAGACTGAGCAGATAGATATCCAAAATATTTGATGGTCAGTAGGTAAATGATGGATGAGACATGTGATCATCCACTCCAGAAGAGCTAAATGCGGTTCAGCAATACCTCAAAGTATCTTCAAGCTCCTTTTCATCAGCACAATTGTATCCCAGCAAATAAGCCCGTGCTGTCAAAATTGAACAGATGCGTCTTAGGGAGATGCATGGTCAACAATAAGAACTAGTTTTAAAAGCAGGATGATCAAGAGCCAAAAGAAAAGAGTTTACCGAAACGGCCGGATCCCATAAATGGTTCTTCCTCATCTGCTGCAACACCTTGTTGCTGCTCCTGAAATTTCAAATGAATGAGAAACCATCCGGAAGATAAGCTATAATTTTCTCCAAAAGGAAGAAAGCTATATATAAAGATGTGTTTTTTATGAGCAAATGTATATAAAGGATATGATCAACTTAATTCTGATAAATAAGCTTAACATTGATGAGATTATAATAGAAACTTTTCTCACAAGATAAACATGTGCATGCATGTGTATTAATGTAAGTCATAAAACAATCTAAAACAGTTGCAAAATTACGCTAAAAGATATTTAGACTTACAGAATCGGACTCCGTTTCAGTTGGCGATAATAATGTATCAAAACAGTGCCCTGATATTGTACAGACCAAAAGCCCGTCGGCGGGATCCATAAATACTTGTTTACATGTTTCATCACAAACTAGAATAGCAAATAATCTCAAATCATTTATTAAGAAGACACATTATAGGCTTATGCCAGACCAGAGGATTTGAAATTCAATATTGAAAATTGTAATCTAATTAAAGTATATAGATGATGTTTCTCACCGTGAACTTGTCCGGTCTTCTCACAAATAAATACATCTCCAATTTGGTAGTATGAACATGCCTTCCCAGAACAAGCATGGTCAGTCACCACTGTATCACCGAGGCCCCTGCTGCTTTTCCATGATGAGACTTGATCAGCTAATGTTTTGTCAAGAATTATGCTATCATCCTTCAACTTCACAAGCAGAAAAAAGGGAGAAATGATAAATCATTAAGAGACAGCTATTTTTATAGAGTTATTATGAAGTATTTAGATTAAAAGAGATCATAACATTGAAGACATATAACAACATAACATAAGATAAATATTACCAAATCCCCTTTGCAATGGGACTTTACAAGCAAAAACAAATATGCATTATAATAAAAACTTCATCTCTATCCCTAACTCTAACACCCAAATCCAATCCCAAGAAATAAGAGCAAATAAGCATTTCATATTTTTCAGGTTGCTGGAAAGATCTCAATATATCAATATACAGTTCCATAATCCAGTGGTTTCTCACACTACCTGTGAAGGATGAGGTGCTTGACTTCTCTTAGCTGTTTGCATTTGAATATAGTACTCCTTAAACTCATTTTGGCAGGTTCTGACAAGTTCATCCATGTCCTTTTCATCACGCTGCATAATCATAGAACAAATACCAGGATCACACAAGTTAACAAATCAAATCTGAATAATAATAATAACTCAAAATTCAGTTTACTGGAGAATAAAGACGAAATAGGCTTAACATCCTGAGTTAAGTATTTCAGTTAATATCACAAAGAAGAATGAAGGGACCAAAAGAAAATAGGTACGCAAAAATGAGCATGAACCTGAATGTATAGCTTTTTCCATGGGCAATCCCTTATCTTCCTCGTGGGGGGAAGAAGGCCCCACCGCATACAATACCTGAACAAATTTTGAATATGGCAATAGGCACAGTCATGGTTCACACTTTTATAACCGTAAAAATCAAACTAAATAAGAACATATATATAAAATGAATTAATTAAGTAGTGGAGAACCCACGCCTCAAAGCCAAGCTGATAAGAGGCAAGCAACAGCTTCCACTTTAAACAGGACAGGCACTCCTGCGTCAACTAGAGCTTCAGCACTAGCTAATTGACACAGATCCAAATTCCCAAATCAAACTATCCTATGCTGAATATCCAACAATTATCAACACAACTTGAAAATGTAAGGTAAAACAAGATGTACTTACAGGCGACGCCACAATGCTTCATCAGATGCAGCATAACTTAGAAACTTACAGACTAAGGTACAAGAAATAAGGTCCTGCACCCATCGAAAAACTCTCAGTGGATTCAAATACCGAGGCAATCATAAGACATCAAAACTCAACTACATAGTTTGTGTTTGATTCTACTTTGACGTGAAAATTAATTGAACAATAAATTTGAGTGTAAAAATCATGTTTTGAGCCAAAATCTACAAAAATCATAACTTCAAGCTAGAATCAACTCTAGAGGAAAAATCAATTCCAATAAAGAATCCCCAAAGGTAAATCTACACATGCATATAGTAAGCAACAATTAAAGGGATTTCTCTCTATTTGAAAGACAAATCCACAAAACCAAAGCAAAGAGGTAACCTCAGATGACAGAAATTTAAGGATGTGATGGAAAAGTTCTGGTGGGACTTTGCTGAAAGAACCAGTCTCAATCCTTCTCAGCAGCACGGCATTATTGACACCATAGTTCTTAGGCACAGATGATGAACCAGAACACTGTTTGGTACCCTGCTTAGTACTCTCAGCCTCTTCTATGCATTTTCTCTTCGCTTTTGGTTCCTCCACATTCTCCTCTTCCTGCAATAACAGTCACACAAATTTTACTCATCAAACCATAATTTCAAATATAATTACAGCAACAACCAAACTGTATCACATTAAGTGGAATCAGCTACATGATCAAACAACGCCATAATATTCTATCAAATATCATACTTCTATCCAGCTCTTTTTTCTCTTCCAAACAATTTGCCTACTCTCAATCTTATTTACACTCCTCGCCACAGAATCGACAGGTCTTTTCTCTAGATCTCCAAACTGATTATCAGCAACTTGAGCCTCTTATATTTGTCTCCGTTCAATCACTCTTTCTCATAACTTCATGCTGTGACTCATAAGTTTAATCCCCTATAGTTTGCACAATTTTGTATGTCCACTTGTTCATATAAATCAGAATTAAAGTGGGTTTTCTCCAATCATTCAGAATTTGTTTTGACCTCATAATTTCTTTAATGTAATTTCAAATAAACCAACGAAAATAATGAGCAATTTCTTTCTGGATCCCAAATCAAAACCCTAATTTATAATCTAACAGCAATATATTATAAATACAAAAAAAAAAACATTGAAAATGAATCCTCAGTAATTGGAATACCTCGTCAGATGCCACGGAGAGGACTTCTGATTCCAGAAACTGAGCTAGATTTTCGTCTTCGTCGTCAGAAAATGTCATGGTATCATAGAAACCCTAGGAAGGGAGAGGATGAGTAGAATTGTAGAAATGGTTAGGAAACCGAAGAGAGAATGCTCCGGTCGCCGGAATTTGTAGAATCGCAGCGAAACGGGGAGAGGGTAGATGATGGAGATGATGATTCGGTGCGAAATGGAATGAACGGTTGGATGCTTTTCGGATCGACCCGACCCGTTCTGTGTGTCTATGGGCTGTCCAGTTGTCCAATTCACTAGGTCACAAGAGAGAATAACTATTTGGAGTTTTTTTTCGCTATATAGTATAATATACAAGTGCGAGTGAACTTATTCAATACAATCTTGCATATATTTAAATGTATATTAGACTGCAATATTGTAGTACAAACTAAGAACTACCATAAAAAGAAGTATATATGTAATAAAAGTAGTATTTCAATTGTTGCAAAATTGAAGTGTAATTACTTGTTAAAAACAACAAACATATTTGTAGTAACTTCAAATAACTTCCAATATATGAATTGTTTCAAAGTTATAAACACAAAAATCTAGAAATAGTGCAACATCAACATATATTACACTCAAAAAATCATGTAACAAAACAAACATGAGTCTTCAATTTGGCATGGACAATTCGACCTGAAATTAAAATATCGTATGTTATATGGCAAAAAGGTAAAAATTATAAATTTTTGAAATGCTCTAGTTGTTGTATAAGTTGCAAAATATACCTATTAAATATTGTGGAAAACCTCCTTGAATACAACATTATTGGTAGTTGTCTTTGCAATGTTGTCTTTGGCATTAATCAAAATCTTAAGACTTTCTTTAGACATTGCAACATACAGTTGAACATGACTAAAAATATCATTTGGTAGATATAAACTCACATTGTCTAAAGATTGTCCTTGAGATTTATTAATTGTCATGGCAAAAGAAACAATAATGGGAAATTGTCTTCTAACAAACTTAAATGGCCATGGTGATTGTGACGGGGACAAAGACATTCTAGGAATATAAATGGTGTTACCTAAATTCTTCCCAGAAATGATTTTAGCTTTAATGACATGATTAGCAAACCTTGTTGCAGTTAGTTTTGTTCCATTGCATAAGCCTTCAGAATAATCCAAGTTCTGCATCAACATAATAGTCTAACCAACCTTCAACTTGATATAATGATTAGGCAAACCAGAAGTTTTATTAGCATTTAGAAATTCAGGAGTAAGTTGCTCAAAAGCATCAAAGTCTGTAGATGCAACTCTATCAATTGAATCACTACTAAAGAATTCTTTCTCTTCTCCTATAAACATAAAATGACATGGAAATGACAAACAAAATTAATGCAAATTAGAGTGTATATCATAGTATTTAGATTAAAAAATATCAATCAATTTCTATAGTACCTGGAAGAAGATTAGTGATGTATTGATTGATGTCATCGACCACCTCAATTGTTGATGTAACACCCCAAAGTCGATTTTAATTTAATTGATGTGTTTCTTGTGAATTATAATGTTTATGATGTTATTTGATGGTTTGAGTAATTTTGGGGATAACTTAATATATTATTAATATTAGAAATAATAAGTATGTGGGTTTATTTTATTATTTGAGATTAATTAAATAAAATAGAAGAATTGGAGGATAAGGGTATTAAGGTCTTTTAATTGAGGATAAGTGAGGGTTTTATGGGGAAAGACCAAAGAGGTCCTAGGGGCAAGAGTGACAAAAGAAGAGAAAGTTGGAGAGTACGATCATTTGGAACGATCACACTTTTTGGAGAAGAGCTCTAGAGAATATGAAAGCTAGGTGTAACACACCATATAATATATATTTAGAATAATATCATACAGTGTTAATTTTTGGTACTGACACCATCATAAGTGCCTAATAGCATAATTCACATTCTTGACCAACTATAAAAATTATATACAACAATGGTGCAAGACATGAAAATCATACTAAAACAAAAGCTAAGATCAATATAATATCCAATATTGTACAAAGATACAGAAATACACAGCGGAAGACTAAAACTATGCTTCACTTGAAACATCCTGGGCATAGCTACACTTGTAAATCAAACCTGCTAAAGAAACCTGAAAAACAACAACAATAGTGGGGTGAGATAACAACATCTCAGTGGGTTCCCTATCTTAGAGTTCTCTCGGCTCTAAGGGTTCTATCAAAATCTAACTCAAGTCTTTATAAAAGGAAAAACGACATTGAGTTCACACGTCTCACACTCGTTGGAACCACGTCCAAGAGTTCTCCAAATCCTACTATTACTAGCTAGAATATTACCTTTATACTTCTCATGGGACTCAATATAACACCCATCTCAAACGACTATCATGCTTCTCGTGGGACTCAGTGTAATACCCACCTTAAGCCTAAAATAAGTATGATGCTTCCCGTAGGACTCCGTGTAATACCCACCACAAGACTTACTCAATGCTTCCCGTAGGACTCAGTGTAATACCCACCACAAGCCCAAACCAAACTGATGCTTACCGTGGGACTCAGTGTAATACCCACCACAAGACTTACTCAATGCTTCCCGTGGGACTCAGTGTAATACCCACCACAAGCCTAAACAAAATCGATGATTCCCGTGGGACTCATTGTAATACCCACCACAAGACTTATTCAATGCTTCCCGTGGGACTCAGTGTAATACCCAGCACAAGCCCAAACCATACCGACGATACCTCAAGCCTTTACGGATGCTTCCCGTGGGACTCAATGTAATACCCACCACAAGACTTACTCAAGACTGTTCAGAGGATACCACGTATTACGCGTCAACGATTCACAACAACCTAGGATAAACCTAAGCATCTCATAGTCATACCATCTAATAATTTCTAGTTACACTACTAGGCCACACTATTGGTTTATGGTAAGATTCTTCACTCTTTCTCCATTCTTGGCACTTTTAATTATATAGTTTTCAATTACAAAATTCTAACATTCTAGTTTAATTATCATCATTAAATTAATCCCACAATGATCTCATTGTCTCTATTCTCAATCAATTCTCATGATTTAATACGTTTTCCACAATTAGCGCATGTTCCACAATTTGACTAATACCATAATTCCTTAACTAACATAATTACAGTAAATTGGAAAATTCGGGTAAAAATCGGCTCAAAATAAAATTTCTCGACATCATATGATAGTTCATGTTTTTAGCTTCGAAACGATATATGGAACACTAAAAACGGACACCCGGCTCACAAGTTATGAATTAAATACGAAAACTGAACTTCCAGGTCTAGCTGAGCGAGAAACTCTATGACTGAGCTCGCTGAGCGAGCTCCTGCTCGCTGAGCGAGCTATACCAGATCACCAGTCTTTCTGCAGAATTTCCACTGCTCGCTGAGCGAGCTCTGCGATTTCCAAAACACTCAGGCTTACGGGAAACACCCATTTCCATGCCAAACTCAAATTATCCTTAGAACACTTGCAACTTTCCATAACACTCGGGGTTAAGAATTTAACGATACTAAAGTTGACCAATTGTTTAACTCTTATCCACACAATAATCTAAAAGCCAAAACCTTTCTTGGAAGATCAACACTTCGCTATCTGACACTTCGAACGAAGACCAAAACAGACTTACAGTTCGGAAGGTACGATTCTCTAAAGTTCTCCACAAAAGTCGTGTGTTAATCGATTGCCCATCCGAGGTTAAATGATCGAACACCACTAAACTTGTTCTTCTTATTAATGAACAATTCAACTTAACATTACCAATTCAGACGACGCCATCTTGAAAGATGATTCTCACTCTCGATGTCCAGACATGCGCACAACCATTCGCCGTTCATAACTCGAGATAACACGAACGGGCACAACATGCAGATCACAAAACCAACAAGCAGCGAAGTAGAATTACCATTTTGTCATGGTCACCACACGAATACTCCACGGAATGGCTCGATTCCACTTGCACAATGACATTGTCAAAAGGTTTTTGTCGCAAGTTAACACTTAGTTCGTCCATAAACAAAATCCAACAGACAATCCTTATTGGCTAAAAACAAGATGATGAACACCTCATGTCTAGTATACAACCTTGTCCTCTCTCTTTAATTTCCTTGGCAAGGATTAAAACAATAACAAAATTTTCAATCTCATTAGAGACAATTCCAAATACTTCGATTATTCCTTACACTTGGAAACTGAGGTAATGCACTCCTCTAAAGAACCTTCGATACCTCTACCTACATATAATTCGGGATTCCTTTACTTTCTACTAATCATTTCATAGAATGTTTCCACAGCCTTCTGTCGTACTAAGAACGCTTCAATCGGGCACTTAAGTCCAAATGTATGCATCTTAGAAAAAATCCAACTTTTGAAACTTAATAACGTTAACTAGTCACTAACAGGAGGGTAACCAATCACTCAAGCACAGAAGCAACTTTTGATCTTCATTGTTACCTAAGCCTCCTAACTCATTCCAGTCGTAACTAAAAGTTATAACCATCACCAACGGATGATTCCAACCGACCAATAATGAAAGAAAACAACGGACAAGTTGTGGTTAGCGGACCTATTCTCATCAATCCAAGCAATAGGTTACTGCAAACCAGATTACAAATTCATATGATACATGTGCAGAAGTTAAGTGCAATGTGATAACTAATCAACTCGACCTCCACAACTGTTTTCCTTACATCAAAATCTTTCTTGACTAAGTCAACAACAACTCCAGGAGAGTCATTTCATCCACCATTCTCGTAGACCATCAAACGTCAGGATGTCCGCTCTTCTTAAAAATTCATATAATACTGAATTAACGACCGTCCAAAACAAGTCTCTGAATTTGTAGGCTTGCATTATACTTATTCAATCTCATTCGTTGACAATCATGTCCTTGACGATACGAGTGACGTCTATAAAGGTAACACTGATCGTAGAGTTCCATTCGGACATGTAGCATATCGAGAAGCACGATTTCGCTTCAGTTGAGTACAGACCGTCCAATGCCTTCTCATATTGCACAGTCAATGTTGTCTACATACCGTATTAACTTCACGCCCTATGGTAATCTTCTCACACTCAAACACAAACCTTCTTACTATAACTTCTTCCAAATCCAATGTGTTTACTCTAACACTTATCACCACTTTATCAAGTCCGCACTTCACACACCTCATATCACTAAATAGAGTCTATTATTCTTCTGACACTATACATTATACCATTCCTTAGGTCACTCAACAATTTCTAACTTAATCTCTTATCAAAAACAAAACACCCTGATGCCTTACTCTGATCTCTGTCTCTTCGATTTCAATCGAATAAATAAATCTGGTATTTTATCCTTTGTTCGGGGTATACTTGTCTCATTTGAAACGTGTAGTCACATCCTCGTGTCCCTCTTCACGTTCCGCCACACCTTAGGTTCTTTTCGTGGAATGAAACTTCTCAACACTCTTGTCCATACTAGTGACCATTAATGATCCACCAGTGACTTTACGTATTCCTCGATACACCGACCACTCATTATGTAGAGATATTTACCCCTCATATCCTATCCATTCCAAATGATTCCTCAAACCACACACTTCTCTGCAATCCCACGTTACAGGAAGTAAAATTCTTAAGAAGACTCCAACCGAGCTGACCAAAGCTCTCCTCTGTTATCCCTTGGCTTGAGCCCATTTTCACCACACAAATTGAAACAACACTTCGGAGTCCTCATGGTCACACAACCATGATTCCACCTACCACATACATAGCATTAGGTTGATCAGACCCAATACTACATATTATGATATTAAGAACCATGTCGACAAGACACACTTAAGAGGCAGGAAAGATTTACTTATGATGTTTCAAGGCTAGGTCGAGGATACAACCTACTCTGATACCAACTGTAACACCCCATATAATATATATCTAGAATAATATCATACAGTGTTAATTTTTGGTACTGACACCATCATAAGTGCCCAATAGCATAATTCACATTCTTGACCAACTATAAAAATTATATACAACAATGGTGCAAGACATGGAAATCATACTAAAACAAAAGCTAAGATCAATACAATATTCAATATTGTATAAAGATACAGAAATACACAGCGGAAGACTAAAACTATGCTTCACTTGAAACATCCCGGGCATAGCTCCACTTGTAAATCAAACCTGCTAAAGAAACCTGAAAAGCAACAACAATAGTGGGGTGAGATAACAACATATCAGTGGTTTCCCTATCTTAGAGTTCTCTCGGCTCTAAGGGTTCTATCAAAACCTAACTCAAGTCTTTATAAAAGGAAAAATAACCTTGAGTTTACACGTCTCACACTCGTTGGAACCACGTCCAAGAGTTCTAGAAATCCTACTATTACTAGCTAGGATATTACCTTTATACTTCTCATGGGACTCAATATAACATCCATCTCAAACGACTACCATGCTTCCCGTGGGACTCAGTGTAATACTCACCTCAAACCTAAAATAAGTCTGATGCTTTCCGTGGGACTCAGTGTAATACCCACCACAAGACTTACTTAATGCTTCCCGTGGGACTCAGTGTAATACCCACCACAAGCCCAAACTAAACCGATGCTTCCTGTGGGACTCAATGTAATACCCACCACAAGACTTAC
The DNA here is from genome assembly GCA_963966055.1 of Lathyrus aphaca. Taxonomy (NCBI): domain Eukaryota; kingdom Viridiplantae; phylum Streptophyta; class Magnoliopsida; order Fabales; family Fabaceae; genus Lathyrus; species Lathyrus aphaca. The sequence goes on from OZ014523.1 coordinate 505,525,410, forward strand.
GCAATGCTTCCATTGGGACTCAGTGTAATACCCACCACAAGCCCAAACCAAATCGATGCTTCCCGTGGGACTCAGTGTAATACTCATCACAAGACTTTCTCAATGCTTCCCGTGGGACTTAGTGTAATACCCACCACAAACTCAAACCATACCGACGGTTCCTCAAGCCTTTAAGGATGCTTCCCGTGGGACTCAGTGTAATACCCACCACAAGACTTACTCGAGACTGTTCGGAGGATACCACATATTATGCGTCAACGATTTGCAACAACCTAGGATAAACCTAAGCATCTCATAGTCATACCGTCTAACAATTTCTAGTTACACTACTAGGCCACACTATTGGTTTATGGTAAGATTCTTCACTTTTTCTCCATTCTTGGCACTTTTAATTATATAGTTTTCAATTACATAATTCTAACATTCTAGTTTAATTATCATCATTAAATTAATCCCACACTGATCTCATTGTCTCTATTCTCAATCAATTATCATGATTTAATACGTTTTCCACAATTAGCGTATGTTCCACAATTTGACTAATATTATAATTCCTTAACTAACATAATTACAGTTAATTGGAAAAGTCGGGTAAATTTTGGCTCAAAATAATATTTCTCGACATCATATGATAGTTTATGTTTTTTTAGCTTCGAATCGATATGTGGAACACTAAAAACGGACACCCGACTCACAAGTTATGAATTAAATACGAAAACGGAACTTCCAGGTCTAGCTGAGCTAGCCCTCAGCTCGCTGAGCGAGAAACTCCCTGACTGAGATCGTTGAGCAAGCTCCTGCTCGCTGAGCGAGCTATACCAGATCACCAATCTTTCTGCAGAATTTCCACTGCTCGTTGAGTGAGCTCTGCGATTTCCAGAAAACTCAGGCTTACGGGAAACACCCATTTCCATGCCAAACTCAACCAAAATATCACCAAAACAGAGGAACCAAACACTAAACGTGAATACCATCATATATTAGTCATTATACTTTCATTTAATCGAGTCTTAACCGTTTAATCTTTCAATTTCTAAGATTTTCTACAAAACTCTAAAACTCAATATCTCAACCAAAGCTCAAAAGAAAATTTTCTAATTATGAACCCACCTTGCCAATGAAAAGGAGGTTGGTGAAGATGAATATTTGATGAAGAAATGGTGAAGATCCAAGCTTTCCCTTTTCTTTGGTTTTCTTCCTCTTCTTCTCTTCTCCATTTCTTTCTTTCCTTTTTCCTTCTTTCTAACTTTCTTTTCCTTCTTTTTTTCTTTTTATATCACATAACTTGTTTTTTTATTTATAAACTAAACAAATTATATCTATCAGTTAGTAATATTAACAGGTCCAATTTAAGAGTATTCAAAAATATCTCTGAGTCAAATATTTTTATTTTAATAAAGCCTCTGAGTCAGATAATACAAATTAATCTTAATTAATATTACCCGGAGAGTTTTATTAAAATACGGGGTATTACACTAGGGCTTGAAGGTGGGAAGGATTTACGGAGAGACTATCGAAAGCTTACGGAAATTAAGGTATTGGGAGTATTTTCCTTTCGGTATTATAATGTGAGAATGGGATTGAGGGTTTTGAGGTATGGATTTTAGGGTATGGGGTTTTATGATGAACTGAATTTTGATGATGATTTCATGATAATTTTGATAAGTATAATGATGTTCGTGATGTAGTTGATGTTATTGTGAGGATGATGATGTTAATGATGTTTTCTGATGTGATGCTGTAAATTTATGTGTTTTGGAGGGGTTTTATCGCAAAAGGAGGAGGTTGGAAATAGCAGAAAAATTTTGCATAATCGTGAAGCTCGCTTAACGAGAAAAGTCAATGAGTTTGGCGCTGAGCAAGCAGGATGTCTCGCTTAGCGTGCCCAGAGAAATTTTGAAAAATGACCTTTTTTTGAAAAACTGTTTTTGAGGTAGTATGTTCTAGGTTGCTGTGATATTGTAGAATTATCGTATGATATGTTTTAAGGACTAAAATGAGTAGAATTAGTAATTATTTGATGTATGAAGAATTAAATTAATTTCCTTTGAGTATGGGATATAATTATATGATGTAGAAGTATGATAACATGAGTGAATATGAGGAATAATGATGTAAAATGAATGTGGGTGAAATGTTTATGCTGTTTTGAGGATGATGTGTATAATTTGCATCTTGCATTCGTGGTATTGAATTATGAGGGGACTTCGGTCGTGGATTGGAGTGATATGATGTTATGATGTGCTCCCTTAGGGGAGGGTTGATGACCCAGTGTCCATCCATGAGGATGTTTCGGTACCACATGCATTAGTAAGAGGTTGCATTTCATTCTAAATGACATAACATGAATTGCATTGATTTTGTGTATTGATGAGATGTATTTGATGTTGAGTCCACATGAGTATGATGAATGTTATTATGATGTAGTGAAAATGATGATTAGTATAAATGAGCTAGGAATGATAGAGTGATGTTGTCGTTATATTTTAAATTGTTATTTCTATATTATTTTATTGAATGTGGATTTACTCACCTTGCCTGCCTTCTGGTGATGGTATGTTATACCATCCTGCAAATAATCAAGGTTAGCTCGGTACGTGCTTAACTCAGAGGTAGTGAGTCGTCGAGTTAGTTAGAAGTGGAGTCCTGCTCTGTGTCCAGTAACATCGGGTTGGGTTCTCGCTTGAGTTGTTTATGTTTTATTTGGATTTATGACGTTATTTTTGTTTAAGTATTTTGATAAAATAATTATTTGGGATAAGTTATGAGCTTTGTTTTATTAAAGAGGAATTTATGACTTATTGTTTTCCGCTGCATATTGATTGAGAAAATATTCATAGTGTTCTTCATAACTTTGTGAACCCGTGTTGTGTGACAGGACTCTAAGTGATGTTTATGATTTTTTATTTAAGAAGTAATGTGATGCCCTTTTAATAAGTTGTACTATGATATATGATTTAAATTGCTTAATTTATGATGGGGTAGAAAGGGTGTTACATTAGTGGTATCAGAGCATGTCGGTCTGTCCGGTTGTGTCGTGTCGTTGTCAGTCGTGTCGATTTTTGTGTTTGAGTGTTTTGAGGTTGAGTTTTTCTTCTGATGTTGTTGGTGATTTGTAGAATGTCTTCAAATCGTGCTCTTGCAGACGCGGTAGCTGCTATTGCTCAGGCTACGGCGCAAAACAATGTTCAAGATGAGTTTCATGCCTTGGGGGTTTTTCAGAGGAATAACCCGCCTAAGTTCGAAGGTTCTTATGAACCGGAGAACGCGATAAGTGGCTGAAGGAGATTGATAAGATTTTCAGACCTATGGCGTGCTCTGATGCTCAGGAGGTGTAGTTTGGCACCCATATGCTGGATGGAGAGGCTGAGGATTAGTGGGATAATACCCATCAGAGATTGGAAGGAGCTGGGGCTACGATAACTTGGAATGTGTTCAGGAGAGAATTTTTGGGTAAGTATTTTCCTGAAGACGCACGTGGCAAGAAAGAGTTTGAGTTCTTGGAACTGAAGTAGGGGAACGTGACGATGGCAGAGTATGCTGCCAAGTTCTATAGGGTTGGTGAAGTTTTGTCCTCAGTACAACCGTGATGATGTTGAGTTGTCAAAGTGTTTGAAGTTTGAGAATGGGCTAAAATCGAAAATCAAGCAAGAGATTGGGTGTCAGCAGATCCGCAGGTATGCTGAGCTTGTGGATAAGAGTAGGATATATGATGAGGATAATCGAGCTCGATCTACTCACTATATGCAGGTGACTGAGAAGAGAGACAAGGGTCAGTTTTGAGGGAAGACTTATGAAGCTCCAAATGACAAGGGGAAGTCGAAGGGTAATGATAGGAAGAATCCAATTGGGGGATCGAGTTCTACTCCTCTCAAGTGTTATAAGTGTGGTGAAGCAGGTCACAAATCTGATGTGTGCACTGCTACTGTGATAATATGTTATAGGTGTGGTAAGAAGGGTCATATGAAGAATGAATGTACGAATGTTGAACCAACTTGTTTCAATTATGGAGAAGAGGGACACATCAGTACTCAGTGCCAGAAACCGAAGAAGGTTGTTACTGCGGCTCAAGCTATTGGTAGAGTGTTTTCCTTGAGTGGCTCGGATGCTCAGAAGAAAGACAACTTGATTAGAGGTAATTGTTTTATTAATGATGTTGAGTTGGTTGCTATAATTGATACTGGAGCTACTCATTTGTTTATTTCGATTGAGTGCGCAGCCAGGTTGAATTTGCCTTTGACTGCTATGAATGGTAATATGTTAATTGAGATGCCTGCTGACGGTTCAGTTATGACTAACCGTGTGTGTTTGAAATGTCCTCTAAACATTTATGGAAAGGATTTTTTTGATGGATTTAGTGTGTTTGCCTTTGCGCCATATGGATGTGGTACTAGGACTGAATTGGTTAGAATTTAACTTCGTGCATATCAACTGCTATGCAAAGACGGTAGAGTTTCCAGAGTTTAGTGATGGTGATGAGATGTTGTTTCTATCTGCAAAGTAAGTGGATGAACTTCTAGCAGATGAAGCCCATATGTTTTCTTTGTTTGTGGCGTTACAAGTGGACCGTGAACAAGTAGGTGTGGAGTTACCTATTGTCCGAGAATTTCTTGATGTGTTTCCGGGCGATATTAGTGATTTACCACCGGAGCGTGAAGTAGAGTTTGTTGTGGATTTATTACCAGGTACTAGTCCAATGTCGATGGCTCCTTATCGGATGTCGGCTTCAGAGCTGAGTGAGTTGAAGAAACAACTTGAGGAACTTCTTGAGAAGAAATCCGTTCGTTCAAGTGTTTCTCCATGGGGTGCTCTTGTGTTATTGGTTAAGAAAAAGGATGGTAGCATGAGGTTGTGTGTCAATTATCGACAATTGAATAAGGTGACTATCAAGAATAAATATCCACTCTTGAGGATTGATGATTTGATGGATAAGTTAGTGGGAGCTTGTGTTTTTAGCAAGATTGATTTGAGGTCGGATTATCATCATATTCGAGGTAAAGCAGATGATATTCCGAAGACAATTTTCTAGACGAGATATGGTCACTATGAATATACTATGATACCTTTTGGTGTATCCAATAGACCTGGTGTATTCATGGAATATATGAATCAGACCTTTCATGAGTATTTGGATAAGTTCGTGGTGGTTTTTATCGATGATATCCTAATCTATTCGAAGTCAGAAGAAGAACATGAGGGACATTTGAGGATTGTATTACAAGTATGAGATAAAAGAAGCTTTATGCTAAATTGTCTAAGTGTGAGTTTTGGTTGAAGGAAGTGAGTTTCCTTGTCCATGTGATTTCTAGTGGTGGAATTTTTGTGGATCCTTCAAAGATTGAGGTTGTATTGAATTGGGATACTCCAAATTTTGCTACGAAGATTAGAAGTTTTCTTGGGTTGACTGGTTACTACCGTAAGTTTATAGAGGGTTTCTCTAAATTGGCATTGCCTTTGACTCAGTTGACTCGTAAGGGCCAGGCTTATGTATGGGATGTTGCTTGCGAGAAGAGTTTTGTTGAGTTGAAAAATAAGTTGACTACTGCTCCAGTTTTAATTTTACCAAATCCGAATGAATCTTTTGTGGTGTACTATGATGCTCCGAAGATGGGTCTTGGTGGTTTTTTTTATGCATAATGGTCAAGTAGTTGCCTATGCTTCTAGACAGCTACATGTTCATGAGAGGAACTATCCTACCCATGACTTAGAGTTAGCTGCTATGGTTTTTGTGTTAAATATTTAGAGACATTATCTGCTTGGATCAAGGTTTGAGGTGTTCAACGATCATAAGAGTTTGAAATATTTGTTTGATAAAAAAGAACTAAACATGAGGCAGAGGAAATGGTTAGATATATTGAAGGATTTTGATTTTGATTTGAGTTACCACCCCGATTGAGCTAATGTGGTTGCAGATGCTTTGAGTAGGAAGATTTTACATATGCCGATGATGATGATAAAAGAACTTGAGATGATTGAGCAGTTCAGAGACATGAGTTTGTTGTGTGAAACTGCATCTGAAAGTGTGAAGTTGGGTATGCTGAAATTGACTAATGATATTGTGGAGGAGATCCGTATAGGACAACAAACATATTTGAAGTTAGTTAATCAAATGACTTTGATTAACCAAGGTAACGGAGGAGAGTTCCGTATTGATGAAAATGGTATGATGAGGTTTCGAGATCGTGTGCGTGTTCCTGATATTCCAGAATTGAAGAAAAGTATTCTGGAAGAAGGACATTGAAGTCGGTTGAGTATTCATCCTGGTGCTACAAAAATGTATCATGATTTGCAGAAGCTGTTTTGGTGGCCGGGTATGAAAAGAGATATTGCGGAGTTTATGTATGCGTGTTTGATCTGCCAGAAATCGAAGGTTGAACATCAAAAGCCTTTAGGTATAATGCAACCGTTAAGCATTCCAGAATGGAAATGGGATAACATTTTTATGGACTTTGTGACAGGTTTGCCGAAGACGATGAAGGGAAATGATTCCATTTGGGTGATTATTGACCGATTAACTAAGTCGGTGCATTTCTTGCCGATGAAGATTAATTTCCCATGTCGAAGTTAGCCAAGATGTATGTTGATGAGATTGTGAAGTTGCATGGGATACCGTCGAGTAATGTGTCAGATAGAGATCCGCGATTTACATTGAGATTTTGGAAGAGTTTACAAGATTCTTTAGGAACTAAGTTGAGGATGAGTTCTGCTTATCATCCACAGACGAACGGTCAAACTGAACAAACTATCCAATTTTTGGAAGATTTATTGAGGGCTTGTGTGTTGGATCACGGAGGTGTGTGGGATAGTCATTTGTCGTTGATTGAGTTTACTTATAACAATAGTTTTCATACGAGCATTGGTATGGCTCCGTATGAAGCATTATATGGGAGGTGGTGTAGGACTCCATTATGTCGGTATGAGTCGGGCGAGAGCACGATGCTCGGACCTGAGATTGTGCACGAGACGACTGAGAAGATTAAGATGATTCTAGAGAGAATGAAGCTTCGCAAAGTCGTCAGAAGAGTTATCATGATAAGAGGAGGAAATCACTTGAATTACAAGAAGGAGATCATGTGTTCTTGAAGGTTACTCCAGTGACTGGTGTTGAAAGAGCTTTGAAGTCCAGGAAGCTCACTTCGCGTTTCATTGGACCGTATCAGATTTCGCAAAAGGTCGGAAAGGTGGCATATCATATTGCATTACCACTGTCACTTGAAAATTTGCATGATGTGTTTCATGTGTCCCAACTGATGAAATATATTGCAGATCCGTCGCATGTGATTCAGATGGATGATGTTCGAGTAAGAGATAATTTGACTGTGGAGGTTTCACTAGTGCAAATAGATGGCAGAGAAATGAAGCGATTAAGAGGTAAAGAGATTGTCTTGGTGAAGGTATTCTGGGATGTACTAGGTGGTGATAGTTGGACTTGGGAGCGAGAGGATCAGATGAAAGAGTCGTATACGATGTTGTTTGCTTCAGGTACATTTTCGAGGAGGAAAATTCTTAAGTGGAGGAGAGTTGTAACACCCCAAATTCGATTTTAATTTAATTGATGTATTTCTTGTGAATTATAATGTTTATGATGTTATTTGATGGTTTGAGGAATTTTGGGGATAACTTAATATATTATTAATATTAGAAATAATAAGTATGTGGATTTATTTTATTATTTGAGATTAATTAAATAAAGGCTTAAATAGTGTTTTAGTCCCTGTAATTTAGCGAGTTTTTGGTTTTCGTCCCTGAAAGTTTTTTTTTCCGGTTTAAGTCCCCACATTTCCAAAACGCTTTGGTTTTAGTCCTTACTGTGAGTTAGACGTTAAAAAAAAGGGATGTGGCAGACGGTGCTTATGTGGCAGGTCGTTTGGCATTTCTCAATAATCCAAGTGGCATTCTCATTTACACATGTGGATTTGTCATTTTCCTATTTATTCTAGAGGGACCAAATCCAAAATATAGAATCACATTGTGGTCTTTCTTCTTCAAGCTTTCTTCTTTCTTCCCTATCGTCTCCAATGGCATCTTCTTCTTCTGCACAATCTCATCACGTTCAAGCACCAGTTTGTGGTTGCAATAGAAGAATGAAATTGTTTATGTCAAACACTGTTGATAACCCTAATAGAAGATTTTGGAAGTGTCAAAACTCAGGGTTAATGTCTGGATGCAAGTTGTTCATTTGGGATGATGAAATAGAACGAAATCCAGCCAGTGATCTTAAAATTTCAAGTGGTTGTGAGTGTTCTGAAATGTTGAAGGAGTTTGTTAAGGATATTGAGGTTAAAAAAAAGGAAAAAGTGAAGATTAAGTTGGAGAAGGAAAAAAGAAAAGTGACATTGTTGAAGTTTTTGTTGTTTGGGTCATGGGAGTTCTTCCTTGCTTATCACAAATGGTGATGAATCCCATTTGTTTGTGTCTGTATTTTTGTTTTTGGTTTTTAGTCCCTGTAAAATTAATGTATTTTGACATTTGTTCATGTACCAAATGATTAATGAAATAGATGTTATGGTTTTGGCTAGTTTATGTATGCAATTATCTTACTCCTCTTTTGAATTGTGCATAAAGTACACCAATTACTTATCACAACAATGCTTTAACTCAAAATACACCATTTGTACACTCTTTTGAATTATATATAAAGTATACCAGTATATATGAAACTAAATTTTAAGGCTAAAGCCATTGGATAAAGTACACTCTTTTGAATTATATAATAAAGTACACCATTTGTAATCATAATAAACTTTAAGGCTAAAACACACCATTTGTAATCAAAATATTGTAATCAAAATACACATGGTCTCTCCTCCTTGTTTGGGTCTTCATCAGGTTCCCTCCTCCTTAATTTCTTTGGCCTACCAGGGCCTCTTTTGTAGGATGGAGGCAACATTTCCTCAGTTTCAACCTCAGGCCACATGTCTTGGCCATTAATTGGGCTAACATTGAAATCATAGCATGCCACATATGTTTCTTTAGAATAACAGTCATCTACATAGTCTTCTGGTGGTTGGTTTCTAAAGCCTAAGGCAGCAACTGCATGTCTACATGGTATGTCTTCTGGTGACATTAATTTTGCAGGTATTCCCTGCATTGACCCTCCTTAATTCTGCAGAATACCTCCACAGCAGAGTATATTGCTTTGTTGCATCACCTTCAACCAAACCTTTTGCAATTTGCCTTGCCTTCCATGCCCTGTTCATACTTATACCTACAAAGTAAGTATTCCTAATATCAGAGACAATATCACGAATCTTAATTCCATCAGATGAAGCCATCCTAGCCGCCACAGTCTTTGCAATCCACTTGGAGTTAGCAGTGGTGTTGTTCAAAACCCTACCACACGTGTGAGCACCATACCATTTTTTCATTCTATATGTGTGCTTATTCCCCACTTTACTAACAAGAGCTAAAAACCCACAATTGCCCTTGCAAACTACTCTCACTCTAACCTTGTCATTTTTCACATACTTTATCTCTCTTCCATTTAATACTGACCATTCAGTTATTGCATCCTTAAATTCATGCAAGGAAACAAACTCCAAACCAACTTTGAACTTGTAATCCTTGTGCAATTCCTCCATCTTAAACCTAGGATAATTTGGTCCAACCTCTTTATCTGATGCATCAGGATCACTACTGCCTAGATCTTCACTTAAATAATTAGTGTCAACCAAGTCATTATCAACACTAACTCCACTTGATGAACCCCTAGTAACTTCAACATTTCTTATCTTTTTTGGAGTAGCCCTATGTTTCCTTGCAATCTGCTTAATCCTTCTTGATGGTTTCTCTGCAAAGAAAAAGCCATCATCCTTGCCAAGGGCCCTATCTTCCTCACTGTCCTCAAATGATAAACAATTATAATCACTATCATCACTGTCATCACTGTCATCAAGATTATCAGCATTAGCATCAACCTTGGCAGTTTCATCAGCATTTCCTTCACTTTCAGCACCATTGGCATTGGCAGCAGCATTATCATTGACAGTTTCATCAGTATTTCTAGCATTATCATTGACATTTCCAGCATTATCATTCACATTTCCAGCATTATCATTAACTCTATGCTCAACAAATAAATCCACACTACCACAAGTTTCAACAGCTTTTTCATAAATATTAGCTGCATCCCTATCACTAATTAGCCTTGCATGTTTACCCGATACATTGTTATACCACCATAGAGAATAATCAGTGGCCTCAAGGTTGCAAATATCTTTCACAATACCAGTTGCTTCAAAATAGCTCCACCTATCAGGGTCTATCTCTACTTCATGTTTAACCCCACCTAAGTAATACACCACACTATCCCTAACCATCCTTCCCCCATAATGAATGTTCAGTATAAATGTCATACCTGAAGTTGATCAGTCCCGATGGTCAGTCCTGTTGGTCAGTCCCGTCGTCTTCAATGTATGAAGTTTACTTGAAAATTTCCTTGAAAACTCTTCAATGGCTGAAAACCTAAATTTGTAGGGACGAAAGTGAGAATGCTAAAATAACCTTTCATGTTCCATTTTGTGGTAGGAAAATGACAAATCCACATGTGTAAATGAGAATGCCACTTGGATTATTGAGAAATGCCAAACGACCTGCCACATAAGCACCGTCTGCCACATCCCTTTTTATTAACGTCTAACTCACAGTAGGGACTAAAACCAAAGCGTTTTGGAAATGTGGGGACTTAAACCGAAAAAAAAACTTTCAGGGACGAAAACCAAAAACTCGCTAAATTACAGGGACTAAAACACTATTTAAGCCTTAAATAAAATAGAAGAATTGGAGGATAAGGGTATTGTGGTCTTTTAGTTGAGGATAAGTGAGGGTTTTATATGAAAAGACTAAAGAGATCCTAGGGGCAAGAGTGATAAAAGAGGGGAAAGTTGGAGAGTACGATCATTTGGAACGATCACACTTTTGGGAGAAGAGCTCTGGAGAATAAGAAAAGCTATGACTTGAAGGTGGAAAGGATTTACGGAGAGACTATCGAAAGCTTACGGAAATTAAGGTATGGAGAGTATTTTCCTTTTGGTATTATAATGTGGGAATGAGATTGAGGGGTTTTGAGGTATGGATTTTAGGGTATGGGGTTTTGTGATGAACTGAATTTTGATGATGATTTCATGATGATTTTGATAAGTATAATGATGTTCATGAGGTAGTTGATGTTATTGTGAGGGATGTTGATGTTAATGATGTTTTCTGATGTGATGCTGTCAATTTATGTGTTTTGGAGGGGTTTTATCGCAGAAGGAGAAGGTTGGAAATCGCAGAAAAATTCTGCAGAATTGCGAAGCTCGCTTAGCGAGAAAAGTCAGTGAGTTAAACACTGAGCGAGCAGGATGTCTCGCTTAGTGAACCCAGAGAAATTTTGAAAAATGACCTTTTTTTGAAAAACTGTTTTTGAGGTAGTATGTTCTAGGTTGCTGTGATGTTGTAGAGTTATCATATGATATGTTTTAAGGACTAAAATGAGTAGAATTAGTAATTAGTTGATGTATGAAGAATTAAATTAATTTCTTTTGAGTATGAGATATGATTATATGATGTAGAAGTATGATGACATGAGTGAGTATGAGGAATAATGATGTAAAATGAATGCGGATGTAATGTTTATGATGTGTATAATTTACGTCTTGCATTCATGACATTGAATTATGAGGGGACTTCGGTCCAATGGTAGCTTCAATCCCATTGTGTGGATTGGAGTGATATGATATTATGATGTGCTCCCTTAGGGGAGGGTTGATGGCCCAGTGTCCATCCACGAGGATATTTCGGTACCACATGCATTAGTAAGAGGTTGCATTTCATTCTAAATGACATTGCATGAATTGCATTGATTTTGTGTAATGATGAGATGTATTTGATGTTGAGTCCACATGAGTATGGTGAATGTTATGATGTAATGAAAATGATGATTAGTACGAATGAGCTAGGAATGATAAAGTGATGTTGTCGTTATGTTTTAAATTCTTATTTCTATATTATTTTATTGAATGTGGATTTACTCACCATGCCTGCCTTCTGGTGATGGTTTATTATGCCATCCTGCAGATAATCAAGGTTAGATCGGTGCATTCTTGACTCGGAGGTAGTGAGTCGTCGAGTTAGTTAGAAGTGGAGTCCTGCTCTGTGTCCAGTAACATCGGGATGAGTTCTCGCTTGAGTTGTTTATGTTTTATTTGGATTTAAGACGTTAATTTTGTTTAAGTATTTTGATAAAATGATTAGTTGGGATAAGTTATGAGTTTTGTTTTATTAAAGAGGAATTTATGACTTATTGTTTTCCGCTGCATATTGATTGAGAAAAGATTCATAATGTTCTTCATGACTTTGTGAACCCGTGTTGCGGGATAGGACTTTAAGTGATGTTTATGATTTTTGATTTAAGAAGTAATGTGATGCCCTTTTAATGAGTTGTACTCTGATATATGATTTAAATTGTTTAATTTATAATGAGGTAGAAAGGGTGTTACAGTTGAAGCCAATATTGCTATGCTTTGCAAATAATTAGGATCATGGTAGTTATGAATGAGATCGGGATATGTACTTTGAACAATAGCCTCAATAGGATTTGAAAAATTAGAATTTAGAAACTCATCCGGAATTGAAATATCAACGTAACCATCGTTTGGCTCTGAAATGGTATCATCTCTAATTTTCAATATCCATTTTGAAAAAAGACGAACCTCTTATTGGTTGGAAGTGTTTGTTTTACCTTGCAGGCGCATGTTTTTTGTAAGCCCGAGGACTTTTCACACATTCCAAATGTAAGAAACATTGATTGAGGCATGTATAATATCAGATCTACTACCTCTTGGGACAACATGCAGAATTTGTCTAAAGTCACCACCAAAAACTACAACTTTGCCTCCAAAAAATTTATTCTTTGCATGAGGAATTTAAGACATAATGTCTTTCAAAGACTTATCAAGAGCCTCAAAGCAAAACTTGTTTGCCATTGGAGCCTCGTCCCATATAATAAAATCTGTAAATTTTAAAAGCTCAACAAGATCATCTTTTTTGTCAATGTTGCAAATGGAAGATTCCAAGGTAGAGACAAGAATCTTAAACCTTGAGTGAGTAGTTCTATCACCCGGTAACAACAAATTTGTAATACCACTCGATGCAATTGGAAAGACAATTTTTCTCTTTGCACGTAGTGAAGCTGCCAAGGTGTTTCACATTAAAGTTTTACATGTTCCACCGTAGCCATATAAAAAAAACACTCTACCATTTTGTCTTTCTACAACATTCATGATTTCAACATAAATATCTTTTTGTTCTCCTACAAAAAACAATGTCGTGACAAAGAATTTAGTATGAAATTGTCTCAAACCATGGTATATAACAACATAAGAAATAGGAACTGAATTAAAAAAATTGATGCAAGGATTACCTGTAAGTGATGAGTACAAATCATTAAAAGTTGTGCTTTGAGCAATTGTATCACACTGTCTCTCTTCATAAACCAATCGGTTTCCAACAAAAGAAAGTACAAAATCATCTAGATATGACATTGGCTTAAAGTCTTTCAAACTTTTATTATTCTTTTGTAACCGAGTTTCTATTGCAATAAGGGTGAGCTGTTTTATTTCCTCATCAATAAGTGTTAATCCTAAAATAGAAAAAAAGTTTTATTACAAAAAAAAAGTTTTCATAAATAATGTACCTGGATTTCCAGTCAAAACACGTTTCTCATAAAGAATACCATCAAACAAGTATTTCCATGTATTATTTCAAACATGCTCTGGTCTATTCATTAATAAGGATAACAACATAGTAACAAACAACTTCCACCACATCTTAACAGAACTATAATCAAACTCAGGTTTAATTACCTTGACTAAATCACATGCCTCAAAGAATGACCAAAAATCAGGATCTTGCCCCCTAAAAGCATTCACATCCCCCACCATATCTTATGTTTGTGTCTTTTACGAAACAACCCTTGGTGTAAAATACAACTGTGAACTTATCCATACCCCCTGTAAACATAAATTAACCTAAGTTTAATTTTTACCATTTCAGAATAAATAACAACTAACTCTAATTTTTACTTTCAGTAAACAAAAAAATTAGGTCAAGTTATTTATGCCATTACAACAACCAAACTAAGAATTTAATAGTAATGAGACCACTTATACAGAAAAAGAAGGTAAACATCAATACAACGACAAAGAAACATACATATGATCACAAGTAAGATTCATGCACTTTCTCCTTGGGACCACTGCAACACAACTTCTTTATCTATTGGTTTAAGGAAAGGTATGAGGAAGAAAGACGACAGTTCAATTACAAACTTACAATACTTCTCAATTTCCACCGTGGAAAATACATAAGACATAAACAAATAAATAAAAAAGTCCAGCTGACGCACCATGTCATCCCCCGTTAGTGACAACTAACGGGAGATACCATAGTTAGAGACGAAAAACTTTTGAAGGACCAAAATTGGAAGGAAATTTTTAGAGATTAAACTTTGAGAGTGAGATATTTTCAGGGATCTTATACATATTTAACTCTATTATATAAGGTGAATTCTAATCTATCAATCTCAAAAAATTGGGTAGAATTATCCATAGTATAATTTATATTGGAATTACTTTGAAAATCTAAAAAGTTTAAACTATTAAATAAATAAATAAATACAATAAAATGAATGAAGATACATTAACCAATTTTTTATGATGAATAAAAAAGTTGTTTCCTTATATAATTATATAATTACAAACGGATATAGTAATAAGTAAAAGAGTATATGAGTTAAATTTTTTATTAATTTGTGAGCTAAATAGTACTCGATCTATTTCAAATCATATGCCACTTTGAAATTGGGTGGGATCAACGGCAAAACATCAAAATCAAATCGGAGGAGAGAAGAGAAGAATCCAGCCGAAACAATGAATCCGATGGGTGCAGCATCAGGGAGGAGGAGCATGTCGACGGTATCCAAAGCCGTCGCTGAAATTGTCGGTGTCGGCAAAACCAAGCACCGAAAAGCTACTAGTGAGCTCTGCTCATTCATGGGCATCCCTCATCACTCTCGTTCCGAAATCGCCTCCATCATTTCGAAGTTCATCAAGCTCTACAGTTTCAGGGTTTCTACTTTACCCTCTTTTTTTTCTCCTTTTTTCATCAATGTACACAAACTGTTTGATCAATGTTCTCACCCACAAAACATGCCATATACTACATGTAGTTTCAAACTAAGTCTTGGAGTGATCCGTGAGTGACTAAAATGAGAGTTTACTCTTGTAATTAATTTACACTTATTTGACAATGGTATGTGGTGTTGTGCAGAGTCCTGGTATTAAGAAAGACAAGCTTTGGGAGCAGAATTTGCAAACACTGTTGCGTGGCAGAAACAGTGTTGGTTTTCCTGAGATTGCTAAGATTTTGTCTCCGGAATTCAGCCAGGGTGCGATTAATATCAAGGATACTAATATGGATTCTTCCACGGATAACACTAAGGGGAAAGGCTCACAGAAGAAGGGGAAAAAGAAATAGGATCTGGATGTTTCTTTCTATTGCTAGGTAGGAACCAAGTTATATTTTGAAAGTTTCTCTTTTTACTTATTATATGAGATAATTTCATGAAAGTATTCCAATAACAAAACTCGAGGTTCAGTATTGAAACTAGTTTGGCTATTACCTTGTGGTCCATTGGCAAAATAATATTTATTTTTTGTGTTTTCTTTCCTGTTTGCTGGTTCATTATTTTTCTACTTGTTTGTTTGATTGAATTAAATCACAACTATTATAAGTGCAAAACCCATCATCACTCACTATCTTATCAAAAATGTTTAAAGTCAGAACAAAGCTCCGTATAGACTGACCCACACAAGAATTGATTGCACCCAGTAAGATTCAAACCTGGGACCTTGAGAGGAGTAAACTCTCAAGACCAAGCCTCCACCACTAGGCCAACCCTTGGGGTTTCTGTTTAAGGGTTTTTTTATCTTTACAAAAATCGTATGTTGCTAGTGCTGTCATGACTGTTTCTATATTATGAAATGCTGCGTAGTTTGGCTATGGCCTGAACTCTCTTTTGTGGTTTTAATTTTGGTTTAATCTTGTGGCTAGACTGTCCTTGCTATGAGAAGGCAAGGCTTATCATGTATTAATGAATAACACCAGTTAGGTTCCCCTGTTAAGTGTTAAAAGGTAAGAGTAGGATTTTTTGCCCAATTCTTTTTATTGGCACTACATTGATATTTACATTTGTTGTGACGTTTTATCTAGCTATCCTATTTGTCTACTTCATTTGATAATAATTGAAAAGTTTATGAAAACACAATTCAGACATATTGTATCACATTTGGTTTGTGAGTAAAATTTGGTGATCTAAGAATGAAGAATTGTGCTGTCTGTGTGTCTCATTCATCATTTGACAGATGACAATTCCTTTGAACACTGTAAGGAAGTAGAAAGAGTCCTTATGGTACCAAAATCAAGCATTTGCTACACATAATCAAGAACCACAAGGAAGACATCTTCGTGTTTAAACCTCACATTCTATCAGTCCATTTCATTTTTCTTTTGGAGTTCAAATTCAAGAGAACTTGTGTATATGTCTATATTATTTAATGCACATTTTAAGGTCTCTTTTTCCTTAGCTAAATTTTTCCCTTTCAGAATTCAACTTGGACAGTGCCTGATGGTAGAGTTCTTTTTTATTCTTGCCATTTGTAGTGATTGATCATCGTCCATGACAGTGTTAGCATTCTTCCACAACTTCAATCTTTCTTGTTCAATTCCTGGCTTGCGTAAAGGGTTTTGGACACCTACAAATTGCCTTGGACACCATCTCTTATTGACTAACTAATTACCTTGGACACCATCTCTTATTGCTGTCAAATTGCCTTCAACAAAAGTTGCAGAAACATTCAATTATGTGCTGGTTCAAATCCAAGACATAAATATTTAATAAAATTTTCTTTATTCCTAAGATTTATTCTAAAATGGAGTTAATATTATAGTATTATCTTGTGTCTACCAACATTTTGTTAGAACTAAATACGGAAGCCTAATCCTTTAGACAAAAACTCAGGTTTTAGTATTATTTACGAAAAAAAAGTAATTGTAAAAAGGAGACGCCATTCAAGGTGACCATAGTTATTTTCTTTGGTAGAGATTAATAATCAAAAGAAGTTGATAGACAATTTACACCTATAACATATTTATATAAAAAAAACTGATACATTCTCATTCAAATGAATAGCCATTGTATGTTCACAGCTACAAATTTAAATTATTCATCGCACACACAAATAAAACTCATCCATACATAAATTTTGGAAAATATACTATCCAAAACTCTCTTGAAACAGAGAGAAAAAGAAAATCGAATTATGTCAAACTCACAAATTACAAACTACATCATAAATTTTTTTCCAAATCGCAAAACCTCAAATCACAAGTATCTATATAGACTACAAATCTTCAATTTTATGCTATGGAATAAAGTATAAATATCCAATAACATTATTTTAAATTACTAAATATTTAAGTGAAATACAAAAACTATATGACTACGATAATCATAACTTGTTTAAAAATATATGCGTGTCATACGTTCAATATTTATTTTTCACACTTTAGAATTTAAACAATTAATTTAAAAAATATATTTTTATATATTTAATTTTTATGTATCTGATTAATTCAATCCAAACCAATCCATTATTTTTCGGATTGGTTTGGTTTGGACTTTATTGCAAAAATATAGAAATTCAATCTAAATAAGAAGATTGTACCCTATACCACCTCATTTATAGCGTTACCCCTACATAATTTTTTTTTGGACAAAAATGTCCTCATATAAATAGTTAAAAGAGTAATTTTTTTTTTCACTTTCACTTTTCACTGCGTTTCCCCCCAGACTGAATTTTCACCAATTTTCCCGAAAGTCTTCAAGTAAGTCTTCCTGTTTGTTTTTATAACACCGAAAGTCTTGGTTTCATGTCTTCCGGTTCGAAAAATGTTTGATTTGCACACCGGAAGTCTTTCATTAAGTCTTCCGTTTTTCAATTTTGCACAGGTGACTTCCGAAAGACTTACATAAAGTGTTCCGATTTGAATTTTAAGAAATACTATACTAGAACTCTTATTGTAAGTCTTCCGATTTTTTTTTAATAATATTTTATTTTGCAGTGGTACGCACACGAGACATAGATGGTCGGATACCTGTTCGATCTGTGGGACGGGACGATACTTCGAGAAGGACACAAGAAGATCATGTCGGTACATCTGTAGCAGCAGAACCAGTTAGATATCCAGGAGGACCGTACAATACTAGTGTTTTGGTGAAGTACGAACATCATGTCGCTAGACGTTTATGGTTCGGTGAGGTAAGTAAATGATAATTATTTAGTATTGAATATAAATTGAAATTTCAATGTTGTATTGTATAATTTGCTTAATTTTATTTGTTTTCAGGAGAGAGGTGCAAAGAAAGAGTTGAAGGTTGTAGGGCATGGATTGAAGCTGGGTCATATGGTTCCACAACAGCTTCCACCACAGATGGATGCTTGGATATCTAGGTCTAATTTATCTTCTCTACAGAGAACCAGTTTGTCAAAGATAGATACGAATTTGGTTTCTGCATTTGTTGAGAGATGACATCTAGAGACTTCTTCATTTCACATGCTTTTGGTGAAATGGCTATTACTCTGGATGACGTTGCTTGTTTGCTTCACCTACCATCAGAGGGGTATTTTGGAGCCCTCAACATATTAGTGAAGACCTAGCTATTGAGTGGGTTGTTGACTACCTAGGAGTGTCACAGAGAGTGGCACAATTCCAGGTCCGTGAGTGCAGAGGTTCGTACTATAAGCTGAAGCGGTTATATGATCGATTCGTAGAGCATAAAGCTGCTTCATTATGGGCATATGCGACCAGATGTTATTTGATGATGTTAGTGGGTTGCACATTTTTGCGGACAAGACCTTTACACTTGTTGAGGCACGATACCTGACACTATTTATGGACTTGGATGGGTTATCAAGCTATAGTTTGGGAGCGGCTGCATTGGTTACCTTGTATAAGTATCTCGGAGATGCGTCCATGTTCAGTTGCAAACAACTCGGTGGTTACTCGACTCTCTTACATGTATATGTTTAAATTCAGTTTATTAGTTGTTTTTTTTAAGTCTAGTGTTAATTTTATTATGTTCATTATGTTATATTTAATTATTATGTTATAACTTTTTTTAACAGTGCTGGATTCATAAATATTTTCTGACACTTGGACAAAAAGGAGAGAATTGAATACTACCTCTGTCCCAAATTATAAGTCACTTTAACAAAAAAAATTGTCCCAAATTATAAGTCACCTAACATTCCCAACACAATATTAATACATTTTCCCCAATATACCCTCAAGTATTTATTATTATTTATTATTTCAACTCTTTTAATTTCTCTCTCCTATGAAACCATGAGGGGCATTACTATGAAACCATGAGGGACATTACTGTAAAGTCATACATAATTTATCTTTCCAATAAAGTAATAATTAAATTTCTTAATTCGTGTGAAATACCCAAAACGTCTTATAATTTAGGACGAAGGGAGTATCAGCTAATAATTATGGTCTCCCGCGAGCGATGGATGGACATATAGACAAGGTGATTTAAAGGTGGATGACTTGCGACCTATTCTGGATGAGCTAACACATACCGATGTCATATGGCGGCCATTCGAGGATCATAGAGTTCACCGTCTGTTTGATGAGATTTCTCTATACAGGGGTTGTTTGAGGTGGGGTGACACTATTGTTCCATATATGCCTGACAGGTGTCTTCGATAGTTTGGATACCGTCAGTATATTCCACCTGCACCTATTGATTATACGATGGCTGATGATATCGATGTTGAATGAATTAGTTACATTCAGAGTGTTGGGCAGGTGATTCGTCCGACAACACTGACCACTATCTCATTTGAGACAGATGATGAATATCTCCAGTGGTATTATCGTATTTCGCATCCTCGATTGGTACCGCCTAAAACTGATGAGCCGAGAGTTGTGTCTGTTCCTGAGTACGACGCGGGACCATCTGATCCTATATGGGGTCGTGTGTCTACATTGATTCATCGTTACCTTCAACAGACTGCGGCTGAAGAGGATGACCCACAGTTTGCTGATCTGTTTGAAGCTTTACGTATTGCTCGTTCACAGTGACTTATATTTATGTTTATGTTAATGTAATAACTTTTGAACATATATGTTGAATGTTAATGTCAATGTTATATGTTATTGTTAATGTATTAACTTATATGTTATGGTTGTGTTTATCTTTATGTGATAATTTTTAGACTTAAAAATTGAAATTAAAATTGAATAACATAAATTTTAATTCATAAAGTGTTGCAAACATATAATATAATTCATGAATAAAAATGAATAACATAATTTATAATTCATAATGTGTTGGTAATAAAGACGTAAGTTGTTGCCAATGTTGTAGAAGTGCTGCAAATCATAACATCCACGATGTTGCTGTTGGATAATGTAAGTTCTTCCAATCTGTTGTCACTGGTGGCAATGAAAATCCTTCTTTCTTGTTAACCTGGATACAAAAATAATCAAAAAATTATTTAACATTAATCAAAACATTTACTAAAAATATCAAATTATAACAATGTTTACCTGAACCCAATGATTTGAGTTTACAAATCCAATGCAATAAAATGACACATTCAGTGAAAATGTAGTTGTCATAGGGAAGAAAGTCAAGCATTCGAATCCTAAACAAACAAGTACCACATTATACCGATTCGCAATCACGTAACCCATATCTGGTAGATTCAACCATTTATTTGGTGGTTGAAGACCAATTCCCCCTATCCTCAAAGAATCTCTCACTTCGGCTAACCGATCAACAAATAAATTGGCATACAAAGTTGATCTTTCATTATGTATAATTTCCAATTCCAATTCTCGGCAAACCATTGGCCATCCATCTTTACCATAACCATTCAATGAAGCAATGACTCTAAATTCACAATTACCATCTGACAAAAATACATTGACTACATCATCAATAAATGACCTAATAGTACAACGACATATGTCCTTGTTCGTTCCAACATAATCAATTCTTGTTAACTCTTCAGCAATGCGCCTCAATGCAGCCCGAGACAATGAAGTACATAAATATGTGTAAAATGGACTTAAATACGCATGCGCAACTTCATGGACACTCTTTTGAAAAGAAGCTCTAATGTTGTCAATTTGTATCTTTAAGTTGTCATTCATGGCCTCCTAACATTTGACCATGTCACCAATACTGTTACCTAACATCTGCTTTAACTTCTAATGAGCAGACTCAACCCTAAAATAATACATATTTAAAATAATTAATAAAAATACAAAAATGTACAAAAATTAAATTTTGGGATCTAAAACAAAACATATCGATTAGTCATTGTGTTACCCATATGTAGGACTCGATTAATCCATGCGCAAACAAATCTCTGTCTATGTGGTGTCAACCATGTGTCATTCACGTACTCAAAAAATCTAGGACAATCAACACACGCCTGCTCAAGTTCTTTTAAATGTTTAACATACTCAACCTCATCGCTAGCCCATACAACATCCGTCCATAATTTGTCAATTGACTCTTGCATATCATGAGCCACAAATAGTTTCCGTTTTGCACCAACATTTTTGTTTATGTGAAACTGACACAACAAATTATTCGTCCTTGGAAATACAGTCTCAACGACTTTCATCAAACCAAGATCTCTATCTTCCATCATCACTTGTGGACACAAATACTTCTTTACAAACAATTGTTTAAGCTTATCTAACACCCAACAAAAAGTCTCAGTCCGCTCAGACTCAATATACACAAATGCGACAGCAAAAGTCAACTCGGTTGATGTCATGCCAACATTTTCAAACAAAGGTTGCCTATATTTGTTTGTCTTGTAAGTGCTATCCATAACTAACACAATAGGAAAAATATTCAACAACTTAATTCAATCAGGATGAGCCCAAAATATATCTTTAATAACTTCAGAGTCGTTCTTTTTCTACTCCAATAAACATAACTTGCAGCCTCAATAAGTTTAAACAAATTTTGTATCTCACTTCTAGGACCTCTTATCTCTTTTTCTATCATACTTTTCTGCTTGTATATTTGCGTGATCCGAGTGACACAATCTGGATCTTGCTCGTGCAAGGAATGCAATATATTTCTATGTGGAACCTTTCTCTTTGTTAAATCAGCAACATGTTGCTTCTGATCCACTGTCAACCTACCAACAAATGAGTGTCCTTCTAATATATCAGGTAAATCATGGTTATGAATCCCGCATTTTACATCAATCTTCCATCCAGATCCATCTTTCGCCGGAGTAAATCTGATCTTAAATGGACATCCACATTTTTTCGTCGCACTTTCAATTTCACTATGAATATCCTTGTATTTCTCACCTTTATCACAACCAAATATTATTTTGTTACTTCTTCCTCTCTTGCTTATTTGTGTATCTGAACGAGTGATGATAACCATCACTTTATTTCGTAATCCGATGTCTTTAACTCATCTTATCACTTCATCTCGTGTACCAAATCTTTCTGATGTTGTAAAAACATCTGACGTATTCACACATATCGGTTCTTTTTTGTATATAGGTATTTCCGCACCTGCAATAATACATTTTTTTAATATAAATGTATAAAAAAAATCGGAAGACTTCATCTAAGTGTTTCGGTAGTGTATATTATATGAACCAGAACTCTTAAATGAAGTGTTCTGGTACAGTCAACAAGACAAACCGGAAGTCTTAATGAGACTGTTTCGAACCAGAACACTTTCCATAAGTCTTCTGGTGAAAAAAAGAAACTAAACCAGAAATGTTTTTTTAAGTCTTCCGGTTTGAAAATTAACATACCAGAAGTCATCTTCCAAGTTTTCCGGCACGTTACTTTTTGAGTAAATTTTTCGGAAGTCTGACGGTCTAATATGAATGATAAAAATTAAAATAATAAAATAATATGAGGGTTAAAATGGTATTTTGAAAATTTTGTAAAAATATAGGTCAAACTGTATGGTTATAGGATACAATCTTTAAATCAATCCATTCATTTTTTATAGATTCAAATATCGGATTTTCTTAAAATCGAATCAAACCGGTCCGCGAATACCCCTATTCCGGAGTGAAGATCTGGTTCAATAAACGGAAAGGGAACTAAACGGCTAATAGCGCTCTCTCTCTATAGGGTTTTGGTAATTTGAAAACGAAAATCATTTTCTCATAACGATCATGGTGCACGCTAGGGTTTTCGGAGCATTTGCCGGCAGAGTGCTCATGGCGGCTGCAGCGAAGGGAGCTGCCAAGAAGACTGCTGCTTCCGCCGCAGCTGCCTCCACAACTGTCGTGAAGAAAACGCCCGTGAGCAGGGGTAGCGGAGGCATACAGAAAGTCGTTCCGGTCACTTCTGAGCTCGGGAAGTTCATCGGTGCGCCTCAAGTTTCTAGAACCGAAGCCGTTAAGAAAGTCTGGGAATACATTAAGCTGCAAAATCTTCAGGTCTTCTTTTCATTTCCAGTCAATGCTGTCATTTCTATCTTCGATCTTCGTTTTTTTCATTTCTCTCTATTTATTTCTCGTTTGAAATTTAATTTTGCACTGAATATAAAACTTTGACTAGGTTTTATTGAATTGATTTTGTGCTGGATATTTGATTGTTGCATCGAACCACCTAGTTTGAAGCTAGGTTAGGGTTTAGTTATTTTGAATGAATATTTGTGCTTGGTACGGTATTGTTGCATCTATAAGGCTGATGGTTTCTTATCAAATTTGTTCATATCTTTAAACAAACCTGTTTCTGTTTCATGTAATTTTTGTAATAACAAATGCAAAGTTGTTTGTATTAGGTTTATCTGATATATTGCTTTCACTATATTGTTGCTATGGGGAAATTGTAGAATCATTCCAAATCCATGTAGTTATGCCTAAAGTTGATTTAAAATGTGTCATAGTTATGTATTTAGTATGGCATTATCATTATGCAATGTATTGATATTTTGGAATTGGAGCCTTTATTCCATGGTTATAGTTGCTGTTCTGTGACTTGTAGGTCAGGGGTTTGAGTTGTGTTGTCACTTATCAGTTTTTGTATTGTATGATTTGATACATTACATGTCCAACCCTTTTGAAGCCTTTTCCATGGTGCGATGTATGGTTTTGAAAATTGGCAGATAGATATGGTTTTTGATATGTGTCTAAATGAAATCCTTAGCTTTGAGATTTGTTTATTTTGTTCATTTGTTAGCTGGTGATAACTATTGTGTCACTTTTGGATTTTATTATGTTCTTCATGCTGGCATTTCAGTCATGTCTGTTTTGTTTCTTTCTTTTCTCAACTGTGTTTTTCTGTCAACAATTTGTATAAGCTTTCATGATTTACTACTGCTTAAGAGTGACAGGCTAATTTATCTTCAATTATAGAACTTATTATCTTATACTTTTATATCTTTTTAGTTTTGGTTGTCTTCGAAAAATGGCTTAACAGAGATACTGTTTTGCAGAATCCTGACAACAAGAGGGAGGTTTTTTGTGATGAAAAGCTGAAGACCATTTTCAATGGGAAAGATAAAGTAGTGTTCACTGAGATTGCTAGATTGCTGGCTAACCACTTTGTGAAATCGTCCTGAAATTCAGCTCTGGTGGATTCCTAACGATGGTAACATGCTTTAGTACATTAAGTAGGTCTTTTTACCTTCATCTACATATTTGGTGATCAACTGTTGGAGAAACTTGGAAATTTGTAATATTAGAAGTTTACTTCGGTTTGAAAGTGGTGTTATTTTGTCCCACTGTCTTGATTTCACGTTGTTATATATGCTTTGTTATATTCCAAACATATCTCCATTACTTCCTCTGGTTCTTTGATTTTGTGACAACACCCTAAATTGATTTTTTTTATTTTATTTTATTTTATTTTATATAAATGTTAACCGGGGTATAAATGAATAAGAATAACAGTATACTTGTCAAGTGTACACTGTTATTTTCCTTTAAAAATAGTATACACTGATATCTAACTTTTTCTTGCGTAGTAACATCACAATTATTTTCATTAATTAATCAAACATGGTTCGTGTTTCATATTGCTCCATTCAAAATTCTTTTGAATAGAAATCAATGTAATGGAATTCAGAGAGAACCAGTGTGAAAACGATATTATGGGGATTGTTTGCATAAAGTATTTCGGGACTAAAATATTAATATGTTTGAGCCTAAAATCTAATTGTATTGTATAGCCTTGTTTAGATTTTTTTATTTTATTTTATTATTATGAGAGTTACTTGCTTTTCAACTTAACGTATTTGAATTATCTCTTGTATACATGATCACAATTTCTTGTATACTAGTGAAACATGTCTTTCTTGCTAAGAAACCAAAACTTCTATAAATATCAAATTTCCAAATTGCATCGTGCCTCACACACAATTGACTTGAACCATTTCTATAAATGTTTGGAGAAATGCTTGCAATACTCTCATTTTTATATATATATTTTTTACATTATGAATGAAATACATGTGAGTCCTAACACTTTATGTGAGATTCAATTTTAAAACGAGAGATTTACATGTGTTTCACCTAATAAAAGAGTGAGTGTTACATATAATGTTAAAAAAGATAATATACATGTAAGAATTTTAAAAGAGTGAGATTTATTTTTAAAACGAGAGACTTACATGTGAGTTTCCTCTATCATTAATTGTAAAAATTTGGTTTTTCTATTGAAAAACAAAAGGTAATATGAATGTATTTCCTTCGTCATTGTACACTTTGGTTTTTCTATTAAAAACAAACATTGCATCTGAATTTTAAACTTTGGATAATGTTGCTTCTTGTTCTGAAAAATAAAATCTTGAGTGTTTTCATGTTGAATTTTAATTTTCTTATGTTATGACTAATTGTAGCTATGGTGCATTCTGACAGTGTCCCCAAAGTTATTGTATCTAAGGATGTTAAATAGGGCGATGTTCATGTAGATGTTGAAAAACAATTTACAACTAAATATGAGTTTGTTATTCATTACCACCATTGTAAATGGGAGGTCAGATATTGGTCATGTTAGAAGATTGACATTTGTGATTATGAGATGCGAAAGAAGTGGCAAGTGCCAACAACCTATTCGAAAGTTGAAACTGGTCATATTAGAAGACTTACATTTGTAATCATGAGATGCGAAAGAAGTGGCAAGTGTCAACAACCTATTCGAAAGTTGAAACGTGATGACACCATAACTAGGAAATATGAGTGTCCTTTTAAGTTGTGTGAGTATCTTAAGACGAATAATACATGAAAATTTAATGTGGTTTGTGATATACATAATCATGATTTGTGTTACAAGTTAGTCAATCGTATCCCATTACATGTCACATTAATTATGAAGAGAATGATCTTGTTTCTGTCACAACAATGAATATGGTGCAACCCAAAAACATACTTGCAATTTTGAAATGGAAAAGGCCTCAAAATATCTCAAATATTAAGCAAGTATAAAACAGTCGTGTTCGAAACAACAAGGTAATAAGAAGTCTAAGATCTGAAATGCAACAAATTGTTAAGCTTTTGGATGATGATCATTATGTATCTATGTACAGAGTGTGTGAGGATGAATATATATTTGGGCCTAATCCTAATTCCATTAAGTTGTTTAACACATTTCCAACTGTGTTGATATTTGATTCAACATATAACACAAACAAGTACAAACCCCCACATCTAGAAATTGTTGGAAAAAAAGAGAGGATAATGTTACTTGAGCTTTGGAAGTGTGTCAGACTAGTTGAATGATCAAGAAAACACGCCACATGTCATTGTCATTAATCATAATATTGTACTATTCAGTTGCAAAGGCGTTCCTACATCATATGCATTACTTTGTAGGTATTACATACAAATGTAAGAAGTAGACTTAAACATGTGGTGCAGGGACCACAAAAATCAAGGGTGAAGATGGGAAAGTAGTCAAAGTTGGTGTGATATTGGAAAGAATGAAGGATGACTAGAATGATAATAAATTCTTCTATAAAAGAGTTATATGTTGCATCTGTCATATATTTTAGGAGGGTGTGTGAGAAATATCTGAATTTTTTGAAATATGTTGAAAGTATAATTCTAAACCATGGGAAGGAAAAGATTATTTGTGTTTGAACCAATCAGGCCAGACACTTTAGAAATACAACAACTAATAGAGTTGAATCTGCTCATGCTATATTGAAGAATGACCTGAAAAATAGTAAAGGTGATGTATGTAGAGGTTGGAACTCTGTGGATCAAATGATCCAAAATCAACATAACGAGATAGAAACATCATTTGGTCATAGCATTATAATATTAGAACACAATTTCGGATACAATCTTTATTCACAATAGGTGGACAATATATCTCGAGTAGGATTGAATTTTATTCATCACGAAACCAAGCGAGTAGAGAAAACATATTTAGATAGCTCAAAGTGTGATTTTACACTTATTAAGACATAAAATCTTATGTGTGCTTGTGTAATTTGAAAGAAGATAAAATTTGATAGACCCATACGTATGGATGAGATTTACATACGTTGGAAATGATATAGTTTGAAGATGATGATGTGATAAAGGATGACAAATATAATATATCTATCATGACCGAATGAGGAGTGATTCAAGAGTAAATTTTAAGATCTGATGATAACAAGAAAGTGCACATCAAAGAGCAATTGAGGAAAATTTTCTATTTAGAAATAACATATTTGAAACCACTCGCAGAACTGGTAAACACAAAGAGTGCTCTTAAGAAAGCCAAACCAACACCGATTGAGAATTCAACAAAGTGTTATCCTTCTTATTTTGAACATGTTCACACACAATTTTTGAAATCTCCAATTTCAAAATCTCAAAAAAGTATTATCAAAGGTTCTCGCATTAAAAACCATGTCATTCACCACATTTACCAAAAATCTTACACATTGAAGATATGTTAATTTTTATGCACAAATACATTAAACGAATTGTATATGTAAAGGGTGACGACAATTGTGGTTATCACGCTATTCCAGCTTTGCTCGGTAAAGGAGAGGAGAATCATACACTTGTCTGCCAACATTTTATCAAAGAGTTGAAGACACAAGGAATCATACACAAAGCTATACGGGACAAAATAAAAATACGGTGAAATTCATGAATATCTTATTCTTTGTGTTAACGGTCTAGCATTGGATGCAAAATTGACGTGTTTCTTTAAAATAAGTCATCTTATTGTAAGTGCGTATAACACGGTGTGTATTGACTTGACATGATATGGTTTCTCAAAAACATTGTTTCCACTTCAAAGTGGTACACCTCAAAAATCCAACATGACATTATATATGGGCGGTGACATATGTTTTGATGCATTTTAGTTTTTATATTACAATGTATTTTGATGGTGACTCATTTTTCGTATGCGATGTTGAATTGTTATTTTCAATGATGTAATCAAGATACATTTTGATGTGTTTTAATGTATATCCAACATTACTTGTATAAATATTGAACTTAAATTTTCCATGTTAAATTTTTTTATGTTTGTGATATGTTTTGTTTGTGAAATCATTTATCTGCCAAAAGGGTTAATCCTTATTTTAATTAACAGATGCACCTTATTTTAATGGATTATTATGATGAATCCAGATTTCAGTATCCGAAATATCCTCTTGAGGTATGATTCAATTTCCATATTGATCTAAAACTTGTATAAATATGAGTGTCTTTCATGTTGTTAACAATAACACACTATAATGAGTATGTATTGACAACTCACATTTATCTACTTCAACGGCAAGAGACCCACATCTTAAATTTGGGATCATAGAGAACATCCATTTTGTCGATCTGAACTACAAACTAGAAATTCTCTTGTGATACCTAAACAATCGAAGATTTGTGAGATTCAACTATTATTCACCCTCGATTGAAAATGAAAGAAAGATATAGTTCTATACATTTGAACTGAAGACGAATGAGGATTTAAGGTTTATGTGGAGTACATTTCACCATTACGAAATAAATGGTCTGATCGAGCTGAATGCGATGAAATGTAATGTTAGTTTTAGGTTATCGAAAATCTATGTATTGTTACGTATTTTATGTATGCCAAATGAAAATTTTAAGTTAATTTATGTTGATCTTTCAATTTTTGCAATTGCTTCTAGTTTATGGTAGCATGAAAGATTCTAAATTTTAATATCCGGACAACCTCTTGAACATTTTTTCTCATTTCTTTGTATTTTAATTTGTCATAACATGGAACAATCCAGATTTTAATATTGGAAAAAACCTTGAACATTATGGGAAATTGAGTTTTAGAATGAATTGGGTATGGATGAATCCTGATTTTAAAATCCGAAATTATTTTTACCTTTTATTTGACAAAAATATAAGAAAACTTGTCATTTTTATGTGCGTCCGGATGTTAAAATTCAAAATTTGAAAGAGCAATCATTAACTATTTTTACTTTCATTATTTCTCCTAAACAACACTGTTCTATTTGCCAATTCAGCCTATAAGTGTTTTAGTAAAAGAAGTTCCCTAATCTAGATAAGAATGAAATGACAAAATTTAGCTACATTGTGTCTATTGCTGTTTAGACGAAAAAAAAGAGGTAAAATGGGCTGAGAGAAAAATCAATTAGGAAAATGGGAGAAATATAAAAATTTGAGAATCCATATTTTTTTCTAAAAGATTACGTACTAAACAATGTAGTAGTAGAGATTCAGACACAATCAACAACAAAGAAAAAAAAATTAAGCACAAACTCACTCTTAAAACATTAAATAGGATGTAGATCACACCTCATATTAGCTCTGTAAAAGTATTCGACTCATGGTAAATATGACAAACTCGCACTTCTTGAATTATTTTGAGCAATTGCTAAATTTGTTGCATCAATCGCATTCCAACTATACTATCCTCCAGATCCAAAATATTTTGAACAATCACTTTGAAATCTACATGAAGCTCAATAGTTCAAAATCCAAACTCTTTTACTAATCTTAATCCTTCTAGCACACCTCAAAGTTCTGCAATATATACACTACAAGAGTCCAAATATATTGCGAAGCCTCCAAACCACTCACTCGTACAACCTCCTAAAAGACAACCACATCCAGCTATCAAGTCATTCTTACCCATTTCATCTCTGTTCAAACCCACCTAACATGAAAGAGGAAGAGTCCAACTTATTTGCTTATCCTCTCAAGCCAACTCCATGTTACCGCCATGCAGCTCCGTTACCAAAAAATACTCACGAGCAATTTTAGTAACATGCCGCCACGGAATTCTCTGTCTCAAAATTCTTATCATGTTGTTCCTTATTCTTTCACATCTAAAGTAAATGACAATAGGTTACCCAAATTTCGCCATGACAGATTTTCACTGATACCAAAATTCAAACGCAAATTAATATCCGGCTACTCCTAAATATATTACTAAAAAAAGGATCTCTCGCATCCAACTTAACCACGGTAGTTCAAATAGCAAAAGTCAAAGGAGATACTCAGCTTTATCACAATACCACAAGGGCAGGCACATTTGCAGTCTACGTTGACAACTATTTGTTTATATACTTCATTTACTATGAATTTTTTAAAATCAACCCCATCATTCATACCAACAAAATATAATAAAAAGAATTTTTATTCAATATATTTTTTTATTTCTCTCATATAGGAAAGTTTTAGTTTCCCTGAGAAAAATACACACAGACACTACATGGTGGTTATCATTTCTTCCGAGTCCATTTTCTCCTTTCTTTTTTTCTTCTAACTCCCAAACAACGCCCAAATAGAGGGGAAAATAAACAAAAGAAAGACACTCCAACTGTTACCTGAACTTTAGCATAGAAAATAGCTTCAAATGATCAGACTAATGATCACAGTGACAATACTGATGAAAACAATGTTTAGTATTTTGGCATCCCTTTTGCACTTCACTACTTGTGGCTGCACCTTCTTAGCTTGTGGTGTTCTTCACAACAGTTGGAATTATCATCATACCAATAAGAGACCTTATACCTTCTTTGCACTTCACTTCTATGATATATGAATGCCTAGTGGCCTAGTAGAGGCTAACTACTCAAAATAAGAATATTATTATCATGAATTAATATTAATAAATAAATAAATTAAATCATACAAGTTTAGTATATCTAATCAAATAAAATACATAGATACCTCATAATTGTTCATTTTGTGATTTCATGTTCTGACATCGTTGCATGATGAGCTCGTTGTCAATAGTGTTGAACACATCTTTCTCAATGTAAGTTACTAGACAATCATTCATCCATTCATCGGCTATTCGATTATGCAACATATTCTTCACAAATTTCGTAGAAGAATAGGCTCTTTCATTGGTTGGTGTGGCAACAGGCAAAATCAAAGCTAACTTTAGAAGAAAATAAACTAATGGGTAAACAATGTGTTTTCTAGTTTTAACCAACTTCTCTGAAAGATCTTTGATTTCTTTTAAAGATGCAAAATCAGCATCATGACGCACATCAGTGATGTAAGTTTCAAGTTCATTATCAAGCATCGTTAAGTCCGTAGGAGAAAATTCATGTGGATAAAAACTTGCAAATTCCATCACCTTTGTCTTATCAAATGCAGAGAACTTATTGGTTGGACTCAAACAAGCCATAGAAAGGAGCAACCGAGTATTTGTCTCAGTGAAACGATCATTAAGTTCATGAAGTTGCATGCCCACAATAGTATAAAATAATTCAACACGATAGTGATGCTCTATTGTTATAGCTTGAGCTTTGTCTTCGCGTCGTGACTTACCCTTAGAACAAAATATATCTTCCATATGAGGAACATTAATAGCATGCATATTACAAAATATAATTACTTCTTGCAATAAAGACTCCCATCCTTTACTCCTCATAGCTTGTAAATTGTGCTTTGTGATGTTAACCAAGTTCATAACATCATCGATGTTTTGGTCTTTTCTTTGCAATGCTTGTGACAATTCATTTGATATAGCCAAGACATTTTTCATCAAATGCAATGTGAATGCAAAATCAAACTCCTCAAACAAAAGTAAAAGACCATTGGCTTCTGCTTTTTGATCTACATTTAATCCATCTTCTTTCATAATTTCAAGAACATCAGTTATAGCCGAATACAATGTTATCAAATTGACCAGAATTGCATGATGTGAACTCAAACGAGTATTCATAGTTCGTTTGAGAATAGTTTCTTGATACAAACCTTGTCCACTAGGAATTTCTCCTATTTCCAATGTCTTTCTAACATCGACAATTTGTCTTTCACGAAGCATGTCATGTTGTTTGCATGACCCCCCAACAACATTCAATAGAGTGGACACTGATTTAAAGAAAGAACAAACTTGAAGGTGATTTTTGGCAATAGCAACTAGGGTAAGTTCTAATTGATAAGCAAAAGAGTGTACATAAAATGCATATGGGTTCTCCTCTAATATCAAACTTTTGAGACCAGAAAATTCTTCTTGCAAGTTGGTAGCACCGTCATAACCATATCCACGAATTCTTGATATACTAAGCCCGTGTTTGCCAAATAATTCATCAATTTGCATTTTAAATGATAAAGCGGTAACATCTTTAACATTAACAATACCAAGAAAATGCTCAACAACATTTCCCTTTTTTTCAACGTAACGCAAAGCAACAACCATATGCCACTTATTTGATATGTCACAAGCTTCATCAACAAGAATACCAAACAATTCATCTCCAAGACCACTAATAATAGCATTAGTTGTTTCCAAAGCAGCTACATTAAGAATATTCTTTTGAATTGTTGGAGTGATCAATTGATAATTTTCTGAAGTGTTTCCCGAGACAAGACTTCTTGATTCTTCGCATTCAAAAAGAACTTTAAGAAGTTCAAGGAACTTACCTTGATCAGCAGAATCAGTTGATTCAAAATCACACAAAGCTAAACCTTGCTTTAGTAAAAAACGGATGCAATCAATTGTAGTTGCTAAACGACTCGGATGCAGGTCACAAACTTGTTCAGATTTCTTATTAGGCCACACCACTTGATTTTGTTTCATGAAATCTAGACATTTCTTCCAAGCAATGTTATGAGCACTATTAGGACCTCCCGCATGAGATGCAAGCCTTTCTTTCTTTTTCCAATTCGAGAACCCCTCTGTCACAAACGAATCACCGCCTACATGCTTTCCGAAATCAGACTTAAAAAGATAACAACAAAAACAAAACGCAGCATCTTTTTCTATGCTATACTCTAACCAATTTCCATACTCAATATACCAAGATGGACAAAATCTTCTTAAACCACTTCCAATTTTCCTCTGGGGAAAAGTGTGTTTTTTAGGTTGAAAGGGTCCTCTTTGTAAATAAACTTTTCGTATCTTATCTCGATCTTTAGGAAGATATGCCGACATTTTAATCCGCTTTCCGGGATCTAATGGCAACTCATCCAAATTCACTTCAATTTGTTGCTCTTGCTCTTGAGAACTAGATTGTTG
Source organism: Lathyrus aphaca (assembly GCA_963966055.1). Lineage (NCBI taxonomy): Eukaryota > Viridiplantae > Streptophyta > Magnoliopsida > Fabales > Fabaceae > Lathyrus > Lathyrus aphaca. Next base: position 505,558,953 of record OZ014523.1, read on the forward strand.
CTCATTTGATGATAATTTCCTCTTCAAAGGTAACTTCTTTTTGAAAAATCCTTCCATTATCTTCTAAAATATAAAAAAATAAAAAAATAAATAACATTCAATTTGAATTCAACTCAAACAAAACAATTTGGTAAACTAACACAGCACTAACCAAATTTAGGCATATAAAACCCTAAATTTGTGATTTTTTTCACACAAAATAACAGTGGCATAATCGGAAGAAACATTCTGCGAAACAATTCTCTATAAGAAAGATTACAAGCAGTGTGTAACAGAGGTGATACCTGAAGAGAAAAACAAGATCGGCGTCGGCGTACTAGACCGGATGAAGGAAAGAACGGCGGAGGGAGTGAAGTGAGATGAGAGAAAGCGAGAAACAGCGTCTGTCTAAAGGGAGGTGAGAATGTGTTGAGAAATATGGGGTACTTTGTAAATTTCATATTTAGGTGTCCCAAATATGAAAATAGAAATCTTTTAAAGTATCAAACATTGAGTTATTGGTGTACAATTGGAGTTTTATCAGAAATATTAATAACACATTTTTTATTTTTTATTTTTTTGTAAATATCATTGTATTCTTTAGTTTAAGTTTCAATTGACTATTAATCTTTTCCTTTTGTGTTTGGTTTTTATCGGTTTTTTTTAATCGGGTTAGAGGACCCTTAGTACTCTTACACCGGGTTAAAGGCTATATTTGGATTGGTGGAACGTAACGGAGCGGAGCGGAGTGGAACATAACGAAGCGGAATGGAGCGGAGCGGAATGAAATATAGATCTCACTCCGTTGTTTGGATATCTTATTAAAAATATCTCATTCCATCACATACACCCCAAATTGGATGGAACAAAAAATGAGGATTTGGATGGAATGAGATGGAATGGATTTCATCATGTTCCATTCCATTCCATCAATTATTTGCAAATCCAAACAATGGAATCACATTAGTTATCACTCCATTCCATTTCATTCCATCACATCCCACCAATCCAAACATACCCAAAGTTTCAATTGATTATGAACAATAATATTAGAAGGAAACACGACATTCTAAAAAAGTTAATTACATTAATTATAAGATAAGCAAATGTTCTAAATTCGGTGTTGTTCCTGCCATCCTGGATATTGGATATGTAACAATGTTAAATTATTTTGAGAGAAAACTTTATCATCTATTACGGTTCTATCCAACTCGAGAAATTAGTTTCTGCAGTTACACGCAAGATGATATCTGATTTCTATTAAAAAAACTATAATTGTATTTATCTTTGATTCTAACAATAATTAAGACCATAGTAAAATGTTAATATTCTCTAAAATAGTTGGTATGTCACCAATAATTCCTTAGAAAAATACTGCATTCAGTAATTTCAAACTTTTATCAGGCTAGTTCCCATATTTTGTTTGGGAATTTACACTTAAAATCGAAGTATGTAATAAATTCCTCGAAAACACATGTCAGCATGTGTTCTCCTAAAAGACTCTACCTACTAAGTATGTTATACAACCATATTCCTCATTTGCTTCGTATAATGATGATATGATGACATCTCGATAAGACATCCACAACACGGTCCATTTAATCTGTCATTCCTCTAATATCTCCTAATGAGTTGGTCTTGGAAAATCTCACACTGACTCTAACATTAGATAAGGATGGGAAATGCGTAAAGCCATTGGCTATAATTATACATCGTACACCATGCACTTGGAGTTGACACATTACATATATCATCTTATAGAAAATGCTTATGGTACTTTGCAAATATATTACCAATATCTATACGACATATTGTATAAGGTGAAACCACTATGGGATCCCTGAATATACCTTGCAGATATCCGACCCACCTTAGTATTTGTGCAAGTATATGTGGATATTTAAATCGAGACTCGCAAGTCATCCATCTAGAGTACCAACAATTCTCTTCTAAAGTCCGTGTTTAATAGTGCTCACTATATGGTCTGAAACATATATCATCTGTCAGAGTATGGTCAATTGTGTGTTCCTGTGTGTGAATTAATCATGAAAATACGAGGACACTCTTCTGTGTACTTTATAACAAACTGTCACCCGACGACAATATCTGAAAAATATTGGAAGATCCATGTCTGAAAATAGTTCAGATGAAAATCTTTAATATTTACATACAAGTAGTATAAAATTAATAATCTACATGTATGTATATTATCTAAAAGAGACAGTTGTTTCCTGCCAATTATCTCCTCATCCATTGGCTTGCTTCATTTAACTTATAAATAAATCAAACACGATATCCTCCAGCTATACTCGTGAATTCTCTTTGAGTACAATTAAACCAAATAAGACAACCTCCAATTATATTAATGAATTCTCTCAAAGTCTAAGCACTACTTGTAACACCCCAAATTTGATTATGAGTGTTTGTTGCTTATTTGAGGATATATGAATGAATTGACAATTGGTGGTTATGTGAACCGATGCATGGTGGTGAAATTATTTTAATAATATTAATAATAAGAATAATCATGTGGTATTATTCAGATTATTGGTTATTATTTAAAATAATAGAAGTGGAAGTATGAATGTTATGTTGGTTATTTTGGAGTATAAGAGTAATTTATATAATAAGGATAAATAGTGTTTTATTATACTATTTTATTATTATTATTGAAATTATATTAAAGAAAAGGGTAAGGTGGTCTTTTTGTGAAAATTATGAGGGTGAAGTGGGAAAAGACATAACAGGGATAGTTTTGATCAAAAGGGATTATACGATCAAAATGCTCATTTTATCGTGTTTGATGAAGTGCTCTGAAGAAGAGGGAGAAAGAGGAAGCTCAGAGTCAGGAGGTTGTGGAGAACCCCAGAGAAGAAAGTCAATCGAAGAATTTCTCTAAGGTATGAGGAGTTTTCATAATCTATTATAATTTTATAGGAATTGGTTTATGAATAGATTAGGTTTGATATGATTTTGGTTATTGTTAGGTTTGATGACATAGATTGAATTATAAGGGTATAAATTAGTGAATTAGGATTGATAAGATGATTTAGAATGATGTGTTTGATGTTTGAATTGATATTGTCGTTGTATATGATTAATTTTGATTGGTAAGAAGTTTTGGGTTGCATTGGAATGAATTCGTATGAAAAATTGAGGTATTTTGGTGTAGAATTCGTAAAAAACAGCAGAAAACTGCTTATGTACAGGTGTTAACCGATTAACCATTTGGTTAACCGGTTAACCAGTGAAAAATATGCGTTTTGGGCAAAAAAATGAGGCGTTAACCGGTTAACACTGTATCAGTGGCACTTTTATTTTGAAAAATTCATAACTTTTGATTCGTAACTCCGATTTAGGTGTCGTTTGAAGCGTCGGAAAGCTAATGAGATGAACTTTAATTTAATGAAATAAAATGAGTAAAATGATACATTTTTAAATGATGAATATTTAGAAATAGTTGAGTTGGTTTTATGATTATAAATAGGATTCTAATGTAAGTTGACGATTTGTTTTTGTTGATGAAGGAAGTTGTTTGCTTTGTTGTTAAAAATTGGTTTTATGATTATAAACATGATGTTATTGTGAATTAACGTTTTGTTGTTGTTGATGAGGGGAGTTGTTTGGTTGTCTCATTGAATCGAATAAGTTGTTTTGTTGTATGATTGATAAAGAAGTATTGTTGATATGTTGTCGGGATGAAAGACATGATTTTATGATGATTATTTGTTGAACAGGAAATGATTGTTTATGTCTTGATGAGTTGAGGTAGCTAATGAAATGAGGTTTTGACGTGTTATTACGATGGAAATATATGATTAATTGATGTTGAGGTGTTGATATGAAATGAATGATGCGCAATTGATTTCTCGATGAATTTTATGGTGTAACGCATCATTGCATTTCATGACATTCACGATGGGGCTTCGGCCTATTTATTTGCTCCAATCCCATTGTGTGGATTGAAGTGTCTCGATGATTATGGTGTGCTCCCTTGTGGAGGGTTGATGGTCATGTATCCATCTCATGGTGAAAATGGTACCACATGCATATTGCATATCAGGATGTTAGAATTGCATATTCTGGATGAATTTCATGACTGTGTTGGTGTTGATTGATTTCATGATAGTGTTGTGGTTGTTGCTGAATTTTGTAGTTGACGATGTCATGTTATGTGTACTAATTTATTTATGATTCTATATTCTTGTAAGTTTATAATATATTATGATTAATCACCCTGCCTGCTTGGAAATGTTGCCTCTTTCGTGGGTAACTTGCAGATGTCGAAGAATAGTCCTGCAGTGCAATAGGAGTAATGCATGAGTCTCGGAGCGTGCTTTAGTGTCCCTTAGGAGTGGTCCTGGTTATGTGTCCTGCTCTGTGTCATGTAACACTGGGATGGGTTTCTTTTGTTAAACTGTTTTCAGTATGTTGTTATCTGGATAATGTTTTCCATTTTATGATGTTAAATTCAGGATGGTGAAAATGATTTTATGAAGTTTTGAATTATGAAGTTAAATTCCGCTGTGAAATGATTTATGGTATTTTGATGTTGATTAACCCGTGTTACGGGACAAGACACTGTTTGTGTTTATTTATGATGAAAATGTGATACCCTTTTAGATGATTACTCTGATAATATTTAAATATTATGTTTTGGGTAGAAGGGTGTTACATTAGTGGTATCATAGCAGGTCGGTCCGTCCAGCCAATGTTGTCTAGTGTTGTTAATCCCTTAGTACGCAACATGTGTGTGAAACACTGTTGGTACTTGTTGTTAGTTTTAGTTGTTGTCTGCAGGTGTTGGTTGGAATTAAGTGGGGGAAAAGCTTGACACCTGGACTGTTGTTGAAATGTTGAAGTTAGTTCAAAGTTGATGTTGATTACAAGAGTGCAAGGTTGTTCAAGAGATGTTGTTGTGGACCAGCGAGAGCATGGATTCATGAATTTGTATCGGTCGGGTTGAGAAGTGCGTGAATTTATGGATGGAGATTGTTTATGAAAGAAGGATTTTATTCAAAATAAAAAGACAAGTTGATGAATTAAGTTGAAGGATCAAGTCGGTAGATTGCTATGCCTTGAGTGTAGTTGGATTCAAGTCGAGCAATTTTCGAAGTTGGATGTAGAGCAATATTTTTTTTTGGTAGAACTTGGAAGTAAGATGGAGAGAGGTGGAAATTACATTTATTAATCTCAAAAATTCTGGTTTTTGCAATCTTGGAGAAGCTGTCACGAGAAGTGGCATAACTTTTTAACCGTGATTCGGATTGAAGCGGTTCTGGACTTTTTGGAAAGTTTACGAAATTCCCTACAGTTTGAATATAAGATTTGCATTCGGGAGGTTTATAATGAGGGAGATAAGTGCATTTTAATAGTTGGGTCTGCTGCTGATTTTTGGAAAATTCTGCATACGAGAATTGTCGACCAGCCTCATTGCAAGGAGGATAACTTTTTACTCGTAAGTCGGATTTGAGCGATTCTTGAAGTTCTGGAATCTGCACAAATTTATCTTCATGATAGAATATAATTTTGTGATTTGGAGGTCTGTATTGGAGAAGATAATTGCATTCGAAGTGGAGCGTGTGTTGCTGGAAATTTTAGAAAGATGAAAATGTTGGAAAAATAATAAGATGTTGGTATTAGAGGGAATGCATAAGTATTCGGAGAATGAATAAATATGTAATTAGAATGATTAAAGTACTGATGTTAGATGTTAGTAATGTCAAGAGGAAGACAGATGTTTGAATTGTGCTGTTAAGAATTATAATTTGGATGAAAGTCATGATTGGAAGAGATAATTGTGTTCGAAGTTGAACGTCTATTGCTGAAAATTTGGAAAGATGAAAACGTTATTAAATAATAAAATGTTGGTATCGGAGAATGCATAGAGATACGATTTATGTCGAATGAGGGTAATTAAAGTGCCTATGCTAGATGATGGTGATGTTGAGAAGAAGATGGATGTTTGATTGGAGTTGTTAAGAATCGTAACTTGGTTGGAAGTTGTAATTGGAGCTAACCACTTTGAATGGTACTTGTTGTAGTGATTCCAATGTTAGAGGGATATTGAAATTCGTGTGGTAATATGTGTGTACATAAGAGAATGTGTACGAGATTTTTTGGACGTTTTGTATCGTTGATGAAGTTGAAATTAAGGGGATTAAGAAGGAGTTAATAAGCCGTAGAGAGTTGGCGGAGCATTATGCTTACGGACTCTGGGCACAAATTGAAGTACGCTATTGTGTTGGGTAATGATGATTTATGCCACCGTTATGGTTGTCGGACGTCTATTGACAAATTGAGGAACTGATCACCCTTAATCTATTGTTGATAGCAGACGTAATCATAATTGATGGATAGATGTGCCATGCCAACTAGTATAGTATGTACGTCAAATTGGTTGAAGTCAAGTCGAGTGCTTGAGTATTGTTTGTTTTGTTGATGCAAGTTATTATATGAGAGTATTAGTTGGAATTTAAGAGGGAAGTATGAAGTTGCGCTTGGATTGAATTGTAATAAGAAAATTCATAGTTGAACTCTGAAGGATTTGAATGTTGTTTTGGTGATGAGTTAAGTGGCATAAGACGTGAAGCTTCCTTAAGATGATTAGAAGGGAAAGTAGGTGGAAATGTAAAACGATGATTTGACAAGAATATCGGACATAGTTAAGTTGCAAGTATTAGAAGTGAAATTATAAGTTGGTTTATTAAGGTGCGATTTTTGGTTGGATAATAGTTGGTTGGTTGTGTCTATTTGGATAAGAATCTATAAAAGGTTGTGTCGGTATGAGTAAGAATCGAGTATTCGGTAAGTTGAATGAGTTGGAAGCGAATGGTATGAGTTATCTAATGGAGATTCGTTAGGCCCTTGTATCTTATGTTGGTGCAATGATGTTGTGTAGTTAAGATGATTTTTGCAAGGCGTGTTATTATTTAAGATGGTAAAGTTGTAGTTGTGTTGAGGATAATTGGAAATTCATGGAAGTATATGAATAATTGTCCAAGATTTGGAAGTAGTCGCGATTGTAAATATGTTGAACGTTCGAAGTTGTGACCTTAGGGATCTAAGTTGGAAGTATTCGGTAACTACAAGAGTAGAATACCTATTGGAACGAAATTCAGAAGAGTTAAGTCAAAGGTGTTGTTGATGTGTTGGTATTGGTGATTAAAGAAGTTGGAAATACACTCGGTAGACATACTACCTTACAGGAAATCAGAGTGCGCAGCGAACGCATGGCGTAGTGTAGTTGCTCATGTGTGAGTAACAATGATGTTAAGGTTGGTTGTATTAATATCGTGTTGGAGTTGTGTGTTCGTATGTTATGACGTTCTAATGCTTCAATCATTGAATTCTTGAGTTGGGTACTATCTTGTGTACGATGCTAGTTGTCAAGTGTATCACTTGTGTAGAATTCACATTGTTGTTGTCGTTGATGTTATGAGTCATGGTTTGTATTATATGTGGAGTTGCCTTTCTGAGTCGAAAGTTGATTAGTTGGATGGATTAAGTAGTGAAAATAGTTGAATCGGATAAATTTTCGAGGACGAAAATTCTTTAAGTGGGGGAGAGTTGTAACACCCCAAATTTGATTATGAGTATTTGTTGCTTATTTGAGGATATATGAATGAATTGACAATTGGTGGTTATGTGAACCGATGCATGGTGGTGGAATTATTTTAATAATATTAACAATAAGAATAATCATGTGGTATTATTCAGATTATTGGTTATTATTTAAAATAATAGAAGTGGAAGTATGAATGTTATGTTGGTTATTTTGGAGTATAAGAGTAATTTATATAATAAGGATAAATAGTGTTTTATTATACTATTTTATTATTATTATTGAAATTATATTAAAGAAAAGGGTAAGGTGGTCTTTTTGTGAAAATTATGAGGGTGAAGTGGGAAAAGACATAACAAGGATAGTTTTGATCAAAAGGGATTATACGATCAAAATGCTCATTTTATCGTGTTTGATGAAGTGCTCTGAAGAAGAGGGAGAAAGAGGAAGCTCAGAGTCAGGAGGTTGTGGAGAACCCCAGAGAAGAAAGTCAATCAGAGAATTTCTCTAAGGTATGGGGAGTTTTCATAATCTATTATAATTTTATAGGAATTGGTTTATGAATAGATTAGGTTTGATATAATTTTGGTTATTGTTAGGTTTGATGACATAGATTGAATTATAAGGGTATAAATTGGTGAATTAGGATTGATAAGATGATTTAGAATGATGTGTTTGATGTTTGAATTGATATTGTCGTTGTATATGATTAATTTTGATTGGTAAGAAGTTTTGGGTTGCATTGGAATGAATTCGTATGAAAAATTGAGGTATTTTGGTGTAGAATTCATAAAAAACAGCAGAAAACTGCTTATGTATAGGTGTTAACCGGTTAACCATTTGGTTAACCGGTTAACCAGTGAAAAATATGCGTTTTGGGCAAAAAAAATGAGGCGTTAACCAGTTAACGCTTTGGTTAACCGGTTAACACTGTATCAGTGGCACTTTTATTTTGAAAAATTCATAACTTTTGATTCGTAACTCCGATTTAGGTGTCGTTTGAAGCGTCGGAAAGCTAATGAGATGAACTTTAATTTAATAAAATAAAATGAGTAAAATGATACATTTTTAAATGATGAATATTTAGAAATAGTTGAGTTGGTTTTATGATTATAAATAGGATTCTAATGTAAGTTGACGATTTGTTGTTGTTGATGAAGGAAGTTGTTTGCTTTGTTGTTAAAAATTGGTTTTATGATTATAAACATGATGTTATTGTGAATTAACGTTTTGTTGTTGTTGATGAGGGGAGTTGTTTGGTTGTCTCATTGAATCGAATAAGTTGTTTTGTTGTATGATTGATAAAGAATTATTGTTGATATGTTGTCGGGATGAAAGACATGATTTTATGATGATTATTTGTTGAACAGGAAATGATTGTTTATGTCTTGATGAGTTGAGGTAGCTAATGAAATGAGGTTTTGACGTGTTATTACGATGAAAATATATGATTAATTGATGTTGAGGTGTTGATATGAAATGAATGATGCGCAATTGATTTTTCGAAGAATTTTACGGTGTAACGCATCATTGCATTTCATGACATTCACGATGGGGCTTCGGCCTATTTATTTGCTCCAATCCCATTGTGTGGATTGAAGTGTCTCGATGATTATGGTGTGCTCCCTTGTGGAGGGTTGATGGTCATGTATCCATCTCATGGTGAAAATGGTACCACATGCATATTGCATATCAGGATGTTAGAATTGCATATTCTGGATGAATTTCATGAATGTGTTGGTGTTGATTGATTTCATGATAGTGTTGTGGTTGTTGCTGAATTTTGTAGTTGACGATGTCATGTTATGTGTACTAATTTATTTATGATTCTATATTCTTGTAAGTTTATAATATATTATGATTACTCACCCTGCCTGCTTGGAAATGTTGTCTCTTTCGTGGGTAACTTGCAGATGTCGAAGAATAGTCCTGCAATGCAATAGGAGTAATGCATGAGTCTCGGAGCGTGCTTTAGTGTCCCTTAGGAGTGGTCCTGGTTATGTGTCCTGCTCTGTGTCATGTAACACTGGGATGGGTTTCTTTTGTTAAACTGTTTTCAGTATGTTGTTATCTGGATAATGTTTTCCATTTTATGATGTTAAATTCAGGATGGTGAAAATGATTTTATGAAGTTTTGAATTATGAAGTTAAATTCCGCTGTGAAATGATTTATGGTATTTTGATGTTGATTAACCCGTGTTACGGGACAGGACACTGTTTGTGTTTATTTATGATGAAAATGTGATACCCTTTTAGATGATTACTCTGATAATATTTAAATATTATGTTTTGGGTAGAAGGGTGTTACACTACTTAATGTAGGCAACATCGACATAGGTCAAACTTTTATCCTCAAACATGGTTATGCCAATCGAATACATGAAATATGTCTTCAATGCACATTTTATATGATAAGCAACTTAAGCATCATTACCAACATGATTGATTAACAACGAGAGTCCAGTGGTTTTCTTAATTATTTTTTAAAAATGAAAATTTTGGATGTGTTACTAAGATACCCAGAATCTCCTAACAGGTCTGACTCAGATTAACACCTAAGTGTGTAACCATTAGATCTAGTGCATCGATCCTCTGAATTAGATCGTGTCCAATAACCTACATGTGATTAGAAGATGCAGGATGTATCATGCATCATTTAGAATAACACTCATCTCACCAATGAGAAGATGAAATGGTGATGAGTTAGAGTACCATCTCTTAACAAAGGCATACATAATACCATGATCAATGAAACAAAATCATGTCCTAAAAATTAATACACGTTAGTGTCTCACGATACTGTAATAATGAATACACCATCACAATATGGTTAATACACGTTAAAATGTCTCACGATATTGTAAAAATGAATACACAAACACTAGATGATTAATTTTAATGAAGTTGTCATAAATCATATGTTTAAACGTATAAGTAAATATTCATTTTAATATATATTAGCTGCAACATGACCCAGATATAATGATAGTGATATGTCCTCTGGGTTTTAGTATTATGCACTAGACTGAATGTCAGGAATTGATTAAGAAACTTAGTTTGAACGAGTAAAAGTAGGAATTGAAAGATTTTGACTAAATGTAATAGTACTCACGCATAAATTGTTTTTAGGTTATTTGCTATTTTGATTTCAAAAGTTACGGACCATCTAGATGGTGTGTCCTAAAAATACTATTCAAACACTTATTTGTACTTTGATGCGTTTTGGTGTATATTTGGTGTATTATATTGGAATGCGTTTGAATTGTGTCATCTAGACGAGACGAAATGAACAATTTCAAAATTTTATAATTTTGGAAAAACATATAAAATATAATGAACAATCTTCATATATTTTTAACTCATATTATAACATGATTTTTTTTCCAACTCCATACAGATTCCCAATTACAATTCTTCATGCTTTTCATATAAAACCTTTTTAGATTCTTATCGAAATTTTTTCTCCCTTTTATAAGGGTTAGAATTTCCCATTTATTCTATTTATATCAATTACCTTTAGAAAAAAAATTGTCCGACAAAACCTGTCCCTTTAGGGTGGTAGCTCATTTTCATCTAACTTACTGCAAAGACTTTCATAAAGAACATGCATTTCACTTCTTTTCCTCTTCATTATTTTTTCCTGAGTGGAATTTGGTAAATTCAAACCGGTCCTTGATGGCACTTCAAAGATCCAATCCCTTATTTTTCTTTTACTAATTGTTACTTTGGCAGTTAAATTCCAAATTCTTATAATGTATGATTGCTATTTGAAAGAGTTGAAGCAGGATTTCATCTACTTGCAATATAATGTATTAGATTGATTATTCTCCTTAGGCTCCTTACTTGCAAATAGGAGTGAACTTGACTTATAAAGAACAAGCATACATTAGACTGATGCCACCTGCTCCCAGCCACTGGTCAGATAAAATATTGATGGGAAGGAAGTATATTTCTTCTGTTCCTTGTTCCTTTTTTATTATGTGCAAACCAAAAATGACTTGCTCCCTCAAACTTGAAAATTGCAAGGTCTTCATCCAATGGTCTTTATTCCATTGATGAAAATATGGAACTGAATGAAACAATGATCAGTCGCATTTCTTTAAAAATTATAGGAATTTGTGTCAAATTAAGAAGTCATCCATAGAATGTTAATATTTTGAAACATAATTTGTCTGCCTCATGGAGATTGTAGTTATTGTAATTGGAAGATTATTATTCTTTTAAGGAGAATTCAGATAGGGAATCGTAGACAGCAAAGTATCCTACTCACAGGAAGAAAATTGATTTTGAGAAATACGTTCATCATCCTGAGGATTGTGATGGTGAAAGTTCTAATTCTAATTTTGTAGATTTTGATTCTATGAGAAAATTTGAGATTGTGTAGATCAGACAAGGTCTCACAATCTACAAGTGTTCCTTTGGACTTTTCTCAATCAGTTCATTTTAACGTCTACACGTCAAACAAGTGTTCCTAAAATCAAATTCCCATTTTGACAAAAACCCATTTCAATTGCGAATACAGGGTGAGTACATGAGTTAATAGACATCAACACGGGACATAAAAAAGCACACTTGCAGTCTTTCACAGAAGGTCGAAAAAATAATCCAAACCTTGACCGATTTCCCAAATGGAGATGCCACATTCCCATGAACGGGCTTCCTCTAACCGCAAGGAAATTGACTTTAATGATGGATAGAATACAACATGTTTGATATCCTTGTCAGCAGTGTAAAAGAAAAGATGTTCCCCACTGTTCTTATCCCATTGTAGAGCAGGTCTGTGTTTCTCCAAAAGTGCTAGGTAATCTCTCCCAATAATAGCTCCACCGCCTGGATCTGCACTTTCAAATTTCACCAATATGTAACATAAAAATACTGTTACGATAAGCCAGAGAAAAAACAAAAGTCTTTGGAATTACCCTTTGAAAGGGAGAAATCATTTCCATAGAAGTTGATGCCGAGAAATATCTTGGGGGCGATGTTTTGGGCTCTATTGGCAGAGGCACCAAGAAGTATCCGTAGAATAATTTGAATCCATTCTAAAGGTGCATTAGGACCAGGTTTGTGAGGATTAGAGAAGTCATATGTCATTAACGAGAATCCATCGACATCTTTGCTTAAAGTCTCGAGATCTTTTGGACCAAAGTCATGTGCTTGCAGCTTCTCAGAAGATGGTGGACCTATAACATAGACCAACTGCAACTTCTGTCCACTAACTTTTTCCGAGCTTATAGAATGCAGTGCATCTCCAAGCTGTTTAACAAACTGCAAAGCCTGCGCTTGTAAGAGAATAAAGACCATATCAACTGCTTTAGTGTGTAAATAAGGTGAGAATAACATAATAGAGTTCTTCAAATTGTAATAGTAGTAAGTGTTCCACATTCCATACAGGAACTGAATCACCTCGGACAACTGTAATATAAACATTTAATGATTGCCCAGACCTTATAAACTAAAAAAATCGACAGAATGAAAAAAACAATTTAGTACGTGAATAACAGGCAGAGTTCCATATTATATGTTATATAAAAAGTATCCGAACATTAAACATAACAGAACAAATACTCACCAAACTCCGCATGATTGGATCATGCAAGATACCATAAGCTGCCCACCTTGACCAAGATTCTAAGACAACACCATCATATCCCATTTCCCTACAGAAGAAGCACGTTCACACAAAAAGAAATGAAGATCTTGTTATATGAATATTTGCTGCCATAAACAAATTCCGACTTCCATCCAATACATAATGGATTAATTAAAGTGGAAGAACTTCTCGACTGCAAGGAAATTAGCTGGGTAAATGAAGTATTATTACACTAAAAACTATGGTAAGGTAAAATAAATGATGGAAAAATGACAAAAAGAAATTATTGGCAAAAACATTTGGGTTTAAGAAGGGTAAGTCATTCAAGTGATTAATTTCTTCATAATGTGTTCCTAACTAGTTGTTAACTAGAAATATTTTTACAGAGGCAATGATTACTTTTCAATAGTCTTAACATATAAACTCCCCCTTTTTAGAATTACATCATAATGTGTTTATTGCAATATACCATTACAGATGACACCAAGAGACTATTCACACATCCATTCTTGCAGCAAATGATAAACAGATATGGAATAGCTAAATTAGTGACCACGAGAAGATCAGATAAACAAAAGCTGGATATTTTTCTAGCACAAGAAATAACTCCTTTCCTCCCATAAAACAAAACCACCTCCTTAAAGATTTATCATAAAATAATCAAAAGCTTACTTGCACTCTGTCACAATAAGGTCGATGGCTTTGTTCCATAGTTTCTTCTTTCTCAATAGCTCTTCTGGTGATGCTTCCAGAACAACTCTAGGCAAGATCTACATTCAATAGAAAAAATCATTGATGGTTCACTAAGGCAAGATCTAAGGAAAAACATAACAATAGTACTAGCCTACTAGGACAATGTAATTAAACAAATCTCAGGTCGGACATGTTAATGATATCATACAGTGTCAGCCAAGCCATTGGGAATGCAACACTGTTTGCTAGTTCAAAGTCCACAGCAGACTGATCTGGATGCTTCTACTTAGGACGAGGGTTAAAATAGGCCAGGAACTTGGGAATAATTTACGGCACAAATTCCCACACATCCCTGCTACTTAAACTGTTACAGACTTACAGAAGTTGCAGTTAAACGAGTATAATTTAATTCAAATTTAAATTCACATATTGGAGAGAGAAAATACATCCCGGATTTGCCCGAGCTACTCTCCTCTTTTCGTTCTAAGAAGTAAAATTTTAATTATAAAATTGCTTTATATTACATCTCTACCACTCACTAATCCAGTGTCACTCCTATTAGCAAACCCCATAACAACTCTCCAATTTAGCTCTACTTTCTAGTTTACAAATCTATAATGAAGAATGTCATAACATAGCTTTCAAAATTAATATATAATATGTGTAAAGAGTAAAGGATTTGTGGACAAAAGAAGTATTTATTTTGTCATTGATGAAATGAAAATAAGTTAAAAAGTTCAGAACTTATTCATTGTACCAAAGCTTCTCCTGCCTTTTTAAGCTCCGAGATCCATCCTCTGTCAGCATTATGTCTCCCCTCTAGAACTAAGCTAGACTGTTGGCTGGCAATAGCAACTGATGAAGCAAGGTGATAAAGCCATATAATAACAACTAGCTAGATAACAACCCCCATGTTTTATCAACGAGTGTATAATAGAATTTCAGTATAAGCATCCCAGGTCATGACATGTCAAAAAAAAAAAAAAGGCTAAATAACAAGTAAAACTTCAGAAATCTAGAATCGAAATATGCTACAAGTTTTTGGATGCAAAATACATTTGAAAGCTCTGATGAAGTGAAACGAAGAGGCTAGGAATGTGATAGATTTCAGCTCCCAAATCCCTCTATATTTCTTCAATAATATAAATCACTATAAGGACTGAAGTGCATACCTTTTTAAATCATACCAGACAGGTGATAAATGCGTAAACTTAGAGTTGAACCTTTTCGCCATTTCATAACCTCGAGAATTCCTGCCACAATTAAAATTTACAAAGATGTATATGAATTGTAGATATAAAGCTATAACAGGAGGATTGGCATGTAATGAAAAAAGAATAACATAATAGATTCAAGTTCACATTATATGAACAAAATCGATTCCTTCTCTTGCAGAAACTATTGCATGCCAATTACCAAATTCAAGCTTCATTCAAGGATTCAACAACAAAAAAAATGCATACCAGGGAGTAATGTAGCCAAGCACAGGGTAAGTATAATGTCGACTAGATGTATTTTCTGATACTTTCATATTCTCCTAAATTCAATGTAAATTTTTAAATATCAGTTATAGAATTCAAACAATAAAAACTCAAATTTCTCAATAATACTGTAAACACTGTTTTGAAGCAAGAAAATTCAAACAGTTTATGATAGAATCAGATTCAGAGCGTAGTTGTAGTTAAGGCGGTGCTTACAGTGAGTATGTCTTGGAAATTGGTGTCGGTAGTAACAAGGCCTCGTTGATATACATACGATCTGTTATGTTGCGAAAGAGAAGATTGTCTCAACCAGTAAACGGCGATGGCAATCACCGACGACACGATGAAGAAGGAAATGACTTTGATGGCACCGGAAGGCGAGTGTGCCTTAACTCGTTCCCCTCGTTGTGAAGATGACTTGATTTGGTTTTCACGGCGACCGGGAGTCGGGGCTGGCCGTTGATGATCTCGCTTTTTCGCCATTTCGTCGTAATGATTTGTTTCTCGGTTTTCCGGTGGCTGAAACGACGACTCTATTTCCTCGGATAAAATTAGTCACCGGTAATTAAAAAAAAATTCTAATTTTTTATTATTTAGAAATTAATAATCAATATTTTTCTAAGACGTCATAATATAATTTGGGAAAAATTAGAAAAAATAAGGTAAATTCTTAGGTACATTGTTCGTGTCCAGTTTGGTTCGGTTTCGAGAGAATCTGATACCCGAACTAATGTAAAATAAATGGATTGGTTTGAATTTGATTTTTATATTTTTTTGCAATAAAGTCCAAATCAAACCGATCCGAAAAATAATGAATTAGTTTGGATTTGATTGATCGGATATATTAAAATTAAATATACAAAAATAAATATATTTTTAATTATTTGTTTACACGCTAAAATATGAAAAATAAATATTGAACACATGACACATATTTTTAAATATGTTATGACCACCATAGTCATATAATTGTTATATTTCACTTAAATATTTAGTAACTTAAAACAATTTTATTGCATAATCATACTCCATTCCATAACATAAAATTGAAGTTTTGTAGTTGGTAGATACTTGTGATTTGAAGTTTTGTGATTTGGGAAGAAGCTTGTGGTTTACATATACTTGAAGTTTGCAATTTGTGAGTTTGATTTATAATGGTTGTGACTTTTAATTTTCATTTCTCTATATCTCTTCATTGATTGATATGCTTGTGATAATTTAAACTATATCGTTTCGTTTTTCATTGAAAATATCTAGAGACTATGTATCTTTATTTCTTTCATTATGATTTGTACTTGATAATTGCTATAACAATTATTCTCTCCATTCAAATAAATAAGTAATAACTCAATTAAAATTAAAAGTTTATTATATGAATTAACTATGTTGATTGTTATTGGTTTGGTTTGCGTTTACGAGTAGCAAATTAGAAATCCATTGTCCGAACCAATTAACATCGGTTTTAATTGGTTTGATTCGGTTTTTGCCTGAAATGGAAAAATACCCAACCCAAACACATTGGTTTGGTTTGGATTTATCCGAACCAATGAACACCCCTAGGTACTCATAATAAATAAGTAATTGGGTATAGGTACCTCTAGTGCAAATTGTGAAAATATTTTAATTTATTTTAAAATAAAATAATACAATAAAATGATATGATGCTGAATTATAATTTTTATTTATTAAAGTTATGGGTATCTAACTAAATTCAAGAGTATCAGAGTATTCACTAATAATTTTATACAATTAATCACCATCTGAACAATGAATTGAGACCGTAAAACATTTATACATTGTCAATATACTAGCTTTAATCGTATATTATTTTCACAAATATTTACTCATTTAATTCTTAAAGTTAGATAAAATTGATAAAAAGAAATAAAGTACACTAAAACTAAGTTTTATTAGTTGTAAGAGCGTCTTTGTTTTAAGATAAGAAATAATATTCCTTAAAAGTTTATTCTTATCATTATTATTATTTGGACTAATATTTTTAGGAAAATGCTAGATTTAATAATTTATTTATAGAAATATTAAGGCACATATTAATAGAAATATTCTCTTGAAATGTGTGTGTTTAATTTTTTAAAACTTTAAATATGATTTCATCGCATTTAAACATGTTGGCATGACCCATATTTTTATTCAAGTATTTGGCGAAAATTAAATTTCCCAAATTTTTTTATAATATTTATTTAATTTAAAATTATAAAAATAAAATATATAAATAAATGTGAGTAGTAGTGGGGAGTTATAATTAATTGAATTCTATTCCCATAATAATGTTGGATTCTCACCTTTTAAACCTTGGAATAAAAATAGAAAAACCATTTGTAAATAAAATTTGTAAATAAAATTTCTAAGAATAAAATATGTCTTAGAATAATTTTTTAAAATTTGAATCATCATGATAATATTTTTGGAAATATTTTTTACAACCTTGAAAAAAACACATTCTGAGAATTCCAAATTTGATATTTATAATTTTATATGAATTTCTAATAATTATTACAACTTTATTTTTTTTGTTTTTTCATAGGCATCATTCACTCTTGAAATATTTTAATATTTTGAGAAGAAATGTTTAAATAAAATTTATAAAAAGTAAAATTGTAAACAATTTTAAAATATTGAAAATTAAATAAAATTAAGAGTTAAATATACAAACCCCTTGTAATGTTAGCGAATTTTGTTTTTAATCCCCTTTATCTTATCTAGAATTCCTTACTAAACCCCCTAAATGTAGGGGTGGCAAAACGGGCCCGGCCCGTTGGGCATGCCCGTTTTGTCCGCACTTTAGTGCGGGATGGACCAAGGGTTTAGACCATCACCCTCTAAAGTGTCTGCCCCGCCCCGTCCCGTTTTCGTCGCGGGCTTTTGCGGGCATGCATATTTACTTAAATTTTTATATTTTTAGGCTTAAAAAGTGCAATGCCCGCGGGCTTTCCCCGTCCCGCCCTCACTTTTTTGCGGGGAGGGTTTAGGTTTTAGGCCCGCATCTTTAAGTTTGACCGCCCTGCCCCGCCCAAATTTTTTTGCGGGCTTTTACGGGGCAGGCCTAAACGGGGCGGGCATGCCTGTTTGCCACCCCTACCTAAATGACATATGTTCTTCCATATTCTCCATTTTTACCATGTTATTTACTAATTCATGAACATATGTCATCTTCATTATCATCTAAAACTTCAACAACCTCATCTTTTCTTATTTGAAGAAAATTCTCATTAATTTCCAAAAAAAAGTCCATAGCCTATAATTCCCTTTCTCATACCCCCATCTATTCACCAACTTATCAACATTTTCCATTGTTCAATTATCGTTGTGTAACCCAGACACACTTGAATCAACCCCCCTCTATTATCCATTGTTCAATTATCGATGTGTAACCCAGACACACTTGAATCAACCCCCTCTATTAATTATCTCGTTTTGGTTCACTATTATAAATTCACCCAATGGTGAAAAGTAACATTAAAATGTTGCATATCATATGTATAAAGTTCCAGATTAAAACCATAACCTAATAATAATAGAAGGAGGTTTGAAATCATTATTACATTGGAATATGAATAATGTTACAAATCACTTGCCTCAAACATTATAGGTTTCAATGTCGTCGAACACGTTTTCGTCCACTACCACAAACGATGTAGCCTTCCTCCGTTACCTGAGCGTCGTAGCCCTCCTCCCTTGCATGAGCGTCGTCGCGTGCTTCTTCTTCGCAATAATTGAGAATGGTAAAGGTAACCCTAATTTTTATAAGGGGGTGAATAAAATCGTAAACCAAGTCAGTAATAAATAACAAAAAAAATAAATGTCATTTGTTATTGATTTTATTCTACGTAGACATAAATATAAAAAAATGGAGAATCTAGGAGAACATGTGGGCATTTGGGGGGGTTTTTAGTGAGGGAATTTATATAAGATAAGGGGGATTAAATTAAAATCTTTTACATGGATTAAAAGCAAAACTCGCTAACATTACAGGAGAATTTGTATATTTAACCATAAATTAAATATTATTAAAATATATTTAAATGCTATTTAAATATTTTGAAATATTAAAAAAAGAAGACAAATCAATTTTCCAAAAAGAGATGACACATGGAAGGGGAAGAGGACGAGGGCGGCCCTTTGGAGGGGAAAAGGACGAGGGCGACCCTTTCGCACGGTGCCCCCGTCACCGGTAGCCTCTACGGTGGTCACGAAAACACATGATGTTTCTGAGCAAGTGGGTCATGTGGAAGTAACAGAAATCAACGATTCCTAAGATGAGATGAGCCAATCCCACGAGGAAGAAATCAACACATGGAACCCTAAATTCATCGAAAAATAATCAAATTGAGAGCAATCAAGAGAAGAAGAAGTAATTAGAATTACATACATACAAAAGAAATAATAAGAACTATTTGAACTTTATGATATTTATGATTTTGTGTGAATTTCTAATAATTATTACAACTTTACTTACATACAAAAGAAAGAATAGAATTATTAACAAAAGAATATAATTATTATTGGAAATTTAAAGAAAATTTTAAAAACAAAAAAAAACTTCTTAAGAGAATTTTATATCTATGGAGGCAATATATATATATATATATATATATATATATATATATATATATATATATATATATATATATATATATATATATATATATATATATATAAACATTATCAAACATCTTTATTTGATTCAATTACTATTGCCTCCATATAGATGTTTGATAATATATATATATATATATATATATATATATATATATATATATATATATATTACATTTTTATATTAATAATGTCATATGGATTGTTAAATGCATTTGCTTTATAGTCATAAATATTTTTCTCTATATTTGATAAAAGATCATATATTTAGAAAATTGTTTATGACAAAATTTCGGAAATATTCTTAAAAGTTGGATTTTGAAATTCGGACACATAAAAAATGCATGTCAAATACAAATACAAAAGTGTATATATATGAAATTCGGATGCACCTGAACAAATCCAACCTCAGAACCACAGTCAGATCAAAGTTAAAAATATGTCTGAATTTTAAAATCCATATTCAACTTACGGATATTTAAATTTGGTCGCGTTCATATAAGTAATGCGCCATATTTCATCTTTTCCTTACATTTGAAACTAAACAAATGAGTGTATAGCAGAGCTCTCACTAGTGTCTATTCATGTTTCAACATTGTTCTAATCTTTCTTTCAAGTTCTTCCCATATTTGTTCAAATCTAGCATCTTTAACAACTTCCACTCCTCTCCATTCAAGCTAAACACATTCATTTTCACAGTTGATAACTTTCTCGTATCCTTAATTTTTTTATGCGTGCAATTTCTTAATAGGCTATAGTTATGCTACATTATGATACATGCAATATAAATGTACGCTTTGTTTGGTCCTAATAAAATTTAGTATGGATTTGAGATATTTGAGGGTTAGGGTACGTGCATGAACGAGTTCCCATCTGGTGTGTTAAGTCCAAATTTTGAATACTTGACCCCCTGTATTAGAGAAATTTTCCGATGGAAGATATACACAATAAGACTATAAAAAGGAAAGAAAATTTAATTACTCTATTTTTATTTGTATTTTGTAAACAATTAAATGGTATTTTACGTATTGTTTGGGTCTTTATTTTAGAACAATGAAATGGATCCGAATTTTAAAACCTAGACGAACCTCTGGATAATATTTGTTCCGGACTGGGCCTCCAGATTGTATTGGGCTACGACCTAATACGTCGAGCAGGTGCCCATACGCTCGGGCGAGTACACTTGTTGGACGAGCGGAGTTGCTTAACGGTCGGGCATACGTTCCACATATCGGGCACACACTCGGAACGGGCAAAGAACATGTCTTCCAGTTCACTTGCCACATCACCCAACTGTCCCCCATTATCTCCTGAAAGATAGGAGCAGTTGGACCAAGGACCAGACCATTTAGCTAGGTCTTCAAGCTTCTCACGCCTTCCTTGGCAGTTCTTCCTTGGGCCTAGCTGATCCAGCCCAAAGAAGGACATTGGCCAGCGCTGAGGGCTCACTATAAATACCATTTTTCACTAAAGGGTCAGGTATTCTGATTCCACTCTTCTAACTTACCTATTGTTGTACCTCTATTAACTTTGACATCGGAGCGCCTTACAGGTACACCCCCTCCATTCCATCCATTTGTTGTTCGCACCCAATTGCTGGAAGGCCTTCCTGATCATCCCAAGCGCGAGGACCCCAATGTTCCCCACCGCAACGGAGATAGGCGAAGGGAGGAGAAGCCCCGCGAGCCTCGCGAAGGAAGAGGACCCGCGGGCCGATATAACGAGTATACATTGCTGACAGCTCCCCGCGAGCGCATCCTCGCCGAATGCATCAACTCCAACTTCAAACAAGGCAGGATGAGGTTTCCCAAACCTTCTGCGCCCAAGCCCCACACGGACAAATCCAAATACTGCAGGTTTCACAGAAGCCATGGGCACGTGACTGAAGACTGTGTCCACTTGAAGGATGCAGTGGAGATCTTGATCCAAGAGGGCCATCTCAAACAGTACACTAAGAAGAACGAAACTCCCATGCACGAAAAACAAGAAAAGAATAGGCCTCACGAGGACACACCGCTCGACGACTCTTCTTACCAAGTGGCCATGTACATATCACGCCCGGAGGACTTCATCCTCCCTGACTCATCACCAGAAGGGCGAATCACTGCCCTCAGTCCCTGTGAAGACTTCCCAACCGCTCTTGTCATATCAGGGGGAGGGATGAATAGCGAAAACGCTGCCCTTTCAGTAAAATGCAAGTTCGACGAACTCCTGATGACTGCGCCCGAGCAAAAGGCGACATTGACAAAGTACCGAGGCAAGTCCAATCCGATATCTTTTTTCCTAGAGGAGCTTCCGGGAGGTTCCCCCAACTCGGGCATCCCGCTACTGATAAGGGCCAAGATGGCACACTTTGACGTTCAACGCATCTTGGTCGACCAAGGCAGTTGGGTAGACATCATATACGTCCACCTATTCAAGACCCTAAAGCTGGACAAGACCAATCTATCTCCATACGTCAGATCTGACCTCCAAGGGTTCAATGGGGCCACAACAAAGCCGTGGGGTTACGTCGAGCTCTGCGTCACCTTCGTAGAGCAAAAAATAGTCAGAGAAGTCAAGATCCAGTTCCTGGTAATAGAGTGCCCCTCCCTTTACAACTGTATCCTCGGTTGCCCAACCCTAGTTGAAGTGATAGCGGTCCCTTCCACCGTTCACCTGAAGATGAAGTACTACACCAAACTGGGCCGCGTGGTCACAATCCACGGCGACATCGAGGCCGCTCGGAGATGTTAGGATGTTGCAGTAAAAGGATAAGCCACAATCAACACCAAGAACAACAAGAAACCCATGGTCGAAGAGCCTCCCCCCAGGGAATCAACGCCATCGATCTCGACTGCCGCATCGGCGAGGAAGAAGATGAAGAGCAGGGATCCATCGAGGGGCAAGCCCCCACGCACCCATTCCGCCCGGTCCCAAAAGAAGAGTTTGAGCTCGTCCCACTAGACGACGACCCCGACAGAGTAGTGAAGATAGGTACGGGCCTTCCCGATGAAACGAGGAAGCAACTCGAGATTTGCCTCAAGGAGAACGTTGACCTTTTAGCATGGAACGTCGCAGAGATGCTCGGCCTCGACCCTGAAGTCGCCTGCCACTAGTTAGCTTTAGACCGGGAGGTTAAGCCCGTAGCACAGCGTAGGCGCAAACAGTCTCCCGAGAAAGCGGAGGCTGCCGAGCAAGCTGTAAAAGACCTCTTAGAGGCAAATTTTATTTCTGAAGCCCAATACACAACCTGACTCTCTAATGTAGTCCTTGTTAAGAAAAATAATGGAAAATTGCGTATGTGTGTTGATTATACCGATCTTAATAGGGCTTGTCCCAAAGATGTTTTTCCTCTCCCTAACATAGATAAACTGGTCGACAACTCTGCAGGTTTTAAACTCTTGTCCTTCATGGACGCATATAGTGGGTACAAACAAATCCCTATGTAGGACATGGATAAGAGACATACGGCGTTCATGACCCCGACGGGCAATTACTATTACAATATAATGCCCTTTGGGCTAAAGAATGTCGGGGCTACGTACCAACGCATGATGAACAAAGTCTTCTAAGAAGAAATCGGAGACATGCTCTAAGTATACATGGACGACATGATCGTCAAATCTTACGAGGAGGCCGACCACGCGCGACACCTCCGCAAGGTTTTCGAGCAGGCGAGGCAGTGCAAAATGAGGTTTAACCCTGAAAAGTGCACGTTCGGTATCCGGGCAGGAACGTTCATCGGCTTCTATCTCACCGAGTGGGGGATCGAGGCCAACCCCGACAAATGTCGGGCGTTCTCGGAATCCCCGACCCCGAAGTCGAAAAACTCCATTCATTCCCTCAACGAAGTGCTTGCCTCACTTTCCCGCTTCGTCGCTAAGTCCGCCCAGCACGCCTTACCTTTCTTCAAACTACTCCGAAAAGAAGCCACCTTCGAATGGACCGACGAATGCGAATATGCACTGCTCCATCTAAAGAAAGCACTCTCCGAGCCTCTGGTCCTGTCCCGACCACTGGAAATTGAAACCCTGTACCTATACCTGTCTGTGGCAACCAAGGTCGTTAGCGCCGCTCTCATCAGAGAAACTGACGAAGGGCAAAAGCATATATACTTCACGAGTAAGGCACTCAAAGGCCCCGAGCTCAGATACCAACAAATCGAAAAGGTCGCGTTAGCCCTTATTAATGTCGCGAGGAGACTACGTCACTACTTCCTCGCCCATACAATCAAAGTGAGAACCGATTAACCGATAAAACAGCTCCTCGATCGACCAGATATGACTGACCGAATGCTAAAGTGGTCGCTGGAACTCTCTGAATTCGATATCTAATATGAGAACAAGAAAGCTCTGAAAGCTCAGGCCCTGGCTGACTTTGTCGCAAAAATGACGCACAACCCGAAGCCAGCGGACGACACCCACAAATGGACGATCTTCGTCGACGGTGCCTCCAGCCCGGCGGGAAGCGGCGCAGGAATCATCCTCGAAAGCGAGGACAAAATCCTGATTTAGGTCTCGTTGGCGTTAGCCTTCCTGACTTCCAACAACCAAGTCGAGTACGAAATTTTTCTCGCAGGTCTAAGATTAGTCGAAGACCTAGGGGCAAAAGAAGTAAAGATATCAACAGACTCTTAACTCGTAGCATCACAGGTACGGGGTGAATATCAAGCCAAGAACGACAACCTCATAGAATACTTAGCCTTGTTAAGAGAAAGGCTCGAAAAATTCGAGAAGTGGGAGGTCCAACACGTGCCACGCGAACACAACACGCGGGCTGACGTCCTGTCAAAACTCGCGAGCACGAGAAAAAAGGGCGGAAATAAGTCAGTAATCCAGGAAATCCTTCCTCGACCGAGTACCGAACGGCCACCACCTCCGCTCGAGGTAAACGTGATCAGTGATGATAATTGCTGGATGACACCCATCTACATCTATCTCACGAAAGTTGAACTCCCCGCAGACCCCAAAGAGGTAGTCGCGACCAAGAGGAGGGCGTGCTTGTACGTCCTTGTCACACCCCAAATTTTACCCCTAACTTTTCATTCGTTCATCTTTGGTATACCATGGTGCTTTAGTCACCTTACTCTCTTGCAACATCTGTTTTTTTATTATTATTATTGTTTGTCAGACTTAATTCTAATTTATTTATTTTTCTAATCCTAAAAAAATCTATTCTCATTCTAATTCATTATGTTGTCCAATTCCAATTTATTTTTTTAACCTATTCCGCTTCTTTTATTTAATTTTATTTCCTTTTCTCTATTTTTAATTTACACTCGTTTTCAAGTATTATGTCTAAATTTAATTTTAATTTTCTAAATTCTAATTTTCAATCCATCTTCAAGTTTCTATTTCCATTCCTAGTTTTATTTCAAGTCTCATTTTCAATTTCTATCACCTCAAAATAACTTTTCAATTGGATGTCCAAATTTCACTTCAAAATCTTAACTCCAATTTAATGTCTAAATTCTACTTCAAATTTTTCTTCCAAATTCCAATTCTATTTCGAACTCAAATTTATATTTTTAAGTTTCCATTCCATGACTTTTTCAAAAAAAAATTCTAAGTCCTTTTCAATTCTTTTAATCCCATTTTTTTTATTTTTGTATTTATTTGTCCAAGTTTAATCCAAATTTACATTTTTGAGTCTCAAGTTTCAATTTTTATTCCTATTTCTAATTTCGTTTTTAGATTACAATTTTTGTTTTTTATCCAATTGTCAAATCCCGATTTTCATACTTATCTCTTTGCATTTAAATCCAAGTCCTCAAGGTTTGACTTTGAATTTGAAAGGGAAACCTTTGTTTGTTTAATCTCAATTTATTTTCTTTGAAGAAATTCAAATTGCATTAAGGGAGAATATAAAATCAAGTTCAAATGTTTTATAAGTACAACCTCAAGCTTACAAGTCAAAATATTTTAAGACCACCCCTTCTAAAATAAATAAAAAGCAGACAACAAGTTCAATTAATTTGTAACTAGGCTCTTTGTTTGCATCATCACGCCATTTTCTTGGGAAGGAAGTTTCTGTGAAAAATGATGCTCCTTGGCCAAACCTTCACTTGAGTGGCCCATCTCCCAAGTACCTGCGACATCAAGACAAGTTTTGTATTAGAATTACCACAGAAACCTGCGAAAGAGTAGAAAGCAAAAGGTACTTATCAATATACAACAAGCCAAGGGGTGTGTATTCCTATACAAGTCAAATTGACTTTGCTGCAACCGTAGATTTTACCCAAAATACTGATAAAAGGGCAGCCTGCAAAAAGGTACCAAGGCCTGCTGCAGTTCAAATAATACAACAAGTCCCTGCATCTTCTGACTACAGCCTGCAACCGAGAAAAGACAACTTCATCACTCTCCAACATTGACCTGTGAATTGGCATCACTTTCTACCTGCATAAGCCATATTATATCTGGAGAATTCAGAACTGAAAAAGGAGAGAAAACAGAGTTCACGTAATTTCATGAAAATAGCAAAAAGACTCTTAATACAGAAAAGTGAAAGCAGGCATTATCACAAGCTAATGCAAAGAGGAAAACGTGTTTCTAATCCCAACAGGGGACTTTCACGTTTTTAGGTTTCCATTTCTGAGCATCAAAAGGCGATTTGAGGCTAACACAGTTTTAGAAAAAAAGGGGTTGAAATTAGAAAACTGGGAACCCTATTTTTTCGATATAAAGAGGGGAGATTGACAGCAACCAAAAGAAAAAAAGGCAAGAAAAATTTCAAAACAAACTCAGAGCATCAACAACCTAAAACTGAAAAAAAGCAACATCGAAAAATTCAAACAATCCCAAACACAGAAAAGAGAAATACAACCTGTGAACCTCCGCAGGATACTTTTCTTCAAACACCATCACTCATTAACCCATAAATTCTTCGGCCACTCGAATCCATCTTCACCATTCGCGAGCCATCAATCCAACATCATCATCTCCAAATCGCTCATCGCTCAAACGTCAAGCCCACAACAACACCGTGAATCTGCTCAGCCCTACAACTCATAAACCTCCGACCCGTCTTGAATCCGTAAACGTTCATCCGCCGCACCACCATCCATCATCATGAAAATCAACCTTCGTCAACCCAAACTCGAACCACTGCCCTTTCGCCGATGAAATCTCCGTAAGAAACCGTTGTTCATCACCATCACATATAACTTCATCACAAAACCTCCTTCGAGCTCTCAAATTCCAGCTTGTTCCGAATCCAACATTCGTTCCTGCAAAAGTTTCTGGAAATCAAACCAAAACACTCAAACCTTCCTTTTCTTCCTCGACAACATCGTCTCTGCCAAAAACACAAACAGCTCAACCACCATCCCACCGAACAAAACCTTCGAACATCACCGGACGAGACCCTTGCCGCCGGAACCGCCCCAAATCGCAGTGAGAGACAGAGCAGCAGAGAAACTCGATTCGAACCAAACGCGAGAGACAGAGTTAACTGGAGAAGACGTTCGTTTTCTTCGCGGAAGGTTTTGCTTTCTTTCGTCTTTATCATTTTTTCATCCTATTTTGAGAAAATCTTTGTAAGATGATGAACTCTGTTTGATTTTCGTTTGTAAAACACGATTTTGGTTTGAGTTTTTTTTTCCTCTGATAGCATTGTGTTTATCGTTTGAGCAACGTTGGTGTTCTACTGGTTTTGTTTCCTCTTTCATTTGGCTCGTTCTTGTTCCCCTTTTGCGGCTAGGGTTTGTTTTTTTTCTTTCATTCTTGTTTTAAGGACAAACCGGATTCGGGTCACGGGTCTGACCCGTCACGCCTGGGCTTGCTCGCCCCATACGGGCCTCCTTGGCCTGGTCTCCTCTTTTGTCTATTATTTTATTTTTAGTTTTTTTTATTAGATTTATGTTTTATGCATTAGTTAGTTTTTAATTTAGGTTCTTTTATAAAAAAAGGAAAATATAAAAAATAGTAATTTTTAAAAAATACTTTCATATTAATTAACTTGGTTAAAATAATTTTGTCCTTTTATTTATTAATAAATTTTTTTAATGTTATATTATTGTGATTAGATTTCTTTTTTTGTCATTCTTGTCTTGCAAAGCGTTTACCTACATGTCATTGTTTCTTTATTTGGGACGCATTGATAACGTTTCGTTTGGTACGACATGAATCTCGATTATTTTTTTATCACGATTTCTGTTAAGCCAGACATGAATATAGTATTTCAGACCAATATTTAAAAATCATTCCAGAAAACAATTAAGTTCTTGGCCCAATACCAAGTGAACAATATTTACGACTACACCTTCACATACGTAAGCCGATCTTACTGCGATCGCCATCTGCACGACTTATCGCTCGCCAAATCTTTAATTAATTTTACGAAAAAAAGGAACCCCAGAGTCTAGCATTCCGCACGTTCTGGATTGAACCGCAAATGGGCTAGCCTCACGCGTTGGTTCAATCACCATTCGTATAAAAAATATTCAAATCAATCTTTAATTAATTTTACGAAAAAAGGAACCCCGGAGTCTAGCATTCCGCACGTTCTGGATTGAACCGCAAATGGGCTAGCCTCACGCGTTGGTTCAATCACCATTCGTATATCAAAATATTCAAATCATCTATTAATTAATTTACGAAAAAAAGGAACCCCGGAGTCTAGCATTCCGCACGTTCTGGATTGAACCGCAAATGGGCTAGCCTCACGCGTTGGTTCAATCATCATTCGTATATCAAATTTAAATCTATTTTCAAATTAAATCACGAAAGACAGAACTCCGGAGTCTAGCATTCCGCACGTTCTGGATTGAACCGCAACATGGGCTAGCCCCACGCGATGTGTTCAATCGCCCTTTCGTTTAAAACATCTTAACAAAGTCAAACACTTTCTTCAAACGAACATTGTTTAAATCATTCTATCTCTCGAACAAGCTAGCGCTTCATCCTCCACCGCGAGTATAAGCCAACGCTTAGCAGTAGAATGCGTTTTAAAACAATCGTTCAATAAAAATCACAAACCGTAGTAGCACGAACTACGGAGCTCTGACTTTCCCATTGCACAAGGGAATACGTAGGCACGGGGATTTTAATCCTTCGCGAGCACCCTAATAAAAAAATTTAACTATTTCTCTGTTTAAAACTTTTAATCTTTTCTCTGACCTATTAATAATATTAACTTTAATTCCTTAGAACAAACGTATTAATAGCATTAAGAAGACAAAAACTTAAGATCAAACATTTAATCGCATAATTAGCTAAGAGGTTCCCGTTGAGTACAACGGACGTGAGGGATGCTAATACCTTCCCCTTGCGTAACCGACTCCCGAACTTAGAATTTGGTTTCGTAAACCATTTCTTATCCATCCTTTAGGTTGTATCTATATCTCCCTTTTCTCTCGTAGAATAAATAGAATTAGGTGGCGGCTCTGTTGTTTTGTTTTAGGATCGTGTTTTTCGAGGTACGACAGTTGGCGACTCTGCTGGGGATATGCTCCATGCTAGAGAGAGTCGAGCCTAACTTAGCTTTGTGTGCTTATTTGTTTGATCTTGTCTTTTCTTGTCTTCTCTATGTTTATTATTTATGTTTGTTTATCTGTTCTTTTACCGCTTTACTTTATTGCTCATTATATTTGTCTGTGGTTTCTCGGGGTCACATTGCAAGTAATTTTGAGTGGTGGAAAAAGCAGAGGGAACACTAAGTTTAGATTTGGATGTTATTAGTGTTAGTCTCCAAGGACTCGCTCCTTGCACGCCTAACATGAAAGCTCCCCCAGATAGTTAGACTTTTCGTAAATCTTGTCACAACGCAGCTAGCCTGTCGCGGGACCTGATTCATGAAAGGGCTGTGATTCTGGGACCCCCTAGAACCTGTTTCAATATTGGTAGTTGTGTAATGTTAGGCTCCAAGTACTCGCTCCTTGCACACCTAGCATGAGAACTCCACTCAAGGTAGACTTTATCGTTATTATCGTCACAATGCAGCTAGCCTGCGGCGGGGCGTTAATACGATAAACGTCCGTGACCTTGAGTTTCCTTAAACCATCACCGTAGAAACTATCCTGTGAGTGGGACTTATGGGTAGTAAAACGTAGAACAACTTTCTTACAGCCCACCTGTTAAGAAGGTTCCGAATTTACCTTGCACCCTTGCATCCCTGCATCTTTGCATCTTAGCATCATATGCATCATTTTAGCGAATGCTTCAAGGAACAAAGAAGTTTTGTTGCAAGCCTCATAAATTTTACCTTGAATGGATTTCAGTTCATTAGTTTTGGGAAATAACGAGAAACTTTACCCATTTTGACATTTTGCAACAAACTTCTTGAGTCCCTTGAGGCATTTACTAAATTTTACTCATGTTTGCATCTCTGCATCTGCATTCTGTCAAAACTCATTCTCGTCAACTCCTTTCCAGCTGTCACACTGAGGATCTCACGCAAGTATTCAACCCGAGCCCAGGCCAAGAAGAAGATGGCTGACAGGGACCCCGAAATGGACAAAGTGAATGAAGAGCTTTCTGATCTTCGTGGAAATATGGGTCAGATGATGGAAATGCTGCAGGTCATCCGAGCAAAATTAGACACCCAACAGACTGTAGTGTCAGAGATTGTCACTGCAACGACTGAGCCTACGTCATCAGTCACTACTCCTGTGACCTGGCCTCCTTTTGGGCTTCCTCAGGGATTTCTACCTCCTCCTCAGGGTTTCGCTTCCCAAAGTTTTATTCCTTCTTCTCAAGGACTTACTGCTCAGGGTTTTTTCCCTCCTTCCCAAGGTTTCGCTTCTCAAAGTTTTATTCCTTCTTCTCAAGGACTTACTGCTCAGGGTTTCTTCCCTCCTTCCCAAGGTTTCGCGTCCCAAAGTTTTGTACTTCCCCCTCAAGGATTTGCTGCTCAGCAGACTATTCCTGTGACTAATGAAGAGAACCATGTGGTTGCTAATTTTACACCAGAGATTGTGCACACCCGTGCCCAACCCTACTTCAATGACCCTCAGGTGTATGACGTGCCAGATATGTCGGAGAACGGAAATGAGAAACATGAGAAGATGCAAGATAATTTTGAGACTATTGAGAAAAGGTTAAGAGCAATCGAAGGCGACCAGATCTTCGGGGCTGCTGCTAGAGAGATGTGCCTGGTGTCCGGATTGGTAATTCCTCCGAAGTTCAAGATACCCACTTTTGACATGTACGAGGGCGCGACATGTCCTAAGAACCACCTCTTGATGTATTATCGAAGAATGGCTGCGCAGGTGGACAATGACAAATTAATGATCCACTGTTTCCAGGACAGTCTGAAGGGAATCTCCTCCAAGTGGTATCTAACGCTAGACCAGTCAAAGATTCGCAGTTTTCAAGATTTGACAGATGCTTTCATCCAGCAGTACAAATACAATATGGACCTTGCTCCCGATAGAAGGCAATTGTTGAGTATGTCACAGAAGGATTCCGAATCATTTAAAGAATACGCTCAGCGGTGGAGAGGGACCGCTTCTCAGGTAGACCCCCCGTTGTCTGAAAAGGAGTTAGCTGATTGGTTTGTTGACACTGTGCGACCAGAATTCTATGAGAGAATGGTGGGGAGCATAACTGCTAGTTTCTCTGATCTAGTGGCCGTGGGAATCAAGGTAGAGCTTGGACTGAAAAGTGGAAAGATGAGTGGTGCGTCTGGCAGTTCTAGCAATGGTAGTGGAAATAATGTCAAGAAATTTACAAGTAACTTCCACAAGAAGAAAGAGGGTGAGACAAACGCAATAATGGCGAGTCAAAGGAGAAATCCGCTTTGGCAGAGGCCTCCACCTGTGGCTCAACCCTAGTTTGTCTACCCACCGCAGTTTGTTCAACATCCTTATGTAGCAGCGGTTCAACCGTCATACAATCCACAAGTCCCGATATATCGGCCAACTCAAGCAGTACTGATGTATCAACAAGCGGCTCCAGTGATTCCAGCTTATCAACCAATGCTCAACAATTCAGGTTATCAACGAGCGCCCAATGCTTCAGCCTACCAGCAGAGGACTCCAGCTCCTCATCCGAATTCCAACTTTCAGAATAGAAGACCAGGAGGAAGGTCTTCTCATCCTCGGATCCCTATGACCTACACTGAATTGTATCCCTCACTACTGAAGAAAGGCTTGGTTACTCCAAGGCCTTTAGGTCCTCCACCAGATCCGCTCCCACCAGGTTATAACTCAAATGCCCACTGTTTGTTCCATGAAGGTGCTCCGGGGCACGATTTGGAAAGTTGCATTGCTTTGAGGTATGCTGTGAAGGATCTAATGGATAAGAACATTTTGTCATTTGGAGATACTGGTCCGAATGTTAAGAATAATCCTTTACCTAAGCATGGGTCCATAAATGCCATTGTCGGCGACTCTGACGAAGATTTAATTTTCAACGCCACAGAGATCAAAACTCCGCTTAGAGACTTCCATGCGAAGTTAGTAGAAGTGGGTATGCTAAAGAACTGTCATAAGAATTGTGAAGCTTGTGCGAATAATCCAAAGGGATGTGGATTGATCTTGAAAGATGTTCAAAGTTTGATTAATCTGGGTGTTTTACAAGTGAGTGGTCGTGTGAAGAGGAATGAAGTGGCAATGATTGAACCCATTTTCAACTTGCCTGAATCTGATCCTACCTTGGTTCCAATGTTCAACCTGCCTGGGTCCTCAAGGGTTCAACCCATCTTTAATATGCCAGAACCTGTGGTGCCCATTTTCAATATACCTGAGCCAAGGTTTGAGCAAAGGAGTAACCCTTTCCTTTATGAAAATACCAAAGCAGTTCCGTGGAAGTATGATGCGGAGAAAGTTCATCAGAAGTTTGAACAAGCCAGTTCAAAAGTGGCAAGTGCTGACATAGCAGGTGCAAGTCGTTTAACTCGCAGTGGCCATGTTTATACTCAGCAAGCCAATACAGTTCCACCTAAAGAAGTCATTCCAGCTGTGGTCAACCAGGATAAAGGGGTAGTCTTGGAAGAAGAGGATGCAGAGTTTCTCAGAATCATTAAGAAGAGTGATTATAAGGTTATTGATCAGCTGCATCAAACACCTTCTAAAATATCAATCTTATCACTTCTAATGCATTCTCCAGCCCATCGGAGTGCTCTCCAGAAATTACTAGCCCAAGCCCATGTTTCGCATGATATAACTGTGAATCAGTTTGATGGAGTCATTACCAATATCACTGCATGTAACAATCTCAGCTTCAGTATGGAGTATCTTCCAAAGGATGGCTTGGACCATAACCGTGCTCTCCACATATCTGTAAAATGTCAGGAGGATACTTTAGCAAGAGTTCTTGTGGATACAGGATCTTCATTGAATGTTTTGCCGAAAAGAACGCTTGCCAAGTTATCTTATCAAGGGGCAGAGATGAGGCCCAGTGCACTGATTGTAAAAGCTTTTGATGGGTCAAGGAGGACTGTTATTGGAGAAGTCGACTTACCAATCTTGATTGGACCACAGGTGTTCAAGATCACTTTCCAGGTTATGGACATTAACCCAAATTACAGTTGTTTGTTGGGAAGACCTTGGATCCATGCTGCTGGGGCAGTCACTTCTACTTTACACCAGAAGATGAAGTTTGTAGTCGATAATAAACTGGTAACTGTGTCTGGGGAAGAAGATCTCATGGTCAGCAACCTTTCTTCTTTTAGTTACATTGAGGCTGATGAAGATGCTTTGGAAACTGCTTTCCAAGCTCTAGAGATAGCCAATGTCATCCTTATGGAAGTAGAGGAACCAAAGGAGAAAGGTATTCCATCTTTTGCATCATTGAAAAGTACCATTTCCACAATCGAAGAAGGAAGCTACCAAGGTTGGGGTGATGTCATTGAAGTCAAGCAGAAGCTAGATCGCTACGGGTTGGGTTACAAACCAACTCAGATGAAGGAAGGAGCGTCAACCTCCATCAAAGGACGTCCAAAGACCATTCAAGAGGTGTTTTCCAGTGTTGGCTATCAGATCAATGCAATTAGTGGGGATACTGAAGATGAAGATGTGGATCATTTGGTTTATCAGTGTGAAGCAGCTTTAGGAAATTGGGAGGCAGTTGAGATCCCAGAATTTTTTCCATTGTCAAAGTAATTTATTGTTTTTCTTTAAGTGTTTTCAAAGTTCCCTAGCTCTGCCCAAGGCTATGGGATCATTTTGTAGGTCCCCTTCTCATTTTTTTCAAGTTAATCAATCAATGAAGGCATTTTGTTAAATTCTTACTTTGTTTTTTACTGTTTTTCGCTTTTCACTTTTAAAAGAAAATGGCAATCTTTCAAAGCTAATAAAAAGTTTTCTTGCATTCCTTTATTTTTACTTTTAATAAAAGCAAATCATTCCCATATGCAGAACAAATGAAAACCCTGTTGAATCCAACGACTCTATATTCTCTCCTAACTTCGATTCGCCCATCTACCAAGCGGAAGATGAAAGTGAGGAAGATTGTGACGTTCCTGAAGAACTGGCAAGATTAGTTGAGGATGAGCACGCAGATCTTCAGCCCCATAAGGAGCAGGTTGAGACCATCAACCTTGGTACCGAGGAAGATAAGAAGGAAGTCAAGATTGGTACAACACTTGGGGCAGACGTCAGAGAAAGATTGGTCAAGCTTCTCAAAGAGTATGTGGATGTGTTTGCATGGTCGTACCAGGATATGCCCGGTTTGGACACATACATAGTTGTTCATAAGTTGCCGCTTCGACCAGATTGTCCGCCAGTAAAGCAAAAGCTCCGAAGAACAAGACCAGACATGGCTTTGAAGATTAGGGAGGAGGTCAAAAGACAGTTTGATGCTGGATTCCTTGCAGTTTCAAAGTACCCTGAGTGGGTAGCTAACATTGTGCCAGTCCCCAAGAAGGATGGCAAGGTTAGGATGTGCGTGGACTATAGGGATTTGAACAAAGCCAGTCCAAAGGATGATTTTCCTCTTCCGCATATTGATACATTGGTTGACAACACTACTAAGTTTGTTGTTTTCTCCTTCATGGACGGATTTTCGGGATATAACCAAATCAAAATGGATCCTGATGATATGGAAAAGACCACTTTTATCACACCATGGGGCACGTATTGTTACCAAGTTATGCCATTTGGTCTTAGGAATGCGGGAGCCACTTATCAAAGGGCAATGGTCACCCTCTTCCATGATATGATGCATAAGGAAATAGAAGTTTACGTGGATGATATGATTGCCAAATCACAGAGTGAGGAGGATCATTTGAATCATCTCCTAAAGTTATTTGAGCGTCTCAGAAAGTTCCAACTGCGTCTGAATCCAGCTAAGTGTACCTTTGGTGTCCGATCAGGAAAGCTACTTGGTTTTATTGTTAGTCAGCAAGGAATTGAAGTAGATCCGGATAAGGTCAGAGCAATTCAAGAAATGCCAGCTCCAAAAACAGAAAAGCAAGTCAGAGGTTTCCTTGGAAGACTGAACTACATCTCCAGATTTATCTCCAACATGACTGCTACGTGTGAACCTCTATTCAAGTTGCTCCGGAAGAATCAGGCAATTGAGTGGAGTCCTGATTGTCAATTGGCTTTTGAGAAGATCAAGGTTTACCTGCAGAAACCTCCTATCTTAATCCCACCTACTCCAGGGAAACCTCTCTTCATGTACCTGACTGTAGTTGAGGGATCTATGGGTTGCGTATTAGGCCAACAGGATGAAACCGGTCGTAAGGAGCACGCCATTTATTACTTAAGCAAGAAGTTCACAGACTGTGAAAGCAGATATTCGCTTTTAGAGAAAACTTGTTGTGCCTTGGTGTTGCACCCCAAAATTTGCCCTCACAATACAAGACTTTGTGTGCTAAGAAGGTTCACAAGGTTCACAAGACCTTTCATGAAGTTCATGAAGTTTACAAGACACTTTATGAGGTTCACAAAGTTTACAAGACCTTTCATGAGGTTCATGAAGTTTACAATACATTTTATGAGGCTCACAAGGTTCACAAGACCTTTCATGAGGTTCATGAAGTTTACAAGACATTTTATGAGGTTCACAAGATTCACAAGACATCTTATGAGGTTCACAAGGTTCACAAGATTCACAAGACCTCCCATGAGGTTCACAAGACATCTTATGAGGTTCACAAGGTTCACAAAGTTCACAAATAGTCAGAAAGTTTGACAATTCCCTCAGACAATGCATCCTCCTAAGCAGTGCAACCAAAACTAGGGTTTTGACTTTAATCAGGCTAAATGGATTTCCAAGACTTCAAGTGAGCTTCATAACATCTTATATGTGTCTAAGAATCCCCATGACAAGTTTCAAGACTTTTCTCAAAGGTTTGCTCAGTCAAATGATCAGATAAGTCAAAATCAGTCAAAGCAGTTAAAAAGTCAAACTGATGTCAACTGTGGTCAAACCAGAGTCAAACTTCATGATTTTTTGCCAACATCAAGTATATGAAGTAAAATTCATCATTTGATCAAGGGTTGATCACAATTCATCAAGGAGATTTCAGATCATCAAGAATCAGGAGTTTCTAAATTAGGGTTTCCTCAGGAAAAGTCAACTGAACTTTGACCAGCCATAACTTTCACATGCTTCATCAAATTTTTCCCATCCAAAGCTCATTTTGAAGGAAATTGAATTCTCTACAACTTTGTGTCTCACAAGCCAAGCCCAAAAATGCTTCATTTGGAAGGTATGAGCTAAGACATTATAGGTCCTTTTGAAAGTCAACAAAAAGTCAACAACTTCAAAAGGGCATAACTTGAGAATGGTAAATGATATGGAAATGAAATCAGTGGGGTTGGTTAGAGTACTCTTCAAGCTTTCAAAAATGTCCAAGAACACCCTCATAGCATTAAAATTGAAGGATATGTTCCCTTGCAAAGTTGGGAAATTTTTGAGTGGTGTATGAAGAAAATAGGGTTTTAAAATCAATTTCTTCCAAATGGGCTTGCAATCTTGTGATCCAAACTTCAATATAACACCAAGCACGACCCACCCATGTAATTCTCTGATTTTTTTATTTTATTTAATATTTATTTGAATTTTATTCATTTAAATACATATTAAATCAAAATAAAATCAAAAAATCAATATTTAAGGGTGATTCTTCTTCTAGAAAGTCATAAACACCATTCAAGACCAATTATCAACATCCAAATTCGTGCTAGGCCAAAATAGTAAGAATATATTGGATTTTTTTGATATTTTTGGATGAGAGATTTCTTCATAATCAAGTAATCAATTTTCATGATACAAGATCCATTCTTTTTGACCTAATTCAATCATTATAAATACTTGAAGACATTGCAAGCACTAGGGACGAATTTTTCAGCCTCCAAGCATAAGAACAAGCTTCAAAATTTTGAAAGAAAATTCAAATTCGGTTTGCTATTTCCAGCCACTCTCAAAGGATTTTGAAGGTTGCATTGTGTTCCTTAGGACTTGTAGAACATGAATACATCATCATCATACTCAAAAGCACACAGAATCGCATAAACCGCATCCATGTTGTTGCTTATTTTAAAAAATTTCGATTTCACTTATTTATGTATTGTAAATAACAATTGATCATATATTCTTGTTTGTAGTAACCTTCTGAATGTTTCTGGGTGATTTGATTTGAGTTTTGATGCAGGAATGAGGTTTCACCATTATTAGGGTTTTTTCGTCCAAATTGGGATTCAATGATTGAGCCAATATAAATAATTTCTAAAGACGTAGATTAGTTGCAAACATCCTCAGGAATTCAATGATGGTTTCAATTTTGTGAAATATTGCTGTTTTGTTGATGTTTGAGTTTTATAGGGTTTACTGCAACTTGGATTTCGCAGGAAATATTGTAGGGAGATTCGCAGCAAAATTCGCAGGGCTGGAGGAAGAAGATGATCTCCTGCGTGCGAATTTCATATTTTAAAAATTGAATATAATATTTGTTTGTTTTGTTTGGATATTATTTCACAGATGTTGGCTGGCTCAGTTGGTTGTGTATGCGCATGTATTGCTGAAGGGTCTGGGTTCGATTCCTGGACCAAACCATCTTTTTCTTGTTTTTTTCATTTAATTAGCTAGTTTATTATATTATGAATTGTGGTGAGATTATGGACAGGCGCGCTCTCCCAGCTGGAATGGTTAAGGTGTTTGTGTAATGCTTGAAGGTCCTGGGTTCGATTCCCCCCAGGCCTTTTTGGTGTTGTTTTATTTTTTCATGATATTTTCAGAATTATGCAACAAAAGCAAATGGACTTCCCCCTTTGTTACCTGCGCGCAGGCTAGCCCAATGGATGAAATCTTTTACCAGGTATTGGGAGATCCTGGGTTCAAAACCAGGTCTCCCCTCTTTCTCTTTCTTTCTTTTATTTCTTTGTTTTAATTAATATTATTATTTGTTTTCTTAATTAAAATTAGTGGATAATTAAATTATAAACCTAATCTTTTTAGTTCTAAAATTTTCATAAACCTAATAACCTTTTTTTTTTATTATTATCATATAAATTAGTTTATTTTATTATATAATTTGAAAATAGTTCTTATTTGTAAATAATTAAGTTAAACCTAATTTTATTTTTCATAATCCAAAATTTTCTTTTATTTAAAATTTAATCTTATTATAATCTTTAACTTATTATTTATAAACCTTAATCATATGTATATATTATGCAATTTGTTTATAATTTAAATCTTATATATAAATATGCTTAATATTAAAATTTTGTTAATTATAATTAAATTCCATAAATTGTTTATAATTCAATTTTGTATGTAAATAATTTTATTTTTGTAATTATAATTTTATTTTCATATTATGTTCATAATTAATTTTTTTTTTTAATTTACACATAACTTAAATTTTTTTATAATAATTAGTATAATTGTTTATATTTTAATATTAAATAATAATTGTTTATAAAATTGAATTTTTTTAATTATTATAATATTCTTGTTTATTTCATTATTATTATTAATTATGTTTATATGATTATTACTAACCCCATTTAATCTTATTATTATTTTCTACTAACCCAATTATAATTATTTATTTATTTTGCTTATTATATTTAATTTTGCTTAATTATTATTATGTAATTGCTCCTTGGTGTAACATTTATTTATAATGTTTATTAGTTATATTTTATGCTATGGTTAGTAAATAGGGAGTGTAAATATACTTGTAATTTAAAATTAATTTAGATCATTTAAATTTAAAGATAAATATTAAATTGAACACTCACACACGTAAGTCGATCTTTGATCGCCATCTCACTTCCTTAAGGGATACCTCTCATGTTGCCTAATCAAAAAGGTCAAGTAGGGTGTATAAAACAAAAGTCCCTCAAAATAAAGTCATCTAGTCCCTTAACAAAAAAAGATCAAGTCCCTTTCGAATGTTGCCTTCGTAATGATCTTGTCCCTTTCGAATAAAGATGATAGTCCCTCCAATAATTGCTTATACACCCCACAGTTGCCTAAATAAATAGATGACCCTTCACTTGTCCCTCACATCCAAGGTAATGACTACCTATTCCTTAATAATAGGGATAGTCTTACCACTTAAGGGATTCAAGAACAGAAAAGACTCAAACTTAGGGTAGGTTCCTCATAGTTACTTGCTCACTCTTCAAAACTTTTCAAACACTTCACAATTTCAAACAAAATTTTCAAAACAAAGGTTTTTTACGCATCCGTACATGGATCATTATCAAACTCTTAAGAAAATTTCTATTCACACACTACACCTTTCAAAAACATTTTAAAGTGAGCTAAGTAACTAAGAGCCCATGGATAACCATGGATGTAAAGGGTGCTAATACCTTCCCTTTACATAACCTACCCCCCGGACCCAAAAATCTTTTAAAAGGTCTTTCCTGTTCTTTTATGCCTTTCCTTTGGATAAAATAAAAGTCGGTGGCGACTCTTGCTATCCGCAACATAACTAAAGTCAGTTCTCCCACCGTGTTACAGAACTGGCGACTCTGCTGGGGATTAATAAAAGAGGGGTACCCTTAGGAATTAAGATCACTTTAAATTTGTTTGCTTTGCTTGCTTTACTTTACTTGTTGGGCTTTATATGTGAAAGATCCTAACCCGGATCTAGTGTACCTTAGGTAAATGGCAATAGACCAAGGAAACTGTACGGCGTATACCGATATGGTTGATCTGGTGGCCATAGTTAGTGTGACTTCTTGGTTGGTGCTTATGTTCCTTAAGTCAAGTTGAGGATAATATGAGGCTGCCATATGTTGTCAATGCACTAACTAACTTTTAGAACCCTAGTCATCCCATCTTGGCCTTTAGAAAGTAGTGAGATAACCGGCTTTGGTGCAGACTGAAGTTGGTTGATACTCGATACTACACTCATTGAGATCCTAAACTTGGAGGGTTTTGGTTGGCAAGTGAGTTGCCTACTGAACAACCACCCTTGTGAAGGATCAATGATATTGAGATCCCTTAGAACCTGGTTACTTTATAGGACAGGATGAACCAACTAACTTCAGGGGAGGGTACTTACCTTGGAACCTCATGCAAGCCTTTAAACCTAGGGCTATTGTGTGACTTGCTTGTGTGTGCTACATGTTTGTGATTGAGCATACCATCATGACATCATCATGCATCATAAGCATAGCATTTTCACTAACCATTTCAAGGACCAAAGGATTTATCTTTGTTCTTTGTTGCAGGTCATGGCTTCTGCTCATAGAAACACTATCAGGATCAACTTTGTGGGCATACCTGCTAAGCTTAAAGAGTTGGTTTCTCAAGTGTCTGATCACTCCCAGTTCATCGAGAGACATGGTCACCTATGGGAACTAGTCACCTTAGGGTTCAATGAAGACATGATTAGTGTTCTGTTTCAGTTCTTTGATCCTAAGCACCATTGCTTCACATTCCCCGACTACCAGCTGGTTCCCACAATGGAAGAGTTCTCTAAACTTCTGGGTATACCTGTACTTGATCAGAAACCATTCACAGGCTTGGAAAAAGAGCCTAAACCTGAGGTTATTGCTACAACTCTACATCTGAAGAAGTCTGACATTGTTCTAGAAACGAGAAGCGGAGTTAAAGGTATTCTTGCTAAGGTGTTGATAGAAAAGGCTCAAGTGTTCTTGAAGGCTATGAGTCATGATGCTTTTGAGGAGATCTTAGCCTTGCTGATTTATGGCTTAGTGTTGTTCCCCAATCCTGATCAGTTCATAGACGTTCATGCCATCAATATATTCCTGAGTCACAATCCAGTGCCTACATTACTTGGAGACATCCTGCACTCTCTTCATACTCGTACTACAAAGGCAAGAGGAACTTTGATGTGTTGCATACCTTTGCTATCTAGGTGGTTTATTTCTCACCTTCCTCGCTCAGTAATGAAGAATGAGCAAGGGTTCAGGTGGTCTAAGAGGATTATGTTACTCTCTCATTCTGATATCCATTGGTGCTCCAGATCTATGGAGAATGTCACCATCATTGACCGTTGTGGGGAGTTTCCTAATGTGCCACTTCTAGGCATAAGAGGAGGCATTACCTACAACTTTTCTCTAGCTTTACGACAGTTTGGTTATGCTCGGAGTGATGGTCCACATGACATGTTGATTCAGGGTATTGTGTTTGACTATGACAACGATCTTCAAGGTTACCGTCAGAGGTTCATACGAGCATGGGGAAAAGTGAAAAAGGTTGACAGCAAGACTCTGGAGCCTAAGTACACTATTCCTATGGAGGCTTATCTCAGATGGGTGCGATCTCGTGCTCAGACTCTCATGATGCCATATCCTGCTATCCTGCCAGTTACCATGGAACCTGTTGCTGAAGGAGATACTTCTTACACCATCCTTCACCCAGACATGCCTACTGACATGGAAGACTTACAGAGATCCTGGATCCAGTTGAAGGAGCAAAGGGATACTTTCGAGGCTCATTACAAAGCAAGCCAAGAAAGAATTCTGGAACTAACAAAGCAACTTCACGAGGAACGGAATCTCAACTCATACCTCAACACAAAGAGGAAACGTCCATGGGAGACTTAAAACCCCATCTCTTGTATTTATTACATTTCATTTTCTGTAAGCCCAAGAGGCAAAACAAATTTATTACTAATAAAAGTTTACCTTCTTAAGCAAATTTAAGTCCTGCGGTCCTTGAAAACATTGCATACGCATTCACATATCATATTACTGCATCACAGGTTTATTGTACACATGTTTCTTATCTTCTCGCTGTTTATTTCAGTAATGGCTCTTGAAAAAACAGTTAAGGATCTCCAGGCACAAAATGCGCAGTTCCAAGAGCTGATCCTGAACTTGTCCAAGGGGCAGGATGAATTGAAGATACTGCTGGCTAAGAAGAAGAATCCTGAGGACAACAAGGATGATCAGCTGAAACAACTACAAGCTGAGATGACAGGAATGAGGACCCAGATGAACGACCAGGTGGCTCTTATTCAAAGTTTAGC
The DNA here is from genome assembly GCA_963966055.1 of Lathyrus aphaca. NCBI lineage: Eukaryota > Viridiplantae > Streptophyta > Magnoliopsida > Fabales > Fabaceae > Lathyrus > Lathyrus aphaca. The sequence continues at coordinate 505,601,209 of OZ014523.1, forward strand.
TCAGGGGCAAGAAGAGCTAAGAACCTTTGTCCACAAACTTCAAAGTAATAGAGTCAGGGATCTAATTGTCAGTCAATCTCCGTTAAAACAAGCTGATTTGGTTGAAAGGAAGATGAGGATAAAAGAACGTAAGAAACAGATTGCCATTGATTGTTCTTCCGTTGAAGAAGAAAGACCTGATAAGGTTAATCTACCTCAACACAAGAAATATAGAAGGAAGTTTATCAAATTCAGCACTCCAATGTCACAAGTTCTGCAATGCTTGTTGGAGATGAAACTAATTTCCTTGAAAAATCCTCCTCAAAATCCTAAAACTTCCTCTCCTCGCTATAATCCCAAGGCAAGGTGTGGGTATCACTCCAACTGTCCTGGACATGATACTAATAGTTGTTGGACATTGAAGAAGAAGATTCAAGATCTAATTGACGAAGGAATCCTAGAGGTTATTCCAGAAGGTCAAGTTGAGTTCTACTATCATCCATCAAACATCGAAGCTGCAAGACAAGTTGCCTAAAGTAGCAAGAAAGGAATACCATCTATTCCTGTTGAGATATGGGGCACCTTGGGGTATCCAAGTGGTAAATTTGATTTCATGGTGAAGTATACTGCTCCTCAAAGTTCACAGATTGCAATTGAAGACATTCAGCCAACTGGATGGGACAACATTTGAATTTTCATTTGTAATTTCTTTTATTTGTTTGAACACTTACTATTATGTTAAACTTTTGTTTTCATTAATCCATTGCATATGTTTGTCTTGAATTAATCCATTCGTTCCACTATATTTTGAATTATGCTTCTTATTTATATCTTGTGATATTTAACTCTTGATAAAGCTATAAGCCTGTAGAGGGAGGATGACGAAAACAATACCATAATCTTATGCAGTATGCTTTTGAACAGACTATGCTGACGATGTACAAGCATTGTTTCAATTCCTAAACAGTGGAGATATAAGGAAGTTAATCCCTAGTCAACCCTTTTGAGCCTATGAAGTATGAGTTTTTATTCTCGCACAAATCAAAACCCTTATTCATAACCCGGGGCAGGGTAGTTACTCGGTTAACTCAAATATGCCAATTATTTGTGTTGTACACAACTAATGATGGTTCTCTGTAATCCTGAAACCTGACAGTCAATATCCAGCAAAAGAACAGTCTTGCTAAGTCAAAACCTATGAAGGAGACTTTGTAAAACATTAGGACATCCCGCTGACTGTAACCTTGAAATAAGCAGTTCAGGCAAAAAGAAGGGATAATAAAGTCAAAAAAAAAAAAGGTCACTATGAATCCTCAACAAAGAAAGATGACTGAATGTTCAAATAAATGTTGGGTTTCTGAACCATCACAAATATCAGTGCTACAATTCCAAACTCTTTGGAACCTCAATGCATAAGTTAACTGAGCATAGGACTGAAGAACATCATGGAGATTGGGTTGGGTACAAATAAAATTTGAGCCTTTATCCTTTGTTTCTTAAACCATGAACCAGGCCACGTTACAACCATTTAAAAGTCCTAACTGAAGCATGGTTAGTTCGAAAGCGTACTGTTACAAAAAGGTATCCTGACTCCTTTAGGGCTTGTTATAAAACTTGAGTTAATATCACAGTTTTCACAAAAACTGTTTTTCTGGAAAAAAAAATCTTTTTCAAAACTTCAAGACAAACATAAGCATTGCATTTTTGAATATATTTGTTTGCATATACCTGAGTGTTTGATAAATGGAAAAACTTACAGGATGAATGTTCAATGAATCAAAGTCCTTCCGATGAACAAAGTTGCTTCCTGGATCAAAGTCCATGTATACAAAGGGGCATAGTCATTATCTCCCAATCTAGGGGGCAGGCCATGATACGTCCTAACTCATTTGGGGCAATCAGGACATGATTCAACTATGTTTAAGTAGCCATGGGAAGATCTCCTCATCTACTTAAGTTACCAAGGGTAACATTACAGAGTTCATAATGCCAGGGGCATAATCACTGTTTCCCAATCAAGGGGGCATACCAAGTTACTGTTCACTTCATTTGGGGCAATCAGGTCCAGATTCAACCGTGCTTAATAGCCATGGGCAGTTTTCCTCATACAGTTGAATTACCAAAGGTGACATTACAGAGTTCACAATACCAGGGGCATATGCTTATGGGGCATTTTGTTTGTTTCTCTTGAGGTAGCTCATTTCAGATACTTCCATTATGGGACAATTCATCATCAACCAAAGGGGCAATGCTTTCTTTTCAAATCCAGTATCCGGAGCGTATATGGTCCATCACAATTTGAAGACACATTCCACTCATTATGTTACCTTGATATTGGATTCTCAGCAGAAGCCATGGTGGAAATTGATTGTCTACGCCAGTAGTATCAGATGGTGTCAGTATCATGTCTTCAGATCCAGCTATGAGGATTTCTGGGAAGGTATTCAGGAAAGTTAAAAATTTCAGGAGCTCCAAATCCAATTGGTTATACACTCTCGAAGTTGAAACGATTCTGTTTTCAAGTTCAGCTTTACTTTTCCCTCTGAATCCAGATTTACTTTTACCCTATTTACATAAGCGAAACGTCCGTTGGTTGTGTTTGAATGTATGTATGCTTTTGAATATGATTGATGTTTACCAGAAATGCATAAATGCTTAATATGATTGATGTTTACCAGAAATGCATAAATGCTTAATATGATTGATGTTTACCAGAAATGCATAAATGCTTAATATGATTGATGTTTACCAGAAATGCATAAATGCTTAATATGATTGATGTTTACCAGAAATGCATGAAAATGTAGTAATAGTATTTACTAAGGACGAACGAGGGAAGGATTTCAATGAAGCTTCGCCGGTTCATCCCCACAAGACAGCTACAAGTCCCCCAGTAGGGCAAATCCATCTTCATAAGTACTTCGAGGCACATCTCCCCTGGAATTTATATCCATCTCTTTTATCCTCATACGAATAGTCGGGAATTTATTTTTCCAATAGAGTACGACGAACGAAGACGGGAGGTTATGTATACCTTACTATCAGACGAAGACGGGAGGTTATGTATACCTTACTATCAGACGAAGACGGGAGGTTATGTATACCTTACTATCAGACGAAGACGGGAGGTTATGTGTACCCTACTATCAAACGAAGACGGGAGGTTATGAGTACTATATTATCAAACAAGACGGGAACAAGTTCCTCATATCCTCCAAGCAACGAATCGGGATTTATTTTCCCTGGCCAGCATTTATTATACGAAGATATCCAAGACGCTTCAGGCTGCATGATGCATACATACATCATTTACATCATATCATACGTATACATAAATACATAATACATTACCTAAGTGCATCATATTATACATGCATACATAATGCATAAACTAATGTTATTGTGCAGGATGTTATAATCTTGTTTTTTCAGGTTAATTCTCCAACAATTTGTGACTATTGGGCCGTTGTTTATCCTCCCAAAAGTTATACTACTACCTCAGGACGTTGTTTATCCTCCTGAAAGCATATCATCACCTCAGGACGTTGTTTATCCTCCTGAAAGCATATCATGACTATTGGGCTGTTGTTTATCGTCCCAAAAGTTATACTACTACCTCAGGACGTTGTTTATCCTCCTGAAAGCATATCATCACCTCAGGACGTTGTTTATCCTCCTGAAAGCATATCATGACTATTGGGCCGTTGTTTATCCTCCCAAAAGTTATACTACTACCTCAGGACGTTGTTTATCCTCCTGAAAGCATATCATCACCTCAGGACGTTGTTTATCCTCCTGAAAGCATATCATGACTATTGGGCCGTTGTTTATCCTCCCAAAAGTTATACTACTACCTCAGGACGTTGTTTATCCTCCTGAAAGCATATCATCACCTCAGGACGTTGTTTATCCTCCTGAAAGCATATCATGACTATTGGGCCGTTGTTTATCCTCCCAAAAGTTATACTACTACCTCAGGACGTTGTTTATCCTCCTGAAAGCATATCATCACCTCAGGACGTTGTTTATCCTCCTGAAAGCATATCATGACTATTGGGTCGTTGTTTATCCTCCCAAAAGTTATACTACTACCTCAGGACGTTGTTTATCCTCCTGAAAGCATATCATCACCTCAGGACGTTGTTTATCCTCCTGAAAGCATATCATGACTATTGGGCCGTTGTTTATCCTCCCAAAAGTTATACTTATACCTCGGGACGTTGTTTATCTTCCTGAAAGCTATCATCACATCCTCGGGACGTTGTTTATCCTCATGAAAGCATATTATTACCTTGGGTCATTGTTTATCTTCCCAAAGGTTACATCACTACCTCAGGACGTTGTTTATCTTCCTGAAAGCATATCATCACCTCGGGACGTTGTTTATCTTCCTGAAAGCATATCATCACCTCGGGACGTTGTTTATCTTCCTGAAAGCTATTACCATTACCTCAGGATGTTGTTTATCCTCCTGAAAGCTATCACCACTACCTCGGGACGTTGTTTATCTTCCTGAAAACTATCATTATATCTTCATATTTTGGACTGCTTTATCCTCCAAGAAATGTACCTGAAGAATGTTTCTCCAAGTGGCATCTTTAAGCCCACTCAAGCATATTCAACTAGTCATCAGTATTACTCTACACACCGGTGAGTGCAAATTTTTGGGCTTTTGTGTTCAATCCCCTTCAACCTTCCAGGTCACGACTGGCAAATATACCATTCTAACCCCTCAGGTTTCAGAAAATTGAACAGGGGCAGCTGTTGCACCCCAAAATTTGCCCTCACAATACAAGACTTTGTGTGCTAAGAAGGTTCACAAGGTTCACAAGACCTTTCATGAAGTTCATGAAGTTTACAAGACACTTTATGAGGTTCACAAAGTTTACAAGACCTTTCATGAGGTTCATGAAGTTTACAAGACATTTTATGAGGCTCACAAGGTTCACAAGACCTTTCATGAGGTTCATGAAGTTTACAAGACATTTTATGAGGTTCACAAGATTCACAAGACCTCCCATGAGGTTCACAAGACATCTTATGAGGTTCACAAGATTCACAAGATTCACAAGACCTCCCATGAGGTTCACAAGGTTCACAAAGTTCACAAATAGTCAGAAAGTTTGACAATTCCCTCAGACAATGCATCCTCCTAAGCAGTGCAACCAAAACTAGGGTTTTGACTTTAATCAGGCTAAATGGATTTCCAAGACTTCAAGTGAGCTTCATAACATCTTATATGTGTCTAAGAATCCCCATGACAAGTTTCAAGACTTATCTCAAAGGTTTGCTCAGTCAAATGATCAGATAAGTCAAAATCAGTCAAAGTAGTTAAAAAGTCAAACTGAGGTCAACTGTGGTCAAACCAGAGTCAAACTTCATGATTTTTTGCCAACATCAAGTATATGAAGTAAAATTCATCATTTGATCAAGGGTTGATCACGATTCATCAAGGAGATTTCAGATCATCAAGAATCAGGAGTTTCTAAATTAGGGTTTCCTCAGGAAAAGTCAACTGAACTTTGACCAGCCATAACTTTCACATGCTTCATCAAATTTTTCCCATCCAAAGCTCATTTTGAAGGAAATTGAATTCTCTACAACTTTGTGTCTCACAAGCCAAGCCCAAAAATTCTTCATTTGGAAGGTATGAGCTAAGACATTATAGGTCCTTTTGAAAGTCAACAAAAAGTCAACAACTTCAAAAGGGCATAACTTGAGAATGGTAAATGATATGGACATGAAACCAGTGGGGTTGGTTAGAGTACTCTTCAAGCTTTCCAAAATGTCCAAGAACACCCTCATAGCATTAAAATTGAAGGATATGTGCCCTTGCAAATTTGGGAAAGTTTTGAGTGGTGTATGAAGAAAATAGGGTTTTAAAATCAATTTCTTCCAAATGGGCTTGCAATCTTGTGATCCAAACTTCAATATAACACCAAGCACGACCCACCCATGTAATTCTCTGATTTTTTTTATTTTATTTAATATTTATTTGAATTTTATTCATTTAAATACATATTAAATCAAAATAAAATCAAAAAATCAATATTTAAGGGTGATTCTTCTTCTAGAAAGTCATAAACACCATTCAAGACCAATTATCAACATCCAAATTCGTGCTAGGCCAAAATAGTAAGAATATATTGGATTTTTTTGATATTTTTGGATGAGAGATTTCTTCATAATCAAGTAATCAATTTTCATGATACAAGATCCATTCTTTTTGACCTAATTCAATCATTATAAATACTTGAAGACACTGCAAGCACTAGGGACGAATTTTTCAGCCTCCAAGCATAAGAACAAGCTTCAAAATTTTGAAAGAAAACTCAAATTCGGTTTGCTATTTCCAGCCACTCTCAAAGGATTTTGAAGGTTGCATTGTGTTCCTTAGGACTTGTAGAACATGAATACATCATCATCATACTCAAAAGCACACAGAATCGCATAAACCGCATCCATGTTGTTGCATGTTTTAAAAAATTTCGATTTCACTTATTTATGTATTGTAAATAACAATTGATCATATATTCTTGTTTGTAGTAACCTTCTGAATGTTTCTGGGTGATTTGATTTGAGTTTTGATGCAGGAATGAGGTTTCACCATTATTAGGGTTTTTTCGTCCAAATTGGGATTCAATGATTGAGCCAATATAAATAATTTCTAAAGACGTAGATTAGTTGCAAACATCCTCAGGAATTCAATGATGGTTTCAATTTTGTGAAATTTTGCTGTTTTGTTGATGTTTGAGTTTTATAGGGTTTACTGCAACTTGGATTTCGCAGGAAATATTGTAGGGAGATTCGCAGCAAAATTCGCAGGGCTGGAGGAAGAAGATGATCTCCTGCGCGCGAATTTCATATTTTAAAAATTGAATATAATATTTGTTTGTTTTGTTTGGATATTATTTCACAGATGTTGGCTGGCTCAGTTGGTTGTGTATGCGCATGTATTGTTGAAGGGTCTGGGTTCGATTCCTGGACCAAACCATCTTTTTCTTGTTTTTTTCATTTAATTAGCTAGTTTATTATATTATGAATTGTGGTGAGATTATGGACAGGCGCGCTCTCCCAATTGGAATGGTTAAGGTGTTTGTGTAATGCTTGAAGGTCCTGGGTTCGATTCCCCCCAGGCCTTTTTGGTGTTGTTTTATTTTTTCATGATATTTTCAGAATTATGCAACAAAAGCAAATGGACTTCCCCCTTTGTTACCTGCACGCAGGCTAGCCCAATGGATGGAATCTTTTACCAGGTATTGGGAGGTCCTGGGTTCAAAACCAGGCCTCCCCTCTTTCTCTTTCTTTCTTTTATTTCTTTGTTTTAATTAATATTATTATTTGTTTTCTTAATTAAAATTAGTGGATAATTAAATTATAAACCTAATCTTTTTAGTTCTAAAATTTTCATAAACCTAATAACCTTTTTTTTATATTATTATTATCATATAAATTAGTTTATTTTATTATATAATTTGAAAATAGTTCTTATTTGTAAATAATTAAGTTAAACCTAATTTTATTTTTCATAATCCAAAATTTTCTTTTATTTAAAATTTAATCTTATTATAATCTTTAACTTATTATTTATAAACCTTAATCATATGTATATATTGTGCAATTTGTTTATAATTTAAATCTTATATATAAATATGCTTAATATTAAAATTTTGTTAATTATAATTAAATTCCATAAATTGTTTATAATTCAATTTTGTATGTAAATAATTTTATTTTTGTAATTATAATTTTATTTTCATATTATGTTCATAATTAATTTTTTTTTTAATTTACACATAACTTAAAATTTTTATAATAATTAGTATAATTGTTTATATTTTAATATTAAATAATAATTGTTTATAAAATTGAATTTTTTTAATTATTATAATATTCTTGTTTATTTCATTATTATTATTAATTATGTTTATATGATTATTACTAACCCCATTTAATCTTATTATTATTTTTTACTAACCCAATTATAATTATTTATTTATTTTGCTTATTATATTTAATTTTGCTTAATTATTATTATGTAATTGCTCCTTGGTGTAACATTTATTTATAATGTTTATTAGTTATATTTTATGCTATGGTTAGTAAATAGGGAGTGTAAATATACTTGTAATTTAAAATTAATTTAGATCATTTAAATTTAAAGATAAATATTAAATTGAACACTCACACACGTAAGTCGATCTTTGATCGCCATCTCACTTCCTTAAGGGATACCTCTCATGTTGCCTAATCAAAAAGGTCAAGTAGGGTGTATAAAGCAAAAGTCCCTCAAAATAAAGTCATCTAGTCCCTTAACAAATAAAAGATCAAGTCCCTTTCGAATGTTGCCTTCGTAATGATCTTGTCCCTTTCGAATAAAGATGATAGTCCCTCCAAGAATTGCTTATACACCCCACAGTTGCCTAAATAAATAGATGACCCTTCACTTGTCCCTCACATCCAAGGTAATGACTACCTATTCCTTAATAATAGGGATAGTCTAACCACTTAAGGGATTCAAGAACAGAAAAGACTCAAACTTAGGGTAGGTTCCTCATAGTTACTTGCTCACTCTTCAAAACTTTTCAAACACTTCACAATTTCAAACAAAATTTTCAAAACAAAGGTTTTTTACGCATCCGTACATGGATCATTATCAAACTCTTAAGAAAATTTCTATTCACACACTACACCTTTCAAAAACATTTTAAAGTGAGCTAAGTAACTAAGAGCCCATGGATAACCATGGATGTAAAGGGTGCTAATACCTTCCCTTTACATAACCTACCCCCCGGACCCAAAAATCTTTTAAAAGGTCTTTCCTGTTCTTTTATGCCTTTCCTTTGGATAAAATAAAAGTCGGTGGCGACTCTTGCTATCCGCAACATAACTAAAGTCAGTTCTCCCACCGTGTTACACTTGGCATGGGCGGCCAGACGCCTCAGGCAGTACATGATTTGTCACACTACTTTGTTGATCTCGAAAATGGATCCAATAAAGTACATCTTTGAGAAGCCTGCTTTGACTGGAAGACTTGCCCTTTGGCACATGTTGTTATCCGAATATGACATCCAATACGTAACCCAAAAGTCTATTAAAGGCAGTGTTTTGTCTGAATACCTTGCTGATCATCCTGTCGAAGATTATGAACCTTTGAAGTTTGATTTCCCGGACGAGGACATTATGTTGATAAAGGACTGTGAGGTTCCAGGTCCAGATGAAGGTCCCGAGCCAGGTTCTCGTTGGAAGATGATGTTTGATGGTTCCTCTAACTACATGGGGCATGGTGTGGGGGCTGTTTTGATGAACCCTGATGGTGGTTATACTCCTTTCACGGCTAGATTGTGCTTTGAATGTACAAATAACATTGCTGAATATGAAGCATGTGTTCTAGGTATCGAAGCCGCAATTGATACCAGAATCAAGATCCTCGAAGTATACGGAGACTCAGCTTTGGTAATCTATCAAGTCAAAGGTGAATGTGAGACCCGTGATGAGAAGTTGATTCCTTACCGTGCCCACATTGTGGAATTAATCAAATACTTTGATGAAGTCACCTTCCACCATGTTCCAAGGGCGGAGAATCAAATTGCAGACGCTTTAGCTATGTTGGCATCTATGTTTCAAGTCAGATTTCTTAATGAAGCTCCACTCATTACAATCGAGCAAAAAACTGCACCCGCCTACTGTCTACTGGTCGAAGAAGGAACTGATGAGAAACCATGGTTCTATGACATCAAGAACTTCTTGCAAAATCAGGAGTACCCAGCTGATGCAACAACTCTGGATAAGAAGACTCTGAGAAAATTGGCGTCCAAGTTTTTCCTCAGCAACAATGTACTTTACAAGAGAAATCATGATATGGTTCTGCTCAGATGTGTGGACAAGCGCGAAGCAGACTTATTGATCAGGGAAATCCATGAAGGATCATTTGGAACACATGCCAATGGACATGCCATGTCCAGGAAGATTTTGAGAGCAGGATACTTCTGGTTGACCATGGAATCAGATTGTTTCAAATACGCCAGGAAGTGTCATAAATGCCAGATTTATGCCGACAAGGTGCACGTACCTCCGACACTTTTGAATGTTCTGTCATCGCCTTGGCCTTTCTCAATGTGGGGCATTGACATGATAGGGGAAATTGAACCAAAAGCTTCCAATGGTCACCGGTTTATCTTGGTCGCAATCGATTACTTCACCAAATAGGTAGAAGCAGCTTCCTATACCAATGTGACAAAGCAAGTAGTCGCCCGTTTCATCAAGAACCAAATTATCTGCCGCTATGGGATCCCAAGCCGAATCATCACAGATAATGGGACTAATTTGAACAACAAGACGATGAAGGAGTTGTGTGACACATTCAAGATTGAACATCATAATTCTTCTCCTTACCGTCCGAAGATGAACGGAGCTGTTGAAGCTGCGAACAAGAACATCAAAAAGATCTTGCAGAAAATGGTGAAAACTTACAAAGACTGGCATGAGATGTTACCGTATGCCTTACACGGATCCAGAACCTCAGTTCGCACTTCAACAGGGGCAACCCCTTTCTCTTTGGTATATGGGATGGATGCAGTTCTCCCCATCGAAGTAGAGATACCATCTTTGAGAATCTTGATGGAAACCAAACTGGAAGAAGCTGAGTGGGTCCAGAGCAGATATGACCAGCTGAACCTCATTGATGAGAAGAGAATGACCGCCATGTGCCATGGCCAGTTGTACCAAAGGCGCATCAAGAGAGCTTTTGACAAGAAAGTCCATCTCCGAGAATTCAAAGAAGGAGACCTTGTACTCAAGAAAATCTTGCCAGTCCACAAAGACGTGCGTGGGAAATGGAGTCCTAACTATGAAGGCCCATATGTTGTGAAGGTGGCATTTTCCGGAGGTTCCCTAATCCTCAAAACTATGGATGGTGAACAACTGAAACACCCGGTGAATTCTGATGCAGTCAAAAAATATTATGCCTAAATAAAGCCCGATAGGTCGAAAACCAGAAATGGCGACCTATGCAAAATTGGGTATCCCGGTGGATCATAACCTATAAAGGAGATCCAGGCAAAAGTTAGGGATAAAAATAAAAAAATATAGAGCTCGCTAAGTTGAAAACCCGAAAGGGCGGCTTGGGCAAAAAAGAGCGTTCCGGTGGATTGAAAACCCGAAAGGGCGGTCCAGGCAAAAGTTAGGGACAAAGGCATTTGACTGTATCAGATGGAGTTTATCATTGAAGATCAATACTTGAAGACCAATCCATTCGCTCTTGTCAGAAGCAAGGTGTTGGGCGGTTTTAGTTATTAGGGATTATAGTGGTCGTTGGATTCAATGTAGACCTTTCCCCATTGCCATTTTCAAATTGTAATTTTCCATGGAGCTTTTGCTATTGGCAAGCTACCATTCTTGAATGAAATACAACCTTTGCCTTTAAACTTTGTCGTTCAGCTTCTTATTTTCTTTGTTATGCAAAATGTCTTTACTGAATTACAATTTAACTTTGAAAATGACAAAAAAATTTAGAAACAGTTTTGAAAACATACTGGGAACATTCAAATTTCTTTGACTTTGGAAAAATTAAAAGATTTTTCTGTCTTCTGAGGAGCCCTTTGGTTTGCAGCAACACTCTCATGCAATTATTACAAAAATCCCCACAGAGAATTAAAAGCTGGTAGCACTTGTAACACGGTGGGAGAACTGACTTTAGTGAATGTTGCGGATAGCAAGAGTCGGCACCGACTTTTATTTTATCCAAAGGAAAGGGCATAAAAGAACAGGAAAGACCTTAAAAGATTTTTGAGTTCGGGGGTAGGTTATGTAAAGGGAAGGTGTTAGCACCCTTTACATCCATGGTTATCCATGGGCTCTTAGTTACTTAGCTCACTTTAAACTGTTTTGAGAAGTGTAGTGTGTGATTAGAAATTTTCTTAAGCACTTTATAATGATCCTTGTATGGATGTATATAAAGACTTTGTTTTGAAAATTAGTTTGAAAATGTAAAGTGTAATGAAGTAATTTGATGAAAAAAGTGAGCAAGTACTTAAGAGGAACCTACCCTAAGTTAAATCTTTACTGTTCTTAAATGTTCTTTCAATGGTAAGACTATCCCTATTATTAAGGAATAGGTAGTCATTACCTTGGATGTTAAGGGACAAACGTATGTTCATCGTATGGTCATAGAAAGCAACTTTGAGGGGTGTCTTTAGCAATTCGTAGGGACTATCATCATTTATTCGAAGGGACAAGATCATTATTCCGTAGGCAACCTTGAAGGGACTTGATCTTTTAAACTGTAGGGACTTGATGATTTTTATGAAGGGACTTTGCTTAAGACACCTCTATATTCGAGGGACTTGACCATTTTATTTTAAGGCAACCAAGAGGAATATCCTAGGAAGTACAGATGGCGATCATAGATCGACTTACCTGTGTGAGTGTTATTTTTCAGATATTTGTCTTGTATATAATTTTCTAAGTTCAATTACATATAGTTAGTTTTGCACTCCCTAAATTACTAACCACACAGTTAAATATTTACAAAGAAAATAAAGGCGGAAAAATAAATCTACAAATTATTACAAGGCTTTGGCAGATACATAATAGTCGGATAAGAATAAATTATAAAGCAAGAATAATAGATATAATAAAATAATAAATAAGCAATAATAATAATAATAATAATGAAGCAAAAATAATAAAGTAATAATAACAATAAAGCAATAAAGCAATAATAATAATAATAATAAAGTAGTTATAATAATAATAAAGTTAAAATAAATTAAAGAAATAACAATTAAAATATTTAATTAAAAAGAAAAAAGTTTAGGTTAGACAAGTTAGATTTTTTTGAAGTTATTAAAATTGATGAAAAAAAAGGAATTAAGTTTAGAGAAAAATAATTAAAGATTATTGAGAAAACTTTTAATTATTTACACTATATGATTATTACTATTATAATAAAATACTATTAATATATAAAATATTATTGACAAAAAGTTATTGAGAAATTTTTAGAGAGAAAAAATTAATTTAATATGTACAAAATAATAAAAGAGTTAGTATTTACAAAATAAAGATTTATTGTTATAAATAAGTAATAAAATAAGTTTATAAAAATAATTAGCATTTATTTACAAAAAAAATATAAAGATTATAGAAAAATATTAAATAATTAATTTAGTAGGTTTTCACGCCCTACATTACTAAACCACGCAGTTAATATAGGATCAATGGCAGAAATTTAAATGGCAGAAAAATAAAATGGCAGAAAATAAATGGCAGAAAAATAAAATGGCAGAAAATAAATGACAAAAAATAAAATCCTAACTATTACAACGCTTTGGGACAATTACATAATAAACATGGCGAAAAATAAAACTGAAAATATTACAAGTTAAAACTCAAAATATTACAAGGGCGAAGCAATTACAGTGTATGAATAACATAAACATGAGCGAAAATAAGAAATAATAACATGTTTGTTAAGGTTAAAGTTTATGAGAAAATTTTAAGGTTTACATGAAAAATTAAGGTTTATGAAAAGTTTGAGGTTTATATATAAAAAAAACTAATTAGTTAATTTTCTAAAAAACATATATAAACAAATATTGATAATAAAAATTTTAAGTTTAATTTTAGGTAAACAAAGAAGTTTAAAAAAAACTACATATAACTATTAATTTAAAACAAAAGAAATAATAACTAATATTATAAATTGATTTATGAAATAAGTAATTATAGTAGAAAAAACATTAAGAGGTTAGTTAATTAGGAAATTAGAGAATTAAAGGGACTAGAGAAAATTAGGAAAAAGAATGAAAAACCCATGTTTCTTTGTCAAAATGCCCTCAAAATTACCAGTCTTGCCTTCTTGACACTAGAAGGCGCGCACATGTGAATGTACCTGAAAAATTGTTATTATATAATAAACTTGTTTCTTCGTCAAAATGCCCTCAAAATTATCAGCTTTGTCTTCTTGACACTAAGACATGCGCGCACATGTGAATGTACCTGGAAAATAGTTATTATATAATAAAACAAAACGTATAAAAAAAATGGTTGAGGCAAAATCGTCAAGGTTTAGGAAAAAATCAGGGTAGTTAGTTATGAAAAAAAAATGTGCAGATCTAAATATATGTGTATGAATAACATAAAAATGATATGAATTAAAAAAGGAACAAAGATGTTGCTAACGCAAAATTGCGATCATCGCAACTATATCAGATCAACACAAATGTCACGCATCATACACCCAGATGTGAAAATAGCGTATCGACACGATCCGATCCAAATAATATAAAAAAAATATATAGAATAAATAGAAAAACTCGTATTAAGAACATAATAATAAAAAAAGTGTCACAAAATAAATTTATATATCTATACATGAATAACTTAACCATATAAATAACAAAGTGAGATGTACGCACTTATATAAACCATAACATGGTTTATCACAAAAAAAACATATACAATAAAACAAATCAAGAGTTTATTATATGTATATAGCAACAAAAAAAACGGTGATATATACATAAATTTGAAATGCAGTAATACACGTTAACACATACATATGTTTGAAACAAGTGACACACATTAATACACATGTTTGAGACATGTGTGTTAGGAAGAGGAAGAACATGATGATAGAACCAATGATAAACAAACGGACCATATACAGTACAAAGAATAAAAGGAGGTTTTTTTCTTTAGCAACAGAAACATAAGTTATATATATATAGGAACCAATTAGGGTTAGCATAATGGGCCTAAATATTTATTTTGGAACCCAATAAAATTTTAATATAAATAATTAAATAAAGTTTAATAAAAATAGTTAAAATTAAAATAAAAACTAACAAATTTATTTATTTATTCTAGACCCAATAAAATGTAATTTAAAACTAAATAAAGTTTAATAATTAAAATAGTTAAAATAAAAATAATAACTAATAATCCTATTTATTTATTCTAGACCCAATAAAATGTAATTTAAAACTAAATAAAGTTTAATAATTAAAATAGTTAAAATAAAAATAATAACTAATAATCCTATTTATTTATTCTAGACCCAACTAAATAAAATTTAATAATTAAAATAGTTAAAATAAAAATAATAACTAATAATCCTATTTATTTATTCTAGACCCTGTATAAAAATAAATAGACTCAAAAAATAAAAGTCGGGCGCCAAAGTACTCGAAAAAATAAAATGAACACATCAAAATAATCAGCGCGAAATAAATGACTCGGAAAAATACAGTGTTTGGTCGGATTTTGAAATAAAAATTAAGACCGTTTAAACTGCTCAGACTGATCAACATATGACCAAAACTAGTCGTAAAAATATTTTTAGCATGTCAAATTAAACCACGTGAACCGCAGATTAATGTTACCGACATTTGCAAACTTAAACTTGACATTTTTTCGTTGACTAATTTTAGGCACAGTTAAAAAGTTAATTTGACCAGTCTGTTTGTAAATTCGGAGAAATTATTCCGGCTAATATTAAGACAGAAAAAAATGTTATGCTATGAAGATGATGCAAATGAATGTGAAACAAAAAATTGGTTAGAGTTAAAAATAGAGGGCAAATTTTGGGGTGCAACAACACTCTTGGATGGATCTTTGGATCAAGTATCAATTTCCAAGTTTGAAGACATCTCCCCAGCATCTTTCTTTTTACTCGTCTGAGTATTTGCGTTGAGATCCTACTCTTCCTGCTTTATCAAAACTCTCTGTCTCTCCATAGAGTCAGCATTTGCATATCATGGTCATTTGCATCATGTACATCGTATACGCATTTGACATAATCATCTGTCTATCCCCAGTTGTCGTCTGTCTAACCCCAGATCCAGATTACTGTCTTTTGTTATTTTTTTAGTCCACTGTTTGTTGGTACACCACAGTGCGGTTAACCGAGTCTGTTTGCCCAGCAACACTGGTATCCCTTGCAGAGGCCCTCCTTGATGTACTTTGGTACAACCGATACTTCTTTTTAACCCAATTATCATTGGCATGAATCCTTCAAGTTGTTTGCTTAAAACATAGAACTGTCTAATTCAAATGCATCTGTGTTTCCCTGATAGTTCCTAAAAGTTCTTCTAAAAAGTTCTTCGTTTTAAGAATTTCCTGAGGTTGGTCGTTTATCTCGTTGAAAACCCCAACATTTATTCTTATTTCCAGCTTGGTCGCTTAGAGCCATTCGATTTATCTTTAAACGCTTCGCATGCTACTCCCAACGTCAGTGTGTATGCACAGGGCCACTGCCTGAATACTATTTTTATTTTCCAATTCTTAGTTTCAACAGCTACACTTGAACCTGTTGATTTACTATTTTAGACTTATGACAGTTATTTATTTCTCCAACCACCGTGTTGAATTTTATTTTCCAGACCACCGCGTCTCTATCTGTCTTTTATTTCCTGACCACCGTGTCTTTGCCTGTCATTTTATTTTCAGACCACTGTGTCATTACCTGAAATTTTATTTTCCTGACCACCGCGTCTTTGCCTGTCTTTTATTTCCTGACCACCGCGTCTCTATCTGTCTTTTATTTCCTGACCACTGTGTCGTTGCCTGTTATTTTATTTTCAGACCACTGCGTCTCTGTCTATTATTTTATTTTCAGACCACCGCGTCTCTGTCTATTATTTTATTTCCAGACCACTGCGTCTCTATCGGTTATTTTATTTCTAGACCACCGCGTCTTTGCCTGTTATTTTATTTCCAGACCACCGTGTCAATGCCTGCCTTTTATTTTCCTGACCACCGAGTCGAGATCATTTCCATTTTCTCTCAATCACCGAGTTGATGTATTGGGACCCCCAGCAACCACTTTGAACTTGCTAACTCATCACTTCAGTGAGTCTGTCTTTAATCTTACGTTTTGTTTTCTGTCCTATGTCATTTTTAGTACTAGCAGTTACACTTGAACCTGTTGATTTATCACCTTGAGTACATCCCGTTTTCGTCTTGTCATCCCCAACATATTGTCATCCCCAGTGAGTCTTCATCCTCAATTTTCGTTTTGTGGATCACCGTTGCATTTGTCTGCATCATACCATACCCATCATATTCATCATTAAAAAATTCAGCATGTTAGGCCATTGCATCTCGCATATCATATCCCTAATCCAACAGGAGTCCCTCATAAGTTCATAGCATGTCATTGCATTTAGGGGCAAAATTTTCGGTTATTTCTATATTTAAATACCTTTCACTCCGATTTCATGAGGATTAACATCACTCATTATATCTGGTAAAGTTATTTAAATAGGGGCAACTGTCACACCCCAAATTTTACCCCTAACTTTTCATTCGTTCATCTTTGGTATACCATGGTGCTTTTGTCACCTTACTCTCTTGCAACATTTGTTTTTTTATTATTATTATTGTTTGTCAGACTTAATTCTAATTTTTTTTTTCTAATCCTAAAAAAATCTATTCTCATTCTAATTCATTATGTTGTCCAATTCCAATTTATTTTTTTAACCTATTCCGCTTCTATTATTTAATTTTATTTCCTTTTCTCTATTTTTAATTTACACTCGTTTTCAAGTATTATGTCTAAATTTAATTTTAATTTTCTAAATTCTAATTTTCAATCCATCTTCAAGTTTCTATTTCCATTCCTAGTTTTATTTCAAGTCTCATTTTCAATTTCTATCACCTCAAAAAAACTTTTCAATTGGATGTCCAAATTTCACTTCAAAATCTTAACTCCAATTTAATGTCTAAATTCTACTTCAAATTTTTCTTCCAAATTCCAATTCTATTTCGAACTCAAATTTATATTTTTAAGTTTCCATTCCATGACTTTTTCAAAAAAAATTTCTAAGTCCTTTTCAATTCTTTTAATCCCATTTTTTTTTTTTTGTATTTATTTGTCCAAGTTTAATCCAAATTTACATTTTTGAGTCTCAAGTTTCAATTTTTATTCCTATTTCTAATTTCGTTTTTAGATTACAATTTTTGTTTTTTATCCAATTGTCAAATCCCGATTTTCATACTTATCTCTTTGCATTTAAATCCAAGTCCTCAAGGTTTGACTTTGAATTTGAAAGGGAAACCTTTGTTTGTTTAATCTCAATTTATTTTCTTTGAAGAAATTCAAATTGCATTAAGGGAGAATATAAAATCAAGTTCAAATGTTTTATAAGTACAACCTCAAGCTTACAAGTCAAAATATTTTAAGACCACCCCTTCTAAAATAAATAAAAAGCAGACAACAAGTTCAATTAATTTGTAACTAGGCTCTTTGTTTGCATCATCACGCCATTTTCTTGGGAAGGAAGTTTCTGTGAAAAATGATGCTCCTTGGCCAAACCTTCACTTGAGTGGCCCATCTCCCAAGTACCTGCGACATCAAGACAAGTTTTGTATTAGAATTACCACAGAAACCTGCGAAAGAGTAGAAAGCAAAAGGGACTTATCAATATACAACAAGCCAAGGGGTGTGTATTCCTATACAAGTCAAATTGACTTTGCTGCAACCGTAGATTTTACCCAAAATACTGATAAAAGGGCAGCCTGCAAAAAGGTACCAAGGCCTGCTGCAGTTCAAATAATACAACAAGTCCCTGCATCTTCTGACTACAGCCTGCAACCGAGAAAAGACAACTTCATCACTCCCCAACATTGACCTGTGAATTGGCATCACTTTCTACCTGCATAAGCCATATTATATCTGGAGAATTCAGAACTGAAAAAGGAGAGAAAACAGAGTTCACGTAATTTCATGAAAATAGCAAAAAGACTCTTAATACAGAAAAGTGAAAGCAGGCATTATCACAAGCTAATGCAAAGAGGAAAACGTGTTTCTAATCCCAACAGGGGACTTTCACGTTTTTAGGTTTCCATTTCTGAGCATCAAAAGGCGATTTGAGGCTAACACAGTTTTAGAAAAAAGGGGGTTGAAATCAGAAAACTGGGAACCCTATTTTTTCGATATAAAGAGGGGAGATTGACAGCAACCAAAAGAAAAAAAGGCAAGAAAAATTTCAAAACAAACTCAGAGCATCAACAACCTAAAACTGAAAAAAAGCAACATCAAAAAATTCAAACAATCCCAAACACAGAAAAGAGAAATACAACCTGTGAACCTCCACAAGATACTTTTCTTCAAACACCATCACTCATTAACCCAGAAATTCTTCGGCCACTCGAATCCATCTTCACCATTCGCGAGCCATCAATCCAACATCATCATCTCCAAATCGCTCATCGCTCAAACGTCAAGCCCACAACAACACCGCGAATCTGCTCAGCCCTACAACTCATAAACCTCCGACTCGTCTTGAATCCGTAAACGTTCATCCGCCGCACCACCATCCATCATCATGAAAATCAACCTTCGTCAACCCAAACTCGAACCACTGGCCTTTCGCCGATGAAATCTCCGTAAGAAACCGCTGTTCATCACCATCACATATAACTTCATCACAAAACCTCCTTCGAGCTCTCAAATTCCAGCTTGTTCCGAATCCAACATTTGTTCCTGCAAAAGTTTCTGGAAATCAAACCAAAACACTCAAACCTTCCTTTTCTTCCTCGACAACACCGTCTCTGCCAAAAACACAAACAGCTCAACCACCATCCCACCGAACAAAACCTTCGAACATCACCGGACGAGACCCTCGCCGCCGGAACCGCCCCAAATCGCAGTGAGAGACAAAGCAGCAGAGAAACTCGATTCGAACCAAACGTGAGAGACGGAGTTAACTGGAGAAGGCGTTCGTTTTCTTCGCGGAAGGTTTTGCTTTCTTTCGTCTTTATCATCTTTTCATCCTATTTTGAGAAAATCTTTGTAAGATGATGAACTCTGTTTGATTTTCGTTTGTAAAACGCGATTTTGGTTTGAGTTTTTTTTTTCTCTGATAGCATTGTGTTTATCGTTTGAGCAACGTTGGTGTTCTACTGGTTTTGTTTCCTCTTTCATTTGGCTCGTTCTTGTTCCCCTTTTGCGGCTAGGGTTTGTTTTTTTTTCTTTCATTCTTGTTTTAAGGACAAACCGGATTCGGGTCACGGGTCTGACCCGTCACGCCTGGGCTTGCTCGCCCCATACGGGCCTCCTTGGCCTGGTCTCCTCTTTTGTCTATTATTTTATTTTCAGTTTTTTTTATTAGATTTATGTTTTATGCATTAGTTAGTTTTTAATTTAGGTTTTTTTATAAAAAAAGGAAAATATAAAAAATAGTAATTTTTAAAAAATACTTTCATATTAATTAACTTGGTTAAAATAATTTTGTCCTTTTATTTATTAATAATTTTTTTTTAATGTTATATTATTGTGATTAGATTTCTTTTTTTGTCATTCTTGTCTTGCAAAGCGTTTACCTACATGTCATTGTTTCTTTATTTGGGACATATTGATAACGTTTCGTTTGGTACGACATGAATCTCGATTATTTTTTTATCACGATTTCTGTTAAGCCAAACATGAATATAGTATTTCAGACCAATATTTAAAGATCATTCCAGAAAACAATTAAGTTCTTGGCCCAATACCAAGTGAACAATATTTACGACTACACCTTCACATACGTAAGCCGATCTTACTGCGATCGCCATCTGCACGACTTATCGCTCACCAAATCTTTAATTAATTTTACGAAAAAAAGGAACCCCGGAGTCTAGCATTCCGCACGTTCTGGATTGAACCGCAAATGGGCTAGCCTCACGCGTTGGTTCAATCACCATTCGTATAAAAAATATTCAAATCAATCTTTAATTAATTTTACGAAAAAAGGAACCCCGGGGTCTAGCATTCCGCACGTTCTGGATTGAACCGCAAATGGGCTAGCCTCACGCGTTGGTTCAATCACCATTCGTATATCAAAATATTCAAATCATTTATTAATTAATTTACGAAAAAAAGGAACCCCGGAGTCTAGCATTCCGCACGTTCTGGATTGAACCGCAAATGGGCTAGCCTCACGCGTTGGTTCAATCATCATTCGTATATCAAATTTAAATCTATTTTCAAATTAAATCACGAAAGACAGAACTCCGGAGTCTAGCATTCCGCACGTTCTGGATTGAACCGCAACATGGGCTAGCCCCACGCGATGTGTTCAATCGCCCTTTCGTTTAAAACATCTTAACAAAGTCAAACACTTTCTTCAAACGAACATTGTTTAAATCATTCTATCTCTCGAACAAGCTAGCGCTTCAGCCTCCACCGCGAGTATAAGCCAACGCTTAGCAGTAGAATGCGTTTTAAAACAATCGTTCAATAAAAATCACAAACCGTAGTAGCACGAACTACGGAGCTCTGACTTTCCCATTGCACAAGGGAATACGTAGGCACAGGGATTTTAATCCTTCGCGAGCACCCTAATAAAAAAATTTAACTATTTCTCTGTTTAAAACTTTTAATCTTTTCTCCGACCTATTAATAATATTAACTTTAATTCCTTAGAACAAACGTATTAATAGCATTAAGAAGACAAAAACTTAAGATCAAACATTTAATCGCATAATTAGCTAAGAGGTTCCCGTTGAGTACAACGGACGTGAGGGATGCTAATACCATCCCCTTGCGTAACCGACTCCCGAACTTAGAATTTGGTTTCGTAAACCATTTCTTATCCATCCTTTAGGTTGTATCTATATCTCCCTTTTCTCTCGTAGAATAAATAGAATTAGGTGGCGGCTCTGTTGTTTTGTTTTAGGACCGTGTTTTTCGAGGTACGACAGTCCTCCTCGAGGGAAAACTCTACTGAAGGGGATTCTCCATCCCGTTACTCAAATGCGTCGAGGAGGAAAAGGTCCCCTACATATTAGGGGAAATTCATCGGGGAATCAATGCCCAGCATCCCGACGGAAGGTCAATGGCGCGCAAGGCCCTACGAGAAAATTACTATTGGCTGATGATGCAGCACGACTCAAAGGAGCACGTCAAAAAATGCGACAAATGCCAAAGACACGCCGACATGCACCGCGCGCCTCCCAACGAACTAAAAACACTTTCCTCCCCTTGACCCTTTGCCTGGTGGGGAATGGACATCCTCGGCCCATTCGTGACCGGTTCTTATCAAAACAAATATCTCATTGTAGGGGTAGACTACTTCACCAATTGGATCGAAGCAGAAGCCCTGGCCAAAATAACGACACAAAACATTCTTTATTTTTCAAACGAAACATCCTCGCGTGCTTCGGCATACCCCAAGTCCTCATCACCGACAACAGCACACAGTTTACGGACGGAGGATTCCAGGACTTCGTCGCCAGCTTAGGCACCAAACAACATTTCACGTCGGTCGAGCACCCTCAAACCAACGGACAGGCTGAAGTAGCCAACAGAGTAATCCTGTGCGGACTGAAACACCGACTCGACGAGGCAAAGAGGGCGTGGGTCGAGGAACTACACAACGTCCTTTGGGCATACCGTACAACGCCATACTCTACGACCGGGGAGACTCCGTTCAGATTAACGAACGACACCGAAGCGGTCATCCCGGTGGAAATTCGAGAACCTACGAGACGCGTATAAGCACCATGAGGAGCTGAACGACGAAGCACTTCGAGCCGAGCTGGATCTCGTCGACGAAATCTGCTCCGAAGCAGCCCTTAGGGAAGTCTCCTTCAAGCAAAAAATAGCTTTGCGTCATGACGCAAAATTCGTAAAAAAAGAGTTCCAGGTGGGCATCCTGGTCCTCAGACGAAACCAGAGAAACCTGCGAAAGGGCAAACTGGCCGCCAATTGGGAAGGCCCGTACCGTGTCCGAGACAAGACGAGCAATGAGGCCTATTATCTGGAAAACCTACAAGACGAAGAACTTGCTCGACCATGGAACGCATAAAAATGAGTAACAAAAACAATCAAACACGATAACCGATGAAAATAACATCAAATAGAAATGGCCAAAACCGGCCAATAAAAACGTCATTACAAGGGGCACAAAGGCCAATATCCAAACAGGCACAAAGGCCATTACAAAAGAACAAGCACAAAGGCCATTACAAAAATACGGGCACGCAGGCCCAACACAAAATCTAACAAAGTCTCCACCCGGAGCTACTCCTAACCACCTTCATTCTCCTCCTCCAACTCCTCCTCAGCTTCAAAAGGACACACGATCTCCCCATCGGCCACATAGTAGTTATGAGCCGACCCCTCCGTCACAAGCCCCTGGTTCAATACCTTGAGCTGCTCGGTGGCATTGTCGAACCCATCCTTGAACACCACAAGCAATTCCTTGTTAAGTTCGCGGATGTGACCGACCAATTCGCCCCGGGTGCAAAGGGAAAGCTCCTATTCAGTCCCATCATCCCGAGGAAGGACCGTGCTTTCAAGCAGCGCAACTCGGGTGTCGTACCTCGAAAAATACGATCCTCGCGATGGACGCGGAAATAACAAACAACATAGTCGCCACCTAGTTCTATTTATTCTAACTAAATAAAAGGGAGATATAGACACAACCTAAATAGGACAAGAAATGGTCAACGAAACCACTAATTTAAGTTCGGGAGTCAGTTACGCAAGGGGAAGGTATTAAACACCCCTCACGTCCGTTGTATTTAACGGGAACCTCTAAGTCTAATTTGTGCTTAAATGTTAATTAATGTCTTTGTCTTCTATATGGTTATTAATATGCTTGTTCTAAGTGAAAAGAAAATTATTATGGAGAAAGATTAAGTTTTTTATTATTGTTCTCGCGAAGGATTAAAATCCCCGTGCCTACGTATTCCCTTGTGCAATGGGAAAGTCAGAACTTCGTAGTTCGTGCAACTATGGTTTGTGTTTTTTATTGAACGATTGTTTGAAAACGCCTTCTAATCTGCTAAGCGTTGGCTTTTACTCGCGGCAGAGGCTGAAGCGCTAGCTTGTTTGCGAGATAGAAAGATTTAAACAATGTTCGTTTAGAGAAAGATGTTTGACCTTTGTTAAGGTGTTTTAAACGAAAGGGCGAATGAACCACAACGCGTGGGGCTAGCCCAGGAGTGATTGCATTCAAGAACCCGAGGAGTGCTAGATTCCTGAGTTCAGTTCCTTCGCTGATTAATTATAAAATGATTTGGATTGGTTGGTAAGTTTTAAATTCTATTTGAAAAGAAAGAGACAAGTCGTCATCTTTAAGGGAGATATCTCGCCTATTCCACCACAAACATTTGAGTAAGATAAATGGAAAGAAGCTTTAAACTTGGATACGAGGATCGACAAGCAATTCCACATTCTTTCTTTGAGAAATAAAATCGGAAGAAGCTTTAAACTTGGATATGAGTATCGACAAGCAATGCCATATTCTTCCTTTGAGAATAATTGTTTGTAAGATTTGATTTGTATTTGTGGAGATAGAAAAGATACCTTTCCTATGGAGATGAACTATGTCTAATCTTTTAAGTTTGTTAAATTGTTTTGAATACGAAAGAGTAAATGAATTACAACCCGAAGGCTAGCCTTAAGAGTAATTCAATTCAAGAACCCGAGGAATGCTAGATTCCTGAGTTCAGTTCTTCGTATAATTAAATTAAAAGTTTCCGTGTTTTAGGAATGAGAGGGTGAATAAACCACGTCGCGTGGGGCTAGCCCAGGAGTGATTTAATTCAAAGATTATGTGGAGTGCTAGACTCCAGAATCCAGTTCCTCCATTATTTGATTCATGAATTAAGATGTTCCGTTTTGAATGTCTTAGGGTTTAATGTTTTAGAAACGAAGGAGTAAATGAAACACAACTCGAAGGCTAGCATCAAGAGTGGTTCATTAAAGAACCCGCGGAATGCTAGATTCTGAAGTTCAGTTCCTCGTTAATTAGATTTGTGAATTATGTGATATTTTAATAAAAAAAGAATTTGATAAAGCCGCAATTTGTTTTTTAAGAGATTTAGAGTTTATGATCGGTGATGAGGTACGAGTAGACAACAAAACACCAATATGACATTGAGACTATGATAAGGCACATAAGATATAAATCGAATTTTTGGTACCAAATAGAGAAGGTCTGTTACCTCTTCAATACGCGCAAATAATCTCAAGAATAAACATCGAGGAGAAACTTCACACGACCAATCTTCAAGTGTTCACTATCACAACTCCCCATCATATTCAACTACCCAACACTCAAACTCAATCAGAGTCAAAAATTAAAAATCAAAAGTAACATTTAGTTTAAAAGAAGAAAAAGAAAGTTAATCGACAATTAACACTTAGATCTAACAATTAATCCCAAAACAAAATAATCAATAAATTAATCAATAATTAACAATTTATAATTAAATTCTTAAATAGAAACCCAAATGAAATTCTAGGTAATCCAAAATCTTAAACAAATATTAGTTAGAAAGAAAATTTTTTTTTTAAAAGAGGGTGTGTGGGCTTCTATAACCAGGCGATAGAGAAAAAGAAACATGTACTGAAAACATGAGCAAAGGACCAAGCCCAATGGGTACAACAAAACCTAATCTAAGAGTTGAAAAAACGTTATATAAAAAAAAGAAAAAAAAACATAAATGAAAATAGGAAAGGTCAGGTACATGACTCAATCACCGTGTTTTCCTACTTGATAGCAGCTTTGATCTGTTCATAGGTTGCATTCTTTGCAAGCCTTACAGTGAGGTCAACAACCGAAACATCAACAGTAGGGACACTGAATGACATTCTGGTCAATTTACCTTTTAGTTCAAGAAGAACCTTTCCTACAGCCTTGGCAACTCCATTGCTGCTGGGAATGATGTTGAAGGAAGAAGCTCTTCCACCTCTCCAGTCCTTGCTTGATGGACCATCAACGGTCTTCTGAGTAGTTGTGATGGAGTGAACAGTGGTCATAAGACCCTCAACAATTCGAAATCGGTCGTTGATAACCTTGGCGAGGGGAGCAAGGCAGTTGGTAGTGCAACTAGCATTGAAAACAATGTTAAGATCTGATTTGTATTCCTTCTCGTTAACACCAACAACAAACATAGGTGCATCTTTTCTTGGGGGAAGAAATGATAACCTTCTTGGCACCACCCTTCAAATGAGCAACAACTTTATCCTTGTCAGTGAAAACACCAGTAGACTCAACAACAAAATTAGCTCCAACTTCACCCCATGGGATCTCTTCAGGGTTCCTATTTCCGAAAACAACAACTTCTTTCTCACCGAAAAGAAGGGTTTTAGAGTCCTTAACCTTAAGTTAAAAATGCTTCCATTAGCCATGAAGAGAGTCATACTTGAACATATATGCCATGTAATCAGTAGTGATGAAAGGATCATTGATGGCAACGAGTTTAACATCGTTTCTTTGAAGAGCAACTCTTGCAACCAAATGGCTGATTCTTCCGAATCCATTGATACCGATCCTGATCTTCTTGTCAGATGCCATGATATTGAGTTGAAAAGTTGTGGAGAAATAATGAATAAGATTAGAGTGTGGTTTGGTTTGTTGAAGATTGGTGTTGAGTGTGGGTTGAGATGGTAATGAAAGATCCGATTTATGCTGTGTTTAAGGTGGATTTCGCCGGTGAGTGATGGAGGTTTTGTGTGTCGGCGGTTTCGGAAGTTTTGATGGTGGTGGTGGAAGGTTCTGGGTTAAACGATTTTGGGCGAAGGGGAGCGGTGGTGGAAGGTTCTGGGTTGAAGGATGGATGGAGGCGGCTGGCGATGAAGGTGAAGATGTTGATGGGCGAGGTTTGAGAGGGATGGCGGTGAAGTGTGGTGAAGGAGGCGATCCCATTTTTTTTAGTTTTGAGATAGTGTTTGGAGGTTGAGGAAAAGGTCCCCTCCTTTTGAAAATTTTGTCTTTGTTATATCTGGTATTGAAAAAGGGACTCCTTCGATTGTCCGTTGAGTTCTCCCAAATGAAGAATGAAGGTCTTTTTTTTGCTTTGTTGTAGCACAGTTTTTTTTTTGCCATTTTCAGGTAAGTCTTGGAGCAGTAAAGCACGACTATGTTGACTGTATAGGAGTGCAGAGAGGAGCAGGAAAAGTGGATTTTGAAATTTTTGTAACTAACTCATTGTAAACTAACTAATATAAACTAAATAGAAACCAACTTATCATGAATAACTAAAAACTTATACAAAAGTATAAACTAATATAAACTGGAAAAAAAAGATTAATTGGAATATAATATAAACTGATTAACTAAAAAAAAGATTAATTAAAATATAATATAATTGATTAAATAAAAAATAAAAAAAATAAAAAGATTAATTAAATTAAAACTTAAATTGGAATTAAACTAACTTAAATTATTATTTTTGAATTATTATTATCATTTGAAAATAAAGAAAAAAGAGCAACTAACTAACTTAAAACATAATAATTATTTATACTACAATACACAACTCAAAATCAATTCCGATGTCTAGAACAAAAAACTAGAAAGTTAATGAAATGATAAAATTGAAGAAAAATGTATGATTAATGGAATATGAGATGTTTAATACAGAAATGATTGATTTTCGATAAATCGACGAAAACACGTCATATGAACAAATATTTGAAAAATTTCTGGTCAAAATTTAGGGTATGACATCAGGCACGAAGTTGCACATTTTCCTCGGCCGCCTTCTTGAGCTCGACAGCTTAATCTTCCAAACTTTGCTTCTCAGCCTTCAAGGTGTCCCGTTCGAGCTTAACCTCCTCTAGCTTCGACTTCAGCCCTGTCTGAAGCTTGTGCTCCTCCTTGTAGTCGGATAAATCCTTGGACAATTTATCCTTCTCAGCCCGGGCAGCCACAAGGGCATCCTCAAATGTAGCTGTAGACACAGCAGTCTCGGACAGGACCATGGCGGTTTCCATCACTCGGATGACGGCAGCTAAATCCCCCGCCAGGTCTTTCCGCCTAGCGACCACATCTTGGTTAAGAATGGCCCTCGCCTCGGGCGCCACCACCACGACATAACCCTCGGACTGAAAGAAGTCCCGCTCCAGATAGCAAGGAGACAACATATAACTCTCAGGGGCACCAAATTCGTTTCCTCCTATAGCGGTAGATCGGGCAAGAACCCCGTCCAGGCGCTTCCGTTTCAGAAGAGGAGAAGTGGAGGCAGGAGGACTGTCCAGTATTTGTATCGGGGAAGTTGGTTGAACAACGGCTTGAGGGGAGTTAGTGGTCGAGCTGGGGGTACCAGAACTGCCGACCCCGAGCTCTGTAGCTACCTCCTGGACACTGGGTGCAACTTTCTTTTTCTTTTTTTGGGACTCTGTCCGAGGCCCCAACTTAGTTCGCCAGCTTTAAGACATGTTCACGATGGGCGGGCATAGTTCCTGCAAAACAAAAACAAGTAAATCATCAGCTAAACGGGCATGAAACCGAGAAAAGAAAATAGGCCAGAAAGACCTACGCAACAATTCCACGGCCTCCTCGTCCATATCACACGCGAGCAGAGCCCTGGTGTTTATTAGGCGGGTTTCATGGATAGGCATCCCAGCATCGTCGACATAGGGGTTGTTTTGCCGATCCACCCAGACCGCCAAGCTGAAGCTCTGTACATACTCCACCAGCCTCTTGTAGGCCAGTCTATCCTCGACCCCCATGCTCAAAAATTTGACCCGGTATTGGCTGGTCGATAGGTTGAAATGGTCGGGCTGCCATCTCAAGGGGATCCTCGACATGAGTTTTTACTCACCATCGGCGTCGCGCTTGTAGTAATAAAGGGAGTTGAGGGAAAATCGAGTGAGCGGCTTCACCATATACCACCGCCCCTTAAAATGTCGGGCATAATCGACGTACGTCTTGATTAACCTCACTGGCTGTTTTAGAGACACCCAGTTGTGACGTCCCCGAGCACCCGACCTCTGTAGGTGGAAGATATGGAAGAAAATGGGCAGAGTGCACCCGATGCCAAGGAACCGACAAACTAGTTCGAACGCCCGGATGAAAGAGATGCCGTTCGGAAGCAACTTCCAGGGCGCCAACTTGAGCCACCTAAAGATCCCCATCTGGAAATCGTTGAAGGGGAGCCTAACCCTCGCTTCTCGGAAGGCGAATTCGTACATTGCAAACTGCTTTCCCGGGAAACGATGACATATCTGGTCCGTCTCCTGAGGAGCGAGACATTTCCAGTTCGCGGGATCTTCAGGGCCAATGTCCTCAACCACGACATATGCGGTGCTCGTCTCGTCAGCAAAGTATGGTTCTTCTTCTAACGGTTCATCCACGACCCACGACAGGTCGTTACGTCCAGACGAAGAGACATGCTCGTTTCCCCCTCGACCTCTCCTTCCTCGACTTGCCGATGCTCGGCCGTACCTTAAAGGCAGACAGGAAAAGTGAATTCAACATCGCATCAAATCCACCCTTCCACCGCAATTCAAGTGAAAGGGCGAAAGGCTGAACGCCCGAAATCTCACTAGACTATCATAAAATCAACGAAGGGGCAATCCTCGCGTCCACTCGAGCGCGTGCAAAACCCCTAGAAAACCAAAAGATTTTGCCCGCAGAATGCGTCGAACGCCCGCGGTCTTCATCGGCCATATGAAGATTTTGGCCGATGCATGCATACATATATGAATTTTACGCCCGTGACATGCTAATCCTGCCCGGGACATTCATACCCAAAACCTAAAAACTAACTCTAAACGAAGATTTACCTACTCTAAACGAATATTTGCTTACTCTAAACAGGAAAATCATGCATTTCACTACTTACCAAATGAAAAAATACGTAAAAAGAGAGGTTGTGGGTGTTACCTGACATGATGAAGACGGGGAGAAGACGGTTGCGCGCGGGCAAAAAGCAGTGGTGCAGACGGCCGAGACGGGCGGAGGAAGATTTCTTCTCAGAGCTTCCGGTTAAACGGGAGAGCTAAAAGTTGAAATAAAGTGGACCAACCCCCTTATATAATAAAAAAGCGCGTGGACGAATGCGCTAGGTAATCATTACCTAGACCCTATGTCGGCTCTATCATGAGATACGAAACGATGCACCATTAATGCTGAGACACGTTAGTCTAAGAGAATCCTGAACGACGTCGAGCGACTACAAATCTCCCCGACTACAAAGAAGCATCCTCGACCTCCGTGAACGTCACATGCCCGACGACCTCAACGACGCCTGCATCGGTTTGACAAACACCACGTTTGACACAGGTATATACCCGACACCTTATTTGACGCATCTGCGCCCGACTATTTTATAATTCATCGCTCCGACCCAGAGACTCGACTTGGGGGGTTCCTGTTCCGGACTGGGCCTCCAGACTGTATTGGGCTACGACCCAATACGTCGAGCAGATGCCCATACGCTCGGGCAAGTACACTTGTTGGACGAGAGGAGTTGCTTAATGGTCGGGCATGCGTTCCATGTATCGGGCACACACTCGGAACGGGCAAAAAACATGTCTTCCAGTTCACTTGCCACGTCACCCAACTGTCCCCCATTATCTCCTAAAAGATAAGAGCAGTTGGACCAAGGACCAGACCACTTAGCTAGGTCTTCACGCTTCTCACGCATTCCTTGGCAGTTTTTCCTTGGGCCTAGCTGATCCAGCCCAAAGAAGGACCTTGGCCCAGCGCCGGGGGCTCACTATAAATACCTTTTTTCACTAAAGGGTCAGGTATTCTGATTCCACTCTTCTAACTTACCTATTGTGTACCTCTATTAACTTTGGCATCAGAGCGCCTTACAGGTACACCCCCTCCATTCCATCCATTTGTTGTTTGCACCCAATTGCTGGAAGGCCCTCCTGATCAGGTAAGATCAGTATTATAAACCCATTGACAGTAACTAGAACAAATTTTTCATATCATACATTATTCACATAAGAAGTAATACATATAAGTCAGTCACAACTAAGATTAAATTTTCATTACTCATTCATAGAGCATACTCAGGCCATTCGTAAAATACAACTAATCAAACAAAATTTCAAAATGTTCACAAAATAAAAATAAAAATAGGGTTATTATGTATATCTAACGCCCATGCTTCTTATCTGTCTCCTATACTACAATGCATTTCTTGCTGCTCTTAAGATTGTTTGTAGAGTGATCATATCAAGGGTGCCTTCCAGAAACTCTCATCTAGCTATGACCTTTCTCTCAATAGGAACAATGTGGTGATATATAAGCAATACATCCACTACATGGTCAACCTTTGTGGGTTCATCTTCTTGTAACTCCTGATGAGCTGGCCTAGGGGAATCTCCTTTTGGCTCTAGTGTCATGTAAGAATGGAAAACTCTCTATAACTATTGTACGCAACTGTACATCATACTTTATAGACGAGGTGACATACTACGTACATTATTTGGCACTCATGTTCATGGTAATCCACAAATATCACATCAATATCTTTATGGAGGACAGTGGAAAGAGCAATAGATATGAGGTCCTTAGGTATACCCTGTAGATACCCGAACTATCGCAATATTCATTCAGGTAGATGTGGGTACATAAATCGAGACCCACAAGCTATCCATCAAGAGTATCAGGATATCACCTCTAATGATCGTGTATAACGGTGTTCACCGTATGATGTGAAACATATACCATCCGCCAGGATGCAGTCAAGAGCAAGTATGTACTACTCAATCAAGAGCATATGCATCAGTATGAATGGGAGTAATAAGTGTTTCGTCATGAGCCGGAGATGTATGACTCTGGGAAGATGATCCCTCAACAACACAAACAATTATACAATTATGGGTCATGATAGTCTTTCTATTTGCACATTAAAGCATGTTGGGCCACTTGACCATGTATGTGTCTATGATGTTGGTCAACCATTTTTTCTATAGCCAAACAAGAAAAGACATATCATAATCATAGAAGCGAAAAATAATGTATTATCAAACATAATTAAAAAAAAATGAAAAATAGAGAAATTCGGATTTTGTTATCCGTACAAGGTATTATGAATTAATTTCTTGATATTTCTTTCTTATTTTATAGCCTTAGGATTTAATTACTTATTATTTTTTTTCCTTTTTCTAGTCTTATTTTCTTTCCTATTTAGGCCTATGATAACTCTATTTTTATTTGTATTTTGTAAACATTTTGAAAATTTGTTTGATTAGTTATATTTTATGAATGACTAGAGTATGCTTTACGTATTGTAGATGTTTAGAATTGGCAGAATTTTTGATCAACAAGATGTGTTGAATTTTAGTTCAGGATGTCACATCAGATGTTGGGACATTATCAAACAGAGTATAAGTAAATGAACTTAATTCAGGATGTCACACCAGATGTTGGGACATTGTATCAGTTAATGAAATAAGTTCAGTTTACAGGATGTCACACCAGATGTTGTGACATTGTATCAGTAAATGAAGTAAGTTCAGTTTTCAGGATGTCACACCAGATGTTGTGACATCTCAAACCTGCTACCAGAATTAATTAATGACTAACAGAACTGAGCAAATTAAGGGAAGTCATCTGGAATTAGTTATGGATGAATGAAACAGAATAAGGCGCATATGTAGGGAGTTTTGTTATGTGACTTCAGCATAATCAGAAGAACTGAATCACCTAGAATCTAGGAAGTAACAAACCCTAAGTCAAGGTGGTGGCAGCATGCGTTTCAGGATTGGATAAACCTACAAAAAGCCCAAAATCCAAACACCTATTTAAGCAACAGAAACTCTCAGAATACTGTACGAATTTAAGAAGACCAAATAGGGTGTTTTGTTTTTTAATAGCAGGTTGTTTAATTGTACCACTTTATGAGCTTTTAAGCAAAAGTGTATTTGTGTCTTGATTGAAACTGTGAAGTAAGATCAAGCTGTTTTGTTTGAAGTATGACTTCAATTTTATTAAACTTGTAAACAAGATCACTGTGTGATTGAGGGGGAGTGAGTTGGTACTCATATCTAAGTTGTGTCTTAGTTAGAAATTGCATTGGGTAGATATTAAGTGAAAGATTAAACTGAGTGGTTTAAGTCTAGAATTAATATTACTTATAGTGGATTTCCTCCTGGCTTGGTAGCCTCCCGATGTAAGTGTGGTTATACACTGAACTGGGTTAACAAATTCATGTGTTGTTTAATTTTCCTGCTCTTTAAGTTTTAGTTAAGTCTTCAAGTGTTTAAACATCTCATTAGACATCTCATACCTGATCACTGAATTTCAATTGGCATCAGAGCAAGCACCCTGCCTGTTTATACTGGGTGAGATCTAGGGACTGCAAATTCTGGAAACATGGACAGAGATGTAGGATCAGTAAATAGACCACCTATATTGGATGGATCTAATTATGACTACTGGAAGCCAAGAATGATTGCATTCTTAAGATCACTTGACAATAGGGCCTGGAAAGCAGTCAATAATGGATGGGAACACCCTGTCCAAGACACCAAAGATGGAGCAAAAGTGTTGAAACCTGAAGAAGAATGGAGTAAGGAGGAAGAAGATTCAGCACTTGGCAACTCCAAGGCCTTAAATGCTTTATTCAATGGCATTGATAGGGACATCTTTAGACTTGTGCATCACTGTGAGCTGGCCAAAGATGTTTGGGACACTCTCAAAACAACTCATGAAGGAACATCAAAGGTGAAGATGTCAAGACTTCAACTTCTCACCACCAAGTTTGAAAACTTGAGAATGAAGGAAGATGAGACAATTCATGAATTCTACATGAACATCTTAGAAATAGCCAATACTTCTGGAGCTTTGGGAGAAAAGATGACTGATGAAAAGCTTGTAAGAAAGATTCTCAGATCTTTACCAAAAAGATTTGACATGAAGGTCACAACAATAGAAGAAGCTCAAGACATATGCATAATGAAAGTTGAAGAGCTCATTGGTTCCCTTCAAACATTTGAGATGGGAATGAATGACACAATTGTAAAGAAGAACAAAAGCATAACCTTGGTGTCAAATACTGATAAAGAAGAAGAAAATGATGAATCAAAAACTGAAGAAAACTTATCAGAAAACATTGCTATGCTTGGAAGACAATTCAAAAAGATTCTCAGAAAGATGGAAGACAAGTCCAGACCAAGTGGAAGATACACAAACTCTTCTGAGAACAAAAGACCTTGTGATGCTAATAAAAGGTCAAATTATGATGAAAAGACCAGTCAAGAAAAAGGGATTAAATGCCATGGATGTGAAGGATATGGACACATCAGAAATGAATGTCCTACCTATTTAAAAAGGCAAAAGAAAGGTCTCTCTGTAACCTGGTCTGATGAAGACTCAGGAGGTGATTCAGAAGAAGAATCAGCTAAGCATATCACTGCTCTAGCTGGATTATGTGAATCTGAAAGTGAATCCAGTGATGGGGAGCTTACTTTTGAAGAGCTTGAGTAATCATACAGAGAACTGGTTAAAAGGAGCACTGAAATATGCATGGAAAATATAAAGCAAAAGAAACAGATTGAAGCACTAAAGGATGAAAAAACAAGTGATCTAGAGATCATTGACACCTTGAAAAGTGAAGTAAGTCTTCTCAACTCCAAGTTGGAGCATATGTCCAAATCTGTTAGAATGTTGAACAGTAGCTCAAACACACTGGATGTTATTCTCAACAACAATAAGCATTCAAGGGATAAAAGTGGACTAGGATTTAACAAAGTTCATAAGGTTGAAGCTAGCACCAGCAAAACTACTTCAAATTCCATACAGTCAAACAAGATGTCCCAACAGATGCTTCAACATCATGAAAAGAACACAAAGTCAAACATAATGTTCCAACAGATGTCTCAACATCATGAAAAGAACATAATGAAGAAGAAGTATCAAAGATGGAGATGTCATCATTGTGGAAGATTTGGACATATCAAACCTCATTGCTACAAGTTGCATGGATATCCAAATCAGATGTATCAGCAACCTCCTAAGCAGAAGATAGAGGTTACCAAGAAAGTGCTGCATAGACATCAACATCAGAGAGATCAGTAACCCCCTAAGCAGAAGACAGAGGTCATCAAGAAGGTATAGGTACCAAAAGCTAGTCTTCATGCTGATCAAAGCTACATGCCCAAGAACAATATCAACAAACAACCTTGGAGCTCTACTGATGGACAATGCACAAGGCAGAGGTATCAAAAGAAATCTCAATACAAATGGTCAAAGAAAGGTGTTGCATATATAGCTCATACATCACTAAGAGTATCAGCTAAAGAAGACTGGTACTTTGACAGTGGATGTTCAAGACACATGACTGGATTGAAGAATCTTCTAGTAGACTTAAAGTCATATTCATCCAGATATGTAACCTTTGGAGATGGAGCTAAAGGAGAAATCAAGGGAGTTGGGACCTTGGACTGTCCAGATGTACCAAGACTAGATGATGTGCTGCTGGTAAAAGGTTTAACTACTAACCTGATCAGCATAAGTCAATTATGTGATCAAGGGTATAGTGTAAACTTTACCAAAACTGAATGCATAGTGTCTAATAAAGAACAAAAGGTTGTCATGAGAGGAGCCAGATCTAAAGACAACTGCTACATGTGGGAACCTCAAGACTTCAGTCTTACTTCAACTTGTTCTTTAGCCAAAGAAGAAGAAGTGAAACTATGGCACCAAAGACTAGGCCATCTTCATTTCAGAGGTATAAAGAAAATCATATCTATGGAAGCTGTGAGAGGTATTCCTAAACTGAAGATTGATGATGGAAAAATATGTGGTGAATGTCAAATAGGCAAGCAAACCAAGATGTCCCATCCAAAGCTCCAACATCTGACAACTTCCAAAGTTTTGGAATTATTGCATATGGATCTTATGGGACCTATGCAGGTTGAGAGCCTTGGTGGTAAGAGGTATGCCTATGTGGTGGTTGATGACTTTTCAAGGTATACATGGATAAATTTTATCAAAGAAAAGTCTGATGTATTTGATGTATTCAAAGACTTATGCCAAAGAATACAAAGAGAAAAAGCCAGCTGTGTGATCAGAATAAGAAGTGACCATGGAAAGGAGTTTGAAAATCAAAAATTCTTAGATTTCTGTTCTTCAGAAGGAATAAATCATGAATACTCTTCACCAATCACTCCTCAACAGAATGGGATTGTTGAGAGGAAGAATAGAACTATCCAAGAATCAGCAAGAGCTATGATCCATGCTAAAAAGTTACCTTTGTACTTCTGGGCTGAAGCTATGAACACAGCTTGTTACATCCATAACAGAGTCACTCTAAGGAAAGGAACTTTGTCCACAATCTATGAAGTTTGGAAGGGCAGAAAACCCACAGTTAAGTACTTCCATGTGTTTGGAAGTAATTGTTATATTCTGGCTGATAGGGAGCAAAGAAGAAAAATGGATCCTAAAAGTGATGAAGGGATTTTTCTTGGATACTCTATAAACATCAGAGCATATAGAGTATTTAACTCTAGAACCAAGGTTATCATGGAGTCCATAAATGTGATAATTGATGATGCTCCTACAGATGTTACAGAAGATGTTGGAACATCTGCTGACAGCCAAACTGAAGCTGAAGAAAAGAGTGATCATTCTGACTTCACTCAAACTGATGCAAGGACAGAACAATCCAGCAAACCTCCCTCCATCAGAATCCAGAAGGATCATCCCAAAGATTTGATAATTGGGGATCCCAACAGAGGTGTAAGCACTAGATCAAGAGAGGTGATTTCAGGTTCCTGTTTTGTTTCAAAAATAGAACCTAAAAACATCAAGGAAGCTCTTACTGATGAATACTGGATTTGTGCTATGCAAGAGGAATTAGGTCAATTCACAAGGAATGAAGTGTGGAATCTTGTTCCTAGACCTGATGACATAAATGTGATTGGCACTAAATGGGTGTATAAGAACAAGTCAAATGAGCAAGGAGTTGTTACAAAGAACAAAGCTAGACTTGTAGCTCAAGGATACACACAAATTGAAGGAGGAGACTTTGATGAAACCTTTGCACCAGTAGCAAGGCTTGAATCAATCAGACTACTTTTGGGAATTGCTTGTATCTTGAAGTTCAAGCTATTTCAAATGGATGTGAAAAGTGCCTTTCTAAATGGATATCTTAATGAAGAGGTATATGTAGAACAGCCTAAAGGATTTGTTGATCCAAGTTGTCCAAATCATGTATACAAACTAAAGAAGGCTCTTTATGGTCTGAAGCAAGCTCCAAGAGCATGGTATGAAAGGCTGACTACTTTTCTTATCAAGCAAGGGTACATGAAAGGTGGAATAGACAAAACCTTGTTTGTTAAAGATGAAGAAGGAAATGTCATGATTGCTCAAATATATGTAGATGACATTGTTTTTGGTGGGATGTCAGATAGGATGGTTAAACATTTTGTCAATCAGATGGAATCTGAATTTGAAATGAGCCTAGTAGGAGAATTAACCTACTTTCTTGGACTGCAAATAAAGCAAATGGAGGACTCCATGTTCATTTCCCAAAGCAAGTATGCTAAGAACATAGTCAAGAAATTTGGGATGGACAATGCTACTCATAAGAGAACTCCTGCCCCCACACATTTAAAGCTGACTAAAGATGACAAGGGTGAGAATGTAGACCAAAGCCTATACAAAAGTATGATTGGAAGCTTATTATATTTGACTACTAGCAGACCAGACATAACATTTGCAGTAGGTGTATGTGCAAGATATCAAGCTGATCCAAAAGTTAGTCATCTAAACCAAGTCAAGAGAATTCTGAAATATGTTAATGGTACTTGTGACTATGGCATAATGTACTTTCATGGATGCAAACCAATTCTCACTGGCTTTTGTGATGCTGATTGGGCTGGAAGTGCTGATGACAGAAAAAGCACTTCAGGAGGATGCTTCTTTCTAGGAAACAATTTGATTTCTTGGTTCAGTAAGAAACAAAATTGTGTATCCTTATCTACTTCTGAAGCTGAATATATTTCAGCTGGAAGCAGTTGTTCACAGTTGGTTTGGATGAAGCAAATGCTCACTGAGTACAATGTCCCACAAGATGTCATGACATTGTACTGTGACAACTTAAGTGCTATTAACATATCAAAGAATCCTATCCAACATAGCAGGACCAAGCATATTGATATCAGACATCATTTCATCAGAGATCTTGTGGAAGAGAAAGTGATTTCATTGGAACATGTATCTACAAGTCTGCAATTGGCTGATATATTTACTAAAGCCTTGGATGCTACCCAATTTGAAAACCTAAGGGGTAAATTGGGAATCTGCTTATGTGAAATTTAGCAGTTATGGAGATGTGCCAACATGTCATATGACATCGTGTGGCATGATCACCAGATGGCAACACCAGTCTGGTCAAGCACCTTGTGTATTCCACTCCTAGAAATTCTCCAAGTAACGGCTCGTATAAGAATATCAGCTCACTTTCAGCTATTCATCTTCTCATCATTTTCTCACAACAACTTGCTTGCTATAGCTAACTTTCAGAGATCATCAAACTCAACCAATCTCAATCTCTTTCTTCACCACATTCTAAAATGGCTCATCACCAAAACCCTAACATCTCTGAAGAAATCCTCAACAAGGAAGATGTGGTGCATGCAACCCCCATCTCTGTGGTACCCATGGATTCAACTCCAATGGACGAAATCAGAGGAAGTGTTCCTCTTGCTCAAAAGCCAAGAACCCCTACTATGAGAAGGGCAAAGGAACCTGTATTCAGCAAGGCCAAAGGCATGCCTTCATCATCAAACACCACTCCAAAAGCTTCTGAATATGTGGATGATTCCATAAAGGAGCTGGTAAACAGGATCTTATCTGAGCAAAAAGTGGTGAGTGGTATATCTATCCCTCTGAACACCATGCCAGCTCCACAATAAGAACAACAAAATCAGGCTGAAAAGGACACTCCTGCTCAACAGGATGTCCCAATAGATGTTGAAACATCTGAAGACCAGCAAAAGGCCTCATCTGGTACTGCTGATGAAACATCTGAGGACCAGCACAAGGCCTCCACTGAAGATCAAACCTCTGTTGATCCACCTGCTGAAGAGGAGACTGCTCAACCTCCTCCTGTGGTAAACCTAGAGCATGATTCTGATACAGAAATCATTGCTTCTGTAAACCCTAGTATAGCTAAAAGGCTTAGAACTAGGAAGGAAAAGAAAATTGCAGGACATGCAACTCCTGAGAAGAAGCAAGCTACACCAAAGAAGGATAAAGCTAAAGTTGCTTTTGGTCCCACAAAACAATGGAGCAAGGTGCAAACACAGAAGAGGAAAGCTGTCACCCCTCCAGATTCAGATGTTGAAGAGGATGTCCCAACATCCCCACCAAAGAAGAAACCAGCACCCTCAAGGTCATCAACTGCTGTTCCAGAAGCTCCTCTGGACAACATCTCTTTCCATCATGTTTCAAGTGTGAACAGATGGAAGTTTGTCTATCAAAGAAGGGTAGCACTTGAAAGAGAGCTGAGCAGTAATGCACTTGAGTGCACAGAGGTAATTGATCTCATCTCTTCTGCTGGCCTATTCAAAACTGTCTCCAACTTCTCTCCTTGTTATGAGCTGCTAGTCAAGGAATTCATTGTCAATCTCCAAGAAGATTGTGCTGATGGTAAGTCTGCTGACTTCAGAAAGGTATATGTAAGAGGGAGATGTGTGGAATTATCTCCTAGGGTTATCAACCACTACCTTGGAAGAGAATCTGATGGTCCAAATGAGCTAGGGAAAATTGATAACCAGGTTTGCAAGGTTATCATTGCTAATCAGGTCAAGACTTGGCCAGTCAAGGGGAAGCTCTCTGTTAGCCCGCTGACAAGGAAGTATGCCATGCTGCATAGGATTGGCACTGCAAACTGGGTCCCTACCAACCATACCTCCTCAATAGCAACTGGATTGGGCAGGTTTATATATGCTGTGGGCACCCAAACAAAGCTGGATTTTGGAGCTTATATATTTGATCAGACATTGAAGCATGCTGGATCATCTGCAACTAAGCTGCCAATTGCCTTCCCTTCCCTGCTGTGTGGAATTATGCTTAGTCAATATTCAGGTATCCTCACTGAGAAGGACTCCATCTGCAAAAGAGAAAGTCCTATGGCCTTCCACTACAAGCTGTTCTTGAGTCATCATGCAGCTGATGTTGAAGCTCCCTCTGGGACATCTGCTGGTCCTTCAAAGGCAAAGTCTCCAATCTCCAAAGCTGCCTTGATTGTTGAGCTGAAGAACACATGCAAAGAACTGGATGCAAGGAAGCAGAAGCTTGAGGAAATTATCCAAAGGCTGGAGATTGAAGAGAGTGCTCAGAAAGCTGCTGCTTCTGATGAGGAGACTGAGGAAGAGGAAGATACTGATTATGAGGAGTCTGAGTGAAACTTGTATGTGAGGAATATGTAATGACTGCTTCTGCATTGTAATTTTGAATTAGTAACTTTGGCCCCAAATTTATGTCTAACAAGGGGGAAAACTGAACAACAACAACAATGTATGATACTGATTAGTGATTAATGAAAAACTTATGTTTGCTTCTGAACTAAAATTGTGATTTTAATGAAAAATTTCTGTTGCAACAAGTCTGAACAAATGTAGAATTGAGGGGGAGTAAACTCTCACATGACTCAACAGAAAAGAACTGTTGTACTCTGATAAAAGAACTTCTGCTGCACTCTGATAACCAGAAAAGTATGTTAGCCAAAAATTAGCCAAAGGGGGAGTTTGTAGATGTTTAGAATTGGCAGAATTTTTGATCAACAAGAAGTGTTGAATTTTAGTTCAGGATGTCACATCAGATGTTAGGACATTATCAAACAGAGTATAAGTAAATGAACTTAATTTAGGATGTCACACCAGATGTTGGGACATTGTATCAGTTAATGAAATAAGTTCAGTTTACAGGATGTCACACCAGATGTTGTGACATTGTATCAGTAAATGAAGTAAGTTCAGTTTTTAGGATGTCACACCAGATGTTGTGACATCTCAAACCTGCTACCAGAATTAATTAATGACTAACAGAACTGAGCAAATTAAGGGAAGTCATCTGGAATTAATTATGGATGAATGAAACAGAATAAGGCGCATATGTAGGGAGTTTTGTTATGTGACTTCAGCATAATCAGAAGAACTGAATCACCTAGAATCTAGGAAGTAACAAACCCTAATTCAAGGTGGTGGCAGCATGCGTTTCAGGATTGGATAAACCTACAAAAAGCCCAAAATCCAAACACCTATTTAAGCAACAGAAACTCTCAGAATACTGTACGAATTTAAGAAGACCAAATAAGGTGTTTTGTTTTTTAATAGCAGGTTGTTTAATTGTACCACTTTATGAGCTTTTAAGCAAAAGTGTATTTGTGTCTTGATTGAAACTGTGAAGTAAGATCAAGCTGTTTTGTTTGAAGTATGACTTCAATTTTATTAAACTTGTAAACAAGATCACTGTGTGATTGAGGGGGAGTGAGTTGGTACTCATATCTAAGTTGTGTCTTAGGTAGAAATTGCATTGGGTAGATATTAAGTGAAAGATTAAACTGAGTGGTTTAAGTCTAGAATTAATATTACTTATAGTGGATTTCCTCCTGGCTTGGTAGCCTCCAGATGTAAGTGTGGTTATACACTGAACTGGGTTAACAAATTCCTGTGTTGTTTAATTTTCCTGCTCTTTAAGTTTTAGTTAAGTCTTCAAGTGTTTAAACATCTCATTCGACATCTCATACCTGATCACAGAATTTCACGTATGAGTAATGAAAATTTAATCTTAGTTATGTCAGACTTATATGTATGATTCCTTATGTGAATAATGTATGATTTTCAAATGATATGAAAATTTCGTTCTAGTTACTATCAATGGATTCATAATAATATCCAGAGATTCGTTTAGGTATTAAAATTCAGATCTATTTCATTTTCTAAAATAAAGACCCAAACAATACATAAAATACCGTTTAAGAATGTGTCTAGATTTTCAAATCGTGATTCACTCATTTGTTTATCAGACACAAGCAAATCATACAAGTAATAATGCTTAAGAAGATAGTCAAAAGATTGAAATTCATATACACATTTTTTACTTGTTTGAATTTCAATCTCTAAACAATACTAAAGGACATTTTTAAATTTTCTTAAAGTTAGTAATCAACAAATGAGGGGTCGTAAACACGGTCAAAGATTTTTATACAAGTTAAAATCTGATTTTTTTTCCATGATACTAGCTGATTTTATTTCTTTTTTTTTTATACTCACCTCTTTCCACAAATCCCAATATCATGAAACTTTCTGATAGAAGACACAAAAGAATTACAAAAGGGCCCAACTGGATGAAAGACTATATTCCTTTTTAAACAATTTATTTCTATTATTATTGTTTATTATCTTCAAGGGTGTAGGCCCATTTGTTAAATTTATGCCTTTAGTGAGTTAGGCCCTAATTGGCCTAATATTTATATTGTATGCAAAACCCTTGAATGGGAAGGAATGAAATATATATTATTTTTATAGTTTTAAATTCTCCTTGTTTCATGCGTGTTAATGGTGAAACCCTCTCTTGGGAAGCAACTGCAGAATCAATCTTATCATTTGGTGCTTTCATTAACCTACTCCATGGCTCCCTCAAAACCAAACAAACCTGCGTCTAGAGAACTTGTGGAAGAAGCCGTAAACACTGCCCACACTCACCTAGATCTTGCTATAAGCGAAACCCATCAACACATGGATGAGCGTTTCGACAAAACCAATGCAGATCTAGAACAAATACACACAAGATTGGACAATGAAAGGAG
Organism: Lathyrus aphaca; assembly: GCA_963966055.1. Lineage (NCBI taxonomy): Eukaryota > Viridiplantae > Streptophyta > Magnoliopsida > Fabales > Fabaceae > Lathyrus > Lathyrus aphaca. The sequence continues at coordinate 505,643,695 of OZ014523.1, forward strand.
TGTTTCAGATTCTCGCTATGGATCGATGATGTCCATTCTCACAAAACTCGCTGCTCAAAGTGATATTCAGCATGCTGCTACTGCAAATTCCAGATCTACTGCAGGTATTCCATCCATACCCTTCACTGACCCTAGTTCTGAAAATGTCATTATTAGTACATCCTTTCCCATTGATCACATTCCTTTACCCTCATCCTCAACCCACATTCCATCTGGCTTTTCAACTCAACAAATTACCCACACTTCCCAACTTCCTCCTTTATACTACGTTCAGCCCAACCCATTATTCCTTCTTCCACAACTACTTTTCGTTCTCCAACACCATCTGTTGGACCGTCCTCACAAACCTTCATCCCTACTAGTAATTTTGTATGCACACCTATTCTCTCACGTAACTCAGCTTTTATACCCATCCAAAATCATTTTTCCCAGATTTACACAACTCAACCACAAGCTTTTCCCCCATTTCCCTCAACTCAGAATGTTGGGCAACCCTCGTATCGCAACCCTAAAATTGATTTGGTTGTCTTTGATGGAACAAAGGCCTTAGAATGGTTATTCCAGGTTGAATATTTTTTCACTTTTTATAATATTTCGTACGAAAACAGACTCTCCATTGCTGCATTTTATATGAAAGGTGGAGCGTTGGCCCGATATTAATGGATGTTTCAAAGTCAACAATTTAATGATTGGCCAACTTTTTCTAGATACCTTGAATTGAGATTTGGGCATTCAACATACGAGAACGACCAAGACCAACTGTTTAAACTTAGACAACATGGCACAGTAGCAGAATATCAAGCTCATTTTGAAAAATTAGCCAACCGAGTTTTGGGATTACCACCAAAGGCTATCTTAAATTGTTTCATATCAGGTTTGAACGCAGATATTCAAAATGAAATTGCAATCCACCAGCCTTACTTTATCTCGCAAGCAGCGGGTCTGGCCAAATTAATTGAATCTAAATTAAAGGATTCAAAACCCAAATTCACAAGATCAGCAAACCAACACATTGACAAAATTTTAGTTACCAGGCAAGAAATCTTACAAACGCTAAAGAATAACTTAAACAGAAGCAGAAACAAGATGAAGGAACAAGCGGATAAACACGGGTGGACTGTACCTTTCAAATCAACGATCTTATCTCCTTCTTTTGAAGCCCTATCGCCAATCCTCGATTCACCGGAGAACGTCTCATAAGCTCTCATCCCGTTACTTCGGACCCTTTAATGTCTTGCGACGAATCGGCTCTGTGGCGTACGAACTTGACCTTCCTCCATCTTCCAAGATACACCCGGTTATCCATGTTTCCCAACTCAGGCGTTATTATGGATCATAACCTTCCACGAATTTTGTTTCCATTCCACCAGAGTTTGGACCTACAAAATAAGACATAAATGTTATGAGTCATGAAACTGAAACAACCCAAACAAAAGTGTTAGAAAGAACCAAAACCATACCTCAACAAATGTTGCTAACACCTTGCATGCATGAACAACCACAGGGAGAAGCTTCATCAATATCTCATGGAAGAGGAACTTCAACGAAAAAGACAGGTGATGGTGTTTCTCTGCAGAAGATGTCGGTAACAAGCTTGGAAGGTGATGGTGTGGTGAAGAACACAGAGTTACAAAAAATGGAAGCTTTAGAGAGCAAGTCCATTTTAAACAAAACTTCTCTTTCCAAAGACTTAAACTCATAAATTCCAATTTTGAAATTCTCTGCCTCGGGCCCCACAAAACCAGTTCACACAACTTCCCACACTTATGAGAATCACGTGTTACCACAGAACATTGGTACTCACACAAACCTCATTCCACCATTAGATGACTAACAAATATATCCCACTAATTCATCACCTACCACATACCCCACCAGTTGTATTCCACTCTCTCTCTCTCTCTCTCTCTCTCTCTCTCTCTCTCGAAAAGACCCTTCCTTCTACCAGCTATCTCACCCGCACACCTCTCTCTTCAACACATGTCCACAAAAACTCTTCTCACACGCCACCCACACTTTCCCCTTCGGTTCCTACACCTTTACCTAATGGGCCTCTTTTTAATGACCTTGTGGACAAGGTCTTTATTGGGCCGATGAGTGGTGATAGAAGACACAAAAGAATTACAAAAGAGCCCAGCTGGATGACAGGCCAAATTCCTTTTTAAACAATTTATTTCTAGTATTATTGTTTATTATCTCCAAGAGTGTAAGCTCACTTGTTAAATTTCTGCCTTTAGTGAGTTAGGCCCAAGTGGCCCTAGTTGACATAATATTTATATTGTATGCAAAACCCTTGAATGGGAAGGAATGAAGTTTATCTTATTTTTATAGTTTTAAATTCTCCTTGTTTTATGCATGTTAATGGTAAAACCAGGGTCAGTCCTGACTTTTTAGAGGCCCTAATCAAATAATAAAAATTGAGTCATAATAAATTACTGAGTAATTAACCTTAATTTTTTTCTTCGGGTTTTATTTTTCTCTTTTATTTCAGAGAGAGGGGAGAAGGTCAATGTGTAAGACTCAAATGAAATTATGGTGGTTGTGGTTGTCATTGGAGGTGGCAACAGTGCCCTACAGTCGTGGTGTGATGGTTGGTGTGTGGTTTGACATATTTGTCAAATTGTTTAGTCTTTATCTCTCTATTAATTTATCCAAACACTAAATATATGGAGCTCACATAACTATGATGATACCCCTTTCATTCTTTTCCTGAATCGTCTCAAACAAATCAAAGTCCCAGTTCAAATTTTAAATTATAAACAATTTTAAAAACTAACATGAGTTATAAGTATTTCGAAAGAGCTTCAAAATTTTAAGACATAAAAATAAGAGCTTCAAGATTGATCTTACATAGTGATCAAAACTTCAATGGCTACTGACGTGGATCTTTGAGTTTGCTCGTGCGATGAGGAGAACGGGAGGGGGGTGTACCTGCAAGGTACTCCGATGCGAAAGTAAGAACGGACACAAGAGCTGGCAAGTACGAGTAAAGTGTTTGAGGAAAGAATATTCAATACCTGACCCTCTCAAATGAAAGAGTTTATATAGAGATCCCCCAACATGTGGCTAACGGTCCCTATTTTTGAGCCTGGATCGCGGATCCCAAAAAAAAGGTAACTGCCAGGAATGGAGCGAGGACAAGCATTATGCTCGGGAGGCGTTGTGTCGGGCATGAAGCCTCCGAGCGAGAGCTGTCCTGGTCGATTCTGGGCGGTCCTTGTCGTAGTCGAGCAGAGGCCATGACGAGGAGAGAGGGACGAACACCATGGCGATGGGTCCCTTGGACAATGAGTTATTGGGTCGTTTTATGGGCCAAAAAGGGTTGGACCATACTTATTCGTTGGTCCAGTCCAAAACAAAGGTTTTATTAAATTGATATATAATCATACAGTAAGATAAACTAGTTACAAAATTATAAAATCTTATAAATGCTACATCAAATGAGATTAACTCTGATTTAATTGTTAAAAAAATTAACTTTTAATAATTTAATTTGTTATCTATTTAATTATGTTTTTTTTTATTAATTTGAATTTCTTAAATTTTAGTTAATTATTATAAAACAAAATTTAATAATATTTTTCTATAAAATAAAATATAAAGTAATGGAATTAGAAACAAATAATAGTGTATTATATTTTATCATATTAATTTATTAATCAATGAATCTATTTATGATGGATTTTTATAAATATAAATTAAATATAACTTATATATATTTTCAAAAACTTTATTTTAAAAAAATTGAGAAGGTCCGTTGAATATATATATATATATTATTCATGAACAAGTTCACTACTTCTTAAATTATGAATATTAGGCCGAATAACAATTAGGATTAAATGAGTAAAAATAAATAAATTAGGATCTCTAAGACTACATGTGTACATCACTACATGTGAACCCACAAACACTATATTGTAAAATATATATATATATATATATATATATATATATATATATATATATATATATATATATATATATATATATATATATATATATATATATATATATATATATATATATATATATATATATATATATATATATATATATATATATATATTAAGAATCCATCACTCTTTAGCAAATATATATATATATATATAATATTCTTTAGCAAAATATAACATTCTTTAGCAAATAATATATATATATATATATATATATATATATATATATATATATATATATATATATATATATATATATATATATATATATTTATTTTTATTTATTTTTAGTTTTTCTGGATGAAACCCTCTCTTGGAAAGTAGCTGCAGAATCGACAAAAATCACTTTCGGTAGCACCACATGACACGTACAAAAGTGCAATTTGCTACAAACATATAGCATAATTTTACATTTGACTTCTCAATCCTAGAATGAAGCATTGTTTGAATGGATAATCCAATGGTTTTCTCATTACTGTCTAAAGAAACTCCAACATATTGTTGTTGAATTTAAGAGGTATCTGGTTCCTAAACCAAATTTAGAATTTCTTTTTGTTTACTTTTGACTAATATCATGTTTTGTAGAAATATCAACAAGATTAACTGAATGGAGAATGCTAGTTCTTCTCTTGATGATACCATGATTCTTAACTAGGAAGTGTAAATTTCGTATGGTTGTTAGAATTTGTAACATGAATTTGTAACAATGAACCGAGTATACTGTGGATTAAGTTCAAGATCATGGAATATTCCAAAAGCACAGGTTAAACAAGACATGTTGCAAAGTAGTAAAAACACACTGTCAAATAAGTAGGCTAAGTAACACATGTTTAAAGATACTAACAGTTCTTCAAGCATATAGCATCATTTACAACGACCTCTCAATCCTAAAATGATGAAGCCTTTCACAAGTTAAAATGTTTGAATTCAAATGGTTCTATTCTAGCTATTGCATAAGTGAACTCCAACATATTGTTGTTGACTTATGGTGGTATCTTATTCTTAAACCAAACATGGAGCCATTTTTGTTTACTTTTGACCAATATCTTGTTTGGTATCAACAAGATTAACAGAATATGGCAACTTCCAGTTCATCTCTTGAGGATGCCATGACTCTTAATGTTGAAGTGTAAATTTCGTTTGCGTGTTAGAATTTGTAACAATACTAAAACAAAAGTATTCAAACAAAAACTTCAGCTGCACTAAATTATTAATTTTAACCATTTTCTAAAGAATCTATCGTTCTTAAAACATGTTTTCAGATACACACGAATGACCTTTTCATTCTCCATTCTATTAGTTTCATACACAATATTTTTAAATAATTCCAAAAATTTTAAATTTCAAATTTTCAAGTGTTAAAATCTGCATTTCTTTCTAATCCTCAAATAATCTATTAGGTATATTTAAATTTACAATGTATTAGTTATTTACATAGTATTATTGAATCTTGAAACTATGGGTTAGTTGCCATGGCTATTGTAACACCACAAATTTGCCCTCTTCTTTTTAAGCATCATAACCATATCATATTCATCATAAGCATATCATATTCTTGGCATCTAAGCATGGAAAGATGAGGCATAACATTCTCATGACCTAGCATTAAGCATATGATCATATGTGGAGAGATTTGAAGCATCACAAGCTATAACAAGAGACCCAATGGATTTGCTCAAGTCCTATGAGGAGTCTACATTGCATTCACAAGCTTAAGATCGTTCACAAAAGCCCAGGAAGTTGGAGGATCATCAGGGAATTCAAGCTAGGGCAAAGCTCTTACACAATGATCCCAAATTAGGGTTTGAGTTTCAAGCATGAAAACTTTGTGACTTTGGCCATTTCATTTGGGCAAAGTCTTTCATATGTTAAGAGGATCCTAGGGTTGAAATTTGGTGACAAAATTCCTTGTGGAAGTCAGGTATTTCTTTAGTTGCTTGTAAATAAAGAAATTGGTCAACTGTGCATTCTAGAAGTCAACTGTGAAATTTCAAAAGGTCCAACCTTGTTTTTCAAGCCAAGGGATGTTCTTATAACCTTAGAAGAGGTTTGGCAAAGTCAAAGATCAAGAATCAAGAGATTTTGAGGTGTTTTGCATTTTTGGCATAAGATTGGTCATGAAATTTTCCATTTTTAGTAACCTTTTGCCCTAATTTTCAAGTGTGCATAACTTGGTGGAAAAAGCTTCAAATGGATTGCCACCAAACATGAAAATTGAAGATTAAAGCCTCCCATTTTTAAAAAGTACAAACACTTTTTCATTGCCCTCATGGTTTGGAAGATAGGCCATTCGAAAATCCCTTGAATTCTAGGGCATAACATGAATATCAAGCCTTCCACAAATGCAAAATCCCATGTAACTTGTTTTCAAGTGGTTTGATGGACAAAATAAGGTTATAATGATGCAAGGCAATGCAGGAGAAGGATTTTTGCCCAAGGAAACAAATAATTTTGTGCATGAGAGGTGGTGCATTTCATAAGTTGCAAATTTGCATGATCACACAAAATGCATGACTCTCACATCCAAGGGCCAAGATACTTCCTGTTTTGAACCAAGGGCTGGATTGTGATTGAACATGTGCAAAGGATGAGAAGGATGCACGAGTGTTTCATGACTTCACACTAATCTTGCATTTTTTGCAAAATCATCCTCACACTCTCTTCTCACGTGCATTTCTCTCCATTCTTTCAGCATTGAACATTGGCATGATATAAAAGAGAATTAGGGTTTCCATTTGCTCAGATTCATCACAATTCTCTCACTTCAAAGTTTTTGCTCATTCTGCATTTCTCTTCGAATCACTCTCTACACTCACTCATTGTCAAAAATATTTACATATTCATCATCCTTGGGAGATCAGGATCACCAATCCGTACCTCATTCAAGCTAATTCTCAGAATTCCATACTTTGCCATTTCAGTGCAAGCTGCTTCGGATTCTTAGATCCAGTTGATTTCAAGACTCTAGTTGCATTTATTTTGCAATTAGAGTGTATTTGGAGGAGATCTGCATCTTCTGGAAGCTCATCTCAAGCTATTTTGACATCTGCAAGTTTCAGGTAAGCTCAAAATCCATGGATCTGGAAATGATTTTAATTGTGTGCTTTATGATCTGTGAACTTTGTTGATTACTATGCACTCTTTAGATTTAATTTTGATGCATTATCGAGTGAAATATGTGGATCTAAAGTTTGGTGTATGAAGATGTTTGTGTTCGATCCATTTGATTCATTGATCCAATGTGAAATCTAAGTGCATATTTAGATTCAGCATGAGTTGTTTACTTGATCTGGAGGTTGTGATGTATTTCTGTTTTGTTTTGTTCATCTGGTTGAATTTTCCGGTGCCGGAGCCCTAGCTCCGGTCACCGGATTCTGATCTGAGCTCAATGAGGAAGATGAAGCATAACCCCTGGATATTTCATCTGGACGGTTCCCATCGTGACACCACATTAAAACCCCACCCTCTCTCTCACGTGCCTTCTGTTTTATATTTAAAGTTGAATTAATCATTTTGTGCCTCACCTCACCATAGTTACCATGCTCTCACTCCCTGGCCAATCAATGTGATGACTTTGTTTTAATGAGTTGACTGATCCTGCGCGTCCAATTGATCCATTGACTTGTCATATTTTCTGATTAAATTGAATTTCCACCATATTATTGTGAGCTGCGCTGACTCTGAGTGGGCTTGACTTGCTATTCACCCCCCTGCATATGAGCCCAATTAAAATGAACTGGAATCTCTTGTTGTACGCACCCCCTGGCTTATTCCTTTATTTTTGTTTCTTTTTATTTCCATTTTATTATCAATTTGCTTTTTAATTTTTAAAAATAGTTTTAGGTCTCCAAAAATTATAAAAAAATTCATGAAAGGTCCTTTGAGTTTTATCTAATTTTTGGTATTTTTAATTTTCATTTATTTTTAATTGCAACGTGGAAATTAATTGTTTCTTTTTATTAAGTGATTTTATTTCATTTTGAAGCATGCTGACTTGTTCATTTTCTATCTTGATCATTATTTTGAATTTTTAAGTGATTCTTTTTGCTATGGATTCATGATGAGATGTAGTTTATGGGTGATTTTTGTTCTGATTTTTAGAATCTTTTTCAATTGATTTTGGTCTCTAACTTGTGCATGAAGCTTTCTAACCCTAATCCATGTTTGTACCCTCATTTGAATGGTTAAGCTTCTGATCTAGATCCCCTTCTTTTGGCATGCTGTTATGGTATGATTGAAGATCATTTGTGCAAGATTGTGGAATTTTTGAGTGATTACTTGAATTGATTTGAATTTTGATTCTTCACTTGTCCCTTTTTGCTTTTTTTGGATCATTTGTTCATTCCTTAGCTTAGAAGGGCACTTGTGCCAACTTCTTCAAGTTGTTTAGGGCCATCTTAGGTTGTTAATACCTCTCTGATCTTGGGTTGTGGTTTGTGCCTTTAGAAAGTTTGTTTTTGTTTGTTCTTGAAGTTCTTCCACACTTATGCATGCTCACTTCACTTCCTTTGCTCTTTCCCTCTCATGATGTGAATATTTGACTATGGGCCCTTCTTCTCTTCATCTCACATGTTCCTTAGGCACTTTTCTAACATGTTAGGATTCTGGTCTTTAACTTTGAAGTTTTGCTTTGACTATTTTGTTTTGTATCTTCTCATGTTTATTTGTTTTGTCATGGTGATTCATGTTGCTTCATGTTGAGTTATGGGTTGTATTTCTTTTCTCATTCTTGTGCTTTAAGTTTGCATTTGGCATTTGTGTTTATGACTTCACTTCTGGTTTTATGACTTTGGTTTGACATTATGTTCATTTTGTATTGCATTTATGCTTGTGTCACTAACCATTTCAGGGGCTTTGGTAAGTGAGAGGTGTGGATGTGATTCCCACATCTCCAAATCTTGTCATTTCTCTTCTCCTTATTATTCTTCTAACCTTGTGTTTGTTGGGCTTAGGCCTTACTTCTCCCCTCTTCTTTTCTTCTTTTTTCTCCTTCTCTTCTTCTTTCTTTCTTCTTTAGGATAGTAAACCTCACTAACCTAGGATTACCATTGCATGATAACTTTAGGATTCATTAGTCCCCCATTAGACTTTTACCTTTGTGATCCTTTTGTTTCTCTTCTCATCTCATCTCAAAATCATAAAAGACACTTAATAAATATTGAAGTGATATCTTGAGCAATAGCCTTATCCCATGAGACACTTGTAGTCTTCCCATCTTGGGATAGTAGAAGCTCGTCTTGTGATGCACAAGTCTGATCAGGATATTATTTTCACCAAGAAAATCATAAAACACACTTCTTCATTGTAAATACAAACAAAAACACTTAATAAGTTAATGAGTTAGTGAGCTTAAGCCCTAATCTCTGGATTCAAGTTTTGGGGATCTTCTCCTTACTTGAGTATGCTTGTTCTATTATTCCATCTTGGAATATAGTGACAAGTGCACACTCCATGGAAAAGAGCTTGAGTTCACTTTCTTGTGACACACTCATAAAAAGCTTCATAAAAAACACCAAACAAACAATAAGCGTCTCTCCTTCGGGACTTCTTTTCTCATCACCTTCACTCTCATCGTATGAACTTGCTCCTACTTGTCACTTTGCAAGACGGTAACGCACTCGTCGTCCGAGCCTGCAACACCTGAGCATTGACATAAGAAGTTCAAGCCTTAATACACAAGCAATCTTTTTCACCCCTAGTTAGGGGAACTACGACGACTCTGATCCTCATTGTCCATATGAGGTACGTAGGCAGCGGGATATGGCCCGTTCGAGCACAATCTTTATTTTCCCTACATTTTTCCTTTTCATTTCTTTTTCAGTTCCCTTTTATTTTTCCTTTTCCAGTTCCAGTTCCTTTTCTTTTGCAGCAGCTTTCATTTCTTCACCCTTTGAAACAGATTTCTTTGCAAGCGTGGATCCCGTCGTGTACGTCGGACGATCTGGGGTGCTAATACCTTCCCAGGTCGTAACCGACTCCCGAACTCAGTCTCTTTGGCTCGCAGGACCCGTGTCCTTCCTTTTCTTTTCCTCTAGTTTGTGCAGCATTACCATTCCCGTTCCTTCGGGATAAAAATGCCTGGCTGGCGACTCTACCTCTTTCCGCGCCACTTTCGCGTTTATACCAGGATTGAAATCCGGGGAGCGACGGCTATATATAGGTCAATATTTAATTTAATTATTGCTTATCATATTGTCATTTCATCAATCTATTGTTGAGATGAGCCTCATCCTAAATGATGCTTTATGTCTGCTACATCTGCCTATCAGAGGCCATCTACCGGTTCATTCTATGATTAATAGGTTTGATGAATTAGACATGATGATTGAACACTTAGGAATTGATCCTCAAGAGACCAAAATGGAGATTAACCAAGCTTAAAGATGGCATGCATAATTTAAATGGCTAGGGATTTCCTACACATTTAACTTGAATGGCGATATTTCTCACCATGATGATGATGCCCTCGTATCTTGTATGTTAGAATAAGATTTGATTCTTGTTCTAAATTGGACCTCGAGCTGTTCCACCATCAGACACAGTCCAGTCCTGCATTACAAAAGGCCCAAAGCGTGAGACCCAGACGCTGATGATCGTTGGGAATGTCTCCCTCACGTGTTCATCAGTGACGTGCAGTCAACCACTCCAGTAGAGATGGTCTCCCACTACCCCTAGAATCTAGGAGCAGTTGGACCAGGATGAAGGCCACGTGCTAGGTTTTTCCCTATTTCTTCGTATTGGTAATCCAGCCCATAATGAGGACCTTGGTCCAGCCCTGGGGCACATTATAAGTACTCTCTTTCACTAGAGGGCCGGGTATCCTAAAACACTCTTTATACCATGTGTACTTGCTTTCTACATCCATATTCTTTACTTCGGCATCGAAGAAACTTGAAGGTACACTCCCTCTCCTCTTCAACCACTGGAGGTACGAAGTCGTTGAATGTCCATTCTGATCAGGTGAGATCAGTGGCACATCTGTGGGAAAACTCTACTCCCCTGTCTTTCGCCCTGCTAGAACCTGACCGTCACTCCAACTCTCCTCCGAGGAGACGCCGCTAGGAAAAATCGCGGAGCTTTTCCCCACGACGACGTGACTGTCGACCAAGTTCTCCCCCACGAATACAGTGACATGACACATCCCAGAGCACATGACTCTAGCAGAGATGCCGACCACGTTTAGAGAGGACTTAGCCCACAACCACCAAGAAGCGCGGTCGCTCCCCCGCAAGAAGAGACGCTTTCCCGATCTAAGAACAAAGCCAGTGAATGTCCCGACAAGCTGACGGGCCGACCTAGGGACTCTCCTAATCGTAGTAGGAGCCCTAGGGACGGCCCCCTTTCACCATTAAGGAGCGACGAGGAAGATCCTCGTTGCCCACTGTCTTGATCCATCATGGAGACCCAACTCCCCACAGGCATGGAAAAGCCCCCCAAGCCTCTCGACTTATGACGGGATAACTGCTCCAAATGACCATATTGAGAATATCAATACTAGGCTCGACTACCGCAATGTTGGGGGAGCCATTAAATGTAGACTATTATCCACGACATTAAGGAGATACGCCATGGCCTGGTACAAGAACCTGCCCCCTGAATCCATCACTTTATGGAGAAACCTAAGGTCGGCGTTCACCAGGAACTTCACTGCATCTCGACGTCATATGAAGTCTGAAGCCACGCTCGAGGCCATCATACAGGGGGAAAACGAAATCCTCCGAGCTTACATTGAGAGGTTCAACCAGGAAGTTGTCGAGGTCGACACATCAGACTACATGAAGAAATATCTCCACGAGAAAGGATTTCTCCCTCACAACGAATTTTCCAGAGCTGTCAGAATCGAACCTCCCCGTTCGTTGGACGAATTACTACACAAGGAACATACGTACATCAGGTACGAGGAAAAGAAGGCCGCCCACAGCACTAGGAACCATCACAACCAAGACGACCCCAAGACTTCCAAATACGAATACCCCACTGCTCCTCGACGAAGCGGGGAAAGAAGAAAAGAGGACAAACCTCACGAACCTCGCAAGAGTAGAGGAACAACTGGCCGTTTCTTCGGATATACCTTGCTTACCACTTTCCGCGAGCGCATCCTAGCTGAATGCATCAACTTGAAGTTCAAGCAGAGTAGGGTTTGTTTTCCCAAAGCAACAACACCCAAGCCCAATACCGACAAGTCCAAATACTGTCGTTTTCATAGGAGTCACAGACAAGTTATGGAAGACTATGTCCACCTGAAGGACGTGATTGAAATAATCATCAAGGAAGGCCACCTCAAGAAACACACCAAGAGGAACAAGCCTTCCCGACAGGACAACCACGTCATGAAGAGGGACCGAGAATACTCTCCGCCCGACAACACCCCCTTTCAGGTCTCCCTCTGCGTGTTTCGACCAGAGGACTTTCACGTCCCCGAGGGAATCGTGAAGCTTTCCTCCTTAGACAGACACTATACTGGTAAAATCATGAGCGTAAGCTGTTAGTTAACTTAACTCAAAATAAACAGAGTTGACACTGCGCTTTTATTTTATTCCAAGTGGAAAAGGAAAAAAATCGAATAAATCCTAATGAATCTAAAGCAAAAAGCTAAAGAAACAAGCAGAGAAACAGGTAAGGGGATATGTTACAAAATGGGAAGGTTTTACGCACCCAAAATGTCACTGGTACTCCATGGGAGCCCTTTGAAAATTTTATTTCTTTTGGTTTGAAAATGTTTGCAAAAGAGAGTGGAGGGATGAGAAAAGAATTAATTTTTAAATGTATTTGTGTTTGGAGAGGTTTACCACCTCATGCCTACGTACCCATAATATGCAATGCGAGATCTAAACCCTGTAGTTCATGGTACAAATAGTGAAAAGGGTTGATTTTGATTGATTTTATTAAGTGAAGAGAATTTTTCATTTTCAAGTGGATAACATAACAAATCTACCATAAGAATGAGGGCATGGACTCATACATCATTATGGGGAGGGCGCCAACTCGGATAAAATCGACGAGTATGCTACTAAACCCCCACGAATAACAAGAGACTCAATTATATCAAACTATAACCATGGATATTGAGAGAGTTGCACTCGACTAAAGAATAATGACTCATAGTCTACACTTGTAAAGAAAACAAACAAAGTTTCACAAAGGCACAAAACAACTTGAATAAGTTTGGTTCTTTCTTTTTTTGAATTAAAGTCAAGATGATTAAGTTCATTGATTTTTGTAAAATAAAAGAAGTAGTAAAATCCACTTGACAAAAGTCAAGGTCTTATTTATTAAAGAGATGATGGTTTTGAAAACGATAATCCTTTAAAAAAGAAAGAAGTTTTGAATATTGAAGAAGGGGGAAAGAGATGAAGAGGCTAACCTAGTACACAAAATAAAAGCTAGAGAAAATAATGATCTAACCGAAATGAAACCACTTCAAAGTATTAATAAGAATTCCATCATTAAGCATGCTAAAAGCCAATGCCAAATAAAGGCAAGTCTTCAATGATTACCACTTCCATGCAAAGGGATAAGGAGTCATAATTCTAACTCCAAAAGTTTCCATCAATACTTCAAAGTTGTCCATAGGTAAGTCACTCCAAAAGCATAGACTAGTAGCCAATAGTCTAAGATAGGAAGAATTAAGTTTTTTTATGGTTTAAGCCTTTATTAATATTTTGTGTCCAAGTGGACAAAAGAAAAATCAACACAACAATATAATAGCAATAAAATATACATGATAATGGATGATAAAGCATAATAAAAATAAAGGAGATAAAAGAGCAAGAGATTAAAATAAAGAAGATAAAGTGCAAGAGGAAATTAAAATGTTAGTATAGTAATAATAATAATAATAATAATAATAATAATAATAATAATATGTACATAATATTGGTATGGTGAACTTAATCATCTACAACAAAAAAGAAGTTACTAAGGCACTTAGTACCAAAATCGAAAGGCAACCGGTTCCGCTTAGTATCTTACACTATAGTGATTAATCGAGGCGATTAGATCCAAATTCAATGAAGTTTGAAAGAAGATTGGGATACCCAAATAAACTAAGCATCAAACTTCAAAAGTCGTGGATATTAACGCAAAAAGATTAACCACTTTGGGATTACGCGACCAACACGAGTCTGGTCCACGAAAGGTAAAATATCCAATTGGATATTTATTCCGAATATGGGACACATTTAGGTCTATGTTAAGCAATCGCCGAGTAATTTACGGAGTAATTACCCTACAAATGAGGCCGCCCAAAACCAATTAAGGTTAACGATTTTAGTGCTAATACATGTGAGATAAACGATATGTAAATCGTTATTCGAACGCAATGCCGCACGAAAATAAAGATGAATACCAAATTGAGTTACACTTATGGTATTCTTTCTTATTTAAGTTCAATAACTCATTTTGATGGATTCAAGTATTAAAATATCTCACTAATGCAAAGTACCTAAAGTGAATTAAATAATTCACTTAGAGGTAGATTTGGACTATGTAACACAGTGGAAGAACTGACTTTTTATTTATGTTGCGGATAGTAAGAGTTGCCACCGACTTTTATTTTATCCAATAGGAAAAGGAATAAAAGAACAGGAAAGACCTTTAAAAGGATTTGAGTTTGTGGGGTAGGTTATATATAGGGAAGGTGTTAGCACCCTTTATATCCATGGTTATCCATGGGCTCTTAATTACTTAGCTCACTTTACTTTTGTTTGAAAATAGTGGAGGTGTATTTAGAAAAGTATTTCAAAAGTCTTTAACTTTGCAATGATCCTCGTATGGATGTATACAAAGTGTTTGAAAATGTTTTGAAAAGTGGGGTGTGAAAAGTATTTTGAAAGAGTGAGCAAGTAATTAAGTGCTACCTACCCTAAGTTGGTCTTTCTTGTCTTTTTATTTCCTTTCAAGGGTAAAACTGTCCTTACTATTAGGGAGTAAGTAGTCATTACCTTGGATTTTAAAGGGACGGGCGTAGGTCATTGTATGGTCATAGAAGGCAACATGTAGAGGTGTCTTAATAATTCGAGGGGACTATCATTATTTTCGTAGGGTCATCGAGGGACAAAATCATTTATTCGTAGGCAACTTCGAAGGGACTATGATCTTTTATCTTTGAAGGGACTATGATGATTTTTAATATATAGGGACATTTATTAAGACACCCCCACGTTCAAGGGACTTGACCATGTTTTTGTAAGGTAACCAAGAGGGGAAACCCTAGGAGGTGCATACGGTGATCGTAAAACGATCGACTTACGTGTGTGAATATCAGTTTCAATTATTTATCTTTTGGATTAGTGGGCTAAGTCCAATTCATTAACCATACGGTCTTTGCACTCCCTAAATTACTAACCACACAATTATTTGCAGAAATTAAAAGCAGAAATAAAAATCCCGCGCTATTACATTAGGGGGAGGGGGTACATTATTCTTTTCAGGGGGATTGCGGAAAATAAAATACGAAAAGTTAAACCTAAGCTATTACATATTGATGTGTGTTGTCGCGGTGAGAATCGGATAACAAGCTATCAATTAACTTGTATCGCAAATCATAAAATTCACCACCGAACATTAATTTATCCAAGGGAAGGGAAAAAGATCGAGAAACCCTAAAAATATGCTAAGCTAAAAGACGAGGCTAAAAGCTAAGCAATCAGAGATCAAAGGTACGGGAGTTGGTTATACCTAGGGAAGGTGCTAGCATCCTAAGTATCCGTAGTACTCTACGGGAACCTCTTGTAATATCTATGTTTGTGCTCAATTGTCTGCTAACTGAATGAGAGCTAAAACGAGAATGATAAAAAAGAGACAAATGAAAGATGAAGAAAATAAAAATGTGAAAGAGAAAAGAATGTGAAAATCAGAGCGTCGTAGTTCGGAAAACTACGGGTAAAAGAGAAGAAAAAAGCTCGAATTGCAAAGCTTGTGAAATAAGATTAAAAGGCGAAGAGATTAATTGCCATCTCTTATGAAGAAATGTGAATGAAAGGTCTAAAAACTGACAAAGGAAGAAAGCTGAAGTGGGACACGCAAATGGTACATAAAATGACAATAAGTCATCAAAACGTCAGCTTCCCTTGGATCAGGTCACAAGTGTCTGGAATAAATAAAATCGAAAGAGCGCATCTATCTAATATTTTTGGATTTTTTATTTATCTAAAATAAAAACTAACTAAGCTAAAATTAAAAAAAAAAAAGAATAAATTAAATGAAGGTAAATAAACAAATTAAAATGTGTTTTTTTTTAGTTTTTAATATATGTTATAATTATACTATAATATATAATATTAAAGATTTTAAAAATAAATTAACCACTAATTAATATAAATAACTAAATTATACAAAACTAAATCACTAAACTAAAAATAAAATCCTAATATGAACTAAGAATATTTTTTATATAATAAACTAAAAAAAATCCTAAATTCCTAAATTAAAACTAAATACTAAATAAGGAAAGAAAATCTCATCAAAATATTAACTAACTAATACAAGAACTAAATAAATATATTAAAACTAAAAAATTAAAAAAGAAATAATATAAAATCAAATTATAATCTAATGTTTTTTTAATATCTAAAATAATAAACTATCTAAACTAAATAAATAAATAAAATAGTATTAATGTCTTAAATGAAACAAAGAGATTTATTTTTAGATTTTTAATATTTTGACAAATAAATAAACTAAACTAAACCTAAGAAATTATTTAAAATGTTTTTTAGTATTATTTTTATATTTTAACTAGTACTATTATAATCTAACTACTCGATCACTCGATTGTAGTAACACCTCGATGTGAAGTGATTACTACTTTAAAACTGATATATGCCTAAGAGATTCTAAGTTTTGATGATAAAAACGAAATTCTAAAGTCCTATTTATAGGCAAACATTAAATGGGAAAAGACTAGGATGCCCCCTCCACTAAAAAGTAGAGGGAAAGGTTTTTGCCTTGTGGTGCCCGCCACAGGCCTATGACGCCCGCCATGGGTGTAAATTGGTGGAGAAAGTGGGGATCATGGGCTCTTGGCAGTTGTGGAGTGGTCTTGAGACGTGGTCACGTCATGGCTGACCCCATGGCGCCAGCCATGGTGGATGCCGTAAGTGTAAAAAGCTGAATTTCTTGATTTTTGTCCGTTTCAGCTCCTTTTTTGCTCCTTTTCTCGATTTAGGTCCCGATTACATAAAAACCTGAAAATAAAGAAAAACAAAGTAATAACATAACAAAATAGCAATAAAAACTAAGAATGCATGCGAAATCGGAGTCAGAAATACAGTGAAATTTAGTGTTATCAAATCCTCCCACACTTAGACCTTTGCTTGTCCTCAAGCAAACATTTAAAGGTCAAAATGAAGAAAACCGGTGTCAACATGTGATTTGGGCTAAAAGGGCTTCTAAGTTCAAGTCAGGATGCAGTGACAGGTACTAACTAAGTGAACCAATGGTATCATAGTAACAAAAACATAAACTTCAATTCTATATTAACCAACCCATGTCATCCCACAATACCTAGGCCTACCTTCTCATCTCTTTTTGGGTCCTTTTCATTCATGCACAATCACATTAAGCCCGTTATCCGTACATGCTTCATAATAGAGTGACCGGTTAGTGATTCTGATCCAAAACATAGGGTTTCTGGCACATAAGCATGTGTAAACCCTTTTTATTTGACCTAAATGTAGCTGCGGGGGATCAGATCGTAATCCGCCCTACCAAGTTCAGTGCCAGATACCTCTGAACCAACTAACAATAGGTGACTGCAATTTTTTTCTTTTTGTGGCAAGAATTTTTTTCTTCTCTTTTTTTTCCCGGTTTAAATGAATTTGTGAGGGTCACCTATCCCAGAGTTTGCCTTTTTCTCTTTTTTATTAGCACTAGATCATTCACTTATGTTCATCGGTCCCCTACGTAGAGCATGCTTAGGCCGGAGCTAACTGCTAGAATAAACTACTTAGGGAAGTTTTTTGAATGATAATAAAGGCCATGGTCTACGGGGTTTAGGAATGATTCCTATATTTAAGAAGTCTATGGTGCTAAAATGATACTGATGTTTCAAAAAGTTTTACTAAGTCACCACATCCTAATCCAAACCTGTCTCAAAGCCCAAAAAACATGTGAAACAACATTGTTTTCTTTTGAATTTTTTTTGGTAAGGCTAAGGATATGGGAAAAATGAGGGTGTACTAAATATACACTATACTGGTGACTCGTCAGACTCATGCATTATCTAAAAAAAACTTAAACTAAATAACTAACTGAAAAGGAAAATAACAGAAAGCAAATAAATAACTAAGAAGGGAAATAATAGAAAGTAATAAAATCCCCTCCCACACTTAAATCGAACATTGTCCCCAATGTTTCGAAATAAGATAAGGAGAGTAACCTAGAAAACTACTGTGGAGGAGCACTGGTGCCCTCGCCGTCCTGCTGTGATGGTCTGGAACGACTGGATTTACTGCGCTGCTAGTCCCTCCGGTCAATTCGTGCTGATAAGGCAGCCTGAGCACTTCGGACCTCTCGAAGGTTACCTAGGATGGAACCCTGAGTGGCCTCCATAAGCTGGTGGTGTCAGCGGTTGACTTCTCGCTGACGGGCCTGCTCTGATGTGATGTCGGTCAAGGTGCGGAAAACGTTCCTGTAGGCACGATCCGATACCGATCGTGATTGTTCCATGTAGCTCATGTTGTCCGTCAGTTGTTGTGAAATGGTAGAGAGTAGGTTGTCTCGCCTTTCCTCTCTAGTCGTCATATCACGCCACATCTCCTTAGTGATATAGAATCCAGGAGTAGGACCTGCAACAGGGTTAGAGGAATATGGTGCGGTGTGTAACTGTGAAGGATGATGGGGGGACACGTGAGGTACGGGAGAATGTTCTCTCCGTTCATATTCTTCATTAGTGTCATGTGCCTTCCCATCAGGAATATTAGGAGGAAGTGGGCCCAAAACAGGTGGAGCATTTAGATCATAGGTCCAGTTCCTTTCATTACGTACATCGATACGTCTACTGCAAAGTATAGCAACAGATGGGATAGCTACCCCATGTGGGCTTCGCGTATTAGTGCACAAAATAATATATAAGATAAAAATCAAAGTACATGGAAAATGTAATATATGCGATAATGTAAAATATGTCTGGAGATGCGAGAAATAAAATAAGGCATGAAATATTAAATACTAGAGTAATAATGTCAGTGTAAAACGATCATGTGGTAGGCTTCTCTGCCTGGTCCGATCCACGAATCTCAACTATCTCCCTCCGAAGCTCTCCAATCTCCTGATATAGAGCGCCGACCTCTGAGGCACGGGTGAGATCAGATATCTCGATCTGTAATGCCAAGTCCGCTTCTTCCTGCTTGAGCAGGACAATCTCCATGCGGAGCTCATAAATCTGGGTTTGTAGATCAGACGGCTACAAAGACATATTGTTAGACAACAATGATTCGGGGAGAAAGAGGTGTAGGAGTGTACTCAGCGGCGGAATGTGATTTTGGCTCTTTGATAGTCTCTCCATAACCCTCTAAAGCATAACTCCAATTAGCAGGATCGTGGACACTGGTCATCAGTGGGTCAGGTAATGTAAAGTAATGTATCACTTCGTCGTCGATCAGTAATCTAAATGTGTTGGGCTCAAAAGAGGCCCTCCTCATTAATCATCTGTCAAGACAAAAGTCAACATCCAGGGTGGTGTAGCAGTAGAAGGTCCTGTGGTGAAATAATTTGCGAGACAAACCCAATGCAGTAACAATCTGTGTAACAATCCCACCGACGTGTATAATGCCTACAGATGACCTGGAGACACCGACAAGGCTCTTCAATAGAAAGTTGCCACAAGCAACTGGGCGTGACTAAATCACACAAAACAGTAAGAAAATCTCCTCCTCACTCAGCAAAGTCTTTGTATCTGGCAAACCGAGGAAAGAGTGAGCCAGAATCATCTGGAAGTACCTTAACACAAGATTGTGGATTACCTGAGAAAATTGAGTGGAAGGATCTTGGCTGCCTCCACCTGAGATGTGACTCCAAAACTTCTCCACTTATCTGCTCATAAAATACCCCATCGATGTCTCTGGAATAGCATCAGGAGTAGTCTGAAAACCTAGTAAATCACCAAACTCTTTGTGAGAGAAAGAGTAATCAGTCCCGAACAACCTGAAAACAACATGTCCATCGGGTCCAGCCCAAGGATCATAATCAAACGAGTTGAGGAACTCTAGAGTCAAGTTCCTATAAGTGTTGTTCATGTCGTCGAACTGGTACCAATGAAGTTGGTGGCATAAGAATCTGACGCTTGGCTCTATCCCCAAGGCATCCATGCAATCTTGGTCTGGGTACCGTGTAGGTGCCATAGGGCGCCTCATGTGGACATAGTAACGCTCTCTCTGTGCACCGTCTCTGAAGGCCACGTGCATGTCGTCGGGGTTCTGCATTCTGCACAAGGTTAGCAAAAGAGTTTTGAAATCACATGAAACATTCAATTGTTAGTCCTAACAGAATAATAAAGTAAACAAATTAAAATAAAGTAAAAATAAATAAAAGTAAGATAAGAAAACCATGGGTTGCCTCCCATGCAACGCTTGTTTAACGTCATTAGCTCGACGACCGGATTTTACACATCATTCGAAGGATTTGGTGGATCACTTAGAGTATGGCTGGAGTATGTTGTTGGGATGTCACCTCCTTCGTAGGGCTTCAGTATCTGTCCATTGACGATGAACAGTTTACATGTTTGGTTCTTGATTTCAATAGCACCAGATCTTAGAATCTTAAATACTTCGAAAGGGCCAGTCCATCTCGAACGAAGCTTCCCTGGAAAAAGTCGCAACCTAGAATCGAACATAAGAACATGATCGCCTATTTTGAAGTCTTTTCGTATGATTTTTTTGTCATGCCAAGCTTTTGTTCTTTCTTTGTAAATGATGGCATTTTCGTAGGCAGATTGTCTGAGCTCTTCTAATTTGTGGATATCAAGGATACGTTTTTCACCAGCAGTTAGGTAATCCAAATTCAAAGTTTTAATGGCCTAATAGGCCTTATGCTCTAACTCAAAAGGTAAGTGACATGATTTTACATAGACTAGTTGATAAGGGGTTGTTCCTATAGGGGTTTTGAAAGCGATTCTATAGGCCCATAACACTTCTTGAAGTTTCTGCGACCAATCTTTTCTAGATATAGAGACAGTCTTATCAAGAATTTGTTTGATCTCCCTATTAGATACTTCCACTTGTCCATTAGTCTGTGGGTGGTATGGTGTTGCTACTCTATGTTTAACGCCATATTTGCTTAAAAGTTTATCAAATATTCTCGATATGAAGTGTGATCCTCCATCACTTATGACTAAGCGGGGTGTTCCAAACCTGGGAAATATATAATTTTTAAATAATTTGATGACTACTCTGGTGTCATTTGTGGGTGCAGCGATAACTTCAATCCATTTAGACACGTAGTCAACAACTACTAAGATATACTGGTTTCCTAAAGATGGTGGGAACAGTCCCATAAAGTCTATACCCCATACGTCGAAGAGTTCTACTTCTTGGATATTTCTTAGAGGCATTTCATTACGTCTTGAAATATTTCCTGTACGTTGGCATCTGTCACATTTGACAATGAAAGCATGGACGTCACACCACATGGTGGGCCAAAATAGGCCAACTTGAAGAATCTTGGCGTAGGTCTTAGATGTGCTTGCATGTCCACCATATGGTGCAGAGTGACAATGCTCAATTATATTATGTACCTCCTTTTCTGGAATGCAACGGCGTAAAATGTCATATTTACCTCTCTTGAAAAGAAATGGTTCGTCCCAATAGAAGTTTCTCACATCACTGTAGAACTTCTTCTTCCGATGGTAATTTAGATCAGGGGGTATGATGTCAGCGGCTAGGTAATTAACAAAGTCTGCATACCAAGGTACATTACTTATAGCTAAAGATTTATGAGAATGCTCATGTGGGTCTGGGTTATCATCTTCGATAGTTTCTAGTTAGGTTATCAGTCTATCATAGGCAAAATCGTCATTTATGGGCACTGAGTCAGGTTTCAGGTATTCTAGCCTAGAAAGGTGATCAGCTACTACATTATCTGTGCCTTTCTTATCACGGATATCTAAATCAAACTCTTGCAGTAATAGAATCCATCGAAGTAACCTAGGTTTGGCATCCTTTTTACTTAGTAAGTAACGAATGGCAGCATGGTCAGTGTAAACTATAATTTTGGCTCCTACTAGATAAGATCTAAATTTGTCTATGGCGAAAACTACAGCTAGGAGCTCTTTTTCGGTTGTTGCGTAGTTGAGCTGTGCAGCGTCTAGGGTTCTACTGGCATAATAAATTACGTGTAACTTTTTATCTTTTCTCTGACTTCGAACGGCTCCAACAACATAGTCACTAGCATCACACATTATCTCAAACGGTTATGACCAATCAGGGGGTTTCATTATAAGTGCTGAAATCAGAGCTTGCTTCAATAGATTAAATGCTTCAGTGCATTTTTCATCGAAGATGAATTCAACATCTTTCATTAAAAGACCAGTTAAGGGCTTTGTTATTTTGGAGAAGTCCTTGATAAAACATCGGTAAAATCCGACATGTCCAAGAAAACTTCTTATCTCCCTGATAGTCTTGGGCGATTTTAGATTCTTTATGACTTCTATTTTAGCTTTGTCTACCTCTATACCTTTTTCGGAAACTATATGTCCTAAAACAATCCCTTCGGTGACCATGAAATGACACTTTTCCCAATTTAGCACAAGGTTTACCTCCATACATCTTTCCAG
Source organism: Lathyrus aphaca (assembly GCA_963966055.1). Taxonomy (NCBI): domain Eukaryota; kingdom Viridiplantae; phylum Streptophyta; class Magnoliopsida; order Fabales; family Fabaceae; genus Lathyrus; species Lathyrus aphaca. Next base: position 505,666,423 of record OZ014523.1, read on the forward strand.
GATTTTCTCAAGGTTGATAAGATAGTTTTTGAAATCAAATCCACAAACTGAGAAATCGTCCATAAATACTTCCATGATTCCATCTAAATAGTCTGCAAAGATAGACATCATGCAGCGTTGGAAAGTGTCAGGGGAATTACAGAGTCCAAAAGGCATTCTTCTGTAGGCAAAAGTTCCAACTAGGCATGTAAAGGTAGTTTTTTCTTGATCTTCGGGGTGAATAGGTATTTGGAAGAATCCTGAATATCCATCTAGGTAACAAAAGTAAGAGTGTCTGGCTAGGCGCTCCAACATTTGGTCTATGAATGGTAATGAGAAATGGTCTTTCCTAGTTGCTTTATTTAATTTTCTATAGTCTATGCACATACGCCAACCTCCATCAGTTCTTTTTGCTACAGGTTCACCCTTCTCGTTTTGCACGACTGTGATGCCTCCCTTTTTAGGTACTACATGCACATGACTTACCCATTTACTGTCCGAGATCTGATATATTATACCTGCCTCTAGTAACTTAATAACTTCAGTCTTAACTACTTCACTCATCATAAGATTTATTCTTCGTTGGTGTTCTCTGGAGGGTTTTAAATCTTCTTCAAGCAAAATCCGATGCATGCATACGAATGGGCTTATTCCTTTTAGATTTGAGATCTTATATCCTAAGGTTGAGGGGTACCTTCGTAAAACATCTAACAATTGGTTTGTTTTCTCTTGGTCCAAGGTAACACTGACTATAACTGGACGATCCATTTCTTCATCAATAAATTCATATCTCAGGTTCTTAGGCAGTTCCTTAAGTTTTACGGTTGGTTTCATAGGGTAAGGCATAGGATCTGGGGTAAGAGATAAACATTCGTGAAGGTTATCATCAATGTAGGGTTTTTTTATAACTGTCATCTTCCCAAATAAGGGTTGATGGCAATTTTATAGATTCAGTTTCTTCTTCTTGTTCTAATTCCCTAATGCATTCATCAATGATATATAAGGCATAACAAGCATCTCCTATTACAGGTGCCATAAGAAATTTCGAGAGTACAAATTCTATCTTCTCGTCACCTACCTCAAAGGTTAGTTTCCCTTTTTTAACATCTATTATGGCTCCAGCGGTTGATAAGAACGGTCTACCTTGGAGGATTGGTATGTCGTCATCTTCTTTAATGTCCATGACAACAAAATCAGTGGGGATAAACAGCTGACCTATCCTAACAGGGACGTCTTCAAGTATGCCTATAGGGTATTTAACAGATCTATCAGCTAATTGAAGTGACATCTTAGTAGGTTGTAATTCTCCTAAGTTTAACCTTTCACAAACTGCTAAAGGCATCAAGCTCACACTAGCTCCTAAGTCTAGAAAAGCTTTTTCGATGACGTGATTCCCCAAAATACAAGGAATGGAAAAATTTCTAGGATCTTTATCTTTCTTTGCTAACATAATTTCGGAAATAGAATTACATTCCACGGGTTTCGGATCTTCAAGTCTACGTTTATTTGTAAGTATGTCTTTGAGAAACTTTGCGTAAGAAGGTATTTGGGTGATGGCTTCTGTAAAGGGGATTTCTACGTGAAGTTTTTCCTATAACCTTAACAAATTTTTGATACTAATTGTTGATATGGGTTTGCTTTAGTCTTTGAGGGTATGGTATTGGTGGTTTGTATGGCGGTGGTGGTATATAGGTTTTGTTTTTAGGTTCTTCTCCTTTTTCTTGACTTTCCGGGTTTTCAGATTCCTCTGGTTCCTTCTCTTCATTTCTCTCAGAAGTTTCAGGATCACTTAATCTAGGGTTAGAAGGTTCCTTATAAGCGGTTCCACTTCGTAGAGTAATGGAATTTGCTTTCCCTTTCGGGTTTTGTTGAGGTTGTCCAGGGAACTGTCCTCCAGGTGTAGTCTGAGGGGCTTGGTTTAAAGCTACCTGAGAGATCTGGGTTTCAAGCATCTTGTTGTGAGTAATAATTTGGTCAACCTTGGTTCCTAACTGGGTAATTAGTTCGTTAACATGGACGTTTTGGTTCGTGAACTCTTTGTTTTGTTGTGTTTGAGCGGTGATAAAAATTTTCACAATTTTCTCAAGGCTCGGATTTGGTGGTACAGGTTGCATAAGTTGATTTGTTCTCGGGGCTTGGTAACCTTGTTGTCTCGGAGGTGTGGTATTTTGGATAGGGTTATTATTTTTATAGGAGAAGTTTGGTTCATTCCTCCATCCAGGGTTGTATGTGTTTGAAAATGGGTTCCCTTGGGTGTAGTTCACTTTCTCAGGGTTGGTCTCATTTAACAAATTGCATTCGGCGGATTGGTGTTCTTGCGTCCCACATATCTCACAATTCGATGAAACTGCAGCTACAGTATTCGGGGTTGTACACATATGTTCGACTCTAATGGCCAACAAGTCCATTTTAGCTTGCATCATGTCTATAGAGCTTAGCTCATGTATTCCTCCTTGGGCTTCCTTCTTTTCCACTGTTGCTATTTCTACTCCCCATGATTGATGGTTTTGGGCCATATCTTCGATAAGGGCACTAGCTTCAGGGTAAGGTTTGTTCATAAGTGCGCCACCAGCAGCAGCGTCGATGGTCATCTTAGAGTTATAATGAAGTCCATTATAGAAGGTTTGAATGATTAGCCAGTTCTCTAAACCATGATGTTGGCATGCTCTTAATAGCTCTTTATATCTCTCTCAGGCTTCGAACAACGATTCTCCTTGGTTTTGGGTAAATCTGGTTATTAGGTTTCGAAGAACAACGGTCTTGCTTGGGGGAAAATATCTAGCAAGGAATACTTTTCTAAGGTCTTCCCAAGCTGTTATAGAATTGGGTGGAAAGGAATCTAACCATGATAGAGCTTTATCTCTGAGGGAAAAAGGAAATAATCTAAAGCGTATCGCCTCAGGAGGAGCTCCATTGGTTTTAAAGGTGTCTGCTAACTGGAGAAAGTTTTTTAAATGTTGGTTTGGGTTCTCGGTAGCAAGACCTGCGAATTGTCTTTGTTGCACTAATTGCAGCAGGGATGGTTTAAGTTCAAAATTATTGGTTGGGATAACGGGGTTTACTATACTGGAACTAGGTTCCTCGTTTGATGGTTGGGCGAAGTCCTTAAGAGGTCTTCGGTTTTGATCTTCGGCCATAGCTCTCCTAATCCTATGGAAAAATAAACGTGTGCGAGCGTAACGTTCAGGTTCAACTAGAGGGTCTACTAAGCTTCCGGTACTGCGAGTATTTCGCATTGACCGGCAGGTAACAACCTTAGTCTAAACGGTATAACTACAGGGTATGAAATTTGACGAAATTGGTCCCCGACAACGGCGCCAAAAACTTGATGCGTGTTTTTCGCAAGTGTACGAACACGTCAGAGTAATATAAAAGATTGTCGAATCCACAGAGACCAAGTGTCAATCTATCGTACCTGTTGTTATGGTGTGTATATAAGGAAATTGAATATAATGGTTTTAAAGAGTGCGCAATGGTAAATAGAATAATGATTTTAAACAATTAATAAAGACATGCTCGAATGTAATTCACATAATAAATTGATAATCTGGTACTTGTTAATAGAACTACTTATGAGCAATGTTTTCCACTTTGAAAAGAGCCAATTTAACAGGAACTGTTGCTTTCGCGTATTCAGAACCGAGTTGTACTCTCTAATCAACCCCTCCTATTGTCACGGATAAAAAGGTGCGTACTGCGTTAGAGTAGTAAACCTATTTTTAAGAAATATAGTATCTTAACTAAGTTGAAAAGTATTTTAACTTGGATTTCTTAGCAAAAAGAGGTTCTCACGAACCAGACTCTAAACTTCTTAACGCGTCCGAAAATGGTTTTAAAATCTCTTTTCTTTTTAATCTAAAAACTCCTAATGAACTAGACAAAGCGCTTTTGGCTGTTTTTGAAATAGTTAAAAACAATTAAACTTAAATTGAAAGTTAAAATAGCCCTTAAGTGTTTCTACGAGCAGTTGTACGGATTACAGGTTCAATTACGATCCTTACATTCTAACCTTTATGGATTTAGTTAGACATGGTAAAGTAAAAGTTCTTTTTATTATTTTTCATAAAAGTAATTAATGCAAGTGCGGATAAATAAATAAAAGTAGTGCGAGTGCGGAAAGTAAATAAAAGTAGTGCGAGTGCGAGAAATAAAGGTATTTAAAGCGAGTGCGAAAAATAAAAGTAAAGTAAAGCGAGTGCGGAAATAAAATAAAATAAAGCGATGCGGAAAGTAAATAAAATAAAGCGAGTGCGGAAAAATAAAATACGAACTGGAATTAAAATGGCGACAGGATTAACTTCCTCCCAGAGTGCTCCAAAACTCGATCACACAGACGTATACAAACTCGATCACTCGATTGTAGTAACACCCCGATGTGAAGTGATTACTACTTTAAAACTGATATATGCCTAAGATATTCTAAGTTTGGATGATAAAAACGAAATTCTAAAGTCCTATTTATAGGCAAACATTAAATGGGAAAAGAATATGATTCCCTCATCCACTAAAAAGTGGAGGGAAAGGTTTTTGCCTTTGGCGCCCGCCACAGGCCTATGGCGTCCGCCACAGGCCTATGGCGTCCGCCACAGGCCTATGGCGCCCGCCATGGGTGTAAATTGGTGGAGAAAGTGGGGATCGTGGGCTCTTGGCAGTTGTGGAGTGGTCTTGAGACGTGGCCACGTCATGGCTGACCCCATGGCGCCAGCCATGGAGGATGCCGTAAGTGTAAAAAGCTGAATTTCTTGATTTTTGTCCGTTTCAGCTCCTTTTTCGCTCCTTTTCTCGATTCAGGCCCCGATTACATAAAAAACCTGAAAATAAAGAAAAGCAAAGTAATAACATAACAAAATAGCAATAAAAATTAAGAATGCATGCGAAATCGGAGTCAGAAATACGGTGAAATTTAGTGTTATCACATATGAGAAGCAATTGCATAATAAAAGCGAGAAATTTAAATTACAGAGAATGCGACCTATACAATTTTTCTAAATAAAAATAAAAAAATAAATAAAATAAATAAGTTTTAACAAAAAAATTAGGTTAAGAAAATAATTAATTGTTTCATGAAAAAATTAGGGTTTGGCTAGGGTTAGTAAAAAAAATTAGGGTTGGATTAATTAACCTAAACCTAATTAATTTAATTAACTTACAATTAAAAAAACTAATAAACTAATTATAAAAAATTATGTTAGAAAAGATAAAATTAAAAAATTATTTACAAGAATTATTTTAAGAAAAATATTTAGAAGAAATTAGTTTTAAGGGTTAATTTAGTGATAATTAGAATTAATTATGATTAATTAAAATAATTAAGAAATAAGAAAATAAGAAGAAAAAAAAGGTCAGTTTGTAAAATGTTGGAGGCTGGGTTTGAACTCACGCCCTCCCCTTCACATGCCAAACTTCTAACCACCAGACCACCTACACGCAGGTGTGAATAAGTTGAAACAAATAAATTATAAAAAAAAATCAGATTTTCAAATTTATAAAAACCGCACGCTCATCTTCTTCCACCTTCAGACCCTGGCTTTTGGCTACCGTTTTTTTAAAAGATCAGCTACAGTTTTCTCCCGTTGCTAAAAAACTGCGTTTGCGATTAGTCCAAAATAATTATGCAAATCGATTGCCCATGACCTTCACAATCCAAATATATCATCAAAAAGTCCTTAAATTGTCTCAATCAAGAAACCCTAAATTTGAGCTCTAAAACCTAACAATGGCAACTTCTTGAATCCGCGATGAAACTTCAAAGTAATTGTCCAGAAATCATCTATGTCTCACAAAAAACACAAATCAATCGTTAAATGCAATTTATATTTAGTATATATATGAAATCGAAAAGCATGAAAAGTAAGAACAAAAACGATTCGGTTTGGGCATTATGGCATGAATTTGATGATGAGGATGATTGGAATAGGTTTAGGAAACCTCAAAGATTCTTTTGCAACCTTCAATCAACCTGTAAGTGGTGGATTGTGGAAAATGAATTTTGATTTTTGTGTGAGATTTTGAAGTATGAATATGATCCTCTTGCTCTCAATTTTTCGTCCCCTTGTCTTGTGATGTTGTTGTGGTTATATAGTAATGTAATTAGGTTAAGAATTTGGGCCTTGTGGGATGGATTTATGGTTGCTTGAAGATGAAGAAACCAAGCTACCAAATTTGTCCAAAAATAAAATTTAATCATGTTATTTTGGTCTTACACGAATTTGGAAGTGATCAATCAGTATAATCATCAAATATTTGATCCCAAAATAACTTTAGAATCAAATATTTGATTTTTTATGATTTATTTCAATTAAAATTGAATTTAAATGATTAAAAATCAATATAATATAAAATAAATAATAAAAATCAGAAAATATGATTAATGGGTCGTGAATAGTCTTAGAATTGAGTTTGGGTTGAAATATTATGAGCCCATTTGGAGAAATCTTGAGTTTTGGCCTTTTCTGCTTCATACACCTCCTCAAAATTGCCCAACTTCAACAATGTATAACTCCCTCAATTTTTATCCCATGAAGGTGTTCTAGGACTTTTTAGAAAGCTTAGAGTGTCCTCTAACTTATAATTTTGGTCCCATGTCCATATAATTTTACATTTTTAAGTTATGAGCTTTGGAAAAAGTTGACTTTTTGTTGATTTTTCAAAGGACCTATAATGTCTTGGCTGATATCTCTCAAATGAAGCATTTCTGGACTTGGCTTGTGAGACACAAAGTTGTAGGGAATTTAATTTACTTCAAAATGAGCTTTAGATTGGAAATTTTTTATGAAGCATGTGGAAGTTATGGATGGTCAAAGTTTAGTTGACCTTTCCTACACAAACCCTAATTTAGTAACTCCTGATTCTTGATGATTCTGAGGTTTCCTTGATGAATCATGATTAACCCTTGATCAAATGATGAATTTCACCTCATAATATTTATGTTAACCAAAAATCTTGAAGTTTGACTTTATGTTGACCACAATTGACTTGTTGACCAAATTAACTGATATTAAGTATCTGAGCATCCGAGTGACCAAACTTGTAGGGAAAGTCTTGAAACTTGACATGAGGAATCTTTGATATATATAAGATGTCATGAAGTCCACTTGTGGTTTTGGAAGTCCATTTTGCCTTGAGAAATTCAAAAACCTAGTTTAAGATACATTGCTTAGGAGGAGGCTTTGTCCGATGAAAGCTTGAATCCTCTTGAGCAATTGTGAATCTTGTGAGCATCAGGAGACCTCTTGAGATACATTATCTTGAATATGGGAGGGAAACTTTTGGGGTACAACAACTTCCCCTGTTCAATTTTCTACAACCCGAGGAGTTCAAATTGGTATGTATCCATGACGTGCCTTTGATTATGGCGAGTAGCGTACCAGTGTGAAGGGGTATCGTGCCTGAGAAGACGACTCTTTGAGGCTCTCGCAATCTTTCCTGAAAATGAAGATAAGTTAAGATCCCTGGACAACCTGCAAAAGAAAATGCAAATGATATGAATACATGCAATGCTGTGTTCTTTTCATTCTTAAGGGTTTTTATATTCCCATTTCGGTATTTGAGACTTCAGATAGGCTTTTCAGATTTTAGGGAAGAAGACCCCGCATAACGTTCAGATAAGATGATACTCGTGGAGAATTGGTGCTTAATACCCCGTGTCAGTGCAAGAGATAACAACGAGAGATTCAAACCAAATCAAACATATCATAAACTGTGATCTGAAGATAACAACGTCTCGAAGGGTGCCAATTCATACATCAAGAGAATAGCAAAACAAAGTAAAGAGGAATCCCACAACAAGCCTATGGGTAATCCAGATACAAGAGTATGAGCATAAACCCTAGGAAGCTCCATGTCTTGTAACCTCCTGCTAAAACGCTTGACGACCTGGAACAACTGGGAAATGTCCGAATGATTCGGCTCCTGGATGAGCTTCTGAATAAGAAATCCCTTAGATCATAGGAGGCGTGCATCTTGTTGATCCGTTGTAGGAATACCTCCTCCTTTTCCTTGCTAGGGCCCAACTCGGTCTTGACTTTCTTTACGTCAGCCCGAAGCTTCAGCTCTTCTACCTCCTTCTGGACGTCTTCAGCTGCTTATTGACTCTTTGACATCTTCTGAAGGTAGTTTCTTCGTTGCTCGTGGGCTTTCTGGAGCAGCTATCTATGCTCATCCAGAGTCTCTTGAAGGCCTTTGATCTTCAGCTTGTACTCGATCTCTACCTCCTTCTGCTTTCTCATATGATCCTCCCACTTCTCTTGCCAGAGGGTCACAACTTCGTTAGCTTCGTCCAAAGATTTCTTATCCTTCCAGAGCTGACTCGCCCTGTGGGTTTCATCCAACATTCTCTTCTTGAAGTAGAGCTCTCGTTCTTCAAAGTCCTACTACTTAAGCCTGACTAACTCTTCGGCTTGATGAGCTCTCTCCTCTAGCTTCTAGTTCTGAATCATCAACTTCTGACAAGAATCATTGGCCTCTTGATTTTCAGCTCCGAGTTGTTGGACCAAAGCCTCCAACTTCTGGTAATCCTCCAATGGCACATTAGCAGGTGAAAGATCTGGTGCAAAGAAAGAGATTATGGTTACTTGAGCTTTCTCCCTTATCCAGGATTCGAACTCGGGGAACATTTGATTATTGCTCTTGCCCAAGCAAGTTATCCCTTTCCTTCTGATCAATTTCCAGGAGCCTTCCACTTTCCTGACCAACGAAAGATTATCCTTCACACTCTCGTGGTCTTGCCTATTACTATACTCCTAAGTTCAATTGAGCATTCTCACTGTGTCAATTCAAGTTAGAAATACATTTTGGAAACCTATAGATTCTAATTGGTTTTAAAGCGCTTCCGCTGTATTTAAAATCAATGTCCGATTTCAGCTATTCGGTTACAATCTCACACTCCCGTGGTCTTAATTCTAACATTTTTTTACTTCCTTACTCTCGTAATAAAAGTTGTTTTTATAATAAGAAATTGAAACCAAAAAGTAGCTCGAGTTAAGGTTTTAGCCTAGTTCTATTGAATTCGTTCCGGTTATACAATCACATACTGATTAAACAGTTTAGCCAGACATATCAATTAAATACGAAGAAAGGTAGAAAAAGAAGTGCATAGAAATAAAAGACATAACAATTAAAAGGTAAAGCATATAAATAAATTTAGAAACCTGATTGAAATACACTTGATCAATAACTCTTGCAGAAACTAAAACTAAAACAAATGCAGTGACTGAAAATAAAATAAATGGTGATAACTTCCCAAGGAAGGAGGCTATCACTTTGGTTCGGGAATAGAAAATAACTTAAATGCTGAAAAGAAAACAATAAATGGCTTCGAATGGAAAATTGGCATAACTTCAGTAAGGTAATCAAAGCTCCCTTTGGAACTTGTAACAACTACTATTTATAGCTTCTGCGAATACAGTTGTTGAGAATTAATCGGAGAATCTTTAGTTGGGCCTTGATTGCGTAGGGTTGGATTGAGACTAGAACGGCTGAGGAAATATCTTTGTTGAATGTGAGGAATTCATATAACATCTATCTGTCATTGACAGAACTGAGGTGCGCGTTTTACGTTTTCTGATATAACACTTGAGATGGTCGTCTTATTACTGTGACGTTTGTCTGGGCCATGATTACTTGTGACGATCGTCACCTTGCTGTGACGGTCGTCATGCAGTCAGAATGCAGAATTTCTGAATTTCTGCTTCATTTCTTTTGTCAAAAGTCTCATTTTCATTCCTTTCTTTCACAAGTCATGTATAGCTTAATACCTGCAAAATAAATATAAACTTCATATAATATTGTTCGAAACGAGGAAAATAATAACTTAAATCAACTGAGGTCATGCTAAATAATCCATACAAAATTGTGTTATCAATGTCATTAAAATATGAACAAAGTCAAATGTATATACTTGGAAAAAATTTGTTTTAGAGATTTTGAAGAGAGATACTAGGTTGGATATTTTCATACTACAATTATGGTGCACATAAGTACATATTTATGGTGGTTTCAATTTATATTCATTGTTCTCAAATACTTTTACAGGAAAATTTAACTTTTGTGTTAACTTTTAGGTACATGCATGAGATGTGTGTTAAAAGGGACGTAAGAAAGCATTGTTTCTTAGACCCATTCAATATTTAATTTAAACAATAGGGACCAAACACTATCCAGACATACATACAAAATAAGTTGATTAACCTAAAAAAATTAATTTTACATTAGACTGTTTTACAATGCGTAAGTATATATGAATTTTTGTTTTCTTTTATCAATCAATTTTACACACATTATTAATTATTTTAGATGTTTATGTAGTTTACATTGACAACTTATTATTATATGTCTCAATGCTCATTATACTATGAGCTTGATTGAGCGATGCAAGACATAGTTGCTTTAACTTTGTAGTTTCAAAGAGTGTTTTTAGAACCGGACCAAAAGGGTCGGTCGAATCAAGAATCATAGGGATATGCTATTGAACGGGTGGAAATCGACCAGAACCAATAAAATCGGTGAATCGAAGATTTTGGAAAATCGACGGGTTAAATGCAAGCATTTTTTTCTCGAACAAAACGATATTGTTTTGATAATTATATATATATATATATATATATATATATATATATATATATATATATATATATATATATATATATAAAATTAAACTTTGTTCAAAATTTATTTAAAACAACTCTCCTTTGTTTGCAATTAGATTTTATTCAAAATTTATTTGGATTTGGATTTTATACTACTTTGTTGTGTGTTATGACTATGTTTAGAATTTGAATTTAAAGAATGAATACGTGAAATTATGATATTTTAAAATTTTGTAGCTATCATGATACTTTTTAGAGACCGAGTTATCTGGTCCATTCGATTTAATAAATATATAATTTTGTTATATAAACTGATTTATTCAACTGAATTATTTAGTATAATCTGATTTAATCATACAGTTCAATTTATGACTCAATAATTCAATTAATGAATAAGGACCCAATATCCTCAGCGTTAGGAAGACTTTACCCCACACACCCCACTTAATCCCATACCCCCACAACAATTTTTTTTTGACCAAATTGCCCTCATATAAATAGTTATTAAATCAAATTCACTTTCCATTTTTACCATTCGTCCAAAAGTTACAGAGAGAAAATTTTTTTTGCTTTTCGTACGTGTTTACCGGAAGACTACAAGTAAGTCTTCCGGAATGGAAAATTGTGTACCGGAAGAGTTTGTGAAAGTCTTCCGGTACCGGAAGACTTTATGAATGTCTTCCGGAATGGTTTGATTGACTACCGGAACACTTCATCAAAGTCTTCCGGAATGTTGTTTTTTAAATTGCCTACCGAAAGACTTTGATGAAGTCATCCGGAATGGTTTTGTGTGTACCGGAAGACTTGAAGAAAGTCTTCCGGAATTTTTTATTTTTATTTTATTTTATTAAATAATTGTTTTTTTGTTTTTTTTTTCAGTGGTGCGATCACGCGGCAGAGATGGGAGGATTCCAGTGCGATCGATGGGACGGGGCGATACGAGTAGGACACACGCAGATGATGCTGGTACATCTGCAACTGCAGCTGACCCTGTGGGGTATCCTGGTGGTCCGTACGATACCAGTATTTTGGTTTCATACGAACATCACGTGGCGAGACGTGTATGGTTTGGTGAGGTAAGGAAATTATAATTATTTAGTTTTGAATAATAACCGAAATTATATAATTTGTTTATCTAATTTGTTTAATTTTATTTGATTTCAGGAGAGGGGGGCAAAGAAGGAATTGAAGGTGGCGGGACATGGGTTGAAGTTGACCCAGATGGTTCCACAGCAGCTTCCACCGGAGATTGAGGGTATCATATCTAGATCCGGTTTAGCTTCGTTACAGAGATCGAGTTTGAAGAAGATTGATGCAAACTTGGTTTCTGCATTTATGGAGAGATGGCATATAGAGACATCTTCATTTCACCTGCCGTTCGGTGAAATGACGATTACTCTAGATGATGTGGCATGTCTGCTTCCTTTGCCTATTAGGGGGGTATTCTGGAACCCTCAACCCATCAGTGGAGTTAGCCATTGAGTGGGCGGTTGACTATCTTGGAGTGTCATCGAGAGTGGCACTTTTCCAGGTTCGTGAGTGCAGAGGATCGTACTTCAAGATAGAGTGGTTATATGATCGATTCGTAGAGCATCGAGCAGCTTCATCATGGGCATTTGCGACCAGATGTTATTTGATGGTGTTAGTGGGCTGCACCATCTTTGCGGACAAGTCATTTACACTCGTGGAGGCGCGATACTTGGCATTATTTAGGGACCTGGATGCGTTGTCCACCTATAGTTGGGCAACAGCTGCATTGGTGACATTGTATAGGTTTCTTGGAGATGCATCTATGTTTAGTTGCAAACAGCTTGGTGGTTATCCGACTCTCCTACAGGTATATATTTAAATTCAGTTTATTATGTTAAAGTTATATATTTAAATTTAGTTTATTGATTTTCTTATGTTAAAGTTATATATTTAAATTTAGTTTATTGATTTTCTTTTAAGTCTAATTTTAATTTTATTATGTTCATTATGTTATATTTAATTATTATGTTATTGTTTTTTTAACAGTGCTGGATTCACGAGTATTTTCCTACACTTGGGAAAAAAGGAGAGAATTGGATACCTGCTCAGAACTGTGGACTCCCGCGAGCGATGAGGTGGACGTACAAACAGGGGGCGTTAAAGGTGGATGAGTTGCGACCCATTATGGATGAGCTGACACCGACTGATGTCATATGGAGGCCGTTCGAGGATCATAGAGTTCATCGTCATTTTGATGAGATTTCTCTATTCAGGGGTTGTTTGAGGTGGGGAGATACTATTGTTCCATACATGCCTGACAGGTGTCTTCGACAGTTTGGATACCGTCAGTCTATTCCACCTGCACCCATTGATCCTAGGATGGCTGGTGATATTGATATTGAGTGGATTAGTTACATCCAGAGCGTTGGACAGGTGATTCGTTCTGCTGCACGGGCGACTATCCCATTTGAGGTAGAGGATGGATACCTTGAGTGGTATTATCGTGTTTCGCATCCTCGATTGGTACCTCCTACCTATGATGAGCCGCCAGTTGCATCTATTCATGATTACGATGCGGGACCATCTGATCCTGCATGGGGTTCTGTGTCTACCTTGATTCATCGCTACCTTCAGCAGAATGCAGCTGAAGAGGATGATCCACATTTTGCTGATCTGTTTGCAGCTTTACGTATTGCTCGTTCACAGTGATGTATAGTTATGTTTATATATTATTTCTTAGACTTTGTTTCTTAATATATTGACATTTGAACTGATATTTATGTTATATGTTATTTATAGTTTTTCGACAAAATAAAAATGATTACCTGAATCCAATTTATGTTATAACATATAATATAATTCATGAATAAAAATGAATAACATAGTTTATAATTTATAATGAGTTTGTAATATAGGCGTAAGTTGTTGCCAATGTTGTAGACGCGCAGCAAATCCTACCATCCACGATGTTGCTGCTGGAGAACGAAAGTTCCTCCAATCTGTTGTCACTGGTGGCAATGGAAATCATTCTTTCATGTTAACCTATATTCAAAATTAAACAATACATTATTTAATGTTACTCAAATAATTTACTCAAATATCAAATTATTTAATGTTACTCAAATATCAAATTATAACAATGTTTACCTGAATCCAATGATTTGAGTTTACAAATCCAATGCAATAAAATGAGACATTCGGTGAGAATGTAGTTGTCATAGGGAAGAAAGTCAAACATTCGACTCCTAGACAGACAAGTACCACGTTATACCGATTCGCAATCACGTAACCCATATCTGGTAGAGTCAACCATTTATTTATTGGTTGAGAACCACTTCCCTCTATCTTCAAAGAATCTCTCACTTCAGCTAACCGAACAACAAATAAATTGGCATATAAAGTTGATCTTTCATTATGTATAATTTCCAATTCTAATTCCCGACGAACCATTGGCCAACCATCTTCAGCATAACCCCGCAATGAAGCAATCACTCTAAATCCACAATTACCATCTGACATTACGTTGACAACGTCATCAATAAATGACCTAATATGATAAGGAAATTGAAGGATGAACCGTTTAGATGACTGTGAAGTTTGTGTTAATTTTAACTTCTTTTTCACAGGTTGTGATGGTTGAGATGGCTGAGATTTCTTTTTTGAATTTTGTGATGGTTGAGATTGTCGTTGTGAAGATTGTGATGCTTGTTCAACATATTCATGATACGAAGGATCCCTGTAAACATCATACCCTTCAGGTTTTTTGTCTTTTTTCTTGACTCCACCTTTTGTCTTTATTTTTTCAGGTGGTGCTAACAAAGAAGTCGTTGTGGGAAATGCAAGTTCATAAACCCTACTATGTAATGCCCTTCTTCCAACAACATCTTGTGACCTATACCTTTTCCATAACTCATCCATTGCAGATTTCATACCCACATCTGATTCCTCATCTAAGTCTTCTTCCAACTTAATTTCCATACTTAGTTTCCTCCAATGTACATGCACAGCCTCAATTGGTATCGGAATACCACTAATTCTATACCTTGCCAACTCACATGCGCAAGGTAATCCATAGGTGGATATAAGAGTACATCGGCATCTGTCTTTGTTAGTTCCAATATAATCAACTCTATTTAACTCTTCAGCAACGCGCCTCAATGCAGCTCGCGACACTGAAGTACGTAAATATGTGTAAAATGGACTTGAATGGACATGTGCAACTTCATACACACTCTTTTGAAAAGAAGCTCGAATGTTGCTAATTTGTATCTTTAAGTTGTCATTCATGGCCTCCCAACATTTGACCATGTCACCAATACTGTTACCCAACATCTGCTTTAACTTCCAATGAGCAGACTCAACCCTATAATAATACATATTTAAACTAAGTAAGAAAAATACAAAATTCACAAAAAGTATATTTTGGGATTGTAACACGGTGGGAGAACTGACTTTAGTTATGTTGCGGATAGCAAGAGTCGCCACCGACTTTTATTTTATCCAAAAGGAAAGGGTATAAAAGAACAGGAAAGACCTTAAGAGATATTTTTGGGTCCGGGGGGTAGGTTATGTAAAGGGAAGGTGTTAGCACCCTTTACATCCATGGTTATCCATGGGCTCTTAGTTACTCAGCTCACTTTTGAATTGTTTTTGAAAAGGTGTAGTGTGTGAATAAAAAATTTTCATAAGAGTTAATAATGATCCATGTACGGATGCGTAAAAACTTTGTGTTTGAAAATTTGTTTGAAATTGTAAAGTGTTTGAAAATTTTGAATGAAGTGAGCAAGCAACTATGAGGTACCTACCCTAAAATTTAAGTTTTTCCTGTTCTTTATCCTTTAAGTGGTAAGACTATCCCTATTATTAAGGAATAGGTAGTCATTACCTTGGATGTAAGGGACATATGAGGGACATCTGTTTATGAAGGCAACTGTGAGGTGTATTAAGCATTTAGGAGGGACTATCATCATTATTCGAAAAGGGACTTGATCTTTAAAGGCAACCATTAGGGACTTGATGATTTTTCTTTTAAGGGACTTGCTTTATACACCCCACTTGACCTTATGATTAGGCAACATTGAGGGATAACCTTAGAAATGTGAGATGGCGATTAAAAATCGACTTACGTGTGTGAGTGTTTAATTTATATTTATCTTATAATTAAAGTGATCTAAATTTAATTTTAAATAAAATACATGTTTACACTCCCTAAATTACTAACCATAGCATAAAAATTAAATAAATTACATATTTACAAAATTTACACCAAGGAGCAATTACATAATTATAATAAGCAATTAAAAATAAATAGCAAAAAATAAATATATAAGCAAGATATAAATAAATAAGTAAAAATAAATAAATAAGCAATAACAAGGGTTAGTAATAATAATAAAAATTAAATAGGGTTAGTGAATTGATAATAAGCAAAAATAAATAGATTAATAATAATATGGTTAGTAATAATAACAATAATTAAAAAAACATAGAATTAGCAAAAATATTATAATAACATGATGAAAATAAAATTACATTTTTAATATAGACATTTATTTAAAAATATGAACAATTAAAGGGTTATGGTAATATTTTAATTTATGTATAAATTATTAAATTATTTATAATTACAAAATTAAATTATTATAGATTTAGTTGTTTCTAAACACATATTAAAAGAAAATAATTTAGGTTATAAACATAGTATATAAAATATGAGTATTGGTTTCGCTTCATGGATGACCAAGGAACATGTCTATGTTCTTATTTTACCTTCTAGGGCCCTGGAAATCACAAACCGAATGTGTTTTTTGGAGAATTTTTGAACAATGGAACTTACACTTAGAGGCAGAGAATTCGTGGCTTGTGCATTGCATTATGTTTAGTACTTATAGGAGATTGATTTTAGGTCATAACATTGATTGATCATGTGGAAATTTTGATATGAAAATATTCAAGTTGATCATGCTTTTAAAATCCAATATTCTTGCATAAAGGCTTACTATTTTTGTACCAATCTTGTGATTTCATTCCCTTTCAATTCCAATCAATATTGAAGATATTCTAGAAGCTCAATCTTCATCAAATATTGCATTTTCATATTTTATATTTATTTAAAATGATTTTTTATGAATTAAATCAAAATAAATCAAAATAAAATAATAAAAATTCTGATTTTTAATCATTTGGGTCGTGCATGATGATGGTGTATGGATTGGATCATAATTTGACAAGCCCATTTGGAAAGAATTGGTTTTAGACCTCCATTTTCATCATAAACCATCACAAAATTTCCCAACTTTGCAAGGGCACATATCCTTCAATTTTAATGCTATGAGGGTGTTCTTGGACATTTTGGAAATATCAAAGAGTCCTCTAAACAACCCCACTGGTTTCATGTCCATATCATTTACCAATCTCAAGTTATGCCCTTTTGAAGTTGTTGACTTTTTGTTGACTTTCAAAAGGACCTATAATGTCTTAGCTCATACCTTCCAAATGAAGCATTTTTAGGCTTGGCTTGTGAGACACAAAGTTGTAGAGAATTCAATTTCCTTCAAAATGAGCTTTGAGTGGAGACTTGGTGATGAAGTATATGAAAGTTATGGCTGGTCAAAGTTCAGTTGACTTTTACTAAGGAAACCCTAATTTAGAAACTCCTGATTCTTGATGATCTGAAATCTCCTTGATGAATCATGATCAACCCTTGATCAAATGATGAATTTTACTTCATATACTTGATGTTGGCAAAAAATCATGAAGTTTGACTTTGGTTTGACCACAGTTGACCTTAGTTTGATTTTTTTAACTGCATTGACTGATTTTGACTTATCTGATCATCTGACTGAGCAAACTTTTGAGAAAAGTCTTGAAAATTGACATGGGTGTTCTTACACACATATAAGATGTTATGAAGCTCACTTGAAGTCTTGGAAGTCCATTTAGCCTGATTAAAGTCAAAACCCTAGTTTTGGATGCACTGCTTAGGAGGTGCATTGTCTGAGGGAATTGTCAACTCTTCTGACCAATTGTGAACTTTGTGAACCTTGTGAATCATCATAAGATGTCTTGTGATACCCATGGGAGGTATTGTGAACCTTGTGAACCTTGTGAACCTTCATGAAGTGACTTGTAGACTTCATGAGCCTCATGGAAGGTTTTATAAGCATTGTGAATCTTGTGAACCTTGTGAACCTTCAAGAAGTGACTTGTAGACTTCATGAACCTCATGAAAGGTTTTGAAAGCATTGGGAAACTTGTGAACCTTGTGAACCTTCATAAAGTGACTTGTAGACTTCATGAACCTCATGAAAGGTCTTGTAAGTGTTGAGAAGCTTGTGAACCTTGTGAACCTTCATAAAGTGACTAGTAGACTTCATGAACCTCATGAAAGGTCTTGAAAGCATTGTGGAACTTGTGAACCTTGTGAACCTTCATAGAACACAAATTCTTGTATTGTGAGGGCAAATTTTGGGGTGCAACAGCTGCCCCTGTTCAATTTTCTGAAACCTGAGGGGTTAGATTGGTATATTTGCCAGTCGTGACCTGGAAGGTTGAAGGGGATTGAACACAAAAGCCCAAAAATTTGCACTCACCAGTGCATAGGGTGATACAGATGGCTAGTTGAATATGCTTGAGTGGGCTTAAAGATGCCACTTGGAAGAATTGAAGATGGACTTAGAGATTCCATCTAAAGAACTGGAGGTGATGATAGCTTTGTGTTGATACTGGATCTCAGTACTAGGTCTTCGTATAGGCCGTCTCTGAATCGTTTATAATTTGAATTTGTTGAATAGACCAGTAGAAATAAATCTTCGTGACGATTATCTCTTCTGGAAATATCTTGGATTAGGGAATAGATCTTTTTTACAGACCGTTTGCCTACTCTCCAAGGTCAAAAGAACGTCAGGATTTGTTCTTCTGAAAAATATCTTGAACCAGGGAATGGATCTTTGTACAGACCGTTTGCCTGCTATTCAAGGCCAGAAAGATGAAATCTTCTGGAAATATCCTGGATTAGGGAATGGGTCTTCTTACAGACCGTTTGCCTACTCTCCGAGGAAATAGATTAAATCTTCTGAAAATATCTTGAACCAGGGAATGGATCTTTGTACAGACCGTTTGCCTGCTATTCAAGACCAGATAGATGAAATCTTCTGGAAATATCCTGGATTAGGGAATGGATCTTTTTACAGACCGTTTGCCTACTCTCCGAGGACAAAAAAAATATCGGGATTAACTCCTGAAAATATCCTGGATTAGGGAATGGATCTTCTTACAGACCGTTTGCCTACTCTCCGAGGAAATAGATTAAATCTTCTGAAAATATCTTGAACCAGGGAATGGATCTTTGTACAGACCGTTTGCCTGCTATTCAAGACCAGATAGATGAAATCTTCTGGACATATCCTGGATTAGGGAATGGATCTTCTTACAGATCGTTTGCCTACTCTCCGAGGACATCTTGAGTAATGTACGGATCATTTCTGACCTGTTGTAAGTTATTGATATTGTTTTATCTGCATATAACTATCCTGCAAGGAGAATGTTAGTTTATGCAATATGTATGCATGCATAGTATGATGCACCTAAGTAAATGTGTTATGCATTTATAGATATGTATGTTATGGTATGATATAAATGATGTATGTATGATATGATGCTGCCGGAAGAGTCTGGATGTCTTTGTATTACAACTGCTGACCAGGGAAAATAAATCCCGATTCGTTGTTGAAGAATATATTATACATAACCTTCCGTCTGCTGGGGATAGCAAGGTATATATAGACTCCCGGATGCTGGGGATGATAAGGTATATATAACCTCCCGTATGCTGGGGATAGTAAGGTATATATAAAATCCCGGATGCTGGGGATAATAAGGTATACATAACCTTCGTCTTCGTTTGATAGTAGGATAGATATAACCTCCGTCTTCGTTCGTTGTACCATTATTGGAAAGTAAATTCCCGTATATCCGTATGAGGATAAAAGAGATGGATATAAATTCCAGGGGAGATAAGACTTTGTGAAGATGGATTCGTCCTACTGAGGGTTTGTAACTGTCTTTGTAAAGATGAACAGGCGAAGCTTCGTTGAAATCCTTCCCTCGTTCGTCCTTAGTAAATACTATTACTGCATTTTCATGCATTTCTGGTAAACATCAATCATATTAAGCAATACATGCATTTCTTGTAAACATCAATCATATTAAGCAATACATGCATTTCTTGTAAACATCAATCATATTCAAAAGCATACATACATTCAAACACAACCAATGGACGTTTCGCTTATGTAAATAGGGTAAAAGTAAATCTGGATTCAAAAGATGGAATTTATTTATATCAAAAAGTGACCCATACACGGGTAAGTTTGTACAAGGAGACATAAACCCTAGTAAGAGGATTTTGTCATAAAGTTTTTACAAAACAAGGAAAATCAGCTATGTGGGAAACAATCCTATTGAGTTTCAATTCTACTATTGCCATTATCTTCAAGTATCTCATCTTCTGCTGTTGAGACGGAAACGATTAGATTGAGCTTTATCTGTTTGAGCTTGAGTAAGTAACACAACTGGTTGCAGTTCCATAGGTGATCCAAACGAGACATAGTCATACGCTTTAATCCCTAACTTTTGCCTGGATTGCCCTTTCAGGTTTTCAATCCACCGGGATACCCTTTTTTGCCCAAGCCGCCTTTTCAGGTTTTCGACTTGCCGGGTGTACATTTTTTTATATATATCCCTAATTTTTGCCCAAACCCTTTTGGTTTACTGGGATGCCCTTATTTTTGCCTAGGCCTGTCAACCTAGCGGGTCTCTTTTCATGCGTAGTATTTTTTAACTATGTCTGCGTTTACAGGCTGTGGGAAGTCTTCACCATCCATAGTAGTGAGTATCATGGCACCTCCTGAGAACACTGTTTTGACTACAAATGGTCCTTCATATGTTGGAGTCCACTTGCCCCGAGGATCACCCTGTGGTAATATGATACGCTTGATTACCAAGTCACCATCCTGATATACCTTTGGCTTAACCTTCTTGTTAAAAGCTTTGATCATTCGTTTTTGGTACATCTGGCCATGACAAACTGCTGCTAGTCTCTTCTCATCAATCAAATTTATCTGGTCAAGTCAAGTCTGAATCCACTCATCTTCATCCAAGCCTGCATCCTTCATAATTCTCAAGGAGGGAATCTGAACTTCAATGGGCAGAACTGCTTCCATACCATAGACTAAGGAGAATGGGGTTGCCCCTGTTGAAGTTCGTATTGTGGTACGATAACCATGAAGAGCAAACGGTAACATCTCATGCCAATCCTTGTAAGTAACAGTCATCTTCTGTACAATCTTCTTAATGTTCTTGTTAGCAGCTTCAACTGCCCCATTCATCTTTGGACGATACGGAGAAGAGTTGTGATGCTTAATCTTGAACTGCGTGCAGAGATCAGTAATCATAGTGTTGTTCAGATTAGAGCCATTGTCAGTGATAATCCTCTCAGGGATGCCATACCTACATATGAGATTATTCTTAATGAATCGAGCCACCACATTCTTAGTAACAGATGCAAATGAAGCTGCCTCCACCCACTTCGTGAAATAATCAATAGCAACCAGTATGAAACGATGCCCATTAGAAGCAGTAGGCTTGATCTCACCAATCATATCAATGCCCCACATGGCAAAGGGCCAAGGAGCAGTCAACACATTCAATGGTGATGGAGGTACATGGACTTTATCAGCATAAATTTGACATTTGTGACAAGTTCTGGAGTGTTGATAGCAATCAGCTTCCATGGTAGACCAATAGTAACCTGCTCTCAATATCTTCTTTGCCATAGTATGACCACTAGAATGAGTGCCAAAGATCCCATCATGCATATCTTCCATAATCTCAGTTGCTTCCTTCTTATCCACACAACGAAGCAAAGTTGAATCATGATTGCGCTTGTACAGAATCCCGTTACTCAAGAAGAACTTAGCAGAAAACCTTCTCAGAAACTTCCTATCTTTGACAGATGCCCCTTCAGGGAATTCCTGGGCTTCAAGATATCTTTTTACTTCATAGAACCAAGGCTTCTCCTCTACCCCTTCAGTGTCAATCTCATTGCAGTATGCAGGCTTTTCAAATCTATCAATAGTAATCTTGGGAGCTTCATCATCCCAGCTGATCTCAAACATGGATGCCATGGTGTCCAAAGCGTCTGCCAACTGATTCTCTCTTCGTGGAATGTGTCCAAAGGTAATCTCTTTAAAATGTGGGATCAAAGACAACACATGCTCTCTGTAAGGAATGAGGTTATCATGCTTGGTATCCCAATCTCCTTTAATCTGACTTACTACCAGGGCTGAATCTCCATACACATCAAGGAACTGAATCTTCATATCAATAGCAGCTTTAATACCCAGGATACATGCCTCATATTCAGCCATGTTGTTGGTACAATAGAAACAAAGTCTGGCAGTAATCGGGGTATGACAACCTTCAGGGGAACTAATCACAACACCAACACCATTACCAAGTGCATTAGAGGCACCATCAAAAACCATAGTCCATCGGGATCCTTGTTCAGGTCCGTCATATTGTCCAGGTTCTTTGGTAATAATCATAATGTCTTCATCAGGAAACTCAAAACTCATTGACTGATAATCATCCACTGCTTGATGAGCCAAATGATCAGCAACAACACTTCCTTTAATGGCCTTCTGAGTAGTATACTGTATGTCATATTCTGTCAAGATCATTTGCCATCTTGCAATTCTTCCAGAGAGAGCAGGTTTCTCAAATATGTACTTGATTGGATCCATCTTTGAAATCAACAAGGTAGTATGGGTCAACATATACTGTCTTAGTCGGCGAGCAGCCCATGCCAAAGCGCAGCAAGTTTTCTCGAGCAGTGAGTATCTTGTTTCACAGTCGGTAAACTTTTTGCTAAGGTAGTATATTGCCTGCTCTTTTCGACCAGACTCGTCATGTTGCCCCAATACACACCCCATTGAGTTGTCTAATACTGTTAAGTACATAATCAAGGGTCTTCCATCAACTGGTGGCATCAAAATTGGTGGTTCTAGCAGATATCTCTTGATTTCATCAAAGGCAGTCTGGCACTCATCATTCCATTCCATCACCTGATCTTTCTTCAACAACTTGAAGATTGGCTCACAGATGGCAGTTAATTGAGAAATAAATCTTGCAATGTAGTTCAATCGTCCCAAGAAACCTCTAACCTCCTTCTCAGTACGGGGAGCTGGCATCTCTCGTATAGCCTTCACTTTTGCAGGATCCACTTCAATACCTTTTCCACTGACTATGAAACCCAGGAGCTTTCCAGATCTAACTCCAAAAGTACACTTGTTTGGATTCAATCTCAACTTGTATTTCTTCAACCTCTCAAACAACTTGTGTAGATGATCAAGATGTTGCTCTTCATTCTGTGACCTGGCTATCATATCATCTACATATACCTCTATCTCATGATGAATCATATCATGAAACAAAGCCACCATAGCACGCTGATATGTTGCCCCTGCATTCTTCAAACCAAATGGCATTACCTTATAGCAAAAGGTGCCCCACTGTGTCACAAATGTTGTCTTCTCCATATCTTCAGGTGCCATCTTGATTTGATTGTAACCAGAGAAACCATCCATAAAAGAGAATACCTTATGCTGAGCAGTGTTGTCTACCAGAATATCAATATGAGGAAGCGGAAAGTCATCTTTGGGGCTAGCTTTGTTCAGATCTCTGTAGTCCACGCACATACGTACCTTACCATCTTTCTTAGGAACTGGTACCACATTTGCAACGCACTGAGGATAAGAAGTCACTGCTAAGAACCCTGCATTGAACTGTTTCATTACCTCTGCTTTGATCTTTTCTGACATTTCAGGACGCATACGACGAACCTTCTGCTTCTTTGGACGACAATCTTCTTTCACTGGCAAACGGTGAACCACAATGTCTGTATCCAACCCTGGCATATCTTCATAAGACCAAGCAAAGATCTCCATATAGTCACGTAACATCTGAATCAATCTGCTCTTGACACTGTCCTCTAAATCAGCCCCTATCTTGACCTCTTTTCTGTTTTCTTCAGTTCCCAGATTCACAACTTCGACTGGCTCTTCATGTGGCTGTATAGCTTTCTCTTCTTGTTGTAACAACCTAGCAAGCTCTACAGGTATTTCACAATCGTCCTCATTTCCGTCTTCAGTTTGATAGATCGGATTCTCGAAATTATAATTGGCAATAGTAGAACTGTTATCAACAGGATCCAGAGTGGATGAGGATCTGCATTTTAGTGATGTGTGTGTGTGTAAGAACACATAGCTGATAAAACAAAAATAAAAGAAAAGAAAGACAAGGAACACAATATTTACGAAAACGAAACGTCCACTGATTTTATTGAATGAAGTATGCAAATGAAATGACTGCCCATAACAAGCACACCATTGTGCCCCGGGTAAGGCACATGGCTTGAAAGTTTTATTGTTCAAGAAATTACAAATTTAAAATATAACAACACAGTAATAGTATTTACTCCTGACTAAAGGAGATAGGGATAACATCTTCAGCTTTCCAATTATTGAGTCCAGCACCCACAATAGGAAAAATCCACGCATCCAAGTTGTAGTCTTCATCTTGATCTCCCACAGCATTAATCTGGTTCTTCACAACCCCTTGACTAGTGATACGAGCAGCCCGAGCACGACGAACAGCCTTCTGGGACTCTGCAGTGAAACCCAAACCAAACTTGTCAGACTTGTATGGAATATCAGGAAGCTGACCCCAAATAGTACAACCACCTTCATCCACCACAGCTCTTGCATCATTGAGGGAGGCCATTGCCATTGTTGGAGGTTTTCTGGTGACCACAGGAACTTTCTTCACAATAGGAGGAGCTACATAATCATTAACAACCCAAGGAACCACTTCAAATGTCTGACACGGAGTTTCAATGTATTCACCTTCCATTTCCAGATACTTGAAAGTGTTTACATGGCTGACAAAGTATTCTTCTTCTCCATAGACAGTAACAACCTTTCCATCCACCGGATATCTCAACTTTTGGTGCAATGTAGAGGTTACAGCACCTGCCCCATGGATCCAGGGACGACCAAGCAGACAAGAGTACAAAGGACGAATATCCATCACAAAAAATGTAGCAGTAAACACCTGGGAGCCAACTTTGATTGGAAGATCAATTTCCCCATGTACTACTCTTCTAGAACCATCAAAAGCCTTTACCACAATATTACTAGGCTTCAGCACAGCATCTTCAGGACTCAGCTTGTTCAGGACTTCCTTAGGCAACACATTTAGAGAGGAACCATTGTCTATTAATACATGTGACAGGGTAGTGCCCCTGCATTCAATTGAAATATGCAAGGCCCTGTTATGATCCCTCTTGGCAGGGGTCAAATCAGCATCAGAAAATCCCAACCCATTATCATAAGTCAGGTGGGCAACGCAATTCTCAAACTGGTCAACAGAAATGGCATTGGGCACATGAGCAGTCTTCAGAAACTTGATCAAGGACTTGGCATGAGCCTCAGAACATAACAACAAGGACAACATAGAAATTTTTGAGGGAGTATGCCCTAACTGATCAACAATGTCATAATCACTCTTGCGAATGATTTTCAATACTTCTTCCATCTGCTTAGAGAGATCATCAGCAGCTGGCACATCAGTAGATACAGGCTCAATAACAGGACCTTTTCCCCGAGCATCAGTGGTGGAAGTAGCAGCAGGAGTAACTGCATTCTTAGAAGTAACTGGAGATGAGAAGACTCTTCCACTACATGTGATCTTGCTAGATCCAGCAATATTATCAACGTCAACAGGCACATCAGCTAATGGTTCTTGCTTATCACCATGGATGTAAACATCAGACCCATAGTGCCAAGGCACCACTTTATCAGATGTATATGGAATAAGACCAGGAGTAGTAATGATCAGAGGAGCTACTCTGGCTTCAGCAACAACTTTCACGGGTCCTTCAGCAGTGATCTTGATTGGACCCTGATGGGTGATTTTAATAGGTCTCTTTGAAGTGATTCTTACCGGTACTTTGTCAACCATATCAACCTCTTCAACCTTCTTACCTCTAGTAATGTGCTCCACCATATTCTCCACAGAAGGTGGTCTTCTTTCAAACACAATGGTGTAATTATTCATGAGACGCTGAATCCCGTCTTTCAACCTCCAACACTTTTCTGGATTATACTCACAATAGACACAATCTTCACGACAACCTGGAAAGAAACCAGCTTGCACTAACTTCTTCCTGATGACAGACAATGGTGTGGTCAACTCCGCAACTGAATAGATATGCAAATCTTCATCAATGGCATTGACAGTCTTCTCGTGATTTGGCATGGGAGCAGTGATCACATTTGGAGTGCTCAGAGGGTCAAACTCAATCTCTCCAGCCTCAATCATATCTTGAATTTTGTTCTTCAAGACCCAGCAGTTATTATTATCATGACCCTGACAGTTTGAATGATATGCACATCGTGCATTGGGATTGTACCTGGGTGAGGTAACATTAGGATTCTGAGGAGCCTCCTTCAAAGTAATGAGTTCAGCTTTCAACAGATGTTGCAGTGCCTGAGCCAGTGACATGTTGATCTTTGTGAACTGCCTTCTAGCCCTCTGTTGGTTGCCCTGTGGCTGCTCTGTTGTTGCAGGAGTTGGGTTTGAAATATGAACTGCACTAACAGACTGATGCCTTCTGTTACGATCAGGTTGACCATAAACAGCATTAGATTCTTTCTTCCCAGTGGGAGGCTTCTTTGCAGCACCTGATGAGGAAGTACCCACTTGGATCTTACCATTCTTTATACCATTCTCTACTCGCTCTCCTGTCATGATCAACTCAGTGAAGCCAGATGATGAGCTTCCAATGAGATGACTGTAAAACGGACCATTCAGCGTACACATGAACATATCAACCAATTCCCTGTCAGTCAAAGGGGGTTGAACTCTTCCAGCTAAATCTCTCCACTTCTGAGCATACTCTTTAAAACTTTCTTTGGCACCCATAGACATGCTCTGAAGCTGCATGCGAGTGGGGGCTAAGTCAGCATTGTATTGATACTGCTTATAGAAAGCTTCAGCAAGATCATTCCAGTCCCTGATGTTGACACTCTCCAACTGATAATACCACTCCAACTGAGCTCCAGATAAGCTCTCTTGAAAGAAATGGATCCACAACTTCTTATCAGCAGTGTGGGGTTGGATTCTTCTGACATAAGACCTCAAATGCAACTTGGGACAGGAGACCCCATCATAAACAACAAAGGTAGGAACCTTGAAACCAATGGGTATGACAACCCCAGATATCAGACTCAAATCTTCAAAATCCAGCCCAGAAGATTTCTGCAATTCCATAGCATCCATCCTATCCACCAGCATCTTGAATTTGTCTTCATTAGGATCATGGTAGTAATTGGCCTCAGAATCAGAGTCCCCCATTGTATGGTGGAGACTGCCTATCTCTTGCTCAGACCCTTCAGATTCATAGTCTTCAACCTATTCTTTGGTCTTGACAGGACCTCTGAACCTTCTTCCCATATTGATCAGGCCACCTGACCTTCTAGTCTTCTTAGTCTTCTTGGCTAGCAGTGTCTTCAATTCATCCTGCCCCTTGGACAGGTTCAAGATCAGTTCTTGGAACTGCGCATTTTGTGTCTGGAGATCCTTAACTGACTGTTCAAGAGCCATTGCTGAAATAAACAGCGAGAAGATGAGAAACCTGTGCACAATTATAAACCTGTGATGCAATGAAATGATATGTGAATGCATATGCAATGTTTTCAAGGACCGCAGGATTTAAATTTGCTTAGACAAACAAGAAGGTAAACTTTTATTAGTAATAAATTTGTTTTGCCTTTTAGGCTTACAAAAAATGAAATGAAATAAGTACAAAAGATGGGGTTTTAAGTCTCCCATGGACGTTTCCTCTTTGTATTGAGGTATGAGTTGAGGTTCCGTTCCTCGTGAAGTTTCTTTGTTAGTTCCAGGATTCTTTCTTGGCTTGCTTTGTAATGTTCCTCGAAAGTATCCCTTTGCTCTTTCAGTTGGATCCATGATCTCTGCAAGTCTTCCATATCAGTAGGCATGTCTGGGTGAAGGATGGTATAAGCCGTGTCTCCTTCAGCAACAGGTTCCTTGGTAACTGGTAGGGCGGCAGGATATGGCATCATGAGAGTCTGAGCGCGAGATCGTACCCATCTGAGATAAGCTTCCATAGGAATAGTGTACTTAGGCTCCAGAGTCTTGCTGTCAACCTTGGTCACTTTTCCCCATGCTCGTATGAACCTCTGACGGTAACCTTGAAGATCGTTGTCGTAGTCAAACACAATGCCCTGAATCAACATGTCATGTGGACCATCACTCCGAGTGTAACCAAACTGTCGTAAAGCTAGAGAGGGGTTGTAGGTGATGCCTCCTCTTATGCCTAGAAGTGGCACATTAGGAAACTCCCCACAACGATCAATGATGGTGACATTCTCCATAGATCTGGAGCACCAATGGATATCTGAGTGAGAAAGTGACATGATCCTCTTGGACCATCTGAACCCTTGCTCATTCTTCATTACTGAGCGAGGAAGGTGAGAAATAAACCACCTAGAAAGTAAAGGTATGCAGCACATCAAAGTTCCTCTTGCCCTTGTAGTACGGGTGTGAAGAGAATGCAGGATGTCTCCAAGCAATGTAGGCACTGGATTGTGACTCAGGAATATGTTGATGGCATGAACGTCTATGAACTGATCTGGATTGGGGAACAATACTAAGCCATAAATCAGCAAGGCTAAGATCTCCTCAAAAGCATCATAGCTCATAGCCTTCAAGAATAACTGAGCTTTCTCTATCAACACCTTGGCAAGAATACCCTTGACTCTGCTTCTCGTTTCTAGAACAATATCAGACTTCTTCAGATGTAGAGCTGCAGCAATAACCTCTGGTTTAAGCTCCTTCTCCAAGCCTGTGAATGGTCTTTGATCAAGAACAGGTATGCCCAGAAGTTTAGAGAACTCCTCCATGGTTGGAACCAGCTGATAGTCAGGGAATGTAAAGCAGTGGTGCTTAGGGTCAAAGAACTGGAACAGAACACTCATCATGTCTTCATTGAACCCTGAAGTGACTAGATCCAATAGGTGACCATGTCTCTTGTTGAACTGGGAATGATCAGACACTTGAGAAACCAACTCTTTAAGCTTGGGAGGTATCCCTACAAAGTTGATCCTGATGGTGTTTCTACGAGCAGAAGCCATGACCTGCAACAAAGAACAAAGATAAATCCTTTGGTCCTTGAAATGGTTAGTGAAAATGATATGCTTATGATGTATGATGATGTCATGATGTTATGCTCAATCACAAACATGTGGCACACACAAACAAGTCACACCATAGCCCTAGGTTTAAAGGCTTGCATGAGGTTTAAGGTAAGTACCCTCCCCTGAAGTTAGATGGTTCATCCTGTCCTACAAAAGTAACCGGGTTCTAAGGGATCTCAATATCATTGATCCTTCACAAGGGTGGTTGTTCAGAAGGCAACTCACTTGCCAACCAAAACCCTCCAAGTTTAAGATCTCAATGAGCGTAGTATCGAGTGTCAACCAACTTCAGTCTGCACCAAAGCCGGTTACCTCACTACTTTCTAAAGGCCAAGATGAGATAACTAGGGTTCTAAAAGTTAGTTAGTGCATTGACAACATATGGTAGCCTCATATTATCCTCAACTTGACTTAAGGAACATAAGCACCAACCAAGAAGTCACACTAACTATGGCCACCAGATCAACCGTATCGATATACGTCGTACAGTTTCCTTGGTCTATTGCCATTTACCTAAGGTACACTAGATCCTGGTTAGGACCTTTCACACATAAGAGCACCCCAACAAGATGATATAAAGCAAACAAGGCAAACAATTTAAAGTGATCTAATTCCTAAGGGTACCCCTCTTTAATTTAAATCCCCAGCAGAGTCGCCAGTTCTGTAACACGGTGGGAGAACTGACTTTAGTTATGTTGCGGATAGCAAGAGTCGCCACCGACTTTTATTTTATCCAAAAGGAAAGGGTATAAAAGAACAGGAAAGACCTTAAGAGATATTTTTGGGTCCGGGGGGTAGGTTATGTAAAGGGAAGGTGTTAGCACCCTTTACATCCATGGTTATCCATGGGCTCTTAGTTACTCAGCTCACTTTTGAATTGTTTTTGAAAAGGTGTAGTGTGTGAATAAAAAATTTTCATAAGAGTTAATAATGATCCATGTACGGATGCGTAAAAACTTTGTGTTTGAAAATTTGTTTGAAATTGTAAAGTGTTTGAAAATTTTGAATGAAGTGAGCAAGCAACTATGAGGTACCTACCCTAAAATTTAAGTTTTTCCTGTTCTTTATCCTTTAAGTGGTAAGACTATCCCTATTATTAAGGAATAGGTAGTCATTACCTTGGATGTAAGGGACATATGAGGGACATCTGTTTATGAAGGCAACTGTGAGGTGTATTAAGCATTTAGGAGGGACTATCATCATTATTCGAAAAGGGACTTGATCTTTAAAGGCAACCATTAGGGACTTGATGATTTTTCTTTTAAGGGACTTGCTTTATACACCCCACTTGACCTTATGATTAGGCAACATTGAGGGATAACCTTAGAAACGTGAGATGGCGATTAAAAATCGACTTACGTGTGTGAGTGTTTAATTTATATTTATCTTATAATTAAAGTGATCTAAATTTAATTTTAAATAAAATACATGTTTACACTCCCTAAATTACTAACCATAGCATAAAAATTAAATAAATTACATATTTACAAAATTTACACCAAGGAGCAATTACATAATTATAATAAGCAATTAAAAATAAATAGCAAAAAATAAATATATAAGCAAGATATAAATAAATAAGTAAAAATAAATAAATAAGCAATAACAAGGGTTAGTAATAATAATAAAAATTAAATAGGGTTAGTGAATTAATAATAAGCAAAAATAAATAGATTAATAATAATATGGTTAGTAATAATAACAATAATTAAAAAAACATAGAATTAGCAAAAATATTATAATAACATGATGAAAATAAAATTACATTTTTAATATAGACATTTATTTAAAAATATGAACAATTAAAGGGTTATGGTAATATTTTAATTTATGTATAAATTATTAAATTATTTATAATTACAAAATTAAATTATTATAGATTTAGTTGTTTCTAAACACATATTAAAAGAAAATAATTTAGGTTATAAACATAGTATATAAAATATATTTACATATTATAAAAAAAATAGGTTATAATTATATTTACAAAAATTAATTATATTAAAGATTATATTAAATAAATATATACATGATAATTATATTAAGAATTAGAAAATAAAAATCATTTAGAAAATAAAATTAGGGTTTTTTACAAAATTAAGATTCATTTAGAAAATATTTTTAGGGTTTATAATAAAATATACAAAATTTATTTTAATAAATGTACATATATTTATAATTTAATTACATAATAAAGAAAATAATTTTTGAATTACAAAATAATTTCTGAATATAAAAAAAAACATTGAACATATATTTTATAGAATTATTTTTATGATATATAATTATTAATAACTTAAATCAATTAAATAAAATTAAACAAAACAAAAATGAAATAAAAATGACAAAACAAACCTGGCTGGGATTTGAACCCAGGAGGCTTTGTTCACAATTCCCATGCCCTACCACTGGGCCATGCGTTGGTTGGTGCAAGAGGAATGAACTCCATTTGCTTTTGTTCTTTATCATGAGAAAATCCAGAAAATAAAAGAAAGCAAAAAGGCCTGGGGGAGGATTGAACCCAGGACCTTTGAACCCTCACGCGCACGCATCACCACCCGGCTGGAAGAGCCCATCTGATAGTATGATGGCAATAAAACATAATATATTATGTTTCCTTTGTAACCTGAAAAAATAGAAAAATAATGGTACAAGGCAGGATTCGAACACAGGTCCTTTCACAATACACCTTGCCTGACTTTCCACTGGGACAAACGCGCGTTTGTGAAATATGAACAAGATTAATACATTATATTTTAAAACAAAATTTAAATCTTCAAAACAGGCGCGAACTGGCTTCATCTTCTTCCTCATAACCTTCGAAATTTCCTGCGAATCCAGCTACGAGTTTTCCTGCGAAAAACAAATTCCAGCAAAACCTACGAAATACAAACATGAACAAAACAGCAAGATTTTATGAAATTGTTTATGCCATTAAGTTCCTAGCAAGATTTCCAATCATTCTATGTCCTTGGAATCCATTTATATTGGCTGGATAACAAAACCCTAATTGAAGCCGCAAACCCTAACTATGGTGTTTCACGAATTAGCCATGGTTTCTTCGATTTTCTTGCCCAGAAACATTCTACATCACATGATAAACAAGATTAGCCAAGCAAAATTCAATGAAACACAATAAATGAATGGAATCGAAAAACATATTTTCAAGAAGATAGCTTCGGGTTGAGCAATATGGCATGTATGGGATGCATATGAGTATTGGTTTCGCTTCATGGATGACCAAGGAACATGTCTATGTTCTTATTTTACCTTCTAGGGCCCTGGAAATCACAAACCGAATGTGAGTTTTTTGGAGAATTTTTGAACAATGGAACTTACACTTAGAGGCATAGAATTCGTGGCTTGTGCATTGCATTATGTTTAGTACTTATAGGAGATTGATTTTAGGTCATAACATTGATTGATCATGTGGAAATTTTGATATGAAAAGATTCAAGTTGATCATGCTTTTAAAATCCAATATTCTTGCATAAAGGCTTACTATTTTTGTACCAATCTTGTGATTTCATTCCCTTTCAATTCCAATCAATATTGAAGATATTCTAGAAGCTCAATCTTCATCAAATATTGCATTTTCATATTTTATATTTATTTAAAATGATTTTTTATGAATTAAATCAAAATAAATCAAAATAAAATAATAAAAATTCTGATTTTTAATCATTTGGGTCGTGCATGATGATGGTGTATGGATTGGATCATAATTTGACAAGCCCATTTGGAAAGAATTGGTTTTAGACCTCCATTTTCATCATAAACCATCACAAAATTTCCCAACTTTGCAAGGGCACATATCCTTCAATTTTAATGCTATGAGGGTGTTCTTGGACATTTTGGAAATCTCAAAGAGTCCTCTAAACAACCCCACTGGTTTCATGTCCATATCATTTACCAATCTCAAGTTATGCCCTTTTGAAGTTGTTGACTTTTTGTTGACTTTCAAAAGGACCTATAATGTCTTAGCTCATACCTTCCAAATGAAGCATTTTTAGGCTTGGCTTGTGAGACACAAAGTTGTAGAGAATTCAATTTCCTTAAAAATGAGCTTTGATTGGAGACTTGGTGATGAAGTATGTGAAATTTATGGCTGGTCAAAGTTCAGTTGACTTTTACTAAGGAAACCCTAATTTAGAAACTCCTGATTCTTGATGATCTGAAATCTCCTTGATGAATCATGATCAACCCTTGATCAAATGATGAATTTTACTTCATATACTTGATGTTGGCAAAAAATCATGAAGTTTGACTTTGGTTTGACCACAGTTGACCTTAGTTTGATTTTTTTAACTGCATTGACTGATTTTGACTTATCTGATCATCTGACTGAGCAAACTTTTGAGAAAAGTCTTGAAAATTGACATGGGTGTTCTTACACACATATAAGATGTTATGAAGCTCACTTGAAGTCTTGGAAGTCCATTTAGCCTGATTAAAGTCAAAACCCTAGTTTTGGATGCACTGCTTAGGAGGTGCATTGTCTGAGGGAATTGTCAACTCTTCTGACCAATTGTGAACTTTGTGAACCTTGTGAATCATCATAAGATGTCTTGTGATACCCATGGGAGGTATTGTGAACCTTGTGAACCTTGTGAACCTTCATGAAGTGACTTGTAGACTTCATGAGCCTCATGGAAGGTTTTATAAGCATTGTGAATCTTGTGAACCTTGTGAACCTTCAAGAAGTGACTTGTAGACTTCATGAACCTCATGAAAGGTTTTGAAAGCATTGGGAAACTTGTGAACCTTGTGAACCTTCATAAAGTGACTTGTAGACTTCATGAACCTCATGAAAGGTCTTGTAAGTGTTGAGAAGCTTGTGAACCTTGTGAACCTTCATAAAGTGACTAGTAGACTTCATGAACCTCATGAAAGGTCTTGAAAGCATTGTGGAACTTGTGAACCTTGTGAACCTTCATAGAACACAAAGTCTTGTATTGTGAGGGCAAATTTTGGGGTGCAACAGGGATCTAAAACAAAACATACCGATTAGTCGTCGTGTTACCCATATGTAGGACTCGATTAATCCATGCGCAAACAAACCTTTGTCTATGTGGTGTCAACCATGTGTCATTCACGTACTCAAAAAATTTAGGACAATCAACACACTCTTGCTCAAGTTCTTTTAAATGTTGTGCATACTCAACCTCATCACTAGCCCATACAACATCCGTCCATAATTTGCCAATTGACTCCTGCTTATCAGGATCCACTAATAGTTTCCTTTTTGCACCAACATTTTTGTTAATGTGAAACTGACATAGCAAATTATTTGTCTTCGGAAACACAGTTTCAATGGCTTTCATCAAAGCAAGATCTCTATCTGTCATCATAACTTGTGGAAATAAATCTTTCTTCACAAACAATTTTTTAAGCTTATCTAACACCCAACAAAAAGTCTCAGTCTGCTCAGACTCAATATACGCAAATGCGACAGCAAAAGTCAACTCGGTAGATGTCATGCCAACAATTTCAAACAAAGGTTGTCTGTATTTGTTTGTCTTATAAGTGCTATCCATAACTAACACAATAGGAAACATATTCAACAACTTAATTGAATCTGGATGTGCCCAAAATATATCTTTAATAACTTCAGAGTCATCTCTTTTTCTACTCCAATAAACATAACCTGCAGCCTCGATAAGCTTAAACAAATGTTGTATCTCACTTCTAGGACCTCTTATCTCTTTTTCCATCATACTCTTTTGCTTGTATATTTGTGTGATACGAGTGACACAATCTGGATCTCGCTCGTACAAGGAATGCAATATATTTCTGGGTGCAACCTTTCTCTTTGTTAAATCAGCAACATGTTGCTTCTGATCCGCTGTCAACCTACCAACAAATGAGTGACCTTCTAATCTATCGGGTAAATCATGGTTATGAACGCCACATTTTACATCAATCTTCCATCCAGATCCATCTTTTGTCGGAATCGACCTGATCTTAAATGGACATCCACATTTTTTCGTCGCACTTTCTATTCCACTACGAATATCCTTGTATTTCCCACCTTTATCGCAACCAAATATTATTTTGTTCTTTCTTCCTCTCTTGCCTGTTTGTGTATCTGAACGAGTGATGACGACCGTCACTTTATTTCGTAATCCGGTGTCTTTGACCCATCTTATCACCTCTTCTCGTGTACCAAATCTCTCTGTCGTTGTAAATACATCTGATATATTCACACATATCGGTTCTTTTTCGTATAAAGGTACTGCACCTACAAAATAAAAATATTTTTTTAAAAAATGAATTAAAAAAACTTAAAAAATATAAATAAAAAAAAATCAAACCGGAAGACTTTATGAAAGTCTTCCGGTATTATGCTCTTACAATACCGAAACACTTACATAAAGTCTTCCGGTACACATATTCATTGCTACCGGAAGAGTTAATAAAAGTCTTCCGTACCGGAACACTTTTATTAAGTCTTCCGGTGTACAAACATCACAATACCGGAAGACTTACATAAAGTCTTCCGGTATGTTAATTTACGTACCGGAACTCATCCCCAAAGTCTTCCGGAACGTATATTTTTGGACAAATTTTTACTTTAATCTGACGGTCTGACACAAATGGTAAAAAAAATAAATTATAAATTAATAATATAATAAAATATTTTAAGGTTAAAATGGGCATTTTTTAAAAATTGTGGGGGTACAGGTATAGGTGGGGGGTGTGGGGTAAAGTCTTCCAGCGTTAGGGGTGAGAATAGACCAGGTCAACTATTAGAGGCCTACAACCTAGCCTACATAGGTCAAGGCTAGGCCAAACTTTTTTTTAAATAAAAAAGACTTAGGTTTTTTTATAAGCCTATTTAGTTAAGGAAATTATACCTTGTACCCCTACAATTATCCTGATACCCTACATAATTTTTTAATTCCAATTTTGTCCTTTTAATATTAAAATAAAAATTTAAATTTTTTACCGCGAAGTCAGAGTAAAAAAATAATATTTTTAAAATTTGGATTAGACGAACCAGGTGTACAATGGGTAAGTAATCCTGTTAAGAAAATTACAAACCGGAAGTAGCATTGTTACGTTTTCCGGTTTAGAAAATTTCTAAACCGGAAGTAGCACACATATGTTATCCGGTTTGTAACTTTCTTAATCGGAAGTAACAGGGCTGAGTTACCCGATTCGTATTTTATTTTTTTATTTATAAATTTTCAATTTTATAGATAAATATAAAAATAAAAAATAAAAAATATTTCATTTTTTATTTAAATACAAGTTTGAAATTATAGATAAATTAATTAAATATTTATTTATTAAATAATTAAATCAATAATATTTCATGTTTTATCAATAACACCATATAAAAATCATTTAAAAAATTCAACTTGAATTTTTGTAAAAATAAATAAATAATAAACTTGGTAATGAAATATTTATAGTATTAATATTTTATTTATTTTTAGATAAATTAAGAATGAATGTTGTATAAAGAAGATAAAAATATATATATATTTAACTCAATCATTTAATATTATTAAATTATAAACTAAAAATAAAATGATATTTTATTAAAATTATTTTACAAACCTCTTTTAAATTAAAACCCTCTTTTAATTTTTCTCGTATTTAATTATATAATTATAGCTTTAATTGTATAAATTTTAATTAGAAGTATTTATTTATATATTTTCTTTAAATGTATTTAGAAAATGCAACAAATATTTTTTAGTTATTTATTTATTTATAACTTATTACCAAACATTTTTTTAATTTCTAAATCTTATAGTTTATTATTTGTATTTTTTATTTTAGAACTTTTATTAATAATTATTTAATTTTTTTATTTTAACAAAAACATAGTTTGAATATATTGTTTCAATTATTGTTTCTTATCATTTATGCTATCCATTTTAAAATCGAATAAAAATTAATAATTGTTTCTTATAATTATAATCATGATAAGATAATCATAATGGTATAATAATTATAATATCCTATTATAAATTCAAAATTTAACATCATTGATTATAATTTAAGTAATGACGTTACGTTATTATCATTAAAAAAAATCAAAAGAGTCTTAAAATAATCACACACAAAAATCTGTGTTATTACTACTCTTCCTATTCTTAGATATTTTTGTTAATTAAGTGAATTAAATGATTAATAAAAAATTGAATGTTCCCAAAATTAAGTAAATGTAAAAAAAAAAAAAATTAAAAAAAAATTAAAAAAAAAAAAATTGAAAAAATAAAAAAATCAATAGTGAATAAATGAAAAATAAATAAATAAAAATAAAAAAATTGAAAATTGAAAATTTATAAATAAAAAAAATTGAAAATTGAAAATTAAAAAATTGAAAATTGAAAAAAAATTGAAAATTTATAAATAAAAAAATAAAATACGAATCAGGTAACTCAGCCTGTTACTTCCGGTTAAGAAAGTTACAAACCGGATAACATATGTGTGCTACTTCCGGTTTAGAAATTTTCTAAACCGGAAAATGTAACAATGCTACTTCCGGTTTGTAATTTTCTTAACCGGATTACTTACCCATTGTACATCCGGTTCGTCTAATCCAAATTTAAAAAATATTATTTTTTTACTCTGACTTCGCGGTAAAAAATTTAAATTTTTATTTAAATATTAAAAGGGCAAAACTAGAATTAAAAAATTATGTAGGGGTATCAAGATAATTGTAGAGGTACAAGGTATAATTTCCTTTAGTTAAATAGGCTAGGTCACAGACCATACAAAAAGCCTTATAAGTCTATCAAGATAGCCTATTTATTAAATATGAATAAATTCGTTGTTTTTATATTGTATTTTATACTTTATATTAAAATACAAAAATAAAACTTAGTTATATTTAAGAACTTGTGAAAATAAGTTCAAAGAAATTCTATGAATAATGTTATAAGGTGTTTTCATAAATTCTTTTAAATAATTCATCTCACAAAATTTATGCTACTATGTAAGCTCATATAAGTAAACAAAAACAAACATTTAGTCTCATTGTAATTTTTATTCCCTAGTCTATTTAAATATTAGTTGAATTTTCTTATTTACATATATTCAAATGGTGTGAATTTTTTAAGTAGGCTAATAGACTAACCAGACCTTCGAAAAGTTCTGACTCAGACAAAAAAATAAGTCTTTGATAGGCTACAAGCTAGGCTTAGGCTTTGAATTTTTCAACAGGCCAGACCCAGGCTTGGCAAAACCTAACTCGACTCATCTTATTCCCACCCCTACTCACCGTCGATCCGATTTTTAAAATATTCATCCACAACGTTGTATATCAGACTGAAGATACTCAAGTTGCTATCATGGACTTGGTATGCAAATTAGA
Organism: Lathyrus aphaca; assembly: GCA_963966055.1. Classification (NCBI taxonomy): domain Eukaryota; kingdom Viridiplantae; phylum Streptophyta; class Magnoliopsida; order Fabales; family Fabaceae; genus Lathyrus; species Lathyrus aphaca. The sequence continues at coordinate 505,704,630 of OZ014523.1, forward strand.
AAAACATGATGTTATTTGTCTTGTTTCTTATAATTCAACACATCCCTTATGTTCGAGGAATCTACCTGTCACCCCCCAATCGTACATGGCACCCCCACACATCTAATGAAAAGACCAAACTGACCATAAAAAAACATTTTTCACATTTCCAAAAAACTGGTAACTCACAAATTTTTCAAAATTTTAGGCGATACCGAGAATTTTATCAACACTATCGATGATTTGTATTTTACAAAATATGATTTCCGTTTTTTTAAATAACCGGTGAAAATTACCGGCAATTTCATAATTACCGGTATTTTGTACTGGGAATTCCAAAATTAACAGTAATTTATTCCGGAGATTTTAAATTACCGGTGGTTCGTAAAATCTTTTGATTTCTACCAGTAATTTAAAATTACCGGTATTTTTTAAATTTTTTTGTTTTTCCCGGGAATTTCAAATTCTCAGTAGTTATGAATATATTGTTATTTTTTAATGTTATATTTTGCAGTGAAGACTAGAGGTATTGATGGTAGCATTAGGAGTGTTCGTAGTTTCGTTTGGATCAGTTTTGAAGTAAAATATCACCCGATCCAAAGATAAATTTATTTGCACTTTGGTTCGGTTTTGAATGATTGATTAAAAAATCCGATCTGATCTGATCCAATTGCTTGCGGTTTGATTTGGATCATTTTTTAGATATCCAAATATAATTTTATTAATATTATATAAACACTTATAAATTAAAATTTTGATATAATATATAACATATACTATATTAAAAGTTAATATTACAAAATGATAGTGATCGATTTTGATTGAAACAAATAAAATAATAAAAATTAATAGATTAAATCAAAATAATAAATAATATATTTTTTATTATAAAAAAATTATCATATAATAATCAATTAACATAACATGTTATACAAAGAAAATATAAATAAGAATAAAAATATATACATGCGGTTTGATTCGATTTTGAAAAATCAATCCAAAATCCAATCCAATCTGATCGGTTTTTACCAAATGACATCCAAACACATCCAATAATTTTCGGTTTTTTTTTGCGGTTTTTGGTTTTTTGGATCGGTTTTCAATTTTTATTTAGATTAGTTTGGATTTGAACACCCCTAGGTAGCATCATTGGGAGGGCGCGTGATTTGGCAGGAGGTGGTAGGGGTATGGTACAACCACTCCAGGTGCTGAGTCTGCCCATATACGGGCTGGACGAATAGTCCCAACCGGTTCACACCGAAAGCGGATGGTCGAGCAACGGGGGCATTACCAGACACCTCACACCGTTTGGCGACGTGGAGGTCTTTCTTCACAGTATGCCACGCTTGAGGAGAAGGTTATTGTGAGAGATGTTTTGGAGGAGACCGATGTTCAAGCTGAGGGTGAGCAGGCGGGTGATGCTGAGGATGAGGGTGAGGGTACGCGGGGGGCTTCCGTTACAGGAGGGGTTGAGGAGACCATTGAGACAGATGTCAAGGTTCCTTCAACCGAGCTATCTATATACACACAATCAGGATTCCCTGGTGGGATAATAGATACGTCTGTGCTTACAGAGTACAGTGAGTACGCAACTTTACGTTTGTGACAGAGCCAGATATATGGTTTTTACGTTTAATTTTAACCTTTGTTTATTTTTACATAAATTGTATATGTATTAACAAAGAATTCCCTTCCCTACTACTCAAAGTATTCATTTGTTTATGTTTTAACCTTTGTGTCACATGTACGACGTGTATTGAGGGTACAGTCTCACGACACAAAGATGAAGTGTTTCCCGAGTATTCCCTTCCCTGTTATTGTGAGGACGATCGTGTAGGATTTTGACCTACTGCATTTTGGCCACTGCTCCCTAACCATGTTGGATGCAGATTTGCTCAATGCCTTCATAGAGAGGTGGCACAAGGAGACGTCACACAACTAGGCTTGGGGTTGTGCAGCTCTGACTCAGTTATATCATTCTCTCGGGGAGGCGACCTGGTTTGAGACGAAGCAACTAGCTGAGTACCTTAGTTTATTACAGATATATCTTAATTCATGTTCTTACTTTTCGTTCTAATTTTTGAAATACTATTATTTCTAATTTACTGTTTGTTGTGATCTTAGTGCTGGATCTATGAACATTTCCCACGGATATGCGATAGGGGGATCCAACCCTATACAGCTGGAGAGCCACGGGCGAAGAGGTGGAAGGCGAGGCAGAAACACCCATGAGACATAGTTGAGTACAGGAGGAGACATGATGAGTTGACCATAGAGGATGTCAAATGCACACCCTATGAGAATAGTTTACCATATACCCTACATTTTGACCTATACCCCTATAAAATTTTCAAAATGTCAAATATAACCTTGATTTCAGACCGTCAGAGTTTCGAAAAATTTACCCAAAAAATCACGTTCCGGAAATCACGTTCCGGAAGACTTTAGATATGACTTCCGGTATGTTTTTTTCCAAACCGAAAGACTTAGAGAAAGTTTTCCGGTTTAGTAATTTTTTATCACCGGAAGACTTAGGGAAAGTGTTCCGGTTCGGAACAGAACCAATAAGACTTTTGGTTGTCAAGTTTTCATGTACCGGAACACTTCAGGTAAGAGTTCCGGTTTGTTCCAAATACACTACCGGAAGACTTACTTGAAGTGTTCCGATTTATTTTATTTTATTTTTTAATTTTTTAATTTTCTTTATAATTTGTTAATATACAATTAAGGAAGAAAAAATATTTGGTTTAACAACATAACAAATATTTATTACAAATTAAAATATTTGATATTAACAATTAAATATACAATTAAGGAAGAAAAAAATTATTTGACTTTAACAACATAACAAACTAGTATGATACTCGTGCGTTCGCACGCATTTGTTCTTAGAATGTATTTGTTTTAAGAATTTATTTGTTTATATTTAAAATTTGAAAATAAAAAGTATCTAATTAATAAAAATATGTAAATAAAAGAATATAATATATATTTAAAATGAATTATAAAATATAATATATATTTAAAATGAATTAATAAAAATGTGTAAATAATAAAATATAAAATATAATTCATTTAAATTGTATGCTTATTTTAATATAAATTTTGATACTAATTAAAATGAATTAAATGAACTTTAATATAAATACTAATAGAATGAAACATAAGTAATGTATGAATAAATAGTATCAAAATTGTATAATATTTTTTATTAATCATATAATCTATTTGTCATTTATAAAAGAAGAAAACCTAGATACAATTCTTTATTTATGCTTTATACTTAAAATATGACAAGGGTATAATTTCCTCCTACATGTATGCAATTTATTTTTCCTATTTTTACTCCATAAATAATATTTAAATATACTTGTCATATTTTAATTGAAAATAGTATAAACCACACCTAAGGAATTGTATCTATTTTCCTTTATAAAATTTAAAATTTTAACCGCACAAGTTCATTAATGATCAATATATATTTATCTATATATAATATAAAGTAATTAAAATATTAAAATTAAAATTTTATTGTGGTCAATTCCACTCAAATATGAAATAATATAGTACATATACTCACGGGTACATATATGGTATTGATATTAACACATTTTATTAAATATTGAATAATAACAAGAATAAATTTACTATTGACTTAAATATTTTTATAAATAATTTCAAAACAAAATTATTTATATATAGAAATAATTATACCGTTGATTCAAATATTTTTATATATAGAATAATATATTTTATTTGTAAATTGATTTTAATCAATAATATATTAAATTGTTATTATTAATTGAATTATATAATTTGATTGAATATATCTTCACCATATTTTGTCAATTTAAGATTTTTATTATTATAAAATATTTTATTATAATCAAATATTTTTAAACAATGTCATTTTTATAAATGGGACTAAGTTTACTATTGATTCATATATTTTTATAATTAATGTCAAAACAAAAATAATATTTATCATTCTTATAAACGAGAAAAAATATTAGTAATTCAAATCTTTAATTATTATTTTTTAAACACGGGTACTGATATAACACATATAATACTTATATTAGGAACAAATATTACGTGTTCATACGAGTTACTAATTAAAATATTGAATATTAACAGAAACATGAAGTTATCGATCAAACTATTGAATATGAACGGAAACATGAAGTTGCTAATCAAAATATTAAATGTTAAAAGAATTGTAAAGTTATTAATCAAAATATTGATTATTAACGAAAATATTAAATTACTGATCAAAATATTAAATATTAACGGAAACATTAAGTTACTGATATAAATATTAAACAATAATAGAAACATAAATTTACTAATTAAAATATTGGTACCCTAGCAAATTGATTCTATTTATTTTTAAATATATATTATATTTTTTTATTTAAATATTTTTATTAATTATATACTTTTTATTTTCAAATTTTAAATATAAACAAATAAATTCTAAGAACAAATGTGTGCGAACGCACGAGTATCATATTAGTTTGTTATCCTGTTAATGTCAAATAATTTTTTTCTTCCTTAATTGTTAATGTCAAATATTTTAATTTGTAATAAATATTTGTTATGTTGTTAAATCAAATATTTTTTTCTTCCTTAATTGTATATTAACAAATTATAAAAAAAATTAAAAAATTAAAAATAAACCGGAACACTTCAAGTAAGTCTTCTGGTAGTGTATTTGGAACAAACCGGAACTCTTACGTGTTCCGATACATGGAAACTTGACAACCGGAAGTCTGATTAGTTCTGTTCCGAACCGAAACACTTTCCCTAAGTTTTCCGGTGATCAAAAATTACTAAACCGGAACACTTTCCCTAAGTCTTCCGGCTTACATCAAACTTATATTTGGTATTTTGAAAATTTTGTAGGGGTATAGGTCAAAATGAAGGGGTATATGATAAACTCTTCCTACTAAAATTGTTTTTATATCTGGACACTTATTAACCAACTTCATAATTTCATTAACCAATTTTTTACATTTTATTAACCAATTTTGTTTTACTAGTAAAAAAATATTTTTCATGAACTATTTACAGGGTACTATTCACGAGTACGGTTCATACATATATCAGTGTTCACGTACGGTTATACTGTTTATGTCACTTGTATTTATAAACAGTGTATACGATGTAGGTATAAGTATGGTGTAAACATAGCATTCCTGATGTTTTATACAACCCAAAATATTAGTAACTTCAGCGATATAGTTGAACATGATTTTTTTTCCAATACTCTACTTGATGAAGTTCACCTTTAAAAATGAACAATTGACGTGTCTTGGATTCGAATTCGTATCCCTGCAACCGATGTTTCTATAAGTGATATATCGCGAATTCGAACCCGCGTCTCTGTAATTTTATTTCTACATAACTACTAACTAAGTTGCTAACGAGACATCTTGATTTTATTTCTAGACCGTAAAAATGTCAATTTCATGAAATTTTCTTTATCACCACTCTGGATCATAATTTTATGTTGTGGTCAAAAATCACAACAGATTAATTTCGACAGTGTTCAATTTTTTTCATCAAAAAGAAAATTTCAGAATTTCTCATTTACAATGAAATCTTTTAGTTTTAACCGTGTTCAAAAATATTTCAAACATTATTCATTGCAACACACGTTCCTCCATCTGCGACCACAAGAACGATTTAAAATCATGTCTTGGATATGAGAAGAAAAAAAATGTAATGTGCTGCAAGCATATAGCATCATTTACACTGACCTTTCAATTCTAAAATAAAACCTTTTACAAGTTTGAATTCAATGGTTGTCATCTAGTTATTGCCTAACTAACTCCAACATATTGTTGTTGAATTGGGGTGGTATCCTATTCCTAAACCAAACATAGAATCATTTTTAGTAACTTTTGACCAATATCTTGTTTGGTATCAACAAGATTAACTGAATATGGAAACTGCCAGTTCATCTCAACGATGCCATGATTCTTAGTATGGAAATGTAAAATTCTTTTGGTTGTTAGAATTTGTAACACGAATTAGGAACAATGAACTGAGTGAATGTTCCAAATTAATTAATAAAAATTAGTCTCTGCAATTACATACAGCAGGGTGAAACGATCCTACAGGCAGCGTGGGACGACCCGAACCGACCTCTAAGTGGATCTTAAACAATTTGGCCAGTGGTGCAAGTTGGATCACCTTTTGGACTAAGAAAGAACTACATCCTTAGCTTTGTTGATTTATTAAAAAGCCATCATAAAATCTTCAATGATTAAGTGAAACAACTCTTTGCAAGCATCACTTTTTTATGTTGCTTATGACTAAATACCTAACAATTAGTGAAATGACCTATGTCAAGAGTGATATAATTATGTTTCTTGATACAACATGAAAGCACTCTTAAAGCGACTTTTTTCCATTTCTCACACACAGTTAAACCATAGATCACATATTTTACTTTACTAAATTTAGCTAATAATTGATTGACAAGTCCATTTCTAGATCTTATCTCTTGAACTCTACCTGTTGAAAAAGTTACTGCATAGTCCTTTCATAACTTCAATTTCAAAGTGAGTTATAATTAAGAGTGGATAATGCACTATATGTTCAAGTAGAGTGTGACAAGGATCTTTTACTTGTCATTTCTTATTTATTATTAGATCAAATATATGATGCAATCCACTCACTTTTATATGCCAATTATTTTAGTCTAACTCTTTATTGCTTTCTTTGAGTAATCTTAATCTTTGTAATTATTTTTATTAATTCACGCCGTTATCTAGATAAATCATTGCTTAATGAATATTAATTGATTGGTTCACTTTTTAATGCTATATGCTAATGCTAATGCTTCTGAGCTTTTCTAAAGCACCATTTGAATTTTGAGCTAAACTGTTGATAGTTTTCACACCTTGTTATGAGCAATTAGTGTCTTGTGGAATATTATACTCATAAATGTGGTGGATATTAATCATAGTTTAATTCATCATTAAAAATAATAAAAAAGGTCGTTTGGGCGGGAAAAAGATACTATAACCACAATTCAGAATACCTAGAATGACTCTAGAGTATTTGAACACAACTCGTATTGTGTAAATTCTAAGCTTTAATAATAGAAAAACATTGCAAGGTATTATTATCAGAGACATAAAATCAATAATTCAAACTCCTTGATTGATTATCGTGTCATATGAATAGAACTAAGGGATTGATTGCTTGTTCGGAATCTAAGGTGAAGTATTTGTAAATACTCTGACGCCCAAGAAAGTATAACCTTGAGGTGGCTGTCAAGTTAGAGTGAAGAATACTTTGTTAGGTAGTAAGGTGAGGTTAAATGGCCTGATGGACTTGGCGCGGACCTTCACCTAATCCAAAAGTCGAGTCAAAACATTACGTATTATGTATCTGCAGATATGTTTTCCGTATTTTTTTTACTTTAGAAGTAGGAAGTTGTTCTAACACTATGGTCCAAAAGGCCTCTAAGTAGACCATAATGATGTTTATGGAAAAAATGAATTTCAGGTTGCTTGCTATCTTGGACTTGTTATGCAAATTAGAAAAACATGATGTTATTTGTCTTGTTTCTTATCATGCAGCACATCCCTTATCTTCAGGCAGTTGTTTTTTTTTCTTATGCACCGATACTCTAAACCGACATCGAATCATATATATCACGATTGATGTCTTGGTCATCGGTGCATACTCATTAAACTCTTTCGAATTTTGATAGAAAAAATTTAGTATCCTAGATTGATCTTTGGAATGGTGAGTTCATAAAAGTTTCATTCATATAGTTTGATCAAAAGACTAATATTCTACTAACTAGTATTATTCCTCAGATTGAATTAGTACAAAAACTCTTGAAATTATATATGAGCTTTGCATTGCTTTGCTTTGCCACAATTTAAATTTACCTAACTCTATGAAGTGCAAAATAAGCAACCAGTCTATAACCAACCAACATTAACGCCATGACGGAAACATCAACCCACATATGATTCAATCCCATCGATTTAATCGGCGGAAAGTCCAAAACCTTACACATCTCACCGTTTGGACATTGATAATAATCGTTTTCACCGTATTGAACACCGAGAAGAAGCTTGTAACAGTAGTAGCTATAGCTTAAGAACTTAAGCCAGACTATGAAAGGTGGAATCTGTTGTATATAGTATCCTCCAGCAATGAGAAAAACAAGTGTTGTCACAGAAGCAAGTGTAGTTGCCTGTTTGATATCCATCAAAATAGCACCAAATGCTAATCCAAGACTTTGAGATACAACAACACTGTAAAGAACAACAAGAAGTGAAAGAATGAAAGTCATAAGATCAGGTTTGAGTCCTCCCATCCAATATAATATGACCACAAAGGCTGTTGGAAGAGCGAGTTCGAGAGGTAAGTCTCCTATTGTTCTGGCTAGAAAGTACGATGAGAGACGGTACATTCCCGATGAACGTTCTTTGATTAGCATTCTTCTCTCTTGTGGAAATGTGAAAACCGCGTTGTAGAGAGGGTAGAATCCCCAGAAAACAGCAAAGAAAAAGAGCAAAGCTATCTGCATGATAAATATACAACCTTATATTAGGCTTTTTTTTTTAAGTGTGTAGCAAGCAATATTGTTCATAGTTTGATTTTTTATAGATTTTCTACATTCATAAATCTAACACAATCACGCAGTCAGTAAAATCTTAATCGTCTGATCTCAGGCGAATAACAAACAGTTTACTGACCACGTGAATGTGTGAGATTGCTGACTGCAGACAAAAATCTAAGAAACAAATGAATGAGACTTAAGATGAAGTAATAATTTCTTACCCTATCTTCAAGGTGTGATTTAGGTGTATGCCACCACAAGAGTCCGGCAAGAAAAGCTACGCTTACGACTTGAAATATTCGCAGCTTATTGAAGGCTTCATGCCTTCTTTCCTTCACCCCTCTTTGCAATAATACAGTGAACTGATACCACCAGCTTGTACACCATTGTTCTGGTTTTATTTGATTCTCTACATTAATTTATCAACAAAAAATACTTAATTAGTAAGAGTAAAACTAATTTTTGCTTTTCACTTTTTCATTGAAGATAGAAAATGAACACTTACTTGTGCAAACATCTAAGTTGTTCTCTTCCATGCTACAAACCTCAGCTTTCAGCCTTGTAGCTAAGTTCTTCTCATAAGCAGAAATAAGAGTTTCTCTTATATTCTTCCTTTCAATTTCCAAAGCCTCACTTTGTTCAGTTACATGCTTAGATTCCGGACCAATCCCTGAAAATTTCCATTTTCGTCATTACATTGTTAGTACTTCTTTCGACGAGGTATCAGTTCAGTGGTAACAGTTAGACTTCGTAACCTCAAGGGAATATTCGGGTACGATTGTAAAATGACTATTAGTGGTACTTAATGATCGGTTAAAAAATGAAACCAAATTGATTATTCATTGTTACTTACCATTGGCAAGATCAAGCAAGAGATCAGCTGGATTAACAGTCACGCAAGACGAAAAACCGATTGATGAGAAATATTCAAGAGCAGTCGAAGCAGGACCGTAATATATAGGACATCCTTCAGAGAGCAACACAACCTTATCAAACATATAGTAGAGTCTACTAGACGGTTGATGAATTGTTGTAACAACAGTTCTACCACCACTAGCAAGTTTTTTGATAGTATTCAAGATCCTTAACGCTGTAGTAGAATCCAAACCAGAAGTAGGTTCATCAAGCAATAACAAACTCGGATTAATCAACATTTCTTGTCCTATACTCACTCTCCTTTTTTCACCACCTGATATACCTCTCAAAAGTGGTCCTCCAATCATGCTATTCCTACAATTATTAAGTCCTAATTCAGTTATAACTCTCTCCACATGCTCAACTTTTTCATCTCTTGTTAAGGTTTGTGGAAGCCTCAAAAGTGCAGTGAACACTAGTGTTTCTGTTACTGTTAGGTGAGGGTAAAGAACATCATCTTGAGCAACAAAACCTGTTCTTCTTTTTATCAAACCTGAAAAAGATTGATTGTTGTAGGTGACTTTTCCTGATAGTTTACCGGTAAGACGGCCGCCGAGAGCTGTAAGGAGTGTTGTCTTGCCACTGCCGGATGGACCTAACATAGCTAGTATTTCTCCTGGACACACCATACCTGTGATTCCATTCAGTATAGTTTTCTCTTTTTGGTTTACTTTCACTTTGTACTCCAAATCCTCAAACTGCATACACCAAAACAAATTTAAAAAAATTGTAACAAAATGTGCGTCAGTGTAGTCAAAATTAGCAATATAGTACGTGTATCTGGTCCAAAATTTTGGATCAGATAATGTACTATTTTGCTTATATTACATATAGTATTGAAAGTGAGTGATGTTAATTACCTTCAAAGTTATGGGATGCATAATGAGTTTTGGTAATGATTGTTCATTGTGAGGTAATCCTTCCAAAGAGAGAGTAGTAGTATTGAAGTATTGTTGAGGCTTTGGTGCTATAAAATTTGGAGGCATGGTTGAAGAAAAAGTAAGTGATGATTGAGAAGTGAGAGAAGTTAATATGTTCCTTTTAACTTGACTCGTTAATATGTTAGTGAGTAGAAGCACATAAATATATATATAGAGCCTCCTTTGGATGGTGGAATCCACTTTTTTTTTCCCTTCAAATTATTCTTTGAGAAGGAAAATTGAATGGTGCAATACTGCATATTTATTGGAATTGATATCCTTGATTTGACTCTTGGAAAAAACACACGGATTAAGTTTTGAGCAGTATATTTAATTATTTACTTTGGTTTTCAGTGTGTGGCATGGAATGTAATCAATTTATTTACTACTAAATGTGTGTCATGTAATTTGGATTCTCTAGTTTTTTTTTTCCTATCCAATTTGGGATGTAGGTTATAGAAAGAGACATCTTTAATCAAATAATGAAATAATAGAGAGAATCAAATGTAAGGAACATTCATTAAAAAAAAAAAGATTGAATATTATATAAGTAAAAAAACTCACACACATATCACTTTAAGGTTTTAGGTTAATATATAGTGTGTCTTTCATAAAGATGTGTCCCAAATAAAAATATTTTCTTGTTAACCTCCCGAATCACCTCCAACAGTGGTATCATAAGCCTTTGATTTTGAGTGAAGGAACCGACTTACTTGTATCGAAACACTTCCCACAAATGTGAATAGAAAAACAGAGAATCCACACATCTATCACTTATAAATATGTATCCTGAATCACAACATTTTGGTTATATTTCATCAATCTAAATATAATCTAACAAAATTATTATTGTGTAATAATCCATAAGGTGAAATGTATATTGAAATTGTTGTTTTACTTAGTTTGTGGGGTTGTTTTTACGATATAGTAGATTCTTTCATATGGGTATGCATGTAGTTGCAAAAACCAAAAGAAATGCTACTACTGCTTTTGTTTGTCAGTGACAATCATAGCATTTTGTACCGTTCGTGTACAACAAGTTCATGATATATGAACTAAGTGGTTCTCTTTAACGCTTTCAAATGATTTCTCAATTTTCACGTTTTCATTATTATCCTTTACAAGTTCTTGTTTAATGAATAAAATATATATATATATATATATATATATATATATATATATCATCGTCTCGTGATAAAGATTATCGAAGACGATTTCAACAAGTTTGGTTTAACATTTTTTTTCACGGTTAGAATATGAGAATTTCTCAATATACTCCATGAGTTATTTAGACATCCTGCGTGCTTACAAATGTACCTCTGGTTTCCGGATGTGCAAATCAGGACGCACCTTTTTTCTTTCTTCAGTTTTTTTCGGATGTGTACACCCGGAAACATTTCGCATGTGCAAATCAGGAAGAAAACCAGTGCAGAATAACAAAATTCCAACATTTCTCACATTCATACCATAAAATCGGATTACATTCAATTCGTCATTACATCGACAAAAATTTAAATATTACAAAAATCAATAGTCCGGTGGACACTTGCATATCTCTAAGATTTAATCAATCGTTCTTCGGATGATTTCCTCGAACTCGAGTGGGAATCGTTTTTCGTACTGGAAATAAGTTTGTCACATTGATCTAACATTCTCTGGATTCTTGAGCTCAACAATGTTGTAAGCGACGTTCCCTTCGTTGTCAACCGAAGGTGAACGATACTCAAGCTTCACAACCTTATATTTGTCTCGATAAGGTAGGAGATGTTCGATCTCGTCAATGATCTCATTGATGGATTGGTGTGCCATTAGCTTAAACGTGTGACTGAGTGTTTTGTGGTCGGTGTATAAGACACTTGTGTCACACCAACTGATCTTGATTTCATACAATTGAGACATTTTGTGTTTGTGTGAAAGATATCAAACGAAACCATTAATTTATAGAAAACCTAAGGTAAAGTAAATTCTGCCTAATTTCTTTCCGGATTTACATATCCGAAAAAACCCTATAATTACACGTTTCGGATGTGCACATTCGAAACTTTCCCGTATTTGCAAATCAGAATATTTTACTGATACAAAATTCAAACATAATTGACAATGTTATGCAATGCTTTCATTGGAATAAAAGGTATTAGTGCATTAAAAAAATACGAATAAAAATCAATATATTTCACTTCAAAAAATTACATTTTGTCGCTCGATTATACAAAAGAGTTAAAACAAAAGTCTCCTTCTACATCTATTGGAGCTTGGCCTTTAGACTTTTCCACATTTGATGTCTTTTCAATTTCGTTCAATCTATCAAATTCAACCATCCTTTCAACCAAAGTATCAAGTCGCGACTCGACAATTTTGGTTGAATGCGTCACCCATTGCGGTGATTTAAGTGGTATGGGGCATCCAAGTTTCAAGATTACTTGTACAAAATGCCTTGATTTTGAAAGTCATCCTATACACACCATGTGATCACTTGGATTGGACGGTGGTGCGGTGTAGAGTGAAAAAAAGGTTTTGGAAAATCCGTAGCGCGTCAAGTTAATACACACCATGTCATACATACATGCGATAAGATGACCCATCTCGGGGAAGCTCATCCATTTCGACACCGGGGCCGGACCACTCAACCACTGAACAAGTGACTCGTAAACCTTGTCTTAGTTTTCTTTATTTTCATACAAACACAAGTATGATTCTTTATGTGTCTCTAACTCTAGGATAAGTTGATGATGGACAAGCTCATGACCTTCCTCTCCTCTACTAAGTAGAGCCGAAACGACTCGGTAATTGCAACTACCATCCCCTACGATATCGATGATACCGTTGATATGCTTGTGCATAAAAACCAACATCTCGTTGATAAAGGAAATTATAGGTGGAATCGATGTTGGAAGCGGTGCATTCAGATTCGGAACCCGTGAAATCAGTGTCGGAGCTGGTTTGGAAATTCGAGCTCCTTTCATGGAACTTTATAGAGATTTAGGAGTCAGTGATTCCGGAAATATTTTGTTAACATGCTCACAATATAAAGAAGACCAAGTTGTCGAGTTGTCATTCGGTGTAGGCTTCAACTTCTTCGGAGCATCTTTTGTCTTCACCGGTTAAGACGGTGATATCATGTTGGTTGTTTCGGGAAAGGCAAGCTTCCTCAATTCTTCTTTGATGTGTAGCTTCATGTTTTTATCGTCCTTCGAAAATCTCGCTTGAATCATTTCCAATTCAGGAAAAATAGAGATATCTGATTTATCTCCTTCCATATAACCGTCATCATCAAAACTAAGTCTCATCCAATGAGGGAAAACTTCGTCAATTTGTATTGGCTCGCCTAGTTTCAACTTCGAAGCAATATCACAAGCACATGGAAGATCATAGGTTTTAACAATAGTGCAACCACACTTTACGCTATCGGAACCAATCATTTTGGCTCTGGCCTCATGAAAAATATAGCTCAATCCCGCTCGAGACATGTTGTCGATCAGTTGAGAGTAAAAATGTTACCTTTAAACCGATGCTCCAAAATAGTGATACTCCGACCAAATGTGATTTGTATCTCGGTATGTTGGTTTTTAATCATGAGATCCACGGAGTCCCAATCTCGACATAAATCGCTTTTGCTATTATCCAACCAATTCTTCAAAGTAGCATGTGCCGACTCAACTCTACTGGTTGTTGTATTTCCAAGGTGTTAGACATTATCAGTCCAAGCACATACTATCTTCTCATTCACTTGATCAAGAATAGTGCTTTTAATATATTTCAACAAAGTCGGGTACTGTTCGAAATTTCATGACCGAATCGACATATAATTCTCGAAGAATTTATAATATGATTCCATGCATCCATTATTTTTTCTACAATGACACCGACCTTAACCAATTTTCCATCTTCCGAATCTACTTGTTTCACACCCACCGTAAGTTTAACTCGACTTCTCACATTCTTTGTTATGTGATATCGACAAAGTAATGCATTAGAAGAATGGAATACCTTTGCAACCACATTTATCAAAGCGTTATCGCGGTCCGTAACAATCACTTTAGGCATTGGAACATGTTTCTTCAAAAGTGACCGACACGTCGACATTACCCATGTAAAATTGTCCTCATTTTCACACTCCAAAAATGCAAAACCAACGACATATGTCTTATTCGTGGAAGTAAAACCAATCATCTCAAATAATGGAATTTGATACTTGTTTGTCTTGTAGGTACAATCGAGAATGAGCATTATCGAGAAAGTTTTGAACAACTTTACAGAATCCGAATAAGTCCAAAAAATATCTCGGACCGTAACTCCATCATCGCGATATTTGTACCGAGACACATATTTGTTATCATCCAACAATTTCAACAGTTGTTGCATCTCACTTTTATCCCCCAAATTGTTGTATCTGTCTGATATCGAATGTATACACTTGCTTTATATTTGCTACATTGTCGGGTTCCTTCTGTTTCAACGTGGTTAGTATGTTTTTCGACAATACATGTCTTCTGTTCCGAGTTGAGCCGACATGCATTAGGATGACCTTGAAAATTTGAGCACTATTCGTGATTATGTATAACACAAACAACACTAAATCTCCATTTTTAGGAAGCTAAAGCACAACAACGAATCTTAAAAGGGCACTCACATTTTTTACTACCGGTGTCGTCTTTTTTTAACTTCCGTAGAGGAACCTAATATTTACCGCTTCTTTCCCACCCCAAAATTACAAAAGTGTTTCTTCTATCTGAACTGTTATCCGATATTCACACCAAAACCAAGGCCAATAACCGTCCTACGAATATATGCGAGCATGCTTTCACGATCGTCAAACTCTTGCTTGTTATTAAAGTCACCGCCGACATCAACCGACTTTACAATAATCCCATCAACTTTCGGAGAAATCATCGAAACTAATTCTTTTGAGATGTTATCGGGGGTACACCATATCTATTTATAAACAATAATATAACAATAAATATATATAACTAGATCCAAATAACAAATTCTGAAAATTAAAATTCATTATTCTCAAGCATTTTTCTGGATGTGCACATCCGAACATGTTCATCTAAATAGCTATCGAATTTACACATCCGGAAGTCGCGTAACCATATTTTTCAGAAACGTTGATTCATAATATGAGTAATGTAGTGGATGAGGTTTAATATTTACCTGAAATTCAATCTTCTCTTGTTCCCTTTGATTTGTTTCACCAAAAAGTTGGAGTTTTTTAGTGTGAAATGATATTGATGAAGTAAAGTTTTTTTTATTAAGTTGGTGATGGTGAGTGTGGAAGAAGAAAGGTTAAAAATGAAGAGAATTTGGGGAATGATCATGCAGTTTCAAACATAGCAGCTTTGCTTCCGGATCCGCATATACGGAAACCTTCAACATATGCACATCCGGAAGTTTTTTTATAAAACGTAGTGGTGCGTCTTGATTTGCACATCCAGAATCAGGGGGCATAAGTGAAATTTCACGCGGTGTCTAAGTAACTCATGGAGTGTATTAAGAAATCCCCTATATTATTCACCTTTAAGAGATAATGTTTATTACTTACCATGTTATTCTTTTAATAAAAGATCAAATGGACGTTGTGGTTCAAATGTTTTCATTTCTACAAATTTTAGAGGTTGGAAGAAAGTTGAAAATGAAAACCATTATGTCATTCGTAAACACATAGGGAATGATCCTAGTTCACCATATATCAATGCTTTGAAATCTTGTCAAAACTTGTTGAATCAATATGGACACATTAACAATATTATTCATGTGGGATCACAATTTTTTCTTTCTATTTGTAGCTTGGAAAATATGTATGAAGCAACTTTAGTGTTTTAATAAAATTTGCAAAGGAAAGATTAAATTATGCTTAATATGAATATGTTGATAGTGTTTACAATTATTTGAAGGTATTTGACTTTATATTGATATTACATATGACTAAAGAAATTATAGGGATCATAAATATCATTTGTCAAACCTTAGAACGAGAATCTCATGAAGTATTTAATGATATGCATTTGATTTGTACAACAAAAACTCTTATTCAATAGTTGAGAGAAAATATTTGGGTTAAATTATTTACTTGTGTGGAGTCTTTTTATGAAAAACTTGAGATTCTTGATCTTGATGATGTTCATTCAATAACAAGATTTCTTAAAAATAGTCAGATAATCATTGAGCATTATTTAAGAGTTGAAATATTTTTAACTATCATTGAAAAACAATTACAAGAGTTGAATAACAAATTTAGTGAGCAAGTGATTGATTTGTTAATCCTTAGTTGTGTGTTGCCTCCTAAGAATAATTACAATGTTTTTAACTTATATATTATGTGCACTCTAGTTGAAAATTGTTATCTTACAGACTTTAATATCAAGATATAATTAGTTTGCAATTTAAACTCCAACATTTATTATTGTCGTTCGGTCAAACATTGCGTTTGAATCATTTATCAATTATTCAAGATTTATGTTCATCTTTGGTTACAATTGAAAAGAAGAAAATTTACTACTTGATTGTTAAATTGACCCGCCTTGTCATCACTCTCTCAGTATCTACAAACACTAGTGAAATATTTTTTTTGTGATGAAATTATCAAGACAAGATTGAGAAAGAAAAAAAAATTGATTTTTAAGAGATAGTGTGGCACTTAATATTTAAAGGGAAATTGATACAAGTATTGATTTTGAGACTATTTAAGTTTTTGATGATTTCAAACTACTGAAAGACGGGTAAAATATTATTTTAAGATATTTTTAAGACATATTCTTTAATCATTTGATATTGAACCTTGTACTCATTAGAATTTATATATATATATATATATATATATATATATATATATATATATATATATATATATATATATATATATATATATATATATATATATATATATATATATATATATATATATATATATATATATATATATATATATATATATATATATATATATATATATAATATGTTGAATATTATCTATAAATTATAGTTTAATTTAGTGGTCATTCCAAACTTTGTAATCTGACTTCACTACTATATATAGGGATGTCAAATTCAAATCAATTCAAATAAAAATTGCAAACCGATTTAAACAAATTAAAAATTTCCAAAAATTAAAAATTATTGGATGTGTTGGGTAGTCATTTTGTAAAAACGGTTCGTTTCAAATCAAATATTTATGATTAATTTTTCAAAACTGAACTGAACCGAACCACGTATTTATACTCATATACTTAATTATTTTATATTAGTATGATACATATGCTATGTTAATTTATTATTAGTTGGCATTTATTTATTTTAATATTGTTTATTAGTTTAATTTAATCTTTTTATTTTTATTATTTCATTTATTTCAACCATAAGAGATCATAAATTATATATCATATCAAATTTAATATTTATTAGTATTTTTATAATATAAATAAAAAATATAATTTATAATTTGGATATCTAAAAAATCGATCTAAATTAAATCGCATAAAATTGAATCAAATCATATTAGATTTTTTTTAACCAATTGACAACATTGAATCACGAGTAAATTTATCTTTGGATCCGATGATATTTGACTTTAAATATGATCCAAATTGCATCACGAACACCCCTAATTGTATGGCTTTGTTTGGCACGATCATTTTTGAACTTATAACTTATAAGCTCACATGACAATAAAAAACTTGTTTGATAACAATATTTTCATCACGAGTTTATAGTTTATTTTACTAACTTATAGCTTATTTTTCAGACGTTATTTTAAATAGAATTTTAACTTATAGTTTATATCTTATAATTTGTTCTTCCACTTTTGTTCTTATTATTTTAACTAAAATTCATTTACCCTTTATAATTTATTTTAATTTAATTAAAACAATCATATACTATATATCTTTTATGTTATTTTAATTTATCAACTAATTGAACCGTTAATTTTATCAAACACTTCAATTAGGTTATCTGCTATAAGTCAATAGTCAGTCGTAAACTATAAACTATAAGTCATCAGTCACCAGTCATAACTTATAACTTATAAGCTATCAACTAGTTTATCAGTCGACCACTATTTTTATCAAACAAAATTTATATATATACCAACATATCGATATACTACGATATGTCGGCGATAGATATCAAAGGTGTATCCAAATATTTTTATTTAAAAATAAACAAAAAATTGTGATGTGTTTCGATATCTGATAATACATCTTCAATACTCAAGATAATCTCATGATTATTTATATTTCTAGAACATGAATCAAACTTTCTCCTCCTTAATTATTTTTCTCTAGGCTTTAATTTTCTAATGATAACTATCCATTTTTTATAACAAGAATCAAACTTTTTTTAATTACTTTTCTCTCAACTTTAACTCTTCTCTCTCCCTCCCTCTTGAGTAATTTGTGACACGCTCATTAAATATTCTCTCATTATTACCATTTGTAAGATAGAATTCTTTTTCTCATAATTCATTTTCCAATTACTATCAAATATTAAAAACTCAATTGATATTTATTAGTATCAAGGTTCAGATAAACTGAAGATTTGATAATGGAAATGGTGAAAACATAGCCAAGTTCCATTGAAGAAGAAGATGCAATAACATAATTTGTTATGAAACAGTTAGAAGATGAGAAGGTAAAATCTTATGTATTGATATATATATATATATATATATATATATATATATATATATATATATATATATATATATATATATATATATCATGAATGGATAGAAATAATACACGTGTCAATCATATGTTGATATCCCCCCTCAAGTTGGGCAGTGTATGGTACAAACTCCCAACCTGTTCAAACTGGTCTTCAAAAGAGGTGAATGAAGAGGCTTAGTGAAAATGTCTGTCAATTGATCATAAATAGATATTGGAAGTAGATGAATGCACTTTGAATTTATCTTCTCTTGTATCACATGACAATCTATTTCAATATGTTTACTTCATTCATGGAATGTTGGATTATGTGCTAAGTAAATAGCAGACTTACTATCAGAAAACACAGAATATATGTGACTCTTAAAAGGGCACTCACATTTTCTACTACCGGTGTCGTCTTTTTTTAACTTCCGTAGAGGAACCTAATATTTACCGCTTCTTTCGCACCCCAAAATTACAAAAGTGTTTCTTCTATCTGAACTGTTATCCGATATTCCGATATTAACACCAAAACCAAGGCCAATAACTGTCCTACGAATATATGCGAGCATGCTTTCACGATCGTCAAACTCTTGTTTGTTATTAAAGTCACCGTCGACATCAACTGACTTTACAATAATCCCATCAACTTTCGGAGAAATCATCGAAACTAATTCTTTTGAGATGTTATCGGCGTGCACCATATCTATTTATAAATAATAATATAACAATAAATATATATAACTAGATCCAAATAACAAATTCTGAAAATTAAAATTCATTATTCTCAAGCATTTTTCTGGATGTGCACATCCGAACATGTTCATCTAAATAGCTATCAGATTTACACATCCGGAAGTCGCGTAACAATATTTTTCAGAAAAGTTGATTCATAATATGAGCAATGTAGTGGATGAAGTTTAATATTTACCTGAAATTCAATCTTCTCTTGTTTCCTTTGATTTGTTTCACCAAAAAGTTGGAGTTTTTAAGTGTGAAATGATATTGATAAAGTAAAGCTTTTTTTTTTAAGTTGGTGATGGTGAGTGTGGAAGAAGAAAGGTTAAGAATGAAGAGAATTGAGGGAGTGATCATGCAGTTTCAAATATATCAGCTTTGTCAGGTCTTGAGTTAGTGAGGTATATCAACCTACCAATTAACCTTTTGTATGATGAGGGTTCCTCCAAAAGTGTACCATCATCAATAATTAGCGTAAGGGTAGGATTAAAGGGGACTACAAATGGTTTTGTTGCTAGAAGGTCAACATCCTCTAAAAGTTCAAGGGTATACTTCCTCTGATTAAGAAAAATACCAGTAGGAGATCTAGCAATCTCAAATCCCAAGAAGAAACGTAATTGGCCAAGATCTTTGATCTTAAATATTTGATCCAAAAGTTGTTTGACTGGTTGGATCTTAGATAAAGAGTTACCTGCTAAAACCACATCATCTACATAAACAAGCAATGCAGTAAATTCATGATTTGCCTTTTTAACATAAAAAGAGTGGTCTGCCTAGGACTGTGTATATCCAAGAGATAGAAGGAAATATGAGAGTTTTGAATACCATTTCCTATTGGCTTGTTTAAGGCCATATAGGGACTTTTGCAATTTACAAACCTTAGATGCATCATAACCATACAAACCAGGAGGAAGAGTCATATACACTTCTTCATGTAAATCTCCATGTAGATAGGCATTGTTCACATCTAACTGTTCCAAAAACCATCCTTTGATAGTAGCTAAAGATAAAAGTACTCTGACTGTAATTATTTTGGCCACAGTAGAAAAGGTGTCAAAGTAGTCTATGCCATCCATTTGTGTGTACCCTTTTGCTACTAGCATAGCTTTAAACTCACAATGGAACCATCTGCTTTATGTTTGATTTTGTAAACCCATCTGCAGCCAATGGGTGTTTTACAACGAGGTAGATCAACCTCCTCCCAAGTATGATTTTCCTCAAGAGCAAACAACTTTACATCCATAGCTTTTTTCCAACACTCATGTTTATTGGCTTGGTTAAAGTTTTTTGGTTTAACATAAGAACATATAGAGAGGCAGTAATGCTTATAAGATGGGGGAACAATCGTAATAAGATAACACAAAAGATAAAGAATAGGTAACATTAAAGGGTTTTGGCTGTGAAGTAGAATTATAGCAGTGATAATCTGCTAGATAACTAGGAGGATGAGTAAATCTAGTAGATTGGCTAAGTGAAGTGGTTATGGGTTATTATTTAGGACATGATTTGGCCATAGGGTAGTTGATGGAATAGATGAAGGTACATTAGATAAATGGGTTGTTGGCTCAGGGAAAGTGTTACTTGTAGGAACAGGTACAGGGGAAGGAACATGAGATTGTCCATTATGATAGGGTGTACTATCAGTAGGTTGTTGCCTATTATGTGAAGCATTGGGTCTGATAGGGTGAACTATTGTTATGTGTAGTAAGAGAAATGGTAGAATTTTGGTGAAAATCAGTTGGATCATCATATGTGGGGGGAGGTATAGAGGTAGATGACTTTGTTATACATGGATCATAAACTTTTAAAGAAAGTAGATTTCATAGAATACAACATGCCTAGAAACAAACATATTATGGTTTTCTAAATCACATAGAATATAACCCTTAGCCCCTTCCTTAAAACCAAGAAAAATGGCTTTTCTGGCTCTAGGGGCAAACTTAGTTCTATTAGCCTGTAATGTAGTGGCATAACTCAGACATCCAAAGACTTTTAAATGGATGAGAATGGGGGAGTGTTGGTGTAACAACTCATAATGGCTTTTGAATTTTAACATGGGAGTAGATAATCTATTTATGAGGTGTATAGCATGTTGGATACAAAAGTTCCACATATTCAAATGGATGGAAGAATGAAAGAAAAAGGTTCTAGCCACATTCAATATATGTTGGTGTTTTCTCTCTACCACCCCATTTTGTTGGGGTGTTTCAACACATGACTTTTTATGAACTATTCCTTAGATAAGAGATAGTCATTAAGGACAAGGAACTCACTCCCATTATTAGATCTAAGGCATTTTAAAGAAGTTTTGAATTGAGTTTCAACATGTGTTATAAACTGAATTAAACTTTGTTTAGTTTGGTCTTTGGTGTTTAGAAATATGGTCCATGTATACCTAGAATAATCATCAACCAAAGTCAAAACAAAATATATGGCCTAATATAGAAGTGGTAGAAAATGACCCCCACGAGTCAGCATGCACAATTTAAAAAGGGAAAAGAGGAAACATTAATGCTATTAGGAAATGGTAATTTCTTTTGTTTACTAAAGTGACAAGAATCATAAGGAATGTTATTATTTACATAAGGAATAAAATGAAAGGCTTTGTAAATGTGTTTCAAACCATCATTTGATATGTGGCCTAATCTTAGATGCCAAAGATTACAAGATGATATGGATTTTGAATGAAGAGCCTGCGATTGGGGAGTGGCATCAAGCACTTAAAGTCCTCTATATAGATTAGTGTTGTACCCCAAAATTTTCCCTCCCACAATTAAGGCAAGGTATCTCAAGATTTCTCAAGGTTCACAAGGTTCACAATTGGTCAAAAGGATTGAAGGTTTCATTAGACTAAGCATCCTCCTGAACAATGGATCCAGAACTAGGGTTTTGAATTTCTCCAAACTAAATGGATTTCCAAGGTCTCAAATGAGCTTCATAACATCCCAAATGCCTTCAAGAATCCCCATGTCAAGTTTTAGAGCTTTCCCAATAAGTTTGACCAGTCATATGATCAGATATGCAAAAATCAATCAAGTTGGTTAAAAAGTCAAACTGAGGTCAACTATGGTCAAATTAAAGTCAAACTTCAAGATTTTATGCTAACATCAAGATTATGATGTAAAATTCATCATTTGATCAAGGTTTGATCATGATTCATCAAGGAAATTTCAAATCATCAAGAATTAAGAGTTTCTAAATTAGGGTTTTCATAGGAAAAGTCAACTGAACTTTGATCAGCCATAACTTTCACATGCTTCATCAAAAATTTCCCATCCAAATCTCATTTTGAAGGAAATTGAATTCTCTACAACTTTTTGTCTTACAAGTCAAGCCTAAAAATGCTTCATTTGGAAGGTATGGGCTAAAATATTATAGGTCCTTTCAAAAGTCAACAAAAAAGTCAACTTTTTCCAAAGAGCATAATTTGAAAATGGTAAAATATATGGACATGAGACTAAAGAGGTTTGTTATAGGACTCTCTAAGCTTTATAAAAAGTCCAAGATCACTCTCATGGCCTTAAAATTGAGGGAGTTGTGCCTTGTCAAAGTTGGGAAAATTTCAAGGGGTGTATGAAACAAATAAGGCCTAAATTTCAAAATTTTCCAAATGGGCCCATCAAATTGCAACACATTCTCAAAGTTAAGACCATGCACGACCCATAACCAATTGTTCTGATTTTTATAATTTATTTTTTATTTATTTGGATTTTATTTGTTAAAATTCAATTTAAATAAAAATAATATATAAAAAGTTGATATTTAGATCAAATATTGGTTTTGGAAGGAATCTTATAACATTTAAAGTAATTGAAAAAGATCCAAATTCGTGTAAGACTTTTGAAGCATGAAAATATTTGATTTTTCTCACATTTATGGCCATGGATTCCTTCATGATGAAGTAACATCAAAAGACCACCCAAAGCCCAACTCTTGACCTAATTTGATCCGTCACATATATACAAACATAAACCTACACAGAGGGGAGGAATTCCAGCAGCCAAGACAACTTTCAAACTCTCAAATTTAAAAATAAAAATAAAAGACAAATTCGGATTTCAATCTTGGGGCTTCTTACAAGCGATTTTAAGGTTGCAAATGAACCTTTGATGCTTCCATAACATGTCCCCATCATCATTATCATCTAGCTCATACCTTATGATCATAACCGAATGCGTTTTCCTTTAACTTTATTTTTTTTTCCGATTCTCATATATTCGCTTGTCATAACCTAAAATTAACGATTGATTTGTGTTTGTTACATTGTAAGGATGATTTCTAGGTGGTTACTTGGAAGTTTCATGGCCAAATGCGAAATCCACCATTGTTAGGGTTTCAGCTCCACGATTAGAGCTTTACGTTTTAAGTTGTTAATGGACCATTTGAGAACATGGTTATGTTGTATAAACCATGTGCAATTGAGCGACGCTCCTAATTTGATGTATCGTTGTGATTTTCATGATGTTTCATAAAACACAGGTTTACCTACAAAGCTGGAAACGCAGGAAAATTCGCACCTAAAAACACAGAAAAATCGCAGGAAATAGGAAGAAGATGAAGTTCTGGCGCCAATTCAAAAATTCAAATCTTATTCTGTTTTTTATTTATTTCGCTTCGTATATATTTCAAAGTTGTGCAGGTGTCCTAATGGATAGCGCGCGTACGCATGAAGCCTGAGACCTGGGTTCGATCCCCAGGTTCTCTTTTTTTTCTCTAACATTTCTTTTATTTGGCAGGTTCAATATTTTATGGTCTTGATTCATATGAATAACAACTATGTACGCGCAGCCTAGTGGACAGGAGTCTGATCTAGTAATGGGGAGGTACTGGGATCAAAACCAGCCTCCCCCCTCATTTTCTTTTTTAAGTTTTACTAGTGTTTTTTTGTTCTTTTGGTTTTCTTTCTCAATTTTTTTTATTATATGATTAATAATTAAATTAATAATCCTAATTATTTTCCTAAACATAAAACCAATTTTTTATTAATTACTTTTTTTTTACTATAATACATTTTGATAAACTTTAGTTATTAGGTTTTTTTAATTAAAATTGTAAGTTTTTTTTGTCACCATATTTTTTTTGGAATATTTCTTTTAATAAGTTCTTTATATTTCATATAAATAATTAAATTTTATTAATTACTAATAATTGATTAATTAAGCTTGTATTTTTCTTAAAAACTTTTAATCAATTCTAATTTCTTAATTAAAATCTAATTCTAACCCTAATTTATTTTTTATCCTTTTTAATTTTGATTTTAATTTATTTATTTAATCATTGTGTTTTTCTTTGCTCTATTTTAAGTTATTAGAAAAAAAATGTATAAGATTATATTTATTGTAATTTATTTTCCGCCCGATTATTATGTAACTGCCCAAAGCCATGTAATAGCGTAGGTTTTATATTTTCCGCATTTAATTTATTTATTTAATTGTTTGGTTAGTAAATAGGGTGTGAAAAGAAATAATCGAATTAAATTGGACTTAGAAAATTTAATAAAAAGAATAAATATTTGAAAATAAACATTCACACACGTAAGTCGATATATGATCACTGTCTGCACTTCATAGGGTATCCCTCTTAAGTTGCCTTTTAAACGGTCAAGTCCCTCGAAAGTGGGGTGTCTTAAGCAAAATTCCACAATTAAAAATCATCTTGTCCCTCCCCTCGATTAAAAGATCAAGTCCCTACAATGTTGCCTACGGTGTTGCCTATAATGATCTTGTTTCTTCGGTTTAAAAGATGATAGTCCCTCCCAATTGCTAAAGATACCCCACAGTTGCCTTCGTTGACCGTACGATGACCCTACGCTCGTCCTTTAATAAAATCCAAGGTAATGACTACCTATTCCTTAATAATAGGGATAGTCTTACCCTTGAATGAATATAAAAGAACATGAATGACTTAGTCTAAGGTAGGTACCTCATAGTTACTTGCTCACACATTAAAAATACTTTTCACACCTCACTATTTTCAAACATTTTCAAACAAAGGCTTTGTATACATCCACACGAGGATCATTACAAAGTACTTACACAAATATCTAAACACACACTACACTTTTCTTTTTACAAAAATAATTAAGTGAGCTAAGTAACTAAGAGCCCATGGATAACCATAGATATAAAGGGTGCTAACACATTCCCTTTATATAACATACCCCTCGAACCTAAGTCTTTTAAAAACGGTATTTCCTGTTCTTTTATGTCCCTTCCTTATGGATAAAATAAAAGTCGGCGGCGACTCTTGCTATCCGCAACATACATAGAAAGTCAGCTCTCCCACCGTGTTACAATTAGCTATACCAATCATTGCCTTAGAATGGTTAAGCATAATTTCACAAGAATTACCAGTGAAGTTAACATGACAGTCATTGCTATTAACAAGTTTAGCAATTGAAAGTAAGTTAACATGAACGGTTGGAATATACAGTACATTGTGAAAGGTAGGGGTGGGAGACAAAACTATACTACCAAGCATGGAAGCAACAACTTGAGAATCATAGGATATGTGATATGTAGCACCAGTGTCAAAGATCCATAGGTTAGGATTCTTGCCATGTTCATTAGTAGCATGAGAGTTTAGAACAAAGGGTGATGAGAAAATTGAATTGGCTTGCGGGGTAGGCTTGGGTTGTTATAGGATTAAGGCCAGAATGACGTTGTATTGTTCTTGTGTAAAAGCATAACTCGGTTGGGATTCATCAGAACCTGCATTAACAGATGCAACAACAGACTAAGTTAAATTAGTTGAATCCATATGGATAACCATGCTTGAGAAAGCACATCTCAGTTGTATGATTGGTTCTCCCACAATGCATACAAACAAGACTATGCCCTCTAGCACCACCTTGTGACTTATTTCTGAAATGTTGACCATTCTTGCCATTAGATTTTCCTGAAAAAGAAAGGCTAAAAGCAATAACTTATTCATTTGTTGAGGCAGTATGAGCAATCATGGAGGACCCTGCATAGTTCAACTCTCTTTCTTGATGAATGACCAATGAAAATGCTTTGTCAATAGTGGGAAGGGGCTGCATCATCATTATTTGAGATTTGGAATGAGTAAACTTCTCATTCAAACCCTTAAGAAAACAAATAACGTAATCTTGCTCTCGATACTTTCGAACAAAATCAATGGCACCACAAGAACACGAAATAGCACATGAACAAGTTGGTAATGTTTATAGTTTTCCAACCCATCCCACATCACATTCAATTAAGTGAAGTAGTTTGAAACATTGAGATATCCCTGACGAAACTTGTACAGATCTTCCTGAATATCTGAAATGCGGAAAACATCACCTTGCGAAATATGGAGCTGTAAATTCTTCCATACACCAGTTGTGCTTTCAATCCACAATACGGACTTGGCAATGGAATCTGAAATTGAACGGTGAATCCATGTTATGACCATTGTATTAGATCGAATCCACGAAGCATATAACAAATCAGAAACTAGAGGAATCGTGAGCGTGTTTTCGATGAATTTATCTTTGTTCTAGGAAATCAATGCAATGTGCATCGATCTCGCCCAAGTATGATAATTTTTATCACCAAGCAAAGGAGAAACAAGAATGAGCAAATGATTCTCATCAGGGTGTAAGTAAAACGGATTCGATGAATTGGTGGAAAAATCAGTGAAGCTCTGGTTAGCCATGGATGAAGAATAAGAAGAAAAGATTCAAGAATGTGTAGATTGTGAAGAACAAATCTGCAACGAAGGAGGAATCGATAGAAGAAGATGAAAACGATGGCTACCAGAGCTATGGAAGCTTTGATTCCATATCAAGGTTCAGATAAACTGAAGATTTGATAATGGAAATGGTGAAAACATAGCCAAGTTCCATTGAAGAAGAAGATGCAATAACAAAATTTGTTATGAAACAATTAGAAGATGAGAAGGTAAAATCTTGTGTGTGTGTGTGTGTATATATATATATATATATATATATATATATATATATATATATATATATATATATATATATATATATATATATATATATATATATAGTTAAGTCTAGGATGAGGGAGTTATTAAGTCTCTCACCAGTGAGGGACATAAAAATAACCATAAGATCAAACTAATGCTTCAGATTTAATGGAACAAAGAGTGAGAACACATGAAATAATCCACATGTAATTTATTTTTCACAATATTTTCTTATTTTTAATAAAATTTTAAAATAAATTAAAATTGATTATTTTTTAAATCAATATATTTTTTAAAATCAATTTTAATTTATTTTAAAATTTTACTAAAACTAAGAAAATATTGTGAAAAATAAATTACATGTGGATGGTCTCATGTGTTCTCACTCTTTATTCCATTAAATTTGAAAGATCTTATGGTTACTTTTATTTTCCTCACCGGTGATGGACTTAATAGCTCCCTCATAGCGGAATCAGGATCGAAATTGAAGACTGGAAGAGGATTGTAGAGAGATGGTAGAGAGAAGTTTGTGAAAACTTATATATTTCAACTTCTAAAACATGGTTTACAAAAGAAACTTAGATCCCTTTATATAGGGAAGCTAAGACTTACTATTTAAGCCTGTAACAACTACTTACAATAGCCGGTAAATTACTAAACAAGTTGTATAATTAATGTCGGGTACTCACTGGGCCCCATCGACACATTAATTATGACAAAAAACAAAAAACTTTTACAAAAGAAAAATAATTGCATACATTTATGCCTAAAGATAAAATTATTACTCCCATCATGCTATGAAGTGGAAGACAAGATAAGATTCCTTCTTGTCTTTATTTCTTTGTCTTGAGATTCTCTGGACAAAATAAGATTCCTTTTCTTGTTTTTATCTCTTTGTTTTGAGATTCTTTTTTGTTTTCATATATTTGTTTTTGATTCTTTAGACAAGATAAGATTCTTTTTCTTGTCTTCTTTTGTTTGTCTTTGGATTCTTATTTCATTGCTTTTCCTTTTGCTTTCTGGGCCATAGATTGAATCATTGCGTCCCAGAAATCCTCTGCAGTAGGGTCGTCTGCTTGAGCTTCTCCCGCCAAGCAGTCAAAGTTGTGGGAATCAATTGATCCCATGGAAGAGCTGGTCTTCATAGATGAGTCCTCATCTTTTGTTGATTTTGTTGGGAAGGTGGAGAAGAATTGGTTCTTCATATAATCCAAAGCTCTAATCATGATTTCATCTTCCGATTCATTTGGATATTTTCTCTGGAAGAAGTTCTTCAAATTTCCCATAGACATTTGTTGGGAACTTTGCTCCTTGACCTTATTATTTTGGTCTTCAGCTGTAGCTGTTTGAATTAATATTACTTTGTTCTGGACTTCTTCGGAACTCATTTTGTTCCACCATTTATAGAAGAAATTTCTTTCTAAAATGGGGATATTGAATTTATCTTGAGATATGGTGACTGACCATCTCCATATCCAAGGAATCTGAAATTTGGCAAAGAACAAAAATGGACATTGTCCTGTGATCAAATTGCTAGATAAAATATTTAAAACAAGTGGGCTATTGTCGCACCAAGGATTGTATAAATCCAGTAACTCTTTTGGTAATATTTCCAAAGACGGACCAAATTTAGTCCACCATTCATAAAACCAATTTGGTATGGGTTTATTAACTATCTCTGGGTTTATTGAGAAAAACCAAGAGTGCTTATTCTTAGGATTTTGATAATAAAAGGCTTCAGTAAAAGCTTGGACATAGTCCCAGTAGTTAAAGTAGATATACTTTCCTTCTGCAATTTTTATTGCTTTTTCACCATTTGGGTTAAGACCCCATTCTCTGGGTAACAAAATTTTGTTAATGTGACATTTACTGAAGTTTATAAAACTTTCAGGATTATTGTTCTGGTAATGGTGAGTAAATGTTACCGATTCGGTAACAGTTAGAAGAATTTCTAGGTGAGGTCTAGACTTTCCATGAAGACCTGGATATCCTCTTGATTCGAGGTATCTAACTTTTATAGACCATCCATCATTTGGATTAATCTTAATATCTTCATCATCAATATACATGATTTTTTCAGTTATTGGATTTTCAAAATAATCCATTTGCTCTTGAGGTGGGTTATTAACCGCAACTTCCTTGTAGGAAATATTTTTATTAGAGGATGAGGAAGGAATATCTTCCTTTTTTGATGAAGATGCAGGCAATTGCTGCATTTTTCTACCTTTGTAGACTGTAGTCCAATCCCCTATTAGAGGAATGTTTGAATCTGGCTGGGGTAACATATTGTTACTCCCTCTTCCACCACGGCCATAGCCGCGGCCTCTACCCCTATATGGGGTCATCATTTTTTCCCTGTAAAAATTCACGGGTTAGATAATCAGCAAGTGAATTATTTTCACCTTTAATGTGTTGAATATCAAATTCAAACATAGATAATTGAGATTGCCAGCTAGCAAAGATTTGCTTAGCAACAAGATTTTTAACATCTTTTTCAATAATTGATTTAGCTGAGCTACAATCAATTTTTAATAAAAATTTCTTATTAAGAAGATCATCTTGAAATTTAGAAATGCATTTTATAATAGAAAGCATCTCTTTCTTAATAGTAGAATATTTTGCCTGGGTAGGATTCCATTTTCCAGAAGTAAATCTGACCAAAACTTCTTTTGATGTATCAGGTATTATTTGTTTGAGGATTCCTCCATAGCCTAAGTCTGAAGCATCAGTTTCAACAATTTTGAAATACTTAGGGTTAGCAAGAGATAAACAAGGCAGACATTTAACTTTATTTTTAATTCTTTGGACTGCCTGAGAATGTTCATCTGTCCAAGGGCCAGGATTCTTTTTAAGCCTAGCATGTAATATGGCAGTATCTTTAGCAAGATTTTCATAATAATCTGCTATGTAGTTGAGACTACCAAGAAACCTTTGTAATTGTTTTTTATCTGTAATAATATTGGGGAATTTAGAAGCAAATTCAATACTTCTTTGAATAGGAATTATAGTTCCTTGGTCAATTTCATGACCTAAAAATCTAACTTTTGTTTGAAAAAGTTTCATCTTAGGAGCAGATATAACTAGTCCATTATGCTTAACTAATCCTTTGAATATTTTTAAATGTTTAATATGTTGATCTATAGTTTTAGAAAAAACTAAGACATCATCAATATAAACAATTATAAATTCTGTATAAGGATTAAAAATATCATTCATAATATTTTGAAATTCTGAAGGGGCATTTTTAAGGCCAAAAGGAAGGACATTCCATTCATAATGTCCAAAAGGTACAGTAAATGCTGTTTTATATTTATCAGATTCATTAATCTGAATTTGCCAATAACCAGATTTCATATCAAACTTAGAGAAGATTAAAGCATTGTTTAATCTATCTAAAAGATCTTTTTTATTAGGAATAGGATACCTAATCCACTTTAACACTTTATTAAGAGGTTTGTAATTTATAACAAGTCTAGGGACACCTCTTTCTTTTTCAGCAGCATTATTGACATAAAAAGCTGTGCAACTCCAAGGAGATTTGGATTTTCTAATTAATTTTTTCTCTAAAAGAGATTCTATTTCCTTTTTGCATAAATCCAAATACTCATGGTTCATTTGAGCAGGCCTAGCTTTAGTGGGAATCTGACTTTCATTAAAGTCATCTAGATAAGGTAAAGAAACAACATGTTTCTTTCTATCCCAAAATGCATTAGGTAAATCATTGCAGATTTCATCTCTAAACTGTTGATCAATTAATTTAATTTGATCTTGAATTTCAGGTTTTTTAAGTTGAGAAGTGATATTTAATAAATCCACTTCTTCTTTAAGAAAACAAATTTGTCTTTCCTTTTTAAGAAGAATATCTTTAACTTCATTAATCATCCTAGTATGAGGATCAGTAATAAATTCAAAAGTAATTCTTTTATTATTGATGATAGAAGTAATTCCCTTTTGGTCAACATTAACCAGAGGCATAATTTTATGCAGAAAAGGAGTTCCTAATATAATTCTATGAGTTAAATTTTTTACAAGAATAAAATGAGTAGGTAAACAAATATCTTTGTTACAAACATAAGCATTAGACAGTTTATAATTAACTGTGAGTTTATCTCCTCCAGCTTGGGTAAGAGACTGTGTAGTTTTATCAAAATATTTAGTGGGAATAATTCCTTCTTGAAGGCAATTTAAATCAGCACCACTATCAATAAGGGCAACTTCATTTTCTAATATGAAATTTCTATTAATAACTAAAGTTATTCTAACAAACCATTTTTGAGAGGTTACTCTATCAATGAGAGAAAGAAATTCATTACTATGTGAAGGATTACTAGTTGAAGCTATTTCTTCAATCTTTGAATCATTAGATTCTAAAAAAGTAAGTCTTTGTGATAAACCATAGTTTTCTTTTTTAATCTGAGATATTTCATTTTTTAAGAGATTTATTTCTCTATGTAAATCCATAATAGAAACAGGAGTTTCACGGATGTTAGACTGTCGAAATCTAGACAAAACCTCACTTAATTGGTAAGGTGCTTCTGTAATGATAGGAAAATCCTTTTTTGAGTTTTCTTGAATTAAGACCTCAAGCATTTTTCTTTTTAATTTTTGATCAGAAATGGATTCTATAGCTTTTATAGCTTCATCCTGTTCTGAGGTTAGAACATTTAACCCATTCATATCAACGATTGATTTCCAGTAATTTAATTGATTACATTGACAATTATTATTGTCAGAATAATCAGAAGAGCTTTCATTAGAGGATTCATAAATCATGTTTATGTCTTCTTCTGAAGAATAATTTTCTGAATCAGAATTGAGAAGTAAGACTTTTTCTAATTGAGAACGTAATTGTTCATCTTCTATCTCATTAAGAGCTTTTTTAGTCCAACACTGGTTGGCATAATGGCCAGATTTGCCACATTTATGACATGTTATGTCAAGCCTTTTGGCTTTTCTTTTGCCTTTAGGTTCAAAAGATTTTTCTTTAGGTCTACTTTTATTGTAGTGACTCTTTTTCTTATTTCTATAAGAATTTTTATAAGAATTTTTTGGCTTATCCCTATAAGGTTTATTGCGGAAAATTTTTCCTTTTTTCTTTTTACTATCTGGAGATTTTCCTAGATCAAAAGCAAATTGCTCACAAAATTCACCAAGTTGGTGTTTCTCAGAAAGCTTTTGCTTTTTAAGTTGATTTCTAAGTTTTATGTCATTACATAAAGCTAATCCTTCATTAACACAAGTGCTAATTATATGACCATAAGTAAGGTTAGAATAATTAATATTTATCCCATCATTTTTCTGTCTTAAAGATTGTCTAACCTTTTCAGAAAAGAAATGGGGTAATCCATCAATAAATTTTGCTTTCCAATGCAAAGAATTGGGATTGTTTAATTGATAAACTCTTGAAAGAAAAGTATCCTTATACCATCTAAAGTGGGTAAGAGAAGGACACCTAAGGTTTTGGAGAAGAGTTTGAATTTTTTCTCCAATGGGGACATTGGTTCCTACAAAATGTTGTAAGATGGAAAGACACAGAGTATATACTGCATCTTCTTCTCCTGTGGTGGCTGTAGCCACAATAGTACTTGTACTGGTACCTGGCTCTATCTTAATGATTTTCTTGTGATTAAGAATTTCTAATTTTTGAGATTCAGTGAGATAATGATCCCACCATCCTCTAAGTTGGCCAACAAATCCTGTTGTTATAAAGGATGCTATTGAACTATCTGAATTTCCATGTTGCTTGCAAACAGTGGAATACATGATCATCCTATGGATTGTATCTATAATTTGTTTGTCATTAAGACCATCAACATTCCATTCATAAATGGCTTTTCCTGAATAAGAATTTTGGAAGGGTTCAGGTTCCTCAAAGAGCAAATCTTGCGGTGAGGGTCGTTTATAATAATACTTTTCTATGGGTTTAGGAGCATAGACAGGGTTTATACTATTAGTATTATTACTGTCAAGGTTACTAATGTCTAAATTAGCAAACATATCAGAAAGTTGGTCAATATGGTTTTCGTTATTATCTTCAGAATAATCTT
The DNA here is from genome assembly GCA_963966055.1 of Lathyrus aphaca. NCBI lineage: Eukaryota > Viridiplantae > Streptophyta > Magnoliopsida > Fabales > Fabaceae > Lathyrus > Lathyrus aphaca. Next base: position 505,738,405 of record OZ014523.1, read on the forward strand.
CTTGAGACATAACTGTGATATTAAGACCCTTTAACTTTTGTTCTAAAATACGAACAAATTCTTGACCATTGGTTTCCATTTTAAATCCTTCTATGGAAACAGGAGGTTGCACTATAGGAACATCTGAAATAGTGGATGTTGATATTTGTTCCTTAGGTTTATTTATATGGTCAATAATGATATCTTGACGTGCTATTTGTTTTTCTAAAAGATCTTTTATGGATAAGAGATCTTTTTCCAAAGAGATAAATTGTTCTCCTAAGCACACAAGGTAGGCATTGGTATAATTCTGAGACCTGATGACGGAATTTAATTCCTTAAGAGTAACTTGATTTTGTTCAACTCTTTGTAATTGAAGGTTAAGATAAGGGGTAGCTTCAGTATTTTGACTCAAACTTATTGTTTGTTCAGGGGGAAAGGGAGATTCCATTATTTCTCCTCTAATGTTTTCCCAAGGTCTTTGTAAAACAAGGATTTCCTCTTGTTTTTTACTTATAAAGTGTTTAACAAACCATTTAACAAAAGTAACAAAATCTTGCTCAAGGCTCATTTGAGTGTAGTATTCTTCTTTAAATTGGGTTAATTCAGATTTTGAGAATTTTCCAAAAAACCAATTTCTGAATTGAGTGTATCTCTCATGTTGAAACTCATCATTGACGAGTTTTCTCAGCTTACTACCAGGGGAATAATCTAACATTATAACTGGAAATCCATATCTGACGGAGTAGGTGATTCTACTTTTGGTGTATTGGGTTTTTGATAAATCCCTTGGGGAATTCTATTTTCGCTAAGTCTTATATTCTCAACGACTTCTATCTCTTCCCTTATTTGAGATGTAGAAGGTCTAGGTAATTGACTAGAAGCTGTGTAAAATTCACTAACTGAGTGTCTAGCAGATAGGGATCTGGGTATCCTAATTATTCTTTTAGGAGTGAAGTTTATTTCTAAATCTCCTTCAGTAGTCTGAATTATCTGATCTATATCTCTATTAAGGATTGGTTCAGGATCTATTTCCTGAGGGAGAGACCATGTCTCTGGGAAGTTTATTTCATCCCACTTTATTAATCTATTGGTTGCAACATTGGAAGTTAATAAATTGGTTTGAACCAAAGTCGTAGTTCCAGGAAACGATAATTGTTTTGCTTTAGGATTAAGCGTAGTGAGAACCTTATAATAGATTCTATAGCATATTGCTATGATTTCACTTCCAGGTTTGAAGTTGTAACCGTTAGTATGAACAGTTAATTGAATAGCATCTAATAAATTTTTATCAGATAAAGGTTTTAAAGCAATTTGAACCAATCCAATATGGATAAAATTATAATTTTTAAAGGGTTTCAAATCTTTTTTAGTTAACAGTTTGATTGTCTGTTTTTCTTCAGAAATTTGAATAGTCTGCTCTAGAGTTTTAACAGCAAAACGAGAAAAAACATCCATCTTACCAAATCTATAAATTTGATTAGAAGGAACGGAGGGTATAACCCATTTGTTGAGTTTATCCATATTTCTTGGATATTCAACTAGTTCTTCATTTTTGATTAAATTGTTTTGATGATTATCATCATCAGAATCCATACAAGGAACAGGCTAAGGATGTTGTGATTGGTTGATATGCAAAGCTAAATCTTAAATAGATAACTTGGACTCATAACATAATTTTAACAGAAGCAACAACCATTTAAAAGCCATCTAAGCAAACAAAAATTGTTTAACTATCAACCCGTAGGGATAGAAGGATTTCTCCCAAATCAAAGATGTCAAAATGTTTTCAGCAAAAATTTTCTTTTTTGAAATCATCAACAACTCCCTTCCCCGGGATAAAAAGATGAACTTATCAGAAAACACTAAAAACATTTTTCAGTTTTTTAAAACCACTTTGAAAAGGTTGTTTGCTTGTTAATAAAAGGTTATGAGAAAAAGTTACCTGCTTAGTTTTAGCTAAGCTTAATCAACCTTTCACAACATAAATTTAGCCACTAAATTTCATAACAATTTGTTAAATGAGAAAATTACCTTAGATTTAGAAAACCAAGCGATGATACCAAAGGTGTAATACAGCGGAATCAGGATCGAAATTGAAGACTGGAAGAGGATTGTAGAGAGATGGTAGAGAGAAGTTTGTGAAAACTTATATATTTCAACTTCTAAAACATCGTTTACAAAAGAAACTTAGATCCCTTTATATAGGGAAGCTAAGGCTTACTATTTAAGCCTGTAACAACTACTTACAATAGCCGGTAAATTACTAAACAAGTTGTATAATTAATGTCGGGTACTCACTGGGCCCCATCGACACATTAATTATGACAAAAAACAAAAAACTTTTACAAAAGAAAAATAATTGCATACATTTATGCCTAAAGATAAAATTATTACTCCCATCATGCTATGAAGTGGAAGACAAGATAAGATTCCTTCTTGTCTTTATTTCTTTGTCTTGAGATTCTCTGGACAAAATAAGATTCCTTTTCTTGTTTTTATCTCTTTGTTTTGAGATTCTTTTTTGTTTTCATATATTTGTTTTTGATTCTTTAGACAAGATAAGATTCTTTTTCTTGTCTTCTTTTGTTTGTCTTTGGATTCTTATTTCATTGCTTTTCCTTTTGCTTTCTGGGCCATAGATTGAATCATTGCGTCCCAGAAATCCTCTGCAGTAGGGTCGTCTGCTTGAGCTTCTCCCGCCAAGCAGTCAAAGTTGTGGGAATCAATTGATCCCATGGAAGAGCTGGTCTTCATAGATGAGTCCTCATCTTTTGTTGATTTTGTTGGGAAGGTGGAGAAGAATTGGTTCTTCATATAATCCAAAGCTCTAATCATGATTTCATCTTCCGATTCATTTGGATATTTTCTCTGGAAGAAGTTCTTCAAATTTCCCATAGACATTTGTTGGGAACTTTGCTCCTTGACCTTATTATTTTGGTCTTCAGCTGTAGCTGTTTGAATTAATATTACTTTGTTCTGGACTTCTTCGGAACTCATTTTGTTCCACCATTTATAGAAGAAATTTCTTTCTAAAATGGGGATATTGAATTTATCTTGAGATATGGTGACTGACCATCTCCATATCCAAGGAATCTGAAATTTGGCAAAGAACAAAAATGGACATTGTCCTGTGATCAAATTGCTAGATAAAATATTTAAAACAAGTGGGCTATTGTCGCACCAAGGATTGTATAAATCCAGTAACTCTTTTGGTAATATTTCCAAAGACGGACCAAATTTAGTCCACCATTCATAAAACCAATTTGGTATGGGTTTATTAACTATCTCTGGGTTTATTGAGAAAAACCAAGAGTGCTTATTCTTAGGATTTTGATAATAAAAGGCTTCAGTAAAAGCTTGGACATAGTCCCAGTAGTTAAAGTAGATATACTTTCCTTCTGCAATTTTTATTGCTTTTTCACCATTTGGGTTAAGACCCCATTCTCTGGGTAACAAAATTTTGTTAATGTGACATTTACTGAAGTTTATAAAACTTTCAGGATTATTGTTCTGGTAATGGTGAGTAAATGTTACCGATTCGGTAACAGTTAGAAGAATTTCTAGGTGAGGTCTAGACTTTCCATGAAGACCTGGATATCCTCTTGATTCGAGGTATCTAACTTTTATAGACCATCCATCATTTGGATTAATCTTAATATCTTCATCATCAATATACATGATTTTTTCAGTTATTGGATTTTCAAAATAATCCATTTGCTCTTGAGGTGGGTTATTAACCGCAACTTCCTTGTAGGAAATATTTTTATTAGAGGATGAGGAAGGAATATCTTCCTTTTTTGATGAAGATGCAGGCAATTGCTGCATTTTTCTACCTTTGTAGACTGTAGTCCAATCCCCTATTAGAGGAATGTTTGAATCTGGCTGGGGTAACATATTGTTACTCCCTCTTCCACCACGGCCATAGCCGCGGCCTCTACCCCTATATGGGGTCATCATTTTTTCCCTGTAAAAATTCACGGGTTAGATAATCAGCAAGTGAATTATTTTCACCTTTAATGTGTTGAATATCAAATTCAAACATAGATAATTGAGATTGCCAGCTAGCAAAGATTTGCTTAGCAACAAGATTTTTAACATCTTTTTCAATAATTGATTTAGCTGAGCTACAATCAATTTTTAATAAAAATTTCTTATTAAGAAGATCATCTTGAAATTTAGAAATGCATTTTATAATAGAAAGCATCTCTTTCTTAATAGTAGAATATTTTGCCTGGGTAGGATTCCATTTTCCAGAAGTAAATCTGACCAAAACTTCTTTTGATGTATCAGGTATTATTTGTTTGAGGATTCCTCCATAGCCTAAGTCTGAAGCATCAGTTTCAACAATTTTGAAATACTTAGGGTTAGCAAGAGATAAACAAGGCAGACATTTAACTTTATTTTTAATTCTTTGGACTGCCTGAGAATGTTCATCTGTCCAAGGGCCAGGATTCTTTTTAAGCCTAGCATGTAATATGGCAGTATCTTTAGCAAGATTTTCATAATAATCTGCTATGTAGTTGAGACTACCAAGAAACCTTTGTAATTGTTTTTTATCTGTAATAATATTGGGGAATTTAGAAGCAAATTCAATACTTCTTTGAATAGGAATTATAGTTCCTTGGTCAATTTCATGACCTAAAAATCTAACTTTTGTTTGAAAAAGTTTCATCTTAGGAGCAGATATAACTAGTCCATTATGCTTAACTAATCCTTTGAATATTTTTAAATGTTTAATATGTTGATCTATAGTTTTAGAAAAAACTAAGACATCATCAATATAAACAATTATAAATTCTGTATAAGGATTAAAAATATCATTCATAATATTTTGAAATTCTGAAGGGGCATTTTTAAGGCCAAAAGGAAGGACATTCCATTCATAATGTCCAAAAGGTACAGTAAATGCTGTTTTATATTTATCAGATTCATTAATCTGAATTTGCCAATAACCAGATTTCATATCAAACTTAGAGAAGATTAAAGCATTGTTTAATCTATCTAAAAGATCTTTTTTATTAGGAATAGGATACCTAATCCACTTTAACACTTTATTAAGAGGTTTGTAATTTATAACAAGTCTAGGGACACCTCTTTCTTTTTCAGCAGCATTATTGACATAAAAAGCTGTGCAACTCCAAGGAGATTTGGATTTTCTAATTAATTTTTTCTCTAAAAGAGATTCTATTTCCTTTTTGCATAAATCCAAATACTCATGGTTCATTTGAGCAGGCCTAGCTTTAGTGGGAATCTGACTTTCATTAAAGTCATCTAGATAAGGTAAAGAAACAACATGTTTCTTTCTATCCCAAAATGCATTAGGTAAATCATTGCAGATTTCATCTCTAAACTGTTGATCAATTAATTTAATTTGATCTTGAATTTCAGGTTTTTTAAGTTGAGAAGTGATATTTAATAAATCCACTTCTTCTTTAAGAAAACAAATTTGTCTTTCCTTTTTAAGAAGAATATCTTTAACTTCATTAATCATCCTAGTATGAGGATCAGTAATAAATTCAAAAGTAATTCTTTTATTATTGATGATAGAAGTAATTCCCTTTTGGTCAACATTAACCAGAGGCATAATTTTATGCAGAAAAGGAGTTCCTAATATAATTCTATGAGTTAAATTTTTTACAAGAATAAAATGAGTAGGTAAACAAATATCTTTGTTACAAACATAAGCATTAGACAGTTTATAATTAACTGTGAGTTTATCTCCTCCAGCTTGGGTAAGAGACTGTGTAGTTTTATCAAAATATTTAGTGGGAATAATTCCTTCTTGAAGGCAATTTAAATCAGCACCACTATCAATAAGGGCAACTTCATTTTCTAATATGAAATTTCTATTAATAACTAAAGTTATTCTAACAAACCATTTTTGAGAGGTTACTCTATCAATGAGAGAAAGAAATTCATTACTATGTGAAGGATTACTAGTTGAAGCTATTTCTTCAATCTTTGAATCATTAGATTCTAAAAAAGTAAGTCTTTGTGATAAACCATAGTTTTCTTTTTTAATCTGAGATATTTCATTTTTTAAGAGATTTATTTCTCTATGTAAATCCATAATAGAAACAGGAGTTTCACGGATGTTAGACTGTCGAAATCTAGACAAAACCTCACTTAATTGGTAAGGTGCTTCTGTAATGATAGGAAAATCCTTTTTTGAGTTTTCTTGAATTAAGACCTCAAGCATTTTTCTTTTTAATTTTTGATCAGAAATGGATTCTATAGCTTTTATAGCTTCATCCTGTTCTGAGGTTAGAACATTTAACCCATTCATATCAACGATTGATTTCCAGTAATTTAATTGATTACATTGACAATTATTATTGTCAGAATAATCAGAAGAGCTTTCATTAGAGGATTCATAAATCATGTTTATGTCTTCTTCTGAAGAATAATTTTCTGAATCAGAATTGAGAAGTAAGACTTTTTCTAATTGAGAACGTAATTGTTCATCTTCTATCTCATTAAGAGCTTTTTTAGTCCAACACTGGTTGGCATAATGGCCAGATTTGCCACATTTATGACATGTTATGTCAAGCCTTTTGGCTTTTCTTTTGCCTTTAGGTTCAAAAGATTTTTCTTTAGGTCTACTTTTATTGTAGTGACTCTTTTTCTTATTTCTATAAGAATTTTTATAAGAATTTTTTGGCTTATCCCTATAAGGTTTATTGCGGAAAATTTTTCCTTTTTTCTTTTTACTATCTGGAGATTTTCCTAGATCAAAAGCAAATTGCTCACAAAATTCACCAAGTTGGTGTTTCTCAGAAAGCTTTTGCTTTTTAAGTTGATTTCTAAGTTTTATGTCATTACATAAAGCTAATCCTTCATTAACACAAGTGCTAATTATATGACCATAAGTAAGGTTAGAATAATTAATATTTATCCCATCATTTTTCTGTCTTAAAGATTGTCTAACCTTTTCAGAAAAGAAATGGGGTAATCCATCAATAAATTTTGCTTTCCAATGCAAAGAATTGGGATTGTTTAATTGATAAACTCTTGAAAGAAAAGTATCCTTATACCATCTAAAGTGGGTAAGAGAAGGACACCTAAGGTTTTGGAGAAGAGTTTGAATTTTTTCTCCAATGGGGACATTGGTTCCTACAAAATGTTGTAAGATGGAAAGACACAGAGTATATACTGCATCTTCTTCTCCTGTGGTGGCTGTAGCCACAATAGTACTTGTACTGGTACCTGGCTCTATCTTAATGATTTTCTTGTGATTAAGAATTTCTAATTTTTGAGATTCAGTGAGATAATGATCCCACCATCCTCTAAGTTGGCCAACAAATCCTGTTGTTATAAAGGATGCTATTGAACTATCTGAATTTCCATGTTGCTTGCAAACAGTGGAATACATGATCATCCTATGGATTGTATCTATAATTTGTTTGTCATTAAGACCATCAACATTCCATTCATAAATGGCTTTTCCTGAATAAGAATTTTGGAAGGGTTCAGGTTCCTCAAAGAGCAAATCTTGCGGTGAGGGTCGTTTATAATAATACTTTTCTATGGGTTTAGGAGCATAGACAGGGTTTATACTATTAGTATTATTACTGTCAAGGTTACTAATGTCTAAATTAGCAAACATATCAGAAAGTTGGTCAATATGGTTTTCGTTATTATCTTCAGAATAATCTTCTTGAGACATAACTGTGATATTAAGACCCTTTAACTTTTGTTCTAAAATACGAACAAATTCTTGACCATTGGTTTCCATTTTAAATCCTTCTATGGAAACAGGAGGTTGCACTATAGGAACATCTGAAATAGTGGATGTTGATATTTGTTCCTTAGGTTTATTTATATGGTCAATAATGATATCTTGACGTGCTATTTGTTTTTCTAAAAGATCTTTTATGGATAAGAGATCTTTTTCCAAAGAGATAAATTGTTCTCCTAAGCACACAAGGTAGGCATTGGTATAATTCTGAGACCTGATGACGGAATTTAATTCCTTAAGAGTAACTTGATTTTGTTCAACTCTTTGTAATTGAAGGTTAAGATAAGGGGTAGCTTCAGTATTTTGACTCAAACTTATTGTTTGTTCAGGGGGAAAGGGAGATTCCATTATTTCTCCTCTAATGTTTTCCCAAGGTCTTTGTAAAACAAGGATTTCCTCTTGTTTTTTACTTATAAAGTGTTTAACAAACCATTTAACAAAAGTAACAAAATCTTGCTCAAGGCTCATTTGAGTGTAGTATTCTTCTTTAAATTGGGTTAATTCAGATTTTGAGAATTTTCCAAAAAACCAATTTCTGAATTGAGTGTATCTCTCATGTTGAAACTCATCATTGACGAGTTTTCTCAGCTTACTACCAGGGGAATAATCTAACATTATAACTGGAAATCCATATCTGACGGAGTAGGTGATTCTACTTTTGGTGTATTGGGTTTTTGATAAATCCCTTGGGGAATTCTATTTTCGCTAAGTCTTATATTCTCAACGACTTCTATCTCTTCCCTTATTTGAGATGTAGAAGGTCTAGGTAATTGACTAGAAGCTGTGTAAAATTCACTAACTGAGTGTCTAGCAGATAGGGATCTGGGTATCCTAATTATTCTTTTAGGAGTGAAGTTTATTTCTAAATCTCCTTCAGTAGTCTGAATTATCTGATCTATATCTCTATTAAGGATTGGTTCAGGATCTATTTCCTGAGGGAGAGACCATGTCTCTGGGAAGTTTATTTCATCCCACTTTATTAATTTATTGGTTGCAACATTGGAAGTTAATAAATTGGTTTGAACCAAAGTCGTAGTTCCAGGAAACGATAATTGTTTTGCTTTAGGATTAAGCGTAGTGAGAACCTTATAATAGATTCTATAGCATATTGCTATGATTTCACTTCCAGGTTTGAAGTTGTAACCGTTAGTATGAACAGTTAATTGAATAGCATCTAATAAATTTTTATCAGATAAAGATAGATTTAAATTAGGTGAAACATCAAAGTAGACTGGTCCATGACACAAACTTGTTTCTACCATAGCAGCTAAAGATTGTTTGAAATCTTTACATCTACCATCTCTGACATAAGCCATTATGCTAGAATTTAAACCTAATAATGTTAAAGGTTTTAAAGTAATTTGAACCAATCCAATATGGATAAAATTATAATTTTTAAAGGGTTTCAAATCTTTTTTAGTTAACAGTTTGATTGTCTGTTTTTCTTCAGAAATTTGAATAGTCTGCTCTAGAGTTTTAACAGCAAAACGAGAAAAAACATCCATCTTACCAAATCTATAAATTTGATTAGAAGGAACGGAGGGTATAACCCATTTGTTGAGTTTATCCATATTTCTTGGATATTCAACTATATAATATGAATAGATAGAAATAATACATGTGTCAATCATTTACTACTATGAAATAGTACAAAAATAACGATAGCTATATCTATATGCTGATAATTAGACAATGATTTAACTAATAGCTAATTTTAATATATATTTTTTGTATTCTAGATTTTTCAATAACCGGTGTATCGGATACGATCTCATTGTGCTTTATTGTTCATATCCTTTCATACTAATATTTTCTTTTATTCATAACCTTTATAATAACATTTTTTCACTTTAATCAAATAACACATTTTCGCATACATGTTATTTTATTTATTTAGTTATTAATTTTCCTAACCAAATTCACAGAAAATTTAAAATACCGTAATATTAGACACTATAGAAGAGATATATCTTTTAGGATTTTGACATTTGTGGTTTGTTGTAATTTTTCCTTTAAAAAAAAAAACTTGTAAATTAAAAAAGGAGCTTTTTAAATACGAATGGACGAGAAATTTGATTGTTTTCATTTTAAATTATTTTTCTGAGATACCTTATGATTAATCCTGATATTATTATTATTGATACATTTGAGGACAATGACATGATTTTGTCTCCCCCCATGTGCTTATTGTTATTTATGGTCAAGGTGTAAGTAAAAGAACCCTCCAAAGTGAACCCAAAAGTGTGTTATATTATATTCTCTTTACTCTCCACATGTGGTAGCCATCCATTGAAGAGAAAGAAGAAAACCATTCAACTTTCATTGTTTTTGTTAGGTATAGTTCTAAGATAATACAATTTGAATCATGGTATTTAAATACAAACTCTATAAAATAAACCCTAAACTTGAAGTAATAGAAACAAAGCGTCGTTACTCCGCAGTCAGAGACGTAGACACAGTTGGTTGAACTTTAGTTAAGTCTTTTGTTTTCCTTTTTCATATCTTTATTCTTTTGAATTGGAATTTTAATAAATGTTCAATCTAACGGTTGTAATGTGCCTGCGGATGCAAGGAGTTCGTAAAGTTTATGCCTCATAGTGAAACTTTTCATTCCTTGTTTAAGCAGCAAGAATAAATTCAAAAGGATGATAAACAGAAAAAAGGTACATCAAAATTTGTTAAAAGAGATTTGTTAGAACTTTGCCTGTGGACCCAAGAGAGAGTGAGAGACCTAGCTTGTATTCAAGCTTCAAAGTGGCAATGTTGTCCAAATATTCTAGTTTTTATTTGAAATATCGTCTTCAAATCTGCGCGAAACAGCGTATACATTTCATATCAAAGATGTGTCGAATATTCAAATTACGTATTCATTTCAGTTATATATCTAACACTCACGTAATTATTATTGATGTTTACGTGACAATGTTATATTTTTTTCTTATATAATTTTATGTTTATGTTTCTTTCTCGGGTTTTGAAAATCATAGATTTTTTTTCTTTACCTTTAACAATATTAATAAAGTGTAACTATTAACGACGGTTATTCCTTTACCTTTATCTTTAATATTGATAAATATGAGACAAGTTATTCTTAAAAATGATTACTCATTAAAACTTTTTGGTACTTGCTATTTTTAAAATGCTAATAAATGTAAAGCTTTTAAGCAAATGGTTAATTTGTTAATAAAGCTTAATGATTCTTATATTCCCTCTAAGAACATGGTATTAAATACTAATTATTTATATAACACTGTTAATTTCAACATTCGTATCACTAAAATTCGATATGGCTATTTTTGTTATTTTTATTATTATCATTCTCTGTTATCATATCATCACTTGTTTAAAAGAAAAAGAAAAGTGATTAGATGCTAATGCTAATTAAATTAGTTTTTTGTTTAATGTAATACTTTCCATTTAAGATGAATAAGTGAGGAATGATTAAAGGTAGAACCCATCAATCAGATTCCAATTTGTGCCTATAAAATAATTTTATTTTTTCCTTTTGATAGAGCACTATGATAAATGGTATTTATAATGGGTCCAGTGGTAATGTACCTTTTCAGTGTGGAAGACTTAGGGCATTGGCTTCTTCAAATTAAGTGCGCATATCTGTTTTCTTTCATCAACTTGTTTATTAATTATAATTAATAGGCCATGAGATTATTGAAGCAACAAATCTCTCCGATTCGAGAGATTAATTTCGACATTAATAAAAAAATATCATGTTTAGAAAATATAATTAATCAGTATCATGACTTTTCGACATAATAAATTTTAGATTATGAAATTTCTTTTTCCAGAAAATCAAAATGCGAAATTAAGATCAAATATTAATGTTAATTAACAGGATGAATGAAAGTTGATTCAGCTTTTGTTATCTGAAAATATATTTTTAAGGTAATATATAAATATTTTTAGATTTTCAAATTACAAAATTCTCCCTGTAAAATACACTACATAATTATTTAAAATAAAATTACAATTTCTAATTTAAATTTAGTGTGACAAAGAAAAAGGTATATTTTCCTCTCTCTTTTTTCTTCAATTAGGACCCTTTCTTTATCACATATTCTCATTCATATTTATTCACATATTTTTATTCGTTTTTCTCCATCTCATATTTACTATATCTTATACTAGCTACTTAGGGTATTAGGGTATATCTGTCTTTAGCATAAACCACAGGAGCCATCAATTTGAACCTAATTGAACCAAAGTTTTAATAAGAACCATAAATATTATAGTATTTATAGAATATTATTATGAATTTCAATGCAGAATGTCCTCCTTTTACATCAAACGACTATAGTCTATAGGTAAAGATTACAATCAAATTACGATATGATTCATTAGATAATTATAAGTGTTTATTATTGGTAGATGTAATTGTCTGGAATATATAGAGAGGATTTTGTTTTATTTATTGGAGTATCACATCATTGATTTTTTTTAATTGTAAAATATTTAGGTTAGTCACCAGAGAGAGGTTAGACTTTTAAATTCAAAAAAATATTTTTAGAATATCTATAGAATAAATATTAATCTAAAATATAAAGGATATATAGGTTTAGTTTGTCACATGACTATGCTTATTTATTCCGTACCTATGATTAAGACTAGTGCTATGTAGTGAGATATAAATTTCCCCACATATTTTGATGGGGAACAAGATCAAATTTTAGATAACTACATAACATATTTGGCCATATGATTTTTTTTTTCTTTTCATTTTTGGTTTTATGGCGTGAAAAATCACAATATACAGTAAATTAACTATATAGCATGTCTCACATTTCATAGTCCAAGAAGAATATAAGATAATAGCTAAACAAGGCAAATCTAAAATTGCTTATATGGTCAATTGGTCATTATATTTTAGACTAAGTTGTCGATTTCTCTTTGCATATTAATAGATTTTGCCATTTTGGGGTTAATGGTAGATTTGAATGACTTTTTTTGAATGCACCTAATCTAGTTGTTGCAATTCCAAATTTGTCATGGCAATCTTAAATGGTATTACTTAGAGATAATGTTAAATGGCATAACTTTTTTTTTAAAATCGGATCGAACTGGTCGGTTTAATCGATTAAATTGAAATTGGAATTCTAATCGGGTTGTTTGAACCTGAAAATCGACATGCAAAAGAACTGAGATTAAAATCGGAAGTCCGATCAAAAATCAGTTAAAATCGAAAAATCTAAAGTTTATACGATTTTTAAAGTTATACCGGATTTTGCTTTTAATTTATAAAAAATAATATAAAGTGTCTTGTTTTGAATCAAAATGGTGGTTGATTTAATTTCCTTCTTATTTTTAATAATATTTATACACAATAATATAGAGAAATCAAATTAAAAAATTAAAATAAAAGCTATTCTCAATTACTTTATTGTTCTTTACAAAATGAATTTTTATATATTAATACAAAATACCCAATAGATTATTAATTTATTATTATTATTATATTAAAATGAAAGTCTTGAGACAACCTAATCTATAAATCAATACTTTTAGTTTTGAAACTTTGTTTAATGTGAAAAAATTAAAACTAAATAACTTATTCTAAAGTAAGTTGTATTTTTTGAACACAAAGAAAAAGGAGGTTTGAGACATTTTAGATACTTTTATGTTATTTTGTTTATTGATAATTTTTAAACATTTTCAAATAATTAGTAAGATTATAAAAATTTGAATAACTACTAATTAGTATTAATTATTATAATTGCGAAGAAATATGGAAGATTCGTTGTATCTGGAATATAATTTTTTTACAAGATTGTTGGTTGTGTTAAAACTATTCAATCTTAAGGCAACAGGTAATGGAGTGATAAAAGTTTCACTGAATTGTTTGAATTGTTGAAAGAAATGTTTTCCGAAGGTAACACGCTGTTGAACCGTACTTATGAGGTCAAAAAGATATTGTAACCAATGAATTTGATCTATGTCAAAATTCATGCATGTTGTAATAATTACATATTATATAGGAAAGATTTTGAAAACTTGAAGGAGTGCCCGAGGTGCGGGGAGTCACACTACAAGAAGAAGGACAATGATGTTGATGACGATGATGGTGTAACTATCTAGGGTGTTCTTGCCAAGGTGATGTGGTATCTACCGATAATTCCAAGGTTCAAGAGATTGTTTGCTAATGTTAGTGACGCGAAGAATATTATATGGCATCTAGATGAAAGAGCTTGTGATGGAAAAATTTGTCATGTAGTTGATTCATTGCAATGAAAGAAAATTAATTCTTTGTATCCTGATTTTGCCCTTGAAACGAGGAACCTTAGACTTGGACTTGTCACCGACAAAATGAACTCTTTTGGTAATTTGAATACTAACCACACGTCATGGTTTGTTCCTCTCATAATTTACAATTGTGCAAGAAGTGCAAGTATATGATGCTATTGATGGTGATTTTAGGTCCAAAACAACCAGGCATGACATTGATGTTTATTTTACGACATTGATTGAATATTTAAGACTTTTGTGGGAGGAAGGTGTTGATTTTGATGATGTGTATACAGGTGATACCTTTAAGGTGTGTTCCATGTTGTTTTGCACAATCAATGACTTTCCTACAATCAATAATTTGTGTTGATAAAGCGTCAAGGGACATAGAGTGTGTCCTATATGTGAAGTTGATACATGTCACCACCAATTACAAAATGGAAAAAAGACAGTTTATCTTGGGCATCAAAAATTTCTAAGAATTAATCCTTCATATCGTAGATTGTAGAAGGCTTTTAATGGAGAGCAGGAGTTTGATATCGCTCAAAAGTCGTTAACTAGGAAGGAAGTTTATAGAAAACAACAACACATTAAGGTTGTCTTTGGAAAGAAACAAAAAACGTCTATAGAAAAAAAATATTTGGATAAAGAGGTCGGTATTCTTTGATCTTCCATACTGATTTAGTCTTGATGTAAGACATTGTCTTGGTGTGATGCATGTGGAGAAAAATGCATGTGATAGTCTGATTGGAATACTTCTCAACATTAAAGGCAAGGCTAAAGATACTAAAAAATCCCGCGAAGATATGGTTGTGATGGGTATACGATAAAAGTTAGCCCCAAAGAAGTAGGAAATAAAATTTATTTGCCTCTAGCATGTCACATTCTTTCTAAAAAGAGAAAAAATAGTTTGTGATTTTTTGCAGGGTATCAAAGTTTCTAAATGGTACTCATCAAATGTGAAGAAACTTGTGTCATAGTACGATCACAAATTAGTTGGCTTGAAATCTCATGATTGTCATGTCTTGATGCAATAACTTCCATCAGTGGCTATCTATGGCATTTTACCAAGCAATGTAAGGGTAACTATAACCAGATTGTGCTTACTCTTCAATGTTATATGTAGTAAAGTTATTAATCCTGGAAATTTATATGACTTGGAACACGAAATTGAAATGATCTTGTGCCTATTAGAAATGTTTTCCCTCCATCATTATTTGACATTATGGTTCACTTAGTTGTTCATCTAGTAATGGAGATTAGAATTTGTGGTACAGTTTATTTACGGTGTATGTATCTGGTAGAGCATTACATGAAGATTTTTAAAGAGTATACAAAGAATCATCATCTTCCAGAAGCTTCGATCATAGAAGGTAACCTTAGACCTTAGACAACGCTTTTTTTCCCTTAGACAACACTTTAAAGCGTTGTCTAAACCTCCGCTGCTAAAGGTTTAGACAGCGCTTTTTTAAATCTTAAAAGTGTTGTCTAAGGTACCCTTAGACAACGCTTTTAGGAATACCTTAAACAACGCTTTTGGTGTAAGCGTTGTCTAATCCCCTCCTATTTTAATTTTTTTAGGTATACCTTAGACAGCGCTTTGGTGAAAGCGCTGTCTAATCCTCTTCTATTTTAATTATTTTAGGTATACCTTAGACAACGCTTTTGGTGAAAGCGCTGTCTAATCCCCTCCTATTTTAATTTTTTTAGGTATACCTTAGACAACGCGTTTTGAAAGCTTTGTCTAAGCCCCCCCTAGACAGCGCTTTTTGTGTAAAACGTTGTCTAAGGTATACGAAAATTTTTGAATAATTTTTTTGAAACCACTTTTTTTACCAGGTTGTTAAACCAGAATTTTGACCTGTTTTCAACCAATTTTTGGCAGACAAATATCACAAATTATATATCAATTTATGAACCAAAATTATAAATCCAAAATTCGCAATTCAAACCAATATATATATATATATATATATATATATATATATATATATATATATATATATATATATATATATATATATATATATATATATATATATATATATATATATATATATATATATATATATATATATATATATATATATATATATATATATATACTAATTCAAACCATTTTGGCCTATTAAATGTACCAAAATATATACAAATTTATGTACCAAAATTATAATTACAAGTCATTGCATTTTACTACAAATGTACATATTATAATTACACATATCTAATCCATCCAAAGCATTGTTTCAAATATACATAGGTCCTGAAACAACACAAAGATTGTAATTCAATTAATAAACAATATTATAGAAATTACAATGTTACACATATTTAAATTCTCATCAATTAAAGTAAGAGTACAATATTATACCTCATATAACACCGAGCTCTATAATGAATTGGCATCATTCCTCTTTGATTTCGTCCACTTGATCTTTTGTATAATATGCACACTTGAATTCATCAAAGTACTACATAATAATATAACATAGTTTGATTTAATTTCAACTATTTAATTATATGTGTAAATATTAAAATAACTCATAAGTTAGAAATACATACATCGGTGGGAATCTCTAATCGGTCCAAAACAAGAGTATCTTGCATAAACCTCAACATGAAATATCCGCAGTCTATTTGATTACGTTGCTGAGGACACTACAGATGAAAAGAAAATATGGATAAATCCTAAGTTTTATCAAGTATCATCATTAATATAATAAAAAATGTGATAATTAATAATATACCGCCACTTTTATCCATGTAATGCAGTTGGCTCTCCTCTTTGATGTTTGGATATCTCGTTGGGCTCGAAAAGCTTGTAAGATGATAATAAAATAAAATGAAGTAATTAGAACAATTCACATAAATTAACAAATACACACAAGAAAATTTAGAACAATCTCACTTACGTATCAATTGTGTCCTTCATATCCGGGTATGTTGTTCAATCATTTCCTAACGAGTCAAGATAATAAACGATTTCTCTGATAGGATTGATTGCGAGCAACAACCAATGTTCACTGTATGATTAAACAAATGTTAGATGTAAATTTTCTACACGATGTCAAAATATAAAATAATTATAATAGATGAATTTAGAATGAAATTCTAACCCGGTATTAAACGGTATAAAGAACAACTTCTCCGCATCTTTGTTGGCCATGAGGATCCTGAGAACGTACTCTGTCATGGTATTCGGTCTACTTAAGATTAAACTTAAGTTGACGGACGCGGGTGCTAAGTATCCAAATGTTACGTCCAATCCATTGGGGCGCATCAATTTGTCATTAAAAAACCTTAAATAAAAACATCATTAACATTAGACGCCTCATTTGAAACATAAAGTAAATAAGTTGTTCAATTAATATAACAAAGTAGACCGGATTTACCTGATATATGTATTGACAACATTGACGCCAATTTCTTCACGACCAAAAACTTGCATGAAGTCTTCATTACCAATCATTTGTTTGTAATCAAAGCCGAAAATACCTTCCTCTATATGCACAAGACGAACACCTCCGGTCGGTATATCTGTCATCTCTATAAATTTCTGGAGGCACGACCTATACTTGGTGGTAGGTTTTTTATTAGCTACAGTCTTCTTAGCACCAACCTTTTTTTGTTGTGCGGAGGCGTTGTTAACCTCCTTTTTTTGTTGTGCGGAGACGTTGCTAACCTCCTTTTCTTGAAGTTATATATCATATAAATAGTTAGATGAAATTAAGAATTTAACAACTTCCATGCATAAATGTTATATAATTGTGTTGTACCTGTTTTCTTTGAAACCACAGACTCGGTATGCCGCGGAATAGCATTATCTTTTAATTTGGATCTTGTGGGAATCTATTTAACATAACCAAGTAAAAAATGTACGTAAAATGCGCGTAAAAACTTTGAATATACACATTAAGGTTAACAAAGATTTCATGTATACCTCATATCCTACGCTATTGAGGTTTGTCAGCCATGCAACAAACGAACCTACTGCTTCGTCCACTGTTGTTGCATCTGAACCATCGTTAGGATATGGTAATGATGCATTCGGCTCAACTGCAATATCAATCGATACTTTCAAACATCCAGAAGGGAGCTCTCTAGTGTGAAGTAATACTCCGCTAATGTTATGCATTTTTCCCTTGCCAACCATCTGATAATATGGTGACGATAAATAGAGCTGACAATGGGAAATGCCCTAAAACCAATAATAAAATGAAATTGTTAATGTGTATATATGTCAAATACATAATTTAAGCAAATAGTTCAATTTAAGACAATTATATGTAATTACCTCTGGAATGTTTGGCTTAAAGGTATAGTTAATACTATCTCTGTTCGAAGCATCTCTGAAACATGTTGAGGTGCTAGCCTCTCTTTCTCTCCTTAATGCATCAAGCTCAACTTGCATTGCTTCCAATTTTGCATGAAGCTCCCGATTACTAGGAGCCTTTCCTTTTTTAATACTCAGGGAGGTCGGAGTGACTCCAAATCCCTTACCCCTCACCCGACCAGAATACTCACGGACATCTAATGACCGACTAAGTATGCTCTTAGTATCATCTGGAGGTAAAGACTGAGATAGCGCCTCCTGAAAATCAGATGAATACCGTATACTTTTCAAATATTTGTTTATAAATTTTTTATTTAATTAAAGAAAAAATGTTATACTTACACATTTCTCGTATACTTGTAAAACATCTTCTTTAGGAACTCCAGATTTACCCACACGGGCTTCCTTCCATAAAACATGTGCAGGAATAGATGTTTCAGAACTTTTCTCCTTCTGCAGCTACACATTAAGTCATACAATATGATCAAATAAAACGAATATATGATGAACAAATATGTTATCGCAATTTATAAATACTTACCATGGATTGTTCTATGCGTCCATATCCGACACGTCCTTTTCGGTACGGATATACGGGACTTGATGCTCTTTCCCGATTTGTGGAACTTAGTCTTTAAATACCGGGTCCTGTCGTTTGGATTTGAAGGCTTCCCATTCTTCTGCTGAGATCAAACTTTCATATTTTTTAGGAAGCTCCGCATCAACATAATTATCATCCGCATCCTTAAGGAACTTGGATGATAAAAATGTTATAAACCCTCGTAAAAGCTTTCCGGCCAATTTCATACAAAAACCTCTTCTTTCTTCTTCGATGTTAAAACACCGCTAAGAAAAACATACGTATTGTGCGTTAGTACAGGTAATTGAAAAAACATAATTGATTCGCATAATTAAAGACATAATTATTGTACGTTTATCTCACTCCAAATTCTTTCTTTGGAGTCATTCAAATCTTTGTTTCTCCAATCATCATAAGTAATGGGAACTTCATTCCTTACTAGTGCACCTATGAAACTAGTTAAGGTGTGCCCATTAGGTTCTATAAGCTGCCCCTGATGGCTCCAATGCACATATAGAATGATGCCTCGAGATCTACCATTGACCACTCTTCTCATAACCGTTATACCTCTTCGAATCTCTTCTTCAGCTGATACTTTTTTACTACCTCCTTCATGTGTCGAATGATCATCATGTGGGTTATCATCATTAGTGGCCATGTCTAACCTGTAATAAAGAAACCAAGGAGGATAAAATATAACTTATAATCAAAGCAATTGAAAACAAAAAAAAATAAAGAAACCATGCATGATCAAATATAACTTATAATCAAAGCAATTGAAAACACAAAAATAAAGAAACCATGCATGATCAAATATAACTTATAAACAAAGCAATTGAAAACAAAAAAAATAAAGAAACCATGCATGATCAAATATAACTTATAATCAAGAAACCAAGGATATAATTGCATAATTTACCTCTTTCACTAACATCTCTTTCTTTTCTTTGTTGTAATATTAATCACTTGTTTCTTAGCAATGCGTACGGATGAATTGATCCAAATTCCCTCATTATGATCGTTTCTTATATATGACTCATCCGCAATAAGATCCTCATCTTCATCATTTCTATTCAACTCATTTCGTCAAATGCATGACTCATTCTCAACATCAATATCACATTGATCGACACCGCTATCATCAACGACTTTGTTAGAGAAAAGCACTATAGACCATTTTGTACTCGTCGGGTCATTCACATAGAACACTTGTTTAGCTTGAGTTGCTAGAATAAAAGGTTCATTGTTGTACCCCACCCTAGTAAGATCAACTTGCAAAAATCCAGACTTATCCATTCGTATGCCACTACTATTTACCCACTTGCAACCAAAGATGGGAATCTGGAACTTCTCGTAATCAAACACCCAAATGTGCTTAATAACTCCAAAATATGACAAATTTTCATATTTGGGGTTTAAGTCCATCATACTTGATATATGCATTGCTTCAGCTAGCACGGTGACACCACTATTTTGCATAGTACTCTTATCATCTTGTTCTTTGGTATAAAATGTGTATGCATTAATTGAGCATGCGCTATGAGAAAACACATGCAAACTTGGACCATATGCCAAACATCTCAACCTTTCTGTTACCGAAGAAGGATCTGAAGAGCATTTCGAATAAATATGATCCTTTAACCATTGTATGAAACTTTGATTGTGCTATCTAACTATCCAATTTTCATTTCTGTTCGATTTAACCTTCGGAGTACATCCTTGTGCATTTCAACATATGGCTCAACCTCATTATCATTGTGCAGAAAATACAAATGAACTTGATCCCGTTCATCCCTTGATATTGTCACAATTTTATTTCCAATTAATTTTTTACCTTCTATTTTTTCGAAAATCTGAATTTTGGGGAGTCCAATCGATTGAACGTTAGACAAATATTCAGTACAAAACTCAACAGCTTCTTCAACAATGTATCGTTCAACAATACAACCCTCTGGTCGACTTCGGGATTTCACGTACCCTTTTATTATTTTCATATACCGTTCAGCAGGGTACATCCATCTCATATAAGCTGGTCCACACAACTGTGTCTCTTTCACAAGATGAACAACTAGATGAACCATTATGTCAAAAAAGACGGAGGAAAATACATTTCAAGCTCACACAAGGTAATTACAATCTCTTTTTGTAGTGTTGGTAAGATCTCGGGATCGATCACCTTACTACAGATTGATCTAAAGATTAAACACAATTTAGTTATGGCACTTCTTACTTTTTCTGGCAAAATAGAATGTATACCTATCGGTAGAAAATGTTCCATTATAACATGGCAATCATGTGTCTTCAAACTCTTCAACTTGAGGTCTTTCATAGAAACAAGTCTTCTGATATCTGATGAGTATCCTTCTGAAACCTTAACTTCACTCAGAGACTTACACACAAAAAATTTCTCCTTTCTAGATAAAGTAAAAGCAGCAGGTGGTAGATATGTTCGTTTTCCTTTCTTCACGGGTGCTAATTCAGTTCTCATTCCCATTTTTAACATGTCCTCCATTGCTTTAAGGTCATCCTTAGACTTGCCTTTTATATTGAGTAATGTACCGATAACACTTTTAAATACATTTTTTTCAATATGCATAACATCGAGAAAATGTCTCACGTACAAAGACTTCCAATATGGAAATTCAAAAAATATCGACCTTTTTTTCCACCCACCTTTGACAACCTTATGTGCAAAAGGATTGCTAAACTCAGTACGGACATCTTTCACCTTTTCAAAAACTTGGTCACCTGACAATGCGGGTGGAGCTTTATGTTGTTTGGTGTCTCCATTGAATGCTTTTCTCCATCCACGGTAGTGATGTTTAGAATGTAAGAATCTACGATGACCGAGAAACACATTCTTCTGACAAAGTTCCAATCGAATCGTATCGGTTCCGTCTTCACAAACAGGACACGCACGTTGACCTTTAATGTTATACCCAGATAGATTCCTGTATGCTGTAAAATCATTAATTGTGCCAAACAACATCGCCCTCAAATTGAAACTTTCTTTCCTATATCCATCATAAACCTCCACACCGTTCTCCCACAAAATCTTTAAATCTTCGATCCAAGGTGTCAAGTATATGTATATGTCTATGTCATTCTCTGGTTGTTTAGGCCCAAAGATTAACATAGATAACATCATATACTTACGCTTCATACATAGCCATGGAGGTAGGTTATAAATCATATGAATCACAGGCCATGTGGTATGTGAGATACTTTGAAGACCATGCGGGTTCATTCCATCAGTAGATAATGCCAAGCGAAGGTTTCTTGCTTCTTCTCCAAACTCAGGATAATCATTATCAATCTTCGACAACTGTGGTGAATCAACCGGATGCCGATACTTTCCATCAATAATTCTTTCATCTGCATGCCAAGATAGATGTCTTGCATCGGTTTCACTACGAAACATGCGCCTAAATCTCGGAATTATGGGAAAATACCATAAGACTTTTGCGGGAGACAATCTTTTTTTATATCGAGACAAACCACATTTGGGGCACTCGGTTAACGATGCATATTCGTTACGAAACAAAATGCAATTGTTAGGACAAGCATGTATCTTATCATAGCTCATGCCAATAGAGCACAACATTTTTTTTGCCTCATAGGTTCGATTAGGAAGAACATTATCATCTGGTAGCATTTCTCTCATAAGGGCCAACAAATCTGTGAAACGTTTATCCGACCATCCATTGCCCGCCTTTAAGTTGTACAACTTTAATACCGCAGACAGTCTTGAGAATTTAGTGCAACCTTTGTACAACGGTTTCTCTGCATCGCTTACCATCCTCTCAAACATTTCAGGACAATCATGAAGATCTTCTCCAAGTGCTTCTACAATCTCTTCAACTCGATCACAATCGTATGTTTCCGTGTCTTTGTCGTATGAAGCATAGGTCGTATTACTTTTTCCACTCGGTTCAACATTCTCGTTAATTTTCTCACCATGAAATATCCAACAATGATAACTTTGATCAATTCCATGCCTCATTAAATGTGATTTCAATCCATATGCGTCAACCTTACCATTACAACAACAACGCAAGCAAGGACAATGCATTCGTCTGGGGTTTTCAGCGTGTTGAACAACAAACTTAACGAATTCTGCAACCCCATTCTCGTACTCTTTGGTCATTCGATCGGCACAGATCCATGTTTTATCCATGGTTTTCCTACTTATTAAGGTAAACAATCAATATCAACTTCAATAACGTATACATAACCAATGTTTCTCCAAACGACAATAACCCAGTTAAATCCAGACGAAAATACATAACTAAGGTAGTATCTTCAAATATTCTAACAACTTTCAAGTTCACTTCATTTTCTCACATCTAACAGATATTTACATCATTGAAGTTGAAAATAGAGTTTCATATAATAACAACAATATTAGACTTATCGAACATAACACCAATGACTAACGTATCTCCATATCCTAAATGTTTTAAACAAAAAATCTGTATCCTAAATGTTTAATTTTAATTTAGACTTATTACACATAACACTAATATTAGACTTATCGAATATAACACTAATATTAGACTTTCAAGTTCACTTTCATTATAACAATATAACAACAATATTAGACTTATCGAACATAACAACAATATCAGACTTATCGAACATAACACTAATGTTTAATTTTAATTTTTTATATACGTATTTTAATCGTATCGTATCCTAAATTTTTCAATGACTAACGTATCTCCGTATCCTAAATATTTTATCCGTGCTTCATAGATTATAACCAAAAACTCAGTCAAGAAAATAACAAAAATATTATGACTTATCGAACATAACAACAACAATGTACCTTATGAGAACTCAGTAGAGGACGAACTCGGATGAACTCAGTCAAGAAAATGGACGAACTCGGTTGCTTTTCGAACTCAGTCTACAGATTCAACAAAAAAACTTCTTAGATAATGAAGCCAACAACTCAGTGTTAATATTTATATAAACTCAGTGTATGAACTACTAAACTTCTCAGGTTATACTATTGTATATAAACTAGTGTATATATATAAACTCAGTGAACTACAAAACAACTTCTCAGTGTTAATATTTTCTTCACACTATCCATCAATGAACTACTAAACTCAACCATTAATAAACTACTGTTAAATGGTTAAAAAAATAATAAACTAACATTTTATGGTCCAAACTTTGCAAATACATATACATATATATATATATATATATATATATATATATATATATATATATATATATATATATATATATATATATATATATATATATATATATATATATATAACCACAAATGCAACTAAACAAACAAGTTCACAGCCACAAGAACAAGAACAAGAACAAGAACACTATACATCAATGAATCTTATAGTTCATACTGTATATACATAGTAACTAACTCAGTTTATATACATGGTTATGCAACTTTTCAGCAATAAAACAAGCAAGAACAAGAACAAGAACAATACCATGAACAAGAACAGTACCGTGAACGAAGAACACATACCTTTTTGAACGGAAGAAGAACAAAAAACGAAATTTTGTCAATGATCGGAACCGATAACAGCTTCTACAAACACTTCTTCAATGATCGGAACAGAGAAATGTAGTTTATGGAGGATTTGTGGTTAGGTTTGGCATTTCGCGTATAGCTGGAAGAGAGGGAAAACAAAAGAACAGAAAGAACAAAAATAGAAACTGAGTAATATTTTAATTTAATTAGACCTTAGACAGCGCTTTTGAGGAAAGCGTCGTCTAAGGTTGACCTTTAAAAGCGCTCTTAGAAAGCGCTGTCTAAAGGGAACCTTAGACAACGCTTTTGATTTTAATTTTTTTAAAATTTTTAATACCTTAGACAGCGCTTTCTCAAAAGCGTTATCTAAGGTATACCTTTAAAAGTGCTTTTTGAAAGCGTTGTCTAAGCCCCCCTTAGACAACGCTTTTTAAAATATTTTTATGAACAGTCTCCGTGTTTTATAATTTTTTCACTTATAGCAGCGCTTTTTCATATAAGCGTTGTCTAAGGTGCGCTATTAAATGTCATTTTTGTTGTAGTGGCTGTTGAACCGTACTTATGAGGTCAAAAAGATATTGTAACCAATGGATTTGATCTATGTCAAAATACATGCATGTTGTAATAATTTCATATTATATAGGAAAGATTTTGAAAACTTGAAGGAGTGCCCGAGGTGCGGGGAGTCACGCTACAAGAAGAAGGACAATGATGTTGATGACGATGATGGTGTAACAACCTAGGGTGTTCTTGCCAAGGTGATGTGGTACCTACCGATAATTCCAAGGTTCAAGAGATTGTTTGCTAATGTTAGTGACGCGAGGAATATTATATGGCATCTAGATGAAAGAGCTTGTGATGGAAAAATTTGCCATGTAGTTGATTCATTGCAATGAAAGATAATTAATTCTTTGTATCCTGATTTTGCCCTTGAAACGAGGAACCTTAGGATTGGACTTGTCACTGACAAAATGAACTCTTTTGGTAATTTGAATAATAACCACACGTCATGGTTTGTTCCTCTCATAATTTACAACTGTGCAAGAAGTGCAAGTATATGATGCTATTGATGGTGATTTTAGGTCCAAAACAACCAGGCATGACATTGATGTTTATTTAACGACATTGATCGAATATTTAAGACTTTTGTGGGAGGAAGGTGTTGATTTTGATGATGCGTATACAGGTGATACCTTTAAGGTGTGTTCCATGTTGTTTTGCAGAATCAATGACTTTCCTACAATCGATAATTTGTCTTGATAAAGAGTCAAGGGACATAGAGTGTGTCCTATATGTGAAGTTGATACATGTCACCACCAATTACAAAATGGAAAAAGACAGTTTATCTTGGGCATCAAAAATTTCTAAGACTTAATCCTTCATATCGTAGATTGTAGAAGGCTTTTAATGGAGAGCAGGAGTTTGATATCGCTCAAAAGTCGTTAACTAGGGAGGAAGTTTATAGAAAACAACAACACATTAAGGTTGTCTTTGGAAAGAAACAAAAAAAGTCTATAGAAAAAAATATTTGGATAAAGAGGTCGGTATTCTTTGATCTTCCATACTGGTCTAGTCTTGATGTAAGACATTGTCTTGGTGTGATGCATGTGGAGAAAAATGCATGAGATAGTCTGATTGGAATACTTCTCAACATTAAAGGCAAGGCTAAAGATACTAAAAAATCCCGCGAAGATATGGTTGTGATGGGTATACGATAAAAGTTAGCCCCAAAGAAGTAGGAAATAAAATTTATTTGCCTCTAGCATGTCACATTCTTTCTAAAAAGAGAAAAAATAGTTTTTGTGATTTTTTGTAGGGTATCAAAGTTCCCAAATGGTACTCATCAAATGTGAAGAAACTTGTGTCATAGTACGATCACAAATTAGTTGGCTTGAAATCTCATGATTGTAATGTCTTGATGCAATAACTTCCCATCAGTGGCTATCTATGGCATTTTACCAAGAAATGTAAGGGTAACTATAACCAGATTGTGCTTATTCTTCAATGTTATATGTAGTAAAGTTATTAATCCTGGAAATTTATATGACTTGGAACACGAAATTGAAATGATCTTATGCCTATTAGAAATGTTTTCCCTCCATTATTATTTGACATTATGGTTCACTTAGTTGTTCATCTAGTAATGAAGATTAGAATTTGTGGTCCAGTTTATTTACGGTGTATGTATCTGGTAGAGCATTACATGAAGATTTTTAAAGGGTATACAAAGAATCATCATCTTGCAGAAGCTTCGATCATAGAAGGTAAATCACATAAGAGGCTATTGAGTTTGTACAAAGTATTTATCAGAAGCTTCGTTTATAGGAATTCATGAGTCTCATCATGATGGATATTATGGTGGTATAGGTATTCAAGGTTTAGATGTTAAGACATTTTCTCGAGATGTAGTTCTTCAAGCACATTTTCATATATTGAATAACCTTAGTGAAGTTTAACCTTACTTGACCGCTCACATAATTCTTTTAATGGAAAAATTCTCCCGGATGAATGAAAAATAGTTATTGACAGAGTATAACAAAACTTTCATAAATTGGTTTAATGAAAATATTTCTAAAGAGATTAGTACCAGATCTTTGCAAATGGTTATCATGTATGCCTAAGTTTACTGTAATTACTTAGAGTACATACGGCATTTATAAATATTCATTTTATATAAAATCAAAGGATGAACATACCATCATATAAAATATTAGGGTTATGGTTAAGGATGAATCCATGTACTTTTCTAGTTCTAAAGATAACAATCTTGTACTAGTATCTCGGGTGTATTTTAGGGTCAATGAGGAGATTTTGGATATTGACTATGTTTCTTTTAAAGTGTCTTTAGTTAAATGCAAGTGTATTGACAGTGACACTGGTGTAGAAACCGATGAATTGGTATTCACACAAGTTAATATTCATAAGGAAACTTATAAGAACAAACCTTTCATCATGGCATACCAAGTAAAATATGTTTTTTATGTCACTGATCCTTCTAGCATTAGATGGTCAATTATTCTTCAAGGTAAACATCTTCCCGACAGTACTGATGAAAATCAAGATTTTAACTATGAGGGGATATGATTTAGATGATGTGCATGCTATTTGTCATTATCATGAAGAGGGGATATGGAAAAACTAGTAAGTAAATGTTTTATACCTCTTTGAAATTTATAATTAATTATTTTAATCCTTTTTAATCAATTTACTATACATTTAAATTTGTTGTAGATTGACCTAATTAGTTTCAAATATTGTTAAAACTATAGGTGCTTAAGGACCAGTGACAAATCCTATTGGACAACCTACACAAATTTCCATTTTGGTTATTGCTTTTGTTTCATAATCCTTCGTTTTAGTTTTGAAAATGATTATGTAATTGGTTTTATAATACATGTTTCAAAAAATATGGTTCTATAATCCTTTAATTTGTTCTAAAAATCTGGTTCTGTATTCAGGAATATGATTATGTAAATGGTTATTTAATATAGGTGAAAACGACAATACAAAAACAAAAAACTTAACCCCTCAGGGTTTTCAAAAAATCGAGGTAATAACATTGAGATATTACCTTGGTGTTAAATAAAACCGAGGTAATGTCATTGGGTGTGTTATTCGGTTCTGAAAATGCTGATGTTGGGGATCAAACCTATTACATTTTAATTTCTAACCTCAGTTTTAGATTCATTGAGGTGACAAATGATTGCTTTTCATGTCACCCTTCGTTACCTCGTCTGTGTAGCCGAGGTTAAATTCAATTCACGGTCGACATTAGATATGTTATTTGTTGTAGTATCTCTATCAGATTTCCTAGCGGATAGTAGTTGTTGCTTACACGGGGGCCTTGTCACTGTCTCTTCCGAACCTGCATGATGTTTCCCATGTATCTCCGCTTCATAAGTACATTACCAATATGTCGCATATAATTCAAATGGATGATGTGCAAGTGATAGAGAATCTGACTGTTGAAGCATTGCCTAAGAGAGTCGAGGATTGAGAAGTGAAACAACTCATAGGGAAAGAGTTAGCTTTAGTAAAAGTGGTATGGGGAAGACCTGCTTGAGGAATTGAGAGTAAGAAATGTGTCGTAACATTGTGTGTGAATTGTGATTACCTGATTGATGTGAATTATTATTCCTTAGCATGTGTTTTTCACTGTTTAATTATTGAATGTAATTCTCATCCCTTTTATGTTATTGTATATGTGCTTTATTGGGGAGTACAGATAATCAGGTACCTGAGTAGTGATTGGAGTTCGGGTTGCTTGATCGAGTCTTAGGAGTCACTCTGATACGTAACACGAGAACTATGGGAATTTATTTTCTATGTTTTGTATTCTTTCATTTTTTACGTATCTTATTTTCAGACTTATGTTGGACCACTGATTTGTGGATGTTTTGTTGTTAAGGCCTTAGTGCTATGGAAGTGAATCAAATTGTTATTTCGCTGTTTTAATTAATTTTCTGAGTAATAAATTGCTTGAAGTGACTTGAGACTTCATGATGTTTTATTAGATGTGGCATCCTACGCGTAACTCTGATATTTTCATAAACTATTTTTATTTATTTTATGTATTTTATACATGGGGAAAGTAGGGTCTTACATCCCTCTCTAGACGTGAGACCGCCATAGTCCCTCTCTAAACTAGACAATGCCTAGACCTAAGTCCTACCTAACTCCGAAATAAATGCATGCATGGTCATGTACAATGTAATCATGCAACATCATCAACATCATAACATCATAAAATTATAAACATAATTACATCAAAAACAACGTAAAAAAGTTCAATTGTTGAACCTATAGGTTGCCAATCACATGTCGTCCCTAAAATCCATTAGGATTATCATTAATAAAAAAAATTCCAATTAAAACCGTCACTGTAATCCTTCCGGATTACTATTCTAAAAATTATGGTTTAAACAATTTAATCATTTTTCATCAAAAAGGGAAAAGTTATATTATTACCCCAAACTCATCAAAATTTCTTAGGGAAACTCAAAACACCTTAAACCTCTCAATCATGAAAAATAACTCTAGAGTACCCAAATATGTACTCTAAGGTTCCCAAAGTGCTCTAAAGGTAAAAGTTCACAAGTGATAACTCAATTAAGCATAAATGCAGGTAGTTTGACTAAAATTGCTCAAAAGTGACCCTAAGTACACCAAAAGGGTTCTAACATCAAACGTTGCTAAAAAAATATTTGAAAGGCTCACAAACTTGAAAAAGTGTCGAAAATCTCGTGACTTAAAAAGTAATGCACGAAAATAGTCGTTGAACCGCCGACCACAGCCAGACTATCGTTACCACTGTGCGGCGCGACACCACTAGCTTCTGCTTCGCAGCGCGGCCCCCGGCCGCGATATCTGCCGTGCGGCTTATTCGAAAACTCGGTCGCCACCTTTCCAGCATGGCCCGACCAACTCGACACGTTACACACCACCTTCGCACAATCTGATCGTCATCGTTGCGACGCTTGTCGCGTGACCCCTCGTGTAGTTTTGTTGTCTTCACCGCCGACACGACTGATCACCATTGGCTTTGTCACTATGCGACGCTGGTCCCCCTGAATCGATTTCTGATTTTGTTAAGTATCATTTATTAAGTTTGTCGATTTCAGATTTTTCTTGTAAAATGTCTCATTTTGAAAAAGAAGGTTTTTACTGCATTTGAAAAAAATAATTAGAAAATGGTCCAAACTTTGCAAATACATATACATACATACATATATATATATATATATATATATATATATATATATATATATATATATATATATATATATATATAACCACAAATGCAACTAAACAAACAAGTTCACAGCCACAAGAACAAGAACAAGAACACTATACATCAATGAATCTTATAGTTCATACTGTATATACATAGTAACTAACTCAGTTTATATACATGGTTATGCAACTTTTCAGCAATAAAACAAGCAAGAACAAGAACAAGAACAATACCATGAACAAGAACAGTACCGTGAACGAAGAACACATACCTTTTTGAACGGAAGAAGAACAAAAAACGAAATTCTGTCAATGATCGGAACCGATAACAGCTTCTACAAACACTTCTTCAATGATCGGAACAGAGAAATGTAGTTTATGGAGGATTTGTGGTTAGGTTTGGCATTTCGCGTATAGCTGGAAGAGAGGGAAAACAAAAGAACAGAAAGAACAAAAATAGAAACTGAGTAATATTTTAATTTAATTAGACCTTAGACAGCGCTTTTGAGGAAAGCGTTGTCTAAGGTTGACCTTTAAAAGCGCTCTTAGAAAGCGCTGTCTAAAGGGAACCTTAGACAACGCTTTTGATTTTAATTTTTTTAAAATTTTTAATACCTTAGACAGCGCTTTCTCAAAAGCGTTATCTAAGGTATACCTTTAAAAGTGCTTTTTGAAAGCGTTGTCTAAGCCCCCCTTAGACAACGCTTTTTAAAATATTTTTATGAACAGTCTCCGTGTTTTATAATTTTTTCACTTATAGCAGCGCTTTTTCATATAAGCGTTGTCTAAGGTGCGCTATTAAATGTCATTTTTGTTGTAGTGGCTGTTGAACCGTACTTATGAGGTCAAAAAGATATTGTAACCAATGGATTTGATCTATGTCAAAATACATGCATGTTGTAATAATTTCATATTATATAGGAAAGATTTTGAAAACTTGAAGGAGTGCCCGAGGTGCGGGGAGTCACGCTACAAGAAGAAGGACAATGATGTTGATGACGATGATGGTGTAACAACCTAGGGTGTTCTTGCCAAGGTGATGTGGTACCTATCGATAATTCCAAGGTTCAAGAGATTGTTTGCTAATGTTAGTGACGCGAGGAATATTATATGGCATCTAGATGAAAGAGCTTGTGATGGAAAAATTTGCCATGTAGTTGATTCATTGCAATGAAAGATAATTAATTCTTTGTATCCTGATTTTGCCCTTGAAACGAGGAACCTTAGGTTTGGACTTGTCACCGACAAAATGAACTCTTTTGGTAATTTGAATAATAACCACACGTCATGGTTTGTTCCTCTCATAATTTACAACTGTGCAAGAAGTGCAAGTATATGATGCTATTGATGGTGATTTTAGGTCCAAAACAACCAGGCATGACATTGATGTTTATTTAACGACATTGATCGAATATTTAAGACTTTTGTGGGAGGAAGGTGTTGATTTTGATGATGCGTATACAGGTGATACCTTTAAGGTGTGTTCCATGTTGTTTTGCAGAATCAATGACTTTCCTACAATCGATAATTTGTCTTGATAAAGCGTCAAGGGACATAGAGTGTGTCCTATATGTGAAGTTGATACATGTCACCACCAATTACAAAATGGAAAAAGACAGTTTATCTTGGGCATCAAAAATTTCTAAGACTTAATCCTTCATATCGTAGATTGTAGAAGGCTTTTAATGGAGAGCAGGAGTTTGATATCGCTCAAAAGTCGTTAACTAGGGAGGAAGTTTATAGAAAACAACAACACATTAAGGTTGTCTTTGGAAAGAAACAAAAAAAGTCTATAGAAAAAAATATTTGGATAAAGAGGTCGGTATTCTTTGATCTTCCATACTGGTCTAGTCTTGATGTAAGACATTGTCTTGGTGTGATGCATGTGGAGAAAAATGCATGAGATAGTCTGATTGGAATACTTCTCAACATTAAAGGCAAGGCTAAAGATACTAAAAAATCCCGCGAAGATATGGTTGTGATGGGTATACGATAAAAGTTAGCCCCAAAGAAGTAGGAAATAAAATTTATTTGCCTCTAGCATGTCACATTCTTTCTAAAAAGAGAAAAAATAGTTTTTGTGATTTTTTGTAGGGTATCAAAGTTCCCAAATGGTCCTCATCAAATGTGAAGAAACTTGTGTCATAGTACGATCACAAATTAGTTGGCTTGAAATCTCATGATTGTAATGTCTTGATGCAATAACTTCCCATCAGTGGCTATCTATGGCATTTTACCAAGAAATGTAAGGGTAACTATAACCAGATTGTGCTTATTCTTCAATGTTATATGTAGTAAAGTTATTAATCCTGGAAATTTATATGACTTGGAACACGAAATTGAAATGATCTTATGCCTATTAGAAATGTTTTCCCTCCATTATTATTTGACATTATGGTTCACTTAGTTGTTCATCTAGTAATGAAGATTAGAATTTGTGGTCCAGTTTATTTACGGTGTATGTATCTGGTAGAGCATTACATGAAGATTTTTAAAGGGTATACAAAGAATCATCATCTTGCAGAAGCTTCGATCATAGAAGGTAAATCACATAAGAGGCTATTGAGTTTGTACAAAGTATTTATCAGAAGCTTCGTTTATAGGAATTCATGAGTCTCATCATGATGGATATTATGGTGGTATAGGTATTCAAGGTTTAGATGTTAAGACATTTTCTCGAGATGTAGTTCTTCAAGCACATTTTCATATATTGAATAACCTTAGTGAAGTTTAACCTTACTTGACCGCTCACATAATTCTTTTAATGGAAAAATTCTCCCGGATGAATGAAAAATAGTTATTGACAGAGTATAACAAAAATTTCATAAATTGGTTTAATGAAAATATTTCTAAAGAGATTAGTACCAGATCTTTGCAAATGGTTATCATGTATGCCTAAGTTTACTGTAATTACTTAGAGTACATACGGCATTTATAAATATTCATTTTATATAAAATCAAAGGATGAACATACCATCATATAAAATATTAGGGTTATGGTTAAGGATGAATCCATGTACTTTTCTAGTTCTAAAGATAACAATCTTGTACTAGTATCTCGGGTGTATTTTAGGGTCAATGAGGAGATTTTGGATATTGACTATGTTTCTTTTAAAGTGTCTTTAGTTAAATGCAAGTGTATTGACAGTGACACTGGTGTAGAAACCGATGAATTGGTATTCACACAAGTTAATATTCATAAGGAAACTTATAAGAACAAACCTTTCATCATGGCATACCAAGTAAAATATGTTTTTTATGTCACTGATCCTTCTAGCATTAGATGGTCAATTATTCTTCAAGGTAAACATCTTCCCGACAGTACTGATGAAAATCAAGATTTTAACTATGAGGGGATATGATTTAGATGATGTGCATGCTATTTGTCATTATCATGAAGAGGGGATATGGAAAAACTAGTAAGTAAATGTTTTATACCTCTTTGAAATTTATAATTAATTATTTTAATCCTTTTTAATCAATTTACTATACATTTAAATTTGTTGTAGATTGACCTAATTAGTTTCAAATATTGTTAAAACTATAGGTGCTTAAGGACCAGTGACAAATCCTATTGGACAACCTACACAAATTTCCATTTTGGTTATTGCTTTTGTTTCATAATCCTTCGTTTTAGTTTTGAAAATGATTATGTAATTGGTTTTATAATACATGTTTCAAAAAATATGGTTCTATAATCCTTTAATTTGTTCTAAAAATCTGGTTCTGTATTCAGGAATATGATTATGTAAATGGTTATTTAATATAGGTGAAAACGACAATACAAAAACAAAAAACTTAACCCCTCAGGGTTTTCAAAAAATCGAGGTAATAACATTGAGATATTACCTTGGTGTTAAATAAAACCGAGGTAATGTCATTGGGTGTGTTATTCGGTTCTGAAAATGCTGATGTTGGGGATCAAACCTATTACATTTTAATTTCTAACCTCAGTTTTAGATTCATTGAGGTGACAATTGATTGCTTTTCATGTCACCCTTCGTTACCTCGTCTGTGTAGCCGAGGTTAAATTCAATTCACGGTCGACATTAGATATGTTATTTGTTGTAGTATCTCTATCAGATTTCCTAGCGGATAGTAGTTGTTGCTTACACGGGGGCCTTGTCACTGTCTCTTCCGAACCTGCATGATGTTTCCCATGTATCTCCGCTTCGTAAGTACATTACCAATATGTCGCATATAATTCAAATGGATGATGTGCAAGTGATAGAGAATCTGACTGTTGAAGCATTGCCTAAGAGAGTCGAGGATTGAGAAGTGAAACAACTCATAGGGAAAGAGTTAGCTTTAGTAAAAGTGGTATGGGGAAGACCTGCTTGAGGAATTGAGAGTAAGAAATGTGTCGTAACATTGTGTGTGAATTGTGATTACCTGATTGATGTGAATTATTATTCCTTAGCATGTGTTTTTCACTGTTTAATTATTGAATGTAATTCTCATCCCTTTTATGTTATTGTATATGTGCTTTATTGGGGAGTACAGATAATCAGGTACCTGAGTAGTGATTGGAGTTCGGGTTGCTTGATCGAGTCTTAGGAGTCACTCTGATACGTAACACGAGAACTATGGGAATTTATTTTCTATGTTTTGTATTCTTTCATTTTTTACGTATCTTATTTTCAGACTTATGTTGGACCACTGATTTGTGGATGTTTTGTTGTTAAGGCCTTAGTGCTATGGAAGTGAATCAAATTGTTATTTCGCTGTTTTAATTAATTTTCTGAGTAATAAATTGCTTGAAGTGACTTGAGACTTCATGATGTTTTATTAGATGTGGCATCCTACGCGTAACTCTGATATTTTCATAAACTATTTTTATTTATTTTATGTATTTTATACATGGGGAAAGTAGGGTCTTACATCCCTCTCTAGACGTGAGACCGCCATAGTCCCTCTCTAAACTAGACAATGCCTAGACCTAAGTCCTACCTAACTCCGAAATAAATGCATGCATGGTCATGTACAATGTAATCATGCAACATCATCAACATCATAACATCATAAAATTATAAACATAATTACATCAAAAACAACGTAAAAAAGTTCAATTGTTGAACCTATAGGTTGCCAATCACATGTCGTCCCTAAAATCCATTAGGATTATCATTAATAAAAAAAATTCCAATTAAAACCGTCACTGTAATCCTTCCGGATTACTATTCTAAAAATTATGGTTTAAACAATTTAATCATTTTTCATCAAAAAGGGAAAAGTTATATTATTACCCCAAACTCATCAAAATTTCTTAGGGAAACTCAAAACACCTTAAACCTCTCAATCATGAAAAATAACTCTAGAGTACCCAAATATGTACTCTAAGGTTCCCAAAGTGCTCTAAAGGTAAAAGTTCACAAGTGATAACTCAATTAAGCATAAATGCAGGTAGTTTGACTAAAATTGCTCAAAAGTGACCCTAAGTACACCAAAAGGGTTCTAACATCAAACGTTGCTAAAAAAATATTTGAAAGGCTCACAAACTTGAAAAAGTGTCGAAAATCTCGTGACTTAAAAAGTAATGCACGAAAATAGTCGTTGAACCGCCGACCACAGCCAGACTATCGTTACCACTTTGCGGCGCGACACCACTAGCTTCTGCTTCGCAGCGCGGCCCCCGGCCGCGATATCTGCCGTGCGGCTTATTCGAAAACTCGGTCGCCACCTTTCCAGCATGGCCCGACCAACTCGACACGTTACACACCACCTTCGCACAATCTGATCGTCATCGTTGCGACGCTTGTCGCGTGACCCCTCGTGTAGTTTTGTTGTCTTCACCGCCGACACGACTGATCACCATTGGCTTTGTCACTATGCGACGCTGGTCCCCCTGAATCGATTTCTGATTTTTGTTAAGTATCATTTATTAAGTTTGTCGATTTCAGATTTTTCTTGTAAAATGTCTCATTTTGAAAAAGAAGGTTTTTACTGCATTTGAAAAAAATAATTAGAAAATGGGTCGATTCTAGGAAAATTAGAGAAACTAAATACAATTCATCGAACATAAGAAATTGAGAAACCAAACTGCCCAAGTAGAGTCGTTTGGATTTCTAGGGGAAAATACCAACTCAAAAAATATGATCAAACAACATATCACAAGACTCATATAGATCACCACAATCAACCATATAATTAAACAATATAAACCTACAAACAATAACACGATAGATACCATATGAGATTTATCCAACATCCCCTTTTTGGGTCTCAAGGCAATCATAAAATAAAACTTTTCATCGATTATACCCATAGGGTTTTTCCCAAACCCTATTTGGCAGAATTACATAAATCATACAAATTAGGGAGGCAAAAATAGTATTACTCCAAGGAGCTGATAGAATTGGTAAGGAACATTCACCATCCTGCATGCCTAAATAACCTATAAGAAGACAATTCCCCCTACCATAGAATTATAGAGTTCTTGGTTATGTTTCTACTTCTCCTTCCTAGAGCTCTCACTTAGGGTTTCTCGTAGCTGATCCTCTAACTCTTATCTTAGCACACTCGTGTTCTTCCTCCTTGTTCTCTTTTCACGTGATAGCAATTATTCCTCCCCAAAACCCTACTAACCTCCTTATAATTTGGTTTATCTCACTAATTAATTCCTAATAATAACAATAATAATAGAGATAATAATAATACTATTATATCACATCCATTTATTAATTATCATTATATTATTATCTTAATATTTTGTTCCAATTTCCCAATTAAGGCTAATACCTCACATTCGCCTTTAGCCACACCCTTACTTAATTCAATAAAATCACAAATAACAAGAAATGACTAAACATTTTAAAAAATTACTTAAAATAAATAATTAATTAAAATATCATTTCATATGTAACTAAATTATTAAATAAATAATAAAAGTTATCAATAGAATAAAAGAGCACATAGCAAGAAACCTAATAACAAAAAGAATTATCATTTAAAAAATAACATTCAAATTTGAAATAATTAATACATAATTTTCAAAATAATATTTCTATTTTATTAATATAATATTTATAATTATATATCATGTACCTTTAAAATACTTAAAGAATTTAATTCAAATGAACTGACAATGTAAAACAGTTTTATACTATCAGTGAGTCATAGCCGTTGAATGATAAAAATAACTTTGACTTTTATTTTAAAAACAAATAAAATAATACAAACAGACGATGACAAATAAAATAACAATATAAAATTTTTTATACTATCAATATATAACAATTAAATCATACAGAAAAACTAATATACATAGTAAAAAATTAACCTTACAAATAAATCAAAATATGTAATGCTAATGTGTGCTTTAAAAACGCAAATTAAGAATTAAATATAAAAATAGAATTATTAAAAATCATACATGAACTTTATTAAAATTAATAATAAACTTTTTATTATATTTTCATAACAAAATTTTCATTGCGAGATACACTAGTTCGTTTGAGAGTTGAAAACGACGCGACGATTACAAAAATGTCGGGGTAAGGTGTGCATGTTTGTGTCGTTTTGCAAGTTGCCAAACGGAGTTAGGAAGCCGACACGTAGCACCCACTTCCACTTTAATTAGGACTTGACATTCCTCACGCGCATATCTCCACAAATCATTTCCTGGCGCGTGGGTTCCACCCATGTCCTTCCACTCACTTGCTCTACCAAGTCCCACACACACTACAGTGTTTTATAGACATCTTTTTTATTTCCTAAATATTCAGACTACCATTATACACACTGGTTTAATCACCCAACTATTAGCTAACATGTACTATTAGCTAACATGTACGTCCATGCGTGTGTTGCCGCTTATTATTAATTAATTAATTTTAAAGATATATTTTTATTATTTATTTATATTTTATATGTCTACGATAGTGTTTCGTATTATAATTTTATTTTACGAGTAATAATTCAAATATATAATTAGAGAGGAAAATTTAATTTTTTTTTTTCCACTTGAATCTAATTGATAGTGTCTCGTGTTATAATTTCATTTCATGAGCAACAATTAAAAATCACATAGAACAATATTTATGTATATATTTTTCTTAAATCTAACTGGTAGTGTCCCGTGTTATAATTTAATTTCATTAACAATTCAAATGCACATTAAGAATAATTCAAATACAAATTGAGAGCAACATTGAGAGCAATTCAAATACACATTAGAATAATTGACCAACAAAAAATATTGAAATTTATTTAAGATTTATTAAAAGAACTATTTGATTAATATATTTATAATTGACAAATAAAAATTATTTTAAAAAAAATATTTGAAATTATAAATAACTTAGTTAAGTATTTAGTATTTAAATGATTAAATTAATAATATTTTAATATTTTTATCAATATTATCGTATAAATAATCATTTAGAACATACAACTTAAAATTCGTATAAAATAAATTTCAAATTTAGTAAAAGAATATTTAGAATATCAATATTTTAAATAAAATATATAAAAAATAAAAAAGCGTATTTAATGTTATTAAATTATAAACTTGAATTAAAAACAATTATTTAATATAATTGATTAAAATCATTTTAATACTTTAACTTTTTTCCTTTTTATTAAATCATAAAATTTAAATTAAAAATAACTTTTAATTTCTCTGTTAGTTAGTTATACAATTATTGTTTTAATTCTTTAAATTTCAATTAATAATATTAATTATTGTACATTTTTTTCCTATATGAATTATATAAAATATCATTTTTAGATATAATTAAATATGTAATAAATAGTATCCAAATTGACTAAAGATCATTCAGCTAAATTTAACCCTATAATTACTATAGACCACTTGTATGAAAAAGGCAAATCAATTGATAAATTTTATTAAAAATAAATAAATAAATGACTCAATACTTATAAAAATCTATTTTATAGTTTCATAAAACTGATTCTTAATTTATTGGACGCCCATATGTATTTCCTCTTAGGCCAAGTACACTTCAAATAAACAACGGTAAGAATACCAATGTTATTTTGTTTAATTCGTCAACGACAATTCTCTTCCTAAGCAATAATTTCTATAGATATTGAGAAACAACCACAAGTTGTTGCAATAGTTTCCTATCTATTCACCAAGATGTTAAAAACAAAATTTAGACTGGTCTTACATTTCATTATGATTAGTAATTTGGAAAGCACATTTAGAAGGATACAACATAAAATACTTTAGGAAAGGAGCTTTCCAAGTTAAAAAGTACTTAGAAGAAAAAACTACAATAGAGTTTATTAACTATTTGGATAAACAACTTAAGCTCATAGCTTAACCTCTTATATGTATAAGTTATTTTAATAACAAAAAATAAATTATCCTGAGGAGCTTAAGGAAATAACTTGAAAACAACTTATAGACAAGTCATAAGTTGTTTGCGTAAACACTTAGAAACAGTCTCATAAGTGTTAATATATGGTTTATGGACAAGTCATTAGTTGTTTCCATAAAAAATGGCTTATTAGAGCTGAAACCATACAACTTGTTGCACTATAATATAATACTCACAGTTTGCTGAAATTACATTCTAAATGCTCCATTTACATTCCAAATACAGTTGTTCAGATAAATGGTCTTTATCACAATTTTCAAATCAAAGTCACTATTTTGGACATCATTAGTTTTTGCATCTGTTATACTATTAACTCAAAGAGAATTAAATTTAAACAAACATTAGAGAATGCATTTAAACATTACAATCTAGTATAATTTCATGTATATTGAAAATCTAGTCGTAGCATCAAAACATCAAAAGAACTCGGAAATCAAAAATAGAAATCGAAAAATAAAATCAAAACTTTCAAACAAAACAAATCAAATCAAAAGAATATATCAGACAACTAATAAATCCTGCAATGCATACACATATCAGACATAGATTTTCAGTATATCATTAATTGAATCTTGTAAAGCTACAACAATATTTGAATTGTAATGTGAATTGTACCCTATCCTACAAAATGGGTATTTAAATTACTTATAGAGTTGAAGACTTTCACCTGCCTTTACACAAAAACCAGCAAACTATAATACAAAAAGTTGTTACACTACACATGTTTCCAAAGAAACCTTAAAGAGCTATTATGTGCCCTTGATACCCAAAGTTCTAGTTGACAATTAGTAAAATAAATTAAATGATCTTATACATAACTTCTTCCAAAGCTTTGACATGTACAAATTCCTATTCTTCAGGGTTTCATCAGCAACTCCTTAATGTAACCAAGAGTAAGTTGATCCTGTCAGGATCAACTTATTCCAAGAGTAAGTTTTTTTAACTTACTCCACAATCGTAACATTTTTTTGCTATGTAATTCCTCGAACCAAGCTTTCTTTGCTTAACCCAAACTGCACTTTAGTCCCCGTAAGATGACCCTGTTGGCTGCCTCCGCTTGGTCGTTAGTCTGGGGGTGTTCGACGGACTTGAAATGTTGCTTTGTGTCTAGGTTGACGACGAAATCTTGGAACCTTTTGTCCGTGAACTGCGTTCCTTTGTCGGTGACAAGGACTTGGGGTATGCCGAAGCGGGTGAGGATATTTCTTTTGAAGAAACAAAGTATATTTTGTGCCTTGATTTTGGCGAGGGCCTCAGCCGCGATCTACTTCGTGAAGTAGTCGACGCCGAAGATGAGATATTTGTTTTGGTAGGAGTCGGTCATGAATGGCCCGAGGATGTCCATTCCCCACCAAGTGAAAGGCCACGGGGAGGAAAGTTTCTTCAGCTCATTAGGGGGATCTAGGTGCATGTTTGTGTGTCTTTGACACTTATCGCATCTCTTGACGTACTCTTTTGCATTGTGTTGCATCGTCGTCCAATAGTAACCTGATCTGAGTGCTTTACGTGGCAATGATTTTCCGCCAAGATGCTGAGCGTTAATCCCTCCGTGAATTTCTCCCAAAATGTCGGGGACTTTTTCTTCCTCGATGCATTTGAGTAGTGGGATGGAGAAACCTCGTCGGTAAAGTTTATCTTCGAGGAGGACGTAAGAGCACACCCTTCTCTTGGTTGCATATTCCTCTTTTGGATCAGCTGGAAGTTCGTCCTTCGCGAGGTAATTGTGGATGAGAGTTATCCAACAATGAGCGTCACTGATGGCGTTCACTTCGAGTGAAG
The DNA here is from genome assembly GCA_963966055.1 of Lathyrus aphaca. NCBI lineage: Eukaryota > Viridiplantae > Streptophyta > Magnoliopsida > Fabales > Fabaceae > Lathyrus > Lathyrus aphaca. The sequence goes on from OZ014523.1 coordinate 505,779,646, forward strand.
GGGAAGATTTCTCGATGCTTGGTCGCGTAAGGATCTCTTGGATCACAAATCTGTTTTTTCCCTTCCTCTGCGTGCTTTCCAGTTTAGACAAAATGTATGCTCGCATGTTGTGCTCGCGTGGGACGTGTGGGACCTCCCAAGAATCGAAATTCTCTAGTTTGTCTTTGACAAGATCTAAGTACTCGATGAGGTTGTCGCTTTTGGCCTGATATTCTCCTCGTACTTGGGATGCCACAAGCTAAGAGTCGGTGGAGATTTTTACTTCCTTTGCTCCTAGGTCTTTGGTCAGTCTTAAGCCTTCCATGAATGCTTCGTAATTGGCCTGGTTGTTCAACGTCGGGAAGGCCAATGCTAGTGATACCTCAATCAGGATGTCGTCCTTATTTTCGAGGATGATATTTGGGTCACTTTATGTCGAGCTGGAGGCACCGTTGACGAAAATCGTCCATTTTGTGGGCGCCGCTAGTCGGGGCCGGGTTATATGTCATTTTGGCAACGAAGTCGGCCAGGACCTGTGCCTTTAAGGCCTTCCTGCTTTCGTACTGGATGTCGAATTCTGACAGTTCTAAAGACCATTTCAACATCCTACCGACCTTTTCTGGCCGCCTGAGTAGTTGTTTTATGGGTTGATCTGTTCGGACTTTGATTGTATGGGCAAGGAAGTAATGTCACAATATCCTTGCTGCGTTTATCAGGGCCAAGGCGACCTTCTCGATCTGCTGGTATCTGAGCTCGGAGCCTTGAAGGGATTTGCTCATAAAATATATGAGTTTTTACCCGTCATTTGTTTCGCATATGAGGTTTGCGCTGACCGCCTCGGTTGCCACATACAAGTATAGGTATAATGTTTTTGTTTCCTACGGTCGTGATAACACTGGTAGTTCGGAGAGCACTCTCTTGAGGTGGATAAATTCTTGCTCGCACTCCTCGATCCACTAGAAGGTGGATTCTTTCCGTAATAGCTTGAAGAAAGGAAGTGCATGTTGCGTGGATTTGGCGATGAAACGAGATAGTGAGGCGAGCATTCCATTGAGCGACTGGATAGATATCTTCGAGTTTGGGGTTGGGAATTCTGAGAACACTCGACATTTATCGGGGTTGGATTTGATCCCTTGTTCGGTGAGGTAGAAGCCGAGGAATTTCCATGCTTGTACACCGAAGGTGCATTTTTCTAGGTTGAACCTTATTTTGCACTTCCTCGCTTGCTCGAAGACCTTCCGGAGATGTTGGGCGTGGTCGAGCTCCTTGTGTGATTTTATGATCATCTCATCCATGTAAATCTCGAGCATGTCTTCGATCTCTCCCCGGAATACCTTGTTCATCATGTGTTGGTATGTAGCCCCGACGTTCTTCAGCTCGAAAGGCATAACGTTGTACTAGTAATTGCCTGTTGGGGTCATGAAGGTCGTGTGTCATTTATCTGTGTCCGACATGGGGATTTGGTTGTATCCGTTGTACGCGTCCATGAAGGACAAGAGCTTAAAACCTGCAGATTTTTCGACCAATTTATCTATGTTAGGTAAGGGAAAAACATCTTTGGGACATGCCCTATTGAGATCGGTATAATCAACACACATTCACCATTTTCCATTATTTTCTTAACAAGGACTACATTAGAGAGTCAGGTTGTATACTGGGCTTCAGAAACAAAATTTTCCTCTAAGAGGTCTTTTATAGCTTGCTCGACAGCCTCCGCTTTCTCGGGAGACTACTTGCGCCTACGCCATGCTACTGGCCAAATGGCCGGATCTATAGCTAATTGATGGTAGGCGACCTCAGGGTCGAGCCCGGGCATTTCAGTTGTGCTCCATGCGAATAGGTCTGTGTTCTCCTTTAGGCAAGTTACGAGTTGCTCTTTTGCCGTTGACGGTAGTCCAATACCTATATTCATAGTTCTGTCAGGGTTGTCCCCCAGAGGGATGAGCTCGAATTCGCCGTCGGGGATTGGGCGTACCGAGTGAGTTGGAACCTTCCCGTTGATTGGGCCCTGTGCTTCAGTGTCTTCCTCGCCAAGGCGACTATCGAGGTTGATGGAATTGACTCGTGGGTATGGTGGACGCTCCTCGTCTCTAGGTTTTTTGTTGCCTTTGGAGGTGTTGATTATGGCGTGTCCTTTGACTGCTGCATCGTAGCATCTTCGGGCCGCCTCTATGTCCCCGTGAATCGTAACCACGCGACTCCGCTTGGTATAGTGCTTCATTTTTTTAGTGGACAATGGAGGGCACCGCCGTCAACTCGTCCAGGGTGGGTCGATCGAGGATGCAATTGTAAAGCAAACGAAACTCGATCACCAGGAATTGGACTTTAACTTCTTTGGTCGTCTCATTCTCTCCAAAAAAAACGAGAAGCTCCACGTATCCCCATGGCCTTGTGGTAGCTCCATTGAATCCCCGGAGGTTGGATCCAACGTATAGGGACAAGTTTGACTTGTCCAGTTTGAGAGTTTTGAACAGGTGGACGTACATGATATCCACCGACCTGCCTTGGTCGACCAGAATGCATCAAACGTCAAAACGTGCCATCTTCGCCCTTATCAATAAAGCTAACATGGAGTCACTGATATGCATCTGTTCCTATTACAAAACTAATAATGTGTAATTTGGTGTTTTGTTCTTTCCTATGCAATTGAGACTCCTATGCAATTTGGCGAGTTCCCTGTGAATTTTGAGGCATTGGAAGGGTCGGTGGCTAGATCGACTTGTTTTAATAAGCTTAGATTGAATCGATCTGTTTTGATGGTTCAGCTTCATCGGCTCATGCTTAGTTCTCCCTAGCTCACACATCTTGGAACGAGTTCATTTAGTTATGATTTTATCATTCTTTTCGCCCTTCGTAAACCTGATAACATGTTACTCGTGAGTATCGATTTTGTTCTTTGATATGATTGTTCTAAGTTTGTGTCTTTGATATGTATTGGTTTAGACTCAACATAGGCATGATATTACACGGGTTTAACACCCATAACATTATTTCATATTCTCTTTAAATAGATTTCAGGAAATTCTGAAAAACATATATATTGTGATATTTGTGGAACATGTTTTACTGGAATTTGTTGATAATGTAGGTTGTATTGAATGTAGGTAGTGAAAATTGTGTCTCGGTTTGGAGTTTCTGTTATGATTCAAGGATGAAGGAGTTCAAGGACAATAATAGTTTCAATAATCAGTCTGAAATTGGATCCTTGGACTAAAGTTCCTTAAAGTTTTTATGGTTAAGTTGTATGAAAATAATGTTTCATTGTCTAAATTTGACAATAGACTGATCTAAGTTTCGCATATATAATAGAAAATACTTAATTTTCTTAAGGGTTTTTCTTATGGTTCTAAATAAAACATTTTAAGTTAAGAGTGTGTCATATAAATTTTAAGATTATTGGGTGGGATCTCATGCATGAGAGAGACGATGAAGCATTTTTGAGTAGTGGTACCAAATATCTTCATGTGGGAGAAAGGGTATCAGTATGCGGAAGGATCCAATGTTCACATTTTCTACCTTTTGTTCATTTTCATTCAATCATATTCTTAATGCTAATTAAAAGTTGGTAATTAAATAAAACAAAAGTAAATTCAAATTAATGATTTAATTAATCAAGATTAAATACACTTATAATTTGACTAAAAAATTAATATATTTATCATTTATATATCTCAATTTACTTAACTATTTTATTAATTATTATTTAATATTAACCAAAATACTTCTTTATTCTATTATTGAAATTAATATATTCAATATTTATATTTAATATAACAATGATAAATGTAATTTGTTTAAATAATAATAAATCGATATTAACTTCTCTTCTATTTTATTATTTTAGGTTAGATTAATATCAATGCTAAAAGAATTGACATATTTATATTGAATTTAAATAAAATTTGATGTAATATAATTTGTGTATTTATTACGGGTAAAAATACATTGTTTATTCAAATATTTTTATATGCGAAAAAATATATTATTGATTAATTTATTTATATATACGTACAAAAATAATATTTTTATAACCGAAAAAACTTTAATTGCTCAAAATATTAAATAATATTAATTTATCAATTATATTATTATTCCGAATATTTAATAATATTATCTTTTTCATCCAACTATTACAACTATATATACATATATATATATATATATATATATATATATATATATATATATATATATATATATATATATATATATATATATATATAAAGTTGTTTAGTAACTTTTTGAAATTTTATTTTAAAAGAATTTATAATTTATTTTAATTCATCTTAAATTATAAATGATTTATAACCGCTCAAGCAATAAATTATTTTATCTAGAATATGATATATCATACTTAATTAATATTTCCTCACCAAATATTTATCTCCCAACACTCACCTTAATATTTATCCATTAGATTTTTAATTTAATTTATCAAAACACTATATTTATCTTTAAATATTTACATAGAAAAAATAATATTTTCTTCTAATTTATTCAAAATCAATCTTACCTTAATATTTATCATAATTTTTATCAAATTGATCTAATAAAAAATTAAATTAAATATACTATATATAATATAAACAACTATACTATTAATTCAAATATTTTTATAAATATTATCAAAACAAAATTTATATTTTGATTCAAATATTTTTTTATATTCGGAAACAACTTTATTATTGATTCAAATACTTTTATAAATAATATCAAAACAAAATTAATATTTATAAATGTGAAAAAATACATTGTTGATCAAAATATTGAATATTAACGAGAACATGAAGTTACTTATCAAAATATTGAATATTAATGGGAACATAGTTGCTGATCAAAATTTTGAATATTAACGGGAATTTGAAGTTACTGATATAAAATTTGAATATTAACGAGAATACGAAGTTACTGATCAAAATATGAAATATTAACGGGAACATGAAGTTACTGATCAAAATATTTAATATTATCAGGAGCATGAAGTTACTGAGCAAAATGTTGAATATTAACGTGAACATGTAATTATCGATCAAAATATTGAATATTAACGTGAACATGAAGTTACTGATCAAAATATTGAATATTACCGGGAACATGAAATTATTGATCAAAATATTGAATATTAACGGGAACATGAGGTTACTGATCCAAATATTGAATATTAACGAGAACATGAAGTTACTGATCAAAATATTGAGTATTAACAGGAAATGGACTCACTGATCAAAATATTAAAAGTTAATGGGAACATGAAGTTACTGATCAAAATTTTGAATAGTGGAAAATGAATATAAAGTGTTGATCAAAATTTTGAACATGATTTTCTTTTTATTGGATGTATGATTTTAATTTTATTTTTTAATTTACAACTAAATTTTTATATTTTCTTAACACATCCCATACATTTCTTAGACACCCAATAAGTTTCGAAAAACATCTTATGTTTTCGGATATGCAAATCAAGACGCATCATTTTTTTTCAACATTGATTTTTTCGAATCTACACACCTAGACTCCAAATTTGCAAACAAATTATTTTTGGATGTGTACATCCAAAAACAATTTAAGCAACATTCATTTGTTTCATACTTTCAGTGTCACCCTCATATCTCTTAGTGTCACCCCCATATCTCTCAGCAACATTCATTTGTTTCAAATTCAAAAATTCAAAAATTTCTTTTTTTTTTTGTTGTTAAATATGTTTTTGGTTTCTCTAAATATCTCAAACTTCATTTTTAATCCATATAAAGAGAAAGTCGAGTTTTAATCCCAAAATTACATTTACATGCAGTTTTAGTCCCTCTACAGTTACTAAAACTACATGCAAAAGTAATTTTATTGGGACTAAAACTCGACTTTTTATTTACATGGACTAAAAATCAAAATTTGACATATTTACAGGACCAAAAACTATATTAACCTTTTTTTTCTTTTGTTGCAAGATCTCAAATGAAATTATATGTAAGTACTAAAATTTTTGTGAATATAATTTATTTGCAAATTTTAAAAAAAAATGATAATTCCAGATTTATAAATTTGGAAATAGAAAATATTCTTAGAAATTCAGCGATGTCTAAAAAAAATCTATAAAATATATTAAGAAATGTTCATTATTAATGCATGACATATATTTAAAAGTTTTATAAATATTTTCCAAAAAAGTGTTTGTGGTCGAGTGATAGAGACATGACTTTTTTAATGTGTTTGTAATCGAGTGATAGAGACATGACTTTAATGTTTGATTACAAATTATTCTCACTTATGTTTTTTCCTTAATTTCATTACCAACACATACCCATTTGATAGGTATTTGTAAATCGATCGATGATATTCAATTTTCACGTTCTAATTCAGTTTGCGATATGAGTTTAATTATATAAACAGTCCAATTAAAGAAATAAATTTTCAATTTAATCGATCAAAGACATCATTAATTATAATAATGGTCGCTTTAGCATTGACCCAGCCATTAGTATTTCAAACATCGACAAAATTAGTATCTTCTTTGGGTTCATAAACTAATTATAATTAACGTTAATATTGGAGCATATTCCAATTAAAATTACGAAGAACAAACTACTAATATAAACAAAGTTTAATCAACCAAAGCAAGTGGCTGATCTTGTATCGTAATCTCATTATTATATATCCTAATCAACCAAACTAATGATCTTCTCTATGATCACTGCTAATTTGTATAAATACAATATCTTTGCAACACCACCATGTCAATGATGTGACACTACAAATGATCCAACTTGCACCATTTTATGCCATATTCCATTATCTTAATGACTGATAGTTTATTTCTATATTATAGTGAAGAATATATTTTAACTTTCTTTTTATAGAAGTTCTTTTATGCTCATAATAAACTAAGTATTATCTTCGAGCTAAAACCAAAGCTATATATATGTATATTCGCAATTAAGTTTAAAATATAAATAAAGATATATTGTAAGTATAGTTTATATAGTAATTGTTGTTCAATGATTCACCAATAACCAATTTAAATGTAAGGCATGTTGTTTAGATATTGTTGTTAAAGAAGATAAGATGATAGTTGTGTAATAAAATTTGAATTTGTGATATCTTATTTATTTATTTATTTTTTAAATATGACATTTCACTAAAATAATATTTGTTAGATATTGAATTGGAGAACATCAATAAATATATTTTTTTTCTACAATCAATTTAATCTGGTTTAAGGATCAGTTTTGACATCAAATGTTTTCACCCCCTCTCGATCGTATTTGTAGGAGATCGAACCGTGATCTTCCTCCCAACCAAGTTCAGTGTCAATCACCACTGAAATTAATAACGATTGGTAGAACATCAATAAAATTTGAATATGAATAAAATGTAGATAACTGTTGTGAATTGGATACCTTAGAAACAAAGTATAATTGGTTCCTTGATCAGTTAGGAAACCCACAAGGGTTAGGATTTAGGGTAACCACAGATAAAAGGATTGATTATAAACTGTTATTCTTTCATTTCTCTTGAAACAAGATTACAAGTATACAAGAATAACAAATAACCTCTCTCACTTTTGAATTAGGGTTTTATCTTCCTATTTTTCCTTTTTTTAAATATGAGAGACTAATATGTTATTAATAAGAAAACTAACACACTAACCTAATAGACTTTTTAACAATTATACATTACAAACTAACTCAGGGTACAAGCTAACTTAAACAATTGGACTCATAACATAAGGTCCAATTAAACAACAACATGTGAGCGGACTTCGACGACATGTTAAACCTAGAGTTCGTTCCAATATCTCACAAATCTCCAACTAGGAACAAATTCTACAACATCAAGGAAACAATTAAACATACATACTAGAACTGACTTCGACTACAGTATGTATAACTTCTGCACTAGCATGTGAATCAGCTTCGACTTCATGATAAACCTCTTTCGTATCAGAGTTCGATCCAATATTCCACAATAACATTAATTGTTACACAAATAAATTCTAAATCGTAAGTAGACACATTGACATTTATGTTAGATTCATCTTTGTTAGAACATACAAATTTAATTGTGAAGAATTAATAGAGAAAAGTGAATTTTGGAGAAATTAAGTTGAGAATTGAGAGAGAATAATTGATGGTGAGTAAAAAATTGGTATTTTTTCTCAAATGGGAGCATACAACGCCTTATATACATGGCAAGAACAAATAATATGCACAGGAAGTTGTAATTGTGTTTCTCCCTCTCTCAAAGAGGGGTGATTTATGATCAATTTTGATCTAAAATCACCCCTTCAAGTCGTTTTTGTTTCTCTATTAGTTAAATAAGTGTTTTTCACATATATTTAGTGTTTCCTTTGTATTTTTTTGTGATTTCGTGGGTCGTTGTTTGTTTTGATTTCCCGTATTTGTTTTTCCATCTTTGTGCGGTATTCATTTGTTTCAGGTTGAAAGATTAGTTTCGATCTAGTGCAGATCCAATCAATGACTTTAGTGTCATTAACGCTACAGATCCGGAAGCATGGAGATTTCAGACATCCCAATATAGTCATATTTGTAGGCTTATGCAATTTTTTGTTTTATGCTATTATCATGGATGATGTGAATTTGTTCACAGATTCATCCTTTTTGTTTTTGGCGATTTTGAATTTGTATTGCAACAATGTACTCTATCAGTTTGAATGAATGAATATCATTTAATTTTAGTAAAAAAAACTGAAACTGAAGCATAACAAAAAAAATTGAAAATTGTCTTTGTAACGCCCATATTTAATTAATTAATTTAATTAAATATTATTGCGTATTTTCCTGATTATTGGTTGTTGAGTGTTATTTTTGTCGTTTGTGTCGTTAAGTTGTTAAAGTTATTTATGTTGGTTTTATGTTGCGAGTTAAGTTGTGTTTGGATTGTTTAAGTTGATTAAGTCGGATTAGTTAAGTCGAATAAATAAAATAAGTGTTAATGAGATAATATTAAGTTGGGCTTAGTCTTGTAGTGTGAGTGTAGTAATGTTGGGGGTGCTATTTTAGGCCCATTAGTTATTAGGTTGATTAGTGATAATTGAGTAAAAATTAGACAAAAGACCTAATTAGGGTATAATTAGAATTTGTAAGAAGGGAGAACAAGTCTTAGAGGAAGATCAAGAGGAGGCTAGGTTGAGGATTTTCGCGGAGATTTTCCGGTGAATTCGAGCTGCCTTCAATCCAAGGTAAGGGTGGGGTTCGAATTCCATAGCTGGGACTAGATAATTGTATGTAGGTTGGGTTTGTCCTATGATTTTAGTTGTTTTGTTGTTGTATGATTTTGTGTCGATTTTTGAGCTGATATATCATAAGGATTATGTTGGTCTTGTTGAAATTTCTGATATACAAGTTGTGTTGTTGTTGAATCGTTGTTGTTTCTATTGTAGTGTGTGTTGTTAGACTGCTTGATGCAGAATAATCGTGTAGAAAAGGAGATAGGAATCGTAAAATAAGTCATAGAGATTAATAGATGAATAGATACAAAGGTTTTGGAGTTTAAAATCCATGTAGAAAACCAATTAGGCTTGAATGAAGTGATGAGATTGAGCATATTCATAGCAGAGAGTGAATTATAGGCTTTCTGGTGGCTTGCGTAATAGATCTGGCATTACGTGTAACACACAAGGGAATTACGTGTAACACACCCAGTACGCAGGCATTACGCGTAAGGATTTAGGGCATTACGCGTAACAGGTTGGGAAATACGCGTATGAGCAGAGTGGGTGCAGAAAAATGCAGTTTTTGGCGATTCGTCTTGTTTTCGCATCTGTTTCGAGTTGGATTGATTCTTAGACTTTAAGTAGTAGTTAAGTAAGTTGATTTTAATAGGAATGAGGATTAGAAATAATTAATTTAGTAAACTAATCGACTAAGCCATAAATTTTCATTTTCTATGTTGAAGTTGTATTAAGTTGTATGAAGTTGTGTTGTCCCGATCGTGGGGAAATTATTAAGTTGCAGGTCTTTCGACCAACATTGATTCAAGTTGTTGCGTTGTTAATTCATGTTGTTGTTGTTGTTGTTATATGCCATTCATAGTTGCATACATTTGCATATTTTAAGTTGGAGCGAATGATCGATTCAAGTCGGCCTGGATTGACAAATACGTTTTTGATACCTCGATAAACTATCAATATTTCAAGTTGGGAGTTTACTCCAAATGGTACCACATGCATATATAAGTTGAGTCGCATTTGAGTTGCATTTTATTCATGTTGTTATCGGTTGTTGGATGTAAGTTGTATGTTGATGTTGCTTGTTGTGTGAAGTGGTGTGATTATATGATTTTCTTGCTTACATATCAATTATCATATTCTTGTTTATGTTATTTGATATCTCACCCTTTTTGTTTGAATGTTTCCCTCTGTTGGTAACATGCATGTAATCAAGATTCGAGTATCTAGTCGTCTAAAGTCGGTGTTTGTCGCTCTGATATGTAGCACTTTAGGGGGATGAACACATGTTTTGTCTTTGTGGCTTTTGTCTAGTTTATGAACTAGTTTTACGTTGATAATCATGTTGAAGTATCTGATGATGATTTTATTGGAGTTGTTTTAAGGTTGTAACTTTGTTGAATCCGTTGCATTGTTTTCGAAGTATTTCATTGAATAAAGTTTTTGTTATTTGATTTTAAATTTGAAAATGTGATATCCCATGTTTTGGTGAATTTTTATTTAACTCTGATTTAATAATTAAAGTCGGATAGAAATTGGGTGTTACATTAGTGGTATCAGAGCAGGTCGGTTTGTCTGACCAAGTTATCGAGTCATAGTTGTCTAACAATCGAGTATTGTTATGTGGTTCTAAATTTTGTTGTTTTGTAGTGTTAAGTTGAGATGGCTGGAAGGAATGATGCTGTAATGGCTGCTGCAATGCAATCAATGACTCAGGCTGTGCAAAATTTACCGAATGCTGGCAGGAATGATGATTCTCTTACTTTTGTGATTTTTCAGAGAGAATTTTCCGTGTGATGGATTGCACTCCAGCACATAAGGTTCCTTATGGAACTCATATGTTGGCAATTGAGGCTGATGATTGGTGGTTGGAAACTAGAGAAAGGTTGGACGCTACAGGTGAAGAGATCACTTGGGCTATTTTTCGTAGAGAGTTTATGCGGAAGTATTACCCTGAAGATGTGCGTGGTAAAAAGAGATTGAATTCCTTGCACTGAAACAAGGAAATATGTCAGTGACGGTGACAGATTATGTTGCGAAGTTTATGGAGTTGTCGAAGTTCTACACGCACCATGATGTGGCTATTGCTAAATTTTCGAAGTGCATCAAGTTTGAGAACGGGTTGTGTTTAGAGATCAAAAAGGTTGTAGGGTATCAGAAGATTCGTGTTTTTGCTGATTTGGTTGATAATTGTATAATCTTCGAGGAAGATAATAATGCTCACTACAAGATTGTTACTGATAGGAGGGGCAAGAATCAGCAAAAATGTGGCAAGCCTTATGAAACTCCAGCTGGTAAGGGTAAGCAGAAAGTTGCTTCGGGTCAGAGAACTAGTGGGGGAGATTCTCATGACGGTATTGTTTGTTTCAAGTGTATACAAACTGGACACAAGAGTAATGTGTGTACTGCTGAGGTGAAGCGTTATTTCTGTTGTGGGAAAGCTGGGCATGCGTTATCTAATTGCACGCATAAAGAGATGATCTATTTTAACTGTGGTGAAGAAGGGCATATTGATAGCCAGTGCCAGAAGCCAAAGAAATCAAAGTCTGGAGGAAAAGTGTTCGCTTTAGCTGGGACTCAAACAACTAATGAGGACAAGCTCGTGAGAGGTACGTGTTTCATTAATAGTATTTCTTTAGTTATTATTGTTGACACGGGTGTTACCCATTATTTTATTACTGTTGATTGTGTTAAGAGATTGGGTCTTAAGTTGTCTGAGATGAAAAGAGAAATGGTCGTAGAGATTTCGACTAAGGGATCAATGACTACTTCTCTGGTGTGTTTGAGTTGTCTGTTGTCTATCTTTGATAGAGACTTTATGTTAATTTGGTGTGTTTGCCGTTGACTGGGACGAATGCAATCCAAGGTATGAACTGGTTAGAGTATAACTATGTTCATATTAATTGTTTTCGTAAGTCGGTGAGATTTTCTACTCCAAAAGAGGAAGGAGTTGGGTTGTTGTCATTTAGAGAGTTGTAGAAGTTGATGAAAGAGGAAGCCCAGATGTTTTTGTTGATGGCGTCGTTATCTCTAGAGAGTAAAGCCAAGATTGAAGAGTTGCAAGTAGTGAATGAATTTCCTGAAATTTTTCCTGATGAAATTCCTGATGTACCACCTAAGAGAGAGGTTGAGTTTGCGATTGACCTTGAACTTGGTACTAGACCTGTTTCTATGGCACCGTACAGGATGTCTGCATCTTAGTTGGCTAAATTGAAGAAGCAGTTAGAAGAGTTACTTGTGAAGAAGTTTGTAAGACATAGTGTATCGTTGTGGGGAGCTTCAATTTTGTTGGTTAAGAAGAAGGATGGAAGTATGAGACTTTGTGTGGATTATAGACAGTTGAAAAAAGTGACAATTAAGAAGAAGGGCTATCAGTTGAACCAAGAATAAATGATTTGATGGATCAGTTGGTAGATGCTCGTGTGTTTAGCAAGATCGATTTGAGACCGGGCTATCATCAGATTAAGGTGAAAGATGAGGATATTCAGAAGACAGTGTTCAGAACACGGTATGGAAATTACGAGTATTCTGTGATGCCTTTTGGTGTAACTAATGCGCCAGGAGTATTCATGGAGTACATGAATCGTATTTTCCATGCTTATCTGGATCGTTTTGTGGTTGTGTTTATAGATGATATTTTGGTTTATTATAATTCAGAAGAAGAGCATGCAGAACATTTGAGAACAGTGTTGGAAGTTTTGAAGGATAAGAAGTTGTATGCGAAGTTGTCCAAGTGTGAACTTTGGTTGAAAAAAGTCAGTTTTCTTGGCCATGTGATTTCAGGTAGTGGTATTGTTGTGGACCCTTCTAAGATAGATGCTCTGTTGCAATGGGAAACTCCAAAGTCGGCTACTGAGATTAGAAGTTTCTTGGGATTGGCCGGTTATTGCCGAAGGTTCATTGAAGGATTTTCCAAGTTGGCACTTCCGTTGACTCGGTTGACTTGTAAGAGTAAATCTTTTGTGTGGGATGTCCAATATGAAGAAAGTTGTATAGAGTTGAAGAAGAGATTGATGCCGGCTCTAGTGTTGACTTTGCCGAATTCAGAAGAACCGTTTGTTGTGTATTGTGATGCTTCGTTGATGAGTTTAGGAGGTGTTCTTATGCAGAATGGTAAAGTATTTGCTTATGCATCGAGGCAGTTCAGGGTTCATGAAAAGTACTATCTTACACACGATTTGGAACTTGCTATAGTTGTTTTTATGGTTCTTAATTCGAAGTATTTACGATTTGGAGGCATTATCTTTATGGTTCTAGATTCGAAGTATTTAGTGACCATAAGAGTTTAAAATATTTGTTTGATCAGAAAGAGTTGAATATGAGGCAACGAAGATGGTTGGAACTGTTGAAGGACTATGATTTTTATTTAAATTACCATTTGAGTAAAGCTTATGTTGTAGCTGGTGCTTTGAGTCGGAAAACGGTGCACATGTCGACAATGATGGTTAAGGAGTTATAGTTGATTGAGCAGTTTCAAGATATGATTTTGGTTTGCGAGGTGACGCTAAAGAGTGTTATGTTGTGTATGCTGAAGATTAATAATGATTTTCTGGACAATATAAAAGAAGCTCGGAAATTGGATGTGAAGCTAGTGGATGTCATAGTTGATTGTGGTGAATTAGAGAAGAATGGTTTTAAGTTGGATGTGCATGGTGTTTTGAGATTTCATGATCGGATTTGTATTCCTGATGACGTGGATATGAACAGGATGATTCTTGAGGAAAGTCATAGAAGTAATTTGAGTATTCATCCAGGAGTGACTAAGATGTATCAGGACTTGAAGAAGTTGTTTTGGTGGCCTAGGATGAAGAATGACGTCGGGCGTTTTGTGTACGCCTGTTTGATTTGTCAGAAGTCGAAAGTTGAACATCATAAGCCTGCTGGTCTAATGCAACCGTTGGAAATTCCAGAATGGAAATGGGATAGCATTTCTATGGACTTTGTAACAGGATTGCCTAATACTTCAAGAGGACATGATTCGATTTGGGTGATTGTTGATAGGCTTATGAAGTTGGCTCATTTTATTCCTATTAACATCAGTTTTCCAATATCAAAGTTGGTTGAGATTTATGTCAGAGTAATTGTGAAGTTGAATGGTGTTCCTTTGTGTATTGTGTCGGATCGAGATCCGAGGTTTACGTCGGAGTTTTGGAAGAGTCTGCAAGAAGCTTTGGGTTCTAAGTTGAGGTTGAGTTTAGTGTATCATCCTCATACATATGGTCAAACTGAGAGAATGATTCATTCGTTGGAGGATTTGTTGAGAGCTTGTGTACTTGAGCAGGGAGGTTCATGGGATACTTATCTTCCATTGATTGAGTTCACGTATAATAATAGTTACCATTCTAGTATCGGAATGGCACCTTTTGAAGCGTTGTATAGTCGGAGATGTAGGACTCCGATGTGTTGGTATGAATCTGGTGAGAGTGTGGTTCTTGGACCAGAGATAGTTCTAGAGACTACCGAGAAGGTGAAGTTGATTCGAGAGAAGATAACAATTCTCAAAGTTGGCAGAAAAGTTATCATGATAAGTGAAGGAAAGATTTAGAATTCCAAGCTAGTGATCATGTATTCTTAAGAGTTACGCCTGTGACAGGTGTTGGGAGAGTGTTGAAATCTAAGAAGCTTACTCCTTGTTTTATTGGTCCGTATCAGATTTCAGATAGAGTTGGGAATGTTGCTTATAGAGTATCGAACTTGCATGATGTGTTCCACGTGTCGCAACTCCGGAAGTACATTTCATATCCTTCTCATGTAATTAGTATGGATTATGTGCAAGTACGGGTTAATCTCATCGTGGAGACAATGCCGGTACAAATTGAGGTTTGTGAAATGAAGACTTTAAGAGGCAAGGAGATTGCTTTAGTGAAAGTTGTTTGGTTGGGAGCTGCCGTAGAGAGTATAACATGGGAGTTGGAAAGCAAGATGCAGGAATCATATCCTGAGTTGTTTGAGCAATGTAAGATTTTTCGAGGGTGAAATTATTCTAAGTGGGGGAGAGTTGTAACACCCATAATTAATTAATTAATTTAATTTAATATTATTGCATATTTTCCCGATTATTGGTTGTTGAGTGTTGTTTTTGTCGTTTGTGTTGTTAAGTTGTTTAAGCTGTTTAAGTTGATTTTACGTTGCGGGTTAAGTTGTGTTTGGGTTATTTAAGTTGATTAAGTCGGATTGGTTAAGTCAAATAAATAAAATAAGTGTTAATGAGATAATATTAAGTTGGTATTAGTTTTGTAGTGCGAGAGTAGTAAAGTTGGGGGTGTTATTTTAGGCCCATTAGTAATTAGGTTGATATGTGAAAATTTAGTAAAAATTAGACAAAAGACCTAATTAGGGTATAATCAGAATTTGTAAGAAGGGAGAACAAGTCTTAGAGGAATATAAAGAGGAGGTTAGGTTGAGGATTTTCACGGAGATTTTTCGGTGAATTCGAGCAGCCTTCAATCCAAGGTAAGGGTGGGGTTCGAATTCCATAACCGGGACTAGATAATTTTATGTAGGTTGGGTTTGTCGTATGATTTTCGTTGTTGTGTTGTTGTATGATTATTGTGTCGATTTTTATGCTGATATATCATGAAGGATTATGTTGGTCTTGTTGAAATTTCTGATATACAAGTTGTGTTGTTAGACTGGTTAATGGAGAATACTCGTGTAGAAAAAGAGATAGGACTCGTAAAACAGACATAAAGATTAATAAATGAATAGATATAAAGGTTTTGGAGTGTAAAATCCATGTAGAAAACCAATTAGGCTTGAACGAAGTGATGAGATTGAGCAGATTCGTAGCAGAGAGTGAATTGTAGGCTTTCTGGTGGTTTGCATAATAGATCTGGAATTACACATAACACACAAGGGAATTACGCGTAACACACCCCAGTACGCAGGCATTACGCGTAATGGTTTAGGGTATTACGTGTAACAGGTTCGGCAATACGCGTATGGGATGAGTGGGTGCAGAAAAATGCAGTTTTTGGCGATTTGTCTTGTTTTCGCATCTGTTTCGAGTTGGATTGATTCTTAAACTTTAAGTAGAGGTTAGGTAAGTTGATTTTAGCAAGAATGAGGATTAGAAATAATTAATTTAGTAAACTAATCGACTAAGCCGTAAATTTTCGTTTTCTATGTTGAAGTTGTATTAAGTTGTATGAAGTTGTGTTGTCCCGATCGTCGGGAAATTATTACACCCTTCATTCCTATTTATAAGCAAATTTGACTTTTTAGGTTCATTGAATAATTGATGTATCTAACCTATATGTAGTCCAAATACATAATTTATTAAATGAACCTAAAAAGTCAAATTTGCTTATAAATAGGAATGGAGGGTGTAAGTTGCAGGTCTTTCGACCAACGTTTATTCAAGTTGTTGTGTTATTAAGCTGTTAATTCATGTTGTTGTCGTTGTATGTCATTCATAGTTGCATACATTTGCATATTTTAAGTTGGAGCGAATGCTCGATTCAAGTCGGCTTGGATTGACAAATAATTTGTTGATGCCTCGATAAACTGACAATGTTTCAAGTTAAGAGTTTACTCCAAATGGTACCACATGCATATATAAGTTGAGTCGCATTTGAGTTTTATTTTATTCATGTTGTTATCGGTTATTGGATGTAAGTTGTATGTTGATGTTGCTTGTTGTGTGAAGTGGTGTGATTATATGATTTTCTTGCTTACATATCGATTATCATATTCTTGTTTATGTTATTTGATATCTCACCCCTTCTGTTTGAATGTTGCCCTCTGTTGGTAACGTACAGGTAATCAAGATTCGAGTACCTAGTCGTCTAAAGTCAGTGTTTGTCGCTCTGATATGTAACACTTCGGGGGGATGAACGCATGTTTTGTCTTTGTGGCTTTTGTCTAGTTTATGAACCAGTTTTACATTGAGAATCATGTTGAAGTATCTGATGGTGATTTTATTGGAGTTGTTTTAAGGTTGTAACTTTGTTGAATCCGCTGCGTTGTTTTCGAAGTATTTCATCGAATAAAGTTTTTGTTATTTGATTTTAAATTTGAAAATGTGATATCCCATGTTTTGGTGAATTTTTATTTAACTCTGATTTAATAATTAAAGTCGAGTAGAAATAGGGTTTTATAGTCTTCGTAACCGATTACGTAAAATACCGTAAATGGTTATGAGCTTGTGTTTTACAAATCTGACCAAATGTCAACATGGTAATTGATTAAGTCAAAACTTGTAATCAGTTAACATAACTAAAATATCAAAAATCTTATTTTCAACAATCTCCATCATTTTATAAAGAAGATTTGTCATGATTAAACTATGATTAAATTAAACCCTATTTATTATGTCATAATTGAATTGTGACCAATTTATTCGTAGTCTCCAATATTTAAAACGACTGAATTATATAAATAAAATGCAAATACATAACCCACGAATCTCATTCAAAATACTTTAAAAAATATTGACTTAAATTGTACACTTATAGTGAATGAACTTTTAACATATTAAACAAAAATAACATTTAAAAAGAAGAAGAAAAAAAACAAACTAAGGGCATCAAACTCATGTCCTTTAGGTTTAATTAAAGTGACATACTCAATATATTCCCACTCATTAACACATTACACATGTCATTAAACATGTCCTTTAGGTATAATGAATATTAAACTTACAACTCCTACCATTTTTATAATATATTTAAATTTATTAATGTATTAAATTTTAGATAGCAATATCCTACAATTTGAACTAGTAAATTATATTTTCACTCATCCATATATAAATTAGAACGAAGTCTTTGAACTAATTATTTATTAGAACAAACACACATAAAATTTTAGTAACATTGATCAAATTATAAAAATGACACATTTGTTAAGACCTTGTATCATTCTCCGTTTCACGTTTTCATGAATCCCTTGTTCATAGTTGTCTTCAGAGAGAGTAAGATGTCACATGCTTTTTATGGGACATATTGAACATTGTACAACATGTTGAAGACAAGAAACACACCATAAATGAAGCGTTTAAATTGTATTGAATTTAATTTTTTTCTCCAATATTCTCAAGCACAAAGAGTATTGTAACAAAACAGTAAAGAAAATATGAATAAGGATCTCTCTCACACACACATACAATTTGTAATAACTCGCCTCATTAAAAAGATGTTAATCCATTTCCCTCTCACTTGAGAGACTTTTAACTACAGTTTATTACACATACAACCACTAAGATAACCTTGTATTACATTTCTTGCCTCACACTAGAATTTTTTTTTCCTTATCACATCTAAGGGTTTTCTTGACTTAAACCTTTAAAGAATTGTTTGCCTCGCACAAAAAGGGATTTGGAAGAATTACAAAATGCTTTGTTCACAACTACTTGCGGTTCTATGTGATGTGCATATATTGTGGTTTCGATATGTGATGTACATATATTGTGGTTTCGATGATGAAAAATGTCAAATGTGTGTTGATGACGATTGTAAAGTGTTTATGTTCATGACAACTTATTGGTTGAGAATATGGACACAATCAGGTTGTTGGGGGGTTAATAGACTTATCCCCAAGTAGTCAATTTCAAACATATTTTAGATTGCATAAACAAAATCAGATATTTTAACACTCTCGAAAGCATAACATAATACTAAGAGAGTTAGGAAGTTTTTCAATGAATTATTCCAACAAAGGAATGACAAAATATCACTAAAAACATGATTCTTTCTAATGCAAAACAAATACAAGATAACCAAAGTCGCTTTAAACAAAGAGATTTAAAAACACCTTACGTAGAAATTCATTCAAGACATAATTAGATTTATGATGGTCCAATAATTTGATGCATAACAGACTTAAGCTTATACATTAAATCTCTATAAGCAAGATATAACTTAATTAACATACAAACGATGTAATGATGCAATAGAAATAATAATTAACTCAGAAAATTACAAAAATAAGGAATGAAAGAAAGGTACATAGAGATATATAAAGGTTTGACGTTTTTCCCCACTTTCCCTAATCCACTCTTCAATGGTGTTAAAACCATCAGAAAATAACCTTAATTTTTCGCTATTTTGATAAGTTTGATACAAGTATTTTAATTGCAATGAAATATCTCACAATAATTTCCTCTATTGATGCAGATATTCAAACTGCTAATAAACACAAGATTATCAATGATCTTGATCCAATAACTTTGTTATCCATAATAATCTGCTCAAAGTCTTTATATGTGGCTATCACCCATGATCCCACTGATTTTTTGTCTGGGAAATTTCCATTAGCTAAGCGTTAATTGGACAACTCCCAACTTTGTATAAAAACAATCTTTACACAATTTCATCAAAGTTGGACAACTTCCAACTCTGCCTTACGAACAGTCTGTACTCGACTTCACCAAAGTCTTCCATGGAGTATATTGAAAACTATTATCTTGATGAATAACTCAAAATCCAAAATGCATTCAAGAAATGATCTCTACACCTGTTACAAACAAAAAACTTCACACAAAAACATTAGATACCCTAATATACCGTTAGTCTCCCTCAAACACTTAATCTTTAGATATAAGGGCCCATATCACTGGATAAGGACTAAGGTTGAAAATGATCAATGATTCCAAAGAAACTTTCTCACATACACATACTCTCTATCTCTCTCACACACACACATTAAAAATATGATGGAGTATTAGAACAAACCCTAGTATGAATAGTATGTCGTCGAAGTCTACTCACATGCTGTTGTCAAATTCGGCATTGTGTTATGGATTCAATTGTTTAAGTTAGCTTGTAATGGATAATTGTTAAAAAGCTCATTAGGTTAGAATGTTAGTTTTATTATAAATAGCATACTAGCCTCTTATCTTTTGTATAAGGGAAAATAGGAAGATAAAACCCTAATTCAAAAGTGAGAAAGGTTATTTGTTATTCTTGTATATTTGTAATCTTATTTCAAAAGAAATGAAAGAATAACAGTTTATAATCAATCTTTCTTGTTATCCTTGGTTACCATAAACCATAACCCTTGTGGGTTTATTGAATGATCAAGGAACCAATTATACTTTGTTTCTAAGGTATCTGATTCACAGCAAATTGGTGCAGTGAGCATAGAGAAGATGCCTTCAACAAAGCATGAGATTGAAAAGTTCATCAGAGTGAACGATTTTGGTCTGTGGTGCTTGAAGATGAAAGCCATACTGGTTTAGTAGGGTTGTTTGGAAGCGTTGAAGGGAGAGGCGGCCATGAATGTTGTGTTAACGGAGGCTGAAAAGACGACTATGATTGAGAAACACACAACACAATATTGTTGAGTCTATGTGATAAGGTTCTTCGACGGGTATCAAAGGAGACGACGACGCCAGGGTTATGGTTGAAACTTGAAGCTTTGTACATGACCAAATCGTTGGTGAATCGACTATACCTGAAGCAAGCTTTGTATTCATTCAAGATGAGCGAAGACAAAGTGTTGGTTGAGCAGTTGTATATGTTCAACAAGCTGATTCTTGATCTTGAAAATATTGATTTGAAGATCAAACGTTGTTGTTGTTATGCATTTTTCCCATAACACTTGCTCACTTCAAAGAAATTATCTTGTATGCAAGAGATTCCCCGACCTTTGAAGATGTTCAATTTGCCTTGTACTCTAAGGAATTGAATGAACGAAAGGAGCATAAACCTTTGATGGTTAGTGAAGGTTTGGCCGTTAAGGAAAAATTATCGCGAAAGGATGGTAAGTTTGACAAGAAGAAGGGTAAAAGTCAGCAGATGTTTTATAGTGGTGAAGCATTTGGTGTTCGATGCTATCATTCTAAAAATGAGGGTCACATTTAAAAGGTGTGCCCTAAATTCCTGAAAGATCGTGGAGGTAAGGATAATGACAACACAACCATTGTTCAAGATGATTTTGACTCATATGATGTTCTTGTGGTTTCAAGTGGTGACTCAAGAAAAGAGTAGATTATGGATTTAGGTTGCACTTCGCACATGAATCCAAACAAAGATTTGTTCGAGGAACTATGTGATCAAGATGGTGGATCGGTGTTACTGGGAAACAATAAAGCATGCAAAATTGTAGGTATTGGATCTGTGAGATTCAAGCTCCATGATGAGTCAATAAGGCTATTGACTAAAGTGAGTATGTACCTGACTTGAAGAGAAATTTGATTTCTCTTGGTGAATTCGACAAAAAGGGATATGTTTTTCAAGGATAGAAAAGTATCCTAAGAGTCATGAAGGGGTCGAAGTAAGTCTTGAGAGGAATGAAGAAATAAGGCTTATATACCCTTGAGGTTGAAGCTGTAAGTGGTTCGAAAAATGTTGCATCCACAAAACTGTTGTCGAAGACAAAATTATGGCACTGAGATTGGGCCATGTCAGCGAGAGAGGCCTGGTCGAACTGGAGAAACATAACCTGCTAGGTGGTGACAAAGTCTAGAAGTTGGAGTTTTATAAACCTTGTGTATTTGGTAAATCTTATAGGGTGGAGTTTAACAAAGGTAAACAAAGAACACGTGGATCCCTTGATTGCATTCATGTTATTCTTTAGGGGCCTGCAAGGAATCCTCAATATTTAGGTGACAGGTATTTTCTATCCATAGTTGATAATTATTCCAGAAAGTTATGGGTATTCATTCATAATACTAAGGATGAAACTTTTGAGAATTTCATGAATTATAAGGTTTTGGTCGAAACTCAAACTGGCAGAAAAGTCAAGAGGTTGAGAACTGATAATGGCCTTGAATTCTGCAATGAAGTGTTCGACAGATACTGTGTCGAGTCTGGGATTGCAAGGCATGAGTCTGTAGTATGTACTCCTCAACAAAATGGTCTAGCTGAGAGATACAATCGAACAATCCTTGAAAAGGTTAGCTGCATGTTGGTTAGTGCTAGATTGAAGAAGGTGTTTTAGGTTGAGGTTATTTCGACAAAAACATATTTGATAAACATATGTCCTTCGATTGCGTCAGATATGAAGACACCTGAAGAAGTTTGGTTGGGACATCCACCAGATCTTGATAAATTGAGAGTATTTGGATGTGTAGCCTATGCTCACATTAGGCAAGACAAGGTCGAATCTAGAGCTCTGAAATGCATGTTCATGGGATACCCTGAAGGAGTCAAAGCTTATAGGTTATGGTTCCTAGAGCCAGGTCACAAGAGGTGTATCACCAGTCAAAATGTAGTTTTTAATGAAGCTGAGATGGCTTTCAAGAAAAATGATGATGTTGTCGAAGAGCTGGAACAAAGAGAAATTCCTTTTGAGGTGGAGCATAGAGATGCTGAATTGTATGACCCAGATAATGTCGAAGAAGAAGCGAAAATTGTTGTCGAAGATGAGGAGACTTATAATGACTACTTACTGGCAAGAGACAGGTCGAGAAGAGTCATCAAGACACCTCAGATACTTGGGTATGCATATCTTATAATTTATGCCTTAATCTCTACAAGTAAGGTTCTAGACAAAGAACCTCGAGGCTATAAGAAAGTTATGAGGAGTCAAAATAAGACTGAATGGCTGAAGGCAATGGATGATGGGATGAAATCTCTTCATGATAAAAACACATGGGAACTGATCAAGAAACCTATTGGAGTCAGGTTAGTCAGCTTTAAATCGATTTTCAGAGTTAAGGAAGGAATAGAAGGAGTGGCGTCGAAGAGATACAAGGGAAGGTTAGTTGCAAGAGGTTTCACTCAGAAAGAAGGTGTCAACTTCAATGATGTGTTCTATTTTGTTGTAAAGCACAAGTCCATTCAAATGTTGTTTTCCATGGTGGCACTGTTTGACCTTGAATTGGAATAGATGGATGTGAAGACTGTGTTCTTGTATGGTGATCTTGATGAAACAATCATGATGAGGCAACCTGAAGGGTATGTCGAAGAGGGGAAAGAAGATTATGTGTGAAAACTGAAGATATATTTATATGGGATGAAAAATCTCCTCGACAATGGAATGGGATATTCGACAAGTTCATGGCACTCATAAGTTTCTTCAGAAGTTAGTTCAACCAATGTGTTTACTTTCGATTTCGACTTGGTAATTCATTTGTTATTTTGTTGCTTTATATGGATGATATTCTAGTATCAAGCAACAATGTTGAAGTTGTAATGAGGGTGAAGGCTGAACTCAATAAGGAGTTTGATATGAAGGGTCTGGGAGTTGTGTCCAGGATTCTTGGGATTGACATCCGGAGAGATACAAAATAGTAGAGATTATGCTTATCTCAAGAGGCAGACCTAAAGAATATTCTCTTCAGTTTGCATACATACGCTTCTTTCCCATCTTCGACATACCCTTCATGTTGTCTCATCAGGATTGTTTCATTAATACAAGAATGTAGTATTCACATCCATCTGTTCCAGTTCAACGTTGAACTGTGCCACCATGGCAAGAAACATTCGAATGGACATGTGCTTCATAACAGGAGAGAACACATCATTGAAGTCAACACCTTCTTTTCTGAGTGAAACCCCTTGCAAGCCCTAAAGAAGATTATTAATAAGTTTGGTATGTCGAATTCAAAGCCTGTTGTGACTCTGATAAACCCTCAATTCAAGTTGAGTATAGATCAGTGTCCCAGTACTTATGTCAAAAGAACTTATATGGATAGCATTACATATGCTAGTATAGTAGGTTCTTTGATGTATGTTATGGTTTATACTAGACTCGACATAACATACACAGTAAGTCTTGTAAGCAGGTACATGGTGAATCCTGGAAAGGCTCACTAGTAAGCATTAAAGTGTATTCTAAGGTACATAAATAGGTCTCTGAATAGAGTCCTAATTTATGGTGGAGCCTTGGGTAAAGATAGTAAAGTAGAAATTGAAGGATATGTCGACTCTAATTATGCAGTTTGTATGGATTCCAGAAAATTTCTTTGTGGATATGTTTTCACTATGTTTAGCACATCAATTAGTTGGAAAGCAACACTTCAGAAGGTTGTTGCCTTATCAACCATTGAAGCGGAATATATCTCCCTAACTAAATTTGTAAAGGAAGAATTGTAGCTTGAAGGTTTTGCAAAGGAGCTAAAACTTCAAGGTCGAGGTATCACTATTAAATGTGATAGTCAAAATGCAATAGACATGTCAAAGAACTCAACCTATCTTGAGCGAACCAAGCACATTGTTGTGAGACTGCATTTCGTCAGAAGGCTAATCGAGCATGGAGAAGTCCAAGTGCTGAAGGTTTTGACACATCATAATGTTGCTGATATGATCACCAAGACGTGCCCAATTGCAAATTTTTCCACTGTATACAGTTGAAAAAACTGCATGAAGAAAGCTAGTTTATGTCTTATTTGTATAGGGTGTGTTCCAAGGTGGAGATTTATGGAATATTATAACAAAACCTAGTACAAATATTATGTCATCAAAGTCCGCTCACATGTTGTTGCCAAATTGGGCCTTGTGTTATGGATTCAATTGTTTAAGTTAGCTTGTACCCTAAGTTAGCTTGTAATGGGTAATAGTTAAAAAGCCCATTAGGTTAGTATGTTAGTTTTATTATAAATAATATACTAGTCTCTCATCTTTCGTATAAGGGAAAATAGGAAGGTAAAACCCTAATTCAAAAGTGAGAGCGGTTATTTGTTATTTTTGTATATTTTTAATCTTGTTTTAAGAGAAAGGAAAGAATAACAATTTATAACTAATCCTTGTTGTTATCCTTGGTTGCCCTAAACTTTAACCCTTGTGGGTTTCTTGACTGATCAAGGAACCAATTATAGTTTGTTTCTAAGGTATCTGATTCACAACAAATATATTAATAAGGAATTAGATGTTGGTGAATAAACAACACACATAAAAGTTTTCTCAAGTTTCTAGATAAATGGGTCTTGGATCTTGATGGTTATCATGAGCTTGATCAAAGATGAATCATTACAAGATTAATCACCTCACTTTCCCTAGTTTCCCTCAAACAAAAAATTACACACATGAGGTATAACAAAAAAGGAGATGCAATCTTACATGGTTAACACTCAAGAAGTTGTTCTTCAAAAAGATAAAGATTCAATGGTGCTTGGAATAAACACACTAGAGAAGGAAAGACAAATTGACATTTTTGTCGTTCATAATGAGAGGCCTTTTTTTTATTTGGATAAAAAAACTATTTAAATCTAAGGTGAAGATTTAGTTTTTCAAAGTTATGATTCGAATCACTATTCAAACCCATGACTCAAGTTAAGAGAAAACCATAATTTGAGTCATTCAGTGTTGTGATTCAATACATTATATCTATTATTCAAATCAAATATGGCATAGCCTTATTCTTGATTTAAAAGAAAGTTATGATTCGAGTCAGGTTAAGTTTGTGATTTGAATCAAATAATACGACGTTGAATTCCAACTTTAAAAAAATATGTGATTCGAACCAGATAATGTACATGATTTGAATCAAGCAATTTAACACCTTGATTTAAGTGTTATAACTCGTGATTCAAGAAACACCAGATGAAAAGACAAAAACCAATTAGGCTCAAAAGTACCATGTGTCGTACCTCGAAAAAATACGATCCTAAAACAAACAACAGAGTCGCCACCTAATTCTATTTATTCTACAAGAGAAAAGGGAGATATAGATACAACCTAAAGGAAGGATAAGAAATGGTTTACGAAACCAAATTCTAAGTTCGGGAGTCGGTTACGCAAGGGGGAGGTATTAGCACCCCTCACGTCCGTTGTACTCAACGGGAACCTCTTAGCTAACTATGCGATTAAATGTTTGATCTTAAGTCTATGTCTTCTAAATGATTGTTATTATGTTTGTTCTAAGGAAATAAGTTATTATTAGTATTAAGACGGAGAAAAGATTAAAGTTCTTTATATTGTGACTTAAACAGAGAAATAATTAAAAATTTTATTAGGGTGGCTTTACACGGAAAAATAATTAATTTTTTAATATTGTGCTCGCGAAGGATTGAAATCCCCGTGCCTACGTATTCCCTTGTGCAATGGGAAAGTCAGAGCTTCGTAGTTCGTGCAACTACGGTCTGTGGTTTTTAATTGAACGATTGTTTAAAACGCATTCTACTGCTAAGCGTTGGCTTATACTCGCGGTGGAGGCTGAAGCGCTAGCTTGTTCGAGAGATAGAATGATTTAAACAATGTTCATTTTAGAGAAAAGTGTTTGACTTTTGTTAAGATGTTTTAAACGAAAGGGCGAATGAACCAAGTCGCGTGGGGCTAGCCCAGGAGCGATTGCATTCCAGAGCGTGCGGAGTGCTAGACTCCGGAGTTCCGTCTTTCGATAATTAATTATGAAAATGATTTAAGTTGGTTGGTGAGCTTTTTAAGTTGTTTCTAAGATATAAAAGAGCGAATGGACCACGTTGCGTGGGGCTAGCCCAGCTGCAGTCCATTTTAGAACGTGCGGAGTGCTAGACTCCGGAGTTCGGTTTTTTCGTAATTTAATTTAATAAGATGATTTGAATATTTTGATATACGAATGGTGATTGAACACATCGCGTGGGGGCAGCCCAGTTGCGGTCCAATCCAGAACGTGCGGAATGCTAGACTCCGGAGTTCTGTTTTCGTACGTTAATTTTTTTTTTAAATAAGTTAAATATATATTTTTAAGACGTTTTAGAAATCGATGTAATTAAAACGAAGGAGCAAACGATCATTACGCGTGGGGCTAGCCCAGTTGTAGTTCGTTCTAGAACGTGCGGAGTGCTGGACTCCGGAGTTCTATTTTCGTATTTAATTTATGTGATTATTTATTTCAAAATACGGAAGGCAAATGGACCACGTTGCGTGGGGCTAGCCCAGCTGCAGTCCATTTTAGAACGTGCGGAGTGCTAGACTCCGGGGCTCTATTCCTTCGCAAATTGATTAGTTTGAAAAGTTTTTTTTACGTATTCTGTGGTTTAGACAGGATGGTGATGTGTGAAAATCGGATAAACACCAAAGTGGCATCAGGACTAAATTGAAACGCAAATAAGATAACAACAAGTTTTAAAGGTACCTAACGGAGAAGGTCCGTTGCTTCTTCAATACGTGCAAAAGAAATCAAGCATAAATTTTAAGAAGAAAATTCACATGATCAATCCAGTAAGACTCCGGTACTTAACATCGCAAATCAACAATTTAATCAACAAATGTATTTATCCAGATAAATCTTCAAACCCAAGAAAGTCCACTATTTGTCACGACAAGTAACATCCACCATCATTGACATCAAGCAAAGAAAAAAAACTACAAAAATATCAAACAAAATAAAACCAAGAACAATGAAAATTCTATTTAGCAAAAAAAAAACAACAAAATTAATCGAAATTAAAATTCAAGTTATATTAAGATCAAAGTTAACAAAACTAAAATTAAATTCTAATAACCTCTAAACCTTTAACTAAAATTAATTAAAAAAAGTTAACAATTAATTAAAATAAAAAAAGAAAATCATAAGGATAAATAATGAAATGGGTCTGTCTCCTGGGTTCCTGGCTGTAAAAAGAAAAAAAACGGTGGGCTTAGCCCACCCTTGGTGACAACAAGAAACTTAAACAAATAATGTAAGAGTAATAAAACAAAATAAAAAGCTGTAAACAAATCAATGTATATATATATATATATATATATATATATATATATATATATATATATAAAGTAAAACAAATAAAATAAGAGTTGAAACAAATGTGTCAAAGGAAACAAATCCCCTATTTCTTCCTCTTTCGCTAGGTCACGCCGCTATTCAAAGGCCTCCCTCCTTCATGGTCGATTCTCACCCTCACTCGATCTCATGCAGAATCGTTTCAACCTCTCTCCGATCTCTCTGCGGTTCAACGATGGTTGTTCGTCGGCTTTGTGAAGGTCTCCGACGGATTGTGGAGTGGTGGTCTCGCGTCGATGATTCACGGACTGGTTTTATGTGTTTTTGAAGGGAAGTTCGGTGAAGAACAGGGAGTTTATGAAGGTGAGTTCGGTGAAGAGGATTTCGCGATGGTGGCTGAGGGTAGGAAGGTTTCGTCTGGTGGTGTTCGAAGGTTTCGTTTGGTGGTGTTCGAAGGTGGGTTTGGCGGATAATGGTGAGCAAGGAGATGGTGAGCTTGTGTTGAGGTTTTTTTTGTGTTTTAGATTCGCCGGATTCTGATTTGTGAGCGACGGTTTGAAGGTCGCGGTTTCGGTTTATGAAGGTGTTTCGGAGGATCCGCGGCGGAGGTTTGTGTGAACGTTTTTGCGGAGGTTTGGTTCGAGAGGATGGTTGTGGGTTGAGGGTTGTTTGGATTTAACGGCGGAGGAAATGGTGAGGGCGGCACTGGTGGTGTTTGAGTTCGCGAAGGTGATGAGGGAAAGCTGAGATGTCGTATTGTTGCGGTTTTGATTGAGGGGAAAGAGAAGAAGGATGATTGGGAAGGGTAGTGGTCTGTTTACGATTTTTTTGCAGAGGAAGAGGATCTGGGTTTCTGGTTGTTACCGGTCTTGGAAGGAAATGAAGGAGGAAGTGGTCGCGGTTGGTTTTTGTTGCGTGTGTTTGAGTTATGCGGTCAGCACAGTGGTGGTAGAGTGAGGTTGGAAAATGAGTTGCTGTGGAGAAGAGGATATTGTTACGTTGGTGATGGTGAGCGATGGATTTTTTCTTTTTTCTCAGGTGGTTTAGTGATGATGTTTTTGGCCTCGGTTTTGGTTGTCGTTTTTTTGGTTGTGGTTTTAAGATTTTTTTTGTTATGCAGGTTGTTGGTTTGGTTTTATGGCTTCCTGATGGAAGATGAGGGACGTTGTTTTTTTATGGTTGAAGAAAAAAAGTAAGGGTGGCAGCAGGTGAAGGTGTGGTGGTGTGGTCAAGTCCCTTTCATTCCTGCTGTTGAGTTTTTGTTCGCTTATGCAGGTCTCCCTTCTTGGAGCCACAATATTGCAATGATACAGGTTGTGTAGGTACAAATTGGTGCAGGGGAAAATTGCTTTGTGGCCTTTGTAGCATAAAAAAAAATGCCCCATTTTAGTGTAAAAACACAAGTCTTGGCTTATTGTGAGCAGTCTAAGGAAAGAGTTGACTGAGACTAAAAAGGAAACAAACCTCTATATTTGGAGAAACAAAGTTTGAAATAAACCAATAAACATTTTATATTAAGAACTGATAAAACAAAATACATAAAACTTAATTTTAAACTAAAAATAAAAGGTTAAATTAAAAATTAACTCAAAATAAAATTTGTTTTCAAATAAAAATCAACTAAATATTTGACCAAACACAAATAAAACTTAACTAAACTAAATCTAAAAGGAACTAAAATATTAAATTGAACTTAAAAATATAAAATAAATCAAAGGTTAAACTATAATTAATTAGCCTAAAAAGAGTTATAAATTCACATTGACCCAAAAATTAGATCTAATATGGATGTTTACCTAGAAAAATAGGATATTTTAACTAAATCAAGCCAATAATTATAATTAAATCCTAAAAACATCTAAACTAAATATCCAACTAGAAAAAAAATAAGATAACAAATTAATTACAAAATGAGACAAAATAATCCGAATAATGAAAAATAATAAAAAAAAATTCTAGGATTGAACCAAATTCTATAATAAAGTGATTAAAATATAACCAAACATTCTAATATAAAAAAATGAAACAAAAATCTAAAACAGAAGATAATAGTAAAATGTGTGATTAATAAAATTAACTAAAAATGTGAAAATGAACGACTATCGAAAATGCTATAAAATGCGCTAGACGAATGAAAATAAAAAAAATTCGGTCAAAATTTAGGGTGTGACAGTTGCCCATATTTAATCATTTTGAACCTGAATGTATGAAAAACAAAGTTTTTGGACATTCGAGGTGGAAGAGGATTAAATATTAAAATACCTAAAATTTTGACTGACTGCAGATGAAATGCAATGATATGCAAAAAATGATAGACTCTTTTGTTTTGGCCGGGATATGACATACGAGATGCAATGAAACCTAGCATGCTGATTTTAAGATGAATATGCTGAACATGGTATGATGAAGACAAATGCAAACGGCGATTCACAGAAGCGAAAACGAGGGTGAAGACTCACTGGGGATAACAATATGTCGGGGATGACAAGACAGAAACAGGAAGTATTCAAAGTGATATTGTAACACGGTGGGAGAACTGACTTTAGTTATGTTGCGAATAGCAAGAGTCGCCACCGACTTTTATTTTATCCAAAGGAAAGGCATAAAAGAACAGGAAAGACCTTTTTAAAAGATTTTTGGGTCCGGGGGGTAGGTTATGTAAAGGGAATGTGTTAGCACCCTTTACATCCATGGTTATCCATGGGCTCTTAGTTACTTAGCTCACTTTAAAATGTTTTTGAAATGTGAAGTGTGTGAATAAAAATTTTCTTAAGAGTTTGATAATGATCCATGTACGGATGCGTAAAAAACCTTTGTTTTGAAAATTTGTTTGAAAGTGTGAAGTGTTTGGAAAAGTTTTGAAGAGTGAGCAAGTATCTAAGAGGAACCTACCCTAAGTTTAAGTCTTTTCTGTTCTAGAATCCCTTAAATGGTAAGACTATCCCTATTATTAAGGAATAGGTAGTCATTACCTTGGATGTGAGGGACAAGTAAGGGACATCTGTTTATATAGGCAACTGTAGGGTGTATTAAGCAATTTTGGAGGGACTGTCATCTTTATTCGAAAGGGACAAGATCATTATGAAGGCAACCATTTAAGGGACTTGATCTTTTATTGTTAAGGGACTAGATGACTTTACTTTGAGGGACTTTTGCTTTATACACCCTACTTGACCTTTTGATTAGGCAACAATGAGAGGTAACCCTAAAAAGTGAGATGGCGATCAAAGATCGACTTAGGTGTGTGAGTGTACAGTTTTAAATATTTATCTTTTAAATTAAGTGATCTAAATTAATTTTAAATGACATACATGTTACACTCCCTATTTTTACTAACCATGGCATAAAAATAAATAATTTAAATATTACAAAATATTACATCCAGGAGCAATTACAATAATAATAATAAAGCAATTTAAATAATTAATCAAAATAAATAAATAAGCAATAAGCAAAATAAGTAATTATAATTGGGTTAGTAGAAATAATAATAACAAAATAAATGGGGTTAGTAATAAACATATAAACATAATTAATAATAACAAGCAAAAATATTAAAATAATTAAAAGATCAAATTTTTATATGAACAATTATTTAAGATTAATAAGAAAAATATGAACAATTATATTAATTATAAAATTTTTAAGTTATTTGTAAATTATATATAGAAAAATAAGTTAATGATAAACATATTATAACTACAAAATTAATTTAATAATTTTTTTTAATTATTCCTAAGCATATATGCAAAATTAAAATATAAACAATTTAGGTCATATTTAAAAAAAAATAGGATTAATTATGATTATATTTACAAAATTTAACTATATTAAATAAAATATATACATGATTAAAAAAAATGTGATCATACAATTATATTTACAATTTTAAGGATTATAATAAAATTTTATTTACTAATTAAAATATAAACAAGAATTACAATTAGGTTTTTTTAGAAAAAAATATTTTAGGGTTTATAAGTTTATAAAATAAAATTAGGGTTTTAGAAATTATTATGATTAAATTAGGGAAAATAAATTAAATTTTATGTACAACAAAATTAAATATAAATCTAATTATTATAATATACATATTTTTAATTTTAAATATACACAATTTTAATCTATTTACATTATTTTTATTAATATTTAATTAAAAGAAAATAAAAAGAATTATAAAACAATTAAGTTAAGAAAAACAAAAAAAATGATAAAACTCACCTGCTGGAGCCTGGGGTCGAACCCAGGTCTCCCAGCCTTCATCAATAACCACCAACCAGCTGGGATGCGCGTGCAGCGTGTCTTTGGAATGATCCATTGCAATAATATATAAAACCTATTTAATAAATGAACTTTTGCATAAAAAAGAACGACCAAGGGATCGAACCCTGGTCCTTAGCTTCATCGCCTGCGTGCAAAACCAACTGAGCTACGCGCTC
Organism: Lathyrus aphaca; assembly: GCA_963966055.1. Classification (NCBI taxonomy): domain Eukaryota; kingdom Viridiplantae; phylum Streptophyta; class Magnoliopsida; order Fabales; family Fabaceae; genus Lathyrus; species Lathyrus aphaca. The sequence goes on from OZ014523.1 coordinate 505,811,773, forward strand.
GTTGGTGACATATAACAAAACAAATACATAATAAAATAAGCCTATTATTTGAATTCTGTTTTCGCGCGCAGCCTTCTTCATCACCTACCTCTGGCCCTGCAGAATTACCTGCGAATATGGTTACGAATTTACCTGCGATTTAAGCTTGCAGGAAAACCTATGTTCTTCAAACTCACAGAATCAGACCGAATCAAGCCACAATATTAACACCAAACAATTACCCATGATCAACACAGTTCAATTATGTTATTTAAAAGTCTTTAAATTACTTAAATCGTAAAGCCCTAAAACTAAGTTCCAAACCCTAACAATGGCCGCGAGCGTATTAGGTCATGAAGCTTCAAGTTTTTTGTCCAGAAACACTCTATACATCATCACAATCAACAATATGAGGTTAAAAATCATTAATAATATGCAAATAAACAGAATCGAAAAATCACAAATGTCAAGTTAGGAGAATTCGGTTCATGCGTATGGGGGCATTTTGAGTGATGCAAATGATCAGGATAGCTTTAAGAAGTATCAAGGATCATGTCTCCACCTTTAAAAGACCTTGAAACCTCCTGTAAATCGAAAACCGAATGTGTGTTTTTGCTTGAATTTTTGAAGTGTGAAACTTACTCTTGGAGGCTGCAATTTCGTGGCTTGTGATTGTCTTTGTGTTGTTTATATATGAGTGACTGAATTAGGTTAAAAATATTGCCAATTTGATGGATATTTGGATCATTGAAGATTGAAAAAGATTGGCTTTTAAAACTTGAATATTCTTGATACAAGCTTGCTATTTTGGGATGATTTTCATAACTCTTGTATCAATTAGATCAAAATATCATTTATGACATTCTAGAAGCAAAATAATTTTAAATCTTCACTATTTCATATTTTATTTGAATTTAAAATGATTTTTAATATAAAAAATCATAATAAATAAAAATAAAATAAATAAAATAATGAAAATATTAAATTAATTTCGTGCATGATGTCTTGGTGTGGATTGGGTCATCATATGGCAAGCCCATTTGGAAGAAATTGGTTTTAGACCTCCATTTTCTTCATAAACCAACTAAAAATTTCCCAACTTTGCAAGGGCACATATCCTTCAATTTTAATGGTATGAGGGTGTTCTTGGACATTTTGGAAAGCTTGAAGAGTCCTCTAACCAACCCCACTGGTTTCATGTCCATATCATTTACCAATCTCAAGTTATGCCCTTTTGAAGTTGTTGACTTTTTGTTGACTTTCAAAAGGACCTATAATGTCTTAGCTCATACCTTCCAAATGAAGCATTTTTGGGCTTGGCTTGTGAGACACAAAGTTGTAGAGAATTCAATTTCCTTCAAAATTAGCTTTGGATGGAGACTTGGTGATGAAGCATGTGAAAGTTATGGCTGGTCAAAGTTCAGTTGACTTTTACTAAGGAAACCCTAATTTAGAAACTCCTGATTCTTGATGATCTGAAATCTCCTTGATGAATCATGATCAACCCTTGATCAAATGATGAATTTTACTTCATATACTTGATGTTGGCAAAAAATCATGAAGTTTGACTTTGGTTTGACCACAATTGACCTCAGTTTGACTTTTTAACTGCTTTGACTGATTTTGACTTATCTGATCATCTGACTGAGCAAACTTTTGAGAAAAGTCTTGAAACTTGTCATGGGGGTTCTTACACTCATATAAGATGTTATGAAGCTCACTTGAAGTCTTGGAAGTTCATTTAGCCTGATTAAAGTCAAAACCCTAGTTTTGGATGCACTGCTTAGGAGGTGCATTGTTTGAGGGGATTGTCAACTCTTCTGACTATTTGTGAACTTTGTGAACCTTGTGAACCATCATAAAATGTATTGTAAACCTCATGGGAGGTCTTGTGAACCTTGTGAACCTCATAAAGTGACTTGTAGACTTCATGAACCTCATGAAAGGTCTTGGAAGCATTGTGAATCTTGTGAACCTTGTGAACCTCATAAAGTGACTTGTAGACTTTATGAACCTCATGAAAGGTCTTGTAAGTATTGTGAATCTTGTGAACCTTGTGAACCTCATAAAGTATCTTGTAGACTTCATGAACCTCATGAAAGGTCTTGTAAGCATTGTGAATCTTGTGAACCTTGTGAACCTTATAAAGTATCTTGTAGACTTCATGAACCTCATGAAAGGTCTTGTAAGCATTGTGAATCTTGTGAACCTTGTGAACCTCATAAAGTGACTTGTAGACTTCATGAACCTCATGAAAGGTCTTGTAAGCATTGTGAATCTTGTGAACCTTGTGAACCTCATAAAGTGACTTGTAGACTTCATGAACCTCATGAAAGGTCTTGTAAGCATTGTGAATCTTGTGAACCTTGTGAACCTTCTTAGCACACAAAGTCTTGTATTGTGAGGGCAAATTTTGGGGTGCAACAGTTGCCCCTGTTCAATTTTCTGAAACCTGAGGGGTTAGATTGGTGTATGTGCCAGTCGTGACCTGGAAGGTTGAAGGGGATTGAACACAAAAGCCCAAAAATTTGCACTCACCAGTGCGTAGAGTGATACTGATGTTTGGGTTATATATGCTTGAGTGGGCTTAAAGATGCCACTTGGAGAAAAGCTCTTCAAATACATTTCTTGGAGGATAAAGCAGTCCAAAATATGAAGATATAATGATAGTTTTCAAGAGGATAAAGCAATCCTGAGGTAGTAATATGCTTTCAGGAGGATAAAGCAATCCTGAGGTAGTGATATGCTTTCAGGAGGATAAAGCAGTCCTGAGGGATTGATAAGATGCTTTCAGGAGGATAAAGCAGTCCTGAGGTAATAATATGCTTTCAGGAGGATAGAGCAATCCTGAGGTAATAATATGCTTTCAGGAGGATAAAGCAGTCCTGAGGTAATAATATGTTTTCAGGAGGATAAAGCAGTCCTGAGGTATAGGAAGCTTTCAAGAGGATAAAGCAGTCCTGAGGTAATAATATGCTTTCAGGGGGATAAAGCAGTCCTGAGGTAATAATATGCTTTCAGGAGGATAAAGCAGTCCTGAGGTATAGGAAGCTTTCAGGAGGATAAAGCAGTCCTGAGGTAATAATATGCTTTCAGGGGGATAAAGCAGTCCTGAGGGATGGATAATATGCTTTCAGGAGGATAAAGCAATCCTGAGGTAATAATATGTTTTCAGGAGGATAAAGCAGTCCTGAGGGATTGATAATATGCTTTCAGGAGGATACAACAGTCCTGAGGTAGTAATGTACTTTCAGGAGGATAAAGCAGTCCTGAGATAGGGGTGATAGCTTTCAGGAAGATAAACAACGTCCCAAGGAGATAATATGCTTTCAGGAGAATAACAACGTCCTGAGGTAATAATATGCTTTCAGAAAGATGAACAACGTTCTGAGGTATAAGAAGCTTTCAAGAGGATAAAGCAGTCCTGAGGGAGTAAGCTTTCAGGAGGATAAAGCAATCCTGAGGAAGTGAGGATAACCTTTGGGTAGATAAACAACAACCCAAAGTAATAATATGCTTTCAGGAGGATAAAGCAGTCCTGAGGTAATAATATGCTTTCAGGAGGATAAAGCAGTCCTGAGGTAATAATGCTTTCAGGAGGATAAAGCAGTCCTGAGGGAGTAAGCTTTCAGGAGGATAAAGCAATCCTGAGGAAGTGAGGATAACCTTTAGGTAGATAAACAACAACCCAAAGTAATAATATGCTTTCAGGAGGATAAAGCAGTCTTGAGGTAATAATATGCTTTCAGGAGGATAAAGCAGTCCTGAGGTAATAATGCTTTCAGGAGGATAAAGCAGTCCTGAGGGAGTAAGCTTTCAGGAGGATAAAACAATCCTGAGGAAGTGAGGATAACCTTTGGGTAGATAAACAACAACCCAAAGTAATAATATGCTTTCAGGAGGATAAAGCAGTCCTGAGGTAATAATGCTTTCAGGAGGATAAAGCAGTCCTGAGGGAGTAAGCTTTCAGGAGGATAAAGCAATCCTGAGGTGATGATAACCTTTGAGAAGATAAACAACGGCCCCAAAGTAATGATATGCTTTCAGGAGGATAAAGCAGTCCTGAGGTAATAATATGCTTTCAGGAGGATAAAGCAGTCCTGAGGGATTGATAATATGCTTTCAGGAGGATAAAGCAGTCCTGATAGCCACAAGTTGTTGATGAAATTTATCTGCTGGAGAATTAACCTGAAAACAAGGTAGCATCCTGTATGATAATATTAGTTTATGCATTATGTATGCATGTATAATATGATGCACTTAGGTAATGTATTATGTATCTATGGATATGTATGTTATGGTATGATATAAATGATGTATGTATGATATGATACTGCCTGAAGCGTCTGGATATCTTTGTATAACAACTGCTGGCCAGGGAAAATAAATCCCGATTCGTTGCTGAAGAGTATGAGGAATTCGTTCCCGTCTTGTGTGATAAGAAGGTATACATAACCTCCTGTCTGCTGGGGATAACAAGGTATATATAACCTCCCATCTGTTGGGGATAGTAGGGTACACATAACCTCCCGTCTTCGTTTGATAGTAGGGTATACATAACCTTCCGTCTTCGTTTGTCGTACTCTTATTGGAAAGTAAATTCCCGAATATCCGTATGAGGATAAAAGAGATGGATATAAATTCCAGGGGAGATGTGACCATATGAAGATGGATTGGTCCTACTGGGGATTTGTAACTATCTTGTAGGGGTGAACCTGGTGAAGCTTTGTTGGAATCCTTCCCTCGTTCGTCCTTAGTAAATACTATTACTGCATTTTCATGCATTTCTGGTAAACATCAATCATATTCAAAAGCATAATACATTCAAACATAACCAATGGACGTTTCGCTTAGGGTAAAAGTAAATCTGGATTCAGAGGGAAAAGTAAAGCTGAACTTGAAAACAGAATCGTTTCAACTTCGAGAGTGTACAACCAATTGGATTTGGAGCTCCTGAAATTTTTAACTTTCCTGAATACCTTCCCAGAAATCCTCATAGCTGGATCTGAAGACATGATACTGACACCATCTGATACTACTGGCGTAGACAATCAATTTCCATCATGGTTTCAGCTGAGAATCCAATATCAAGGTAATACAATAAGAGGAATGTGTCTTCAAATTGTGATGGACCATATACGCTCCGGGTATTAGATTTGAAGAGAAAGCATTGCCCCTTGGTTGGGGATGAATTGTCCCATAATGGAAGTATCTGAATGTAGTTACCTCAGGAGAACTAAGCAGAATGCCCCATAATAATATGCCCCTGGCATTGTGAACTCTGTAATATCACCTTTGGTAATTCAACTGTATGAGGAAAAATGCCCCTGGCTATTAAGCACGGTTGAGTCTGGACCTAATTGCCCCAAATGAATTGAACAGTAACTTGGTATGCCCCCTTGATTGGGAAATAATGACTATGCCCCTGGCATACATGGACTTTGATCCAAAAAGCAACTTTGTTCATTGGAAGGACTTTGGTTCATTGAACATTCATCCTGTAAGTTTCTCCATTTGTCAAACACTTAGGTATATGCAAACAAATATATTCAAAAATGCAATGCTTATGTCTGTCTTGAAGTTTTTTGTATTTTTTTTTTTTTTGAAAAGGAATTATTTTAAAACTTTTTTTTTTAGAAAACTGTGATGTTAACCCAAGTTTTATGACAAGCCCTAAAGGAGTCAGGATACCATTTTGTAGCAGTAGCTTTCGAACTAACCATGCTTCAGTTAGGACTTTTAAAGGGTTGTAACGTGGCCTGGTTCATGGTTTAAGAAACAAAGGATATAGGCTCAAATTTTATTTGTACCCAACCCAATCTCCATGATGTTCTTCAGTCCTACGCTCAGTTAACTTATGCATTGAAGTTCCAAAGAAGTTTGGTATTGTAACACTGACATTTATGATGGTTCAGCCACCCAAAATTTATTTGAACATTCAGTCATCTTTCTTTGTTAAGGATTCATAGTGACCTCTTTTTTTCTTTTAACTTTGTTATCCCTTCTTTTTGCCTGAACTGCTTATTTCAAGGTTATAGTCAGCGGGATGTCTTAATGTTTAACTAAGTCTCCTTCATAGGTTTTGACTTAGTAAGCTTTTCTTTTACTGGGTATTGACTGTCAGGTTTAATGATTATAGAGAACCATCATTAGTGGTGTACAACACAGATAATTGGCATATTTGAGTTAACTGAGTAACTACCCTGCCCCAGGTTATGAATAAGGGTTTTAATTTGTGAGAGAATAAAAACCTCTACTTCATAGGCTCAAAAGGGTTGACTAGGGATTAACTTCCTTATATCTCCACTGTTTAGGAATTGAAACAATGCCTGTACATCGTCAGCATAGTCTGTTCAAAAGCATACTGCCTAATATTATGGTATTGTTTTCGTCATCCTCCCTCTATAGGCTTATAGCTTTATCAGGAGTTAAATATCACAAGATAGAAATAAGAAGCATAATTCAAAATATAGTGGAACGAATGGATTAATTCAAGACAAACATATGCAATGCATTAATGAAAACAAAAGTTTAACATAATAGTAAGTGTTCAAACAAATAAAAGAAATTACAAATGAAAATTCAAATGTTGTCCCATCCAGTTGGCTGAATGTCTTCAATTGCAATCTGTGAACTTTGAGGAGCAGTATACTTTACCATGAAATCATATTTTCCACTTGGATGTCCCAAGGTGCTCCATATCTCAACAAGAACAGGTAGGCTTTCTTTCTTGCAACCTTGGGCAACTTGTCTTGCAGCTTTGGTGTTTGATGGACGATAGTAGAATTCAACTTGACCTTCTGGAGTAACCTCTAGGATTCCTTCGTCAATCAGGTCTTGGATCTTTTTCTTTAATGTCCAACAACTATTAGTATCATGTCCAGGACAGTTGGAGTGATACCCACACCTTGCCTTGGGATTATAGCGAGGAGAGGAGGTTTTAGGATTTTGAGGAGAACTTTTCAAAGAAATTAGTTCCATCTCCAACAAGCATTGCAGAACTTGTGACATTGGAGTGCTGAACTTGATAAACTGCCTTCTATATTTCTTGTGTTGAGGTGGATTAACCTTATCAGGTCTTTCTTCTTCAACTGAAGAACAATCAACGGCAACCTGTTTCTTACCTTCTTTTATCCTCATCTTCCTTTCAACCAAATCAGCTTGTTTTAACGGAGGTTGACTGACAATTAGATCCCTGACTCTATCACTTTGAAGTTTGTGGACAAAAGTTCTCAGCTCTTCTTGCCCCTGAGCTAAACTTTGAATAAGATCCACCTGGTCATTCATCTGGGTCCTCATTCCTGTCATCTCAGCTTGTAGTTGTTTCAGCTGATCATCCTTGTTGTCCTCAGGATTCTTCTTCTTAGCCAGCAGTGTCTTTAATTCATCCTGCCCCTTGGACAAGTTCAGGATCAACTCTTGGAACTGTGCATTTTGTGCCTGGAGATCTTTAACTGTCTGTTCAAGATCCATTTCTGCTGAAATAAACAGCGAGAAGATAAGATACCTGTACACAATAAACCTGTGATGCAATGATATGATATGTGAATGCATATGCAATGTTTTCAAGGACCGCAGGATTTAAATTTGTTTAAACAAACAAGAGGGTAAACTTTTATTAGTAATAAATTTGTTTTGCCTCTTGGGCTTTACAGAAAATGAAATGCAGTAAATACAAGAGATGGGGTTTTAAGTCTCCCATGGACGCTTCCTCTTTGTATTGAGGTATGAGTTGAGATTCCGCTCCTCGTGAAGTTGCTTTGTTAGCTCCAGGATTCTTTCTTGGCTTGCTTTGTAATGAGCCTCAAAAGTATCCCTTTGCTCCTTCAATTGGATCCAGGATCTTTGTAAGTCTTCCATGTCAGTAGGCATGTCTGGGTGAAGGATAGTATAAGAAGTGTCTCCTTCAGCAACAGGTTCCATGGTAACTGGCAGGATAGCAGGATATGGCATCATGAGAGTTTGAGCACGAGATCGCACCCATCTGAGATAAGCTTCCATAGGAATAGTGTACTTAGGCTCCAGAGTCTTGCTATCAACCTTGTTCACTTTTCCCCATGCTCGTATGAATCTCTGACGGTATCCTTGCAGATCGTTATCGTAGTCAAATACAATGCCCTGAATCAACATGTCATGTGGACCATCACTCCGAGCATAACCAAACTGTCGTAATGCTAGAGAGGGGTTGTAGGTGATGCCTCCTCTTATGCCCAGAAGTGGCACATTAGGAAACTCCCCACAACGGTCAATGATAGTGACATTCTCCATAGATCTGGAGCACCAATGAATATCTGAATGCGAGAGTGACATGATCCTCTTGGACCACCTGAACCCTTGCTCATTCTTCATCACTGAGCGAGGAAGGTGAGAAATAAACCACCTAGACAAAATAGGTATGCAGCACATCAGAGTTCCTCTTGCCCTTGTAGTACGAGTATGAAGAGAATGTAGGATGTCTCCAAGCAATGTAGGCACTGGATTGTGACTCAGGAAAATGTTGATGGCATGAACATCTATGAACTGATCTGGATTGGGGAACAACACTAAGCCATAAATCAGCAAGGCTAAGATCTCCTCAAAAGCATCATGACTCATAGCCTTCAAGAACACTTGAGCCTTCTCTATCAACACCTTAGCAAGAATACCCTTAACTCCGCTTCTCGTTTCTAGAACAATGTCAGCCTTCTTCAGATGTAGAGCTGCAGCAATAACCTCATGTTTAGGCTCTTTTTCCAAACCTGTGAATGGTTTCTGATCAAGAACAGGTATACCCAGAAGTTTAGATAACTCCTCCATGGTTGGAACCAGCTGGTAGTCGGGGAATGTGAAGCAATGGTGCTTAAGATCAAAGAACTGAAACAGGACACTCATCATGTCTTCATTGAACCCTGAGATGACTAGATCCAATAGGTGGCCATGTCTCTTGATGAACTGGGAATGATCAGACACTTGAGAAACCAACTCTTTAAGCTTAGCAGGTATGCCCACAAAGTTGATCCTGATGGTGTTTCTACGAGCAGTAGCCATGACCTGCAACAAAGAACAAAGATAAATCCTTTGGTCCTTGAAATGGTTAGTGAAAATGCTATGCTTATGATGCATGATAATGCTATGATGTTATGCTCAATCACAAACATGTGGCACACACAAACAAGTCACACAATAGCCCTAGGTTTAAAGGCTTGCATGAGGTTTAAAGGTAAGTACCCTCCCCTGAAGTTTAGATGGTTCATCCTGTCCTACAAAAGTAACCAGGTTCTAAGGGATCTCAATATCATTGATCCTTCACAAGGGTGGTTGTTCAGTAGGCAACTTACTTGCCAACCAAAACCCTCCAAGTTTAAGATCTCAATGAGCGTAGTATCGAGTATCAACCAACTTCAGTCTGCACCAAAGCCGGTTATCTCACTACTTTTCTAAAGGCCAAGATGGGATAACTAGGGTTCTAAAAGTTAGTTAGTGTATTGACAACGTATGGCAGCCTCATATTATCCTCAACTTGACTTAAGGAACATAAGCACCAACCAAGAAGTCACACTAACTATGGCCACCAGATCAACCATATCGGTATACGCCGTACAGTTTCCTTGGTCTATTGCCATTTACCTAAGGTACACTAGATCCGGGTTAGGATCTTTCACACATAAGAGCACCCAACAGATAAGTGTAAAGCAAACAAGGCAAACAATTTTAAAGTGATCTAATTCCTAAGGGTACCCCTCTTTTATTAAATCCCCAGCAGAGTCGCCAGTTCTGTAACACGGTGGGAGAACTGACTTTAGTTATGTTGCGGATAGCAAGAGTCGCCACCGACTTTTATTTTATCCAAAGGAAAGGCATAAAAGAACAGGAAAGACCTTTTTAAAAGATTTTTGGGTCCGGGGGTAGGTTATGTAAAGGGGAGGTGTTAGCACCCTTTACATCCATGGTTATCCATGGGCTCTTAGTTACTTAGCTCACTTTAAAATGTTTTTGAAATGTGAAGTGTGTGAATAAAAATTTTCTTAAGAGTTTGATTATGATCCATGTACGGATGCGTAAAAAACCTTTGTTTTGAAAATTTGTTTGAAAGTGTGAAGTGTTTGGAAAAGTTTTGAAGAGTGAGCAAGTATCTAAGAGGAACCTACCCTAAGTTTAAGTCTTTTCTGTTCTAGAATCCCTTAAATGGTAAGACTATCCCTATTATTAAGGAATAGGTAGTCATTACCTTGGATGTGAGGGACAAGTAAGGGACATCTGTTTATATAGGCAACTGTAGGGTGTATTAAGCAATTTTGGAGGGACTGTCATCTTTATTCGAAAGGGACAAGATCATTATGAAGGCAACCATTTAAGGGACTTGATCTTTTATTGTTAAGGGACTAGATGACTTTACTTTGAGGGACTTTTGCTTTATACACCCTACTTGACCTTTTGATTAGGCAACAATGAGAGGTAACCCTAAAAAGTGAGATGGCGATCAAAGATCGACTTAGGTGTGTGAGTGTACAGTTTTAAATATTTATCTTTTAAATTAAGTGATCTAAATTAATTTTAAATGACATACATGTTACACTCCCTATTTTTACTAACCATGGCATAAAAATAAATAATTTAAATATTACAAAATATTACATCCAGGAGCAATTACAATAATAATAATAAAGCAATTTAAATAATTAATCAAAATAAATAAATAAGCAATAAGCAAAATAAGTAATTATAATTGGGTTAGTAGAAATAATAATAACAAAATAAATGGGGTTAGTAATAAACATATAAACATAATTAATAATAACAAGCAAAAATATTAAAATAATTAAAAGATCAAATTTTTATATGAACAATTATTTAAGATTAATAAGAAAAATATGAACAATTATATTAATTATAAAATTTTTAAGTTATTTGTAAATTATATATAGAAAAATAAGTTAATGATAAACATATTATAACTACAAAATTAATTTAATAATTTTTTTTAATTATTCCTAAGCATATATGCAAAATTAAAATATAAACAATTTAGGTCATATTTAAAAAAAATAGGATTAATTATGATTATATTTACAAAATTTAACTATATTAAATAAAATATATACATGATTAAAAAAAATGTGATCATACAATTATATTTACAATTTTAAGGATTATAATAAAATTTTATTTACTAATTAAAATATAAACAAGAATTACAATTAGGTTTTTTTAGAAAAAAATATTTTAGGGTTTATAAGTTTATAAAATAAAATTAGGGTTTTAGAAATTATTATGATTAAATTAGGGAAAATAAATTAAATTTTATGTACAACAAAATTAAATATAAATCTAATTATTATAATATACATATTTTTAATTTTAAATATACACAATTTTAATCTATTTACATTATTTTTATTAATATTTAATTAAAAGAAAATAAAAAGAATTATAAAACAATTAAGTTAAGAAAAACAAAAAAAATGATAAAACTCACCTGCTGGAGCCTGGGGTCGAACCCAGGTCTCCCAGCCTTCATCAATAACCACCAACCAGCTGGGATGCGCGTGCAGCGTGTCTTTGGAATGATCCATTGCAATAATATATAAAACCTGTTTAATAAATGAACTTTTGCATAAAAAAGAACGACCAAGGGATCGAACCCTGGTCCTTAGCTTCATCGCCTGCGTGCAAAACCAACTGAGCTACGCGCTCGTTGGTGACATATAACAAAACAAATACATAATAAAATAAGCCTATTATTTGAATTCTGTTTTCGCGCGCAGCCTTCTTCATCACCTACCTCTGGCCCTGCAGAATTACCTGCGAATATGGTTACGAATTTACCTGCGATTTAAGCTTGCAGGAAAACCTATGTTCTTCAAACTCACAGAATCAGACCGAATCAAGCCACAATATTAACACCAAACAATTACCCATGATCAACACAGTTCAATTATGTTATTTAAAAGTCTTTAAATTACTTAAATCGTAAAGCCCTAAAACTAAGTTCCAAACCCTAACAATGGTCGCGAGCGTATTAGGTCATGAAGCTTCAAGTTTTTTGTCCAGAAACACTCTATACATCATCACAATCAACAATATGAGGTTAAAAATCATTAATAATATGCAAATAAACAGAATCGAAAAATCACAAATGTCAAGTTAGGAGAATTCGGTTCATGCGTATGGGGGCATTTTGAGTGATGCAAATGATCAGGATAGCTTTAAGAAGTATCAAGGATCATGTCTCCACCTTTAAAAGACCTTGAAACCTCCTGTAAATCGAAAACCGAATGTGTGTTTTTGCTTGAATTTTTGAAGTGTGAAACTTACTCTTGGAGGCTGCAATTTCGTGGCTTGTGATTGTCTTTGTGTTGTTTATATATGAGTGACTGAATTAGGTTAAAAATATTGCCAATTTGATGGATATTTGGATCATTGAAGATTGAAAAAGATTGGCTTTTAAAACTTGAATATTCTTGATACAAGCTTGCTATTTTGGGATGATTTTCATAACTCTTGTATCAATTAGATCAAAATATCATTTATGACATTCTAGAAGCAAAATAATTTTAAATCTTCACTATTTCATATTTTATTTGAATTTAAAATGATTTTTAATATAAAAAATCATAATAAATAAAAATAAAATAAATAAAATAATGAAAATATTAAATTAATTTCGTGCATGATGTCTTGGTGTGGATTGGGTCATCATATGGCAAGCCCATTTGGAAGAAATTGGTTTTAGACCTCCATTTTCTTCATAAACCAACTAAAAATTTCCCAACTTTGCAAGGGCACATATCCTTCAATTTTAATGGTATGAGGGTGTTCTTGGACATTTTGGAAAGCTTGAAGAGTCCTCTAACCAACCCCACTGGTTTCATGTCCATATCATTTACCAATCTCAAGTTATGCCCTTTTGAAGTTGTTGACTTTTTGTTGACTTTCAAAAGGACCTATAATGTCTTAGCTCATACCTTCCAAATGAAGCATTTTTGGGCTTGGCTTGTGAGACACAAAGTTGTAGAGAATTCAATTTCCTTCAAAATGAGCTTTGGATGGAGACTTGGTGATGAAGCATGTGAAAGTTATGGCTGGTCAAAGTTCAGTTGACTTTTACTGAGGAAACCCTAATTTAGAAACTCCTGATTCTTGATGATCTGAAATCTCCTTGATGAATCATGATCAACCCTTGATCAAATGATGAATTTTAATTCATATACTTGATGTTGGCAAAAAATCATGAAGTTTGACTTTGGTTTGACCACAATTGACCTCAGTTTGACTTTTTAACTACTTTGACTGATTTTGACTTATCTGATCATCTGCTGAGCAAACTTTTGAGAAAAGTCTTGAAACTTGTCATGGGGGTTCTTACACTCATATAAGATGTTATGAAGCTCACTTGAAGTCTTGGAAGTTCATTTAGCCTGATTAAAGTCAAAACCCTAGTTTTGGATGCACTGCTTAGGAGGTGCATTGTTTGAGGGGATTGTCAACTCTTCTGACTATTTGTGAACTTTGTGAACCTTGTGAACCATCATAAAATGTATTGTAAACCTCATGGGAGGTCTTGTGAACCTTGTGAACCTCATAAAGTGACTTGTAGACTTCATGAACCTCATGAAAGGTCTTGGAAGCATTGTGAATCTTGTGAACCTTGTGAACCTCATAAAGTGACTTGTAGACTTTATGAACCTCATGAAAGGTCTTGTAAGTATTGTGAATCTTGTGAACCTTGTGAACCTCATAAAGTATCTTGTAGACTTCATGAACCTCATGAAAGGTCTTGTAAGCATTGTGAATCTTGTGAACCTTGTGAACCTCATAAAGTATCTTGTAGACTTCATGAACCTCATGAAAGGTCTTGTAAGCATTGTGAATCTTGTGAACCTTGTGAACCTCATAAAGTGACTTGTAGACTTCATGAACCTCATGAAAGGTCTTGTAAGCATTGTGAATCTTGTGAACCTTGTGAACCTCATAAAGTGACTTGTAGACTTCATGAACCTCATGAAAGGTCTTGTAAGCATTGTGAATCTTGTGAACCTTGTGAACCTTCTTAGCACACAAAGTCTTGTATTGTGAGGGCAAATTTTGGGGTGCAACAGATATACCAACAGGTTCAAGTGTAACTGCTGGCACTAAGAATGACAGAAGATGGAAAACAAAACGAAAGATTAAAGACAGACTATCTAAAGTGATGAGTTAGCAAGTTCAAAGTGGTTGCCGGGGATCCTAATGCAACGATTCGATGAGATAGAAAAAATGGAAAAGACCTCGACTCGACAGCCAGGAGAACCAAAATAGCAGGCATCGACATGACGGTCAGGAATAAACAAACATCGACATGGTGATCGAGAAAGAAAAAATAAAAATATAAAAAAATAAAAAAATAAAAAATAAAAAAAACAAACATCGACTCGGTGGTCTGGAAATAAAATAACAGACATCGACACGGTGGTCTGGAAGTAAAAGACAGACATCGACACGGTGGTCTGGAAATAAAATAACAGGCGTTGACACGGTGGTCTGGAAACAAAACTCAGCATGGTGGTTGAAGAAATAAATAACTGTCATAAATCCAAAATAGTAAATCAACAGGTTCAGGTGTAACTGTTGAAACCAAGGATTGGAAAATGAAAAAAGTATTCAGGCAGTGGCTCTGTGCATACATACTGACACTGGGAGTAACATGCGAAGCGTTTAAAGATAAATCAAATGGCTCTAAGCGACCAAGCTGGAAAATAAGAATAAATGTTGGGGTTTTCAGTGAGATAAACGACCAACCTCAGGAAATTCCCTAAACGAAGAACTTGAAGGATTTGTGCCAATGATGATTGGACTTAAGAGAAATATTGGTGGGAGGATGTTAATAACGAGGAGGACCTCTGCAGGGGGTATTAGTGTTACTGGGAAAACACTTTGATAAACCAAACTAAAGAGCGCCAACAACAAATGGATTTGCAGAAAAGCTGCTAGTGACGAATGATTTTTTTTTGACATGCCAGACGGGAACGAGTTTGTAAAAACATTGACTGCCATACAAGAACTGGTTTGGAAAGAAAATGACTACCAGACAGGACTGGTTTGAAAAGAAAATGACTACCTGACAGGACTGGTTTTGAAAAGAAAATGACTACCAGACAGGACTGGTTTGAAAATAAATGACTACCAGACAGGACTGGTTGAAAATAAATGACTATCAGACAGGACTGGTTGAAAATAAATGACTACCAGACAGGACTGGTTGAAAATAAATGACTACCAGACAGGACTGGGTTGAAAATACATGACTACCAGACAGGACTGGGTTGAAAATAAATGACTACCAGACAGGACTGGTTGAAAATAAATGACTACCAGACAGGACTGGTTGAAAATAAATGACTACCAGACAGGACTGGGTTGAAAATAAATGACTACCAGACAGGACTGAGTTGAAAATAAATGACTACCAGACAGGACTGGGTTGAAAATAAATGACTACCAGACAGGACTGGGTTGAAAATAAATTTCAAAAGAAATACCATACGGGAATTGGTTTACCTGGGTTATGACCTGGACATATGTTAGATGAGTGAGACGATATGCAAGGTTTAACGCTAAGAGCGGAGCGACATGGCTAAAGCATGAGAGTGATTATGTACTGACTCCGTGATTTTCAAAATATGCCCCTGCGTGGGTCATAATGGATGAAAAAAAGTTCTTGGAAGATGACTCTCTAGACAAAAAGGTAAGGATGACGACATGATTCCCGACACCCTTCTTGAACTCAAAAATTGTTGTTGCATAGGGCCTGCTTGAACAACTTGTAGGCACGGAGAGGTTTTACCCCTGTGTGATTCGTCTTGCCCCTAATCAATGGTTTCTTGAACATATCCTTTTCTCAAAAAATTTGGAAACAACCTGCCATGGCATAGACTTTGAAATGGTCGCCTCGGTGCTCGAATATCAGAGATTTGCCCCTGGTTATCTGATCCTTGGGATAGGAAACTCCTAACTTGACTGGTTATCTGATCCCATTGAGCTCTTGGATTTCTTGTGATAGCTCACTCTAGTCTGAAACAGGTTCAAACTCTGAGTAGCTAGCTCTTGAGGAGATTGATTCGGATTGACTTACCCTCAAAGCGGTTGCCCCTGGCTAGGCTTCCCTTACCAAGTTAAATTCCCTAACTGGCTGAATTCGTTGGGATTCCCTTGATGTTGGATTGACTTGCAAATAAGCATTATACATTTAAAAATTGGCAATTTTAATGCAACGATTATGCAAGTTTTGAAATCACAATTTATTGGTATGATAGTGATACAGTGGAGTTGATAAAAATAAAATAAAGTGGATCTAGCTATTTCATGGAATGGCAGATCAAGTGATCAATACAAATGATTAACAAATATCTTTAGGAGTCAGGTTAACACAACCTTGTTGTAGTATGCTCTCAAAATAAACCCTGCCTCAATTAGGTCTTTTAAAGGTTGTAACGTGGCTTGGTTTAAGGTTTATGAAACAAAAGATAAAAGGCTCAAAATTTATTTGTACCCATCCCATATTCGTGATAAACTCCAATCCTATGTTCAGTTAATTTGACATACGCATTCATATCTCAAAACTCTTTTGACAATGCGTGATAAGGATCAGGATTTGAAAGTGATGGAAGCCACCTTGCTTTTTTCGGCTTTGCTGGATTTGATGACTTCATTAATTTTCGTCTAAGTCGTCTTTTTCTGTTTTTGACTTAGCGGACTTTTTCTTTGTATTTCCTTTTCCTTACGTTATTCTTTTGTTGAATGGTCATGACTGCCATCTTATTGGAGGATAGAGAATACGTACTACAAACTTTTGGCTCTTCACGACCTCTTTGGTGTGTGAATGAAAGTACGTTGATGATCCTTCTTGAATAATGGATTGAATCTTTTGAAGATTGGATGCAAACAGATTAACTGAACCGACTACCCTGCCCCAGGTTTGAAATTAAGGGTTTTTTCATTTTTGAAAAAGAAAACTCCTACTTCTAGGCTCGAAGGGGTTAGCAAGGGATTATCATCCTTATTTCATCAGTTTTTGGGAATTTGAAACAATGCATGTACATCATTGGAAAGGTTTTAATTGAGAGCATACAAATGGAGAATTCAGGCATCCGGTTTTCATCATGCTCCCTCCAATCTTTGCTAAAACAAAAGTTTGATAAACAAAAGATAGAAATATATTTTTGCTTTTTGTAACAATGAAAGAAAACGAGTGAATACGAATGGATTGATTCAAAAGATGCATAAACATTTCATTAATCTTTCCAATTCAAAAACAACAATGCTAACAAGCAAATACAAAGTCAACATGCAAAGAAAATACAACAGCGCTGAAACAAACAAGGGATTGCCAGCTTTAGGGAATTGAAAATGTCTTGATTTACTGTCTTCAAGAGATGCACCAAGAAGTCACTCAGGCGAGAGGTTGACATGCACCAACAGGCTTCCTTCTGAAAAGGATATGTACCTATTGTCGATCAAATGTTGTACCTTGGCTTGAAAAGCTCTGCAGTCTTCAGTTGAATGCCCCATCGATCCAGCATGATATCCACATTTCTCATGTGGATTATACTCAGGAGGGTATGGCTCTGCCAATGGCTTGAGAGACTTGGGAACCACTAATGAGCTTTGAATCAAAGGTTGCAGAAGCTGAGTGTATGATAAAGGTACTGGATGAAGAGGAGCATTCCTTCTTTCCAAATTGTTGCGAGGCTTATGTGGATTCTGATGCTGATTCAGATATCCTTGGATTTTGGCTCGCTGACTTTGATGAGGAGGGATCCAGGGTTGCTGGTAAGGTACCCTAAACATTGTTGGTTTCCTACAAGGATTATGAGGCATATGGAATAACGATTGCTGAAAAGATGGAGGGTCATATGATCTTGCTGATGCACCACAAGAATACTTGACGTCTGCCATGACTGCATTGATTACATCTTCTTCCTCCTCTTGGGGACTGCTGAGGGATTTATTCTCACTGGCCTGGTTGCTTAAGGCGCCTTGGATCTTTCCGCTTTTGAGACTAATCTCAATACGTTCTCCTGTTCTTACCAGGTCAGAGAAACTTGTTGATGCGGTGCCTACCATCTTCTCTAAGTACGGGCTCTGCAGAGTGTCCATAAACAGGTTAACCAACTCCCTTTCTGAGAGTGGTGGTTGAACACGATCAACAAACTCTCTCCACCTCTGGACATACTTTCTGAACGGCTCATCATTTCCTTGAGATATGTCCTTCAAGTGAAAGCGACTGGGAGCTTCTTCCAAATTGTAATGGTATTGTTTCACACAAGCATTGGCTAGGTCCAACCATGATTGAATATGACTTCTTTCCAAATCCATGTACCAATTCAACGGTGCCCCACTCAAACTGTCTTGAAAGCAGTGAATCATCAGCTTATCATCAAAAGCGTATGCGGTCATCTTTCGACAGAACATCACCAAATGGTGTTTTGGACAACTATCCCCTTGGTACTTCTGAAAAGCAGGTGTTTCAAACTTCGGAGGTATAATTAAACCAGGTACTAAGCACATGTTTAAAGCATCCAGGTCAAAAGCATTTTGCCCCTCTAGAGCTTTGAGTCTTTCATTCAGCATTCGACATTTCTCATTCATCTCAGCAACGTCTGGCCCCTTGGTCCTTCTCACTGGGATTGCCTCTTGGGAATTTGGCTCAGAGAACCCAAAGCTTTGGTACTCGACGGCATCGTGAGGTAAGGAGTTTCCATCTCGAACAATGGTATGCTCTTGAATAACGGATGCCCCAACTGGGGTCCTTGCAGGCTGAGGTTGAACAAAACTGTTCCTTTGAGGTGGAGAGACATCTCCAGTTACGGCAGCCTGTTGAACATTATCCCCTCTTCTGATCAAAGTTGTCACATCATCCATGAGTTGGTTCATCTGGTCCTTTGTCAAATCAAAGTTTCCCCTTGTCGCAGTCTGTTTTTGTCCTTCAGGGTCCATGATTAATCAGGAACTACTTCAAGTCCAATGTAGGTGTCGGGAAATCAAACTGCGGATTATGGACACAGGACGAGGATGAGCTTATTCTGAGGAAGGAAAAATGATATACAATGCAAATGCAATGGTATGCAAATGGATGCAATGCAAGGAAGCTTAGGGATCACAAACACAAACAGACACGGAAGCTGGAAAAGCTTGAAACTTCTTAAATGGTAGGCTGTAAGAGATTGGTTCTACAGTTTGTGCCCATAGATCCCACTCACAGGATGGACTCTACGGTGATGGTTTAAGGAAACTCGAGGTCATAGACGTTTATCGTACTAACGCCCCGCCGCGGGCTAGCTGCATTGTGAAGATGATAACGATAAGGTCCACCTCGAGTGGAGTTCTCATGCTAGGCGTGCAAGGAGCTAGTCTTCGGAGCCTAACATTACGCAACTACCAAAATTGAAACAGGTCCTAGGGGTCCCAGAATCACAGCCCTTTCGTGAATCAGGTCACGCGACAGGCTAGCTGCGTTGCAACAAGATCTACGAAAAGTCTAACTATCTGGGGGAGCTTTCATGTTAGGCGTGCAAGGAGCGAGTTCTCGGAGACTAACACTAATAACATCCAAATCTAAACTTAGGTGTTCCCTCTGCTTTTTCCAACACTCAAAATTTACTTGCAAAGTGACCCCGAGATCCCACAGACAAATAATATAATGAGCGATAAATGGAAAGCGGTAAAAGAACAAATAAACAAACATAAATAATAAACATAGAGAAGACAAAAAGAGATAATATCAAACAAATAAACACACAAAGCTAAGTTAGGCTCGACTCTCTCTAGCATGGAGATATCCCCAGCAGAGTCGCCAACTGTCGTACCTCGAAAAAATACGATCCTAAAACAAACAACAGAGTCGCCACCTAATTCTATTTATTCTACAAGAGAAAAGGGAGATATAGATACAACCTAAAGGAAGGATAAGAAATGGTTTACGAAACCAAATTCTATGTTCGGGAGTCGGTTACACAAGGGGAAGGTATTAGCACCCCTCACATCCGTTGTACTCAACGGGAACCTCTTAGCTAACTATGCAATTAAATGTTTGATCTTAAGTCTATGTCTTCTAAATGATTGTTATTATGTTTGTTCTAAGTAAATAAGTTATTATTATTATTAAGACGGAGAAAAGATTAAAGTTCTTTATATTGTGACTTAAACAGAGAAATAATTAAATTTTTTATTAGGGTGGCTTTAAACGGAAAAATAATTAATTTTTTAATATTGTGCTCGCGAAGGATTGGAATCCTCGTGCCAACGTATTCCCTTGTGCAATGGGAAAGTCAGAGCTTCGTAGTTCGTGCAACTATGGTCTGTGGTTTTTAATTGAACGATTGTTTAAAACGCATTCTACTGCTAAGCGTTGGCTTATACTCGCGGTTGAGGCTGAAGCGCTAGCTTGTTCGAGAGATAGAATGATTTAAACAATGTTCGTTTTAGAGAAAAGTGTTTGACTTTTGTTAAGATGTTTTATACGAAAGGGCGAATGAACCACGTCGCGTGGGGCTAGCCCAGGAGCGATTGCATTCCAGAGCGTGCGGAGTGCTAGACTCCGGAGTTCCGTCTTTCAATAATTAATTATGAAAATGATTTAAGTTGGTTGGTGAGTTTTTTAAGTTGTTTCTAAGATATAAAAGAGTGAATGGACCACGTTGTGTGGGGCTTGTCCAGCTGCAGTCCATTTTAGAACGTGCGGAGTGCTAGACTCCGGAGTTCGGTTTTTTCGTAATTTAATTTAATAAGATGATTTGAATATTTTGATATACGAATGGTGATTGAACACATCGCGTGGGGGCAGCCCAGTTGCGGTCCAATCCAGAACGTGCGGAATTCTAGACTCCGGAGTTCTGTTTTCGTACGTTAATTTTTTTTTTTAAATAAGTTAAATATATATTTTTAAGACGTTTTAGAAATCGATGTAATTAAAACGAAGGAGAAAACGATCATTACGCGTGGGGCTAGCCCAGTTGTAGTTCGTTCTAGAACGTGCGGAGTGCTGGACTCCGGAGTTCTATTTTCGTATTTAATTTATGCGATTATTTATTTCAAAATACGGAAGGCAAATGGACCATGTTGCGTGGGGCTACCCCAACAGCAGTCCATTTTAGAACGTGCGGAGTGCTAGACTCTAGGGCTCTATTCCTTCGCAAATTGATTAGTTTGAAAAGTTTTTTTTACGTATTCTATGGTTTAGACAGGATGGTGATGTGTGAAAATCGGATAAACACCAAAGTGGCATCAGGACTAAATTGAAACGCAAATAAGATAACAACAAGTTTTAAAGGTACCTAACGGAGAAGGTCCGTTGCTTCTTCAATACGTGCAAAAGAAATCAAGCATAAATTTTAAGAAAATTCACATGATCAATCCAGTAAGACTCCGGTACTTAACATCGCAAATCAACAATTTAATCAACAAATGTATTTATCCAGATAAATCTTCAAACCCAAGAAAGTCCACTATTTGTCACGACAAGTAACATCCACCATCATTGACATCAAGCAAAGAAAAAAAAACTACAAAAATATCAAACAAAACTAAAACCAAGAACAATGAAAATTCTATTTAGCAAAAAAAAAACAAAATTAATCGAAATTAAAATTCAAGTTATATTAAGATCAAAGTTAACAAAACTAAAATTAAATTCTAATAACCTCTAAACCTTTAACTAAAATTAATTTAAAAAAGTTAACAATTAATTAAAATAAAAAAAGAAAATCATAAGGATAAATAATGAAATGGGTCTGTCTCCTGGGTTCCTGGCTGTAAAAAGAAAAAAAACGGTGGGCTTAGCCCACCCTTGGTGACAACAAGAAACTTAAACAAATAATGTAAAAGTAATAAAACAAAATAAAAAGCTGTAAACAAATCAATGTATATATATATATATATAAAAAGTAAAACAAATAAAATAAGAGTTGAAACAAACGTGTCAAAGGAAACAAATCCCCTATTTCTTCCTCTTTCGCTAGGTCACGTCGTTGTTCAAAGGCCTCCCTCCTTCATGGTCGATTCTCACCCTCACTTGATCTCATGCAGAATCGTTTCAACCTCTCTCCGATCTCTCTGCAGTTCAACGATAGTTGTTCGTCGGCTTTGTGAAGGTCTCCAACGGATTATGGAGTGGTAGTCTCGCGTCGATGATTCACGGACTTGTTTTATGTGTTTTTGAAGGGGAGTTCGGTGAAGAACAGGGAGTTTATGAAGGTGAGTTCGGTGAAGAGGGTTTCGCGATGGTGGCTGAGGGTAGGAAGGTTTCGTCTGGTGGTGTTCGAAGGTTTCGTTTGGTGGTGTTCGAAGGTGGGTTTGGCGGATAATGGTGAGCAAGGAGATGGTGAGCTTGTGTTGAGGTTTTTTTTTGTGTTTTAGATTCGCCGGATTCTGATTTGTGAGCGACGGTTTGAAGGTCGCAGTTTCGGTTTACGAAGGCGTTTCGGAGGATCCGCGGCGGAGGTTTGTGTGAAATTTTTTGCGGAGGTTTGGTTCGAGAGGATGGTTGTGGGTTGAGGGTTGTTTGGATTTAACGGCGGCGGAAATGGTGAGGGCGGCGCTGGTGGTTTTTGAGTTCGCGAAGGTGATGAGGGAAAGTTGAGATGTCGTATTGTTGCGGTTTTGATTGAGGGGGAAGAAAAGAAGGATGATTGGGAAGGGTAGTGGTCTGGTTACGATTTTTTTGCAGAGGAAGAGGATCTGGGTTTCTGGTTGTTACCGGTCTTGGAAGGAAATGAAGGAGGAAGAGGTCGCGGTTGGTTTTTGTTGCGTGTGTTTGAGTTATGCGGTCAGCACAGTGGTGGTAGAGTGAGGTTGGAAAATGAGTTGCTGTGGAGAAGAGGATATTGTTACGTTGGTGATGGTGAACGATGGATTTTTTCTTTTTTCTCAGGTGGTTTAGTGATGATGTTTTTGGCCTCGGTTTTGGTTGTCGTTTTTTTGGTTGTGGTTTTAAGTTTTTTTTTGTTATGCAGGTTGTTGGTTTGGTTTTATGGCTTCCTGATGGAAGATGAGGGGCGTTGTTTTTTTATGGTTGAAGAAAAAAAGCAAGGGTAGCAGCAGGTGAAGGTGTGGTGGTGTGGTCAAGTCCCTTTCATTCCTGCTGCTGAGTTTTTGTTCGCTTATGCAGGTCTCCCTTCTTGGAGCCACAATATTGCAGTGATACAGGCTGTGTAGGTCCAAATTGGTGTAGGGGAAAATTGCTTTGTGGCCTTTGTAGCAGCAAAAAAAAAGGCCCCATTTTAGTGTAAAAACACAAGTCTTGGCTTATTGTGAGCCGTCTAAGGAAAGAGTTGACTGAGACTAAAAAGGAAACAAACCTCTATATTTGGAGAAACAAAGTTTGAAATAAACCAATAAATATTTTATAATAAGAACTGATAAAACAAAAATACATAAAACTTAATTTTAAACTAAAAGTAAAAGGTTAAATTAAAAATTAACTCAAAATAAAATTTGTTTTCAAATAAAAATCAACTAAATACTTGACCAAACACAAATAAAACTAAACTAAACTAAATCTAAAAGGAACTAAAATATTAAATTGAACTTAAAAATATAAAATAAATCAAAGGTTAAACTATAATTAATTAGCCTAAAAAGAGTTATAAATTCACATTGACCCAAAAATTAGATCTAATATGGATGTTTACCTAGAAAAATAGGATATTTTAACTAAATCAAGCCAATAATTCTAATTAAATCCTAAAAACATCTAAACTAAATATCCAACTAGAAAAAAAAATAAGATAACAAATTAATTACAAAATGAGACAAAATAATCCGAATAATGAAAAATAATAAATAAATAAAAAAATTCTAGGATTGAACCAAATTCTATAATAAAGTGATTAAAATATAACCAAACATTCTAATAAAAAAAATGAAACAAAAATCTAAAACAGAAGATAATAGTAAAATGTGTGATTAATAAAATAGACTAAAAATGTGAAAATGAACGACTATCGAAAATGCTATAAAATGCGCTAGACGAATGAAAATAAAAAAAAATCGGTCAAAATTTAGGGTGTGACACCATGGATCAACATTTTAATTTATTGAATAATGATGAGACTTAGGTACAATGCTAAATAACTGAATCAAACATAATACAATGCAAATATGAGTCAATTACAAACATGTGAATAAATGAATATAAAAAATTATAAACATGTGAATAATCAAATAAAAATATACATGCAAATTGACAAAAACATAAAAACTAAAAGAATGATACCATATGATAATGTGACTGCAATTTTAGTCTCCTCCTTTTTTATGTTTGAAAATTTTGGAGATATTACTATTGATAAATTCGATTTTAGTGTTTATTTGGAATTTTAAAATTGAATCTAGTGAACTTAATGCATGACAGGTGACCGTACCACATATTTCTTGAGCTCTAACGCCTCATGCATTAAACACTTATTGTGCATGAATATCAATAATATATTGATAACTTCTCTGCCTTTGACAAATATAAAAAAGAGAAAAGAAGAAAAACACGAAAATAACTAAATCTACTATAACATAAAAGCTAAATATAGAAATGCCACACTAGAGAAATAAAACACCACAGAAATCACATACGATACAAACTACCGCAAACAACACAATTTCAAAAAATAATCAAGATAAAATAGATATATAATAGATAAATTAAACAGAGATACCAAGAAAATATAGCTAAAGACTTGCCACTAGAGCCAAAACATATAATGATAAGTGGTTTTTATATTGTTTTTATTAGTAGGTTTTATATTGTTTTTACATTGCTTTTGTTTGTTCTCCTTTCCTTTTTCTATGTTTTATGATTTGGTATGGTGTTTCCATTGTTTCAGGTCAAGATATGCATTCCAAGTAAAAAAGGTACGAAGAGTGGGAAAAACACGAAAAAAGACAAGAATTGGAAAATCCCAATACAAAAACCAGAGGTCTGTTACGGGTTCCCAGAATTCCTATCACGTCCCTTAACAGGAGATGCACTTCAAGCCCTCAAGCTAAAGCATCCAATACAAGAATATAAAGACCTATTACGGGTACTCGTAATAACTATTATGACAAGTAACAGGAGGGCGATTTTTCCTGATTTGTTCCTTGTCGACCTGATTCCCTCCACTTCAAGGCTCGTTAATTGCTTGGATCTGATTATAACCACTTGTAATTGACATTGATTACTATGAGATTCTTACCATGTTTAGGATTTAGTATAAAAACTCATAGGTAGTCTTGAGTTTCGATATAGTTTTCAATTCCCATTTTTTATTTTCGCACTTCTTTTTTTGAAATTTTGTACAAGTCTCCATTGGAGTAGATGGATCCATTTTGTAATTGAAAAATTACTTTTTCATTATTCAGGTTCTCAATTACTACTTTAATAATTTGATTATTGATTATGTCTTTATTCACGACTATTGTTTTCATTGGATTGTTCCTTAATATAAGTGAGTAGTCTTTTAGGGACTAAGGATTATGAAGAATATCGCCTGATTATTCTCATGACTTAAGCTAGTTGCAGGAATTCCACATTTTTTTAATTTTAAATATTTGAGTGTTTTTCAAAACTTGCTACGAGGGTAGGAGTATTTCCCATAGGTATTTTAGTTGCGCCAAGAGGGCATAGGCAATACCAAAAAGCATATTTTTAAACTGTTACATCCGAAGTCACGAGAGTGATCGGGTGCAATTGAGAAATGCTCCATTTTTAATAGTTGTACAAATGTAAAGACCACTAACGAACGTTTCTGCGCGAGCGAGAGCTAACGAGCGTCTCGTTCGTTAGCGGTAGAGCAATAGGCTAGCGAGAGTAGATATTACTATTTTAACTATTTTTCTATAAATTGAGTCGGAATTCCCGTAATATAAATGCTTACGTCAAGTGGAGAAGTCTTGGATAGGAGTCATAAACCTATGCCTTGCTTGTTTTATATAAATTTTACACATTTTTAAGTCATTCTATTAAAAGTGATTTTCTGTTTCACTTATTAAAACCCAAATTTTGGTTATTCTAGCTTTACACCGATAAGATAGAAATCGGTACTTAACCATTGGTCTATGAGGTTTGACTTTTTTACTACTCCGACATTAGTCGTGCACTTGCGGTGTGTCATATAACAATATCCAAAAACCATAAAATTATATCAAACAATATATAAAATATCAATAATTAGTATGGTGCAAAATGTTATGTTATGCATGAAAAGATAAATCATGGCAAGTCAGATGCAGGGGGATCAGAAGCAAGAAAATCATATGGAGGATCAATATTGTAAACAAAAGAGGAGTTGTGAATTTGCTCAATGACACCTTTTGGAATATCCATTTCACTCAACTCTTGTTTCGCTTGCTTTCACTTCTATTTTCACTTCTTTATTGATCTTTTATTTTCCTTTTTCTGATTCCTTTGTTACAACCTCATCTGACTCATAATTTGGTCTTCACGAACCTAATTATCAACCAAGGTCTTACCAAACCAATCATCAAACTCACAATTTCATGTCATCTGTCAACAAAACAGTAGATGATGAACTAGACTCTACACCTGAACCAATTTCCTTCATCTTCTTTTTGGGCTCTACAAGCTCGCCCTTATACCTTATCCTACCATATTTCTCCAAATAGTAATAATCATCGTATTTATCATTGTAGTACCTCATCATTGAGACAAAAAAAATCCTAATTCTTTGAAGCTTATAACAACTCAGCTTCTTCAAACACAATGGCATTAAGCTTTAAACTCTATTGAATAAAGTAAGTAAAAAATATGGACCTATTCAGATTATACATGCAGTGAAAATTATTTCGATTATAAACTTCACACAATTAATTCTTTTGCAATGAAGAAGTTCTCATATTAGATACATATCAAAATCATCAAACCTAGTCCAATTTCATGGCTTCCTGTAGAATACTCTGACAATGATCCAAGGAAGGATTCTCATTTCAAACTTAACTTGGCTTATGTGGAAATTAGCCATGTCAAGATGCTCAAAGATAAATTTAGAAATGGGTTGCACAAAAGAAATTTTGTCATGCTGAAATGATCTTGCAATAGAGACATTCATTCTTTCATACTTCAAACCAAAATGCCTAGTAAAGTCGAGGCAATCAAACTTAACTTTATGATCCTTAAATTTACTTACAAGACCAGCATGAGTCAATTCAAGGTTGAAATATAAGGCTTTTACATGATGAGGATTGAATTTATTGTTCTATCCAATGAACTTTAGCAAACCAAGATTGTTGAACGATTAAAGGAATTTCACCCTCAAGGAAATTTTGGCATGCTTGTCAATAAAGTTTTGAGGCTCAATTAGTTTGTTCAAGAAATTTTCAGCATATAAACTGGGACTTTCCTCAGGTAGTAGGTGTTGACCTTGTGGCAGATAGTAGACAAAGTTATACTTGAATTTGATTTCTTGTGAACTCTTCCATCAGATGACTCTTTACTCGCTTGAACTTTAGACCTTGCCATTTTAGGAATATGAGGGATTAGACTTGATGATGTTTCTTTCCTTTTTCACTTTTGTTAGTCTGAAAGACTCTTTTGAGGAAGGCTTGAACTCATATCAATGGATGGTTGAAGGAGTTGGAGCCAATTGTTAGACCAAGATTTGGTTATGCATCTGGTCTTTAGTTTTGATGATAACAATTCATTAATTCTTATAGAACAATTTTGTACATTAATGGTTTTTGTGTCTAGTGTGTAGCTTTTGCTAAGCAGGTTCTAACTCTGAAGTTTTGACATGTGACGTCATCAGATTCTGGAATCAACACACTCTGACTCTAAAGTGATACAAGTACTTTACAAGATGTTGTCAAGTTATAGAAAACTCTTAGGTAACGGTTTTGAAGAAATTTCATGGTAAAGCTTCTGACTGTGACTCTGATTGAAGAGCCTATGAAGGATTGTATACCTTCAAGATTCCGCACTCACGTTTTGAAGACTCTAAAGAACAAGATCTGAAGATCTGTAGACCAGGTTCTGAGGAACTATGTCAAGACTCTGAAGACCAAGGTTCTGAAGATTCTCTTTATTATCTCTTAAACCTTCTAAGCATGCTTCAAACTCATTTTATCAAAATCCTCTGAAGATTAAAAGAAATGTTCAAAAGGTTTTGTGTCAGGAAAATAGTACACAATACAAGATCACCCTCGCCTCCATTACTCTGATTTTGTGGGATAAGGACATTACAATTGTACCATTTTGTCCCCCATTTGCAAACTGTTATGAAAAAGATAACTTCTATTTGCAATTCTAATACCACTCTCCAGCAAATCCTTAACATGCCAATATAAAGAAGACTTGTACGATTGGAAAATGTTATTAGTCGATGTTGCATCGCTCACGCTATTGAACATACACAATTCGCTGAAGTAAATATTATTTTTGTGTATATTCTTTATAAACACGCATAGAGTTGTTGCTCGTTAGTGTGTGAGATATTCTTTGTATTTAACTTGGGTTAATCGGTTTTTTTGGAAGCATTCCTTGTAAACATCACTTTTAAATCTCAATATTGTTTTAGTGGTTTCCTTAAGTGACTAGGGTCTAGTCAAATAGACTCAAGAAGACAAGGACGATTTGTCATTATGGTGTCTATAATCAGTTTCGATTATAGTGTATTAAGTCCTTCTTGGGAAAGCAAAATCACCTTGGTAGGGTGGACTGGAGGTAGATTAGTTAAATGTGAAGCAGTATAAAAATAACTTGTTATTTTTATTGTTCTTCTTTTGTTTGATTGAGTTGGTTTTGAAAAAGATTTTATTTTGAGTAACCCAATTCACCCCCCCCCCCCCTTTGTGTTTCTCGCCACCTTCTCTAATTTAGGTTTTGATGAAATATATCAGTGGAGATGATTGATCATTAATGAATGAGATGATAATGAATGATGATTAATGATTGCGAAAGTTTTTTATTCAAATGTTGGCCTTAGCAAAGCTATTGTAGAGGTTAAAAAAATGGAAAGGCTTGAAACGTTCCTCGGTCAACTCTTGGAGGAATAAAATCTTGTTGTGTAGGAACAAACAGACAAGACACTAGAGCTTGATCATCTTCTACTGAGGAGGAGGTGGAACCTTGTTAGCTTCTGTGATCGCAACAACAACGTGACATTGAGTAACTGATCTAATAATCTTCGATGTCACCATGCCTTTGTGAGTATGGTGTTTATTTTGTTTGATAAAGAGATTGATACATCGTGAGAAGAAGTTCGATAATCTGAATCTTTTGTTAATAGACGATGATTTTCGCAGAGAAATGACATAAATCAATAAATAATTCTCATAGAGGACATCATTATTCCATTTAGGAACTAGAGATAGGTGATGAAGTGATAAAATAAATCTCATATGCAAAAGATGAGTCTTCTGGTGTGGTGGATTGATATCCTGGTGCGGTGGAGAGGTGTGGACCTATAAAGTTAGCATTCCAATGTCCAAGTCAGTGAATGAATGAAACGCGGTTTTAGAGTGAAAATAAATTGAATGCATAAAATGATGTGAATATATATATATATATATATATATATATATATATATATATATATATATATATATATATATATATATATATATATATATATATATATATATATATATATATATATATATAACGATTAAAATCGTCCGCGTATAATTTGACGTCTTATGCAGATTGCCATTCTATTAAGGACCCGTTTGTTTTGTCTTTTTTAAAAAATGATTTTTATAGTGTAATGAAATTTTATGAAAAAAAATTTTACAAAGAAACTTTTTATAAAAGCTTCAAATGAAAATTTGATTTGAATAGTTATTCTTAAAATGTTATTTTAGATATTTCATCATTTTATTGAAAAAAAATTGGATATCAAAATTTCAAAAAATCACTTAATTTTGAAGCTATTTCAAATAGATTTTCATAAAAATCATTTTTGAGATACAACTTTTTTCAAAAATTGCAATTTCGATTATTTTTTGGTCATCAATAATATATATTTATGTTGTATGATGTCAAAATTACTCTTGCTATTTAAAAAAATTGAATATAAAAAACTTGTAATATTTTGAAAAACGATTTTACAAAATTCATTTTTGAAAATATAAAGAAAAAATCCATTTTTTTTAAAGGTAAAACAAACAGACGCTAAACCCAACAATGAAAAATGTAATGGAAAGTGTGATTGTGTGCTCTTAACAAGATGAACGTCAATTGTGTGTCTTCTTCTTTAACATTTATTACTAACATTTTCAATAAACCTTACGAGCAACCAAAAATAATATTTATATTAAATTAATTAAAAAAAATTAATAGATGATAAATTAACTTTTTATTGATACAAAATTATATATATATATATATATATATATATATATATATATATATATATATATATATATATATATATATATATATATATATATATATATATATGATAAATTAGTTTAATTGCAATGTAATAATTAATTTTCAATGTGATTATGTGGTATATAGTTCAATAGGTAGCCCGTAATATATTTTTGTCAAATTGGAGACGTCTGTTGCCTTTTTTATCTTAGTTCTATAGAATCCTCTTTGGTGGACATAATTCCATAGAATCTGCTAGCTTGTTCAAATTCATCATATTGTAACCTCTCTATAAATAAATGTATAGTATTAGATTCCTACACATCACATAAAATTCAAATTAACCTATAGTTGTTTAGTTCTTTTAGGTAAGGTTAGATTTAAGAGTAGTATCCATAAAAGAAGGGATTTGTTTAATTGTCCAAAAAATAATTCTTATTTTACATGTACATGATCGTGGAGTTCACAGTGTCACAACTCACACACATACACACATTACATATTTAATCATAATTTATTTTAATAATTGGCCAACTGAAGCAAATTGCGGCACCTGCATTACATGATTTTCTATTCTCTTTTTAACTGACATTAATTATATTATCTATGATACTTTAACTGCATTACTATATTCATATGTTGTCAGAAAAGATGATCGTGATGATGATGATGAGAATTATTATTATTATTTAACAATGATGATCATGTTAGATTGACAACTTTTGAGGACTTTTGAGACCACTAACTGTAACTGAGTAGTTAGTGGTTTGTTACAATTTGCATGTTGTGTTGTAAGAGGGGAAAAGGCAAGAAGAAAGTTTACTAGTTGTTTCGAAAGTAGACATTACCGAAAGGGAGAAAAGAGAATGATTTTTGGCTGTTGTGATGGAAATTTGCTATGAGTTGTACTTATAGGAAAAGGACAAGTGGGAATGTAAAGTATACAGTCTTGCTAACTTGGTGAATAGTTTTGTACATAAATTTTGGGACAATGTGGTTAAAGGGTAAGATTCCATGCATTATAAGAATTGGCCAAAACAAGTGGTTTTGAGAAGAATTTGAGAAGAGAGAAATAAGTAAGAAAGAGAGTGAAAAGAGACAAGTATATGAGAAATAAAGTAAATTTGATGTATTATTTGGTATCAGAGAGTGAGAAAAGAAATAAAGAGAAAGAAATGTTGTTATTTTTAAAATGACAAATATGTTTTTTTTTTTAATTTTATAATAAACACCAACATTCAATAAATGAAACAAAAGAAGTACAAGCAAAGTGACAAACATTGTTATTTCCCATATACATATTAAGACTTGTTTATAGTTTATTCACTCCCTAATTTTACTTAAACTTACGGGTTATTTTTTCAACTCCTACTTAAAGCAAAATTATGTTAACATCCATAATATAACCTGCGAAAGAGTTTGTATACAATTTATTCAAGTGGAGGTGATACAATGCATGCACATGTGATGACCCTTAGCATAAAAATAATATCACTTATTCATCATGAAATTGTGTAAATACTTCAATTGATTTGGATATAAGTTGCAGAGTGATCGATCATTAAACAAAGTTTTAGACTTAAGAAAAAAACAAGACAGGGGCATAAATGGAAAATGTAATGTATTGGTAAGCATGACGACGTAGGATGTTAGAGGCAGTTTTTACCATCCTAAACCCAAACTAAAATTCCAAAACAAATCCCCATTTTTTACCATTATCAATTTAATTAAATTAATTTTATATTACAAATAATAAAATAAAAAAATCTCAAAATATTTGATACATGCATTTCAAATATATTAAGTAATAAATATAAATCAAAATATTAACCACATATTTAATATTATAAATTATAAAAACTAAATAATAAAATATATAATGAAATAAACGAGACAAATTCGAAGTGCTTAATAATGTCTTTATTATTTGACTTGTCCCTATATTTTATGATCTTACTTAATGATCAGAATTTCAACGGCTGCTGACGTGGATCTTCAGGGCTGCTCGTGCGATGAAGAGAACGGGGGATGTACCTGTAAGGTACTCCGATGCCAAAGTAAGAGCGAGCATAAGAGCTAGCAAGTACGAATAAAGTATTTGAGGAGAGAATATTTCATACTTGACCCTCTCAAGTGACAGGGTTTAAATAGAGCGCCCCCAGCGCGTGGCCAACGATCCCTATTTTTGGACCTGGATCGCGGATCCCCCAAAATTAGGTAACTGTCAGGAAGGGAGCGAGGACGAGCATCTTGCTCGGGAGGCATTTGTGCCGGGCACAGATCCCCGAGCGCGGTCGGTCCTGATCGATCCTGGGCGGTCCCTGCCCTAGCCGAGCATGGACCACAAACGAGGAGGATAGACTAGGCACCCTGGAGGTGGGTCCCCTGGATGATAAGTTATTGGGCCGTTTCTGGGCCAAAAAGGGTTGGGCCATACTTAGTCGTTGGACCAGTCCAGAACAGGATCCCCCCAAATTGTTGCTTCTGGTCAGAGAAATGATGACTTAAGGGTGTCTTACCATCATCGTGATGGAAAGTTCCTCGGTGCGTTTCATAATTGTGGTCGGTGATGGAATCGGTCGTGGGATCCTGGTCGTTGTAGACGAGGATCCCAAACGTTTGAAGTGGCTGAAGTGACACGCGTGTGTCTTGGAAATTGTGTGCATTTAATGCGTAATGATGTCTAGCCTACGACCGTTCCTGGGCAATGAGTGCGTCGTTCATAGGTTTGCAGACCGCACATGCTCATGCACGTGTTGGAAGGGCTTATAAATAGGGCATCTGGCCTCATTTCCATACTTTTTGCTCTCCAATTTTCTGTTCGTCCAATTTCGCAGCTCACTTACACCGTCAATCAGCCATCTGCCACCGCAACTCCCGAGCACGATCACCGACCACCACAAAAAACTCTCAACTTGTAAATTTCGATGCTTTCTTAGCTTGATTTAGCTTCTGATTTTCGATAAAATATGGTAGTAACACGCGGTTAGGATAGCCTTTAGTGTGATAATGATGATTTAGAAGAGAATGTAGGGTTCTGACTCGGTGTTCGTCGCCTCTGTGGGCGGAGGCCGGTGGCAGAATGGTTATGGATATAGCATTTTAGGGTTAGTTTGCGCCGTTCACGATGGCCCTGTTCGTCTTCTCCGGTTGAACTTCAACCGAAGTTCTTGGTAGAATTATGCTCGTCCCACAAGGTCCTCGTGATGGCTTGAATTCATTTTACCCCCAAGATTACCTGATCGTGGTTATTCTTTACGGTTAAGGGCATTGTCTGAGGACAGCGTCCTCGCCCCTTAGCACGCCTTTTCACTTGTTAAGCGATGGAAGGGTGGATTTGATTATGTCATCGAATTCACGTTTGCTTTCACTGCTTTTCAGGTGCAACCATGTCCAACGACGATCGCATAAACATGGAGACCGAGGACCTGTCTAGCGAGTCTGTGTCTTCTCCCGCTGAGACCGAGCAAAGTTCGCCTTCGGGGAGGAGCTCGAAGTCCTCCTTGGATTCCGAAGAAACTACCTCGGCAAGAGAAAACACGGCTGAGTCTGAAGAAAATGATGAAGAAGCAGAGGAAGACGTTCCTGTGAGCGAGTGGGACGCTGTCGAGCCACTGAATATAATCTCTTAATACTCTCAGGAAGTGGTAGGGCCTCCTCCTGTGGTCGGGAACCCCACAGACTGGATGGTGTGGTACCCGACCACAGACGACCGGATTTGCACTGACTTCGGCACGAACATGTTATACGAGATTCTTTTCAAAGATATGAAGTTCAGACTTCCCTTTACAGACTTCCAGCAGAGCGTATTCGTCCACCTGGAACTTGCACCCTCACAGATTCATCCGAACTCATTTGCCTTCATCCGGGCATTTGAGAAGACTTGTGCTTACATACAGATAGGGGCGAATTTTCCCCTGTTTTTTTCATGTCTTCCATCTGCATCGGCAGGTCGTGAATGGCAAGTTTGGATGGGTGTCTGTAAAGCAGAAGAGGGAAATTTTCAAGGCCTTCTCGGAATCAATAAGGGACTTCAAAGACCGTTACTTCCTGGTCGAACCACTTTCTGATTGAGCCTTCAACTCTTGCAAGTTCTGGGGGGTGGACATTGACGACCAAGGTAACACTGTGTTGGACTAGGATTGGAAGGAAGCCCCTCGGCTGCTATTGAAGTTCCTTTTTTCCTGGTCTCGAGACCATTTTGCCCGAGGAACTGACGAGTTTCTGGAGATCGGCTCTGCTTTGGATGACAATGATTAGGCTAGCTATGAGGCCCTGATGAGCTATACATATAAAATAACGATGAATGTGCATGTGGACAAGGACAAGCACACTATCCTGGACAAAGATGAGGGTGCCAAGGTGACCCTCGGTTTATTGAAGTATCCAAGCTTCTGGCTTGTGTGACGGACAGGGATGTCCGCGAGTATCTTGGTAGATTTATTGTTTATAATTTCGTATGCTCATTTGTTACTTGCTTGTTTTTGACCGTTTTATTTGTTCCTTTTCAGATTCAATGGTGAACCCCTAAGACAAGATGATGGCCAACTTCAACAGTAAGCGGGCATCTAAAAAACTGACTCAGACCCGTTTGAGTGACAAGGTGGTCACGGGCCCGGGCCCCTATTCACCGGCCATTCACAGTTCTCTCGGGGGAACCTCCAGAGTGGGGAAAAGACCCAGAGCTGACAACGTTGTCAACTTGGACGGTGCCTCTCCGAAGCGCTCCTTCGAGATTCCACCCTGCTTCCTCAAGCCGATCTTCTTCGAGGAGCACTCCCTCTAGGCCCAACGAGCATACACCCTTCACCTGGAAAGGACCAGCACACCAGACAAACGGGCTTGGTTGGCTCGGGACGTCAGTTCTATCATTCGATTTTTAGAGATGGCCTCTATGTTTGTCGAGAAGACCGCTACTCAGGAGGAGGAGATCAACAAGTTGAAAGCTCAGCTAGCAGCCTATAAGGAACTGTCCGGGGAACGGGAGAAGTCTTTGACCAAATCTTCTAAGTAGATCAAGGAGATGGAGGAGTCATTGGCTTCATCTAAAATGGCTTTCAAGGAAGAGATCGCTCGTCTGAAGGCCGACCTGGACCCGACTGAGGATGAGTCTGAGGAGATTAAGTCCCTAAACACTTGTGCCGAGCTGGGGGCTAAGATCGAGGAGGGGCACACCGATTTAGAAGAAATGGATAATATTGCCTTCAGGAACGCGGTCGAGCAGTTAAAAATAGTTAATCCAGGCTTGGCGTTAAACGAGGAAGGCACTAGTTTCATGTACAAAGCGGCGGACAACGGTATCCATATTGCCGACTTTCTCAAGGAGTCCGAGCAGGCCACTCTTATGGATTAAGACCTTGGAATTCCTGTTGGGGGTCAACCAGGAGTTGATCACGAGGCTTGAATTGTGTTTTTCTTTGTATGTTTTTGTTGGTTGGCTTACGTGCCATAGCCTCTTATCTTTGACGGGGGAGTATGCTCCCCCTTTTGTGTAACCTCAGAACAAGTCGGTCTTTTTGGCCGCATTTTTAGTTTCATATTTACGACCTTAGTGGTCGGTTTCTATATTTTATTTGCTCGTAATGATGTGTCCGTCGGAGGACATATTTACTTGTTATTTTTACTAAGTGTTTATGTTTTGGGAAGTTAATACTCATTTTTAATGTCTGTCTGTTTGGGGTATTGGGCAGAATGCCATCTGTAAGGTTGGTCGGGGAACGATGCTCGGAACATGTTGATGATCTATGCTTCATAGCATGAACGTCCCATCGCAAGCTGGGTGTTCTGCCTGGTCATGGTACTTAGGCGATGATGGACTCGTTTGAGGATCTGATCGTGTGGAGATGACCATCCTCGTTCATTGGGATGGTCTCATCAAATTTGAATGTACGGTATGCAATACTTGTACCTAGGTATGCATTTTAGGCCGATGTTGGTGTCAGTTGACGCCTCAACTGTAGTATTATTTAAGTTTCTCAGTGTTCCAAGGACGAGCAAGTTATTCCCCTTGTAAATTTTCTAATCAATACGCTCCGTTGTCCGTCTTTGCTCGGACTCGATAGGGTCCTTCCCAATTAGCGGTCAGTTTTCCTTCTTTGGAATCTTTGTGATTCCTTCTGAGGATAAGGCTGCCGACCGGGAAATCTCACTTGATGACCTTAGCGTCATCCCTTAAAGCAATCCTCTGCTTGAGGGACGCCTCGCGTAGGGCTGCCCCCGACCTCACTTCCTCGACCATGTCGAGCTCTTCGCGCAATATCTTCGCATTAGTATCCTCGTCCATAGGAGCTTTTGTCCGTCTGGATTGGACATGGATTTCTATGGGGTTAACAGATTTTATT
The DNA here is from genome assembly GCA_963966055.1 of Lathyrus aphaca. NCBI lineage: Eukaryota > Viridiplantae > Streptophyta > Magnoliopsida > Fabales > Fabaceae > Lathyrus > Lathyrus aphaca. The sequence continues at coordinate 505,848,409 of OZ014523.1, forward strand.
CCATATGCCAGTCGAAAAGGGGTCTCCCCAGTGGTCGAGTAGGGAGTGGTCCGGTAGGCCCATAAGACGTTGTGTAACTCTTCAACCCACCGCCTCTTGATCTCGTCCAACCGTTGGCATTTGTCACATTTCTTCACATGCTCTTTTGCATCGTTTTGCATCGCAGGCCAATAGTATCCTGCCCTGAGGGCTTTCCTTGCTAGGAATCGTCCGCCCAAGTGTAGGGCGTTGATTCCTTTGTGGATCTTGCGTAGGATGTGTGGGACTAATTCTTCCTCGACGCATCTTAGGAGAGGTATGGAGAATCCTCGTTGGTAGAGTTTTCCTTCGATCAAAACGTATGAGCATGACCGTCGTTTGACAATGCTAGCCTCCTTTGGGTCCTCGGGTAGTTCGTCGTTAGTCAAGAATTTGTACACGGGCGTCATCCAGTAGTTCGCGTCACCCATGATGTTGATGTATAATGTCGCCTTTGATCCTTCGATACTAGGTCTTTGAAGTATTTCTTGAATGACATATTTATTTCCTCCTTTCTTCTTCGTGCTCGCAAGTTTCAAGAGAATGTCTGCTCAATTGTTGTTCTCGTGAGGGACATGCCTTACTTCCATGGTCGTGAATTTCGCGAGTTTTTCTTTGACGATGGTCAAGTATTATGACAAGTTATCGCTTTTGACTTGGTATTCCCCTTTGACCTGCATGGCCACGAGTTGGGAACTTGTGCAGATATTGATCTCCTCTGCCCCTAGGTCATCGGCCAGCCTCAACCTTGCGAGGAATGCCTCTTATTTCGCTTGGTTGTTAGATGTTAGGAAAGATAGTGAGAGGGATACTTCGATCAAAATACTTTCCTCGTTCTCCAGACCCCCGCCCCGCTACCCGTAGAGCTCGATGCTCCATCCACGAAAATAGTCCATTTTTTGGATGGGCGGGTCGGGTTGTCTGGGGTGACCATTTCGGCCACGAAATCGGCGAGGGCATGCGCCTTGATGGCGGCTCTACTTTCGTATCGAATGTCAAATTCTGACAGTTCGAGCGACCATTTCAACATCCTCCCGGCCATATCTGGTCGACCGAGGAGTTATTTAATGGTTCGTGCGTACGACGATCGTATGTGCGAGGAAATAATGCCAAAGTCGCCTTTCTACGTGGAAGAGTGTGAGGGCAACTTTCTCAATTTGATGATACCTGAGCTTAGACCCCTATGGGGCTTTGCTCGTGAAGTAGATTAGTTTTTGACCTTCGGGCAACTGTCGTACGAGCGCGATGCTTATGGCCTCGTTTGCAACCGTGAGATAGAGAAATTGGGTTTCCCCTGCCTTAGGTCGGGATAGAACGGGGGGTTCCGATAGGGTTTTCTTGAGGTGTTTTAGGGTCTGCTTGCAATCATCGGTCCATTCAAAAGTTACCTCATTGCGGAGGAGCTTGTAAAAAGGGAGGGTGTGTTGGGCCGACTTTGCCACGAAGCGTGATAGAGAGGCGAGCACCCCGTTTAAAGATTGGATGGATTTTTTAGATGTTGGCGGGGGAATCTCGGCAAATGCTTGACATTTGTCGGGATTTGCCTCTATTCCTCGTTCAGTTAGATAAAATCTAAGGAATTTTCCTGCGCAGACTCTGAACGTACATTTATCTGGGTTGAATCGCATATTTCATTTGCGTGCTTGGTCGAAGAATCTTTTTAGGTGACAAACATGATCGATCTCCTCGTGGAATTTAATGGTCATGTCGTCCATGTAAACTTCAAGCATGTATCCGATTTCTGCTTGGAAAACCTTGTTCATCATGCGTTGATAAGTAGCGCACGCGTTTTACAGGCCAAATGGCATTACGTTGTAGTAATAGTTGCCCGATTCGGTCATGAATACGGTGTACTTCTTGTCGGTCACGGCCATGGGTATTTGATTATACCCGGAGTAGGCGTCGAGGAAAGACAAAAGTTTGAAACCTGCAGAGTTATCGACTCATTTATCAATATTAGGCAGTGGATAGACGTCTTTCGGGCATGCCCGATTAAGATCGGTGTAGTCAACACACATTCTCCATTTTCCATTATTTTTCTAGACAAGTACAACGTTTGAGAGCCAGGTGGTATACCTGGCCTCGGTTACAAAATGAGCTTCTAAGAGGTCTTTTACAACTTGTTCGGCTGCTTTTACCTTCTCCTGGGACTGCTTCCTTCTCTGTTGCGCGGCTGCTCGAACGACATGGTTGATGGCCAGATGAACGACATACTGCTTTTATTGATTGAGTAGTATATTTTTTTTAATTATTTGTGCATATTCTTCTAATCCTTTTAATGAGATGGTTGATGGATAATACAGACTAAGAATTAACACATAAATACAATAATAAAATGTTTCATTGCACGAGTGAGACTATCAACGTTATTTGGAAAAATCTAAATCTTTTTTATAATCTAGCTAACTCAAATAGATGAGAGTACTAGGGGTACTCCAACCCAAACACAAAAATCAAGAATTATAAAAAGTCACAAGGATGAGTATACCACTAATAATAATTGCATCTAACATTATGCATAGATACAATAGCTAATTACCACCAAGAAACCGATATAATCCTATGGAAAATAGCATTCGGGTTACCGATTTCGCCAACAAAAATAATCAGATTCCTAGAATACCAAATGCACCAAACAGTAGCAATCCAAATCAGACAAGAAGATTGGGATGAACATGTGCTCATAAGCTTTTCAAATCAAACCAATAAGAACTTACTACAATCATCTTCAATTAAACAATACACACCCAACTAATCCATCACTTATTTCCACACCTTTTTAATTATCATGCACCTGCAAAAGATGTGAGAAACATCTTCATATGCTATAGATATGCTCATAAAGAGTTTATATATAGTGACACCTTTCACGTTACAAGTCGATTTTGTAGGAATGAATTTAGTAAAACTTTAATTTTATCATGGTATCACGAGTATATCGAATTGGGTTACGCATTATATAATCAATTCCAAAAATTGTCTGATACAAAAGAGTGTATTAGAAACACCAATTCTCAACATCAATAATTTGGGTCACCTATCGTTTATATTCAAGGTCGACCTTAGGTCAGGACAACCACCCACAACCCAGAACCTCAAAAAAAACATAGGCCTCAGAATTAGTTTTTTTAAGGTATGACGTCTATTGCATTTTTTAATGCATGTGACAGTTAGAATAACACCTTCTCTTAACTGCGAATTGCTTTTGTTTGAAACAATGATATTTTGGTAATAATGAGAAAAATTGATCATTAGAGTATTTAATTTTAAAATGTTAGTTATTTAAATAAAAAAAACAAAACTGTCTATTTTAATATGCATTTAAATATATGTAATACTCGTGTGCAAACCAAACGAGTATCACAGTAGTTTTCATATCTAAGAGTTAGATAAAGCTATAATAAATTTAATGAAAGAGGTTAATTAAAATATGAAGGAAGAGATACCATGATATTTATTTACTAAATAGAATTATTTTGAATGGAGAAAATTCATTAAAAACCAAAAAATGACAAAATAGTACTTGGTCCTATTCTTAATAAGGTGATATTATGTTTTGTACCAGACATGAAAATAGCTACAAGACACACACAAGTGTGGCCATGTGTGAGATTCCAAATCAGAAGAAAGAACGAGAGAAAGTGGGAATGATGTGGAATATGGCAATGCCATAAAAAAGGACAACCGGCAAATCCCAGGTGCCACTGCAAGATTTCCAGACACACATCCCACGCGACCGCATCTCTTTGTTTCTTCACTTTTTCATCTCCATGTAAAATATCATTTCCATTTATAAAGAAAATCTGATGCTGAGTTGTAAGTGTTAGGTGATTTCAATTCCACACCCCCACCCCAACTCGCATCAGGTATAGGGAATAAAATGTTCTACTGCGTGATGTATAATATTCAAGGATCGTGTTGAGATATTGTTGATGGGATGTAGGTGTCAAGATATACTGAGTGAGTAGAAAAGTTAAAATGGTTGAAAGTGGAGAGGCACATGATGATGATGATAATTGGATTGAATATGAAATGATATTACGTATATAATATAATATATGAATCCACTAGGGCAGGTTCTGTTATGGTAGTTGTTGATATTGTATTATAATATAGCATGCGCGCATATAGGATAAATGCCACATTGTTTAATAGGTGTAGGGTATAATATTCACTCATTCTCACGTAATTAACCACTCACCCGCATTCACATATAACTAACATTCTGATACCTATTTTCAGGATCATACTTTAACTATTACACTACAGATGACCTATTACACTGTAGTTGAATTACGTATAGTCTAAATACGTACTGTCTAAATTTAAACGGTTTAATTCAGTTTAAATAAATTTTTATTATGATTCAATTTGATTCGGTTCGATTTTTTCATTTAACTGAACCATGAATAACCCTGATCGTATCAATTGGTTGTCGTAGTATAAAAGAATAGGAATAATTTATCTTAAGATATGGGAGAAGAAAACTCAACCATTAAAGCACATAAATATTAGAAGCAAGAGAATATACTATAATCTACCTTTATGAAAAAACATGCATCTGTTAACTACTTCTTTGATCTTTCTGAGATAAAATTGAATCACCTATAAATATGCAAAATTCAAGATTTAATAATTTTTTTTACCTTAACTTAGTTTAATGTTTTATTTTAGTTTCGTATCTAATTAACATTGTTTTTTAATCCTTCAAAAATTATTATATTAGCTAATTTAATTCTTTCCGAAAATTTTTAATCAAAAATATTAACTTGTGTTTATGTGATGTCTAATTGGCAAAATTGTGAATAATGAGTCAACAAACTTATTTAAACTAAGAAAAATAATTTAAAATGTCATTTTCTTCATCTTCATCTTCTTTTCCTTCATCTTTTTTACACCTACAACTCCATAACACGTTTTGCTCCAAGAAGATTTTCAACACTGAAAGAAAGTTGGATCTGCATCCTTTTAAAGAAGAAATATCAAAAATTGGTTTGATTGGGATTTAGCGTATTATCAAATTAAATTGTGAGCTTTAAGATCTGTTTGTTTTGTTTTTTTTAAATGATTTTGACTGTGTAAAATAATTTTATGAAAAAAATATTTATAAAGAAACTTTTCGTAAAAGTTTCAAATAAAAATTTGGTTTGAATAGTTATTCTTAAAATGTTATTTTAGATATTTCATCATCTTATAAAAAAAAAATTGGATATCAAAATTTCAAAAAATTACTTAATTTTGAAACTATTTCAAATAGATTTTCAAAAAACTCATTTTTGAAATACATTTTTTTTCAAAAATTGTTATTTCGATTATATTTTGGTCTTCAATAATGTATATTTATGGTGTACTATGTCAAAATCAATATTGCAATTTATAAAAAATGATGATAGAAAAATTTGTAATATTTTGAAAAACAGTTTAACAAAATCCATTTTTGAAAATACAAAGAAAAAAATCATTTTTTAAAGCTAAAACAAACAAGCCTTTCATTTTGCAAAGTAACTGTAATTTGTGACCTATTTACTTCTTTTGAGTTTTTATTTTTTATAAAAAACAGAAGTTATTTCGCGTTTGTTTACCATAATGAAAATCGTTTTTTAAAAGAAATTATCTATCAAAAATAATTCTTAAGAGAAAATACTTGAAACAACTTTATATTTGATTTTTCGGATGCCTCCCGTCTTTTGTAATTGTGTTAGAATACACGTAGTATTCTTTTATTAAAATGCCGCTTAAAAAAGCTTTATATTTGAAGCAAGATTTTAGTTTCTTTTAAATTCTCATATTTTTAAAATACTCCATCTGTCCCATATTATAAGTAAATTTCACTTTTTTAAATTTATTAGATAATTGATTTATCTAATATATATATATATATATATATATATATATATATATATATATATATATATATATATATATATATCAGATATGAATCTAAAAAAAAGTAAAATTTACTTATAATATAAAAAGGAGGGATATCCTTTCACGTGGTTCAAAAGTCTTGGTACGAATCGAGATGTGGAAGAAAAACTGGATAGAACCATGGCTAACAGTGATTGGTGTTCGATGTTTCTGAATGCTAGAGTGCATTGTTTATCTACCACAACATCAGATCATTATCCTATTTTACTTTGTTGTGAAGCAAGACCTGCAATAAATAAAACTTCGAAGAAGTTTATATTTGAGAATGCTTGGCTTATTGAGCAGGGTTTCCATGAGTTTGTTATAGATCAATGGCAAAGCTACAACCATATTTTCTATGCAAGCTGATAAAAGTCCGGGTCCGGATGAATTTAATCCAAGTTTCTATCATCATTTTCGAGAAACATGGGGATTGGAAATCTTTAATTCTAGTTGTACCTGGTTGGAGAGTGGGGTTTTTCCTTCTAGTCTCAACAAGACTAACATAACCCTCATTCCAAAAGGTGAAAGTCAATCATCGTTGAAAGATTAGAGGTCGGTTGCTCTATGTGATGTGGTGTATAAAGTGACAGCCAAAGTTCTTGCTAACCGTCTAAAGAAAGTCCTTGACAAATGTATCACTGAAAATCAGTCAGCGTTTGTCCCAAGCAGATCTATTCTAGATAATGTCATGGCATCCACTGAAGTTATTCACTTTATGAAGGCTAAGACTAAAGGTAAACAAGGGGATATAACTCTCAAGTTGGACATTAGTAAAGCGTATGATAGAATTGATTGGGATTATCTAAAGGAAGTTCTTATCACCATGGATTTTAATCAAAAATGGGTAAGGTGGATTATGTTGTGTGTGGAAAGTATTGACTACTCTGTGAGTGTGAATGGTAACATGGTTGGACCGATTACTCCGGGAAGGGGTCTAAGGCAGGGAGATCCTCTATACCTATATCTATTTATTCTCTGTTCTGAAGGATTATCAGCGCCGATCAAGCAAGCTGAAGCCAGGGGGACATCCATGGAGTTAAAATATGTAAGAACGCTCTTATTATTTCTCATCTCCTTTTTGTAGACGATTGTTTTATATTCTTTAGAGCGGATTTGAATGAAGTTAATATGATGAAGAATATTCTTAATATTTATGAAGAAGCTTCGGGTCAGGCCATTAATTTTCAAAATTTTAAATTCTTCTATAGTAGAAATGTTGATCCCACTTATAAGAATGAGTTAGCATATATTTTGGGGGTTCAACAGGTGTTAGGTACAAGGAAGTACCCTGGCATGACATCCATGATTGGTAGAAATAGGAAAGATACCTTCAAGTTCATCAAAGATAGAATCTAAAAAATGATTAATTCTTGGAGTAGTAGAAGTCTATCTCAATCAGGAAGAGAGGTTCTTATCAAATTTGTCCTTCAATTTATTCCTTCTTATATTATGAGTATATGTTTACTACATGCTTCTTTAATCGATGAGATTGAGAAAATTATGAATTCTCTCTGGCGGGGTCATAAGAGAGAACAAACAAGAGGCATAAATTGGCTTTCTTGGGATCGGTCATAAGAGAGAACATACAAGGATTGTACTCGTTTATTATTTCTCTTTTTTCGGAAACTCTCATGTTAAGTTCGCAATGAGACAAATCAATGAAGTCGCTCATACTTTAGCTCGGGTGGCTCCATCTTTAGCTAGTTTCTTTAATTTTCTTGATGTAACAACATGTATCCAAAATCTTATTTCTTTTTATTTGAATTAATCTTTTCCCATAAAAAAATGTAACAAACCAACAAAAACTATTAAAAGTGATTAAATGCAACAAATTAAGTATATTGAATGCCTTTGTAAACTGGCTATGCTTTAGACAATGGAAATTTTAATTTTGGAGATTAATTTGTCATCTTGTGTATTTTAAGGAACAAAATCATGATTCACAATCAATTGTATATAGTAGCACCTAAATGTTGAGCTCTTTCTTTTGTAATGCGATTCACAATCAATTGTATATAGTAGCACCTAAATGTTGAGCTCTTTCTTTTGTAATGCGATCCAAATATGTTGATTTTGAGTTGGTTCTTAAATAAATTATGAAATAGCTTAGCCCTTATATATATATATATATATATATATATATATATATATATATATATATATATATATATATATATATATATATATATATATATATATATATATATATATATATATATATATATATATATATATATATATATACTCTATGGTTAATATCTATTTTTTCTCTACCATATAGGCGTTTTTTGAAGGAAAAAAAAACCCAAAAAAATTGTAAGAATTTCCCTAACATTTGAATATTCTCTCAATTTTGACTCTGCAAATTTGTTTTGTTGTAAAATTAATCTTGTTATACGAAGATTACGTTGTTTTAGATCCTGTAAAATTATTTATTTTGTAAAATTAACCTTGCCATTTTAATAGAGGGTTAATCTTACAAGGATACTTTACCAAAAAAACTATTTTACAGAGTCCAAACAAACATAATTTTTATATGACAATGTTAGTTTTACAACAAACAATTTTGGAGGATCAATATTGAGAGAATCTTCTAATGTTAGGGAAATTTTTGCAACTTTTTTTTATAAGAAGATTTTTAAAAAACACCAATATGAAAAGGGAACTAGGTAATAACTCTATACTCTATTTTATATTGCAAGAAAAAGAAATAGATTTTTGTTTAATAAAAAGATTGCTCTAAAAGCATTAATGGATGATTAAAAAAATTGACTTGAAAGTTAGAAAAGATTGCAACATTAATTTTTTCCAGGGGTGTGAAGAAGATGAAAATGAAGAAAAATATATATTTTTTAATTTATTTTTTTAAAGATTAAATGAGATTGTTGATTTATTATATACAATTTTGTCAATTAGATCGTTGTTAGTGCGTGAAACATTTTTAATGAAAAGAGAAAGAAAGAGAGATAATGAAAAAATAAGGATTGTTATTTTTTTTAATGTGACTGTACAAACTGAATTACAAAATATCTCTATTTATATACAACTAACTTGTATACTAATTAACAAATCATGAACATATCCCCCTATAATCCAAGTTGTCGAACATACACTAATCATAGTCGATATGAACTATTTTTATTTCTTTCTCAAATTCAGGAATTTGTTGATCTTTAATCCTTTGGTGAAGATATTGGCCAATTGTGCTTCACTTGAGCAATTCCTTACTTCAATTTAACCTTGATTGACCTTTTTCCCTTAAGAAGTGAAATCTATATTCAATGTGCTTACTCCTTCCATGCAAAATTGGATTCTTTGCAAGATTAATGGCTAACTTGTTGTCGATTTGTAGCACCAGAGGTTTCTTCACTTTGACCTCAATTTCTTCCAGCACATATCTTATCTGAATTGCTTGAAAAACAACATATGATCCTACTATATATTTAGCCTCACATGATAATGCCACCACAGGTTGCTTGAAATAACCAATTGTGCTTCTTCGATCTACCTTGTCTCCACACCAATCAACATTTGAATAAAAATTAATCACAACTTCTTTGCTTTCAAAATATCTCTGAAATAGAATTAGTTTATCGATTCTTCTAAGTATCTCAGGATTCTTCTTGCAGCCTTTATGTCTGACACCATTTGTTCACTCATGTATCTGCTCATTAATACGACTGAGAAACTTATATCATATCGACTATTGCATACAAATCTCATAAATCTAATTTGTTTGAACAAAATGGCATCGAATTTGTCTTCCTCTCCATGTTTCTTCAGCTTCAAATTTGGTTTGACGGGTGAGGATGCAGGATTCGAGTCTTCCGTCTTAAATCTCTATAGTATCTCTTTGACATACTTTATTTGATGTTGCACCATACCTTTCTTCGATATTTTAAATTACATTCCTAATAAGTACAACAACTTTCCCATATCCGACATTTCAAATTCCTTCTTCATTGGCTCTTTGAATTTCGACAAGTTCTTCAAGCTATTTCCAGTTACTAATAAGTATCGACATATAAGCAGATGATTATTATATCTTGTGCCACAACCTAGACATATAAACCATACTTAGATTTGCATTTGATGAATCTCAACTCGACTAAGTGTGGGTCGATCTTCTTGTTCCATACCATAAGTGCTTGCTTGAGGCCATAGAGAGCTTTGTGCAACCTGTATACTTTCCTTGTTTCCTCATGTATCACTAACCCAGGAGGTTGTGCAACATATACAACTTCATCTATAGTCCATTCAAACATGTTGATTTCACATCTAAATAAAATGTTGACCAACCTTGCTTTCATACCAAAGCTACAATCAATATGACAGTCTCCGATCTTGCAACATGTGTATATACTTTAGAGTAATCTAGTCCTGCTCTCTGCAAAAAATCCTTGAACTGCTAATTTTTCCTTATGTCTTGTTATTAACCCATGAACATTGTGCTTTAACTTGAACACCCACTTCACTTTGATAGCTCTTGTGTGTGCTGGAAATTCGACTAGATCTCATGTATTATTTCTTTCAATCACTTGTAACTATTCGACCATAGATTCCTTCCATTATTTATCTTTGAAGGCCTTACTATAGTTGATTGGTTCAACACCTACAAGTAAAGAAAAATGAACTAAATCTCCATCTGGCGTGACTTCATTATCACCAACCACTTCACAATCTTGAAGCCTTGTTGGGAGTACTTTGGTTCTTTAAGGTCGTTGGCTTATGCTAGCCCCGCCCTCTCGATTGTCTGCTTTAACTTCAAATCTATTATCATTTTCGATTTCAAATTTTGCTAGAGTGTCATTAACTGGAATTTCTTTGTGCTCACTACTTTCTTCATCAACACCATATCTCATCAATGGCTAGTTAGTTGTATCACCTGAATTCTAATACCATGCATAATTCTCATCGATCCCAATGTCTCGACTCATCGTGATTTTATTGTTCATTGGATTGAATAACCTGTATGTTCCAGTCTTATGATATCCTACAAAAATTATAGGTTCACTCATATCATCAAGTTTTCTTCTCCTAGCATCAGGAATATGCTTGTTGCAAAGAGAGCTAAACACCTTTAGATGACTCACTAATGGTTGTTTTCCACTCGAAACTTCTTCAGGAACCCTGTTCTTCAACTTCATGGTAGGGCACCTATTCCAAATATAAACAGTTGTGGTGACAACTTCACCCCATAAGGATTTTGGAAAATTCTTCTACTTCAGCGTGCATCTTTCCATATCTAATATGATGTTGTTTCTTCTTTCTGCTATTCCATTATGTTGAGGCGTGTAAAGAGAAGTTACCTCTTGTTGGATAAGGCCTCAAACAGGTGGACGAGGGAAAGGCCTCCCAGGAGCTATGCGCCACGAGGTATCCTAGGTTCTCGAGGTGGCTGGGGATGAGGAAATCTTCTGGGTGAGAGACGGATAACGCGACTTGCAGGAGAGCGGCTTCCCCGGACACTTTTCCACCTTCTTGGTTTCCTCTTGTCGAGGATATCCCTCTTTGACGTACTTCTTTAGGTGACCCTCTTTGACGAGGATCTCAATAGTGTCCTTAAGGTGAATGTAATCCTCGATGAAGTGTTTGTGGCTGCGATGGAACCGATAATATTTTCTTTTGTCGATGTTGCTCTTGGAGGTCGTTGGCTTTGGGAAATGAATTCCTCATTTCTTGAACTCCGTGTTGATACATTCGAAAAGGATATTCTCACGAGGAGTTGTCAATAACGTGTATTCAGCGAAGCGGCCAACAGGCCCTCAGCTGTCACGCGTGCGATATTTTCTCTATTTTTCTCGTCGGGGAGCCTCAGATTCGTCTTTCTACTTTAGGGCCCTCAAATTTTCTTTACTTATGGAATCCCCGGTCTTGTATGCAACATTCTTTTCCTAGTATTGAATGTAAGCTTATGCCTTATGGAGGAGTTCAGCCAAGGAGCAAGGTTTTTCAATCCCCACTGCCCTGCGAAATTCATTGTTAGGTCGCAGGCCCTTCTCAAGGAGGTACCTTTTCATGCAGTCAGTGGTATGAATCTCTAGTGTTCCCTTGTTAAACCTATTAATATAGTCGCGCAAAGGTTCTTCTTTGCTTTGGACGATCGCTTCGAGCGTGGCCTCAGATTTGGGATGGCTCCTTGACACAGTGAAATGCCTCGTGAACTGGCTCTTCAGGTTTCTCCATGATGTGATTGATCCTGGAGGAGGTGTTTGTACCACATCATAGCTCCCTTCCTCAATGTGATGGGGAAGAGTCTTCATTTGATAACTCCCCTTATGTTGTAGTAGTGGATCATTGCTTTTATGTTCTCTATATGATCGTCAGGGTTTGTGGTCCCGTTGTACACGGCTAAAGGAAGTGGTTTTTCTAGCCTGCGTGGGATGCGGGTGTCCATGATCTCACGACACAAAGGGCCATAGTTGTCTTCGTCATCGCTATTGTCTGACGAAAAATAAGGGGAACGACTACGACGGGGGCTCTTGTCGCGACGAGGAGAATTCCTGGGACGGTCCTCGTGCTTGTCGGGTTTTCAGGCATCTTTGCCCCCTTTCTTGTCCGAGGAGCGGCGTGCTTTCTAGGGAGGAGAGCGGTTGTGCTTCCTCGTCTTCTCCAGGCGCGACCTTTCCGTTTCCAATTGATCTTTCAAGGGGGAGAGGTTTCCATAGGGGAGAGTGGGATCTTCTTAAGTTCTCTAGCATCTCCAGATGCTCGGTATGTTGGAAAAGGGTTAGCTTGGCATTGTTGAGAGCAGCGATGGGGGTCGCGGTGTTGGCATCCATGTCTTGAGGGTAGGGGATGGCCTCGAACAGGTGGTCCCCTTGAGGGAAGATAATAGGCTTTAAATTTTTGGAAGATGGTGAGGTATTACATCCATCTAAATGGTTTGTGTCGTGGATAGTAGTTCCACGATTATCGGGGTTATCACTATCACCAAGAGGATGGTGACAGGATTGTTGATGGCGTCATTGTACTGAGCAACCATGAAGATGAAAAAGGTAGAAAGCTTTGATCTTTGGTTAAAAAAAGGATATTGATTCAAGAAAAATGGGGGAGTTGCTTCCCACATACGACACCACTGTTTCGATTTACTCTAAACAGATCTTCTTAGCCTTCAGCTTGGGGCAACAACAACAGTTGTAGGAGAGGGGTGGTGTACCAGGTACTCGACGCTACAGTAATTTTAAGTGGGAGGATAAAAGTAAAGCAAAATCGTTTAGGTAAAAGTATAGGATTGAATTGAATTGAATACCTGACCCTCCAAGGGGGTATTTATAAGTGCATATGGTTGAATAAGTGGACACGTGGTCCACGACCTGGTCTAACTGTATCCATGAGTTTCAGAGGGACAGTTTCTCGCGTGGTAACTGCCAAACGCGTGAGGGGGTCCCCAACGGCTATAATTCACTACTACAAAATGCGCATTTAATGACGCCAGGTTTACAACGGATTCGTATCCCACCGTTGTAATATGTTAAATTTTTTGCATCTGATTTATAACACCATATTCAACGACGGTTAAATTTAAAACTGTTGTAATACATGTTGTGACAAGCATCGATTCACAGCAAGTACATTTTTTCCATTTGTTTAAATTTTAAGCATATATTTTATTTTATAGTACTGTTATGGTGACTTTAAACTCAAAATACAACATTCATCTTTGTTTTTCTATTTTCAATTAATTCATTTTTTAGTGTTAACCTCTAAACTTCATTTTAAAAAAAGTGAAAGAGACATGTATATATATATATATATATATATATATATATATATATATATATATATATATATATATATATATATATATATATATATATATATATATATATATATATATATATATATATATCAAAGAAAACTTAATAATAATTCCAGAAAAGAAGAGTACATATTATCAATCGTCATAGCCCATGGCAACAAAAGCATATTCCTAATCAGGGACTCTCTCCTCATTTCCCTCATCAGAATTATATAAAAAAAACTCTCTTCTGCTTCTTTGTCTTTGTCTTCGGTTTCTTCTTCTTCTTCTTCTTGGCATTTCTCACCCTTAACGATGTATCCATGATAACCAAGGATTCAGATGGTAGGCCTTCCTCATCTTGCCTAAGACGTTGTGCATTCGAGACCTCATTTTTTATGTTTGTATTAGCATTGTCATTTGTTGAACTCATTTTTACGAAGAATGTATAATCAAGAAATGTAAAATCGTCTATTTATAGATGAGGTTGAAAATGAAAAATCTGATATTTAGGTACTTGCAATGATGATAAATTGTAATGGTTGATATTCTCGAACGATATTTTTTGAAAAACGAAGAAAATCATAAATCATTATTATACTTGGGATGAGCGTTTCTCTCTTCCGGGAAGAGCAAAGGTTGTGATATTAAAAGGGGTATCACTATGGTTCTGATATGTAACCGCTGTGATATTATGTTAAATTGAAAAAAAATGGTTGCCAGAAATCAAACATTTTACCATATAAAAGGGGTATTGCTACGGTTGTTATATTTAACCATTGTGATATATTTATAATAAAAATAATGTATCATTACGGTTGTTAGCGTTAACCGCTGTGAAATATTTACCCATATAAGCGAATTAAGTGACCCATTGTCAGCGTTTCATTCACAGTGAAACCTTTGCACCCATTTTTCCTCTCGCGCTTCACACATTAAGGTATTCTTATTCTTCCATTAATGTATTTACATATTTCCCATTAAGATATTACTCATTATATGTTTTGTTGCAAGTTTTTATTATTATTCTTCTTCCATCTTAGGCAGTAAACTTCGTCTAGTTTTAGAAACAATGATAAGAAATATAAGAAGTATGAAGCTTTTGTGTAAGCTTCTTCCTATTTGTATTTCTTTTTCATTGCTTCACAAACTAGATGAACATGGTGATGATGTACATATTGTTTGTGTAGCTGTGAAAAATAAGGTATTCTTCTACTTAGGATTATAGTCTCACTTCTTAGGGTTTTGTTTCAACTTTTGTTGATTTTGTTTTGAATACTAACTAATTTCCTTGTTTGAAATAGTTGAAGTTGTATAGTAAAGATGATACATGATTATGATGATGGTGGTAGCAAGAATATATGAGTTGATAAGAAGTATGAAGCTTCATTTTTTTTAGAATCTGCAAAAAGAAATATAAGAAGTATGAAGCTTTTTATTTAGGCTTATTCATCTTGTATGCCTTCTTGTAGAGTCTAAAACTAAATGAACATGGTGGATGATGATAGTGGTAGCAAACTTATAGTATGGGTTATTGAGGTACATATATATGAAAATAATGTATTCTTCTACTTCAATCTTTTTTTAGATAGTTCCCATTTTCTCGTTTTTGCATGTTGTTTTTGTTGATTGTTATCATTTTTTCGGATTCATCTTCTTGTTTGTGCAGCTATGTGTAGTAAACAAGGAAACAACTGTGGCTGAAAATCTTACCTAGTTTTAGAAACAATAAAAAGAAGTATAAGAAGTATGAAGTCATTGTGGTTAAGATGTATGTTCTCTTATAACAGTTTAATATAGTTTGTGATAAATTATAGTATCTAGTTCTAGTGTATGATGTTTTTTGAGTTTATTATATTCTATATAGATTATTTCTTTCACTAATATGTCTCACTTAAAATACATTAATTTAAATTAAGGTAGATACTTATAATATGTAAATTAAGTTATATTTGAAAAATAAGTTAAACAAACCATTGTTGTTTTTGGATTGACATGCTTCTTGTCATTAAACTCACGTTTTCTTACATTTGATATGGTATAATGATCAGACACCTATGATGCATCGTTGAATTTGTTTATAGTTTAATATCCATAAGAAAATTTGATCAGATAGTCCTTCTCCTCCCCCTCATTGATAATCGTAAAAAAAATTAGTATAAAAATTACGATAATAAGTGAGGATGAGAAGATAGACTATCCTATCAATTTTTTTATGAAAATTTAACTATAATCGAATCCCGCGATGCATTTAAGGAGCCAAATCATTATACCATAATATATGTAAAAAACATGAGATGAATGACGAGACACATGCAATTTAAAAACAACAATTGTTTGATTAAATTGGTTTTCAAGAATAGTTTAATTTTTCAGATTATATACTTCTTCGTTAATTTGAATGCCTGTATATCTTTAGGGAGGGGTATAGAAAACAAGCAATTTATATAAAATATAATAAACCATGAGATTTTCACAACGGTTATCTATTCTAACCGAGGCTAAAAGTAACTTTTGTTTTTGTATAAATTTGCTGCTGATGGGTTTCGAACCCAATATCTAAGAGTATATATCACAACAGTTCTTAAGCATAACCGTTGAGATATGTGGCGCACGTCATGGATTACAACAACGGTTTCCAGACCATCATTGTAAGTACAATATATACAACAACACTCTACATAACAATGCATGCGCAAACATCATTATATATCTTTTCCAACCGTTGTTAAATGGGGTTTCCGTAGTAGTGATTGTAACGATTATATCCTCCCCAACAGTCGTATTGTCTTAGATAGCTTGTTTGGTCTTGCCCAGTACTGACTAGATCAGGCCTTGCCCAGCTGTAGGGCACCTGCTAGTCCAATCCAGAATAATTTTCTATTTTTCTGTTCAAAATAGGTTTGTTGAGAGGTTTCCTATTTTTCCGTTCAAAAATAGTTTATTGAGAGTGTGCAATTTTTTTCGTCCAAAATTTGTAATTGAGAGATGGTTTGTAATTTTTATGTCCAAAAATTGTAATTGAGATAGAGTTTGCAATTTTTCTGTCTAAAAATTATAATTGAGAGAGTTTATAATTTTTCGGTTCAAAATTGTAATTTGGAGGGTTTTCAATTTTCTTCTTAAAAATTACAATTGTAAGAGAGAATTTGTAATTTTGTCCTTGTAAATTTACAAGTTGAATTGTGATTTTATGAGTTATTTGTTTGAATTTTTGCTTATTTTTCTTTTTTTTGGGTATGCTTCCTCGTGTGTAGATTTTTCTTTTTTGTTATTTTCCTAATGATATTAGAGTCAGGTTCTGATCAAGGGAGAAATGAATAGTCACACAAAAAATTCCGATCAAGCAAAAAAGGAATAATAATAAAAAAATATAATCAAGGGAGGAGAAAACAAAAAGATTGTAGAGTAGTAATTTTGTAATGTAGTTAATCATTATAATTATAATGATCGTTATGAAGGTGAAGTTGAAGACAAAGTGAAGATATGTGAGACTTTGGATGAAGGGAGAATTTGTTGGGTCAAATAATATATTCATCCAAGTCTCACATAGGGTAATAGGAAGAAAATAGAATTTGAGTTTTAATTTTCTACCCAACAAAATGTAGTCTTTTTGATGTACTGGGGATTTTAGTTGTTCTATGTTTACAAGGGTTTTCTATTTTTCCGCTCAAAAATAGTTTGTTGAGAGAGTTTTCTATTTTTCCATTCAAAAATAATTTATTGAGAGGGTTTGCAGTTTTTCCATCCAAAAATTATAATTGAGAGAGTTTGCAAATTTTCTGTCCAAAAACTAATTGAGAGAGGGTTTACAATTTTTTGTCTAAAAGTTTTAATTGAGTGAGGGTTTATAAATTTTCTGTTCAAAATTGTAATTTGGAGGGTTTGACAATTTTCTCCTTAAAAATTTCAATTGTAAGTGAGAGTTTGTAATTTTGTCCTTGTAAAAATTGCAAGTTGAATTATGATTTTATGAGTTTTTGTTTGAATTTTTGCTTCTTTTCCTTTTTGTGAGTACGATATCGCATGCGTAAAAATTTGTTTCTTTTTATTTATTATTTTCCTAACAAAAACAATGAAGGATCTACAAGCTTTTAGCTTTTGTTATCGTTACATGTGTAAGAAGTCAAATTGAAAATACATTATGAATCATCTAGTAAGAAAGTCCAACACTCAAAGTACATAGTATGTCCAATAAAAAAGCCCACAACCACAATATTTAAGATGCTTAGATCGACTTACTATACACTATGCCAAAATAGAGTTTTGACAATGCAACATAGACAACGCTTTTATGCAAAAACGCTCTTATATGTTTTTAAAAAAATAGCTAAAAAACGCTTTTAAAGGGTAACCTTATAAAGCGCTTTAAAAAAGCGCTACTAAAGGCCCAATCTTAGAAGACGCTTTCTAGAATGCGCTCTTATAGGTAGCCTTAAGAAAACGTTTTTTAAAAAGCGCTATCTAAGGTCAACTATTAATTTAAATATATAAAACTTTTTGAATCACAAAGATGGCAAAAGGGGGGTCGAACTCATGCCCTTGAGGTTCTTGAAAAGAATATTATTATTTATAATATATTTTTATATTATTTTTCAATTAATTATTTAAACACTCAAAATAAATTATTTTTGAATAATTTTTTGCACATAATTCAGTCATACTTTTAAAATATTATTTTTACAAAAATAAAAAATGATTGTTATTTGATTATTTTTAAATATTTTAAAGAATTTTTGCATACCACATACATTTTTGCATTATTAAGATGGCCTAGAATTGACAAACGCGACGTTTAAGATGAAGACTTATGTCTTGCTGATGCGCACCTAAATGGTATGGATTTTAAGATGGGAGTTCGCTCTGAAGGGTACCACATGCATGCATTGTCGAGTCGTATATTAATTGCATTGTAGAATGAATTATTGAGATGTTATAGATGTTGTGATGATACGATGTTTATGAAGAATATGATGTGAATGGATGATTGAATGACTTTAACTTGTATATGCCGACTATTGTATCCTGTTTATAATTGTCGATATCTCACCCCTTCTGTTTGAATGTTACCCTCTGTTGGTAACGTACAGGTAATCCTGAGTAGCGAGGAGTCTTCCGTTAGATGGTTTTAGTCGTCGGTCGCTCTGATATGTAACACTTGGGGGGGATTAGCGAATGCATAATTTTGATTAAACCTTTGTTTTTTTTAATTGAATAAAGATGCTTCTTTTAAAGATGATGTTTTTGGATTACAATGAATTACTTATGAAGTTGAATTTTTAAGATGAGTTGTTATGATTTAAATGATCCTGATGCGTAGTAAATACGTGACTTATTACCTGATATGACTATGATGAATTATTTTAAAGAAGAAAAATGTGGTACCCAATTTTGTTGAACTTTGATTTATTTATAATTAATTGCGGATAGAAATGGGGTGTTACATTAGTGGTATCAGAGCAGGTCGGTCTGTCTGGCCAAGTGTCGAGTCTTAGTTGTTTAACGATCGAGTATTGTTATTTTGTGTTGATCTTTGTTCTTGTGATGGTGTTTAAGTTGAGATGGCTGGAAGGAATGACATTGTTATGGCTGTTGCAATGCAAGCAATAACTCAAGCTGTGCAGAACCTATCGAATGTTGGCGAGAATGAGGAATCTCGTAGTTGGCGACTTTTTAGAGGGAGAATTCGCCTACTTTCAAGGGTAAGTATGACCCTGATGCAGCATTGGAATGGTTGAAGGAGATTGAAAGGATCTTCCGAGTGATGGATTGTACGGTAGCACGGAAGGTTCGTTATGGTACGCATATGTTGGCACTTGAAGCTGATGACTGGTGATTAGAGACTCGTGTAAGATTGGAAGCTGCAAGTGAAGAGGTCACTTGGGCTATTTTCCGTAGGGAATTTATGAGAAATAATTACCCTGAAGATGTTCGCGGTAAGAAAGAAATGGAATTTCCTGAGCTGAAGTAGGGAAATATGTCAGTGACTAACTATGCTGCAAAGTTCACTGAATTGTCTAAGTTTTATTCGCATTATGATGGGGCTGAAACAGAATTCTCCAAGTGCATCAAGTTTGAGAATGAGTTGCGCTCCGACGTTAAGAAGGTTGTGGGGTACCAGAAGATCTGAGTGGTTTATGATCTGGTTGATAGTTGCAGGATCTTTAAGGAAGATAGTAACGCTCACTATAAGATTGTGAATGATAGGAGAGGCAAGCACCACAAAATCGCGGCAAGCCTTATGATGTTTCTGCTGGAAAGGGTAAGCAGAAGACTACTCCGGGTTAGAGAACTAGTGGGGGAGATGCTCCTGCTGGTATTGTTTGTTTCAAGTGTGGTCAAGCAGGACACAAGAGCAACGTTTGTATTGCTGAAGTTAAGAGATGTTTCTGATGTGACAAGATTGGGCATACCGCAAATGATTGTAAGCATAAAGAGGTAGTCTGTTTTAATTGTGGTGAAAAGGGACACATTGGTAGTAAGTGTCAGAAACCGAAGAAAGCTCAGACGGGAAAAGCGTTCGCGTTGGCAGGAACTCAGACCGCTAGCAAGGACAGGCTTATTAGAGGTACATGTTTCATTAATAGTATTCCTTTAATTACTATTATTGATACTGGTGCAACACATTATTTTGTTTCTGCTGATTGTGTTAAGAGATTGGGTCTTATGTTGTCTGGTATGAATGGAGAATTAATCGTCGAGATTCCGGCTATGGGATCAATGACCACTTCTCTCGTGTGTATGAAATGTCCTTTGTCGATTTTCGATAAGGATTTCTTGGTTGATTTGGTTTGCCTGGCGTTGACTGGGATGGATGTAATCCTAGGTATGAACTGGTTAGAGTATAATTATGTTCATATAAATTGTTATCGTAAGTCAGTGAGGTTTTCTACTACAGAAGAGGAAGGAGTTGGGTTGTTGTCTTTCAGAGAATTGCAGAAATTGATGAAAAAGGAAGCTCAGATGTTTTCATTGATGGTAACGTTGTCTATTGAAAGAAAAGCTAAGATTGAGGAACTGGAAGTAGTAAGTGATTTTCCTGAGGTTTTTCCTGATGAAATTCCTGATGTGCCTCCAGAAAGGGAAGTTGAGTTTACGATTGATCTTGTACCTAGTACTAGACCTGTTTCGATGGCGCCATATTGGATGTCTGCATCAGAATTGTCCGAGTTGAAGAAGCAGTTAGAAGAGTTACTCGAGAAGAAGTTTGAGTTTACAATTGATTTTGTACCTGATACTAGACCTATTTCGATGGCGACATAAAGTGTTGTCTAAAGACCAATTTAGAAAACGTTTTTTTTAGATAAAAAGCGTTTTCTAAAGTAGGCCTTTAAAAGCGTTTTTTCCTTAAATAAAAGCGTTGCCTTTACCTACGACAATGCATGCTTAGAAATGGATTTTAAGCGTTTTTAAAGGCCAAAAAAGCGATGTCGTAGGTCTTGTTTGGCATAGTGATAATCCACTTTCTTTTGAAATCTATATATCTATTCTTCTTTGTCACTCTATATATAGAACATGAAGTCATCTATAAATTACTCTCCTCCTCCTCACAATTCAATTATTGTTATTAATTTTATATTATCCTCTTTACCATGCAATTTCCTATTCTCATTTCATTTCTCTATTTTCTTTGTTTTGTTTTTGTTTTTATCATGTTATTTTTTCTTTAACTTCTTCCATTATCCATTTCTTCTACCTAAATTATTATTGCAACTTCTTAAATTTTACCTATTAAATTATATGAATCAAATCCCAATAGATAATAGATATGTACTCCAAATCATAATATGTAATTCTCTCTATTATATATTGTTATTTCTTCTTTTTTGTATCTCTTCTTATTTGCATATTTTTATAGATGGTAAAATTTCACATAGAATTAAGATATAATTCACTATATAGTCAATACATTTTTTTATATTATTTAATTTTTATCGAAATTAAAATGTCACAAAAGTGTCGAAATTACACGTAGAAATATAATTAAGAAATTAATTAAGATAATGTTCACTTATTGTCAATACATTTTTGTCATTTAATATTTTAAGAAATATGAGACGGCTCACGGTTGGATATATTTATATCAAATAATAGGTTATAAAATTTAAGGATTTGATATTTATTATGTTCGCAAATATTTATTAATATCATATTTACGTTTTTTAATTGTTTGAATTAAATATAACAATCTATAAATAAAATAAATGAAATAACCACCTCCACTAATCCATTAATTGAGATTAATGAGTTAATTCATATTTATAGCAACTTTTAATATTTTTAAATTATTTAATTGATTTTTAACTATTGATTTTGAAGCTCTATTAATTTTAATGTTGCTTATTAATTTTAAGTTATTATATTATTCTTTTTTATCTTTCTTTATTTCTATTTCTTAATTATGTTTTATTTTTATTTAATTACTATTATTTTTCTCTTTTCTTTTTGTTTATTATAGTTTATCCA
Source organism: Lathyrus aphaca (assembly GCA_963966055.1). NCBI lineage: Eukaryota > Viridiplantae > Streptophyta > Magnoliopsida > Fabales > Fabaceae > Lathyrus > Lathyrus aphaca. The sequence goes on from OZ014523.1 coordinate 505,870,544, forward strand.
ATTCTATTTATCTTTAATTTTAGATTCTATAATTTATTTATATAAGTTAATTTGTATAAAATAGATTAGCATATGAATTTTTGTTTATGAATACATTGCATTTTTTATAAATACTTTGCGTTTTTTAATTATATTAAAGGTAACTATATTTTAATTTTTTATATTAAATTTAAATTATTAAATTATTTATATTTTATAATAAAACACAATTAATATGAAATAATTAAATATATTTATTAAATATATACTTAATTATTAAATTATTTATATTTTATAATAAAACACAATTAATAATAAAATAATTAAAATAAGTTTCATACTTGATACTTCCACATAGATATTTAAAATTGAAACCTTATTGTGATTTATAAAAAAAAATTACACTATTTATAAAAATGAAATTAAATTTACACAATATTTGTACTCATGTTGAACATCCAAAAAGTGTAAGTTAATATTTGAGGATTACTCTTTACACCTTTAGTGGTGCTCACGAAATCTAGTGAAAATCAATAATGTCTCTAAAGTTCAGAACTTAACCTCTAGATGCACTAAAAATCAACCAAAGTCAAGTCTCAGACTCATGGCAAAACATAGATGAAAATATCTGCATGTTAAATCTGTATTTTTTACGGAGGTTAGTATCCTTATTTTTACGGAGGTTAAGTTTTGTATGAGTTTGATTATATAACACACCAAACCTTCCCTTTTTCTTCCTCGTCATTTTCATAAAGTTTTACTCAGAACGTAAAATAGAGCTTGTGAGAAAACTCCATTTCCATCACTTTTCAAGTTTGCTCGTTACTTTTATTACATATGACTACATCCAATAGTTTTTTTTTAGAGTGTCACGTTCTTACTTGACATTAGATGCAGATGGAGATCTACCTAGACCAACTCATAAGGAAATATTAGAGGAGGAACATGCTAGAGTGGATCGTGTCGTTGATGTGTTGTCGATTTGTCAATGTATTATGGCTATTGGACAAACGAGTATAAAAGAGAGGAGATTTCATGAAGACACTCTTGGGAGAGCCAATGTAGAGGCCATGATATCCAAGAAACATAATGTCTTAAAGTACATGAGGCAAATGAGGAATGGGGAGTCAAATATACACATAATTGATTTTTTCTTTATATTTTGATATTTTTATTTTGTGAACAATGTATAATTTGCATTTTGACTTAATATATGGTATTTAATTGAATTACATAAGTGTGTGGTTTGATTGAATTTTATGATAAATGTATATTGTATAAGGTTTATTAAAATATGTTAAATTTATAAAAAAAAAAATTGCTTTGGACAAATATATTGTCTTGAGGGTTAATATGAAAGTTAACTTCCGTAATATCTAATGAATTTTGAAATAAACACATTATTATGATTTCAGTCAAAATGTGTCAAATGAGTTAGTTTGAAACTTAACCTACAGACTCACCATTACATCAACACGAATGTTAACTTTCGTATTATTTTTTGATGGGTGACTCACTTACAAAATGTTTAGGTATGTACGAAAAAACGTATGAGTTAACTTCAATAATATTCTAAGTACATTTTCGGGTTTTCTAAAGGTGATCCTTCACCACTACTAAGGATGAAAAAAGCAACCCATGAACATTGAAGAATCTTCCTGTCACCCTTTAAATTGAACCTGACACCCCCATATTTTTTGATAATGACAAAAATATCCTTGTCAAAATTTAGTTAAAAAGAGCGAACAAAAAATTTGGTAGTAGAATTCGAAAAATCATGTACGTTTTGTAGTTTTATGTTTTTTTTTTTTAAATTCCAGTATTTCATTTTGATAGGAAAACACGAAAAAATTAACAATACCAGATTTTTCGAAAAATCCGATAAAATACATGATTTTTCAAAAAATTCGATAAAAACTCATTGTTTTTTTGAAAAATCCGGTTAAAACTTATAGTTTTTGGAAAACCCGGTAAAATCCCATAAACTTTTTAAAAAATCCAATAAAAAATCATACTTTTTTTTAAAAAATCCTATCAAAACTCATAGATTTTTTGAAAAATCTGTTAAAATCTCATAGACTTTTTGAAAAATCTAATAAAAGCTCATTTTATTTTTGAAATTTTCGATAATTTATTTGAAAAATCCAGTAAAATTGATTGGATTTTGTAAAAATCTGATAGTTCAAATCCATTCATTTTTAAAAATCTGATTATAACTCACAGATTCTCCAAAAATCCGGTAAAAACTCGTAAAAAATTTCAAAAAATTAAAAAAAATAAAAAATCAGAAAACACAATTTTTTAAAATTATAAAAAATCACAATGGGTATTATGATAAAAGCAGGGTCTGGGAGTGCCAAGTAGAATTTAGGAGGTTACAGGACACATTTAAATGTTGAAAATAGCCCAAACCCCGTTGGGAAAAAGAAAAGCCCAAATCCAATTTCCAGTAATTGTCATCTTCGTCTCAATGCCGTGCTCGCATTGCTGCCACACCGTTTATTCTTTTCTTTTTACGGCGCCCTTATCACCGGTTCGAGTTATAGGAACCACCAGTCCGCCATTTTTAAAAACCAGTCAAATCAAACCGGTTTCACGTACCGGTCCGAACCGGGTTTTATAACACAGTTTAAAAACCGTAGTTTTTCGTTCTGCTTGTGCTGGCCAACTCTAAAACCCTACACTGTAAACCCCTAATCAATTTCATCTCTGAGCTCTGAAACTGTACAAAGTTCTACTGAAACCGAAACCCTAGTTCATCTCTTTCTCAAAATCGTCACGGAAGAGTTTCGAAGATGGCGACTTCAAAACCTGGTTCACCTGACGACTTGAACTTGGATGAACTGCGAGTGCTTTTCTACCCACACATAGAGTCCTTTGATCATTTGATTGATGCTGGGTTAGAAACCATATTCAGAAGCATCAACCTCAAATCATTCGTGGTTACTCATCCTTCAACATCAAAAAAGCTTATAAATATCCTTTTTTTGAAATTAACAGTAATTCAATGAGCTTAAAATTATGCATTTTTATTCTCTTTTGTTAGTTATTTTGAAGAAATATTAGTTGGTTTTACTTTACTTGATTGTTTTCGAAGTGGATTTGATAGTGTTTCTTCTTAACTTGAATCTTACTTTCGTTGGAAAAACCTGTCCTTCATCCGCCTCAGAAGGAAGGAGTAGCGAAGTCAATACGGCAGGCATTGTATCCATTTGAGGCAAGTTTCAAATTTTTAATGCTTCAGGTTTCTAGATTTTGGTTGTGTTGATTTGGTCTTTCTATTTAGTGTTTGATTTGTTGTTGATTTCTTTTTCCTGAGCAGTGCAGACAGGCAAAACTCACATATTCAGGGAGATTTACGGCCAATGTCTGTCTTCAATATGAGGGCGATGCTACTATTGTTCGAGATAATTTTAGTTTTGGGCAGTTTCCCATAATGCTTATGGTTTGTTTTCTTTGTGATTTTACATTTAGTTTCAAAATTTTTGGCTTATGAGAATGCAGACATATCTATAGTCATAATTAGATGATGCTAGTGGTGAATATTGGAAACTTACTCCCATAAGCAACATTTTTTTTTTCAATGTACTCAAATATTAGGAAAAGTCTACTATAATTATTATATTTAATGTCCCTATTCCAAATTTACCCTTAAAATAATTGATTTATTTTTCTATTTTTTTCATATTCCCGCCTTTTCAACCCTTTCCAAAGCACATGGTAAGAGTGAAAGTGGAAAGGGTCTGCTTTTTTCTCATGACTTAAATGCACTTAATCCACTTTATTCACGGGTGTGTGTTTTTTTTCTTTCTTTTCTAGCTTAGATACTAGATGAGAGGGAGCACATTACCTAATAATGGGTTTTACAATGCAAAATTTACCATTCTTCTGACTATCAGTTCATGTTATATTGTTTTGTTCGTCATGTGCACAAAATTTGTATGGATAATTTATATACTCGTAGGTATGCATTTCAAAATACATATTTCACTATATTTTAAAATGCCATATTATTCTGTATTGTAATGTGGTGTGATGAGAAGATTTAAGGACCTATAGGAAGTAGGGTGAATGGAATGGAGAAATTCTTAGTGTGATATGGGATGAAAAATACTTTATCAAGCTTAGAAATGATTCTTTGCACAATGATAAGACTCTCAATGTTGTATGTAACTGGATGTTGGACAAGAAAGTAAACTTAGACTTTGTTTCATGAAATCGTCTTACCTTCATGATTTGTTTGTATTTTTTTATCCTTATAGTTATTAATAAAAGATGCTTAATTTCTTTGTAGTATTGGCTTGTTTTTGTTCTAATGAAGTAAAAGTGCTGAGAAGTGGTAACCCTAGTAAAAGTGACATAAAATTAGCTATTAGCTATCTATCTTTGAAAATATATGAATATATGAATACTTTTGTTCTAATGCAGTCTAAGCGATGCAACTTGAGAGGTGCTTCTCCTCGGAAACTTGTGTCCTTGAAGGAAGAGGCATCGGAAATGGGCGGGTATGTCTATGCCCACTTAAACTTCCTGCATAATGTTGGATTAGATAATACTATGTATTACCGTCTGTGAATCAATGCTGAATCAGCATAACAGCTCTATTGGAAAAGTATATGAAAAATTATATTGTTTTATTAGCAAAAGCATCATTCAAATTCCTTGTTCTGTTTTTTATCATACTTTATTTCATTCCTAATTATTTTGTTTTTGTAATGGACTTGTTGACTGACTGTTATTACACATTGTTTCTTTCCAGTTACTTCATCGTGAATGGCCTTGAGAGATATATTCGACCTATAATTATGCTAAAACGAAATTATGTAAGCAATCTTTTGGTCTCATAAAAATAATTTGCTGTAGTGAACCAGAGCAGTTGTATGCCTAGATTAGTTTCTGCTTGAGTTGAAATTTGTTATACTAGTCCAGGAACATGTAACTTGTGCTTGAGTTGAAATTTGTTGTACTAGTCCAGGAACGTATAACTTGTGCTTGAGTTGAAATTTGTTATACTAGTCCAGGAACATATAACTTGTGCTTGAGTTGAAATTTGTTATACTAGTCCAGGAACATATAACTTGATTACTGGAGCCAAGAGCAGGTTTTAAGGCTGATAATGAAGTTAAAACTCTTGTCATTGCTCATCAATTTTTTTCTGGTTCCTTTAATGTTGTAGCCGATGAGTACGGTACGAAGTTCATTTAGTGAAAAGCGGGAAGGATATACTGATAAAGCAGTTGTAATAAGGTTTGTTCTATCTGCTGCTGGTTGTTCTATTTTGAATTGCCGTATAATGAATAATAGTCACTTGGATGTTTATATATTAAAGGTTTAAGATGTCTTGCAACAGAATGGTTAGACATGTGGTACTTTTTGAAATGTTTCATATTTGTCTTTGTTATTTGTGTAATAGAGTCCTGTACCAAGTATCCACCTGCTTCACCTCAATATTTTTAACCTGTCTTGATCCTGTTCTGATACTATATTTGAGAGTTAACAATCGTGAGACATAGTGGAGACGGAGAGGGGAGAAGACAATGAGAAAGGAAGGTGTTTAACTCAAGACATCACATGTTTATCTTATAATTTGAGTTGGGCATGACTCAATCTTACACAACCGACTTGTAAGCTGAGGGCAACCCAAGCTTTATAAACACCACACTTGCCATATCTCTAGGCAATGTGAGACTAAATCCACTCCTTTACACCCAACACAATGAATGTGTGGGAGGCTTCATTGTAGGCATTCCAATGCCGCAATTAGGCAGATAGCAGCGGTCCGCAATGAAAGCGAAATTTCTAACACACCCCTTCATGCTTGGACCCCATTGAGCGTGAATCATGGATGATGCTGGAGAGCCCAACGACATACTAACGGCATAATTAGAATAGACTCTGATACAATCTTAAAATTTTGGATTGCGCCTAACTCAACCTTATAAAATCGGCATGTAAGGTGAAGGCTGTCCGACCTTTTATAAACACTACACATGCCATATCTCTTGTGAGACTAAATCCACCTCTTTACACCCAACACAATGAAGGTGTTGGAGGTTGCAATGAAGACAACCCAAATGCTACAATTTGGCGGCTCCGGGAGGACCACAATGAAAGTGGAGTTTTCTAACCGTTTATGATGTTTTAGTGGAAAATAGGAAAGGAGATGTTTTTTTCCCCATATTTTTTGTTTTGTTTTGAAAAGTTATGTTTATCCAACAAAGTATTGACTGTGATGGAGGGGGAATGTCACAGGTTCCAATATGCTCTTCCATTTTTCTAATCCCGATTAACATAACTTCTGAACTAGAATTCTTGTTAGTTTCTCTAATTTTCTTTTGGTCATTGTAGTTAAAAGATGGGAGTTGTGTACCCATGCCATACAGCCTCTAGAAATAAAGGTGCTAAGGTGATGGCACATAAGGGTCAGCAGTTTTCGTCTTTCAGGCTAGGCACTTTGGCCAATTGCATGCAATAGTGTCACCGCTTAGTATTTTTCTCTCCCAGGCATGTAGCTTGGCCGTAACGCCTTACTAAATTTTTTGCACCTTGCCAAAAAGGCCAAGACTATCGCATTCTGTAGTAAAAACCCCTAAAGTCACTCCCTACTAAAAAAATGTCAGCTCATTCTGGTGGCTAAACTGACATTGAAGTGGGATATGTGTTTAATGAGAGCTATGGAGCCAAATCTGATGAGTTCATGGACAAAACAAAAGGCACTTTGGGTTGATTTCTAATAATTCATGTCCCTGAAGATAAACGTATACCTAAGAAGTTTGGTTTTTGCTAAGTTCTTCATTTTGGTATATGGAAGTCTGGCATCTCATTGTTTGTTGCTTGTGTATGCATAAAAAGTATTGTACAGGTTCGTCTAACAATAGTTTTCTATGGATGTTATTAATACACCTTTGTTTATTTGCATGTTATAAAAGTTGTTCATTAAACCCAAACTACTCACTAATATACTGTATATTTATTATCTTTCAATTGTCTGTTACTGTCTCTGTAAATAGCTAAGGCTCTCTCTTTTGTAGTAGCTAGTTTTTCATTTACAGTTTCTTCGATTTGTGTTTCCAGTTTCTCTCAATTTTATTTGAACTCAATAAGTGTCAATGTTATAGCTGGAAAAACTTAACAGCACACACAGCCTGTGAACCAAAAGTTAGGTTTTCTTCATTTGTGAAACGTAGATGATTGTCAGTGGTTAATTTCATTTTATTTGCTTGTCTTTTCCCCCTACAAGGTTCCCCTCTTGCTTACTTTCCATTTATAAGAATATTGTTATTATATTTTTTGAACCTGTAGTAGAGTAGTACCGTTAACCAAAAGAGAGCTTAGCAAGATATTTCTTTCCATTTATAAGAAATAGTTGTACTTGTCTGTGATGTTGAATGGTTGTCCAGACAGATATTGCATTCAGATTTAAATTTTATATATGCATGGAAACTCAACTGTTTTGTTCATCATGTCCTATAGAATTAGTTTATGCTGTGTCCAAAATGTTGCATATTGATTACTATAATGGTTCACTCAATTTTGAAGACTTCATGTTTTTGTTTTCTCAAGATTTCGTATTTCAAATGTTCAGGTGTGTAAGAGCTGATCAAACCTCGTTAACGATAAAATTATATTACCTTCGTAATGGGAGTGCAAGGCTTGGTTTCTGGTAAGTATAGTTTATGTAAAAGACCTAACACAAATAATCTTCCATACCCCCATAAAAAAGTGGATATGATTTTAGGTTTAAGCAGATGTTTCATCATAATATCATTTTGCAGGATACAAGGAAGAGAGTACATGCTTCCTGTGGGTATTCTTTTGAAGGTTATTATTACTAACTCTATTAAACAGCCTCTTTATTTTCCACTTTTTTGGTTTTGAACTTTGGTTGTATAAATATTTACTCATGGTGCTATCGATCATTTGTAACAGGCCCTCATCGACACCACTGACCGAGAAATTTATGTAAATTTGACAAGCTGTTATAATGAAAAGTATGAAAAGGGAAAGGGGGCTGTTGGAACTCAGCTTGTTGGTGAAAGGGCAAAAATAATCTTAGATGAAGTTCGTGATTTGTCTCTTTTTACTCGTCTTCAATGTCTACAATATATTGGTACTTAATTTCAAGTCCCTTTGTTTTCTTAATCAATTCACATGTTTTTGTACTAATTTTCTTTATTTGAAATTCAGGAGAGCATTTCCAACCTATTTTGCTTGAACTCAGAAATGAAAGCCATTATACTGTAAGTCTTTTTTTTTTTATCATGTCATATATGGGGTAAATTACACTCATCTCTCATTTGAAATTAAGTTTCACAACCCTCTTTCCTCTTAAAATCACACTCTGACTTCTGCTGAGAGATTAATATATGCTTCACTTTAATACTGATTGGTGTGAATAAGCCTCCTAATGGCAAGAGTTTTATTGTTTTGAAGTCTCAAAGCCAATAGCATGGTAATTCAAAACTTCATATCATCATATAAACCAGCAACATAATCTTGGCATCTCTTCAGAAGGAGGTTGCAATTTATCCTTCCATTAAATTGATCGGAGGAAAGGTTTTGTTTTCCCTTATTTTTGAATTATGATTAGTGATTTCATGTGTTCTTTTGTTTTCTAGGTTGCTAATGCTGTTCTGAAGGACTTCATACTTGTTCATCTGGATGACAATTTTGACAAGTTCAATCTGCTCATGTAAGTCTGTTGATTTTCTTTTCTGAATGATGAATTGATTATTTAGCCACACGGTTGTTTATTATGGGCAACAATTATATTTGGCAGAGGATATATCTTATATGTATAGCTTTCCCACAGTCTAGTATTTGATTTTGGCCCCTCCTTTCATCTCCCCTTCAGCTTCATGTTGCAGAAACTTTTTTCACTTATAGATCAGACATCGGTGCCAGATAACCCCGATAGCTTGCAAAATCAGGAGGTTTTACTCCCAGGCCATCTGATTACACTTTATCTTAAGGTATACAGTTTTTATTTGTTTTCAAAATAATTTGTCAATAGTAGTTAGAACATGTCGTTTACATTTGTGAATCAAATTAATTTCAATTGTCAATAGTAGTTAGAACATGTCATTTACATTTGTGAATCAAATTAATTTCAATTGTTGTTCAATATCAGTCTGTTGGGCATATGATTACTTACATTGGTGTTGTAAGTCACAATGGCCAAAACTTATTCTTTCATGTTGATGGGCCAAAGTGTAGTCGGTCATAATGGCCAGTTCTATGTGGTCAATAGCGGCCACTCTAGCATATTGGGTAAAAAGTGACATCTCTCACTTTACAAGTTGGTTTTGTAAGGATGAGCTAAGTCAGTCTCATAAGGATGAGTAAACGCAGCAGCTCCTAGTTGCTATTGCCACACCAAACAGCACTGCATTGTGGTTTTGAGTAGCGGCTGGATTTTTTTGGAGTTTATGGTAATTTTATGGCGGATTTTTGGCTTTACGCCATGGTCTTCCACTTGCCCTCGAGAACACTGCATTACCCAATACTATGGGACATGCTGCCATCTCATGTTTTTCCTGTCCCCCCTTCTCTTAGTGTTAGTTATGAGTACAAAATGGAACACTCTGTTCTCCCTTTACTTGTACAAGGATTTTGTTCTGCCTGCTTAAAGAGCTGTATTGTGTAAACTTTTGCAATTTTGTTTCTAACAAACAATACACAGGTTTTAAAACTTGTCTTGTATATTTTGCTGATTTCTTGCATCTATTGATGTGGATCCCAGGCAAAACTAGAAGAGTGGCTGGAGAAGGGAAAAATGATGCTTTTGGACGAGATTGAGAAAAAAGGAGAGAAATTCAATTTCGATGACTGTATGTAAATGTTTATTGGACCCGTTAACATTTTATTTCCTTGCATTCTCATTTAGTTCTGTGTGCGCATATATTTGTTTTGTTTAACTTCTGTTAATGCTTATTGTATGAACTCTGGAATAATTATGAGACCATACATGATAACTAAGTGCATTCTTCCTATTTTTATCTATTGCTATCTGTAACCTTTTCCTTCTTTGTTATTGCAGTTACACAAGTTAAGAGAGTTTTGGTAAAAAATCATGCAAGTGGAGTCAGCAAAGCTATTGAAGGTATGTTGACATCTGGAAGATTGGCAACATCAAAATCTCTGGATCTTCCTCAGGTATGGACTTGTGCATTGCTTAGTTAACTTTTTTTCAGTTTGTATTTCCTGGTTGCCAATTGTCTCTGTTTCATAGGTATACAATACTAATAATTGTACAGTTACAACTTAATTGCATGTAATTAGATATTCTTTTGCATTCTGTTAGGTTTAGTAGAAAATTATTATATTACTAGGGACAATGAAATTTTATTAATGCCGTGAGTTTAGGTTTAGAATAAATAGGGGAAGATAGGGAAGAGTCAATCATGTAGATATAAATGAGCCAAGCCACCCATTTAAAAGAACTTCCTGTTGGCAGCTATAAGTAGGAAGTTATTAGTAACAGAACTTTGCAATAGCATTTATTTGGAATTTTAATGGCAGTTACTAGTTTAAAACCTGCACGGTATAGTTATTGTTCAACATGATATAATATGCATCATGTGAGGATATTAGGTCTTTTAAATCAGTTAGTGCATTATATTCTTATTCCATCTGCATGATTTGTTATTTAGATATTGGAAGCAACAATATAAATTCAACTAAAGTAATTTCCCAACAAATTAATAAAATAAAATATGCTCTTTACTTGCCGTTGTCTGCACATTAGGAAGACCTTCCAAATCACTGTGACTGCAACAATATACTGCATATTGCTCTTCTATTTCAAGACCTTTCAAATTTTGTATATTACCTGCAAGCTTGCACATCCATTCAAAATTGGTCTGCTGCCATTCAATAAAAAACACCTCTGATAGTAAATGTCTCTCAAACAACACAGTATTGTGGATAAATGAATCAAACTCCGGAAAATCATATCAGAATGCGTATGCCGAGTAAATAGCGATTGGATCCTTAATCCAGTCTTCTAAAAACACATGGATTATATAATTCAAACTTTATGCAATGAGCATCCTTCTAAGTAAATCTTTTTTTAGGCGCTTGAAATAGAAGAGCAATTATCAACACATATCTTGCACAATAGTTTCAGCTGGTTAGAGTCACTTTTCTATAAACAGAGTTAAGTTTTAATCTAATTTTAAACTTCAAAAGAAATATGCTTCAATTTATCTAGCTTACTCCATTATGTATATGCATACCTTCATTTCAATAATGAAGAACATTCTTACAGCATATTCATTGTCAACTATTACATTCTTCTTTAGATTGTCCCTAACAGTAGATGAAATCTGTAGGAATTGTCAACCGAATCAAAACTTGGCATCTTGTAAAGAAATACAAGCACCCTGGCGTGAAGGAGCTTGATAATTTCTTTCACTGTATTGTCCAATATTTACAAAACGATAACACAAAGTAGATAAAATTTAACATACAAAATCATTATTAAAAAATCTCAAAAATAATTATACTTTAATAAGTATGAGGAAATAGACAAGCAAATTTATAAAAGTATTCATGAATAAAGAAGAAAAAGCAATTACATAAAGCCTGGTGATTTAATGGTTTTGAGAATCCACTATATCATTTTATCAAACATATGGTGTTCATATATGAAACTGAAACATAGCAATATAAATTCAAACAAATGAGTAATTTAAATTTGGGGGGAAGGGAGGTGTGAGATAGATGAAGAAAGAAAAATGGAGATGAGAAGAAAGGAAAGGAAACTCCTTGTAACATAAGGTGGGAGAGAAAAGAGAGAAAGAAAAGGAAGGAAGAAAGAGGAAAAAAAGAGAACCCCTGAGATGGAGAAAGAAAAAATGGGAGAAATTTGACTTTTAGTTTTGAATGTAAGGATTTTGCCTCTCAAAGAAAGATAATCGTTGATTAAAATAAAGTATGTATTATGCTGCTTGTGACAAGCAAAGAATGGAGAGGAATTTTGCTTGCTTAACCTTTAAGCATTTGTTAATTACTTTTTGGGTGTTATAAATATTATTTTGATAGAGGATATTTTACATCGGAGACACAAGAAACCTATGATGCATAGGTACGGGTACGTACCCAGTGCGGGTATCGATACTAGTATGAGATAAGTCACTTTTAAAAAAAATCAAGGTACGAGTACGTTAATAAAAAATCAAAGTTTTCTATAAAATGTATGAGTAGAGAACTAAATTGTTAGGTTCACAACAAAACATCACTATAAAGTTTTAAAAATCAAAAGTAATTTTAAGATATAGTAACGAAGAAATTAAAATGCATAAATATACTATATTGATATTTGAAAAAACCACAAAATTCACTTGAAATTGAGTAATGAGACAAAACGAAGTACCACGAGTACGGTACATGTACTCGGTACCGGTACTTCACCATTTTAAAAGTACCCATGCTTCAGAGCAAGAGACGCGCACGTTTGAAATTGATTGACATGTTTGGTTCCTTTAACTTAGAATTGGTTGTCTCCAAAATTAAATCTACTCAAAGCTTGAAATTGTAGTTTTTGTTTTTAGAATTGATTTTTTACCCTGAATTTAAATGTTCAACTCATATTTTCATAAATGCATCCAAATAAATCATTTTACGTTCAACTCACTTGTAACATGATTAATTTTACAAAATCAAATCACTAAAAATCAATGTTCTTAATCGCAAAAACCAATTCACACTAGGTCTCTGGAACAACAGAGTAAAACACATGTGCTTTATTACTTCATTTGCACAGATTATTAATTGCATTTATTGTTTTTTTTTTGGGACGATCCCAAGTCCTACATTGGTTATAGATAGAGTTTGGAAAACATTTATATAGAGTGATACCCCTCACCTTACAAATTGGTTTGTAGGGAAGAGTTCGATCAAACTCTAATTCTAATATGGTATCAAAGCTATGACTCAATTTAGTGGGGGAGTGAGAGTTGAATCATGTGGTGGATCCTATTATAGGATGTGAGAAACTTACTTTGTGGGGGAGACTATTGGATGCTAGTGTGAGTGGGTCTCCCTCTCGTGGTTCTGGAGCATTGTTCCTGTTGTTACTCTCACCTCCCTCGGACTCCCCAACAAGATGGAATCAGGTTTAAGGCCCGTTGAGCCACCTGCTACCAGGACACATACTATTTATATCCACACTCCAGATTTTCAGTCTTGGGCGTGAAAGGGTGTGTTAAGAGAGAGTCCCACCTTGGACAATATATGGTCTGAACATGTGTTTATTAGTGGCGACAATTCTCACCTTACAAGTCGGTTTTGTAAGTTGAGTTAGACACAACGCACAACCACAATTTTTAAGATGATATTAATATAAAAATATTATATGATATTTTATAATATTTTAACATTGGTAAAGTTCTGTTATCATGCCTAACACCCTGTGTTTGAAAGCAATTGGTGCCTAACATATTTTAAAAAAAAATCACTTATCTACATTTTTTATGCTTTCAGTTGTTGAGCAAAATTCTTCCCCTTCGCTAACTTGATATATTCCCCTAGCATATTCTATACTTCTCTGATTATATTCTTCTTGTTGGTTAATTATGCATAGTTGTTGGTTAATTGCTTTGAATAGCTTATTTTTAATTGACAACCTTGTACATTATTCATGAACTACTTTTTCTTATTCAGATTTCAGGCTATACCCTCCAGGCTGAACGGTTAAACTATTTACGATTTCTCTCACATTTTCGTGCTGTCCATAGAGGTGCCTTGTTTGCCGGACTTCGTACTACAACTGTGCGGAAGCTATTGCCCGAGTTAGTAACTTTTTATATAATCAGCTGATGACATGATCATGTCATATAATATATACGTATGAATCTTACAGTTTACTTTCTAAGGGTTTTTCTTTTTAATGAATAGATCTTGGGGTTTTCTTTGCCCTGTACACACACCTGATGGGGGGCCCTGTGGATTGTTGAATCATATGACTCGCACTTGTAGTAAGTTGTCATTCTTTTTAAACCCTTTTTTTCTTTATTTCAATTTTCTCCCACTCTTAAAAATTATTGAAAAGTGGGTAATCCCCAAATTGAACCTTCAAAGATAAGTTTGTAATCCCCATTCTTAAAAATTAGGGAAGACTAAGTCGTCATGTTAGTTCTGTTATGTTTTCTGTTGTTAAATTAGTCCCTAAAATGTTACAAATTCTAAATGTTACTATATTTGTCCTTCTAAAAATTCAAAATGTCACTATATCTGTCCTTCTAAAAATTCAAAATGTCACTATATTCACCAAGTTAGTCCTTTTGTGACCGTACTTTAGTCTTGCATATTGAAGAATTTTGTGATGATTATATATCCGAAGGATCCAACAGTTAATAAGATAAATTTATTAAATTATTAGTTCACTCTTTCACTTATACACCACTTTTCTAAGTATGTGTGAAAAAACTACTAGTAGCATTCAATACGAGACAAAGAGAGTAAACAGTGCTTCACTACTTTACTAAAACAAGCTTTAGCTACTGCATAATTCAGGATTTTTGTGGGATTCTTTGTTTTGTTCTCTATTCTAAACGATGGAATTTGGTGTAATCTTGTTTTCTCTGATTCCAATTTCCAACAATCATGACATGTTATTCTGTCTAAAATAACACGTGTAAAGCATATTAAAAGTGAAACACTGTTGCAAATGGTACTCTTAAATTATCATTGTATGGTAAAAACTTAAAAGTATTACATCCCAAATTACTTGTTACGTTACTTTTATTGACTAGTAACAATGTTCATTGTTCATCAGAAATGTCATTCGTTCATTTATTGTTAAACTTACTTCATTGTTTTTTCCCTTTCCTCTCTATTTCAGGGATTACATCATTCTATGATTCTCAAGGAAATATTAAAGATTATTTTAAAATTAAATTGTCTATACTCAACGTATTAATTGACATTGGAATGACACCATCATTGCCAAAGATATTTCTACCTGGCCCACCTGAAGTTCTTACTGTTCTTCTAGATGGTTGTATTGTTGGTTTTATCCCTTCCACTGAGGTTGAGAAAGTTGTCGCTCACATTCGAAAGCTTAAAGTGTCATCTGCTGCAGTGGTTTGTTTATGTCAAAATTTCTTTTGTTCCCTAATAATACAGTTGTTCCTTGATGTTGACTTAACTATCATGCCATGTGATGCAGATTCCAAATGATCTGGAAGTGGGATATGTTCCTTTGAGCATGGGTGGAGCATATCCTGGCCTCTACCTCTCCACATCCCCTTCAAGATTTGTTCGCCCAGTGAGAAATATATCAATTCCTTCCAATGGAGATGATAATGTTGAACTTATTGGTCCATTTGAACAGGTCAACATAGATTTTTTGGTGCATCATATAATTATTTGGAAAGAATCATGGAAATGCATCTTTATAGAAAATAGTACTTTCAACTGTGGATCTCAATTTTTAAGTGATATTTTGATGTTCCTTTTCAGGTTTATATGGAAATACGATGTCCTGACGGTGGAGATGGTGGAAGAAAAAGTCCTTTTCCTCCAACTCATGAGGAAATCCATCCAACAGGAATGCTAAGTGTAGTTGCTAATCTTACACCTTGGTCAGATCATAATCAGAGCCCACGAAATATGTACCAGTGTCAGGTTGGATTATCTTTTTAATTGTTTGTTGGTGGTCTATCTTAGTTGCAGTTTTTTATTTTGCTTGTTTTCTATATAGATGGCAAAGCAAACAATGGCATTTTCTTCACAAACAATTCAACATCGTGCAGATCAAAAGTTATACCATCTTCAGGTTTGTTCAATTCAGTTTGATTGAAATCAGACTTTCTGTTCCATATCGAAATATGTTTGGTATATTCAAACCCAAATTGGGAAAGAGCAAAGTAGTTGTTCCTTAGGAGTTATCCCTGGCATCTGATACAAGCATACCCTATACTTTTTCTGCTCTTCAACTATAATAAGTTCAATATTTGTGACATTTTCAGACTCCTCAGTCTCCCCTTGTTCGGACAAGTGCATATACTGAATACAATATTGATGAATATCCATCAGGCACAAATGCTATAGTTGCAGTTCTGGCATATACAGGGTAATTAATATAATTCGGCAGCTGTAGTTTTAACCTTCTTTGTGCTATGTTCAACAACTTTTTGTTAACAAACGCAGATACGATATGGAGGATGCCATGATTCTAAACAAGTCATCTGTGGAACGTGGAATGTTTCATGGACAAATATATCAGGTTTGATACCTGACATAATTTATTAAGCTTTCTCTTTTTGAATGTCTATCAGTTATCTTTTTATAAGTCACGACACTTATGAGATGCCATCATTTTTCCAAGTTTTCTACCCCCTTTTGTATTGTTTAAATATCATTCCATTGCCTTGGGTCTTGAATTTGTTGTCAAGATCACATATTTACTTGTAGGACGGTACACTTCTATGATTTTTAGTGGGCACTCTTGCCTCTCCATGCTGGGTCATATTTGTATGTATTTGCAGTTGGATCTACATTGTAAGATTGCCCAGTTTCTGCAATCCTAATTGCGTGAATTTACCTAGTCAATTTTGCTACCCGGTTCAGAAACAGTAATTCCTTACCTGTGTGGGTCAGCAAATGCTCTCAGACGTGGAACTCTTCTTGGCCGCGACCTCCCTCTCATCTTGGCCGCGACCTCCCTCTCTCATCTTGGTCATACCTCTAGTCTGCGTACTCCCAATATGCGTGCTCTCATCTCTTTAATGACAGTAACCTCCCTTTCTTCTTTCTGTCTTTTTCTCATTGCGTTTCCGCCTGCCCCCTAAATTTATTTTCTGCCATGACCATCTGCATGTGTTTGTGAAAATATTTTTGGTGGCTGGCTTCTTATGAAAGTTGGTATATGGCTTCTCATGAAAATTTACCTTGAGAGTTTACTCCCCATTTCTTGGAAAGTTTCCCTCGAGTCCCAATCTCTTGCTAACTTTTTTTTTTCTTCTCAACTTCCTCTTCTGATTCAGCCATGAATAGCGCCTTCACACTGAATTAAGTATGATTATTTAATGAGATTTTCTTTAAAGTTAGTTTCTGAACCTCTTTAAGAATAGTTCTGCAGGCTCCAACATCATTCTTTGTTGTTCAGGCCAAGTGGTCTTTCAATCATGATACCTTCTCACAATATTCACACCTTAATTTTCTTGTATTTTCATCATTTGAAACACAATGTTTCCATGCTAGGTTAGTCCTCAATCCAGGGGGCATATATAAGTACTCTGGCTGCAGGTAGTGCACAGTCCTTGTAGGGCCTACATTTTCAGGGCCATTAGGCTGAGAGAGTGTTAGTGTATGCGTATGTTTGGTTTTGTTGTGGAAAATTTGATTTTGTGTGAATTGATTCTATAAAGTTGATTATGGTTAAAAGTGAGTTGAGCGTAAAGTGATTTTATGTTTGGATAACTTTTATGTAAAATTGAGTTGAACAGTAAATTTTAATGTAAAAATCACGTTTAAACTCTAAAGCTACAAATTCTAGGTTCTAGTAGAATCAATTTGGAGGCAGAGTCAATTCTATTTTAGAAGAACCAAACATCTAAATCATTCCAAAACCAATTCTACACCTCCAAAAGTTAAGCCAAACATACATTTAGATTCACTGTGTATAGCAGACGAGAGAGTCAGAGTCACACTTGCAAAAGCAGAACATCCTAAAAATAAGGCTTGCGTCGTCTAACAAAACACTGTCGCGAAATGCTTGGACACAGGTCGCAGATTTTGGCTTGCATAGAAGCTTTGCAAAGGATGGACAGGAGGGAACTGGTTCTCCGAGACCCGCAATTGGTAGTTGCAAATCACTGGCAGAGAGGGTGAGGGTAGTATCAGTAGTTTGAAGAGTGAGGGAGGATTTTGCTGTGTGGGAGAGGAAACCAACTTGGGCTTTTAAAAATACATAGCAGGAAACCTCTCGAGTGATCCGAGCTGCGAAAATCTGAGCTTGAAAATTCCTTTTTGTGAGACACAACAAATCATGTGATCTTACATTCATGTGAAAAAAACTCGTGATACCGCAATCACTGTGGATCCTCTTGATCCACAGCTGAGTTCAACACACAAGTGATAGGAAAAATCGTGGGATTGTGTGACCCCACACTTACCTCTCGATCTTAAAGGAACTAAACTGTGTTGGTATTGAGATCATTATTGAGTATGAAAGTCCTTATTTCCAAAATTAATGTATGGGCAATGGTCCTGGATCAAACTAATTTTATGTACAAAGAACCTGGACAATATACTAAGTTAGATTAGTCATGTATCCGTAGCTTTTATTTTTTTCACATACTTTTACAGTGCATAGCTTTCTTATATTTGGTGGTTTTTGAATATACAGAATATTTTCTGCTACGAATTCTGACCTTAACATATCTTCTGCAATTGTTTTGGCAGACAGAAACTATTGACTTGACAGAACAAGGCCCCGCTACAGAACGATCTTCAAGAATATTCAGGAAAAGTAACCTAGATAAATCATCTTGTCCGTCAATTGATTCAGATGGACTTCCACATGTTGGTCAGGTTTGTTATTGTCACACCTTCTCTATTTATTCTCACAACTCCAACTTTCTTGTACAAAAATTCTGAATGCATCACTTTCAGATGATACGGCCAGATGAACCCTATTGTAGCAGTTACAATGATGTAACAAATAAAACATTTGTCTTCAAAAAAAAGGGTACTGAACCTGCTTATATTGACTATGTCGCTGTTGACGTAAAAAATACAAAGCATCTAAGGAAGGTGAGTTGAAAACATTCATTGTAATTTTCTTCCTGTATTTTAATGAATTTTCACATTAAAACTAAATAACTGAATAGGCTAGGACAGATTGGTCTTATTAATGATGTAATTTACTTCATTTCGCTATTGATTGTATGGCTGCCCCTTTTTAGGGTCTAGATTGTTTGTATATACCATTTTGAGGAGAAAGGGAGAAGAATAAACATTACCATAAAGATCAAGATCTTGCATAAGATCGCAATGGGGGTAGTAAGATCATAAAACTTAAGATAGTAACAAGATCGGAAGGTCCTTGTTTACTATTTAACATAATCTTGGACTACCATAAATGTTGGTTTGCATTAGTTTTAGTTCTAGCATATCAAAAATATTTTCTGTTGATTTATTTATTGGGCTTGTAGTTCTCTTGAACTTTTTATTATTGAGTTTGACCTGTTATGTTTTAGCTTATGCATTTAATTTTTTGGAGCAGGCTAACATACGTTTTCGATACCCTCGAAACCCTGTTATTGGTGATAAATTTAGCAGTAGACATGGGCAGAAAGGTGTTTGCTCTCAGTTGTGGCCAGACATTGACATGCCATTTTCTGGAAATACAGGGATGCGCCCAGATCTCATTATAAATCCTCATGCATTTCCTTCTAGAATGACGATTGCTATGCTTTTGGAATCTGTTGCGGCTAAGGTACTACAACTTGTAGAAAGTAGTGAAGAAATTACTTTCATATTTAGTATAGGACTGTTCGTTCATATATGCAAAAATATAATAGGTGTTGTTGCCCTTGAATTTAGTGCTGATGAGAAGCAGTGATAAATACTAATCAAATCTTGTCTGAATAAAATAAAATAAAATCAAGAATTAAATATTATTGAACCATGGATGATGCTTAGAGTAACTTGTCTGATTCTGCTACGTGCCCTCTCCAAGATGGTGCATAGTGATGTCCAACTTGCTTATTAACCACCCAAAATTTGGCTAGTAATGTCCAACTTGCTTATTAACCACCCAAAATTTGGCCTAGCCATACTCGTAGTTAGGATATAAGTAGGTTTATGGTTAGCAGTCACAAATGTTAAGCCAACAATTTCAGTCTAGTTTTACTTTCATGAAATGACCGACAATCTTAATGTGCTTGGTTCTATCATGTTGACATGATTGTAAAGTATCTTTATTGTAGCCAGCCTTGCTGCCATAGTAAAGCTTCATGGGTAATAGGTCCACTGTCATAACGTAAGGGTGTGTTTGGTTGTAAGGAGAAAGTGGGAAGAGAGAAAGACGTGAGAAAGAGAGTTAGAGTAGATTTGATGTTTTGTTTGGTATAAGAGAAAGATGAGATAAATAGAAGAGATAGTGTTGATTATCTATAAAAGTACTAAAGTACCCCTGCAATAAAAATATCCACTAAATTTATTTATTTGTTTTCAGATTTCTTTTAGTTAATTAAAATGTTTAATTTAACTTTATAGTAATTAGATTAAATCAAGAATTTTTTTTTATTCAAATTTAGTTTAATTTATTTTATTTTAATATAATAGTTTAACTTACCCGTTTCACTCATACAGAAAGAAGAAAAAAAACAGTAGTAAATCCTCCAAATTGACGAAATTATGGTCTTGGATGATTTTGTTCTCTCCACTTCTTTGCTGAACTAAACAGACCAAATGCTTACTTTGTTTATTGCTTCTCGTGTTAACTTCTCTATCCCCTTAAGCACTGGACTTAAACTTCAATGTATGCTATGCTAGTTTTGGGCATGTATCATGTCAGCCTGTTATATGCTACTAGGCTACAATTTTTAACTATTTTATTTTATTTGTGCTAACAAAATTGGGGGTTCCACAGTGATTTGATAATGCTGATTTATAAAACAGAGATCTTCATAATGATTATGGATTTGTGTATGTTAATATTATATCAATTTCATCATTAAGTGCTGCTATGTCTATGTTCTTGGCTAGGAATTTTTAACATGAATAATAATTGATTTTTGCAGGGTGGAAGTTTACATGGAAAATTTAAAGATGCAACTCCATTTCGTAGTTCAGTGGAGTCTGGATCCAAGTCTGCTTCCCTTGTCGATGAGCTTGGTGATATGTTAAAAGAGAAGGGATTTAATTATCATGGATGCGAGGTTCTCTACAGTGGGGTCTATGGAACAGAACTGACGTGTGAGATATTTATCGGGCCTGTTTATTATCAGCGGCTCCGTCACATGGTTTCAGATAAATACCAAGTGAGCAAATTCACTGTTTTTCCATCCTATTAAACTAGCAATCAGCAAAATGATGTTGCATTTTTTGTATTACTTGATCCTAAATTTACAAGATTCATCATGTTGTCTTCTGAGTGAAAAAAAAATCAATCTTTTCTTTGGCAATTTAAATTTTAAGTTTTCAAAGTTCGAATTGTTGGTGATAAGTGACTTTTTTTGTTTTAGTAACTACGTATGTGTATTTATATGCCACTCCAATGTTTATATTGTTGATGAAAGGTGTTAAGTTTGGTACCCTCTTGTGCCAATCACTGGTTTGCACCCTTTGTCAGTAAAATACTATGATGTGTTAACTTTTGTTGTTAACACCAAGTAATTTGTCTTTTACAGGTTCGATCTACCGGCACTGTCGACCAGGTCACCCGACAGCCAATAAAAGGACGAAAACGTGGTGGAGGGATACGATTTGGAGAAATGGAACGCGACTCTCTACTAGCACACGGGGCTGCATATCTTCTTCATGATAGACTGCACACCTGTTCCGATTATCACATTGCTGACGTGTGTTCCATTTGTGGAAGCATGCTCTCGACAACATTCATCCAGGCTCAAAAGCCGGCAGTGCGGGAGATTGGTGGGCTACCACCGCGAAGAGCTCCAAATAAGGTCACTTGTCATGCTTGTCAAACCAGTAAAGGCATGGAGACAGTTGCCATGCCTTATATATTTAGATATTTAGCAGCAGAGTTAGCAGCAATGAACATTAAAATGACTCTGAAGCTTAATCATGGAGTTAATGTCTCTGATACAAGTGTTTAAGAATAGTCTCAACATCTATGATTACCAAATATTAGATTTGATTAGATGTATCAAGAATGTTTTGTGAATCCCATGAACATGATGAATGTTTTATAGATCTAAGATGCTTTCTTACATCATGGGGGTTTAAAATTTTGTTTTCTTTCTCTCATTTTGTAAACTTATTTACTATATTTATATTGATAGATTGGTGATTTTGGTAAATTAATGAAATATGTTTCCACCTATAATTTGAGAGGTAAAGTATGTTTTTTTTTTCATGTATGATATAAATATTGAGGATAATCATTACATTTTTCAGATTCTGAATTTGTATAAAAGCTTATTTGAAGTTTATTTATAATAATGTAAATTCTTGAAATGTTTAAAACTTATTAAATTTTTATAATGTTGTTGATTTATAAATATAAACAACTTGAAATTACAAATAAATGTATTTTTCCAAGAATTGAACCTTAACATACAACATGCACCCTTCTAACTCAACTAACAATGGAGTTATCCCACCATCGGAAATCATGAAAACTTGGTTAATATGCTTAGGATAAGAGAGTGACTTTGGAAATTAAATTTATTTTTCTAAAAGCATACTACAATTGATGTTACTATTACAAGATACAAATACTTGTGTGTAATCCAAATGAAATGGAAAAAAAAAAAATTAAAAACATTGTAAGCCAGAGATATACTTCATGTAATATTATAAATATTTAGCAGTGTAAGTTTTCATTTTCATATTAAGCTGTGTGCTGCTATGTCTTGAGTGAAAAATAAATATATGGCTTGTAAATTTTGATGGTAGTTGATAAGTTAAGTATATATTCCCACTGACAATGTTGTTTATAAAGATGTACTCCAAATGATATAAGATTTAAATACAATTTTATTCATTTTATTTGGAATAAAATTTAATTATGGTTCCTCCATTTTATTAAATTTATTAAATTAAAATTTTGTTCTTCCATTTGTTAAATGTTTTTTGGTCTCTTTTATAATTCTTGGGATCAAAATTAAATTCATTATCCATGTAATCATTTGTTTAACTAGATTTTTTAAAAGTAATTAAAGTAAGGCTAAGATAAAAAATGAATTAAAAAATAATTGTAAAAAAATGGATTTAAAATTAAAGTATGATTTTCAACCATATCAATTTCAAATACTAAAAAATTCAAAAAACAATTTTCAACTTTCTTCTTTCTTCTTTCATGAATGTCATCTTCTCGGTCTTCATTTATTAATCACTCTCTCCTTCTTTAATACCATTTGTTTTATAATCTATTTTTTTTCTCTCTCCCCAACTTAATGGACTAATGACTCAATCATCTAAAAGGTAGAATTCTCAAAATAGGATATTCAATTCTAAATAAGTCGATATCATTTGTTCTATAATTTATTTATTTCTCTCTTCCTAACTTAATGGACTAATGACTCAATAATCTAAAAGATAGAACTCTCAAAATAGGATATTCAATCCTAAATGAATCGGTTTTGATAAACTTAAAGTTTTATAAAATCTAGTTTAAAAAAATCCTATTATCATATGAACTAAGTATATTATCGAAGTTCTCCCTTACGTGGATTGTAAGTTACCCCTTAGATAAATGATCATCCAAATTATTGCGTTGGAACTACTTTTGACCTTAGTTAGTCAAATATGCCAATGAATTTGTAAAAACTTATAGATGAAAAAAGAGGATATTTTTATGAAACATGAAATGTCACTAGCTACTATTTTACAAATTGAATTGTTAGATATGAGGTCATTGATGTGTGGATGTGATTTACCTCTGATATACTTCGTTGACTTTGAGAAAATGTATGAGTACAATTTGGATGACGCTAGTTTGGTCTACCTATACTTCAAGTTAGTTGAATGATGTCTTTGGAAGACCAAACACCTTACAGCTAGTTGCACGCTCTTGACGGTAATATATATTTGCATCATTTGTTGTTTATGTACCATTTTTATAACACTTGTGCTATGTCATTACTACTAATTCATATATACTAAGGATATGTCACACTATGGATATGCCACATGTTTGTGCAGTCGTCCCATTCAGAGGAAAACAGGCGACCAAGCACTTCAAAGTATATTTTGACCACACAATAGCAGATAATATACGGTTTCAACCGTACGACGATCAACGTCAGACGAATATGTTGGATGACATGACCTTCTACTCTAGATGGTTGGCTAGTGGGTCACATATGATGTATTCAGATCTTCCTGAGCGATTCATGCTCCAGTTCGGACATATGCAATTTGTTTCAAGAGACCCCTTCAATTATGTTCTTCTCGTTATGGCCCGTAAAGATGTAGATGTCATGTATGATGATTTCTTTAATCATTTGGTATTGGCTGAAGCACAATGTATCGTAGCTCTTAGTGAATAAAGTTGTGCATATGACTACATCCAATGGTATTTCAGAGTGTCACATCCTTATATAACACCATATATTGAGGGAGAGTCGCCTATGTTAGCTCATCAGGTGATATTAGAGGAGGAACATATTAGAGCATATCATGTCGTTGATATGAAGCCTACATATCGTCGTATTATGTATCTTGTGCGCGGGAGTATAGACAGAGGATACTTTTTCAGAAGACTCTTTTGGGAGGGTCATTTTAGATGTAATATTGTATTTCTATTAGGGATAGTATTATCATTTGTTATTTATTTTGACTCTATTATGGATTCTGGATTTATTCATTTATGTAGGACATTTTCATCTTATTAGATAAGTGTATGATTTAATTTATAAAAAAATTATTATGAAAGTATAATTACAATACATTGTCTATTATATTGATGTATTTCTAAAAAGAAAAATCAAAATTTATTGTCTTGGTGAATACATAAGTGTAAATTCATATTCTGCTACATATACAGTACATATATAGTTACGAATAAATTTATTATAAAATGAGAGAGTCTTAGTTAGAAATGCGGAAAGTGTATATCCTAAAAGTGTATATCCTAATTAATTTCGGGAAGAAAAAAAAAGAGGTGTGGTTTATTTACATATTTTTTGTGAAATCGGTGCGTCCAAACACATTCTATATTCAGAGGTATTTTTGAATTTTTTTTAGAATGTTTCTCCACCACTTGTGGGAGCAGTAATGCCCTTTATGAATTTGTCACTTTGAAATTTATTTATTTTTTAAAGTGATCTTTAAGTTATTTTGTTTGTGTCCTTGCACTTTAAGCTATGCTCATATTGCATTGTTGTCATTTATGTTGTATTTATGATAGTGCAGCCACAACATTTGTTCAAGAACTAGAGATAAATCACATTGACGTATCCATTCATCACGTCTAACACTAGAGACTACTGACTTATTTTGATCTTGATCTATATATCTTAACTATTGCTCCTAAATAAAATCATTTCCCCAAAAAGTTAGATACTTTGATTTTATGATTTGAGTTTATGTTTATAGAAAAAGAAGCCAGGGGTGAAAGGAAACTAGGCCTCCGTTGCTCATCAGGTCTCTAGATTTTCAATCATTAATTGAATTCTGAAAAACACAACAATGTGTGTTCATTATATTACAATTCTAGATGCAGAGCCCAACTTAATCCCTCGAGACAATATTTATTATAAATAAGTGACTAAAGTTGATACTACGCGCAGTCACCGATAGAATTTGCATTCTTGATTATCCAAGGATGCTCCATTATCTTCTGGAGTGAGAGCCTTCTTGAGGAATCTTTTACCAGGAGCTGCATGAATTTACAGTTAGCAATAAGAAGAACAATCTAATCATAGATATGAAAATGCAGATAGGTATCATATAAATATAATACAACCACCATACCCGTCTTATAAGGTTTTTGGCATCTAAAGAAACAATAGGGCTAGGAGGGAAGATCAAATCAACATTTTTTATCCTGCACAAATTTAAATCTAGTATCTCACACGCAGACATAAATACACACAGACACACATATATAACTTCAAGCTCTTGGATACCTTTGGAAGGTATCAATTTGACTCTCGGCCTCAAATGGAGGAGCACCATAAAGGAACTCATAGCAAAGGATACCAAGTGTCCAGTTATCAACAGCATAATCATGACCTTTGTTTTCTACCATTTCAGGAGCTAAATAATCCAATGTCCCACACATGGTTTGTCTTTTCATTTTAGATTGTACAGACCAACCAAAATCCGCAATCTTAAGACGACCCTGCCACAAAAACCATTATCAATCAAACCAGTTGCTACAACAACTTCCCCTGACTAAAACTAATTCCCAACTGTTTTTGTTATATATCCACAGTAAAGATTATCAAAAAGGATTGAAATGAAATGTTTTGTATTTGTTATTACGAAGGTAACTGAATTATTCAAACTGTACTGACATATTAACACAGGCAACAAAAATAGAAATAATAAAAATTACCTCATGGTCGAGCAACAAATTTTCAGGCTTGATATCCCTGTGAATAACATGCTTCTCATGACAATATGCCAATGCCTCTGTCAGGCTTAAAATATACTGAAATTTTTAAATTTGAAATGAACAGAAGTAAGATCCAATATAATACAAAGAATTGCTTCAAAAGGAAGTACAATTATAATCATAGAGTATAAAAATCCCTACTTATACATTCTTTGTAAAAAAAACTAGTGTCAAATCCAATATTGACTAACTTTTTTTGTAGTCCATATTTCACCGCATGTCACTGCATATTTCACTGCTAAAACCAAACACCCCTACTCAACTTTTATTTAATGTCAAAACCAAACACCCTGACACAATGCCTTGAACCAACGAAAACATTCCTCCATAACTAAGACAAATCTAAGGAATCCTCCAAAATAATGGCAGGTCAAAGCAATGAAAAGCGGAGAGGATCCAGTAACAAGGAAAAGGTTAAGAAGGAAAGACAAACTTCATATTCTCATTTCATTTCACGACTCTAATTAAAACCAAGTTCAAAAACCAGTCTCATTATGGTAATTAATCAAAATAGCCATACACTAGTCAAGTTAATAAACAATTACCGTTGCAGCTTGCTTCTCTGAGAAATGATGCCTTTTGCTAAGCTCCTTGTATAGCTCACCATAATGAGCATATTCAAGAATCAAGACAACGCGCTCGGAATCATGAAACCAACCATAGAGACGCAAGATGTTTGGATGTTTAAGACTTATCTGGATCTCCAATTCTCTCCTCAGTTGATGGTGAAGTTTATACTTTTCAAGTTGTTCCTTAAATATAACCTTCAATGCAACCACAAATTTTGACTGAAAAAAGAACAAAATTAGTACAAAAATCTATTGAATCCCTCTCAACAATTGAATTTTTCTGATACTAGAAAAAATTGTGTACCTTGACTTCTCTGGCGACATAGACTCTGCCGAACTTCCCTCTCCCGAGTGGCTTTCCGATCTCAAAGTCATTGAAGGACCATTCCCGTTGCAGTTTTGGATCCATTTCTTGGCAGAAAGTTCAGATTTTTTTTTTACGGAAATTCAAAGTTGAGGATTTGAATTTATTAGATGCAATGTTTACAAAATTGAAAGGCGAAACAGAGAAACAGAGAAACGGAAAGGCTGGGAATGTGAAACAGAGAGTGTTACCGGGTTGGACGTGAACGACGGCGCCGGAGGGTTCTCACGGGCAGAAGCAGTGACAAGAAGTGGGAACAAGCAAATTTGAATTTGATACGGTTTTTAGGGAAGCATAAAAAAAACAATTGGCGATTTTTTAGGGACCGGGCGGTTCACGTAACCGGTTCAGGTTCAACGGGTCTTCCGTTTTGACTGGTTTGAATCATTTTAGGGGGTTTTCTCCGGTTCTATGTATCTAGTGGGGACCAGCAAGAACAGAACTCAACCACTGGATGAACCGGTTTGGGACTGAGAGGTGGAATAAAAATTCTATAGAAATATATTTGTGATGACAAAGATAATGTACAAGTATATCAGTAAATTGATTTTGGTGATGGACAATTGATGATAATTAGGGTTGTTCAAAAAAACTATGAACCGAACTGAACCGTTAAATCGAACCGAATTGAAGTTAAAATAACTAAACCATTATGTTTGGTTAGTGAACCGAACCATTTATTTATTAACGGTTCTAGAACCAAACCAAACTAAAATTAACCAAACATAACCAATAGTGAACCATTAACTTATTAGAAAATTTTATATAATATTCACTACTTTTGAAAAGTCAAGCTAATTGTTTTCAAAAATATCAAAAAAATCGGTTTTGTTTTTGAAAATGTCAAAAAATCGATTTTTTATAGAAAATATAAAAAAAAAGATTTTTTTCGAAAATATCAAAAAAACCAATTTTTTTTCGAAAATTTCAAAAAATCGATTTTTTCGAAAATATAAAAAAACCAATTTTTTTTCGAAAATATCAAAAAATGACTTTTTTTTTAAATATAAAAAAACTGACTTTGTTTCTAAAAATATAAAAAAAAAACGAATTTTTTATTTGAAAATATCAAAAAACCAATTTTTTTAGAAAATATAAAAAAACCGATTTTTTTTTGAAAATGTAAAAAAATCGATTTTTTCCTGAAAATTAAAAAAACCGATTTTTTTTGAAAATATCTAAAAAACCGACTTTTTTCGAAAATTTCAAAAAAACGATTTTTTTTTTCGAAAATATCAAAAAAACCGATTTTTTCCTGAA
The DNA here is from genome assembly GCA_963966055.1 of Lathyrus aphaca. Lineage (NCBI taxonomy): Eukaryota > Viridiplantae > Streptophyta > Magnoliopsida > Fabales > Fabaceae > Lathyrus > Lathyrus aphaca. The sequence continues at coordinate 505,898,979 of OZ014523.1, forward strand.
AATTAAAAAAAAAAAACGATTTTTTTTTCGAAAATTTCAAAAAACCATTTTTTTCGAAAATATCAAAAAATCGATTTTTTTTGGAAAATATAAAAAACAGAATTTTTTCGAAAATATAAAAAAACCGATTTTTTTTCAAAAATATAAAAAAAAACTGATTTTTTTTTCAAAAATTCAAAAAATCGATTTTTTCATAAATATCAAAAATACGATTTTTTTTCTAAATTTCAAAAAATCAATTTTTTTCAAAAATATAAAAAGCAGATTTCTTTTCGGAAAAAAATGATTTTTTTCTAAAATATAAAAAAAGAACGATTTTGTTTATGAAAATATAAAAAAAAAACGATTTTTTTTTCAAAAATATCAAAAAATCGATTTTTTTCGAAAATATAGAAAAAATGACTTTTTTTTCGAAAATATCAAAAAACCGATATTTTTTTGAAAATATAAAAAAACGACTTTTTTTTCAAAAATATTAAAAAACCAATTTTTTTTCGAAAATATAAAAAAAATTGATTTTTTTCGAAAATGTAAAATAATCGATTTTTTCCTGAAAATACAAAAAAACAACTTTTTTTACGAAAATATAAAAAAGTCGATTTCTTTTCGAAAATAAAAAAGAACGATTTTTTTCTAAAATATAAAAAAAAAACGATTTTTCCTGAAAATAAAAATAATCGACTTTTTTTTGAAAATATAAAAAAACGGATTTTTTTTTAAAATAAAAAAAAACTGATTTTTTTTCGAAAATATAAAAAAAAAACGACTTTTTTTTCGAAAACATAAGAAAATCCGATTTATTTCCGAAAATATATAAAAAAAAAAACGAGTTTTTTTCGAAAATATAAAAAAAAAAAAAACATTTTTTAAAAAAAATAACAAACATATAAAAAAACAAAGTTTAATAGTTTGGTTCTTAAACATATGGTTTAGTTTGGAAAAATTTGTCTTCTGATGGCTTAGTACAGTTCGGAGTTCCGAACCGTTATACCAAACCAAAAGTTTTGGTTCAGTTCAGTTCTGGAAAAAATGGAAACGGTTTGGTTCGGTTCGGATGACTTATATAATGGTTCGGTTCGGTTCGGTTCAGTTTTCTCATAAAACCATACCATGAACAACCCTAATGATAATGGTCAAAAACTTGTTAAAGGAAAGATTGACATCCAAACTCTCTTTAAAGAGTTTCGATGATAATTAGTAGTAACGGTCAAACATCAGTTAAACTTAAAGGAGTGATTGGCGCACAAACTCTCTCTCTTCAAAGAGTTCTTGATGACAATAAACAAAATAGGGAGTTGATTGCAATTGTCTTGTATGCTCTTGACATGACATTTAATCGAGAAAATACCATAATTCTCATTAGTCAGATAATTCTAAGATCTAGTTGAAGTGTTAATCAATTGTTGAATTATATAGAGGATCTTAAAGTTTGAAAGAGAGAAAATGTGAAACTTCGTCTAATCATGCGTTTTGAGTCTTAGAGTAATCAATTTAAATTATAAATGGTCAATAGCAAGTAATAATTATTGTAATATAATATAATTATGGTTGTTATGTTTGTTATGGTAATTAGTTAGTTGGTTACTTGATAAAAGTAACTTTCTTTAAGGATATATCTGGATTGGTTTATCAGTTTTAATTAGACAAATTGTTTTAAGGATATACTTTGGTGGGTATATCATAAAACTAAGTGAGACCGTTTAGATAATTTGTTTTACAATTAGTTTGGGTGGCTAATGTGTCTATAAATATCACCTCTCATTGTAATTGATAATAACTTTATTAATAACACAATTCATTCGGTTTCTAAATCAAAAGTACAACACGTGATAATCTCAATATCATAATAAAAAAATTAAGAATGTTCATTACCAATTGCAAACAAGACTTAAATATAATAATGTACTTGCTAAAAAGTACAATACATGATAACCCCTATTGATTAAGGGTTGTTAGAGATTTTAAGTATTTTGCGGGAATGAGAGCTAACTCATATAGGAGTGAGAAACTTTTTGTATATGCTTTCGTATGTGAGAATCGGGTTGTCCCCTTTCAATGATAGAATCGATATATATATATAGAAAACTCATTGGGTTGTGTTAGAAAGTGAAAATGTGGTCTCCCTTATTCCATAATCTGAATCATGGGGGTAGTGGAAGACTCATTTTTCCTTAATTTGTGGGGGAGACGTTTTCCTTGTTGACTAACCTCCTTAGTCAATTATCATTTGGGCACATCATCTCCCACATTTGTTTAATAAGTGGGCGTGGAAGTTAGTTTGTAAGGCTCAATTGTGCAACCTCTATCGTTTATGGGTGTCTTATATTAGGGGTGACAAACAGGTATGTCTGCCCTGTTTAGTTTCACCCCGCAAAAGCCCTAAAAAAATGGAACGGACCTAAAACCTTGCCCTACATCGCAAAAAAATTAAAATGAATGTGAGGCGGAATGATCAGCAGGTAGATACATATCTAACCTGTAAAACCATATTTTGCATTAAATTAGATATACTCAATACACAATGAATTATCAATATTATAGGATGGATTTACTAGTGTTTTAATTATCATGTTTCTAGATTGATCTCCATAAACAATACTCATTTTTACCTGCTTAAGAAGAAATAGTAATATGCAAGTGTAGAACATAAATAGTAAAAAAAAACACAATAAACTATATCCATGAAGGTGAAGCAACCAAAGTAAATTAACAAAGGCCGACATTTACCATTACTAAAGATACGAAAGCAACAAAACACACAATATATTCAACAAACCTTGTAGAAAATCGAGCATAAGTAACATGGCATAACATCCTAAAGCTAGTAATTCCGTAATACAAATGTAACCAACCCTTAATAAAATTTCAATATAAAAAAATCAAACACACCATTATAACAAATCAAAATTTAATTTCTGCTACAACAAAATAATTCACATATACCATGACGTTCAGGATTTGAACCCTGATGTTTCAAATCATACCAAATGTACATGAGTGTAAAAGTTAAATTTATGTTTGGAATGTGAATTGAGGTAATGAAATAATGTAACATGTTATGCTTTGCTCACCCTAATTATCTTGTCTTTAGTATAATGAATCTAGACATCTCATTTCATGTCATAACGTACCTGAACTCTTTGTGACCTAAGATATTGAAGAAACCCAACACCCAAGCAAGAAGGCCAGTAAACTTCCACTATATTATGTCAAAAATGATTAAAATATCTACATTGTACTAAAGAAACACAATGGTTTAGTTTGACGGATTAAATTTGTGTATTATGTAAAAAATACAGAAAATGAACCATATTAAACAGTATGTTTAGGATACTCAAGGTCTGGATCTTGTTTTCATTGTTTGAATGTTTAAAATATTTGATTACAAGACTTTTAGTCTTGTTCAACATCTAGAGTTATTAACAACTTTTGTTGGTGAATTTTGTGCTTCTTTGAACTAACTTTGAGATGTGATCTAAGTTATTTTGAGATGTAACCTATGGTTTTAATTCTTCATTTTTGTTTTAGGTTAGAGCAAATTTATCGGAGTAAGAATTGTTTGAGTTGTCTCTTTTGATTAGAACTGCATGATCTTCTTCTATCTAAGGTATTGTAATTTTCCTTAACTTTTTATTGGCAATGAGATTATTAAATGGGTGTTTTAAGATTTCAAATTCGAAAATCCAAGCTTTGGACTCTTTAAGATTTCAAATTACTTTATTTTATGTGAGGAGGAATCTTACCCACTCTTCTGATTATTGTCTCTCAAATCCTACAAGGTGCACCGTTCTTATTGTTGTTTATTATTCTTGATATTATAATATGTATTTATTCAATAATGTAAATCCTTAAATTGGTATCAGATCCTTGATTAGATACATTTGATAACTATTGTATCAATTATATATTAACATTAATTCATAGTTTTAGTTTGGTGATACTCATTAATGCATTTGGAATATTGATCAATTTGAAGTTTATGATTGTGATTGTGATTGTGATGGTTTATCTTTTAAATGTTAAAAAAAAAGATATATTATTCATGATCTCAAAGGTTGGAGTACATTATATTATATTTATTTGAAGAATGTGGTTTTTCTTTGTTATAACGATAATGTTTAAATAGATAAATAGATTTGTATTATATTTGATTGTTTAATCAAAAGCCAATGAATTTGAAGATAAGGTTAAAGGATACGTGATCAAAATAGTACATAGTACAAATGAAAATGTTCTTTTCACTACCTGATTTTATGAACAAAAGGATTGTATTATTCTTCACACCTGTCACTATTCTGTTAGTGGACAACTGCAATTCTCGTATTTCTGATTTGCCCTCAAAGGTTTCCTTTTTCATGTTATACAAAGAGGACTTGGAGAATTAAAGAAATTTGCCAATTCATAAGATTGTTTCTATGTGAAAAGCTTTCAACTTTGTGCAAACTATTCTTTAAATATTTAGTGTATTTCAGTTGTGTAAAATCTGCTTGTGTAAAAGCAACTTGTAACACACAATCTTTATTCAAAATTGTTGTTTGTACTTCCTTGAGGGACCAACTAGGTCAGTATCCTTGAGAAGACTTTGACAGTTTGTCATTGTGGTTTGTTAGTCACCAGGTGTTGCTGGTGTAATTGTAATATGTTAACAATGTAAAAAAAGAATACTATAAAAAAATTGAGATGATAATAATTTAAATAAATAAAAAATATTATAAAAAAATTCCTACAGATAAAAATTAATAATGGTTTAAACTGTTGCTAAAATAAAAAATTAAATAATTTGTACCACTTTAAATCATTACCAAATAAATTATTTAGAATTAGTAAATAAAATTAAGACGGTTTGAACTGTCAGGATGTCACACTCATGAAAAATTGAAATTGTCATAATCTGCGTTGAAAACAGAACTCAAACTGAAATTGACGATGATTTGCAATCATCGTTAATTGCAATTTACATCAGTCGCCTACCCATCGCAACTTAGAACGACAATTTTAACAATTGTCGCAGTGCAGCCTGGCATTTTTGCGACACAATTAAAACTGTTGTGACTTGCGAATTGAGGCAGTTCAAACCACCGTAACTTCCCAAAATTAACCATCACAACTTGCCAATTTTCTATTAGTGAATGATACACAAGAATTTTGCTTTTTAAGTTTGATTTAGAGTGAACTATATAATGGTACACATACCATATAAATATAACACTTTGAATTAGACTTAAATTATATTTTACTAAGCAATACTGCTAATTTAGCAAGCCAATGAGTTTAAGTAACATTTTATTTGTTGTTGTTGTTGTCCCCTAATATGTATATCTCATCGAATGTTAAACTATTAAATTTTTTAATATATATATATATATCATCTAAAATGTTAAATTATAATTGTTTTGCTATGCACTAAGTAAAATAAAAGTGCAACCATTAAGAAAATTACATGACTGAAGACTGGTTTTGTTATATGATTGAAGATTGATTTTTCTATGAAATAGTTAAATAAACCGTTGAACTGTATAAATGTTGAAGGCAAAGGTGTTACGATTTTGCTATGCAAGTAATTCTGGTATTGCTGATATTCTAAACAAGTGTTGCATCATATTAGTTTTGTTGTTTATATAGTTATGACTGAAAGTAGGAAATGGTATTTAATGTTATATGATGCAGAGACATAACAAATATCACATTCAAGACTCTGATATCAGAAGTGATTTTAAAGTTAACCAACCTGTCATGAGTTTAAAAATCATGCAAGTGCATTTTTTCCAACGGTTGTACCTATTTAAAATATGTGATGAGTTTTTATAAAAAAAAAAGTATTGTTGATTACTATTTATATGCAAGACACACAAATATAGAAATTTTTTAATTAAGTTGACATGTTCAAGTTCGTAGACCAAATATAAAACTTGTATATGATACACCGCATATGAGTATGATAAACAAATCCAACATAATTTTGAAGAAAGAAAATGGACCAAATATAATAGCATTATAACATATATCTATCTTAATAATTTAAAGCATGTTTCAGTCATAAAAATACAAAATCTGGTATTGCATCATGGTAAACATGGTGTGATAAAATTTATCATTCAATTCTTACATGTGATGGATAAATTTGGAAAAAACCAAAACGATGGCTAAATTTTTTGAAAAAAGTAGTTACAAAGATTCTGATAAGAGTGTCTTGATTTGATTTGCATAGAATACCCTGCTAAGCATTATCACTCACTCCTTTTTGAGGTGCTAAACTTTAGTGGAGAATTCTTTTGGAGTTAGGAATTCAAATTCAGTCATCTCTTCAAGCATGATTGTGTCACCATACATCTTAGCATGAGAATTATTGGTCGAGCTTCTTGAGGAATTCTAATTCTAGTCTCTGTAACATGATTTATGAGAACATACCCTTTTTGGCTCCAAGTTTTGTGATTGCTTAGTTAAATATTTTTCCAAGCCAACAACATTAGAGTTATGTTAGCACAAACTTTTCTAGCACCACCTGGAAGTTGTGCTTTGGCCACTATGCTCCCTTACTATCCATAAGTCCACAACTCAAATGGACATATTCCAAATTTGATTCCCTTTTTACCAGTCATTGATTAATATATGAGGTAATGACATCCTTTAAAGCATAAAATGTATTAAATAAAACATTAGGAAACATAATGAAATTGCAAAAGATTATAAAATACGTTATAAAAAATGAACAACAGATTAGGAAAGTGATATTCAAAAGACGGGTAGGCAAACCAATAAACATATGATGGGTAAACTGATAAAAACAGGATAACCAAACTAAACCTTCACATGATGGCTAACCATTATGTAATAACATAATTGTGCCAACAATTTTGATTGTAAAATAGTGGTAGTGGTGTGTTTAGTCACCAATAGTGAAGTGTTTTACAACACTTTCAACACTACACTATAATAATCCTCTTGAAAAACACATCGACAAACAAAAATAACATTTTACTTACCACCATAAATTTCAATTAGACAAGCATACAAAGGTGTCATGATTTGATAATATTGTAATATAGGGTTCACAAGTAAATATTAAGTATGATTTTATGGTTTCACGTTTAAAATGACTCTTACGTTTTCATTAGCAACTAAAATTTTGTGTTATATAAGAAGAAGACCATGCTATAATAATCCAGTTGAAAAACTTATCGACAAACAAAAATAACATTTCACCTACCACCACACCTTTCAAGTTAGCCAGGCATAGAGGTTCACACCCCATAAACCTGTATTTTTCAAGATGAGTTTTTCAACTTATAAACATGTGTTTTTCAAAGTATTAAATGTAAAAAAAGCAAAAGTTCTTAGAAGAAGAATTTAACACCCAAAACTTAATAAAAAAAGCAGAGTGAAATATACAAAAAAACATAGTAAAACTCAATAAATTGTGTTGAAGAGCTTGAACTAAAACAATTGAAACATATAAAACTCGGATAAATCATAGAGAGATGGAAAAACATACTAGAGCAAAAGGATAAATGATATGTTAAAAACCAAGTGTCCATGACTATGAAATATAGTTTCGAGCAAAGAAAAATGGAAACACATTTTATTCACTTGGTCACTTGATCATTTGGGTTTTGCATCTGCAAACCATGAAAAAGCGAGCGAAGCGAAGATTGAAAAAAGAGTTTCTATAATGTATGAAACCCAACATTAAAAAGCGTAACAACACAAATGATTATGCAAAACAACTGCTATAAAATAATTCAGTAATGAAAAAGACATAATAAAAACCACAAAAAACGTTCGAAAACCACTTAAAAATGTTGAATTTCTGACAAATAGATTTCTCACTATGAAAAAACCAATAAAATGAGGATAACATAAAGAAATGAGTGAAGATTGGAACCATTGTGAAAAAAAAAACCGTGTTTGGTTCATACCATTTCACGGTGGAAACAATAAGATGTTTGAAAGCTTTCAAAGTTGAAAAGATTGATTATGTTTTGCAAGGAAGAAGAAATAAGTTTCGAAGATTGATTGAGAAACAATATAAGTTTCGAAGATTGATTGAGAAATGAGATAAATTATAAAAGAAGTGAAATTGAACGGTACGATTAACGAATTAAGTGATTGATTTGTCATTAAATTATACTAAAAATAAATTTTGAAAGGATAAAATAGTGAGAGTTGTAGTAACTTTTAATAATATTTATATGTTGATACTTGATTAATAGTTAATAGTTGATTGTAGATTGATTTTTAAAATTTTATAAAATTTATAACAAATACTACCTTTCTTGAAACAATGTGTTTTTAGGTTTATTAAATGATTAATATATCTAGTCTATAAATCGATGAAATACATTAATTATTTAATAAACTTAAAAAATGAGTTGTCTTTTGAATAAGGAAAGAAAGTTGTCTTTTTTTTATATATATATATATATATATAAACAATAGCGTTAAACCGTAATCCACATATCTGTCCGGTTCATTGTGAACCGGGTCTTACGAACAAAACGAGAGAGAAACTAATCAACTTTTAGCTTACTTCAGATTCAGATCAAAGATCCGAATAGCGAACAGAGTGGGAGGAGACAAAGACGAAGAAGAGAATGGGAACGACGGTGGCGGGTCTGGCGCCGGGGCTGTCACGGAAACTGAAGAAAGTTCTAGAATCAAGGATCGACACGCCGGATCTCTTGTCTTCACTAAACACACTCTCTTCTTTCTACGACGAGAACACTCCTCAAGCACGCCGCAACCTCCGATCAACGATTGAAAAGCGCGCCCTATCCATCAACCATGAATTCCTCGACGCTTCACATGCTGCGCAACTGGTAATCCGTCTTCGCTGCATTTTTAATCTTATCGTGCAGTTAGATCAATTGCTTTTGCGGTTCTGAATTCTGATCCGATCTGGTCCGGTTTAATTCTCCGTTTTGCTTCGTTAGGCTTTGGATAGCGTGGAGAATGAGGTCGATTTGCTTGCTGAATGCTGCGACAGGTGCGGTTTTCCATTTCTGAAAGTTCCTCAGTTGTAACTGTAATTCGTGTTTGTTTGATTGCATGTTTATTGTTAAAAGTAAATGTGTATAAGGAGATAGCGTACTTTGACTCTGATTGTTGTTAAATGTTGTTAACTGAAGCTCAGTTTTTGTGCTTAGTGGTGATATTGAGTTGCATTAGATTCTGCTTCCTTCCCCTGGAAATGCTTACATGAACGTTAATCACTGTCCTTGTAATTGGTTATGAAATAGGTAAAAGTGTGTTGTATAGGAAATGCGTATTCTTTATTAGGTTCATATATCAATTAACTAGTGAAAATCCTGTATAATTTTCCACATATGAAGGGAAACATATGTTTGAATTTCCCTGTGTCACCAGAGGGACTTTAAAAAAAAATAGATAGACTGTGAAACAATTATTCAAAATGGATAGAAGTAAGAAATCGTGATTAATTTATTATTTTCCATCCTAGTAAAGAAGCATATGGTCGAAGTATGAATGGATTCTCTATTTTAAAACTTGAAATTTTCTTATTGTTCATTTAGTAAGAATGGATTCTCTATTTTTCTAGCCTACAGATCCTTAAATAAAATTTTAGGTTCTATTTTTTTACAGGATAGCAAAGGCTTTAAACAGTTGTAGTGCTAGCACCGGTGACATTATAAGTACCACAGAGAGGCTCAAACAAGAACTTGAAACTACTACACAAAGACAAGAAATTGTAACATGTTTCTTACGCGATTATCAGCTCTCCCCTGAAGAGGTTCGAATTATTGTTTAATGTTTTACATATTATCGACCCATGGGTTTGTCAATCAAATAAGTGTATTATATTCTTGCTTTAAATTAATTGTTGATCATCTGTAGATTGATGCACTTAGAGATGAAGATCTGAATGAAAATTTTTTCAAAGCACTATCTCATGTCCAAGAGATTCATGCCAATTGTAAAGTGTTGCTTAGGACACATCATCAGGTAATATTCTTGTCTTCTCTATCCCTCGTATTACATGTGCAATTCTTAACCTGTTATTTGAAGTCTGAACTCTGAACCCAAATTGCCTATATGGTTATGAGCTTACATATGAAAAGTATGCACCCTCTCAGGCAAATTTTCTATCCTTTACATGATTGGTCGTTCTGCTAGCTGGAAGTTTCCACAAAATTTGAAACATTATTAGAGTTTATTGTAGAAAAGACTTGTGTAATATCTAAAATTAAGATTATCCATAGATATTCTTGTGGAATTGAGGAAGAGGGAGGTGCAGATGTCTGGGACAGAAACAAAAGTCTTCTGTATCTATAACTCAGTCCACAATAAGATGCTCAGTTGGAGGATCTTACTCTCTGACCACATAATCCAATTAGCATAGTTGTGAAACTAACCCTTACGCCAAAGATGGTAGTAGATTTCCTGTATGTATAACTCAGTCCACAGTAAGATGCTCAGTTGGAGGATCTTACCCTCTGACCGCATAATCCAATTAGCATAGGTGTGAAACTAACCCTTACGCCAAAGATGGTAGTACTGGTTAGGTAAACCCTCCACTAACAACAAATATAGAATTTGAAACCTTAAGGCCTTGTTTGGGAGTTTGGAGGGAAAAGGAGGGGAGGGATTTGAAATAAAGGGAAGATTGGAGTGAAAATAATTGAGGGAATTAGGTGGAGAGGGTTTTGGGGGTTTCATTTTATTCATAATACAAAAACCCCTAGTTGGGGGAACTAAAAAATTGTATTGGAGGAAGGGTTTGAATGGCTTAGATAAATTCTTCTGTTATAATTTAAGTTATAATATTTTGAAAACTAAAAATATATTAGTGATGAACATTTATTTATCATTATATACAAAATTGTTCTTTCAAAAATTGTTAAATATTTCTCATATTTTTCTTCAAATCTCCTCTCGAAGCCCTCTCTCACCCTTCCCTCCTAACTCGGAAACAGAGTCTAAGTCTCACTTTCAGTATTACAAACCATTTTTGGCTTGATAGTGGCTACATTTATATTGATAGTCTACTCAATCTATAGCTATAGCTACACTAAATTAGTGTGGCTATTAGAAATATAAATAATCAGAACCTACAATCATCAAATCAAATTAGAATACATGTATCTGTAAACCAATATACTACAACAAGTAGGACAAGAATCTGAATGATTAGTCTTCCGGAAACTTTTTTTTTGGAAAGAAAATGACCTTATCTTTTCTTGTGGGTAACATACTTCTGTTATTTGATAATTGATACCACCTCTCCAATTAATATAGGGCCCTGTTGACTAAATTAAAAAAATTAGTAGTAGTACCAAATTTGTTAACAATTTGTATTGCTTTTCAAAGATGACCATGTAGGAACTGTAAAAAAAAAAAAGATGACCACGTAGGAGAGAGAATTGATTTATCTTCCCATTGGGTATTTTGGTAAGGAAAGAGTTAGTTCAGTTACAAATTTGAAATGGATCCTATAAAAAAGGACATGGAAAATTCTGGAGAGGGTCCTATATTTAGGGATATGGGGGGTAGTGCATGATTTAGCTTCTTCCCTCCACCCCTTATTTAGGGATATGGGGGGTAGTACATGACTTAGCTTCTTCCCTCCACCCCTTGTAGAAATGAGAGAACAAATGGATGAGTGGTCATACTAAGAAGGATTAGGAATACAACTGTTAGAGAGAATTAATATGTTAGAATCTTGTTATATGTGCTTTGGAAGTGCATGGAGAAGACCCATGAGGTTGACCTGATAGTGGATAATCTAATAGTTAGAGGTAGTGGGAGATCAAGAAAAACTCTTAGAGACAAATCATTAAGAGATATTTAGCATTTAATAATTTACCTTTGAACTAAGTCATGTTAAAGAATTATGGCATTTTTACCTTACATTTGCAAGAGGCTGATCCACATCTAGTTTCTGCAACTGTTGCATTATATTTGCCATATGACTCGAGATCATGGGTTCAAGTTGTGAATAAGCCTCTGGAAATATACAAGGTTAGAATAACAACAATAGATCTGCGAGGGTCCGACCCTTCCTTGGACCCTGCTATCGCTGTAGACCTGCGGTTCTATAACACCAAGTTATCCTAATTTGTTGGTCTATATAGCCGTCTAATAGTTAGAGATAGTGGGAGATCAAGAAAAAGTCTTCGAGACAAATCATTAAGAGATATTTTGCATTAAATAATTTACTTTTGAACTAAATACATGTTAAAGAATTATGGCATTTTTACTTTACATTTGTAAGAGGCTGATTCCACATCTAGTTTCTACAACTGTCCCATTGTTTTTGCCATGTGACTCTAGATCATGGGTTCAAGTTGTGGAATCAGCCTCTTGGAAAAACATACAAGGTTAGGATAATTGCAATAATCTGCAAGGGTCCGACAATTCCTTGAACCCTGCTTTTGCTGTAGTTCCATAACACCAAGTTATCCTAATTTCTTGGTCTATATAGTCAATCTTACCTAGCGGGATAAGGTTTGGTTAATGCTACTCTTGTATAAATTGTTGAAGCAGCCGTGGCTATTTCTTCTTGTTGCATGTTGCTTTCACATCACAATTTTCGCTTAGTATTGATCTTGTTCAAGCAGACTTTTTTATCCCATACTTACATGCTACTTTATCAGCTTAAAATCAAATTGCAATGTTTACTGAATTGGGGAATTTCATTTGCAGCGTGCTGGTTTAGAGCTAATGGATATGATGGCAGTGTATCAAGAAGGAGCTTATGAGCGCCTATGCAGGTGAAGAATCATCAATTTCAGCATCTTATGGCTAGAGTATACAATACCTTATTTTTCAACCATATGATACACATACATTAATGTGTGTGTCTGTATGAAGTATGGATTTTTATCTGTGATCGGCTAGATTCATGATATATATGACTACTTATAAGTTCTTACAAGTTGTGTCTTTCAATTTAGATCGGCTAGATTTATGATATATATGACTACTTATAGTCTTCTTTCAATTGAGATCGGCTAGATTGATGATATATATAACTACTTATAGTCTTTACATCTAGGTGGGTTCAGGCTGAATGTAGGAAACTGGGCGACACTGACAATCCAGAAGTTGGTGAGCTTCTGAAAACAGCTGTGCGCTACCTCAGGGAAAGATCTGTTCTTTTCAAGTATTGTGCAGAAGAGGTATTTAACCAATTTATTGAAAAACTGTCCATTCTAGTTTTGCTTCCATATTTCAGTCGTGAGACATTTCATATTCTGAAGCATATTATTATCTGTTATCATGCACGATGCACCATCTAATGGTGATTATGATAAAATAATTGCTAGTAGAACTCATGTTGATAATAAATATAATGTTCTTATTGTCAAATTGAAACTTAGATTGTCTTAATGATCATTTACTTGAGCATAATATATTGTTACTAATTCTGCAGGTTGCCAATATGAGACACAATGCACTGTTTAGAAGATTTATAAGTGCCCTTACACGTGGAGGACCTGGTGGAATGCCTCGGCCAATTGAAGTGCACGCTCATGACCCATTACGATATGTTGGGGATATGTTAGGCTGGTTGCATCAGGTTTGTTATGAAAGCCCTATGGATGTATGCTTGAAACCACTTTTGAATGCCTAGTTTGCTACTATGATTTTTGAGTGGAAGATAAAGGATATTATATAAGGAAGGAGGAAAGGGAAAGAGAAAATAATTTTTTGAATTGTGATTATGGTTTTTATGGAAAAGATTTGAGCACGCTATAAGTTATTTTTATTAATATTAGACTCCTTGTTGCAAACCAGGAGAGGAAAGATGAAATATTGATAGAAATAAATGAAAAGACATAACAGTTTTATTGAATGAATGACTGAGAATAAAAGAGAGAGCTCTCCTCCAAAGGTTTCCCCTTCACAAAGGATTTCTCCTTTTGGCTTTCACACAATATCTTTTGAATTAAAATATGATTCCCGCCATCCCTCCACCCCTGTTTATATCTAACTAATCTCCTCTTATTAACCAATTAAATTCACTAATTGTCCCTAATTAAATCTCCCTTTTCTCCTATCTTAACACTCCAAATCCTGAATAAATAAACTATTCAGGATAATTGCTCAACTCCAAATCCTAATTAGATTAAGAAACATATCACAAAATACACAATATTGAACCCCTGGAGGTAATATAAGGTATTTCCTAGTTACTCTATGATAGAAGCCAAATATGAGGTATTTTAAATATATAATTTCTAACACTCCTCTCAAGTTAAAATTTTCTAAGCTTCAAGCTTGTTGGCAAAGAACCCTTTAATGAAAGATTGTAGTATTATCAGACATCTGTAAGACTTATGATATTGTATGGGACAAAATGTTAGGCAGTAAAGAACCAACATGAAAATAAAATAAGTGTAGCAGAGATGAGGATGTTGTGTCAGATGTGTGGTAAGACTAGACGAGATAAGAATATAAGTGGCAAAATTAGAGAGTATTGAGGTAGAAATCATAGTAGAAAAGATGGTGGGAAATAAGCTTAGGTGGTTTGGGTATGTAGAGGGAAGACCTGTGAATTCTGTAGTAAGGAGAGTAGATTAGGTGAAGGGTAGTCAAACAAATAAAGGTAGAGGAAGACCTAGAAAAGCTATAAGAGAAACTATTAGAAAAGACTTCAACATTAACGAGTTGGATAGTAACATGGTTTTTGATAGAATATTATGATGTAGTTTGTTCCATGTAGTCGACCCCACTTAAGTGGGATAAGGCATGTTTGTTATTGTTGTTGTTGTTGTATTTGCCACATAATCATCTTTGATGCCACCTCAGATCTACACCCACATCACAACTTAGATGGTGGAAAATAGGCTTTAGGTGATTTGGGCATGTAGAGAGAAGACCTATGAATTCTGTAGTAAGGAGAGTAGATTAGAGAAACTATTAGAAAAGACTTAGACATTAACAAGTTGGATAGAAACATGGTTTTTGATAGAACATTATGATGTAGTTTGATCCATGTAGTCGACCCCACTTAAGTGGGATAAGGCTTGTCTTTTGTTGTATTTTCCTCATAATCATCTTTGATGCCACCTCAGATCCACACCCACATCACAGCTTTTGGAAATAGGAGGGCCAAAATGTTCGATTAGGAATGAGGGGGCCAATTTGTGAAAATGGTCAAATATGGGGATCAAAGTGCATTTAAGTCTTAAATATAAAGAAATGTAGAAATTAGACCTAATTTTTAATTTAAAATATTTAAATTACTATAATTTGATCCAAATATTAGGGGATGTTTTTTCAACTATTTTGACAGTTTATTTATTCATCATTTATTTATTTCTGCATGCAGGCCTTGGCATCTGAACGTGAACTTGTACTGGTACTACTTGATCCAGATGCAATTGTAGATACTAGACCAACGGCAAAGCAACTCTCCAATAACTCTGAGAATGGATCTGGCAAGACTGAAATTGACTTGATGTTTGTTCTTGATAGAATTTTTGAAGGAGTATGTCGGCCGTTTAAAGTGAGAGTTGAACAAGTTTTACAGTCACAACCAAGTCTTATAGTCTCCTATAAACTCAGTAATACACTTCAGTTTTACTGCTACACCGTGAGTTATCATCTCTTTTCTTTTTTCAACAGCAGTAGTCCATATTTTTAGTTGTCTTGATGACTTCTTATGGTCTTGTAGATCTCAGATTTACTTGGGCAAGATACTGCACTTTGTAATACACTATGGGCACTGAAAGATGCTGCTCAGAAAACTTTTTTTGATATTTTGAAAGGCCGAGGAGAAAAGCTTTTACGATATCCCCCACTTGTTGCTGTTGATCTTTCTCCGCCCCCAGCTGTGAGAGAAGGAGTATCTGTACTTCTTGAAATAATTGAGAACTACAACAGTATGATGATTCCTGCTTCTGGCCAAAAACCTGCTTTTGATCCAGTTATATCTGCTACATTGGATCCAATAATTCAGGTTTATATTTTTCAATCTGATTCCTGCATTTGATTGCATTACCATTCAGGATAGTCATGAAAGAAAATGACGTGAGTATGAATATTATTCTGAAATTGACCTATAATATCTTAGAGCTACTTCCACAACAGTGGTTTTGAAAATCTCTGTACTCAACTTGGTATCTATCCAAATGACACAAAATATCTGCAAAGGACAGCTTCCCTTTGTTAACAACATATTGCTATTGTTTTAATTCCTTAAAGTACAATATTCCCCGCTGATTTAATAACTTATGCATGCATATTAAGTTGATGCTTTCGTGCTGAACTCAAGGGTCTCTGAATCGCCCAATTTAAAGACAGTTCCACAATCCTAGCTATTCATGTTAGAAGTTAATTGGCTGTATTTTCAATGAACTCGAAGCATATCATATAGATTTAGCTTCCTATTTGTTGCAGATGTGTGAACAAGCAGCAGAGGCACACAAGTCAAAAGTAGCTGGCAACTCATCAAGAAGAAGTAGTAGGATGAGTAGTGACTCTGGTCAACTGACTAAATCATCAGTTGATGCAATCTTGTCAAACAGCCGCACTGCATCGTCACTGGTCTGTTCCTCCTCTCTTTTAAAAGAAACAATTATTTTTCCTTCTCTTTCGGGTTTTATAGTTATAGCTATGTAGCAGTTTAATCATTTTATTATTTAATAGACTTTGGCTTTTGATATGAACTTCATTCTTGTGCATTTTAGTAGTTTATTATTCTCATTTTACTGACAAAATTGCAATGAACTGTCTATATGTTAATATAAAAAAGACTTCATTGTCCCCATCCTTATGGATTGAATTATGGAAGTGAGGCATCTTTTCTGACAAGTTACACCTACTTAAGATTGCATCAGCTTCATGAGTCCAGGGTTTGCGGCCTTTTAAAATCAGTACTGCTATAAATTAAAAAAGAAAATCCATTTGGAATAAGAGACTAAATTGAAATAATCTATAATCTTGGAACTTTTTGAAAGAAATACCATGCTGTGTTGTAGATGTAAAGTCATGTTAATTAACTAATTAAGTTCATTGTTGCATGTCCAAATCAAGGATAGCACTATAATAGTTATCAATATCAATGTGGAATTAGACCAAAAAGTAAAGTGGAACAAATTAATGAAAAATAACATGGTCAATTTCCTAGAGTTTTCGGATTAGTTCCTGTAAGAACTTTAATCCAATAAATTAGTTTTGGCTTCTGTAAGACATTTGTCTTAATCTACATTGTGCTTTTGCAGACTAGTGAGACACCCTCAAAGATATTTCTCATTAACTGCTTGTGTGCTATTCAACAACCTTTATCTGGATATGAGGTTGCTGCTGAGTATGTGAAAAGACTTGGAGCAATGATAGATAATCACCTGCGTGTTCTTGTGGAGAAAGAAGCTGATGCAATCTTAAGTAGATGTAATTTGTCAGAAAAGATGCCTCACTTCCATAATTCAATCCATAAGGACGGGGAAGATGACGTTGGTACCCCATTGGCTGAACTGGAAGATACAAGTCCAGGCATTCTTTCAGAGTGTTTGAAAGCTCTGTTTGGTCTTATTTTGGGAAGCGAAAGTTCCCTGCCTGAGTTTGAGCAGATACAGGTTCCAAAGTTGCGTTCTGAAGCTTCTATAGGAGTGGCCAGATCACTGGGTGAAGCTTATGAGCTTATTTATAATGCTATAATGGATCCCAAAAATGGCTATCCAGATCCCAGATCATTGGCAAGGCATCCTCCTAATCAGATAAGAACTATATTAGGGATATGAATTCTATTTCTAGTGATATATTTTACTGATCCTGCTCATTATGTTTCTTAATTACGTAAATAACCTTTCTTCTCACATTTAAAATTGTATTTGCCATACCAATTTTTGTCTCTTTCAAACACTTGATATACTAAATGTTGGTATTAAATGTTATGTAATAATTGTATTTGCCATACCAATTTTTGTCTCTTTCAAACACTTGATATACTAAATGTTAGTATTAAATGTTATGTAATTGGATTCTATTATTTTTGTTGGTATGAAGTAATATCATTATTTGATTGGAGGTGATACTTATCAAAAGTCTTTTTTTTGTTTGTTTTGTTTTTATTTTCCCTAAAAATTAAACAATCTTCAGTAATAGATTTCTCCTTGCCTCTCGCAAGTTTCAGGATGTCTGGTTTTGGTACCAAGATTGAGGTGTCTTTGTATTTATGTCGCTTTCATAACTTTGCCTGGATCCCACATGTCTGATAATAACATATGATCGAAATGAAGTAAATGAAGGACAATGACAAGAAGGATTAGGTTGAGGTTTTGTAGAGGGACCCTTTTAATAAATACCCCATCCCTGTCTTAAAATACCCCGTCTTAAAATACCCTACTTTAAATATCTCATTTTTATTGGTAAGTTAAAATAAATATAAATTTTGAATATAAAAACAAAAATGTTTTAAAAAGTAAACATTTTCTAATTTTTCATTTCTAAATTGTCATTTTATGTTCTGTTTTAAAGATTATACTAGAAATACTGAAAATATAAGAAGATATTTTCAGCATTGTTTTGTATAAATCTTTATAAACCAAAACCAATTGAAAATAGTACCACACTTTTGCAGTCTAAAGTGAAAAATAGAAAGTGCCAAACAAAAAACATTTCTTTTAAAATAAACAAAATATTTTGGTTTTGTTGGAATGAAAGACATTACTTCCTAAATGGTATTTTTGTAGGGAAACATAATTCATTCAGTTTGGATTAGTTGTACTAAAGATGAGTTTCATTTGTTAAAAAATAGGGACTGAAACAAAAAACTTCTTTTATATCTTGTTTGATGAAGAAACTAATTACAAATTAGACAGACAAAACACATGGAAGGTGACCGAACAAAATCATGATTTTTTATCTTTCATTAAATAGTAAGACAATTATTTTTTCCTATCCGATGCTATAAAAAATCCTAAACACAACTCTCTTTCCCTCCCTCTCTCTCTCTCACATATTTAATATAATAAATAAATATTATATTAAAAATTATAAATATTATTTAATATTATTTTGTACTATATAATAGTATTCTATTCAGTATTTTTCATTTTACAAATCAAACACATCTTAAAATTAGGAGTTAAGATCTAACTTTTAAATCTATGACACGTTAACAAATTTTCACCACTTCAAAAAAAAAGTTATATTTTTTATTTTTTATTTATTTAAAATTTCTATTTTAATCTATGCTGTAAGGAATATTGAGTTGCCTTGTTTGATTTCTTAATTTTATTATGCATTAGAAATATGTATTATTTCTGTTTTTAAATATGCATATTTTTTATTTTATAAAACACTCTGAATTTTTAAATACCCTAATCCTTAATTATCAACCTACTCTAATTTAGTTTCCATATGTTTAGGATCAACAATAAATAATGCATCAGTACACCAACACAAGCATTTAAATAATCGATATCACCATTTTTTATTTCAATATTTCCCTAACAAGTAACAACCACGTCAAAGGCTACAGATAAGATCATAAATTTCATATTCTTTTTGTAAACCCAGAAAGTTGATCAAAATCAAACACCTAAGTCAACATCAAAGCTCAAAAAAAGCACAACACTGTTTCATCAAACAAACCATATTGTTTGGTTGGAGTTGCAATAGTTGTTCAATGGGGGGTGACACGTGGAAGGCCCATTTGAGTATGGCGTTTGTGCAGCTGTTATATGGTGGCTATCATGTCATCACCAAAGTGGCCCTTAATGTTGGAGTCAACCAACTTGTCTTCTGCTTCTATAGGGATCTCCTTGCTCTCATCATCCTTTCTCCAATTGCTTTTCTCAAAGAAAGGCAAGTCATCCTTATACTTAATGCGAGTTTATTTATGATCAAGTATTCTAATTATACAATTTGACTATAGACAGACAAGGCCACCCATTACTAAGAAGCTATTACTGTCATTCTTCTTTCTTGGATTAACTGGGTAAGTTTCTTGCATGTTGCAGTACAATCTTTGTTCCTATTTTTCTCATATAAAGCCATAGAGGTGCTATTGCTTGTGTTTTATTGATGTTTTCTTCTTGTTGATTTCTGATCAGGATATTTGGTAACCAGCTTTTGTTTCTGATTGGTTTAAGTTATACTAATCCAACTTATGCCGCCGCCTTACAACCAGCTATTCCTGTCTTTACCTTTCTCTTTGCTGTTATAACGAGGTCAGTTTCACTCTTCCCACAGCAGTCTTTGAGGGTGTGCAAGATGCGCTAAATAGAGCCTCATAACTGTGACTAATCAGGACCTCCAAAATCTTAAGATGGCCCAGACCCTTATCCATCTCAACAAAATATATCTAATTTAAACTGTGTTAACCATTTAAAAAGTTGTTGCGAAAGTTGTCTGAATTTGATTGTACTAAATCATTTCTCTTTATGCATTTGTTATAAATTTATCAAATTTAGTTTTTATTATTTGTTTATCTTTTGTACAACACATATACAATCATATGCACACTCATGATTGTAGTGCAGAGAACTGTTCACCGATAAAAGTGTTCTTATGCACATAGGTAAACTAATGGCATAGCTTAATAAACTTATGAATTATACAGTGTAGAAAAAGTGAATTTGAAGAGTTTTGAAGGTCTAGCAAAGGTTGGAGGAACTCTTATCTGTGTTTCGGGCGCCGTATTGATGGTTTTGTATCGTGGTCCGTCGTTGATAGGATATGCGGAACAGGCCATTATACTTCAGAATGAAATAGGTGTTAATGGTCAGCCAGAGCCTTCTGGATGGTTGATCGGTGGTTTAAAGGATCTTGGATTAGATAATTTCGAACTTGGAGTTGTGTTCTTGACAGGGAACTGTATGTGCATGGCTGCTTTTCTAACCATTCTGGTATCTATCTTTATTTTTATTTCAATTAAATGAATTTTTTTTATTCTTTTGTGATTGTTGATAATAGTTCTTATCAGGAATGATCCAATGTTTAGAATTAGATCAAGGTCTCATTTAATGGCTTCTAGTTGAGCCTTTTTTGAATGGTTGTCGGTATTTTACAATCTGAATCGATACGGATCTCTAGAGTGCATCCATTTGGACATGAATCTCATCTTGAATCCCGATTCACTATAATGGATCTCGATTAATTCTAATAGTATCTGAATTTAGTGTAGCCAACTACTTGTTTTTGTCAACTTTGTGGAACCAACCATTTTCTTTTGTCATTTGGTATATGACTTGAATCCTTACTTATTTTGAAGTACATAAGTGTATCTTACGATTCTTAATAAAATTTGATCCACAGTTTTGAAAAAATGCCTTCTGACTCACGATTTGATAACCATGCTTCTCATAGGCCTTTTGTGATATCATCAGCAAGCTTAGTTTATTTCCGTTAATGATTTTCAGGCACCAGTATTAAAAAAGTATCCTGCAAATCTATCCGTGACTGCGTATTCGTTCTTCTTTGGAGTTGCACTAATGGCAATAGTCTCGTTATTCATGACGGATCTATCAAGCGACTGGATTTTGACACAATCAGAAATACTTGCAATTGTTTATGCTGTAAGTTACTACGATTTTAAATCAGTTTCCATTGCTGTTCTAGATTATTTGGTCGATTTTGACAGATTTTGCTTATTTGTTCAGGGAACTATTGCATCTGCCTTTAACTATGCAGTCATTAGTTGGTGCAACAAGATATTAGGACCAGCTTTGGTTTCTCTATACAATCCACTTCAACCTGGATTTTCTGCTCTACTGTCTCAGATATTCCTTGGAAGTCCAATTTATTTGGGAAGGTATAGTATATACAATTATATGTACTTCCTTTTACTTTCCACTTATTGATTCATTCATCTCATTTTTATAATCTATGTGATAACAGTATCATAGGGGGGTCTTTCATCATTGCTGGTCTTTATATTGTTACATGGGCATCTTATAAAGAAAACCAGGCAATTGTTGAAATTACTTCTCATGAATCTTGGGTTTCTGAACCACTTATTCATGAAAAAACTGCACAACAAAGCGATCCTATATTTTCAGCGTCCTCCAGCGCATCATCAAACCCAAAATCGTACGATTAAAATGTAAAGAGCATACGCAGGATCACAAGACACCACCTTTGTCTTTGCACAAATACTCTGACATGTTTTAGGCTCACTAAGGGTGATGGTTAATGCACCCACTCTCCTACCTGAATTGGCGTTTTGGATTATGAACATTGGTTCAAAATTCATGTTCATTCAACTCTTAGTGTATGCTTGGTTCAACATTTGAAAAAGGCAAAAGTAAATTTAAGAAGTGTGTAATTGATTTTGACATGTTTTTGTTTTTATAGATGCAAAATTGATTTTGCCTCAAGAAGTAATTTTTCTTTAAGCTAGGATTTGTAGCTTTCGAATGATTTTAACATTGAAATGTACTATTCGACTCACTTTTTACATGAATGTATTCAAATATAAATAAATCACTTAACTTTTAACTCATTTTTACATGAATATTTTCAAACATAAATAACTTAACATTCAATTCACTTTTAGTCTGGATTAATTCTCTAGAATCAATTTGTTTTTAGACCATTTTGAAGGCTCAATTTGCAAAGTCCAGTAGCAAAATAAGTGGTTATCACGAGAAGGGTGTGCAACCCTATTTCTCCTTCATATTATAGAATAACCCTCAAGAAATTACCATCCTAATCTCCCAAAATCAATCTAATGGTTAGTCGTATCCCATCCCATGCAATTGCCAACCATTTATCCTATTTAAAGGAGAAAATATGTAATTCTCCAGGTATCATTCATTCTCATTCAAACTTCATTTTCACTCTCATATTGACTTATACATTTCTCAACTTCCTACGTTACCCCTTGTTGTGACCAGACTCGAAACACTCCCCAGTTTCCAGCTCTTGCAATCTAATCTTGGTTAGCAAGGAGCTAATGAGTTGTTGAACAACATGTACTAGATGGTTCAACAACAAAATTTTTAAGCCTTTACAAACAACACAATGTTGGAAGTGGCCGCACATAAAACCCGACCCAAAAAAGGATTTTGAAAAAGTTCAAAAATCTCTAAGTTGCCGATGATACAAATGTCATACTCCTTTCCCAAATATCGAAGGAGGAAGGGGAAAGCACACTCGTCTCGAAGTTCGTCAGTTAAAGAGGAGAGAAAGGATCAAAGAAGAATCCTTAACTCAACCATGAAGGAAAATCACTACATCCGAAAGCCTAAAGTGTTATAACTTCGAGAAAGGTCTTAGACCATATTGTAATTTCTAGGAGAAATTAAGGTGAAATGAGGCCGACGTGAAATACTTACTAAGTAAGGCACAACACTACATCCGTTATGAAGAAAAGTTGTTGGGCAACAGAGGCATCCGAATAACTGGAAACGCTGGATCTAGTCGGGCACCGATAAATGATTTTGAGCTTTCTAAATAGGGAAGCAAGTGCATGCCTCATCCAAGATTTGAATTGTACACTCCCTTGAACCATTCGTGGGAGAGGGTTTTGAAAGAGTGTGTAAACACATAGTTCTAGGAGGTCGAGATAAAGAATATATCGCCAGTCAGAGAGTATGCACGTATTGACTAATCCAAGTACTATTGTTTCCATTAGAGTCATGGTTGCAACACCAGCGATTGCATCCAGTTGAAGGATGCAATCAAACGACTGATCAATAAAGGATGGTTGTCCGAGTACACAAATGACAGAAAAAGGGACCAAGAGGAGTCCCCAAAGACGAAGAAGTCCCATAAGAAAGTTATTGATTATAATTCTAGGAACAAAGTAAAGGAAGCAAGCAGTTGTGAAGAGGAGGACATGCACAAGAGAAAGCGCCAGTACATTGCTTCCATAACCAGAGGCGCCCCTAGGGAGAGCAATCTGTCTAAGAGTATGATGAAAAGAAAGATTGTAGAGCTGATGGCTGTCAGGAAAAAGGAAATGAATACCTCCACCAAGATAATGGAGAGACCTATCCTTAGGTTCAGAGATAGTAAGAATGTCAGAGGAGTCGCCAATGAAATCTTCTTTTTGATCATCACAACTGTAATCTCCAACTTCGATGTATCCAGGATACTGATCAATGGTGGAAGTTCATACAATATTTTGAAAATTATGTGATAAAATAAAGAAAAGTTATATCCCTATGAAGGGTCCGATTTGTAAACCTTCAATGACATTACGTAACGTCACTAGATGCAATGGCTTCCCCGTCCATATCAAGTTCAAATACCATAAAGTACATAGTGAATCATCCATAATCAATGCCAAACTTTTGAGAGAAAAATAGATTTACAAGGCCTTACCGCAAGACCAGAAAGAAGTTGAAGCTACGACTATGGAGATAAATGCAGCCCCGTTGATCAGGCAAATAAAATATGAGGCCATTCAACCCTGTTCGATTAGAGAAATTTGCCTTGGACGAGCATACAAAAGTGCCTAACTTTGGACAAATTTTAGAGATAAACAACGAGAAGTGGTTATGCCACTTAGTTAGATTAATTTTGAGCTCCTTTTCTTTATGAAAAATCAAAACTATCACAATGTAGTAAAACCATTTTAATTAAATCGGAAGAATTATTTCACAAAATTATATTTTTCTTTGGTGATTATGAAAGGTAATGACGAGTTTAGGGTATGACTAGAGAGATCGGAGCCCTCATCACAAAGACTCATGGGTGTTGTTACAAACATCCCAGGCATATGACTAAAGCAATCAAAACCATACTACACACACACACACAATAACACATACACACGCACACACTCATGCGCGCGCGCACACACACACACAAAAGGAGAGTAAGCCTTAAAAAATAACTGGCTCACCCCTCTTGATAGCTAGTTATTTCATAGGCCGCAATGGTCTACCAATGCATCGACCTCGAACTACGTCTTCACCCGGGGCATGAGATGGTGTTGCTTGAAAATGTATGGTGTCACATGCAAGTGTACATGTTCTTAAAGTCGCAAATGTTATAATAATAAGTATGTCGAACCCACAGGGAGTCGAAATAGCTTAGATTGATTTGTAAAACTAGATTTTGTAAATGGGTATGAGGAGAAATAATAATAGTTGATGGTTGTCATATGTTCAGTTTTAAAGTAAACAATAACATAAATAACACTGATTTAAATATCTGAAATCAGTAAGGGAAACTATGTTGGGCAATGATCTATTAAAATAATTTGTCTATTGTGTGTACACGATGTGCTATGTCGTGCCAGATGAGGTCAAAATGTGATCAAAAGGTGTATTCCAATTATAAGTTATTTATTTATTTAATTAAATTTATATTATATTATTTTATTTATTTGAGTGATATATGTGTTTTATTTGAATTATTCATAATTTATTTAATTCAATTAATATTGGAAATATTAGAAATAGTAGAATTATTTTATTTGAGTTAATTTAATTCATTAGAATATTAGATAATTATGTTGGTTTAATTTAATTAGAAATTTGAATGAGGGTGTGAGGAGAGTGAGGCTGAGAGGAGAATAAGAGAATTATGGTAAATAAATATTAAAGTGAGGAAGAGTTTTGGGAGGTCGTGAAACTGAGAAAGTTAGGATGGAACACTATATATAGACATATCGAATTGGAATAATTCATGATAGGCCTCAAAGAGGCCGACCACTAATTCACTAGCATGTAAATAACATGGAAAACTCTTGGGCGCAAAAGGGCGAGATCACGTGTCGAGCCCATAATCTCAGCCAACCTAATACCTCTCAATATTGAATTCTAGGAGAACAAGTCAAGCCACATAATGGGAAAGTAATTGAAGTGATCCCAAGGTTAACTACATTCCTTATTATAGGGGTGACTTAATACACACACCACCACAACATGGTCAATACAAATGGACGTGTGACCAGACTAATATTCATTTGAACCGGTCCGCGTTACAACCATTTAACCAAGGAACTGAATCTATAAATACCTCACTCACAGAAATAGGGTAGACATTCACTTTTTTATTAATCAAGAATTTTTAAATCCTTTTGTAGATCTTTGTAAACATAATATTATCTATTTTATCACACGTGTGTGTCTGTCTATCTATCTATCGATCTAACTATCTATCTATCTATCTATCTATCTATCTATCTATCTATCTATCTATCTATCTATCTATCTATATATAAATAGATAGATAGATAGATAGACAATAAGACTTTCTTTTTTAAAAATTTATATTAAATGTAAAGGTTAAAAATGTCTTTTGTGCTTGTAAGTTATCGAGTTTTTGGTTTTATCCCTGTATTTTTTTTAGATATAAAATAGTCCTTAAAGGTTAAAATCCTTTTGGTATTTGTCCTTGACGTCGAGTTTTCGTTACAAAAAGATTATGTGGCAAACGTTTTTGGCCCCACGCACCAACGATGTGGCCTGGAAGGATGAAATAAAAAAAATTCATATCCATCTTCTTCTTCCTCAATTCATCTGCAACCTCCAACCTCCATTTTTTCTCATCTCTAACCTCTAACCTCAATCTCTAACCTCCATTTTTTCATCTCCAACCTCCAACCTGCATCTCCGTCCTCCATTTCTCCATCTCCAACCTTAACCTTAAACCTCCTTTTTCTATCATCTCCAACCTTCATTTCTGCACATTGAACCACGTCTTCAACAATGACCATGTCGTTTCCTTCTTCAAGAGTAATATTGACAACATAAACATGAACTAAAGGTGCAGTGACAAGGGAATCTAAAGAGAATTTGATGATGAACTATAATACTTTTGCTACACATTGCAACTTTATGATCATGAATAGAACTAATATATTTGCAATGAAGGTAACAATGACATATATATTTTTTTCTCCTTCTAATGTAGTTTGTGATTTTTCCTGTTGTATTTGTTTATTCATACTTGGAACGATACTTTCATGGAGTACTTTAGCAATAATTGATTAGTTTTCTTCCCAATTTTAACATTATAAATCTTTGGTTTGTGTTGGTTCTAATTATACAACTTTACTATGATACATACAATATTAAAGACAAAATATTTTAAATAGAATATAATCCAAATATAATACAATTAAGCTTATGTATCCAAATAGGTTGGAGGTTGAATATGAGAAAAAATGGAGGTTAGAGATGAAAAATGGAGGTTGTAGGTTGGAGATGAGGAAAAAATGGAGGTTAGAGGTTTGAGATGAAGAAGATATGGAGGTTAGAGATGAAAAAAATGGAGGTTAGAGGTTGGAGATGAGGAAAAAAGGGAGGATGGAGGTTGGAGGTTGGAAATGAGGAAAAAATGGAGGTTGGATGTTGGAAATGATAAAAAAAATGGAGGTTGAAGATGAAAAAAGGGAAGTTGGAGGTTGGAGATGACGAAAAATTGGAGGTTAAAAAAATGGAGGTTGGAGATGAGAATAAATAGAGAATGGAGGTTGAAGATGTATTATGGAAGATGAAGGTGAATTTCTAAAAGAATTAAATTGAAATACACTAAGAGTGTAAAATGATTTTACAGCCATTTAATTATTTTAACCACCTCTAAAATAATATAGATGAATGATGTTGATGAATTGACAGTCTAAAATTTTTTACATTACCAATGCATATTAATTAATCTCTTTGTAATATATTTTTTTTAATTTCGTCCTCTCAGATCACATCATATTGGTGTGTGGGACTATAAACATTTGCTAGATAACATTTTTATAACGAAAATTTGACATTAGAGTTGAATACCACAACAATTTTAACATTCAAAGACTTCTTTAAAAAATTAAATATGTTTGTGGTCCTTCTAAATATCTCAAATTTTATTTTTAGTCTCTCAAAATATTTTCTTCAAAGAACGGTCCTCCTAAAATTTTTCACACACATTTTTGAACTTTGATTCCTAATAATAAAATCGTCGTTAATTATATCGCTAAGACGCTAAGTAATAAATAATTGCTAAGTTGTAGGAGGGACCACAAATATATTTAACCCAAAATCAATCTAAGGAAAAAATCGAAAACTAAGTTATAATTTATAATTAACTAAGGACATATCTAAGCTAAATTTAAATAATGTACCTCTTAAAACACTAAAATAATCATGTGTAAAAAAAATACTAAAATAATGTTGTTAAAAACAGCACGATATGTTTGACTTGGCCAACTTCAAAGCACAAAACTACATAAATCAAACCCCCATTCCTTCTTCTTCTTCCCTCACCACAACCACCTTCCACCCAAACACTCTCACATCTTCTCTCTCACGACCAAAACTTTGCATTACAAGTCTTCTCTATTCTTTCTCTCACAACTTTTCTATTATTGCAATCCTAAACCCTAATCCTTTTCTGCCTCCTATTTATTATCATTTCTCTCGATCCTAATCTCATTCTCTACTTTTGCTTTCTTGTCATTCTCACTAATTTCTTCTTTGACTGTTTCTTATTACTAATGCCATTGATTCTCATTACTCTAATTCTCTAAATTCTATTAGAAATAAATTATTTATATTTATTAGTCATTAAGTTTGTTAGAGAGTATTTTAGTATTTTGTGTGTTTTTGTAACCCTAGTTTTTTAGTTTATAAATAGACTAGGGATGCCACTCAATCATTGTAACTTATTCCTTTGTAGCCATCATTCTCATTAATAAAATATCCTCCTTTTCATCATTCATCTTTTACACCAACAATTGGTATCTAGAGCTTCGATTAAGATTCTTGGGAAACACGAGTGAAAAAGTGAGGTTTGTATGATTGATTTTGGTTCTTGGATTCACGTTGAATCTTGAAAGAAAATCTGATGAGAATCATACTTTCTGATTCTATGAGTTTGGGAAACATTGTGTGGTGAGATCTGAGTGTAATGTACAAGGTTGAAGCTGAACAAAAACGGCAGAATGAACACCAAGCTTCCAGTATTTGACGGAATAAACTAGACTCGTTGGATGATTCAGATGCGTGTATTGTTCGGTGCTCAAGATGTACTAGATCTTGTCACTGATGGTTACATTCTGGTAGCAGCAGATGCAACAGAGGAACAAAAGAATGGCAGAAAGATACAAGGAAGAAAGATTAGAAAACATTGTTCTACATCCATCAGTGCGTGGATGCAAATGTGTTTGAGAAGATTGTAGATTCAATAATAATAAAGGCTGCATGGGACACACTGGTAAGATGTTACGGTGGTGGTGCATCAGTGAAGAAGGTGAAACTTCAGTCCTTGAGAAAGCAATATGAGAATCTCAACATGAAGAAGAATGAGAATGTTTCTTAGTACATCTCCAGAGTGATTCTGATCACTAATGAGATGAAGGCGTGTGGAGAAACTCTTTCTGAACAAGTAATCATTGAGAAGGTATTGAGATCCATTACTCCTCAGTTTGATTATATTGTGGTAGCAATAGAACATTCTAAAGATCTGAGCTCCATGAGAATTGAAGAGATGCAAAGCAGTCTAGAAGCACAAGAGTTGCGTCTGACTGAGAGAACTTCTAAAAGGGGAAGTAGAACAATAGGCTCTGAAAGCAGTTTCTGATAAGAGGCGTCAGAAGCAGTCTTGGTCAGAAACTAAGAGAAGATATGATAGTGGTTAGAAGTCAGAAACGTCAACTTCTGATAGGAAAACGAATGCTCAAAAGGGAAAAAAGAGGCATGACAAGAAGAAGATCCATTGTTACTGTTGCAAGAAGTTTGGTCACTTTGTTGGTCAAACAAAGAAAGGAAGTCAGAATAAGCAAATATAGCCAGAAATTTTG
Source organism: Lathyrus aphaca (assembly GCA_963966055.1). Taxonomy (NCBI): domain Eukaryota; kingdom Viridiplantae; phylum Streptophyta; class Magnoliopsida; order Fabales; family Fabaceae; genus Lathyrus; species Lathyrus aphaca. The sequence continues at coordinate 505,928,632 of OZ014523.1, forward strand.
ATGACGAATTTGTGCTACTGATGGCTTCTGAATCCAATGTTATGAATTTGATAGACTGGTGGTATATGGACATTGGCTTCTTAAATCATATTATTGGAAATAAGAAATGGTTGGTTGATTTTGACTCTGAAAAGAGAATAAAGATCAGATGTGCTGATGACAAATATCTTAATGCTGAAGGTATGGGAAAATGTCAGAGTTATTATGAACAATGGGAAAACTGTATTGATTCAGAAATTGTGGTATGTACCTGACATAAGAAGCAATTTGATGAGTGTCGGGCAACTAATTGAGGAAGTTTTTTCAGTTGCCATGAAGGATAATCTTCTGAAGCTGTATGAATGTAATTAGAAGTTGATTATGGAATCAGAATAGGGAAGAAACAGAACATTCAAAGTGAATGTCAGAACTCCAGACTCAGAAATGTCTTAATGCGACAAGTGTTGTGGAAGAAAGTAAGTTGTGGCACAAAAGATTTGGTCATTTGAATTTCAGAAGTTTAGGACATCTGAATTCAAAGAAGCTGGTATATGGAATTCCTACAATCAAGAAGCCTGAAATGTCATGTAGAGTGTTCATGGAAGGAAAGCAAACAAGATTTCCATTTGTGTCAGAGGTAGCTCCAAGAGCCAAACATGCCTTGGGAGTAATACATTCTGATGTGTGTGGTCCATTTCCAGTAGCATCAATTGGAGGGAACACATACTATGTGTCATTTGTTGATGAGTTCACCAGAATGACGTGGCTATCCTTCATTAAGTTTAAACACGAGGTATTTACTGAATTCAAGAAGTTCAGATTGAAGGTTCAGAATCAGAGTGGTCAGACTCTGAAGATTCTCATAACCGATGGTGGAAGAGAGTATAACTCCAAAGAGTTCCCGAAGTTCTGTGAGGAGAATGAAATTGAGTATGAGGTTACTTCTCCCTATACTCCTCAACACAATGGTCTTGATCAAAGAAGAAATCTTACTTTGCTTGATATGACGAGAAGCATGTTGAAGGAAAATAAGCTTCCTCAGAACTTGTGGGGAGAAGTTGTTGCCACTGCAGCATATGTACTTAACAAATATCCAACAAAGAAGCTGAAAGAAATAGTTCCTATTCGGAAGTGGACTGGAGATAAGCAGAGTGTCAGTCATCTGAAGGTTTTTGGTTCTGTATGTTACAAACATGTTCCATAAGCTAGATGATAGAAACTGGATAATAGAAGCAAAGTGATGTTACTAGTGGGGTACCACAATACAGGTGCGTACAAGCTTTATTGTCCAGAAACTAATAAAGTTGAATTCAGCAGAGACGTAATGTGAAGGGATCAAAAGTTTGGAATTGGGAAAAGTCTCAATCGGACTCTGACGTGAGAACTTCTTAAGAAAGCTCAGAACTAAGAATTTCTGAAGCTCGAGTGAATTCTGATAGTGATTCTAATTCCGATGGTGATTCTGATTCTAACGAAGACTCAGAAGATGAAGGTGATTCTGCTAACCCAGATTCTGGTGGTAGTTCAGAAGAAGGTCGAGGCTCTAAAGGAAGTCAACCTTCTGAAGCTAGAACTTCTGAAGGAGGAATTTCTTAGGTTCAAACATCCGAAGGAGATTCTGAACAAGGTCAGAGGCCACAAAGAATCAGAATAATTCTGAGAAGGTTTGCATAGTTTTACATGTTGCAAGATACTTAAGTTGATTCTGAAGGAGAAGTTATTAAGTGTGCCATGTTAGTAGACTCTGAACCCGCGAGTACGGAAAAGGCTCTTAAGCAGAAAGTCTAGATGAAGACTATGAAAAAAGAACTTGATGCTATAGAGAGAGACAAAACTTGGAAGCTGGCAGAACTTCCGAAGGACAAGAAAGCCATAAGCGTCAGATGGGTTTTTAAGCAGAAGCTAAAGCCAGATGGATCAATTGGAAAATAAAAAGCGAGGTTAGTAGCAAGAGGATTTCTGCAGAAACCTGGGCTTGATTATTCTGAAGTGTTTGCACCTGTAGCAAGACATGAAACAATCAGATTGGTGATTGCAATAGCTGCTAACAGGAATTGGCCTCTGATGCATTTAGATGTGAAATCTGCATTTCTGAATGGTCTATTACCTGAAGAGGTGTACGTGTCACAACCTCCTGGATTTGTTAAAAAGGATCAGGAAGGGATGGTGTACAAATTACACAAAGCTCTATATGGATTGAAGCAATAGCCCAGAGCTTGGAATCAGAATATTGATTCATTTTTCAAGGAACATGGTTTTCAGAAATGTGAGATGGAGTATGGTGTTTATGTTCAGCATACTTCTGGAGGCAATATAATTCTGGTGTGTTTGTATGTTAATGATATATTGCTAACAGGAAGTTCTGAACAAGAGATTGCCAAGTTCAAGAATATGCTGATGAATGATTTTGAGATTACTGATCTCGGAAAAATGACATACTTTCTAGGGATGAAGTTCACATATTCTGAGAAAGGTATCATTTTGCATCAGTTGAAATATGAACTTGAACTTCTGAAGAAATTTAAACTACATAATTGTAAGACCACTATCACACTTGCTGACACAAATCAGAAACTAGATTTTGATTCTGATGGTGAGGACGTGGATGCTACAACCTTCAAACAATTGGTTGGTTCTCTGAGGTATTTGTGTAATACCAAACATGACATTTGCTATGCAGTTGGAATGGTTAGCATATGCATGAGTAAACCTAAGTGGTCTCATTACCAAGCTGCTGTTAGAATTCTGAGGTATATCAAGGGAACTCTGAATTACGGAGTGTTATTCCCTTATGGAAGAAAGATCGAATCAGAACTTCTGAGCTATTCATATTCCGATTGGTGTGGAGACAGAATTGACAGAAGAAGTACTTCTGGGTACTTGTTCAAAATTCTAGGAGGTCTTATTTCTTGGTGTTCCAAGAAGCAACCTATTGTTGCATTGTCAACCTGTGAAGCAGAATATATTGCAGGTACTGTTACTGCATGCCAAGCTGTGTGGATTCTGAATTTGCGGCAGGATCTGAAGATCAAAGTAAACAAGCCTCTAAAGTTGATGATTGACAACAAGTCTGCAATCAATCTTGACAGAAACCCAGTGTTGCATGGGAGAAGCAAGCATATTGAGACCAATTATCATTTTTTGAGAAATCAGGTTCAGAGCGGAGTTCTAGAAGTTGAGCACTGCAACACCCAGAAACAGCTGGAAGATGTTCTAACGAAGGTCATCAAGATTGATCAATTTCTTCGCTTAAGGGATGGAATTAGTATGGTTAGTTTTGAAGAAATATAAATTAAGGGATGGTATTAGAAATAAATAATTTATATTTATTAGTTATTAAGTTTGTTAGATGGTATTTTAGTATTTTGTGTATTTTTGTAACCCTAGTTTTTTTAGCCTATAAATAGACTAGGGATGTTAATCAATCACTGTAACAATCATTGTAACTTATTCCTTTGTAGTTGTCTTTCTCATTAATAGAATATTCTCATTTTCATCATTCATCTTGTACACCAACAAGTTCTATTACTTCATCTTCTTAAACTCTGTAATTTTGGAACTGTTGTGTACAATGTCTTGCATCACTTTAAATGTTAAAACTTTTTTCAATCTTCATCCATGCATTAAGCATCAATTTTCTAGGCCAATTAGGTTCAGAAATCACTATAATTTCCCCAAATACTCTACTCACTTATCAAACACCTTGAACTTAAGCTTTACAAATCGTAGTTTTAGTTTATTTGACACGCGTAAACGCCCATTTTAATTTGTTTTCAAATGTGTTGCTCAGAGTTCAGAGCCATCGACTTCTGTTGGGGTTGAAACCAACAACACTTCAGGTAAGCATGACAGTTAATCAATCTTCTAATTCCTCTTGTATTTATAATTTTCTTTGTTTGAGGCATGGTGGGGGTAAAAATACTACATGCTTTATCTGATTTAGGATCGAGCATCAATGTTATGTCGCTGAGCAAATTGAAAGAGATGAAGATAAGAGAGATCATACCGAGCAACATGACGCTTACTATGGTTGATTTATCTAAGATTGAAACGCTTTGTATTGTGCAAGATGTGTTAGTTCATGTTGATGGTTTGAACTTCCCTATAGAATTTTTAGTGATTGACATGATAAATGATTCAAAAGGGTCAGTGATTCTTGGTCACCCATTCTTGGCAATTGGAAAGTCAAAAATAGATGTGGAGATTGAGGAATTAATTTTGAAGTTTAACAAGGAGAATATGGTGTTTAATGCATATGAATGGACATCATGTGTGGAGTGTAACACCCCATTTTAATTTATTAAATCGTCGTGTGTTATTTCGGTTGTTGACCATGTTAAGGGTGTGTGTGGTTGAGTGTGTAAGTGTAATGTCCTTAGAGGAACTGATAAATCGAGATGTCGGGATAGTAATAATGTAATGTTGGAGTATGTGTGGACATATTTAATAAGTATGACGAACATTATTATTATTAATATGGCTAAGATTATTAATATTATTATTTTTATTGATAATATAACTGGTGTATTATTAATATTATAATAATAATTATTAAGAGTATGGTTACCATTATTTTTACTATTATTAAAATTATTATTATCATTGTGAATAATATAATTAGGGTTAAATATGTTTTTGTTCCCTATAAATATCTCAATTTTTATTTTTAGTCCATATTAAAAAATAATAAATTTTAATCCCTAAAAATTTTGTATGCATCAATTTTAGTCTCTGTTGTTCTCTAAAATTTTGAAAACTGTTTAATTACCCTTAAACTTTTAAAATTTTGAATAATTTTTTTCATCCATGTTTAGAATACTATAAAATATTTCCTTACTAAATTTTAGAATTTTTTAAAATGAGAAGAATTAAATATGACTTTTTTAAAATTTCAAAATATAATGATAAAAGTAATGAAAACATCGACTTAGAAATCAAATTTTGAGTTCTTTTTTTTTTTTTTCCGAGAAACTTTTTATAACATTCTAAAGATGTCTATAAAATAATCTTTAAAAATACACATTGGTTTAACAGAAGAGACTAAAACTACTTGTATTATAATTTTGTAAGGATTAAAATATTGTACTTTTTTAATAGGGACTAAAAATGAAAATTGAGATATTTATAGGGACTAAAAACATATTTAATCCATATAGTGATTATTAACTAAACTCAGAATTTAATTAGTAATTGGGTTAGTGTGAGAAAAATAAGGTGGAGTAAGTCCCTTAATGCTGATTTAGTGAGGATTTAGGGATAATAATAGTTTTTGTAACACCCCATTTTCTACCCACGAAATATAAAACGAAATCAGAGTCTTACAAATTTTTTTTTCCTGATATTACATATTCAACTTTAACAATTTTCCAAATTTTAAGGAAATTATAACAAATACGTAACACTTTCTCTTAAATTCGACAAACCATGTCATTCACTCCAATAATTCAACTTCATGAAATTTTACGCAGCGGATTCACATCACAGCTCATAGCATTTTTATTCAATCTAATAACAACTTTAAAATAAGAAATAAGCAACTTTAAGTTCTTCAACTAAATAAAATTTAGCAATAATAAAAGATCAACAAAGAAGACACGCGTCAATCCCCCCCCCCCCAAGTGCTACGTATCAGAGCGACTGACCACTGACTCGATTAATGGTAACCGACTACTCCTCAGGATTACCTGCACGTTGTAACATAAGGACAACATTCAACAGAAAGGGTGAGTTACAACAATTATAAGCAGTATATGAAAAACAATATAATGACTAAGGATCGTAAACAAACACCACTTCACAAATTAAATCAAATGTCAACACAACAAATCAACAATAATGCAACTTTAATGAGACTCGACTAGTTATGCATGTGGTACCATTCGGAGTAAACTCCCAACTTAAAAAAAATCTGCCAATGTATCGAGGCATCAAGGCATAAGCCTTCAACGTTCAACTTTAATTGCCAATCCAGGCCAACGTGGTGTGAGCAACGGCTCCGACAATGCACATGACTTAAATGATATACACGACTTTAAACCCAGACAACATAACAACAATAACAACACGACCACTTTTCCAAATTAATCAACTTATATTCAACTTTGGCTTATAAAGCCTACAACATAATAACTTTAAGACTTTCTGCAACCGGAACAACTTACCGGCATCAGTTGTACCTGTAACATAACTTTACGACGTAATTTCGACAAAAGCAACGCATCAAAATCAACAATAATATTACATGACTTATCCCGACAAATTTCGTTAAATTCAGAGGAACTAAGTTTTCCGCCTAATTCGGCTAAACCGACTAACTCAGCACTGTTTTTTTTAACATTTTGCGGTTAATACAGCCCTTTAAGAAATTCTGCCAAAAATTCAATATTCTAAAATTCACTGTTATGAAAAGGGTATCTGCTAAATTCGGTTTTCTGTCAAAAGTTCTAAACTTCCCTACTGCTAATATGTTCTGCCTCATCACACTGATATGTAAGCTCTGTATAATGAAAATAATTTAATACAGGTTCTAATTTAGTTGACAAAATCATGATATTACTAATTAATAATATTTTTACTGTTCCTAAAGTATTAATTAGTCTTAGATAAAATAGAACTAATTAATGATGTATTCACCTAATTAGATTAATTATTAGTTTAATTAAGTGAATAAATTGAACACAAAAAAATAATGGCTACAGGACCCCTCCTATGGGCCTGCGCCACCTCAAGATCATCACCTACCGCATGGCCCACGCCATGCTGCACTTATGGCCAGCATCATGATCTTCATGAGGCCTTACGGCCTGCGCCATCTCCATGGCATCTTCCATGGCATGCGCCATCCCCAAGGATATGTGGGGCCCACCCTACCAAAGTGGCCCCTTACTAAAAAATTCCATATCTTTTTCCCAATTCATTTTCCAGCATCCAATTATTTTTAATATGATTCAATATATTAATTCAAGTTTAGTTATAATTTATGTATATTCACAAACTCAGCAACATTGCAACACAACACAACATGAACATAATTTATTGATAAATTTCCATAACCGCCATAACAATCGACGAAGACGTATCAACCTAATTACCCAATCAAAATATTGGATTTCATACCCGATTATAATAATTGAACCCACCCTTACCTTAGATTGGATTGAAAGTTGTTCTTACGGTTGGATTCCGGAATTTGTTTCTCGTTCTCTCACGTTCGTGCAGTAGTTTCCAATTCCCCTTTTTCTTCCTTATTTTTCTAACTTTTGTTTCTACTTTTTGTTTCCATCACTTATATTTCTATTTCTTTTTATTAAATTACTAAATATTATAATTTCTAATGGGCCTAAACATAACACCTCCCATTTACTAATTAGCACACAATGATAAGCCCACTTACTCAAATAACATCACAATTATATTATTATTTCTTATAATATTTTCTACGACTTTCGACTAAATTTCTGACTTATCGATTAAATTAACTACAACATTAAATATTCCGATTAACCATACTAAATACTTAAATATTAATATAATAATTAATTATTTGGGTGTTACAACTCTCCCCCACTTAAAATATTTTCGTCCTCGAAAATTTATCCGATTCAAATACTCCAACTACTTATTCTATCCGACTAATCAACCCTCATATTCAAAGGCAACCCACGTATTCCATAAACAATAATACCTAACTTCGATGTCAAGCACAACACGAAGAACTCTCAAGGAATACGCTCGACAACTATCAATACGATACAACAAGTAACCAACTTAAAACTTAGAACACATCAACACAAGAACACACAACTTAAACATAACATATAATACAACCAATCTACCAACACCGTTATCATTCGCGTACAATGACGACACCACACCACGCGCTCGCTGTGCACTCTGATTAAGTTTATCGATTTTAACCCCAGCTTACAATCACTAAAATCAACATATTAACAAAGCCTCCAAATTATTCCTCAGAATTTTCATCCTAACAGGTATTCTAACCCTTACGTAGTTACCAAATACTTCCAACTTAGATTCATAAGACATACTTCTTAGCGTCTAACACACTTACCACCGCGACTACTTCCAAATCTTAGATAAGATATACTTCTACTTCTCAGTCATCCACAACACAATTACAACTTTGCCAACATGCCTGTCAAATCATGGTCTTACATTTCCATATACTTTCCTCTTAAATACACAACATCATTACAACAACATAAGGTATTTGGTTCCCACGAATTCTCACAAGATAACTCATACCCTTCACTTCCGACTAAATCACACCACTGAATACTCGATTTCGTACTCATACCGACACAACCTTTCATAATTCTTATCCGAGTCAATACAACCAAACAACACTTCTTGTTCCAATCAAAAATCGTACTATAATAGCTCAACTTAAAATTTCGCTTCTTCTAATACTTTGCAACTTAACCTTGTCTGACATTCTTGTCAAATCATCATTTTACATATCCACATACTTTCCTTTCTAATCATCTTAAAAAACTTCAAATCTCAAGCGAATTACTCCCTCACTAACCAACATTCCAATTATTCAGAGTTCAACCATGAGTTTTCTTATTTCAGCTTAATCCAAACGCAACTTCATACTTTCATCTTAAATTCCAAATAATACTCCCATATAATGATTTTCATCGATAAAACAAATAATACTCAAGCACTCGACTTGACTTCAACCAATTCAATGTACATACTATACTAGTTAGCATGACACATCTATCCATCAATTATGATTCCGCCTACTATCAACAATAGATTAAGGGTGATCAGTTCCTTAATTTGTTGATAGACATCCGGCAACCATAAAAGAGGCATCAATCATCATTATCCAACACCATAGCGTACTTCAACTTGTGCCCAGAGTCCGTAAGCATAATACTCCGCCAACTCTCTACGGCTTATCAACTCCTTCTTAGTCTCCTTAATTCCAACTTCATCAACGATAAAAAACATCCAAAAATCCTATACATATTCTCTTATGTACACACATAGTAACACATGACTTTCAATATCCATCTAACACCAGGGTCGTTACAACAAGTACCATCCAAAATTGTCTGTTCCAATTACAACTTTCATCCAAGTTAAAATATTTAACAACACTAATCAACTTCCATCTTCCTCCCAACATCACCATCTTCGAGAATAGACACTTTAATTGTCCTTATTCGACATAAATCGTATCTCTATGCATTCTCCGATACCAACATTTTATTATTTAATAACATTTTCATCTTTCCAAATTTTCAGCAATAGAGATTCAACTTCGAACACAATTATCTCTTCCAATCATGACTTTCATCCAAATTATAATTCTTAACAGCACAATTCAAACATCCGTCTTCCTCCCGACATTACTACCATCTAATATCATCACTTTAATCATTCTCATTACATATTTATTCATTCTCCGAATACTTATGCATTCCCTCAAATACCAACATCTTATTATTTTTCCAACATTTTCATCTTTCTAAAAATTTTAGCAACACACGCTCCACTTCGAACGCAATTATCTTCTCCCATACAGACCTCCAAATCACAAAATTATATTCTAACATGAAGATAAATTTGTGCAGATTCCAGAACTTCAAGAATCACTCGAATCCGACTTACAAATAAAAAGTTATCCTCCTTGCAATGGAGCTGGTCGACAATTCCCGTATGCAGAATTTTCCAAAAATCAGCAGCAGACTCAACTATTAAAATGCACTTATCTCCCTCATTATAAACCGCCTGGATGCAAATCTTATATTCAAACTGTAGGGAATTTCGTAAGCTTTCCAAAAAGTTGAGAACCGCTTCAATCCGAATCACAGTTAAAAAGTTATGCCACTTCTCGTGACAGCTGCTCCAAGATTGCAAAAACCAGAATTTTCGAGATTGATGAATGTAAATTCCACCTCTCTCTTGCTTCCAAGATCTACCAAAATCTTACTCTACATCCAACTTCGAAATCACTCGACTTTAATCCAACTACCTTCAAAGCATAGAAATCTACCGACTTGATCCATCAACTTATATTTTCATTTGGGATAAACCTTCTTCCTCAAACAACCTCCATCCAAAATCCACGCACTTCCCGAACCCGACCGATACAACTCATGAGTCCATGCTCTCACCGGTCCGCAACACCATCTCTCCAACAACCTTGCACTCTTACAATCAACATCAACTTGAACCAACTCCGACATTCTAACAACAGTCCGAGAGTCAAGCTTCTCCCCCACTTAATTCTAACAAACACCTGCAGACAACGACTAGGACTAACAACAAGTACCGACAGTGTTTCACACACATGTCGCGTACTAAGGAATTAACAACACTAAACAACATTGGTCGGACGGACCAACCAGGCTCTGATACCACTAATGTAACACCCCATTTTCTACCCACGAAATATAAAACGAAATCAGAGTCTTACAAATATTTTTTTTTCTACAAACGGGATATTACATATTCCACTTTAACAATTTTCCAAATTTTAAGGAAATTATAACAAATACGTAACACTTTCTCTTAAATTCGACAAACCATGTCATTCACTCCAATAATTCAACTTCATGAAATTTTACGCAGCGGATTCACATCACAGCTCATAGCATTTTTATTCAATCTAATAACAACTTTAAAATAAGAAATAAGCAACTTTAAGTTCTTCAACTAAATAAAATTTAGCAATAATAAAAGATCAACAAAGAAGACACACGTCAATCCCCCCCCCCCCCCCGAGTGCTACGTATCAGAGCGACTGACCACTGACTCGATTAATGGTAACCGGTTACTCCTCAGGGAATGAATAGAGTCGCCAGCTAGGCATTTTTATCCCGGAGGAAAGGTAATGCTGCATAGACCTAGAAAGATATGGATAAGACGGTTGCGAACCAGAGAGACTGAGAAAGGGGGTTGGTTACAACCTGGGAAGGTATTAGCACCCAGATTGTCCGCCGTACTCGACGGGATCCACGCTTAAAGGATTTGTGTTTTAAAGGGGTAGTGTCAGTGCAATTTGTGTACAAAAGAGCTGAAAAAGGATGTACAGGTGTCAGTGTAAAAGAAGTGAAGTGTAATATGAAAGTGTCAGTGTAAGGACAAGAATGAAATTCTCAAGATCATGAGGCTTAAGAGAATGAAACTGGAAGGAGGGGGAATATACAGAGACTTTTGTTCGATAACTGTTAAGTTATGCCTACGTATCCTCTCGTGCAATGAGGAAGTCAGAACACCGTAGTTCGACTCAAAGAGACTGAAAGGTGAATTGACTTGTGAACTGCTTACTTGTCTATGCTCAAGTGTATGACCTGTCTGGCTCAGGTGCTAACTGTCTTGCATTAGACGGAAGAAGCAAGTCCTCGTTTATGAGTGAATGAGATGAGAAAAGAATCCCGGAGGAGACGATTATTGTTTGTTTTTGAGTTTTCAGTCTTTTATTGCTTTTGAGAATTTGTCATAAGTTAATGAGCTTAAGCCTAAACCAGTGGATTTAGTAAACTCATCACATCTTCCCTCTGATTAGGGGTAATGAGAATACCTTAAGTGTGAAGTCAGCTTCTCACACTTAATCACCTTTGATGCAGGATTAAGATCATTAACCTACTTGTGATTATTTAGATGTTTTTGGTGTTTTTGTTTAGTGTTGAGTAATGAGATTAAGCCATAATCAGGGATTAAACAGACTCATTACACCATCCTAATAGAAGGATAATAGATGAGAATGTTTAAGCTGAGGAAAGCTCCTCAACTTAATCCATGATTAGGGATTAAACTCATGACAAAACAAGCCTTTGATCAAGTGGATTTTAGTTAATGGTATGATGAAGAAGTGAGTTTTATGATTTGTAAGACAACTTGAGGGGGACTTGTCCATTAACACTAGGGTTAGTCCTTCTTAACCAATTAAGGAAGAATTAGAACCCTAATGCAAGGCCCAAGTTACAAGCTTGATGTCTTGATGATTATTAAATGAATTGGTTAAAGGATTTAAACACATTAAGGGTTCAGCACTTAGGATTAAAGTTATACACTCCATCCTAATAGAAGGATGCAGGCATAAACTTAATCACAAAGCCTTAAAGCCTTTAGGGTTTAGTCCCTGATTATGAGATGAGAAGAGAAGACTCAAAGAGACACAAAGGTAAAAGCTAAATGGGGGGACTAATCAAAACCCTAATCATTGTCATGCTTGGTTGTTCCTAAGGTTTGTGAGGTTTACAAGAAAGATCTTCAGAGGAGCCACCAGGAAGCAGATGAAAGGAGCAAAGAGAAGCAAAGTAACTTGCTTCATTTAAGAAGACAAGTCACTTGAAGAAAGAAATTAAGATAAAGAAGAATGAGCAAGCTCAATCTCAAACACAAAACAAAATGCAGCAATGATGCATGAGAAGGGTGAAAAGAAATTGTGAGAAGTGAAGGCAAATTCACTTCTCAAAGTGACTTACCACCTGAAAAGTTAGTGAAAGAAATGCAATGCAATGCAAAAATGAGATGAAATGACATGATGTAAATCAAAACCAGAAGCATACACATGATTCTAATGATGCTATGAGATGATTCAAACATGAATCAAGGCATGAGGATGATCATATGAACATATGGATGCAAGAGAAGCATGCTTAGAACCATGATCATACATGAAAAGTTATGAAATGCAAATGGCATACAACATGGCAAATGCAAGAAGTAATGATCAAACATGACTCTAATATGTCTTAAGATGTCTAATGAATCAAATGGATGCATAAAATGTCATGGAAAGTCATGGTATGCAAGCAAATGCAAGATGAATGCAAAAGGAAGCCCAAATTAGGGTTTATGATCAATGCACAAAACAAAAACCAAAACCAGAAGCAAACATCAAGATAAAAAATTGAAAATGCATCCAAGGGAAACCCTAAACCTATACAAACTCACTGCCCAAAGGAGGGGATCCAACTCTTAACCTAGTGAGAGTTATGAATTTCTTAAGAATGCTAGGGTTTTAAGGTACCTTGTCAAACAAAATGTCAAACAAATTAAAAATGCAAAATCAAATCATGCCAATTTAATCCTACAAACTACATGATATGCAAGACACAATGCAAAAAGAATCAAAGTCCAACTCTCAATGGTTAGGCAGAAATGAATTTTGGAAGTTTGGGACAAAATATTGCCTTGAAATGATTTTAATTCCATGAAAAATTGTCAAAAGACATCAAGATCAAAAAAGAAATTTGGTTTGAGGGTTGGACTATGTTTCTAAATGATTTTAAAGGTTTCATGAATTTTTTGGTGATTTTTAAATACCTAAAAGTATTTTTAATTAATTAATTCCCATTAATTAATTAAAAATAAACTTTTAAATGATTTAAAAATATTTTTTAATGCAAAAAATAAAAATAAAAATGTTTTTGGTTTCTGAAAATTAATAGAAGTTTGTATAAAAATTTTCAGAATTTTTGAAAATGTTTTACTATTTTTTATAAAATGAACAAAACAAATGCATTTAAATGAAAAATAAAAAATGAATTAAACTGAAAAAGGAAAAGTATGCAAGATCAAGGGCTGGCATTTAAACCTACACACACGCGAATTGACCTGGCGCCATATCCAAGGGCTGAGATTCAAATTTCCCTAATTAATGTCATTAACCCTAATCCTGCCCTAATCACTTTCAGGCGACCGGAACACTGTTCCGGTCGTCTTCTCCGGCTAGCTCAAATCCCTAACTCCCTCTACACGCAACCAAAATGAAATCTAGCTGCCCAGAATTCATCCCCACTCAAAAACGAATCAAACCCCTCAATCAAACATCATTTTTCATTCATTAATCAACCAAATCGAATCAAAACATTCTTAGGGCAAAAAGTTTCAGAGCATTCATACATCCTGGTTTCTCAACCATTTTCAAAAGTAAACACATATTCATGATCAGGGGAGTGCATAGAAGCTTTTAAGAACTTAAAATGGAGTTTCTGGAAAAAAAGTTTGAGATGGCTACCTGAACTGAAGCTTTAGTTTCTGGTACTTTCTGGCTGGTTTCTTGCTTGCAATCAACTCCACTTGACCTCCTGAGAAGCTTTCAATGCTTGTTTGAAGTTTATAATGGATGGTTTGAGAGATGGCAGAAGTTCTGTTCAATGGCAGGTGGTGATCGTGTTTTTGATTCTTTGAGTTTCAGGCAATGGTGAGGGCTGCTTTTTGATCAGTGGAGTATGTTGAGTTGATTTGTGAAGTTGGTTTGTGTGTTTGAGTCTTGTGCAATCAGTTTCGAAAGCTTTTGAAAATGGAGCATAAACTTGAAAACCAAGGCTTGGGTGTGTTTCAGCTTGCAATGTGTGGTGTGTTATGCTGGCTTTGGTCCATGTATCAAAAGGGGATAGGTCAGAAAGTTGTTGGTGGCCTATGGTGATTGGTATGGGTCTTTGGCCAAATTGTCAACTTGATGTGTACTTGAGGTATGGGCTATGGTACCACTTGCTTCTTGGCATGCTTGGGCTCAGCTTGAATCAAGGAATGCTGTGAAAAGAGTTTAGAGGCAAGGCAGCAAGTAGTTTGTAGCTTATGATGAGTTTTGCAAGTTGGTTCTAGTTTGGTTCCTTTGAGATATCTTGCTACATAAGCCATAAAAATGAGAGATCTTTTGGTGCAATCTGACTTTTAGGTCTTGGTACATGTTTGTGTGAAGATTAGAAGTTAGTTTGATAGCTCAATTTGCCTTGACAAGTGAATTTGCAACTTTGCCTCTTTGGTAGAAACCTTGAAATTTTGTGATTTTTGCCAACTTTGACAAGCCATAACTTTTGATCAAAAATGAATTAGGTCATGTTCTTGTACTTTTTGAAAAGGGAATGATCCATTCTACAACTTTCATGACCAAAGTGTTTCCATTTGAAGCATTTTTGAATCAAAAAGTAAAGGTTGAAAAAGTTTCCTAAAATGGCCATTTCATTAAAAGTCAAACTTTCCCAAAAAGTCAACTTTGCAAAAGACTTGAAATCCTTCAATTTTGTGAACTTCCAACATCTTCTATGATCAAATAAAGATCATACACAATCAAAATGATGAAGAACACCCTTTGGTTGGGTCATTGGGGGCCTCAGATGCCCTGATTTTACACTGACTTGCTTGAAAAGTCAACTCTTGATCAGATGACTTCCCCATGGAATTTCTTTATGAAAATTGATATGCATACTCCCCATACCATATAGAGACCAATAGAAACAAGAATGACCAAAAAAATTGGAGTTATGGCCTCTGAAACCAAAACCCTAATTCTAGGTCATCTGTGCAGTCAAACCTGGCTCTGCTTCCATACCAATCCCAGTTCTTGTGATTCTTTGACTTCCTTGACCTTGTGAGGATATAATATGATGCTTGAACATACATGGATCCCTTTGAAGTGATTGATGGCCTTTGGAGTGGCTCAGGAAGCCCTTGGGTTGCTCAGATCACAAACCCTAGATGCAGATGACTTTGAACCAATGCAATGAATCAAAAATGCAATATGAGATGCTATGTTTGTGTTTATGCATATGAAGAGATCACAAGCCATGGTGTGAATGGGTGAGGGCAAATTTGGGGTGTTTACAGCTGCCCCTATTCAAACATGAGTTAGCTGTGCAGGATGTAAGCGACGGCTTATCAGGCAAACAAGATAACTTGTGGTTGAATACCAAAGACGGTCCAAAATTTGCACTCACAGAATGAAGAAGAAAAGGGATATAGATTGTAAAAGAAAATAAAGTATATTATAAAGTGGGCGACGGAGGACGACCGTCGAGCAGAGGACGACTGCTGGGGAAAAGGCAATGACGGGGACGACCGACATGCTGGGGATAAAAGGGATTATGACGGGGACGGCCATCAAGTAAAGTTGTAAGATCCTCTGGGGATTAATGAAAAATGATGGGGACGACCATCAAGTTCATAAAGTAATGCAAGCAACGATGGGGACGGCCATCGGGCTAAACTGATGAAGGACGATCATCAGGAAAAGGAAAAGGGACCACGACGGGGACGGCCATCGGGTTAAAGAATAAATGAAATGATGATGAGGGACGGTCATCAAAGGTGAAGGACGATCACCTAGCAGGGGACGGCTGCTCTGAGGGGGATAAGATGAGGGACGATCATCTAAGGTGAAGGACGATCACCTGGCAGGGTACGGCTGCCGAAAGTATCGCGACATAGGACGAATGCCGGATAAAAAGTCGACGATGGGGACGACCATCGGACGAGCATGATGAAGGACGATCATCAAGAGGTGAAGGACGATCACCTAGCAGGGGACGACTGCTCTCAAGGTTTATCATGACATAGGGCGAATGTCAGATAAAAAGATCAACGATGGGGACGACCATCGGATAAAATGATGAAGGACGATCATCAAGAGGTGAAGGACGATCACCTAGCAGGGGACGACTGCCGAATATCACGACATAGGACGAATGCCGGATAAAAAGATCAACGATGGGGACGGCCATCGGATAAAATGATGAAGGACGATCATTAAGAGCTGAAGGACGATCACCTAGCAGGGAACGGCTGCCGAATATCACGACATAGGACGAATGCCGGATAAAAAAGGGTCGACGATGGGGACGGCCATCGGACGAGCATGATGAAGGAAGATCATCAAGAGGTGAAGGACGATCACCTAGCAGGGTACGGCTGCTCTCGGGGTTTATCATGACATAGGACGAATGTTAGATAAAAAAGAAATTGCTTTGCTATCTACTGGGGAATAGTAAACACGGACGAGCGTTTACATCCAAAAAGGGTATAAGTGTTTTGATGTTGTGTATAGATTAAAGATGCGAACGAGCATCCAGAAGACTACGATACGGACGAGTATCGGGTAGAAACAAAATACTGACACGTGTTCAGAGATGATGATACGGACGAGTATCAACTGGTTAACAAGGAACACGGACGAGTGTTGATTTTGAGGGGACTCTTCTGGGGGAAAGTAGACACAGACGAGTGTCTAAATTCAAGAAGATAAGAGTGTTTGACACAGTGTATGGATTAAAGATGCGGACGAGCATCCTTAAGACTATGATACGGACGAGTATCAGGTAGAAACAAACGCTTGACGCATGTTCTGAGATGATGGTACGGACGAGTACCAACTGGTTAACAAAGAACACGAACGAGTGTCGAATCTGCGGGGATTCGAGTGATATGTACAAGGTACAAACGAGTATCTGTATATGAGTGAAAACAGGAGTAATAGGTATGAGTGGTGTATAGTTGAGTGTTCAACCTGCTGGAGAGAGTGACACGGACGAGTGTAATATAAACAAGTGTATGGTTTTACAAAGTGTTTAGGTAATTATGCTGGGGAGGGTGACACGGACGGGTGTCAAGAGAGTTATATGTATATATCTGTGAGTGGAAAGAGGACGCTTTGGCTTTTTGCTGGGGATATGACACGGACGGGTGCCACAAGGAGTATGTACTGGTGTTTGTGGGTGTAAGGCAACTGTTTTAGCTTTAGCTCTCCGCTGGGGGATTGACACGAACGGGTGTCAGGAAGTATCTGTATTTGTAAGAAAAGTGTCTGGGCTCTCTACCGGGGAATACGGGGAGTATTCTGTATATTGTTGATGGATTGTCATTATTCGCAAGCGTTTGATTCAAACCATGACTTATGATTATGCAATATGTTTGATTTTTGCCGTAATGCTCCGTATTAGACGGAATGCTACGCTTTGTGGGGTGAATATGATGCGAATGCTATGATTATGCAAAAGATAATGATCCGGGATTCGGATCCCGTTGTTGTGAAGATCTCTGGTCGATCTGTTTGAAATGGACATCCCAGCTGGGGATGAGATCATTGGTAGATCTGATGAGATGATTTTGCTTGGGGAAATGGACCAATGATAGACCTATTCCCGTAAATGAAGGACCCAGCTGGGGTTTGTAGAAGCTTTCGTCACTCTGTTGTGATTCCTTCGCGTGTTGCTCTTCTGGATAGAGGCTGAGACTCTGTGGGGAGATGGTTTCCCGGCCTTTTGTACTTAGCTGAGGAAGAAATATTGGCACCTTGGCTGGGGAGAAAATAACAAGTGGCAACTCAGCTGGGGAGAAAACACTTGGGTGCTAAGACTGAGTGAGTGATGATTTGCCATCCTGCTAAGAGTGAAGCTTTCATGCCCCATGTCGTGTTTTGGATGCCTGCAATCCTGAAAAGATAGAGAACCGTACAAGTAATCCCGAGGTATCCCTTACCGGATTCCATCATAGGAGTTCAGACACCCCCGGGAGTAAGTATATTTCCTGCAAGCACGTGTTTTAAGAGAAGCATCTGTATTTATGCAATCAGTATCTTAAGGACATCGGACATTTTTGCAAATGAAAATAAAATGTACGAGACAAAACATGACCGAAAATATGATTTTATTGATTTATACACCCTGAATTGGCGAGATACAGTCAGAGAAACAGATCCCCTAAAATGAGGAGATTGTTACAAATTGAGAAACAAAATGTTGGCAATGTTGACGATGCTTCAAGGAGCTTCCCCTTTGCTATGACTCGTATGACTTTTGACGTTCTTCTCGTCTTGCTTTCTGAAAAAGGTTGATTCTGACCGGCGCTTGATCCTTTTGAAGCTAACTAAGTTGTAAGTGATACAGACGAATTCAGAATGCAGTTGTTCGCTTGTCCCCTTATTTTGCATGGATCGCCCTTTCGGGTTTTCAATCCATCGGGATACCCTTTTTTGCCTGAGTTGTCCAATGCGGCTTTTCAACTCAGCGGGTGTACATTTTTTGTTTATTTTCCCTTATTTTTGCCCGAGTCTTTTATTCTGTTTTTGACTCGCCGGGATGCCCTATTTTTGCCTGGACTTACATTCTGTTTTTATGTCCAGCGGGTCATTTTTATGCGAAGTATTTTTTAACTGCATCTGAATTCACAGGGGACGGGAAGTCTTCACCATCCATGGTGCTGAGCATCAGTGCTCCACCAGAGAAAACTTTCTTTACCACGAATGGTCCTTCATAGTTCGGAGTCCATTTGCCCCTGTGGTCTGTATGAGGAGGGAGGATTCTCTTCAGCATAAGATCTCCTACTTGGTACTCTCGGTGCCTGACTTTCTGATCAAAGGCTTTCTTCATTCTTCTTTGATACAACTGCCCATGACAGATTGCAGCCAATCTTTTCTCTTCAATCAGACTCAGTTGCTCGTATCGGGATCGGACCCATTCTTCTTCGTTCAGCTTAACATCCATCAGTACCCGTAGGGAGGGTAATTCAACTTCAACAGGTAGGACTGCCTCCGTACCATACACAAGCTGATAAGGCGTTGCCCCATTGGATGTTCTGATTGACGTGCGGTACCCATGCAAGGCAAATGGTAGCATTTCATGCCAGTCCTTATAGGTGACTACCATCTTCTGCACAATCTTCTTGATATTCTTGTTAGCCGCCTCAACAGCGCCATTCATCTTTGGCCTGTAAGGAGAAGAATTGTGGTGTTGGATCTTGAAGTCCCGACATAGCTCTGCCATCATTTTGTTGTTTAAGTTGGAACCATTGTCAGTAATGATTCGCTCGGGAACTCCGTATCGACAGATGACATCTCTCTTCAGAAATCGGGCTACCACTTGCCTTGTAACATTTGCATAGGAAGCTGCTTCAACCCACTTGGTAAAATAGTCAATGGCTACCAAGATGAATCTGTGGCCATTCGAAGCAGTCGGCTCAATCTTGCCAATCATGTCAATGCCCCACATAGCAAAGGGCCAGGGTGAAGACATCACGTTCAGAGGATTGGGAGGCACATGCACCTTATCCGCATAGATATGGCATTTATGGAATTTTCTGGCATAGGCACAACAGTCGGCATCCATTGTGATCCAGTAATAACCTGATCTTAGCAATTTCTTGGCCATTGCATGCCCTCCTGCGTGGGTACCAAAGGATCCTTCGTGCACCTCGTGCATCAACAAGCCTGCTTCTGTTCTATCAACGCATCTGAGGAGTACCATATCAAAGTTTCTCTTGTATAAGGAACCATCAGTGTTCAGAAAGAAACTACCAGCAAGCCTTCTTAAAGTCTTCTTGTCATTGGAAGATGCCCCAGGTGGGTATGTTTGATCCTCCAAGAAGCACTTAATGTCATGGAACCAAGGCTTATCATCTTTTACGGCGTCTGCTGCAAATACATATGCTGGTCTGTCAAGTCTGGATACTGAGATCCGAGGCACAAAGTTGGCAGCTTGAACTTTGATCATGGACGAAATGGTAGCCAGAGCATCTGCAAACTGATTCTCATCCCGAGGGATATACTCAAGCTTGATCGTTGTAAAGAAAGTCAATAACCTCCTGGTATAATCCCTGTAAGGTATCAGATGATCCTGGTGGGTGTACCATTTGCCGTTGGTTTGATTAACTACCATAGCTGAATCTCCGAACACAGTCAATGTTTTGATCCTGAGGTCAATGGCTTCCTCAAGACCCATAATGCAAGCTTCGTATTCAGCTTCGTTGTTAGTGCAGTTGAAGGTGAGCTTTGCCGAGAAAGGCATGTGAACTCCCTTAGGTGTAATGAGTACTGCACCAACACCACGACCATTCATATTAACAGCCCCATCAAACATCATAGTCCATTCTTCCTCCGGGTCAGGCCCTTCAGTGTGAATAGGCTCTTCATGATCTTTTGCTTTTATGAACATGATGTCTTCATCAGGGAAGTCAAATCTCATAGGCTGGTAATCATCAATAGGTTGCTCAGCAAGATAATCATACAATACACTGCCCTTGTTGGCTTTCTGAGATGTGTATTGGATGTCATATTCTGTAAGGATCATTTGCCATCTTGCAACCCGTCCGGTAAGAGCTGGCTTCTCAAAAATGTACTTAACTGGGTCCATCTTGGATATCAATAAAGTAGTGTGGGTCAACATATACTGTCTCAGTCGGCGAGCAGCCCACGCTAAAGCACAGCAAGTTTTCTCGAGCAGTGAATAACGTTGTTCACAGTCGGTAAACTTTTTGCTCAGGTAGTATATTGCATACTCTTTTCGACCAGACTCGTCATGCTGGCCCAGCACACACCCCATTGACTCTTCTAATACTGTTAAGTACATTATCAGAGGTCTTCCTTCAACTGGAGGCATAAGGATTGGTGGTTCTTGCAGGTATTCTTTGATCTTGTCAAAAGCCCTCTGGCAGTCTTCGTTCCACTTGACCGTCTGTTCTTTTCTTAACAGCTTGAACAAGGGTTCACAGGTTGCTGTAAGGTGAGATATGAACCTTGAAATGTAGTTCAATCTACCTAGAAACCCTCGAACTTCTTTCTCAGTCTTTGGTGCAGGCATTTCTTGAATGGCTTTGACTTTATCAGGGTCAACTTCAATCCCTTTCTCGCTTACAATAAATCCCAGCAGCTTACCAGATCGCACCCCGAATGTGCATTTGTTGGGGTTCAACTTCAGTTGGTACTTCCTCAGACGTTTGAATAGCTTCAACAGATTTACCAGGTGGTCTTCTTCTGTGAGGGACTTGGCAATCATGTCATCCACATAACATTCTATTTCTTTATGGATCATGTCGTGGAATAATGTTACCATAGCCCGTTGATATGTCACACCAGCATTCTTCAATCCGAATGGCATCACCTTGTAACAGAACGTGCCCCAGGGTGTGATGAAGGTTTTCTTCTCCATGTCTTCAGGTGACATCTTGATCTGATTGTATCCTGAAAATCCTTCCATGAAGGAGAATACCGAGAACTGAGCCGTATTATCAACCAATACATCAATGTGAGGTAATGGGAAATCATCTTTCGGGCTGGCTCTGTTCAGATCCCGGTAGTCAACACACATCCTCACTTTGCCGTCTTTCTTAGGCACCGGTACTATATTAGCAACCCACGGTGGATAGCTAGTTACAGCGAGGAATCCGGCGTCCCACTGCTTTTGTACCTCTTCCTTTATCTTCATTGCCATATCCGGGCGAGTACGACGCAACTTCTATTTTACTGGCGGGCAGTCCTCTTTCAAAGGCAGCTTGTGCATGACGATATCAGTGTCCAACCCTGGCATATCCTTGTAAGACCAGGCAAACACATCTGCATACTCCCAAAGCAGATCAATCAGTTGTTCTTTCACTGAGTTTTGTAGGCAGGCCCCGATCTTAACTTCTTTCACATCTTCATCTGTACCAAGATTAACTGTTTCGATCTCCTCCTGATGAGGAGTAATAACCTTCTCCTCTTGCCTTAACAACCTGGCTAGCTCTTCAGGAAGCTCATAATCTTCTTCAACCCCTTCATCGGCTTGATTGATTGGATTGTTAAAGTCATACGAAGTCATAGCCGTGCTGTTGTCGGTGCAGTCTGAAAGGCACTCTCTGCAAGGGTTTAGATTGTTCATTTTAGTGATTGATTTTAATCTTGTTTAGAAAAAGTGAAATGAAGTTATCATTTTGAAAACATTGCCATTTTATTTTTGTACAAAAAGAAAAATGGAAAAACAGTGAGCGGAAAAGAAAAAGACTCATTTGCAAAAGATGTCTGATTATCATTGATTTATCTGTTTGCACAAAATTACAGATGGCCCGATTACAAAATGAGTCTTGTCATCTTGGGCAAGATGCAAGACTTGATGCATGCTTAAAATATACAGGAAATAATAATTACTCTGCAGGAGTAACCCTTATAATTTCCTGGGAAGACCAGTTTGAGATACGGCTCCCCGGGATCCTTGGACGTATCCAGCTCTCCAGGTTGCGTTCATCTTCCGACTCATCTTCCAAGTTGTTTACTGCATCGGGGGTGAGCATCCCCCCACTAACAAAACTGGGCCTCTTAGCAGCCTCTGCTTGATCTTGTTGAGTTGGTTTGTAACCCAACCCAAATCTGTCCTCTTTCTTCTCCACAGGCAACAACTTGCCCCAGCCTTGAGCATTCCCCTCTTCAACAACCTTCCTGGCTTGCTGGTAGGACGTCATGGAAGTCCCAAGTACAGCAGATGCTTCGTTAATGTTTAGGGCTTCAAATCCTTGACTCATGGTTTCATGGATCTCCCCATCCATCTCAATGTATTTGTATGTAGCCAGATGGCTAACAAAAATATCCTCTTCACCGCAGATAGTGATGATCTGGCCCTCCCACTCGAATTTTAACTTCTGGTGAAGGGTAGACGTAACTGCGCCAGCGGCATGAATCCAAGGTCTACCCAACAAACAGCTGTAGGCCGGCTGAATGTCCATCACATAGAAGGTTATTTTGAACGTCTGTGGGCCAATCATCACAGGTAGATCAATCTCCCCTAGCACTGATCTTTTGGAGCCGTCAAATGCTCTTACTACCAAATTACTTGGCCGCAATGCCAAGCCATCATACTCCAGCTTCACCAAGGCCTTCTTTGGTAAGACATTGAGTGAAGACCCGGTGTCTACCAGTACATGTGATAGAACAGCACCCTTGCATTCAAGAGTGATGTGTAAAGCCTTGTTGTGATTACAGCCCTCAGTCGTTAAATCAGCATTGGTAAAACCCAATCCATTGCTGGTATTGACATTTTCTACCACGGTCTCCAGCTGATTAACGGTGATCTCCTCCGGCACATATGCTGCGTGCAAGACTTTTAGTAATGCATTCCGGTGAGCTTCAGAACACATCAGCAGGGATAAAATGGAGATTTTTGAGGGAGTCTGGTGAAGCTGATCCACCACCTTATAGTCACTCCTCTTGATAATTCTCATAAACTCGTCTACATCTTGTTCAAAAGATGTCTTCTGCGTTTCTTTGAGAATGGGTTCTTCAGCTATTACACTCTTCCCTTTTGCTTTGGCAGCAGCTTCTGCTTCAGCATTGGGTCTTTGTGATTGCGAGGCAAAAAGGCGTCCGCTTCTGGTGAAGCCTCCGCCTCCCCGACATTGTCAATCTGTGGAGAAGATGTTGAAGAGTCAAGAGTGATTCTCTCCCCATTGCAGTACAGGTCAGAGCTATAATGCCAAGGGATGGCATTACTGCTTTCATATG
This sequence comes from Lathyrus aphaca, assembly GCA_963966055.1. Taxonomy (NCBI): domain Eukaryota; kingdom Viridiplantae; phylum Streptophyta; class Magnoliopsida; order Fabales; family Fabaceae; genus Lathyrus; species Lathyrus aphaca. The sequence goes on from OZ014523.1 coordinate 505,952,618, forward strand.
GAACGGGCCCAGGTACCGTGATGGTAACCGGGCTGACTGCAGCAGATGAGGGTGTTGCAATAGTATGTGGATCATAGTAGATAGTAACTGGTGCTCTGACAGGAGAGGCATTATGTGAGTTGTAGGCAGAATCATTTGCAGGATCATAATAAATTGTAACTGTTGAGACACTTTCATTATTTGCTGTTGATGTTGTAGGAGACACTGTTGACTGGATGAGTGTTGCTGTTGTAGGAGATCCTGAATGAAGGGGTGCTGAAGTTGTAGAAGTAATGTTTGTTGATAGGTGGCTTGTTGAAGTGATATCTGAAGCATTTGTTGATGAAACCGAAGAATTGTATGGGATAATTGTTGTTGCAGTTGTAGGAGACTCTGGAACTGTTGTCGGTGAGATTGCTGGATTTGAAGGTATTGACGTTGTGATTTGAAGCAGACCATTCTGGATAAGACTGTCTATGCCACTTCTCAAGTTATCACACCCATTTACTGAAATGTTGCAATAAGCACATCCTAGCTCACATCCCGGGAACATTTGACATTCAAGGAGTTGAGCTTTAATCTCTACCAAAGGTGTCCGAATCTGCCCCACGCTGGTTATCAAGTAAGACGGCTTGTCTTCTTCAATAGCATTGATTCTGGGCCCTCCATGGTTGGGCATAGGGTTCTTGTTGACATTTGGCGGGGGTGCAAAGTTTAGAGCTTTGGAATCCACTAGATCCTGCACCTTCATCTGTAAGGCTCTGCACTTCTCTGTACTGTGGCCAGGTGCGTTAGAATGAAAAGCGCATCTGGCGTTGGCGTCATAATTTCTTGGCAAACTGGAAGGATCTGGGGGTGCCAACGTCCTTAACTCAACTAAGTTGAGCTTCAGGAGTTGTGGCAGTAAAGCGGCATAGGGCATAGGGATTGGATCAATCACCCTATTGGCCTGAGATGGTCTCTGTTGGAATGGTCTTTGCTGACTGTTGTTGTTGTTGTTGTAGTTTCTCTGAGGAGGGTACTGAGTTTGTTGTTGGTAATGGGTTTGTTGCTGTGGTGGATATACTGGTTGCTGAGGAAGTGGGGAGGGAATAGTGACAGCTGCCACTGACCTTTGAACATATTGACGTCTGCCCCTGCTGGTATGAATAGCATCAGTCTCACCGGCTCTTCTTGGACCTACAAATGGTTTTCTGGGGTTGCTGGATGAGCTTGCACCGTTGTCAGAAATCTTGCCCATCTTTAATAGGCTCTCAATTCTTTCCCCGGCTATGACTACGTCAGCAAAGCTAGTGGAAGAAAAGGCAGCTAGCCTGTCAATGTATGTCCCTTGGAGGGTATTCATAAACATATCAGTCATTTCCCTCTCTGACATGGGTGGCTGGACAGCAGCAGCAAGCTGTCTCCACCTCTGGGCGTACTCCCGGAAGCTTTCCCTGGATGATTGAGACATTCCCATCAGGAGGGTCATGTTGGGAGCCATATCCAAGTTGTACTGGTATTGTCTGATAAAGGCCTCAGCCAGGTCCTTCCAGCATCTAATGGTTGCTCTAGTCAAGTGAGAGTACCATTCCCTTGAAGCTCCTGTTAAGCTATCTTCAAAATAAAACATCCATAGCTTTTCGTCCATGGTGTATGCCTTCAGCCTCCCCAGAAAGGATTGTAAATGGGTTCGGGGATAGGAGGTTCCGTTGTACTTCTCAAAGCATGGAGGTTTAAACTTGTGGGGAATCCTGACCCCGTCCACTAAACCCATGTCCATAACATCAAAGCCCAAGGAATTCTGGGACTCCAAGGATCTCAATTTCTCAGCAATCTCATCTAGCCTTCTGTCATAGGCTTCATCCCCAGCTCCCATCACGGTAAATTGATCTTCCTGGGGGTCTTCTTGTAGTACTCTGCCTGCAGTGGCATTCCCTTGCACATTAGCAGGGATGTTGATCTCTGGATGAAGGTGGGGTCCATACACTGGAGGATTAACATGAGGCTGAACTCTCTCATTGTTGCTCGTTCCCCCAGTCCCTAGATGGGGTTCCTCCTGGGTCTGCCTTTCTACTAGTGCCCTTAACCTCTCTTGGCTCTGTGCCAATCCATTCATCACCTCCATAAACTGGGTCATATGATTTCTCATTTCCAGTCTCTCATTGGCCATTTGAGTCCTGACCTCTGTAAGGTCCTGCTGTACTTGGTCCATTTGTATGCCTGGAAGGTTGTTGCGGGTGGGATATCTGTGTGGACGGTTGAGTGGGAACACCCGACGTCGAGCAATAGTTCCTGAATCACAACAGTGTTAGTAACAAAAACAAAACAAAACCTACAAAACAAGACAAAGGGTTAGTATGCAATGCAGTATACTTATTTGTTTCCAAGGTATCCGGCTTGGCATATGGTTTTGACCTTTCCAGACCCCGAGGAAGATGCTGTTTGATGTTGCTCGAGAGAAAAAGAAACTCAGATAACAAACTAATGAATATATTACAAATGGAGAAACATACATAGCTTGTCTTTTTTTTTACAATACATGCCCTCTGAGGGGTCAAAAATACAACACAAAAGAAAAGTACATGAAATGAAAGCAACAACAAGCAAAAGTCAGACATCAAGACCAAACTCATCCTCCTGAACTTCCTTCAAAAGTGCTTCAGTCACAGGATTAGCTGGATGCTCTGTGAGGTTCCTAATGAGAAGATTCCTGGTGGTGATAGCTGCAGTTAGCTTCTTGTGTCTGCCCTGGTCCTTTGACCTCTTCACACCAGCTCTGAGTTTCAATTCTGAGATCTCCCTCTGGGCTGCTACCAGGGCTTCCTGTTGCTCCTTTGCATTAGCCTCCAACTGCTCAATCTTGTCCTGGGTTCTCTTATCCTCCTGAGTGCGAGCTTCAATGATTCTGACCAACCTAGCTTGGCTCTCCTTCAGATAAAGATCAGTCCTAGCTCTCTGGAACTGGGCCTCTTTGCAGGCATTCTTCAAAATCTGTTCTCCAGCCCTTGACTTCTTGATGTAGTCCTCTGACTTTTCAATCTTGGCTAGATGCTCCACCTTTAGCTTTTCTAACCTCTCAACATCCAGACGACCATCACTCCTCTCCCAGAGGGTTCTCTTCAAGGCTTCAGACAAATTCTCATTCCTCTCTTTGAGCTTTTCAAACTCCTCCAAGCTGACAGTGGCTGGAGGTGGTGTTGTGGAAGGTCCAGGCACATCTTCAATGGTGAAGGGCATCCCAGAAATTTGAGCCCTTGCATGAGACCACTCATAATATTGGGCTGAGGCCACATTATTGCATCTTCCAAGAATGGTTACCCCTTTAGTTTGGACATTATCCCAAGCCCAGGATGCTTGCCTGACAATAGCCAGATTAGGCTTGATCTCACAATAAAGGGTCTCAGCTAGATCTTGTGCTCTAGGAGGGTGGACCAATGCATAGCCCAGTTGTCTTTTGAATAGCAGAGGGTTGTAGTTGATGCAACCCTTCACTCCTATCAAAGGTACATTGGGGAACTGCCCACAACTAGTAATGATGTCCCTGCCCTTGGTGTTCTGGGTGCACCACCTGATGTCATCTGAGGTCAGAGCAACAAGCCTTCTATCCCAATTCTTCTGCTGGTGAGGATTCAAGAATGCATCAGTCTTTGGCAGATGTTTGAGCAGCCAGGTATGGAACAAAGGAGCACAGCATCTCACTAATATTCCCCTTTGTTTTTCATTCCTTTGGTGAACAGAGTAGTAAAAATCTCGCAGTAAGGTGGGCACTGGGTTCCTCAGAATGAAAAGATTGATTGCATTCTTGCTAATAAACTTAGGCTCATCTGCAAATAATATGACCCCATATATGCTAAGGGCTAATAATGCACAGACTGCCTTCCACTCCCCCAAGGAGGCCTTCAGAATAGCCTGAGAGGTCAAGAAATCCAAGTGTAGACCAGAGATTCCAGCCTTTGCTGTCATGTTCTGCTCAATCAGAACTGGTTCCAGATACAATGCCTTTGCCACCTCTTCATTACTAGGGAAAGCCATCTCAGGGTTGAAGGGGACTCCACCCCTGATAGGTACACCAATCAGTGATGAATACTCTTCCAACAAGGGTCCCAACTGAAAATTCTGGAAGGTGAAGCACCTCAGAGGGGGATCATAGAACTGCAGACAAGTATGAATCAAGCTCCTCTGTGAAGGGTCCAAATCCATAACCACATCAAGGATTCCTCCATAATGTTCTCTGAACAGTGGTATATGGTCTGGAGTAATTAGGGCCTGGACCTTCCTGATGCCAGCTAGCTCAGGCTCAAAGAAATGATAGGAGATGTTGCTCTTCTTAGGTGCCATGTTGCTGAAGAACAGATGCTGATGATGATGACTGATACTAGAAGATGGGCCACTGACAGGCTGAGACTGATGATGCAGGCGACTGAAGCAGGGTAGCTGGTGAAGATTGCTGAAGCAAACAGCTGGTGAACAAAGGGCCTATGCAGATGAAGGGGTCAAAACCAAGCCAAATGTAATTTGGATACCCTGAAAAACAAATAAACACATGTTAAATGATGCAATGATGATGTATGCAAATGATATGCAAGGGTTTGGGATCAAGCTGGATCTGATTACTGCCTTGGTATAAGTCCATGTATGTTCAAGAAATCCAGATGGAGGTTCATAAGTCTAGTAACCATGGTGGGGGACTCAAATAAAGAGTCACATGTCCAGGGTTAAAATCACAAGAACTGTCCCAAAATGGAGTACTCTTAATCAAATCACAGTAAGAGGGTATGCTGAGGTCAAAGGTACCTGCAAACCTGTAAACAGCCCAACCCCCTCACAGGTGATGTTCTAAAACAAGGATCCTCAGACTTGGATCAGTTATGAGAAGTGTAAACACTTCTAACCCGGAGGTACAGTGTTTACAATAACCATAAAAGATCCTCCTCCAATTCACCTCAGTTTCTGAAGGTCAATAATAAAGGTCATCCAGACTTAGCAGGCTTCCCTGATAGCCCTAGCACTACAGGAAATCTGTAGCACAGAGTTCTCAAGAAGAAACCCATATCTGAACCGTGTTTCATATTCCCGCACCAGACCGAAATGGAATGGGAAAGAACATGAACCACTCTAGCCTAGGTGTCACTCAGGTCCCAGGTATAGGACCTTAAACTCTCAATGGAACACACACCCACCAAAGCAACAAAAACAGATCCAGCCAGAACAGTATGACAGTATGATGTATATAAAGCTGTAAAGAAAGCAGTAAACAAACTGTACATAAAGCAATAAATAAAACAAATATACAAACACAAGTAGCACATAACACCCCAGTAAACACAAATCAAACAAGCACTAGGAGGAACCCACAAAAAGAACCAGAAGCCCAGGTTACAGTATAAGGTTCCCCAGCAGAGTCGCCAAGCTGTCGCTCCCGATAAATGGGAATGACCCCAAATAAGGGTACAGACGCGAACGGTCGGCGAAAGGAGGATGTGAGAACACACAGGAGTGAACTCACAGGGAATGAATAGAGTCGCCAGCTAGGCATTTTTATCCCGGAGGAAAGGTAATGCTGCATAGACCTAGAAAGATATGGATAAGACGGTTGCGAACCAGAGAGACTGAGAAAGGGGGTTGGTTACAACCTGGGAAGGTATTAGCACCCAGATTGTCCGCCGTACTCGACGGGATCCACGCTTAAAGGATTTGTGTTTTAAAGGGGTAGTGTCAGTGCAATTTGTGTACAAAAGAGCTGGAAAAGGATGTACAGGTGTCAGTGTAAAAGAAGTGAAGTGTAATATGAAAGTGTCAGTGTAAGGACAAGAATGAAATGCTCAAGATCATGAGGCTTAAGAGAATGAAACTGGAAGGAGGGGGAATATACAGAGACTTTTGTTCGATAACTGTTAAGTTATGCCTACGTATCCTCTCGTGCAATGAGGAAGTCAGAACACCGTAGTTCGACTCAAAGAGACTGAAAGGTGAATTGACTTGTGAACTGCTTACTTGTCTATGCTCAAGTGTATGACCTGTCTGGCTCAGGTGCTAACTGTCTTGCATTAGACGGAAGAAGCAAGTCCTTGTTTATGAGTGAATGAGATGAGAAAAGAATCCAGGAGGAGACGATTATTGTTTGTTTTTGAGTTTTCAGTCTTTTATTGCTTTTGAGAATTTGTCATAAGTTAATGAGCTTAAGCCTAAACCAGTGGATTTAGTAAACTCATCACATCTTCCCTCTGATTAGGGGTAATGAGAATACCTTAAGTGTGAAGTCAGCTTCTCACACTTAATCACCTTTGATGCAGGATTAAGATCATTAACCTACTTGTGATTATTTAGATGTTTTTGGTGTTTTTGTTTAGTGTTGAGTAATGAGATTAAGCCATAATCAGGGATTAAACAGACTCATTACACCATCCTAATAGAAGGATAATAGATGAGAATGTTTAAGCTGAGGAAAGCTCCTCAACTTAATCCATGATTAGGGATTAAACTCATGACAAAACAAGCATTTGATCAAGTGGATTTTAGTTAATGGTATGATGAAGAAGTGAGTTTTATGATTTGTAAGACAACTTGAGGGGGACTTGTCCATTAACACTAGGGTTAGTCCTTCTTAACCAATTAAGGAAGAATTAGAACCCTAATGCAAGGCCCAAGTTACAAGCTTGATGTCTTGATGATTATTAAATGAATTGGTTAAAGGATTTAAACACATTAAGGGTTCAGCACTTAGGATTAAAGTTATACACTCCATCCTAATAGAAGGATGCAGGCATAAACTTAATCACAAAGCCTTAAAGCCTTTAGGGTTTAGTCCCTGATTATGAGATGAGAAGAGAAGACTCAAAGAGACACAAAGGTAAAAGCTAAATGGGGGGACTAATCAAAACCCTAATCATTGTCATGCTTGGTTGTTCCTAAGGTTTGTGAGGTTTACAAGAAAGATCTTCAGAGGAGCCACCAGGAAGCAGATGAAAGGAGCAAAGAGAAGCAAAGTAACTTGCTTCATTTAAGAAGACAAGTCACTTGAAGAAAGAAAGTAAGATAAAGAAGAATGAGCAAGCTCAATCTCAAACACAAAACAAAATGCAGCAATGATGCATGAGAGGGGTGAAAAGAAATTGTGAGAAGTGAAGGCAAATTCACTTCTCAAAGTGACTTACCACCTGAAAAGTTAGTGAAAGAAATGCAATGCAATGCAAAAATGAGATGAAATGACATGATGTAAATCAAAACCAGAAGCATACACATGATGCTAATGATGCTATGAGATGATGCAAACATGAATCAAGGCATGAGGATGATCATATGAACATATGGATGCAAGAGAAGCATGCTTAGAACCATGATCATACATGAAAAGTTATGAAATGCAAATGGCATACAACATGGCAAATGCAAGAAGTAATGATCAAACATGACTCTAATATGTCTTAAGATGTCTAATGAATCAAATGGATGCATAAAATGTCATGGAAAGTCATGGTATGCAAGCAAATGCAAGATGAATGCAAAAGGAAGCCCAAATTAGGGTTTATGATCAATGCACAAAACAAAAACCAAAACCAGAAGCAAACATTAAGATAAAAAATTGAAAATGCATCCAAGGTAAACCCTAAACCTATACAAACTCACTGCCCAAAGGAGGGGATCCAACTCTTAACCTAGTGAGAGTTATGAATTTCTTAAGAATGCTAGGGTTTTAAGGTACCTTGTCAAACAAAATGTCAAACAAATTAAAAATGCAAAATCAAATCATGCCAATTTAATCCTACAAACTACATGATATGCAAGACACAATGCAAAAAGAATCAAAGTCCAACTCTCAATGGTTAGGCAGAAATGAATTTTGGAAGTTTGGGACAAAATATTGCCTTGAAATGATTTTAATTCCATGAAAAATTGTCAAAAGACATCAAGATCAAAAAAGAAATTTGGTTTGAGGGTTGGACTATGTTTCTAAATGATTTTAAAGGTTTCATGAATTTTTTGGTGATTTTTAAATACCTAAAAGTATTTTTAATTAATTAATTCCCATTAATTAATTAAAAATAAACTTTTAAATGATTTAAAAATATTTTTTAATGTAAAAAATAAAAATAAAAATGTTTTTGGTTTCTGAAAATTAATAGAAGTTTGTATAAAAATTTTCAGAATTTTTGAAAATGTTTTACTATTTTTTATAAAATGAACAAAACAAATGCATTTAAATGAAAAATAAAAAATGAATTAAACTGAAAAAGGAAAAGTATGCAAGATCAAGGGCTGGCATTTAAACCTACACGCGCGCGAATTGACCTGGCGCCATATCCAAGGGCTGAGATTCAAATTTCCCTAATTAATGTCATTAACCCTAATCCTGCCCTAATCACTTTCAGGCGACCGGAACACTGTTCCGGTCGTCTTCTCCGGCTAGCTCAAATCCCTAACTCCCTCTACACGCAACCAAAATGAAATCTAGCTGCCCAGAATTCATCCCCACTCAAAAACGAATCAAACCCCTCAATCAAACATCATTTTTCATTCATTAATCAACCAAATCGAATCAAAACATTCTTAGGGCAAAAAGTTTCAGAGCATTCATACATCCTGGTTTCTCAACCATTTTCAAAAGTAAACACATATTCATGATCAGGGGAGTGCATAGAAGCTTTTAAGAACTTAAAATGGAGTTTCTGGAAAAAAAGTTTGAGATGGCTACCTGAACTGAAGCTTTAGTTTCTGGTACTTTCTGGCTGGTTTCTTGCTTGCAATCAACTCCACTTGACCTCTTGAGAAGCTTTCAATGCTTGTTTGAAGTTTATAATGGATGGTTTGAGAGATGGCAGAAGTTCTGTTCAATGGCAGGTGGTGATCGTGTTTTTGATTCTTTGAGTTTCAGGCAATGGTGAGGGGTGCTTTTTGATCAGTGGAGTATGTTGAGTTGATTTGTGAAGTTGGTTTGTGTGTTTGAGTCTTGTGCAATCAGTTTCGAAAGCTTTTGCAAATGGAACATAAACTTGAAAACCAAGGCTTGGGTGTGTTTCAGCTTGCAATGTGTGGTGTGTTATGCTGGCTTTGGTCCATGTATCAAAAGGGGATAGGTCAGAAAGTTGTTGGTGGCCTATGGTGACTGGTATGGGTCTTTGGCCAAATTGTCAACTTGATGTGTACTTGAGGTATGGGCTATGGTACCACTTGCTTCTTGGCATGCTTGGGCTCAGCTTGAATCAAGGAATGCTGTGAAAAGAGTTTAGAGGCAAGGCAGCAAGTAGTTTGTAGCTTATGATGAGTTTTGCAAGTTGGTTCTAGTTTGGTTCCTTTGAGATATCTTGCTACATAAGCCATAAAAATGAGAGATCTTTTGGTGCAATCTGACTTTTAGGTCTTGGTACATGTTTGTGTGAAGATTAGAAGTTAGTTTGATAGCTCAATTTGCCTTGACAAGTGAATTTGCAACTTTGCCTCTTTGGTAGAAACCTTGAAATTTTGTGATTTTTGCCAACTTTGACAAGCCATAACTTTTGATCAAAAATGAATTAGGTCATGTTCTTGTACTTTTTGAAAAGGGAATGATCCATTCTACAACTTTCATGACCAAAGTTTTTCCATTTGAAGCATTTTTGAATCAAAAAGTAAAGGTTGAAAAAGTTTCCTAAAATGGCCATTTCATTAAAAGTCAAACTTTCCCAAAAAGTCAACTTTGCAAAAGACTTGAAATCCTTCAATTTTGTGAACTTCCAACATCTTCTATGATCAAATAAAGATCATACACAATCAAAATGATGAAGAACACCCTTTGGTTGGGTCATTGGGGGCCTCAGATGCCCTGATTTTACACTGACTTGCTTGAAAAGTCAACTCTTGATCAGATGACTTCCCCATGGAATTTCTTTATGAAAATTGATATGCATACTCCCCATACCATATAGAGACCAATAGAAACAAGAATGACCAAAAAAATTGGAGTTATGGCCTCTGAAACCAAAACCCTAATTCTAGGTCATCTGTGCAGTCAAACCTGGCTTTGCTTCCATACCAATCCCAGTTCTTGTGATTCTTTGACTTCCTTGACCTTGTGAGGATATAATATGATGCTTGAACATACATGGATCCCTTTGAAGTGATTGATGGCCTTTGGAGTGGCTCAGGAAGCCCTTGGGTTGCTCAGATCACAAACCCTAGATGCAGATGACTTTGAACCAATGCAATGAATCAAAAATGCAATATGAGATGCTATGTTTGTGTTTATGCATATGAAGAGATCACAAGCCATGGTGTGAATGGGTGAGGGCAAATTTGGGGTGTTTACAGTAACACCCCATTTTCTACCCACGAAATATAAAACGAAATCAGAGTCTTACAAATATTTTTTTTTCTACAAACGGGATATTACATATTCCACTTTAACAATTTTCCAAATTTTAAGGAAATTATAACAAATACGTAACACTTTCTCTTAAATTCGACAAACCATGTCATTCACTCCAATAATTCAACTTCATGAAATTTTACGCAGCGGATTCACATCACAGCTCATAGCATTTTTATTCAATCTAATAACAACTTTAAAATAAGAAATAAGCAACTTTAAGTTCTTCAACTAAATAAAATTTAGCAATAATAAAAGATCAACAAAGAAGACACATGTCAATCCCCCCCCCCCCCCCGAGTGCTACGTATCAGAGCGACTGACCACTGACTCGATTAATGGTAACCGGTTACTCCTTAGGATTACCTGCACGTTGTAACATAAGGACAACATTTAACAGAAAGGGTGAGTTACAACAATTATAAGCAGTATATGAAAAATAATATAATGACTAAGGATCGTAAACAAACACCACTTCACAAATTAAATCAAATGTCAACACAACAAATCAACAATAATGCAACTTTAATGAGACTCGACTAGTTATGCATGTGGTACCATTCGGAGTAAACTCCCAACTTTAAAAAAATCTGCCAATTTATCGAGGCATCAAGGCATAAGCCTTCAACTTTCAACTTTAATTGTCAATCCAGGCCAACATGGTGTGAGCAACGGCTCCGACAATGCACATGACTTAAATGATATACACGACTTTAAACCCAGACAACATAACAACAATAACAACACGACCACTTTTCCAAATTAATCAACTTATATTCAACTTTGGCTTATAAAGCCTACAACATAATAACTTTAAGATTTTCCGCAACCGGAACAACTTACCGGCACCAGTTGTACCTGTAACATAACTTTACAACGTAATTTCGACAAAAGCAACGCATCAAAATCAACAATAATATTACACGACTTATCCCGACAAATTTCGTTAAATTCCGAGGAACTAAGTTTTCCACCTAATTCGGCTAAACCGACTAACTCATCACTGTTTTTTTTAAACATTTTGCGGTTAATACGGCCCTTTAAGAAATTCTGCCAAAAATTCAATATTCTAAAATTCACTGTTATGAAAAGGGTATCTGCTAAATTCGGTTTTCTGTCAAAAATTCTAAACTTCCCTACTGCTAATATGTTATGCCTCATCACACTGATATGTAAGCTCTGTATAATGAAAATCATTTAATACAGGCTCTAATTTAGTTGACAAAATCATGATATTACTAATTAATAATATTTCTACTGTTCCTAAAGTATTAATTAGTCTTAGATAAAATAGAACTAATTAATGATGTATTCACCTAATTAGATTAATTATTAGTTTAATTAAGCGAATAAATTGAACACAAAAAAAATAATGGCTACAGGACCCCTTCTATGGGCCTGCGCCACCTCAAGATCATCACCTACCGCATGGCCCACGCCATGCTGCACTTATGGCCAGCGCCATGATCTTCATGAGGCCTTACGCCCTGCGCCATGATCTTCATGAGGCCTTACGCCCTGCGCCATCTCCATGGCATCTTCCATGGCCTGCGCCATCCCCAAGGGTATGTGGGGCCCACCCTAACAAAGTGGCCCCTTACTAAAAAATTCCATATCTTCTTCCCAATTCATTTTCCAGCATCCAATTATTTTTAATATGATTCAATATATTAATTCAAGTTTAGTTATAATTTATGTATATTCACAAACTCAGCAACATTGCAACACAACACAACATGAACATAATTTATTGATAAATTTCCATAACCGCCATAACAATCGACGAAGACGTATCAACCTAATTACCCAATCAAAATATTGGATTTCATACCCGATTATAATAATTGAACCCACCCTTACCTTAGATTGGATTGAAAGTTGTTCTTACGGTTGGATTCCGGAATTTGTTTCTCGTTCTCTCACGTTCGTGCAGTAGTTTCCAATTCCCCTTTTTCTTCCTTATTTTTCTAACTTTTGTTTGTACTTTTTGTTTCCATCACTTATATTTCTATTTCTTTTTATTAAATTACTAAATATTTTAATTTCTAATGGGCCTAAACATAACACCTCCCATTTACTAATTAACACACAATGATAAGCCCACTTACTCAAATAACATCACAATTATATTATTATTTCTTATAATATTTTCTACGACTTTCGACTAAATTTCCGACTTATCGATTAAATTAACTACAACATTAAATATTCCGAATAACCACACTAAATACTTAAATATTAATATAATAATTAATTATTTGGGCGTTACAGTTTTCACATAAGAGAAAGTTAGAGGAAGAACAAGGCTGTTAGGGCATTCTTCTCCATGGATTTTCACATGATTTTGGAATGCAATTCGAGATAAGGGGGATAATGTGTTTAATAACTAGTGATTATGACGTGAGAGGGTAGTGAGGGTTCCTTCCCTTCTTAGGTTTTTCATATCATATTTGAATCTGAATGTTTGTTGATTGTATGTGTATAATTGCTATGAATTATTGATGTTGGTGTTGGTACAGATTTGAAATTTGTACGATTATGATGTTTGAACCATATGGTGTTATTGCATAACTATGTTTGTAGATTTAGTTTTGTTGCAGGTAGAGATGACAAAATAGATCTAGGAAACATCCATTCGATTAGTAGTAATAGGAAGAAGAAATAATATGATGTTAGAGGATATAAAACAATGTAGAAACAATTCTAGACTGATTTGGAGTGGAACAAGTGAGAATCCCGTAGCAGAATTCAGACTGGTGTGAGAAAACTGAGTTTTACACAACTTCTGTCCATACGCGTAACAAGAAGGCTATTACGCGTAAGGGAGCAAGGTGTTACACATATGGAAGCGTATTATATGTAATGAAAGGAGTTTGGCACGATCCTCTGCTGAGATATGTAGGGTACGCGTATGAGTTAAAGGCATTACGCGTAATAAGAGAGGCATTACGCGTAATGGATCCGACAATTGGGATGTTACGCGTTGGTGCGTAACGGCTGGTGGGCGAGTTGGACAATACGCGTAAGGCCCTAGCCATGATGCGTATGACCAGCAGAGGTGTATAATTTTGTTGTTTTTACGATTTCTTCCCGATTTCGCGTCTGATGTAATTTCTTGTGGTTTATGAGACTAGTAGGAATACAATTAGACATGTTGATACTAGTAATAGTAGTATGAAAGATAAAAGAAAAGTTTAATCGATTACATACATAGTTAGGCAATTGAAGTCATTTGGCGTGTTGTTACGGATAGTGTGGTAATCTTGGTGCGAGGTGATAGTCGCATTAGGAGTTAATTGAGTCGGTGCAAGGTGCAAGGTGATGGGTGATATGATGAATGATAGTTAGTGTGGAATAATCCAGTTATAATTAATTAATACTGTGTGATAGGATAATTGTGTGGGATAACTATGGTGAGGCATTAGGGTTGTTTTCCCTATGCATGATTGATACTTGTATGTTAAATGATGATTATGAGATAACTTCTGTTAATGTAGGAATAATAATTGCAATAGGAATTACGGTAAACTTTAGGTTCACATGAGATCATGAGGATCGTACATTATGATTGATAATGATATCTGGTGTATATTTTGGTGTGTATTGATATTGTATTACAGGTGGGTAATTCCAGTGGAAATTATGGTGAGTGTAACTGACGTGTGATCAGGAGGATCATGAAGATGTATAATTGTTATTGTACATGTGTGTTGTATGCATATTATTTCATGCATTCATGGTGTGTCTGGTGAAGACGAATCATTGCTCAGAAGGAGTGTATGTGATTCGTGGTGGAGATAAATCGTTGCTCAGTGGGAGTGTATGTGATTTGTACGAACTCTAATATGGAGTTGTGGTGGAGATAGATCATTTCCAAGTAGGGGTGTATGTGATCTATCCATATTCCTTGAGAATCGTGTTCGATTAAATGAACTGTGTTTTGGTACCACATGCATTGTGTCAGTTGTGAGTCACATTGTATTTATGTTTGTCGATTGATGGGTGATTGTAGTGACAAGTAGTGTCATGACTGTGTATTGTTTACGTTGGTTGATGTGTTGTACTACTGCTTAACATGTATTTTTCACCATTAAAATATTAAACGTAATTCTCACCCTTTTGTTGTTTTGTGGCATATGTGCTTCTTCAGAAGTACATATAAGCAAGTACCTGAGTAGTACCCGAAGCTTGAGTTGCTCGATCGAGTCATGGGAGTTGCTATGATACGTAACACGGGATATGAGGAATTTGTTATGTTTTATACTATTTTATTTTGTTACATATCTCATTTAGTAAAATTATAGTGAACCACTCATTATGTGGAAAGTATGATGGTGTAGGCCTTAGTGCTATGGATTGAATTGAATTATGATTACGTTGTAAAAACTATATTTTATTTCATTAATGAAAATGAGCTTTATTGTTGGTTTTAGAAAATGTGGCATCCTACTTTAAGGTGTAACTCTGATTATTTTCTTACTATTTGCGTATTTTGTAAAACGGGAAAGTGGGGTGTTACATGGAGGATCTAGAGGCATGCTACAATTTAGGAGAAAAAGGCGATGTAGTTGACAAAATAACGGGAAAAGGATTTTTTTACTAGCGTGATGGCATCTTTGACGCCTGATGTGTTTTGAGGATTGAGTGTCAAGCTATTGACGTAAGAGAAACGTTGGATGGGTGGCAACCCATCAATTTTTAATCGTTTTTTGTTTTGCAAATGTTACTTTTACTTTATTCAAGACCATCCACAAGGGAAATTGGCTACTAAAAAAGAACCCTATCATAAAGATCCTTATTGTTCTTAAGAGACAAAGTTTGCAACTGTTTTTCCTCTCCAAATTTTCAAATTTAACTTTAGCATTGAACACATGATCTAAGAAAAGAAAAGAAAAAGAAGTGAATTTATCATAATTAAAGCAATTGATGTCTTGAAGGCAAAGGAAGAGAAAATAATCAACAAACTTGTACTCAACCTTTATATACCTCATCTGGTAAGGTTTGAGCCTAAATATTTCCAATGTTCACTTTTTCTTTATTAGAGAGTATCCATGCAATTTATTTTATCTGATTTGATCTATATTCGATTAAGTTTTCTAGTACGATTAACACACACGAGGCAAGTTCCTTGTTTATAACTTTGAGCTTTTGTAGCCAACCCGTAGTTTTAGGAACATCCTTTTCTATCCACTTTAAACATAAGCCTTTCTTTCGGTGACGTAGCCTACAACTCTTGGTCATTTGACTTGAAATATCCTTTCTTTCTACCATGCCTTTGGAGTTAGGTAGAATCTAAGTTCTTAAAGTGAATGAAAAAGACTAAGTTTGGGGTTACTCTTGGAAGTGAGCAAAGTTCTATGATTGGGGTTAGGGTATTAGAGATAAGTTTCCAAAAACTTAAAAAATATTTTGAAAAAAAGAAGAAGTGGAAAAAGTCACTTCTTAAAATTTTTTTTAGAAAGAATAAAAAAGAACGATCGAATCTTTAGTACCATTAAGAATGAACAAAGAGGTATGAAAAAAGAAAGGAGAACTAGGTACTTAACTCCAAAGGTTTAAACCCATTTTTCTAAAAAGATCTTATCCGAACATAAGACAAGTTACAACCCTAAAAGTCCTCTTGTGTGTGTTATTATTTCTATGATAAATTAGATTTAAACATGATCAAGCTAAGTATAATTTATTTTGCATGTTGATTGAGTGATAAATCAATCCATTGAGCGAGTAAAGTGAGTCGAGAGACAGGTTGAGTACTCGTCAATGTTGAGGACATTTTTCGAACTTGTTGGATGGAAATTGGAAGCCGAAATAATGGTTAGGTAACGAAAAAATTTGGTGATGTAAAATTATTATTGTACGACTTGTTGTATGAGAAATGTGCAGTTGTAGGTGAATTACTTTTACTTTAAGACAAGCAAAAATTCAAGTTTGAGGTTGTGATGATAGCCCATCATTGCATCTAATTAGTCAAAGAATTGGGGAAAAACAAGCGATAGATGAGCCAAAATGATGAATAAATATTGAGTGAAAATAGCCAAGTATGAAAGACTGAGACTTAGTGAAAATTTTGGTGCAAAAGGAGTGTTTTGCATGCAACTACTGGAATAATCACGTGCACCATCGCGTGCATGATAGAGGCGAATAAATTTCATCGCGTACACAATGCTTATATAATACGCGCAATGGGTGTTTTTTTGTTTTATTTTTCTGACGCGTTCTAGCCCGTTCTGACTGCTTTTAAAGGGGGTTTTCTACTATTTTATTAGGGTTACAAAAATTGGATAAGTGAGCACGAGTTTGGGAGCTCAAAAGGAGATTTTTAGAGCATTTGAAGCAATTTGAGGCCATCTCTTCAAGGTAATTATCATGTTATTTATATCTATCCATTATGGTATTATTTTCTGAATAATGTGTAACTAAATTCTCCTAGGTTAGGTTGTGTGATGATGAACCTTATTTAATCTTATTGGTATTATGTGTCAGTTTGAATTTGTATGAATACTTTGGATTATAATTTTATTCAATTGTTGGTTATTCTTAATGCTTTTTATTTGAGATACTTTGTTAATCTGATATTTGACATATATGGATTCCCGTCTTGTAACCTATGTGTTTGACCTATGATAACTATTCTACTTATGTTGGTTAACTATGGATAGGATACCCTGAGTAGTGGCATATGGAATTAAAGGTTTGTACATCGCCTGACACTGTTTACGCTGGCAGACTATGAATAGAAAGCTTTGAGTAGTTGTTAGTGAGTTATTTCGGGGGGGGGGGTATAGATATAACCATTTTGTAAATTCGCCGTGAGATTATAAGGATAAGACTATTTATACAAGGAATCATACATCAACAAGAGAGGATAAGGAGATTATAATACAAAACCTGACCGATTTCGTGACATTTCTTTCCAATTTATTTCCCTTTCGCACTGAAACTTGCAAACCCCATTTTTATTGTTTTTTATTTAAATTGCACATATCTCCTCTTGTTCAAACACAATACTTGTGGGTTCGATCTTTTTACTACCACAACATTATCTATACACTTGTTAAGAAGTCATCAGGGAGAAAATAAAAAATTAGAAAATGAGATAACATGATATGTACCCAATTTATTACATTTGGACCCATATAATAAATCATGGGAAGAAAATATTACACTTACAAAATTTAACCAATCAATTGCCAGATTCATTTACGAATTTGAAAAGAGTGACATAGTCACATGAACCAACTATAAATGTCTCAGCTCGGATTGAGATTTTGAATCTAAATGATGTAGCAAGTACATCTAAAGCACACTTGAAGCGCGTCCGACCTATGCGATTCAAAGATAAAAATTTCTGAAAAAGAAAAGGAGTAGAAAATGTGAATATGAGTTAAAGTGTTCTTGAAAAGACACTAGATAATAATAAATCCACGACTGAAAAACATGTCCTCGAAGAAGCACGAGATGATGATAATGATATCACTAATTATGAAATTGAAAACTAGAGTGATCTCAAGATTTCAATTAATTATGTTAATACAAGAACTTTGTGGAACTGAAAAGATATGAATATAGATGAAATATTTTCATTCTCAATTGCATGTGAAATTATGAATGAAAATGATTATCCTAAACCGAGAACTATGAATGAATTTCAAAATAGACATGAGTGAAAAAATTGGAAGGATGCAATAATTACTGAGTTAAATTCTCTTAAAAATCAAATAGTTTTTTGCCTTATTATGGTTATACCAAAAGATGTGAAACCGGTTGGATATAAGTGGGTCTTTGTAATAAAACGAAATGAGAAAAATGAGATTGTCAAATACAAAGACCATCTTGTTGCATAAGGTTTTTACCAAAGACCATGAATTAATTTTGAGGTAACATATTCTCCTGTTATGAATGTCATTACTTTTTGTTATTTAATTAATTTATCAGTATTTAAGAATCTTGGTATGTATCTTATGGATGTTGTTACTGCTTATTTGTATGAATCATTTGATATTGATATATACATGAAAATCCAAAAAGGATTTAAAATGCTCGAGACATCAAAATCTAGAGAAATGTATGCAATTAAGTTGCAAAGATCATTGTATGGATAAAAAAACCCGGACATATGTGGTATAATAAACTAAGTGAATATTTGCTTAGAGAAGGCTATGGTAATAGTCATATTTTCCCTTGTGTTTTTATAAGAAAAACAATATCCGATTTTATAATAATTGTTGTCTATGTTGATGATTTAAACATTATTGGAACTAATAAAGAAATTAAGGAAGTAAGTGATTACTTAAAGAAAGAGTTTAAAATGAAAGATTTGGGAATAACCAAATTTTGTCTTGGTTTACAAATTGAGTAGACTATAAATGGTATACTAGTACATCAATCAAATGATACAAAAAGGATAAAGGTTTAACATGGACAAAGCAAACCCTTTGAGTACTCCAATGATGGGTAGAATACTTAAGGTTGAAAATGATGCATTTAGACCTAAGGAAGGTAATGAAGAAGATCTTGATTTTGATGTATCATACCTCAGTGCCATTGGGGCACTCATGTACCTTGCTAACTATACAAGACCCGATATAGCTTATGTAGTGAATTTACTAGAAAAATTCAATTAATGTACTACAAAAATATGTTGGAATGTAATAAAACATATATTTCGATATCTCTGAGGTACATCTGATATGGGTTTATTTTACTCTAACAATACAAAATTAGTTTTGCATGGTTATGTAGATGCAAGATATTTGTCATATCCACATAATGCTAAATCATAGACTAAATATATATTTACATATGGTAACACTTACACTGCAATATCATGGAGATTACCAAAGAAAACACTTGTAACAACTTCAAATCATGTTGCAGTAATTTCCCTTCATGAAGCAACCGAAAAGTGTAAATGGTTACGATCGGTAACTCGACATATCAAAAGAGCATCTGCTTTATCAATTGATAATAATCCAACATTTTTTTATGAAGAAAATGTTGCATGTGTTACCCATATAAAATAAGGTTACATCAAAAGTGACAGAACCAAGCGTATCCCTTCAAAGTTCTGCTCATTCACGCAAGAACTCGAAAGAAACAAAAAGCTTGATATTCAATATATTCATTCAAGTGATAATGTGTCAGATCTCTTCACAAAGACACTTCCTACATCAATTTTCAAGAAACATGTACAAAATATTGGATTATGTTGCATTTGAGATCTTTAAAGAAGAACTAAATGTGTTATGTTTGAGGGAGAGCACTATGTTGTACTCTTTTTCCTTATTAATGTTTTTTATCCCAATGAATTTTTTTAATAAGATTTTTAACGAGGCATATGTTCCCCTAAGATTTCCCTCAATAAAACTTCAATGGAGCACCATGATAGATTTTAAAGGGGGAGTATTATAATAAATAAGAAATTTATCATTAATTTTTTAAAGGGTTAAATATGTTATTGGTCCCTCTAAATATCTCATTTTTTGGATTAGGTCCCTCTAAATATTTTCTTCAAACATTGGTCCTCCAAAACTTTTCCGTTTCGAAATTTAGTCCCTCACGTTAGTTTGAACTAACGGATGCTGAGTTGGCATGCCATGTGTGCGTAAATAATTTGCCATGTTGTAACTGAAAGAACCCACGTGTGAATGCAGTGCAGTGTATATGTAGTCAAACATTAGGGTTCATATTTTCACATAATTTGTAAATTAGGGTTCATATTTTCTCTTCTACACATCCACAAATTCTTCTCTTTCTTCCAAATCGTGATGTCGTCTTCATCTAGGGCAAGTAACTTAAGGTCACAACAATCCATCATTGCCACCAACAATGAAGAGAAAAAGTGTGGATGCAAGGCTACTTTGATTGCATACATGTGCAAGAAGGGAAAGAATAATGGGAGATTGTTCTGGAGATGCCCATATTGGAAGAATGCGGGAACGTGTAATATGTTCGTCTGGGATGATGATTATTGCTTAAAGAAGGAAGATTCTGAATGCAACAATGATGAGAGAGATATGCAGTTTGTTGATACGTTTAAAGAGCTTTATGAAGCATCATTGAAGAAGAACACCAGGTTGAAGCTGAAGTTAAAGAAGGAGGAATTATTTGGAAAGTTTAAGACCATATGTATTGTAATTTCAATGTTGGTCAACATGTATTTTGTTCTTAGATGTAAATGTTAATGTTGTTTTGAACAAGTAATGTTTAGGTAGTAAGTTGAATTTGTAATGTTTAGGTACTAATGTTTAGGTACTCTGTAATTTGGTATCTTGGAATGTTTGTAATTTGGTATGTTGGAATGTTATGAACAAATATGTTTGTGAATTTGGTGATGAGTACTTATTTGTTTTTGCACAATCTGTTTTTGTTTTGATATACAAATTGTACAATATGTTGTTTTTTACAAATCTGTTAAAACTCCAGATTTTGTTCTGGTCTGGTACATATTTTGTTCTGGTCTGGTACAAATCTGGTACAAATCTGTTATGAACAATATGTTGTTTTTTACAAATGTTGTTTCTGCTTTGGTACATAATCTGTTAAACCAGTAAGATTTACACCAGAAACAGAAGTGCATTACAACAAAAATGCATTACAACAAAAAATATCATAATTGTTTAACATTGTACATCATTAAAACAGAAGTGCATTACACATCATTAAAACAAAATCCAATAAACAGAAGTGCATTGTACATCATTAAAACAAAATCCAATATCATAATTGTTTAACATTGTGCATTACATCTGAAATCAAAATAAAAAAAAACACTTCACACCAGAATTGTTTCTTAGATACTTAATTAAAACAAAAAAAACAACAAAGAACATGGTTTGCTACTTCATTCAGTTTTTCCCTTGCTTGTGCATACTTCTTCTTCTATAACCAGTGGATCATCAGGTTCTTTTCCAGGCCCTTGTATGTTCTTGGACTTCAAAGTCCTCAACCTCTCACTCTGCCTTTTTTCAGGTAACACATTGCTTCCAGATTTGTACCTGCTTTGTGTCCTATGTTTGATAGGTTCACTGCTCGATGGCCTTGACAAAGCTGTTCTTATCCCTGGTGGTTTGAAAGGAGTAGCTCTAAACACCTTTGGTTTCTTCCCAAAAAAAACTCTTGCTCCACTAGGCTTAGTAGGTGATTTGAGAGGTGACCTATCAATTCTAAGAGGTTGAATGTCCAATACACCATCACCTTTCAGTAGGGCAGCCATGATCTCATCCAATGATGTAGGGTCCTCAATGACAATTGGTTGTGGTTCATGATCATCAGTTGTTTGATTCTCAGTTGGCTCAGCTTCATTGACAATTGGTTCTTTCACAGCTGGTTGAGGCACAACTGGTTCTTTTATAGGTGGTTCATTGACAGTAGATTTTACATTCTCAGTCACACTTGGTTTCTTCATAATTGGTGCATCCTTTGAATTCTCATTCTCATTCTCATTCACAGGTGGTTCCTTGACAGTAGGTTTTACATTCTTAGTCACTCTTGGTTTCTTCATAATTGGTGCATCCTTTGAAGTTGAATTCCTTTTTGCTACCCCTTGAATTCTGTTCACAGTACCTCTGCTAGTTGTTGCTTCCATGCTAGATTGTGCTCCCTTGGTCTTTTTGGAATCTTTGTTTATGGTGCCCTTGGGCCTCCCCTACAACACATATGATATTAACATTAGAGTACACTTAAATTACCATTAGACCTAATAAAAAATCATTATCTCAACATAAGTATTACCCTTTTTTTGCTTGCCACAGTTGAAGGTACATTTGCTTGCCTAGGTATATTCTGAGAAGCTTGGGTAGGAATGTCTTCAACATTAGGCTGTGTTTGTTCAGCAGTAGCATGTCCTGTCTGTGACTTTGATTCTACCTCTTGCTTCAATTTCTTGCAGGTCCTCTTGTTATGTCCCAATTCAAAACAGAATTTGCATCTATGGCTAGTGTTTGTTCTTTTCCACCTAGTTTGTGTAACCTCATCCAATTCCCTCTTTCTCAGTTTCTTTGGTCTACCTGGCCCACGTTTATACCTAGGTGGAAGCATGGTTGCATTCTCAGTCCTAGGCCATTTGTTTTGTCCATTCAATGGAGTTATGATCTCGCCATAACAGGCTTGATAAGTGCTCTTGTGATAACACTTGTCTACATACTTTAACGGGTCATCAACCTTCCTATATATTGCAGCTACAACATGCCTACATGGAATACCTACAAGCTCCCAAAAGTTACAAGAACATGTCCTTTTTTCTAAGTCCACAACAAAACTGTCAGTAAACAACACATGGGTGACCTGAAATGTCAACCTACCAGCATAGGTTGCTGTCCAGCTAGCACTTTTCTCTATCTCTCTATCCAATCTCCTTAAGGGTTTTGTCATAATCACTCCCTTATAACCCTCTACTTTTTCCCTAAGTGTGGCAAACCTCCCCATTAAATAATTTCTAATCCACTCCAACATTGTTATGATAGGTTTATCTCGTTGTAACAATATTGTTGCATTGAAGGACTCACTTAAGTTATTCATTAACACATCACATTTAGAAAAAATAGGAAAGGCATGCTTACACCATTTGTTCTTAGGAATTGATTCTATCCACTCAAATGCTTCCACACTAATCTCTTTGATCATTGACATCTTAGCCTCATGTGCTTCAAAATATGTTGCTTTTGCAGCAGCCATCATGAGATCTCTATACAATGTGCCACCTCCAAACTTCTTCTTAAAGTTTGCATATAGGTGTCTCAAGCAAAACCTATGCTCGTATGCTGGATACTCTTCTTCAAAAACCTGGACCAGACCCTGTTTGTGCAGGCAATAACAATGTTTCAAAATTATTTAGTGCAATAACAGTGTTTCAGAATTATTTAGTGCAATAACAATGTTTCAGAATGAATAAGTGCAGGCAATAACAATGTTTCAAACTTAATAATTGCAATAACAATGTTTCAAACAAAATATTAAAACTACCTTTTGTTGGTCAGAGATGAAGCACCACCTACGATCACCAATGTCCTCATTTAGCAATTTCATGAACCAGCTCCATGAATCTTTGGTTTCCATCTCTACCACAGCAAATGCAATTGGAAGGTACTGATCATTAGGATCTCTGCCTACAACAATCAAGAGAATCCCTCCATACTTATGTTTCAAATGACAACCATCCAATCCTATGAAAGGTCTACATGATCTTGTCAAAGCTTTTTTGGTTCCATCTAGGGACATGTAGCATCTTTCAAATCTTGGAGCCATCCCTTCAGTAGGAGTACTTGTGTTTATTTTAAAAGTGTTTCCACTTGATGCCCTTCTCAATTCAGCCCTATAAGACCATAGAAGACTAAATTGTTTGCTAGAATCACCTTCAACAATGGCTCTTGCAATCTTTCTTCCCTTGAATGCCCTACATGCTGGGATCTCTGTGGCATACCTTTGCCTCACATCAGCTACAACCTTAGTTAACCTCATCTTTGAATTATTCTTTAAACCATCCACAATAACTTTAGCCACCCATTCAGCTCTAGCATTGCTGTTAAAAAATTTCCTTCCACACTTATGTTTTGAATATAAGGTTTTGATTTTAAATGTGGTGGTCTTGAGTACCCTACTACATAGCACGGTATAGTCACATTTAGCCTTGTCCTTACACACAATCCTACATCTATTAGAGTCATTTTTCTGAAACTTTACCTCCCTTCCATTTAACACATTATGCTCTAAAATAGCATCTTTGAATTGTCTTAGAGATGAAAACTCCATTCCAACTTTGAAAGCAAAATCTTTTCATAGTGTCTCATCCTCATTATACCTCAAAATAGAAGGCCTCTCATCACCACTTTCATCATCACCTCCACTATCAAGCTCATCCGTTATATATTCATCCTCAATCAAATGCTCCTTACCCATCTCTTGAGTAATAAACACCTTTTCATCTTCTTTACTCTTTCCATCATCAGAATTACCTACCTTCTTTACATCCTCCCTATTGACAGTTACATCTACAAGACCTTCTTCAAAACCAGCCATCCTTTCATCTTCACTATCCTCAAAGTGTACACCTTCCACTGAATTATCAACAGAATCAGTACTTGATTCACTATCCTCAGCTTTTTCAACACGTTTCACTGCCTTACCTTTCTCTTTATATTTAGTCATGAAACTTTCCTCTCCATCAACCCTAGCTTCACAATAAATCTCTACATCACACTTGTATCCAATTGCATACATGGCTAGCTCATGTGCATCTCCATCATCCACAAATTTTTTTAAGTCTTCTTCAAGCAAACCACCCTCATGCTTCCACCACATGTTAACTTTAGAATAATCAAACTCAGGTTCTATCAATTTCACCAGATCAATAGCCTCAAAGAAACTCCAATAATCGGGTTCTTGTCCCCTAAACGCAAATACATCCCCACCCTCATATTTTAACTTAGTGTCTTTTACAAAACGACCCTTTGTGAAGAAAACTATCTTGAACTTATCCATTTACCTGTACACATAATTTAACCTAGGTTTAATATAGGAAATTATAGTAACCCTGAATTTTCACCAAATCAAAATTGAAAACATAAACATGTTGCTATGCCCTAATTCTTTATTCACAGTAACAAACAGTAACAAACAGAAACATTTAGTGCATCAAACAACCTAAATCGAAAACAATGGGACCACACAAGTATAACAATGGCAGACAAGATTTACTAACCTGGGACCACCTTCAAGAAGGAGAAGTCAAAATCGCTTGCTTGGGACCACTCTGAAAGTTGACTTGGGCAAACTACTATATTCTAAACTTGAGAAGAGAAGACCGAATCAAAGCACTTGGAAAGAAGCTTCAGAAGGAGAAGTCAAAATCGCATCACTTGGAGGTAGGTTGACTTATGCTTTCATTGCAATGTAACTCTTAACATTTCTCTTCATATTTACCTTTTATTTTTTCCAAATTATCCACGCTGGCCACATTCATACAACATGGCAAATTATTTACGCACACATGGCATGCCAACTCAGCATCCGTTAGTTCAAACTAACGTGAGGGACTAAATTTCGAAACGGAAAAGTTTTGGAGGACCAATGTTTGAAGAAAATATTTAGAGGGACCTAATTCAAAAAATGAGATATTTAGAGGGACCAATAACATATTTAACCCTTTTTTAAATATATATTTTAATGTCAAACTTAAAATAGTAATATCAATTATCGTAAATGTTTAATATGTCAAATTTAAAATAGTAAATGCAAATTATTAAATTAGTTTAATAATTATATTTAGTAGTAAAAATACTCTTTTTTAATTTCTATAAATACACACCAATTCATTTGAATGACACAACTCATAAATACTACCGTGTTATTTTTCTTTTATGTTTCATTAGGGGTGAAAATTGGCTAAGGTAGGTTAGGCTTTATAAGGTCTTGAGTCTAACCTAAGATAAACTTAAAAGACCTGAGTATGGCCTATGGCCTATTATAGGCTCCATTTTTGGCCTAACCTGACCTTTTTAAAAGTCTGACCTGACCTGAAAATCTATTTACATACATTTTTCTCATTAAAGTTCTAAATTATTTCATATTACTTAAGAAGTTTTATAGGTTGACCTATATATCATATATAGGCCGACCTATTTAGCTTTTGTTCTAATATATGCATATATAGGACAACCACTACTATAGAAAACCCCTTTCAGAACGGTTGGCAAAAGGGCTAGCATCATGCCGGTCATACCGTTGTTAAGTAAAGGGTCGTTGTAACTTTGTTAATTCTATGACAGTTTGGAAATCGTTGTTGTAATCCATGACGCGTGCCACATATCTCAACGGTTATGCTTAAGAACCATTGTGATATATACTCTTAGATACTTGGTTCGAAACCCATCAACAGCAAATTTCGACAAAAACAAAAATGACTTTTAGCCTCAGTTAGAATAGATAATTATTGTGAAAGGTCCATGGTTTATTATATTTTATATAAATTGTTTGTTTTCTATACCCCTCACTAAAGAAATACATGGATTCAAATTGATGAAGAAGTATATAATCTGAAAAATTAAACTATTCTTGAAAGCCAATTTAATCAAACCATTTTTTTTAATTGCATGAGTCTCGTCATTCATCTCATGATGCTTACATATATCGTGGTATAATGATCTAACTCCTTAAATGCATCGCTGAATTTGATTATAGTTAAATTTTCATAAGAAAATTTGATCGGATAATCCATCTTCTCATAATCACTTATTATCGTAATTTTTATACTATTTTTTTTTACAATTATCAATGAGGATGAAAAGGTGGACTATCCGATCAAATTTTCTTACGGAAATTTAACTATAAATTAATTCAACAATGCATCAGAGGTGCCTGATCATTACACCATAATAAATGTAAACAACATGAGATGAACGACGAGAAGCATGTCAATCCAAAAACAACAATGATTTGTTTAACTTAGTTTTCAAATATAATTTAATTTACATATTATAAGTATCTAACTCAATTTAAATGAATGTATTTTAAGTGAGAC
The DNA here is from genome assembly GCA_963966055.1 of Lathyrus aphaca. Taxonomy (NCBI): domain Eukaryota; kingdom Viridiplantae; phylum Streptophyta; class Magnoliopsida; order Fabales; family Fabaceae; genus Lathyrus; species Lathyrus aphaca. The sequence continues at coordinate 505,979,437 of OZ014523.1, forward strand.
ATATTAGTGAAACAAACAATCTGTATAGAATATAATAAACTCAAACAACATCATACACCAGAATCAGATACTATAATTTATCATACACCAGAACCAGATACTATAATTTATCACATACTATATTAAACTGTTACAAGAGAACATACCTTTTAACCACAATGACTTCATACTTCTTATACTTATGTTTATTTTTTCTAAAACTAGGTAAGATTTGCTACCATATTTGTTTCCTTGTTTACTACACATAGCTGCACAAACGAGAAGACGAATCCGAAAAAATGAGAACAATCAACAAAAACAACATGTAACAAACGAGAAAATATGAACTATCTAACAAAAAGATTGAAGTAGAATAATACCTTCTTTTCATATATATATATATATATATATGTACCTCAACAACTCATACTATAAGCTTGCTACCACCATCATCTTCCATCATGTGAAACAAAACCCTAAGAAATGGTAAGCAATGAAGAAAATTAGTTAGTATTCAAAATAAAACAAGCAAAAGTTGAAACGAAACCCTAGAATATCTTATTTTCCATAAATAATATGTACATTCGCTCGCTACCGCCAGCATCATCACCATGTTCATTTAGTTTTAGACTATACAAGAAGGAATACAGGATGAAGAAACCTAAATAAAAAGCTTCATACTTCTCGTATTCCTTTTTGCAGATTCTAAAAAAAGATGAAGTCTTGCTGCAAAAAATGTAGAGGAAAAATGGGTGTTAGGGTTTCGTTGTGAAGAAAACGGCGTTACTGTCAATAAGGAAAAGTTAATTCACTTATATAGGTAAATATTTAACAACAGTTTTCTAAAAGAACCATAATGATAAGTATATAATAAAAAAAAAGACTCAAATTATAAGTATTTATTAATAATAAATATATCACATCGGTTAGAAAGGAAAATCGTAGTGATAACTCTTTTAAAAAAAATAAGAAGAGAAACATAAACATCAACAATGTAATTCAAACATAATTACTATTACATTTCATAACAAAGTAAACATTAAAAAGAAATGAGACTAAAAAACATAACATCTTGAGATTTTCATAAAATCTCTCTGATTTCAGTTTATTCTTCTAATTAATGTTCTTCTTTTTTGAATCCTAATACATAATCTTCAAATAACACACAACTTCCAACTCTGGCTTCATAATGCTCTTATCTTCATTTCCATCTCTTTCTCCCATGTCTTCATCCCATATGAACAAGTTACAGGTTTCATCACTCCTCCAAAATGGACATCTCGAAAAAACCTTCCTTTATTTTGTCCCTTCTTGCATTGGTATGAAACTTTACGACCATCACAACCGCATAAATTTCCAGATTGAGATTTTACTGCGGTAGAAGACATAGAAAATGTCTTTGGATAAGTTTTTCTTCAGACGCGACATTGTTAAACCTCAGTAGAACAAACGATATAATGGAAAATATGTTACACTAGATGGAAGAAGATGAATATCTTAATGTATGAAGCACAAGATTCTAAGTATTATAAATAAATCACTACGGTTTATAATTGTAATCGTAGTGATACCATTTTATTAGTGATTTTAAAATAAATAAAAAAGAAAAGGAGCGCCTTAACGTTAAAGGGGTAAAATATATTAATGCGCTGAGGTTCAAATCAATGAAATTTTAATTGTATCACAACAGTTGATTCTGAAACTATTGTTATATAAAAATAATTTTATTAAAAAAATAAATAAATAAGGTATCAACTTAGTTAAGATATGGCACAACGGTCTAGGAAAAACCCATAGTGACCATGACATTGTTAATTGCACGTTTTGTAGTGAACCTATTTAGTATTTTTTTAATATATATGAAAATATAAGCCGACCTATAAAGTTTCGTAGGCTTTTTTAATAACCTAAGTCTGGTCTATTTAATTAAATAGACTTTTAAAAAAAACTTAAGCCCAGTCTTATTATTAAAAAAGTCTGATCTAATCTTAAATAGGCTAAGTTATAAGTCCATGTAGATAGGCCTGACTATTCCCACTATTTTATTTCATATATCATCTAATCATAAATATATTTTATAACAGAGTATTATATAAGTAAATTAAGATTAGTTCACAAATATCAATTTTTATTAACACTAATGACATATTTAAGCTAAATGTAAATAATGTACCTTAAAATAATATGTTAAAGAAAAAACACGGTGGGTTTGGCTACGCCAACTTGTAAACACAAAACTGCACTAATCAAACCCTCCCTCCCTCTCACCCTTCACGTCATCGCTCCTTCTTCTTCTTCCCTCACCACAGTCGCCTTCCACCCAAACACTCTCACAACCTCCCTCCATTCTTTCTCTCACAACTTTTCTATTATTGCAATCCTTAACCCTAATCCTTTTTCGCCTCTTATTTATTATTCTCTCTCAAATCTAATCTGATTCTCTACTTTTGCTTTCTTGTGACGCTCACTAATTTTACTGTTATTACGAATGCCATTGATTCTCATTACTTCATCTTCTAAAACTCTGTAATTTTCGAACTCTTGTGTACAATGTCTTGCATCACTTTTAATTTTGGAACTTCTTTCAATCTTCATCCATGCATTAAGCATCAATTTTCTAAGCCAATTGTCTTCAGAAACCACTCTACTTTCCCCAAATCCTCTACTCACTTATCAAACACCTTGAGTTTAAGCATTACAAATCGTAATTTTAGTTTATTTGACAACATTTCAAACTGTTTTCAACTGTGTTGCTCAGAGTTCAGAGCCATCAGCTTCTGTTGGGGTTGAAACCAATAACAATTCGGGTAAACATCACAGTTACTCAATCTTCTAGCTCCCCTTGTATTTGTAATTTTCTCTATTTTTTTGGTTATGAATTTAGAGTGATAAGGATTAAATACTATGTTGTGAATTATAAAAATACTAACTTTATTGCATTTTGCGTATTCCAAAGAAGAAAATGTGTCTGTTTTGGTTATTGGTGGAGGGGGACGTGAACACGCACTCTGCTATGCACTGCAACGATCACCATCCTGTGATACGGTATTCTGTGCCCCTGGCAATGCAGGAATTGCCAGCTCAGGAAATGCGACTTGTATTTCAGACCTTGATGTTAATGATGGTGCGGCTGTAGAGTCATTTTGTCGGAAATGGGGGGTGGGGCTAGTTGTTGTTGGACCTGAAGCTCCACTTGTTGCTGGTCTATCAAATTATTTAGTTAAAGTTGGAACTCCAACTTTTGGTCCATCTGCAGAGGCTGCTGCTCTAGAAGGTTCTAAGAATTTCATGAAGCGGTTGTGTGACAAGTACGATATTCCAACTGCCAAGGTTTGTCTTCTTGTTCTGACTCTCATCGAACAGATCAATTGTTTACCCCTGTTATATTGGAATGATACTTCTATTTATGTTCTTCATGTATTGTATATCATCACAAGCTCATATGCTCTTTTCTTTGTATTTTGTTTCATACTAATGACCTGTCTGAATAATTAGCTTAATTAAACACTTATAACATAAGAGGTTATTAGATTATCATATAAGTGTTCATGTATAAGCTATTTTTACAATAAATAAAGTATTTTTTTTCTTCTTACAACTTACGAACATGTCACAAGTTGTTTCCATAAACTCTCTCAAATAATCTCACAAGTGATTATTTCAGTAGATAAACTCAAGTTAGTCAATCCAAACAGGCCCTAGGAGGATCAGTTAAAACTGTTTAGTGTTTTTTTCTTCTTCTTGATATGCAATTTTTGTAAAGTTGAGTTGATAGCATTTTCTTATGAGCTATCTACTTGTCTTGTCTCTTAATAGCTCTATTAATCAGGTTGGAATATAGTTTGTGAAATGATGCATATGATAATTAATGGAGTCATCATGTGTTTGCCCTGATTTGTTTTATTTCTTACATGTATATGGTGTTCTTCTCCATGCTATTTGTTTGTCGATTTTGCTTCCTGGTTTTTGCCATAGTATTTACTTATAATGGACTTATTAGTGCAGTACAAAACGTTTACAGACCCATCTGCAGCAAAGCAATATATTCAAGAAGAAGGAGCGCCAATTGTTATCAAAGCAGATGGACTGGCTGCTGGAAAAGGAGTTACAGTTGCCATGACACTGGAAGAAGCATATGAAGCGGTTGATTCGATGCTGGTAAAAGGAGATTTTGGTTCTGCAGGTTGTCGTGTCATTGTTGAGGAATTTCTAGAAGGAGAAGAAGCGTCCTTTTTTGCATTGGTTGATGGAGAAAATGCAATTCCATTAGAATCTGCTCAGGACCATAAGAGAGTTGGCGATGGTGACACAGGGCCAAATACCGGTGGCATGGGTGCATACTCTCCCGCTCCTATATTAACCAAGGAACTTGAACATATAGTAATGGATTCTATTATAATGCCAACAGTTAAAGGAATGTCCGCAGAAGGTTGCAAGTTTGTTGGTGTTTTATACGCCGGGCTTATGATTGAGAAGAAGTCTGGCAGGCCTAAGTTAATTGAGTATAATGTGCGATTTGGTGATCCAGAGTGCCAGGTCAGTTAAGTCATAAGATGCAGTTTCTAACATACATACTTATTACTTAACCTGTGAAATACACCATAAAAGGCTAGAACTCAGAAGGCATAAGTGACAAAATGTGTTAGGATTCCTTAGTTCTCATTTATACACAGAGCACAGTCAGTAGTTTAGATATGTTGTTGGTATGACATAATTTCTCTTTCTTGTGTTCTTTTGAAAAATGTTTTAAGTGGCTTTAATTTCTATAATGCTTGTGATCGTCCATATTTCTCTGTTTGGGGTCTTCATTTGGTTTTCAAATCACATGTTGATGGAAAATAATAATTCTGCTGCTAAACAAATTGATATCCAACACTTTCAAAGCTTTCTTCTTTTACTCTTTAACAATAACATGGATATCTTAGATCATACCTGAGTAACAGACATGCTCCACACAATTATTAGTTTGTTTACAAACAAAATGGGTGTAACCTTTGATAAAGGTTGATCACATTAACACTGTTTTATGTTACTAATATTGAAGCTATTATAACTTGTTCATATTATTTTGGCTAAATACCCAAATTGGTCCCTTAACTCCATCACTGGGTCCAATATGGTCCCTTATCTCTAAAAAGTGACAAAAAGATCCTTTAATTTGTTAAATTGTACCACGTTTGTCCTTCCGTCAGCAACCGTTAGTCAAAGTCAAGTTAGCATACACATGTGTAGCTTAGCTTGGGTGACTCATCTGCCATGTAGGATGTGTTTGCATAAAGTGTATACTAAGGAGTCTCATTACTAGTTGTACGAATGTTGGTGAAAATTAGAAAGGAGGAACCCTAGCGCAACCATTGAAGCTTGAAGCATTGAAGCATAATCCATTTCTGAAGCATAATCCACCAGGTATTCGATTTTACAATTTGATATGTTATTCGATTGCAGTTACTTTAATGATTTAGGGTGTATGTTTTAGGGTTTTTCGTAAAAGTTACTGATTTAGGGTTATTTGACTTCGATTAGGGATTTTTGTCAGTAGAGATGAGTGAGTACCTGAGTCTTACAATTCACCACAGTGGTGCATTTGTGGATGACGAGCTGAGTGTATACGAAGGGGGAGAGATTGCAGAATTGAAAATAGATGTTGATAGATGGAGCTATTTTGAACTGCTAGGTTGTTTTAAGGATCTAGGTTACACCTGTATTGGGAAAATTTACTATAAGGATCCACAATTTGGGATGAGCACCTTGGTTGATGACAAAGGAGCCCTAGAGATTGCTGATTTGTTTAGGGTTCACCTTAGGGTTGACATATACATCACACACATATTGTCACAACCTGATTTTTATGATGGTCCAATTGATGAAGTAGAAGCAGATGTGATGGAAGAGGATGACACTGAAAAAGTGCTTGCTGCAATGCTTGAGGAAGTTAATGCTGAGGTGAATAATACTGATCCCTTGAATGATACAACTCCAAGGATGGAAGAGGAAGTTTTGAATCAGAATGAAGGGGATAACATTGATTCTGTGAATCTGAATGCTGAGGTGAATAGTTCTGATCCCTTGAATGATACAACTCCAAGGATGGAAGAGGAAATTTTGAATCAGAATGAAGGGGATAACATTGATCCTGTGAATAATTCTGATACTGATCATGTGAATAATTCTGATACTGATGTTAGTGAGGATGATAGTGATGATGAAAACTTCAATTATGACAGTGCAATGGAAGTTGGTTTTGATGATGAATCAGATGAGTTTGATGATGAGGAGGGTGATGTGATGGAATCTGTGAATGATCAAGAGGGGAAGATGAATAAGGGTAAAGAAAAGTGTGAAGATAAAGTTAGTGATAATGAAAGTGATGATTAACAAAGTGGGTGTGAAAGTGATGATACTAGTGATGTTGTTAGGAAAAAGTACCCTATTTTTAAATTACAGAAAGACATGTCAAAATTCAAATGGGAGATTGGGATGTATTTCACAACCAAGGCTGATTTTAAAGAAGCTATAGCATCATATGCTGTGCAATCTGGCAGAGGTCTTAGGTACATTAAGAATGACAAGGTAAGGGTGAGGGTTAGATGCAAGGAAGGATGTGATTGGGAAGCCTACTGTGCAAAGTTACCTAATGAGGATTCTTGGCAACTAAGGAAGATCATAGACAACCATAGTTGTAGTAGAGAGTACAATGTAAAGCTGATGAGTACAAAATGGTTAAGTAAGAGGCTACAGAATTCACTGAAATCCAATCCAAGATTGAAGCTTAGGGACATAAAGGAAAAGGCACAAAAAAAATGGAATGTAGGTGTTAGCAAGCAAAAGGCCATAAGAGCAAGATTTGCTGCTAGAGACATGGTAGATGGTTCTTTTCTTGGGGACTATACAAGGATCTATGACTATTGCCATGAACTTTTGAGATCTAACCCAGGTTCTACTGTGAAAGTCAATGTGCATCCTGTACTAGAGGGTTCTGCAGATCAGAGACCATATTTTAAGAGGTTGTACATTTGCTTGGCTGCTTGTAAGGAGAGTTTTAAATTATGTAGACATTTCATTGGGCTAGATGGTTGTTTTTTGAAAGGGTTGTGTGGAGGGCAAATCTTGGCAGCAATTGGTAGAGATCCAAATGATCAAATGCTACCAATAGCATTTGCTGTGGTTGAAAGTGAAAATAAAGATAGCTGGACTTGGTTCTTGGAGCTTCTTATTGATAATCTAGGTGGGAGAGAAAAGTGTCTCACATACACCTATATATCTGATCAACAAAAGGTAAATATGGTACTTGTTGCGGTGAGAATCGGATACCAAGCTATTAAGTGAGCTTGAATCGCAAAACTTTTATGTTCACCACCGACTTTAATTTAATCCAAAGGGAAAAGGGAAAAAGATCGTAAAAACCCTAAATAAGGAGAAACTAGGTTCGGGGGTTGATTATACCTAGGGAAGGTGTTAGCATCCTAAGCATCCGCAGTATCCTACGGGAACCTCTTGTTAATATTTGTGTTATTGTTGTTTATTGCTTGCTAAAATTATGGGAACCTAAGGTTTTATTTCTAATGGTGCTCGCACAACATCGCATTGATGCCTACGTATCGGGTATAGAATCAGAGCACTCGTAGTTCTCCTAAGGATTAACGAACACTTGGTTACGCTCAAGGTTCGCGGGGGAAGGTAAGTGTTATGGCAAACACTCACGTGACTTTAGGAAAGTCACAAAAGTTGTAAAAATAAAAATTCCTAATGGTTAAGGTTGGAAAGGAACTAGGGATGGCTAAACTTCCTATGACATTGAGTCAACTGCAGGAGTTCTTTCCCTTTTGGATTTAAATGCGAAAAAATAAAGTAAATAAATGAGGGTGCAAGCTCCTAAGTCTAAGGCATAGGCTGATACTTGCAAAAATGGACTGAATAAAGTAAATGGAAATGCAAGGTAAAAGGCTTAGTAACCGGGCTATGACTCGATATATGGATCGAGAATGCGGGGGTGGAAGACAAGCGTGGTGCTTCAATTTGTTTAAGTTGGAAAGTTGTGAAGTGTAAAGACCGTGCAGACGGCGATCGTAAAACGACCGACTTACGTGTGTGAGTGAAGTGTATGTGAACTCAACTTGGCGTTGGACCAAGGATTTATTATCTTGAAAATTAATGTGCGCTTTCAATTTTATTTTAACAGGTATATGGTCATGATGCAAAATAAAATAAATACAAACATAGCGTGCATACAACCAAGACATCGAAAGATTAAATTAAAACTCATACTAAGAGATAAACCTAAGTCTAAACCTCTCACACTAATAGGATCTAAAACTAAGCTAAACAATCCCTATCTTAAACGAAGAAGAACTATACAAACATTTTTGAATTTTTATATAAAAATAAATAAATGATTAATTAAATATGTACTAAAAATAAGATAGAAAAGAAGAAATTGAATTCGAAATATTTTTTGTTGTATATTTTTTTTATATATATATAAATATCTAACTAAATATAAAAATAAATAGAAAGAAAATTTTGAAAATAAAAGTTTTTTATTATTTATTTTATATGTATATGTATATAGATTTCTAACTAAATATAATAATAAAAATAAAATAGAAAAGAAAATTTTGAAATTAAAAAGATTTTTTTTATTTTATATGTATATAGATTTTTTAACTAAATATAATAATAATAATAGAAAAGAAAATATTAAAATTAAAATGCTTATTTACTTATTTATGTATACATTTCTAACTAAATATAATAATAATAGAAAAGAAAATATTAAAATTAAAATGTTTATTTATTTATTTGTATATACATATTAAATGAGAAAATAATAAATTACTAAATATTTAATAAAAATTAACCTAATTAATTAAAATTAAATATAAAGATTTAAATGAATTATAAAATATTTTTTAGATTTTTTTTGAAAAAAGAAAAGAGTTAATGGGCTGAAAAAGAGAAAACAAAGGGGGTGCTGATACTAAAGAGGCCCAATGGGGCGCTGGGTATACAAGCGGGTCGGGTCCAACCCGCGACCCGCCCCATGCTAAAGCTGAAGAGGGTTAAACATGAACCCTAGATCAAACGGCGCCGTTTTTGCGAAAAGGGGAAGAAACTCCCCTTCCCTCAAACGCTCAATCTGTCGAATCTCTCTCTCGCTCTGAAGCTCTCACTCTCAATCGCGCTCGGTTTCGCTCTCTCGCAACCTCTCTCAGCCTCGTTTTGGTTTGAGTTTCGGAGGTGAGTTTGGACTCACGGCGGAAAAGTTTATGGTGAGGGTCTATCACGGTTTCACTCTTTCCCTCTCTGCTTTGCATCATCAACATCTTAGGCTTCTTCTTGATATCTGCGTTTATTTTGAGAAACAGCATGACGTGCTTTAACCTGCACAGCTTTCACCGCATTCTTTGAAGAGTCAACCAGGCCCTTTGTGATAGCTCCAAACAAATTAGATTGTGCTGCTGGTTCAGTGGGACTGTCATCCACAGGAGACTTTGGAGACAACCGCAATCCCAGATTACTTGTAAGGCGTGCAAAGGCTGATTTCCCAACATTTCCACTAGAAGACTCGTCTTGGGATCCAGAAAATGACGGGGAAACCTTTAAATTTTTGGCCCAAGAAGATATGCCAGTGGGAGATAGCCTAGACGGTGCTTCACGGACAGAATTATCTTGTCCAGAAGCAACAGCAGCGGAAGCCTGACCATCATCCTCATTAGTAGGATGTGTTGCATTTGGTACTTTCACAGGAGGTGGCTTAGACACATCAGCAGGCACTGGATCCATTTCCATTCTATTAAAAAGAATCAAACTTATGCATAAATTGTAAATCCAATCATTAGCTGGCCCTGGCCCAACAGTATCTTTCTGACTGAGGCAAAAGTGGAACGGAGAGGAGATAGAGAGACGGTGGATAAAGAAGGGAAGTGAAGGAGCTGATTAGGGTTTCGGTGAGGATGGGATTGGGAATGTCACGGGTGTTTGGGGTTGATGAACAGTAGCGGTTTGATGGATGGTGTGAGGTTCTACGTGGTTCAGAAACGGCGGTGGAGGTGAATCTTTTAGCTCTGTTAAAAGTCCAGGTTTGAGGTTGTTTGATTCGTTTTTGTGAAGGTCAAGGTTTAATGATGTATTGGTTTGAAGCTTCATTTACGGTGGGTTTTTTTTTCAGGTTTCGGTGGCGGCTTTTGCAGTGAAGGGTTACGAAAACTGAAAGGTAACGATGGTTTGATGGGGTCTTATGGTTCAGTTATGATGATTTGTCTATGGTGAGGATTGAAGAGTGTATGAAGGTGGTTTGTCAGCTCTGAATTGGCTTTGACTTTGATGATTTTTCGCCCCCCTATTGTTTCTGGGTTTGAAGGTTTTAGAAGAAGAATGCAGGCTTCCCGCAAGGTTTTCTCCCTTTTTATTTTTTTGAAGCTGCTGTGTTTCTGGTACAACTGTTTTGGGTGTTATTTTTGCTGTTTTTTTTTTTGTTATACAGGTTGCGGAACCGATGAAAAATATAGGATGAGAAGAGTTTGATGGTGAAGGAACTGTTTTGTGAAGGTTTGTGCAGAGAACAAGGGATGGTTTGCAATTTCAAGTTTGGTTTTGGTGGCTGCCGCGGTTTTGGTAAGTTTATGTGGTGTTTAGGCTTATGAAGTTCTGTTGTTTCTCTTTTTCGTGGCTGCCTTCTGAGTTTTGTTTGTGCAGTTTTCTCTGTCTATTTTTGAAGTTTTTATATGGCTTTGTGAATGCAGTATGTTATGCAACTTGGGGAAGAATGAAGTGAAATTGAAAGAAAGAAGGAAACTAGCTAGCCTAAGTCAAAAATCAACCGGAAACACAAACATGACCATAAGAGGAATCAAACAAGATGAACAAATATGCTGAAAAGAGGTGAAGGAAAAGGAGAACATTACCGACCCGAAAGTTATCGGGGTGAAGAATCCGCAATGGTAAGCTTCCTTCTTCTATTATTCCTTGTTACTGCTGGTGTGATTGATGGTTGGCAGTGTTTTTTTGATCTTTTAATGTTGCTGAATTTTTGCTTTGTGTCAATCTCCCCTCTCTTGTGGTTTTTTTGTTGTGAGGATGTGGCTGGTGTTTTTGTGATGATTTTCTCTGCAATGTAACAGTGCTTTTATAGGACTTTTCTAGGGTTTTTGGTTTGAATTATGTACTGAGAAACTTGCTAAGGAAGGGTGTAGGATTAGGGGGAACCAATTCTGAATTTGTGTGCAGTAGTGGGGAGGTGGAGCAGCCTGTTTTGTATGCTGTTAAACTGCTGTCCTGCTTTTTTCCTGCGGTTTCTTGTCTGCTAGTGAGCCATGTGGTCTTGCTGATTTTTGTACTATGCATCTTGACACTTTGTTATGAGAAAAAGAAACTTACAATATGTAAAAATGAATTATCATGAATGCTGAATTTTAATAATGGTGTGCTTGAATGAAATAGAACTTGAATGCTTATGAAACATATATGGGGCTGTTTTGAATTAACATGAAGTTGGAATGATAATACTTAAAAATGAATACTTTTGAATCAAATGTATGATCATGCTTTGACATTGGATTATAAACTTGAATGATGTTTGAAATATGATAAATGGTGTTAAATGATGCAATGTGTTGAATGAATTTGATTGAATAAATATGATGAATATGATGAATATGGTTATGTATGAGTTTGATGAAATGTTGATGCTAACTTGTTTCTTTTATTTTCATGTGTATGACGGATGGAAGAGGCATGAAGTTGGAGATGTGGCATAGCATGAAGAATTCAAGAAAACAAACATGGAGTTGGATGATGAGAAACTTTGAACCAACTTTATTCAAGCAACACTTTGTTTTGAAATTGTAGTTGCTAATTTTGTAGCTTGTAACTTGTATGTAACTTTGACAAAAACTTGTAATTGAATTGGTTATGAGTTTGAAAATTAGGAATGCACTTGAGATTGACAAATAGAAGTTTGGAATTTTTGTTGTTTGGAATTTTTGATGTTTGGAATAAACTCTCTTTTTTCATGAATTTGTAATGATCTTGGAAAGAGATTTGACATTGAGTCCATGATGAATTTGAAATGCAATTAAAGCTTGAATTTAAACTTGAATTCACAAATGATGTGAGAACTTGAAATTTGAAATTTGGAATATGAATTTGGAAAAGAAAAAAAAAACTAGAAATAGAAAATATGAACTAAATTTGGGACAAAAATTGAAATTGGAAGATGAATTGGAGAAATGAATTTAAAAACAAAATTGAACTTAAACTTAAATTGAAGTTGGAAATTATAATAAAAATAGAAACAATTTCTTTAAAAATGAAATAAAATTGAAAGTAGAAAATGAGGTAAAAATTTAAGAAAATAATAAAAACAAACAATTTAAAAATGAGAACTTGAAGATGAATAGAAAATAAATTTAAAATGGAGATACATATATATATGAAGAAGGAAACAGAGAATGAATAAAAAACTAGTAATAGAAATTGAAACAAAAATTCTAAAAATAAGAAGTTAAAGAATGGAATATAGAAATAGAACTAGAAAACAAAAGATAAGAATACAAAAATGAAATAAAAGTTAGAAATGAGAAGTATAAATTAAAATTAAAATGGAAGCTTGGAAGTGAAAAGAAATTAAAATCAAATTTATAAATAACTAGAAAATGAGTTGAAAGTAACTGATCAAACAAAGTGAATGTATGATGCGAAAAGTTAGGGGTAAAATTTGGGGTGTGACAGTTGCCCCTATTTAAATAACTTCACCAGATGGCGTGAGTGATAATAATCCTCATGAAATCAGTGTGAAAGGTATTTAAATATAGAAATAACCGGAAATTTTGCCTCTAAATGCAATGTTATGCTGGACTACAAACTATCTAACTCTACAACTCTTATGCAACGAATGATGATTATGGTATGAACGAAAAGAATGAGATATATCGACGACCACAAGCCAAGACTCACTGGGGATGACATACACTGGGGATACAGAAACGAAAACGGGAAGTATTCAAAGTGATAAATCAACAGGTTCAAGTGTAACTGTTGACACTAAGAATAACAAAAGACGGGAACAAAAGGAAATCCAACGCGTTGGATCAACGAACACAGACAAAACAAAATAAAATTCAAAGTGACTGCATAGTGGCTCGATACGATCAACTGACACCAAGAATAAAAATAAGACAAGGAAATAAATCGAAGTGGTAGATCAATGGCTCTATGCGACCAAATGACTTTGAGAAATAAAAACGCAACAACATATTCGAAGTGAATGCGCAGCGGCTCGATGCGACCAACTGACACCAAGAATACAACAAAATAAAAATTCAAAGTGAATGTGCAGCGGCTCTATGCGACCAACCGTCACTGAAAAATAGAAACGACACAAAATTCAAAGTGAATGCGCAGCGGCTCGATGCGACCAACTGTCACTGGAAATGATAAACATAATATTCAAAGTGAATGCGCAGCGGCTCGATGCGACCAACTGACACTAAGAATACAATAAAATGAACATTCAAAGTGAATGTGCAGCGGCTCTATGCGACCAACTGTCACTGAGAATGACACAATATTCAAAGTGAATGCGCAGCGGCTCGATGCGACCAACTGACACCATGAATAACAACAAAATATTCGAAGTGAAAGCGCAATAGGTTGGAGAACTATTGACACTAAGAATAGAAGCCAAGATACACTCAAAGTGAATGCGCAACAGGTTAAAGAACCGGTTGACACTAAGAATGATATAGACAAAGTATTCAAAACGGTAAATTAGCAGGTTCAAATGTAACTGCTGACACCGAGGATAAGGAAGGAAATCATAGTGATTTAGCAGCGGCTCTATGCGACCAGCTAGCATTGGGGATAGAATGCAAATCACCCAAAGATAGATCAACGACTCTAGGCGACCGGCTAACACAAAGAAGTAACAAAAAAATATGTTGGAGTTTTCAAATAAGATAAAACATCCAACCTCTGGAAATTCCTTCAGGAACCATCAGGAGAAAGATACAAGTATGTGCCAAAATCAAATGGACTTGGATTTTAAGCAACAGGTTTCACGATCCGCTTAAAAGATTTGTGTCAATGACAATTGGACTTCAAGGAGATATTGGTGGTCATAAAGACAAATACCAACTACAAATAGAATTCCACGGGGAACACCAGCAATACTGGGGTTTGAAAACGTTGGTAAACCAAACTTCGGGTACCAACAACAATGAATTTTCAAATTGAACACTAATGATATCTGGACTTGGAGTCAGACAGACGACAACTGGGGAAAGACAAATGCTAATGTCAAATGCGCATGATTGAGTATGATGCGAATGATCATGATATGCAAATGTTGACTCTAAAGAGACAAAGAGTTTTGACAAGACTCAAAGAGGAGTAGGCTCTCAACACCAATACATAGATGAGCAACATGAAAAACACTGGGGAGATGTCTTCGAATTTGGAAATCATGTTTGGTCCAAGGATCCATCCAAGAGTGTTATCAGTTTTGAACTTCTATGGGGATTTCTGTAATAATAGTATAAAAGCGTTGTTGCAAACCAGGACTTCTTGGGGAAGCAGAAGGTTTTTTCAATTTTTCCAAAGTCAAAGAAACTTAAAAGTTTTTCAGTATGCTTTCAAAAAACATTTCCCTTTTTTTTAAAAAAACTTGTCATTTTCAGAGTTAAATTGTAATCAAGTGATGGCATTTTGCATAACAAAAGAAAATAAGAAGCTGAACAATAAAATTCATAGGCAAAGTTTATATTTTATTCAAGAATGGTAGCTTGCCAATGGCAAAGACTCCATGGGAAATTACAACCTGAAAATGGCAATGGGGAAAGGTCTACATTGAATCCAACGACCACTACAATCCCTAATAACTAAGACTGTCCGACACCTTGCTTCTGACAAGAGCAAATGGATTGATCTTCCATTGTGATTATTCAGTAATGGTAAACACCATCTGCTACAGTCAAATGCCTTTGTCCCTAACTTTTGCCTGGACCGCCCTTTCGGGTTTTCAATCCACCGGGACGCTCTTTTTTGCCTAAGCCGCCCTTTCGGGTTTTCAACTTAGCGAGCTCTTATTTTTTTCATTTTTATCCCTAACTTTTGCCTGGATCTCCTTCATAGGTTTTGATCCACCGGGATACTCTTTTTTGCCTAAGTCGCCCTTTCGGGTTTTCAACTTAGCGAGCTCTTATTTTTTTCATTTTTATCCCTAACTTTTGCCTGGATCTCCTTCATAGGTTTTGATCCACCGGGATACCCATTTTTTGCCTGGATCTCCTTCATAGGTTTTGATCCACCGGGATACCCATTTTTTGCCTAGGTCGCCATTTCTGGTTTTCGACCTATCGGGTTTTATTTAGGCATAATATTTTTTGACTGCATCATAATTCACCGGGTGCTTCAACTGTTCACCATCCATAGTTGTAAGGATTAAGGAACCTCCGGAGAATGCCACCTTCACAACATATGAGCCTTCATAGTTAGGACTCCATTTTCCACGCATGTCTTTGTGGACTGGCAAGATTTTCTTGAGTACAAGATCTCCTTCTTTGAATTCTCGGAGACGGACTTTCTTGTCAAATGCTCTCTTGATGCGCTTTTGGTACAACTGGCCATGGCACATGGCGGTCATTCTCTTCTCGTCAATAAGATTCAGTTGGTCAAACCTGTTCTGGACCCACTCAGCTTCCTCCAGTTTGGTTTCCATCAAGATTCTTAAAGATGGTATCTCTACTTCAATAGGGAGAACTGCATCCATCCCATACACCAGAGAGAAAGGGGTTGCCCCTGTTGAAGTGCGAACTGATGTTCTGTATCCGTGTAAAGCGTATGGTAACATCTCGTGCCAATCTTTGTAAGTTTTTACCATCTTCTGCAGAATCTTTTTGATGTTCTTGTTTGCAGCTTCAACAGCTCCATTCATCTTCGGACGATACGGAGAAGAGTTATGATGTTCAACCTTGAATGTCTCACACAGCTCTTTCATTGTTTTGTTGTTCAAATTGGTCCCATTATCTGTGATGATTCGGCTTGGAATTCCATAACGGCAGATAATTTGGTTCTTGATGAAACGGGCAACCACTTGCTTTGTCACATTGGCGTAGGAAGTTGCTTCTACCCATTTGGTGAAGTAATCGATTGCGACCAAGATAAACCGATGACCATTGGAAGCTTTAGGCTCAATTGCCCCTATCATGTCAATGCCCCACATTGAGAAAGGCCAAGGCGATGACAGAACATTCAAAAGTGTTGGAGGTACGTGCACCTTGTCGGCATAAATCTGGCATTTATGACACTTCCTGGCATACTTGAAATAATCTGATTCCATGGTCAACCAGAAGTATCCAGCTCTCAAAATCTTCCTGGACATGGCATGTCCATTGGCATGTGTTCCAAATGATCCTTCATGGATTTCCCTGATCAATAGGTCTGCTTCGCGCTTGTCCACACATCTGAGCAGAACCATATCATGATTTCTCTTGTAAAGCACATTGTTGCTGAGGAAAAACTTGGACGCCAATCTTCTTAAAGTCTTCTTGTCTAGAGTTGTTGCATCCGCTGGGTACTCCTGATTTTGCAAGTAGTTCTTGATGTCATAGAACCACGGTTTCTCATCAGTTTCCTCTTCGACCAGTAGACAGTAGGCTGGTGCAGTTCTTCGCTCGATCGTAATGAGTGGAGCTTGATTAAGAAATATGACTTGAAACATAGAGGCCAACAATGCCAAGGCATCTGCAATTTGATTCTCTGCCCTTGGAACATGATGGAAAGTGACTTCATCAAAGTATTTGATCAATTCCACAATGTGGGCACGGTATGGGATCAACTTCTCGTCACGGGTCTCCCATTCACCTTTGACTTGGTAGATTACTAAGGCTGAGTCTCCATATACATTAAGAATCTTGATTCTGGTATCAATTGCAGCTTCGATACCCAAAACACATGCTTCATACTCTGCGATGTTGTTTGTACATTCGAAACATAATCTGGCTGTGAAAGGAGTATAACCACCATCAGGATTCATCAAAACAACTCCTACACCATGCCCCATGTAGTTAGAGGAACCATCAAACATCATCTTCCAACGAGAACCTGGCTCGGGACCTTCATCAGGACCTGGAACTTCACAGTCCTTTATCAACATAATGTCCTCGTCCGGGAAATCGAATTTCAAAGGTTCATAATCTTCGACAGGATGATCAGCAAGGTATTCAGATAAAACACTGCCCTTGATAGACTTCTGGGTTACATATTGGATTTCGTATTCGGATAACAACATGTGCCAACGAGCGAGTCTTCCAGTCAAAGCAGGCTTCTCAAAGATGTACTTTATTGGATCCATTTTCGAGATCAACAAAGTAGTGTGACAAATCATATACTGCCTGAGGCGTCTAGCAGCCCACGCCAAAGCACAACAAGTCTTCTCTAAGAGTGAATATCTGCTTTCGCAATCTGTGAACTTCTTGCTTAAGTAATAAATGGCATGCTCCTTACGACCAGTTTCGTCTTGTTGGCCTAATACGCAACCCATAGATCCCTCGAGCACAGTCAGATACATGAAAAGAGGCTTCCCTGGGGTAGGTGGGATCAAGATAGGGGGTTCCTGTAGATAAACCTTAATCTTCTCAAAAGCCAGTTGACAATCAGGACTCCACTCAATTGCTTGATTCTTCCGGAGTAACTTGAATAAAGGCTCACATGTAGCAGTCATGTTGGAGATGAATCTGGAGATGTAGTTCAATCTTCCGAGGAAACCCCTGACTTGCTTTTCTGTTTTGGGAGCTGGCATCTCTTGAATTGCTCTGACCTTATCTGGATCTACTTCAATTCCTTGCTGACTAACAATAAAACCAAGTAACTTTCCTGATCGGACACCAAAGGTACACTTAGCTGGATTCAGACACAGTTGGAACTTTCTGAGGCGCTTAAATAACTTCAGGAGATGATTCAAATGATCCTCCTCACTCTGTGATTTGGCAATCATATCATCTACGTAGACTTCTATCTCTTTATGCATCATATCATGGAAAAGGGTGACCATTGCCCTCTGATAAGTGGCTCCTGCATTCCTGAGACCAAATGGCATAACTTTGTAACAATAAGTGCCCCATGGTGTGATAAAAGTGGTCTTTTCCATATCATCAGGATCCATCTTAATCTGGTTATATCCTGAGAATCCGTCCATGAAGGAGAAAACAGCGAACTTAGCAGTGTTGTCAACCAATGTATCAATGTGCAGAAGAGGGAAATCGTCCTTAGGACTGGCTTTGTTCAAATCTCTATAGTCCACACACATTCTGACTTTGCCATCCTTTTTAGGGACTGGCACAATATTAGCTACCCACTTAGGGTACTTCGCAACTGCGAGGAATCCAGCATCAAACTGCCTTTTGACCTCTTCTCGAATCTTCAAAGCCATGTCTGGTCTTGTTCTTCGAAGCTTTTGCTTTACAGGAGGACAATCTGGTCGAAGAGGTAACTTGTGGACCACTATGTCTGTGTCTAAGCCGGGCATATCCTGATATGACCATGCAAACACATCTACATACTCTCTGAGAAGCTTGACCAATCTTTCTCTGATGTCTGCCCCAAGTGTTGTACCAATCTTGACTTCCTTCTTGTCTTCATCAGTGCCAAGATTGATGGTCTCTACCTGCTCCTTATGTGGCTGGAGCTCTGTGTGCTCATACTCAACTAATCTTGCCAGTTCTTCCGGAATGTCACAATCTTCCTCACTTTCATCTTCCGCTTGGTAGATGGGCGAATCAAAGTTAGGAGAGAATGTAGAGTCATTGGATTCAACAGGGTTTTCGCTTATTCTGCATATGAGAATGATTTGCTTTTATTAAAAGTGGAAAATAGAGAAATGCAAGAGAAAAGGCTTTTTATATGTTTTGAAAGATCGCCATTTTCTTTTTTTAAAAGTGAAAAGAGAGAGAGAGAGAGAGAGAGAGAGAGAAAGGAAAAAACAGTAAATGATCAAAATAAGAGTTTAACAAAATGCCTTCATTGATAATAACTTTTGAAAATGAGAAGGGGCCCTACAAAATACTCCCATAGCCTCGGGCAGAGCTAGGGAACTTTGAAAACACTTTAAAAAACAATAAATTACTTTGACAATGGAAAAAACTCTGGGATCTCGACTGCCTCCCAATTGCCCAAGGCTTCTTCACACTGATACACCAAATGATTCACATCTTCATCTTCAGAATCTCCATCAATTGCATTGACCTGATAACCAGCACCGGAAAACACTTCTTGAATGGTCTTTGGACATCCTTTTACGGAGGTTGACGCTCCTTCCTTCACATGAGTTGGTTTGTAACCCAACCCGCAACGATCTAACTTCTGGTTGACTTCAATAACATCACCCCAACCTTCATAGTTTCTTTCTTCAATGGTGGAAATGGTACTCTTCAGCGATGCAAAAGATGGGATACCCCTCCCTTTTGGTTCCTCTACTTCCAAAAGGACAGCATTGGCTATCTCAAGAGCTTGGAAAGAAGTTTCCAAAGCATCTTCATCAGCCTCAATATAGATAAAGGATGAAAGGTTGCTAACCATGAGATCTTCTTCCCCAGACACGGTTACCAGCTTATTATCGATCACAAACTTCATCTTCTGGTGTAAGGTAGAAGTGACTGCTCCAGCGGCATGGATCCAAGGTCTTCCCAACAAGCAACTGTAATTAGGGTTAATGTCCATAATTTGGAAAGTGATTTTGAACACCTGTGGCCCAATCAAGATCGGTAGGTCTACTTCTCCAATAACAGTCCTCCTTGACCCATCAAAAGCTTTCACAATCAGTGCACTGGGCCTCATCTCTGCCCCTTGATAAGATAATTTGGCAAGCGTTCTTTTCGGAAAAACATTCAATGAAGATCTTGTATCCACAAGAATTCTTGCTAAAGTATCCTCTTGACATTTTACAGATATGTGGAGAGCACGGTTATGGTCCAAACCATCCTTTGGAAGATCCTCCATACTGAAGCTGAGATTGTTACATGCAGTGATATTGGCAATGACTCCATCGAACTGATTCACAGTTATATCATGCGTAACATGGGCTTGGGCTAGTAATTTCTGGAGAGCACTCCGATGGGCCGGTGAATGCATAAGAAGTGATAGGATAGATATTTTGGAAGGCGTTTGATGTAGCTGATCAATAACCTTATAATCACTCTTCTTAATGATTCTGAGAAATTCTGCATCCTCTTCTCCCAAGACTTCCCCTTTATCCTGGTTGGAAACAGCTGGAATGACTTCTTTAGGTGGAACCGTATTGGCTTGCTGAGTATAAACACGACCACTGCGAGTTAAACGACCTGCACCCGCTATGTCAGCACTTGCAACTTTTGAACCTTCCTTCTGACTAGCTTTATCAATCTTCTGATGAACTTTCCCTGTATCATACTTCCATGGAACTGCTTTAGTGTCTTCATAAAGGAAAGGGTTACTCCTTTGTTCAAACCTTGGCTCAGGTATATTGAAAATGGGCATCACGGGCTCTGGCATATTAAAGATGGGTTGAACTCTTGAGGATTCAGGCATGTTGAACACTGGCGCCAAGGTAGAATCAGATTCAGGCAAGTTGAAAATGGGTTCAATCATTGCCACTTCATTCTTCTTCACACGACCGCTTACTTGTAAAACACCCAGATTAATCAAACTTTGAACATCTTTCAAGACCAATTCACATCCCTTTGGATTATTCGCACAAGCTTCACAATTCTTATGACAGTTCTTCAGCATACCCACTTCTACTAACTTTGCGTGGAAGTCTTTAAGCGGGGTTTTGATCTCTGTAGCGTTGAAAATCAAATCTTCATCAGACTTGTCAACAATGGCATTTATGGACCCATGCTTAGGTAAAGGATTATTTTTAACATTCGGACCAGTATCTCCAAATGACAAAATGTTCTTATCCATTAGATCCTTCACTATGTACTTTAAAGCATAACAACCCTCCAAATCGTGCCCTGGGGCACCTTCATGGAATAAACAGTGGGCATTTGAGTTGTAATTTGGTGGGAGCGGATTTGGTGGAGGACCCAAAGGCCTTGGAGTAACCAAACCTTTATTCAGCAGTGAAGGATATAATTCAGTATAGGTCATAGGGATTCGAGGATTAAGAGGCCTTCCTCCTGGTCTTCTATTCTGAAAGTTGGGATTCGGATGAGGAGCTGGAGTCCTCTGCTGGTAGGCTGAAGCACTGGGCGCTTGTTGATAGCCTGGATTGTTGAGCATTGGTTGATAAGGTGGAATCACTGGAGCCGCTTGCTGATACATCGGTACTGCTTGAGTTGGCCGATACATCGGGACTTGAGGATTAAATGACGGTTGAACCGCCGCTACATAAGGATGTTGGACATACTGTGGTGGATGAGCATACTGTTGTCGAGCCATAGGTGGAGGTCTCTGCCAAAGCGGATTTCTTCTTTGACTTGCCATTATTGCATTCGTCTCGCCCTCTTTCTTCTTGTGGAAATTACTGGTAAATTTCTTGACATTATTTCCATTGCCAGTGCTGGAACTGCCAGATGCACCACTCATCTTTCCACTTTTTAGTCCAAGTTCAACTTTGATTCCCATGGCTACAAGGTCAGAGAAGCTAGCAGTTATACTCCCCACCATTCTCTCATAGAATTCTGGTCGCACAGTGTCAACAAACCAGTCAGCTAATTCTCTTTCAGTCAAAGGGGGCTCTACCTGAGAAGCGGTCCCTCTCCACCTCTGAGCATATTCTTTAAATGATTCAGAATCTTTTTGTGACATACTCAACAGTTATCTCCTATCGGGAGCAAGGTCCATATTGTATTTGTATTGCTGAATGAAAGCATCTGCCAAGTCTTGGAAACTGCGAATCTTCGACTGGTCTAGCGTTAGATACCATTTGGAGGAGATTCCCTTCAGACTGTCCTGGAAGTAGTGGATCATTAATTTATCATTGTCTACCTGTGCAGCCATTCTTCGATAGTACATCAAGAGATGGTTCTTAGGACAAGTTGCGCCCTCATACATATCAAAAGTGGGTATCTTGAACTTTGGAGGTATTACCAATCCAGATACCAGACACATCTCTCTAGCAGCAGCCCCAAAGATCTGGTCACCTTCAATTGCTCTTAACCTTTTTTCAAGGGTATCAAAATTCTCTTGCATCTTCTCATGTTTCTCGTCTCCGTTTTTAGACATATCTGGCGCGTCATACGCCTGATGGTCATTAAAGTATGGTTGGGCACGGGTGTGCACAATGTCTTGTGTAAAATTAGCAACTGCATGGTTCTCTTCATTAGTCACAAGAACAGTCTGTTGAGCAGCAAATCCTTGAGGAGGAGGCACAAAACCTTGGGAAGGAAATGCAATACCCTGAGAAAAAGGTGCGAAACTTTGAGAAGCTAAACCTTGGGAAAGAGGGAAGAAACCCTGAGCAGCAAGTCCTTGGGAGGAAGGGATAAAACTTTGAGAAGCAAAGCCTTGAGAAGGAGGGAAAAAACCCTGAGCAGCAAGTCCTTGGGAAGAAGGAATAATACTTTGAGAAGCAAGGCCTTGAGAAGGAGGGAAAAAACCCTGAGCAGCAAGTCCTTGGGAAGAAGGAATAATACTTTGAGAAGCAAGGCCTTGAGAAGGAGGGAAAAAACCCTGAGCAGCAAGTCCTTGGGAAGAAGGAATAAAACTTTGAGAAGCAAAACCTTGAGGAGGAGGGACGAATCCATGAGGAAGTCCAAAAGGAGGCCAGGTCACAGGGGTAGTGACTGATGACGTAGGCTCAGTCGTTGCAGTGACAATTTCTGACACTACAGTCTGTTGGGTATCCATCTTTGCTCGAATGACTTGCAACATTTCCATCATCTGACCCATATTTCCACGAATATCAGTAAGCTCCTCGTTAACTCTGTCCATCTCTAGGTCTCTTTCAGCCATTCTCTTTCTGGCTTGAGCTCGAGTGTAGTATTTGCGTGAGAGCCTCAGTGTGAAAGCCGAATTGAGAGCAGATGACGGGAATGAGTTTTATATGAAAAATGCAAATGAAATGCCAAATGTATGAGTGCAATGCGAAAATTAAATTTTATTCAAGGAACTTAAGAAACAATTTGCAAATACCAAGGGACACATAATAATCAAAAGGATATGATTTCATTAAATTCAAAAAGTGATACAAAGTCTTGAGTACATCTTCAAAAATCCCAAACAAAGCTTAATAAAGACAAAGACGAAGTCCTAAGGAGATTCTCCTAAAAGCCTCAAGTTGAGCTTCTCGATTTGTGCCTTCATCTGAGCCATTTCAAGCATAAGTTGATCCACGATCGACTTCCAAGAAGTGTCCCCTTGGGTGTTGGAGGAAAATAAATCCTCTTGCGCTTTCCTTTTCCTGTTGGAGAGCTCTTCTTCTTCCTTCATCTTCAGCTGTCTTCTAAGTTCTTCATTCTCACTACTGATGATCTGATGTCGATTCTTCCATGCATTCTTCTCTCGAAGCTCTTTCTCCAAATCAATCTTCAGCTTCTCTGCATCGTCCATAAAGATTAGAATGGGTTTCTTGAAGGTCATAGGATCCTGGCGAGGGTAAGGCATCTTCAGACTGATTGCCCTATCTCGTACCCATTGGAGATAAGGTTCCATAGAAACACAATTTGGCTTTCCCAAGCTACTCCTCCCCTTCCTATGGATGTACTTCCAAGCTTGTATAATCTGTTTCTTGAGCTCTGGTTCTTCGTCATCCTTAAAGAAAATTCCTTCCACTTCAACACTCTTAGGTTTGTCCTTCAACGGATACCCGAGTTGGCGGCGAGCCAAAACTGGATTATAGCTGATTCCTCCCTTAGTGCCAAGAAGAGGCACATTAGCAAAATCACCACAGCTATCAATAATCAAGGCTCCATTATAAACACGATTGTACCAACTAATGTCAGAGTGGGTAAGAGACATGATCCTTTGTGACCACCACAAACCATCCTTAAGGTTCCAAAATGAAGCTGACTTAGGCAAGTGCGAAATAAACCACTCGTACAACAATGATGCACAACAAGTAATCATCCCTCCCTTATGGAGATTCCTCAGATGGATGGAATGGTAAGTGTCTCCGAGCAAAGTAGGGACCGGGTTCTTCTTCAGAAATAATTTGATGGCGTTCAGGTCTACAAAGTCTTCAAAGTTTGGGAAAAGTAACACTCCATATATTAGCAGAATAAAGGTCGCCTCAAAAGCTTTCATATCCTTCACACTAACAAAATTCTTGGCCTTTTCTACCAAAAACTTTGTAGGGAATCCAAAAATCTTTCCTTTATAGGTCATATTTGCCTTGACCTCAGGAACACTCAAATATGTTGCCTTTGCAATCTCCGCTTCTTCAAGGTCCCTCTCTAGAACAGGGAATGGAAACTCATCCTTAACACGTGATCCCACCAGAAATGAATACTCTTCCAAAGTAGGCGCCAATTGGTAATCAGGGAACGTAAAACAATGGTAGAGAGGGTCATAAAACTGGAGCATCACAGAGAGCAACCGTCCATCCCACTCAGTCTTAAGTAAGGCTAAAAGTCTCCTATGCTTCTCCATGAAGGCTTCTTGATCCAAAACCAAATCTCTTAATTTCCTTAGGTCTTCGAGTTTGGGAGTTTTGAATGTGTACTTGACAGTCTTTCTTCTTCCAAAATCCATGATGATACCTACGATATTTGCAAAGATAGAGTTTCTGAGTTCCTTGAATAAATGGTAAAAATGATGCTTCATGATGCGTGAATGCACAAACACACACAAGGCTTAGGTTCAAAGCTTGCATGAGGTCGAAGGTTCAACCCTCCCAAAAGGTATGTACTATGAGTTTATTTGTACCTGTACAACGGGTTCTAAAAGTTCCCAGAATCATTGTCCCATCTTTCGGATATTACCGACTTCCCAACTCAACTTGGTAATCAATAATATTCTCAAGAGAGTCTCATCCGAGTGTAGTATCGCGTATCAACTATTTCGGATTTGCACCCTCATAGTCATCGCACTACATCCCTAAAAGGCCAAGTGGGGGTAAATGTTCTACGGTCCTCAACATTAATGGCTCTCAGGTCGAATATAGTAATGCTTTCACGACTGAACTCGATCAACAAAACTACATCCGAGGAGGCCTCCGCTGAGTGGTGGTGTCTCAAGTCAGCTTGATCGGGACTCAACTCCCTACAAGCCTTCTTGAATATACCACCGTCCTATCTTATTTTGCACTCAAGTCCGGGTTAGGACTTATCTCACCACACATGGAACACCCAACAAAAATCCCAAATAATAACAAGCAATACAACAACAAATATACAAATATACAAGGTGGGCTTAACCCTCAAAAATAGAGTCTCCCCAGTGAAGTCGCCATTTCTGTTGCGGTGAGAATCGGATACCAAGCTATTAAGTGAGCTTGAATCGCAAAACTTTTATGTTCACCACCGACTTTAATTTAATCCAAAGGGAAAAGGGAAAAAGATCGTAAAAACCCTAAATAAGGAGAAACTAGGTTCGGGGGTTGATTATACCTAGGGAAGGTGTTAGCATCCTAAGCATCCGCAGTATCCTACGGGAACCTCTTGTTAATATTTGTGTTATTGTTGTTTATTGCTTGCTAAAATTATGGGAACCTAAGGTTTTATTTCTAATGGTGCTCGCACAACATCGCATCGATGCCTACGTATCGGGTATAGAATCAGAGCACTCGTAGTTCTCCTAAGGATTAACGAACACTTGGTTATGCTCAAGGTTCGCGGGGGAAGGTAAGTGTTATGGCAAACACTCACGTGACTTTAGGAAAGTCACAAAAGTTGTAAAAATAAAAATTCCTAATGGTTAAGGTTGGAAAGGAACTAGGGATGGCTAAACTTCCTATGACATTGAGTCAACTGCAGGAGTTCTTTCCCTTTTGGATTTAAATGCGAAAAAATAAAGTAAATAAATGAGGGTGCAAGCTCCTAAGTCTAAGGCATAGGCTGCTACTTGCAAAAATGGACTGAATAAAGTAAATGGAAATGCAAGGTAAAAGGCTTAGTAACCGGGCTATGACTCGATATATGGATCGAGAATGCGGGGGTGGAAGACAAGCGTGGTGCTTCAATTTGTTTAAGTTGGAAAGTTGTGAAGTGTAAAGACCGTGCAGACGGCGATCGTAAAACGACCGACTTACGTGTGTGAGTGAAGTGTATGTGAACTCAACTTGGCGTTGGACCAAGGATTTATTATCTTGAAAATTAATGTGCGCTTTCAATTTTATTTTAACAGGTATATGGTCATGATGCAAAATAAAATAAATACAAACATAGCGTGCATACAACCAAGACATCGAAAGATTAAATTAAAACTCATACTAAGAGATAAACCTAAGTCTAAACCTCTCACACTAATAGGATCTAAAACTAAGCTAAACAATCCCTATCTTAAACGAAGAAGAACTATACAAACATTTTTGAATTTTTATATAAAAATAAATAAATGATTAATTAAATATGTACTAAAAATAAGATAGAAAAGAAGAAATTGAATTCGAAATATTTTTTGTTGTATATTTTTTTTATGTATATATAAATATCTAACTAAATATAAAAATAAATAGAAAGAAAATTTTGAAAATAAAAGTTTTTTATTATTTATTTTATATGTATATGTATATAGATTTCTAACTAAATATAATAATAAAAATAAAATAGAAAAGAAAATTTTGAAATTAAAAAGATTTTTTTTATTTTATATGTATATAGATTTTTTAACTAAATATAATAATAATAATAGAAAAGAAAATATTAAAATTAAAATGCTTATTTACTTATTTATGTATACATTTCTAACTAAATATAATAATAATAGAAAAGAAAATATTAAAATTAAAATGTTTATTTATTTATTTGTATATACATATTAAATGAGAAAATAATAAATTACTAAATATTTAATAAAAATTAACCTAATTAATTAAAATTAAATATAAAGAATTAAATGAATTATAAAATATTTTTTAGATTTTTTTTGAAAAAAGAAAAGAGTTAATGGGCTGAAAAAGAGAAAACAAAGGGGGTGCTGATACTAAAGAGGCCCAATGGGGCGCTGGGTATACAAGCGGGTCGGGTCCAACCCGCGACCCGTCCCATGCTAAAGCTGAAGAGGGTTAAACATGAACCTTAGATCAAACGGCGCCGTTTTTGCGAAAAGGGGAAGAAACTCCCCTTCCCTCAAACGCTCAATCTGTCGAATCTCTCTCTCGCTCTGAAGCTCTCACTCTCAATCGCGCTCGGTTTCGCTCTCTCGCAACCTCTCTCAGCCTCGTTTTGGTTTGAGTTTCGGAGGTGAGTTTGGACTCACGGCGGAAAAGTTTATGGTGAGGGTCTATCACGGTTTCACTCTTTCCCTCTCTGCTTTGCATCATCAACATCTTAGGCTTCTTCTTGATATCTGCGTTTATTTTGAGAAACAGCATGACGTGCTTTAACCTGCACAGCTTTCACCGCATTCTTTGAAGAGTCAACCAGGCCCTTTGTGATAGCTCCAAACAAATTAGATTGTGCTGCTGGTTCAGTGGGACTGTTATCCACAGGAGACTTTGGAGACAACCGCAATCCCAGATTACTTGTAAGGCGTGCAAAGGCTGATTTCCCAACATTTCCACTAGAAGACTCGTCTTGGGATCCAGAAAATGACGGGGAAACCTTTAAAATTTTGGTCCAAGAAGATATGCCAGTGGGAGATAGCCTAGACGGTGCTTCACGGGCAGAATTATCTTGTCCAGATGCAACAGCAGCGGAAGCCTGACCATCATCCTCATTAGTAGGATGTGTTGCATTTGGTACTTTCACAGGAGGTGGCTTAGACACATCAGCAGGCACTGGATCCATTTCCATTCTATTAAAAAGAATCAAACTTATGCATAAATTGGAAATCCAATCATTAGCTGGCCCTGGCCCAACAGTATCTTTCTGACTGAGGCAAAAGTGGAACGGAGAGGAGATAGAGAGACGGTGGATGAAGAAGGGAAGTGAAGGAGCTGATTAGGGTTTCGGTGAGGATGGGATTGGGAATGGGAATGTCACGGGTGTTTGGGGTTGATGAACAGTAGCGGTTTGGTGGATGGTGTGAGGTTCTACGTGGTTCAGAAACGGCGGTGGAGGTGAATCTTTTAGCTCTGTTAAAAGTCCAGGTTTGAGGTTGTTTGATTCGTTTTTGTGAAGGTCAAGGTTTAATGATGTATTGGTTTGAAGCTTCATTTACGGTGGGGTTTTTTTTCAGGTTTCGGTGGCGGCTTTTGCAGTGAAGGGTTACGAAAACTGAAAGGTAACGATGGTTTGATGGGGTCTTATGGTTCAGTTATGATGATTTGTCTATGGTGAGGATTGAAGAGTGTATGAAGGTGGTTTGTCAGCTCTGAATTGGCTTTGACTTTGATGATTTTTCGCCCCCCTGTTGTTGCTGGGTTTGAAGGCTTTAGAAGAAGAATGCAGGCTTCCCGCAAGGTTTTCTCCCTTTTTATTTTTTTGAAGCTGCTGTGTTTCTGGTACAACTGTTTTGGGTGTTATTTTCGCTGTTTTTTTTTTTGTTATACAGGTTGCGGAACCGATGAAAAATATAGGATGAGAAGAGTTTGATGGTGAAGGAACTGTTTTGTGAAGGTTTGTGCAGAGAACAAGGGATGGTTTGCAATTTCAAGTTTGGTTTTGGTGGCTGCCGCGGTTTTGGTAAGTTTATGTGGTGTTTAGGCTTATGAAGTTCTGTTGTTTCTCTTTTTCGTGGTTGCCTTCTGAGTTTTGTTTGTGCAGTTTTCTCTGTCTATTTTTGAAGTTTTTATATGGCTTTGTGAATGCAGTATGTTATGCAACTTGGGGAAGAATGAAGTGAAATTGAAAGAAAGAAGGAAACTAGCTAGCCTAAGTCAAAAATCAACCGGAAACACAAACATGACCATAAGAGGAATCAAACAAGATGAACAAATATGCTGAAAAGAGGTGAAGGAAAAGGAGAACATTACCGACCCAAAAGTTATCGGGGTGAAGAATCCGCAATGGTAAGCTTCCTTCTTCTATTATTCCTTGTTACTGCTGGTGTGATTGATGGTTGGCAGTGTTTTTTTGATCTTTTAATGTTGCTGAATTTTTGCTTTGTGTCAATCTCCCCTCTCTTGTGGTTTTTTTGTTGTGAGGATGTGGCTGGTGTTTTTGTGATGATTTTCTCTGCAATGTAAGAGTGCTTTTATATGACTTTTCTAGGGTTTTTGGTTTGAATTCTGTACTGAGAAACTTGCTAAGGAAGGGTGTAGGATTAGGGGGAACCAATTCTGAATTTGTGTGCAGTAGTGGGGAGGTGGAGCAGCCTGTTTTGTATGCTGTTAAACTGTTGTCCTGCTTTTTTCCTGCGGTTTCTTGTCTGCTAGTGAGCCATGTGGTCTTGCTGATTTTTGTACTATGCATCTTGACACTTTGTTATGAGAAAAAGAAACTTACAATATGTAAAAATGAATTATCATGAATGCTGAATTTTAATAATGGTGTGCTTGAATGAAATAGAACTTGAATGCTTATGAAACATATATGGGGCTGTTTTGAATTAACATGAAGTTGGAATGATAATACTTAAAAATGAATACTTTTGAATCAAATGTATGATCATGCTTTGACATTGGATTATAAACTTGAATGATGTTTGAAATATGATAAATGGTGTTAAATGATGCAATGTGTTGAATGAATTTGATTGAATAAATATGATGAATATGATGAATATGGTTATGTATGAGTTTGATGAAATGTTGATGCTAACATGTTTCTTTTATTTTCATGTGTATGACGGATGGAAGAGGCATGAAGTTGGAGATGTGGCATAGCATGAAGAATTCAAGAAAACAAACATGGAGTTGGATGATGAGAAACTTTGAACCAACTTTATTCAAGCAACACTTTGTTTTGAAATTGTAGTTGCTAATTTTGTAGCTTGTAACTTGTATGTAACTTTGACAAAAACTTGTAATTGAATTGGTTATGAGTTTGAAAATTAGGAATGCACTTGAGATTGACAAATAGAAGTTTGAAATTTTTGGTGTTTGGAATTTTTGATGTTTGGAATAAACTCTCTTTTTTCATGAATTTGTAATGATCTTGGAAAGAGATTTGACATTGAGTCCATGATGAATTTGAAATGCAATTAAAGCTTGAATTTAAACTTGAATTCACAAATGATGTGAGAACTTGAAATTTGGAATTTGGAATATGAATTTGGAAAAAAAAAAAAAAAACTAGAAATAGAAAATATGAACTAAATTTGGGACAAAAATTGAAATTGGAAGATGAATTGGAGAAATGAATTTAAAAACAAAATTGAACTTAAACTTAAATTGAAGTTGGAAATTATAATAAAAATAGAAACAATTTCTTTAAAAATGAAATAAAATTGAAAGTAGAAAATGAGGTAAAAATTTAAGAAAATAATAAAAACAAACAATTTAAAAATGAGAACTTGAAGATGAATAGAAAATAAATTTAAAATGGAGATACATATATATATGAAGAAGGAAACAGAGAATGAATAAAAAACTAGTAATAGAAATTGAAACAAAAATTCTAAAAATAAGAAGTTAAAGAATGGAATATAGAAATAGAACTAGAAAACAAAAGATAAGAATACAAAAATGAAATAAAAGTTAGAAATGAGAAGTATAAATTAAAATTAAAATGGAAGCTTGGAAGTGAAAAGAAATTAAAATCAAATTTATAAATAACTAGAAAATGAGTTGAAAGTAACTGATCAAACAAAGTGAATGTATGATGCGAAAAGTTAGGGGTAAAATTTGGGGTGTGACAGTACTTATGTAATTATGTTATAAGTTATGTTCACTTATATGGTACTTATGTAATTATGTTATAAGTTATGTTCACTTATAGGTCCTTATGTTATTTGTACTAACTTATGGAATTTTTGTTGCACTAAGGGTTTATTACCTGCCATGGATGAGTTGCTACCTGGAGTTGAGCAAAGATTTCGTGTCAGACATCTTTATAATAATTTCAGAAAAAAATTTCCAGGCAAGAAACTCAAGGAAATTATCTGGAAAGCTGCAAAGTCCACATATTACCAAGCATGGGAAAGAGAGATGAAAGGGATGAAAGATATCAATGTGGAAGCATACAAGCACATGATCAACACTCCACCGATATATTGGAGCAGATCATATTTCAAGACTCATAACAAATGTGATGCAGTCCTCAACAATATGTCTGAGGCATTCAATAGTGTTATTCTGGATTCAAGAGCTAAACCACTAATTACTATGGTGGAAGAAATAAGGATATATATGATGGAGAGATGGGCAAACAATAGGATGAGGTATCAGAATCTGGCTGATGGGGAAGTCCTACCAAACATAAGAAAGAAAGTTGAAAAAACAAGCTCTTACACCAACCTTTGGATTGTCAGGTATATGAATTGTTTTGTGCTTATAGTAGATTGTCAGGTATATCAATTTTGTTTTGTTGCTTATAGTAAATTATTAGTAATTGGTATATGAATTGATTTCTGTTTTGTGCTTATAGTTGCTTATCATTTAAACACTATCAATGTATATTTTTGACTTTTTTTAAAAAATGTCACTTTTTGCACTTAACTTCCAATGGTGGAAGTTAGTGTTATTTTAGGCTTTTTTTTAAAATGTCACATTTTGTACTTAACTTCCAATGGTGGAAGTTATGTGTTATTTTTGACTTTTTTTCAAAAATGTCATTTTTTGCACTTAACTTCCAATGGTGGAAGTTAGTGTTATTTTAGGCTTTTTTTAAAAATGTCACATTTTGTACTTAACTTCCAATGGTGGAAGTTATGTGTTATTTTTTACTTTTTTTCAAAAATGTCATTTTTTGCACTTAACTTCCAATGGTGGAAGTTAGTGTTATTTTAGACTTTTTTTAAAAATGTCACATTTTGTACTTAACTTCCAATGGTGGAAGTTATGTGTTATTTTTGACTTTTTTTCAAAAATGTCATTTTTTGCACTTGAACCACAACATGCTGCTGTTAGTTGGAAGTCAACTGTTACATTTGCACCTTTGGCCACCATTTTGCTTGTTATTATCAAATCTGTTTTGTGCTTATAGTTGCTTATTAGTGAATTCAATTCTGTTTTGTGCTTATAGGATGGCTTCTGAACATATTTTTGAGGTGAGGCATCTAGAAAACCAAGCAGATAAATTCACTATAGACCTTAAGGAGCAAAGTTGTTCATGTAGAAGATGGGAGCTGACAGGGCTACCTTGTGTGCATGCCTTATCAGCTATGAAGAGTAGAAACTACAACATTGCTGACTACATTCCAGAATATTATAGAAAGGAGAGATACATGGAGGTCTATGAATTTGTGATTTTTCCAGTTAATGGTTCTAATTTGTGGGCCAGAACTGAATATCCAGATGTGCAGCCTCCTAAGTATAGGAAGATGCCTGGAAGGCCAAAGAAAAGAAGAAATTTAGAGCAAGGTGAGATTGATGGTTCAGACAAGAAGATGAGAAGGACTGGGTTTAATGTTAGGTGTAGCAGGTGCAAAAAAGCAGGTCATAATAAACTGACCTGCAAGGACCACACCAGTCAGCAGGTATCACAAGGCCAGCCATCTGAAGCATCTGTTCAGCAACCTCAGCAACCATCACAATCTCAGCAGCCATCACAGCAACCATCACAATCTCAGCAGCCATCACAGCAACCATCACAATCTCAGCAACCATCACAGTCTCAGCAGCCATCACAGTCTCAGGACCAATCACAGTCTCAATAGCCATCTCAAGTTCAACCTCAGCATAATTCAAGGAAAACCAAGCAAGATCAAGGAAGGCCAAACAAGCTATCTTACAGAAGGCCAACTAAGCCTTTCATGCCCCCAGGCCCAACCACCAGGATGAGTGCAGCCAAGACTGCTGTAGGCCCAACAACAAGGAGAAGTACACCAACAAAGAGATCAACCAAGACTTGGAAACCTTAGGACATATGTCAATGTTAAGAATTCTGTCAATGTTAAGATATATGTGTTTTGTCAATGTTAAGACAATTCTGTCAATGTTAAGTAAGACAATTGTGTCAATGTTAAGTGTTTTGTCAATTATGATAAGCAATTATGTAAGAATTCTGTTTTGTCAATGTTATGTAAGAATTATGTAAGACATATGGTTTTGTCAATGTTAGAATTCTGTTTTGTCAATTATGATAAGCAATTATGTCAATTATGTTTAGTTCTATCAATGTAACATTTCTGTAGCAATTATTTCAATTATGTTTAGCAATTATGTCAATTATGTTTAGCTGATAACAAATGCTAACATTATGGTACTGTCAACATAACAATAGTAACTACCATTGATCACAAATAATCCATTACATTTGACAACAACAACAACAATTTGACAACAAATTAATTCAACAACAACAATTTCCTA
Organism: Lathyrus aphaca; assembly: GCA_963966055.1. Lineage (NCBI taxonomy): Eukaryota > Viridiplantae > Streptophyta > Magnoliopsida > Fabales > Fabaceae > Lathyrus > Lathyrus aphaca. The sequence continues at coordinate 506,012,846 of OZ014523.1, forward strand.
AAGCATTCTAAAAACAGTGAGAACAAATTGATTCAACAACATCCTAAAGGATTCTAAAAACAACTACAACAAGGCCTATGAACAAAATCAATTTCCAGAATTTTATCAATTTCATGAGCTTCTTCATGTCATTTTCCATTTTGCTTATTTGTTTCCCATATTCTTCAATAGTCACTTGAGCCTTTGCCACTAACTTTGAGAGCTTCTCAATTCTATCCATCAAATATTGCTCCTTCTCATCTCCAACCTCTTCAAAATACCATCCAAAGTACCCACAACCAGCATTGCTTGATCCCTGCAAAATACCATCTTCAACATCAACCATTTTAAAACACAAATACAGCTACAGATTTTAAACAAACATACATATGACATACCTTAAAATTAGGACATCCCCAAAAATGTTTCCCATAGTTCTTGAATGTTGTGGCCATACGAAGAACAGCTAAATCCCCACAGTGACATATAGGTTTCCAAGTTGTGCTTGTGTTAACATTCGATTCTTCCTTCGAAGAACACCCACCATAACCGTGTTTTGCTTTCATCACTGGCGTTGGCGTCGACCCACTGGATTTCATCTTCGTGACTCTATGATTTTACTATTTCTTGAATCAATTTGGGGATGGATGAAGAGAAATTTTCGCATAAACCCTAGAAAAGGAGGAAGATGAAGATTCTCAGTTTAAAGGAGGAAGATGAAACCATGTCAGCTGCCACCTATACAAAAGTTAACGTCTGTTTGGGGGTGGTGGACGGAAAGGATCTATTTGGTACAATTTAACAAATTAAATGATCTTTTTGTCACTTTTTAGAGATAAGGGACCATATTGGACCCAGTGATGGAGTTAAAGGACTATTTTGGGTATTTTGCCTATTATTTTTCATTTTGGAATTTTACACAGGTCTTGATGGTTCGGTTGGAGTCTGATTTGGTACAAGTTCTGCTTGCAGCTTGCAGAGGGGAGTTGAGTGGTGTATCACTGGATTGGTCTCCCGGGTCTGCCATGGTTGTGGTAATGGCAAGTAAAGGATATCCTGGATCATACAAGAAGGGAACTATAATTGAAAACCTTGAAGAAGCCGAATTTGTTGCTTCAGGTATCAAGATATTCCATGCTGGAACTGCTTTTGACTCTGAAGGAAGATTTATTGCAACTGGAGGGCGTGTTCTTGGGGTTACTGCCAAAGGAAATGATCTTGAAGAGGCACGGGATCGAGCTTATCAAGCTGTTGAGAATGTTAACTGGCCAGGGGGCTTCTACCGTCGGGATATTGGTTGGAGAGCCCTTCCTCAGAAACAACACACCACATAGGTATAAACTACTGTGACAAGGTCTGTAATAGATAATTGGTCAACAATCAATAACCGTGAATCAGATTACAAACCTAGAGCATCTCCAAGATGAAAGAGGGTAATCAATCCATATTTGACTAATCTTGTGTTTATTTTGTGTAACAATTTTGATAGGACGAATGATTAGATTATTTTTAACAAAAACTGTCTCACATTAGTGATCTTTTATGCCTATTAAAGAGCACAAAGACACCTAGAGAAGTTGACAGTGAACTGAGTATTTCCTCTACTTCTAAGCATTAAAGAGAATGGGTATAATTATGCTTAACCAGCATTGATTGAAAATGATTGGTGGAAGCAAGTAAAGGAAGGTTAAGTCTCACTAAATATTGGAATCTTGGTCCCATGGAACTTTGTCACCAGCAGCACCACCACACCTGCTGTTGGTTTTTTTAACAGGCAAATTGTTAGCACGTAATTTTTTAGTAGCAGGAATCGAATGGTACATCTCTTCTATTATACGTATGATCTAAGGTAGTTAACAAACACGTTAAAGAATTTCTACAAAGAAAACTAACAACAATACTCATTCTAAGACTCTCTTTTTTCAACCTGTTATTCCTTATTGCACGAGCTATGTGGGTCCTATGAGAGGGTGTTAAAAATAGTGCGTTAAAATGAGAATGAGAAATGCAGCACCCTTCCTCGATAAATGATATGTATAAATCACATTGTGGAAAAGATAGCATTGTCTTTGTAATGTTGGGCTTGACGATGAGTTACTAATGAGCAATGATGAATCCCATGTAATCATATATGGCACCCATCCATTAGAGGCAAAATGACCATTTTACCCATGCAATTTTCCATCAGTTTTTCGAAATTTCCGGGTGAGTACCGGATATTTCACGCATTACCGGATATTTGCGTGATTTCTAAGGCGTTTTTCCAAAAAAAATTATAGTACTGGATATTTCTAAATTACCGATAGTTAATACCGGAAATTTTTAAATTACCGGTATAATGTATCGGTCTTTGGAAATTTACAAAGAAAATCAATGTATCGGAGATTTTAAATATCCGGTATACTGGGAATTTCAGTTATATTAAAATTTCCTGTAGATCTCCAGAACTTGAAAAGTTAGTTGAAAACTAGTATTTTCTATTTCTCTTTCCATATATTGTATGATCAACAATAACATAAACAAGGATAATATAAAATGTGAATGATTTACAACGAATAACATCAACAAGGATCAACAATAACATCAATAAGATAACAAATAAAACTACTTTAACTTCCTAATTTCTTCCTCCCAGTGTCTAATCCTTCCTGCATATGTTGTTTTCGAGGCTCTTGCCTCTTCAGTACAGTTCTCTCTTCACCGAGTTGTGACTAGAGGAGACAAAAGACTATTAGATTTTAGTTTTACCTGAACCCAATGATTGTTGTTTACAAATCCAACAACAACCATTTTATGCCTAATTACAAACATAGATGGAGCTATGGTCAGAGGGGAAAAAGTTTGGTTAAGTGTCATTGAAAGGGAGACAAAAACCAAATTGTACCGGTTCGCAATAGGATAACCCATATCAGGAAACGAAATCCATTTATCTCTACCCTGTTCACCCAATTGTGTCACTTTTAAGGAACTTCGAACCACATCCACGGTGTCATAAAACAACTTGGAAAACAATTTTGGATGTTGATAAATTTGAGCATCCAACTGAGTCTGAATCAACGCCCAAAACTCTTCACCCCATCCAAGTAATGCTGCAACAGCCCGAAAACCATAACTTTCATCGTCACCAACATCATTTATGTCATCAATGTTTGGATGCATGAACCGAGGAAACTGAGACAAATATTTGTGCTTAGAAGATATAATGGACGGTTGAATAGAGTATTGACTTGCTATTGGTTTTGTACATGATGTATCAGTAGTCTGACTCCCCTGCGAAGCGACATCATACTCCTATTGTGAGGGTTCACGACTCACATCACTCTCTTCACCCTTTCAGCTCTTTTTAACTCCTCGTTTCGGCTTGTACTTCACCGGTGGTGGACGCATAAAAGACATGGTTGGATAAGTTAGTTCTCTGATTTTCTTCTTCAACACCCCTGACCTACAATATCCAAAGAATTAAAATATGTCTTCAAATCCTCACATTATGCGTCTAAATCCATCTTTGATCCATTATCCTCTGGTCCATCAATATGCTCTTGAATGTGTAATTTCTTCCAGAAAACATGAATTTCTTCTAATGGAATAGACACACATTGTATCTGAAAGCCAGCAAGTTGACACGCATAAGGTAAACCATGTGTAGTTCTAATGAAGCAACCACACATATGCTTGTTTATACCAACAAATTTGACCCGTTTTAACTCCTTTCCAATGTGTTGTATACATTTCCTTGACACAAAACCATGAATGTTGGTGTAGAATGGAGTGTTGTACCGATGCTCAATGTTCACAATACTATTTTCAAACGACGCTCTAATTGAGCCTAACTGCAACTTCAACATGGTGTTAACAACATCCCAATTGCGGCAAAAATCTCCCCGACTATGTGACAACATATTTTTCAGTCTCTAATACGCAAACTCCACCCTAAACCGCAATAAATAAAGCACAATTAGACATCAATTATCTTGATTAATTAAATCAAATAAGATGTAGATTTACTTGTTTGTTGTTGTGTTTCCCATATGAGTAACTCTGTTTGTCCATGCAGAAACAAACCTTTCTTTATACGGTATCAACCATGTTACTTTCACATAGTTAACAAACAAAGGTATATCTACACAAATTGTCTCAAAGTGGTTCAAGTGTATGAGATATTCACTCTCTCTATTAGCATACATGATGTTGTTCCACAGCTCCATGACATGTTCATGTCTTTATGATTTAACATATTCCTTACATTTCATGTTAACATTCTTGGAAATGTGGAACACACATAACAGATGTATTGAATTAGGAAACACATCTTCAAGTGCATTCATCAAGGAAAGTTCTCTTCCCGCCACAACAACATTTGGTAGCAATTTCTCAGAAGAAAAAAAACAACTCTTTCAGCTTCTCCATTGTCCATTTGAAATTCTCCTCCCTTTCGTGTTCCAAGTAGGCAAAGCCCACCGAAAATGTCAACTTTGTTGACGTAACGCCAACAATCTCAAGCAGCGGTAACCAACACCTATTAGTCTTATATGTGCAATCAAAAATCAAAAGCAAATGAAACATATTCAACAGCTTCACTGAATCAGGATGTGTCCAGAAAGTATTAGCAATAACATTCGAGTTTTCCTTGTTTCTTGCCCAACACATGTACTTTTATTTTTGAATAAGACTCAATAGCATTTGCATTTATGTCAATGAACTTATCTTGCTTTCATGGTACATATATCTATCTTTATATACTTTCTCGACACTCATGAGGTTTTCTGGATCTTTGTCCTTCAACGCGATAACTATGTGTCTCAGAGACATGTTATACTTCGTCATACCATTCACAAATTGTCTCTCTTGAGGTTTTAGACGGCCAAAATGTCATTCCCTAATAAATCCTGACTTAGTCTATGATTGTGAAATCCACACATGACGCTCACCCTCCAACCAATACCACTTGGTGAAGACCTCAGACGGAAGAGACATTTCACTTTCATACTAGCGAGACCATCCTTATCCGATGAATGACTAGTTTCAGACTTTTTCCTTTTATAATTTCCTCCTCTCTCACAACCCATTATCAATTTATCCTTCCTTCCCCGCTTTCCAGTTGCACTATCAGAACGAATTGTGACAACAATAATACCATGTTTCTTTCTAATATTTTGTGCCCAAACTAATACGTCGGCTCGACTCTCAAAAATATGTCGATGAAAAATAAACGAAGTTATAATAACACAACATGAAATCAAACGAAATAATATTATGTCTAAGTATAATACATATGTTGTCTGTAGTGAAGAACTGAGTGTAATCGCTACACGAGTTAATAGACGATCCTGACGGTTCTGGAGCGCAAATGGCAAGTTTTTTGAAGATCTTGTCATGTTACCGGAAATTTCATGTAAAACTGAAATTCCTGGTATACCGGACATTTGAAATTCCCAGTATATGTGTGGGAGTTGATACCAAGTTTGTTAAAATTACCAGTATTTTTTACCGATAATTTTGGAATATCCGGTATTCGTTACCGGTAATTTGTAGTTATAACTACCGGAAATTTCGAATGCGAAAAAAAATTACCGGGAATTTCAAATTATACTACCGGAAGTTTTGATTTTTTTCAGAATTTTTTTTTTGATTCAAAAAACAATTTCTTATGTAAATAAGACCAGGGGTGATATGGAAATATTGAAAGTATGAGGGGGTGCTAGGAATGAGTGAGGAACGGCAAGTATATTTCTCATAAAGTTGTATGTATGCATTAAAAAACTTCTTTCCCTGCCTTCGACATAAACTTTTCCTTCCAGCCTTTCACTATTTTCCACACCCTGTCAACAAGTTTAAAAACATCTTTCTTTGACCTTCCAAACACGACAGACAACCCTAGATAGCGAGAATGATTTTGCATTCCACAGAAACCCAGCTTATCCTTGATACTAGCTTTGACATTCTCCAAGACATTGTTGCTAAAAGACACTTCTGGTTTTTTTTTGCATTCACGACCTGTCAAGAGGCAGTTTGATAAGCATTTAAGATGAGTTGGATACGACCCACTTCCTCCTCGCAAGCTCTAGCAAAGAGAAGACAATCATCCACAAATAATAAGTGAGAGATCATAAGAGACTTCTACGCCCCTTTGATGCCATGAATCTTTTTATCAGTTACATCACTCCGAAGCATCCCCGAGAGAATATCTGCATAAATAACAAACAAATAGGGTGAGAGAGGGTCTCCTTGCTGGAGACCCCGTTCCGGGATAAAATGTTTGCTAGGATGACCATTGATGAGCAATTGATAGGAAATCATAGAGATACATTTATGAATCAGAGAGATCATATGAGCATGAAACTGCATTCTCTATAACATCTCAATCACGAAACTCCACTCCAGCCTGTCGTATGTCTTGGACATGTCTAACTTCAAAGCCATAGTACCCTTCCTCCCTTTCTTTTTATGCTTCATCCAATGGAAACATTCCATAGAAATAAGAGCGTTGTCGATAATAAGTCTTCCCCGAATAAACACATTTTACTCCTCACTGATAATCTTTGGCAGAAAGCTTTTGAGCCTATTAGTTATCGCTTTGGTGACGGTCTTCATGATAACATTACACAAACTTATCGGCCTGAAGTCACAAGGCTTTGCAGGATTTTTTTTTGCTTAGGTATAAGGGTGATAAAATTATTGTTGATGGTAGAAGGATCCTTGAGATTATTCAGGATATCCAAAGCAAAAGAAACAACATAAGTGCTAACAGTAGACCAAAACTTATGGAAAAAAGGGATAGAAGCCCATATGGACCTGGGGAATTGTCCAAGTGCATTTGGAAGACAACCTCGCGAACCTCAGTAGAAAAAAAGGTTTGATACACAACATTTTGTTACTATCAGTAAGCCCCCCTCAACAAATTTACACACTTCGGCAGAATTAGTCGGGTGTAAAGTAGTGAAAATATCCTTAAAATGATTCACCAGAATTCGTTCATAATGAAAATAACCCCTTTTCCACGTCTCATTCTCATCCTTTAATCTCTTAATCAGATTGTTGTGTCTTCGTTGCTCCACTTTACCATGAAATTTTTTGTATTCCTATCAATTTCTTTTAGCCAAACCGTCTGAATTCTCTGTCTCTACATTGTTTCTTCTGTTTTCAGCAATTTATCTCTTTGGCGTTCGATAGTTTTGTACTGCTGAATCTCCACCAAGTCGTTTGACCATCTCCTATCATATTTGATCAACTCCTCCAATCTACAAATTTCCTTACGAATGCTATTGGTACAAAGATCCTTAAAAGAAAGTTGGAGATCTTGAATTGCCTTTAATCTGTGATGGATAGACCTCGAATTACTTTGCCAAAGTTGTTGAATCAAATAACCATAATTCTCCTTCTTAGACCAAGTTTCTTCGAAGCGAAACAAATGATGTTGATTGTCTGGAGACATATCTTTCTAAATTAAAATACGTAGAGTTGTGTGATCTGAACCATACCTCTCCACATGATACACTTTAGTAAGAGGAAAGCACTGCAAGAATTCGTAGGTACACAAACTTTTGTCCAGACAACATTGCACATTATCCTCTCCCTGCCTGCCGTTAGTAAAATATTTTTCTCTGTATAACTAAGTGTTGTGTTAAATCATGTTATAGGAATTAGAATTAGAGAAATTCAATTTGAAACATATATTATTTCTTCGCTGCTACTCCTTATGTTAACTTACTAAAAAAAGTTATGAAATTTTTAAAAGGAATGGTAATAAAAAACTATATATATTTTAGGAACATGTACCTTAGGGTATATTTAATCATTTTTAGTTAAAGTTTGTTAAAACATACATTAATAAAAATAAGTAAGTGTATTATAGTAAGTCCTACAAAAAATTGTTATAATAGATCCACGTGTTTTTAAAAATTGTTAAAAAATTTCAATTATATCATACATTTAACCTCATACCCTACATATTTAACCTCCACCAAGTCGTTTGACCATCTCCTATCATATTTGATCAACTCCTCCAATCTACAAATTTCCTTACGAATGCTATTGGTACAAAGATCCTTAAAAGAAAGTTGGAGATCTTGAATTGCCTTTAATCTGTGATGGATAGACCTCGAATTACTTTGCCAAAGTTGCTGAATCAAATAACCATAATTCTCCTGCTTAGACCAAGTTTCTTCGAAGCGAAACAAATGATGATGATTGTCTGGAGACATATCTTTCTAAATTAAAATATGTAGAGTTGTGTGATCTAAACCATACCTCTCCACATGATACACTTTAGTAAGAGGAAAGCTCTGCAAGAATTCGTAGGTACACAAACTTTTGTCCAGACAACATTGCACATTATCCTCTCCCTGCCTGCCGTTAGCAAAATATTTTTCTCTGTATAACTAAGTGTTGTGTTAAATCATGTTATAGGAATTAGAATTAGAGAAATTCAATTTGAAACATATATTATTTCTTCGCTGCTACTCCTTATGTTAACTTACTAAAAAAAGTTATGAAATTTTTAAAAGGAATGGTAATAAAAAACTATATATATTTTAGGAACATGTACCTTAGGGTATATTTAATCATTTTTAGTTAAAGTTTGTTAAAACATACATTAATAAAAATAAGTAAGTGTATTATAGTAAGTCCTACAAAAAATTGTTATAATAGATCCACGTGTTTTTAAAAATTGTTAAAAAATTTCAATTATATCATACATTTAACCTCATACCCTACATATTTTTAAAATTTTCAATTATATCATTTTTATTATTTTTTTATTTTTATTTTTTAAAAAATTTCGGTATAAAAAATATTTCAAACCGGAAGTAACACCCTTGTTACTTCCGGAGTGTATTTTTTTCTCAACCGGAAGTAACACCCTTGTTACTTTCGGAGTATTTTTTTTTCAACTGGAAGTAACACCTTTGTTACTTTCAGAGATTTTTTTTTTATTTTTTTTATTTTTCACTTTAGTTAAGAAATATGAATGTTCCTTTTATGATATGCGGTAAAGATCAGACAAATGTAGATACAATAGAGATATTTTCAACTACAGAAAAATTTCCTACAAGAGAAGAGACGACTAAGTGGATTATAGAGGTTGGACTCCGAAATAGAGTCACTGTTATAATAACTTGTTTCTTCCTCTCTTATCTGTCTTTGTGTTCAAACGGGTTATTATAACAATGACTCTATTTCTGAGTCCAACCTCCTTAATCCACCTAGTCAACCTCTTCTCTTGTAGGAAATTTTTCTGTAGGTTAAAATATATATGCTGTATCTACATTTGTCTGGTCTTTGCTGCATATCATTAAAGAAACATTCATGTTTCTTAACTAGAGTGAATATATATATATATATATATATATATATATATATATATATATATATATATATATATATATATATATATATATATATATATATATATATATATATATATATATATATATATATATATATATACACACACACACACACTCCGGAAGTAACAAGGGTGTTACTTCTGGTTGAGAAAATAAATAAATACACTCCGGAAGTTACATGGGTGTTACTTTCGGATGAAAAAAAATTAAAAAAAATAAACACCGGAAGTAATAAGGGTGTTACTTCCGGTTGAAAAAATAAATTAAAAAAATACACTCCGGAAGTAACAAGGGTGTACTTCCGGTTTGAAATATTTTTTATTCTGAAAATTAAAAAAAAAAGTTAAAAAAATAGAAAGAAAGAAATAAGTAAAAGGATAAAATTGGAATTTTTAAAAATATGTAGGGATACAGGGTTAAATGTAGGGGTACAAGATACAATTTTCTTGTTTTAATAACATATGTAGGGCCGACCCAACACATTTTGAGGCCTAAAACGAAACTTAAAATTAAGGGTCTGTTTGATTTACTTTCAAAAAACTGTTTTTCTCTTTTAAAAAATTTAAAAACAATAGGGGTCTGTTTAATTTTAAATTTTTGAAAAGAGAAAAACAGTTTTTAGAAAGTAAATCAAACATGCCCTAAATCTTTTTTTATATAGTAATTTTTTTAATTAATGTATTTTTTATTTTTCTAGAATGTAAAATTATTATATTACTAAAATCAATTTTAATTAACATTTTTTTTAATTGATATTAAAATTCATTCATCTAAAAAGTCATCTTATCATTAAAAAAGTCTCAAGAAGCATAGAATAGTGAAAATTCTTTCTTTTTCATCTTGATCTCCTCCTTTTTGCTTCCACTCATTGTGTGTTTTCCCTGTTTGGGTGCGTTGGTTTTGTCTGCGTGGTGTGCATCTGGCCGTTTCTCTACGTATCTCTATTATGTTTTCCTTGCTTTTGCCCTCACTTCCGTTCCGTTTCTTGGGTCTCTCTTTGCACTGGGTTTGCGGATCTCTTTTCTGGTTGCTCGTCTCCGTTTCTCTCTTTCGTTCCGCTTCTTGTGCTTCGTTTGCACATGTTTCTTTGGCTCTGTTCTCTTTGGGTTCTTCTGGTTTTGGTCTTGTGCTGCAATGGTTTCTTTGGAACATGTTGGCACAAGCTCTGATGGTGTTTGTTTTAATGCCGCTGGGAAGATTTTGTCTCTTCAGGCGTATCAGGGTAGGAGAAATCCTGATGAACAACAAAAAAAGCACTCTTCTCCTCTTGGGAGTAAACTGGATGATCTTCAACAAGCACCTGAAATCCTGCAAAGTCACAACCACAAGGATTTGTCTCAAGAACAAGACTATATTTTTTATGAAGAGGATGAAACACTTGCTAGCATTTAGGAAGAAAATTGTCTTGTTGGAAAATTGATGACGAAAAAACCTATACACACGAAATCCCTTCTCTCCGCTTTGGAAGGCATTTGGTGTCACCCTCCCAAACTTCAAATTCAGGTGATTGAAGATGCTACGTTCAAGATCACCATGGACATGGTTGAAGATTATAACAGAATCCAAAAGGGGAGTCTGTGGCTTTTCAGAAACTCTTGGATGATTATACAAGCGTGGGATGGGAAAATGCACTTACAAAACTTGGATTTCAACAGAACTCAGGTTTGGTGCAGTTCTGGGGATTGCCATCCAATGTGAAAACACATGTCATGGCTCAATGGATCGGTGAAAGGATAAGTGAGGTATTGGAGGTGGGACTATATAATATGCCTGATAAGTTCCTGATTGCTAAGGCTAGAGTCTCTATTGATGTCAAAAAACCTACCAGCTCGGGTATGTACATAGGTAGTAGGGTCAATAGAGCCTCTTGGATCGATTTTAAATACGAAAAACTCCCTCTGTTTTATTTCTACTGTGGCAGAATGGGACATGGTGAAGATTTATGCAAAAATACCACAGTTCCTGAGCATGGTAACATTGAGTTTAACCCTTTGAGCCATGGATGAAGGCTTCTCAATATGGTAGAAAATAGCTCAGCCTGGAAGAAAGGCTAAACCCTAGAAGCTACTATCAGAAACCTGTGCAGAAATAACACAACCCAATTCCTAAAGTTATGCTCGATAAAATGCAAGCTATCTCTCTACAAAAGAATGACCCTCCTGCTGACAGTAACATATTGGATGCCTATGGAGTAAAATCCTTAACATCTAGGAAACACAAATGCATAGAATGGGTTGAGCATAATGCTGAGCAGAATACCAAAGCTGGAAATATGATTGAGTACAAAAAAAGGCTGGCCTTCCGTATAAGTCAAATGAACAACTATGAGGATTATGGCGTGGAATTGTAGGGGGTTGGGCAACCCCCACACTCAACGTTATTTATGTCATCTCATAAGGGAGCACACACCATAGATTCTCTTTTTGTCTGAAACTAGGAAATATGCTACTGATAGATTTTTCAAAAATTTAAGCAATATTGGTCACTTAACCAATTCTAAGATTTTTGATTGTAATAGCATAAGCAGGGGTAGGGCAGGGGGTAGCTCTATTTTGGAACAATTCTGTAATGCTGGATAATATTGATATGAATAACAATTACTTTGATTTCTATGTGCTGGTGCATAATAACTATAACAATGTGAAATCTATGAATACTACAAAATGGAGGGGAATTGCTTTGTATGGGTTCCCCAAATCCAATAAAAAAAACTCTCACTTGCGCTCTCATTAACAATTTGGCTCAAAGGAGCTCTGTGGATGAGTGGCTTATATTTGGTGATCTCAATCTATCTTTCTGTAATGCTGAAAAGAGGGGAGGAAGGAATATTAATCATACTCTTTATGATGTTATGTAGGACTGCCTCAGGATGTGAAATCTTATTGGCCTTGGTTTTTCAGGCTCTTTTGTTACTTGGAGCAACAAGCAAGATGTGGAAAGCTCATTGAAGCCAGATTGGATAGAGCCCTGGCTTCTAAAGGGTGGATGGAAAAGTTTCATTATCAGTCTGTCAAACATTTGCCTAGAATTGCTTCAGATCATAACCCAATCCTCATCAATTTGAATGAGAAAGGAAAGATTGTCAAGGGGTTGGAAAAGAAGCCTCTTAGGTTTGAAAATATATGGCAGGAGCATGAGGAAAGCAATAACATCGTGTCCAAGATATGGTCTAATACTGAGGAAAAACAAATTTCTGATAAACTCAACAATATACTTATAAACCTGAAAAATTGGGGTGATCAGACTTTCAGCCATCTTGCTAAGACCATAAAACAGTTGTGTGTTAAGCTGAAGCATTTGCAGGATTGTAGGTGGTTTGAAGGGAAAAAACAGGTTGTGGAGCAAAATCAGAAAGAGTTGGAGAATCTCCTATCCCAAGAAGAAACCTGGTGGGCCCAAAGAGAAAATGTGCACTGGCTTAAGGTGGGAGACATAAATTCTAGGTTCTTTCACCAGAAAGCATCTCAAAGGAAATACCACAACAAAATTACCTCTATGATAAATGAGCAGGGGATGACAACTGAGTCTATGGAGGGTATCAAAAGTATATTGGCTGGGTTTTTCAAGGATCAATTCACTAAGGATCAAAATCTTAATAATCAGAGAAAGTTCCCTTTCCCTTGCCACGGATGCACTAGGGAGATGCAATTGCAACTTGATTCCCCTTACAGTATTGAGGAAATCAAGGGGGCTCTCTTCCAACTAAAAAGAAATGCAGCCCCGGGCCATGATGGCCTTCCTGATAGCTTCTATCATCACTACTAGGATATCATAGGGGAAGATATGTGCAAGGACATCCTTAGTGTTCTTAATCAGGGAACTGACCCTAGAAAACTCAACACAACCTACTTGGCTCTCATCCCAAAAGTTAAACATACTACTAAGCCATCCGATTACAGGCCTATTTCCTTGTGTAATGTGATTATAAAGATTATTACCAAGACTCTAGCCAATAGATTAAAGTCTTTCTCCCCCAGATAATTAGTGAAAACCAGAGTGTATTTGTTGAAAAAAGGCTTATTACTGACAACACTATGATATCATATGAGATCTTCCATCACATTGAAAGGATTAAGAGGAAGAAGAGGGGTTTGGTGGGTGTCAAGTTAGACATGGAAAAGGCCTATGATAGGCTTGATTGGGAGTTCATACAAACAACTTTACAAATGTTTAATTTCCCTGAAAATTTTATAAATATCATTATGAGAACTATCACCACAGTTCAACTTGTTATTCTCATAAATGGGGCTCCTACTGACTTTTGCAAACCCTCTAGAGGGATCCGTCAGGGGGATCCCTTATCTCCCTACATCTTTATATTATGTGATGATATATTTTCTAACAATATAAACCATGCTAAGGATCAAAATCAGTTTAAGGGCATCAAAATTGCTAATAATGCTCCACAAATAACACATCTTTTCTTTGCTGATGACAATCTTATTTTCTGTCAAGTAGGCAAAAAGGAAGCTGACAAACTTAAAGAAATGATAGCTTGGTTCCAGGACTGTTCATGACAGAAAATTAATCACAAGAAGTCTCAAATTATCTTCTCAAGAGGGACTCCACAAGAAGATCATGACTATTTCACTAACAATCTTAGTATTCCTGCTGCTGCTAATATCACTACTTATCTTGGTTTGCCTACTAAGGTACGCAGATCTAAAGAGGTTAGTTTTAGATATATAGTGGACAGAATCAGAAGTAAACTGTCTATGTGGAACAACAAGCATTTATCCAAAGCTAGGAAAATTACCTTGATAAAAGTTGTTTCTCAAGTAATCCCAACGTATGTTATGAGTTCTTTCTTGATTCCTGGTAATATTCTCAGGAAAATGGAAAAACTTATGGCTTCCTACTGGTGGGGAGAGAATAAGATGCATTAGATGAAGTGGGAGAAGTTGTGCAGGAAAAAAATTGAAGGCGGGTTGGGATTTAGGAAGCTTAGGGAATTCAATGAAGCATTACTTGCTAAACAAGTTTGGAGATTATACACGAAACATGGGTCCCTTATGGCTAAGGTTTTGAAGGCCGAGTACTACCCTAGATGGGGGATCCCGGAGGCTACAACTGGAGGACAAGCTAGTTATTTATGGAGGAGTATCATCCATAGTGCTAAGCTTATTAACCAGAGTGCTTATTGGGTGGTGGGCAATGGGAGTAATATTGACATATGGAAGGACAGATGAATACCTAACAGTGGAAACTACAAAATCATAACTAAATCCCCTCTGCAGCAAAGGGAGACTAAAGTGAGTAGCCATATATGCAGGCATCAATATGATTGGGATAGAAAGAAGCTGAAGGGGATGTTTTGGGAGGTGGATGTCAATAATATCAACTATATTCCCATTACTAATTTAGAGGAGGATGATATCCTTAGGTGGGAATACACAAAAGATGGTCATTATTCTGTGAAGACTGGGTACAAAATGAAGGAAAAAAGGAAGAAAGAGGAGGAGGAACACACCAATCATAAATCTGAAGAGGGTATTTAGAAGAAATTGTGGGCGAAGCAAGGTTCCCCCCAGGAAGCAAGCTCTGATGTGGAGGGTGCTGCAAAATATTCTACCTGTTAAAAGTAACCTACCCAACAGACATATAAAGACTGATTTTTTGTGTCCTAGATGTGGTGTTGCTACTGAGACCCTTAATCACTGCTTCATGTATTGTGACTGGGCCATATGTGTATGGTTATGCAACCCTCTCACTATCAATTTTAAGGATTATGAACATACTAATATGAAGTTTGATGACTGGTGTAGGAATTTTATAAAGGAGAAAGATGAGGATCAGATAACTAAGCTCATACAGACAGTGGATTGTATCTGGTTTAATCGAAATAAGAGGCTTAAAGAGCAACAGGACACTCATCCTATAAGTGCTGATCAAAGTATTAGATCTAACATGGAGTTCTATTATAAAGTGATTGGGAGTAATCTGAGGGTGGTGAAGGAAGGGCGTCAGGGGCAGGAGGATTTACATCATGGAAAGGTGGGGAATGTGAAGGTGTCCAATGGTGGAAAAAATATGGGGGAAATGGAGATTAAGAACTATAAGGAGGAAGAGGGGCAAAATCAAAGGGAGAGTACTAATGCTAAAGGGAAAAAGAAGATGCAAGATACAAGTTTCAGTAATCAAAATCAGAAGAAGGGCAAAGAGAAATTAGCTTTACCTGATGATGGAAAGGGTAACATGAAGGATAAAATGCAGAGAGAGCGACATCAGCAGGGGAGGGAGGATCAAAACTGGTATCAACAGGAGCCGAACATATCCTTCAAAAGAAGACATGAACACATTAATTAAACAAGTATGGTTTATAAGCAGGAAGATAAATCAAATGATAAGAATCATACTACATGGAGTTATGCACCTGATGCGTCGATGAAGATGGAGGGATGATGGGGGCTTGGGGTGGAAGTCCGGAATAAAAAAGGTGAGGTTGAGTACCGGGATGGGGAGAAGATGACGGACAATGATAATGTAGAGGCGGCTGAAGCGGCTGCGATGCACTATGATATGCGGAAAGCCATAGCCGATAACCAAGATGAGGTGCGATTTGAAGTTGACGACCTGAGTTTGATAACCATCACGAATGGAGCTGAAGATGACATACCAAGGTTGGAGACGGGGATGTTGTGTCGTGTAATGAGGTTGAACATGAAGAAGTTTAAGAAGGTGGAGTTCCGACATCGTAACAGAGAGGTGAATGGTGCAGCGCATGAGGCTGCTAGGGAGAATGTTGAAAACCTGAAGATGAATTAAGCTTTTATATATATATATATATATATATATATATATATATATATATATATATATATATATATATAGTGAGGATATTCTTACTCCAGAAGTAAGTTTTTAAATCTTACTCCACATCTTAACCATCGATTCATTTTTAATCGATGATTATAATAATTAGCCAATAATTAAATATGAATAGAGAAACAATTAATCACATGTTGAATAATTACTAATTATAATAACCATTGATTACAAATGAATCAATGATCAAGATGAAGTAAGCATAGTCGATCCAATAAATCCGAAGGCCCTGTTATAATTTTAAAAATGGGCCCATTTTTTTTATAATGTAATTAAAATATATAAAAATATAATTATATATTAATTAAAAATAAATTTAATTATAATTATTTTGACATTTGAACCATCTCATTTTTTTATGTATTAAATTTTTATCATAATATTTTATTTTATTTTATTGAGTTTTTATTATAATAATTTTTTATATCTATTAATACTAATAGAAAAAGTTATAGTTTTAAAAAATTTGGGACCCTCTAATACTTGGAGTCTGTGCGGTAGAGTTTGTTGTTCTTGTACAGAGTCGATCCTTAGAGTAAGTTTTAATAACTTACTTCTGAAGTAAAAATATCATATATATATATATATATATATATATATATATATATATATATATATATATATATATATATATATATATATATTATTAAGAAAAATTTAAGTTGTAAGTTGATTTCACAGCAAAGGCAGTTTATAGAATTATCGTTGAATATATCAAGTGTTGCATTTTATCATTCATGTTTGATTATTGTTATCGTTTGATCTCGTAATTTATTATAAAATTTCAATTATTTTATTTTTGTCATACTATAATGTCGCGTCATTACATTTACAAGTTAACATTATCATTTAATGGAATGAATTAATTTAGTTAACAAAATAGTTTTAAAGACTAAACCGTAAAGTTTATAAGATAAATGATTAAAGTAAAGTATGAAATTAAGATAAAAAGGACAACTAATTAAACCTAAAATGAAAGAACTTAGAAAAGTAAACTGTAAGAAACGAAGGAAAATCGCAGGTGATACCATGTAAAAGTCGAAGGTTGGTAGCATCAACCGTTCAGATCTTATCACTCCACAAAATTCATCAGAAACAACATCACTTTTTTGTGAGTTAAAGCAATAAATAGAACATCAGGTTGGTGTTCGGCGACAGTGCGACACCAACCCAACTACCCCAATTTCCAATTCTTCTCCATTTCCCTAACACGCCGACACAAATTTTCTTCTTGTTCCGGAGTTTCAGGAATCAACCAAGAAACTTGATTGATTTCAATGGCAACACCAGTTTCAGGATCAATGGGAGGTGACGTATGGAAGGCGCATTTGGGTATGGCATTGGTGCAGCTATTCAATGGTGGCTACCATGTAATTACCAAAGTAGCCCTTAATGTTGGGGTTAACCAGTTAGTCTTTTGCCTCTACAGAGATCTACTTGCCATCTCTATTCTTGCTCCTATCGCTTATTTTCGTGAAAAGTATGTTCCTTTTTTCCTTTCCTTTTCAAAACCATGTTAGTATAAAAATGTCCCATTTTGTTCACTTCTTTATCTCGGTTTGGATGCAATTGAAAAAAAAAATGTTACACTGTTGCATTAGAAATTGGCGTAATTAATGATTTCTTAACACCTGTGCTTAACCTTAAACAATAGATAGTATGATTATGAGAGAATATATCATGACACTGCCACGAACACTTCGACAGATAATTATTTGAAAAAATGAATAAATTGAAAGTAACCACAAGTGTCGGTGTTATTTGTATTCTTCGCTTTCCTAATGTTGTAAGACTATTTTGATCAAACCATGTTGGATGAAGACGGACACGACCGCCCATTACTAAGGACCTCCTGATATCATTCTTTTTCCTTGGATTAACTGGGTGAGGTTTTCGATACTAGTCACTTACTTCCTATTTCCATCATTTATGAGTTATAGAATCCTTTATTGATGAATGTGGTATTTTTTGCTTTGTGATTCATGAACAGGATATTCGGCAACCAACTTCTCTTTCTTCTTGGTTTAAGCTATACAAATCCAACTTATGCTGCTGCCACACAGCCGGCCATTCCAGTCTTTACATTTTTGTTCGCCGTACTGATGGGGTCAGTTTTGCGTCGTGTCGTGTATCATAAAACACAGACACAAATTTGCACAATCTTAATTAGTACTAAACTTTTACAGATAAACCAGAATATACAGTAATGCATACCTTAATAAACTTTTTAATGCAGTACAGAAAGAGTGAACTTGCTCAGATATGAAGGTCTGGCAAAGGTTGTAGGAACTATTATCTGTGTTTCGGGTGCCATATTGATGGTTTTGTATCGCGGTCCAGCTGTAATAGGAAATACAGAAATTGCTCATGTAGCACAAAACGAAATAAGTGCGAGAGGTCAGCCTGAGCCTTCTGGATGGTTTATGGGTGGCTTACAGGGTCTTGGATTAGACCATTTTCATCTTGGGGTTCTGTGCTTGATAGGGAACTGCATGTGTATGGCTGCTTTTCTAGCCATTCAGGTATGCATCTTTTGACGATATCTATTAAATTAGATGGCTATTAGTAACAGCATTAAGCAAAAACTTCAGTGGTCTTCAATATGTGAAATGTTGGTGCATTTAATTTATCACAACTAGTTGTTTTCAGGCTCCGGTATTAAAAAAATATCCTTCAAACCTATCTGTCACGGCATATTCATACTTCTTTGGAGCTGTTCTGATGGTGATTGTGTCATTTTTAGTGACGAACAAGTCAACTGAATGGAGTCTGACACCGTCTGAAATACTTGCTGTTATTTATGCTGTGAGTTACCAAACCTATCTGTTATGATTTACCAATGTGTTATTTCTTGTAATTCAAGATTGTTAAATGGAAGGAAATGATTGAAGAGTGTCTTGTGTTCTTGCAAATATTTTGATAGATTTTAACGTGTAAATTCAACAAACACTTTCATTTTATTGTTCAGGGAACTATTGCATCTGCTCTTAACTATGGACTCATTACATGGTGCAATAAGATTTTAGGTCCAGCTTTGGTTGCTCTATACAATCCACTTCAACCCGGCTTTTCTGCCATACTGTCTCAGATATTCCTCGGAAGTCCAGTTTACTTGGGAAGGTAGAGCATATATACCTCCTTTTTCTTCCAGTTATCGATTGTACAAACGGTTACAAACCTAACACTATTTTTATTCATGTGACAAATGGCAGTATCATAGGTGGATCGTTTATCATTGCTGGTCTATATACAGTTACTTGGGGAACATATAGAGAAAGCCGAGCAGCAGTTGGAGTTACTCCGCATGGTCCCGGGGAAACTGAACCACTTATGCATGACAAAACTACATATCAGAAAGGTCACATTTTTTCTGGACCCTCTGGTTTATCTCCAAAGCAATATGATTAAGGGAAATGAATTACAAAAATATCAATGCCTTGTGAAAAAAGTTTTGTCATGCTTCTTCAATTTGTTACTGCTGTTGCATTAATGGATAAATATAAACCTGAGCAATCCACGAACAAATTTAGAAAAACTTCAAATATTGTAATTAATAATAAGGGCTTTGTTGTAAAATTTAAAATATTTTGATTATGTATAATCGTTATGCATTATGTTTGAAGGGTCTCCTTGTAGATGCCCCAAATACAAAACTATATGAAGTTCAAGCTGTCAGGTTACAGAACCATTTGAAGATATTTGTTACACTTTCCTCTTGATTTTCTAGCATATTGAAAATTCACCCATCAAAAGCATTAAGATGAAATTGTAATGAAGTTAAAAAAATCGATTAAATCCTACATTTTGGCAGCTTTGATAATGACAGTTTTGTTTTGGGAGACTGCCCATGATATTCTAACACAAAGTTCTTGTTCAGTAGTAGGTTATAATTTGTTCCTAGTAAAAGAAAAAATTCAATTTAGTTATAAATACTAGGGTTAAGACGTGACCGTTTGTCCTTTTTTTTTTTTCAATGCACATACTTATGAAAATATATATGTTTTTTTTTTTTTTTAATTTTGATTTTGAAAAAAATTATATTTATTTGAATTTGTGATATGTGTATTAAATATAGTTTTTAATCGGAAATTAAAGTCAGTTTTCGTTTCAAATAACTAATTAATTTCGTACAAAATTCAAATATAAAATAGAGGGAGTAGTTACTTTTTATTTGTGTAACTTCTATGTAATTTTGAAGGACAAAAGAGGAAAGAAAGTAGACTACACCAAAAAGATGTTTTGTCTCTCTATATTCTTAGAGATTAATTGTTATGCACTCACGGTGTTAAAAGTTTTACACTGTCAATTTATTGTCATAATCTGTTTACATTATTTTATTTGTTTTTAAAATAAAAGTCAAAGTTGTTCCAACATCCAACGACTATGACTCACTGATAATGTAAAATTGTTTTACACTGTCAGTGCATTCCAATTAAATTCATATTCTTATAGATAAAAAAATGACATAATTTTCATATATTTTCATAGTGAAATGGGTAAAAGGAATGTCTCAATTTTTTTGAGAATTACAAAAACTAAAATTTAAAAATATATTTCAGAGGGCGTCACTTGAAAATACAAAAATATTTCAAGATTTCGGAGATGTAACTCCGAATGTATTATGAGTAAATAGAATTTTGATATAATGTAAAAAATTACGGAGAAGCATCTTCATAAATATTACAAAAATATATATCCTTTATGAAGATGCTTCTCCGGACGGTATTTGTTCTAAAACACGCCAAAATTTCATTCTCCTTCCTCACTTCTAAAAAATTAACCCTAAACCTTTCTCAAACCCTCTCAACTCACATTCTCTCAAAATCAATCAACCAAATTCAAAACTTCTTCTGTCAATATCAAATACATCAAAGAGATCATTCAACACTGAAGTAAAATCACAATTTGTAAGTTTTTTTATTTTTGTAGTTTTATTTTTGAGTTTTTGTATAAATTTGTAGAAATTGATTATTAGGTATGAAATTGAATTTTTTTTTGCATGATTGATAGTTTATACATAATGAGGAACATGTTTGATGGTTAAAAATAACGATAAATACATTATTTTTGAGGGTTTGGTGGTTTGCATTATTGTCATTGACGTAGCTAGAAGTTGCAGGAAATTTCGGAGATGCATCTCCAGAAAAACTTTCAACGTTTAGATTCCTAGGAACCAAAGATGCATCTTTGTAATTTATCTATCTGTTTTTTTGTTGTTGTTTTTCTTGTTTGTAGGGTTGCTTGTAATAATTGTGTGACACTTGTCTGATTTACTTACAAATATTATGGGTGATATGGACGACAGACTGAGGCATGAGAGATTGCGCAACATACATCTGTCCAGAGGGAAAAGAGTCGAGTTTCAGAGGCTCTTGTTTATTCTAGCCCGGTTCATGCGGAGACGTCGACTTCTAGGGCTCATAAATCTCCACCTTCTTCTTCCATAGGAGATGACTGTCACCTAGTGACATATCATTGCCTCCATCTTCCCTTAGGCGACACGTTTCACCTATTCAAACGCCAGAGGTACCCGAGTCACCAGAGGTATTTGAGGCACTAATGCCACCCCAAGCACCAGAAGAACCTCACGCTGATGAGCCAGTGCCACCTTAGGCTGATGATGTTGATGATTCAGTGCCATCTCAGGATGTTGAGGCTGATGAGCCAGTGTCACCTCAGGTATTTGGAGGATGTCCTATAGAGTTGTCATTGTTGCTTCTTTACCCGGACCATACTACCAGACATATCTGATACAAATAAGTAAAATTAGTTGGATACATTCTTTTTAAATTACATTTATTATTATATTATAAGTTTCTGACATTAATTTATTTTTCTGCAGGACCCTGATCAACTGGAATTCATTAACCATGGGCGAAGGATTACTGACTTGCATCAGTTTATTGAAGAGTAGTTTTATGATGCTTTGTCCGTATACGAGATGAATGACTTATGCAAGATCAGTTATGTTACGGTGAACCAGCAACGCTTAATGCATTTGTGGAGAGATGACACACTGAGACCTCATCATTTCATCTATCATTTGGTGAGATGTCTATCACACTCGACAAAGTGTCGTGTCTTTTGCATCTTCCGATTAGGGGGAAAATCATAGATCATTGGAGGATTATAAAATATGAGGCACTCGAGTTGATGGTAGACTATTTGAGAGTTGGCTGATAGGTAACCTTAAGGGAGACGGAAAAACCCAGAGGGACTCATGCTAAGTTTGAATTCCTGAAAAAGGTATATACAAATGAGCTCCTTATAGCAGAGTATGCACGAGCAGGTGGGGCTACATAAAGCGTATCTTATGCGAGTATTCTTGTTATATTTTCCATTTGTATGGACAATAGTGCCACTTATGTAGATGTTGTCTACCTACGATACTTCGAGGACTTTTAGCAGATCCATGAATATAACCGGGGACCGCTTGTTTGGTCTACTTGTACTCTAAGTAATTCGAGGATTGTAGGTGGAAGACGAAGTAGGTGACATGCATCATCACACTTTTGAAGGTAATATTTATTGGTCTTTTAGTGTTTGTGTGTCATTTTCATTACATTTTTGCAACGCCCTAACTAATTATTCGTGTGGTCCAACATTTTTCAGGCTTTGATTCTCCAGCACTTTCCACACATCTCTGATTGGTCGTATGTAGTGACCTATACTGAGGATATGTCGCGTGCTTCTGCATTTGCCCACTAAGAGGGAACCAGATGATAGATTCATTTCGAGTGTATCTTGACTGATTGGTAACCGAGGATATGCATTCTAACATTTATGTCGATCACCGTGCAATGCGACCATTGATGTCATAGTGTTATACTCGGGATGGTTGGCCTGCGATTCACGTATGACATTTCCTCATCTGCCTGAGTGCGTTATGCGACAGTTAAGCCACATCCAGACTACTCCCAGACACCTTGTTGTCTCTGCTACTCCTTCTATGACACATAAAGATATGAATGCCATGTTTGATGATTATCTTAGTCATCTAGTATCGGAGGAGGCACATAGTACCATAGCTGAGAGTGACAAGAGCTATGTCAACAGGCACATCAGGTGGTTTTTCATGGTGTCACACCCATATATGGTGCATGGTACTCAAGGGATCCACCTAGACTAACTCATCATAAGATACTAGAGGAGGAACAAACACAATTAGATCATGCTCGGGATGGTTGGCCTGCGATTCACGTATGACATTTCCTCATCTGCCTGAGTACGTTATGCGACAGTTGAGCCACATCCAGACTACTCCCAGACACCTTGTTGTCTCTGCTACTCCTTCTATGACACATAAAGATATGAATGCCATGTTTGATGATTATCTTAGTCATCTAGTATCGGAGGAGGCACATAGTACCATAGCTGAGAGTGACAAGAGCTATGTCAACAGGCACATCAGGTGGTTTTTCATGGTGTCACACCCATATATGGTGCATGGTACTCAAGGAGATCCACCTAGACCAACTCATCATAAGATACTAGAGGAGGAACAAACACAATTAGATCATGCTCATGATGTGTTACCTAGATGTCGTTCCATTGCGGAGATTGGCAGACAAACATTGATAGAGGTATCTTTCTTAATGATTATGAGATGAAGGAGGTCCAAGATGCCATTATGACAAAGACATTGATGTTTCGGAGACAACGTCGGAGGATGGGGTCAAAGGAGCCTACGCAGTAGTTGATAATATTTGTACTTTAGATTTATTATTGATTATATTTTATTTTGATTTATTTCGACTATATTGTGTATTTTGACTTTATTGTGCATCAATTGATGACTTATTATATATGTTATTTTTTTCATATCGATTATTTGGTTTAATACTCATCACATAACACGGGCCTTAACATTTATAAATCATCATTTTCATCTGATTAACCATAAAACTAACTTAGCTTGCACTATTTTGACTAATTACAGAGATGGATCTCCGTAAATCCTAAATAGCCCGTAAACCCTAAACGAAGATGCATCTTCAGATCAATAAATGTTTAAAGTGGGCCTTCCAGAGAGGGATGCATGAGGTGTTTTGAAATATTTTGGAGATGCATCTCCGGATCAATTAACGTTTTGACTCAAGACAAAGTGCGTCCAGAAATGCATCTCCAGAATCTGAGGAGCATTTTGAATTTTTCATAGGATGTGTTTCCTCTCCATAGGGTGGGATAAGAAATTCTCTTATTGTGACTTTAGATTTCTAAAGAGATTAGACCGGTCCTATATACATTCATGTTAAAACAAGACTGCACATGCATTGTATTTGAATATAAACAACAATTAGTTACATATTTAAGATATTTAGTTTAAATTTTGAGAGGTTCTTTTCTCACATTTTTAAATCTTAAAAAAAAATTGTTTTGACAAAAAATTGTCTATTAGATTTTAAAATCCCGGGTGATTTTGAATATTTTGGATTTTTAAATTTAAAAATGTTAAATTTACAAAAACACTTCAGCATGTAAAGGTGTTTGCAGGTTGGTTTGGTTCAGTTTCGAGAGAATTTGATGCTCAAATCGATCAAAAATATAGTGATTGGATCCAAACCGATCCAAACCAACCCAAACCAAAAAACAAGAGTTTGGTTTGGGTTGGATTGATTGGATACATTAGAAAGAAATGTGCAAAAATATTTTAAAAAAGACATCTAATTTATATCAACCAGTTTTTTATAATAATATAAAATTCCTGCATTTTTTGTTACTCTATATAGGTTATGAATGTCACAAATGACATTTTGTCTTTTTCTTCTCTAAGTGGAATATCATATACTAGTTTTCACAATAATGATGATATAAATTATATGATTTAATATGGTTGGTTCGGATAATGCTATGGACATTGCTTTCTCAGTATTCACCATGAGTTCCTCGATAGAGGCTTATGCCCTTAATGGTTTTGGTCCCAATTGATCTATTCTTGTCCCTTGGGTCGTGCTTGGCCCACTGTGAATCTCAAGAAATTGATTGGTACCCATCGACTGCGATCCGTGAAAGTACAGACCCTTGATAAGTCTGTCAACCCCACTATCCTCCATTAATTTTCCCATATTGATTCTTCCATTTCCACGTGGCCTATCTTTCGACTTATATATTTAGTGTATCTAAATCACACAATCTCGAAATCTTTCTTGATGGTGTGATATGAGGAGAAAAAAATTTAAAAAGTCGAAGGACTCTAAAAATCATAAAAAGAATGTTTTTTTTGTTTTAGATTTTTTTCTTCAATATCTATGGTTATGTCTATTCTAAGATGTTGATGATGTTGGGATTTGAATTTTGTTGTCATAGGTTGATTATCTTCATTTGTAGGGTGAGTTAGGTCAAACTCTAATTCTAACATGGTATCATAGCCTATCGATTCGGGCCACCCCCTATTTAATATGCGCACCAAACTCAAGATGTGTTGGGCGCAAGAGGGTGTATTGGGAAAAACCCAAGTCCCACATAGGCTAAATAAATAACTCACAAAGGTTTAAATAGAGTGACACTCCTCACTTTACCAACCGGTCTTGTAGGGTGAGTTAGGTCAAACTCTAATTCTAACAATCTGTCATTACTGGAAGTTTGAGTCCCCGACGAAGCAAACATATTCCCTCCGGTTGAAGCTTGCTTTGGCTTCTAGCAATGTGCACTAATATGTCTTGGTTCGCCACAGTTGTATAAAGTCACCGCATTACCTTTTCAATCAGCAGCCATATCTTATGTCTTCCAACACCAGAAACACTTCTTCACACCACTCTTGCATTCATTGGTGCGATGACCCAACTCACCACACCTAAAACATTTAAAGGAGCGGGAGCACCTCCTCCACTTGACCTCTTACCATCAACAACCTTTTGTTTACCCTTCTCAGCTAGAGTACTATGAGGTTTACCTCTATTCAGATTCTGCTTCACTCTCTTCTTGCTCAGACTTTTATAGTGAGCTGACCGAGCCTTACTATCATCCTCATAAATCCTACAACTGTTCACCAACTCCGAAAACCTTTGGATCTGTTGATATCTAATCGTCTGTTTAATAGTACTCACTTCGTCCCAAATTATAAGATGTTTTGGGCATTTCACACAAATTAAAAAAAGCTAATTATTACTTTATGGGAAGACAATTTATGTATAACTTTACATTAATGACACTCATGATTACACAAGAGAAAAATTAAAAGAGTTAAAAAAATAAGTAAAAATAGATACTTGAGGGTACATTGGAAAAAATGTCATTAATATTGCATTGAAAGTGTAAGATGACTTATAATTTGAGACAATTTTTTTTTGCAAAGTGACTTATAATTTGGAAGAAAGAGGTAGTATCTCTTAAAAAAAATTATTTAATAAAAATTATAAATAATGAAAAATATATTAAAATAGCAAGTTGGAATTTACTTAAATCAGTACTATTTTCTTAGCCACCTCTCATTATTTTTATTTTGTTGAACATAATAATAGAGTTCAAAGATGGAAAATTTTCTTACATACTAAAAGATATGGAATATTTTCTTAACTTACTAGTAGTAGTACCACTTATTTTGTTTTCAACCACCCTCATTATATAAATTTTACCAGAATTTAATTATTATACTTATTATAAGTTTATAAATGGAAGAAAATTTTAAAACAAAATTAACTTTTTTGTTGTTGTTTTTGAGATAAAAGAAAGTGTCGTCAAAATGTTCATCTTGTTCGGTTTTTGTCTGAAGTGATTTGCCTTCGACCTAACCGACGACCTTCCCAAACGAATGTTCTTCAATCTCTCTTCCAATTCCCAACAATTTTCTCTTCAAAATTCCAATTTTAAACATAGTAATGTCCCCATCATCATGTTCCTTAGAATCTCATTCTTTTATTGAATTCCAATTCAACATCACTGTGTTTTTTTCAGCTTGATTGATCACACGAAATGCCATGCTTTCTTCAACCACTTAACCTAAACCCCATCACTCAAATTTCATCTGGGTTTTCTCTATTTCACCTAAAGACATGATATTTGCTAAAATCGCTTCCTTTTACTCACAATCCTCACTTTCTTCTACTCCCCCAAACAATAATCTCAGAATCTCTTCCTCTCTTCAGGATTTCTCTTCTTATTCCCATTTGAAACAACCCCTTGAATCACTAACAACAACAACAATACCAGCCTCTTCTCGGAAGAAATGCATCAAAGCAATCAGGCTTGTACTTTTACTCACATTGTTTCTTTTACTCGCATACTTGTTTTTTATGTTTGCTTTCTCTTTTTGGAATATTGGGTCTGGTAAATACTATGTTGTGCTTGATTGTGGAAGTACTGGAACTCGTGTTTATGTGTATAATGCTAACATTCAATATAAGAGACATAGTAGTCTTCCTATAGCAATTAAGTCATTGAGAGATGGCTTGCATAAGAAGAAGCCTACCGGTCGCGCTTACGATCGAGTGGAAACTGAACCTGGGATTGATAAGTTGGTTTATAATGTGTCTGGTTTGAGAAGTGCTTTGAAACCATTAGTTAGGTGGGCGAAGAAGCAGATACCGGTTCATGCTCATAAGAGTACTTCTGTGTTCCTTTATGCTACTGCTGGTGTTAGGAAACTTCCTAGGAAGGAGTCTAAGTGGTTGTTAGATCATGCTTGGTCTGTGATCAAGGATTCTCCCTTTTTGTGTAGGAAGGATTGGATTAAGATTATTTCTGGTACCGAGGAAGCTTATTTTGGGTGGATTTCGCTTAATTATCATAATGGTATTTTGGGTGTTAGTCCTAGGAAGGCGACTTATGGTGCACTTGACTTGGGGGGATCGTCTTTGCAGGTTACTTTTGAGAGTGATCAACAAATTAACAGTGAAACTAGTTTGTATGTTAGGATTGGATCGGTGAATCATCATCTTACTGCCTATTCTCTCGAGGGTTATGGTCTCAATGAGGCGTTTGGGAAATCTGTGGTGCATCTGTTTAAGAAAGAGTTTGGATCATTAGCTAATGCAGAAAAGGCTGGTAAAGATATAGAGCTCAAGCATCCTTGTTTGCTGTCTGGATACAAGGGTCAGTACGTGTGCTCTCGTTGCGACAAAAGTGGAAGTATTGGTGATGAGAAGCAATTGAGTAAGCTAGGAGGGTCGGGAACGCCGTTAGTGCTTGTTGGTGCTCCTAATTGGCAACAATGCAGTGCACTTGCAAAAGTTGTCGTCAATTTGTCTGAATGGTCCAATCTCAGTCCAGGACTTGATTGCGGAGTGACGCCTTGTGCTTTGCGAGATAATCTCCCTCGCCCGTATGGCCACTTTTATGTGATTTCTGGTTTTTATGTCGTATATCGGTTTTTCAACTTGTCTTCTGATGCCACACTTGATGATGTGTTGAAAAAGGGTGAAGAATTTTGTGAAAAAAGATGGGATATTGCTGAGAAAAGTGTTGTGCCTCAGCCCTTTATTGAGCAGTACTGCTTCAGGGCACCATACATTACTTCACTGCTAAGAGAGGGTTTGCGCATTAATGATAACCAAATTTCTGTTGGGTCAGGCAGCATCACTTGGACACTTGGGGTTGCCTTGTTAGAAGCTGGGAGGGCATATTCCACTGGATTCGGCCTTCGTAACTTTGAATTGTTCCAGATGAAAATAAATCCTCTTGTTCTTATTGCCATTCTGTTGTTTTCTTTTATTGTCCTTCTTTGTGCTTTATCATTAGTTGGCAATTCGAATTGGATGCCAAGGTTTCTCCGGAGGCAATATCTTCCCATGTTCAGGCATGACACTGTTTCCGGTGCTTCTGTTCTTAATATTCCATCTCCTTTTAGGTTTCAACGATGGAGTCCAATGAGATCTGGTAAGCTATTTACACAAACACTGATTTCTGATTTCAGTTTTTTTTTGTGTGAATACAGCCAAGTTGTTGCTTTTGGATAAATTATGCATTCCGTGTACAATTTATGTGATAATCCTGTTAGAACTGACCTTTGATGCCATTTTACACCGATGCGGCTGCAGTGGATGAAAGAATAAAGATGCCGCTCAGCCCAACAGTTGCAAGTTCAAGTGGAAGCCCATTTGGCCAGGGGCGTGGTTTTGGTTATAACAATGGTGGCATCCAGCTTGTCGGGTCTTCTTTGTACCCATCATCTGGTGGCGTCTCACATAGTTATTCTTCAAATAGTTTAGGACAGATGCAGTTTGACAGCAGCGGTAGTAATATGGGTGTCTTCTGGCCTCCCAATAGAAGTCAGATGCATCTGCAGAGTAGAAGATCACAGTCTCGAGAAGACCTGAGTTCCTCAGTGGCTGAAGCACACCTGGTGAAGAGTTAAGGCATCATTTTCTGGAAATATTGGTATGATTACATCAATATTCTCAAATTACATTTTTTTAACCGACCAAATTTCTTAGAGTCTTGCTTTATTAGATTTTACACGGGAGTTATTTTTGTTGCATAGATTCAGCTGGCTGTAGGCAGATGATAATAATAAAGAAAAAGTATGTTCTTTTTGTTGAATTCTTTCTTCATTTCATT
Organism: Lathyrus aphaca; assembly: GCA_963966055.1. NCBI lineage: Eukaryota > Viridiplantae > Streptophyta > Magnoliopsida > Fabales > Fabaceae > Lathyrus > Lathyrus aphaca. The sequence continues at coordinate 506,042,491 of OZ014523.1, forward strand.
AACTCATTACAAATTCCTCACATGTAAGATCTCCACACATTTTCCCGATAACATTGCAAAATTTGATTAATATGCTACGAAAACCGCAACGCTATCCTAGTTTCACGATTAGAGCAATAGTGGTCGCCATTCCAGTTTCTGCTGGCTGAGGTAGTGGCAATAGTGTAAAGAGTCTGCATGTGTGCCAAAACAATGACTTATTTTTTATTTGAAATGAATCCGTGAGTATTGCTCCTATATTCATCGTAATCTGCAAACCTTTCAATACATGAGCTATACTCTGCCTTCATTCCCTTTTTTATTTGTCTGCAACATGCGTTTTTATATCATTGATTTATTTCAACCACCATGAGGATTCGGCTATTTTCCTGCAGAACTATTTGCTAATTTACATATCAGACTTTTGGTATTCCGCTATTTTCTCAATCTGCTACAAACAACACTAGTTTGTAGATTTTGGACTGCCTTTATACTTGGCGGAAATTATTTGTCGGATATGAGTTGTAGACTGATAAAATTAAGTCTCCTACTTAAAATTTTATAGGCATTGATCCTGTTATTTTCATAAATGGTCATCTCAAAGTCCTTCAATATATTTTTCGTTAAATCCGCAATTTGTAAAAGGTTTATTTCTGAGTATTTCAGAGGTATTTTGTCATGGAGATAACTGAAACTGAAGATGCATGCATGCAGTCTGATCAGTTGATTCCAAGTGAATTCACTTCTCATGAAGCTCACTTCTAAACTGGATTCCTCCACAAGTACTCATTCTAGGGAACTAACATCTCCAATACTAAGCTTTTGGAAGTGAAGTAAAGCATATCAAAAGACTAACATGCAAAAGAATGGATCTGTTTCATCATATTTAGACAACATCCTGACTTTTCCTATATCATTCTTTAGATTAATTCACTGTCATTACTACAGAGAATGTTGTCTTGTTTCATAGGTTATTGTAACCAATTGGAAAGGATGTAAACATAGTTCAATACTCATATCTTATACATCAAATATGCTATTGAATTTGTTTTTAAGTTAATAGCAACTTCTACCATTTTAAATAAAGAGCAACTGATTTTGAAGATTTTTCAAGTATTCCAACGTCATCAGTGGAATGTGAAGTGTGTTTTGAAATGTTTGATGGAAGTGTCATTTACTAATGTTCTACATGAAAAAGTGTCTCAAAGTGAAACTTAGTATTTATTGTCTTGTTTTAATTTAATCTATGCTCACCAAATCACATTCCCAATCCTAAAATTCCACTTAAATAACAAAGTGTTATTTTAAGATTTTGAGGTTACACCGAGTTAATATTTTTTTTTTTGTTTGATAAAAAGTTAGTTTTTATTATTTTAATTTTTATATTTATTTTTGCTTACAATTGTTAAATGTTAAATTGTTTGTTAGATAGCAAATGAGAAAATGATAGTCTAATTTATATTTGTCTACCTTTCTCTCATCTTTTTAATTTGTTCTGATATATTATCAAATAATACCAAAATTCATCATATTTATACAAAAAATTTCATTCAATATACAAAAGTAATATTAGACAAGTGAAATAAATAACATATAATATTAACCTAAAAAATATCAAAACTACTGTAATAAAAAAGAAAAGAAAAAAACGGAAGATTTGTTTTCATACATTATCAAATAACACCAAAACTCATCATATTTATACAAAACTTTTTATTCAATATACAAAAATAATATTAGACAAGTGAAATAAAAAACATATAATATTAACATAAAAAATATAAAAAATATTGTAATAAAAAAGAAGAAGAAAAACGGAAGATATGAGATATTAGAAAAGATGAAAAAGAAAGAACATAAGAGTTGTGAGATTAGAGAAGAAAGGTGCGGTAAAAACGTAATTGGAAGAGAAAACAAAAGTATAAAAATGAGAAGATGAAAAATAAAGAACATATGAGAGGAGAAGAGTTGAGATGTACATGACAAAAAAGATGAGAAGAATGTGCGATACTACTAGGAGAGATTTGATAAGGCTGAAACAAAAAACCTAAGTGTGAGTAAGAGAATATCCGTAAGGTTAAGGCATAATATGTTTGAGTTTTGGGTTGAATGTGAGATGAGTGAAGTTTGAGTTGTAAGATAATGCATTTTAGTTTGGTTTAGTTCGGTTTGTAAAATACAAACCGCAAACCAAACCAACCCGCGCGATTTTGTTAAAAAATGGTCCAAACCCATCCAAACCAAATGAAATTTTTTGCAGTTTTAGTTTGGTTTACGATTTTCTATTGGGTTGATTCAGTTTTAAACACCACTAAGTATGTTATTAGTTGGCCAAAGTTTATTTTGTCCAACCTAATTCTCATGTCAAATAGAGGAAAGAGTGCTCCATTCACTAAAGCACACATAAATCTTCACTTACGGGTACCACATAGGATTACACTTTCCTCCCTCATCTTAACCATTGATCAAATCCAACAATTGTCCTCACTTCACAATAGACAAACTGAAAACGGTTCTAACTGTCTTCTCTATATAAATGTGACCCTGAGTTATCCTAGTGTATTCTTTATAAATATTTGCAATTTTTCCCTCATTGAAACACTAATTTGAGCGTGCATCTTCGAACACACTCAAATCACACTAAAATGCGTTATTTTGAGATTCACCCCCATTTTGATCAAAATATGGTCCTGAGATGCATCTCCGTATAATATTTGGATGTATCCAAAGATTCATCCATGAAATATCCCCTGAAGTTCTTTTACATGTATTGGAAGCGTGGTAATTGCAAGGGGGAATTTTTTGGAGATGCATCTCCGAGAATGCTCCTGAATGATTTCAGAACAACACCATTCTCCTAACATTAATTTTTTTAGGCTAAGTTATATTAACGGAAAATCAAAGTAAAATCAAGTTTAATTAAAGTTAAATAAAAGTAAGGGTTAAATACACAACACCCCCTACAAAGTTAACGTGATTCGCTTTTCCACCTTGTAAAAGTTTTTTTTAATCCCCCATTTTAATACCCAGATTTCGTCACTTAGGACCCCGATTGTCAGATTTCACCAAAGATTCTATCAACTTGCTAGTGTGTCATTGCTCATTTGACACCATGTCATTAATTTTAATTTTGTTTTAATATTTTACATGTTAATATTTATTTACCCTCTATAATAGTTAGGGTTACCATTCCAAAAAGTCACCAGATTCTGCTCAGATGAAGGAGGATGACGACGACGGTTGCATTTGCAGACAGATTAGTCGTCTACGGTCTCATGTCTGAGATAAGTTATTTAGACCATTCTTGTGAATTGTAACCGTAATTTTAAACGACATAGAACCCTAACTCGGTTTGCTTGCATATGAAATAGAACTTTAATGTTATTTGAACCTTTATTCACAAGATATGCAACATTTTAATGTTAGTTTTTTTACCATGGGGTTGAATTTATCATGGTCAAGAAAAACTATTATTTACAAAGGGGTGTTGATATGAATGTATTTGGATAACACATTGAGAATTGGACAATGGAAACCATTCGCAAGTTGGTGAATATGTGAGGGTATAAGGAAAGAACTTATAGGTTGTGGACTAAAATATTGGAAATTGATGATTATTTCTTTCAAATAAGAAAGGATGATGATGCATACGATTTTGTAGCTTATTCTTGTGCAAATCAAGTTTATGGATATATATTTATGAAACATGATGTTGAGAACATAGAACTTACGGTGGTGGTTCCTAAGTGTGTTAACAGGATAACTGATATGGAAAGATTAAAAGATGAGGTGGTTGAATAAATAGATGATAATGAGGATGGGAGAGTTACTATTGTTGTCGATGGATTTGATGTAACTCTACCTATAAATGAATAGGAGAGAGTTGTTGGATTGTTAGGTAGGCCCAGCAAGAAAATTGAAGAAGATGATTATTATAGTGATGAATTGGACAGTTCAGTTCAAGATGAATCTAGTGATGAAAGGCCCAAGTTTGAGAGGTTTGGGAAAAAATAGCTCAATAAGGACTACAAGTTTAAGTGAGGTATGAAATTTAATTCTTTACTTTATTTCAGAGACACAATTCGTGAGCGGTCAATGTTAAATGGTAGGAAAATTACATTTGTGAAAACTGAGAGTTATAGGGTAATGGTAGAATGCAAGGCTAAATGTTTTTTTAGTGTTATGATCAAAAGTGGGCCACAAGCACACATATGCTATAAAACATTGGTGGATACCCATACATGTGATAGGGCTTTGAATAACAGACCTGCAAGCTCAAAGTAGGTGGCCAAAGTTGTAATCAAGAGAATGCAAACATCTGAAACAGTTAAAATCCGTGATATTATGCAAGATATCAGACAAAATTTCTCAGTAGGTGTAAGTGTTGCTAGAGCATGGAGGGCAAAGTTAATTGTAAAGAAAATAAATAAAGGTGATGCTGATAAACGGTATGCAGATCTATGAAGGTATGCTACTGAATTAACAAGGGTTTATCCTGGGAATATTATGAAGATTAATGTTGACAAACCAATTCCCTCGATACAGCCAAGGTCTGACTCATTTTATTTATGCTTTGATGGTTGTAAGAAAGGTTTTATAAATGGATATAGACCATTTTTTGGGATTGATGATTGTCACTTAAAGATCAGATATGGAGGACAACTACTAATTGATGTGGGAAGGGATCCCAATGATCAATACTTCCCTTTGGTATTTGGAATTGTTGAAACTGAGACAAAGGAGAGTTAAATGTGGTTTCTACAACTATTGATGAAAGATATTGGATAATAAAGAAGATATGTGTTTATCTCTGATCAACATAAGGTATGTCATTAAAATCATATTTTTATGTAATTCATCATCTATATCATATGATTCAACCATTTTTAATTTGCCTATGTTAAATTTTGATTTACGGATTAGTGGCTGTTTTTTTGGAAATGTTTGACAAGATTGAGCATATGTTGTGTCTCAGACACTTGTATGCAAATTTCAAATAAAAAAATAGTGGTGGAACCCTTATAAGGGATTTGATGATGGGAGTTGCTAAGGCCGCTTACTATCAAGGTTGAGTCAAAAAGATGAATGAACTGAAGAAGGTAAATGTCAAGGCTTGGACTTGGTTAATGGCAATTCCTACAAAATGTTGTTGTAAGCATGCATTTAGTTTTTTTTACCCTAAATGTGATGTTTTGATGAATAATATATTTGAGTCTTTTAATGCCACTATTTTAGTTGCTAAGGACAATCCTATTTTAACCATGTGTGAGTGGATTAGAAAATATCTTATGAATAGGTTAGCAACATCTACCACCAAGATTGATAAGTGGCAGCATAGAGTTATGCCAATACCTAGGAAAATGTTAGATAATGAAATTTTTAATAACGGGCATTGGTTTCCAACATGGTCCATGGTTGAACAATTCCAGATTACACATGCTTTCAACATTCAAGAGTGACATTGGTAAAAGGTCATGTAACTATTACTTTTGGGAATTGGTAGGAACTCCATGTAGGCATGTTGTAGTTTCATTGAGTTATAGGAGACAAATCCCGGATGATTTTGTTGATGAGTGTTATAAAAGATATAAATATGTGTCGCTCCCGGGATTTTCATCCTAGTACAAACGCGAAAGTGGCGCGGAAAAGGTAGAGTCGCCAGCCAGACATTTTTATCCCGAATGAATGGGAAAGGTAATGTTGCACAAACCTGAGGAAGAAGGAAAGGACAAGGCCTTGCGAACCAAAGATCTAAGTTCGGGAGTCGGTTATGAATTGAGAAGGTATTAGCACCCCAATCCGTCCATCGTACCCGACGGGATCCACGCTTGCTTGCTTGTTTCAAAGGGTGAGAAATAAAGAATGCTGCCGAATAAAACTGCTACTGGAACTGGAATGAGAAATGAGAAAGGGAATTGGAAAAGAGAAAGAACATAAGGGGGAAAATGTAGGGAAAATAAATAATGTGCTCGAACGGGCCCTACCCCGCTGCCTACGTACCTCATCGGGATAATGAGGATCAGAGTCGACGTAGTTCGCCTAACCTAGGCGGGAACTATTTGTTTGTGTTTTTTTACAGCTGGAACTGCGTATGTCTATGCTCAGGTGTTGCAGGCTCGTCTGGTACGAGTGCGTTTACCGTCTTGCAAATGAGACAAGTCGTCGCGAGTTCGCGTTGTGAGTGAATGAGATGAGAAGAGAAGTTCCCGCAGGATAGTCACTTGTTATTTGTTTTTTGTCTTTTAAAAGAAGTGTTTTGAATTTGTTTGTGAACGGTCTTGTACTAAGACCTATCCATCGCGGTGAATATTTATACCTCGCCCCGAAACAGGACGCATATAAACACTCCGCAACAAAGTCTCGTGTCGTACAAGAAAGTTCGATTTTTATTAAGTGTGTTATTGCTTTCTTCATGAGATGAGAAAGAATGACTCAAATTGGAAAAGGGAAAATCTAATGGGACTAAGACCAACCCTAATTTTTATTGATTTATTTACATGGGGTCCTATGGTTAATGAAGTATTCTAATCCTAAGAAAGATAAAGAAAAGAAGAAAAGAGAACTTAGAAATCAACTTACTTCCTAAGGAAGGTAAGTTGTTTCTAAAGAAAGGGAAAACCTATAAGAAAGCACAATGTGCTAAGGCAAACACAATTAAAATGCATAAGAGATAGGAATGAAGTAATTCTTACCTCAATCTTTCCCCCTACAAAACAAAAGTTAGCATGACAATGCATATTGAAAGTAAAATCAAAGCATGAAAGCGATTAAGTACCATAAACGTCCTAGAATGGAATTAGGGTTCAAAATAAGACCTAAGTCTAAAGGTGAATGTACCTAAAGGTTACATGACTTCTAAAGTCAGTAGCTACATGTTATAGGTCCCTAAGAATGCTAGGATACCTCACAAGATCAAACTATGTCAAACTATGTACAAAAAGTTCACCTAGGTTCACCTAAATGCAAGTTAGGGTTTATGGATGAAGTATGAATGCGTATGACTTACAAGCATGAATTAATACATGAAATGAACATAAAAGTCAGTAGTGAATGCTTATGAATATGGATGAGTGAATATACAATCATGGATTCAATGGATTAGGCATATGGAGCAATGAGAAGAAGATATGAGAAGAAAACGAACAAAAATCGCATAAGATCGCACATGATGAAAGTTAAGGAAGAATGGCATGTGAATATGCATGAAATGATTATGGGTCAGTAGCATACAAGGTATGAGATGAAATTAGAATGCATGAATAGGCATTAATGATTTGCACATAATTCAAGTTATTATTTAGAGGAGAAGAGAATCTATTTTAGGTTATAGTTAATTCACATAAGTATGCACTTTAAAGCACCAAAACAAACCAAATGAGCATGGTTCAAAAAATGACCTATGACTGGAATTAAAGACATACAAATGACCTATAATCAACTCTTAAAAGCTACCAAAAAGTTCCTCAAGCAAATGGCATGAATGGCTTCTTAACACTTAGGTTATGCGACACATAAACACATGAATCAACCTAGGATCTAGGTGACATGGAAAAATAGCAAAAAGCCTTTAAAAATTATGAAATTAAATACCTGGAATTATATAGTCATTATCTTACATTGTCCAAAATTATTATACAAAATTATGCACCAAAGTGCCAAAACAATTCCTTGACTAGCAAGGTAACAAAACATGATCACCAAAAACAACTCCACAAAGTGGATCAAAAAGGGAATCTAAAATTATGAAAAAAATGCCTAAGGAGCATCAAAATGTCACAAATTACAGTGATTAATCACACACAAAAAATAGGTTTCACACCTATGGGGAAAAAACGATTTCGGTCCCTTATGCCAAAACACTCCCTTTTGGGACAGCTCATGATCTAAAATCCAAATTAATTATTAAAACCACCCAAATCTGGAAACAAAAAATATGACAAATTAATTAAGAGGATAAGGATCACTCATGAATTTTTCCAGAATTTTGTCTCTCTTAAAAATATTTTTAATAATTGCGACGAAACGGGCAAAAAAGTGGATTTTAAGGGGAAGTGAAAGGAATCGATCCTAATGGTTTGTAACCTAATCCCTAAGTTCCGAAATCGATACATATCATCAAAAATCACAAATAAATCCAATGCCTCAGGTGGGAGGGCTCAAAATTCACCTTAAGTTATATGATCCTAAGTCGCATACAACTAGAATGATGCATTAAAGTAGAGAATCGAGATTACTTACTTGGTCGAAGTGCCGATTCTTTCACATAAAAGAAATCCAAAAAAACTTCAAGCCAAGCCTTGTAATCTCCCATGAGCAAAATAAATGCTCATATTCCATAATTGCTTTGTGAAGATCCCCCATAATCGAAACAAAAACAACGGCACAAAATATCCTTTGAATCCAAAGGTATCCCACAAATAAAGTGGAATACCAACCAAACAACCGTCGTTAAGATCTTTGCGAGAACCTTGCATGAACTCAACAAACGCATTAGAAACCAAAAAGAGGTGCAACCGGAAGTTGCACCTATGCCTCACAACTCCAAATCAAGTAGAAATATGAATATACGAGTCATGGACATGCATTGAAATTTACGTTTCAAAACGGGGCAGCACTTATGCTCTAACATAAACAACATGCAAACTCAAACCGGAATCAAACAAATTTACATGCAATGAATGGCAAATGATCAACAAACATATATACAAGTCAAAACAAGACCAATGCATCAAAACCGCACCAAACCGAACATAAAAAGCCTTGAAACGGAAAAACGCGTCAAAAATCACCGACTCGGAATTGAACGAAAATCGCATGGTAACTTGCAAACGTGCCAACGGATTCAAATATGCAATCGGATTTTGAAAATTCCGCTCGGAAGTGATACTTTTTGGCCGATTTCGTCGGCTGGCAGTAGTGAAATAGTCGGAAAAAATTGTTCGAAATCGACTAAAAAGTTCACCAATGGCTCCGGAATAATCAACAAAGTCAATTTACACTATTCACATTCGCGAAAACGCGCTACGGTTAGGAAGTTATGACCAAAACATATTCTCGACACGCGACACATGAACAACATCAACAATTAAGCCTCAACCTATCCTATTTCAAATTTGCACATTGAAACAAACATGAATTTAAAAGTCAAGCACTTCAATCAATATCAAGTTATAATAATTAGCTCTCTTAGGAATTTTGTCAAACACCTAACATTCACCGATTATTCTATGTCAACTTTACCAAGCCTTTTCAATCATGCACCACAACAATTATTAGGATAAATTAATCAAGAATCAATCAATAATCAAATCATGAATCAATGCACATAATCTCCACAAGATTAATTCAACTTCAAAATTCAATTCAACAATTATTCATGAATTAAAGTTTAAGAAGCTTACCGAATGAAGAATCGACGAAGAAATTGCGAATCCGAAGGAAGTGAGACGCGATCATGAACGGAGGAGAGGAGGAGAGGCCGCGCGGCTGCCGGTGGCGGAAGATGGTGGTCTTACGGTGGTGAAGTTGACCGAAGGTGGTGGTTCGTGGCGGCTCGGCTACCGGAAGCTTGATCGGAATTGTTGTGTTCTTAAGTTCTTGATGAAGTTGTTGTTGTGTTCTTGAGAAAGAATTGAGAGAATGAACTTTGATCCTTTAGAGAGATTTTGTGAGAGTTTTTTGGTGTTTGTAAATTATGATTGAAGTTATGAGACAAATTGTGGGTCAAAAGAATATATAGTGGAGTGTAAAATGAAAGGCAAAAGGTAGAATTTCGGCTTAAGTGAAAATAACAATATCTTCGGCAAGAAATTTCGACTCTGAGCCTTCCACAATATCGTCCTCCTCTGAATCACGGTTGCTACACAAAAAGAACGGACGTCATACGATCAAAATCGAGTGCGATCGATACGTTTAAGCTGTAAGACGTCACTGAATAAGTTGTTTTTTCGGCTTATTTGGTGTCCGCCACTCGAAAATGTGACGAGGTCAACCTCTTCGGAGCATAATCTCGACTCGACTTTGTCAGCAAAGTTGTAGATCTATGAGTCAGTGACCTGGTGTTAAAATCTAAGCTCAACCGAACAAACGACGAGGGAGATATGAATTTTCTCGTGAAACCACTTTCAGCCTTTTTCTTCGGTTCAGCACTTCGGTTTTGTGAAATAAACCAAAACGATAATCTTTGGAGCACCGTTCAAACTCGCATTTGTCTTTGAACTTGAAGAAGATAAAATTTGTGAACCAACGCTTCAAGAACGGGTGATATCCGATGAAAATTGACCGAGTTATGAATTTTACAAAATCTGACAGACAGTGCACTGCATCAAAGAACCTTACTGGTAATTCGCATTTTCGAGATCCTTCCGCTCGGACCTAACCAAAACTGAATTTACATAATGAAGATAACATCTAAACGGAATTTTAGGCACCGAAACAACATCAATTCGATGAACGAGCCAAGAGTTATGAATTTTTTAGTGTTCAAAACTCACCGGTTCAGCACTGTTTTTCACTATGTCGACTCTAAAGACTCGCACATTCTGAGATCTTCTTCAAAGAATTAGTTCTCGGCCAAAACCCAAAAGTTAGAAAGGATATCAAGACGGAACTTTTGGCATATGAATCTCTCAGACACGTTGACCCAATCAGAAGTTACGAACTCTTGAATACCGCTAGCACAGTTAATCGGCGAAACCGAAATTTCAAAAACAAATAATTCCCGCCATTTTCCTTGATGAATTGGCCTCCGAGCCGAACACAAAAGTTGTAGAGAATACCGAAATAGTCTAAACTATTGAGTTTCAAGCCAAAATGAGTTTCCGAGCATAAGTTACAACTTTTGCAAACTGCACCATAAAACTGATATTCTACTTAAACTCCTCTGAATCAACCGAGAACTTTTAGCTTCTTCTGAGATTCTTGTGCACGTGCCACATGAAGAAATAAAGCTCAGTCGTAACCTATGAAAGCTCAAATGGAGATGTATGTTCATGTATGTTTATGATGCAATTGTGATCTAAATGCAATGCAATGTATGAAAGGATATGCTAAATGACATGAAAATGAGAGGGCAAATTTTGACGTATTACAATATGCATTATGTTATGATCTTTCTTTGAGTCCTATCAATTGTGTACTATACCATTAATGTAAACAATTTTTAAACAAACAACTAAATCAGACAAAATCTTTCCCAACCTTAACTTTTCCATTAGATAAAATATTGATACAACATTTTGATACAACATATTGATACACAAGTTAACTAAAACATAAGATTACACTAACTAAATAACTAGTGAAAACAACATCCATGACACAACAAGTGCAATCTTCAGCCAATAACATATTTTCTTCTCCGTTACCAGCTTTTTCTTCAACGTTATAATTTTCTTTGAACTGGTTTCAACACCAAACTTCTTGGAAACTTCATAGTATTTTGTCATTTCATATTCATAACATTTTGTGGGAATCATTTGACTCATTTGAACCTCACAAACTTCATCATCCCACACGAAAAAATCACAACCACTCTGCAAATATGTTTAGCACAAATAAATATGATTTAATGTCAATAGAAATACAAAGAGAATCATGAAAATATACTTACCACTGAATTTAGGCATTTCTTGAATTTTCGATTTGGGTTATTAATGGTGTTTAATACCCACATCTTCATTGGTTGATTACAGCCACATCTTGGCAAGCTCAATCCGCTTAAGATGCCAACATATGATGTTTTGCTTCCACCCATAATTCAAACCACGATGAACTAGCAGACATAAAAGATGAAGAAAGGTGAAAATTTTATTGGCCTACGAACCCTTGCTAGCAAACGAAATAGATGAAGAAATGGGAAAAATTTTGTGGCCTTGGAACCGTTGGAACCCTAATAAATTGAGATTGGGAAGAAATTACATGGTGTCACACAAATTCTGTAGAAAAAAAAAGAATAATGCCATGATGTCAAATAAGCAAGGCCACACTAGCAAAATTAAAGGCATCTTGGGTGGATTTGGGCAATCGGGGGCTTAAGTGACGAAATCAACGTATTACGTGGGGGATTAAAAAAAAATCTTTTACAGGGGACAAAAGCGAATCTCGCTAAATTTATAGGGGTTGTTGTGTATTTAACCCTAAAAGTAAAAAAGTCATACATTAATTCAAAAATGTAACACCATACATAATGTTTGTTTCAAAAATACAAAAATTAATACATCCAAACAAACATAAATTATTGGGTATGTCGAACCCTCTGCTTTCTCCTTCTCTAATTTTACTGCACCACATTTTACAACTCGGCAACCATGTTCTCCCTGAGGGATAATTTGGGGCAGTCATCCTCAAAGAGCCATGCCTCTATGTCCGCTCTACCCATATCCATAATATGCCGACAGATCATTGTCACACTCTCATTGTGGTCATCCTGAGCCTCAAGTACCTCCTATATAGATGACTCTGATGGTTTTCTAAGAGCTTTTGATGTCATGATAATGTGTGACACCCTATATTCACTGTGGTGGAAGAGTACATATAAGGGTGTAAAAAGCAATTTCCAAAAATGAAATGATATTTGGATTTTGGACCCATATCCCACAACAAGATTATAAATAACCTGTTCCGGACTGGGCCTCAAGGACATTGTTGGGCCATGGCCCAACATGTCGGGCAGAGGCCCACCCAGTCGGGCAAGCCTTCTGCATCGTCGGGCAGACTTCCAACTGCCCGAGCAGATGCTTGGCGCGTTGGGAAGACACACTATCCATTGGACTGATGATGTGGAAACCACGTCTCCCCATCACCTGCCACGTCACCCAACTGTCCACCATTATCTCCTAAAAGATAGGGGCAGTTGGACCTAGGGCAAGACCACGTGCTAGGTCTTACACGTTCTTACGCATACCTTGGTAGTTCTTCCTTGGGCCTAGCTAATCCAACTCAAGGGAGAATCTTGGCCCAGTGTTGGGGGCTCACTATAAATACCATTTTTCATTAAAGGGTAAGGTATTCTGAAACACTATGTCTCTCTCTCTCTCTTACCATTGTTGTACCGTATACTCATTTTAACACCGGAGTGCCTTGCAGGTACAACTCCCTCCTCGCTTTGTCAACCATCACCTTGTCCGTTCTCGACCTCTGGAGGGCCCTTCTGATCAGGTAAAATCATAACCTATTATAACCAAGTGGGATTTTCAAAAGCATCTTAGATGAACAAGATAAGACAATTTCTTTTCCCACCCTTATAGTGTGTGTGTCGCACCTCTTAAAACCAAAAAAATGCCTTCATGTTTTTTCGAAGATGCATCTTCAAACGCACCAAAGTCCCCATTTGCAAAAATTTAGTCTGGAGATGCATCTGCAAAGATTTTTGGGGTGAATTCGCAAATGTATCTATGAAAATACTTCTGAAGCCATTTAAACAATGTTTTCATTAAGACGGTTTGTCATTTAACCATTTAGTAATATTTTCAGAGATGCTTCTCCAAAAATTTCAAGCGAGAAATTGAATATATGACCACCTTGCATGATCATCTCTTTCACATTCCATACCTCCCCCATAACCCAAAACCCTTAAAAATACTCATTTTCAAACAATTTTTCGACTCCAAATCATCATTCTAGTGTTTTATAACATCAAAGCGAGCAAAAGAAACTGCAATTTAAGGTAAAGTTCCTTCATTTCATACCTCATTGCTTGCATTAATCTTGTTCTTGAGCTGAAAAAATGAACATTAAGTCCGAAGATAAATATATGAATTCAAATCTATCTGTTTCAGAAATGCATCTTCGAAGTTGTCTGTTACTGTGAATTATTTTAACTGTTTATTTGTTTTGGTTTGTATTAGATATGGTGCACCCGAATATGTTTCTCAAATTTGTTGTAAGTAATGATGTAAAACTGGATGAAGTGAATGATGATGTCAAATAGGGTGCTATACTAATTAATGTCGAGTTAGATGTTGGTGAGCAGATTAAAAATAAACAACTATTTACTGCTCGTGAATATCTACTTGAATGGGTCTGCATGAAGGCCAAGAAATTGAGGTTTTGCATTGTAAGCGGAAGGTCCGATGGTTCTAATAGAAGACAAGTATTTGTAACCATGAGATGCGAGAGAAGTGGCACATATGTTCCACCGATTCAGAAGTTGAAACGTGATGACACCGGATTGAGAAAATGTGAATGAATGTCTGTTTAAATTGTGCGAATATCGTAAAGTGGATGATACATGGAAATTTAATGTGATTTCTGATTTACATAATTATGTCTTGCAAACCGAGCTAGCATGTCATTTCATTGTATGTCGCGTTAAACCGAAGGAGAAGGAAATTGATTCAGACATGTCTTTAATTAGGGTGGCGCTGAAAAACATACTTATAAATTTAAAACGAAAAAAAAAAAACTGAAAGTGTTTCAAATATCAAACAAGTATACAATATGTGTTATCAAAATTACATAGCGATAAGAGGCCCAAGAATCGAAATGGAATAATTTTTTAAACTTTTGAATGATAACCATTCACTATGTTTTTAAATACAAAGTTTGTGAAGATAAAATCACTCTTCGTAACATATTCTGAACTCATCGCAAAAGTATAAAATTGTTCGACACATTTTTCAATGTCCTTATAATTGATTCCAACTCTAACGTATAAGACTAACAATATATTCTCCCCTTTTAGAAATGGTTGGTGTTCTCAATAAGCTAAAGGTTATTCTCAATAAGCTTAGAAGTTCTTCACATGTTACTATCATTTGTATGACTTTTTCATCATCTTTTAATTTTCTTTCCCTCGTCAACTCTTATTTTATCCAAAATTTATTTAAAATCACTCTATTCTCCATCTTTTTCAATTATCTCTTAACATTTTAACATCTTTTAATATCTTGTATTTGTTGTTTGCCTACTGCTCTTCTCTCAAACACTTCATTTCCATCCTTTTCATTCTCACATTTGAAAATTATGGAGGCAAATGTTGAGGCAGCATCCAGGTAGAAGGATGCAGCGAACTTTCAAGGCGCAATGATGAGTTTGACAACAGTGGAGATAACCGTGCTAGTGGTGGGTGAAGGCAGAGGAGAGAGTATGTCTCAAGATTCAAAAGAGTACTTACAAAGTCATAGTATACTATCATTTGTAATATACATCATTAAACAATACGAATGACATGAAAAAAATATTATTACACATTAAGCTAAAGAGTAAAAATTTAATGACACAATATCCAACTATGTACTACTCCATGTATTCTATATATATGATTATAAAATGTCACTACTGTGTAATTTCAACTACTTTCCTCCTCACTTCATATATACTACTAGTAATCTAGTATACTGAAAGTTGAAAGTTCATGTGATACTGATATCAACAACTATTCAAATCACATTCCTTTCAGTAATTGTTCCCTTTACCGTGTAGTAAACGACAACATTAATAATTGTTTCGTAAAACAGAGACAACCTACTACAACGACAACTTTCCGATGTCACTCTCCTTCACAAACAACCCATGAAAACCATACGGCACACGCCGCGGCAACTTTACCTCCGCCACAATCTCCAACTCCGGCGACTTACCATCCATCACCAAAAACCTCGACTCTCCATTCTTCTCATCATGCACATAACTCACTAAATTGCCATCGTCCTCATCTACACCACCTTCCCTCGCCACGAAAAACGGTTCACCACCGTAACAACCCTCTCCAAACATCCTACACCCAACTTCCTCTCCATTCAACACATCGATCTTCACAACCCCCGAAATCTTCGGCATCGGATTCCCTATCGCTGCAAAAACAAACCTATTCCTCTTCCCCACGAAATCACTATTTATCACCCCGAAATCAAGGTTCCTCGCCGATAACGGTTGTCTTGAAACAATCCCAGTCTCAACGTTAATCTTCACTTTCTCGATCATCGCATGAACAAGATCCAATCTCTCCATAGTATGCTCCACCGAGAGAATATTCGGCGCAATCAGCGTAACTGTTTTTCCATCTTCCTCATCCCACGCGTTGATCGCGTGAACAATATTAAACCCTGGTACATTAAACCACTTCATCTTCCTCTCATCATTAGCGTAACGAGGAAGAATCCCGATCCTTGGAATTTTCGAAGGATCGGAACCTACCGGAGAACCACCTGAGATCATTTCAAGAGGATTCATCCCAAGCTGTATATCAGCGAACACAGCGTATTTTTTAGTAATCGCGAAGTCATGAAGAAACGAAGGTGTTGTCAAGGAGAAAACGGGAACGTCGTTGTGTTTAACTCCGTTAGAATCGAAACGGAAGTAAGTTAAAAAAGGTGGAATAGGACCGTAACGGAAAGCGAAAGCTTCACCAGTGTCGGCGTCAATTTTGGGATGCGCCGTCATACTCATGGAGAGTTTACCGTTAAAATCGTAACGGCCGATTGTTTGAATATCACCGTTTGGGGTTATATTGATTTCATAAGGAAGATCTGATTCTCCCAAAGCGAAAAGGCGGTTACCAAACAGAGCTAAATTTGTATTCGCTAATCCAATGCCGTTAGATGGATTATACTGACCGGTTAAGACACGTGCGGCGGTTATGGATCCACGTGCGGCGGAGGCAATAAGCGAGTTGAAACCGGAGAAGACGTTGGGGAAGAGAGGGTAACCGGCTTCATTTTCGGTTTTGTATTTGTAGGTTTTAACGTAACGGCTACAGAGTGTGGCTTCTCCGTTTGAGATTGTGATGGCGTGAAGCATGCCGTCACCGTCGAAGAGGTGGTAGGGTCCACGTGGAAGAAACTGAGGGTTTGGGCCGTTTCTTATGTAAGCGCCGTTGAGTGACGGTGGGAGTGTGCCTTTGATGATTTGGCATTGTGTGGGAGGGAGTTCGGTTAGTACTGGAGCAAAGTTTTGAGATAAAACATGTCTTGGATCTACGGCTGGTTTTATTGGTGGGTCTATGAAGTTGTTGATGATGTCGTCGAATGTGTTGAATAGTAGTCCTGGGAATGATGTTTCTGGTTTTTTGTTTGTGTTTTTTGTGGTGGTGGTTGGTGGTGGAGTTTGTGTTTTTGTGGTGGTGGTTTTTAGTGTTTGGGGTTGTGTTGTTTGGGATTTTTCTTTGGTTTTGATAGATGAGATGTTGAATGAAGGGATCGAAGTTGGAGGTTGCTTACATGTTATTATGACGAGTTTTGTGACCATGGTGATAAGTAAGCTATGGGTTGTGAGGAAATTGTGATTTTTGTGAGGAAGGAGGTGTGATACTTATCTTGTGTTGGATGGGGAAAGAATCAAATTTGTGATGGTTGATGGGTTGTAGAAGAATTTAAATGTGAATTTTTGGGCTATTATTGCAAAATAATTAATGTAGGACACAACAACACAGGATAGATTTTGGATGAAGTTTGGAGACTTTTATTTCAGGTTTAATACAGTTTTGAATCTGAAATATGAGTGTCTAAATATTGAATAGTGACTAGTTATTTTTGGACAATAACAGAGAGAGAGAGAGAGGAATTTGAAATAATTGAAGAGCAAGATTAGATTCCTTATTGTTTGATACTGACACTTTGAGGTATCTGAATAATTGCATGGATACAAAATTTCATGGGGTCATATAGTTTAAAAGATATTATCCACAGTACCATCTTTTTTACTTTAAATCCCATAATGCAATTTTATTGAATGGGCGGCGTAGATCACTTTTACACATTACTGCCCATTCAATAGGCGGCAGAGACAAACTTTAATTTTTTTTGTTTGAAAAGATGGCATTTTGGTATATATATGGAAAAGTGTGATATTATGGAATTTATTGGTGAAAAAAATGGCAAGAGAGTAAAAAATTCGGAATAATCTGCCTTGTTTATATCGATTTAGATGGCTTACATTATATAATCTCCAAATTAATCTCTACCCTTCAAAGTATTATCATCTGTGATTGACAGTACATAATTTTCCACTTTGAGTGAGCTGGTTACAAAAATAAAATGGACATTGTTAATTGATCATTGTTAGAAGAAAGAAAAAGTAAGTGATAACAGTAAAGCTAAAGCTTTTCAAAATAAAATGGACATTGTTAATTGGTTACACTACTTTTTTTTTTAATAAGTAACTGCATTGTACTTCCTTCGGAATCAATTCAATTGTAATAAAAAAAAAGTTCTAAAATGAATAATTATTTTTAATTTATAATAAAAATTTATTTATTTTACTCTTTAATTAGTATTACTTTTATCACTTTCAATATCATCACTTTCAATATTTTATATACTTAGTACTTTAATAAAAAATACTTCTCACTTTTATTTATTTATTCTTTTAATATGTGTGAAATGATCAACTGAACTGAATTATGCATGATAGAACTAAGAGAATATTAAAATTGAACACAAGGGATGTTCAATCCAATACAATATGATAACATAAAGAAAAGAGAAAAGCCAACAAATGATCCAAAAGAAATGTACAAGATGGGAGCCTACAAAGACACATCCAATCCAAAATTTAGGACTAAACAAACTCAATCACAACCGCAAAGCAAAAGAGAAACAAATAAGAATGAGATGAAAGGGAAAACAAGATTATGCACTCCAGAAATTACCCTACGTTTCACTAATTTGTCTCTTGTTTGAAGCTTGTTGAGGAGAAGTCTCCAAACAAACACTTGAATATTACTCGACACATTTGATTTTCAAACTAACTTTAAAGCATCCGAAAGATCCTGTTTCGATGGAGGGTTCGTATAAGAAATCTTGGTCAACCTAGAAAAAATAGATTTCACAGAGAAGCCTGATGGATCACACCACTGTACAATTTTATTTGAATTTTCCTAAATAGGAATAATGTTAATTAGGATGTGATGAAAATCAACCTAAACTTTCCTAGCTAAGCCCTAGAGCAAATCTAGGTTAGAAACCACAAACCAATTCCACACGCCATTAATCTACTTGCTCGAATACAACACTTTGGATTTGGAACTTTGCACACAAACAAACAAATTGGGGAATTGCTCTGGAAAAGGACATGCTCATATCCATTTGTGCCTAGAGAAGCCTATTGAAGAGCTTATTCCTAGATTGCAAGAGATTCCATTAGTAAACCAATTTGAATCATCGCCAAAAGACCCCAAGGAGATCTTAAAATCCTTCCACCAAATGGATGATTTTCTAGAGTTAATTGGTCCAGAAGGAGTAATAAGTTGATAATTGATTTCACTGTATTTGAAGGGTAAAAGGGGATACCAAATTGAATTGTCATCAAAGAGAATCTTCCAAGCCTGTTTACTTAAAAGAACTATGTTTAATACTTCACGATGTTTCACCCCTAGGCCCACTTCACATTCTGATTTGCAAATTGAAAACCATGAAAACCAGTTGATTCCTCGTTACTATTCTTGACCATTCCAAAGGAATGTTCTATGAATTTTGATGATTTCCTAAACAAATACTTTTGGATCTTTGTAAAAGGAGAAGTAGAGAGGGATTGAGTTCAAAAATGAATTTAATAGAGTGACTTGACTTCCTAAAAAGACAATTTTTCATTTCCATAAAGATAACATGTTTCGAAGCTTCGAAAGAACCAAACCCCAAGTTGAGAGCCTCCGAGGATTAACCCCAATTGGAATTCCTAGAAAAGAGAAAGGAAATGAACTAATTTTCATAAGCTAGAAAGTCAGATGCAGTCGTTAAAAATCGAAATCCACATTGAAACCTAGAATTTTAATTTTTTGAAAGTTAACCTTCAAGCCTGACACCAATTTAAATCCACGAAACACTACTTTAATAGACCACGAGTTTTCCCAAGAGGCCTCTCCCACAATCAAAGTGTCGTATGTAATTCGAAACATGTTGAATTTGAGATTATGAGATAACTTGAATGGGTGAAAAGTAAGGCTCGAGCGGGAATTCCTTAACAATACTATTAATCCTTCAGCTGCAATAATTAAAATGAAAATGGAGAGAGTCCCTTTTACTAAGCCATCTTTTTGCTTGAAAATTCGCAGTTGGACTTCCGTTTTATCAAAACAGAGAGAGAGAGAGAGAGAGAGAGAGAGAGAGAGAGAGAGAGAGAGAGTTGAAGCATACATAAGCCTTTATCCATTTAATCTATTTGATTCCAAACATCATGCGCTTAAGAATATATAACAAGTAATCCTAAGAAACAAAGTCAAAGGCCTTTTTAAAATCAACTTTTAAGAGAAATTGTTTTTCCTTGTATCTTATAACAAAACCCACAAATTAATTTATCACAACCACTCCATCTAACTTATATTTGTGATGAACGCAAATTTGTTGAAAGAAACAAGCTTACCAATTATAACCCTTAATCTCCCTTCTAATTTTTTTTATAATAATCCTATAAATACTTCATATCAGACAAATGGGTAGATAATCGTTTAAACCTTGAGGATTTTGGATCTTCAGAATTAGGAAAATAAACGAGATTCCTTTGGAAGATATCTCTACAAAAAAAATCATTCACACAATAAAAAAGATCTTGATTGATGATGTCTTGAAAACTTTTGAATAAATTCATAGAGAAATTGTCCAAACCCGAGCTTTTGTCACCAATTGAGATCCAAATAATATCTTTGATGTCCTCTAAAGAAAGCTCCTTAAACATCACTTCATCCTGCTTTAGTCTACAAGTTAAATGTTCTTGGAATATCTCTTTGAAGTAGTTGATGGCCAAAGTTTTAACTCATTCTACATCTTCTATCACATTATCACCCGAGTTAAGCGCCAAAATACCACTACGACAAAATATAGCTTTCATAAAGGAATGAAAGAATTTCGAATTTAGATCTTCCTCCTTCAGCCAACGACATCTTGACTTTTAAGTGAGTATTAATTCTATAAGACGAAGCTTTACAAAGACTGAGTTATAGACATGTATCCTTACTTCAAATAAATAAGATGGTAGCAAAACCTCTTCATTTTCCACTAGATGATCCAAACAATTAAGGTCTTTAGTTGCATCCTCAACTTGTAAATCCAGTTTCCCAAACACTTATGAATTCCACGATTTAAGCTTGATTTCATAAGTTTTACTTTTTCTTTGAAAACAAATTGCTTCTTTCCTTGAATAACCTGTGACCTCTAAACTTCTTCTACCACAAATAAGGAATCAGGGTGCTCTATCCTAGATGAAAATAAATTAAAATACTTAGGTCCCCAGTCCAAATAATTGGCTTTAATTGAAATTAGAAATTATCCGAGATAACCTTACTACGAACAAGTTGACCCTTCAAAATCCATTTATCAATTAAGCCTGTAGAAAAAAGAAAACAGTCGAGCATACTCATTGAGTTTCCTACAGCATTAAACCATGTGAATTTACTACCAACAACCATTTATTACTTTTGTTTTAAAGATTAGGAAAGCAACATCTTTTCTATGATACCATATTGTTATTTTTTGAATTTTTATTTTTAATTTATTTAAAAGTAATATAATTATTTATTTATTTAATATATTTTTACAAAAAAACTATAGACTTCAATAAAAACAGAGATGAATGACAAAATTCTTTCATGGAAGAGATTAGAGACGAAGATAAAGAATAAATTTAGAGATAAAGTGGCAGACATCCAATTGAAAATCTTAACAAGATCTTATATGTGAGAGATTTACTCACACAAGACTAATGTGTAATATCTTATCATTTAAATTTATCCATACTATGGAGGCACTTAACAAGGAGAACATCATCCAGACTATGGAGATCTGGGTAATCCAACTTTCCCTTTCTAATGATTATTCCTTTAACTTTATCACTAAAAGTAACATAGCTATTGGAACAATAGATTATCTCTTTCAAGTAATTATTTTTTCCATTCTTGTATCTTGAGAAGTTACTATGAAAATATGAATCTTCTTAGGAGGAAGATCCTAAGGAAGTATAGGCAATGTGACTTGTATTTACTATTTTGACTTTCCATAATTGTTGAAGAATGACATATTTTAGAGTGTTCTTGATAGGACGATGCATATAATGGTAATGTGGTCTACCAAATAATTTGTAGCAAAAATTTCTTATATGGCCTTGTTGACCACATTAGTGACACACTCTTGAAGCTCTCATGCACACATTAGTGTGTTGGTAACGATGTCATACAGGATGTTGTGACACATAGTTTGACATGATGAACTCAGTCTTTTTGACATGTGGAACGAACTTAGATTTTGTGTTCAAACAGCCACGGATAAAACCAATTACTTTTATATCTCTTGCACGTTTTCCTACCCCTAGAATTTCATCAAGGGTTTCAGAACTAGAATTTATCATACGCACAAATTTGGTCATACCTTCAAGTTTGGAGTTCAAGTGGCCAACTTCTTCCTTTAATTCAAAAATGGTGGTTGTGAGAATTTGCTTTGTCTGAAAGCATAATATTAATTTTTTCTCTTTGTTTTTCACCATATATGCATTGTTCTTTCCGCTTGAGATACAACAACTTGTAAGTTTCTGCAAGATCATCATCATAGAGATCTTCATCACTTGACTACCCATCATTATGCATAACGAACTTGCACCTTACACAAGTTGTGAAGGCAACCACATTTTTTTATTTGTCATTTTCATTATCATCATCTAACAATGTGGTAGTGTATCCCTTCTTTTATGACCAAAAACCTTGCATTCATGACATTGGATTCCCTTGTATTTGTTTTGTTTATCTCCTTAATTACCTTTGCAATGAGGATTGAAGCATTTGGCATTGGGATAGATTCTCTTTGACATTGATTGTCACATTACTCCTTGATCTCATGTCAAGTCTTCTCATGACCTTTCCAAATATTTTTCCAAGAAGTACAATAGATTCACTTAGGTTATCATCAATATATTTTTCTACCTATTATTCTTCATCTTTAACGTCGGCTTTGAATGCCACATTTTTCTCCTTTTCTCATATTTGTTATTGATTGACATTTCAAAGGTGATCAGCGATCCAATTTGCTCATTAAATTTGATATTGTTTACATATTTTACTCCTTCAAATGATTGTTTTCCAAGTTTTACTATCCTTAAGCTTGAGAATGGAAACCATGCAAGCTTTTAAATATTCATATTCTTTTACCATCAAGAATAAGTGGTCAGTTTACAGATCCTTCCTCATTAGCATTGTCCATTTTGAACATAATATACAGAATATTTATAGCTCACCCTACCAGAACAAGAAACTTTGATGCCAGTTGAAATTTTGTTATATGGATAATAAGATGTCAAACACAATGTTGGAACAATGAGTATGACAAGTATAATATGTAACAAACAAAGTAAATGCATAATGTTAATTACACGATAATTGGTAACCAAATTTGGCGCAAAATCACTTACGTCTAAATGGCGTTAACCAAATGAAAGAGAGTTCTCTTTTAATAGTCAAAAGTATAAATTAGTCTGATTTGAAGTCTCATATTTCAATGCATTTTTTTCTTAATACTACATGTGAACTTCAATTTAGGCCCCCCTGAATATGAGACCCCTCTCACTTTCACTCAAACACTCTCCCAAGTGTTTGAACAGTTACAAAAGTTTATGAATGATGAAACAATATTACAACTCAAATAGTTTATTCTCCTAACTTAGAAACAAGACGCTGGAATGATGTATTACATAAAAAACACAAGACTCAAAACACATTAACACAACAAGCTTAGTAATGCAAGGTATGGGTATTTACAATGGAGATGCCTCCTTAAATAGCAACAAAGGTCATGCTTCAAATCTCATTGCGGTTTAGGTTATGAACGCTCATGAACTTCCTAAAAGCGTCAGAAACCAATCTTTAATAATGTTGACTCTTAAACTTTGATTGATTAAATCTTGAACACATCAGAAGTCCTCAAATTTAATCTTGCTAATATAGAATATGAATAAAACTTTCTTAATCCAAAATGCGTACAAAAGTCAAAATCCTGATTATATATAAAAGGAAACAAATTCTTAAAAGCGTGAGAACGAATCAAATTATCTTTTTTACACGAAACAAACCGGTGTGAGACATGATGTCTCACAGAATGGAGGATATTATGCTTAACATGTTGATTTCTTATTGAATTGTCTTATTAATATAGAGATATGATATCTCACATCTTATCAGAACATCTTTTTTTTTCACATGTTGTTTATAAAATGTTGTCAATCATATGTAATATCAACTTTGACAAATATTGAACAAGTTGGTGGTTAACTTCCTTTTGTGCATGCTCTCCGAGAATTGGTGAACCAAACTCTTCACCAAGTCTTGATAGCTAGTTACTGATAATCATGGCAGACTCATGCATCATCTCGGGGCGGCTTCCTTGAACATGGTGGAAGGGAGCTTACACTTCATAGAGTTTAAGGTTGCGATGATCATCATCTATGTGTTTATGGAGGTGATATTCTCTTATGGATTGTTCCTTCCATCGAATTTTTCAAGTGATGACGGCGTGAAGCTTTATGATACGGGTGCCCCTTAAATGTTGTCAGAGACAGGCTGGACCTAAACAATTTGTCTCCTCGGTGGAATCAATATTCTTTTGGGGGAACTGTAAGTTAATACATTGTTATCAAAAGTCTGGTTGTGGCAGTGTAACTCATCTACATCGTCACACCGCTCTTCAACATAATTGGGAAGGTTTCTAAATCAAACGCTTGCTTGATTTGGGTATCAACCTGTTGGTGCCTTTGGTGGACAAGGAACCAAGTGATTCTCTTTGTGGTGGTTGGATTTATCCTCTTATTTATTTAAACCTAAATTCAAATATTATGATCAGTACAAAAATCCTTTGGATTCCTTGAAATAGTTTTTGTTGTTGAGAACTTGAGCTTAGTTTGAGGGCTTTTATCATAGAGAATTGGTTAATTCCATTTGAGTTGAAATACTCTTTCTAAAACATTGGGTTATGATCCCCCTTGGATCCATATTATATTATAATGTGATTATAAAAAAAACTAAAGTCGTTGCTCGCTTGTCCACCATATTGGAAAGGATTGATGAGGCGAACAACGAGTTGATCGTCAACTATTGAGGTGGCTCAAGTCAGTTATACTAGGGCCTCACAGTGTACGTCAATTATTCTTAATAAAAAAGTACAATGAGGATAGCCCTGAATTTGTAGGGTGTTCGAGTGTTTAAGGTATTTGGAAATGTTCATGGCTAGTCCACATAGAGTGGTGAGAATCTTTGTATATCCATTTTTGGAAGAAAAAAGAAATTGGAGATCCCATCTCAAATTTAAGGATGTAATATTTATAGACTCTTTGTGTTGTGAATCAGAAACCTTAGAAACAAAATATAATTGGTTCCTTGATTAGTCAGGAAACCCACAAGTAAGGTTTAGGGTAACCAAAGATAACAACAAGGATTGGTTATAAACTATTATTCTTTCCTTTCTCTTGAAAAAAGATTACAAGCATACAATAATAACAAATAACCTCTCTCTCATTTGAATTGGGATTTTATCTTCCTATTTTCCCTTATGCAAAATATGAGAGACTAGTATGCTATTTATAAGAAAACTAACACACTAACCTAATGGGATTTTTAACAATTACCCATTACAAGCTAACTTAGGGTACAAAATAACTTAAACAATTGGATCCATAACACAAGGCCTAATTAAACAACAGCACGTGAGAAGACTTCGACAACATGTTATTTGTACTGGGGTTTATTCCAATATACCAACAAGAAGCAAACTAGCTTTCTTCATGCAGATTTATCAACTGTATACAGGGGAAAAACTTGCAACTGGGCAACATCTTGGTGATCATATCAGCAACATTATGATCTGTCAAAACCTTCAGCACTTGGATTTCTCCATGCTCGATTACCCCTCTGATGAAATGCAGCCTCACATCAATGTGCTTGGTTTGCTCATGATAGGCTGACTTCTTCGACAGATGTATTGCACTTTGACTATCACATTTAACAGTGATACCTCGACCTTGAAGTTTATACTCCTTTGCAAAACCTTCAAGCCACAATGTTTCCTTTACAACTTCAGTTAGGGCGATATATTTCGCTTCAGTGGTTGATAAGGCAACAACCTTCTGAAGTGTTGCTTTCCAACTAATTGTTGTGCCAAACATAGTGAAAACATGTCCAGAAATAGATTTTCTGGAATACATACAACCTTCATAATCATAGTCGACATATCCTTTGATTTCTGCTTTACTATATTCACCCAAGGTTCCACCATAAATTAGGACTTTGCTCAGATCCACTTATGTACGTTAGAATAGACTTCAATGCTTTTTAGTGAGCCTTTCCAGGATTCTCCGTGTACCTGCTTACAAGACTTACTGCATATTCTATATCGGGTCTTGTACAGACCATAACATACATCAAAGAACCTACTATATTAGCATATAAAATTCTATCAATATAAGTTCTTTCCACATCAGTACTGGGACACTGATTTATACTCAACTTGAATTGAGGGCTTGTCAAAGTCACAACAGGCTTTCATTCGACATACTAAACTTTTCGAGAATCTTCCGTAGGCATGCGTCTTGAGATAAGCATAATTTCGACTGATTTATATCTCTCTAGATGTCAATCCCAAGAATCTTGGACGCAACTCCCAGATCCTTTATATCGAACTCCTTATTGAGTTCAACCTTCACCCTCATTACATATTTGACATTGTTGCTTGCTATTAGAATATCATCCACATAAAACAACAAAATAACAAATGAATTACCAGGTCGAAATCTGAAGTAAACACAGTAATCGAACTGACTTCTGATGAAACTTATGTGTGCCATGAACTTGTCGAATATCATATTCCATCATCGAGGAGATTGTTTTAGCTCATATAAAGATCTCTTCAGTTTGCACACATACTTTTATTTCCCCTCTTCGACATACCCTTTAGGTTGCCTCATCAAGATTTTTTCATCAAGATCACCATACAAGAACACAATATTCACATTCATCTGTTCTAGTTCAAGATCGAACTGTGCCACCATTATAATCAATATTCGAATGGGTTTGTGCTTCACAACAGGAGAGAACATATCATTGAAGTCGACACCTTATTTCTGAGTGAAACCCCTTGCAACCAACCTTGCCTTGTATCTCTTCGACATCACTCCTTCGATTACTTCCTTAACTTTGAAAATCCATTTACAGCCGACTAACCTGGATCCAACAGGTTTTTTGATTAGTTCCTATGTATTGTTATCATGAAGAGATTTCATCTCATCATCCATGACCTTCAACCATTTAGTCTTATTTCGAATCCTCATAACTTCCTTATAGTTTCTAGGTTCTTTATCTAGAACCTCACTTGCAGAGATTAAGGCATAAGTTATAAGATCTACATAATCAAGTCTTTGAGGTAGCTTGATGACTCTTCTCGACCTGTCTCTTTCCAGCAAGTAGTCATTATCAGTCTCCTCATCTTCGACATCAGTTTCTACTTCTTATTCTACTTCATGCAATTCAACATCACTATGTTCCACCTCAATAGGAATTTCTCCCTGTTCCAGCTCTTTGACAACATCGTCAGTTTTCTTGAAAGTCATATTAGCTTCATTGAAAACTCCATCTCGACTGGTGATACACCTCCTATGACCTAGCTCTAGGCACCATAGCCTATAAGCTTTGACTCCTTCAGGGTATCTCATGAACATGCATTTCAGAGCTCTAGGTTCGACCTTGTCTTGTCTAATGTGAGCATAGGCTACACATCCAAATACTTTCAGTTTGTCGAGATCTAATGGATGTCCCGGCCAAACTTCTTCAGGTGTCTTCATATCTAACGCAGTTGAAGGACATCTGTTTATCAGATATGTTGTCGTCGAAACAGCCTCAGCCCAAAACACCCTCTTCAATCTAGCACTAACCAAAATGTATTTAACCCTTTCGAGGATTGTTCGATTGAATATCTCAACTAGACCATTTTACTGAGGAGTACCTGCTACTACAGTCTTATGCCTTGAAATCCCAGACTCGACACAGTAACTATCGAAATCTTTGTTGCAGAATTCAAGGCCATTATCAGTTCTCAACCTCTTGACCTTTCTGTCATTTTGAGTTTCGACCAGAACCTTCCAACTCTTAAAATTCTCAAAAGTTTCATCTTTCGTCTTTTGAATGAATACCCATAACTTTCTGGAATAATCATCAACTATGGATAGAAAATACCTTGCACCTGAATGTGAAGGATTCCTTGCAGGCCCTTAAAGATCAGCATAAATGTAATCAAGGGATCCATGTGCTCTTTGTTTACCTTTGTTAAACTTCACCCTACATGATTTACCAAATACACAAAGTTCACAAAACTCCAACTTCTCGACTTTGTCACCACCTAGCAGGTTCTGTTTCCCCAGTTCGACCAGGCCTCTCTCGCTGACATGGACCAATCTCGTGTGTCATAATTTTGTCTTCGACAACAATTTCATAGATGAAACATATATCGAACCACTTATAACTTCAGCCTCAAGGGTATACAAGTTTTGTTTCTTCACGCCCCTCAAGACTTCCTTCGACCCCTTCATGACTCTTAGGATACTTTTCTCTCCTTGAAAAACATATCCCTTCCTGTCGAATTCACCAAGAGAAATCAAATTTCTCTTCAAGTCAGGTACATACCTAACTTCAGTTAATAACCTTATTGACTCATCATGGAGCTTGAATCTCACAAATTCAATACCTACAATTTTATAAGCTTTGTTGTTTCCCAGCAGCACTGATGCACTATCTTGGTCACATAATTCCTCGAACAATCTTTGTTTGGAGTCATGTGCCAAGTGCAACCTGAATCCATAATCCACTCTTTTCTTGAGTCACCATTAAACCACAAGAACATCAGATGATTCGAAATCATCTTGAAGAATGGTCGTGTTGCCATTATCCTTATCTTCATGATCTTTCAGGCGTTCAAGACACATCTTTCGAATGTGATCCTCCTTTTTACAATGATAACATCGAACACCAGATGCTTCACCGCCATAAGACTTCTAATGACTTTTACCATTCTTCTTGTCGAACTTACCATCCTTTCGCAAGAATTTCTCCTTAACAGTCAAACCTTCACCAACCGTCAAAGCTTTATGCTCATTTTGTTTGTTCAGGTCCTTAGAGTACAAGGCAGATTGAACATCTTCAAAGATCAGAGACTTTCTTCCATACAAGAGGATTTCTTTGAAGTGAGCATGTGTTCTGAGAAAAGCGCATAACAACAACAGCGGTTGATCTTCATCATCGATCTTCACATCAACATTTTCAAGATCAAGAATCAACTTGTTGAACATATCTGACTGCTCAGCTAACACTTTTTCTTTGCTTATCTTGAATGAATACAAAGCTTTCTTTAGGTAGAGTCGATTCACCAACGATTTGGTCATGTACAAACCTTCAAGTTTCAACCACAACCCTGACATCGTCGTCTTCTTTGATACCTGTCTAAGAACCTTATCACCAATGCTCAACAATATTGCGATGTGTGCTTTTTCAATCATGGTCGTCTTTTCAGCTGCCGTTAATGCAACATTCATGGTCGTCTCTCCCTTCAACGCTTCCAAGCAACCCTGCTGAACAAGTAGGACTTTCATCTTCAAGTGCCACAGACCAAAATTGTTCACTCCGGTGAACTTTTCAATCTCATATTTTGTTGAAGCCATCTTTTCCAAGCTCACTGCACCAATTTGTTGTGAATTAGATACCTTAGAAACAAAGTATAATTGATTTCTTGATCAGTCAAGAAACCCACAAGGGTTAAGGTTTAATGTAACCAAAGATAACAACAATGATTGATTATAAACTATTATTCTTTCATTTCTCTTGAAACAAGATTTTAAGTATACATGAATAACAAATAACCTCTCTCGCTTTTGAATTAGCGTTTTATCTTCATATTTTCCCTTATGCAAAATATGAGAGACTAGTATGCTATTTATAAGAAAACGAATTCACTAACCTAATGAGTTTTTTAACAATTACTCATTACCAGTTAACTTAGGGTACAAACTAACTTAAACAATTGAATTTATAACACAAAGTCCAATTAAATAACAACATGTGAACAGATTTCGATGGCATACTATTTGTATTAGGATTTATTCCAATTTTCCTTACTTTGAATTTAAACTAGAGTGCTAGAAAGTGTTTTTCCTTGCTTTAATGATCAGACCAAGAGAAAACTTGTTCTTCCTAAAATTCATGGGAGAACAATCATTCCCTTTTAGGTGATGCACAATCAATTCTTGAAGGTGGTCATACAAGTGATGTTAGAAGTGTTCTACCTATGTCTAGAATTTATAATGATCTTGGTAGTGGTAGCAGTCATAGGGGAGAAACAGTTAATTGTTAAGTGTTAGATGTTATAACAGAGTTAGGAAAACAATTAATTTCATTTAATTTTTTTAGACATTCATGCTTAAACTCAATTATTTCAAATATTAATATTAATATAAAATTATTGAAATGAAGGGTCTTTAAAAATAAAAGATTTAAGAATTAAAAAAATTATTTCAAATAATGAAAACAATATTTATAAATGTTATATGTATATATAGAATATTTATATTTATGCTACAAATATAAATAAAAATATATATATTTTTGAAAATAATAAATTGTGTTGGTTAAATAATTTTGTCTTTCTATATTTTTTTTCTTCATTTTTATTACATCTGAGAAACAAAATTATTACGGGTAAATAATAAATAATGAAACATCTATTTTTAATATGTAAATGTGATATCCACTAAATAATATTTTTAGTTAAAATAAATTATAAAATTTAAATAAAAATATATGTCATTGAGCAAAATAATATTTACTTACAGGTATAAATAAATAGTTGATTCAATTATTTTTATATATGTTCAAATATATAAGTAATGTCAAAATATATTTTCATATTTAACATTTTCTTTTCCATTCTCATTGCTATATTATTTCAAGCTTCACCTTCTTTTTCATTATCATGTTTCTTAATTTCCATGACTCCATTTAACTTCAACTTTACAATGTGATTACTCAAATTCTTTTCTTCCATTTCATGGATTTTTTTCTTCACAATGCGCGTTCGAGACGAGTACCCATGCAATAGCAATTAAACTATATTGATAGCATAGCAATTAAACTCTATTGATATATGATATTTTTAAAATTAGTAACACTGAATAATATTTTTTTAATCAAGATATAAATATAAAGTATAGCCGTATATGTATGTTTTTATTCAAACTAATAGAGTTTATATTTAATATATATCAAAATTAATGTAAAAAAGTTTATCCAACCATCATAAAAAAAAATTTAGACTAAAATAACATTATTTTTAAATTATTTATTTTTTATTTAAAACTTATTTATTTTTGGATTTATTTATTTAAATTATGTCTAACAGTGACTTGATTTTTATCTATGTTAATTGTGTTAACTATATATTTCTATACAAAGAAAGAAATGAAATATATCATTTGGAATTTTAGAAGTTAATTATATTTTTCATTTATATATCTCAAATTTATTTAACTATTTAATTTGTTATTATTCAATATTAATTAAAATACTCTAATTCTATTTTATTATTGAAATTAATGTATTAAATGTTATCTTTAATATAATACCACAATAGGTGTGATCTATTTATAGACTCACAATAATAATTTTTAATATACAATTATGATGATATTGATATGAATTTAATTGGAATGCACTCACAGGTAAAGTAGTTTTACACTGTCAGTGAATCATAGTGGTTGGATGTTGGAACAATTTTGACTTTTAATTTAAAAACAAATAAAATAATGCAAAGGGATGATGACAATGCATTGACAATAGTGCATAACAATTAAACTCTATTGATATATGATATTTTTAAAATTAGTAACACTGAATAATATATTTTTAATCAAAATATAAATATAAAGTATATGTATGTTTTTATTCCAACTAATAGAGTTTATATTTTATATATATCAAAATTAATGTAAAAAAGTTTATCCAACCATCATAAAAAAAATAATTTAGACTAAAATAACATAATTTTTAAATTCTTTATTTTTTATTTAAAACTTATTTATTTTTGGATTTATTTATTTAAATTATGTCTAACAGTCACTTGATTTTTATCTGTGTTAATTGTGTTAACTATATATTTTTATACAAAGAAAGAAATGAAATATGTCATTTGGAATTTTAGAAGTTAATTATATTTTCTATTTATATATCTCAAATTTATTTAACTATTTAATTTGTTATTATTCTATATTAATTAAAATACTCTAATTCTATTTTATTATTGAAATTAATGTATTAAATATTATCTTTAATATAATAATGATAAATATATTTTATTATCAATGCTAAAACAATTGGCATATTTATATTGAATTTAGATAAAAATTGGAAGTAATATAATTTTTGTATTTATTTACGGGCAAAAATACATTGTGGATTCAAATATTTTTATACGGGAAAAAAATACATTGTTCATTAATTTTTTTATATATACGAGAAAAAATATTATTATATTAAACGAGAATAATTTTAATTGATCCAAATATTGAATAATATTAATTTATCAACCATATTATGGTTTCAAATATTGAATGATATTAATTTTTCAATAATATTATTTTTCCAATTATTGAATAATATTTATATGGATAAATTTGATGTAATATAATTTGATTATTTACTTACGGGAAAAAATACATTATTGATTCAAATATTTTTATACGGGGAAAATACATTATTGATTAATTTATTTATATATACGGGAGAAAATATTATTGTTATAAACGAGAACAATTTTAATTGTTCAAAATATTAAATAATATTAATTTATTAATCATATTATAAATCCAAATATTTAATAATATTAACATAGATGAAATTTTATATAAAAATACATTGTTGATTCAAATATTTTTACACGGAAATAAATATATTATTGATTAATTTATTTATATATACCGGAAAAATATTATTCTTATACGGTAAAGAATATAATGTTGATTAATATTTTTTATTATGCTTTTTCTTTTTTTCAAATTGAAAGTTTTATAAAATTCTTTTTATGAAAATATTTTTATTTTGTATTTTATTTTTCTTAAATAAATTAAAATCTATTTTTAAACAAATGCGCGTAATCGATCGGGACCCGTGCGAAGTACGGGTATCCCACTAGTTTGTATTAGGATTTGTTCCAATTTTCCTTACTTTGAATTTAAACTAGAGTGCTAGAAAGTGTTTTTCCTTGCTTTAATGATCAGACCAAGAGAAAACTTGCTCTTCCTAAAATCCATGGGAGAACAATTTTCTTTACTGACTCTCTTCTTGAACCAATCACCGAATAGACTCTCTTCTTGGTGCTAATAAAATTAAACCAGTATAATTATAAAAATATTAGTTTTTTATTTCCCTAATGTTACATTTTCTAAATTTTGGTGCTCCACCCATTCGGTTTAGCAATCTATTAAAATGCACTGATATGATAAGTAATAGTAACATGAACTAACTAATCCTTGGAT
Source organism: Lathyrus aphaca (assembly GCA_963966055.1). Lineage (NCBI taxonomy): Eukaryota > Viridiplantae > Streptophyta > Magnoliopsida > Fabales > Fabaceae > Lathyrus > Lathyrus aphaca. The sequence continues at coordinate 506,075,944 of OZ014523.1, forward strand.
CTATGCCTCTTAGTAATATTGCTGGTTCTTTGTTCTTTGTTACGTTTTAACAAAGTTTAAAATCATATTTTCAGCAGTCCAAATCATGAATAACATAGCAATACAATACAATACAGCTGTGTGGTGAAAATGAAGCATAAAATGAAATCATGATATTTCTATTTGGAATCCATTAATGCTGAAGGGTCCACCTTTGTTTCAGCCATTCAAAAGATCAGGTGCCTCTATCAATTTTTCTAACCACATTTGACAATTTTCAATTTTCGTTTTAGTTCCATACCACAATTATTCTGTTATTATTGTTTATCACTGACCGAGTGATTATCCACAATGGAGTTGAAATGAGGTAGATTTTAGTTTGGAATATATAAATCAATGCATTCCTGTGTCCTAAAAACAAAAATAGTTTCTTTTAGATATTTTTCTTCCATGATTTCAACCAGAAATAATATTTTGCATTCTTGATAAGAGTCACAATATATGACTTGAACACATGTAACATGTGTATATAAGTGAGAAGAGTCCTTACTCTACCAACCGGTTTTATAAGGTTGAGTTATGCACAATCACATTTTTTAACATGGTATTAGAGTCTGGTTTAAGATTCGGTTAACCACCTTCTATGATTTCTGCTATCGGATCACACACTATTTATTTTTACGTTCAAGATATTTAATTCTTGACATAAAGGGATGTATGTGGGACTCTTAACAATTTCGGTCGATTGGTATTGAGATAATGGTTTTAATATAAATATTAAAAAGCATGACATTATTTTGATTAAATAAATAAATAGAAAACAAGATCTAAAAACAATACTCCAATGTCCCTTATTAAGTGTATAAGGTGATTCGAATTTGCTCAAATAGAAAGGAAAAAGAAATTATAAAATAAAAAGAGGTTATTATGGAAAGCTACATTATTGTCCATTGTAGACGAGAGAATATATTATCTATATTCTATATTTGGCTAAGCAGATAAAATAGATAGATAATAGTTGTCTGTCTTAAAATTCAGTAGCACTCACTTTCAACTCAAATGGATTTGGGGAAGCAACCGCAACTATAGTGATTGGTTTGGTGCTTTACTATTCTCGTCAAAGATAAACCGGATTTTTCAATTCACCCATTTTCTTATCAACCTTTCCATTTTTTATTTAATAAAATATATTTCTCCATGAATCCTCTATGGTTTGATTAAATCAGATTTTACCCCAACATATTTATTTATTTATTTAATATAATAGTGATTTATTAAAAATATAGTATATGTACATACCCGGAAATTATATTGACTAGTCAATATCCAATTCGATAACATCGACTATGAAATGGAAAATCTCATGTCTACTTATACGTCGGGTAAAATGGAGATAAGTCGGTCTCGTTTTAGACAAAAATAATTCAGTTATACAGTACAGACGTATAGCTCGAACAAAACACCAAAGGTCATACGGAACGGTTATGAAAGCATACATTATGACCAGGTGTTACAATCATTGAATGGTCAAACGTTATGTGAGTATTTATGAAGAGGCGGTGGACGTTATCGGAAGGTATCAACTAAGAAACCTATAAATAGGGAATAATCTGGAAAGAAATGACACCAATACACAGAACAAACACTCACAACCATTCATCTAAGGCTCTCTTCATACAAATAGCGAAGAAGTCAACCTTTTAGTGTTTTAGCAAGAATATTTGGCGCCCATCGTGGGGCCTCGGTAAAACTTTTCAAGGCCATCCAAAAAAAATTCAAGTACCATCAGTAATTCAGTAATACAATGTCCCGGTCATTTCCTAGCCGAAGCGACCCACCTCCACCACCAGACATAACCCAGTTATCGGAGGTGGTAAAGGCCCTCCGTTAGTAGAACAAGACCTTGCAAGACAGTGTAAAGGTTCTACAAACTCAAAACCAACAAGAAGATGAGACGAAAGAGGATTCCTTGGACGTTCAACCTTTGTCAGAACAACCTAGTCCCAGATAACTTCAAGTCACCAACATTAGCATCCTTCGGTGGAAAGACAGACCTACAAGAGCACATCATTGCAAACAATAATCAAATGGAATTTGTGGGGCTTTCGACTCCCTCAAATGTAAACTCATGGATAGAAATTTTAAGGAAGGAGATTTATGGTGGTATATGAGCCTACCAAGGTTTTCAGTCGTTAGTTACCTGGATCTAACTAAAAACATGATGCAACATTTTTCAGCAAGCAAACACCATAAGGTATCAACTACCAGTTTATTCAATGTCTGATAAAGACACTTGAAGTCGCTACGAGAGTACTTAGCTAGATTCAATGAAGAAACCATCAATGTGTCCCATCCAAACCAATAAATGTTCATCAGAGCATTCTAGCATGGTCTTAGTGTTGTCCAATTTAAGGAGTCTTTAGTGCAGAAACTAGCGTCCAACATGGATGAAGTCATTACCCTGGCGAAGTGCTACATCAAAGGGGAAGAGAGTAATATGCAAAAAGGTCCTGAGATACCAAGGAGAATTCACAGACGGTAGATGAAGGATCAGGTCATAGGAAAGAATACCCTATAAATTGAGTTAGGGATCGACAAGCATATAAGCCGTCTCGGTGTCCATTCGAAAGAGAACCAGAGTACATTCCATTAAACTCACGTCGGTTTGATATCCTAAAGGATGTGTATCACCTCAACCTATTGCTCATACCGAAACACCCAAATGGAAGAGTGCATGCAATAATGGGAAAGGGCGAAAGTGTGTGGTGTGCATACCCCAGAATTCACGGGCATCACACTTAAAATTGCCATCAATTAAAAAATGAAATGGAAATTCCAATTCAGAGAGGTAGGTTATTGTCATATGTCAAGGACACAGTTGGACAGACGAGTAAGAGAAGTCCTCCCCCAAGAAGAAAGGGAGAAAATTTGCCACAGAAGAAAGGAAAGAATACTTAGGAGGTACGTGAAATCTGAGTAGCTTGTTATACACTTAACACCAACACATGAGGATTCGCTAGAGGTGGAAAGACTAGTTCGGAAAGAAGAAGGTATGTCAGGTCGGTCATGCACATCAAATAAAGATCGCCTTCGAAAGAAAAAGAAAGCTCGACCGCAGTCAGTTTTTCCAAATAATATGCGAAAGGAGTGTTAGCTCATGAGAACGATCCAATGGTGATCAAAGTTCAGATACCGAATTGTAGTGTAAAATGAGTCTTGATAGATCTTGGAAGTTCGACGGACGTCTTATACTAGGAACGAGATGCATTCAAGGAAATGAACTTCGACTCCTCAAAGTTGTTGTCATTTAAAGGTACCTTTGTGGGATTCTCTAGGGAACATGTATAGGTGCTCAGGTATTTATACATAATGATGACTTTTGGTAGCGGGGATAATGCGAAAAGTATCAAGGTAAGATATTTAATTGTTAACATTATGTCTTCCTATAACATCCTTATTGGCAGGCCATCGTTCAATGTTCTAGTTCTCCATGTTATATCTCACACTGAAGTATCTCCTAGAAGACGGTCGAGAGGGAGTAATAAAGGGCGAGCAAGGAATGGTCATAAAATGTTATAATGATAGAATGAGACTCAAAAGAAACAATCAAGCTAAAGGTCATGTCAAAGAGGAGCAATTAAAAGTAAATATAGTAGATATCTTGGGATGGAAATGTAATATAGACTTTGTAATAAGAATCATAAATAAAGTTATTTGGGTATACTTTTTTTCCATTGAGAGAGTTTTTAATGAGACATCCATATTTAAAATAATTATATCATGTAAAATTGATAAGTTGATCCTAGGATGTAATCCGGACTAAGCGCATTTGATGTCTTTGGCCAAAGACTGGCCGAGTTAATATACCTCTGGCATAATTGGCTTTGTCCGGACTACATATGACATACGTATTAATATTATTAATATACCTCTGATCTGATCTGACATAATCGACTTTATCTGGGCTACTTAGTACTTATTCGTATCATACATATTAATATTAATATTAATGTCGTATTTATTAATTTTTTTAAAGGAAAAATATGTCGTATTTTATTGTTTTTTATTATTATTATTATTATTTTAATAAACAATTTGCATCTAACTGGATTTGAACCTGAGACGTGTTCCTCAAGACTCAAACTTTCACCACTAGACCGCACATACACACACTTTATTGTTTATTAAAAACTTAATCGAAAAGAGAATAAGAAATACTTAATAATATATTTTTTTAAAATAAAATTAATGATTTATTTCTATGGTAAAATTACTTATAATTTAGTATGAATTGTTTGGAACACTACTTATAATGAAAACGAAGAGCGTAAGATTTAAATATGTCAACTTTAAATTAAATTATTCCTCCAACAATTACAACAAAAACTACACTTATACTTACTATTGTCTTATACGTGTACAGTATCTCCAATTTTTATACTGATGGATCTATCTTCTAAGAAGCATTTTTTGTCAAACCTTGTTGAATAAATTGAGTTAATGTCAATTTTGTTGGTGTAAAGAGTAAAGACCTTCACGCCACTTAAACCCCATCGATAAGCAAATGCGACTTGTGCAATAATTGCATCAAATTAGACACAACTTTAACTCACCAGTCACCATCTAGTGCTTCTACTGCAAATTGATCTTGATTTGATTAGAGGAAGCAAATCTAATTAATCAATCTCCAATATGCTTAAATCTTCAAATAAAAGTCATGGCTGTAAAAGAAAAACAAGTACAGTGTAGAAATTCTCTCTTCTCTTTGAATTTCCTTTGAACCTTACCATTGAAAGTATATTCTTTTGTTACACAGAAAAAGAGTATATTCTTTTGTAGTAAATTGCTTACTCATTATACTTTTCTTTTGCAGTAAATTGTTTTTAATATCCTTTATCGCCTAAGATTTCATCATGCTATCATCAAGACTTTTTTCATCAAACCAGTTTCACATTCATCTACATGTTTATTCTCTAAGCACATGCATATTTATGTTTTGTTTGGATGACAAAAGAAAGTGGAAGAACAGAAAGTATAATGAAATAATGGTGAAGAAATGAAAGTGAGTAGAAAGTTATTTATAATAATTTGACATGTAACTGGAGACCATCATAAGTCTGAAACTACAAAAGCATGTCTAAATTTCATTATATTCTACAAAAGCATATATATTTAATATATCTATCAGTCTATGTACTGTCTACTTGGTTACTTTGTGCTTTAAAAGGTAGAACTGCCACAAGCAATTCTTAGTTTATCAAGCACTGATTCATGTGGTTGCACTCCAGCAGCTTTCATCTGATACACAAACTTAACAGCTTCAATGTACAAACCATTCTGTATGTAACCCATAAGCATGGCATTCCAAGTATCGACATTTCGTTCATTTCGGGTTGTTTCAAACACCAGTTTTGCATCTCTTAGTAACCCACTTCTTCCATACATGGCTACCAAACTACACTGCACATAGTTATCTGAGTCAAATCCCAATTTGATGGTATCCGCATGAACCTGTTCACCGCAGCTTCCATGATTCTGCATCCTTCCACATGCCTTGAGAACACTGGAAAATGTAAAACTGTCCTTCTTTATCCCTAACCTTCCCATCTCCTTGAAATCACCAAGAACCTCAGAGAAATGCATTTCTTTACAACCACTGACAATTTTAGCAGTCCAAGTCAACGTGTTATGCCGCGACACTTTATTAAAAACAACGTTTGCATCTTCCGAACACTTGAATCTCCCATAAAATCTGATCAAAGAGCTACTTATAAGCACATGGTCACAAGCACCCAACTTTAATAAACATCCATGAACTTGCATTCCTAGAGAGACATTCACAGTGCAGGCACAAGCCGTGAGAAGACAAGACCAAATCCATGGAGGAAAAGGAAACTCCGTCACACCCAATCGACATAACATGCCAAGAAAAACATCCGTAGCATTCTCATACTCAGAATTTTCATAATAGGCAACAAACAAAATTGCCCAAGAATGAAAATCCCTTGCACGCATTGAGTCAAACACATGGCGTGCATTGTCCAACAAACCACACGAAACAAACATGATGAGAATCCGATTGATCAAGGGCAACGGAGGTTCGATGCCACTCTGTGTTATGTGAGTAAGCAACTCAATTGCGGTTTCTGGGTTACCAGAATGAGTGCATTCTTTGACTAAAGAGGTGTATATGTCAATGGATATGGGAATGTTAAGGGCGTCCATCAATGGCAAAATGTGTGAAGTTGAAGCACATTTTTTTGCCTTGTGCTTCTTTTCCTTTTTGTTACTCGGAGGAGTAAGAGGTTGTGAAGAGGGATGATGAGGGAAGTTTTGAAGGAGAGAGAGGTTTTTGTGTTCGGAGTTGCGGAGGGGTGATCGAAGGTGAAGTTGGTGGTTGGAAGAAGGAGAGGTGATTGAAGCTCTGTCTACATCGCGGCGGGTGGGTGCTGTTGGCGGCGGTGGAGCAGCAATGGCTTCCATTTCTCATCAATTGGACAGACAACTTACGAATCGCACAAAATGTTTTCTTGAGTTTTTTCTTTTTTTTAACAAAAACCACTCTTCTTGACTGTTTTACTATTCTTTTTGACAAAAACTACTCTTCTTGAATTTTAATTTTTTAAACATAATAAATCTTAGGTTTCAGTATAATTTTACATCTTTACTTTCCATTGGCGTGATTTTAGTTCACCGTTTTCTTTTCTAATAATAGTTCAAGACATTTAGTTGTGATCCAGGTAGAGCCACAAACATGTGATGTTGAATGTTTGAATTTAGTGGTAAATGTTTGGATCCTGAGAGTGTATTTTTTTTTAAGATCTTTTAAATCTTATTAGAAGCTAATTATCTTTGTTGTTTTAAACAGAATCTCTGTTAATGGACGGTAGAATTAATTCTTTTGAATTAATCGATCATAAGATTGGATTCCAAGATTTAAATAAACATATAATGCTGAAGGAATAATTTTTTTTTTCTGGTGTGGTAGTAAGAACTCTTGAAGTGGGCATGAAGGACCTACAAATTAACTATTCCAATAGCCAAAATCAACTGAGTGTAAATGATGAAGTTTGAGAGTGAAAAGGAAATAATACTCATAATTAACGCATGGTGATCTTTATATATGTCATGTGGTTGAAAACACTATGTCTCATCTAATTTGACATGTGATACGGGAGTTGTTAAATCACGGTAGAAGATATTTGAGGGTTAGAAATTTAAAATCGAGTGTCTTGTAACTCAAGGAAGCTCCATACGTCTTACATGAATTTCATTATAGAAACTACCGTTTACGCTAACTACAATTTTATCTTATTCACATTCTAAAATTACTTCTGGTAAGTTTTAGTGATTTGAATGTTGAAATGTTAACATTACAAGTCTTAAAAATTTACATCAAGAGTTCGGTGGAACTTCTAATATACGTCCCAAAAACATCGCATTTATCACATCTTCAAAATTCAACTTAAAAAATACTTAGTAGAAAAAACATGAAACATTTAAGAAAAATACCAAAATTATTGATTTAGAAATAGTAAACAAAATTGTGAGTGGCAGAAAATAGAATGACAAATTGTATTTAAACTTAAATTTAATCTCTCTTTACAAATCGTGATTATTTTTCCCCACATATCATGCTCTTCTCTATCTTTATTATACAAGTAATCCAACATTTGACTGAAACTCCATCACAAGTACTATCATGAGTATTGATTAGAAAATATGAGACAAATTTAGTCAAATAAACACATACTTAAAAGAAGCAGAAAGAGGGGAGAAAATTAAAGGTAATGAGTGAATACTATAGATAGTGTATAAATACAAATGGCTAAAACAATGAGTTTGCACAAAGAATCTAAATGTTTATTACAGTTTCCTCCAACAGAACTATAACAACACTCCCACAAGGGAAAAAGGTAATGGGGTGAATATATATTATATCATATAGTACAAATAAAGTACAGAACAAAATTGTGTTTGCACTTGGCATTTGAGTTTGCTACGCTGCCTTTGACTTTTTTGGTCTTCAGCGTTCGCGTAAATCCCCCATATCGCCTAATATCACTTACTGAGAATGAGAACTCATCTAGTGTCATCATTATCAGGACCTGAATCTATCTCCTCGCACAGTTTCTCAGGCATCATTGGACTCGTTGGAGATCGGTAATCAATAGATTGTAAGAAGTTGAAATAAGCATATTTAATGTCAAACTGCATATCATACCCTGCATAAAATAAAACTTGTATCAAAATCTCTAATTAGTATTGGATATGAACCAGAAAATACGAGGACTGATCCTTACAATAGTTTACTGCAATAGTTAACTCTCTGTCATCCCCACTTTGTCTAACATGATGAAACCACATGCTTGGCCTGCATTCATCAAGTTCAATAGTGTTAGAGAATACAGAATAACAGAAAAGTACAATGCATCATGTGTGTGAGATCCGTATTCTATTACCATCCAACAGAAGCAAGATTAAAAAATAACACAGATACATGATGCAATGTACTACAAAAGAAGGGAACCATACAGGTAGAGAATCTCCCCAGCCTTGACAGTACACTCAAAGGGTGGAGGGCCATTGAAGTATAAAGGAAACTTTGAAATCTCGTCCTCCAAATTCTCCGATGAAGGGAAAGGGTCCACACTACACCAAGGTACATACCTAATCGGCTTGTCAAGTTCCAAATCAAACACTCCAGTTTCCTACAGCATAAAAAATCCACAAAACCCCAAATGAATTAAACTCCAAAAGCCAAAACATTGGCCCTATTTGTACAAAGAACTTAATTCAGCGCTTATAACATAGTAGTAAACACTTATCATACAAGTGCTTACGTATAATGAGTCCTAAAAACTACACATTGAAATCAACAAGAAAATTAATTGATTAAACAAAAAAGCAAGGGAATTAATTGATTAAATAAAAAAGCAAATACCAGAGAGTGTTTGTAAGTAGCAGCAGGATAGTGACGAATGTAGACGCGATGAACATCAGTAGGAGGAAACAAGAGAAACCGTTTCTCGCCGGTAACAACAGCATAGAGATTCTCATAGTGATCCTTATGAAACGAAGTATTCGAATAACGGTTACCAATCCAAAGATTAACAGCTTCTGGCACCGAACCAAAAGCTTCGGTAGCCCAACCAATACGAGAATCACAGTCTTCAGCAAGAGAAGAATACTCGGAACGAAAACAATCATTTTGCTGCTGCGCGTACGCAACACATTTCGACGGGTCAGAGGAATTGATGAGGCGAAGCGCGTCGGGGAACGGGACGCGCTCGACATGCGCGGAGGCGAAGCAGAGGGAGGAAGAGGAGGGGAGAGAGGTAATGGAGTCGGCGGCGCCGGTGGGGGTGAGGTGGAGGGAGACGGTGGAGGAAGATAGGGTTTGAGTGAGGTAAGAAGGGTTGGTCCATGAAGAGAGAGCTGGCCAGTGGTTGATGGAGTTGGAGATGATGCAGGGTTTGTTTGGGTTGATGAAGTTTTTGAGAAATTGAAGTGGTGTTGGTGGTGATTCTAATCGTTCTATGCTTCCATTGCTTCCTAAACTTACCTCTCTAACTTCTCTCCATAGTTCTTCTATCTTTTCTTTCATTGTGAGAGACATTATTTTATGCTCTTTTGATCACTACTTCAGCAATTATGTATGTTTGGTCCTTTCATTGACATTGACAAAAGGCTTTTGAATTGGCAATTTGGCTCGTGGTTTTAGTCACACCTTGTGGCTTCAACAATTTCTAGTTGTCTACCAGCCATTGCACCATGGAATGGGCTTGTCCACAACAATGGGAAACTACCAATCAATGCGCTCGTCACATGTCTAGGACCTCTACATTTTAGGTACAACTTGATTTCTCGTGAAAAACAATGCAGCAAGTGGTCGGGTACTAAAAACCACCAGCCATTCACCATATCAATAACTCACTCCGTGTTGCCCGGTCGAATTGCATTAGGCAGAGGCCTCGCAATAAGTCCGTCAGTGATCCAACCAACTGACTCTCCATCATTTCTAACATGATCAAATTCCCTTTCTGCATAATCTAGAGATAACTGCAGCCTCCCGCCAGGTTTGCAGTCATAAAGGGATCATTTTCCTTCAATTCCCGCATTCTTCTCTAACCAATAAAGATAATTGACCTGAAACAATGCCTTCAACATATCCTGCTGTGAACAATTTTCTTTAAAGAGAGATTAAAGAGAGAGAGATCGGAAATTACTTGTACGATAAGGATTTAAAATCCGTATTTGAATGGACTGGTAAGACTTTAGATTGGAGTACATGTGGATCCAAGTCACGACGCAAAAAGAAGCAAGAATGAGAGGTGTAGAAGAGCCTTTGCAGTTACCCAGGCCTATACCAAGCCCGATACCAATAAATCTGCTTGCCATTCCTTGAACTTTACCTTTAGCAATTACCTATAATTTATAGTTATTTTCAGAAAGAAAATAATACATATATGTAAAAGGAACATATAATTGTTATTGATGCCACTAATAGTAGTAGATTGGGGTCTTTCAAATAATAAATTGAAATTATTATTGAGCTACTGCAGTTTCATTAAATAAAAAATCTAGCTAAGTCAAAGTGCAAAAGCTCACCTCAGCAAAATTCCTTTGAGCCGCAAAACCAGCAAAGAAACAGCTCCTGGTAGAAGCCTGTGAAGAGAAAATTAGCTTTAAGTTTAATTTCAATGTTAAAATACCTAAGTTTTTCAATATTCATATTCGGTTTGCAAATAAATTTGGCCAAGGAACAGAAGCTATCGGTGCCAATTGCCAAATAGACAAAAAGATATATTTTGTACTCACATTTTCACCCACCCCGATCATAAGGCAGAGTGTTTGGTGTTAGCTTTCATCAAATCATTCTAGGAACACTACGGTTAAGTTCGATAGACATGTGAAAACAGAAGTGAACATAACATACATGTCCTATTGTATTTATTTTTATAAATTAAAAAAGAACAGGATTAGGCACAGAGTATAACATAAATGTCCTGTTATGATATTAAAAGGGCCGAAACCATTCAACTCAATGGTTGGTTAACAAGCATTTTTCACATATTATCATACTGACACTTAATTGCAATGTCTTTCGTATTTACTAAGCTTGTGCATGGTTCCTAGTTTGTACCTCTCAAAATCACATTTGTATTAGTTAAACGAGATTTGATCATAAATTGTTATGTTTGGCGGGAGCTGGACTTAGAATTGATTTCAGTCCCAAAATCAATTCGACAGAGCTAATATTTCTAGCTTCGGTGACAGAATTCATTATCAAATTTATTGAAATACACAGGCAATTTTTATCAAAACTATCCAAACATAAATCCATTTCTATTCAACTCACTTTCAACCAAAATCAAATTCACATAATCAATTCAGTCAAACCAATTTTTGCCACCGTTGAATCAAATAAACAAAACTACCTTAAACATGCTTAATTGACTATACAAACACATACCAAAATCAGTTGATGGAAACATTAAAACAGAATGGAACATAACATACATGTTGTATTATGAATGGCGTGAAATTCAAAGGACCGAAACCCCTGACTCAATGGTTTGCAATGTCTTTCGTCTTTACTCAGCTTGTGTTTGGTTCCGAATTTGTACTTCCCAAAATCACATATGGGTTAGTCAAGCGTGATTTGATCATAAATTGTTGTTTGGCTGGAGTTAGAATTAATTTCAGTCCCAAAATCAATTTGACAGCTAATATTTCTAGCTTCGGTGACAGAGAATTCATTATCAAATTTATTGACATATACACACAGGCAATTCTGATCCAAACTATCCAAACATAAATGCATTTACGTTCAACTCACTTTCAACTAAAATCATATTCAGATAAGCAAACACAAGCTTAGTAAAGACGAAAGACATTGCAAACCATTGAGTTAGGGGTTTCGGTCGTTTGAATTTCACACCATTCATAATACTTTCCATTCAGTATATTCTAAAACATTCCATTCAGCATCTTTAACATGTCTATCGGTCTATGTACAACCTACTTGGTTAATTTGTGCTTTAAAAGGTAGAACTGCCACAAGCAATTCTTAGTTTATCAAGCAATGATTCATGTGGATGCATTCCAGCAGCTTTCATCTGATACACAAACTTAACAGCTTCAATGTACAAACCATTCTGTATGTAACCCATAAGCATGGCATTCCAAGTATCGACATTCCGTTCATTTCGGGTTGTTTCAAACACCAGTTTTGCATCTCTTAGTAACCCACTTCTTCCATACATGGCTACCAAACTACACTGCACATAATTATCTGAGTCAAATCCCAATTTGATGGTATCCGCATGAACCTGTTCACCGCAGCTTCCATGATTCTGCATCCTTCCACATGCCTTGAGAACACTGGAAAATGTAAAACTGTCCTTCTTTATCCCTAACCTTCCCATCTCCTTGAAATCACCAAGAACCTCAGAGAAATGCATTTCTTTACAACCACTGACAATTTTAGCAGTCCAAGTCAACGTGTTATGCCGCGACACTTTATTAAAAACAACGTTTGCATCTTCCGAACACTTGAATCTCCCATAAAATCTGATTAAAGAGCTACTAATAAGCACATGGTCACAAGCACCCAACTTTAATAAACATCCATGAACTTGCATTCCTAGAGAGACATTCACAGTGCAGGCACAAGCCGTGAGAAGACAAGACCAAATCCATGGAGGAAAAGGAAACTCCGTCACACCCAATCGACATAACATGCCAAGAAAAACATCTGTAGCATTCTCATACTCAGAATTTTCATAATAGGCAACAAACAAAATTTCCCAAGAATGAAAATCCCTCACACGCATTGAGTCGAACACATGGCATGCATTGTCCAACAAACCGCACGAAACAAACATGATGAGAATCCGATTGATCAAGGGCAATGGAGGTTCGATGCCACTCCGTGTTATGTGAGTATACAACTCAATTGCGGTTTCTGGGTTACCAGAATGAGTGCATTCTTTGACTAAAGAGGTGTATATGTCAATGGATATGGGAATGTTAAGGGCGTCCATCAATTGCAAGATGTGTGAAGTTGAAGCACATTTTTTTGTCTTGTGCTTCTTTTCCTTTTTGTTACTCGGGGGAGTAAGAGGTTGTGAAGAGGGGTGATGAGGGAAGTTTTGAAGGAGAGAGAGGTTTTTGTGTTCGGAGTTGCGGAGGGGTGATCGAAGGTGAAGTTGGTGTTTGGAAGAAGGAGTGGCGATTGAAGTCAAAGTGCAAAAGCTCGCCTCAGCAAAATTCCTTTGAGCTGCAAAACTAGCAAAGAAACAGCTCCTGGTAGAAGCCTGTGAAGAGAAAATTAGCTTTAAGTTTAATTTCAATGTTAAAATACCTAAGTTTTTCAATATTCATATTCGGTTTGCAAATAAATTTGGCAAAGGAACAGAAGTTACCTATTGGTGCCAATGCCAAATAGACAAAAAGATATATTTTTACTCACATTTTGACCCACCCCGATTATACAGCAGAATGTTTGGTGTTAGCTTTCATTAAATCATTCTCGGAACACTACAGTTCAGTTTGATAGACATGTTAAAACTGAATGGAACGTAACATACATGTCCTATTATGAATGGTGTGAAATTCAAATGACCAAAACCGCTCAACTCAATGGTTGGTTAACAAGCATTTTTTACATATTATCATACTGACACTTAATTGCAATGTCTTTTGTATTTGCTAATGCTATGTTTGTTTCCACGTTAAAACTAATATCATTCGCACGTATAGTAAAAGCTACCATTTGTAGCTTCTTAAAATCACATCAAAATATGCATTGGGATGCGATTTAAGGCTTGCAAAAGCTAATCCAAACACATACTAAGCTTGTGTTTGGTTCCTAGTTTGTTCCTCTCAAAATCACATATGGGTTAGTCAAGCGTGATTTGATCAAAAATGTTTGGCTGGGCTTAGAATTGATTTCAGTCCCAAAATCAATTTGACAGAGCTAATATTTCTAGCTTCGGTGACATAGAATTCATTATCAAATTTATTGACATATACACACAGGCAATTCTGATCCAAACTACCCAAACACAAATGCATTTACGTTCAACTCACTTTCAACTAAAATTAAATTCAGATAACAAATACAGTCAAACCAATTTTTGTCACCGCGGAATCAAACACACAAGACTACCCTTAAACGGGCTTAATTGACTGTTCAAACACAGAGCAAAATAAGTTGACAGATAAGCTTCTAGAGGTTCATATATAATTAAAACTGGCATCATCACCTGAATCAAAGAAGCAGCCGAGCGAGAAGCACCAGCAAAAGAGTGTAACGAGAAGGAGTTGGCAGAAACAAAAGGTAACGGAAGAGAATAGCAAGGCAAGGAAAAGGGTGTAACGAGAACCTGAAGAGGAAGAATCGTCGGAGTCAAAAGGGTAACCCCAGGAACCACCACCATTGTTGTTATTACTATTGTTGTTGTTGTTGTTGTTGTTGCCGCCGGTGGGTTGTGAGAAGAGGGGAAGGGCTGAAAGGCGAAAGGGGTGAGAAGGGTTTAGTTTAATGAACGGAAAAGGGGGAAAAGTGGCGGCGGGGAAATGTGGGGGCGACGGAGGACGGTGGCGGAGTTGAAGAGGAGTGAAAAGGGAAGAGGAGATGCAAGTGCAGGCCATGTTACGGATGAAGTTTCAATATCTCCTTTCGAAGGCTTCGTTAATTGAATTGGTCAACGCTCCCACAAATTTTTTTTTATTGTGTATTTTTTAAATTAATAAAAAAGAGTTTGATAATGCTAACTTGTCATGATAAAGCTAAGAGAAGAATTGCAAACTAAAAAAAGATCCCGGTGGAGATTTTGTAGGGAAGAATGTTCGTGCATTGAACCACCTGGTAAGAATGAATCAAGTGATAACTTTGCGGTCTTGAGTTGTAAGAATGACCAACTTTGAATTTGTTTCCAATCAAAGTTTAGTCCAACCGAATTGATAGACATAATCAATTGCTTTCACAACACAAAAAAACTTTGTGTGAAGAGATGAATTCTCCTCAACCAGCTCAGAGAAGCCAAATAAGAAACCATCACAATCATTTCGGAAGAGACCTCTATAAGTAGACAAAGAGTTAGCATATGATTCATTGGTGTTGTATTTTAACCATCTCTGGCATGAGGATGCCAGACCACCTCCATAATCCTAGGATCCTTTGGAGGATTTAAGTTAACTTTGAAGGTTTTTGTTATGGTGAAGTCATGGAATGAAGAATGTGCAACTTTCTTCGTGTTGTTACCAATGAAAGAAACCTCATATTGTATCAAACTCAGAGCCTACTTCTAGTCCATTTTGCAATTCTAGAATCTAATGATGTTTCTAGCAGTCCAAATTATGTTTAAGATAAAAAAAATGATGGTTTCTTGGATTATAACCTTATAGTGCTTGCTCCATATCGCAAATTTTCAGATCTTCAAAACATCCAAATGTTCAGGGACTCTGATCATGGAAATGAACCAATGTCAAATTTGTTGAGCAAAAGGACATTGGGAAAAAAAACGAGAGACAAATTTGTAATGGAAGTAGCATAGTCTACAACAAGAGGGGCCGATATAACCTCTCTTAAAGAGATTATCATTAGTGGCAAGACAAATGTGACAAATTTTCCAAATGATAAAAGCTCTAGATAGATGAATATCTTGATTCCATAGACTACCATACCAATAAAGCACAAGTATATCTTGTAATTTATGAGAGTACGCATCCTTAAGAGATAATTTTTGTAAGTTAAGAATTGGCTGGAATTTTTGCAAAACATGTTGCTCGGGAAAATGTTATGAAGAATGTCTTTACATAAAAATAGAACACCACTGCAGGTTATGAACAAAACATGTTATGAAACATTTTCAACTGTCATGACAGTACTGTTGTCATGTGTTACAACAGATATCATGACATTTGGGTCCAAAACAGCAGGTGCTACTGCATTGTGTGTATCATACAGATGTCAAAGGAGATGTCATGACATTTGTCTATGTTACAACAAGTGTTGTTGTTGTTTATCTCTTGACATATCAGATTTAATTTGATGAGCATCTCTTGGATACATCTCATCAATATGCGCATGTCAAGGAGGTTAAATATTTAATTGGTTTTCTGAAAAAGGATCTTGGGGGACTATTTAGATAACTAATGATTTAAATGTTCCTATTTTTATGGAGAAGATCTTAAAACTAATGATTTAAATGTTCCTATTTTTATGGAGAAGATCTTGCAGCTAATTTAAAACGTTTAGAAATATTGTGGAGCTGGTTTAAAAGTCTTGAAGATTCAAGTCAGATTGAAGACAAATATTGAAGATTATATACTTTCTAAATATAGAGATATTTTAGGAAGTTATAGATTGAAGACCTTATTTGTAGCATATTTTTTTGCATTATGGGTTACCAGAATGAGTGCATTCTTTGACTAAAGAGGTGTATATGTCAATGGATATGGGAATGTTAAGGGCGTCCATCAATTGCAAAATGTGTGAAGTTGAAGCACATTTTTTTGTCTTGTGCTTCTTTTCCTTTTTGTTACTCGGGGGAGTAAGAGGTTGTGAAGAGGGGTGATGAGGGAAGTTTTGAAGGAGATAGAAGTTTTTGTGTTCGGACAGTTGGTCAAAATCCATAATACTCATAATCAATGAGTAGTAAGGGATGTAATTTGAGAGTGAAAATAAAATAATACTCATAATTAGTGCATAGAGATGTCTATATATGTCATGTGGTTAAAAACACTTTGTCTTATTTAATGGGAAGATGTTCTATCATATTTAACAGTAGAGGATACTTGAGGATTATAATCGAGTGTCTTGTATCTCTATTAAGATCCATCTGTCTTACTTGGTGAAATTCTAGATTGAAATTTCATAATAGAATCTTTGGAATTTCATAATAGAATCTACCATTTTCAACCACATCACATATATATAAATTTCATCTGATGTGCGTTAATTACAATTTTATCTTATTCATATTTGAAATGTTACAAGTCTTCAAAATCCAACTTCAAAAATACACAGGTAGGAAAAACATGAAACACTTAATAAGACCAAAATTATTGATTTAGAAATTAGTAAACAAAATTGTGAGTGGCAGAAAATAGAATGACAAAATTGAATTTAAGCTTAAATTTAATCTCTGCATAAATCGTTATTTTCTTTTCTCATTTCATGCTCTTCTCTATCTTTATTATAGAAGTAATACAACATTTGCATGAAACTCCATCACAAGTACTATCATGAGTATTGATTAGAAAATATGAGATAAATTTAGTCAAATAAACACATACTTAAAAGAAGCAGAAATAGGGGAGAAAATTAAAGGTAATGAGAGAATACTATAGATAGTGTATAAATACAAATGGCTAAAACAATGAGTTTGCACAAAGAATCTAAATGTTTATTACAGTTTCCTCCAACAGAACTATAACAACACTCCCACAAGGGAAAAAGGTAATGGGGTGAATATATATTACATCATATAGTACAAATAAAGTACAGAACAAAATTGTGTTTGCACTTGGCTTTTGAGTTTGCGACGCTGCCTTTGACTTTTTTGGTCTTCAGCGTTCGCGTAAATCCCCCATATCGCCTAATATCACTAACTGAGAATGAGAACTCATCTAGTGTCATCATTATCAGGACCTGAATCTATCTCCACACACAATTTCTCAGGCATCATTGGACTCGTAGGAGATCGGTAATCAATAGATTGTAAAAAGTTGAAATAAGCATATTTAATGTCAAACTGCATATCGTACCCTGCATAAAATAAAACTTGCATCAAAATCTCTTATCAGTGTTGGATATGGACCAGAAAATGCGAGGACTGATCCTTACAATAGTTTACTGCAATAGTTAACTCTCCGTCATCCCCACTTTGTCTAACATGATGGAACCACATGTTTGGCCTGCATTCATCAAGTTCAATAGTGTTAGAGAATACAGAATAACAGAAAAGTACAATGCATCATGTGTGTGAGATCCGTATTCTATTACCATCCAACGGAAGAAAGATTAAAAAATAACACAGATACATGATGCAATGTACTACAAAAGAAGGGAACCATACAGGTAGAGAATCTCCCCAGCCTTGACAGTACACTCAAAGGGTGGAGGGCCATTGAAGTATAAAGGAAACTTTGAAATCTCGTCCTCCAAATTCTCCGGTGAAGGGAAAGGGTCCACACTACACCAAGGTACATACCTAGTCGGCTTGTCAAGTTCCAAATCAAACTCTCCAGTTTCCTACAGCATAAAAAATCCACAAAACCCCAAATGAATTAAACTCCAAAAGCCAAAACATTGGCCCTATTTGTACAAAGAACTTAATTCAGTCAGCGCTTATAATCATACAAGTGCTTACGTATAATGAGTCCTAAAAACTACACATTGAAATCAACAAGAAAATTAATTGATTAAACAAAAAAGCAAAGGAATTAATTGATTAAATAAAAAAGCAAATACCAGAGAGTGTTTGTAAGTAGCAGCAGGATAGTGACGAATATAGAAGCGATGAACATCAGTAGGAGGAAACAAGAGAAACCGTTTCTCGCCAGTAACAACAGCATAGATATTCTCATAGTGATCCTTATGAAATGAAGTATTCGAATAACAATTACCGATCCAAAGATTAACCGCTTCTGGCTCCGAACCAAAAGCTTCGGTAGCCCAACCAATATGAGAATCACAGTCTTCAGCAAGAGAAGAATACTCGGAACGAAAACAATCATTTTGCTGCTGCGCGTACGCAACACATTTCGACGGGTCAGAGGAATTGATGAGGCGAAGCGCGTCGGGGAACGGGACGCGCTCGACATGCGCGGAGGCGAAGCATAGAGAGGAAGAGGAGGGGAGAGAGGTAATGGAGTCGGCGGCGCCGGTGGGGGTGAGGTGGAGGGAGACGGTGGAGGAAGATAGGGTTTGAGTGAGGTAAGAAGGGTTGGTCCATGAAGAGAGAGCTGGCCAGTGGTTGATGGAGTTGGAGATGATGCAGGGTTTGTTTGGGTTGATGAAGTTTTTGAGAAATTGAAGTGGTGTTGGTGGTGATTCTAATCGTTCTATGCTTCCATTGCTTCCTAAACTTACCTCTCTAACTTCTCTCCATAGTTCTTCTATCTTCTCTTTCATTGTGAGAGACATTATTTTATGCTCTTTTGATCACTACTCTAGCAATTAAATCAAATGGTCACTGTGTGACCATAGGGTTGGACTAGGTGGTGGAGACTTGGATCATGAGAGTATCCTTTGTAAGCGTTTGAATAAGAATAAGCACTAGCCATTGGATACCAAGATAAAAAAAAATGGTTACTATGTTTTGTAAGCGTTTGAATAAGCATAAGCATTTATCTTTTTCCAATTAAAGGGTGAATCTGGGGTATGCAGCAGGTTTGAACTCTGATATGATGTTCCTTCATATCTATTAAATGAACTGAGTTATCGAGATTTCATAGGATTTTACCGCCTTATGAACTTCTATTTTGGATTTGATGTCCTTATCATCTTAACCCGTGATAAAAACATACAAAAACACATTTGCCTACTACTAGCCTTAATGCAGAGATGACAGTTTTTGCTTTAACACCTTTCATATAGTTATTGTTATCTTTTGTAAGGTGTTATTATTCTGTTTATTTTTAGTAAAATGGCATTAAGACATGTGTATCATTTGTGGCATAAAGACAATGTATATATTGGTCAAATAACATCAATTTTGTGAGATTTTGAGCAAACTATACAAATTTAGTTCTGCATTAAGCAATGTTTAACGTTTCGTTGTACAACTCAAACTCTAAACAACTACTTCAAACGTTTTGTCATACATCTCAAACTCTAAACAACTACTTCAAACTGTGTGTTACATACAATCTCTTGCGTGTAAAATCTGTGTTGTATTATTTTTCCCAATTATGTATGTTTTGTCCTTTCATTGACATTGACAAAAGGCTTTTGAATTGGCAATTTGGCTCGTGGTTTTAGTCACACCTTGTGGCTTCAACAATTTCTAGTCGTCTACCTGCCATTGCACCATGGAATGGGCATGTCCACAACAATGGGAAACTACCAATCAATGCGCACATCACATGTCTAGGACCTATACATTTTAGGTACAACTTGATTTCTCGTGAAAAACAATGCAGCAAGTGGCCGGGTACAAAAAACCACCAGCCATTCACCATATCAATAACTCACTCCGTGTTGCCCGGTCGAATTCTATTAGGCAGAGGCCTCGCAATAAGTCCGTCAGTGATCCAACCAACTGACTCTCCATCATTTCTAACATGATCAAATTCCCTTTCTGCATAATCTAGAGATAACTGCAGCCTCCCACCAGATTTGCAGTCATAAAGGGATCCTCTTCCTTCAATTCCCGCATTCTTCTCTAACCAATAAAGATAGTTGACCTGAAACAATGCCTTCAGCATATCCTGCTGTGAACAATTTTCTTTAAGCACCACCTGAATCAGGAACATGCAATAGTTATGACCCATGAAACACAATAGAAAATGTTTGTCGCTATAGTTGCCTTTCATGTTGAAAATGAACGTGGCTAACAACTTACACAGAATTTTCCCATATGCTCAGACAAAAGGTAGCCTTCATTTTTATAAAGTGAAAAGAGAGCAAGCACTTCCTCCTTATTCTTGATAATTTCACTGAGTTTTGATCCAAGCTGCAGACGGCTTTCAATTTCTACAGCTGCATCCTTGGCTTCAGATGATAAGACAATTGGTTGTGCCTATTAAGAAAGTTAAGTCATAAGTAACACATCGTACAAAACAAAATACTAATCATTTTTAATACTTTCCCACATATTTTGTGTCCAATACTTCCAGGATTAGATCCTCTTGTAACAATATGAAATCATATCAAACTTTGCGTGCAAATTGTAGTACAAAATTCTAATCTTGAAGATAGGACCATTGTTTTAAAGATTTAAATTCGTATTAACTAGAACAGAAGAAATATTAACTCACTTTGGTTGCAAAATATGCATTTAATATGGGTACAGCTGGAAATAGTGGTTCCTCAGCATTGACCTCTTTAACAGGAGGAGCCTGACCACTCAGTAGATATTCACTGAAAACCAAACCTGGTAAAATAATCAATAAACAAGGAATATAAAGTTTGACCTTTTAACAAACAAATTAAACCCGAGTTGCATTTCTAGATTCCAACTCTTCCAAGAACTGATTACAAAAAAGTTTTCTAAGACTGCTGCCCGATTGCAACCTATAAGAACTTCAACTTTCTATAAGGGCAGCCTGCTATTTGTTATAAGTCTCCTTCCATGGCCAGGTCCATGGAAGCCCATTTTAGGTCTATCATAGACAGCATTAACTTGTATTTCCAACATAATACTTTTTAACAGTAACATAACATAGCTTCTACAAAATTGGTTGAGAGATTTAAGAGAGATTGGAAATTACTTGCACGATAAGGATTTAAAGTCCGTATCTGAATGGACTGGTAAGACTTTAGATTGGAGTACATGTGGATCCAAGTCACGACGCAAAAAGATGCAAGAATGAGAGGTGTAGAAGAGCCTATGCAGTTACCCAGGCCTATACCAAGCCCGATACCAATAAATCTGCTTGCCATTCCTTGAACTTCACCTTTAGCAATTACCTATAACATTTATAGTTATTTTAAGAAAGAAAATAATACATTCAGGTACAAGAAACATAGATATGATATGTTATTCATCCCACTAGTAGTAGTAGATGGAGATCTTTCAAACAACAAATTGAAGTTATTATTAAATTGCTGCAGTTTCATTAAATAAAAAATCTAACTTTAGTCAAAGGACAAAAGCTCACCTCAGCAAAATTCCTCTGAGCTGCAAAACCAGCAAAGAAACAGCTCCTGGTAGAAGCCTGTGAAGAGAAAATTAGTTAAGTTTAATTCAATGTTAAAATACCTAATTTTTTCAATATTCATATTCAATTTGCAAATAAATTTGGCTAAGGAACAGAAGTTACCTACTGGTTCCAAATGCCAATTGCCAAATAGACAAAAAGATATATTTTTTACTCACATTTTGACCCACCCCGATCATAAGGCAAAGTGTTTAGTGTTAGCTTTCATTAAATCATTCTCGGAACACTACAGTTCAGTTTGATAGACATGTTAAAACTGAATGGAACGTAACATACATGTCCTATTATGAATGGTGTGAAATTCAAATGACCAAAACCGCTCAACTCAATGATTGGTTAACAAGCATTTTTTACATATTATCATACTGACACTTAATTGCAATGTCTTTAGTATTTGTTAATGCTATGTTTGCTTCCACATTAAAACTAATACCATTCGCATGTATAGTAAAAGCTACAATTTGTAGCTTCTTAAAATCGCATCAAAATATGTATTGGGATTTGATTTAAGGCTTGCAAAAGCTAATCCAAACACATACTAAGCTTGTGTTTGGTTTCTAGTTTGTTCCTCACAAAATCACGTTTGGGTTAGTCAAACATGATTTGATCATAAATTGTTATATTTGGCTGGACTTAGAATTGATTTCAGTCCCAAAATCAATTTGACAGAGCTAATATTTCTAGCTTCGGAGACACAAAATTCATTATCAAATTTATTGACATATACACACAGGCAATTCTGATCCAAACTATCCAAACATAAATCCATTTACGTTCAACTCACTTTCAACTAAAATCAAATTCAGATAACCAATTCAGTCAAACCAATTTTTGTCACCGCGGAATCAAACATACAAGACTACCTAACTACCTTAAACGGGCTTAATTGACTATTCAAACACATAGAAAAATCATTTGATAGATAAGTTTCTAGAGGTTCATATATAACAAAAACTGTAATCATCACCTGAATCAAAGAGGCAGCAGAGCGAGAAGCACCGGCAAAAGCACCAATAGGTACAAACAAATGAGGAAAAGCAGGAGTACACATCTCCAAGCCAAAAGCAGTATTTTCAAGAAGATCAGCAAACAATCTCCACCCTTTAGGATTAACATCAAAATGCCGACCAAAATCAGACAACAAAATCTTACTGAGATACCCAATTCCATCCTTAAGCACCCAATTGATAGCAGCAGCAGTTGGAATAGCCCCTTTTCCCAATCCAACAGCATAAAGCAGAGCTTGAGTTGCCAACACTCCACTAACCTGACAAGCAACACCTTGAACTCCTCTCCACAATGAATACTCCAAATAATCACTTGTCACACTGTTGGGGAAACCTTCCGGGAGCATCAACCTCACCAAGAATTCCCTGCATTTGTTATACAGAAAGCTTGGAACTTGTGGAGGTTTTAGGGATGATAATTCAGAAAACAAACCGGGGTTTGAAGCAATGAAAATGTCGTTTAAATGATCAGGGAAAAGCTTGATCAAGTTCCCACCTTTCACTTCCCAAATGGGTTGGGTCAAAATTTCATTCTCAATGGTAGATGATGTAGAATTACGGTTATTGGCCATTGCGAAATTAGCGAGAAGGAGTTGGCAGAAACAAAAGGTAACGGAAGAGAATAGCAAGGCAAGGAAAAGGGTGTAACGAGAACCTGAAGAGGAAGAATCGTCGGAGTCAAAAGGGTAACCCCAGGAACCACCACCATTGTTGTTATTACTGTTGTTGTTGTTGCCGCCGGTGGGTTGTGAGAAGAGGGGAAGGGCTGAAAGGCGAAAGGGGTGAGAAGGGTTTAGTTTAATGAACGGAAAAGGGTGAAAAGTGGCGGCGGGGAAATGTGGGGGCGACGGAGGACGGTGGCGGAGTTGAAGAGGAGTGAAAAGGGAAGAGGAGATGCAAGTGCAGGCCATGTTGCGGAGTATACGAATGAAGTTTCAATATCTCTTTTCGAAGGCTGAATTGGTCAACGCTCCCACTCATACTCGCACAATTTCTTTTTGTGTACTAGTATTTTTTTAAATTAATAAAAAAGAGTTTGATAAACCTAGTTTGTCTTTATAAAGCTAAGAGAAGAATTCCAAACTAGAAAAGGGATCGCGGTGGAGGTTTCAAAGGGAAGAATGTTTGGGCATTGAACCACCTAGGAAGAATGAATCAAGTGACAACTTTGCGATCTTGAGTTGTAAGAATGACCAACTCTGAATCTATTTCCAATCAAAGTTTAGTCCAACCGAATTGATAGGCATAATCAATTGTTTTCACAACACCAAAAAACTTTGCGTGAAGAGATGAATTCCCCTCAACCAGCTCAGAGAAGCCAAATAGGAAATCTTCACAATCATTTCGGAAGAGATCTCTATAAGTAGACAAAGAGTTAGCATATCATTCATTGGTGTTGTATTTTAACCATCCCTGACATGAGGAAGTCATACCACTTCCATAATCCTAAGATCCTTTGGAGGATTTAAGTTAACTTTGAAGGTTTTGGTTATGGCAAAGTCATGGATTGAAGAATGTGCAACTTTCTTCGTGTTGTTACCAATGAAAGAAACCTTGGATTGTATCAAACTCAGAGCCTGTTTTTAGTCCATTTTGCAATTCTTGAATCTAATGTTGTTTCTAGCAGTCCAAATTATGTTTAAGATAAAAAATGATGGTTTCTTGGATTATAACCTTATAGTGCTTACTCCATGTCGCAGATTTTCAGATCTTCAAAACATCCAAAGGTTCAGTGACTTTGATCATGGAAATGAACCAATGTCAAATTTGTTGAGCAAAAGGACATTGGAAAAACAAACGAGAGACAAATTCGTAATGGAAGTAGCAGAGTCTACAACAAGAGGGGTCGGTATAACCTCTCTTAAGAAGATTATCATTAGTGGCAAGATGAATGTGACAAATTTTCCAAATGGTAAAAGCTTTAGATAGAGGAATATCTTGATTCCATAGAGTACCATACCAATAAAGCACTGATATATCTTGTAATTTATGAGAGTATGCATCCTTAAGAGATCATTTTTGTAAGTTCTGAGTTGGCAGAAATTTTTGCAAAACATGTTGCTCGGGAAAATGTTATGAAGAATTTCTTGACATAAAAATAGAACACCACTGCATGTGGTACAAGATGTCAGATCAGAAATCATGACATGGTTGTTCACACATCAGTACAGATATTGAACCTGATGTTGAAACATTTTCAACTGTCATGAGAGTACTGTTGTCATGTGTTACAACAGATGTCATGACATCTGGGTCCAAAATAGCATGTGCTACTGCATTGTGTGTATCAGACAAATGTCAAAGGAGATGTCATGACATATGTCTCTGTTACAGCAGGTGTTGTTGTTGTTTATCTCTTGACATATCAGATTTAATTTGGCGAGCATTTCTTGGATACATCACATCAATATGCGCAGGTCAAGGAGGTTAATTAAGAGCAAGCCCATATTTAATTGGTTTTCTAAAAAAGGATCTTGGGAGACTATTTAGAAAACTAATTATTTAAATGTTCTTATTTTTATGGAGAAGATATTAAAAGTAATGATTTAAATGTTCCTATTTTTATGGAGAAGGTCTTGCAGCTGATTTAAAACGTTTGGAAATATTGTGGAGCTGATTTAAAAGTCTTAAATATTCAAGTCAAATTGAAGAAAAATATCGAAGATTATATACTTTCTAAATATAAAGATATTTTAGGAAGTTATAGATTGAAGACCTTATTTGTAGCAGATTTTTCTGCATATCTGTAATAGTTGTTATACTGCGTTTTAGAAGGCCCAATTCGAGTTGGGAATAGGTTATAAAAGAAGTCTTGTAACCTAGTTTTAGTAACCAAGCAAATATGTAAAAGTTGTATCATTAGGGCTGAGTTCTTGTAGCAGCCGTATGCTAAAAGATATAATCTTCAGGGATGTTTCTTTGTAAACCTCGAATTTGTTAAGTAAGAAGTGTATTATTCTTGGAGGAAGCTTTTAAGCAACTCTGAGATGATGTCATGGAAGTGTGTCTTCTGTTTTTCCTTGTTGTTTAGATAAAGAGTCGTTAATATCAGCAACTGAGAGTTGGGACCGTAAGACATCATTGTGGTGATTGGAAGTGAGATAGGTTTCTCATATTTAGGAGTTCCTAAGTAGAATTTGCACGGGTAGTCATTAAGTGAGAAGATCGTAAAATGGGATGTTTGTTGAGGGTCTTTGAATTGATACTACATAGTGGATTTCCATCTTGGATTGGTAGCCCCTAAAGTAGATGTGATTGCATCGAACTGGGTTAACAAGTTTGGTGTGTTGATTTATGTTTTTCAGTATTGTATTATATTGTAATGTGTTATGTATTGTCTTGCTGGATATGTCAATTCAAATGTCTCAACATCTTGTAGGATATTTGGAATATGTTGTATCAGAATTTAGTACTATTATTGTTTTTACCTTGTCATGCTATCTGTAACAGACCAGATGTCTCGACATCTTATTCGACATATGGTTCTGCTATACCAGATTTTCAATTAGTATCAGAGCAGGCATCCTAGTCTGTTTCTGGATGAGATCCAAGGGGGATGTGTAACACCCTAATTTTTGCCCTAAGATTTCTTCGCATATCATCTGCATTTTGCATACAAACAAGATTACACTGGCTTTCGAGTTTCTCCTCAGATAGGGTCTATGCTTCGCAGGGGATCACCATTATTTTTACTGTTTTATATTTGTTTATATTTACTGACTTCTAACCAAAATACAAAAAATATGTTGCAGTGTTCTTCTTCTTCTTTGTGTTGCAGGATTTCAAAGACAAGGCAATAATTTCATTCAGATGCGTTTGTTCAATCACAATGCGTTTTCAGATGAATGTTTGACCTAATCTGGTCAAACTATTAAAAGATTGTGTTGACTGCCAGTTGTGTGTGCCAGTAATTCATTCATCAGGCAATGCGTTTTCAAAGTACAAGTTGGATTGGGTGACAGTTGTTTCTTGTGGGAAGTTTGGTTTGTTCATCAGTTATCAGGCTGTGTTTTGTGCGAAGTTTTGGTTTGAATCTTCAGTATTTATCAGTTCATCGGTTCTTCAGTTCATTAGCGATTCATCTGAGGATTTATTTTCCTCAGTTTGGTTTCAAATTATCAGGGCGAATTTCAGATAATATCAGTGACTGTGGTTGAATTGGCAAGTTGTTCAGTGGTTTCGTGTTGGCTGTATTCATCATTACCAGTGGTTTGTACAAGAAAAATCAGAGGTTGGTTGTGGGCTTGAAAATCATTTCTTTATCCATTTTTCTTTCCAATTAAACCATTTATCCATCCGTATATTTTTATGACCATTTTTCATTATCCATTGTTTTTCGATTCTTTTTTTTTTCCTACCAAATCACATTGTTCAGATATTATCCATCAGTTATTTTCCGTTTAAATCATTTCTTTTCAATTTTAATCACTACCCATTTTCTATTCATTTTTCTGTCATATTCATTTCTTATCCGTTTTTTACCTATATCCATTCATATTTCGATTTCTTTTGTCATCCAAATTTATCTCGATTATTCTTTTCATTTCTATTCACTTTTAATCCATTTCTTTATTCAATTCATATTCTTTCCATCCATATTCCAATTTTTAATCTCACATCAAATCCCATTTTTTTAATATTCTCATATCCATCAATTTCCATTTTTATTGTTTCTATTCAATTCACATTAATCCTAAGCCCATTTTAATAGTTTTTTCCCCTTTGGCCCAAATAAGTTTTTGTTTGAGAATCCAAATATTTTTAGTTTACAAAATTCATGTGCCCATCTCCATGCTTGTCAAACCTCCAAGGCCCCACAACAATCCATACCACACATGCCCACATCTTGCTGCACACAAACTCTTCCCAATGCCCTTTGGCCCACACGCCCTCTTTTTGCAAGCATTCCGCGCACGTGAAACACACTCCCAGCCGTAGGTACGAAAACTCAGCTGCCTAGCACAACCAGCAAGCTTCAGCGTAAGCTACTAGCTTCAAATAATATCCCAGCTTGCACATTCAGCCAACACGCCCACAACAAAATATCACCAAACCGTGCAAGCTTCGAAAGCATCCAGCCGCACGTCAACCTGCATCAGGCCCACCAGCTAGCTACAAACTTTTCCAAGCCAAGGCCCAAAGTACATCAGCAAATCTACAGCAAGCCTCTCGCCCAAACAATCAGCTTCCTCAACATTCCCGCTTGCAAGCACGCATACCTCACATGAACAAATTGAAATCAAAACGCATTTTAAAAGAGAATAAAACGCAAAAGTATCAAAAGAGCAAAACGCACAAGAGCAAATCAAAACGCACAGCACTTGAAGCATGAAGCTTACCGTATCAAAACGCAATCACTTTAACAGAAAACGCAACAAACAATTTTGAAACGCAAAACGCACGAGAACTTTGCCGAAGCCAAAACGATTCCGAAGCTCAAATAAAAAGGCAATCATCTTCAACTCTCTTCTCCTATAAAAGCAATCCCTCACCTCTCATAAATCCAAGCTTCGAGAGCATACACAAACTCTGCCGAATCAATCCCAAACTCTCAAAATCCCTAATCCCGAATCTTTTCCCTCAATCCGAAACTCTTTATTCCCAAATCACCTTCAATTCCATCAAATCACCTTCAAAACCTCCATTGAAATCCAATTTGAAAGAATAATAGATTGGGAGAAAAGAGAAGCCGCAGGAAAGAAAGAGAGAAATCGCGAAAGAAATTGAGAGAGAGAAGAGCGAACGTGCGTTTGAGAAGAAGAATTTCATTCCAAATTTTTGAGAAGGTGAGAATGTGAAGTGTTTGCCGCCGCTGTGTTTGTTCTCCCCTGTTTTGAGCTGTGAACGAGTTGAAGAAGGAGAAGCACTTTTGCTTCATTTTCTTTCTTTTTTTTGTTTTTAATTTTTGTTTAATTTTTATAAAAAAAAAGAAGCTGAATATATCTATCTGGTTTGGGCTTAGTAGTGTGAGATTCGTTTCTATTTTCACCTCACCCGCGGGTTCCATATCCCCCTCCCATTTCTTACTTTTTTTTTCTTTTACTTCTTTAGTTTTTGTTTTAATAAAACTTTTATGTCATTTTGTTAGGAAATAGTTTTTTTTCATATAAATTCTATTTTAGAAAGGTTTTTTTAAAAAAATATTTTTAGATATTATATGTTTAGAAAATTATTTTAAGAAAATTGTTTAGAAATAATTTTAGGAAAGTTTTTTAAAAGAGATTGTTAGAAATAGTTTTTTTAAGAGGAATTAAAAAATATAGTCTAATTCTTTTATGGATCCATTTTTTTTAGATCCATTTGTTCTTCATCTCCTTTTAATTTTGGTCGATGACAATCTTCCGATTCAGGATTGTTGATTTCCGATTAAGCTTAATCTTCATTATTTCAAATCTATGGATGAATGATCATTTGGATCATTATCCATACTTTGAGATCGTGATAGGTTGCTTTTCGAGAAATTCAACGATAATCTCGATTAAGATTAGACCTTCCTTCTTCTTTTAGTGTGGCATGTTTTTGGAGAACGATTCATTATATCGTTTCTCTAACATGTATTAACACGAATATTTTCCACTTTAATTAGTGGTGGCCGGCCTCATTTGTAGGGTAATTACTTCGTAAATTACTCGGCGATTGCTTAACATAGACCTACAGTTGTCCCGATTCGATTAAAGATCCACTTGGATCCGGTTGCCTCGATTTTATTTTCCTTGTTGTGGTTGTGCATGATTAAGTTCATCATACCACCTTATATTGTGGATATTATAATATTGCGAATATAATTGTTTAAATTTAATCTCTTGCACCTTATCCTTTTATTTTAACCTCTTGCTCCCTTATCTCCTTATTATACTTTGTCATATTATATCATATATCATTTGTTTATATTCATATTGTGCTTGTTTATATTCATATTGTGTTTGTTTTTATTTTGTCCATTCGGACATCAAAACACCTAATAAAGGATTGAACACTTAAAAGACTTGTGACTTCTAACTTTGGACTAATGGTTACTATCCCTTTGCTTTTGGAGAATGGACTTAGACTTCTAGGATCTCCCTTTGCTCAAGTTGGAATGGGTTAGAAACCTTGGCCTCAAATTATGTCATTAACTTTTGAAGATGGAAGTCTGAACTTTGAAGATTTGTACATATTGTTTTGGTAAACTCTTTCCTTATCTTTTAATTCAAGCATTAGGATTAGTCCCTTCATCTCCTCCCCATTCTTTAATTTTCAAAACTTCTTCCTATTTCAAAACCTTCTTGTTTTCTAAATTCCAAACACTTTCATAAACAAACCTTGATTTCGGTCAAGCGATTTTTAATCTTTTCCTTTTATTTTCTTAATCAATATTAATTCATGTAAATATATCAAAACCATTTTCTTATATACTTTTAAAAAACTCAAAACTCATTCAAATATTTTTGTGCCTTTGTGCACCTTTTTTACATGTTTAGATATGATTCATCCCTTCTAGCGGAATTATTCGCTAAGGGATGACGACTTATCTCTACATCTTAAAATCAATTCAACCCACTTATTCTTTTCAAACTTTGTACCACGAACTACGAGGTTTTGATCTCGCATTGCACTTTGTGGGTACGTAGGCATAAGGCTTTAAAACCTTATCAAACACAAAATCATTAAAAAATATTCTTCTCCTCATCTCTTCCATCATTTTAAACAAACCAATTTCAGACCAAAAAGCAATAAGTATTTCAAAGGGCTCCCGTGGAGTACCACGGATGAGTCGGGTGCCTAAAACCTTCCCGGTTCATAACCAATCCCCTTACTCAATCTCTGTTTGTTCTTTTAGCTTTTGCTTTTATACTTTTAGGTTTTTATTCGTTCTTTTACCTTTTTCCTTTCGGAAATAAAGAAAAGCGCGGTGGCGACTCTGTGTTAATCGAGTTAAGTTAATCAATAGCTTACACTCACGATTTTACCGCTACAGAAAAGTGGCGACTCTGCTGGGGAGTAATCTCTAAGCGAATTTAGCCTACTTTGATTTATTTACTGCTTTGGTTTGACTTGTTTGTTATTTGTTTGTTCCGTTTTGGTTTTGGTGATCCTCTGTGTGAGATAGATTCTAACCCGGATCTGAGTGACACTTATGATAGGACGGCGATATTCGAAGCGATATGTGATGGAGTAGTCCAAAGCAATATCAATTTGATAATCTCCACTCGGTTAGGCTCTCTTGGACTATCAATGTCATGACGAGTAATCGTACGTGGCATTATTTTCCGACCTTGAGCTGATCATACTGAGGACATTAGAACCCTTAACCCATCTAAGCCAATTTAGGAACGTAGTACGGAAACTGTCTGGGTGTAAATCTAAGGCGGTTGTCACGCGATACTACACTCGGACGAGGTCTATTTTAAGAATGTTATCGGTTGGGGAGTAATCCAACGTACCGATGATATTCTAAAGATGGCTGTTAACTCCGGGCACCTCTGTTAGCACCCTTTTGGTTTCTTGCAGGTACAATGAAGACAAAACCTTAGTACTTACCTGTGTGGGTTGGTGTTCTGATACCTTGACTTCATGCTCGTGTCTCGGAACCTAAGCCCGTGTGCCTTGTGTGATCTTGTTTGTGTTTGTTGCATACATGCCATCATAACATTCATGAGCATTGTTCGTAAGATTTCAAAGGAATTATAAGGAACTTTTGCAAAATTTCAGATGTCTATGGCTATGACTTTTGAAAGGAGGAACACAAAGAAGTACACTTTCAAGAATCCTAATGTTGTAGAGTTGATAAAGCTAGGAGCTTTGGTTGTTGATACCCAAGAGTTCCGAAGATGTCATGGGAAGCTTTTGTATATGTTGGATATTGATGTGCCTGAGGGGATTCTCCCTACTTTAGCTCAGTTTTATGACCCGTTGCATCATTGTTTCACTTTTCCGGATTATCAGCTTGTGCCGACTTTGGAGGAGTATTCTCATTGGTTAGGTTTGCCTATTATGGACAAGGAGTTTCTTTTCACTGGTTTAGAGAAGGAGCTTACTATCAAGGTCATCGCCAAAGCACTTTTTCTTAAGGAGTCCGATCTTAATGGGAAGTTTCTTCCGAAGGGGAGTGTTCGTGGTATTAATGCTAAGTTCTTGATGGGAAAGGCTTCTACTTCACTTACTTTGGGTCATAAGGATGCATTTGAGGCTATTCTTGTTTTGCTTATTTACGGGATTGTCTTGTTTCCGAACTTGGATGGTATTGTGGATGAGAATGCTATTCAGATCTTCTTGAAGAAGAACCCGGTTCCTACTTTGCTTGGAGATATGTATCATGCTTTTCATTATAGGACTTCCAAAGTTGACGGAGAGATTGTATGTTGCGTGCCTCTTCTTTATAGGTGGTTTATTTTGCACCTACCGAAGTCGGATGTTTTCAAGGACAATAGAGAGAATCGAAGATGGTCTCAGAGGTTGATGTCGCTTTCTCATAAGGACATGACATGGTATAGTTCTCATTATGACACGGGAGTTCTTATTGATAGTTGTGGAGAATTTCCTAATGTACCTCTTCTTGGTACACGTGGGGGAATTAGCTACAACCCCATTTTGGCTAGACGACAGTTCGGTTATTGTTTGAAGGATGTTCCAAACAATCTTGCCTTATCCCGTTTCTTCTTTCTTAATGGTGCCGATCATATAGAGATGAAGAAAAGGATTGCTCATTCTCTGCATGCTGTTCACCGGAAAGAGAGAGGTCAGTTGGGAAGACAACATCTTCCTCCTTCTGATTGTTATATTCAGTGGGTTCGATCTTGAGCTTCCAAGCTCAAGATGCCTTATCCACCTGAGGAGCCTATGTTTCCCATATTGCCTTTGTCTGCTTTTCTACCTCCCGTTGATGAGAAGTTGGTTCTTCAAGAAGAGTTAGAGAAGATGAAGAAAGAGAAAGAAGAATGGTTACTTGAGAGGACTACTATGCAAGAGCAGCTTAAGGAGAAGGATGATCTCATTGAGCTACTTGAGCGGCGTGTCACGAAGAGACCGAGAGAGGATTTATTTTCCTCTAGTACTTCATCTACTATTCCTCCTACTTCCGGTGCTTGGAAGGCCATTGTCGACAAGTTAGTGAAGGATAAGGAAGATATGGAAGAGCGGTACAAGAATGAGATCAAGAGGATTCGTATGAAGTATCAGCCAGAATTCGGGACTTCTTCGGATATGATTCCATAGGCTTAGTTTACTCTTCCTCTTATGTATTAGGATTATTGATGTTTGTACTTCATTTTTAATCCTCACTTTGATATTAATGAGAATGAGTTTTTAAGTATTTCAAAAATGTCTCTTTATGAATATTGCAAGTTAACTTATAATCCTTTGAAATCTTTGCATTTTCATATGCATAGCATGCATCATACTCGCATTTTGTCTTGCTTTTTGAGTTTTCTCCAGGGATCTTATTGTTGTTTCTTGGTCTTCATTCAGTGTTCCTGTCAAGCTGACTCATCGCTTTGATATTCGAGCTAATCGAAGAAGAGTGATGGATACTTTGCAACAAGAGAATCGCGAGCTGCGCGAAGAGGTTACTTATCTGAGGGAAAGCTTGGAAAGAGTGACTGCTATGATGGAAAATTTGATGGCTGCTCAGAATCAGCCACCTCCTAGTCCTCCTGTTCAGAATACTGTCATCTTAGAGGTTGTTACCGCATCCATTCCTGTCGAGACTGTTATTTCTCCTCGCCACCGTATACTTGCTAGCACGCCCTGGGGCATGCCTGTTGACTTTTTTCCTGCTGGATATCGTCCTCCTCATCATTAGGAGACTGCTGCATTTAATAATCTCCCACCACCAGTATGGACTACTCTTCCTCCAATTGTGACTACTGTACCATCTGGGGTGCGCAATATTCCGCATCATGATGAAATGATTTACCATGCTGAGTCTAGTGAAGGCGCTGGAGTTGCTGAAAGACTTGATGACTTCCAGGGACGCTTTGTTGAGATCCAGAGGGAGATGAGAGCTTTGAAGCATAAGGATTTGTTTGGGAAAGATACTTATGACCTTTGTCTGGTCCCTAATGTTAAAGTTCCTTACAAATTCAAGTTGCCCGAGTTTGAGAAGTACAAAGGCAACACTTGTCCATTGAGCCATCTGACGATGTATGCAAGGAAGATGTCTGCTTAGACTGATAATGATAAGCTGCTGATTCACTATTTCCAGGATAGTTTGACCGGGGCACCCATGAGGTGGTATATGAGTCTGGATAATAGCCAAATCAAGACCTTCAATGATTTGGGAGAAGCGTTTGTGAGGCAGTACAAGTACAACGTTAATATGGCTCCAGATAGAGATCAACTTCGTGCTATTTCCCAAAAGGACAAAGAGACTTTTAAAGAATATGCGCAGAGATGGAGAGAGCTGGCAGCCCAGATTGTTCCTCCGTTGGAAGAAAAAGAAATGACAAAGATCTTCTTGAAGACGTTGGGTTCTTTTTATTATGAGAGGATGATAGCAAGCGCTCCTTCTGACTTCACTGAGATGGTGAGCATGGGTATGCGTTTAGAAGAAGGTGTCCGTGAGGGACGGTTGACTCAAGAGAGCAGTAATGGTTCAAGCTCTAGAAGGTTCAACTTCGGGAAAAAGAAGGAAAATGAGACTAATGCAGTATCCCGTGAAAGTTATAGAAGACCTCACAGTCGTGTGAATCACCATTCGCATCATGTGGCTTCTGTTACACCGATGATTAATGTGGCTCCAACTGTGCCAGCAGTTCCAAAGTTCCAACCTCGTTATCAGCAACCTTCTGTGCAACAAGGTGGTAATCAACAAGCTCGGGCTAAGCCCAGTTTTGATCATCTTCCTGTGCCGTATGCGAACTTGCTTCCGTCTTTGATTGCAAAGAATCTTGTGCAAACTCGTCCTCCACCTCCAGTTCCAGAGACTATTCCATGGTGGTATAAGCCTGAGGTTCGTTGTGCTTTTCACCAAGGTGCCCCGGGGCATGATGTTGAGAACTGTTATCCCTTGAAGTTTGAAGTACAAAAATTGATGAGGAACAATGTTCTGTATTTTAATGATGTTAATCCAAACGTGCAGAAGAATCCGTTACCAAAGCATGGTAATGCATCCGTGAATATGGTTGCTGGTTGTCCTGGACTGTTCAAAATCTATGAAGTTCATCATATCCGAAGATCTTTGGTGGAAATGCATGCTTTCTTGAGTGAATATCACGATATCGATCACGATTATGCTGGTTGTTGTATCTGCTCGGTGAATCCTCGTGGTTGCGTGATTGTTAAAAGAGATATCCAGAAGATGATGGACGATAAGCTGATTGAAGTAACAGCAAAGAGAGATGAATATGAGAATGAAGTGAATGTCATTATGCCTCAGTTCAATCTTCCTGATAGGGTTGCTCCTGAAAGGGTGGTTATTTCTTTCGATAGTCGTAAGACTGCTGTTACTCCATTGGTGATTAATGTACCTGGTCCAATGCCATATGAGTCTGATAAGGCTGTTCCGTACCGGTATAATGCTACGATGATAGAAAATGGTAGGGAAGTTCCTTTTCCTACTCCAAAGTCTGTGGTTAGCATTGCTGATGTGACGAAAGTTACCCGAAGTGGTAGAGTGTATGCTTCAGATCCTCCAAGGAGAGTTGAAGATACAAATGCGAGTAAACAGATTATGGATGTTGTTGTCCAATCGGGCCAATTTGGTAATAGTGATGATGAGGTGCTAAAGTTGATAAAGAAGAGTGAGTATAACATTTCTGAGCAGTTATTGCAGACTCCATCGAAGATTTCAGTTTTGTCTCTCTTGATGAGTTCTGAGGCTCATAGGCAGTCATTGTAGAAGATTCTGGATCAAGCTTATGTTGACCATGATGTGACTGTTGATCAATTTGATAGTATTGTAGCGAATATCACATCTTGCAACAATTTAAGCTTCTGTGATGATGATTTGCCTGAAGAAGGAAGAAATCATAACTTGGCTTTGCATATCTCGGTGAATTGTCAGGAAGATGCCATGTCCAAGGTGCTAGTTGATACCGGATCGTCTCTGAATGTTATTCCAAAGTCGACATTGTCAAAGCTTATGTTTCAAGGTGCTCCCATGAGGCACAGTGGGATTATAGTGAAAGCGTTTGATGGGTCGAAGAAGACAGTGATTGGAGAGGTGGATCTTCCTATTCTTATTGGACCATTTATATTCAAGATTACTTTTCAAGTAATGGATATACGTCCCGCATACAGTTGTCTCCTCGGAAGGCCATGGATCCATGAAGCAGGAGCTGTAACATCCACTCTTCATCAGAAGTTGAAGTTTGTGAGAGAAGGTAAATTGGTGACCATTGAAGGTGAGAGGGCGATGCTTGTGAGTAATTTGTCTTCTTTTTCCTATATTGATGCCGAGGAAGAGGTGGGAACGTCGTTTCAAGCTCTTTCTGTCGTGGATAATGTTGCTAAGAAGAATGCCATGCCCATGTCCTCTTTCAATGATGCTTTGCGAGTGCTTGAAGCTGGCCAGTCTGATGGTTGGGGAAGAATTATTGATGTTGTCGACAACAAGGAAGGTTTTGGTATCGACTTTGCGCCAGGTGCAGTTATCAAAGATCCAAAGACTATTCAAGAAGGCTTCCGAAGTGCTGGATTTATCAACGATCATTCCGCTGCTGCCATCATTGATGACGATGATGAAGATGAAGAAATGTTTGACTTTGTTACGCATGGAAAGATTTGCCAGAATTGGATCGCTGTTGATGTTCCTTTTATCGTTCATTCTTCAAAGTAATTTGTTTTTATTTTCTTTCAAAAATCCTTTTACTCTGCCCAAGGTGAAAGTGATGTTTGTCGGGCTTTGTTTAAAATTTTATCATCATCAATAAAATGTTATTTTGTTATTTCCATATGTGTTTTTCATTTTTGCTTTATTCTGAAAAATGATAACATAAAAAACCCAAAAAAAATATAATAATTGTTTATCTGCATATTGTTTGCACTTTTGTTCATATTCTAAAATAAAAATAAAATCATTGTGCAGATTAATTGATAAACCCATTGAAAACAATGATCCTATGCCCTCTCCCAACTTTGAATTCCCTGTGTTTGAAGCTGAGGAAGAGGATGTTGAAGAGATTCCAGATGAAATTTCTCGGTTGCTTGAGCACGAGGAGAAGATTATTCAGCCTCATGGAGAGTCTATAGAGCTGGTCAACTTGGGTTCTGATGATGAAAAGAAAGAAGTCAAAGTTGGAGCATTGCTTGATCCTGATGTTAAGAAGAGGATTATTGAGCTTCTCAGAGAATATGTTGATGTATTTGCTTGGTCTTATCAAGACATGCCAGGTCTTGATACTAATATTGTGGAGCATAGATTGCCGTTGAAGCCTGAATGTCCACCTGTAAAGCAGAAGCTAAGAAGAACTCATCCAGACATGGCAGTAAAAATCAAAGAGGAGGTTCAAAAGCAGATTGATGTCGGTTTTCTTGTGACGTCAACTTATCCTGAATGGGTGGCCAATATTGTTCCGGTTCCGAAGAAAGACGGAAAAGTCCGAATGTGCGTTGATTACAGAGATCTGAACAAAGCCAGTCCGAAAGATGATTTTCCATTGCCACATATTGATATGTTGGTAGATAATACGGCTAAGTTTGATGTGTTCTCTTTTATGGACGGATTTTCCGGTTATAATCAAATAAAGATGGCACCCGAGGATATGGAAAAGACCACATTTATTACACCATGGGGAACATTCTGTTACAGAGTGATGCCCTTTGGATTGAAGAATGCTGGTGCGACGTACCAAAGAGCTATGACTACACTTTTCCATGATATGATGCATAAAGAAATCGAAGTATATGTTGATGATATGATCGCCAAGTCGAGGATTGAAGAGGATCATGTTGAACATTTGCTGAAGTTGTTTCAGAGATTAAGGAAGTATAAGCTTCGTTTGAATCCGAACAAGTGCACCTTTGGTGTACGTTCTGGAAAGTTGCTAGGTTTTATTGTCAGCCAAAGAGGCATTGAAGTTGATCCTGATAAAGTGAAAGCTATTCAGGAAATGCCTGCTCCAAGAACCGAAAAGCAAGTCAGAGGATTCTTGGGCCGCTTGAATTATATCTCAAGGTTTATCTCTCACATGACTGCCACATGTGCTCCGATCTTCAAGTTGCTTCGGAAAGATAAAGGCTGTGTCTGGACAGATGATTGCCAGAAGGCGTTTGAAAGTATTAAAGAATATCTGCTTGAACCTCCTATCTTGTCTCCTCCGGTGGAAGGTAGACCGATGATCATGTAAGAAATTCAATTTACTACTTGAGTAAGAAATTCACTGATTGTAAGTCTCGGTATTCCATGCTTGAAAAAACTTGTTGTGCCTTAGCTTGGGCTGCAAAGCGTCTTCGCCAGTATATGCTGAATCATACGACTTGGTTGATCTCTAAAATGGATCCAATTAAGTATATATTTGAAAAGCCTGCTTTGACTGGGAGGATTGCTCGTTGGCAAATGTTATTATCAGAATATGATATCGAGTACCGAACTCAAAAAGCTATAAAAAGTAGTATCTTGGCTGACTATTTGGCACATCAACCGATTGATGATTACCAACCTATCAAGTTTGACTTTCCAGATGAAGATGTGATGTTCTTGAAAGTGAAAGATTGTGATGAACCTTTGATTGAGGAAGGGCCGGAGCCTGGATCTCGATGGGGTTTAGCTTTTGATGGTGCTGTGAATGCACGTGGAAGAGGAATTGGGGCAATGATCATTACTCCTCATGGTTCACATATTCCTTTTGCCGCAAGATTGACTTTTCCTTGTACCAACAATGAAGCTGAGTATGAAGCCTGCATTATGGGTCTTGAAGAAGCTATTGATTTGAGGATCAAACATCTGGATGTGTATGGAGATTCTGCTTTGGTAATTAATCAAATTCAGGGCATGTGGGTAACTCATCAACCTCACTTGATCCCTTATAGAGATTATGCCAGGAAGATATCAACTTTCTTCACCAAAGTTGAGTTTCATTATATTCCTCGTGATGAGAATCAGATGGCAGATGCCTTGGCAACTATAGCTTCTATGATAAAAGTGCACCAGTGGAATGATGTTCCCATGATCAGTGTGAATCGACTAGAAAGACCAGCTCATGTGTTTGCAGTTGAAGAGGTCCATGATGACAAGCCTTGGTATCACGATATTAAATGTTTTCTCCAGAGTCAAGAGTACCCGCTTGGGGCATCTGATAAAGATAAGAGAACTTTGAGGAGATTGGCAGGCAATTTCTTCTTGAATGGAAATGTGCTTTACAAGAGAAATTTTGACATGGTCTTGCTCAGATGCGTGGATAGACACGAAGCAAACATGTTGATGAAAGAAATTCATGAAGGATCTTTTGGAACTCATGCCAATGGGCATGCAATGGCTAAAAAGATGTTAAGAGCAGATTACTATTGGCTGACAATGGAATCTGATTGTTGCAAATATGTGAAAAAGTGCCATAAGTGTCAGGTGTATGCTGATAAGATTCACGTGCCACCAGCTTATCTCAATGTGATTTCTTCCCCATGGCCTTTCTCCATGTGGGGAATTGATATGATTGGCATGATTGAACCCAAGGCTTCGAATGGACATCGTTTTATTCTTGTGGCAATTGACTACTTCACCAAGTGGGTTGAAGCGGCATCTTATGTTAATGTGACCAAGCAAGTTGTGGTTCGGTTTATCAAGAATAATCTTATCTGCAGATATGGTGTTCCGAATATAATCATTACTGATAATGGTTCGAACTTGAACAATAAGATGATGAAAGAGCTTTGTGAAGATTTCAAGATTCAACACCATAATTCCTCTCCTTATAGACCGAAGATGAATGGGGTTGTTGAAGCTGCGAATAAGAATATTAAGAAGATCATTCAGAAGATGGTTGTGACGTACAAGGACTGGCATGAGATGCTCCCGTTTGCTTTGCATGGGTATCGTACATCTGTCCGAACTTCAACAGGGGCAACCCCTTTCTCACTTGTTTATGGTATGGAAGCAGTGCTCCCCGTCGAAGTTGAGATCCCATCAATGAGAGTTCTGATGGAAGCCAAGTTGACTGAGGCTGAATGGTGTCAGAGTAGATTTAATCAGTTGAATTTGATTGAAGAAAAGAGAATAATAGCTTTGTGTCATGGTCGGTTGTACCAGCAAAGAATGAAGAAAGCTTTTGATAAGAAGGTCAAACCTCGTGTATTCAGAGAAGGCGACCTCGTGCTCAAAAAGATTCAGTATTTCCTTAAAGATTCTCGGGGCAAGTGGACTCCGAACTATGATGGCCCATATGTTGTTAAGAAAGCCTTCTCTGGCGGTTCATTAATTCTTGCAACTATGGATGGTGAGGAGATCACTCGCCCTGTGAATGCGGATGCAGTCAAGAAATACTTCGCCTAAAAAAAATAAAAGAACAACTTGCTAAGTTGAAAACCCGAAAGGGCAGCTTAGGCAAAAATGAGCGTCTCGGTGGATTGAAAACCCGAAAGGGCGGTCTAGGCAAAAATTAGAGACAGAAACAGAAATAATTATCCCGGTAGATTGAAAACCCGAAAGGGCAATCTAGGCAAAAGTTAGGGATCATGGCAAGTAACTGCATCGACAGACTGAATCGCTTGTAGCAATCGAGGATTTCAGATTCTATCCCTCAGAAGAATTTATTCATCAAAGATTCTTATTCACTCATCCTTGACTAAAGTTTCGGACACAATGGAGTTCAAAGTTGATAGGGAGAATAGTGATCATTGTATCTCAATGTAGCCCTTTCCATGTATTTACCATTTTTCAAACTTGTAATGATCCATGGAGTCATGCCATTTGCTGACTACCATTCTATCAATGAACTTGAGCTTTTATCCAATTGTTTGCAATTCTTTATATTGTTTCTGTTTACAAAATTTCAATTTATTGTTGATGATGATTTTTGAAACAAATTTAATAAATTTAATTTTTGAAGATTTTAAAAACATTTTTCTTTTGATATATGAACAAATAAAGGATGTCAATAGTGATTCCAAGAATGGTAAAGTCTGGATGTGTATAACTCGTCTCTCCCAAAGCAGGGTTTGATTCGGTTGTGTTCATGCAAGTTCCTGGATAGTCTTGACAGATTGATGTTAATGATGTTTTGTTCCCCAACCACGATGTTGAACAGAGATTGTATGTATTCCCCAAAAGAATTGTTGGAAGGGATGTTAATAATCCCTAGTTGAGTTTCGATCTTTTCCTCAGCATGTTATCTTTGAATTGAGAAGTATTGGGAATCCCCAGCTGAGCTCATGTTCCTCAGCTCGATTTGTTTGCATCCTTGAATATAGAAGTATTGATATAGCAGTCAGTTTAGAGGTTTTCTTGTATCCTATGTTGGGTATTGATTTAAAATCCCTCGTAACTGTGCTTTGGCTATGATGTTAATTTCCGATATCTCCATATGGATCCCCAGTAGGTCTGCATGTGTTGATTTCCAGCAGGTTCCTATGTGATTTTTAGCAAGTCTGACACTATATCCCCAGGTGAAGTAGGAATGGTATGACAGTTATTCCTCGTGAAGTTTGATTTTTATCAAGAAAATTTCCATCCTCAACAGATTATTACCTTTCCTCAGCAGGATGATATTCCTAGCAGATGCTGTTTTATCATGATTTGAGCTTTGTTGTAGGATTTTATTTCCTTTGATGGCTTGTGATTTTCCCCTGCAGATTTCAAGTTGAATCTCCAGCATGTTTCCCTGCATTGTTGCCTTGGGATTAGCCGAGTATCCGGTTGTTGTGGTGTTTATGTCACCCGTTTCTTATTTCTTTATGTCTGTTTTGTCAGCATATTCATAAGCATATTCATACGCATAAGCATAACATCGTTTGCTTGCATTCTTGCGTTTATCATTGTTATCTACTCTTTGGTGTGGATGTTCCCCACAAAGTGTGTGTGTCGTATTCCTCTCAAAGTTTAGAGTGTCGACCCTTAAGCAGAAAGTGTTAATCCTTTCTAATTCCCCACTGAGTTTGTTTCTCGTGGACGATGTTGATTCAGTTTCCTCCCCAGTTTATTATCTGGATGGAATTTCCCCCAGTTGAGATATATCCTCCTCGGGATGAGTATTGTTTGACCGTTTCTCTCCAATTTGTTCTTGGATTGAACTTTGGTCCCCTTTTGTGGATATTTTGCTTTGGAATTAAGCTATCATTGTTTGATAGTGGGCAATTTTCTCCAGCTTGAGTATATTACTTTGGAATTAAGCTATCAGTAATCGATAGTGGGTAATATTACCAATTTGATCAAGTTCTTTTACTTAAGCTCCTACCCAGTAAATCAGGTAGTCGAGAATTTTTCTACCCAGTAAATCCGGTAGTCGAGATTTTATCCTCTTACCCAGTAAAAAGGTAATAGAGTTTGGTTTTCATCTGCTTAAGCTCCTACCCAGTAAATCAGGTAGTCGAGAATTTTTCTACCCAGTAAATTCGGTAGTCGAGATTTTTATTTCTTCTTACCCAATAAAAAGGTAATAGAGTTTGCTTCTACCCAGTAAATTCGGTAGTCGAGATATTTTTCTCTTACCCAGTAAAAAGGTGATAGAATCAAATATTTTCTTCTTACCCAGTAAAAAGGTAACAGAAGCTTGTTTCCTTTTGATTGAGTTCCTACCTAGTAAATCAGATAGATGATCATACTCCTATCCAGTAAATCGATGGTCGAGTCTTTTATATCTCCTGCCCAGTAAATCAGGTAGTTGAGAATATTTCTTACCCAGTAAAAGGTAATTAAGGTTATCCCTCTGCATTTTGCTCCTATCCAGTAAATTGATAGTCGAGTCTGTTATATTACCTACCCAGTAAACAGGTAGTTGATGATTTCTTTTCCAACTCAGTGTTTCTCCATTCTTGGATTCGAATACTGTGTTTGATCGATATTCCTGGCAGGGTGTTT
Organism: Lathyrus aphaca; assembly: GCA_963966055.1. Classification (NCBI taxonomy): domain Eukaryota; kingdom Viridiplantae; phylum Streptophyta; class Magnoliopsida; order Fabales; family Fabaceae; genus Lathyrus; species Lathyrus aphaca. The sequence continues at coordinate 506,118,757 of OZ014523.1, forward strand.
ATCTTTCCCTGGTTGAATTTGTTCTCTGATTATATCATATCTTTTCCCAAGTGGAGTCTGTTATCCAGTGATTTATTTTCCTGGTAACTCTTTGTCTGTTTGTTGTTTCCCCAGCGGGACTTTCTTCTGTGTCCCCAAGTTTTTGCTGTTCTTTGGTGGTCATATTTTCCCCACAGAGATCTTGGGTTTGCATATCATATTCATATCATATCATTTGCTCTCTTAGGACAAAAATTGGGTATTCTGTATTTAAGTCTCTCCCATCTTGTAGAGACGAAGATGTCAATCTTCATATCTCCGGAATGAAGAAACTTAAATAGGGGCAACTGTAACACCCTAATTTTTGCCCTAAGATTTCTTCGCATATCATCTGCATTTTGCATACAAACAAGATTACATTGGCTTTCGAGTTTCTCCTCAGATAGGGTCTATGCTTCGCAAGGGATCACCATTATTTTTACTGTTTTATATTTGTTTATATTTACTGACTTCTAACCAAAATACAAAAAATATGTTGCAGTGTTCTTCTTCTTCTTTGTGTTGCAGGATTTCAAAGACAGGGCAATAATTTCATTCAGATGCGTTTGTTCAATCACAATGCGTTTTCAGATGAATGTTTGACCTAATCTGCTCAAACTATTAAAAGATTGTGTTGACTGCCAGTTGTGTGTGCCAGTAATTCATTCATCAGGCAATGCATTTTCAAAGTACAAGTTGGATTGGGTGACAGTTGTTTCTTGTGCGAAGTTTGGTTTGTTCATCAGTTATCAGGCTGTGTTTTGTGCGAAGTTTTGGTTTGAATCTTCAGTATTTATCAGTTCATCGGTTCTTCAGTTCATTAGCGATTCATCTGAGGATTTATTTTCCTCAGTTTGGTTTCAAATTATCAGGGCGAATTTCAGATAATATCAGTGACTGTGGTTGAATTGGCAAGTTGTTCAGTGGTTTCGTGTTGGCTGTATTCATCATTACCAGTGGTTTGTACAAGAAAAATCAGAGGTTGGTTGTGGGCTTGAAAATCATTTCTTTATCCATTTTTCTTTCCGATTAAACCATTTATCCATCCGTATATTTTTATGACCATTTTTCATTATCCATTATTTTTCGATTCTTTTTTTTTCTTCTACCAAATCACATTGTTCAGATATTATCCATCAGTTATTTTCCGTTTAAATCATTTCTTTTCAATTTTAATCACTACCCATTTTCTATTCATTTTTCTGTCATATTCATTTCCTTATCCGTTTTTTACCTATATCCATTCATATTTCGATTTCTTTTGTCATCCAAATTTATCTCGATTATTCTTTTCATTTCTATTCACTTTTAATCCATTTCTTTATTCAATTCATATTCTTTCCATCCATATTCCAATTTTTAATCTCACATCAAATCCCATTTTTTTAATATTCTCATATCCATCAATTTCCATTTTTATTGTTTCTATTCAATTCACATTAATCCTAAGCCCATTTTAATAGTTTTTTCCCCTTTGGCCCAAATAAGTTTTTGTTTGAGAATCCAAATATTTTTAGTTTACAAAATTCATGTGCCCATCTCCATGCTTGCCAAACCTCCAAGGCCCCACAACAATCCATACCACACTTGCCCACATCTTGCTGCACACAAACTCTTCCCAATGCCCTTTGGCCCACACGCCCTCTTTTTGCAAGCATTCCGCGCACGTGAAACACACTCCCAGCCGTACGTACGAAAACTCAGCTGCCTAGCACAACCAGCAAGCTTCAGCGTAAGCTACTAGCTTCAAATAATATCCCAGCTTGCACATTCAGCCAACACGCCCACAACAAAATATCACCAAACCGTGCAAGCTTCGAAAGCATCCAGCCGCACGTCAACCTGCATCAGGCCCACCAGCTAGCTACAAACTTTTCCAAGCCAAGGCCCAAAGTACATCAGCAAATCCGCAGCAAGCCTCTCGCCCAAACAATCAGCTTCCTCAACACTCCCGCTTGCAAGCACGCATACCTCACATGAACAAATTGAAATCAAAACGCATTTTAAAAGAGAATAAAACGCAAAAGTATCAAAAGAGCAAAACGCACAAGAGCAAATCAAAACGCACAGCACTTGAAGCATGAAGCTTACCGTATCAAAACGCAATCACTTTAACAGAAAACGCAGCAAACAATTTTGAAACGCAAAACGCACGAGAACTTTGCCGAAGCCAAAACGATTCCGAAGCTCAAATAAAACGGCAATCATCTTCAACTTTCTTCTCCTATAAAAGCAATCCCTCACCTCTCATAAATCCAAACTTCGAGAGCATACACAAACTCTGCCGAATCAATCCCAAACTCTCAAAATCCCTAATCCCGAATCTTTTCCCTCAATCCGAAACTCTTTATTCCCAAATCACCTTCAATTCCATCAAATCACCTTCAAAACCTCCATTGAAATCCAATTTGAAAGAATAATAGATTGAGAGAAAAGAGAAGCCGCGGGAAAGAAAGAGAGAAATCGCGAAAGAAATTGAGAGAGAGAAGAGCGAACGTGCGTTTAAGAAGAAGAATTTCATTCCAAATTTTTGAGAAGGTGAGAATGTGAAGTGTTTGCCTCCGCTGTGTTTATTCTCCCCTGTTTTGAGCTGTGAACGAGTTGAAGAAGGAGAAGCACTTTTGCTTCATTTTCTTTCTTTTTTTTGTTTTTAATTTTTGTTTAATTTTTATAAAAAAAAAGAAGCTGAATATATCTATCTGGTTTGGGCTTAGTAGTGTGAGATCCGTTTCTGTTTTCACCTCACCCGCGGGTTCCATATCCCCCTCCCATTTCTTACTTTTTTTTTTCTTTTACTTCTTTAGTTTTTGTTTTAATAAAACTTTTATGTCATTTTGTTAGGAAATAGTTTTTTTTCATATAAATTCTATTTTAGAAAGGTTTTTTTAAAAAAAATATTTTTAGATATTATATGTTTAGAAAATTATTTTAAGAAAATTGTTTAGAAATAATTTTAGGAAAGTTTTTTAAAAGAGATTGTTAGAAATAGTTTTTTTAAGAGGAATTAAAAAATATAGTCTAATTCTTTTATGGATCCATTTTTTTTAGATCCATTTGTTCTTCATCTCCTTTTAATTTTGGTCGATGACAATCTTCCGATTCGGGATTGTTGATTTCCGATTAAGCTTAATCTTCATTATTTCAAATCTATGGATGAATGATCATTTGGATCATTCTCCATACTTTGAGATCGTGATAGGTTGCTTTTCGAGAAATTCAACGATAATCTCGATTAAGATTAGACCTTCCTTCTTCTTTTAGTGTGGCATGTTTTCGGAGAACGATTCATTATATCGTTTCTCTAACATGTATTAACACGAATATTTTCCACTTTAATTAGTGGTGGTCGGCCTCATTTGTAGGGTAATTACTTCCTAAATTACTCGGCGATTGCTTAACATAGACCTACAGTTGTCCCGATTCGATTAAAGATCCACTTGGATCCGGTTGCCTCGATTTTATTTTCCTTGTTGTGGTTGTGCTTGATTAAGTTCATCATACCACCTTATATTGTGGATATTATAATATTGTGAATATAATTATTTAAATTTAATCTCTTGCACCTTATCCTTTTATTTTAATCTCTTGCTCCCTTATCTCTTTATTATATTTTGTCATATTATATCATATATCATTTGTTTATATTCATATTGTGCTTGTTTATATTCATATTGTGTTTGTTTTTATTTTGTCCATTCGGACATCAAAACACCTAATAAAGGATTGAACACTTAAAAGACTTGTGACTTCTAACTTTGGACTAATGGTTACTATCCCTTTGCTTTTGGAGAATGGACTTAGACTTCTAGGATCTCCCTTTGCTCAAGTTGGAATGGGTTAGAAACCTTGGCCTCAAATTATGTCATTAACTTTTGAAGATGGAAGTCTGAACTTTGAAGATTTGTACATATTGTTTTGGTAAACTCTTTCCTTATCTTTTAATTCAAGCATTAGGATTAGTCCCTTCATCTCCTCCCCATTCTTTAATTTTCAAAACTTCTTCCTATTTCAAAACCTTCTTGTTTTCTAAATTCCAAACACTTTCATAAACAAACCTTGATTTCGGTCAAGCGATTTTTAATCTTTTCCTTTTATTTTCTTAATCAATGTTAATTCATGTAAATATATCAAAACCATTTTCTTATATACTTTTAAAAAACTCAAAACTCATTCAAATATTTTTGTGCCTTTGTGCACCTTTTTTACATGTTTAGATATGATTCATCCCTTCTAGCGGAATTATTCGCTAAGGGATGACGACTTATCTCTACATCTTAAAATCAAATTCAACCCACTTATTCTTTTCAAACTTTGTACCACGAACTACGAGGTTTTGATCTCGCATTGCACTTTGTGGGTACGTAGGCATAAGGCTTTAAAACCTTATCAAACACAAAATCATTAAAAAATATTCTTCTCCTCATCTCTTCCATCATTTTAAACAAACCAATTTCAGACCAAAAAGCAATAAGTATTTCAAAGGGCTCCCGTGGAGTACCACGGATGAGTCGGGTGCCTAAAACCTTCCCGGTTCATAACCAATCCCCTTACCCAATCTCTGTTTGTTCTTTTAGCTTTTGCTTTTAGACTTTTAGGTTTTTATTCGTTCTTTTACCTTTTTCCTTTCGGAAATAAAGAAAAGCGCGGTGGCGACTCTGTGTTAATCGAGTTAAGTTAATCAATAGCTTACACTCACGATTTTACCGCTACAGGATGCTTTCTGGTTCATGGTCAAGGTAGAATATTTCTACTGAAAAGTTGTTTGAACATGATAGGTTCATATTGTTGTGTGAATGGTCCCTAGAAATGGAGGATGGACTATTTTGTTGTTGTATCCTGGTGGTGAGTTGCATTTGTGGCAGGTTTGATTTATTTTCAAACCTATTGTTTTTTTTGTGTCACTTGGAGTATGTTTCTAGGTCTGATATGTGACACCTGAAGTTTTTGAGGAGTTTGTGTTTTGATCCACTGCGTATCTATCTGAAAACTCCCGATGTTGAGAAGGTTGTTCTTCTCTGGAGATATATTCTATGGTGATGGAATATATGCATGTCTGCTTCAGTTGACTTTGCCAACGATACTTGAAGATTATATTTCAAGTCCACTCATAAAGGCATTGTTAAGTGAAGTTGGTGTAAAGAGATCTGGAGATAACATACAAATTTTTTTAACAGTAATCTCTCTAGTCTATAGATCTCTTGGGTTGTTCCTTGGAATGATGCCATATCTCAAGATAGAACACCGCATCATAATTATGGATAACTTTTTTTGTCTAAAGGAATGGTTTAATGGATGCTTTGGGAGCTAAACTAATGTGGTTGAATCACATGTGTTTGGAACCTACTCCTGATCTGGAATGGGAGGCATATGGGTGGTGTGTCTGAGAATGGTCTAGCCCTGGAACTTATCTTAGATGTATGTGTTGGTCAAGGAGTGATCAACATGTTATGTTCTCCTGAGGACAATTTATTTTTGGTCCTTGCTGCAGGAGTGAAGTACCGGAGCTTCAAGGAGTATTACCTCTAAGAGACTCCTTGTACATGAAGGTTAAGTTTTAGAGATGTATCAAATTGTGTAATTGATTGATGTGGATGTAGTTGCATCCAAGATTGTTAGGGATAAGTTGATCGGTTGTTATATTGGGTGTGAAGACATATCAAGTCAGACAGTTTGAATATTGAGCCTTAAGGAGAAGTTTGTTGAGATGTTCATGTCGTTGCATATGTTTGTGTGTTGGCCTGAAAGCTTGATCAGCTACTAATGATTGATCCCCTTGTGTTCCCTTGCATGTGTATGTGTAGATTACTATGGAGGTTTCCTTCAGAGCCAAAGTAATGTGTGAAGTCTTTTGTGACTGAGACTGATGTCTGAAAAGATGTTAGAACATCATCTCAGATGTGTGTGACAGTTCAACCAAGGTTTCTTTGCTCAGGATAAAGTTCAGGATTACGGTCGGGTTATCATTAGATTCATGTGAAGAGTTCATATGTGCCAAAGACCGTGTTCATGACCCGTTATAGCCATTACGAATTCTTAGTAATTCCTTTCGGTGTAACGAATGCTCCAACTATGTTCAAGGATTATATGAATCATATATTTCAATCTTACTTGGACCAATTTGTCGTGGTTTTCATTAATGACATTCTTATATACTCTCGTACTCCATAAGATCACAAATAACATCTAAGAATTATTTTATCGGTATTTCAAGAAAAGCAATTTTTTGCTAATTTAAGTAAGTGTGAGTTTTGAATGACGAAAGTCAAATTTATTGGTCATGTCATATCTCAAGGAGGTGTGGCGGTGGATCCATCGAAAGTCGAAGCAATGATTAATTGGGAGAGACCTAAGAATGCTTCAGAAGTTAGAAGTTTCCTGGGATTGGTTGGTTACTATAGAAGGTTTATCAAAGGATTTTCTCAATTGGCGTTACCAATGACTAAACTTACTAGAAAGGATTTTGTTTATGAGTGGGATTCGGATTGTGAACAAAGTTTTATGGGTTTGAAAGAGAGATTGACGACTGATCATGTTTTGTTCATTCTTGATCCTAACAAGTCGTATGAATGTTTTTTGTGATGCATCCAAGATGGGATTAGGAGGTGTGCTGATGCAAGGAAGTCAAGTTGTCTCTTATGCTTCTCGACAGTTGAAAGTTCATGAGAAGAATTATCCAACTCATAAGTTAGAGCTAGCAACAGTTGTATTTACACTGAGGTGTTGCATCTGTTATCCCTAAATTTTGACGCTAGCAATTAATGAAGTTATTTGGCTTCATAAAAGAGTTGAGTCATATAGTTTGGCATATGTTAAAGGTTATCATCATTGTTGTGAGTATTTGAAGGAAAAAAACTTCTACCATTTTATTTTCTCATCTCTTTAGCTATGACCGAGGTACTTTGACCCGACCAAGGGGATGGGGTCTGGTTCTTTTGGTTCTGACAATATGGATTTTCAACGCTTTTCCCGAACCTTCTTCATTCACATACCAGTTCTTTTTGTTACCTCATTCACCTAGAGGCTCACATTAATGTATATGCGGTTGAGTCATAATTAAGGAGTAAATGTAAGTCGTTGTTCCCCTATTGTTGGTTGACGCAACATTTTCTCTTAGAGAATAACTCTTGTGTTAATAAAGAAAGTGACTTTACCAACAAGGATTTTTTCTGAAGAGGAAACTATTAGACGAAGCTAAGAATATGCATAAGAAGAGTTTGATATATGTTTCCTTGTTAATAGAGTCATGTTCTCGCGAAGGTCGTCGGGATGCCTTTGGTAAGTTTGGATTTTTATTTATTCTTCACCATCGTCTTTCCTTTATTGTGTTTGTCTTGGAATAACAATTGAATTGTTGTACAATCGCAATGGAGGATGAAGTAAGGGTTCGGGTTTTAAGGCGGGGGATACAACCACCTAGTCTTGGCACATATCTTCTTCCTCTTCTGGGTTTGCTGGTGAATCCTAATTCTCGCCATGGTCCCTCTCATGATTGTTTCTATTTTCCATTTAATGATGACTGGGATTTTTTTCGTCGACCTTTCCACAAAACCCTTGCGTGAGAAGTAATATACTTTCGGCTCATTCTACTAAACAATCTTATGTTAGTTTATCTATGGATGTATTTGACTGCTGGGTAGCTCTTTGGTCTGAGTGTGTACGTGAAGAAAAGGTTTGACTTAAGAGGAATGTTCCTAGTTTGGCATTCAGATGGGATACTTATTTAATGGATTTGTAGAAAAATCAGACTTCTCTACAAGAGGTACGTAAATCTTTGGCTTCTTTCAAACTTATTGGCACTATTGGTAGTCAGGAGGTCCATTTATCGAGGGCATTGGAGGAAAGGACCCAGACTCTTGAGTCTGCTTAAGGGGAGTTGGAGTTGTTGCGCAAATAAAATGTTTCTCTAGTTCAATAGCTGAAGTAATCCACCTTTGTGAACCTTGGGCAATTGTGGATTCATTTGAAAATGAATTGCAATAAGTAGAGCATTTGCATCACCCATTAACTATTTCAAGGGAGCGAATCCACCCTGATCAAGTTTCTCAAGATGGTTGTATTGTCTTTTTCCTTGATTAGGGTTCTTATACTCTTCCCCTAACCTTTTTTTTGTGGTGTAACTTTGTTGTCATCTGAAATCTTCATTATCTTCGTTTATATTGTCTTTGTTCCGCCTAAAATGTAATTTGACTTTGTAATACCGTGTTCTGCATATATACTTGTAATTTATGAAGGTTTTATGTCATAAAAAATTTCTTCGAAAAGCATCAAATTGTATCTTAGCTCGCATGGTACAGATGTTTTGTTTTCGAGTGGCCGATGTTACACATTGATCTATCTGCAGGATTGTATACTTTATATTTTGTATTTTTAAATTAATATGTGAGCTTTCTCTCAACATGATGTCGATGTTGTAGCGTGGGGTTGTAGTTGGAATGTGATTGCATGAAGTAAGTGTTATTATGTCGGATCGAAACTGGTGAAGCGTGAGTTTGGTTATGAGTGTTTATGCCCTTAGTGGTACCTGCAAGTATTTCATGTCGAACCATCTATACATGACTATGCCTTAATAATGTTCTCATGGATAAGGATAAGTTCGATTAGTTGTGGTGGTGTTTCAAATTATACTTACAAATGAAGGGCATGAAGTTGGCTAGATGCAACCATGCTTTGAACTATGCTCCGCATCAAAGAGGATATTACTCGACCAAAGGTAAAAGATCCTCGTCCCTAACCATGAGGCTATAACTCTGATCAAGGTGGACATCTTCGGGCTTAACCATGATCGCCCTCTGATTGGCTAGATCCAGATAGGGTGTGCCAGCTACGAGTGAAAGTGTGTATTCCTTTGATATAGGGTATTTGAATATTGTAACTCAAATATGTAAAACGTCTCCAATAGCACCCCTTTGGGGAATTGGATGTTGTAGTCGGATGTAGAAAGTATATCCACCAGATCCAATGGATTATGAAGGCACACAAGGCGTTGTGGGGAATTGATTATTGTAGTTGGGAGCTTGAAGTGTATCCGACATCACCCTTTATTTTGTGTGTGCAAAGTTTTGTGGGGTTTTTATTGTTGTAGTCGGGCTCTCAAAATGTATTCGACAACGCCCCTAGAGTCCAAGGATGTACATTAATTGTGGAGCTTATTCCCTGGTTTGTTGCATCGTATAGTTGAGTTATAGTATTATTGTCAACAATCACAATGGAACAAACAATTTATAATTTTAATGGCCGTATTTATAATGGGGAATCATATGCTTAGGATACATCCAAGTTTATAAATGCAAAATTTCATATACGAATGTGATAAAGGAGTCAAACAAAAAATAACCAAGCAGGTATCATGCCACTTATTTGTTGTAGTGGGTTTTTCTCTACCTAGCCATGTTTTGGAACTTTGATGTTCAACTTTTGAAGTTACCCTGCAATAGAAGTCATGTTGATCTTTATGGAGGAATTATCTCATTGATCTCGTTAGAGTTCATAATGTATCTTTTTTACTGCTTTAATGTTGGCGAATAATATTACTGTTTTACCGTGGAGGTTACGGTACTTGCATTTGAGGTGAACGGTCGAAGTAACGACGTCCAAGACGGTGGTGAAAGGCATAACCAAGATGCAATTATAAAGGCTTTTGCATATGATGAATAGGAATTGGGTATTGATAGACCGAATGTCTCTGGCCTCTCCCACAAATACCATCTACTCTATGTAGCCCCATGGATTTTCATAGGGGTTTTTAGGTGTCAATAATGAGTGATTTAGGGTTGGTTATATAAGAGAAATGATGGAGTGAGTAAGGGTCACGTAGGGTGTTTTTTAGGGGGGGTGCAAGTGTGTGAGGTAGAGAGGAAACGCGTGAATCGTTAGTAATAAGGAAAACGTGAGTGTAATACCTCAAAATTTGCACTCATTCTTTACCTTAACTGGTTTATCGTTTCGTATTCATCTGCATTTCCCATTAGGTCATAACATCATAATCATGCATTGCATGGATTCATAAGGCATGGGATCAAACATTTTTTTGGTGACTCAAATTTCCCTATTCAAAGGTGATTCATCTGGCTAGTACATTCGAGGTTAAGACAGAGGTTGATCTCCAAGCATTAGGAGAATTTCCCTATTCAGAGGATTATCAAGCTCCAAGTTCTTTCTTTATTCAGAGGTTTATTCAAAAGAGTTAATGTTAACAAGGTGAATTAAGAGTTTATTTCTCTTCAATATCTCAGACTGATCATGCTGGCTATTCAAACAATGAAGTGTGAATTAAGAAATATTTGTGCGCCTATGTCATTCCCAAGTGATTCGAGAAAAATGGTTCGAGACATTGATTTTAGGATGCATCATGATTTGATTCGAATTAAGGACGGAAAGGGTACAATTATGATTTATTTGGATGGCGTCATTCAAATTTAAATTCAAGTCATCGCTATCCATTTCAAATACAAACCCTTATCGTTTCATAATCTATTTTTCGATTCAATTTAATTCATGTTAAGCCGTTTCTTTTTCTTAAATCCAATTCTCAAGCACGAAGTCCAAGTCATTTGTGAAACCATTTGGCCACCTTTCTAAGCTCACATTTTCGAGTTTGTCATCATTGTTATCCTTATTCCATAAACCATAAAAGAAAAAAAAACGGTCGTCCATTCATATGTTTGCCAAGCCATTACCTATTTTCCTTGTAGTCACAATTAAACTACCAAGGCCTTTGTATATATATTCCAATTCTATTTCATTTTTTCTTTTTCTCAGCTAATGTCAATATTTTGAGTCCATCATTTTTCTTCTTTCCAAGCCCACTTTCATTATGTTAGTTTTGACAATAAAACATTGAAAATAATAATATACAATTCTTCAATTAAAAAATGAGGGGATGAATTGATATACAAAATTTAATAAAAAAACTGAGAACTAAAAAGAAGGTTTTAATTTCAAAGTCTTGGCAGAAAAATAGATATATACAAGAAAACTGAATTTAACATGGGGAGATAACTGAATTCATTTCAGTTATAGAGACCAATTCAGTTACAAGGAGGGGGAAGAGAAGGAATTTAACAGAAAAAGGAAAGCAGGGAACATAAATTCTTTTTTGATTTTTCTCTTCACGTGGGGCTCTCTCTTCCATTTTTCTCATTCACTTTGTCATCTTCAACAAAAAAAACAACACTCTCCAACCTTCAAAAACTCCAAGAACCTTCATATCTTCATCAATCACTATCGCTTTGCATAAAACCGATACCTGCAGAGCCACAAGAAATATATCAAGAACACGCCAATAACACATTCACAATAATGAATCTCCGGCGTCAAAAGTCATCAATGTTCAACAACGATCGAGTTATCACCTTCGATCTTCATCAATCACCCTTCAGCACCCATTCCTGACATTCTCTGCAGCATCATCTTCGATGCGTCTTTCCAACCTGTAAAAAGGCAAGAAATGTATCAGCATTGATCAACCTGTGTATCATTAGCTATCTTCATCTTCGAAGAATCGTCATCAACAAGAATCACATCACCAATAACAGCCACGGTTCATATCCGTTTGCATCAACAATAATCTTCATCAATTAACCTGCAAAAGATTGACAACAACAAAAATCCAGGGCAATGATAAGGGAGAGAAACGGTTCGAAATCAGGGAGAAGAAGAGCAATCAGAGAAATAGGTTAGAAAAAGGGAATACCAGATCGCGATTCAGCCTGCCTTTGTCATCTTCATTGTCGAGTCGTGTCTTCATCCATCATCACCTTCATCGCGCGAACGAGACTGACAGGATTGTGTGTGAACTCCATCATACCTTCATCAACAATCGGCACCTTCAATTCGCAACCCGTCACACATTTGCGACACTGCAACAATCTCCAAAAGATCAACATCTCTACGTCTTAACCCAACCTTCAATTGCATGGTAACGGACTTCATCGATCTCCATCGTCATCTTTTATCGCCATAACCTGCAACGATCAAAACAAGGAACAACTCAGAATCACAAATGGCATCGACACTGCAGAAACAAAATTACAGAGGATTCAAGATCCAAAGTATCGTCGAGTCTCGTTCTCAATCCACTGATATTCACGTCATCAGCATCTCCAACGCTTTCAAATCATGGCCGAATCAGAGTAGGAAATATCAAGTGACGATCTTGTTTGATTTTGCCGGTAGAAATAAGAATAGACTGGGGATTTCGAATCTAATTTGTGTGACTCGTTGCATCGCTAAGTCGGAGGAACCATCAGAGCGTCTATGAGTCTACAGTTTTAGACGGAAAAACATTGAAATGCAGCGCGAAGGAAATGGTGGTGTCTTGAGCGAAACGGAAAGCTGAGGTCGGAGACGAGTTTGGACTCTTGAGCCGCTGAGACGGCGACCAGAGACTGAGGTCAAGGGTGACGACGCAAGGTCGAGGAAAGCAAAGAGAATGACGAAGTAGTCGTTTTTCGGCGGACATGGTGAAGGCGCGAGTTGAGTTGGATCTCTGCCGCCGGTCGTGAGCTTCGGTGAGACGAGTTTTTGTCTCTACGTTGTGGTTGGAGAGGCAAGAGTTGAAGAAGAAGAAAGAACACGGTGAGGGGGAAGCGTTTGATAGAGATTCATGGCGGAGTTTTTTCCGGCGGCCATGGTGCGATGAGATGGTTGAGAGAAAGTAAAGGGTGGCGGCACCTTTGAGAAGAAGAAGAGAGATTTTCATGATAAATTAGGGTTCAGAAATCAATTGGATCGGGCTCCTTGTGTTTGGCCCATGGGATTGCTTTTCTCACCACTGTTTTCGGACTCATACCCTTCCCTGCGGGTTTCCTTTGAGTTTGGGCTTATAGCCCATTAAATTCTTATTCAGTCCCCTTATTTCAATTTACACCCCCGTTTTAATTAATTTTTTGATTTTGTTGGTAGGAATTGATAATGGATGTTCTTGATTAAATTGTCAATTAATTTCTTTGTCGATTAATTCTTGATAATTAACATATTTTTAGTGGTCTATTAATTTTGATTAGTATGTTCGTGAAAATGTTAATTATAGTTTAGCACTAATTTTGGATTAACTATTGTTTATGAGTGTTTTTGATCGATTCAAATCGATTTCAATTATGGAGGGGCTTCACAAAAGCAAATATGGATGATAAGCATTTATTTTGCTTATGGGAGACTACAAGACATTGCTTAAAGTTTTTTTTTCGGATTTCTTTTTGTGAGGAATCGGCACTTCGATCAAGTAAGTGATTTCAAGCCTTTAAGCATCATTTTAGTCGTATGCGGCTTAGGATCATATAACTTAAGGTGCATCTGAGCCCTCCCACCTGAGGCATTGGTTATATTTGTGATTTTGGATGATATGTATCGATTTCGGGACTTAGGGATTAGGTTACGAACCATTAGGGTCGCTTCCTTTCACTTTCCCTTAAAATTCACTTTTTTGCCCGTTTCGTCGCAATTATTAAAAATAGTTTTAGGTGAGATAAAATTCTGGAAAAATTCATGAGTGATCCTCATCCTCTTAATTAAGTTATCATATTTTTTATTTCCAGATTTGGGTGGTTTTATTATTTCATTTGGATTTTAGTTCATGAGCTGTCCCAAAAAGGAAGGTTTTGGCATAAGGGACCGAAATCGATTTTTCCCCATAGGTGTGAAACCTATTTTTTGTGTATGATTAAGCACTGTAATTTGTGACATTTTGGTGCTCATTAGGCATTGTTTTCATAATTTTTAGTGCCCTTTTTGATCCACTTTGTGGAGTTGTTTTTGATGATCATGTTTTGGTTACCTTGCTAGTCAAGGAATTGTTTTGGCACTTTGGTGCATAATTTTATGAAATCCTTTTGGACAATGTGAGATAATGACTTTATTATTCCAGGGATTTAATTTCATAATTTTTAAAGGCTTTTTGCTATTTTTCCATGTCACCTAGGTCCTAGGTTGATTCATGTGTCTATTTGTTGTATAACCTAAATGTTAAGAAGGCATTCATGCCATTTGCTTGAGATGTTTTTTTGTAACTTTTAGGAGTTGATTATAGGTCATTTGTATGTCTTTAATTCCAGTTATAGGACACTTTTTGAACCATACTCATTTGGTTTGTTTTAGTGTTTCAAAGTGCATACTTATGTGAACTAGTTTAACTTAAACGGGGTTCTCTTCTCCTCTAAATAATAACATTAATTATGTGGAAATAATTAAGGCCTATTCATGCATTCTAATTGCATCTCATACCTTGTATGCTACTGACCCATAATCATTTCATTCATACTCACATGCCATTCTTCCTTAGTTTGCATCATTTGCGATCTTATGCGATTTTTGTTCGTTTCATCTCACATCTTCTTCTCATTGCTCCATATGACTAATCCATTGCATCCATGATTGTATATTCATTCATCCATCTTCATAAGCATTCATTATTGACTTTGATGTTCATTTCATGTACTAATTCATGTTTGTAAGCCATGTGCATTCATACTTCATCCATAAACCCTAACTTGCATTTAGGTGAACTTAGGTGAACTTTTTGTACATAGTTTGACATAGTTTGATCTTGTAAGGTATCCTAGCATAATTAGGGATCTATATCATGTAGCTACTGACTTTAGAAGTCATGTAACCTTTAGGTACCTTCACCTTTAGACTTAGGTCTTATTTTGAACCCTAGTTCCATTCTAGGGCGTTTATGGTACTTAATCGCTTTTATGCTTTGATTTTACTTTCAATATGCATTGTCATGCTAACTTTTGTTTTGTAGGGGGGAAGATTGAGGTAAGCATTACTTCATTCCTATCTCTTATGCATTTTAATTGTGTTTGCCTTAGCACTTTGTGCTTTGCTTTTAGGCTTTCCCTTTCTTTAGAGACAACTTAACTTCCTTAGGAAGTAAGTTAGTTTCTAAGCTCTCTTTTATTCTTTTCCTTTTTTTCCTTAGGATTAGAATACCTCATTAACCATAGGATCTCCCTTGTAAATAAATCAATTAAATTAGGATTGAGTCTTAGTCCCTTAGATTTTGTCCTTTTATCAATTTGAGTCATTCTTTCTCATCTTAAAAAAGAAAAGCAATAAAACACTTAATAAAAACCGAACAATCTTATACGATACGAGACTTTGTTGCGGAGTGTTTATACGCGTCCTGTTTCGGGGCGAGGTGTAAATACTTCCTGCGATGGATAGGTCTTAGTACAAGACCGTTCACAAACAAATTCAAAACATTTCTCATAAAAGCCAAAAACAAATAACAAGCGACTATCCTGCGGGAACTTCTCTTCTCATCTCATTCACTCACAACGCGAACTCGCGACGACTTGTCACACATGCAAGACGGTAAACGCACTCGTACCAGACGAGCCTGCAACACCTGAGCATAGACATACGCAGTTCCAGCTGTAAAAAACACAAACAAATAGTTCCCGCCTAGGTTAGGCGAACGACGTCGACTCTGATCCTCATTATCCCGATGAGGTACGTAGGCAGCGGGGTAGGGCCCGTTCGAGCACATTCTTTATTTTCCCTACATTTTCCCTTTTGTCCATTTTCTTATTTCAGTTCATTTCTCATTTCCATTCCCTTTATTCCAGTAGCGGTTTTATTCAGCAGCATTCTTATTTCTCACCCTTTGAAACAAAACAAGCAAGCGTGGATCCCGTCGGGTACGGCGGACGATCTGGGGTGCTAATACCTTCCCAGGTCGTAACCGACTCCCGAACTCAGATCTTTGGTTCACAGGACCTTGTCCTTTCCTTCTTCCTCAGGTTTGTGCAACATTACCTTTCCCATTCCTTTGGGATAAAAATGTCTGGCTGGCGACTCTAACCTTTCCGTGCCACTTTCGCGTTTGTACTAGGATGAAAATCCCGGGAGCGACAGCTGGCGACTCTGCTGGGGATGAGAGACGATTTTTCCGGTTTCCCTTGTAGAGTCAATCCTAGCGCCTGTTTGGTTTTGTTTCTTTGGGTGTTTATATGTTTGTTGTTGTGTGCTTTAGTTTAGCTTTACTGTTTTTATTTACAGTTCTTTACAGCTTTACTTTACCGCATTTATTTACCGCTTTCATTATTTATTTTCCATGCATCATATTATACTGGACTGTCTGGCTGTGCTGGTTTTCATTTTTTCTGTGGGTTGGGAGTTACTGTGAGATAAGCCAACTACCCGGCTTGAGTGCACCATAGGATTAGCGTGGACAGACATTGTACTCTTATGGTATCTCACCATGATGGGTGGCGATGTGTTCCACACCCAGATTGCGACCGTCTTGGAACTATCTTGTGTGGGGATTACCTCACTTCAGGGTACGACCTTGATAGTTATGTGCATCTGGTGACCGATCTTCGAGGACCTTAATGGAAACACCCCTCTCCAGTGATGATAGTGGCAGACCATATTTGTTGGCAAACCCACTTGCATCCGAGGGTCCATTGGGAACTCGCATAGGATGGCCTGGTTCTCTCATAGGAATTCAGTTAAAGCAAACTGTTCGTATGACGATAGTATTGTACCCTTCGGGATGAATGTACTATTGTTTCTCGATTCAGTGCTTGAAGCTGGAGACCTGTGAGGGATGCTTGTTTTTCCGGACTCAACTGAGACCTCCCTGAGTAGTACATAATGCCAAACCGATTCCCTGATTTGGTCATGAGCCATTTCTCGGAAATGGTGAACGTATTATTGCTATTCGGCTTTGAGAGTCCGTGATGTTGACCCGAGTAGAACACCCATGAGATTGGGAGGGGTTTACAGGTTTGCAGGAACCCTAAACTTCAACATACCCACTTTGCCAGTATTGTTCAGTGTTCTATGGTTCTTTGATTCTGAGATCTGGGATTTCTATTCAGAGAAATTGTTACTGTGATTACCATTATGACCTTGATATTGTGATTCTCCACAGACATTTGGCTCGTTGTTCAGCTGCAACACCATCAGTGACTGTTCAATTATGTGATCCAGTTTTACAGTTATTGGGTTCTATACAGAGATGGTGCTACTATTATGGTTCTATTCAGACACTTGGCTCGTTGTTCAACTTCAACACCATCAGTGACTATCTATTATGTGATCCAGTTTTACAGTTATTGGGTTCTGTACAAAGATGGTGCTGCTATTATGGTTATATTCAGACAGTTGGTTCACTGCTCAACACCAACATCAGACCATTGATCACATGCCTGTTGCATACATGACATCATAGCATTTCTTCATACATGTTAAGTTATTTTCGAGGATCACATGTCTGAATCATGTTGTTGTATTTTTCTGTATCAAAACTTGAATCAAAGCAGATAGATTCCTCAGAAATAATTGAGCATGGCATTTGCATACATCCTTGCATTCTTGACAGGTGTTCAGAGACACATCCTTTTCCTGACTTGATTTCTCATCAAAATGGACAACTTGAATCACATTCATCAAGGTTTATATTTGAAGCAACTCCGGGCTGAAGTAACTGAAAGGAAGACCCAGCTAAGGCCATTCAGGGCAGAGCTATAAACTTTATTTCAGAATCAGAAACTTTTGAAAGAGGAAGTCAACCAGATGAAGACTCAGATGAGTTTGGTTATGGGAATTTTGAACGAAGCTATTTTCATCCCTATTGAGGGGAACTACGCTGCTCTGATTCTCCATTGGTCAATGGAGATACGTAGGCAGGAGATCGTGCAAGATCTTTCCGAGCAACCTTATCTATTAACTTTATCAACCTCTTCCCTCAAGACTTCACTTGTCGGCATCCAATTTTAGCTTCCCAAGAGAGTCCTAAGGGTCAGAGCATAAGGGTAAAGGCCAAAACAACTTGAGAAGAAGTTTGATCATATTCCGAGATCGTACGCGCAACAAGTTTCCTTATTTGCTCAGATTCAAGCTGGTTGAGCTAATTGCATCAGGATCATCTCCGATAAAGCTTCCTTTGGGGTTTCAATTCCAAGTATAATCACCATTCTGGGGCACCTAGACTTTTAATTGAAGATTGCAAGTCTTTCAGAGGTAAAGGTGAAGACAAGGTCCCGAAGTTGATCGACTCAAAGGTCATCATGCCAGAAAGTCTGCTCACATATTGAAGTCTCCTCATCAAATGGGTCTCCCAATATGCAAAGGCATCTTCAGAAGCAATAAGTCCATACGGAGTCAAGTCTCCTCAATGACGGCAATGTTCAGCTTCTTTACTGCATTTTTCATTTGTAGTTTATATTGTTTGTTTAAAAATTTGTATGCATGCATGAAACTTATTTGTTTTTGAATGTTAATCATAATATAACGCACATGTTTTTCTTGAAGTAATCCATTCGTATTCACTCATGATTTTGTGTATGTGCATTGCAATACCAACTATTGAGCTTAAACTCTATTAGGGAGGATGACGAAATGAAAATGCATGAATCTCTAATTGTGTGCTTTTGAGAAAGACCTTGTTGACGATGTACAGGCATTGTTTCAAATCCTAAACACCGGAGATATAAGGGAGATAGACCCTCGCCAACCCATTTGAGCCTTGAAGTAGGAGTTTCTTTTTGCATGAAAAAACCCTCGCACTTAACCCAGGGGGCAGGTAGGCGTCAGTTAGTTTGACCGAGCATTCAAATTTCAAAAAGGAGTGCAAATCTGAGGATCCATTACCTTTCGTTGTACCAAATCAAGAGGTCCAATGACCAGAAACCATAATGGTTATCCCAATCAAGAGGTCCAAAGACCGGAGACCACAATGGTTATTCCTCAACAACAAAGGAGTGAGACAGTCACGACCCTCGCAAAGCATTCAAGACAAACAGTGTCACACGATTTGTTCAAAAAAAAAAAGAATTGAAAAAAATGAATGAGAAAGCCCGCTAAGTCGAAACTTGAAAACAAGCGACTTAGGCAAAAATTAGGGCATCCCGCTGGACTTCACAATCAAAGATTCACAAGAATCAGTCCAGGCAAAAGTTAGGGATAAGAAAAATAATGCAAAAGAGAAAGACAAAAAGGATTACACCAGAAAGATCCTTAAACAAGAACAAAGTCGTGTGATACATACACAAAAGACAATAGGGGTGACTGACTCTAAACAATAATTTGATTGGTGCTTAAACTGTTAGTGTAATTGGTTCCTCAACCATCACAAAACCCTTTTTGAGAGGTGAGCGCTTGTAAAAGCTAGATGAACATAGGAATGGAGAACATCACGAAGATGGGTGGGCACAAATAAATTTCGAGCCTATATCTTTTGTTTCTATAACCGTGAACCAGGCCACGATGCAACCCTTAAAAGTCCTAACTGAAACAAGGTTATTTTTGAGAGCGTACTACCACAAGATCGCGTTCCTGACTCCTATGAGTGGTGTTGAAAGATCTTTGTTGGTGTTGCATGTGCATGCTTTTTACTATTCAAAAATTTTATGTCGTATATTTAACCAGTGATTCGCTCACAAAGGTTTGTGACATCTTTTTCAGTAAAACTTCAAGATTAATATGTGTGTTGCATTAGAATTTTCATTCTTAAAATAAACATTTTCTGCTTGCATACATTTGTTGGGCATCATAAAAATTCACATACGACACTTCAGTCCAGAAGCTTAATCTTGCTAAGTTGAGAAGTCTGAAACTTCCGAAGGACAATCTGTCGAGGTGCACTTTTTAAGAAAACTCCATCGAGTATGGACTTTCCCAACAGTCGTGGTAAGAGCCAACTAATCTGGTGAAATCATGGCGAGCAATCTCTTCAGAATTCAGCCAAACTGGGGCAATCAATTCGAGATCAAATCTCTCAAAGAACCATCAGTCGGAGGCATTCATTCAAATTTCAGCCAAACTGGGGCAATTACTTCGAGATCCAATCTCTCAAAGAACAATTGATCCGGGTGTTTTCTTCAAAGCAGTCATTCAGAGGTGATCACTTCAAGGCTCGTACTGGGGCAGGCCACCCCAAGAGCCTGAGAGGTCACTCTCTTCCGAAGACGGTCAATCCAGAGTTCAAAATACTGAGATCTTTCATGAATCCTCGCGAGGCAAATTCTTTCATAGACCATGCAGTCTGGGGCAGTTATTTCGAGATCCGACGAATCTCTCCAAGAGTTTGAAGACACTGAGGCATTTCATATGCCATGTTTTCTGTAAAATCCTCTTGAGACATTTACTTCTGACGGACCTTAATCTGAGGCGAGTTGAAGATTGCAAAGAACCAGTGCTCACTCATGATTAGTTGGCAACCTATCAACCCAGGGCTAGGGGCAAAGCCGTTGTCAGCACAGTACTTCAAGAGTTATTTCATCAGCAAGCTTCATTGACAATCCCTTCTCCAGCTGTGTGGCAAAGCGAAAGTTACTTCTTGATCAGAAGGGTATCATCGTCCCTCATCCCCCAACATTGAAACGCCTTACATCTCTCATCCCCAACATGAGAGGATTTATCTCTTATCCCCAGCAAGTGGCAACTTAAACTCTTATCTTCAGCAGGAAGCTTCATCATTGACATCCTCCATCATCCCCAGTAGAGTTGAAAGTCGAAATCTCCCAGCAAGGTAGCAGAAAGTGGGTGTCATCCCCAAGCAGGAGTTTCCCTTCAAACAGGGGCAATTTTCAGCAGTATAAGGAGTGTCTTGCCTCCCCAGCAATTGCTTCCTCAGCAGTATCATGCCTTGGGTTCCCAGCCAAGTCAGGAAGGTCCTCACTTCCCCATCAGAGTTCAAGAAGAGTCCATCTCCAGCAGGGTCTTGGCACTCCGATCTCAAAGTCCAATTTATTTTTGGCAGTGGCGGCGGTTCAGAGCCAGTGAATTATTAACAGCTTTCCCCGCAGAGTTGTTTCCTCCTCATCAGGATGAACCAGATCAATGCAGTGATCATCGTTTCTCCCCAGCCAAGTTATCTGGGATACCTGCAGTCCCCTTATCAGGAGATCTTTTTGCATTTGCATTTGCATTTAGTAATCATCATTACATTTGCATCCTCCAAAGCGTAGCATTTCCGTCATCATGGAGCATTACGCCATAAATCCAAACATATGCATGCCAGCATGGGCCAGTTTTGAGGTATATTACATAAGACCCGTTACATCTCTAATTAGATTGAAGTATTCCCCACAGAATGCAGCTTCGTTTTCCCAGGGTAGTTACTTCTACCACGTCTTGTTGTTATCCCCAATTGATTCTTGTTTCAGTACAACAGTCTCATTTCTTCGCGTCTCCGTTTCAGTACAATGGTCGCGTCTTGGGCTCTCGTTTAAGTATAACGATCCCGTTCCTTTCGAGTCTCCATTTAAGTACAATGGTCTTGTCTTTGAGTCTTGTTTCAGTACAACAGTCTCATTTCTTCGTGTCTCCGTTTCAGTACAACGGTCGCGTCTCAGGTTATCATTTAAGTACAATGATCCTGTTTGCTTGGGCTCTCGTTTAAGTACAACGATCCCGTTCCCTTCGAGTCTCCATTTAAGTACAATGGTCTCGTCTCAGTGCGAAGATAATGGATCGGTTGATACCATTTTCGTGTAGATCGGTTGATCTTATTTGAGTCATGAATCGGTTGATATCATTTCTCTTCGAGTTGTAAATCGGATGATATTACATTCTCGTTTTTCTTGGTTATGGATCGGTTGATACCATCTCCATGTTAGATCAGTTGATCTTATTTGAGTCATGAATCGGTTGATATCATTTCTCTTCGAGTTGTAAATCGGATGATATTACATTCTCACTTTCCGGGTTGGATCGGTTGATACCATTTCCGTGTTAGATCCGAGGATCTTTTGATTTGTCATTCGAGGATGACATTTCTTTTCTTCAAGTCCTTCTGCGGTTGGTCTTGTTGTTGTGGCTATTATTCGAGGATAGTAGTTCATTTGTTGAGCTTATTGATCGAGGTCAGTTTGTCTCTTTTGCAAAGTCTGTCTGAGGTCAGCTTTGTGTTTGGTTATCAGTCGAGGCTGGTATACCTTCGCGTCTCCATTCGAGGATGGTTTCGTGTTAGATCCGAGGATCTTTTGATTTGTCATTCGAGGATGACATTTCTTTTCTTCAAGTCCTTCTGCGGTTGGTCTTGTTGTTGTGGCTATTATTCGAGGATAGTAGTTCACTTTTTGAGCTTATTGATCGAGGTCAGTTTGTCTCTTTTGCAAAGTCTGTCTGAGGTCAGCTTTGTGTTTGGTTATCAGTCGAGGCTGGTATACCTTCGCGTCTCCATTCGAGGATGGTTTCGTGTTAGATCCGAGGATCTTTTGATTTGTCATTCGAGGATGACATTTCTTTTCTTCAAGTCCTTCTGCGGTTGGTCTTGTTGTTGTGGCTATTATTCGAGGATAGTAGTTCACTTTTTGAGCTTATTGATCGAGGTCAGTTTGTCTCTTTTGCAAAGTCTGTCTGAGGTCAGCTTTGTGTTTGGTTATCAGTTGAGGCTGGTATACCTTCGCGTCTCCATTCGAGGATGGTTTCGTGTTAGATCCGAGGATCTTTTGATTTGTCATTCGAGGATGACATTTCTTTTCTTCAAGTCCTTCTGCGGTTGGTCTTGTTTTTGTTTTGTGTGGCTATTATTCGAGGATAGTAGTTCACTTTTTGAGCTTATTGACTGAGGTCAGTTTGTCTCATTTGCAAAGTCTGTCCGAGGTCAGTCTTTGTTGTTGATGGTTACCGCCTGCGGCCGATATACTATCGTGTTTCTATTCCAGGAGGGTTTTAGTACTGGATCCGAGGATCCCGTGTGAGTGGTCATTCGAGGATGGCATTCTTCCCAACATATTTCCACCTGGTTCTATTTTCGCTACCTATTCAGAGGTCAAAACAGAAAATACGTAAATAAATAAATGGGCAGATGGTATTTCCGTTACCCTCAGTATGCAAATTTTCAGGTTTTATTCGAGTATTCAATCACTCCATACCTTGAACGTCTAAAAGCTGTTGCAATTAGTCATTCAGGTATGTAGATGATTGAATAGGGGCAGCTGTAATACCTCAAAATTTGCCCTCATTCTTTACCTTAACTGGTTTATCGTTTCGTATTCATCTGCATTTCCCATTAGGTCATAACATCATAATCATGCATTGCATGGATTCATAAGGCATGGGATCAAACATTTTTTTGGTGACTCAAATTTCCCTATTCAAAGGTGATTCATCTGGCTAGTACATTCGAGGTTAAGACAGAGGTTGATCTCCAAGCATTAGGAGAATTTCCCTATTCAGAGGATTATCAAGCTCCAAGTTCTTTCTTTATTCAGAGGTTTATTCAAAAGAGTTGATGTTAACAAGGTGAATTAAGAGTTTATTTCTCTTCAATATCTCAGACTGATCATGCTGGCTATTCAAACAATGAAGTGTGAATTAAGAAATATTTGTGCGCCTATGTCATTCCCAAGTGATTCGAGAAAAATGGTTCGAGACATTGATTTTAGGATGCATCATGATTTGATTCGAATTAAGGACGGAAAGGGTACAATTATGATTTATTTGGATGGCGTCATTCAAATTTAAATTCAAGTCATCGCTATCCATTTCAAATACAAACCCTTATCGTTTCATAATCTATTTTTTCGATTCAATTTAATTCATGTTAAGCCGTTTCTTTTTCTTAAATCCAATTCTCAAGCACGAAGTCCAAGTCATTTGTGAAACCATTTGGCCACCTTTCTAAGCTCACATTTTCGAGTTTGTCATCATTGTTATCCTTATTCCATAAACCATAAAAGAAAAAAAAACGGTCGTCCATTCATATGTTTGCCAAGCCATTACCTATTTTCCTTGTAGTCACAATTAAACTACCAAGGCCTTTGTATATATATTCCAATTCTATTTCATTTTTTCTTTTTCTCAGCTAATGTCAATATTTTGAGTCCATCATTTTTCTTCTTTCCAAGCCCACTTTCATTATGTTAGTTTTGACAATAAAACATTGAAAATAATAATATACAATTCTTCAATTAAAAAATGAGGGGATGAATTGATATACAAAATTTAATAAAAAAACTGAGAACTAAAAAGAAGGTTTTAATTTCAAAGTTTTGGCAGAAAAATAGATATATACAAGAAAACTGAATTTAACATGGGGAGATAATTGAATTCATTTCAGTTATAGAGACCAATTCAGTTACAAGGAGGGGGAAGAGAAGGAATTTAACAGAAAAAGGAAAGCAGGGAACAAAAATTCTTTTTTGATTTTTCTCTTCACGTGGGGCTCTCTCTTCCATTTTTCTCATTCACTTTGTCATCTTCAACAAAAAAAACAACACTCTTCAACCTTCAAAAACTCCAAGAACCTTCATATCTTCATCAATCACTATCGCTTTGCATAAAACCGATACCTGCAGAGCCACAAGAAATATATCAAGAACACGCCAATAACACATTCACAATAATGAATCTCCGGCGTCAAAAGTCATCAATGTTCAACAACGATCGAGTTATCACCTTCGATCTTCATCAATCACCCTTCAGCACCCATTCCTGACATTCTCTGCAGCATCATCTTCGATGCGTCTTTCCAACCTGTAAAAAGGCAAGAAATGTATCAGCATTGATCAACCTGTGTATCATTAGCTATCTTCATCTTCGAAGAATCGTCATCAACAAGAATCACATCACCAATAACAGCCACGGTTCATATCCGTTTGCATCAACAATAATCTTCATCAATTAACCTGCAAAAGATTGACAACAACAAAAATTCAGGGCAATGATAAGGGAGAGAAACGGTTCGAAATCAGGGAGAAGAAGAGCAATCAGAGAAATAGGTTAGAAAAAGGGAATACCAGATCGCGATTCAGCCTGCCTTTGTCATCTTCATTGTCGAGTCGTGTCTTCATCCATCATCACCTTCATCGCGCGAACGAGACTGACAGGATTGTGTGTGAACTCCATCATACCTTCATCAACAATCGGCACCTTCAATTCGCAACCCGTCACACATTTGCGACACTGCAACAATCTCCAAAAGATCAACATCTCTACGTCTTAACCCAACCTTCAATTGCATGGTAACGGACTTCATCGATCTCCATCGTCATCTTTTATCGCCATAACCTGCAACGATCAAAACAAGGAACAACTCAGAATCACAAATGGCATCGACACTGCAGAAACAAAATTATAGAGGATTCAAGATCCAAAGTATCGTCGAGTCTCGTTCTCAATCCACTGATATTCACATCATCAGCATCTCCAACGCTTTCAAATCATGGCCGAATCAGAGTAGGAAATATCAAGTGACGATCTTGTTTGATTTTGCCGGTAGAAATAAGAATAGACTGGGGATTTCGAATCTAATCTGTGTGACTCGTTGCATCGCTAAGTCGGAGGAACCATCAGAGCGTCTATGAGTCTACAGTTTTAGACGGAAAAACATTGAAATGCAGCGCGAAGGAAATGGTGGTGTCTTGAGCGAAACGGAAAGCTGAGGTCGGAGACGAGTTTGGACTCTTGAGCCGCTGAGACGGCGACCAGAGACTGAGGTCAAGGGTGACGACGCAAGGTCGAGGAAAGCAAAGAGAATGACGAAGTAGTCGTTTTTCGGCGGACATGGTGAAGGCGCGAGTTGAGTTGGATCTCTGCCGCCGGTCGTGAGCTTCGGTGAGACGAGTTTTTGTCTCTACGTTGTGGTTGGAGAGGCAAGAGTTGAAGAAGAAGAAAGAACACGGTGAGGGGGAAGCGTTTGATAGAGATTCATGGCGGAGTTTTTTCCGGCGGCCATGGTGCGATGAGAAGGTTGAGAGAAAGTAAAGGGTGGCGGCACCTTTGAGAAGAAGAAGAGAGATTTTCATGATAAATTAGGGTTCAGAAATCAATTGGATCGGGCTCCTTGTGTTTGGCCCATGGGATTGCTTTTCTCACCACTGTTTTCGGACTCATACCCTTCCCTGCGGGTTTCCTTTGAGTTTGGGCTTATAGCCCATTAAATTCTTATTCAGTCCCCTTATTTCAATTTACACCCCCGTTTTAATTAATTTTTTGATTTTGTTGGTAGGAATTGATAATGGATGTTCTTGATTAAATTGTCAATTAATTTCTTTGTCGATTAATTCTTGATAATTAACATATTTTGAGTGGTCTATTAATTTTGATTAGTATGTTCGTGAAAATGTTAATTATAGTTTAGCACTAATTTTGGATTAACTATTGTTTATGAGTGTTTTTGATCGATTCAAATCGATTTCAATTATGGAGGGGCTTCACAAAAGCAAATATGGATGATAAGCATTTATTTTGCTTATGGGAGACTACAAGACATTGCTTAAAGTTTTTTTTTCGGATTTCTTTTTGTGAGGAATCGGCACTTCGATCAAGTAAGTGATTTCAAGCCTTTAAGCATCATTTTAGTCGTATGCGGCTTAGGATCATATAACTTAAGGTGCATCTGAGCCCTCCCACCTGAGGCATTGGTTATATTTGTGATTTTGGATGATATGTATCGATTTCGGGACTTAGGGATTAGGTTACGAACCATTAGGGTCGCTTCCTTTCACTTTCCCTTAAAATTCACTTTTTTGCCCGTTTCGTCGCAATTATTAAAAATAGTTTTAGGTGAGATAAAATTCTGGAAAAATTCATGAGTGATCCTCATCCTCTTAATTAAGTTATCATATTTTTTATTTCCAGATTTGGGTGGTTTTATTATTTCATTTGGATTTTAGTTCATGAGCTGTCCCAAAAAGGAAGGTTTTGGCATAAGGGACCGAAATCGATTTTTCCCCATAGGTGTGAAACCTATTTTTTGTGTATGATTAAGCACTGTAATTTGTGACATTTTGGTGCTCATTAGGCATTGTTTTCATAATTTTTAGTGCCCTTTTTGATCCACTTTGTGGAGTTGTTTTTGATGATCATGTTTTGGTTACCTTGCTAGTCAAGGAATTGTTTTGGCACTTTGGTGCATAATTTTATGAAATCCTTTTGGACAATGTGAGATAATAACTTTATTATTCCAGGGATTTAATTTCATAATTTTTAAAGGCTTTTTGCTATTTTTCCATGTCACCTAGGTCCTAGGTTGATTCATGTGTCTATTTGTTGTATAACCTAAATGTTAAGAAGGCATTCATGCCATTTGCTTGAGATGTTTTTTTGTAACTTTTAGGAGTTGATTATAGGTCAAATGTATGTCTTTAATTCCAGTTATAGGCCACTTTTTGAACCATACTCATTTGGTTTGTTTTAGTGTTTCAAAGTGCATACTTATGTGAACTAGTTTAACTTAAACGGGGTTCTCTTCTCCTCTAAATAATAACATTAATTATGTGGAAATAATTAAGGCCTATTCATGCATTCTAATTGCATCTCATACCTTGTATGCTACTGACCCATAATCATTTCATTCATACTCACATGCCATTCTTCCTTAGTTTGCATCATTTGCGATCTTATGCGATTTTTGTTCGTTTCATCTCACATCTTCTTCTCATTGCTCCATATGACTAATCCATTGCATCCATGATTGTATATTCATTCATCCATCTTCATAAGCATTCATTATTGACTTTGATGTTCATTTCATGTACTAATTCATGTTTGTAAGCCATGTGCATTCATACTTCATCCATAAACCCTAACTTGCATTTAGGTGAACTTAGGTGAACTTTTTGTACATAGTTTGACATAGTTTGATCTTGTAAGGTATCCTAGCATAATTAGGGATCTATATCATGTAGCTACTGACTTTAGAAGTCATGTAACCTTTAGGTACCTTCACCTTTAGACTTAGGTCTTATTTTGAACCCTAGTTCCATTCTAGGGCGTTTATGGTACTTAATCGCTTTTATGCTTTGATTTTACTTTCAATATGCATTGTCATGCTAACTTTTGTTTTGTAGGGGGGAAGATTGAGGTAAGCATTACTTCATTCCTATCTCTTATGCATTTTAATTGTGTTTGCCTTAGCACTTTGTGCTTTGCTTTTAGGCTTTCCCTTTCTTTAGAGACAACTTAACTTCCTTAGGAAGTAAGTTAGTTTCTAAGCTCTCTTTTATTCTTTTCCTTTTTTTCCTTAGGATTAGAATACCTCATTAACCATAGGATCTCCCTTGTAAATAAATCAATTAAATTAGGATTGAGTCTTAGTCCCTTAGATTTTGTCCTTTTATCAATTTGAGTCATTCTTTCTCATCTTAAAAAAGAAAAGCAATAAAACACTTAATAAAAACCGAACAATCTTATACGATACGAGACTTTGTTGCGGAGTGTTTATACGCGTCCTGTTTCGGGGCGAGGTGTAAATACTTCCTGCGATGGATAGGTCTTAGTACAAGACCGTTCACAAACAAATTCAAAACATTTCTCATAAAAGCCAAAAACAAATAACAAGCGACTATCCTGCGGGAACTTCTCTTCTCATCTCATTCACTCACAACGCGAACTCGCGACGACTTGTCACACATGCAAGACGGTAAACGCACTCGTACCAGACGAGCCTGCAACACCTGAGCATAGACATACGCAGTTCCAGCTGTAAAAAACACAAACAAATAGTTCCCGCCTAGGTTAGGCGAACGACGTCGACTCTGATCCTCATTATCCCGATGAGGTACGTAGGCAGCGGGGTAGGGCCCGTTCGAGCACATTCTTTATTTTCCCTACATTTCCCCTTTTGTCCATTTTCTTATTTCAGTTCATTTCTCATTTCCATTCCCTTTATTCCAGTAGCGGTTTTATTCAGCAGCATTCTTATTTCTCACCCTTTGAAACAAAACAAGCAAGCGTGGATCCCGTCGGGTACGGCGGACGATCTGGGGTGCTAATACCTTCCCAGGTCATAACCGACTCCCGAACTCAGATCTTTGGTTCACAGGACCTTGTCCTTTCCTTCTTCCTCAGGTTTGTGCAACATTACCTTTCCCATTCCTTTGGGATAAAAATGTCTGGCTGGCGACTCTAACCTTTCCGCGCCACTTTCGCGTTTGTACTAGGATGAAAATCCCGGGAGCGACAGTGAGTGTTGCAAAAAGTGAGTGATGTGATGTATGTGAGGATGATGTATGGTGGGAATGATGTGGTATGGGAAAGAAGGGATGCTGCAATTGCGTGTGTAGACGATTTAGAAAAAAATATGTGAGCCAAATATATTAATGGATGGTTAGGGATGGTGTAATATTATTGTTGATGTAATTCACGGGTTTTAACCATGTGATTCACATGTATGTAATTAAACAAATTCAATTTTAATTTCAATTTAATTTATTTTCAATTTTCTTAATTACAATTTTATTTCAAGCTTGTGACTAAGTAATGGTATTGTGGAATGATATGGATGATAAATGTTATAGAAAGTGTGTATGTATGTTAATTTTATGATGTTGATTCTATAGTAAACAAAGTTTATCCTTTTTTAATTTCTCCTAACTTTGATTTCAAACTAAGTCTTGTTTTCATGCTTATGATGAAGTGTGATGGATGATGAATGATTTTGATGCAATGATGTATGTTGGTTCATGACTTTGTTTCAATTTCATTTTTAAATGAGTTTGAGGGTGGATGTTGTGTTGTGATGATGATAATAGTTGTGTATATGTGGTATTAGTGATGACATGAAATATGCGGTAATGTAACTCACATTATTCAAAACAAAATTTAAACCAAATGATTTTGTTTTACTTTGCTTTCAATATTTATTTTAATACTAAGGTAATGCATGAGATGTTGATGTTATCGTGTGTTGAACCTTGTAAATTGTAATTCAATAAAAAAATAAGACTCTTATGTAAATTGAATTTCCTTTCACTTACATTTCAAATCCAATCCTTATTTCATGGATATGAATGTGGTGATCATAGAAGGTTAAATGACACTTATGTAATGATGGATGCTACAACTTTGTTTTATGAGATGTGATAGTTCTGTAACTTTTGGTGTTGGCATTCATTTTGGTAAAATTGGTGGTGATTGATATATGCCTATAAAGATGGTTTGACTTCTGTTTTATGCTGCTGCATTTTCCTCTAATATGATGTGTATGATCAAATTATGTTTTGGCCAAAAATATGCCAAAGGGGGAGATTGTAAGTTCTGAGTTGGCAGCATTTTATGGTAAAACAAGTTTCGTGTTCTAATGTCACGCTTGATGTCATGACATGTTATTAAGCAATATGCATGTGTGAAGTTTAAGGGTTCTGTTGTTTTAGCAGGATGTCAAGACTGATGTCATGACATCTTTGTCTGATGCTGAAGACAGAACTGTCCAATTTATTTATTGTGCGCGTTTTCAGAAATTTTTTTGAGTGTTTTGTTGAGAATTATTAGGAGATATTTTTAGAAGGTTGTGACAGAACATGGTTCAGAATATTGAAGAATATATACTTTCTAAATATAGAGATATTTTATGAAGTTATAGATTGAAGATCTTTTTGTAGCAGATTTTTCTGCATGTTTGTAACAGCTGTTATGCTGCGTTTTAGGAGGCCCAAATTCAGTTGGGATTAGGTTATAAAAAGAAACCTTGTAACCTAGGTTTAACAACCAACCAAAGATATAAAAGTAGTATCATTAGGGTTGAGCTCTACAGCCGTGTGCAACAAGATTCATTCCTTGTGGTTGTTTTTGTTTGTAATCCTCTAAGCTTTTAAGCAAGGGGTATTTTGTACTTGAGTGAAGTTGTGAAGAAAGGTTAAGGTATTGTCATGGAAATGTGTCTTCTGTTTTGCCTTGTTGTTTAGATAAAGAGCCGTCAATATCAGCAACCGAGAGTTGGGACTATGAGACATCATTACGGGGATTGGAAGTGAAATGAGTTTCTCATATTTAGGAGTTCCTAAGTAGAAGTTGCACGGGTAGTGAATTGATACTACATAGTGGATTTCCTTCCTGGCTTGGTATCCCCCAAAGTAGATGTGATTGCATCGGACTAGGTTAACAGTTTTGGTGTGTTGACTTATGCTTTTTTGTATTGTATTATGTTGTGTATTACAGGATGTTAGATCAGATATCTAAACATTATGGGGGATATTTAGAATCTGTTATAACATAATACAATACTATTATAATATGTATACATTGCCATGTTTATCAGCAATAAATCAGATGTATCAACATCATATTCGACATCTGGTTCTATCATACCAAAATTTCAATTGGTATCAGAGTAGGCATCCTAGTCTGTTTCTGGATGAGATCCAAATGGGATACTTTCTGGTTCATGGTCAAGGTAGAAGATTTCTACTGAAAAGTTGTATGTTGTGTGAATGGTCCCTAGAAGTGGAGGATGGACTATTTTGTTGTTACAACATGGTGGTGAGCTGTTATAGTAGGTTTGATTTATTTTCAAACCTATTGATGTTGGTGTCACCTGGAGAATATTGCTAGGGCTAATTTGTGACACTTGAAGTTCCTGAGGAGTTTGTATCCGCTGCTTATCTATCTGATAACTCCTAATGTTTCGAGATCTGAATATTGTTTTAAACAAACATATCTCTTATTTGTAGATCTCTTGGTGTGTTAATTTGAGTGATGTCATATCTCAAGATGGAACAACACATCAAAATTGTGCTTAATTTTGTTGTCTAAAGGAATGGCTTATTAGATGATTTGGGTGCTAAACTAATGTGGTTAAGCCACATGTGTTTGGAACCTACTACTAATCTGGAAGAGGAGGCATCTGGGTGATGTGTCTAAGAAGGATCTAGTCCTGAAACTTATCTTAGCTATGTGTGTTGGTCAAGGAATGATCAACATGTTATGTTCTCCCGAGGATAGTTTTTTTGGTCCTTGCTGCAGGAGTGAAGTGCCTGAGCTTCAAGGAGTATTACCCCTAAGAGACTCCTTGTACATGAAGGTCAAGTTGTGAGGATGTATCAACTTGTGTAGTTGATTGTTGTGGATATAGTTGCATCCAAGGTTACTAAATTGACTTGGTGTTATATTAGATGTGAAGATATCTCATGTCAGATAGTCTGAATATTGAGTCTGAAGGAGAAGTTTGTTAAGATGGTTCTCCTGTTGCATATGTATGTGTGTTGGCTTGAAAGCTTGATCAACTACTGATGAATGATCCCTTGGGTTCCCCTGTTTATGTATGTGTAGATTACTATAGAGGGTGCCTTCAAAGCCATAGTAATTTGTGAAGTTTGTTGTGACTGAGACTGATGTTTGAAAGAATGTTAGAACATCATCTCAGGAGATGTCAGAAGCCTATAGAAGAAGAAGAATAAGTCATAATACATGTCATACCTTGTGTGAGAGGGTAATCTTATCTGAATGATAGTAAATACCTTGACTGGAGACTTGGTATTTGTCTATTATTATTGTGATGCACATGATTAAAGGTGGATACTTTGACGGGAGACTTAGTATTTGTCTGAAAATTATGCATATCTGCAGTCCGAACATTTTGGTTCATAAAGTGTGTTGAGAATCTGGTGCTCATCTTCGTAAATAGCTTTGATTATTCTTGTAAGGGGGAGTTAAGAGTGTTTTATATGGTCGTTTGGTGCAAGAGTGTAGATTGTTGCTAGGGCTGATCATAATGACTATTGTGCAGAATCGTGAAGGGGTCCTGTATCATCTCAGAGATGAAGATGATTGATTATGTAGACATCATGATTTTAATGACCACTTGGTATGGTCTACTGCTGGTTCAGGTGCAGATCAAAATGTTTATCATAAAGTTGAATAGATAACATTACCAGAACTTTGTGAAGTTTGCTTTACTCAAGGACAGGTGTCTTCCTTGGTATGGCCATGAGGTATAGTTCTTAAGTATTCCTTCTGAAGTTTCAGAAAGTGGTTGGTTTGAGGACTTTGGAGAAACATTGGCGGATTCCCATTAATGTGATATTGGAAGTAACTACTACAAAATCAATAGAATGAAGGTTGTTTACTCAAACTTGGTTGGTGAATCAAGTTTATGAGAGCATGAAACTCTTGTTTTGTTAAGGGAGGAGGTTCTTTCAAGTGGCAAAAGAAGGAGCTGAATTCAAAAGTTAGATGTGGAATGATAATGTTCAAGCATCTAGTTCAACATCATAATCTCAGTTGGTGTAGTGGCACACCAATTAAAGATAAGATGATTTACAAAATAAGTAGATCAAAATATTTTTTGTGAGAATTCTGACAAACGTGAAGAAGACAATTTCTGGCAGTTGGATTTTTCATATGAGGATTCCTAGAAGATGTGATCAAACTGCGGCAATTGGTTGATCTCTATAGTGGATTAAAAGAATCAAGATAATTAGAGTGTGGCAGCTGGTTGGTCTTGAGGATTGTCTTGGAACAAGTTACTCTTGGGCAGAAGAGTGATGAGTTGAAGACTCAAGGAGATTTGTTCTTCTTGAAGGTGGTTGAGAGTTTATCTCTCTTTCTGGATGTCTGATTTAAGCTGGTGGCACAATATTGTTGAAGGTATTCAGTTCTTGGTGGAGCACATTGTAACACAGTGGGAGAACTGACTTTAGTTATGTTGCGGATAGTAAGAGTCGCCACCGACTTTTATTTTATCCAAAGGAAAGGCATAAAAGAACAGGAAAGACCTTTAAAAGATTTTTGGGTCCCGGGGGTAGGTTATGTAAAGGGAAGGTGTTAGCACCCTTTACATCCATGGTTATCCATGGGCTCTTAGTTACTTAGCTCACTTTGAATTGTTTTTTTGAAAATGTGAAGTGTGTGGATAACAATTTTCATAAGAGTTTAATAATGATCCATGTACGGATGCGTAAAAAACTTGTGTTCGAAAATTGTTTGAAATTTGTGAAGTGTTTGAAATTTGTTTTGAAATAGTGAGCAAGTAACTATGAGGAACCTACCCTAAAGTTTAAGTCTTTCTGTTCTTTATCCTTTAAATGGTAAGACTATCCCTATTATTAAGGAATAGGTAGTCATTACCTTGGATGTGAGGGACAAGTGAGGGACATCTGTTTAATGAAGGCAACTGTTGGGTGTATTAAGCATTTTGGAGGGACTGTCATCATTATTCGAAAGGGACAAGATCATATTGAAAGGCAACCATGAAGGGACTTGATCTTTGATTATGAAGGGACTAGAGGACTTTTCTTTTAAGGGACTTGGCTTTATACACCCTACTTGACCTTTTTAAATAAGCAACATTGAGAGGCAACCCTAGAAAGTGAGATGGCGATCAAAGATCGACTTACGTGTGTGAGTGTTTAATTTTATATTTATCTTTTAATTTAAATGACCTAAATTCAATTTTTAAATATAATACATGTTTACACTCCCTATTTTTACTAACCATAGCATGAAAATTAAATAATTTAAATATTACAAAAAATTACACCAAGGAGCAATTACATAATAATAAAAATAAAGCAATTTAAATAAATAGCAAGAATAAATAAATAAGCAAAGTATAAATAATAAGTAAAATAAATAAGCAATTTAATTGGGTTAGTAATAATAATTAAAATAAATGGGGTTAGTGAAATAATAATAATGAGCATAATTAAAAAATAAATGGATTAGTAATAAACATGATTAGTAATAATAATAAACAAAACAAAATTAATGGTTAATTAATTATAAAATTTAAAATTTATAAACAAATTAAATAAATTATGAACATATTATGAGAAATTATTAAATTTGCAATTTTTTTAGAAATTATTTACATATATAATTAATTATAAACAATTAGAAAATATTTTCATATTATATAAAAAAAAGAAAATAGAATTGATATTAATTGTATTTTACAAAATTCAATTATATTAAACAAAATATATATATGATAATTATACTTACAAAAATTAGAAAATAAAATTAGGTTTTTTAGTTGTTTAGAAAAAAAATAAATTAGGGTTTATTTTATAATTAGGGTTTAATGTATATTCAAAAAATATTAAGGCTTAATTTACAATAAATTAAATAAACATACATATACATAAAAAAAATATAAAGAAAAACATGAATATATTAACTTTGATTTTGAGAAAATAATATATATATATATGTTATTTAGAAATTTATTAAGATTTATTTATGAAAATATATAATGAATAATATAAGAAAATAAAATTAAAAGAAAATAAAAAAATAAAAAAAAACAGGACCTGGGATTTGAACCCAGGTCCTTTACCTGGATGATGAGAAGCATAACCACTGGGCTGCGCTGCACATGATGCAAGAAGAATGAGCTCAAATTTGTTTTGTTCCTTAAACCTGAAAAATCAGAAAAAGAATGAAAAAGCAAAAGGCCTGGGGGAGGATCGAACCCAGGACCTCTCAAACAAACACATATACACATTACCAATCCTGCTGGGTGAGCGCGTCTGATATTATAATGGCCACAATGCATAATATATTAAGACTAAACATCAAACAGAAAAATAAGAAAAAATTGGCTGAGTCCAGGATTCGATCCCTGGACCTTAGCATCATACGCGCATCCATTCACCACCAGGCCAACCACACGTTGGTGTTACAAGATTGAAACAAATACATTATAATATATTAAAATAATTCAAACTTAGAAAACGCGCGCGGCCAGCTTCGTCTTCTTCCTTGGGATTTCGCAGGTTTTCCTGCGAAATTTCCAGGGAATTTTCCTGGGACTTTTCCTGCGTACAAACCCTGCAATTTTCGTATCACCATAAACATGTATAATTTTGCCAAATTGATCACAGATTCGTAATCCCCAGACATCGTACAGTTCAAATACAGTCCTAGAATTAATTTATGTTAGTGAAATCAAAAGATCCCAAATTTGAACCAAGAACCCTAGCTATGGCATATCACGATTCAGGCCATTAATCTTTAATCCAATTATCCAGAAAGCTTCTATGCTTCATGACAAACACAAATCAGCAAGCAAAATCAATTAACAACGCATGATAATATGAAATCGAAAAATTGTAGAAACATGAATAAGAATGATTCGGTTTGTGCATTATGGAGTGTTTTGGATGCATATGAGTATTGGTTTTCACTCAATGATGTTCAGTGATCATGGCTATGTGCTTCAAATACCTTCAAATGTCTTGGAATGTCAAAACCGAATTTGAGTTTTTGCTTGAATTTTTGAAGTGTGAAACTTACCCTTGAGGCTGTGAAATTTGTGCTTGTTATTAGGGCTGTGTTATGTACTTATAGGATGATCAAATGAAGCTGAAAAACTAGGTCATTGTGTAGAAGATTTGATATGAAAAGATTCAAAAATATCATGCCTTAAAAATCAAATATTCTTGTATGAACACTTGCTATGTTTGGCTAATTCTCATGATTTTCTTTCCACTTCAATTCTAATCAAATTTATGAATTTCTAGAAGCTTGATCCAATTCAAATCTTATATTTTCATATTTTATTTTTATTTAAAATGATTTTTAATGAATTAAATCAAAATAAATAAAAATAAAATAATAAAAAATCTGATTTTTATTGACTTGGGTCGTGCATGAAGCTATTGTATGGATTGGGTCATCATTTGGCAAGCCCATTTGGAAGAAATTGGTTTTAGACCTCCATTTTCATCATAAACCAACCCAAAATTTCCCAACTTTGCAAGGGCACACATCCTTCAATTTTAATGCTATGAAGGTGTTCTTGGACATTTTGGAAAGCTTGAAGAGTCCTATAACCAACCCCACTGGTTTCATGTCCATATCATTTACCAATCTCAAGTTATGCCCTTTTGAAGTTGTTGACTTTTTGTTGACTTTCAAAAGGACCTATAATGTCTTAGCTCATACCTTCCAAATGAAGCATTTTTGGGCTTGGCTTGTGAGACACAAAGTTGTAGAGAATTAAATTTTCTTCAAAATGAGCTTTGAGTGGAGACTTGGTGATGAAGTATGTGAAAGTTATGGCTGGTCAAAGTTCAGTTGACTTTTACTGAGAAAACCCTAATTTAGAAACTCCTGATTCTTGATGATCTGAAATCTCCTTGATGAATCATGATCAACCCTTGATCAAATGATTAATTTTACTTCATATACTTGATGTTGGCAAAAAATCATGAAGTTTGACTTTGGTTTGACCACAGTTGACCTCAGTTTGACTTTTTAACTACTTTGACTGATTTTGACTTATCTGATCATCTGACTGAGCAAACTTTTGAGAAAAGTTTTGAAACTTGTCATGGGGGTTCTTACACTCATATAAGATGTTATGAAGCTCACTTGAAGTCTTGGAAGTTCATTTAGCCTGATTAAAGTCAAAACCCTAGTTTTGGATGCACTGCTTAGGAGGTGCATTGTATGAGGGAATTGTCAACTCTTCTGACCAATAGTGAACTTTGTGAACCTTGTGAACCATCATAAAATGTCTTGTGAACCTCATGGGAGGTATTGTGAACCTTGTGAACCTCATAAAGTGACTTGTAGACTTCATGAACCTCATGAAAGGTCTTGAAAGCATTGGGAATCTTGTGAACCTTGTGAACTTCATAAAGTGACTTGTAGACTTCATGATCTTCATGAAAGGTCTTGTAAGTGTTATGAATCTTGTGAACCTTGTGAACTTTCTTAGCACACAAAGTCTTGTATTGTGAGGGCAAATTTTGGGGTGCAACAGCTGCCCCTGTTCAATTTTCTGAAACCTGAGGGGTTTGATTGGTATATTTGCCAGTCGTGACCTGGAAGGTTGAAGGGGATTGAACACAAAAGCCCAAAAATTTGCACTCACCAGTGCATAGAGTGATATAGATGGCTAGTTGAATATGCTTGAGTGGGCTTAAAGATGCCACTTGGAGAAAAGTTCTTCAGATGCATTTCTTGGAGGATAAAGCAGTCCAGAATATGGAGGTATAATGATAGCTTTTAGGAGGATAAAGCAATCCTGATGGATGATTATGCTTTCAGGAGGATAAAGAAATCCTGCGGTAATGATGATAACTTTCAGGAGGGTGAAGCAATCCTGATACAGTGATAAGCTTTCAGGAGGATGAAGCAATCCTGAGGTAAGAGAAGCTGTCAGGAGGATAAAGCAGTCCTGAGGTAACAATATGATTTCAAGAGGATAAAGCAATCCTGAGGTAATAATGTGATTTCAGGAGGATAGAGCAATCCTGAGGTACAAGAAGTTGTCAGGAGGATAAAGCAGTCCTGAGGTAATAATGTGATTTCAGGAGGATAGAGCAATCCTGAGGTACAAGAAGCTGTCAGGAGGATAAAGCAGTCCTGAGGTAATAATG
Organism: Lathyrus aphaca; assembly: GCA_963966055.1. Classification (NCBI taxonomy): domain Eukaryota; kingdom Viridiplantae; phylum Streptophyta; class Magnoliopsida; order Fabales; family Fabaceae; genus Lathyrus; species Lathyrus aphaca. The sequence goes on from OZ014523.1 coordinate 506,156,784, forward strand.
TGATTTCAGGAGGATAGAGCAATCCTGAGGTACAAGAAGCTGTCAGGAGGATAAAGCAGTCCAGAATATGGAGGTATAATGATAGCTTTCAGGAGGATAAAGCAATCCTGATGGATGATTATGCTTTCAGGAGGATAAAGCAATCCTGAGGTAATAATGTGATTTCAGGAGGATAGAGCAATCCTGAGGTACAAGAAGCTGTCAAGAGGATAAAGCAGTCCTGAGGTAATAATGTGATTTCAGGAGGATAGAGCAATCCTGAGGTACAAGAAGCTGTCAGGAGGATAAAGCAGTCCTGAGGTAATAATAAGCTTTCAGGAGGATGAAGCAATCCTGAGGTATTGATGAGCTATCAGGAGGATGAAGCAATCCTGAGGTACAAGAAGCTGTCAGGAGGATAAAGCAATCCTGAGGTACAAGATGATGTCAGGAGGATAAAGCAGTCCTGAGGTGATAGTATGCTTTCAGGAGGATAGAGCAATCCTGATGAGATAATAAGCTTTCAGGAGGATGAAGTAGTCCTGATGTAGTAGAAGTTTTTCAGGAGGATGAAGCAGTCCTGATGGATGATATGCTTTCAGGAGGATAAAGCAATCCTGAGGGATGATAACTTTCAGGAGGATAAAGCAGTCCTGATAGTCACAAGTCTGTTTGCTGGAGAATTAACCTGAAAACAAGGTAGCATTCTATATGATAATATTAGTTTATGCATTATGTATGCATGTATGATATGATGCACCTGAGTAATGTATTATGTATCTATGTATATGTATGTTATGGTATGATGTAAATGATGTATGTAGGATATGATGCTGCCTGAAGCGTCTGGATATCTTTGTGTAATAACTGCTGGCCAGGGAAAATAAATCCTGATTTGTTGTTGAAGAATATGAGGAACTCGTTCCCATCTTGCTTGATAATTTATTATACATAACCTTCCGTATGCTGGGGATAGCAAGGTATATATATAACTTCCCGTCTGCTAGCGATAGTAAGGTATAGATAACCTCCCGTATGCTGGGGATAGTAAGGTGTATATAACCTTCGTCTTCGTTTGATAGTAGGGTATACATAACCTCCCGTCTTCGTTCGTCGTACTCTTATTGGAAAGTAATTTCCCGAATATCCGTATGAGGATAAAAGAGATGGATATAAATTCCAGGGGAGATGTGACTTTATGAAGATGGATTCGTCCTACTGGGGGTTTGTAACTGCCTTGTGGAGATGAACCGGCGAAGCTTCGTTGAAATCCTTCCCTCGTTCGTCCTTAGTAAATACTATTACTGCATTTTCATGCATTTCTGGTAAACATCAATCATATTAAGCATACATGCATTTCTGGTAAACATCAATCATATTCAAAAGCATACATACATTCAAACACAACCAATGGACGTTTCGCTTATGTAAATAGGGTAAAAGTAAATATGGATTCAAAGATGGAATTTTATTTATATCAAAGAATGACCCATACATGGGTAAGTTTGTACAAAGAGACATAAACCCTAGTAAGAGAATTTTGTCATAAAGTTTTACAAACAAAGAGAATCAGTTATGTGAGAAATAATCCTATTGAGTTTCAATTCTACTATTGCCATTATCTTCAAGTATCTCATCTTCTGCTGTTGAGGCGGAAACGATTGAATTGAGCTTTATCTGTTCGAACTTGAATAAGTAGTACAGCTGGTTGCAGTTTCATGGGTGATCCAAACGAGACATAGTCATACGCTTTAATCCCTAACTTTTGCCTGGATTGCCCTTTCAGGTTTTCAATCCACCGGGATACCCTTTTTTGCCCAAGCCGCCTTTTCAGGTTTTCGACTTGCCGGGTGTACATCTTTTATATATATATCCCTAATTTTTGCCCAAACCCTTTTGGTTTGCCGGGATGCCCTTATTTTTGCCTAGGCCTGTCAACCTAGCGGGTCTCTTTTCATGCGTAGTATTTTTTAACTATGTCTGCGTTTACAGGCTGCGGGAAGTCTTCACCATCCATAGTAGTAAGTATCATGGCACCTCCTGAGAACACTGTCTTGACTACAAATGGTCCTTCATATGTAGGAGTCCACTTGCCTTTAGGATCACCCTGTGGTAATATGATACGCTTGATTACCAAGTCACCAACCTGATATACCTTCGGCTTAACCTTCTTGTTAAAAGCTTTGATCATTCGCTTCTGGTACATCTGGCCATGACAAACTGCTGCTAACCTCTTCTCATCAATCAAATTTATCTGGTCAAGTCGAGTCTGAATCCACTCATCTTCATCCAAGCCTGCATCCTTCATAATTCTTAAAGAGGGAATCTGGACTTCAATGGGCAGAACTGCTTCCATACCATAGACTAAGGAGAATGGGGTTGCCCCTGTTGAAGTACGTATTGTAGTACGATAACCATGAAGAGCAAATGGTAACATCTCATGCCAATCCTTATAAGTAACAGTCATGTTCTGTACAATCTTCTTGATGTTCTTATTAGCAGCTTCAACTGCCCCATTCATCTTTGGACGATACGGAGAAGAGTTGTGATGCTTAATCTTGAACTGCGTGCAGAGATCAGTAATCATAGTGTTGTTCAGATTAGAGCCATTGTCAGTAATAATCCTTTCGGGGATGCCATACCTACATATGAGATTATTCTTAATGAATCGAGCCACAACATTCTTGGTAACAGATGCAAATGAAGCTGCCTCTACCCACTTCGTGAAGTAATCAATAGCAACCAGGATGAAACGATGCCCATTAGAAGCAGTAGGCTTGATCTCACCAATCATATCAATGCCCCACATGGCAAAGGGCCAAGGAGCAGTCATTCAATGGTGATGGAGGTATGTGTACTTTATCAGCATAAATTTGACACTTGTGACATGTTCTGGAGTGTTGATAGCAATCAGCTTCCATGGTAGACCAATAGTAACCTGCTCTCAATATCTTCTTTGCCATAGTATGACCACTAGAGTGAGTGCCAAATGTCCCATCATGCATATCTTCCATAATCTCAGTTGCTTCCTTTTTATCCACACAACGAAGCATAGTTGAATCATGATTGCGCTTGTACAGAATCCCATTACTCAAAAAGAACTTAGCAGAAAACCTCCTCAGAAACTTCCTATCTTTGACAGATGCCCCTTCAGGGAACTCCTGAGATTCAAGATATCTTTTCACTTCATAGAACCAAGGCTTCTCCTCTGCCCCTTCTGTGTCAATCTCATTGCAGTATGCAGGCTTCTCAAATCTGTCAATAGTAATCTTGGGAGCTTCATCATCCCAGCTGATCTCAAACATGGATGCCATAGTGGCTAAGGCATCTGCCAACTGATTCTCTTTCCGTGGAATATGTCCGAAGGTAATCTTTTTGAAATGTGGGATCAAAGACAACACATGCTCTCTGTAAGGAATGAGATTATCATGCTTGGTATCCCAATCTCCTTTAATCTGACTTACTACCAGGGCTGAATCTCCATACACGTCAAGGAACTGAATCTTCATATCAATAGCAACTTTAATACCCAGGATACATGCCTCATACTCAGCCATGTTATTGGTACAATAAAAACAAAGTCTAGCAGTAATCGGGGTATGATAACCTTCGGGTGAACTAATCACAACACCAACACCATTACCAAGTGCATTGGATGCACCATCAAAAACCATAGTCCATCGGGATCCTTGTTCAGGTCCGTCATATTGTCCAGGTTCTTTGGTAATAATCATAATGTCTTCATCAGGGAACTCAAAACTCATTGACTGATAATCATCCACTGCTTGATGAGCCAAATGATCAGCAACAACACTTCCCTTGATGGCCTTCTGAGTAGTATACTGTATGTCATATTCTGTCAAAATCATTTGCCATCTTGCAATTCTTCCGGAGAGAGCAGGTTTCTCGAATATGTACTTGATTGGATCCATCTTTGAAATCAACAGGGTAGTATGGGTCAACATATACTGTCTTAGTCGGCGAGCGGCCCATGCCAAAACGCAGCAAGTTTTCTCGAGCAGTGAGTATCTTGTTTCACAGTCGGTAAACTTTTTGCTAAGGTAGTATATTGCCTGCTCTTTTCGACCAAACTCGTCATGTTGCCCCAACACACACCCCATTGAATTGTCTAACACTGTTAAGTACATAATCAAGGGTCTTCCATCAACTGGTGGCATCAAAATTGGAGGTTCTAGCAGATATCTCTTGATTTCATCAAAGGCAGTCTGGCATTCATCATTCCATTCCATCACCTGATCTTTCTTTAACAACTTGAAGATTGGCTCACAGATGGCAGTCAATTGGGAAATAAACCTTGCAATGTAATTCAATCGTCCCAAGAAACCTCTAACCTCCTTTTCAGTATGGGGAGCTGGCATCTCTCGTATAGCTTTCACTTTTGCAGGATCCACTTCAATACCTTTTCCACTGACAATGAAACCCAGGAGCTTTCCAGACCTAACTCCAAAAGTACACTTGTTTGGGTTCAATCTCAACTTGTATTTCTTTAATCTCTCAAACAACTTATGCAGATGATCAAGATGTTGCTCTTCATTCTGGGACCTGGCTATCATATCATCCACATATACCTCTATCTCATGATGAATCATATCATGAAACAAAGCCACCATAGCACGCTGATATGTTTCCCCTGCATTCTTCAAACCAAATGGCATCACCTTATAACAAAAAGTGCCCCACTGTGTAACAAAGGTTGTCTTCTCCATATCTTCAGGAGCCATCTTGATTTGATTGTAACCAGAGAAACCATCCATAAAAGAGAATACCTTATGCTGAGCAGTGTTGTCTACCAGAACATCAATATGAGGAAGTGGAAAGTCATCTTTGGGGCTAGCCTTGTTCAAATCCCTGTAGTCTACGCACATACGTACCTTACCATCTTTTTTAGGAACTGGTACCACATTTGCAACCCACTGAGGATAAGAAGTCACAGCTAAGAACCCTGCATTGACCTGTTTCATTACCTCTGCTTTGATCTTTTCTGACATCTCAGGACGCATACGACGAACCTTCTGCTTCTTTGGACGATAATCTTCTTTCACTGGTAAACGGTGAACCACAATGTCTGTATCCAACCCTGGCATATCTTCATAAGACCAAGCAAAGATCTCCACATAGTCACGTAACATTTGAACCAGTCTGCTCTTGACACTATCCTCTAAATCAGCCCCTATCTTGACCTCTTTCCTGTTTTCTTCAGTTCCCAGATTCACAACTTCGACTGGCTCTTCATGTGGCTGTATGGCTTTCTCTTCTTGTTGTAACAACCTAGCAAGCTCTACAGGTACTTCACAATCGTCCTCATTTCCGTCTTCAGTTTGATAGATTGGATTCTCGAAATTATAATTGGCAATAGTAGAACTGTTATCAACAGGATCCAGAGTGGATGAGGATCTGCATTTTAGTGATGTGGGTGTGTGTAAGAACACATAGCTGATAAAACAAAAATAAAAGAAAAAAAAACAAGGAACACAATATTTACGAAAACAAAACGTCCACTGATTTTATTGAATGAAGTATGCAAATGAAATGACAGCCCGTAACAAGCACACCATTGTGCCCCGGGTAAGGCACAAGGCTTAAGAGTTTTATTGTTCAAGAAATTACAAACTTAAAAAGCAACAACACAGTAATAGTATTTACTCCTGACTAAAGGAGATAGGGATAACATCTTCAGCTTTCCAATTATTGAGTCCAGCACCCACAGTAGGAAAAATCCAAGCATCCAAGTTGTAGTCTTCATCATAGTCTCCCACAGCATTGATCTGATCCTTCATAACCCCTTGATTGGCGATACGAACAGCACGAGCACGACGAACAGCCTTCTGGGACTCTGCAGTGAAACCCAAACCAAACTTGTCAGACTTGTATGGAATATCAGGAAGCTGACCCCAAATAGTACAACCACCTTCATCCACCACAGCTCTAGCATCGTTGAGGGAGGCCATTGCCATTGTTGAAATAAACAGCGAGAAGATGAGAAACCTGTGCACAAATAAACCTGTGATGCGATGATATGATGTTTTAATGCGTATGCAATGTTTTCAAGGGCCGCAGGATTTAAATTTGCTTAAACAAACAAGAAGGTAAACTTTTATTAGTAATAAATTTGTTTTGCCTCTTGGGCTTACAGGAAATGAAATGTAATAAATACAAAAGATGGGGTTTTAAGTCTCCCATGGACGTTTCCTCTTTGTGTTGAGGTATGAGTTGAGATTCCGTTCCTCATGAAGTTGCTTTGTTAGTTCTAGGATTCTTTCTTGGCTTGCTTTGTAATGAGCCTCGAAAGTATCCCTTTTCTCCTTCAATTGGATCCAGGATCTCTGCAAGTCTTCCATGTCAGTAGGCATGTCTGGGTGAAGGATGGTATAAGCAGTGTCCCCTTCAGCAACAGGTTCCATGGTAACTGGCAAGATAGCAGGATATGGCATCATGAGAGTCTGAGCACGAGATCGCACCCATCTGAGATAAGCCTCCATAGAAATAGTGTACTTAGGCTCCAGTGTCTTGCTGTCAACCCTGTTTACTTTTCCCCAGGCTCGTATGAATCTCTGACGGTAACCCTGAAGATCGTTGTCGTAATCAAACACAATGCCCTGAATCAACATGTCATGTGGACCATCACTCCGAGCGTAACCAAACTGTCGTAAAGCTAGAGAGGGGTTGTAGGTGATGCCTCCTCTTATGCCTAGAAGTGGCACATTAGGAAACTCCCCACTGTAATACCTCAAAATTTGCCCTCTTTCTTTTTGCCCTAACTGGCTTTACGCTTTGCCTTCCATTTGCATAGTCCATTAGGTCATTAACATTCATAATCAGGCATTTCATTGATTCCTATGGCATGTGATCGGCGCATTCCTTTGTGATTTGATTTCCCTATTCATAAGTGGTGCATCCGGCTATTGCATTTAATTTAAGCGGTTCAAGGGTTCCCATGTCTGGTATGGCTTTGTTGATGGTGTCAATCAATTGGAAATGGTGTTCAAGGTTTCGTATCAAGGGTATCGTGATATTCAGGTCATTTTGGTACAAGTTCGTGAGGTTTTAGACTGAAGTTGATTGAAGCTTGTGGATTTATTGAAAATACAAGTTTGATATGGATTGGGCATTTGAGTTGATATGAGCAGTTTAAGTCGAATAATAGGGATTAAGTGAAATTCGAAGATGCGAGTTTATGGAAATCACACCCTATCCAAACGATTATGTCATACTCATTTCAAATACAATTCATATTCACTTTCCATATCCAGTTTTCGATTCAACTCAATCCATTTAATCGGAATTCTATCTCATTATCACTTTCAAGTTTTGATTATCAAAATCTTTTTAAACCCATTTTTACTAAGCCAATTCATCTCATTAAACCAATTGGATTCCAATTCATACAACCGTACCCATTTAAATCCATCAACCATTTGTTTTCAACATTAAGCCCATTACCTACAAATCATTTGTTCTAATCTATTTTTAGATATTTTACCTCATCCATATTCTCGCTATTCATTGTAGAAATTCGTTTAATACGAATATTCGAATTTTTTATTTTTTTTATCTGAGCCAATATCATTTTCAAATCATTTTTGTGATTACTTCCATTAAACCATATTTTTTCAAGTCCATTGAACCATATTTTCTTAATGCATATTAAACCAACTTGTTATGATTCCATTCTTTTTCTCTCATTTACCCGATTAACGTTTCAACCACAATTTAAATCGCCAAACTTGCTTTGTGTGTTTAAACTCATATTTTTGCCCATTTGTCCATAGTTCATTACCGAGCCCCAAGGCCCACTCATATACCCAAAAATAGTAATCCAAAATAATGGAAAAAAGTGGTGGCAGAAGTGGAACTTAGCAAAAAAAACTGATTGAATTCTAGTTAGAAAAGTCTAGAAATGTTCAGTTACATAACAGGTATGCAAAAATTCAGTTACAAGGGAGATAACAGAAAAAAGCAGTTACAATAAAAAACTCAGAAACTCAAGGATTGATATAACAGAATTTATCAGAAAAAGAGAAGAAAAAAAGTCTTCACAGGCTTTAATTTTCGACGTCTCGCATCGTCAATATGGCAACATTCTTCAACCTGATCCATATTCATCATCATCACTCTCTGCACCATTCTTCAACTTCTCAGATTTGCTTTCAACTCGGCATCATCAGTTTTCACCCTCCATCATCTTCTTCAACTTTGACTCTTCTTCATGAAGATCTTGAATCTCCGATTCTGAATACGACAACGCCATCCATCTTCATCTTTTCTTCTCACATTTCAATCTGCATTTTTTCCAATCCTTTCATCATCAATCATTTTCCAAACCTGCAACAATTCAATTCGCACACAAGATCTTCAAGAAAAATGCCGACATGTATTGACACAATTCAGAGTGATAACGACAAAAATGCAGTATCGCTGATCCAAGAACATCGCAATACCGAGTCGGAGTGTTTCGATAGCATTTCAAAGTGTGAAAGATTGAATCGTAACAAGGAACTTACCTGAATTTTGTGATGAGCGAAAGGAAGAAACTTTCGGTTGATCCGTATTGACGCAATCGCGAAGAGGAAAAAGGAAGTCACGGCAGAGGACGTGGAGTGGCGGAATTCTTTGTTCGTGTCGCATCTGAGAGAGAACAAGCTGAACCATGGAAGGCGCGTAACACCGTAACCGATTTGAGGAGAGCGACGCAACCCATGGTGATGTGTGACGGCGCTGTGAGATTGGGGGTGACGGTGAAGTTCCTTTTGTTTGTTGAGGGTAAGTGTTTGCTGTGAAGAAGAAACAGGTTCGAGATGAAGATGATGAAGCCACGACGGTGGAAGGACGCTTGCAATGTGAGGAATTTGTGATTTATTGCGATTCAAGAAGAACCACGAAGAGGGATATGACGTATTTGTGAAGAAGATGACGACGAATACAGAGAGAACAAGGCCGAGATCGATTGAGGGCATGAAGAGGAAGTGTCGTCGGCGCCGTTAGCTTTCGGGGAAGAAAAGATGAACATGAGTGCTGTGCGTGTTTGCCGCAAGAAGCTTGAGGTTTTTGTTTTAGGGTTTTTCTTCTCTTAAGGTTACATATCAATGCACCTGTTGTGTGATGTTGGGCCAGGAATCCCTCAAAACTGCTATCTACACCACATAACCACTATCACGACCTCCCCTGCGAATTTGTGAGAATTGGGCTTCAAGCCCATGAAAATTCCTATTGGCAGCAGCTGTTTCCCTCATGCGGGTTTACCTTTGAAACGGGCCTTGGGCCAGTCCTCTTTTGTTATTCACAAGTCCTGAATTCTGCTTATTCACCTCCCCTATTTCTTTATTTTGAGAAAATTGTTAATTGAATTTCCTTATGAAATTGGTTAATTAATATTCTCGTTAAAATATATATTTGGGGACTAATATTTTGGTTAATCCTTGGTTGTTGTGTAATATTGATTTTTTTTGTCATGATTTTAATTATGTTTAGTATTAATTTTGGATTAAGTGTCCATAAACTTGTTTTGATCGATATTCATCGATTTTGATTGTGGTGAAGCTTCACAAAAGCAAATGTGGATGATAAGCATTTATTTTGCTTATGGGAGACTACAAGACATTGCTTAAGGTTTTTTTTTCGGATTTCTTTTTGTGAGGAATCGACACTTCGATCAAGTAAGTGATTTTAAGCCTTTAAGCACCATTTTAGTCGCATGCGGCTTAGGACCATATAATTTAAGATGCATCTGAGCCCTCCCACCTGAGGCATTGGTTATATTTGTGATTATTAATGATATGAATCGATTTCGGAACTTAGGGATTAGGTTAAGAACCATTAAGATCGGTTCCTTTCACTTTCCTTTAAAATCCACTTTTTCACCCGTTTCGTCGCATTTATTAAAAATAGTTTTAGGTGTGATAAAATTATGTAAAAATTCATGAGTGATCCTCATCCTCTTAATTAATTTGTCATATTTTTTATTTCCAGATTTGGGTAGTTTTAATAATTAATTTGGATTTTAGTTCACAAGCTGTCCCAAAAAGGAAGGTTTTGGCATAAGGGACCGAAATCGATTTTTCCCCATAGGTGTGAGACCTATTTTTTGTATATGATTAATCACTGTAATTGGTGACATTTTGATGCTCATTAGGCATTTTTTTCATAATTTTTAGTGCCCTTTTTGATCCACTTTGGGGAGTTGTTTTTGATGATCATGTTTTGGTTACCTTGCTAGTCAAGGAATTGTTTTGGCACTTTGGTGCATAATTTTGTGGAATCCTTTTGGACAATGTGAGATAATGACTTCATTATTCCAGGGATTTAATTTCATAATTTTTAAAGGCATTTTGCTATTTTTCCATGTCACCTAGATCCTAGGTTGATTCATGTGTGTATTTGCTCCATATCCTAGGATTTAAGAAGGCATTCATGCCATTTGCTTGAGATGCTTTTTGGTAACTTTTAGGAGTTGATTATAGGTCATTTTTATGTCTTTAATTCCAGTTATAGGCCACTTTTTGAACCATACTCTTGTGGTTTGTTTTAATGTTTCAAAGTGCATACTTAGGTGAACTAGTTTCATTTAAACGGGTCGTTAATCTCTTCTCATGTTTAACTTGAATTATGTGGAAATCATCAATACTTATTCATGCATTCTAATTGCATCTTATGCCTTTTATGCTACTGACCCATAATCATTTCATGCCATTCTTCCTTAGTTTGCATCATGTGTGATATTATGCGATGTTTTGTTCCATTTCATCTCACATCTTCTTCTCATTGATCCATATGCCTAATCCATTGCATCCATGATTATATATTCATTCACATATCTTCATAAGCATTCACTACTGACTTTGATGTTCATTCCATGTATTAATTCATGTTTGTAAGCCCTATGTCTTCATACTTCATCCATGAGTCTTAACTTGCATTTAGGTGAATTTATGTGGACTTTTTGTACATAGTTTGACATAGTTTGATCTTGTGAGGTATCCTAGCATACTTAGGGACCTATATCATGTAGCTACTGACTTTATAAGTCATTTAACCTTTAGGTACCTTCACCTTTAGGCTTAGGTCTTATTTTGAACCCTAGTTCCATTCTAGGACGTTTATAGTACTTAATTGCTTTCATGCTTCGATTTTACTTCCAATATGCATTGTCATGCTAACTTTTGTTTTGTAGGGGGGAAGATTGAGGTAAGCATTACTTCATTCCTATCTCTTATGCATTTTAATTGTGTTTTCCTTAGCACCTTGTGCTTTGCTTTTAGGCTTTCCCTTTCTTTAGAGATAACTTAACTTCCATAGGAAGTAAGTTAGTTTCTAGTTCTCTTTTCTTCTTTTCCTTTTCTTTCTTAGGATTAGAAAACTCCATTAACCATAAGATCTCTTGTAAATAAACAAATAAACTTAGGATTGAGTCTTAGTTCCCATTAGATTTTGCCTTTTATCAACTTGAGTCATTCTCTTCTCATCTTCAAACAAAATCCAAAAACACTTAATAAATAAATGAAAGGATTCCTTGTGTATAGCCTTATTCCATGAAGCACTTGCATTCATTCCATCTTGGAGTGGTGTAAGCTTGTCTATCATGATGCACAAGTCTCATCAAGGAATTGTTCACAAAGAAAAACTTAAAAGATATTTCTTCACAAAAGCAACAAAAACACTTAATAAAGTTCAACGAGCTAGCGAACTTAAGCCCTAATCCTAAGAAACCAGTCTTGGATAAATTCTCCTTGCTGGGTATGCTTGTTCTATTATTCCATCTTGGAATGTAGAGTCAAGTGTACATTCCAGGGAAAAGAGTTTGAATTCACTTCCTTGTGCCAAATTCATATAAAAACTTTTTAAAAGCCAAAAACAAACAATAACCGACTATCCTGCGGGAACTTCTCTTCTCATCTCATTCACTCACAACGCGAACTCGCGACGACTTGTCTCATTTGCAAGACGGTAAACGCACTCGTACCAGACGAGCCTGCAACACCTGAGCATAGACATACGCAGTTCCAACTGTAAAAAACACAAACAAATAGTTCCCGCCTAGGTTAGGCGAACTACGTCGACTCTGATCCTCATTATCCCGATGAGGTACGTAGGCAGCGGGGTAGGGCCCGTTCGAGCACATTCTTTATTTTCCCTACATTTCTCATTCTTTCCATTCTCTCTTCTTATTCCTTTCTCATTTCATTTTCTATTCCAGTTAGCGGTTCATTTGTTCAGCAGCATATTATTTCTCACCCTTTGAAACAAGCAAGCAAGCGTGGATCCCGTCGGGTACGACGGACGATCTGGGGTGCTAATACCTTCCCAGGTCGTAACCGACTCCCGAATCCAGATCTTTGGTTCGCAAGGCCTCGTCCTTTTCCTTATTCCTTAGGTTTGTGCAACATTACCTTTCCCATTCTTTTGGGATAAAAATGTCTGGCTGGCGACTCTACCTTTCCGCGCCACTTTCGCGTTTGTACTAGGATGAAAATCCCGGGAGCGACAGCTGGCGACTCTGCTGGGGAATAACCTGATTCTTCCGGTTTCCCTTGTAGAGTCAATCCTAGCGCCTGTTTGGTTTTGCTTCTTTGGGTGTTTGTTTTGCTGTTGTGTGCTTTAGTTTAGCTTTACTGTTTTCATTTACAGTTTTATTTACAGCTTTACTTTATCGCATTTATTTACCGCTTTCGGTATTTTATTTTCCATGCATCATATTATATTGGACTGTCTGGCTGTGCTGGTTTTCATTTTTTCTGTGGGATGGGAGTTACTGTGAGATAAGCCAACCACCCGGCTTTAGTGCACCCTAGGACTTAGAGTGGTTCCACTTTGGCTTCATGGCATCTTGCTATGTTGGTAGTAGTGAGTTCCACACCTTGACTTGCGACCTTCTCGGGAATGTATTGATACCGGAATCTTTCTGGGTTGATGCGCTACCTTGATAGTTATGTGCAGTCAGGGGACCGATCATTGAGAACCTTTGTGGAAACATCCCTCTCCAGTGATGACAGTGGCAGACCACATTTGTTGGCAAACCCACTCGCATCCGAGGGCCCACTGGGAACTCGCATAGGATGGCCTGGTTCTCTCATAGGAATTCAGTTAAAGCAAACTGTTCGTATGACGATAGTATTGTACCCTTCGGGATGAATGTACTATTGTTTCTCGACTCAGTGCTTGAAGCTGGAAACTTGTGAGGGATGCTTGTTTTTCCGGACTCAACTGAGACCTCCCTGAGTAGTACATAATGCCAAACCGATTCCCTGATTTGGTCATGAGCCATTTCTCGGAGATGGTGAACGTATTATTGCTATTCGGCTTTGAGAGTCCGTGATGTTGACCCGAGTAGCACACCCGTGAGATTGGGAGGGGTTTACAGGTTTGCAGGAACCCTAAACTTAAACATACCCACTTTGTCAGTATTGATCAGTGTTCTATATTTCTCTTATTCTAAGATTCGGGATTTCTATTCAGAGAAATTGTTAATGTGATTACCATTGTGACCTTGATATTGTGACTGTTATTATGACTCTCCACAGACACTTGGCTCGTCGTTCAACTTTAACACCATCAGTGATTACTCTATTATGTGATCCAGTTCTACAGTTATTGGTTTCTCAGTTATGGGGTTCTATACAGAGATGGTGCTACTATTATGGTTCTATACAGACACTTGGCTCATTGTTCAACTTCAACACCATCAGTGACTATTCTATTATGTGATCCAGTTCTACAGTTATTGGGTTCTCAGTTATGGGGTTCTATACAGAGATGGTGCCGTTATTGGGGTTCTATACAAACATTTGGTTCACTGCTCAACACCAACATCAGACCATTGATCACACGCCTGTTGCATACATGACATCATAGCATTTTTGCACACATGTTCAGTTATTTCCGAGGATCACATATCTGAATCATGCTGTTGGATTTTTCTGTACCAAAACTTGAATCAAAGCAGATAGATTCCTCAGAAGTAATTGAACGTGGCATTTGCATACATCCTTGCATTTTTGACAGGTGTTCAGAGGCAGATTATTTTCCTGACTTGATTTCTCATCAGAATGGACAACTTGAATCACATTCATCAAGGTATATATTTGAAGCAACTCCGGACGGAGGTAACCGAACGAAGACCCAGCTGAGACCATTCAGGGCAGAGGTACAAGCTTTATTTCAAAGTCAGAAACTGTTGAAAGAGGAAGTCAACCAGATGAAGACTCGGATGAGCTTGGTTATGAAAATTTTGAACGAAGCTATTTTCATCCCTAGTGAGGGGAACTACGCTGCTCTGATTCTCCATTGGTCAATGGAGATACGTAGGCAGGAGATCACCTGAGATCTTTCCGAGCAACTTTATTTATCAACTTCATTTATCAAATGTCATTTGTCAGAATCCAACCTGAGCTTCCCAAGAGAGTCCTAGGGCCAAAGCATATGGGTAAAGGCCAGAACAACATGAGAAGAAGTTTGATCATATTCCGAGGTAGTACACGCAACAAGTTTCCTCATTTGCTCAGATTCAAATTGGTTGAGCTAGCCACATCAGGATCATCTCCGATAAAGCTTCCCTTAGGGTTTCAATGCCAAGTCTGATTATCATTCTGGGGCACTTGGTCATTTAATTGAAGATTGCAAGTCTTTCAGAGACAAAGGTGAAGACAAGGTCCCGAATTTGATTGACTCCAAGACCATTATGTTCACGCCAGGTAAAAGTGAGGATGTGGCACCAAAACAGTAATGATATGAATATCCAGATTTCTGACCGTTGAAAGTTTCGAAGAGCAATAAGTCCATATGGAGTCAAGTCTCCTCAATAATGGCAACCACGGTTTAAAGGCTAGATGCAAGTACCGCTCAAGGGCATTTAGGCATACCATGTGACAACTATGATGCGTTCAGGCACAAGGTTCAAATTTGGATCGGCTCAAAGGTCATCATGCCAGGAAGTCTGCTCATATATTGAAGTCTCCTCATCAAATTGGCATCCTAGTTTGCAAAGGCGTCTTCAGAAGCAATAAGTCCAGACGGAGTCAAGTCTCCTCAATGATGGCAATGTTCAGCTTCTTTACTGCATTTTCATTTGTAGTTTATATTGTTTGTTTAAACATTTGTATGCATGCATGAAATTTATTTGTTTTTGAATGATAACCATAATAAAATGCACATGTTTCTCTTGAAGTAATCCATTCGTATTCACTCATGAATTTGTGTATGTGCATTGCAATACCAACTGTTGAGCTTAAACTCAATGAGGAAGGATGACGAAATGAAAACGCAAAAAACTCTAATTGTTCGCTTTTGAGAAAGACCCTGTTGACGATGTACAGGCATTGTTTCAAATCCTAAACACCGGAGATATAAGGAAGATAAACCCTCGCCAACCCATTTGAGCCTTGAAGTAGGAGTTTATTTTCGCATGAAAAAACCCTTGCATTTAACCCAGGGGCAGGGTAGGTGTCAGCTAGCTGGACCGATCGTTCAAATTTCGAAAAGGAGTGCAAATCTGAGGATCCATTACCTTTCGTTGTACCAAATCAAGAGGTCCAATGACCAAAAACCACAATGGTTATCCCAATCAAGAGGTCCAAAGACCGGAGACCATAATGGTTATTCCTCAACAACAAAGGAGTGAGACAGTCACGACCCTCGCAAAGCATTCAAGACAAACAGTGTCACACGATTTGTTCAAAAAAAAAAAGAATTGAAAAAAAAATGAATGAGAAAGCCCGCTAAGTCGAAACTTGAAAACAAGCGACTTAGGCAAAAATCAGGGCATCCCGCTGGACTTCACAATCAAAGATTCACAAGAATCAGTCCAGGCAAAAGTTAGGGATAATCAAATAATGCAAAAGCGAAAGACGAAAAGGATTACACCAGAAAGATCCTTGAACAAGTACAGAATCGTGTGGCACAAACACGAAAGACAAAAGGGTGGCTGACTCCAAACAATAATTTGATTGGTGCTTAAACCGTTAGTTTAATTGGTTCCTCAACCATCACAAAACCCTTTTTGAGAGGTGAGCGCTTGTAAAAGCTAGCTGAACATAGGAATGGAGAACATCACGAAGATGGGTGGGCACAAATAAATTTCGAGCCTATATCCTTTGTTTCTATAACCGTGAACCAGGCCACGATACAACCCTCAAAAGTCCTAACTGAAACAGGGTTATTTTTGAGAGCATACTACCACGAGACCGCGTTCCTGACTCCTATGAGTGGTGTTGAAAGATCCTTGTTGGTGTTGCATGTGCATGCTTTTTATTATTCAAACAAATTTTATGTCGTATCTTAACCAGTGATTCGCTCACCAAGGTTTGCGACATCTTTTTCAGTAAAACTTCAAGATTAATATGTGTGTTGCATTAGAATTTTCATTCTTAGAATAAACATTTTCTGCTTGCATACATTTGTTGGACATCATAAAAATTCACATACGAAACTTCAGTCCAGAAGCTTAATCTTGCCGAGTTGAGAAGGCTAAAACTTCCAAAGGACAATCTATCGAGGTGCACTTTTCAAGAAGACTCCATTGAGTAGGGACTTTCCCGACAGTCGTGGTGAGAGCCAACTAAGCCGAGGCAATCACGTCGAGCAATTTCTTCAAAATTCAACCAAACTGGGGCAATCACTTCGAGATCCAATCTCTCAAAGAACGATTGGCATAGGTGTTTTCTTCAAAGCACAGTCCGTCAGAGGTGATCACTTCGAGGCTCGTACTGGGGCAGGCCATCCCAAGAGCATGGGAAGTACTTTCTCCTGAAGACGGTTAATCAGAGGCACCTATCCAGATTTCAAAATAATGGAGCAGAATATCTCACAGTGATACGAGGTTTTTCATGAATCCTCGCGAGGAAAATTCTTGCACAGACCATGAAGTCTGGGGCAGTTATTTCGAGATCCAACGAATCTCTCCAAGAGTTTGAAGACACTAAGGCATTTCATATGCCATGTTTTCTGTAAAATCCTCTTGAGACATTTACTTCTGACAGACCTTAATCTGAGGCGAGTTGAAAATTTCAAAGAACCATTGTTCACTCATGATTAGTTGACAACCTATCAACCCGGGGCTAGGGGCAAGGCCAGTGTCGGCACAGTACTGCAAGAGTTATTTCATCTGCGGACTTCATCGATCAAGATTCCTTAGCAAGTCTCATGGGAGGTTATTTCTTGAGAAGAAGGGTATCATCGTCTCTCATCACCAGCATGAGACGCCTAACATCTCTCATTCCCAAC
The DNA here is from genome assembly GCA_963966055.1 of Lathyrus aphaca. Classification (NCBI taxonomy): domain Eukaryota; kingdom Viridiplantae; phylum Streptophyta; class Magnoliopsida; order Fabales; family Fabaceae; genus Lathyrus; species Lathyrus aphaca. Next base: position 506,173,995 of record OZ014523.1, read on the forward strand.
ATGAGTGGATTTATCTCTTATCCCTAGCAAGTGGCAACTTGAGCTCTTATCTTCAGCGGGAAGCTTTATCATTGACATCCTCCATCATCCCCAGTAGAGGTGGAAGTTGAAATCTCTCAATAAGGTAGCAGAGAGTGGGTATCATCCCCAAGCAGAAGTTTCCCTTCAGACAGGGGCAATTCTCAACAGTATAAGGAGTGTTTTGCCTCCCCAACAGTATCATGCCTTTGGTTCCCCACCAGAGTTCAAGAAGGGTCCATCTCCAACAGGGTCTTGGCGCTCCAATCTCAAAGTCCAATTTATTTTTGGCAGTGGCGGCTATTCAGAGCCAGTGAATTATTAACAGCTTTTCCCGCAGAGTTGTTTCCTCCTCATCAGGACAAACCAGATCAATGCAGTGATCATCGTTTCTCCCCAGCCAAGCCATCTGGGATACTTGCAGTCCCCTTGTCAGAAGATCTCTTTGCATTTGCATACGCATAATCATCATTACATTTGCATCCTCCAAAGCATATCACTTCCATCATCATGGAGCATTACGCCATAAATCCAAACATATGCATACCAGCATGGGCCAGTTCTGAGGTATATTACATAAGACCCGTTACATCTCCAATCAGATTGAAGTGTTCCCCACAGAATACAACCTCATTTCCCCGGGTAGATACTTCTACCAAGTCTTGTTGTCATCCCTAGTTGAGTCTTGTTTCAGTACAACAGTCTCATTTCTTCGCGTCTCCGTTTCAGTACAACGGTCGCGTCTTGGGCTCTCGTTTAAGTACAACGATCCCATTCCTTTCGAGTCTCCATTTAAGTACAATGGTCTCGTCTTTGAGTCTTGTTTCAGTACAACAGTCTCATTTGTTCGCGTCTCCGTTTCAGTACAACGGTCGCGTCTTGGGCTCTCGTTTAAGTACAACGATCCCATTCCTTTCGAGTCTCCATTTAAGTACAATGGTCTCATCTTTGAGTCTTGTTTCAGTACAACAGTCTCATTTGTTCGCGTCTCCGTTTCAGTACAACGGTCGCGTCTTGGGCTCTCGTTTAAGTACAACGATCCCATTCCTTTCGAGTCTCCATTTAAGTACAATGGTCTCGTCGTTGAGTCTTGTTTCAGTACAACAGTCTCATTCTTTCGCGTCTCCGTTTCAGTACAACGGTCGCGTCTTGGGCTCTCGTTTAAGTACAACGATCCCATTCCTTTCGAGTCTCCATTTAAGTACAATGGTCTCGTCGTTGAGTCTTGTTTCAGTACAACAGTCTCATTCTTTCGCGTCTCCGTTTCAGTACAACGGTCGCGTCTTGGGCTCTCGTTTAAGTACAACGATCCCATTCTTTTCGAGTTTCCATTTAAGTACAATGGTCTCGTCTTTGAGTCTTGTTTCAGTACAACAGTCTCATTTCTTCGCGTCTCCGTTTCAGTACAACGGTCGCGTCTTGGGCTCTCGTTTAAGTACAACGATCCCATTCCTTTCGAGTCTCCATTTAAGTACAATGGTCTCGTCGTTGAGTCTTGTTTCAGTACAACAGTCTCATTCTTTCGCGTCTCCGTTTCAGTACAACGGTCGCGTCTTGGGCTCTCGTTTAAGTACAACGATCCCATTCCTTTCGAGTCTCCATTTAAGTACAATGGTCTCGTCGTTGAGTCTTGTTTCAGTACAACAGTCTCATTCTTTCGCGTCTCCGTTTCAGTACAACGGTCGCGTCTTGGGCTCTCGTTTAAGTACAACGATCCCATTCCTTGCGAGTTTCCATTTAAGTACAATGGTCTCGTACTTGAGTCTTGTTTCAGTACAACAGTCTCATTTTTTTCGCATCCCCGTTTAAGTACAACGGTCGCGTCTCAGGTTATCATTTAAGTACAATGATCCTGTTTGCTTGGGCTCTCGTTTAAGTACAACGATCCCGTTCCTTTCGAGTCTCCATTTAAGTACAATGGTCTCGTCCCAGTGCGAAGATAATGGATCGGTTGATACCATTTTCGTGTAGATCGGTTGATCTTATTTGAGTCATGAATCGGTTGATATCATTTCTCTTCGAGTTGTAAATCGGATGATATTACATTCTCGTTTTTTCTTGGTTATGGATCGGTTGATACCATCTCCATGTTAGATCGGTTGATCTTATTTGAGTCTTGAATCGGTTGATATCATTTCTCTTCGAGTTGTAAATCGGATGATATTACATTCTCGTTTTTTCTTGGTTATGGATCGGTTGATACCATCTCCATGTTAGATCGGTTGATCTTATTTGAGTCTTGAATCGGTTGATATCATTTCTCTTCGAGTTGTAAATCGGATGATATTACATTCTCGTTTTTTCTTGGTTATGGATCGGTTGATACCATCTCCATGTTAGATCGGTTGATCTTATTTGAGTCTTGAATCGGTTGATATCATTTCTCTTCGAGTTGTAAATCGGATGATATTACATTCTCGCTTTCCAGGTTGGATCGGTTGATACCATTTCCGTGTTAGATCCGAGGATCTCTTGATTTGTCATTCGAGGATGGCATTTCTTTTCTTCAAGTCCTTCTGCGGTTGGTCTTGTTGTGGTGGCTATTATTTGAGGATAGTAGTTCACTTTTTGAGCTTATTGATCGAGGTCAGTTTGTCTCTTTTGCAAAGTCTGTCTGAGGGCAGCTTTGTTGTTTGGTTATCAGTCGAGGCTGGTATACCTTCGCGTCTCCATTCGAGGATGGTTTCGTGTTAGATCCGAGGATCTCTTGATTTGTCATTCGAGGATGGCATTTCTTTTGTCCAAGTCCTTCTGCGGTTGGTCTTGTTGTTGTGGCTATTATTCGAGGATAGTAGTTCACTTTTTGAGCTTATTGATCGAGGTCAGTTTGTCTCTTTTGCAAAGTCTGTCTGAGGTCAGCTTTGTGTTTGGTTATCAGTCGAGGCTGGTATACCTTTGCGTCTCCATTCAAGGATGGTTTCGTGTTGGATCTGAGGATCCCTTGTGAGTTGTCGTGCGAGGATGGCATTCTTCCTAGCATATTCCCACCTGGTTCTATCCCCCGTTACTTATTCAGAGGTCAAAATCAAAAAATATAAATAAATAAATGGGCAGATGGCATTTCCATTACCCTCAGTGTGCAAATTTTCAGGTTTTATTCGAGTATTCAATCACTCCATACCTTGAACGTCTAAAAGCTGTTGCAATTATTCGTTCAGGTCTGCAGATGATTGAATAGGGGCAGCTGTAATACCTCAAAATTTGCCCTCTTTCTTTTTGCCCTAACTGGCTTTACGCTTTGCCTTCCATTTGCATAGTCCATTAGGTCATTAACATTCATAATCAGGCATTTCATTGATTCCTATGGCATGTGATCGGCGCATTCCTTTGTGATTTGATTTCCCTATTCATAAGTGGTGCATCCGGCTATTGCATTTAATTTAAGCGGTTCAAGGGTTCCCATGTCTGGTATGGCTTTGTTGATGGTGTCAATCAATTGGAAATGGTGTTCAAGGTTTCGTATCAAGGGTATCGTGATATTCAGGTCATTTTGGTACAAGTTCGTGAGGTTTTAGACTGAAGTTGATTGAAGCTTGTGGATTTATTGAAAATACAAGTTTGATATGGATTGGGCATTTGAGTTGATATGAGCAGTTTAAGTCGAATAATAGGGATTAAGTGAAATTCGAAGATGCGAGTTTATGGAAATCACACCCTATCCAAACGATTATGTCATACTCATTTCAAATACAATTCATATTCACTTTCCATATCCAGTTTTCGATTCAACTCAATCCATTTAATCGGAATTCTATCTCATTATCACTTTCAAGTTTTGATTATCAAAATCTTTTTAAACCCATTTTTACTAAGCCAATTCATCTCATTAAACCAATTGGATTCCAATTCATACAACCGTACCCATTTAAATCCATCAACCATTTGTTTTCAACATTAAGCCCATTACCTACAAATCATTTGTTCTAATCTATTTTTAGATATTTTACCTCATCCATATTCTCGCTATTCATTGTAGAAATTCGTTTAATACGAATATTCGAATTTTTTATTTTTTTTATCTGAGCCAATATCATTTTCAAATCATTTTTGTGATTACTTCCATTAAACCATATTTTTTCAAGTCCATTGAACCATATTTTCTTAATGCATATTAAACCAACTTGTTATGATTCCATTCTTTTTCTCTCATTTACCCGATTAACGTTTCAACCACAATTTAAATCGCCAAACTTGCTTTGTGTGTTTAAACTCATATTTTTGCCCATTTGTCCATAGTTCATTACCGAGCCCCAAGGCCCACTCATATACCCAAAAATAGTAATCCAAAATAATGGAAAAAAGTGGTGGCAGAAGTGGAACTTAGCAAAAAAAACTGATTGAATTCTAGTTAGAAAAGTCTAGAAATGTTCAGTTACATAACAGGTATGCAAAAATTCAGTTACAAGGGAGATGACAGAAAAAAGCAGTTACAATAAAAAACTCAGAAACTCAAGGATTGATATAACAGAATTTATCAGAAAAAGAGAAGAAAAAAAGTCTTCACAGGCTTCAATTTTCGACGTCTCGCATCGTCAATATGGCAACATTCTTCAACCTGATCCATATTCATCATCATCACTCTCTGCACCATTCTTCAACTTCTCAGATTTGCTTTCAACTCGGCATCATCAGTTTTCACCCTCCATCATCTTCTTCAACTTTGACTCTTCTTCATGAAGATCTTGAATCTCCGATTCTGAATACGACAACGCCATCCATCTTCATCTTTTCTTCTCACATTTCAATCTGCATTTTTTCCAATCCTTTCATCATCAATCATTTTCCAAACCTGCAACAATTCAATTCGCACACAAGATCTTCAAGAAAAATGCCGACATGTATTGACACAATTCAGAGTGATAACGACAAAAATGCAGTATCGCTGATCCAAGAACATCGCAATACCGAGTCGGAGTGTTTCGATAGCATTTCAAAGTGTGAAAGATTGAATCGTAACAAGGAACTTACCTGAATTTTGTGATGAGCGAAAGGAAGAAACTTTCGGTTGATCCGTATTGACGCAATCGCGAAGAGGAAAAAGGAAGTCACGGCAGAGGACGTGGAGTGGCGGAATTCTTTGTTCGTGTCGCATCTGAGAGAGAACAAGCTGAACCATGGAAGGCGCGTAACACCGTAACCGATTTGAGGAGAGCGACGCAACCCATGGTGATGTGTGACGGCGCTGTGAGATTGGGGGTGACGGTGAAGTTCCTTTTGTTTGTTGAGGGTAAGTGTTTGCTGTGAAGAAGAAACAGGTTCGAGATGAAGATGATGAAGCCACGACGGTGGAAGGACGCTTGCAATGTGAGGAATTTGTGATTTATTGCGATTCAAGAAGAACCACGAAGAGGGATATGACGTATTTGTGAAGAAGATGACGACGAATACAGAGAGAACAAGGCCGAGATCGATTGAGGGCATGAAGAGGAAGTGTCGTCGGCGCCGTTAGCTTTCGGGGAAGAAAAGATGAACATGAGTGCTGTGCGTGTTTGCCGCAAGAAGCTTGAGGTTTTTGTTTTAGGGTTTTTCTTCTCTTAAGGTTACATATCAATGCACCTGTTGTGTGATGTTGGGCCAGGAATCCCTCAAAACTGCTATCTACACCACATAACCACTATCACGACCTCCCCTGCGAATTTGTGAGAATTGGGCTTCAAGCCCATGAAAATTCCTATTGGCAGCAGCTGTTTCCCTCATGCGGGTTTACCTTTGAAACGGGCCTTGGGCCAGTCCTCTTTTGTTATTCACAAGTCCTGAATTCTGCTTATTCACCTCCCCTATTTCTTTATTTTGAGAAAATTGTTAATTGAATTTCCTTATGAAATTGGTTAATTAATATTCTCGTTAAAATATATATTTGGGGACTAATATTTTGGTTAATCCTTGGTTGTTGTGTAATATTGATTTTTTTTGTCATGATTTTAATTATGTTTAGTATTAATTTTGGATTAAGTGTCCATAAACTTGTTTTGATCGATATTCATCGATTTTGATTGTGGTGAAGCTTCACAAAAGCAAATGTGGATGATAAGCATTTATTTTGCTTATGGGAGACTACAAGACATTGCTTAAGGTTTTTTTTTCGGATTTCTTTTTGTGAGGAATCGACACTTCGATCAAGTAAGTGATTTTAAGCCTTTAAGCACCATTTTAGTCGCATGCGGCTTAGGACCATATAATTTAAGATGCATCTGAGCCCTCCCACCTGAGGCATTGGTTATATTTGTGATTATTAATGATATGAATCGATTTCGGAACTTAGGGATTAGGTTAAGAACCATTAAGATCGGTTCCTTTCACTTTCCTTTAAAATCCACTTTTTCACCCGTTTCGTCGCATTTATTAAAAATAGTTTTAGGTGTGATAAAATTCTGGAAAAATTCATGAGTGATCCTCATCCTCTTAATTAATTTGTCATATTTTTTATTTCCAGATTTGGGTAGTTTTAATAATTAATTTGGATTTTAGTTCACAAGCTGTCCCAAAAAGGAAGGTTTTGGCATAAGGGACCGAAATCGATTTTTCCCCATAGGTGTGAGACCTATTTTTTGTATATGATTAATCACTGTAATTGGTGACATTTTGATGCTCATTAGGCATTTTTTTCATAATTTTTAGTGCCCTTTTTGATCCACTTTGGGGAGTTGTTTTTGATGATCATGTTTTGGTTACCTTGCTAGTCAAGGAATTGTTTTGGCACTTTGGTGCATAATTTTGTGGAATCCTTTTGGACAATGTGAGATAATGACTTCATTATTCCAGGGATTTAATTTCATAATTTTTAAAGGCATTTTGCTATTTTTCCATGTCACCTAGATCCTAGGTTGATTCATGTGTGTATTTGCTCCATATCCTAGGATTTAAGAAGGCATTCATGCCATTTGCTTGAGATGCTTTTTGGTAACTTTTAGGAGTTGATTATAGGTCATTTTTATGTCTTTAATTCCAGTTATAGGCCACTTTTTGAACCATACTCTTGTGGTTTGTTTTAATGTTTCAAAGTGCATACTTAGGTGAACTAGTTTCATTTAAACGGGTCGTTAATCTCTTCTCATGTTTAACTTGAATTATGTGGAAATCATCAATACTTATTCATGCATTCTAATTGCATCTTATGCCTTTTATGCTACTGACCCATAATCATTTCATGCCATTCTTCCTTAGTTTGCATCATGTGTGATATTATGCGATGTTTTGTTCCATTTCATCTCACATCTTCTTCTCATTGATCCATATGCCTAATCCATTGCATCCATGATTATATATTCATTCACATATCTTCATAAGCATTCACTACTGACTTTGATGTTCATTCCATGTATTAATTCATGTTTGTAAGCCCTATGTCTTCATACTTCATCCATGAGTCTTAACTTGCATTTAGGTGAATTTATGTGGACTTTTTGTACATAGTTTGACATAGTTTGATCTTGTGAGGTATCCTAGCATACTTAGGGACCTATATCATGTAGCTACTGACTTTATAAGTCATTTAACCTTTAGGTACCTTCACCTTTAGACTTAGGTCTTATTTTGAACCCTAGTTCCATTCTAGGACGTTTATAGTACTTAATTGCTTTCATGCTTCGATTTTACTTCCAATATGCATTGTCATGCTAACTTTTGTTTTGTAGGGGGGAAGATTGAGGTAAGCATTACTTCATTCCTATCTCTTATGCATTTTAATTGTGTTTTCCTTAGCACCTTGTGCTTTGCTTTTAGGCTTTCCCTTTCTTTAGAGATAACTTAACTTCCATAGGAAGTAAGTTAGTTTCTAGTTCTCTTTTCTTCTTTTCCTTTTCTTTCTTAGGATTAGAAAACTCCATTAACCATAAGATCTCTTGTAAATAAACAAATAAACTTAGGATTGAGTCTTAGTTCCCATTAGATTTTGCCTTTTATCAACTTGAGTCATTCTCTTCTCATCTTCAAACAAAATCCAAAAACACTTAATAAATAAATGAAAGGATTCCTTGTGTATAGCCTTATTCCATGAAGCACTTGCATTCATTCCATCTTGGAGTGGTGTAAGCTTGTCTATCATGATGCACAACTCTCATCAAGGAATTGTTCACAAAGAAAAACTTAAAAGATATTTCTTCACAAAAGCAACAAAAACACTTAATAAAGTTCAACAAGCTAGCGAACTTAAGCCCTAATCCTAAGAAACCAGTCTTGGATAAATTCTCCTTGCTGGGTATGCTTGTTCTATTATTCCATCTTGGAATGTAGAGTCAAGTGTACATTCCAGGGAAAAGAGTTTGAATTCACTTCCTTGTGCCAAATTCATATAAAAACTTTTTAAAAGCCAAAAACAAACAATAACCGACTATCCTGCGGGAACTTCTCTTCTCATCTCATTCACTCACAACGCGAACTCGCGACGACTTGTCTCATTTGCAAGACGGTAAACGCACTCGTACCAGACGAGCCTGCAACACCTGAGCATAGACATACGCAGTTCCAACTGTAAAAAACACAAACAAATAGTTCCCGCCTAGGTTAGGCGAACTACGTCGACTCTGATCCTCATTATCCCGATGAGGTACGTAGGCAGCGGGGTAGGGCCCGTTCGAGCACATTCTTTATTTTCCCTACATTTCTCATTCTTTCCATTCTCTCTTCTTATTCCTTTCTCATTTCATTTTCTATTCCAGTTAGCGGTTCATTTGTTCAGCAGCATATTATTTCTCACCCTTTGAAACAAGCAAGCAAGCGTGGATCCCGTCGGGTACGACGGACGATCTGGGGTGCTAATACCTTCCCAGGTCGTAACCGACTCCCGAATCCAGATCTTTGGTTCGCAAGGCCTCGTCCTTTTCCTTATTCCTTAGGTTTGTGCAACATTACCTTTCCCATTCTTTTGGGATAAAAATGTCTGGCTGGCGACTCTACCTTTCCGCGCCACTTTCGCGTTTGTACTAGGATGAAAATCCCGGGAGCGACACCCACAACGGTCAATGATAGTAACATTCTCCATAGATCTGGAGCACCAATGAATGTCTGAGTGAGAAAGTGACATGATCCTCTTGGACCATCTGAACCCTTGCTCATTCTTCATCACTGAGCGAGGAAGGTGAGAAATAAACCACCTAGATAGAAAAGGTATGCAACACATCAAAGTTCCTCTTGCCCTTGAAGTACGGGCGTGAAGAGAATGCAGGATATCCCCAAGCAATGTAGGCACTGGATTATGACTCAGGAAAATGTTGATGGCATGAACATCTATGAACTGATCAGGGTTGGGGAACAATACTAAGCCATGAATCAACAAGGCTAAGATCTCCTCAAAAGCATCATAGCTCATGGCTTTCAAGAACATTTGAGCCTTCTCTATCAACACCTTAGCAAGAATACCTTTAACTCCGCTTCTCGTTTCTAGGACAATGTCAGACTTCTTCAGATGTAGAGCTGCAGCAATAACCTCAGGTTTAGACTCTTTTTCCAAGCCTGTGAATGGTTTCTGATCAAGAACAGGTATGCCCAGAAGTTTAGAGAACTCTTCCATGGTTGGAACCAGCTGATAGTCGGGGAATGTGAAACAATGGTGCTTAGGATCAAAGAACTGAAACAGGACACTCATCATGTCTTCATTGAACCCTGAAGTGACTAGATCCAGTAGGTGACCATGTCTCTTGATAAACTGGGAATGATCAGACACTTGAGAAACCAACTCTTTAAGCTTAGCAGGTATGCCCACAAAGTTGATCCTGATGGTGTTTCTACGAGCAAAAGCCATGACCTGCAACAAAGAACAAAGATAAATCTCTTGGTCCTTGAAATTGTTAGTGAAAATGCTATGCTTATGATGCATGATGATGTCATGATGTTATGCTCAATCACAAACATGTGGCACACACAAGCAAGTCACACCATAGCCCTAGGTTTAAAGGCTTGCATGAGGTTTAAGGTAAGTACCCTCCCCTGAAGTTAGATGGTTCATCCTGTCCTACAAAAGTAACCATGTTCTAAGGGATCTCAATATCATTGATCCTTCACAAGGGTGGTTGTTCAGTAGGCAACTTACTTGCCAACCAAAACCTTCCAAGTTCAAGATCTCAATGAGCGTAGTATCGAGTGTCAACCAACTTCAGTCTGCACCAAAGCCGGTTACCTCACTACTTTCTAGAGGCCAAGATGAGTTAACTAGGGTTCTAAAAGTTAGTTAGTGCATTGACAACATATGGCAGCCTCATATTATCCTCAACTTGACTTAAGGAACATAAGCACCAACCAAGAAGTCACACTAACTATGGCCACCAGATCAACCATATCGATATACGTCGTACAGTTTCCTTGGTCTATTGCCATTTACCTAAGGTACACTAGATCCGGGTTAGGACCTTTCACACATAAGAGCACCCCAACAAGATAATATAAAGCAAACAAGGCAAACAATTTTAAAGTGATCTAATTCCTAAGGGTACCCCTCTTTAATATTAAATCCCCAGCAGAGTCGCCAGTTCTGTAACACGGTGGGAGAACTGACTTTAGTTATGTTGCGGATAGCAAGAGTCGCCACCGACTTTTATTTTATCCAAAGGAAAGGCATAAAAGAACAGGAAAGACCTTTAAAAGATTTTTGGGTCCGGGGGGTAGGTTATGTAAAGGGAAGGTGTTAGCACCCTTTACATCCATGGTTATCCATGGGCTCTTAGTTACTTAGCTCACTTTCAATTGTTTTTTTTGAAAATGTGAAGTGTGTGGATAAAATTTTTCATAAGAGTTTAATAATGATCCATGTACGGATGCGTAAAAAACTTGTGTTTGAAAATTGTTTGAAATTTGTGAAGTGTTTGAAATTTGTTTTGAAATAGTGAGCAAGTAACTATGAGGAACCTACCCTAAAGTTTAAGTCTTTCTGTTCTTTATCCTTTAAATGGTAAGACTATCCCTATTATTAAGGAATAGGTAGTCATTACCTTGGATGTGAGGGACAAGTGAGGGACATCTGTTTAATGAAGGCAACTGTTGGGTGTATTAAGCATTTTGGAGGGACTGTCATCATTATTCGAAAGGGACAAGATCATATTGAAAGGCAACCATGAAGGGACTTGATCTTTGATTATGAAGGGACTAGATGACTTTTCTTTTAAGGGACTTGGCTTTATACACCCTACTTGACCTTTTTGAATAAGCAACATTGAGAGGCAACCCTAGAAAGTGAGATGGCGATCAAAGATCGACTTACGTGTGTGAGTGTTTAATTGTATATTTATCTTTTAATTTAAATGACCTAAATTCAATTTTTAAATATAATACATGTTTACACTCCCTATTTTTACTAACCATAGCATGAAAATTAAATAATTTAAATATTACAAAAAATTACACCAAGGAGCAATTACATAATAATAAAAATAAAGCAATTTAAATAAATAGCAAGAATAAATAAATAAGCAAAGTATAAATAATAAGTAAAATAAATAAGCAATTTAATTGGGTTAGTAATAATAATTAAAATAAATGGGGTTAGTGAAATAATAATAATGAGCATAATTAAAAAATAAATGGATTAGTAATAAACATGATTAGTAATAATAATAAACAAAACAAAATTAATGGTTAATTAATTATAAAATTTAAAATTTATAAACAAATTAAATAAATTATGAACATATTATGAGAAATTATTAAATTTGCAATTTTTTTAGAAACTATTTACATATATAATTAATTATAAACAATTAGAAAATATTTTCATATTATATAAAAAAAAGAAAATAGAATTGATATTAATTGTATTTTACAAAATTCAATTATATTAAAAAAAATATATACATGATAATTATACTTACAAAAATTAGAAAATAAAATTAGGTTTTTTAGTTGTTTAGAAAAAAAATAAATTAGGGTTTATTTTATAATTAGGGTTTAATGTATATTCAAAAAATATTAAGGCTTAATTTACAATAAATTAAATAAACATACATATACATAAAAAAAAATATAAAGAAAAACATGAATATATTAACTTTGATTTTGAGAAAATAATATATATATATATGTTATTTAGAAATTTATTAAGATTTATTTATGAAAATATATAATGAATAATATAAGAAAAAAAAATTAAAAAAAATAAATAAAAAACAGGACCTGGGATTTGAACCCAGGTCCTTTACCTGGATGATGAGAAGCATAACCACTGGGCTGCGCTGCACATGATGCAAGAAGAATGAGCTCAAATTTGTTTTGTTCCTTAAACCTGAAAAATCAGAAAAAGAATGAAAAAGCAAAAGGCCTGGGGGAGGATCGAACTCAGGACCTCTCAAACAAACACATATACACATTACCAATCCTGCTGGGTGAGCGCGTCTGATATTATAATGGCCACAATGCATAATATATTAAGACTAAACATCAAACAGAAAAATAAGAAAAAATTGGCTGAGTCCAGGATTCGATCCCTGGACCTTAGCATCATACGCGCATCCATTCACCACCAGGCCAACCACACGTTGGTGTTACAAGATTAAAACAAATACATTATAATATATTAAAATAATTCAAACTTAGAAAACGCGCGCGGCCAGCTTCGTCTTCTTCCTTGGGATTTCGCAGGTTTTCTTGCGAAATTTCCTGGGAATTTTCCTGGGACTTTTCCTGCGTACAAACCCTGCAATTTTCGTATCACCATAAACATGTATAATTTTGCCAAATTGATCACAGATTCGTAATCCCCAGACATCGTACAGTTCAAATACAGTCCTAGAATTAATTTATATTAGTGAAATCAAAAGATCCCAAATTTGAACCAAGAACCCTAGCTATGGCATATCACGATTCAGGCCATTAATCTTTAATCCAATTATCCAGAAAGCTTCTATGCTTCATGACAAACACAAATCAGCAAGCAAAATCAATTAACAACGCATGATAATATGAAATCGAAAAATTGTAGAAACATGAATAAGAATGATTCGGTTTGTGCATTATGGAGTGTTTTGGATGCATATGAGTATTGGTTTTCACTCAATGATGTTCAGTGATCATGGCTATGTGCTTCAAATACCTTCAAATGTCTTGGAATGTCAAAACCGAATTTGAGTTTTTGCTTAAATTTTTGAAGTGTGAAACTTACCCTTGAGGCTGTGAAATTCGTGCTTGTTATTAGGGTTGTGTTATGTACTTATAAGATGATCAAATGAAGCTGAAAAACTAGGTCATTGTGTAGAAGATTTGATATGAAAAGATTCAAAATTATCATGCCTTAAAAATCAAATATTCTTGTATGAACACTTGCTATTTTTGGCTAATTCTCATGATTTTCTTTCCACTTCAATTCTAATCAAATTTATGAATTTCTAGAAGCTTGATCCAATTCAAATCTTATATTTTCATATTTTATTTTTATTTAAAATGATTTTTAATGAATTAAATCAAAATAAATAAAAATAAAATAATAAAAAATCTGATTTTTATTGACTTGGGTCGTGCATGAAGCTATTGTATGGATTGGGTCATCATTTGGCAAGCCCATTTGGAAGAAATTGGTTTTAGACCTTCATTTTCATCATAAACCAACCCAAAATTTCCCAACTTTGCAAGGGCACACATCCTTCAATTTTAATGCTATGAAGGTGTTCTTGGACATTTTGGAAAGATTGAAGAGTCCTATAACCAACCCCACTGGTTTCATGTCCATATCATTTACCAATCTCAAGTTATGCCCTTTTGAAGTTGTTGACTTTTTGTTGACTTTCAAAAGGACCTATAATGTCTTAGCTCATACCTTCCAAATGAAGCATTTTTGGGCTTGGCTTGTGAGACACAAAGTTTTAGAGAATTAAATTTTCTTCAAAATGAGCTTTGAGTGGAGACTTGGTGATGAAGTATGTGAAAGTTATGGCTGGTCAAAGTTCAGTTGACTTTTACTGAGAAAACCCTAATTTAGAAACTCCTGATTCTTGATGATCTGAAATCTCCTTGATGAATCATGATCAACCCTTGATCAAATGATTAATTTTACTTCATATACTTGATGTTGGCAAAGAATCATGAAGTTTGACTTTGGTTTGACCACAGTTGACCTCAGTTTGACTTTTTAACTACTTTGACTGATTTTGACTTATCTGATCATCTGACTGAGCAAACTTTTGAGAAAAGTTTTGAAACTTGTCATGGGGGTTCTTAAACTCATATAAGATGTTATGAAGCTCACTTGAAGTCTTGGAAGTTCATTTAGCCTGATTAAAGTCAAAACCCTAGTTTTGGATGCACTGCTTAGGAGGTGCATTGTATGAGGGAATTGTCAACTCTTCTGACCAATAGTGAACTTTGTGAACCTTGTGAACCATCATAAAATGTCTTGTGAACCTCATGGGAGGTCTTGTGAACCTTGTGAACCTCATAAAGTGACTTGTAGACTTCATGAACCTCATGAAAGGTCTTGAAAGCATTGGGAATCTTGTGAACCTTGTGAACTTCATAAAGTGACTTGTAGACTTCATGATCTTCATGAAAGGTCTTGTAAGTGTTATGAATCTTGTGAACCTTGTGAACTTTCTTAGCACACAAAGTCTTGTATTGTGAGGGCAAATTTTGGGGTGCAACACACATCAAGAATCATGGTGATGATGTTTTGGTGTATGGAAGATGTTCTAACTGGTGTTAGGACATTATCTTGGGTGACTGTCTACATTGTATTTATTTTGAGCCTACCTAATCATATAGGAGAATGATGAAGTAGGTGATCCGTCTTGGAAGAAGAATGTAGAGAAGACTGGAGTAGATCAAATATTGATTGCTTGAAAGTCTGAATGTGGATATTCATAAATTGATTCTCTTGTCAGAATTAGTTTGGATGAATATTGTCTGGATTGTATAGCCAATAGTGTGTGAAAGTCTAGTGTCAGGACCTGCTAGCAAGAAGATGATCAACATTTGTAGCTTGTGATAACAACAAACCAAGAAGGGATCATGTGTGTTTTTGTACAAGGAGTGATTGTGTTCAACTGTGAGTTGAACAAAGAGTGAGCTCTTGAAGACATGAATATGCGTATTATGTTTTCCATTCATCAAAGTACAAAGAAGCATGGGTCATCCTTGATAAGGTGAGAGTGTTACACTTTTGTGCAACTGGACTTGTAAAGTTAAAGGGAAGTAATGTTCTTTTGGTGTTCTAGATGGTGTATGTTACTTGTTTGGGTGACTCCTATTATGGATAAAAAGGGGGAGAAGTAAGTAGCATCAGGTGTCCATTGGTTGATGAGGAGTTGGATGGGTGTTCAAAGATGGTTTTAGCCAAAATATGCCAAAATGGGAGATTGATAGTTCTGTAGCTTTTGGTGTTGGGATTCATTTTGGTAAAACTGGTTGTGATTGATATATGCCTATAAAGATAGTATGACTTCTGTTTTCTGCTGCTACATTTTCCTCTAATATGATGTGTATGATCAAATTATGTTTTGGCCAAAAATATGTCAAAGAGGGAGATTGTAATTCTGAGTTGGCAACATTTTATGGTAAAACAAGTTATGTGTTCTAATGTCATGCTTAATGTCATGACATGTTATTAAGCAATCTGCAGGTGTGAAGTTTTAAGGGTTCTGCTGTTTTAGCAGGATGTCAAGACTGATGTCATGACATCTCTGTCTGGTGCTGAAGACAAAACTGTCCAATTTATTTGTTGAGCGCGTATTCAGAAATTTGTTTGAGTGTTTTATTGAGAATTATTAAGAGCTATTTTTAGAAGGTTGTGACTCAACATGGTTCAGAATATTGAAGAATATATACTTTTTAAATATAGAGATATTTTAGGAAGTTATAAATTGAAGATCTTTTTGTAGCAGATTTTTCTGCATGTTTGTAACAACTGTTATGTTGCGTTTTAGGAGGCCCAAATCCAGTTGGGATTATGTTATAAAAAGAAACCTTGTAACCTAGGTTTAGAAATCAACCAAAGATGTAAAAGTAGTATCATTTGGGTTGAGTTCTAGAACTGTGTGCAACAAGATTCATTCCTTGTGGTTGTTTTTGTTTGTAATCCTCGAAGCTTTTAAGCAAGAAGTATTTTGTACTTTACTGAAGCTGTGAAGCAAGGTGAAGGTATTGTCATGGAAGTGTGTCTTCTATTTTGCCTTGTTGTTTAGGTAAAGAGTCGTTAATATCAGCAACTGAGAGTTGGGACTGTGAGACATCATTGCGGTGATTAGAAGTGAGATGGGTTTCTCATATTTAGGAGTTCCTAAGTAGAAGTTGCACGGGTAGTGATTAAGTGACAAGATCGTTAACTGGATGTTTGATGAGAGCCTTTGAATTGATACTACATAGTGGATTTCCTTCCTGACTTGGTAGTCCCCAGAGTAGATGTGATTGCATCGAACTGGGTTAACAATTTTGGTGTGTTGATTTATTTTGTTTCTGTATTGTATTATATTGTGTATTACAGGATGTCAGATCAGATGTCTAAACATCCCGAAGGATATTTAGAATCTATTATAACATAATACAATATTGTTAGTATATGTGTACCTTGCCACGTTTATCAGTAACAGATCAGATGTCTCGACATCATATTTGACATCTGGTTCTCTCATACCTTAACTTCAAGATGGAAATGGTGATGAATGATGGACTAATGATCTTGCTCTCTTATTTATGACGCAAGAAATTTGAAATTGCATGATGAAAAATGAACAAACTAAACAAAGGACTTGTTTTTTTTTAAATATAAAAATGACTCATAAATGAAAAACACACTAACAATGCAATGGGATAAAAAGAGGGTATGGGAAATGAACAAAATGGACCTTGAATCTAAAATGCACAAGTTTTCTTTAATGACCTTTACTTTAACTCTGATGAACCATGCTTAAAAGGTGCGATGTATGCAATGCAAATGAATTGAAAATGAATAGAGAAATTGGGGAGGACAAAATTAGGGTAGGACAATCGTTCAATGCTCCAATACATATTTTTGAGTTAAGTTTGGTTGCATATTCACTTTCCACAATCAAAAATCATTTTCTATGGAAAATATCTCAATCTTCCATTTAGAACCCATGATGTTCACTTGTAAACAAGATCTATTTGTCTCACAGTAGACACTACTTATTATGAAATTGAAAGGTTTAATCACACTAAGAAATTTGATGTGTGAAGAGAAAAGAACTATAACAAACAAAATAAATGACCTTCAACAAAACTAACTCTCTATGCAACTTTACTTGTCAGAAGAAGGTAAACGATATGGAACACAATAACTAGTTTATTCAGATCGATTAAATGACATATTCCAAAAGAGATCAACTCTCTAATTCACAATACTTCCAAGAATAATTACACAAAAACAGTAATATAAGTTCCCAAGAATAAATCCTACTTTCTACACAAGTATTTTTCAATCTCTCAAATTTTATATATGAATCACACTACCCCCAAGATGTTCCCCAAGATGTTCAGAAGTGTTTTTTTAATTTTCCTTAAATATCTCTAAGAATTTTCTAAATTCTCATAACACACTCTTAAAAATTTGCCACTATGTCTCCAATATTAGCACTAGGATTCTTAAACTCCTCTCCATGTCTTCAACTCTAAAGTTCTTGAGGTTGCAAAGATAAAATAATAACAATACATATTTATAATTGTAAAATTCAACATATACATAACAAGTCTAAAATTCAACTAATTAAAACGAATCCATAAAAAATCAACGAAGTCCAATACATGTGAATCAATAAAACTATATCTGAGCTCCAATGGACTGAATTATTCGCTGTGCCACTGCATAGGTTTCGTCGTCAACCCTCGTCAACTTCAAAGGTAATTGTTAGCTACTATAATCTTGAAACATGATTTCTTTCTTTTTATCACTTATAGTGTCTTTGGATGAGGTAATTGATTTTTTATTTTATAAAAACAAATTAAAATTCTAAATCGTTTCATTAGTTAAAGATCCTCTGATATCCAGTTAATTTTAAGGATATAAAAATATTCACCTATTATTTTATCCCTAAGTGTAGGTAATAATTAAAAATATAATAAATTAGATTGATAGAAATCCTCATAAGGAAGGTGTCATCGAAGTAGCAATGCTTTTGATCCTAGACAAAAGAAACACAAACCTTAATTGGAACGTGACACTTGAATAATAGTGCAAGATTTATGGAACTCCATGAATTGAGGCCACAAGTGAGAATTGAATGATTGTTGTATCCATTTGAATAGTGCAATGAAAATTGCATATATGTGAAATGTACCAAGTCTTTTCTTAATCTATTAATGGTCAAAGAACAAAGTGTCCCCTAAAAAATTTGCATTATTTTATTTAATTTGGCGCCGTTCAGATAGCAATATTGACATTTCAAAAATGATTCATTGCTATCCTTTTCTAATATAAATTATGAATATAGATAGATATGCATGTTTTGTAATATTTCATTTGATTTAGGTTGAATTAAATTTATGTGAAGCTTACATAGTTTAGGGAGAATCATAAGTAAAGTTGATATTCAGGTAAATTTGATTGTACGAGTTTAACTTATGTTCATAATTTGTATAATCAATGCATCAATATTTCAAAATTTCAACTTAATTGTAAAGTAAAAATATATCAAATCATCCTAATAGTGTGTCATTTTCATAAATATTTGTATTAAATTACATAATCAAATTCTAAAACACTTTACAAAAACCAATTAAAAAATAATTTCTTCAAAATCAAATAAAATCGGGCAAACTTGAATAAAATCGGATAAAATTGTTTTAGATTCTATAATATTTTGTAGAATTTACAATGTTAACTTGGATAAAATCGATTTTATCTTTGATTTTATCAAAACTTCTTTTTACTGGCGATTTAACTCGAAATATATACTTAAATGCATAAAATCATACAATTTTACAAATTAACATCCAATTCTAACAATTAAGCTCGTTGGAATTTCAATCAACTAGAAAAAGGGTGCTCAATGCCTATGAGTACATCCCTTTTAGATTCATTAAATTATGGCTAAAGCATAAGAATTTCATGAAAAGATTGTTAAAGAAAAAGAAAATGTTAAAGTTCTTGTATAGGATCTCAAGTTGTGGAATAATGTGGTGGTTGTTGAGTTATTTATGTCATCTCCGATGAGATTAAGAAGTTAAATTTGAAAGAGGGAAAAATCACCGCTTTAATTTTGAGATTATATTAACATTATCTTTTCTATTAATCTTTATTTTTCTTTTTATGTAATTAGATAGGGTAGTACAACTAACATCTGTTTATTGAATATCATTATATTTGTGTATATAAAGTAACTCTTAATGTATCAGTTAGTTACTTCTTGAATAATAACAAGAGCTTTTTCATCTTCTCCAATATTCTCTTTTTCTGTTATGTTATTTTCTCTTTCTGTTCTGCTTTCTTGATTGTGTAAGTCCATCACTATATCCATTATCGATATGGTATCAAAGCTTAACAAACTCTGGTAGCCATTGCTTTCCTCTGCTTGCGATCATCTTCTCTATTTGTTCATTTTTTCTTCGATCACATTTTTGTTTTCTTCTTCATCAATGGCGAACCAGAGCTACACCGATTTCACAACCAATTATGCAAATCCATATTATCTGCATTCAAACGAGAATCCAACTCTCGTTCTTGTTACGTTGTTGCTCACAGATAAGAATTACTACACATGGGCCCGTTCAATGCACATTGAGCTTATCTCCAAGAACAAGGAGAAGTTCATTGACAGAGCTCTAATTAAGCCACCTATTTCAGATCTCATGTACGCACCGTGGATTCGGTGTAATACCATGGTTCTTGCATGGATTCAACGAGCACTTTCGGAACCTATAGCAAAATTAGTTATATGGATTGATTTCGCAGCCGGCTTATGAAGGAATTTGCAGATTCGTTTTTCTCACGACGATATCTTTCGCATCTCTAACATTTAAGAAGATTTATACAAGTTTCGTCAAGGTACTCTCAACGTCTCTAACTATTTCACACAACTGAAGGTTATGTAGGACGAATGGGAGAATTACCGGCCAATTCCGTTTTGTTCTTGCGCGATTCCTTGTTCTTGTGGTGCCATAACTTCCGTCAAGAGGTATAGGGAGTAAGACTATGTTATAAGATTCCTCAAAGGATTATCTGAGAAGTTTGCTCATTCCAAATCTTAGATTATGATGATGAATTCGTTGTCGGATATTGAGAAAGCTTTCTCACTTGTTATTCAACAAGAACGAGAAATGGATAGCTCTGTATCTAGTATTGTCCTGCTACAAGCACAACTGATGAAACTTCTGCATTACAAGTCCAAGTTCATGAATGGAACTATACTGCTAAGCAAGGTTCCAACTCTTTTCATGCCAGGACTCAAGGTTCAAATGCTGCAAGAGGATCTAACAAAGTTTGTACTCATTGTGGTCGAACGAATCATACAATAGACACATTCTTTATTAAGCATGGTTATCCACCAGGTTATATGAATAAAGCTAAGGCTCAAGGGAATGCATCATTTTCATCATCAGTTGCTAATGCCAACAATAAATCTATAGCTTCTCCTCAGGGTTCAGAAGCATCCTCTTTTGGTTTTACTAAAGAGCAGTATGACAACATCCTAGCTTTACTTCAGCAGTCCAAGCCTCAACCTACTGTCAATTTTGTTTCCACATATCCTTCTGTCATGCACTCTCACTCAACCAATGTGAATGGTAAGAACCCCCACCTTTGGATTCTTGATACTGGAGCTACTGATCATTTCTATTTTGATTTATCATCTTTTACTGAACATAAGACCATAGTTCCCATACATGTTAGTTTACCTGATGGCTCACAAGTTGTAGCTTATATCTCTGGACAATTGCCTTATTTCCCTCCCTAACTCTTCATAATGTGTTATATGTTCCTAGTTTTCATGTCAACCTTATCTCTGTAGCTAAACTTGTTGCTAGCAATCAATATTTTGTTCACTTTGGTGCTAATACTTGCCACATTATGCAGAATCATTCCAAGGCAATGATTGGTATAAATAGCTTGCACATGGGACTTTATATTCTTGATTCCACACCTTCATAATCTTATGCTCATAATTTTGTTTCTCATTCTTCTTGTAATTTGTGGCATTTAAGAATAGGCCACATATCATATATAGGTTTATATACCATTTCCAAATCTTTTCCTTTTATTATTTGTAACAAAAATAATGTACCTTGTGACTCTTGTCACTTTGCTAAACAAAGAAAGCTTCCATTTCCTAATAGTATGTCTAATTCTACTGTCCCTTTCAATATGTTACGTGCTGAACTATGAGGTCCATTTTCTATCATTTCCACTTTAGGCCATAATTTTAACCCTTGTTGATGACTATACAAGACATACTTGGGTTATTTTCCTTAAAACCAAGGATCAAACAAAAACTATCCTTATCAACTTTATAGCTTACATTGAGAACCACTTATAAACCACTCTTAAGTGCTTGAGATCAGATAATTGTATATAATTTCTGGCTCTATCTGCTTATTTCTTATCCAAAGGTATCCTTCATCAAAGGGCTTGTGTTGAAACTCCCCAACAAAATGGGGTGGTAGAGAGGAAACACCAACACATCCTTAATGTGGCTATATCTATTTTTTTTCACTCTAACATTCCTCTAAACCTTCTGTATTCAACATGTTGTCCATATTATTAATAGGTTTCCTACCCCACTCCTTAAGTCAGAGTGTCCTTATGAACTGTTGTTTAAGCAACCTCCCTCCCTCCTTCACTTGAAAGTTTTTGAAGGCCTATCATATGCTAGCTCTCTCCAAGCTCATAGAAGAAAATTCAATCCTAGAGCTAGGATAACCATTTTTCTAGGATATAAATAAGGTACCAAAGGTTATATCCTTTATGATATTGAAAATCACAATATTTTTATATCAAGAAAAATGTGATTTTTTTTATGAAACCATATTCCCCTTTAAACCCCCTTCACAGCCTGTTCAGGCTATACAGCCTGTTCCACACCTTGATGACCCTCCTAATGAACACACTGATATTTTTCCTAGTCATCCAGATAGTATAACTGAGATATCCTTTCCCTCTGATCTATCTACCTCCTCTCTCGACAGGAAAATTGTTCTTATTTCTCAGCTTATTTCCAATGTCAACCCTAATTCTGTTCACCCTACTTCTGATGATGTGACATTGTTATCCCTAAATTTCGACGCTAGTGTTAATGAGGTCATTTGGTTTAAACAAAGGTTTTTCTTGTTATAAGCTAAAAGTGAGGTTTTTTTACCTTACTCATTAAATGGATGAGAGTCGAAGGAATCCATTTACAAGTTCTATACTTAGAGAAATTATGAGTTTGGAATATTTTCTAAGTGTTGTGAAGATTCGACCAGGCATGCATTCGACGAAGATGGCAGTTACGTGAGTTTTGCATGTTCAAGTTTTGAGGGAAAATGCATAAGTTCCAATTCAAATACAAGGACAAGTGGTGCAAGATGAAGCTTCTTCAGCATATAGTGGGACAAATGTCACCGTCTTAGGATAATCTTAGGAAGAAACCGTCGAAAACGGTTACTTTGTAATGTATATAAATAGCTTAGTCTAGTGTTATAATAAGTGTGTGGAAATCATATGTACTAGTAACTCTGTAAAGTTCAAAGTATCTGCATGTAGAGAAAAGAGTGCAGTGAGAATGTACGTGATTGAAACACCGCCAATTTATCTTCAAGTTACTTACTTTTGAGGTCATTTATCTTTTAAAGACTTTATTTTAAAGCATTTATCTTTCAAAGCCATTTACTTATAGAGCAATTTATTGCGTTTTCATTTACAATTCTTGTCCTTTACTTCTTCAGTATTTTAACATTTCTTACCTTGCCTTTAACTTTCATTTACCTTTAAGCATTGTCTTTACTTTTCCTTTAAATCTTCAAGCCTTGCCCTTTTCTTTATTTACTTTTAAAGTCTTTGCTTTTACTTCATTTCCTTTGCTTTAAAACACCTTATGAATCCTGTCGAAAGATTCAAGACCATTTTTCCCAAAATACTACAAATCACAAACCATTTTAGCACATGTCCTATGATCAATCTGGTTGATCCTGCGAGTAACTGAGGGTATTTTTTTATCTTCAGAGGACCAATAATTGTTTACCAATTTTGGGGGTAAACAAATTGGCACGCTGTCATACCCTAAATTTGTCTCATCCGCATATTTACTTTATTTATTCAGAAAATCCAAAAATATATGTTTAAGATCTTTCAGCAAAGAATCAGGATTTCATTTGAGACAGTCTATATATCCATGTGTGGAAGTTCGGTCATCAACTTTATACAGAGAAGGTTCGAGTGCTCATATGGTCGTGAATCAATTAAATTGAGAAAAAGTCAACTGTGCAAAGAAAAAGTCAACTCTTGATTTTCGGTCAAAATGGTGTCGCACGAGTCAAACATAATTAATGGATGAGATTTTATCAACAAAAGTCAAGAGAATATTCAAAAAATCAAGGATTATGAAACGTTACTATTTTTGGAAAATTAGAATTTTAGAACTTTCCTTTTTTGGTAAGTTTCTTAAGTTTTTTTCCTCACTTTAAGGGCAAATTTCTCCATGATCCAAGGCTTTTCTCACTTTTTCCTTAGAGATAAAAGTTGTAGACTTTTCTCTAAGCTTTCTTTTGGTACCAAGAACACATCATTTCATTGCTCCTACCTCAAGTTATGCTCACCCAAAGAAGCCTTCATGCACCATTTTTTCATGTCAAAAAATGCAAATTTTATAAGTTTTAAACTTGGTCAGCAAGTAGCATTTGTGCCAGCTCATAGTGAACGAATTTCACACCTTATCCAACCCTAAACATGTGCACATGGCATAGTTTCCAAACCTCCATCCAAACCACCACCACTTATTTGTTAATTTTCATATTTCTCTCTCTCAAACCTAATTGCCAAGCCACAAGCCTCTTGATTCGTTTCCAACCCTCATTCATATCCTAAGAATCATTTATCTATAAATAGAGATTCATCCCACTTCATTTAACAAGCTTGGAGAGCAAAGGAAATTTTGTCAAAATATTGCCAAACACCTCTGGTTTTTTATCTCGTGTGAGCTGTACAAGCAACCATAGGAAGAGTTCTTTGCCTAGATTTCAAGTAGAGAGAACAAGGAAGATATAGCAAAAAGAACCAGATCAAACGGAGCTCTATGGAGGGAGAATGAAACACACCTTTGGAGCAATTTATCATTGCGGTTTCGGTAACTTTTATGAGATTTTCTATTTTTTCTTGATGCTATGATGTTTGCCATGCTCTTCTTATTCTAGATCAATGATTATTGTTCATTATCCATACTTGTGAGTGATGTATTTGTATGATTTAGTTTTGGTGTGTTTCAAGATTGTGTAAAAATTTTAAAAACGGTTCAAGATCTTTAAAAACCGACTGTATATTTGGAATCCTTGCGAAATTTCGGTTCAGAAAGTGGTGTCACTTTACATTTTTATGATGTTGCTTGGAGCTTGAATTTTATATTTTTATGGTGATGAATAGTGACTGCGAAAATCTCATGTGTGCTTGGAAGAATTTCTCTTTTCCATTTTCCTTTCATTCCATGTATGCATGTACTAAATTTTGTGTTTTGTTTTTTTCAATGTTGCATATTTATTTATAGTTGGAACCACATATTTAGTTTTAGAACATATCATCATACTGACGGTGTTCATTTAAGTGATACTACCTTTTTAGTGTACTAGCCATATTTGTTTATTACTCCTGTGCATGAGATAATGGTCATGGAGCTAATTTGTATAATTTAATTACTAAGTGTATGTGTTAGTTGACAACATGTGTTGTATTCCGTGTTCTCTTTGCTGGCAGTGGATTTTGTAGTATAGTAATAACATGCTAGAATGCACTTTTTAATGAAAATGATGCCAGCCCCCTTTCTTTTCTTCCTAATGTTTTGTGCCCTTTATTTCTATTACTAGCTTTTTATTTTGATGATATAGTAGTAATTTATGATACTACCAATTTGTCTTATTCCCTGTGCCACCTTTTGATCATATGCTAGCATATTAGTTTTTTAATTTAATATCATGATTCATTTAATATCATCATCATTTGACAGCATGAAGAGTGGGGTGGTGGTTATTATTTTCTTTATCCATTAATTTAATGCATATTAGTAACATTTGCATGAAAGTGATACTGACATATCTATCATATAAGAAAAGTCACTCTTTTCTTCCCACCACGTGGTTGGCCTCACCATTTCCACATTGGTTTCAATTCGTTTTCCCATATATAAGAAAAGTCACTTCCCCATTTTCATGAACGATTATATTATTAAACCAATTTATTTGAAAATCGTTTCTTCCTTCCCTTTAACAACAAAACACGTCCAAATGTTTTCAAAAGTAATGGTTTCAGTAACAGTTCAATCTTCATATTCTCATTCATTCCTGATTCTTCTTCTATATAACCTCATTGAAAAATATTTTTTTATTTTATTTCTCAGTACTATTATTTATCTCTCTTTTTCTCATGCTCTTTGGTTTTTTTTAAAATAATTTTTTCTCTTACATTTGACTAATTTTTGACAAATTTTTTGTGTGCTAATTTTGCAGATATGTATAATGAGATGGAACAAGAACCTCAATATCCAACTACTCATATGGGTTCATATGTTTTTTTCCAAATATTTTCATTGAAAAAACACTTTTTCATTCTATTTTTCAATTCTCTTATCATTCTCTTTTTTTTTTTCTAACGCTCTTTTTTTTCTTATAAAAAAGGAAACAAAACAAAGATAACGTATTTTTCTTTTCTTTTTTTCATTTTTTTCCATTCACTTTTATGATTTTTTAGGATACTTTCTTTGAAGATCTGAACTATAATCTCATATGAATTTGCATATCTACTCATATGTTTTTTTTCAATCTTTTATATTTGATCTTATAATTGTTACAGGTTCAAAAAATATTTTTAAGAAACTATTATCATTATATATTATTATTATTTTATCCTATTATGATTATTATTATTACTATTATTGTTACTATTATTGTTACTATTAATATCTATCATATAAGAAAAGTCACTCTTTTCTTCCCAATAGCCGCCACGTGGTTGACCTCACCATTTCCACATTGGTTTCAATTCATTTTCCCACCTCACCATTTCCAAATTGGTTTCAATTCATTTTCCCATATATAAGAAAATTCACTTCCCCATTTTCATGAACGCTTATATTATTAAAGCAATTTATTTGAAAACCGTTTCTTCCTTCCCTTTAACAACAAAACACGTCTAAATGTTTTCAAAAGTAATGGTTTCAGTAACAGTTCAATCTTCATATTCTCATTCATTCCTGATTCTTCTTCTATATAACCTCATTGAAAAATATTTTTTTATTTTATTTCTCACTACTATTATTTGTCTCTCTTTTTCTCATGCTCTTTGTTTTTTTTTTAAAATAATTTTTTCTCTTACATTTGACTAATTTTTGACTAATTTTTTGTGTGCTAATTTTTCAGATCTGTATAATGAGATGGAACAAGAACCTCAATATCTAACTACTCATATGGGTTCATATGTTTTTTCATTGAAAAAACTCTTTTTCATTCTATTTTTCATTGTAAAAACTCTTTTTCATTCTATTTTTCAATCCTCTTATCATTCTCTTTTTTTATCTAACGCTCTTTTTTTTCTTATAAAAAATGAAACGAAACAAAGATAACGTGTTTTTCTTTTTCTTTTTTTCATTTTTTTTTCATTCACTTTTATGATTTTTTAGGATACTTTTTTTGAAGATCTGAACTATAATCTCATATGGATTTGCATATCTACTCATATGTTTTTTTTTTTCAATCTTTTATATTTGATCTTATAATTGTTACAGGTTCAAAAAATATTTTTAAGAAACTATTATCATTATATATTATTATTATATTATCCAATTATGATTATTATTATTACTATTATTGTTACTATTATTGTTACTATTAATATCTATCATATAAGAAAAGTCACTCTTTTCTTTCTATTGGGAAAAACCCAAGTCCCACATTGGCTAAATATATAACTCACAAAGAGTTTAAATAGGGTGACACTCCTCACCTTACCAACCGGTTTTGTAGGGTGAGTTAGGTCAAACTCTAATTCTAACATGGTATCAAGAGCCTATCGATTCGGGCCACCCACCATTTAATATGCGCACCAAGCCCAAAATGTGCTGGGCGCAAGGGGGTGTATTGGGAAAAACTTGGAATAGGGTTGACCTCACCATTTCCACATTGGTTTCAATTCGTTTTCCCATATATAAGAAAATTCACTTCCCCATTTTCATGAACGATTATATTATTAAAGCAATTTATTTGAAAACCGTTTCTTCCTTCCCTTTAACAACAAAACACGTCCAAATCTTTAACAACAAAACACGTCCAAATGTTTTCAAAAGTAATGGTTTCAGTAACAGTTCAATCTTCATATTCTCATTCATTCCTGATTCTTCTTCTATATAACCTCATTGAAAAATATTTTTTTATTTTATTTCTCACTACTATTATTTGTCTCTCTTTTTCTCATGCTCTTTGTTTTTTTTTTTTAAATAATTTTTTCTCTTACATTTGACTAATTTTTTGTGTGCTAATTTTTCAGATCTGTATAATGAGATGGAACAAGAACCTCAATATCTAACTACTCATATGGGTTCATATGTTTTTTCATTGAAAAAACTCTTTTTCATTGAAAAAACTCTTTTTCATTGAAAAAACTCTTTTTCATTCTATTTTTCATTGAAAAAACTCTTTTTCATTCTATTTTTCATTCCTTTTATCATTCTCTTTTTTTATCAAACGCTCTTTTTTTTCTTATAAAAAAGGAAACGAAACAAAGATAACGTGTTTTTCTTTTTCTTTTTTTCATTTTTTTTTCATTCACTTTTATGATTTTTTAGGATAATTTCTTTGAAGATCTGAACTATAATCTCATATGGATTTGCATATCTACTCATATGTTTTTTTTTCAATCTTTTATATTTGATCTTATAATTGTTACATGTTCAAAAAATATTTTTAAGAAACTATTATCATTATATATTATTATTATATTATCCTATTATGATTATTATTATTACTATTATTGTTACTATTATTGTTACTATTAATATCTATCATATAAGAAAAGTCACTCTTTTCTTCCCAATAGCCGCCACGTGGTTGACCTCACCATTTCCACATTGGTTTCAATTCGTTTTCCCATATATAAGAAAATTCACTTCCCCATTTTCATGAACGATTATATTATTAAAGCAATTTATTTGAAAACTGTTTCTTCCTTCCCTTTAACAACAAAACACGTCCAAATGTTTTCAAAAGTAATTGTTTCAGTAACAGTTCAATCTTCATATTCTCATTCATTCCTGATTCTTCTTCTATATAACCTCATTGAAAAATATTTTTTTATTTTATTTCTCAGTACTATTATTTGTCTCTCTTTTTCTCATGCTCTTTGGTTTTTTTTTTAAAATAATTTTTTCTCTTACATTTGACTAATTTTTGACTAATTTTTTGTGTGCTAATTTTTCAGATCTGTATAATAGGATGGAACAAGAACCTCAATATCTAACTACTCATATGGGTTCATATGTTTTTTCATTGTAAAAACTCTTTTTCATTGAAAAAACTCCTTTTCATTCTATTTTTCAATCCTCTTATCATTCTCTTTTTTTTTAACGCTCTTTTTTTCTTATAAAAAGGAAACGGAACAAAGATAACGTGTTTTTCTTTTTCTTTTTTTCATTTTTTTTTCATTCACTTTAATGATTTTTTAGGATACTTTCTTTGAAGATCTGAACTATAATCTCATATGGATTTGCATATCTACTCATATGTTTTTTTTTTCAATCTTTTATATTTGATCTTATAATTGTTACAGGTTCAAAAAATATTTTTAAGAAACTATTATCATTAAATATTATTATTATATTATCCTATTATGATTATTATTATTACTATTATTGTTACTATTATTGTTACTATTAATATCTATCATATAAGAAAAGTCATTCTTTTCTTCCCAATAGCCGCCACGTGGTTGACCTCACCATTTTCACATTGGTTTCAATTCATTTTCCCATATATAAGAAAATTCACTTCCCCATTTTCATGAACGATTATATTATTAAAGCAATTTATTTGAAAATCGTTTCTTCCTTCCCTTTAACAACAAAACACGTCCAAATGTTTTCAAAAGTAATGGTTTCAGTAACAGTTCAATCTTCATATTCTCATTCATTCCTGATTCTTCTTCTATATAACCTCATTGAAAAATATTTTTTTTATTTTATTTCTCAGTACTATTATTTGTCTCTCTTTTTCTCATGCTCTTTGGTTTTTTTTTTTAAATAATTTTTTCTCTTACATTTGACTAATTTTTTGTGTGCTAATTTTTCAGATCTGTATAATGAGATGGAACAAGAACCTCAATATCTAACTACTCATATGGGTTCATATGTTTTTTCATTGAAAAAACTCTTTTTCATTCTATTTTTCATTGAAAAAACTCTTTTTCATTCTATTTTTCAATCCTCTTATCATTCTCTTTTTTTTCTAACGCTCTTTTTTTTCTTATAAAAAAGGAAATGAAACAAAGATAACGTGTTTTTCTTTTTCTTTTTTTCATTTTTTTTCCATTCACTTTTATGATTTTTTAGGATACTTTCTTTGAAGATCTGAACTATAATCTCATATGGATTTGCATATCTACTCATGATTTTTTTTTCCAATCTTTTATATTTGATCTTATATATGTTACAGGTTCAAAAAATATTTTTAAGAAACTATTATCATTATATATTATTATTATTATATTATCCTATTATGATTATTATTATTACTATTATTGTTACTATTAATATCTAAGTTCCCAATAGCTGCCACGTGGATGACCTCACAATTTCCACATTGGTTTCAATTCCTTTTCCCATATATAAGAAAAGTCACTTCCCCATTTTCATGAACGATTATGTTATTATAGCAATTTATTTGAAAATTGTTTCTTCCTTCCCTTTAACAACAAAACACGTCCAAATGTTTTCAAAAGTAATGGTTTCAGTAACAGTTCAATCTTCATATTTTCATTCATTCCCGATTCTTCTTCTATATAACCTCTTTGAAAAATATTTTTTTATTTTATTTGACAATTGGCGAAACATCGATGACAACAAAGAGTTATAGTATTTTGAGATGATATTTGTTGACAAATTGTTAATTTAAATTTTGTGTGCATCTTTGTATCCAATTGTGATATCTTTGTATGCAATTGTGATATTTATATGTATTTGTATGTTCAATTATATGTCATATTTGATGGAAAAAAATATATTGCAATATTATCTTAATTTTTATTTATTAATTATTGGTTTAGAAAATTGAAAATTATATTATTTTTTATTTATTAATTATTGGCTTAGGAAATTGAAAATTATATTTCAATATTATCTTATTTTTTAATTATTATTTTGTGGTAAGAAGTTTTTTATTGATGGGATCTCGGGAGGATATTGGAATACTGTTTATGTTTCTATTATATATAAAAGTCTGGAGGATATTGAAATATTATTTATGTTTCTATCGTAGTAGTGTATATATATTGTATTACACTCTATAAAGTAGTATAAAGTAGTAGTAGTATAAAGTAGTAGTAGTAGTAATATAAAGTAGTATAAAGTAGTAGTAGTAGTATAAAGTAGTAGTATAAAGTAGTATAAAGTAGTAGTAGTAGTAATATAAAGTAGTATAAAGTAGTAGTAGTAGTAGTATAAAGTAGTATAAAGTAGTAGTAGTATAAAGTAGTATAAAATAGTATAAAGTAGTATAAAGTAGTAGTAGTAGTAGTAGTCGTATAAAGTATTAGTAGTAGTATAAAGTAGTAGTAGTATAAAGTAGTAGTATAAAGTAGTAGTAGTAGTAGTAGTAGTAGTAGTAGTATAAAGTAGTAGTAGTATAAATTAGTAGTAGTAGTAGTAGTAGTAGTATAAAGTAGTAGTATAAAGTAGTAGTAGTAGTAGTAGTAGTAGTAGTATAAAGTAGTAGTAGTAGTAGTAGTAATATAAAGTAGTTGTAGTATAAAGTAGTAGTAGTAGTATAAAGTAGTAGTATAAAGTAGTAGTAGTATAAAGTAGTAGTAGTAGTAGTATAAAGTAGTAGTATATAGTAGTAGTAGTATAAAGTAGTAGTAGTAGTAGTAGTATAAAGTAGTAGTAGTAGTAGTAGTAGTAATATAAAGTAGTATAAAATAGTAGTAGTAGTAATAGTAGTAGTAGTATAAAGTAGTATAAAGTAGTATAAAGTAATAGTAGTATAAAGTAGTATAAAATAGTATAAAGTAGTATAAAGTAGTAGTAGTAGTAGTAGTATAAAGTAGTAGTGTAAAGTAGTATAAAGTAGTAGTAGTAGTAGTATAAAGTAGTAGTAATAGTAGTGGTAGTAGTATAAAGTAGTAGTATAAAGTAGTAGTAGTAATAGTATAAAGTAGTAGTAGTATAAAGTAGTAGTAGTAGTAATATAAAGTAGTAGTATAAAGTAGTAGTAGTAGTATAAAGTAGTATAAAGTAGTAGTAGTAGTAGTATAAAGTAGTAGTAGTAGTAGTAGTAATATAAAGTAGTATAAAGTAGTAGTAGTAGTAGTATAAAGTAGTAGTAGTATTAGTAGTATAAAGTAGTAGTAGTAGTAGTAGTAGTAGTAGTAGTAGTAGTAGTATAAAGTAGTATAAAGTAGTAGTAGTAGTAGTAATATAAAGTAGTAGTAATAGTAGTATAAAGTAGTAGTAGTAGTAGTAGTAGTATAAAGTAGTATAAAGTAGTAGTAGTAGTAGTATAAAGTAGTAGTAGTAGTAATATAAAGTAGTATAAAGTAGTAGTAGTAGTAGTATAAAGTAGTAGTATAAAGTAGTATAAATTAGTAGTAGTATAAAGTAGTATAAAATATTATAAAGTAGTATAAAGTAGTAGTAGTAGTAGCAGTCTAAAGTAGTAGTATAAAGTAGTATTAGTATAAAGTAGTAGTAGTAGTAGTATAAAGTAGTATAAAGTAGTAGTAGTAGTAGTAGTATAAAGTAGTAGTATAAGTAGTAGTAGTATAAAGTAGTAGTAGTAGTAGTATGAAGTAGTAGTAGTAGTAGTATAAAGTAGTAGTAGTAGTAGTAGTAGTAGTATAAAGTAGTAGTAGTAGTATAAAATAGTAGTAGTAGTAGTTATGATATAAATATATTTATGATATAAATTTAAATGATATGCAATATTTATATTTATGATATGCAATATCTGATATAAATATTTATGAAAATAATAAATGATTATGATACTAATTAATTTATAATTATAACTTTCTTATTTTATGATATCGTCTTATTTGAGGGTATTTGATTTGCTACTTAATCATGTTTTTTTTATATCTGATATGCATTATGTTACAAATTTATAATATTTGTTTTATTCTTTCTTAACTCATGACAAATAATAATCATAAAAAACATATTACAATAATTTATAACACACTCATTATTACGCATATTTTTTTTAACCAAGAAGTTAATAAAATATATAAATTATAATGAATATACATTTTTTTTGTAACGCATCTATTCCCAAATTGTAATGCACATATTTCTATCTTTAATCTTTAAATCGGCTCAATCTTTAAATCAATGATAATTGATGGCTTCAGTCTCATTTTCATCTCTATCATATTTTCTGGATCTTCATGGCCTTATTTGGTTTCTCCCAGTTCTCATATATATATATATATATATATATATATATATATATATATATATATATATATATATATATATATATATATATATATATATATATATATAGAGAGAGAGAGAGAGAGAGAGAGAGTATAGAATACCAAAAACAAACAAAAAAATAAAAATAAAAATAAAATAGTGTATAGAGTTTTTAATATGAGTTGATATGACGTCGAATTTTTAAAATGTATATAGGCTGAAGTAATCATACAAAATACAAAATAAGAATACAATTTAAATGAATTAAATGAACTTCAAAAAAAGAGCAGGCAAGCATGTCCGCCAATTTGGGGTGGCAAAACGGGACCCCCGCCCCATCCCGCTTAATGTCCGCCAAAAAAAGAGCAGGCAAGCATGTCCGCCAAGTTTAAATGGGCATAAAAGTCTAGCCTGTCTTGCCAAGATGACGGACGGCGGACTTACATGCCTTCTTTTTTTAATGTATTTTTTATTTTTTAAAATAAATTAGATGGTTTTGTTATACATTTCAATAAAAAAACATTAAACCAACATTTAGAAAGTTTAAATTGGTTATTTGGAAGGTGAAACTAAAATGATTTATGATTTGAAACAAGTTATGTAATCAATTTTGGTATTGGTTTTTTTAAGATACCTTAAAAAGTGTTTATTTTATAGTTGAGCGGGCTTTGGCGGGCGTTGGGTTTTGGCGGAACAGGCTTTGGCAGGTGGCGGTCTTTAGCGAGGCGGACTTTGGCGGGTGGCGGTCCCAAAATCCCAATCCAACCCGCCATATTTTGGCGGGTGTGCGGACCAGCCCGGCGGGCCATGACCCGTTTTATCACCCCAAATTTCCTCCTACATGTATGCAATTTTTTCCATATTTTTACTCCATAAATAATATTTAAATATACTTGTCATATTTTAATTGAAAAATAGTTTAAACCACATCTAAGGAATTGTATCTAAGTTTTCTCCTTTATAAAATTTAAAATTTTAATCGCACAAGTTCATCAATTATCAATATATATTTATCTATATATAATATAAAGAAATTGAAATATTAAAATAAAAACTTTATTGGGGTCAATTCCATATGGATTTGCATATCTACTCATATGTTAGTATGTTTTTTTTTCAATCTTTTATATTTGGTCTTATAATTGTTACAGGTTCAAGAAATATTTTTAAGAAACTATTAGCATTATATATTATTATTATATTATCCTATTATGATTATTATTATTACTATTATTGTTACTATTAATATTATTATTATTAAATATTATTGTTACTATTAATATTATTATTATTAAATATTATTGTTATATATTACTGTAAGAATATAGAATATGTGAAAGAAAAATAAATTTTATTAATTTTTTTCGATATTTTTTTTTCATTTTTTTTCCAGGCGGTAGATCTACTAATGAGAAGATGAAAAAATTTAAATAATATTCATAATTTAGTAATAACTTATTTTATTTATTTTTAATTAAATTTTCTTTTTTTCTCTATTTTTCAATCCTCTTATCATTCTCTTTTTTTTTTCAAACGCTCTTTTTTTCTTATAAAAAAGGAAACGAAACAAAGATAACGTGTTTTTCTTTTTCTTTTTTTCATTTTTTTTTCATTCACTTTTATGATTTTTTAGGATACTTTCTTTGAAGATCTGAACTATAATCTCATATGGATTTGCATATCTACTCATATGTTTTTTTTCAATCTTTTATATTTGATCTTATAATTGTTACAGGTTCAAAAAATATTTTTAAGAAACTATTATCATTATATATTATTATTATATTATCCTATTATGATTATTATTATTACTATTATTGTTACTATTATTGTTACTATTAATATCTATCATATAAGAAAAGTCACTATTTTCTTCCCAATAGCCGCCACGTGGTTGACCTCACCATTTTCACATTGGTTTCAATTCGTTTTCCCATATATAAGAAAATTCACTTCCCCATTTTCATGAACGATTATATTATTAAAGCAATTTATTTGAAAATCGTTTCTTCCTTCCCTTTAACAACAAAACACGTCCAAATGTTTTCAAAAGTAATGGTTTCAGTAACAGTTCAATCTTCATATTCTCATTCATTCCTGATTCTTCTTCTATATAACCTCATTGAAAAATATTTTTTTATTTTATTTCTCAGTACTATTATTTGTCTCTCTTTTTCTCATGCTCTTTGTTTTTTTTTTTAAAATAATTTTTTCTCTTACATTTGACTAATTTTTGACTAATTTTTTGTGTGCTAATTTTTCAGATCTGTATAATGAGATGGAACAAGAACCACAATATCTAACTACTCATATGGGTTCATATGTTTTTTCATTGAAAAAACTCTTTTTCATTCTATTTTTCATTGAAAAAACTCTTTTTCATTCTATTTTTCAATCCTCTTATCATTCTCTTTTTTTTCTAACGCTCTTTTTTTTTTCTTATAAAAAAGGAAATGAAACAAAGATAACGTGTTTTTCTTTTTCTTTTTTTCTTTTTTTTTTTCATTCACTTTTATGATTTTTTAGGATACTTTCTTTGAAGATCTGAACTATAATCCCATATGGATTTGCATATCTACTCATATGATTTTTTTTTCAATCTTTTATATTTGATCTTATAAATGTTACAGGTTCAAAAAATATTCTTAAGAAACTATTATCATTATATATTATTATTATTAATCCTATTATGATTATTATTATTACTATTATTGTTACTATTAATATCTAAGTTCCCAATAGCTGCCACGTGGATGACCTCACAATTTCCACATTGGTTTCAATTCCTTTTCCCATATATAAGAAAATTCACTTCCCCATTTTCATGAATGATTATGTTATTAAAGCAATTTATTTGAAAATTGTTTCTTCCTTCCCTTTAACAACAAAACACGTCCAAATGTTTTCAAAAGTAATGGTTTCAGTAACAGTTCAATCTTCATATTTTCATTCATTCCCGATTCTTCTTCTATATAACCTCTTTGAAAAATATTTTTTTATTTTATTTGACAATTGGCGAAACATCAATGACAACAAAGAGTTATAGTATTTTGAGATGATATTTGTTGACAAATTGTTAATTTAAATTTTGTGTGCATCTTTGTATCCAATTGTGATATCTTTGTATGCAATTGTGATATTTATATGTATTTGTATGTTCAATTATATGTCATATTTGACGGAAAAAAATATATTGCAATATTATCTTATTTTTTATTTATTAATTAATGGTTTAGGAAATTGAAAATTATATTATTTTTTATTTATTAATTATTGGTTTAGGAAATTGAAAATTATATTTCAATATTATCTTATTTTTTAATTATTATTTTGTGGTAAGAAGTTTTTTATTGATGGGATCTCGGGAGGATATTGGAATACTGTTTATGTTTCTATTATATATAAAAGTCTGGAGGATATTGGAATATTATTTATGTTTCTATCGTAGTAGTGTATATATATTGTATTACACTCTATAAAGTAGTATAAAGTAGTATAAAGTAGTAGTAGTATAAAGTAGTAGTAGTAATATAAAGTAGTATAAAGTAGTAGTAGTATAAAGTAGTAGTATAAAGTAGTAGTAGTATAAAGTAGTATAAAATAGTATAAAGTAGTATAAAATAGTAGTAGTAGTAGTAATAGTAGTAGTATAAAGTAGTAGTAGTAGTATAAAGTAGTAGTAGTAGTAGTATAAAGTTGTAGTAGTATTAAGTAGTAGTATAAAGTAGTAGTAGTAGTAGTAGTATAAAGTAGTAGTATTAGTAGTAATATAAAGTAGTAGTAGTAGTAGTTGTAGTATAAAGTAGTAGTACTAGTTTAAAGTAGTAGTAGTATAAAGTAGTAGTATAAAGTAGTAGTAGTAGTAGTAGTATAAAGTAGTAGTAGTAGTAGTAGTAGTAGTAGTAGTATAAAGTAGTAGTAGTAGTAATATAAAGTAGTATAAAGTAGTAGTAGTAGTAGTAGTAGTAGTATAAAGTAGTAGTAGTAGTAATATAAAGTAGTATAAAGTAGTAGTAGTAATAGTAGTAGTAGTATAAAGTAGTATAAAGTAATAGTAGTATAAAGTAGTATAAAATAGTATAAAGTAGTAGTAGTAGTAGTAGTATAAAGTAGTATAAAGTAGTAGTAGTAGTAGTATAAAGTAGTAGTAGTAGTATAAAGTAGTAGTATAAAGTAGTAGTAGTAATAGTATAAAGTAGTAGTAGTATAAAGTAGTAGTAGTAGTAGTAGTATAAAGTAGTAGTAGTAATAGTATAAAGTAGTAGTAGTATAAAGTAGTAGTAGTAATATAAAGTAGTAATATAAAGTAGTAGTAGTAGTATAAAGTAGTATAAAGTAGTAGTAGTAGTAGTAGTAGTAGTATAAAGTAGTAGTAGTAGTATAAAGTAGTATAAAGTAGTAGTAGTAGTAATATAAAGTAGTATAAAGTAGTAGTAGTAGTATAAAGTAGGAGTAGTAGTAGTAGTAGTATAAAGTTGTAGTAGTAGTAGTATAAAGTAGTATAAAGTAGTAGTAGTAGTAATATAAAGTAGTATAAAGTAGTAGTAATAGTAGTATAAAGTAGTAGTAGTAGTAGTAGTAGTAGTATAAAATAGTAGTATAAAGTAGTAGTAGTAGTAGTATAAAGTAGTAGTAGTAGTATAAAGTAGTAGTAGTACATATACTCACAGGTACATATATGGTACTGATATTAACACATTTAATTAAATATTGAATAATAACAAAAATAAATTTACTATTGACTTAAATATTTTTATAAATAATTCCAAATTTTTTTTTTTATTTATATATAGAAATAATTATACCGTTGATTCAAATATTTTTATATATAGAATAATATATTTTATTTGTAAATTTATTTTAATCAATAATATATTAAAATGTTTTTACTAATTAAATTATATAATTTGATTGAATATATCTTCACTATATTTTGTCAATTTAAGATTTTTATTATTATAAAATATTTTATTATCATCAAATATTTTTAAACAATGTCATTTTTTATAAACGGGACTAAGTTTACTATTGATTCATATATTTTTATAATTAATGTCAAAAAAAAATAATATTTATCATTCTTATCAACGAGAAAAAAATTGGTGATTCAAATCCTTAATTATTATTTTTTTAAACACGGATATGACACATATATAATACTTATATTAAACTATTAATTTAAATGTTGAATAATAACATAAACAAATATTATGTGTTCACACGAGTTACTAATTAAAATATTGAATATTATCAGAAACATGAAGTTATTGATTTGATCAAACTATTGAATATTATTCGAAACATGAAGTTGTTAATCAAAATATTGAATATTAAGAGAATCGTGGAGTTATTAATCAAAATATTGATTTTTAACGAGAATATTAAATTACTGATCAAAATATTAAATATTATTGAGAACATGAAGTTATTGATATAAATATTAAACAATAACAGTAACATAAATTTACTAATTAAAATATTGGTACCCGAGGGAATTGATTCTATCTGTTTTTAAATATACATTTTTTTACTAATTTTTATTAATTAATTAATTAGATACTTTTTATTTTCAAATTTTAAATATAAACAAATAAATTCTTATAACAAATACATTTTAAGAACAAATGCGATTCTCATGCTCTTTGTTTTTTTTTTAAATAATTTTTTCTCTTACATTTGACTAATTTTTTGTGTGCTAATTTTGCATATCTATATAATGTGATAGAACAAGAATCTCAATATCTAACTACTCATATGAGTTGATATGTTTTTTTTCAAATATTTTCATTGAAAAAACTCTTTTTTATTCTATTTTTCTATCCTCTTATCATTTTTTTTTCTCACTCTCTTTTTTTTTTTCTTATAAAAAAGGAATCAAAACAAAGATAACGTGTTTTTCTTTTCTTTTTTTCATTCTTTTTTTTTTTATTCACTTTTATGATTTTTTAGGATACTTTCTTTGAAGATCTGAACTATAATGAAATGGAACAAAAACCAAGATCTAAATACTCATATGGATTTGCATATCTACTCATATGTTAGTATGTTTTTTTTTTCAATCTTTTATATTTGGTCTTATAATTGTTACAGGTTTAAGAAATATTTTTAAGAAACTATTATCATTATATATTATTATTATATTATCCTATTATGATTATTATTATTACTATTATTGTTACTTTTAATATTATTATTATTAAATATTATTGTTACTATTAATATTATTATTATTAAATATTATTGTTATATATTACTGTAAGAATATAGAATATGTGAAAGAAAAATAAATTTTATTAATTTTTTTTTATATTTTTTTTTCATTTTTTTTCCAGGCGGTAGATCTACTAATGAGAGGATGAAAAAATTTAAATAATATTCATAATTTAGTAATAACTTATTTTATTTATTTTTAATTAAATTTTCTTTATTCTGTTATGTAATGTGTTATATATATAAATTGTGTTATATATGTAAATGAACATTCAAATTGAGAGAAAAAAATAGTTAGACATAATTCTATGAAATTTGTAGTTATGTTTATTTTAGAAAAATATTTTATTATTTATTTTAATTTAATGTCTTTTATTATTATTATTATTATTATTATTATTATTATTCAATTATTTAGAAAAAATGATATAAATGATGAATAATAAGCAGGATAAATACATTAAATACTAAAAACATCATTAGACAAAATATTAATAGTCATTCATTGTAAAATATATTGAATTGACAAGACATTAAATATTGTAAATATCAAACATTGAAAATAAAATTAAAAACAACTCTCTCAAATAATATGGAACTTTCAACCTATCAATATTTGGATTTTTTTAATTTAATTTTTTTAATGTCATGATTTTATATCGGATTTTAAAATAATTGATGAATAATAAGAGTGAATAAATACATTGAATACTAAAAAACATCATTCGACAAGATATTGAATAGTCATTCATTATAAAATATATTGAATAAAAAAACATTGAATATTGTAAATATCAGACATTGAAAAAAAATTAAAAACATCTCTCTCAAATAAAATATTAAAATTTGGATCTTTCAACAAATCAAAATTTGAATTTTTTAAATTAATTTTTTTATATGCAATATATATCGTATAAGAAAAATATGACTAATTTTGTAAATTAACATTTGACTAATTTTTTATGTGCTAATTTTGCAGATCTGTATAATTAGTATAAAACCATAAATAATAAAAAATATATATGTTGAATTTTTAAAGTGTTAATTAAAACTATAATTTTTGAATCAAATGAATAATTTTACAATTTATCAAAAGTTAGTTAACGTGTCTTTGTAAAAATTAATTGAAAATTTTCATTCTCAATAAAATTAATGAATGAATCTTTCATCATTGATATCACATACATAATTGATATATGAAATTAAAAAAAAAAATTATTATTATTATTATTATTATTATTATTATTATTATTATTATTATTATTATTATTATTATTTTATAAATCATAATATCACTTGCAATAAATCTTTTTAGAAGATTATTTAGAGAGTCATAGAACCATATCTATTACTCTATTATTTTTTTTTGTAACTATTTCAACTAATTTTGATCAATTATATTTAATAATTTTTTTAAATTAAATTTAAAATTTAATAATATTTAATTATAGAATTTAATACATTTTTAATTTTTTAAGCATAATAATTTTGTTTCTCATCGTTTTAAATATAATAATTAAACACCTTTTTTAGAAACATTAGATTTTTCAAAATGTGGAGACACTTTTCAATAGGCTGTACTGCTGAATTATTATCTGTGGTGAACATTAAGAAGGGCGACTTCCATGAATTTGGATGTTTGATAACTTATTATTTTTTTATTGGATAATTCGTGCAAATGCACATATATCTACACTAAAATTTGTGTGAACGCACAAGTTTTTATATTTTTTGTATAATAAAATAAAATAAAAGTAAATATATTTAAAATAATATATGAATCCAAACACAGACAAAATGTATTTATTTATGTTACTAATATTTATTTTTATAATTAAAATAATATTTATAAATATTATGTTATTAGTCGATTTTTATAAAATTAAATGATTGTATAAATAGTTTTATAAATAATGAGAACAAAATTAATATTTACATTAAAATATTCGATTTATCCAAATTTTTGTATATATGGAATAATTATATTTATGCTAAAATATAAATTTAAAAAAATTATTTTGAAAATAATAAACTTGGTTAAATAATTTTATTTCTTTATTTTTTAATTTTTATTACATTTTTAAAACAAATACGTGTAACACACCAGTATTGTGCAAATGCACGAATATCCCATTATTACACAAACATTTTTATTTAATTAATTAATAAATATTAAAACTTATCAAATATATTGATTTTATTAGATATTTTTAATTTTTATAAAAATTCACTTTTACGACAAATGCACGTCACCAACGAGTACTCATGCGACGCACGGGTATCATACTAGTTTGTACTAGTAATAGCATGATGGATACTAATTCCTCTTTGAATTTAGCACATAAACTTTATGCTAGCATGATACTGGCATTTCATTTCTAATTTCATGCGCTATGTATTTATAGCATTTTATTTTTCAATTCATTTAGAAGGTCGTGTCAGCATGTTTGTACCTTTTATTTTAATATCATGATTTTTTTTCTCTCTTTTTAATGAATTTCATCATCATCATATTTTCCAGCGGGTTGCTACTAGGGAGGCCGAGAACCACTTGTTTTGGACCCAAAGTTTGTTTTCTTATTTGCTATATGGCACCTAGTTATTTCTAACACACCCTCATATTTATTTTTAATCATAACTTCTTCATTT
Organism: Lathyrus aphaca; assembly: GCA_963966055.1. Lineage (NCBI taxonomy): Eukaryota > Viridiplantae > Streptophyta > Magnoliopsida > Fabales > Fabaceae > Lathyrus > Lathyrus aphaca. Next base: position 506,215,589 of record OZ014523.1, read on the forward strand.
TTAATCTGATTTTAGATTTTCCTTTTTTTACTTGCATGATTTTTCATCATCTTTTCCTTTTTGGGGTTTATTTTCTATTTAGAAGTCATATTAATGCAGTAGCTTCTTATAATTGTTCCGTTACTTTATTTTGTTCATATTTATTTTCATTATTACGGCCAATGATATAATTGCAACTTTTCGATATTCGATTTTAAATCGACGTTATCAAAGTTGTTATGAGGCCATCTTTTATTTTTCCCCATTGTTCATCGATTTATCGAATTATTCACTTATTTTATGGTCTATGATATAAATGCGAGTTTTTAATATTCGATTTTGAATCGACGTTATTAAAACCGCTATGAGACCATTTTGTTTATATTAATTTCTATTTAATTGTTTAGAGATTTTTATTTGGTCTATGATATAAATGAGATTTCTTGATATTCGGTATCGAACCGACGTTATCGGAATTGTTATGAGACCATATCTTATTTCTTTTACTCTTAACAATTTCTAATTAACTTTTAGATTTATTGTTATTGATTTATTTATTAAGGGCCTATGATAAAAATATGGTTTATTGACATTCCACTTAGCGACGTTGTCTAAACCAATTTGAGGTCGACTTTTTCTTCATTTATTATTTTATCGATTTATTGATTTATTTATATTTATTATTTGGTCTATGATATTATTATCCGATTTGTGACATTCGATATACCGACGTTGTCCAAATTGATATGAGACCGTTTTTTATTATTTTTTTATGGTTTCTAATTAATTTTAGATTCATTGTCATTTATCGACATTATTCTTATTTCGGCCAATGATAAATGGTGATATTCGATTTCTAATAAATCAACGTTATTCCCTAATTTGAGGCCACACAGTTATTTTCCTTATTATTTCTCATTATCTCAATTTATTTTATTTTGGCCGATGAATAAATATCTAAATATTCGATTTCGAATAAATCGACGTTATTTAAATTAAATATGAGGCCAAACTCTTATTTTATTATTATTTCGACTTTATTTTATTTTTATGGTCGATGATATAACAAACGATTTAAATGTTCGATTTCGACAAATCGGTGTCATTTAGATCAATATGAGACAAATTCTATTCTTTTTATCGCATTTTTTCTATTTAAATAATCGTTTGACTATAAAGTGACGCTCGACTTCTCATAGAATGATTCTAACTTTGAATCGATTCTAAGATAGTTAAAGAGCTATATTTTGACGCTTTCGGTTTAATTCGAGCTCCAACGGCTCTGCGTTAGCTTAGGACTAGGAATCGATCTCGCGTAACCATTTAACCCTTAACCTCCATTTTGCACTCTTCGTGATCGCTTTATGTCTCGCAATCGACCTACCAAGATGGTTCTTTTAAATCCAAACCCTTGATCCAACGTCAAGTGGTCTTAGGTAATAAAATACTTTAATAATATGAGAAAAATTGTATGCCACGAGCCTTAAGTGGTAGAAAGGAGGATTACGAGCTCTCGTTATTCGCTCCGGTTATTCCGTCGCAAGACGCTTGGCTTGTTGGTTCGGAATAAACTACCCATAGTCTTTAGTACAATTCGACTCCTAAATCCTTTCGTTAAAGAAAGATAATAAAATTTAAATCCTTTTCCCCTTTTAGCAAGTAATTCATTAGGCATAGACATCCTTTCGCACGTGACAACTTAGAAGGTTCCCATCGAGTACGATGGATGTAGGGGGTGCTAAAACGTTCCCCCTGTATAACCGACTTCCGAACCCAGGCAATGGTTCCGAAGACCTTGTCGTTATCCTTTCTTCCTGGGTTTTATCTATATTTTCCCTTTCCCTCTTTGGGAATAAATCAAAATTAGATGGTGACTCTCAAGTCAGCCCAGCCGCGACCATATTTGCGAGGATCGTATTTTTCAAGGTACGAAAGTTGGCGACTCTGCTGGGGACTGGTTCACCCCTATGCAAGTCAAGCCTAATCTAGGTTGCTTCATGCTTGTTTTTATGTTTGTCTATATGTCTTACTTGATTATTTTTATCGCTTTCTTTATCGCTTTCCATATTATACCTTGTGGTTCTTGGATCGATACTTTGATTGCAAAAGAAACTTGAGTGAAAGGATCTATACCTGGTTCTTTTAGTATAAACATAAGCTAGAAGAAGTTGTGTTGTATGGGCTCCCGAGGGAACCGCTCTCGTGGGTTGTCGATACGAATACCTCGCTTGGAGTAGATTCTAATGAGAACACTGATGACCGTTAAGTTCTTGACGTGTGTACTCAGTTATTTTCATTAGGGTCGTCGACTCTGAGGACCTTTAGAACCTTAAGCCGTGTGGCTTAAAACATAGGTCTATGGTCACGTAGTATGGGGCACCGGGGTTCGCCCTCGCGTGGCTCGATATGAAGACCTCACTCAGAATAGACTTTCTCAATGGAGTTGATTGATTGTCAAGGATATATATATAAAAATTGACACATGCATCAAATAATTGAGGAAGGTCCATAACTCTGAGACTTTGTTTTAAACCCCGTGTAGGTGGTCGCGTAGTATGGGGCACCGAGAGACTTCCCTCTCGCGTGGCTCGATACGAAGATCTCACCCAAAAGAGATTCATATGGTGGAGTCAATCAACCGTCATGCTTCTGGCGTGTGTGATGAACAACCATAGGGATTGTTAACTTTGGGGAGCCTTTAAGCTTTATAGCCTACCCAGCAAAATCCTTGTGAGGAAAGCAATCCGAGTACCCTCCATCCGTACCTTGGACTTGTGATACCATGAATTTATGTTTAACATCTTTTTCGCATTTTATTTGCATATCATTGCATTCATATCTGCATTCATTTTGCATTCATAGTCGCTCATGTTCATTCGTTCTCGTCTTCAGAGTTGTTGAGTATCCGTCAAGCTGATTCCTCCACGCAGATACAGAACTATGACCCACGTAAAAAGAAGAATGGCCGAACAAGAAGAACACAACAAGCGAGTCAGGGAAGACATTGATGACCTGAAAAGCAGTGTGAGAAAGATCATGGAAATGCTCCAAGTCTTGGCTACTAAGGACGCTCAACCTCAGAGGACCGTCACTTCTGAAGTCAATAGTTTCATCATTAACGCAGAGTCTTCAAGACCCGCTAGCACATGGCCAGAATTTGGATTGCCACCGGGTTACACTCCGCTATTTGCAACTACTCAGATGACTGGTACATCCACTTTTTTCAAACCTGGAGTGTTTGCTGACTCTCAACCTAATGTGCATACTGTTGCCCAAACTGCTTATGTGAATCCTCCCTTCGTACCTAATCCACCATCTTCGGTAAAAGGAGAGGCTGGAAATTTTGAGGATGTTAGGGAACAATGTATGACTCTGGAGAAAAGGATAAGAGTTGTGGAAGGATTTGATGTCTTCAATGCTGCCGCATCAGACATGTGCTTGGTTTCGAATTTGGTTATGCCAGACAAGTTCAAAATGCCAGTATTTGAAAAATACAAGGGAGACACTTGCCCAAAAAGCCACATGATCATGTACTGCCGCAAAATGGCCGCCCATACTGATAAAGACAAACTGCTCATCCATTGCTTCCAAGATAGCTTGAGTGGGGCATCTTTGAAATGGTGTATGGGACTCGAGAAAAGCCGCATCCAATGCTGGCATGATTTGCTTGATGCATTCCTGAGACAATACAAATACAATCTGGACATGGCGCCTGACCGCCGTCAGCTTCAAAACATGTCTCAGAAAGAAAAAGAATCATTCAAAGAGTATGCTCAGCGTTGGAGAGAGCTAGCTGCTCAGGTTGAACCTCCCTTGGCGGAGAAAGAACTGACTGGTCTGTTCATGGACACTCTTCAACCTCTTTACTGGGAAAGGATGATAGGTAGTGTATCATCTAGTTTTGCTGACCTAGTCACTATTGGAGAAAGGCTAGAGGAAGGAATCAGAAAGGGCAAGTTTGGAAGTGCTGAAGCTTCTAATGCTGCGAGAAAGTCCTCTGGGAACTTTCAAAAGAATAAAGAGGGTGATACTCATGCTGTCAACACTGAAAGAAGACCCTACTACAGGCAACAACAGTATGGTGAAGCCCAAGTAGCCGCAATTGCTCCTATGGTTAATGCTCCACCAACTCGAGCTCATCCACAAAGGAATGTTGGTCAGAATCAGACTCGCAATCCCAGGCCAAGGGCTCCTATTGATCCTGTTCCCATGAAGTATGCTGAGATTTTCCCCGCCTTGTGCCAAAAAGATCTTGTTACCACTAGACCTCTCAACCCTCCAAATCCTCTTCCGCCTGGATTTAGGACCGATCTTCATTGCCCATTCCATGAAGGAGCTGCAGGTCATGATATTGAGAACTGTTATGCTTTCCAAGCTCAAGTTCAGGACTTGGTCAGAGGAGACTTGCTCACCTTCACACCGAGAAAGGCTCCCAAGTTTGAAATGGATCCCATGCCAAAACAAAGTGGTTGAAGATTTGGTCGAAGAATCACAAGTTACTACCTAAAGCCAGTGGGTCAGACGGGAAAGCTCATCTTTGGCTACGGATTAGACACTAGGCCTTGTTTCTTTTCAGTTTTAATTTCCTTGTTTGTATTATGTGTACTTGTTTAAAAACTTTGTTTGTTCTCTAATGTTAATGTTAATGAAATGAGCATCGCATATTTTTGAATCAATTCATTCACCTTCATATTTGTGCGTATTCAAGCTTTTCATTTTCAAAAGTTCCAAAAAATATATATACCATTGTTTCTCTTATTCATCTGTTGTATAAGCAATGATTGGAGGGAGGATGACGAATAAATACCCAAGTTGTTGAATGGTATGATTTCAAAATAAAACCTTGCTGATGATATACAGACATTGTTTCAAATCCCAAATACTGGAGAAATAAGGAAGTTAATCCCTTGTCAACCCCTTTGAGCCTAGAAGTCGGAGTTTCTTTCTACACGAAATAACCACATTCTTAACCCGGGGCAGGGTAGTTCTCAATTAGTTCGAGTATGCATTCAATTTCAGGAGGATTATTCTTTACGCCTTTCAATAAGGCTTTCAGGCCCAAGTTTTCCTTCGCACAATTGTCAAGGAAGTTAATGGCAGTCATTGCCCAAATATAAAAATGATGGAAAAAGCCGCTAAGTCAACACCTAAAAGGCGACTTAGGCAAAATAAAAGCATCCCGGTGGACTGAAAACATCAAAGATACAATCCAGGAAAAGTTAGGGATAATACACAATTCAAATCAAAAGAGGTCACCAAAATTCCTCAACAAATACAAAAGTGGGAAAGTATCCAGTACAAATCATTATATACCAAGAAGAAGAAACGCAAGAAGGATGACATCTAGCCAAGAAAATCCAAGTGATTCAATCCCCGCAACGAGTGGGTCGAATCCCTAAGTAAGTAGTTCAACGTTTCGCAATATGAATACACAAGATGTGCCAAGGAGTGAGGCCATCCTAGTCTCCAACCATTTGACAGGGGCTTCAATAACCCCAAGTGTGGTGTCAGAACCAACTCATTCGACGACACCAGGAGAAACAGTTAATAGATACTATACTCAGCCAGTGTTGGAATATATTGAGACTCCACCACCAAGTTCGTCTGCATTCAGACCCCACATACCTACACTTGCTCAACAATTTCCTAGAATCTTTGGTGTGCCAACCACTATGATGACGGGCATAAGAAATGCGCCTCTAGTTTATTCAGACAATATTGTCCCCTCACCTTTGCAGGAATCTAGTTCTGCAATAAACATGAGAAGGAATAGCCAAATTGGTGGTTTGAGGCATTCGACTCAGAGTCATACTTTAACAAATGAGTCTGCAGCCTATTTAAGGCAACAAATGGATGAAAGCAACATGCAGATGATTCACATTCTATCCCAAACCATGGGAGAGGTTTTTCAGCCTTTGATTCAAAATACAACTCAGGAGAATCAACAGACGGTGTCCCAGATGACACGTATAGCAGAATTCATGGGAGTTTCGGCACCGCTTCGATGTCCAAATCAAGTGGCGGATGTGGAAAATGTTGTGCAACCAGCAAATCCTTGGAATCAGGCGGAAGATGAACCATTTGAGGTCGAGGCTATTAGAAATCCAAGGCAAATGCTAGTAGAGGAATAACCAAGAGTAAGGGTGGTAAACAGGCATCAAGATGCAGACCATGTGGTTCAACAAGTTCGACAGAATAATTTGGCAGCAGAAAATAATCTGGCAGCACTTGTCAAATGAATAATGGCTCGAAGTGGGATAAATACAGGTTTTGCTAGGCCAAACTTCACTTCGCCAATACTGGATTACATACTCTAGTCAGAACTACCTCCTAGGACGAAGGTTCCCAAATTCACCAAGTTATCAGGAGTACAACTGAATCTACGGTCGAACATATGGCACAATATATGTTAGAAGCAAGAACTTGCTAATGACGAAAGTCTAAGGATCAAATATTTCCCCAGTTCTCTCACCAAGAATGCTTTCACTTGGTTTACTACACTGCCACCTGGGTCAACTTGTAATTGGGCTCAATTGGAGTGTTTGTTCCATAAGCAATTCTACATGGGTCAGACCAAGACTAGTCTAAAAGAATTAGCTAGCATCAAAAGAAAGTTCAATGAGTCCATAGATGATTACCTGAACAGATTTCGACTGCTCAAAGCCATATGTTTTACTCAAGTACCTGAGCGTGAATTAGTTGAAATGGCTGCTGGTGGCCTTGACTATTCTATCAGGAAGAAGCTGGATACCCAGTACTAGAGAGACATGGCCCAGTTAGCAGATAGAGTTCGACAGCTTGAATGTCTAAAGGACAAAAAAGCTAGGGCGAATAAACATAAAAAAAATAGCCTATGTCGATTATCAAGATGAGGTCGAAGACGTCTATGAGAAACTATATCTCTAGAGGATAATGAGATAAACCTAGCTAAACTTAAGCAGGGTCCTCCTTATTCCTGTAAACTTTTAGTTCCCTCAAATGGAAAGAACCCTGTCGAAATTGAAAAGAATGACATATTTCCAAAGAAAACATACACTTTCGACGTCACTAAATGTGACAAAATTTTTTATTTATTAGTTAAGGATCGCCAAATACTTGTGCCACCAGACGCTAAAATTCCACCTTTAGATCAAAGAAAGAAAAGAGGTTTTTGTAAATACCATAATTATTTGGGACATAAAACTTCTCAATGTTTTCTTTTCAGGGATTTTGTGCAAAATGTTATTCAAGAAGGAAGACTCAAATTTGGGGACAAGCCTAAGACACATATGAAGATTGATATTGATCCTTTTCAGGTTCCTGAGGCAAATTACTCTGAACCTTCTGCAGTTAACTGGATTGAAGTTGCTGAGCAAGTTTTTGATGATAACAACAACCTTGAATTAATCAAAGCTGTGGGAGACCCTGTGGTGGTTAAAGTTACTGAAAACTTTGACCATGATGCTACGGTGATTAATGCTGAGAGAGAGCTAACTGATGTGCAATTGGAGCATCTGATATGCATGGCTGCTGAGGGGTTCTTTAAGACATCTCCTGATGTCGAAAGATTCAATATGGGAGTCACCATCAACCCACATGAGGAGGTTGAAGAAATGAATCTCCCATTGATTACAAAGGAAACTGCTGAAAGTTTCGTCAAGATGGAAGAGGCCACTGAGGGCCTTGAATTAAACTTCTCCAAGATGGAACTAAATGATGAAGTTAATGTTAACATGGTCGAAGTGACAAATGACCAAGTGATGGGGGTAAATGTTGTTGCGCCTCAAAAAAATGACTACAAGAAGGCTTATCCTAAGGAGGATGAGACTATTGTTGACTTCCTGTATAAGTGTAAAAATAAGAAGTCAGAAGTGATATCGTGTCCAAGATGCAGTTCCATCTTCGACAGGGAGGCTGCTAAAACCCTTCAACAGGTGGGTAAGGCTAATGGAAGGCAGAAGCTGAAAGCTTATCAAAATCCTAGACGCTTCGACCCAAGGCATGTTAATCCCCATTAGCAGGGTGACAATCCCTAACCTCTCAAGTCGAAGCGACCTTCATTCAAACCAAGTAGGGAAGTACCTATTGACAAATGATATAAGCCTAATGATTCAGGCAGAAAGGGAAGTCAGAGATGGAAGGATTTTGATGTCGAAAGAGGGCCTTCGATGGGATACAGAAAGGAGGTCAGGACGTCAAACAAAGCTGCATATGTGTCTGAGAGTTACAAGGGTAAAAACCCTATGTCTAGGTCATAGTGGCGTAGGGAGTAGCGAAGGAGGACGTCTCAGAGAGAAACCTCAAAAGGAGATGTTGTTGAATAAAGCACAAATGTGGTTGATGAAGATGGTAACAACCTTAAGACAAAAGTAACAAACAAAGTGCCTGTGGTGCACAAAGGATTTTCGTCCAGAAACAAGGAAGTTGAAATCAAGGCAGAAATCAAAAATGAATTAAGAGTTGTCGAAGATGACGATATGACAGATTATTTTGACTGTGAATCTGAAGCTTCTCTTGAAGACTTAGTGAATATAGTTTCAGTGATGCCCAAAGAATATGATTGCATCACTAAAGTTAACAATATGGATGCAAATATATAGGCAGAAATAGCGGCACACAAACCAGTGTGCTACTATGTCATGAACAATGGGTGTGTCGAAGAACGGAATGCCTCCTTTGAAAGGACCACTGAGGCCATGAGAGGGCACCTAAAGCCCCTATATATCACTGGAAAGGTGGAAAATATGGCCACTAATAAAATTCTTGTGGATTGTTGGGCAACAATGAATATAATGTCACACTTCTTGCTTACCAAAATTAGCAAGTTCGACACAGACCTCAAGCCTCACAACCTGGTCCTGTCGAACTATGAAGGCAAGACTGGACCTACTATGAGGGTCCTATAAGTGGATTTGACTGTGGGAACAGTTACAAGGTCCACTACATTTATGGTGGTCGAAAGTAAGGTCAACTATAACCTTCTGTTGGGAAGGGAGTGGATACATGGCATTGGTGCAGTGCCATCTTCAATGCATCAAAGGGTCACCATCTAGAGGCCAAATGGCATCGTGGAAAACATTGAAGCTGACCAAGGTTACTTCAAGGTACCAGTCAATCATGTGGAAGGTGTAGAGTTCGACAAGAACTTAACACACATTGCTCCATGTGTACTAGTAGAATTCGAGTTCACACCTGATGATCATGCATTCTGCTCATTACACTTTCATCCTGTCGAAGGATTCTGCTAAGATAGAGAGGTTGTGGGAGAAGCAGGAAACCTCCCACCGTACTTTTTGGAACCTGAAATCCTGCCCACTGGCTGGGGAAGCGAAGGCAGCAATAATGACTGACTTCGACGCATTAAAAATAATTTTGGCCTACGTGGCTGAAACTAGAATACAAGCGGCCTTAGAGGTTGCAGGAAGTGATATGGTTGTTGAAGCCATTACAAATTTTTTTGAAGAAAATACTTTGAAGGATTTCGACCCAGAGCCTCCAGATAAGGCTCAGGAAGACACAAACCAAAGGCTTGACGCAATCTATGACAACAAGCCTTTGGGATTTGAAAAGGACCCTTTGTCAGAAAGTACCAAAATGCTGGCTCATGACCCTTTAGAAGAAATTGACCTGGGAGAAGGGGAGTCGAAAAGGCCTACCTACATTAGTTCCAATCTCGACCCAGAACTCAAGGTCGAAGTAGTCCACTTGCTAAAGGAATTTAAAGATTGTTTTGCTTGGGACTATGATGAAATGCCTGGTTTGAAAAGAGAGCTTGTAGAACATAAGCTACCAATCAAGCTTGGAAAGAAGCATGTCAAACAAAATCTAAGACGGTTCGCCCCAACAATCCTCACCAAAATCAAAGAGGAAATTGAAAGGTTGCTTCGATGCAAGTTCATTCGCACAGCTAGGTACGTCGAATGGTTGGCAAACAATGTACCAGTAATTAAAAAGAATGACTCTTTAAGGGTATGCATATATTTTAGAGATCTAATTCATCAACCCCTAAAGATGAGTATTCAATGCATGGGGCGGAGATGTCCCTAAAAATGATTTTCGATGCCCAGGGGCCTTGGGCACCTATGAATGGGTAGTAATGCCTTTTGGTTTAAAAAAATGCAGGGGGAAACTTACTAAAGAGCAATGAATTCAATTTTTCATGATTTCATATATACGTTTATGCAAATTTATATTGATGATATAGTTGTAAAGTCTATTTCTGGACTCAACCATGTCAGTTATCTTCGACGTTCTTTTGAAAGAATGAGAGAGCATGGTCTTAAAATGAATCATCTCAAATGTGCTTTTTGTGTGTAGGAAAGGGACTTTCTGGGATTTGTGGTCCACAAAAAGGGGATCGAAATTAATCAGGATAAGACTAAAGCTATCATGGAGGCTAAAGTGTCTTCAAAAAGAAGGAGCTGCAATCACTTTTGGGAAAAATCAACTTCTTAAGGAGGTTCATATCAAACCTGAGTGGTAAGACTCAAGCCTTCTCACATTTGCTTCGTATGGGCAAAAAAGGATTTCAATGGGGGCAAGCTCAACAAGAAGCCTTCGACAAGATCAAGGAGTACTTGAGTCATCCTCCAATTCTTTCTCCACCTTGTAGGAAGAAAAATATGAGATTGTACATAACTGCTTCAGATATAACTTTAGGGAGTATGTTAGCCCAAGAGGGTGATGATGGCGTCAAAAGAGTCATTTATTACCATAGTAGAGTTTTAAATGATGCAGAAACTAGGTATAGTATGATAGAGAAATTGTGCATATGTTTGTATTACGCTTATACTAAATTGAAGCAATATATAAAGCCAGATGATGTTTATGTTTCTTCACATTTTGATGTTATTAAACATATGTTGTCTAAACCTATTTTGCATAGTCGAATTGAGAAATAAGAACTAGTATTAACTGGGTATTCTTTAACTTATAAACCTTTAAAAGCAGTTAAAGGCCAAGTGGTTGCAGACTTTATAGTCGACCACTCTATAAATGAAAATGCTTTGAATTATCTAGAGATTCAGCCCTGGAAGTTATACTTCGACGGGTCTAGTCACAGAGATGGGACTGGAATTGGAGTACTTGTTATTTCTCCTAATAAAATTCCAACAACACTTAAGTTTAGAATTGATGGCCATTGTTCCAACAATGAAGCTGAATATGAAGCTTTAATAGCTGGACTTGAAATTGGGGGCAACTCATGTCGAAATAATGGGAGACTCAGTGTTGGTAATAAAACAAGTCACTAAAGAGTTCAAATGCATAAAAGAAAACTTAATTATGTATTTTGTAGTAGTAAATAGATTGCGGAAAAAGTTTGAAGCAGTTACCTTTCGACACATTCCTAGGCTACAAAATCAAGTCTCAAACGACTTGGGTCAAATTGCATCAGGGTACAAAGTTTCAAAGTTTCAAAAGAGAAATTACAAAGTGCATTTGAGGTCAGAGGAAAAGTGGTTTCAGTAGGTTTAGCCCCATAAGATTTAGAAGAAACTAAGCTTGGATATGCTGATGAGCAAAGTTTTGCAATATTGATGGTCGATAGCATAAGTGACAAGGACTAGAGGAAGCCCATAATGGACTACCAAGAAAATCCAACAACAAGTATTATTTCACTCAGGAAAACCCTTCTATTATTGTGGAGCTAGTTTTCCAAAAGTAGGTATTTCTTTGCCACCTGCAGAGACTTGGTGTAGAAAACATATCTGGACAACCAGACAGTAAGGAAGGCAATGTGTTCCTTATCAGAAACCGTCTCCTCATTTGGTTTTGAGTGATGCTGGATGAAGTAGGTGTACGTCATCTTAGATTCATTGAAGCCAATGATATCTTCAGCATCAACAGAGGGGTCATAGATTTCACCATCAGGTCGAAGCCCTGTAATAACAACTATGTCAAATAGAGTAGGGGTAACCATCCCACAGGGAAGATGGAAAGTATAATGGGTGCAATCCCAGAAGTACTAGGAGGCAGACAAAAGATTCAAGCAGTAGGGGATATGTATCTTCGATAGCATAAACAGATCATAGATCCTTATGGCCTTCCAATTTTCAGCCTTCATTTTTTCCATTCTAGCCATCCAAACATCAAAGTCGTTGAACTGGCTTACGACCCTAACCAACCTGGTTCCATCATAAAGGTACTTCAAGTCTAGTTGGTTGGAAGGAGGTGGGTTAGATGAATAATCATCAGCTTTGGGGGAAGTTTTATGCCCTAGGGGTTGAGATTTGCGATAGTAAGGTAAAAACTCAGCTAGTTTTTCATTAGTGCTGTCAACTTTGGCCAAAGAGTATGACAAAGCGTAAGGACCTTCGTTAACGGTGAAAGGGATCATTACCTGGGATTCGTACAAGCTCCTTATTCCAATATCCACGGGTTTAAGTACGAACTGACGTTTCTTCACCGTCTTAAGTTCAGCTATGTTGTTGAAGGATGAGAGAGATTGCTCGAAATTGAAAGCCTTTGCTTTCTGACCTTTCTTTTGGGAAACGTTAGCCTTGGAAGACGCCATTGTTAGAGATAAAAATGGAGGTTTTTTAGGGTTTTTAGAAGAAAAGAAGGAGACTTTAGCAAGAAAGAGACAAAGTTTGCAATCGTTTGGAAAAGTTTATTTGTTTGTTGAAGGATATATTTATAGGCATAGTCAATGAGAAGTTGTGATATCTAGCCACTTAATTTAGACGTGAAGTGGCAGGACACGTGACACTTGGGATTTCACGCATTGAGGTAGCAATTAATGTGAAAGACATTTGGCGCATTGTTTCAAGAAAAAGCTCATGATCAAGAAACAACAAATACAGCTGATGGGACGTTTAGGATTTTTTCCATTATGACACGACGTCATGCGTGTGGGTGGAGAATCACAACAGTTTTTTTAGAACGTGGGTTAGGTGGTTCCGACCATGTTTTCGTTTGACCAAAGCCGACGTCGAAATGATGAATATCAAAAAATGATCTTTTCATCAAGATGGTTGAAAAGAACATTTTTGGGGGGCAATTTGTTATCCCTAAATTTTGACGCTAGTGTTAATTAGGTCATTTGGTTTAATCAAGGGTTTTTCTTGTTATAAGCTAAAAGTGAGGTTTTCGATCTTACTCATTAAAAGGATGAAAGTCAATGGAATCCCTTTACAAGTTCTATACTTAGAGAAATTCTGAGTTTGGAATATTTTCTAAGTGTTGTGAAGATTCGACATAACATGCATTTGACGAAGATGGCAATTACATGAGTTTCGCACGTTCAAGTTTGGAGGGAAAATGCATAATTTCCAATTCAAATACAGGGACAAGTGGTGCAAGATGAAGCTTCTTTAACATATAATGGGACAAGTGTCATCATTTTAGGATAGTCTTAGGAAGAAACCGTCGGAAACAGTTACTTTGTAATGTATATAAATAACTTAGTCAAGTGTTAGAATAAGTGTGTGGAAATCATATGTACTAGTAACTCCGTAACACTCAAAGTATCCGCGTTTAGAGAAAATATTGTAGTGAGAATGTACGTGATTGAAACACCACCAATTTATCTTCAATGTCAAATTTATCTTCAATGTCAAATTTATCTTCAAGTTTCTTAGTTTTGAAGTCATTTATCTTTTAAATCCTTTATTTTAAAGCATTTATCTTTCAAAGTCATTTACTTTTCAAGCAATTTACTGTGTTTTCAATTACAATTCATGTCATTTACTTCAGCATTTTAACATTCCTTGCCTTGCCTTTAACTTTCATTTACCTTTAAGCCTTGTCTTTACTTTTCCTTTAAATCTTCAAGCCTTGCCTTTTTCTTTATTTACTTTAAAAGTCTTTGCTTTTGCTTCATTTCCTTTGCTTTAAAACACCTTTTGAATCCTGTCGAAGGATTCAAGACCCTTTTTTTTCTTCTTTTCAAAACACTACAAATCACAAACCATTTTAGCATATGTCCTAGGATCAATCTGGTCGATCATGCGAGTAACTGATCGTATTTTAGTATCTTCAGAGGACCAACGATTACCAATTTTGGGGGTAAATAGACATTACACATCAATTATCCTTTATCACATAACTCTCCTAGATTGCAGGATACCCCTCCTTTTGACATGGATCATGGCTCTGCTAATTCAGATCCATCTACATCTCATATACCAATACATGCCTTTAACCATACCTTACTCGAAAATTCCAATTCAGATTTTGATATACATCAGTCCAATAACCATTTTGTGGACCAACCAGTTATCCAACACTCTTCAAATCCCAATTCATTTGACAATACTTCAGTCCCTATAAGACATTCCTCTAGATCCTCTCACCTTCCCCAGTATCTCAAGGATTTCCATTGTTATTCTACCACCACTACTGATTTTTCCAGAGTTTTATACCCATTATCATTTGTACTTACTTATGATAAGTGCTCACCATCATATAAACATTTTTGTTTTCCTGGGTCATCTAACATTGAATCAAAAACATTCACCCAAGCAATTAAGATGGATTGTTGGAAGAATGTTAGGGATGTTAAAATTCATGCTTTGGAAGAGAATCAAACCTAGAATGTTGTTGATCTCCCACCAGGAAAAGTTCCCATTAGATGTAGGTGGATTTACAAAATTAAGTATAAAGTCGATGGCTTCATTGAGAGGTATAAGGCTAGGTTAGATCCAAAGGTTACACACAAATGGAGGGCATTGATTATTTTGATGCATTTTCACCAGTAGTCAAAATCACAACAGTAAGAGTTCTTTTGTCCATAGCTGCCATCAAAAGTTGGTATCTTGAACAATTGGATGTTAACAATGATTTTCTGCATGGTGACTTACATGAGGAAGTTTACATGACACTTCCCCCTGGAATTTCTAATACATCTCCATCCCAGGTATGCAAGTTAAAAAAATCTCTTTATGGCCTTAAACATGCAAGCAAACAATGGTACTTTAAACTCTCATCCTTTCTCATTTCTCTAGGCTACTCTCAATCACAAGTTGATCACTCTTTATATGTTAAATCTCATAAAGATTCTTTTACTGCAATTCTGGTATATGTGGATGATTTGATAGTTGATGGTAGTTCCATGAATGAAATTCAGCAGTTAAGACTATACTTGATCAGAAGTTCAAGATCAAAGATCTTAGTCCGCTCAGGATTTTCTTAGGGTTTGAGATTTCTAGATCAACCAAAGGTATTTTTATGAACCAGAGGAAATATACTCTTGAGCTATTGGAAGACACAGGTTTTCTTGCAGCAAAACCATCTACCATTCCTTTTGATCCTAATATCAAACTCTCCCCTACTGATGGTGCTCCTTTGTCAGATCCTACAATGTACAGAAGATTGATTGAGAGGTTAATCTATTTGACAAACACTAGGTCTGATATCTCTTTTGTAGTATAACATTTGAGCCAATACATTTCAAACCCTCTTGAGTCAAATTATCAGGCGGCCACCAAAGTGCTAAGGTTCCTAAAGTATTCTCCTGCCAAAGGCATATTTCTCTTAGCTTCTAGCTCTCTCAAGTTGTATGCCTTTGTTAACTCTGATTGGGCAAGATATCCCACCACCAGAAAATCTGTTACTGGTTTTTGTGACATACTAGGCTTTTCTCTTCTCTGCTGGAAGTCCAAGAATTAAAATATTGTCTCCCGATCTTCTATTGAAGCTGGATATAGGGTTCTTGCATCACTCACTTGTGAATTACAATTGATGTAGTATTTGTTTAAAGATTTCCAGATCAATTTTTCTCAACTTGCATCGGTATACTGTGATAGAAAATTTGCTATTTATCTGGCATATAACCCTGCTTTTCATGAACAAATCAAGCATATAGAATTAGATTGTCATGTGGTTAGAGAAAAGATTACATCTAAACTAATTCACTTGCTCCATATTACTTCTTCAGCTCAGTTAGTTGATGTCTTCACAAAGCCATTACACTCTCCAACTTTTTCTTCCATTATAACCAAGTTAGAATTTTGTAGCTTACACAATCCAACTTGAGGGGCCATATTAACACTATCTTTTCTTTTTACCTTTATTTTCCTTTTTATGTAATTAGATAAGGTAGTACAAATGGCATACTAGATATCACTATATCTGTGTATATAAAGTAACTCTTAATGTATCAGTTAGTTACTTGATGAATAATAAAAAAAGCTTTTTCATCTTCTCCAATACTCTTTTTCTATTATGATATTTTCTCATTCTGTTATACTTTCTTGATTGTGTAAATTCATCACTCTATCCATTATCGACAGATTAAAATGTAAAAAATTAACACCACCAACTATGAGAATAATTAGAAGGAAATAAAAACCTAAATATATGAATCTAGCAATAGAAGGGTAATAGAACATAGGATCTATGTTTCATAAGTCCATTTGTATCAATACGAGGCTTATCCAAACCTAAATGAAAATTCTTTAAATTAAAAATAAAAAAATTATAAATATTTAACTATTAATAGTTCTCAAACTTCAATTATTGTGAATTGAGGTCAATCACTCAATGCCATAAAGCATTATTTCATACGTTAAATTTTAGCACAAGTTGCACACACACACATATATATATATATATATATATATATATATATATATATATATATATATATATATATATATATATATATATATATATATATATATATATATATATATATATATATATATATATATATATATATATATATATATATATATATATATATATATATATATATATATATCCATAGTTCCCTTATATAAGTACATAATTTGGTAACCAAAATATTATCCTAAAACTCTACCTTTTTTTGTTAACCACTTTTCAACCCCTTTTTTCTTTAAGGCCTCTAATCCATATCTATCTTTGCAACCAAAAAAAAAATGGGTGCTCTAGATTTCATTTCAGATTACTTCTCAATCACTCCAAAAAAGAAACACAAACCAATGCAGGTTTTTCTCATGCACCTATCGAATCTCATTTATGTGTGTATATGAATTAAGAAAATTGTGTTTGTTTTTTATTTTATTTTGTTGCAACTTAATTTTTCTCTTATAGACAGTTGAAATAAAGGTGAAAATGGACTGTGATGGCTGTGAAAGAAGAGTTCGAAGTTCAGTTTCCCATATGTCAGGTTCATATACTTGATAACCATAATCATATCTCTGTCTTATTAATTTTCAGATTTCGCAACGCGTGTTGTCGTAGAGTGAAAATGTTGTAATGGTAGTTTTTACTATATAAGAGTGTTGATATTACGTAGGTGTGAAGGAAGTGGATGTGAATAGAGAGCAAAGCAAGGTAACAGTGACTGGTTATGTGGACAGAAACAAGGTGTTGAAGAAAGTGCAAAGCACAGGAAAAAGAGCAAAGTTTTGGCCATATGTTGAATATAACTTGGTTGCATATCCCTATATAACACAAGCTTATGCAAAGAATGCACCATCTGGATTTGTGAAAAATACTGAATTAGCATTGCCAAATCCAAATGGAGCAGATGATAAGATCACTTCTTTCTTCAGTGATGATAATCCCAATGCATGCTCAATCATGTGAAGCAAGTTGTTTTTTTACTATCAATTATTAGTACTATAGATGAATTAAGATTTGGAAGCTGTTTTGAGCATGTTGTAAAATGTATAATCAAGTTCTGTTTATGGGCTAATGTTATTTTGTTTAATCACCATTCACCACAGTTAAACTTCATGAGCATCATGCAAAAATTGCTTTTTCTCATAACTAAATAGCAATTTTTTCCTTTGAACATGTTAATACAAAGGAATATGATTACTTGATTTTAGAAAACGAGTTAATTAATTAATATTTTTATTTTAAAACATTTACTTATGAAAATTTTCTCCATATGCATAATCTTTTTTTATCACTAGGTGGCAACTAAAATTATAAACAAAATACTTACAAAAAAACTAAAATGAAAGAATAAAATACATGATTGTCTATGGCTTAAGACGTTGTCAAGGTGTTTTTTAAAGACATAGGTATTAAATACATAGCTGTTACAGTTTAAAAAAAATTATATATTATATATTTTTTATTCAAAAAATTATATAAAATAATAAAATAAAATTTTCGTTTAAATATATATATTTATCATAAAATATAATATAATATTTCATATTTTTAAGACAAATTTTTTCAATGTTATAAAATTTTAAATATAGCTTAAAATGATAATCTATTTTGAATATCTTTTTCTAAAAATTAATTTAAAAAAATATACATGTATGCATGTATATATGATTTTACTATGTTAAAATATTTAATAATAAATATTTAAAATAGAAAATCATATAACTATATACTTATTTTGTTAGAAAAAAATGATTTAAGTTGAAGATCATGCATTTCACTAAGTTTGAAAGTTTTAAATTAATTATATTATATTGGCAATGCATCAGTATTAAACATAGAGAAAAAATTAAATAAAAAATATTTATGGATGATAAATAAATTAAAAAGGGAAGATAAAATATATGTAACAGGGCCATTATAACAAAATCTCTTCACGTGCATGAAAATAAATTTAAGGGAAAGAAATAAAATCGATCACTTTTGGCACCACCTTTCTATCCATTTCTTCATGCTTTTCAACACTTTTTTTTTACATCCCTCTAAATTCCAAAGCTTAGCACAGGATACTGATGACTTCGAGTCCTCTTTTTTTATCCCATTAGTGATTTATAAATTTGTTTATTATAATATCATGAATATATTTTAACTAAAAAGCTTCTTTTTCATGTTTAAAATAAAAAATTAGTGCCATATTTGTCAAAATGTAGATATAATGGTATCTTGCTTTATATTTTTAAGTTTAGGAGTAATGATTACACAGCAAAAGGATAATGCAGTGGAAATTTCATTGCACTATATGGTGGTTGATATTTCATAATAGCTAGAACTGTTTATCTAGTTTCAACAAAAGTGGATATTAAAAATAAAACATCTCCAATTTATCAAATATTTAATATGCATTTTTTTTATAATGACAAGTGAATTATTTGAACCATCCCTATCAACTTTTGTTATCTATTTTATGTTTTATATTCTCTTTCGGCTAGGAGGCGGAAAAAAAGGAGTCTACATTTATAAGCTAAAAAATAAAATAATGTAGCTAATTAGGTCATTTATAAAAAAGAAAGCTGAAAATTATTTGACATATTATCCCTTTCTATTAGGGAACAGGAAGCGTAACTGCAGCATTCTTGTTCTATTGGCATTCCATGATTTCATGTAGTGGAACATCATGGAAATTGACTCATGCATCAATCTCTTTACATCATTTTCGTTAGCTTCAAATTCTAGAATCTTCAAATTATTTTTCAAAATATTATTACCATATTTTCATTTCTTTTTCTTCTTTTTCTATTTTATAAATTTGAAAATCCTACAAATTTCATAAGTACTTTTTAAAATCTCTTTTCAATCAATTTTTCTCATAATAGTTAAAGTTTAACGATGA
Organism: Lathyrus aphaca; assembly: GCA_963966055.1. Classification (NCBI taxonomy): domain Eukaryota; kingdom Viridiplantae; phylum Streptophyta; class Magnoliopsida; order Fabales; family Fabaceae; genus Lathyrus; species Lathyrus aphaca. The sequence goes on from OZ014523.1 coordinate 506,234,985, forward strand.
ATCTCCATTAACAATACACAAAAATCAAGAAGATGATAAACAGTTATAGAAAATTGAGAAGAGAAAGAAAAACAAATTTTTTAATTAATTTTTCACTAATTGAATAACGGTTACAATCTATCACAAAATCACTTTCATTTGAGTTTATATAAATTCATCTAAATTCAACTCAAATGAAATACAAACTAAATTCAAATGCAAATATAAATATAAATGTAAATGCAAATGAACTAACTTGTATATTGAATTACATTCAACATCATCCCTTAATTCACATTCAAGTTAAAAATCAATAACATCAATTACATCCCTTGATTCACATTCAAGTTAAAAATCAATAACATCAATTACATCCCTCAAATTGATGAAGTGTTCATTTTTTATTTCTTAGGTCAGTACATCTACAAGTTGTTTCTGAGTGCTAACACGAATAACCTCAAGTACTCCATTTTGAATCTGATTATGCAAAAAGTGGTACTTGGTATCAATGTGCTAGCTTCTACCATGCAACACTGATTCTTAGCAAGACTTATGGCAGATTTGTTGTCTATCATCAACTTGACTAGTTGCGAACCTTGAACTTCAGTTCCTGCAGCAAATTCATTAACTAAACATCTTGACAAGCTGACAAAAACCAACCATGTATTCAGTTTCACATGTTGACAATGCAACCACTGGTTTCTTCTTGGAACACAAAGAAATAAGGGCTCCCAAATACATAAACATGTAGTGCTTTTTATGTCTACTATGTCACCATACCAATCAGAGTCTGAATAACATATCAACTCAACAACATCTGACACTCTAGATGGAAACAAAATTGCATGCCTCATAGTTCCTTTTACATACCCCATAATCCTGATTGCAATTTGGTAATGTGACCACTTTGCTTTACTCATAAACCTACTCACTATTCCAATTGCTTAACAGATGTCAGGTCCGGTGTCACACATATATCTTAGATAATCAAGCATTGTTTGAAAGTTGTAATATCGACATCCTCTTCGTCATCATTAGAGTCCAACTTATGATTAATCTCAGCAGGGGTGACCGCTTACTTACAATTCATCATCTTAAATCTCTTCAGCAACTCAAATTCATACGTCAGCTGGTGCATTATAATTCCCTTCTAAGAATGTAAAATCTCCATTCCTAGAAAATATACCATATTTTCAAGGTCATACATATCAAATACATTCATGAATATCTTCTTGAACTTGTTTATCTCAAAAGTACAATTCAATATCAGAAGTATGTCATCCACAAAAAGACACACCAAAATCATATTGTCTTCAGAAGTATGTTGCACATACACACTGTAACACCCTAATTTTTACCCCTAAGATTGTGTTTTGTATTTGTATCATCTTGCATTCAAACAAGATCACGCACTAGTTCCTCGGTCCTTCTCGGTTGCAGGTTTATGCCTCACCGGGGATCACCATTGTTTTTATGTGTTTTTATTTGTTTACTAACCATTAATTAAAATTCAAAAATATTTTGTTTTCTTTTATTAACATTTTCAGGGGAATAACAAGTCAAAAATGCCAAAAATAGTAGTCTTGCAACTTGAACGAATTTCACAGATAAAAAATCGAAGTTGATCCGCAAACAATTCAAATTTATTTGATCAAGGATTTTCCAAATTAATTGATTTATTCAAGGAATTCCAAGGTTCATGTGTTTATTTCCATGCCTTCTTCGTCAAGCAAAAGAATCGAGGCAAAACAACCAAGTAATCAAAAATGAACAAAATATTCGAATTTTGACTTGGTTAACCGGTTAACCGATTAACCAGTGAAAAATTTGAATATTTTGTTCAAATTCAGCACATCCTAGCCCTTGATCTCACTTGGAATATTCTAGATCCATTTCACTCTTAATTCTACATCACTTTGATCATTTCCCACCATAAACCCTCACTAATCACCACTCTTTTATGATTTTCCCACCAAATTTGATTTCCAAGCCTAATTTTGATTTTCCAAAGCAATCTTCATTCCACCAAATTCTGATACCTAAAGTATTTAAATAGCACCCCCATTTCATTCATTTCACAAGCTTTTGATAGCCAAAAAATCTCTTGCAAAATATATTCCCAAACCACTAAATTCACCAAAGCTCATTTTCCTCTTTTGAAAGTTATCAAGAATTCATATTGAATTCTTGATTAACTTTGAGCTAAAGCTTCATCCTTTTCATTTGTATTCATCAATTTCAGTAGATCAAGCTTGCCAATGGAGAAATTTGAAGTTTGTTCTTGGTAATTCATTTTTCTCCATTGTTACACCTTCATCATCATCATCATTCAAGATGTAGATCTTTGGTGCTTTTGGTTGTTGATCCTTTGGATCATAAATTATATTTGATTGCAGGGATCTAATTGTTTTTATACTTTAAAATTCGTGTCAATTCAGTTCATGATCATAAGGTGTTTGGAAGTTGTTTTAAAAGAGGATCATGCTGAATTTTGCACTATTTTTTGCTACTGTATAGGCGTTAACTGATTAACTATTTTCAGTACAAAATGGTTAATTGGTTAACCAGTGTAAATTTGCACAGAAATTCAAATTTTAGTTGTGTGAACCGACTAACACAAAGTCAGTAGCTGATTTTGGTTTGTTTTTGACTTGTTTTTGGTTCCTTTTGCTTCTTCTTCTCCCTTCTTCTTATTTTACCTTGGGATATATTTTTGGGTATGATTTCTCTTTAAATTCAATGGACTTTGGGTGTAGATTAGAGTGGTTAATATTCATTAGTTCAAATCTACCTCTAAGTGAATTGTTTAATTCACTTTAGGGACTTTGCATTAATGAGATATTTTCATACTTGAATCCACCAAAATGAGTGATTGAACTTAAATATGAAAGAATACCATAAGTGCAACTCAATTTGGTATCATCTTTATTTTTGTGCGGCATTGCATTCGGATGGAGATTTACATATCGTTTATCTCGCATGTATTAACACTAATATCGTTAACCTTAATTGGTTTTGACCGACCTCATTTGTAGGGTAATTACTCAATAAATTACTCGGCGATTGCTTAACATAGACCTAAATATATCCCTACTTCGGAATAAAAAACCAATTGGATACTTGTACTTTCGTGGACCGAACCTCGTGTTGGTTGCGTAATCCTAAGGTGGTTAATCATTTGCGTTAGATACACGACTTTTGAAGCTTGATGCGTAGTTGCTTTGGGTATCCCAATCTTCTTTCAAGTTTCATCGAATGTGGGTCTAATTGTATCGGTTAATCACCTTAGTGTAAGATACTAAGCAGAACTGGTTGCCTTTTCAATTTTTGGCATTAAATGCCTAGGTTACTTCTTTTGGTTGTGGATGATTAAGTTCACCATACCATTACTATGTACATATTATTGTTATTATACTATTATATTAATACTATTTTAATTTCTTTATTGCTCCCTTAGCTCCTTTACTTTTATTATGCTTTATCATCAATTATCATGTTTTTGTTTATGTTTATATATCCTTGTGATTTTTCCTTTATCCACTTGGACACAAAAATATTAATAAAGGATTAAACCTCAAAAAAACTTGTGATCTTGATCTTGGACTATGGCTACTATTCTTAGCATCGGAAAAAGAATTTTGGACTTAGATTTTAGGACACAGTCCCATTGCTTTGATTATCATGGAGTTACTACCTTAACCTTTATTTGGACACTTTCTAGCTTATGCTTATAAGGATGGAATTCATTTGCTTATGCTTGGAGGTATCATCAAGTTGGTTAGATCTTTCCTCCTTTATCTCTTTTATTTCCTTTTTAGGATAGCCTCTTCATCTCCTCCTCATCTTCAATTTTCAAAACTTCTTTCTTTTTCAAAGGATTCCTGTTTTAAAAACCATCACCTCTTTAATAAATAAAACATTGACTTTTTGTCAAGAGGCTTTTACTACTTCTTTTCTTTTAATAAATATCAATGAATTTAATCATCTTGACTTCAATTCAAAAATAAAAAGAACCAAACTCATTCAAGTTGTTTTGTTCCATTTTGCACCTTCTTTTTATTTTCTTTACAAGTTTAGACTATGAGTCATTCTTCTCTAGTCGGGTGCAAGTCTCTCAATCTTCATGGTTGTAGTTTGATGTAATTGAGCCTCTTGTCATTCGTGGGGGTTTAGTGGCATACTCGTCGATTTTATCTGAGTTGGCGCCCTCCCCATAATGATGTATGAGTTCATTTCCTCATTTTCATGGTATATTTGTGAGGCTATCCACTTGAAAATGACAAATTGTCTTCACTTAATAAAATCAATCAAAACCAACCATTTTTCACTATTTGTACTACAAACTACGAGGTTTTGATCTTACATTACACATTGTGGATACGTAGGCATGAGGTGGTAAACCTCTCCAAACACAAAAACATTAAAAATCAATTCTTTTCCCATCCATCCACTCTCATTTACCAAACTATTTTCAAACCAAAAGCAATAAATTTTTCAAAGGGCTCCCGTGGAGTACCACAGTCATTTTGGGTGCTTAAAACCTTCCCATTTTGTAACCTATCCCCTTACTCTTTCTCTGCTTATTTCTTTAGCTTTTTGCTTTTAGATTCATTAGGATTTATTCGTTTTTTTTCCTTTTTCTCTTGGAATAAAATAAAAGTGCGGTGGAGACTATGTTTACTTTGAGTTAAGTTAATTGATAGCTTACACTGATGATTTTCCCACTACATAAAAGTGGAGACTCTGATGGGGATTAATTTCTAAGTGGATTTGGCCTACTTTGATTTATTTATTACTTTGGTTTGATTTGTTTGTTATTGCTTGTTCTGTTTTGGTTTGGTGGTCCTTTGTGAGTGAGATAGATCATGCACCCGAATCTGAGTGAACTTATGATAGGACGGAGATATTCAAAGAGATACGCAATAGCAAGTAATCGTATCATGGCATTACTTTTCCGACCTGGAGTTGATCATGTTGAGGACCGTAGAACCCTTAACCCATCCAATTTATTTTATGAACGTAGTGCGGAAGCTATCCAGGTGTAAACCTAGGGTGGTTGTCACACGATACAACACTCGAACGAGGTACTCTTGAGGAAATTATCAGTTGGGGAGTAGTCCAACGTATCGATGATATCCAAAGGATGGTTTCTAACTCTGGGAACCTCTGTTAGAACCCTTTTGGTTTTCAGCAGGTATAACGAAGAAAAAACCTTAGTACATACCTCTGTGGGTTGATGTTCTTATACCTTTACTTCATGATCATGACTCAGAACCTAGACATGTGTTTTTTGTGTGATTTTGTTTGGGTTTGTTGCATAGATGCACTCATGCATTCATGTGCATTGCTCTCAAGATTTCAAGGGACTTATAGGTCCTTTTAAAAATATTTCAGATGTCTTTGGCTTTGAATGTTGAAAGGAGGAATACTCAGAAGTTTCAAGAGTCCTAATTTATGAGAGTTGAGAAAGCCCGAAGATTTGGTGGTTGATACTGATGATTTCCGGAAACGTTATGATAAACTTTTGTTCATTCTGAAGACCGATGTACCGGAGGGGATTCTTCATACCTTGGTTCAGTTCTATGATTTGTTGCATCATTGTTTCACCTTTCCTAATTAGGGGTATTCAAATCCAAACCAATCCAAATAAAAACCACAAGCCGATCCAAAAAAAAAAAAAACCGCAAAAAATCGAATTTTTTTGGATGTATTCAGATGTCATTTTATAAAAACCGATCGGTTCGGATCAGATTTCGGATTGATTTTTCAAAACCGATCCAAACCAAACCAAACTGCGTGTATATATATTTTTTTAATTATTTATTTTTTATTAGTATATATCTGTGTTAATTCAATATTAGATGAAACTTATTTTTTCAAATACTATTTATTAGTTTGATTTAGTCTATTTATTTTTATTTTTTTCATCTTGTAATATTAACTTTTGATATAGTATTATATATTGTATCAAACTTACTATTTATTAGTACTTTTAGAATATTAATAAAAGTTATAATTTGTAATTTGGATATCCCAAAAACCGATTCAAATTAAACCGCATGAAATTGGATCGGATCGGATAGGATTTTTTTAATCAATCATCCAAAACCAAACCAAACCGCAAGTAAAATTATCTTTGGTTTTGATGATATTTTGCTTCAAAACTGATTCAAACTGAATCACGAACACCCATATTCCTATTAGATGTGTTTGCCGATTTTGGACAAGGAGTTTCTTTTCAGTGGTTTAAAAAAGGAGCTTACGACCAAAGTTATTGTCGAAGCCCTTTGTCTTAAGGAGTCTGATCTTAAGGGAAAGTTTGTTCCTAAAGGGGATATTTGCATAATCAATTATAAGTTCTTAATGGTGAAAGCTTCTACTTCTCTTACTTTGGGTAATAGGGATGCATTCAAGGTCATTCTTGTGTTTCTCTTCTATGGCATTGTGTTGTTTCCCAACTTAGATGGTATTGTTGACGAGCATGCTATTCAGATTTTCTTGAAGAGAAATCTGGTGCCTAGTTTGCTTAGAGATATGTATCATTCTATTCACTACAGGACTTCCAAAGGTGATAGGGAGATTGTTTGTTATACGCCTCTTCTATATAGGTGGTTTATTTCTCACCTACTAAAGTCTGATGTTTTCACTGAGAATAGAGAGAAGCGAAGATGGTCTCAAAGGCTTATGTATCTTACTCATATGGATATAAATTGGTATTACTCATATTATGATACTAGAGTGCTTATTGATGGTAGTGGAGAGTTTCCCAACGTACCTCTTCTTCATGTGAGGGAATTAGTCACAACCTTATTCTTGCTAGACGAAAGTTTTGATATTTCTTGAAGGAAGTACCAAGCAATCTTTCACTATTGAGTTTCTTCTTTCTTAATGGTGCAGATCATTTAGATATGAAGAAAAGGATCGCTCATTCTTGGCATACTATTCATCAAAAAGAGAAAGGTCAGTTGGGAAGACAACACCTTGCTCCTTACAAGTGTTATATTCAGTGGGTTCGATCTAGGGCTTGCAAGCTCAGGATGCCTTACCCACCTGAGGAACCTTTATTTCCTATTTTGCCTTTATCAACATTTCTTCCTCCTGTTGATGAGAAGGTTGCTCTTCAAGAAGAGTTGGACAAGATGAAGCGAGAGAAAGAAACATGGTTAATTGAGAAGTAAATTATGCAAGAGCAACTGAAAGTGAAAGATGATCTCATTGAGCTACTTGAGCGGCGCGTCACGAAGAGGCTGGGAGTACAAAAATATTTATTTCCTCTAGTACTTCATTTGTTATTCTTCCTACTTCCCGTCCTTGGAAGGCTATTATGGATCAGCTTATGAAGGATAAGGAAGATATGGAGATTCGGTACAAGAAAGAGATTGGGAGGATTCATATAAAGTATCAGCCATGATTTGGAGCTTCTTCAGATATGATCCCATAGGCTTAGTTTTATTTTCTCTCATTGTATTAGGTTATTGAAACTTGTACTTGAAAGTTGTAATCCTCTCTTTTGATATTAATGAGAATGAGTTTTTTCAGTATTTCAAAAATGTATTTTTTATAAATATTGCAATTTACCTTATAGTCCTTTGAAATATTTGCATTTACATATCATGCATCATGCCTGCATTGGTCTTGCTTCTTGAGAGTTTTACAGGGTTCTTATGTGTTTCTTGGTCTTCATCCAGTTCCCTTGGCAAGCTGACTAATTGTTACGGTACTCGGGCTAATCAAAGGAAGATGTTGGAAGCTCTACAACAAGAGAATCGCAAGCTCCACGAAGAAGTCACAACTCTGAAAGATAGTTTGGAAAGGATAACTGATATGATGGAAAGTCTAGTGGCTGCTCAGAATCAACCACCCCCTCCTCCTAATTCTCCGATTCAGCGCACAGTCATTTCTGAGATTGTTACTGCATCGATTCCTGTGAAAACTGTCATTTATCCTTATTATATATGTCTGCTAGTACACCATGGGGTATGCCGGTTAATTTCCTTCCTGAGGGTTATCATCCTCTTCCTCCTAAGATTCATGTGGTTTCTTCTCTCCAGTCGGTGATGACTATGACACCGCCTGTGAATTATACCACTATGCATCTTGATGAAGTGATTTACCATGCTGAGCCTAGTGAAGGCGCTGGTTTGAATGAAAGGCATGATGGTTTTCAAGGCTGTTTTGATGAAATTCAGAAAGAAGTTAAGACTTTGAGGCGTAAGGAGTTATATGATCTTTTTTTGGTTCCTAATGTTAAGGTTCCTCACAAGTTCAAACTTCCTGAGTTTGAGAAGTACAAAGGCAATTCTTGTCCTTTGAGTCACTTGACTATGTATGCAAGGAAGATGTCAGCTCAGACAAACAATGATCAACTTCTAATTCATTACTTCCAAGACAGTTTGACTGGTGCAACACTGAGATGTTATATGGGTTTGGACAACAGTCAAATTAGGACTTTCAATGATTTGGGAGAGGCTTTTGTGAGACAATACAAGTTTAATGTTGACATAGAACCGAACAGAGGTCAGCTTCGTGTTATGTCCCATAAAGACAATGAAACATTCAAAGAGTACGTGTAACACCCTTCTACTCCACAAACAATTTATATAAAAATACTTCATATTATCAAAGTAACATCAATTAAAAAGGTGTCACGCATATTAAATCATCAAAATACACTCATTTAATACTCATTGTCCTGACCCGTAACACGGGTTACACATTCGTTTTTCACACAAACTTAATAACCATGCAGCGAAATCATACTTCTTAATCCAAATCAATAAAATACTTCATAAAGAAATATATCAAAAATCAAAATAACATCAGCAATGTGAAAATTCATCATAAACCAAAAGAACATGAGGTTCACAAAGGATCCTAACTCGATGTTACATGTTTCAGAGCAGGACACCACTAAACACTACTAAAGCGATAAAATAAAACGCTCAAAGACTCAATCCTCCAGCACCGCAAGTCTACTCTTGGTTATCTGCAAGTTACCCATATAAGAGGAAATATTTCCAAGCAAGCAAGGTGAGAAATCACAATTCATTATAATCATATAAAGACATGGAAAATAAATAGAATTGAGCAACAACAACATCATATCATCATCATCAAAACTCCATAACACAACATATTTACGTCATTCATATGCAATGTCAATTATAATGAAATGCAAAGAATGCATGTGGTACTGGTTTCTCCATGGATGGACACTGGACATCAACCCTCCACAAGGGAGCACACCATAAACAACATGTCACTTCAATCTGCACAATGGGATTGAAGCTACTAATAGGCTGAAGCCCTAACATAAGAATTCTATGAAATGCAATGTGAATCCTCCATAATCATCAAAAAAATCAACATGTGCATCATTCATTTCATATTCAACAATTAGTCATCATACAATCGTGTTTTATCATCTATACATCAACAAACAACTCGACAACAAAATTCTGCACAGGAAACACCACGAAATCATCAAAAACCCACAAATACAGTCACCTAACACGGCCTGTGTCATAGGCCTAAGTTCCAAAACCCCAAAAACATCAAAATGCAGCAGACACAGTGGTTTGACACAACCACCCATGTCCTGTGACAGGGCCCGTGTCAGGCACACTAGAGCTAAAAAAATATTTTCCCAAACCAGAGAGCTGACACGGGTGCCCATCTTGTGTGACACGACTCGTGTTAGAGTGCGTAAAAACCCAATTTTCCCCAAATCATTTCCTGATGCGTTTTGACCTCAAATGTCTCAAAAATCAGTTTTTCCAACATCAAAATTTGACTACAAGACACACATAACACACATAATTCAACATATAGCATTTCAATTCACTTTATTTCATCAATTCATCCACTCCTAACTCAATCTATAACACCACATACAACAATTCCTCTAAAGTCTATAAAACCTAATCTATTCACAACCAAATCCTATAAAACTATAATGAACTATGAAAACTCCTCATACCTTAGAGAATTCCAATGCTTATGCCTTCTCCCTCCAAGATTCCTTAGCAACTCTTCAAGTCTTAGGCTCATCTCCTTCTCTTCTTCAAAACTCTTCACAAAAGCACAATACAATGAGAAACTGGTCGTATTCCCTTCTTTGTTAAAATATCTCATTCCATGGATTTCCAAAATTACCCCTACTTTTTTCCTTTAAGACAACCTTACTCTTTAATTAATATTTTTAATAATAATAATAATAATATAAGTAATACACTAATTATTTATTCTATTATATTATTTTAAAATTACCCATTCTGCTCCAAAATTCTCCAAAAATGACTAAACTTCTTAATTCCTTCTAAATTAATTAATTAAATAAATAAATGATTAATTTAGATTTCGGGGCATTACAGTACGTTCAAAGATGGCGCGAGCTTGAAGCTCGGATTGTTCCTCCATTGGAAGAGAAAGAGGCGATGAAGATCTTTTTGAAGACTTTAGGTTCTTTCTATTATGAGAAGATGATTGCAAGCGCTCCAAGTGATTTTACTGAAATAGTGAATATGGGGATGCGGTTAGAATAAGGTGTCAGTGAAGGACAGTTGAGTAAATAAAGTAATTATGGTTCAAGTTCTAAGAGGTTTGGCTTTGGTAAGAAAAAAGAAGGCGAGACTAATGGTGCGTCTCGTGAAGGCTACAAAAGACCTCACGGTCGAGAAGCTTATCATCAACAACATATAGCTTTTGTAACTCCAGTGATTAATGTGACTCCAACCATGCCAGTAGCTCCGAAGTATCATCCTCGTTATCAGCAACCTCATGTGCAACATAATGGTAATCAACAGGTTCGTGCAAAGCCGGACTTTGATCCCATTCCGATGTCGTATTTAGAATTGTTTCCATCGCTGATTGAGAAGAATCTTGTTCAAACATGTTCTCCACCTCTGGTTCCAGAGGTTATTCCATGGTGGTATAATCTAGAAGCTCGCTATACTTTTCATCAAGATGGCCCGGGGCACGATATTGAGAATTGTTATCCATTGAAGAGTGAAGTGCAGAAATTGATAAGCAGTAACATTTTATCTTTCAATGACATTAACCCAAATGTTAAGACAAATCTGCTTCCTAACCATGGTAAGGCATCTGTGAACAAGGATGATGGTTGTCCTGGTCTCTTCAATATTTATTATGTTCGCTGGATACAAATATCTTTGGTTGAGATGCATGTTTTCTTAAGTGAATATCACGATATTGATCATGATTATGCTGCTTGTTGCATTTGCTCGGTGAATCCTCATGGTTGTGTGATTGTTAAGAGAGATCTTCAAAAAATTATGGATGATAAGTTGATTGAAGTAAAAACTAAAAGTGATGAGTATGAGAATGAAGTGAATGTCATTGTGCCTCAGTTCAATATTCCTGATAAGGTGGTTATTTCCTTTGATAGTCACAAGTTTGTTGTTACTCCTTTGGTGATCAATTTACTTGGTCCAATGTCGTATGAGTCTGATAAAGCTATTATGTACCGGTATAATGCTATGATGATAGAAAATGGTAAGATAGTTCATATTCCTTCTCCAAAGTATGTGGTTAGCATTGCTGATGTAACAAGGGTTACTCGAAGTGGTAGAATTTTTGCTTCGGATCCTCCGAAGAGAACTGGAGATACAAGTGTGAGTAAACAGATTAAGGATGTTGTTGCCCGATCAGGCCAATTTGGTGATTCTATTTTGAAATATAGTGAAGATGATGTTTTGAAATTGATAAAGAATAGTGAGTACAACATTCCTGAGCAACTGTTGCATACTCCGTCAAAGATATCAAGTTTTGTCACTCTTGATGTGCTCTGAGGCTCATAGGCAGTCTTTGTAGAAGATTCTTGAACAAGCTTATGTTGACCATGATGTGTTTGTTAATCAGTTTGATAGTATTGTGGCTAATATCACAGTATGCAACAATTTAGGTTTCAGTGATGATGACTTGCCCGAAGAAGGAAGGAACCATAATTTGGCTTTGCATATTTCAGTCAATTGTCAGGGTGATGCTATATCTAAAGTGTTGGTTGATACTGAATCATCCCTGAATGTGATGCCAAAGTCGACTTAGTCAAGGATTGCGTACCAAGGTGCTCCCATGAGATATAGTGGGATTGTTGTGAAAACTTTTGATGGCTCGAAGAAAACTATGATTGGTGAAGTTGATCTTCCTATTCTGACTGGACCATTTATATTCCAAATTACTTTTCAAGTAATGAATATACGTCCAGCTTATAGTTGTCTCCTTGGAAAACCTGGATTCATGAGGCAGAAGTTGTAACCTCCACGCTCCATCAGAAGCTGAAGTTTGTGAAAGATGGGAAATCAGTGACTGTTGGTCGTGAGCAGACTATGTTAGTGAGTAATTTGTCATCCTTTTCCTATATCGACGCTGATGAAGATGTCGGAACTTCGTTCCAATCTCTTTTTGTTGTTGATAATGTTGTTAAGAAGAATGTCTTGCATGTGTCTTCTTTCAAGGATACTTTGCATGTGCTTGAGACGGGTCGATATGACGGTTGGGACGAGTTATCTATGTTTTGCGCCGGGTGTGGTTCTCAAATACCCGAAGAGTATTCAGGAAGGATTTCAAAGTGTTGGGTTTATCAACATCAAAGATCATTCCACTACTTCCATAATTGAAGATGATGAAGATGAAGAAATGCCTAACTTTGTTACGCACAGAGTGATTTGCCAGAACTGGATTGTTGTTGATGTTCCTTCTATTATTCGTGCTTCAAAGTAATTTGTTTTATTTTCTTTCAAAAATCCTTTCACTCTGCCCAAGGTGAAAGTGATGTTTGTCGGACTTTGTTTCAAACTTTTATCATCATCAATAAAATGTTATTTTGTTATTTCCATATGTATTTTTCCTTTTTGCTTTATTCTGAAAAATGGTAACATGAAAAACCAAGAAAATAAAATAATAATCATTGTTTATCTGCATAATGTTTGCACTTTTGTTCATACTCTAAAATTAAAATAAATCATTGTGCAGATTGATTGTTAAACCCATTGAAAACAATGATCTTATGTCCACTCCCAATTGTGAAGATGTGATTTCCCGGTTGCCTGAGCACGAGGAAAAGGTCATTCACCCTCATGAAGAGTTGTTAGAGATGGTCAACTTGGGTTCTGAAGATGATAAGAAAGAAGTCAAGATTGGGGTATTGCTTGGTCCTGATGTTGAGAAGAGGATGGTAGAGCTTCTTAGAGAATATGTTGATGTGTTACTTGGTCTTATCAAGACATGCCAGGTCTTGATACTAATATTGTTGAGCATAGATTTCTGTTGAAGCTTGAATGTCCACCTGTGAAGCAAAAGTTGATAAGAACTCATCCTATTTTGTCTCCTCTGGTGGAAGGTAGACCGTTGCTTATGTACTTGACTATGTTGGAAGATTTCGGGTTGTATGCTTGGTCAGCAAGATTAATCTGGTAGAAAAGAATATGATATCTACTATTTGAGTAAGAAATTCACTGATTGTGAGTCTCGATACTCCATGCTTGAGAAAACTTGTTGTGCCTTAGCTTGGGTTGCAAAGCGTCTTCGCCAGTATATGTTGAATCATACAACTAGATTGATATCCAAAATGGATCCGATCAAGTATATCTTTGAAAAGCCTCATTTGATTGGGAGGATTTCTTGTTGGCCAATGTTGTTGTCAGAATATGATATCGAGTATCGAGCTCAAAAAGCTATAAAAGGTAGCATCTTGGCTGACCATTTGGAACATCAACCGATTTCCGATTACCAGTCTGTCAAGTTCGATTTCCCGGATGAGGATGTGATGTATCTGAAAATGAAATATTGTGATGAACCTTTAATTGAGGAAGGGTCTGAGCCTGAATCTAGATGGGGTTTAGTTTTTGATGGTGTTGTGAATTCACGTGGAAGAGGAATTAGGGCAATGATCATTACTCCCCATGATTCACATATTCCTTTCGCCGCAAGATTAAATTTCCCCCTGTACCAATAATGAAGCTGAGTATGAAGCTTGTATTATGGGTTTTGAAGAAGATATTGATTTGAGGATTAAGAATTTTGATGTGTATGGAGATTCAGCCTTGGTAATTAATCAAATTAAGGGTAAGTGGGTAATCATCAACCTCACTTGATTCCGTATAGAGATTATGCCAGGTGGATATCAACTTTATTTACTAAAGTTGAGTTTCATTATGTGCCTCGCGATGAGAATCAGATAGCAGATGCTTTGGAAATTATAGCTTATATGATAAAGGTGAATCAATGGAATGAAGTTCCTATGATTAATGTGATGCGGTTTGAAAGACCAGCACATGTGTTTGCAGTTGAAAAGGTCCATGATGACAAGCCTTGGTATCATGATATTAAATGTTTTCTCTAGAGTCAGGAATACACACTTGGGGAATCAAGTAAACATAAGAGGACTTTGATAAGATTGGCATACAATTTCTTCCTGAATGGGAATGTGCTTTACAAAAGAAATTTTAACATGGTCTTGCTCAAATGTGTGGATAGACACGAAGCAGACATGTTAATGAAAGAAATTCATGAAGGATCTTGTGGTGCTCATACCAATAGGCATGCAATGGCGAAAAGGATGTTTAGAGAAGGTTACTATTGGCTGACAATGGAATCGGATTGTTATCAGTATGTGAAGAAGTGACATAAGTGTCAAGTTTATGTTGATAAGATTCATGTGCCGCCAACTCATCTCAATGTTATTTCCTCCCCATGGTCTTTCTCTATATGAGAATTGATATGGTTGGTATGATTGAGCCCAAGGATTCAAATGGGCATCGTTTTATTCTTGTGGCTATTGATTAATTCACCAAGTGGGTAGAAGTGGCATTGTATGTTAATGTGATCAAGCAAGTTGTGGTTCGGTTTATCAAGAATCATATTATCTGCAGATATGGTGTTCCAAATAGAATCATCATTGATAATGGTTCAAACTTGATTAATAAGATGATGAAAGAACTTTGTGAAGAATTTAAGATTCAACACAATAATTCTTCTCCTTATAGACCAAAGATGAATGGGGTTGTTGAAGCTACCAATAAGAACATAAGGAAGATCATTCAGAAGATGGTTGTGACATATAAGGATTGGCATGAGATGCTCCTTTTTGCTTTGCATGGGTATCGTACATTTGTCCGCACTTCAACAGGGCCAACCGCTTTCTCACTTGTTGTCGCTCCCACCAAAATGACACCACAAAGGTCAGAGAGGGGTACAGACGCGAACTGTCGGCGAAAGGAGAAATGAAAAGAAAAGAGTCGCCAGCTAGGCATTTTTATCCCGAAGGAAGGGTAATGCTGCATAAACCTAGGAAAAGATATGGATAAGACGGTTGCGAACCAGAGAGACTGAGAAAGGGGGTTGGTTACAACCTGGGAAGGTATTAGCACCCAGATTGTCCGTCGTACTCGACGGGATCCACGCTTAAAATATTTGTGTTTTAAAGGGGTAGTGTCAGTGTATTTTTGTGTATCAAAGCTGGAAAGAATGCAAGTGTCAGTGTAAAAGAAGTGAAGTGTGTAAATGTACAGTGTCAGTGTAAGAACAGGAATAAGATGCTCAAGATCATGAGGTTGAAAGAATAATGCTGAAAGAGGGGGAATATACAGAGACTTTTGTTCGATAACAGTTAAGTTATGCCTACGTATCCTCTCGTGCAATGAGGAAGTCAGAACACCGTAGTTCGACCCAAAGAGACTGAAAGGAAGATTGACTTGTGAACTGCTTACTTGTCTATGCTCAAGTGTATGACCTGTCTGGCTCAGGTGCAAACTGTCTTGCATTAGACGGAAGAAGCAAGTTCTCGTTTATGAGTGAATGAGATGAGAAAAGAATCCCGGAGGAGACGATTATTGTTTGTTTTTGAGTTTTCAGTCTTTTATTGCTTTTTGAAGTTTGTTATAAGTTAATGGGCTTAAGCCTAAACCAATGGATTTGGTAAACTCATCACATCTTCCCTCTGATTAGGGGTAATGAGAATGCCTTAAGTGTGAAGTAAGCTTCTCACACTTAATCACCATGATGTAGGATTAAGATCATTAACCTACTTGTGATTAGTTAGATGTTTTTTGTTGTTTTTGTTTAGTGTTAAGTAATGAGGCTAAGCCATAATCAGAGATTAAACAAACTCATTACACCATCCTAATAGAAGGATAATAGATGAGAATGTTTAAGCTGAGGAAAGCTCCTCAACTTAATCCATGATTAGGGATTAACTTCATGACAAAACAAAGCCTTTATTAAATGGATTTTAATTAATGATAAGATGATGAAGTGAGTTTTATGGTTGGTAAGACAACTTGAGGGGGACTTGTCCATTAACACTAGGGTTAGTCCTTCTTAACCAATTAAGGAAGAATTAGAACCCTAATGCAAGGCCCAAGTTACAAGCTTGATGTCTTAATGATTATTAAGTGGATTGATTAAAGGATTTAAACACATTAAGGGTTTAACACTTAGGATTAAAGTTATACACTCCATCCTAATAGAAGGATGCAGGCATAAACTTAATCACAAAGCCTTAAAGCCTTTAGGGTTTAGTCCCTGATTATGAGATGAGAAGAGAGGACTAAGAGACACAAAGGTAAAATCTAAATGGGGGACTAATCAAAACCCTAATTATTGTCATACTTGGTCGTTCCTAAGGTTTGTGAGGTTTACAAGAAAGATCTCCAGAGAAACCACCAAGAAGCAGATGAAAGGAGCAAAGAGAAGCAAAGTGACTTGCTTCATTTAAGAAGACAGGTCACTTGAAGAAAGAAAGTAGGATGGAGAAGAATGAGCAAGCTCAATCTCAAGCACAAGATAAAATGCAGCAATGATGCATAAAAGAGATGAAAAGAGATTGTGAGAAGTGAAGGCAAATTCACTTCTCAAAGTAACTTACCACCTGAAAAGTTAGTGAAAGAAATGCAATGCAATGCAAATAGGATGAAATGTCATGATGAAAACCAAAACCAGAAGCTTGAGTATGGTGCTAATGATTCTATGAGATAATGAAAACATGAGGCAAGGCATTAGAATGATCACATAAACATATGGATGCAAATGAAGCATGCTTAGGACCATGGACACACATGAAAAGTTATGAAATGCAAATGACATACAACATGGAAAATGGATGATGCAATGATCAAACATGATTCTAACATGTCCTAAGATGTATTATGAATCAAATGGATTCACAAAATGTCATGGCAAGTCATGGTATGCAAGCAAATGAGAGATGGATGCAAATGAAAGCCCAAATTAGGGTTTATGATCAATACACAAAACAAAAATCAAAACCAGAAGCAAACATCATGATAAAAATTTGAAAATGCACTCAAAGGAACCCTAAACCTATACAAACTCACTGCCCAAAGGAGGGGATCCAACTCTTAACCTAATGAGAGTTATGAAATTCCTAAGATTGCTAGGGTTTCAAGGTACCTTGTCAAGAAAAATGCAAAATAAATAGGAAATGCAAGATCAATTTATGCCAATTTAATCCTATAAACTACATGTTATGCAAGATGCAATGCAAGAAGAATCAATGTCCAACTCTTAAAGGCTAGGCATAAATGAATTTTTAAAGATTGAATCAAAATAATGCCTTGAAATGAAATTAATTCCATGGAAAATTGTCAAAAGACATCAAGATCAAAAAAAGAAATTTGGTTTGAGAGTTGGACAATGTTTCTAAATGATTTTAAATGTTTCATGAATTTTTTTGTGATTTTTAAATACCTAAAAGTATTTTTAATTAATTAATTCTCATTAACTAATTAAAAATAAACTTTTAAATGATTTAAAAATAATTTTTAATACAAAAAATGAAAATAAAAATGTTTTTGGTTTCTGAAAATTAATTGACCTTTGACAAAAAATTTCAGAATTTTTAAAGATGTTTTACTATTTTTAATAAATTGTGGAAAACAAATGAAATTAAATGAAAATAAAATGAAATTAAACTGAAAATGAGAAAGTCAACAGATCAAAGGGCCAGGATTCGAACTAGGACGCGCGGGAATTGACTAGGCGCGCATCTGGACGGTCAGCATTCAAATTCTCCTAATTATGATTAAACCCTAATTAAATGCCCTAATCACTTTCAGATGACCGGAACAGTGTTCCGGTCATCTTCTCCGGCCAATCCCCTCCCCTGAATCCCTCAAAACGCCATGAAAACTCACCAAAAGCTCCAGAAACAATCAATGATCAACAACAAAACATATCCAGCAACAAATCCCATTTATTTCTACTCAAAATCAAGATACGAATCAAACATCAAAAACTGTAAAAATTTCAGAAACACGATACAAGCTCATTTCTCAATCTTTTTCAAAAGTAAAAGGTTCAGTGAACTCAGGGAAGCATGCTTTATCATTTAGAAACAAGAAATAAAGGTTCTGGAAAAATGAATTTCCATGGCTACCTGAATCGAAGCTTTGATTTCTGGAACTTTCTGGCTGGCCCTTTGATCCAAAACACCTCTAATGGACCTCCTGAGAAGCTTGCAACACTTGGTTGGAGTTTAAAATGGCTGGTTTGAAAGATTGTTGAAGTTCTGTTCAAAGAGGGGCAGAAATCGTATTTTGATTTCAGTGAGTTTCAGGCTATGGTGATGGGTGGTTTGTGATCAGTGAGGCATGTTGAGATTGTTTGTGAAGTTTGTTTGTGTGTTTGAGGCCTGTGGAGAGTGTTTCGAAGAGTTTTGAAAATGAAGCATAAACTTTGAACTAGGGCTTGGGGTGTGTTTCAGCATGAATGGTTATGTGCTATGGCTTGCCTTTGGTCCACTTATCACTCATGGATAGGCCTGTGGAGTTGGTGTGCCCTATCGTGATTGGTATGGGTCTTTGGCCAAAATGTCAAACTTTGTGTAAGAGAAGCATGGGCTCATAGCTAGCCAAGGACAAATGGGGTGTCCTGTGCAGCAAGAAGTGTGGAGAGCCCTAGGATCAATTATGAAGTCAGCAAGCAAGTGGATTCATCTTTGAGTGAGGTTTTGCAACTTGCTTCATCCTTGGCCCTTTTGAAATTTCTTGTTCCACAAGTCACAAAAATGAGCAAACTCTTGGTGAATTCTGATCTTTAGGCATTGATTCATGTTTGTATGAATATTAGAAGTCCATTTGATAGCACAATTTGCCTTGGCAAGTGATTTTGCAACTTTGCCTCTTTGGTAGAAAACTTCAAATTATGTGATTTTAGCCAACTTTGACAAGCCATAACTTTTGATCCAAAATGAATTAGGTCAAGTTCTTGTACTTTTTGAAAAGGGAATGATCCATTCTATAACTTTCATGACCAAAGTTTTTTCATTTGAAACATTTTTGAATCAAAAAGCAAGGGTTGAAAAAGTTTCCCAAAATGGCAATTTTCAATATAAGTCAACTTTCCCAAAAAGTCAATTTTGCAAATGGCTTGAAATCCTTCAATTTTGTGAACTTCTAACATCTTTTATGATCAAATAAAGATCATGCATAATCAAAATGATGATGAACACCCTTTGGTTGGGTCATTGGGGGCCTCAGATGCCCTGATTTTGCACTGGCTTGCTCAAAAAGTCAACTCTTGATCAGATGACTTCCCCATGGAATTTCTTCATGAAAATTGATATGAATGATCCCTATACCATATAGAGACCAATAGAAACAAGAATGACCAAAAAATTTGGAGTTATGGCCTCTGAAACCAAAACCCTAATTCTAGGTTATCTGTGCAGTTAAACCTGTCTCTGCTTCCATGTCATTTTCAGTTCTTGTGATTCTTTGATATTCTTGACTTTGAGGGGATATAATATGATGCTTGAACATACATGGACCCCTTTGAAGTGATTGATGATCTTTGGAGTGGCTCAAGAAGCTCTTGGATTGCTCAAATCACAAACCCTAGATGCAGATGACTTTGAACCAATGCAGTGAATCAAAAATGTGGTATGAGATGCTATGATTGAATTTATGCATATGAAGAGCTCACAAGCCATGGTGTAAATGGGTGAGGGCAAATTTGGGGTGTTTACAGCTGCCCCTATTCAATCATGAGTTAGCTGTGCAGGATGTAAGCAGCGGCTTAACAGGCTAACAAGATAACTTGTGGTTGAATACCAAAGACAGTCCAAAATTTGCACTCACAGAATGAAGAAGAAAAGGGATATAGATTGTAAAATAAAATAAAGTATAATTGTAAAGTGTGGGTGACGGAGGACGACCTCCGAGCAGAGGACGACTGCCGGGGAAAGAGCAATGACGGGGACGGCCGACATGCTGGGAAAAATGCGGGAAATAAAGCAGTGACGGGGACGACCGACATGCTGGGGATAGGAGAGATCATGATGGGGACGGCCATAAAAATAAAGCTATAAGATTCTCTGGGGATTAAAGCTAAAAATAAATGATGAGGTACGGTCATCAGGTTCATAAAGCAATACAAACAACGATGGGGACGGCCATCGGGCTAAACTGATGAAGGACGATCATCAGGAAAAGGAAAAGGGACCACGACGGGGACGGCCATCGGGTTAAAGAATAAATGAAATAATGATGAGGGACGGTCATCAAAGGTGAAGGACGATCACCTGGCAGGGGACGGCTGCTCTGTTGGGGATAAGATGAGGGACGGTCATCTAAGGTGAAGGACGATCACCTGGCAGGGTACAGCTGCCGAAAGTATCGCGACATAGGACGAATGCCGGATAAAAAGTCAACGATGGGGACGGCCATCGGAAGAGCATGATGAAGGAAGATCATCAAGAGGTGAAGGACGATCACCTAGCAGGGGACGGCTGCTCTCAAGGTTTATCATGACATAGGACGAATGTCAGATAACAAAATCAACGATGGGGACGGCCATCAGATAAAATGATGAAGGACGATCATCAAAAGGTGAAGGACGATCACCTAGCAGGGTACGGCTGCTCTGAAAGTATCGCGACAAAGGACGAATGCCGGATAAAAAGTCGACGATGGGGACGGCCATCGGACGAGCATGATGAAGGACGATCAGCAAAAGGTGAAGGACGATCACCTAGCAGGGGACGGCTGCTCTCAAGGTTTATCATGACATAGGACGAATGTCAGATAAAAAAGAAATTTTACTTTGCTGGCGACCTACTGGGGGAATAGTAAACACGGACGAGTGTTTATATCCAAGAAATAAAAGGTATAAGTGTTTTGACGTTGTGTATAGATTAAAGATGCGGACGAGCATCCTTAAGACTACGATACGAACGAGTATCGGGTAGAAACAAATACTGACACGTGTTCAGAGATGATGATACGGACGAGTATCAACTGGTTAACAAAGAACACGAACGAGTGTTGAATCTGTGGGGACTCTTCCGGGGAAAAGTAGGCACAGACGAGTGTCTAAATTCAAGAAGACAAGAGTGTTTGACACGTGTATGGATTAAAGATGCGGACGAGCATCCTTAGGACTATGATACGGACGAGTATCAGGTAGAAACAAACGCTTGACGTATGTTCTAAGATGATGGTACGGACGAGTACCAACTGGTTAACAAAGAACACGGACGAGTGTCGAATCTGAGAGGGTATAAGTGGTGTATACAAGATACGAACGAGTATCTGTATAAGTGAAATAAGAGTAATAAGTGTGAGGGGTGTATAGACGGGCATTTAACTTGCTGGGGAGGGTGACACGGACGAGTGTCAAAAGGAGAAAAGTATAGTATAAACAAGTATATGATATACAAAGTGTTTTAGGTTACTGTGCTGGGAAAGCGACACGGACGGGTGTCGGGGAATTTGTATAAAGAGGTATCTGTGAGTGCAAAGAGGGCGCTTTGGCTTTCTGCTGGGGGTATGACACGGACGGGTGTCAAGTAGTATCTGCAAATATATAAGTGGTCTGTTTGTAAAGAGTGCCCGGGCGACTTTTACTGGGGAATGATGACACGGACGGGTGTCAAAAAGGAGTGGGTGTTTGCATTTATGAGTGTAATGCAAATGCTTTTGGCTCTCTGGTGGGGATATGACACGGACGGGTGCCAATAAATATTTGTATTTGTGAGAGAAATGTCTGAGCTCTCTGTCTGGGAATCTGGGGAGTTTTCTGTATATATTTGATGGATTGCCATTATTCACAAGTGTTTGATTCAGAACATGGCTTATGATTATGCAATATGTTTGATTTTTGCCGTAATGCTCCGTATTAGACGGAATGCTACGCTCTGTGGGGTGAATATGATGCGAATGCTATGTTTATGCAAAAGATAACGATCCGAGATTCGGGTCCTGAAGCCGTGGAGATCTTCGGCTGATCTGCTTGAAGTGGACATCCCAGCTGGGGATGAGATCATTGGTAGATCTACTATGTATGACTTTGCTTGGGGAAATAGGTCAATGATAGACCTATTCCAGTAAATGGAGGACCCAGCTGGGGTCTGTAGAAGCCTTCGTCACTCTGTTGTGATTCCTTCGGGCGTTGCTCTTCTGGATAGAGGCTGAAATTCTGTGGGGAGATGGTTCCCTGGCTTTTGCACTTGGCTGTGGAGGAATAGTAAATGGCAACTTGGTCGGGGAAGAAGAAAGACCATGGGAAGGTCTTCCTGGAGATTTCTGTAGATGTCCTGCTGAGGACGATACTTGACAACTCAGCTGGGGAAAACCATCTTCGGTGCTAATTGTAAGATGGACCGAGTAGATAATGATTTGCCAGCTTGCTGGGGTGAAGCTTTCATGCCCCATGTCGTGCTTTGTGTGCCTGCAATCCTGCAAAGACATGGAAACGTACAAGTAATCCCAAGGTATCCCTTACCGGATTCCATCATAGGAGTTTAGAGACTCCTGGGAGTAAGTATATTTCCTGCAAGCACGTATTCTTTTAGAAGAGAAGCATCTGTATTTATGCAATTAGTATCTTATAGACATCGGACATTTTGCAAATGAAAATAAAATGTACGAGACGAGACATGACTGAAAATATGATTTTATTAATTCGTATGCCCTGAATTGGCAAGATACAGTCAACGAAACATATCCCCTAAAAAGAGGAGATTGTTACAAATGGAGAAACAAAATGTTGGCAATGTTGATGACGCTTCAAGGAGCTTCCCTTTTGCTATGACTCGTATGACATTTGACGTTCTTCTCGTCTTGCTTTCTGAATAAGGTTGATTCGAAACTTGAACCTTTCGAAGCTTATCGAGTCGTAAGTGATACAGACGAATTCAGAATGCAGTTGTTCTCTTATTCCCTTATTTTGCATGGATCGCCCTTTCGGGTTTTCAATCCATCGGGATACCCATTTTTGCCTGAGTTGTCCAATGCGGCTTTTCAACTCAGCGGGTGTACACCTTTTTGTTTATTCTCCCTTATTTTTGCCCGAGTCTTTTATTCTGTTTTTTGACTCGCCGGGATGCCCTATTTTTGCCTGGACTTACATTCTGTTTTTATGTCCAGCGGGTCATTTTTTATGCGAAGTATTTTTTAACTGCATCTGAATTCACAGGGGACGGGAAGTCTTCACCATCCATAGTGCTGAGCATGAGTGCTCCACCGGAAAAAACTTTCTTAACTACGAATGGTCCTTCATAGTTCGGAGTCCACTTGCCCCTGTGGTCTGTATGAGGAGGGAGAAGTCTTTTCAGCACAAGATCCCCTACTTGGTACTCTCGGAGCCTGACTTTCTGATCGAAGGCTTTCTTCATTCTTTTCTAATACAACTGTCCATGACAGATTGCAGCCAATCTTTTCTCTTCAATCAGACTCAGTTGTTCATATCGGGACTGGACCCACTCTGCTTCGTTCAGCTTAACATCCATCAGTACCCGTAGGGAGGGTAATTCAACTTCAACAGGTAGGACTGCCTCCATACCATACACAAGCTGATACGGTGTTGCCCCAGTGGATGTTCTGATTGACGTGCGGTACCCCTGCAAGGCAAACGGTAGCATTTCATGCCAGTCCTTATAGGTGACTACCATCTTCTGCACAATCTTCTTAATATTCTTATTAGCTGCCTCAACAGCGCCGTTCATCTTTGGCCTATAAGGAGAAGAATTGTGGTGTTGGATCTTGAAGTCCCGGCATAGTTCTGCCATCATTTTGTTATTTAAGTTGGAACCATTATCAGTAATGATTCGCTCGGGAACTCCGTATCGACAGATGATATCTCTCTTCAGAAATCGGGCTACCACTTGCCTTGTAACATTGGCATAGGAGGCTGCTTCAACCCACTTGGTGAAATAGTCAATGGCAACCAGGATGAATCTGTGGCCGTTTGAAGCAGTCGGTTCAATCTTGCCAATCATATCAATGCCCCACATGGCAAAGGGCCAGGGAGAAGACATCACATTCAGAGGATTGGGAGGCACATGCACCTTATCCGCATAAATCTGGCATTTATGGCATTTTCTGGCGTAGGCACAACAGTCGGCGTCCATTGTGATCCAGTAATATCCTAATCTTAGCAACTTTTTAGCCATGGCATGCCCTCCTGCATGGGTACCAAAGGATCCTTCGTGCACCTCGTGCATTAACAAGTCTGCTTCTGTTCTATCAACGCATCTGAGGAGTACCATATCAAAGTTTCTTTTGTACAGGGAACCATCAGTGTTCAGGAAGAAACTACCAGCAAGCCTTCTTAAAGTCTTCTTATCATTGGAAGATGCCCCAGGTGGGTATGTTTGATCCTCCAAGAAGCACTTAATGTCATGGAACCAAGGCTTATCATCTTTAACAACATCTGCTGAGAACACATATGCTGGTCTGTCGAGTCTGGACACTGAAATTCGAGGCACAAAGTTGGCAGCTTGAACTTTGATCATTGATAAAATGGTAGCCAGGGCATCTGCAAACTGATTCTCGTCCCGAGGAATATACTCAAGTTTGACAGTTGTAAAGAAAGTCAATAACCTCCTTGTATAATCCCTGTAAGGTATCAGATGATCCTGGTGGGTGTACCATTTGCCGTTGGTTTGATTAACTACCAGAGCTGAATCTCCGAATACAGTCAATGTCTTGATCCTGAGGTCAATGGCTTCCTCAAGACCCATAATGCAAGCTTCGTATTCAGCTTCGTTGTTAGTGCAGTTGAAAGTGAGTTTTGCCGAGAAAGGCATGTGAACTCCCTTAGGTGTAATGAGTACTGCACCAACACCACGACCATTCATATTAACAGCCCCATCAAACATCATAGTCTCTTCTTCATCCGGGTCAGGCCCTTCAGTGTGAATAGGCTCTTCAAGATCTTTTGCTTTTATGAACATGATGTCTTCATCAGGGAAGTCAAATCTCATAGGCTGGTAATCATCAATAGGTTGCTCGGCAAGATAATCAGACAATACACTGCCCTTGATGGCTTTCTGAGATGTGTATTGGATGTCATATTCTGTGAGGATCATTTGCCATCTTGCAACCCGTCCGGTAAGTGCTGGCTTCTCGAAAATGTACTTAACTGGGTCCATCTTGGAGATCAATAAAGTAGTGTGGGTCAACATATACTGCCTTAGTCGGCGAGCAGCCCACGCTAAAGCACAACAAGTTTTCTCGAGCAGTGAATAACGTTGTTCACAGTCGGTAAACTTTTTGCTTAGGTAGTAAATTGCATACTCTTTTCGACCAGACTCGTCATGTTGGCCCAGCACACACCCCATTGACTCTTCTAATACTGTCAAGTACATTATCAGAGGTCTTCCTTCAACTGGAGGCATAAGGATTGGAGGCTCCTGTAAGTATTCCTTAATCTTGTCAAAAGCCCTCTGGCAGTCTTCGTTCCATCTGACCGTCTGTTCTTTTCTTAACAGCTTGAACAAGGGTTCACAGGTTGCTGTAAGGTGAGATATGAACCTTGAAATGTAGTTCAATCTACCTAGAAACCCTCGAACTTCTTTCTCTGTCTTTGGTGCAGGAATTTCTTGAATGGCTTTGACTTTATCAGGGTCAACTTCAATCCCTTTCTCGCTTACAATAAAGCCCAGCAGCTTACCAGATCGTACCCCGAATGTGCACTTGTTGGGGTTCAATTTCAGTTGGTACTTCCTCAGACGCTTGAATAGCTTCAACAGATTTACCAGGTGGTCTTCTTCTGTGAGGGACTTGGCAATCATGTCATCCACATAACATTCAATTTCTTTATGGATCATATCGTGGAATAATGTTACCATAGCCCGTCGATAAGTTGCACCAGCATTCTTTAGTCCGAACGGCATCACCTTATAACAGAACGTGCCCCAGGGTGTGATGAAAGTTGTCTTCTCCATGTCTTCAGGTGACATCTTGATTTGATTGTATCCTGAAAATCCTTCCATGAAGGAGAACACCGAGAACTGAGTCGTATTGTCAACCAGTACATCAATGTGAGGTAATGGAAAATCATCCTTTGGGCTAGCTCTGTTTAGATCACGGTAGTCAACACACATTCTCACTTTGCCGTCTTTCTTAGGCACAGGTACAATATTAGAAACCCACGGCGGATAGCTAGTTACAGCAAGGAACCCGGCATCCCACTGCTTTTGCACCTCTTCCTTTATCTTCATTGCCATATCTGGGCGAGTACGGCGCAACTTCTGTTTTACTGGAGGGCAGTCTTCTTTTAATGGCAGCTTGTGCATGACAATATCGGTGTCCAACCCTGGCATGTCCTGATAAGACCAAGCGAACACATCCACATACTCCCGAAGCATATCAATCAGTTGCTCTTTCACTGAATTTTGTAGGCAGGCCCCGATCTTAACTTCCTTCAAGTCTTCTTCCGTACCAAGATTAACCGTTTCAATCTCCTCCTGGTGGGGGGTAATAACCTTCTCCTCTTGCCTTAACAACCTAGCTAGCTCTTCAGGAAGCTCATAATCTTCTTCAACCCCTTCATCAGCTTGATTGATTGGATTGTCAAAGTCATACGAAGCCATAGCAGTGTTGTTGTCGGTGCAGTCTGAAAGGCACTCTCTGCAAGGGTTTAGATTGTTCATTTTAGTGATTGATTTTAATCTTGTTTAGAAAAAGGTGAAATGAAGTTTCATTTTGGAAAACATTTCCATTTTATTTTTGTACAAAAAGAAAAATGAAAAACAGTGAGCGGAAAAGAAAAAGACTCATTTGCAAAAGATGTCCGATATTCATTGATTGATCTGTTTGCACAAAATTACAAGATGGCCCGATTACAAAATGAGTCTTGTCATCTTGGGCAAGATGCAAGACTTGATGCATGCTTAAAATATACAGGAAATAATAATTACTCTGCAGGAGTAACCCTTATAATTTCCTGGGAAGACCAGTTTGAGATACGGCTCCCCGGGATCCTTGGACATATCCATCTCTCCAGGTTGCGCTCATCTTCCGACTCATCTTCCAAGTTGTTTACTGCATCAGGGGTGAGCATCCCCCCACTGACAAAACTGGGCTTCTTAGCAGCCTCTGTTTGATCTTGTTGAGTTGGTTTGTAACCCAACCCAAATCTGTCCTCTTTCTTCTCTACGGGCAGCAACTTGCCCCAGCCTTGGGCAGTCCCCTCTTCAACAACCTTCCTGGCTTGTTGATAAGATGTCATGGAAGTTCCAAGTACAGCAGATGCTTCATTAATGTTCAGGGCTTCAAATCCCTGGCTCATGGTCTCATGGATCTCTCCATCCATCTCAATGTATTTGTACGTAGCCAGATGGCTAACAAAGATATCTTCTTCACCACAGATGGTGATGATCTGGCCCTCCCACTCGAATTTCAACTTCTGGTGAAGGGTAGACGTAACTGCGCCAGCGGCATGGATCCAAGGTCTACCCAACAAACAGCTGTAGGCCGGCTGAATGTCCATCACATAGAAGGTAATTTTAAAAGTCTGTGGGCCAATCATCACAGGCAGATCAATCTCTCCTAGCACTGATCTCTTAGAGCTATCAAATGCCCTCACTACCAAATTACTTGGGCGTAATGCCAAGCCATCATACTCCAGCTTCACCAAGGCTTTCTTTGGTAAAACATTGAGTGAAGACCCAGTGTCTACCAGTACATGTGATAGAACAGCACCCTTGCATTCTAGAGTGATGTGTAAAGCCTTGTTGTGGTTACATCCCTCAGTTGTTAGATCAGCATTGGTAAAACCCAATCCGTGGCTGGTATTGACATTCGCTACCACGGTCTCCAACTGATTAACGGTGATCTCCTCTGGC
This sequence comes from Lathyrus aphaca, assembly GCA_963966055.1. Lineage (NCBI taxonomy): Eukaryota > Viridiplantae > Streptophyta > Magnoliopsida > Fabales > Fabaceae > Lathyrus > Lathyrus aphaca. Next base: position 506,263,072 of record OZ014523.1, read on the forward strand.
ACATATGCTGCGTGCAAGACTTTTAGTAATGCATTCCGGTGAGCTTCGGAACACATCAGCAGGGATAATATGGAGATTTTTGAGGGAGTTTGGTGAAGCTGATCCACCACTTTGTAATCACTCCTCTTTATAATCCTCATAAACTCGTCTACATCTTGTTCAAAAGATGTCTTCTGAGTTTCCTTGAGAATGGGTTCTTCAGATATTACACTCTTTCCTTTTTGCTTTGGCAGCAGCTTCTGCTTCAGCATTAGGTCTTTGTGATTGCGAGGCAAAAAGGCGTCCGCTTCTGGTGAAGCCTCCGCCTCCCCCGACATTATCAATCTGTGGAGAAGAGGTTGCAGAGTCAAAAGTGATTTTCTCCCCATTGCAGTAAAGGTCAGAGCCATAATGCCAAGGGATGGCATTACTGCTTTCATATGGAACTGGTCCAGGCACCGTGATGGTAACCGAACTGACTGCAGCAGAGGAGGGTGTTGAAATAGTGTGCGGATCGTAGTAGATGGTAACTGGTGACCTGGCAGGAGATGCCACTGTTTGTTGTTGAAAATTATTGTTAGGAGGAACATATGACGGGTCATAATAAATGGTGACTGCTGAGATATTTATTGGCGTTGTAGAAGACTCTGAATGAAGGGGTGCTGATGTTGTAGAAGGAGTGGTTGTTGATATCTGGTTTGTTGAAGTGATAGATGAAGCATTTGTTGATGAAATTGAAGAATTGTTTGGAGTGATTGTTGTTGCAGTTGTAGGAGACTCAGGAATTGTTGTCGGAGAGATTGCTGGATTTGAAGGTGTTGATGTTGTGATTTGAAGTATGCCACTCTGGATAAGACCATCTATGCCGCTTCTCAAGTTATCACACCCGTTTACCGAAATGTTGTAATAACCGCACCCGAGCTCACACCCGGGGAACATCTGGCATTCTAGGAGTTGAGCTTTAATCTCTACCAGGGGTGTCCGAATCTGCCCAACATTGGTTATTAAGAAAGACGGCTTATCTTCCTCAATAGCATTAATTCTCGGTCCTCCATGGTTGGGCATGGGATTCTTGTTGACATTTGGCGGGGGTGCGAAGTTTAGAGCTTTAGAATCTACCAAGTCCTGTACCTTCATTTGTAAAGCTCTGCACTTCTCTGTACTGTGGCCAGGTGCATTGGAATGAAAAGCACATCTGGCGTTGGCGTCATAATTCCTTGGCAGACTGGAAGGATCTGGTGGTGCCAATGTCCTTAACTCAACCAAGTTGAGCTTCAGGAGTTGTGGCAATAGAGCGGCATAAGGCATAGGGATTGGGTCAATCACCCTATTGGCCTGAGATGGTCTCTGCTGAAAAGGTCTTTGTTGATTGTTGTTGCTGGTGTTGTTGTAGTTTCTCTGCAGCGGGTACTGAACTTGTTGCTGGTAGTGGGATTGTTGTTGTTGTTGATATGCTGGTTGCTGAGGAATTGGAGCAGGAATAGTGACAGCTGCCACTGACCTATGAACATATTGAGGTCTGCCCCTGTTGGCATGAATAGCATTAGTCTCACCTGTTCTTCTAGGCCCCACAAAAGGTTTTCTGGGGTTGCTGGACGAGCTCGCACCATTGTCAGAAATCTTGCCCATCTTTAATAGGCTTTCAATCCTTTCTCCAGCTATGACTACGTCAGCGAAGCTGGTGGAAGAAAAGGCAGCTAGCCTGTCAATGTATGTCCCTTGAAGGGTGTTCATAAACATGTCGGCCATTTCCCTTTCCGACATGAGTGGCTGGACAGCAGCAGCAAGCTGTCTCCACCTCTGGGCGTATTCCCGGAAGCTTTCTCTAGATGATTGAGACATTCCCATCAGGAGGGTCCTATTAGGAGCCATGTCCAAGTTGTACTGGTACTGTCTGATGAAGGCCTCAGCTAGGTCCTTCCAGCACCTGATGGTTGCTCTGGTCAAGTGAGAGTACCATTCCCTTGAAGCCCCTGTTAAACTGTCTTCGAAATAAAACATCCACAGTTTCTCATCCATGGTGTATGCCTTCAGCCTCCCCAGAAAGGATTGTAAGTGGGTTCGTGGACAGGAAGTTCCGTTGTACTTCTCGAAGCACGGGGGTTTAAACTTGTGGGGAATCCTTACCCCGTCCACTAAACCCATGTCCATGACATCAAAGCCCAGGGAATTTTGAGACTCCAGAGATCTCAATTTCTCAGCAATTTCATCTAGCCTTCTGTCATAGGCTTCATCCCCAGCTCCCATCACAGTGAATTGATCCTCTTGGGGGTCTTCTTGTAATACTCTGCCCGTAGTAGCATTCCCTTGTACATTAGCAGGGATGTTGATCTCTGGATGAAGATAAGGCCCATACACTGGTGGATTGACATGAGGTTGAACCCTCTCATTGTTGCTCGTTCCTCCAGTCCCTAGATGGGGGTCTTCCTGGGTCTGCCTTTCTACCAATGCCCTTAATCTTTCTTGGCTTTGAGCCAAGCCATTCATCACTTCCATGAACTGGGTCATCTGGTTTCTCATTTCTAGCCTCTCATTGGCCATTTGAGTCCTGACTTCTGTAAGGTCCTGCTGTACTTGGTCCATTTGTATACCCGGAAGGTTGTTGCGAGTGGGATATCTGTGCGGACGGTTGAGTGGGAACACCCGACGGCGAGCAATAGTTCCTGAATTACAATAGAGTTAGTAACAAAACAAAAACCTACAAAACAAGACAAAAGTTAGTATGCAATGCAGCATGCTTATTTGTTTCCAAGGTATCCGGCTTGGCATTTTGGTTTTGACCTTTCCAGACCCCTGAGGAAGGTGCTTTGATGTTGCTTGGGAGAAAGAGATTCAAATGAAACAAACTAATGAATATATTACAAATGATGAATCATACATAGTTTTTTTTTTTACATGCCCCTGAGGGGTCAAAATACAACATGAAAAAGAAAAGTACATGAAATGAAAGCAACAATAAGCAAAAGTCAGACACCAAGACCAAACTCATCCTCCTTGACCTCCTTCAGAAGTGCTTCAGTTACAGGGTCAGCTGGATGCTCTGTGAGGTTTCTGATAAGAAGATTCCTGGTGGAGATAGCAGTGGTTAGCTTCTTGTGTCTGCTTTGGTCCTTTGACCTCTTCACGCCAGCCCTAAGCTTCAATTCTGAGATCTCCTTCTAGGCTGCTAGCAGGGCTTCCTGTTGCTCCTTTGCACTGGCCTCCAACTGCTCAATCCTGTCCTGAGTTCTCTTATCTTCCTGAGTGCGAGCTTCAGTGATCCTGACCCACCTAGCTTGACTTTCTTACAGATAGAGATCAGTCCTAGCCTTCTGGAACTGGGCCTCTTTACAGGCATTCTTCAAAATCTGCTCCCCAGCTCTTGACTTCTTGATGTAGTCCTCTGCTTTTTCAATCTTGGCTAGATGCTCCACCTTAAGCTTTTCTAACCTTTCAATGTCCAGACAACCATCACTCCTTTCCCAAAGGGTTCTCTTCAGGGCTTGAGACAGATTCTCATTCCTTTCCTTTAGTTTCTCAAACTCCTCCAGGCTGACAGTGGTTGGAGGTGGTGCTGTGGATAGTCCAGGTGCATCCTCAATGGTGAAAGGCATCCCAGAAGTTTGAGCCCTAGCATGGGACCACTCATAATAATGTGCTGAGGCCACATTGTTGCATCTCCCAAGAATGGCCATCCCTTTGGTCTGGATGTTGTCCCAAGCCCAGGATGCTTGCCTGACAACAGCTAGATTAGGCTTAATCTTACAATAAAGGGTTTCAGCCAAGTCTTGTACTCTATGAGGGTGGACTAATGCATAGCCCAATTGTCTTTTGAATAGCAGAGGGTTGTAATTGATGCAACCCTTCACTCCTATCAGAGGTACATTGGGGAACTGCCCACAACTAGTAATGATGTCCCTGCCCTTGGTGCTCTGGGTGCACCACCTGATGTCATCTGAAGTCAAAGCAATAAGTCTCCTAGCCCAATTCTTCTGTTGGTGAGGATTCAGGAAGGCATCAGTCTTGGGCAAGTGTTTGAGCATCCAGGTATGGAATAGGGGAGCACAACATCTCACCAACCTTCCTCTCTGCTTCTCATTCCTTTGGTGAATAGAGTAGTAGAAATCTCCCAGTAAGGTGGGTACTGGGTTCCTTAAAATGAAAAGATGAATGGCATTCTTGCTGATAAACTTGGGCTCATCTGCAAAAAGTATAACCCCATATATACTGAGGGCTAACAATGCACAGACTGCCTTCCATTCTCCCAAGGAGGCCTTCAAGATAGCCTGAGAAGTCAAGAAATCCAAGTGTAGACCAGAGATTCCAGCCTTTGTTGTCATGTTCTGCTCAATCAGAATAGGTTCTAGACACAATGCTTTTTCCAATTCTTCATTACTGGGAAAAGCCATCTCAGGGTTGAAAGGGACACCACCCTTGATAGGTACTCCAATCAGTGATGAAAACTCCTCCAACAGAGGTCCCAACTGAAAATTCTGAAAAGTGAAGCATCTCAAAGGAGGATCATAGAACTGTAGGCAAGTGTGAATCAAGCTCCTCTGGGAAGGGTCCAAATCCATAACCATATCAAGGATGCCTCCATAATGTTCTCTGAATAGTGGGATATGGTCTGGAGTGATAAGAGTTTGGACCTTCCTGATGTCAGTCAGCTCAGGCTCAAAGAAATGATATGAGATGTTGCTCTTCTTGGGTGCCATGTCTGCTGATGAAAAGCTGAAACAAATACTGATGATGGAGCCTAACACTAGGGATGAGCCACTGATAGGCTGATACTGGTGATGCAGGTGACTGAAGCAGGTAGCTGATGAAGATAGCTGAGGCAGATACTGATGAACAGGGATCTATGCAGATGAAGGGGTCAAAACCAAGCCAAATGTAATATGGATACCCTGAAAAACAAATAAGCAAATGTTAAATGATGCAATGATGATGTATGAAAATGATATGCAAGGGTTCGTGATCAAGCTGGATCTGATTACTGCTTTGATATAAGTCCATGTATGTCCAAGAAGTCCAGATGGAGGTTCAAAAGTCCAGTAACCAAGGTGGAGGACTCAAATAAAGAGCCACATGTCCTGGGTTAAACCACAAGAACTGTCCAAAGTGAAGCATTCTTAAACAAAACAAGTATCAGGGTATGATGTGGCCAAGGGTTCCTGCAAACCTGTAAACAGCCCAACCCCCTCACAGGTGGTGTTCTAGAACAAGGATCCTCAGACTTGGATCAGTTATGAGAAGTGTAAACACTTCTAACCCGGAGGTACAGTGTTTACAATAACCATAAAAGATCCTCCTCTAATTCACCTCAGTTTCTGAAGGTCATAATAAAGGTCATCCAGACTTAGCAGGCTTCCCAGATAGCCCTAGCACTACAGGAGATCTGTAGCACAGAGTTCTCAAGAAGAAACCCATATATGAACCGTGTTTCATATTCCCGCACCAGACCGAAATGGAATGGGAAAGAACATGAACCACTCTAGCCTAGGTGTCACTCAGGTCCCAGGTATAGGACCTTAAACTCTCAATAGAACACCCACCCACCAAAGCAACAAAACCAGATCCAGCCAAAACAGTATGACAGTATGATGTATATAAAGCTGTAAAAGAAAGCAATAAATAACTGTACATAAAGCAGTAAATAAAGCAAATATACAAACACAATTAGCACTTAACACCCCAGTAAACACAAATCAATCAAGCGCTAGGAGGAACCCACAAAAAGAACCAGAAGCTCTGGTTACAGTATAAGGGTCCCCAGCAGAGTCGCCAAGCTGTCGCTCCCACCAAAATGACACCACAAAGGTCAGAGAGGGGTACAGACGCGAACTGTCGGTGAAAGGAGAAATGAAAAGAAAAGATTCGCCAGCTAGGCATTTTTATCCCGAAGGAAGGGTAATGCTGCATAAACCTAGGAAAAGATATGGATAAGACGGTTGCGAACCAGAGAGACTGAGAAAGGGGGTTGGTTACAACCTGGGAAGGTATTAGCACCCAGATTGTCCGTCGTACTCGACGGGATCCACGCTTAAAAGATTTGTGTTTTAAAGGGGTAGTGTCAGTGTATTTTCGTGTATCAAAGCTGGAAAGAATGCAAGTGTCAGTGTAAAAGAAGTGAAGTGTGTAAATGTACAGTGTCAGTGTAAGAACAGGAATAAGATGCTCAAGATCATGAGGTTGAAAGAATAATGCTGAAAGAGGGGGAATATACAGAGACTTTTGTTCGATAACAGTTAAGTTATGCCTACGTATCCTCTCGTGCAATGAGGAAGTCAGAACACCGTAGTTCGACCCAAAGAGACTGAAAGGAAGATTGACTTGTGAACTGCTTACTTGTCTATGCTCAAGTGTATGACCTGTCTGGCTCAGGTGCAAACTGTCTTGCATTAGACGGAAGAAGCAAGTTCTCGTTTATGAGTGAATGAGATGAGAAAAGAATCCCGGAGGAGACGATTATAGTTTGTTTTTGAGTTTTCAGTCTTTTATTGCTTTTTGAAGTTTGTTATAAGTTAATGAGCTTAATCCTAAACCAATGGATTTGGTAAACTCATCACATCTTCCCTCTGATTAGGGGTAATGAGAATGCCTTAAGTGTGAAGTCAGCTTCACACACTTAATCACCATGATGTAGGATTAAGATCATTAACCTACTTGTGATTAGTTAGATGTTTTTTGTTGTTTTTGTTTAGTGTTAAGTAATGAGGCTAAGCCATAATCAGAGATTAAATAGACTCATTACACCATCCTAATAGAAGGATAATAGATGAGAATGTTTAAGCTGAGGAAAGCTCCTCAACTTAATCCATGATTAGGGATTAACTTCATGACAAAACAAAGCCTTTATTAAATGGATTTTAATTAATGATAAGATGATGAAGTGAGTTTTATGGTTGGTAAGACAACTTGAGGGGGACTTGTCCATTAACACTAGGGTTAGTCCTTCTTAACCAATTAAGGAAGAATTAGAACCCTAATGCAAGGCCCAAGTTACAAGCTTGATGTCTTAATGATTATTAAGTGGATTGATTAAAGGATTTAAACACATTAAGGGTTTAACACTTAGGATTAAAGTTATACACTCCATCCTAATAGAAGGATGCAGGCATAAGCTTAATCACAAAGCCTTAAAGCCTTTAGGGTTTAGTCCCTGATTATGAGATGAGAAGAGAGGACTAAGAGACACAAAGGTAAAATCTAAATGGGGGACTAATCAAAACCCTAATTATTGTCATACTTTGTCGTTCTTAAGGTTTGTGAGGTTTACAAGAAAGATCTCCAGAGAAACCACCAAGAAGCAGATGAAAGGACCAAAGAGAAGCAAAGTGACTTGCTTCATTTAAGAAGACAAGTCACTTGAAGAAAGAAAGTAGGATGGAGAAGAATGAGCAAGCTCAATCTCAAGCACAAGATAAAATGCAGCAATGATGCATAAAAGAGATGAAAAGAGATTGTGAGAAGTGAAGGCAAATTCACATCTCAAAGTAACTTACCACCTGAAAAGTTAGTGAAAGAAATGCAATGCAATGCAAATAGGATGAAATTTCATGATGCAAACCAAAACCAGAAGCTTGAGTATGGTGCTAATGATGCTATGAGATGATGCAAACATGAGGCAAGGCATTAGAATGATCACATAAACATATGGATGCAAATGAAGCATGCTTAGGACCATGGACACACATGAAAAGTTATGAAATGAAAATGACATACAACATGGCAAATGGATGATGCAATGATCAAACATGATTCTAACATGTCCTAAGATGTATTATGAATCAAATGGATGCACAAAATGTCATGGCAAGTCATGGTATGCAAGCAAATGAGAGATGGATGCAAATGAGAGCCCAAATTAGGGTTTATGATCAATACACAAAACAAAAATCAAAACCAGAAGCAAACATCATGATAAAAATTTGAAAATGCACTCAAAGGAACCCTAAACCTATACAAACTCACTGCCCAAAGGAGGGGATCCAACTCTTAACCTAATGAGAGTTATGAAATTCCTAAGATTGCTAGGGTTTCAAGGTACCTTGTCAAGAAAAATGCAAAACAAATAGGAAATGCAAGATCAATTTATGCCAATTTAATCCTATAAACTACATGTTATGCAAGATGCAATGCAAGAAGAATCAATGTCCAACTCTTAAAGGCTAGGCATAAATGAATTTTTGAAGATTGAATCAAAATAATGCCTTGAAATGAAATTAATTCCATGGAAAATTGTCAAAAGACATCAAGATCAAAAAAAGAAATTTGGTTTGAGAGTTGGACAATGTTTCTAAATGATTTTAAATGTTTCATGAATTTTTTTGTGATTTTTAAATACCTAAAAGTATTTTTAATTAATTAATTCTCATTAACTAATTAAAAATAAACTTTTAAATGATTTAAAAACAATTTTTAATACAAAAAATGAAAATAAAAATGTTTTTGGTTTCTGAAACTTAATTGAACCTTTGACAAAAAATTTCAGAATTTTTAAAGATGTTTTACTATTTTTAATAAATTGTGGAAAACAAATGAAATTAAATGAAAATAAAATGAAATTAAACTGAAAATGAGAAAGTCAACAGATCAAAGGGCCAGGATTCGAACTAGGACGCGCGGGAATTGACTAGGCGCGCATCTGGACGGCCAGCATTCAAATTCTCCTAATTATGATTAAACCCTAATTAAATGCCCTAATCACTTTCAGATGACCGGAACAGTGTTCCGGTCATCTTCTCCGGCCAATCCCCTCCCCTGAATCCCTCAAAACGCCATGAAAACTCACCAAAAGCTCCAGAAACAATCAATGATCAACAACAAAACATAATCCAGCAACAAATCCCATTTATTTCTACTCAAAATCAGATACGAATCAAACATCAAAAACTGTAAAAATTTCAGAAACACGATACAAGCTCATTTCTCAATCTTTTTCAAAAGTAAAAGGTTCAGTGAACTCAGGGAAGCATGCTTTATCATTTAGAAACAAGAAATAAAGGTTCTGGAAAAATGAATTTCCATGGCTACCTGAATCGAAGCTTTGATTTCTGGAACTTTCTGGCTGGCCCTTTGATCCAAAACACCTCTAATGGACCTCCTGAGAAGCTTGCAACACTTGGTTGGAGTTTAAAATGGCTGGTTTGAAAGATTGCTGAAGTTCTGTTCAAAGAGGGGCAGAAATCGTATTTTGATTTCAGTGAGTTTCAGGCTATGGTGATGGGTGGTTTGTGATCAGTGAGGCATGTTGAGATTGTTTGTGAAGTTTGTTTGTGTGTTTGAGGCATGTGGAGAGTGTTTCGAAGAGTTTTGCAAATGAAGCATAAACTTTGAACTAGGGCTTGGGGTGTGTTTCAGCATGAATGGTTATGTGCTATGGCTTGCCTTTGGTCCACTTATCACTCATGGATAGGCCTGTGGAGTTGGTGTGCCCTATTGTGATTGGTATGGGTCTTTGGCCAAAATGTCAAACTTTGTGTAAGAGAAGCATGGGCTCATAGCTAGCCAAGGACAAATGGGGTGTCCTGCGCAGCAAGAAGTGTGGAGAGCCCTAGGATCAATTATGAAGTCAGCAAGCAAGTGGATTCATCTTTGAGTGAGGTTTTGCAACTTGCTTCATCCTTGGCCCTTTTGAAATTTCTTGTTCCACAAGTCACAAAAATGAGCAAACTCTTGGTGAATTATGATCTTTAGGCATTGATTCATGTTTGTATGAAGATTAGAAGTCCATTTGATAGCACAATTTGCCTTGGCAAGTGATTTTGCAACTTTGCCTCTTTGGTAGAAAACTTCAAATTATGTGATTTTAGCCAACTTTGACAAGCCATAACTTTTGATCCAAAATGAATTAGGTCAAGTTCTTGTACTTTTTGAAAAGGGAATGATCCATTCTATAACTTTCATGACCAAAGTTTTTTCATTTGAAACATTTTTGAATCAAAAAGCAAGGGTTGAAAAAGTTTCCCAAAATGGCAATTTTCAATATAAGTCAACTTTCCCAAAAAGTCAATTTTGCAAATGGCTTGAAATCCTTCAATTTTGTGAACTTCTAACATCTTATATGATCAAATAAAGATCATGCATAATCAAAATGATGATGAACACCCTTTGGTTGGGTCATTGGGGGCCTCAGATGCCCTGATTTTGCATTGGCTTGCTCAAAAAGTCAACTCTTGATCAGATGACTTCCCCATGGAATTTCTTCATGAAAATTGATATGCATGATCCCTATACCATATAGAGACCAATAGAAACAAGAATGACCAAAAAATTTGGAGTTATGGCCTCTGAAACCAAAACCCTAATTCTAGGTCATCTGTGCAGTTAAACCTGTCTCTGCTTCCATGTCATTTTCAGTTCTTGTGATTCTTTGATATTCTTGACTTTGAGGGGATATAATATGATGCTTGAACATACATGGACCCCTTTGAAGTGATTGATGATCTTTGGAGTGGCTCAAGAAGCTCTTGGATTGCTCAAATCACAAACCCTAGATGCAGATGACTTTGAACCAATGCAGTGAATCAAAAATGTAGTATGAGATGCTATGATTGAATTTATGCATATGAAGAGCTCACAAGCCATGGTGTGAATGGGTGAGGGCAAATTTGGGGTGTTTACACTTGTTAATGGTACAGAAGCAATGCTCCACATTGAGGTTGAGATCCCATCAATGAGTGTTCTAATGGAAGTCAGGTTGAATGAGGCTTAATGGTGCCAAATTAGATTTGATTAGTTGAATTTAATTGAGGAAAAGAGAATACAGCTTTATGACATGGTCAATTATACCAGCAAAGAATGAAGAAAGCTTTTGACAAGAAGGTCAAACCTCGTGTATTCAGAGAAGCCGACCTTGTGCTCAAAAAGATCCAGTCTTTCATCACCGATTCTAGGGGCAAGTGGACTCCAAACTATGAGGGCCCGTATGTTTTTAAGAAAGACTTCTCTGGCGGTTCATTGATTCTTACAACTATGGATGGTGAAGAGATCACTCGTCCTATGAATGTTGATGCAATCAAGAAATACTTTGCCTAAAAAGAATAAAAGAACAACTCGCTAAGTTGAAAACCCGAAAGGGCGACTTAGGCAAAAATGAGCGTCTCGGTGGATTGAAAACCCGAAAGGCGGTCCATGTAATACCCTATATTTAATTAAGTGGTCTGGATGATATTAATGGACCTAATTGGATTCTGGCATGCTCCGAGAAATATCTATTCAGATAATTAGAGCAACTGTTGAACTCATAGTTAATTGATTAATATTATTCAACCCTGAGGTTTTATTAATTGGTACATTAGAGATATTTTTGGTAACTCTAATAATTGAGCAATTGGTGTTGGACGATAAAATATCAATTGGAGATATTTTTATATTATTATATTAAGAAAAGGAAGAAAATGAGATTAGAAGAAAGAAGATAGTAAGAAGGAGGAGAATAGAAATAAAGGAGAAGAGAATAGAAGAAAAGAGGAAGAAGAGAAAAGCTTGGATTCATCAATCTTCATAAAACTCCTCTTCATTTGCAAGGTGGGTTCTAGTTAGACACTTTTGTTTTATAAATTGATGTTCTATGAGTTAGGTTAGAAATTGTGGGAAATAGTTTAATTTTATTAATCGAGATATTTGATGGATAGAATGCAAAATTAATCGGTTAGAACAATCAGGTAACATGTGTATCTAACATATATAACTTGTTTTGGAGTTGGAAATGATCTGATGTGGAAAGACTGGATTTTTGGAGTTTATGGAACCTTAAAATGCAGAACTCACATTCTGGTTCTGGTGCGAACCGACAGGCGGCTCTTTGAGCGTCAGACGATGAAGCCTTGACCACTGGGCAGAAGTAAGAGGCGATGAGAGAAAAATATTTGTCTTGTAAATTTTTTGAGATTGGGCTTGCGCCGCTGCAATCGTTGGGCGAAGCAACAGGCGCAGAGGGCTCCGTCGGGAAAAATATTGATCACCGGGCGCCCCTGTCTATTTTTCAAATGATTTTTCTTTTATTCAAAAATTTGTAACTTTTGACTTGGATGTCTGATTTTATGATTATGTATTGTGATATATCATATGAGTATGCATGTTAATATAATTATAATCTTGAGACTACTTAATTAAAATGAGTTAAGTAGAGTGAGGAAGACTTACCCTTATCAATAGTAGAACCTAGTTGTGACTAGGAATTTGATAGAAGCTAGATGGCGATGCTCGGACATTCGATGCTTAGATAAGTATCTTAGTCGAGTAATGGTCTAGTGGTGAGTGAGACACTATATAGAACATGTGAGTGAACCCGTTTGGATGTGTTATTTTGTGGAAAAGGTTAGCAAGCCTTAGTAGTGTTTTATACATTCTCATTTGAGTGAAATCACGTAATCGGAACCGAATTTTCTTGAGATATAGTTTCATGAGCCATGGCTCCTCTGGAATGTACGCATGCATTACTTGAAAGGTTTGATTCCCGTGTTTAGTACGAATGAAGCCTACGGATAAAGAGACTTGTGATGGTGTGCAGACCATGTGAAGTGATGATTCTAAGTGTACAGACCTAGGATCCGAATCTATTTCTTATGTCAAGTAAATACAAGGATCCATGACTCGAGCCAACTTCTAGATGTAGAAGAGGACGGGAATAGGGGATACCTTTGTGGTTTCCGGATTAGTGATACTTTTCGAGTTAGTGAACTCAAGACATGTTTCCATATGAGTGTGAGACTATGAACTCAAGGTCTAAGTTTTCCCCCGACTTGAGTAGATTTTATTAGAACCTTGTAGAGCCGAGAGAATCCATAAGATAAGGAACTCACTGAGATGTTGATATCTCACCCGACTATTGTTGTTGCTTTTCAGGTTTCTTTTGCAGGTTTGGTTTACAAGTGGAGCTATACTCGGGATGTTTCAAGAGAAGCATATGTTGAGTTTTTCGCAATGTATTTTATCTTTTATATAATGATGGATATTGTATTGATCTTACTATTTTTGTTACAGTCCAAGGCAATCTAGGCAAAAGTTAGGGATCATGGCAAGTAACTGCATCAGATCATATTAGATCACTTGAAACAACCGAGGTTTTAAGATTTTATTCTTCAGTAGAGTTTCCCATCAAAGATTCGTATTCACTCATCCTTGACTAAAGTTTCAGACATGGAGTTCAAAGTTTATAGGGAGAATGGTGATCATTGTATCTCAATGTAGCATTTTTCCATGTATTTACCATTTTTCAAACTTATAATGATCCATGGAGTCATGCCATTTGTTGACTACCATTCTATCAAAGAAATTTGGGCTTTTATCCAATTGTTTGCAATTCTTTATGTTATTTTTGTTTACAAAATTTCATTTATTTTTTATGATAATTTTTTAAAGGAAAAATACTCAAATTGGTCCCTTAAGTCTAGCTCAGGGTCCAATTTGGTCCCTTAATTCTAAAAAGTATCAAGTTGGTCCCTTACCGTTAGTCAAAGTCAACGGTAGAATACAAGTGGCACACACATGTATCTCATGTGGAATTTAGCGCCCATGTGGAATCACGTGTGGCCTATGACGTGGATGTGTATCACACAAATTCATCAAAAATCCAAGAAAAATCCAAAATTTTGCATTTTGTAAGGTTTGAACTTGGGTCATCTAGATTGCAAATCAAATTTCACTACCACTAAACCACTTCACATTTTATATTAAATCATTTAAAACTGAAATTATGATTACATATGGAAGTGCAGCCACAACAAAAATACTTGAATGCATGTCTGCTATCACTAACCTCAAATACAACATATGAAAGTGCAGTCACAATAAAAATATTTTTCTTTATATCATATAATTAGCAATGACTTAAAAAATTGTCTTATTTTATCCCCGTTACCATTAATTATCGTGACTATTTTTATATTGTCTTAAAACAATTAATTGATGTAGTATTTTCGATTTTGATGAACCTAGATCTTAAAATGGAGACTAACAAAAACCTTAAACAAATATATGAAAAATGCTTCTATATTTAAGCTTTGTTCTAAAGAATGTCTAAATTCAATGTTTTTAATCTTAATGGATGACAGGAGAATTAAATTGTCTAACAATCTTTTTCAAAGTTTAATTTAATAAAAAAGTTAATTTGGGGAATCAAATTGTAATGCAGCTACAGTTTGAAAGTCCAAAATATTCATTAAATTTTTTGAATAAAAATAATAACCACTCTCTCTTTGAATTTTTTACTCTAACAAACACAAAATTTACTACCTTCATTATTTAATATAGACTTCTTTTATAAAATTATAAATATTTGTTTAATTAAAATTATTAGATACTTGTTTTCTTTTCAAATAAATATTTATTAATGCTAACTATTTGTCTTAAATAGATAATATTAGAACTCTTACTTTATGTTAATAGAAAATAAATTTTGAACAGTATTTGTTGTAGAAAATAAATTTCCCATAAATTATCTTCATATGAAAAGCAAGTGGAACGCAACACTGTTTGATTATTTAAGATGGTAATGCTACCAAATTATAGAAAAATAATTGAATCCCAAATAATGATAATTTGATGGCTAATTTAAGTCATATAATTCTTGTGGGCAATGAAAAATTCTCTATTTTTAGAATTGACATTAATAAACAATAACTAGGTTTAGTGTGAGAAAAGTGTGTTATAATAATGGTAATGGGAACATTAACAAATAAGTATGAGGTGGTGTAGTGGTTAGATATGTTTAGCATATAATTGTACCTGTGTTCGAGTCATGGCTAAAGCAAAATACTTTTTAAAGATAATGGATCAAATTGGACTCAGAGGTAGAGTTAAGTGACCAATTTGAGTATTTTGCCTTTTTTAAACAAATTTAATAAAGTGAATTTTTGAAGATTATAAAAATATTTTTCTTTTGATATATGAATAAGGAAAAAATATCAACAATTATCCAAGGATCGAAAAGTCTTAATGTGTGTAAATTGCCTCTCCCAAAGCAAGGTTTGATTCGGTTGTTTCCAAACAAAATTCCTGAACAGTCCTGGAATTCTGATATTAGTGATGATTTGCTTCCCCAACAACAAGTAGGAGCGGGAATTGTTTGTTGTATGAACGTTCCAAATTGAGTTCCGATTTCTTCCCCAGAAGAGTTGTTAGAAGCGATATTCTTGTCACAGGAATCCCCAGCTGAGTTCTTGATCTTTTCCTCAGCATATTATCCTCGACTTGAGAAGCAATGTTTATGTAGGGAATCCTCAGTCGAGCCTTTGTTCCTCAGCTTGAATCAGTTACATCCCCTAGCAGAAGTATTGATATATCAGTTAATTGGTAGGTTTTCTCTTACCTAGTGTTGGATATAGATTTAAAATCCCATGCAACTTGACTTTTGGTTATGATGTTAACTTTTGGCATCCCCATGAGAATTGGCAAGTCTAGAATTTTTTTGAAGGATATTTCCTAGAGGTCTTCCTTTCATATCCCTAGTAGATCTACATTGATGATTTCGAGTAGGTTCTTATTTAATCCTCAGCAAGACTTACACCCTTTCCCCAAGCGGAGTAAGAGTGGTGTGTTAATTATCCCTCGTGAAGATTGATGTTTATTGAAAGACATGCTTGGAACCTTTTTCTCAACAAGTTTTTTTCTCTGTCCCTAGCAAGAATTGTGGAAACATTTCCATATCTCCGGCAGATTATTACATTTCCTCAGCATTGTGGTGTTCCTTTGCAGAGTTGATGTTTGATGTTTAACACTCCAATAGGCTATGCTTTATTTGCACCACTAGTAGATCCTCATCTATTTCCCAACAGAGTTGTGAAGATACTTATCCCCATCAGAGTTTAACAGGGGCATTTCCCTCTTTTCCCTAAGGAATGTGAAAGACTTTGTGTTGATGATGTTTCCCCAACATGTTATCCTCTCAGAGTAGAATTTTTTATGCTATCCCTTTCATGGATTGAACCCCCTGATGTATTTCCTCAGCATGAGTTAAGCCTTGTAGCAGGATTTTATTTCTTTGATGGCTTTTGATTATCCCCTGTAGGATTTCAAGTTGAATGTCCAACATGATTTCCAACATTGTTGCTTTGAGATTAACCGAGTAGCAAGTTGTTGTGGTGTTTATGTCACCCGTTACTATCTTTATGTCTGTTTTTTCAGCATATTCATATGCATATTCATGCATTCTCTTTATGTATATCATCATATGTTTGCATTCTTGCATTCTTTGATATATTATTGTTCCCCGTTCTTTGGTGTGAATTTTCCCAATAAAGTGTGTGTTGTCTTCTCTCAAGTTTAAAGTGTCGACCATCAGGCAGAAAGTGTTTAAGCTTTGTTGTTCCTCATGGATGATTTTGATTCAGTTTCCTCTTCAGTTTATTATCTGGATGGAATTTTCCCCAATTGAGATATTTGCTCCTCGGAAAGAGTCTTGTTTGACTAATTCACTCCAACTTGTTCTTGGATTGAAATTTGGTCCCCCTTTTGAGTATATTACTTTGGAATTAAACTATGACTTGAGTGATATTGGGTAATATTTCTCATCCTTTTTGATTAATTACTTTGGAATTAAGCTATCACTTGTCTGGTAGTGGTTAATCTTTCCACTTGAGTATATTACTTTGGAATTAAGATATCACTTGTTTGAAAGTGGGTAATATGTCTCTTCCTTTTTGATTGATTACTTTGGAATTAAGATATCACTTATCTGGTAGTGGGTAATCTTTCCTCTTAAGTATATTACCTTGGAATTAAGTTATCACTTATTTGGTAATGGATAATATGTCCCTTCCTTTTTGATTAATTACTTTGGAATTAAGCTATCACTTGTCTGGTAGTGGGTAATCTTTCCTCTTGAGTATATTACTCTAGAATTAAGTTATCACTTGTTTGGTAGTGGATAATATGTCTCTTCCTTTTTGATTGATTACTTCGGAATTAATTTATCACTTATCTGGTAGTGGGTAATCTTTCCTCTTGAGTATATTACTTTGGAATTAAGTTATAACTTGTGTGATAGTGGGTAATATGTCTCCCATTTTGATTAATTACTTTGGAGTTAAGCTATCACTTGTCTGGTAGTGAGTAATATTCCCTTTTGAGTATATTAATTTGGAATTAAGCTATCATTTGCATGATAGTGGGTAATATTTCTCATCCTTTTTAATTGATTACTTTGGAATTAAGCTATCATTTGTGTGGTAGTGGGTAATCTTTCCTTCCATTTATTATGGGTTTGAATACTTTATTTGGTTGATGTTTCCCCGATAGTGTTTTACTTTTCTCTGTTGAATCCTTTCTTGATTGTGTTTTCACATAATTATTCCCCAATTTGAGTCAGTTATCCAGTGATTTATTTTCCTGGTAAACTCTCTTGTTGCCTATTGTTTTTCCCCAGCGGGATATTCCTCTTGTGTCCCCAAGTTTTTGCTTTTCTCTGATGGTTGCTTTCTCCCCACAGAGATCTTTGGTTTGCATATCATATTATATTCATATCATTTCATGGTATCTTAGGGCCAAAATTTGGGTTTTTCTATATTTAAGTCTCTTCCATCTTGTAGAAACGAAGATATCAATCTTCATATCTCCAAATTGAAGAAAATTAAATAGGGTCAGTTGTAACACCCTAATTTGTGCCTCTAAGATTGTTTTTTGCATTTGTATCATCTTGCATACAAACAAGATCACGCACTGGTTCATCAGTCCTTCTTGGTTGCAGGTTTATGTCTCACCGGGGATCATCATTGCTTTTATATGTTGTTATTTGTTTACTAACCATTAATTAAAATCCAAAAATATTTTGTTTCTTTTATTAACATTTTCAGGGGAAGAACAAGTCAAAAATGCCAAAAATAGTAGTCTTGCAACTTGAATGAATTTCACAGATAAAAGGTCGAAGTTGATCAGCAAACAATTTAAATTTATTTGATCAAGGATATCCCAAATTAATTGATTTATTCAAGGAATTCTAAGGTTCGTGTGTTTATTTCATGCCTTCTTCGACAAGCAAAAGAATCAAGCCAAAACAACCAAGCAATAAAAAATGAACAAAAATTCAAATTTTGACTTGGTTCCCCGGTTAACCAATGTGTTAACCGATTAACCAGTGCAAAATTTGAATATTTTGTTCAAATTCAGCACATCTCAGCCCTTGATCTCACTTGGAATATTCTATATCCATTTCCCTCTTAATTCTCTACATCACTTTGATCAGTTCCCATCATAAACTCTCACTAATCACCACTATTTTATGGTTTTCCCTCCAAATTTGATTTCCAAGCCTAATTTTAATTTTTTAAAGCAAGCTCCATCCCACCAAATTCTCATTCCTAAAGTCTTTAAATAGCACTCTCATTTCATTCATTTCACAAAATTTTTATAAACAAAAAATTTCTTGCAAAATATTTTCCCAAACCACAAAATTCACCAAAACTTATTTCCCTCTTTTGAAAGTTATCAAAAATTCACATTGAATTCTTGATTAACTTTGAGCTAAACCTTCATCCTTTTCATTTTTATTCATAAATTTTAGTAGATCAAGCTTGCTAGTGGAGTAATTTGAAGTTTGTTCTTGGTAATTCATCTTCCTCCATTGTTACACATTCATATTCATCATTCAAAATGTAGAGCTTTGGTGTTTTTGGTTGTTGAACCTTTGGATCAAAAATTATTATTTGATTGTAGGGATCTCACAGTTTTTACACTTTAAAAGACATACCAATTCAATTCATGATCATAAGGTGTTTGAAAGTTGTTTTAAAAGAGGATCATGCTTAATTTTGCACAATTTTTTGCTACTATACATGTGTTAACCGACTAACCATTTTCAGTACAAAATGGTTAACTGGTTAACCAGTGTAAATTTGCGTAGAAATTCAAAATTTAGTTGTGTTAACCGACTAACCAATTGGTTAACAGATTAACACAGAGTCAGTAACTGTTTTTGGCTTGTTTTTTACTTGTTTTTGTTCCTTTTGCTTCTTCTTCTCCATTCTTCTTATTTTTACCTTAGGAGATATTTTTGGGACTGATTTCTCTTTAAATTCAATGGACTTTGGGTGTATATTAGGTACTTTGCATTAGTGAGATATTTTCATACTTGAATCCCCCAAAATGAGTGATTGAACTTGAAGATGAAAGAATGTCATAAGTGTAACTCAATTTGGTATTCATCTTTATTTTCGTGCGGAATTGCGTTCGGATGGCGATTTACATATCGTTTATCTCGCATGTATTAGCACTAATATCGTTAACCTTAATTGATTTTGGTAGGCCTCATTTATAGGGTAATTACTCCGTAAATTACTCGGTGATTGCTTAACATAGACCTAAATGTGTCCCTACTTCGGAATAAAAATCCACTTGGATACTTGAACTTTCGTGGACCGGACCTCGTGTTGGTCACGTAATTCCAAGGTGGTTAATCATTTGCGTTAGATACATGGATTTTAAATCTTGATGTTTAGTTGCTTTGGGTATCCCAATCTTCTTTCAAGTTTCATCGAATATGTGTAATACCCCTTATTTAATTAACACCCCGAATAATATTAATTAGGATAAATTAGTATTATCTGACTCAGAGATATTTTCTGAGTATTCTCAAAATGGACCTGTTAGTATACTAACTATCGTATATTGGTATAATATACATTGTTTGGTTTATTTTAAAAAGAAAGAGAATAAAGTTATGTATTATAAAAGGAAAAGAAGAGAAAGAAAGTTGGTAAGAGAAAGAAAAGAGAAAGAAGGAAAAAGGAAAGAATGAAAGGGAGAAGAGAATAGAAGAAGAGGAAGAAAACCCTAAGAGAGGAAATGTTTGGATCATCATCATTTCTCCGCCAAATCTTCATCTTCACCAAACTCCTCTTCATTGGCAAGGTGGGTTCTTAGTTAGAAACTTTTCTTTTGAGTTTTGGTTGAATTTATAGTTTTTAGGGTTTTGTAGAAAATCTTAGAAATTGATAGATTAAACGGTTAAAACTCGGTTAAATGGAAGTATAATGAATAATATATGATAGGGTTCATGTTTAGTGTTTGATTGTTGTTGTGTTGTTGGAGTTTGAGTTGGTTTGGGCATGGAAATGATGTTTCCCGTAAGCCTGGAAATTCTGGAATCGCAGAGCTTGCTCAGCGAGCTAGGCTCGTTCAACGAGCATATGAAATTCTGCAGAATAACTGTTGATCTGGTATAGCATGCTCGGCAAGCAGGAACTCGCTCAGCGAGAAATGCAGGAAGTTCCTTGCTCAGCAAGCTGGGCCTTGCTCAGCGAGACCTGAGAGTTCTGTTTTGGTGTTTTTAAATCGTAACTTGTGATTCGGGTATCCTTTTTAGAGCTCCGTATATCGATTCGAAGCTGAGAATAATTACTAATTAATGACGCTAAGAGACATTACATTTACCCGACTTTTATCCGACTTTTGCGATTAATCGTAATTATGTTAGTTAGGGAATTTTGGAAGGTGTGCTTAATCATGAGGATTGATTGTGAGTAGATACCCTAGATCATTGTGAGAATTGTTTAATGGAGATAACTAGACTAAAATTCCAGGATTATATGTTTACGAACTATATTTTAAAAGTATCCAGAATGGAGAAAGAATGAGGAAATCTTGCCATAAACAAGTAGTGTGACCTAGTAGTACAACTAGGATTGTTGGGTGGTATAACTTGTGAGATGCCTAGTTTTACCTAGGTTGTTGTGAACCGATAGCGTGCTATACACTAGACCCTCCGTAATTAGTCTTGTGTAAGTCTTGAGGTGGGTGATGTTGAGTCCCACGGAAGCATCCAAAAAGATTTGAGGTGTGTATGTTACGAGACCCTCCGTATTAGTCTTGTGTAAGTCTTGAGGTGGGTAGATCTTGGTCCCACGGGAAGCATCCGTAAGGGCTAGAGGTGTGTATCACACGGTGTCCTCCGTAAAGTCTTGTATAAGTCTCTTTGTGGTTACCTTGTGTTTCGCTAGAGCATCCGTAAAGATTGAGGTACCGGTTGTATAGATGCGAGTAATTTGGTTGAGGCGTGTAGGTCACTAATCCTCCGTAAGGTCTCGAGTAATCCTTGAGGTGGGTTACTTTTAGTCCCACGTGAAGCATCTGTAAAGACTCGAGGCAAGTTCTACACTTTTTAGACGATGATCTTGAGTAAGCCTTGAGGTGAGTTATCTTTAGTCTCACGTGAAGCATCCGTAAAGATTGAGGTTAGTGTTATATCGAATCCTCCATAATAGTCAAGAGTAAGTCTTGAGGTGGGTTATATTTAGTCCCACGGGAAGCATCCGTAAAGGCTTGAGGTAGATGTTTCACTCGTTTAATGGTGTGAACATTGTGTGAACCGTTGTTCCATATCGTTTTGGATCCTTTGAGAAGTAACCAAGGGCTTGAGTTAGGTTTGATAGAACCTTGTAGATCTGAGAGAACTCTAAGATAGAGAACCCACTGAGATGTTGTTATCTCACCCCACTATTGTTGTAGCTTTTCAGGTTCATTTTGCAGGTTTGATTTACAAGTGGAGCTATGCTCGAGATGTTTCAAGTGAAGCATAGTTTTAGTCTTCCGCTGTGTATTTATGTATCTTTGTACAATAATGGATATTATATTGTTCTTAGCTTTTATTTCTTTTAGTATGATTTCCATGTCTTGTGTCATAGTTTGTATAGTTTTAAATTCTTGGACAAGAATGTGAATCATACTAGTAGGTATTTATGATGGTGTCGATACCAAAAATTAACATTGTATGATATTATTCTAGATATATATTATATGTGTGTTACAATATGGGTCTAATCGTATCGGTTAATCACCATAGTGTAAGATACTAAGCGGAACCGGTTGCCTTTTCGATTTTTGACATTAAATTCCTTGGTTACTTCTTTTGGTTGTGGATAATTAAGTTATCCATACCATTATTATGTACATATTATTGCTATTATACTATTATATTACTATTTTAATTTCTTTCTTGCTCCCTTATCTCCTTTACTTTTATTATGTTTTAATTATGTTATATCATTCATTATCATGTTTATGTTTATGTTTATATATCCTTGTGATTTTTCCTTTGTCCACTTGGACACAAAAATATTAATAAATGATTAAACCTCTAAAAAAACTTGCAATCTCTATCTTGGACAATGGCTACTATCCTTAGCATCGAAAATGGAGTTTTGGACTTAGATTCTAGGGCACCTTCTCATTTCTTTGATCATCATGGAGTTAGTACCTTAGCCTTTATTTGGCCACTTGTTAGCTTGTGCTTATAAGGATGGAATTCATTTGCTTATGCTTCTAAGTATCATCAAGTTTATTAGATATTTCCTCCTTTATCTCTTTTATTTTCTTTTTAGGATAGCTTTTTCATCTCCTCCCCTTCTTCAATTTTCAAAACTTCTTTCTTTTTCAAAGGATTCTTGTTTTAAAAACCATCATCTCTTTAATAAATAAAATATTGACTTTTTGTCAAAATGCTTTTACTACTTATTTTCTTTTAATGAATGTCAATAAATTTAATCATCTTGACTTCAATTCAAAAATAAAAAGAACCAAACTCATTCAAGTTGTTTTGTTCCTTTGTGTACCTTTTTTATTTTCTTTACAAGTTTAGACTATGAGTCATTCTTCTCTAGTCGGGTGCAAGTCTCTCAATCTCCATGGTTGTAGTTTGATGTAATCAAGTCTTTTATCATTCGTGGGGGCTTAGTGGCATACTCGTCGATTTTATCCGAGTTGTCACCCTCCCCATAATGATGTATGAGTTCATGTCCTCATTCTCATGGTAGATTTGGAGGCTATCCACTTAAAAATGACAAATTGTCTTCACTTAATTAAATCAATCAAAACCAACCATTTTTCACTTTTTGTACCACGAACTACGGGTTTTCATCTTACATTGCACATTGTGGGTACGTAGGCATGAGGTGGTAAACCTCTTCAAACACAAAAACATTAAAAATCAATTCTTTTCTCATCCTTCCACTTTCATTTGCCAAACTATTTTCAAACTAAAAGCAATAAATTTTTCAAATGGCTCCCATGGAGTACCATTGACATTTTGGATGCTTAAAACCTTTCCATTTTGTAACATATCCTCTTACCCTTTATCTGCTTGTTTATTTAGCTTTTTGCTTTTAGATTCATTAGGATTTATTCGCTCTTTTTTTTTCTCATTTTCCTCTTGGAATAAAATAAAAACGTGGTGGCGACTTTGTTTACTTTGAGTTAAGTTAATTGATAGCTTACACTCATGATTTACCCGTTACACACATCATATTGCATTTCACATTTTTTGAATCCCAAATTCTTAAAAAATGAGTCAATTTTCAAATTCCAAACTTTTGGAGCTTGTTTTAGCTCATACAAGGTTTTATGCAACTTATATACCATCCCTTCTTTGTTCTCTTTCACAAATTCAGGTGGTTATAACACATAAACTTCTTCTTGCAATTGACCATTTAAAAAGACAACTTTACTTCTGAATGTATCTGAGGTCAAATCCTATTTGCAACTATAGTAGTAATTGACCTTATGGTTTCATGTCTAGCTACAAGTGTAAAATTTTCAAAGTAGTTTAAATCAGAATTTTGTAGGAATCTTCTAACTACTAACCTTGATTTATGCTTGGAAACTGAACCATTTGGCTTCAACTTTATGTTAAAAATCTATCTCACACTAATGGCTTTCTTGTTCTAAGGTAGAACAATCAATTCTTGTGTCTTATTTCTTCCAATGGCCTCAAGCTCTTCCTTTATGGCGTTCACGCACATCTTCTTCTTGAGAACCTCATTGACGCTGGTAGGCTAAGTCCACATTATGGCATTCTATATAACTTTTCCTTCAGAATGAATCTTAGTATCTTGCAGCAGCTTAAAGTTCGCAAGTATCCTTGGTATATTTTTCTAACTCTTCGTGGCCTCTGAACAACCTTCAGAAGTTCCACCTTCAGAGGCTGAATCACCTTTAGAGTCAGATCAATCACCAGAGTCAGGCTCGCCTTCAGAGTCAAAGTCACTTTCAGAGTCAGACTTTTTTTTAGAGTCAAAGTCATCTTCAGATTCAGACTCCCCTTCAGAGTCAGAATCACCTTCAGATTCAGACTCTGCTTTAGTTTCAGAATCACCTTCAGAGACAGAATCTCCTTCAGAAGCAGAATCTCCTTTAGAGGCATAATCAAATTCTAGTGTTGACATTGCACTAGAGTTGGATTGAGCCTTGCTTCAATCATATGCTTTTTATTCTTTCACTATGACAACTCAGTTGACTTTAACTTTGTTAGTGACGGAGAAATAGAGCTTATAAGCATTTGTACTATGGTAACCTATAAGCAACATAACTTTGCTTTTGTCATATAATTTCCTTCTAGTAGCATATGATATATGTTTATAACATACATAACCAAACATATTGAAATCGATGACATTTTGCTTTCTTCTAGTCCAATTCTCATTAGGAACTACATTTAACTTCTTTGTTGGACATCTATTGAGCACATATGGTGAAGTAATAATTGCTTCACCTTACAATTACTTATGCATATTCTTCTCTTTCAGCATGCTCCTTGTCATGTCAAACAGGATTCTATTTCTCCTTTCAGCAAGACCATTATGTTATGGAGTGTATGGAGCAGTCACCCCATGCTCAATACCATGTTCCTCACAGAAATTCTTGAACTTTGTTGAGTTGAACTCACCTCCATCATCGGTTCTGATGATCTTCAACCTTTGTCCACTTTGATTTTCATCATTCACTTTGAACTTCTGGAACTCAATAAACATCCTATGTTTGAACTTAATGAGTGTCACCCATGCCATTCTTGTGAAGTTATTCACAAATGAAAAAAAGAACATGTGTTCCCCCCAAGTGAATGTACTTTAAATGGACCACATACGTCAAAATGCACCACACCTAAAGTATGAGTTGCTCTTTGAGGCATTTTTTTATCATAAGGGAAATCTTGGTTGTTTACCTCTCATGCATATATCACATGATTTCTCAGGTGCCACAATTTTTAAAATTACATGTACCAGATTCTTTGAACTCATTTGCCCTAAGCTTCTGTAGTTCAGATGCCCCAATCTCTTGTGCCATAATTCACTTTCACCTTTAGCACTTTTTGAACTAACGATTTGAGTGTATGTTGTTGTAGCATTCACTTTGAATGTCATGTTTCTTCCTAGTTCATATTGCATAATAAACTTCTAATTACAATCATACAACTTCAAGAGATTGTCATTCATGGTTAATGAAAAACCTTTCTCAATAAGCCGACCTACACTTATCAGATTGTTATTCATGTCTGGAACATACCATACATCTTTCATTAGTACAGTTTTGTCCTTGTTCAACTTAACTCTGACATTTTTCATTCCTTTAGCTTTCAGATACTCATCATCAACACATTTGATCTTGATCCTCTTAACAAAGTCAAAATCAACCAGCCATTTCTTGTTTCCAGTTAGGTGATTTGAGCAGCCAGTGTCCATACACCACCAATCCATCTTTAATCCACCTACATTTTCAAGTGACATTAATAACACAGGTTCATCATCAAAATCTACTCTAGTTATGTTGGTTTTTCACCCTTGCTAATTATAAGTCCCCTAATAGCATGGGCTTCCCTAATCTGCTCTAGCTATGTTGATTGAGTGGTCTCACACCAAAAGCAAAATAGATGAGCTTCCCTAATATGGATCACCTAATAGCATGTGCATATGATAATGTGTATTGACCTGACACACTACGGCTTTCTGAAAACATTTTCCCATTGCGCACTGCCCCACCCCAAAATCCAAATGATTGTATCATGTGTATTGGATGACTTTCAAAATGAAGTCATTTTGTTCAAATTTACTTGAAATCGGGATGTCCCGTACCACTTACATCACCGGAGTGGACGACTCATTCAATCGCAAAAGCTGAGACGTGGTCAAATTATTTTATGGAAAGGATATAAGAATTCGAGAGATTGAACAACATTGAAAAATAATCGAATGCACAAAACTCCAAAGGTACCACCTATAGATTTAGTCGGAAACATATGTTTCGATTCGTTTTGATTTCTTATTTAATCGGACAAATAATTGTATATAATTTTGTCTAAATATAAATGAAGTTTTATATTTTCATCTTTTGTTCATATTTTGTTTTTATGCATTTTTATCTTACTCATATCAACATGTGTTATCATGTCACTAGAAGAAAAAAATAGAGTTTATTATATGGTTCTGTTTTGAAGCTGGTTCAAGACAAATTCCAGAGATGTATCTTCAGAACAAGATAATATGGTGTGGTTCCGAAGAAATATCTTTGAAATTAATTTGTCAGTTAATGAGTGGTCCAAATTGATCTTTGCCTTCTAAAATTTAAGGTGGTGTCATATTTCACACAAACTCAAAATGTCTAAAATGTCACAAATAAAAATATATTGGTATGTCACAAATGTGTCATTCTACGACTTTACACACAGGCGAACATTCAAGCTCACTGACTTCACCTCTCGAATATATCAAAGACGAAATTCATCAACTCCTACCTTATAGGGACAATCGAAAGATTGTGAAGCTCAAATATCTTTCACCTTCAATTGACTATGAAAGGAATATCCGGTTCATCAAATTTGAGCTCAAGATGCAAACAGATGTTAGGGTTATATGGATAAGTTTTTCAATTTCGAAGAAAACATTTTGCTTATGTTGAAAATGATGCTATAAAGATCGATCGAAGATATTCCAAAAATTTACAAGCATCGAACAGGATATTGAATTTTTTTTATTGAAATCATCATCATTGTAATAATCATTTTAGATTATGAATGTCAATTTCATTTTGGATTTGTTGAATATGTTTCTGATGTGAATCCATAGATATAGCTACATAATGAATTCGTAGATGTATCTTCGAAATTAATTAAACAAAAAAGACTTGAATAATCAAACGATCCCTATAAATTAAACAAAAGAAAAATATAAGATCTCAAACAAAACAAAAAAATAGTCCAAAATAAAAAAACACACCAATTTACAAAAATCAAAAGTTTATTTAAGCTAACAAAAAAAAATCATAATTCAAAATAGCCTTTATTGAAAGCAAAAACGAAACACAGAAACATATAGATGCAATAAGAAATTCTCAATTAGATTTTTCCGATCAATTCACAACCCTCTTTTCTATATCAGATACAACCGAAGTTTTTTTAAAGCTCATTTGGTTTTAAAGCTCACTTATATTTTTCTAATCTCAAATTGTTTGATAAAAAGTAAAACACCTATTTGTTAATATAATATTTTCAGGATACAAATAATATTATATCAAAGAAATCATCTTAATTTTGTTTTAAAATAATGTAGAAATTATATGTAAATAATTTTGTATCTCATAAAAAATAAATTAATATAAGAAAATAAGATCAAGAAATTAATTTTAAAGAAACAGACTAAACAAATAAACAATTAAACAAAATTTTGGTAATTACACTAAGCAATTTTGTTCAAAACTATGCAAACACAAATTACTATAGAAAACACTTTTAATCAAAACTGCTTTGTCTCGGAATGTAATCTTGTGATCAATACCCAACCTAAAACTGAACACAAACTGGCACAATTTTCGGTTAATAAAATGTACAAATTTACTGTTATCTGAATTGCCTGGAGAGGAAATAACATGGCAGAAGCTGCAGCAGCAAATCATACCAAGCCAAAAGGTGAGGATTTGATGCATCGATGAAAGTAACAAATCCTAACTACTCAGATTAAATATTTCTAATAGAAGACTGCCACAAGCAAATATTGGGTCTATGAACCTAGTTGTGTGATAAATTTTGAAGATTCACATAAACAAAGATTATTAACAGTGAATTTGTATAACTTAGAAAAGATAGCAAATATTTATCATTAAAACAACTAGTTTTAAAAGTAAAATAACAAAAATAAATTGAGCAAAAGATAAAAGACCAAACACATATTTATGACAACAATACCCCAAAACTTAACGAGGCCCTCATACCAGTAGCCACCTGATATGTAGCTTACTTGGAAGAAAGGATAAAAGGTTATAGAGAAAATAACACAAGCTAGATTATTCATATGCAACAAACAGTTTGCAATGAAACAAAACGACCAAAATTTCCATACTCGATGCATAATGTGCAGTAACCTAAATCCGGAAAAATGTAAAAAACCAAAAATATTTAGTTCAGAAAACCAGACAAAAAAAGCTACCATAAACATATAAATGGACTTCACTGTGAAACCCCCAGCCACTTAGAGAAGTTGTCAAACTCAGTATAATCAGAATCTGAGACCATGGTGTTGTACCAAGCTTTTCCAGCAGCTTTGATAGCAGAAGCTTCTTCCTGATAGAGTGGAAAGAGCATAATTGAAAATAACATTAGCTTCAAGAAATATTAAAACTCTCATCTCTAATAAAACAAAAAAAAATACATTATGAAGTGTGCAGAAAATAGTATACAATCAGAAAGAAATAGATAACATATTGAATGGGTTAAACCAATAGTCAAGGGTGAAAATTAGAGATAAAATCAAGTGCATTAAATTAATTACTTCAATCTGTGTTCATCAAATCCACTAACAGCTGACACATACTTTAACTCATAATCATTAAATGCAATTCATGATAAAAATGTACAAGGTGTGCTTATATCATTTGTTAATAATAAGTAGACACTAGACAAGAAAGAAGATCAGCCTCTTGATATAGAACACAAATCTCAAACAAATATATATTGATCATTCAATCAAGTGTTAACTATGTAATTTGCATACACAACATAAATAGTGTAATTTGAACAATTAATCTAAATATTAATGGGTCGCTATACATTCGGCTATGTTTGGATTGATGGTATAACGGAACAGAGGGTAATAGAACATAAAGTTGTGGAATGGAATATAGATTCCATTCACATTGTTTGAATATTTTATTAAAACGGTCTCATTACTATTGCAAAGTACATGCACCCCAAATCGGATGAAACAAAATATGGAGGACTGGATGAAATGGAATACATCACTTTTCCTTCCACTCCATCCATTATTTACAAATTCAAACAGAATCCCAATATTAAGTTGTTTACCACTCCATTCCATCTCATACCACCAATCCAAACATACCCTTATCAACATCACAATTCAAATCAAAGTGCAAAAGCTACCACATAACTTATCATTTCACAACATATACTAAGAACAAACTAAACCAACATCAAAAACTAACATGGAAATACAACCTGATAAATGCACAAAGATATACATTAAACATAAAAAGCATAAGCTATGCAAGCATGTCAGCTAGTATATACAGCATATTATACATCTCAAGCATTAATAGTATATAAACAAAATGCAAAATACAGAGCATAATATAAATATCAATATCACCTTAGAAACAGTCTTCCTCTTCTTATCAAGCTTCTCTGCCTTAGCCTTAACACGCTGAGCCTCAGCAAGCAAAGCCGCTCTCTTAGCGGTCTTAGCATATGGATTAAGTCTAAGCATAACATTAAGATTCTTAAGAGGATTCTTCTTAAGAGTTGCACGCTTAACATCCTTCTTAATAGGTCTAACAACAGATTGAACTTCATCGGAATTAATAATCCTAGTCAAATCGGAGTTTGTCATCTTTGCCCTAGGTAGAACATACCCTTTCTTCTTCTCAGAAGCCTTGTCAAATGAACCATAAATCGAATCCAATTTCTCAAATGCAGATTTGGTCCAGATCACAAACCTACCCAAATGTCCACCAGGTGCAAGCTTCAAAAGATTCAATCTCTCCACATTGGTTATCTCAACACCAGGGATGTTCCTGAAAGCTTTCACAGCTTTAGCTCCTTCGGTGCTGTAGACAATGAGTGGACCCTTACGAGAGATATAGCGACGGTTACGCATTTTCCCCTTTCCAGGACGAATACCATGGCTGTCCTTCGCTTTCTCAGCGTCGGGAAAAGCTCCAATCTTCTTCAGAACTTTGATAGCTTCTTTTGTTTTCTCAACTCCTTCAGCTGAATCACCAACAACGAGAGGAAACTCAGGAACAGTCTCGATCCTGTGGCCACGAGCGAGAACGAGAGAGGGAACTGCAGAGGCTGCAATGGCAGAAACAACTGCGTAACGCTTCTGGTTAACGTTGATCTTACGGTGCCAGAGGCGCCAGATCCTGGTTGGAGCAAACATCCTACCACCACGACACATGTTTCCGAATGCTGCCTGACCGGCACGGTGAGTTCCACCACCTGCAACACGAGGGATACGGGAAACAGCACGACCAGTTCCCCATGACTCAGCAGAGGTTTGGTGACCGGCGCGACGGCTAACAGCGTAGGGCTGACGGCTGTTATTGGAGATGTTGGAGTGGACAAAATTGACGATGTCGGGACGGATTGAAGAACGCATGACATCGGGAATGGGGAGGGTTGTTGGTGTATCGGTGGCCATATCTCCTTCTAGGGCTTGCACGGTGACAAGTGGACGTGCTGCGGCGGTGGCCATGGCGGCGAGGATGAAACTCAAATTAGGGTTTTTGGAGTACTACTACTATGAAGAAGGAGAGAAAGAGTTAATTCTGCGAAATTGACATGAATATTAGTGTGTTTGGGCTTCAATTTGACAACCCTAAGCCCATATTCATTAGAGGTTGTAATTTCAAAAAAGGATTTCTTTTAAATCATTTTCATTTAACTATTTAATTATTTTTATTTTGGTTTGACCAAATTCATTCTTACAAAATCCATTTGTTGGGGTGTCACTCTCTATATAAACTCTTAGATAATTTATGTCTAATCAATGTGAGAATTTGATTTTTCCAATAATATTTATAACTCATTTCTTTCAAATATTCAACTAGTGACACTAAGGACTGAAGTTTTAATTGTGTGACAAACAGTTTTCAAAGTTGTTTCAAATAAAGTGGTTAACACATGAAAAATTGTGTTCCGACAATCAACATGTTTTTACATCATTTGCCTTTGACATTTTTGGTTTCCCAATACCAGAAGCAAATGATTTTTTTTACAAAGAATTCAAATGCTTATGAATAGCAATGTTGTATCTCAAAGATCAGTGGATACGGCTTTTAAGAAAATTGGTTTTGTCATCTAAAAGAGGTGGCGATGTAGCTTGTTGTGTATTTACCTTCTATTTCTATATAAACTTTAATATATAGTAGTATGAATCAATTCAGTTATAAAATTTAACTGGAGGAATATTTTCTATTCACTTTGCCTTGAATCAAAAACATATTGTTCAAAGTCACTATATGGAAGATTAACCTTGTTTCATTTAAGAATACTCACAATCGATAGGGTCTAGAGACCCCTTATTTAGAACTTTGGAATCCTTTAGTAGTTTTAGCAACATGTCCGGCTTTTTAAGATTAAAGGAATTGTTTGTGATACTAAGATTCTCAAAAATTTCTTGATGGATTTTATTGATCCTAATATTTTTCTCATAATCCTTATTTATATCGATTCATTGAGTCAAACTCTTAGTAACAAGAGTAGTTGGTGATCTTGTTATCTTTGATATTGTTGGAATTAACTCCATTCTTAGAGATAATCTGAATAAATCTTGATTAACAAGAATCAATCTTCTTGATTGATTGTTCCTCTTGTTACTCACTCATCACTTGGGTGATTCAACCACGCCTTATTTAAAAGATGATTCTGGTGCATAATAACTTACGATGAAAGAAATCCATGAAAGTGAATTAAGGAAGAAAAGAGAAATTATGGTTTTGGAATAAAGGGGGATGAATATGGATCCAATTTTATAGAGTTTTTTCTCTACGTTTATTCTTACTAACATTCTCTTAATCAAGAATTGCAAGCAATAAC
The DNA here is from genome assembly GCA_963966055.1 of Lathyrus aphaca. Taxonomy (NCBI): domain Eukaryota; kingdom Viridiplantae; phylum Streptophyta; class Magnoliopsida; order Fabales; family Fabaceae; genus Lathyrus; species Lathyrus aphaca. Next base: position 506,294,846 of record OZ014523.1, read on the forward strand.
TACATGCAATAGTATAATACCTCTCTATTTATATATGAGATTACTTGCACACCAAGTAATTCTCAAAGTAACTAACAAAACAAAATGAATGTTAATTTCAACTCTGTCAATGTCAACTCCTTCGATGGCTACCTAATTCGACTTTGTTGAATGTTTAGGGTCTGTTTGATTGGGGTTTTGGAAAGGAGATGAGGGGAGGAAATATTTTAAATTAAGTGTTTTTGGTTCAATTTTTTATGAGGGGAGTGGAGGGGAGGGAATATTTAATATTTTTTGTGTTTGGTTCAAATTTTAAGAGAGAGATAGTGTAGGTAGATGGAGGGAATCAAAATCCCTCCTGCTCCACTTTTTGTTTCTCCCCAATTTTGGGGGATTTGGAGGGGAGGGGAGGGGAGATATTTTATTTTAATCAAAATTATATTTACATATTTACCCTTATTTATTTATTTAAATATAAATTTAACTTATTAAATTATTAAAATTTATATTTTGAACAAAGTTTATCTTTCTTTTATATTTTTTGTATTTTTATATCTTCATTTTATTTTTATTTATTTATTTATTATTATTATTATATGTATTTAAAATTTTAATTTATTTTTTATATTATAATGTTACTTTTTAATTATTGTAATATTTTCTTTTATAATAATTTTTGTTAGATTTTATTGTATTCGATAATCTTTTTAAAATTATATATTATAATCGATACGTTTTTATAAAATCTTATGATAAAATTATAAACGGTAAATATATCGTTAATGGATTTCTATTTAAATTATAAACAGTAAATATAATGAGTCTTATGATGAAATCATAAGGGTAAAAAAGTAAATTAGTTTTAAAATACCTCCTCTACCCTTATGAACCAAACATATTTGTAAATAAAATGTCTCCTCTCCCAACCCCTTTCGTGTTTTGAGCCAAACGTATATATATATATATATATATATATATATATATATATATATATATATATATATATATATATATAAATTAAAATTCATTCCCCTCACCTCCCCTCCCATTTGATAAAAATTCTTCCCCCCTTGATTGAACCAAACGGACCCTAAGGGAGGTGAGGTGAGAGGAGAGGAGGGAGAGGAGAGAATAGTTTAATTTAATTATGTTTGGTTCAATTTTCTATGAGGTGAGGAAATTTGAATCCCTCCTTGAGTAGTTTTTCATTCCCAAATTGGAAATTTTTGGAGGGAATGGGAGGGAGAGGAGTTATAATAAAATTTATTATTATTATTATTATATTAACATAATTACCCTCATTTTTATTTTAATCATAATTTATCCTTAATAAATATTATACGTTAATTTTTCATCTTATTATAATTTCTCTATATTTTTTTAACGACAACTTCATTTTTTTTATTATTATGATTTAACTTTCTTTTGTTTTATTTTATTCACTTTATTTATTATTTTATTTATAATAACTTAATTTGTTTATAAGTTATTGTACTGCATTACGTATCGATATATAATTAAATTATATGAGTTTTACATTATCTAGAATTTAATTTCATGAATATTTTATAGGATTATATGGATCATAAGATGATAAAATGGTTCATCTGAAGATTGATCATATAATGATTCTTGTTAGAGGAGTTTCACACAAGGAATGTGTAGGAATAAACACCTTTGTGAGAGACACATCACTTGTTTACCTAAAACTTTAAGGTTTTAGGTGGCTAAAACATTAAGGTTTTAGGTGGAAAAATGGTGTGTCTCTCATAAAGGTGTCAAGTCCTACACTATGTATCCATTTTTCCTAGTGTGAAACTCCTCTAACATGGTATCAGAGTCTGCTTCGTAAAAGAACTGACTTACTTGTATCGAAATGCCCAGGAAGTGATGTTCCTTTGAAATTGACGCCCAGGAAGAGGTGTATCGAAATGTCCTTAAGAGGCCATTAAAAAAGGTATCAACTACGGTACAAGTATATAAAAAAGACGGAACATTATGGACTCACACTTGAGGGGGAGTGTTGGAATAATATAGCAAGTGTGAGTAAGTGAGGAAATATTCCCATATTAGATAAGAATGTGGTGACTTAAGCATATATATAAGTGGGAGAACCCACTCACCTATCACCTTAAGGTTTTAGGTGGACAAGTGGTGTGTCTCTATGTCATACCCCAAATTTGTCCTACCTGTTTCATTTTTGGCAAAATACCCAAATTGGTCCCTTAACTCTACATCAGGGTCTAATTTGGTCCTTTATCTTTAAAAAGTGACAAAATAGTCCTTTAATTGTTCAAAAAGGTCCACGTTAGTCCTTTCCGTCCATTTTTTCAAACGGCGTTAATTTTTGCTTGTGTGACATCTGACGTGGCGCTGATATGGCGTATGATAATTATAAAATTCAATAAAACCTCAAAAAACTTGTCATAGACAAGGATTCGAACTAAGGACATGGTGACCACCATAGATGTTACTTTACCATTCATGCATTTTCTTTTCTTGATTAAATTTACTAACTAAATTTATTAATTCTTAATCATGTTTCTCAATCTGGGTTTTTTAACATGTTCCTCAAAAGGGTTTATCAACAATTATAAGAACAACAATCTCGGAAAATCAACAACAACAGTTATTCTTATTCAACCTAAAAATCTGGGAAAATAAATCCAAATGAAATTGAAATCAAAACGCATTCAAACCCACAATTTTATTTTCCTCTTCCTCGCCCGATACAAGATATTATTGACATTGATCTTGCATATATTTTGAATCATAAATTCCAAAGTTCCATGCGTAGGTGTTCATTATTGGATCCATTCTTTGCCTTCCCTCATATTTTACCTGGGCTTGTATGTTTGGGGATGTTGAAGTTCCTGTTGAAATTATTCAGGATGGCGTAATGTGTTGTGAGGCACCATATTAGAGAAGTTATCCTAGTTGGCAATGGAACTTCATCTGGTACTATTGATTGGCTTTTTCAAGAGTTGTTAAAGGATAAACTGCAGCACTGGCTTTCTTGCAGATCCAATGAACGAGATGGCGTGGGTTTTGAGTGGGCCCTGAACCCCATTCTCAGTAATGACGTGGTTGTTAATTTCCGTGACATCAACGGTTGGTCTGCCCTTCATTGGACTGCCCTTCTCGCACTCCATTATCATAATCTTCATAGTTGAAACTCTGAAAATCCAGAAATCGAAACCCATAGTTGAAATTCAATTGCAATGAAATCCCTAAATCAAAACCCATAATTTTTTTCAAAATCCCTAATTCTATTTGAAATGTAATTAATGAAGATTTTGGTTGTGGTTCCTGAAAATTAAGAGATTTGAGGAAAAATTGTTTAAAAAAATTGTTGGAAGAAGATGGTTTATAGCACCAGAACAACACTATGATCGTAACAAAATTGGTGGAAGAAGATGGTTTAGATGGGAAGCACAATCAAGATGTGGATATATTTTCAATTTGTAATTTATTAACAACAAATACAAAATGGTTCAGTGGTACTCAATTTGCCTTTGCAATTAGAATGATCGGGGTTTGATTCTTGGTTGAGTATGAAATTTTGGATTTTTTCTTGGATTTTTGATGAATTTGGTGATATACATCCACGTCATTTGCTGACGCATGATTCCACATGGATGCAAGATTCCACATCATACACATGCACGACACTTGTACTATACCGTTGACTTTGACTAACGATGTTGACGATAAGGACTAACGTGATACCTTTTAAAAACTTAAGGGATCAACTTGATACTTTTTAGAATTAAGGGACCAAATTGGACCCTGATGTAGAGTTAAGGGACCAATTTGGGTATTTTGCCTTCATTTTTTCTTTCTAAAAGATCATTTGACCTTTGTCCATGATCCCTTGGGAATAACGTCATAGAAGTACTATGATCGTTTGGGAATAAATTCATAGAAGTATTGTGTATACATTCTTTGGAACTGACAATTGTGCAGGTGCATTAAAATAAGGATATTTAGAATCTTATGTAATTGTAACACGGTGGGAGAACTGACTTTTTATTTATGTTGAGGATAGCAAGAGTCGCCACCGACTTTTATTTTATCCAATAGGAAAAGGTATAAAAGAACAGGAAAGACCTTTTTAAAAAATTCTAAGTTCGGGGGGTAGGTTATATAAAGGGAAGGTGTTAGCACCCTTTATATCCATGGTTATCCATGAGCTCTTAGTTACTTAGCTCACGTATTTGTTTGAAAAAGAAAGTGTAGTGTGTGTTTAGAAAAGATTTTTAGAAGTTCTTTGTAATGATCCTCGTATGGATGTATACAAAGTCTTAAGTTTGAAAATATTTTGAAAGTGGGGTGTGAATAAGAGTTTTTGAAAGAGTGAGCAAGTAATTAAACGCTACCTACCCTAAGTTGGTCTTTCATGTTTATTTATTTCCTTTCAAGGGTAAGACTATCCTTACTATTAAGGAGTAAGTAGTCATTACCTTAGGTTTTTGTTAAGGGACGGGCATAGGGTCATCGTATGGTCAATGAAAGCAACTTGTAGGGGTGTCTTTAGCAATTCGTAGGGACTATCATTATTTATTCTATAGGGACAATATCATTTATTCCATAGGCAACCTCGAAGGGACTATGATCTTTTTGAATCTGAATGGACTTGATGATTTTTTTGTTAAGGGACATTGCTTTTTAGACACCCCCACTTTTGAGGGACTTGACCATTTGTTTAAGAAGGCAACCAAGAGGGGTAACCCTAGGAGGTGCAGATGGCGATCGTAGAACGATCGACTTACGTGTGTGAGTGATTATATTCAAGTATTTATCTTATTTTATTCTCTAAGTCCAATTAGTTTCCGGTTATGTTTTGTACTCCCTATTATTACTAACCACGCAATTTAAATAAAATAAAATGGAGAAAAATTAAAACCCTATGCTATTACACGGCTTCGGGACAATTACATAATCATATGAGCGAGAAAAATAAATTACATAATAATGACCTATACAATTTTTCTAAATAATTAAATAAAATAAAAATAACTTAAATTATGGAAATTAGGGTTAGAGAAAATAAATTAGGGTTAGAAAGAAAAATTAAAGTTTATTAAGAAAATTTAACCTAATTACTAAATTGATTTAAAATTTAATAAATATTAATTTATTTACAAGGAAAACTATTATTATTATTTATATAAAAGATGATTAAAAATTTATTAGTGACTTTATTAAAATAAAATGAGATTAGTGAATTAATTAATTAATTAAATAGTTAAAAATATAATAATATAATTAATAAATCAAAAAACAAAGAAAAAGAAAAAGAAGTATGCGCCTTAAAAAAATGGGGAGGACTAGATTTGAACCCAAGACCTCCCCCTTACCAGGTTGTAGACACATCCACTGGGTTGTGCGTGCAATTGATGAATATCCTGAGCCAAGTTGATTAAATATGAAACCTGATAATAAAATAAGATGTTAAAAAAAATGAAGGAGCCTGGGATCGAACCTAGGTCCTTGGGATCCCAATACGCGCCTTTTACCACCAGGCCACTAGCATACTTGTGATAAACAACCAATAAACAATTATTATAAAATAAGAAAGAAATTCAAAATATCAGAATCGTGCCCTTCTTCGTCTTCTTCATTCAGTCGTTGACTTAGGCTATAGTGACATTTTTCCGTCACTACAGCTTATAGTGACAGATTTCGTTTGTGGCTAAAGTCTTGCGAATTAAAATAATACAATATACATGAAATAAATACGTTTTAATCATACAAATCACTAAATAGCATCCTTCTAAATCCAATTGACCCACCAAATTCATGTGAAATCACGTCTATGGTGAATTCCCCAATCTCAAGTCCCGAAACCCTAAGCATGGCATATCCCTCTTCCTGTATCGAACCTCAAAATAAACCATCCAGAAACGATCCTTGTTACAACATGAACACAAATTGAACATCAAATACGATTTATATTAGGTGTAACATATGAAATCGAAACTGGTAAAAATACGGGGGGAAAACGATTCAGTTAAGGTGATATGTCATGAATGTGATGATGATTATGAGTGGTATGGCTTCTGGACACCTCAAAGAACAATCTTACACCTTTAAATCGTGTTGAAAGGGCCTGGATTCTTGAAACCGAATTTCAAGTTTCTTTGACTTTTTTGAATGCGGAAGTGTCTCCTTTTTTCTCTGAAAATTCTCCTCTTGTTTGTGTCTTACTCATGACTATATAGTGATGTAATTAGGTTTAAATTTTGGGCTTTTAGATCATGGATTGTGGTTGCTTGGAGTTGAAGAAATCCCATTACCATAAATGGCCAAAAAAATCAAATATCCTCCTACCATTTGTGGTTTGCACGAATTTGGATGGTTCCAATTATCTTAAAAGTCATATATTTGATCCCAAAATAACTCATGAGATCAAATATTTGATTTTCATATTTTATTTCTATTAAAATTGAATTTTAACAATTAAAATCCAAAATAATATAAAATAAATTATAAAAATCAGAATGAATGTCATTGGGTCATGCATGACTTCATCTTCAATTTTGGGTTGCAACTTGATGGGTCCATTTGGGAAAAATTGAAGTTATGGTCTCTTTTGCTTCATACACCCCTTAAAAATCATTCAACTTTAACAATGCATAACTTCCTCAATTTTAATGTTATGAGGGTGTTCTAGGACTTTTTAGAAATCTTGGAGTGTCCTATAACCAACCCATTCAGTCCCATGTCCATATCATTTACCATTTTTAAATTATGAGCTTTGGAAAAAGTTGAGTTTTTGTTGACTTTCAAAAGGACCTATAATGTTTTAGCTCATACCTTCCAAATGAAGCATTTTTAGACTTGGCTTATGAGACACAAAGTTGTAGAGAATTAAGTTTCCTTCAAAATGAGCTTTGGATGGGAAATTTCTGATGAAGTACGTGAAAGTTATGGCTAGTCAAAGTTCAGTTGACTTTTCCTATGAAAACCCTAATTTAGAAACTTCTTGATTCTTGATGATCTGAGGTTTCCTCGATGAATCGTGATCAAGCCTTGGTCAAATGTTGAATTTCACCTCATAATATTGATGTTGACCAAAAATCTTGAAATTTGACTTTGAGTTGACCATAGTTGACCTCAGTTGACTTTTTGACCAAGTTAATTGATTTTCAAGTATCTGGGTATCTGACTGACCAAACTTGTTGGGAAAGTCTTGAAACTTGACATGAGGATTATTTAAGGTGTATAGGATGTTAGAAATTCCACTTGAGGCCTTGTAAGTCCACTTTGCTTGAGGAAACTCAAAACCCTAGTTCTAAGATCCATTGTTCAGAAGGAGACTTTGTCTGGTGAAACCTTTAATCCTTTTGACCAATTGAGAATCCTATGACTATTAAGAGACCTCTTGAAGTATATGATATTGAATGTGGGAGGGAAAATTTTGGGATACAACAGTAATGTTGAGTGATACCAGGGTTTCTAAGTGGTTTAGAATATCTTCAAGAGTTGTTTGGGGCATGCTTTAAAGCATCTTTAAGGTATAAGGCATTTGCAAGTTTGTTCAACGTTGGTATTGGACTATTCAAAGATTTTCTCAAGAGTTGTTACTTGGTTATGTTTTCAAAATGATTCCAAGACGTGTGTCAAAAGATTTTGTTGTGTGGCTTTAATGAATATTATGGTGAAAAAATTGCAAAAAGTGATTCAAGATCTCCTTCAAGGCCAAGCTACTTAATTAAGTCATTTGTTTAGATTTTAATGATTAACAATTTTCATAAATTGGGGCAAGGAGTTAAGGTACCACAAGAAATGACCCTTTCTTAGGCGTGTTCAAGATGTGTTGGTCATATTCATGACAAACTTAAAAGGTCATCGTTCAAATTAAGTAAAAAGGATGGGCATACATTATCATTCCAAAATACACAAGGTCCTATTTGTAGTCGAAAGGTCACAAAATAATCAAATAACAAGAAAACATATATGGGACAAGTTCTGATTACAAAGATTCAAAAGTGATTCCAATTAAATTCACGAAGGCATAAGAATGTCAAGTTTACAAAATTGTAGAATGTACAAAAGACAAAAAGGCAATTGACAAAAAAGGTATAAGCTTAAGTTTTCATGTTTTTTCCTTGATCTTCCACTGGATTGCTTCGTGTTCTATCCTTATGCCAAGTTCAGCAAGTAAAAATCCATGAAATGTGCAAATCATAAGCTAGTATCTTGGACTTTTGAAGATGAACAATACACGAACAAGACCTGCCAAAAGCATTAACAGTCATATTAGAACTGTTTACAAAGCCAAGAAAACATGAGAACCAATTGTTAAACTCAGTAGCATAGCCAAATGGATTATGTAATAACTAGCAAAATTACATCAAGTAAAGAGTTCATACCATAGCTCATGGTTGCAGTTGACATTAGAAAAGCTTCAAAGCAAATTGAACTCATGACAATCCTATGGGAATGCTTTCAAACCTGTAAGTTTTTTGAGCAAAAGGATTCAGCAGTAGACATAATTCAATTAGTTAAAACCTTTGAAGTCAGAAATAATGGAAGTACCTCATGGTTTACTTTGGTTTTAAACCATATTTTAGGCCACTGACTATGCAACTTTGCTCCTTGCCCATATTTTTCTTCCAAGTAACACCAATTCATGACTTTAAGAATCTCATAATACATCCTTGACAAGTAAGAAATGTTCGAAGAAAAGTCAGAAGTCCAAAGCTTAACAGAGCAAGAACATGCATGAGCAAAAGATGATAGAATGTGTTGCAGCAAGACAAAATTCACAGAATGAAAAAAATTGAAAGGGATGTAAGAATGCTTTACTTTCAAGGCACTCAAAATGTAGCCAAAGGGGTCAAAGTTTTGAATTAATCACAAGAGTGCATACCATTGTAATTGCGCGACAATGTACATAGGGCTCTCATGGTCATACTTTGATCAATAATACTCCATACAAAATTCTACCTGCAACATGACAATAGAAACTGGTAAGAATTATAGAAAATAATGTTTCTCAAAAGAATCATGTCAAAATCGAAAAATTCCTTGCAGTAAAAAATCAAGCAGTGAAAACTCAGTAAAAAAAACTCAGCAGGGGACCACACCCTCTTCCTGAAGGCCATTACAAACAAGAACAAATAGTGAGTCACAAATTCGGTCCCCACACAATCCCACTCTGAAAATCCCCTCTAATGGATTGAAATCACAGCTCACAGGCTCACACATATTCTCTTGAAAGTTTCACTCATCTCACGAGAAGATTCACTCAAAATATGTACCTGAATCCCTAACATCCCTCTATAAATACACTCATCAAATGGTAAAACATGGACGAAGAAAATACCTATTGAAACTCCATCAAAATTAATCCTTAAAAACCCTAATTCATTGGAAATTCATTAAAAAAGGTTAATAGAGTTTCGCATTAAAACTCTATTTTTAATTTGAACTAAACCACATCATAGACAACAATCATACATCAAATAAGGAAGAGACGAGAAGAATATGATCCAAAGTGAAAAGAGGGAAACTGAGCATCATACCTTGAAGCCGCATAGACCGTTGTTTCTTCAATTGAGGTAGCCTTCCTTACCCTCGTTCGTTTGTTGCTTTATGAACTTATTTTGTGTCTGATTGTTGTTGTTGGTTCCCCGATCTCTTTATGATTTAACTTGTAATTTATGCTCACGATGATATGTGATGAGGTCAGACTCTCACTTGAGAAGTTGATGACCTAGCATGAGTGATATTTGTGGACAAAACCTAGATCGTTAATGGTGATTAGGGTTTTCACTGAATTCGTCCCCTATAGGTATTTGAGAGACAATGTTTTTAAAAGGGGGATTGTTAATTTTTTCTGAGAAACATAGAGAAGGGAGACGATTTGATAAATTATGAACTTTAGGTTTTTCGCTTTTAAAAATGGAAATCAAACTTTGTTTTTGTTTGATACGACATCCTTAAAAAGAATTGTCCTTTCATTATTTTTTGCACTGCTCGAGGATATTATGCTTCCAATGACTTTATTGTGCCATTTATCGTTTGGTGATGATGACAACGCATAGGGCCAGGAGAAACATGTTGACATTACCGGATGTGACCTTTTGACTTGCCTTGGTTCATGCGTACTGTCCTCTTTATGGTTTACCGTGTGTTCTCATTCATCAGGCTATTTGATCAAAGTCAACCATGACTCCCATGTGATTGTACGATCCTGATGTTATCTGGGAGGTCAGTTATTGACCGATGAACATAACATAGCCCCCCGCGCTTTGGGTTTAACATTTCTACTAGGCCTAATTTTTATGATTTTCACACCCCCTTTTTTGTTGACTTAAAGCAGTCCGTTTTTATTTCATATCTTTTGATAATTTTTTCTTTTCAATATTAAAAAAAAAAACAAAAACATTTTCATCAATTAATCATATTAAATAGTTTTATTTAGTTCGATTAATTAATTTGATAATTAATCCAATTAAATATTTTTATTTAATTTGATTAATTAACTTTTCTCCTTTGATCGATTTTATGTGTGTGAATGTTTGTGTATGCTCGATCCATCTTGCTTGTGATTTGGTACTATGCTCACTTGTGTGATTTACTTTTGCATTTCGACCATAAATTACTAAGTAAAATACGAATGCACACTATGACTAATCACTTCATAGATAAGCAAAATTTATTGGTCCAACGCCAAGTAAATTCTCACACTTCACTTCGTACACACACATAAGTCGACCATTCCGTGATCGCCATCTGCACTATTTTACACTTCCCACTTTTCTCAAAAAATTTCAACTTAAATGAATCAACACATCACGCTTGTATTTGTTCGCTGTGATTTCTGACGAACAACCTCTGGTTAACCAATCTCTCAGAAAACTGGGTTACTTGCAGGACCAACCAAACAAGTCCTAGGACACATGTGCAATTGGTTGTCGAATTACTCTTAGTGTTGTTAATGGTTTGTGGTTTGTTTTATTAATGATGAAAAAATGTTGAATGTGTTGAATGTAGAAGTAAAATAAAGTGAAAGTTGAACAAAAGTAAGAAAAATGGTAAACAAGATATAAACTTTGCAAGAAAGTAAATAGACTGAAAGTAAAGTAACTTGATGAAACACAACTAATAATTTAAATAACTTGAAAGAAAATGGTGTTCAACACATACATTGTTCCAAATATCAGACTCATTTCTCTCACACTGGGTACTTAGAGTATTTACAGGATTTTTGTATAAGTTTTCACACATGCATTCTAAAAACAAACTATCATATTTATATACAAACAAATAACTGCCTAGAACGGGAAAATTCTAACTAAATGACAATTGTCAGCCTGCATGCAATTTTCTTTTCTGAAACTTCCACGTGTCCAACTGCCAACGGTTGCAACTTTTAATTTTGAATTCTTCCCTTTTGGTGACGAAGTGTTGCATCTCTTCGTTTGTCGAAATGTCGAAGAAGAAGAAACTCTTCAAACCTCACAAACCAATGCTTATGTCAAACACCTCTCTTTTGTCAAAGTGTCGAAAAATATACTTATCTTGTCCAATGTTAAACTATAAAAAGGTTTCCAAACTTTGTTTGCCATAACATTATTGGTACTCCTGTCGAAATACTTGAGTATTTAGCCTTGTCAACATCTTCTGAATATCTTCACTTCTTCTTTCTCTTATCTGATGATTATCCCTTTAGCAAAAAATGACTTTATATCTCAAACTCATGGTGTCGAAATTATGAGCCTACAAATTGCCCCCCAGCAAAGATGTTTTCGACTAAACTTTTAGAAAAAAAACATCTTTTGCTGTCGAAATGACTTCTGACAACTTGCCAGTTTCATTAATTGTAAAGTGATTTTGTTGAGTCCCAAGAAAACACCATGATTTTTTTTCTAAGAATTTTTATATGTAATGTTACTCACGCCATCTGTTTGGCGAAGACAAGCTTTTTTTTGCAATTTTATTCCATTTCTATCTTTATTTCTTGCAATGTTGGCTTATATTTCTTCAAATATTTGCCATTTATTTTCAGTATTCTTTTATCTTTTTCCATTTCTTCGACTTCATATACGCCATTTGAAAAAACTCTTAAAATTTGGAAAGGTCCTTCCCATTTAGGAGACCATTTTCCCATCAATCTATCTTTCTTTTTCATGGGCAAAATTACTTTCCAAACCAAATCACCAACTAAAAAGGCTTTAAATTTTACTTTCTTATTGTAAAACTTTTCGACTCTTTCTTTTTTCCTTTTTATCAACTCTAAAGCACGTAACCTCTCCTCATCTAAATCAACTAACTCATCCATCATCATACTCCAATAAATCTCAGATGGAATTTCATGATGCCTTTGAATTCATATTGATTGCAAATAGATTTCAACTGGTAATACTGCATCATGCCCATAAGTTAACTTAAATGGAGTAGAATTAGTTGCCTCTTTAGGAGACGTTTGACAAGCCCAAAGGATTTGATCCAGAGTCTTGTGCCAATTTCTAGGTTTTTTACCCACATGCTTTTTTATCAGATTTATCACAACTTTGTTGGCTGCTTCGACCTGTCCATTTGCTTGAGCATAATAAGGTGTCGAAGTTAATAACTTAAAACCTGTCTCTTTTGCAAATGCCTGCATGTTTTTCCCAGTAAACACAGATCCTTGATCAGTGGTTATAGTTTCTGGTATTCCAAACCTATAAATTATGTGCTTCTGGATGAATTCTATAACTGCCTCCTGATCTACATTCGTCAGTGGTATAACTTCAATCCACTTAGTGAAATAGTCTACTCCAACCAAAATGTATTTTTGCCCCTTTGAAGAAGCTGGTCGAATTTCCCCAACCAAATCTAAAGCCCAACCTCTGAATGGCCAAGGCTTTATAATAGAGTGTAACTCATTTGCAGGCACATGAGGTATGCCTGCATGAATTTGGCATTCTTAACATCCCTTTGCAAATTCGACACAATCCTTTAACATTGTTGGCCAATACATCCCTTGTCGAAATAGTAACCATTTCATCTTGTGTCCTGCCTGGTGTGCACCACATGCACCACTGTGCACGTTTGACAAGGCTATATAAGCTTCGTTCTCACCTAAGCATTTTAGTAAGACTCCTTCTGCAGTCTTTTTAAATAGCTCATTTCCAAAGAGTACATAACTTAAAGCTCTATACTTTATCTTTCTTTCGACTGTCTTGTTTGGATCTTGTAAATAATCTTTAATAGGTTTTCTCCAATCTCCCACCTCTGGATCATCTACATTAAAAATTTCAAAATTTTCTTCGTCACCATAACCCAGTCCTATGGTTTCCAAATCTGATGGGGACAGTCTAGTGGATAATACTTTTCCTCTTACTTCGACAGCTTTCTCCAAATTTTCTTTTGACACTTTGTAGCCTGATGCCAGTTGAGCCAAGTCATTTGCTTCCTGATTTTCTAATCTAGGAATGTGTTTAAAGGCTGCACTGTCGAATTTCTTGAGGAGTCTATTGGCTATTACAAAATACATGATTAAATTTTCTTTGACACATTTGTATTCTTTTGTCAATTGTTTTATTACCAACTCAGAGTCACCCATTATTTCGACCTTTGTTGCCCCCAATTCCAACAAAATTTCAAGTCCAGCAATCAAAGCCTCATATTCTGCTTCATTATTTGAACACAAGCCTTCTACTTTGTACTTGAACTTTGTTGGAATTTTATTAGGAGAAATGATCAACACCCCAACACCCGTTCCATTCTTATGACTGGAACCGTCGAAATATAATCTCCAAGGTTCTATTTCGACGTATTTTATTTTATTTTCAATTACGGAGTGGTCAGCTATAAAGTCAGCAACCACTTGTCCTTTGACAGCTTTTAGAGGCATATACTTTAAAGAATATTCAGTTAAAGCCAAGGCCCATTTTCCAATTCGACTATGTAGAATGGATTTAGACAACATGTGTTTTATTACGTCGAAATGAGAGGATATATATACATCAATGGGTTTTATATAATGCTTTAGCTTTGTACAAGAGAAATATACACATAAACATAGTTTTTCTATTATACTATATCTAGTTTCAGCATCATTTAAGACTCTGCTGAGATAATAGATGGCCCTTTCGACGCCATATTCATCTTCCTGGCAAAGCATGCTCCCCAATGTTCTGTCAGATGCTGAGATGTAAAGCCTCATGCTTCTTTTTCGATAAGGAGACATTAACACTGGAGGACTGGCCAGATACTCTTTGATTTTGTTGAAAGCATCTTGTTGTTCTTGCCCCCAAGTGAAACCTTCCTTCTTCAGTCGAAGTAGAGGCGAGAAAGCTTGTGTTTTTCCACTAAGGTTGGAGATGAATCTTCTAAGAAAGTTAATTTTCCCTAGTAGAGACTGCAATTCCTTCTTTGTTGATGGCGCTTTCGCTTCCATTATGGCTTTGGCTTTATTTTCATTAATTTCAATCCCTTTCTTGTGGACCACAAAACCTAAGAAATCACTCGCCTGCACACCAAAAGCACATTTAAGGGGATTCATTTTTAAACCAAACTTCCTCATCCTTTCAAAGGATTGTCGAAGATGGTCAATATGGTTTGAGCTTGAGACAGACTTAATCACAATATCATCTATATAAATTTGCATAAATGTTTCAATGAAATCATGAAAAATAGAATTCATTGCCCTTTGGTAAGTAGCTCCAGCATTCTTTAAACCAAAAGGCATGACTACCCATTCATATGTTCTTATTGCCCCTGGACAACGAAAAGCTGTTTTTGGAACATCTTCTTCAGCAATGAAAATCTGGTTATAGCCAGAATATCCATCAAGCATACTCAAATACTCATGGCCTGCTGCAGAGTCTATAAGCATTTCTGCTACTGGCATAGGATATTCATCCTTAGGGGTAGCTGAGTTTAAATCACTAAAATCAATGCACACCCTAAGCTTGCCATTTTTCTTAATCACAGGAACAATATTAGCAATCCATTCGACATACCTTGTTGTATGGATGAACTTGCATTTTAGAAGTCTTTCAACTTCCTTTTTAATTTTCGACAGGATTTCAGGTGCGAAGCGTCTGGGAGTTTGCTTTATTGGCTTTTTTCCCTCCAATATTGGCAACTTCAATTCGACCAAGTTCCTGTCTAAACCAGACATTTCGTCATAATCCCATGCGAAGCAGTCTTTAAACTCATTTAGCAATTGGATTATTTCGACTCTGAACTGAGGATCCATCCTGACACTGATGTAAGTTGGCCTTTTCTCTGCCCCCAGTCCTAGATTGATTTCTTCTAAGGGATCTTGTGCCACCATTTCATATTGGTTGGGGCTGGATCCTTTTCAAACCCCAGGGGTTCGTCATCATAAATGGCGTCAAGCCTTTGATTCTGCCATTCGCCATTAGAGTTTTCTTCAATACTTCGTTTTGCACATTGTTCCTCAATATTTTCTTGAGGATGTTGTTTTTCGACAGCTTGCGTGTTGGCTTTAATAGCCATATTTTTTACTTCGGCCTCAAGGGCCGCTTTGAGTTGGTTTTCGGCTATATAAGCCGTAATCCTTTCCATTGTTGACGCTTTAGTCATTCTCACTGAATTCACTTCCCCACCCAGTTGGATTGACATGAGTGGTTCCCCAAGCGTAATTTGTCTCTCCAATTATCTCTTTGTCCTACTAGAATCCATGCGTAGGGTGGAGATACATGGAACAATATGCATTGTCAGAGGCTGTTAGGTCGAAACCAGCAGGGTTGCAAGGTGCTATGTGAGCCAAGTTCTTGTCGAAGTTACGACTAGTGACATTGTTCATGTCAGCCATGAAGTAACTTTGGTCTGCTTCTATGTTTTCGACAATCCCATCTGGCCTCCAAATTGCTATCCTTTGATGCATGGATGATGGTACAGCCCCAATTCCATGGATCCACTCTCTTCCCAACAGCAGATTGTAGTTTGCCTTTGATGCTATCACCACAAACATTGTAGGCCTGGTGATGGTTCCTACGGTTAGGTTCAGTTGTATCACCCCCAATGTTGTTCCTACCTTACCTTCATAGTTGGACAACACCATGTTGTGAGGTTTGGTCTTTGAGTCATCTTTTCCAATCCTCTTTATCATATAATGAGGGATTAGATTGACAGCTGCACCTCCATCTATCAAGATCTTGTTCACACCCACATTATCTACTTTCCCTTTTATGAACAAAGGTTTTAAATGGGCCTTCATTGCATCATCTGGATTTTCGAAGAACGCATTTTGCTCTTCGACACAACCATTATTCATCACGTAGTAACATACAGGCTTAAGCCTTATGCTGTCATCTGCCATATCATCCTCTTCGTCCCCCACTTCCATTGTCCTGTCGTAATCTCTAGGCAATACAGAAACCACATTACATGTTCGTCGAAGGATGCATCAGATTCTGACTTGAAGTCATCAGTAACTTCTTCGTCTTCTGGCACTTTGTTGTTTGTTTTTGGCATCTCTGTTGCGTTACTAGATTTATTTTTCTGAGGAGGTTCCTCTCTTGCCAGAGATTCTCCTTTGCTTATTGTCTGCACACACTTGCTTGACTCAGCTTTATTCTCACCAATCCTTTTTTGTTCTACAGTTTCTTTTTCAACTCTCTTCTGCCTTTGAAACCTCCTCCATTGGGACCTTGACATGGGGTTCTTCCTCTTGTAGTTTTCAGAGACGTGCTTTGGCCTTGCTTTTTCTACCTCCTTTTTCACTTCTATTGAGGCACCCCTATTCACTTCAAAACTTTTCCACCACTTCTGACCTTGGGCATCCCTTATAGGTTGGACCCACTTGTCATCATTCGGCTTGTTGGATGGTTTATAGGTGTTGTAACGCCTTTCTCTCATTCCTTGATTATGATGCTCCCTTCTTCTTGGGTCAAACCTTTCATCTCTGACTGGTGGGACTGCTCCCCAGTTCCTTTTCTTTTTGGTATTCTCTATTGCTTCCAAGTCGTTAGCTGCTTTCCTGTCGAACACAGCGCTGTACCTCGGACAAAGCATAACTTCTGCATTCTTTCTCTGGCACCTCTGGATGAATTCGACAAGACTTTCATCTTCTTCTGGATAGACCAGCTTCTGATGCTTCTCTTGATGGTTCTTTTTGTTGGTGTCTGGTCGTATTTTCTGAGTGACTTCTACCATATGAATCCCTGCATTTTGCTCACTTGTAATCTTTAGTTTGTTCATTTTTTCGACTAACATCATTTCCTCAGGGACATTCTTTTTTAACTGATTTATACTACTTTTTGGGTGTAAGCCTTTATGGATATACTTGCAGCATTGTGCAACTGGCTTTTCTTTTGGGTCTTCCATTGTTCTGCGCAGAATCCCATGAGGGGTGTACTGTACAACACCTTCAGCAAAATCTTCTTTCATCCTGGTGGTGCTTCTGTTTATTGGTTCGACAATGTGGACATTGTCAGCAGTCTCTATTTCCTTGATCTTGTCAGGTGGCCTCTTTTTGAATAATGAGGGTTTTGTTATCTTCTTCCTCATTATCATTTCTGAAAAAATCTCCCCACCCCGTGGGTTTGATTTTGCTGATGTCAGTTTTAGAGCTTGGTGGTGCAGAATACTTCACCATGAAGTCAAACTTTCCACTGGGCTCCCCTAGAGTGTCCCAGACCACTCCACACTCAGCATCTCTGTTGTAATTCTTCTTGTCGAAACTTTTACTGACTTTGACTGTGTTTCCTCCGTCGGAGCCTTCAGTAGCTTCAATTGCGTTCTCTCTGTCGAAACCTTCAGTGGCCTTGACTTCTTCTTCCTCAGCCTGGCCAGTGAGGTCATCAACCCCTTCCACCATGTTTATATGAGTGTCGAAGCCCTCAACAGCCTCTATCATGGTGAAATTGGTGTCGAAGCCCTCAGTAGCTTCTACCATTTCAAAACTTTCCTCAGACATGACTTCCATTTCGACCACATTCACCATTTCTGGTTCAGCATAGTTGGCCTCCACAACCTGCATGGGATTGGAGTCAATCCTCATTTGTTGCTTAACTTTGTCTCCAAATTTCAACCTTTCGTTCTGGATTGCATTCTGGACAAGATCCCTGAAAAGGTAACATTGAGAAGTTTTATGACCCAAAAAATTATGGTATTTGCAAAAACCTCTCTTTTTCTGTTGGTCTACAGGAGGCTCCTTAGTGCCTGCTGGTTTTATCAATTGACCATCTTTAACTAGTAAATCGAAAATTTCATCACATTTGGTGATGTCGAATGTGTAGGTTCTTTTAGGAAACCTATCATTCCTTTCAATTTCGACTGGATTTTTTCCATTCGACGGAGCTAGAACTTTACAGGAATATGGAGGGCCTTGTTTAGTTCTGCCAAATCAATTTCTTGTTGGTCGAAAATGACTGATTCGTTTTCGTCATAATCTTCGTCCTGAATTATCCCTACATAGGCCACTCTTTCCTTCTTATTTTTATTTGATCTAAATTTCTCATTTTTTAGCCTTTCTATTTGCCTTACTCTATCTGCTAGTTGTGCCATGTCTCTTAAGTACTGGGTATCTAATTTTTTCCTTATGGAATAATCCAGACCCCCTGCAGCCATTTCGACTAATTCTTGTTCCGGCACTTGTGTAAAACATCTAGCCTTTAACAATCTAAACCTATTCAGATAATCATCTATAGGTTCAGAGAATTTTCTTTTGACACTTGCTAATTCTTTCAAACTTATCTTAGTTTGCCCCATATAGAATTGTTCGTGGAACAATCTTTCTAATTGGGTCCATGTAAATATTGAAGTTGCAGGCAAAGAAGTGAACCAAGTGAAAGCATTTTTTGTCAAAGAACTTGGAAAATATTTCATCCTTAAGTTCTCATTATTAGCAATCTCTCCTGCCTCTATCAAATAACGCGCTATGTGTTCTATGGTGGACTCACTAGTATCCCCTGAGAACTTGGTGAATTTGGGGACTTTCCACCTTGGTGGTAACTCTTGTTGCAAAACATATTCAGACAAGGGGGAAGTATAACTAGGCCTTTGTAATCCTACGTTTACTCTATTTTGCGCCATTATTCTCTCAACCATGGTTGCAATGTTATTTTCGACAGGCAGATTGTTGCAACGCATTCTCTGCTGTAATATTTCATCAGCATTTTGGTCTCTTTGGACTATTATTCTCCTAGGTTTGTGTCGAACAGGGTTTTCTACATGAGGTTGTTCGACTACTACTTCTTGACCCCTAGGGTTTTCCTGAGGATTTCCCAATGGCCTTTGGTTTATAGTAAGTTCTTCTTCGACAGACCTATTGGCAGGATTTTGATTCACTTGCATTCTTTGCTGTGTTTGAGGGACTCCAAAAAAATTAGCAATGCATGCCATTTGCTCTGCCAATATCTGGTTTGTTTGGGTAGTATTTTGTATTAAAGGATTAAACACTTCCCCCATTTGTTGTGTCAATGCCTGCATCATATCATGGTTACTTTCATCCATCTGTTGACGAATTACTTGCGCAGAATGGTTCGTCATAGTTGGCATATGGAATCCTGGTGGAATCTGATTTAATCTACTCCCATTTCCACCATATCCTGATCCCTGTAATGGTGAAGACATTTGAACCATAGCATCAGAAAATAATGGTGATGAATTATGTAAGTTTGCCATCATTGAAGTTGGCATTCCATATGGTTGTTCTCTCCTAGACATGGGCATGTAATAGTTAATAAATGGCCTAAAGGAACTTCCTCCAGGAGGAGGCGTTCCCATGGGCATTGAGTGTCCCATGGTGGAAGAACTAGGCGCATTTTGGGATCCTGAACCTGCTGGTATCGAATCCACTGATGGAGGCCTAATCTGTTCTAAACCAGGGCCAGAAACTGCGCCTCCTTCTGACGAAGGGATAGGATTGGAGACTGGAATGGTTTAGTTAGGATTGTTTGAAGTATTTGGCAAGTTAGCCATCTTCCTTCCTCTTGTTCTCTTTGGTCTTTCTACGTCGGTTACGGCTAGTTTACCGCTTCTAAGAATCATACAACGCAGCAAGGAACTTTTTTAACTAAGAGGATTCGTATTAATTCTTATTAATTGCACTGGTCCCACTAGGCGTGCCAATTTGTTCGCTGTGATTTCTGACGAACAACCTCTGGTTAACCAATCTCTCAGAAAATTGGGTTACTTGCAGGACCAACCAAACAAGTCCTAGGACACATGTGCAATTGGTTGTCGAATTACTCTTAGTGTTGTTAATGGTTTGTGGTTTGTTTTATTAATGATGAAAAAATGTTGAATGTGTTGAATGTAGAAGTAAAATAAAGTGAAAGTTGAACAAAAGTAAGAAAAATGGTAAACAAGATATAAACTTTGCAAGAAAGTAAATAGACTGAAAGTAAAGTAACTTGATGAAACAAAACTAATAATTTAAATAACTTGAAAGATAATGGTGTTCAACACATACATTGTTCCAAATATCAGACTCATTTCTCTCACACTGGGTACTTAGAGTATTTACAGGATTTTTGTATAAGTTTTCACACATGCATTCTAAAAACAAACTATCATATTTATATACAAACAAATAACTGCCTAGAACGGGAAAATTCTAACTAAATGACAATTGTCAGCCTGCATGCAATTTTCTTTTCTGAAACTTCCACGTGTCCAACTGCCAACGGTTGCAACTTTTAATTTTGAATTCTTCCCTTTTGGTGACGAAGTGTTGCATCTCTTCGTTTGTCGAAATGTCGAAGAAGAAGAAACTATTCAAACCTCACAAACCAATGCTTCTGTTAAACACCTTTCTTTTGTCAAAGTGTCGAAAAATATACTTATCTTGTCCAATGTTAAACTATAAAAAGGTTTCCAAACTTTGTTTGCCATAACATTATTGGTACTCCTGTCGAAATACTTGAGTATTTAGCCTTGTCAACATCTTCTGAATATCTTCACTTCTTCTTTCTCTTATCTGATGATTATCCCTTTAGCAAAAAATGACTTTATATCTCAAACTCATGGTGTCGAAATTATGAGCCTACAGTATTCCATAGCCATTCTTTAGCTTAATTGATCCATATATCAAGTTTCCCAACCTTACGATCTGAGCACATTGTGCCTCGCTAACAAACCAGATAAATAAACCTCCATTTGCATTCACCCTTGTTGAGCACATTGTGCCTCATAATCGACCTTCAAATAACCAAGACGTCTCTTTAGATCCAAACCCTTGATCCAACATCAAGCAGACTTAGGTAATAAAACACTCTAATAAAACGAGAATAATTATACACCACGAGCCTTAAGCGGTAGAAAAAGGATAATGAGAATCTTTTTACTCGCTCTGATTATTTCGACGCGAGACGCTTGGCTTGTTGGGCAGAATAATCACCTATACCCATAGTCTTTAGTGCACTTCAACTCCTAAATCCTTTTTTCGAAGAAAGGTAATAAAATCAACAACTAACCACTTGTAGTAGGCCGAACTACGAAGCTTTGACTTTTCCATTGTACGAGGGAATACGTAGTCACGAGGATCTCAATCCTTGCCGAGCACCTTAGGATCAATAAACCATTAGTTTAACAAGTAATTCATAAGTATAGACATCCTTTCACGCGTGACAACTTATATGGTTCCCATCGAGTATGATGGATGTAAGAGGGTGTTAATCTTTCCCCTTGCGTAACTGACTTCCGAACCCAGACAATAGTTTGCGACGACCTTGTCTTATCCCTTCTTGGTGGTTTTATCTATATTTACCCTTTCCCTCTTTGGGAATAAACAAAATTAGGTGACGAATCTCATGTTAGCCCATCCGCGACCACATTCGCGAGGATCGTTTTTTTCGAGGTACGACACTCTCACAAAAGTGCTAAGTGATATACTATGTATCAATGTTCCCTAGTGTGAAACTCCTCTAACATGGTATCCAAAGCATGGTTCGTAAAGGTACCGACTTACTTGTATCGAAATGCCAAGGAAGTGGTGTCCCGTTGAAATCGATGCCCAAGAAGAGGTGTATCGAAATGCCCTTGAAAGGCTCTTGAAAAAGATGTCAACGGCGGTACAACTATATAAAAAAGAGGGAACATTGTGGAATCACACTTGATGGGGAGTGTTGGAATAATATAGTAAGTATGAGTAATTGAGTAAATAGTTTCACATTGGATAAGAATTTGGTGACTTGAGCATATATAAGTAGGAGAACTTGATCACCTATCACCTTAAGGTTTTAGGTAGACAAGCGACGAGTCTCTCATAAAGGTGCTTAGTCCTATATATTCCTTAGTGTGAAACTCCTCTAACAACTCTATGACATTTATCAATATTTTATGTACTTTAAGATATTTCAGAATATTTGAAATATTAAATATTTTATGTTTGATTATCTATGTTATGTTTATGAATTAACCAATTTTTTGTGTGAATATCATTTTGTTTTCATTTTATTTAGCAAAAGTGTTATAATATTTTAAGGGTAAAAAGGTAAAGTATTTTAAAACCCTTCCCCTCCCCTTTTGAACCAAACATATTTTTGATTAAAATTTCTCCCTCCCCCCCTCTTTTGAACCGAACATACATTTAATTAAAATCCCTTCCCTCTCCCCTTTATTAAAATTCCTCCCCCCCCCCTTCGTTGAACCAAACATACATTTAATTAAAATACATTTCTTTACCTCATTTCCCTTTCGTTAAACCAAACAAACATTTAACTAAAATGCATCCCTTTACCTTCACTCCCCTTGATTAAAATCCCTCACATCCCCTCCCCTTCGTTGAACCAAACGGACCCTAACACAAACAATTACATATTTAACACACCACCTAATACATTGTGTCTAAACTGTCTACATTCATCATAATTCTTAATCACCTTAACAATTCAACATGCGCAACCTTTGTCATGATGTCTGCAATCTGATTCTCAATTTTGTAGTGTTTTAAGTTCAGTTTCCCATATGTTACTTGCTAGATAATGGAACCTTATCTTAATGTGTTTGCTTCATCCATTTGCTATCAGGTTCTTCTCTAGGTTGATAATAGACATAGTTTCAATTTTCATTGTCTTCTTCTGACACCTCCTTGATCAGGCTCACCCTCTATGTTTCTTGACATACACAAATGGAGGCAGCCAAGTACTCAATCTCACATGATGACAATGTTACTACTAGTTCTTTTCTTGAACTATGATCAATTGGTACACCACCTAGCATAAAAACATACCCAAATGTGGGTTTTTTATCCTCATCATCACCATACGAGCCCGGGTCGGTGTATCCCACTAGTTTACATTATTTTCCTGCATCTGCTACGGGAAAGAAAATGCCAAAGTCAAGAGTTCCTTTGAGATAACTTAGTATCCTTTTGTCGCTGAAAGGTGTAATTCATTTGGCTTTTGCATGAATTCACTCATTATAGCTACATTATATGCTAGATCAGGTCTTGTGTAACACCCCCATTCTATACCCCCAAATAATCAAATAATCATTTAGGCACATATTAAAATTTCCACCAGAGTATAATTAAAGCATGGTATAAAAGAGACATGCCACATTATACATGAAATTAAAACATTCAACACTTGCTCATTCAACTATATGCAACAATGGGGTAACTTGCAACATAAGGATTTAATCCTTACACCCATATCTCAAACACTAAAATAACAGCGGAAATTAAACATTAATCATCATTAAACACACATACACACACACACACACTGATATATATATATATATATATATATATATATATATATATATATATATATATATATATATATATATATCATCAAGTTTGATCCACCACATGATTCGTGTTTACATAAACATTCATCACCAAAATACATATACAAATGCATCGCAAAAAGGCATCAAGCCAACCCTAGCTACCCGGTGCTACATATCAGAGTCGACCGACCAAAAGAATGAAGATACGCTTCACAAAAAGACCTCCAACAAACCTACTCTGAAATGCCTCATAGAGCATCATAAAACAACAGAAGGGTGAGAAATATTATCATAATAACAATGCATATAATTATATATTTTAACATAAAAATACACATATACATATTCTCACCACAATTCATCACTCATCACCCATATACATCACAATGTATATTTATGAACCAAACATATTCATCATACACAATTTCACCCTTTCACATCATTCTACATAAACATATACATTCATGTTTATTCACCAATTCTCATTTATAGAAGATAAATGCAAATCATAGAGACCGACTCACAACTTTATGCAAATGCAATGCGATATCGACTCAATCATCTCAAGTTCACTCAGGAACTATTGGAACCATCGCTCGTTACCTAAAGTAACTCTCCATCGGGCATACGATGTTCACCCATTGCTCACACCCCACATGGGCACACAATGTTTATGGATTGCTCACACCCCACACGGGCACATAATCTGATTGCTCACACCCCACACAGGCACACAATCATTTGTGATTAAATCACCCATTTCTCACACCTCACATGGGCACACAATGTTTATGGATTGCTCACACCCCACACGGGCACACAATCTGATTGCTCACACCCCACACGGGCACACAATCATGTTGTAATCGTCGCTCACACCCCACATGGACACATGATGTTACAACGGATTCACATAGAATCCCACAATACAAGAATGCAGACATTATGCTTCACATGCAAAATGACCCACAAAATTCTTGAAAATGTATACATATTCACAATATAATTATGCATTCATCCCATACAATCACAAACAACTATACACACTCGCATTAATTACGCCAAACGGCAACGAACGTTTTCACTATCAACGTGTATTCATATTCACTTCACGAAATGCATTTATTTGTCAAACGGCCACTATACCACAATCAATCCCACAATTCCTTAACTAACATAATTACGTTTTATCAGAAAAGTCGGGTAAATGTCGGCTAAAAGTTACATATTTTAGCATCATTAGTTTCTACATGTGTTTAGCTTCGAATCGATATGTGGAACGCTTAAAACAGATACTCGGATCAAAAGTTATGAATTAAAACACAAATTCCAACTTCCAGGTCTCGCTGAGCAATGAGCATGCTCGCTGAGCGAAAAATGTTCTGGAAAGCTCGCTGAGCGAGAATTGCGATTTCAGCAGCAGCTCAGTCACGTAACAGTCAACCTAAAGGGCTCCAAAACCCCATCAAACCTCAACAAACATGATCATTAACATGTATTAACTATCATACTTCGATTATATCAAGTTTCAACCGATTAATATACCAATTTCTTAGATTTTCATCAAAATCCTAAACCTAACATTCTCTAAACTTCTCCAAAACAAAAACCCAATCAATCTAACACATACATAATCATACACAAAGATAAGATGACAATATTTCACACCCTTACCCGATTGTTTCGATTCCTAGGAGCAATCTTGAAGATTTTCCAAGTTTTCCTCTTTTCCTTCTCTTTTCACTTCTTCTCCTTTTCTTTCCTTTCTATTTCTTTCTATCTCTTTTTTCCTTCTCTTTCCTACTCTTATATCTTCCTATCTATTTTATATTTTCTATTTTTCTACCAAATATCATTTTTCTCACAAAATATAATTCTACATAATTTATAACTTAACATTAATTAGCAAATGTCTAAAATACCCTCCAATCTAATTTTACCCGAAAATTCACAAAACGGTAAAATAATATAACACATCAACATATCACATAAACACACCAATTTCATAATTAAAATAATTATCACTCAATTTAAATAAAAGACTCAACAAAAATGGAATAATTGAATCGGGGCGTTACGTCTTGTGTGACAAAGGTATCTTAATAATCCAATGAGTCTTCTATACTAAGTTAGATCGACATCATCTTCATCTAAGTCATTTGACCATTACAGTCTTTGTTCAACAGGTGTTGAAGTTGTATTGCATCTTAAATCATTCGAGTATTTCACCTACATATCTTCTTTAATGCATCATCAGACCTCTACTAATATTGTAGAATTCATACCAAGGAAGTATGAAATGTTGTCCAGGTCATAGATTTATAAATCCTAGCTCATATCACCTTTAAAGTCTTAGATCTCTTTTTTTGCATCTTCCTGTTATCAATAGGTCATCAACATAGAGACATAGTATAAGTAATTCACTCATGTTTCTTCTGACATATTCACCATGCTCAGTTATACATCATGTATACCTTGCTTTCTTGGCCTTGTTTCATAAACCCAATTGGTTGTGCTACATAAATCTCATCATCTAGTGGGTCATTTAGGAATGTATATTTCACATTCATCTGACACATATACTATTTGACCATGTTTGTTAGGTCAACAACCAGACTGAATGTTTCTAGAAATTGGCGCAAATACTTCATAAAAGTTGATTCCTTCTCTCTACATAAATCCTTTAGCAACTAGTTATGCTTTGTGTCTGGTTAATTTTCCTTTGTATACCCATTTCACATTAATTTCCTTATTACCTTATGTCTATTCGATAAGTGACTAGTTCACCTTCATCATTGACCATATCATTTGATGTAATCACACATTTCAGCATAGAAAACATTTTTGACAAGTTCACCTTCATCATTGAACACATCATTTGATGTAATCACACATTTCTGCAACCCTGCATGCATGTTTCTTGTTCTTTGAGGTCTTTTTGTGCCTGATTTACCTCTGACTTCTTCTTGTCAAACTTCTCTGTCAGTTTCACTAGCCAATTCATCATATAAAATTCTCACTGAATTCTTTTTAACATTCTGTTTCCAATCCCACACCTCATCTCATTTATGATCACGTCTCTGCTGGTCACAACTTGCTTGTTTAAGGGATCACTTAATTTATATCCATAAGTCGAATGATATCATATAAGGATCATTTGGTTAAACTTTTCATCAAACTTCCTTATTAATTGATCAGGTACATGTCTATGTGCTATAAATCCAAACACCTTTAGATGACTTAAGTTAGGCTTGACACCAGACCAACATTCTTCTGGTATGATTCCTTATAGCTTCTTAGTATGGAATTTTTTCAAGACGTATGTTGCAATTGACACAGCCTCGCCCTATAACTCATTTGGTAGATGCTTTCCTCTTAACATACTCTTCACCATATTCATGATGGTCATATTTTTTCTTAGCGGTCTCATTTTGTTATGGAATGTATAGTGGTACCACCTCATGCACAATCTCTTTCTCACATAATGAATCAAAATACTTTGACACATATTCTCCACCACCAACAGTCCTCAGAGTTTTGAGCTTTCAGACATTTTGTATCTCCATCATAGATTTAAAATTTGTGAACACCTCAAGCACATCACTTTTCTTCTTGATTTGGTATGTCCATAATTTTTTTTTACTAAAATCGTCTATGAATGTGACAAGTATTTGTTACCTCCAATTAAATCTACCTATATAGGACCACACTCATATGAATATATAACTTCAGCAATTCCTTCGACTTGCTTCCTCCATCTCTGTTGAAGTTATTCTTGTGTTGCTTTACTTGAACACATTATTCACATACTTCATTTGGAATGTGAATTTTCTGGTAATCCTGAAACCATGTTTCTACTTTTAAGATTTTTTTATGTCTTTGAAGTTTAGATGGCCAAGTCTGTAGTGTCATAGACATTCATCTCTATTATCTGCAGTTTCCAGAAACTTGTGCTCCATCATATTGAGTTTAATCTTGAAGGTTCTGTTACGAGACATAAGTGCCTTCAAGATTAACATATTACATGAGTTAAAAACTCTCATCATTTTATCTTCGATTAACACTTTGTAACTCTTTTTGATCAGTTGTTGTATGCTGAGCAAATTACTTTTCAAGCCTAGTATGTACAATACATTGGAAATTACTGACCATTTGCCATCTTTCCTCATGATCAGGACATCACAAATACCTTCAGCAGTTAAGGTATTGTTATTTGCGAATTTTACCTTGTTCTTCATTGAGAGACTTATGTTGACAAACCAATCTTTCCTTCCAGTCATGTGTGATGAGTAACCTGAGTCCAAGTATCATTGATCATTGAATCTTTCTTTATCTTTTGGTTTGACCATCAATAACATCTTTTTTTCTTCATGTTTTTCAAGTCTTGTGTCACTTTCTTAAATTTCTTTCTTGCCTCCTCGACATTAACTTGCATAATGTCCATACTTCTGAAAGTTATAACACTGAATATGGATTTTGTCAAGTTTTCTTCCACCGCCTCTTCATCTACCTGCAGCATCGCCTTTGTGATTGCTTTGTTTTGAAGTACGTCTTTGATTTGATGAACTCTCTTCTTATTAGTTTTCTCTACCAGTCAAATTGTTGTACCTCTACCTTTGTTACCTCAATCTTTCATTGTATTTCTTTTCTTTTGTTGAATACGCCTACAGAGAAACATTATTATTTATCTTGCTTACAAATCTTTCAGTCATTCTTTGTTCATAAGATTCAAACGTCCCTTGAAGTTGTTCTTTTGTCATGCTTGACAAATCCTTAGATTCTTTTATTCAAATTACCACATGACCGAATTTTGAAGTCAATGACCATAAGATCTTTGTAAATACTAATCTTGATGTCAACACTCCGTCATGCTTGAAAAATCCTTAGATTCTTTTATGCTTACAAACACATGATCGAATTTTGAAGTCAATGACCATAAGATATCTTTGTAACTACTAATCTTGATGTCAACACTTATTTTCACACATCTGAAGGAATTCACTGGTCTTGTTACCATATGGAAGAAATCAACAATGTTTTCACTTTCTTTCATCTGAAGGAATTCATACGTTCTCCACAACCTTTCATATTTGCTTTGAGACCGCACATTGAAACATTAGGTGGTCGATATTTTCTTCCTCCAAAAAAAACACAAGGCAAATCATGAGGATTTGTTAGAATTCCTCTTTTCTTTAGTTGATCTTTACTTGGAAGTCTATTGAGGAACAACCTTAAACCAAATAACATAATTCTTGGTTGAATTTTGTTCCTCCAAACTCCAGCCAAAGCCAAAACTAAAGACTCTTCCAAACCTGAAACATAATTATTAACAAGATGTAAAAGTTTGTAATACTCCTAAACATAAAATGAATTATTTGAGGATCCCTTCCAAATGAATTGATCAATTGAATCTACTGCTGGAGAACACTTAGACATAATTGTCACCATTTCTGTTATCAAGTTCCCAATAGAAGAATTATGCAGATTTTCCGTTTCTCCAGACCTCAATATCCATAGACCATTGCTCCACCTAGGGTTGTTCATGGTATGGTTTTATGAGAAAACTGAACCGAACCGAACCGAACCATTATATAAGTCATCCGAACCGAACCAAACCGTTTCCATTTTTTCCAGAACTGAACTGAACCAAAACTTTTGGTTTGGTATAACGGTTCGGAACTCCGAACTGTACTAAGCCATCAGAAGACAAATTTTTCCAAACTAAACCATATGTTTAAGAACCAAACTATTAAACTTTGTTTTTTTATATGTTTGTTATTTTTTTTAAAAAATGGTTTTTTTTTTTATATTTTCGAAAAAAACTCGTTTTTTTTTTTTTATATATTTTCGGAAATAAATCGGATTTTCTTATGTTTTCGAAAAAAAAGTCGTTTTTTTTTTATATTTTCGAAAAAAAATCAGTTTTTTTTTATTTTAAAAAAATATCCGTTTTTTTATATTTTCAAAAAAAAGTCGATTATTTTTATTTTCAGGAAAAATCGGTTTTTTTTTATATTTTAGAAAAAAATCGTTCTTTTTTATTTTCGAAAAGAAATCGACTTTTTTATATTTTCGTAAAAAAAGTTGTTTTTTTGTATTTTCAGGAAAAAATCGATTATTTTACATTTTCGAAAAAAATCAATTTTTTTTATATTTTCGAAAAAAAATTGGTTTTTTAATATTTTTGAAAAAAAAGTCGTTTTTTTATATTTTCAAAAAAATATCGGTTTTTTGATATTTTCGAAAAAAAAGTCATTTTTTTTATATTTTCGAAAAAAATCGATTTTTTGATATTTTTGAAAAAAAAATCGTTTTTTTTTTTATATTTTCATAAACAAAATCGTTTTTTTTTTATATTTAAGAAAAAAATCATTTTTTTCCGAAAAGAAATCTGCTTTTTATATTTTTGAAAAAAATCGATTTTTTGAAATTTAGAAAAAAAATCGTATTTTTGATATTTATGAAAAAATCGATTTTTTGAATTTTTGAAAAAAAAATCAGTTTTTTTTTTTATATTTTTGAAAAAAAATCGGTTTTTTTATATTTTCGAAAAAATTCTGTTTTTTATATTTTCCAAAAAAAATCGATTTTTTGATATTTTCGAAAAAAATGGTTTTTTGAAATTTTCGAAAAAAAAATCGTTTTTTTTTTTAATTTTCAGGAAAAAATCGGTTTTTTTGATATTTTCGAAAAAAAAATCGTTTTTTTGAAATTTTCGAAAAAAGTCGGTTTTTTAGATATTTTCGAAAAAAATCGGTTTTTTTAATTTTCAGGAAAAAATCGATTTTTTTACATTTTCAAAAAAAAATCGGTTTTTTTATATTTTCTAAAAAAATTGGTTTTTTGATATTTTCAAATAAAAAATTCGTTTTTTTTTTATATTTTTAGAAACAAAGTCAGTTTTTTGATATTTAAAAAAAAAGTCATTTTTTGATATTTTCGAAAAAAAATTGGTTTTTTTATATTTTCGAAAAAATCGATTTTTTGAAATTTTCGAAAAAAAATTGGTTTTTTTGATATTTTCGAAAAAAATCTTTTTTTTTTATATTTTCTATAAAAAATCGGTTTTTTGACATTTTCAAAAACAAAACCGATTTTTTTGATATTTTTGAAAACAATTAGCTTGACTTTTCAAAAGTAGTGAATATTATATAAAATTTTCTAATAAGTTAATGGTTCACTATTGGTTATGTTTGGTTAATTTTAGTTTGGTTTGGTTCTAGAACCGTTAATAAATAAATGGTTCGGTTCACTAACCAAACCGATTTTTTGATATTTTCGAAAAAAATGGTTTTTTGAAATTTTCGAAAAAAAAATCGTTTTTTTTTTTAATTTTCAGGAAAAAATCGGTTTTTTTGATATTTTCGAAAAAAAAATCGTTTTTTTGAAATTTTCGAAAAAAGTCGGTTTTTTAGATATTTTCGAAAAAAATCGGTTTTTTTAATTTTCAGGAAAAAATCGATTTTTTTACATTTTCAAAAAAAAATCGGTTTTTTTATATTTTCTAAAAAAATTGGTTTTTTGATATTTTCAAATAAAAAATTCGTTTTTTTTTTATATTTTTAGAAACAAAGTCAGTTTTTTGATATTTAAAAAAAAAGTCATTTTTTGATATTTTCGAAAAAAAATTGGTTTTTTTATATTTTCGAAAAAATCGATTTTTTGAAATTTTCGAAAAAAAATTGGTTTTTTTGATATTTTCGAAAAAAATCTTTTTTTTTTATATTTTCTATAAAAAATCGGTTTTTTGACATTTTCAAAAACAAAACCGATTTTTTTGATATTTTTGAAAACAATTAGCTTGACTTTTCAAAAGTAGTGAATATTATATAAAATTTTCTAATAAGTTAATGGTTCACTATTGGTTATGTTTGGTTAATTTTAGTTTGGTTTGGTTCTAGAACTGTTAATAAATAAATGGTTCGGTTCACTAACCAAACATAATGGTTTAGTTATTTTAACTTCAGTTCGGTTCGGTTTAACGGTTCAGTTCGGTTCATAGTTTTTTTGAACAGCCCTAGCTCCACCCTCCCACTTCATCAATAAAACTCTCTTTCACTCCAGATAGTTAGTAAATTGCAAGGAATATAGTTGTAAGTTTTAAGCACGTGTCCATTTAGCTTGCTAAAAAGGTATTTTTTGCCCTGACCAACAATATAAAAATTATTTCCTGCAAAAGTTGGCTCTTTATGACTATTATCCTCAAATCCCTCCACCAAATAGTCCCCTTATTGTCTTCACATAAAATATGAGCTTCTAAATCCCTTATTACCCCTTCACACAAAATCTAAGCTTCTAAATTGCCAATAAGATGCATAAAAAAAATAAAAAAAAGTTTTTTTAAATTGAATAAATAAAAAAGAAACTAGAACCCTTAGTAAAAACTCTAAACTAGAATTTTGTATAAAAAAATCAAAAATTTCTCCACAAGTTAAAATTAAGTTATATGTAGTAAACATTGATTTAAAAAATTTGAACATATATTTTAGAAAATTTTCAACGACTTAAACGTGACTAACATGAAATTCTTTAAATTAATCATAAAAAGTAGGCTTAAATTCATTTTTAGTCCCCCAAATTTGATGTTTTTTAATTTATACTCCTTCCGTTTTAAAAATTATTTTTTTGGTCCCTCAACTTTACTGTCTTTGGGATTTCCGTGACCCCCCTCCAATTTTGTAGAATTGTGCAGACGTGACAATAATGATTAGGATTAAAAATCAATTTTTAATGACGTGGCATAAATGAGTAGGATTATTTATTATTTATTATTATTATTTTTAAATAATAATTGATAATTAATCATTCTTTCATTTTTATTTTTATTAAGTTTTTTCAATAAATATTAAATAATAGAATTGTGAAAATTAAATGTTGGGTCTTAACCCAATTCATCACTGTCAGCCCAACACACCAATGTGGGACTCAACTTACCACTTACCACTTGAAGTTACACCAGTCCCACAACTCCTCTTCATCATCAACAACAAACATTGAGACATGATTATTCCTCAAAGCTTTAGAATATTCTACAACAATCTATATTTATGGTGAAACTTGTGTTGTTTTCTGCTATAATAAATTTTCAGCCAAAAATATATCAGCTAATTCATACAAATTATTTAAGTTTAAGTGCATGATAAAATATTATAAACTCATGGGAACTCATTTGCAGAAGTCAATATAAAACATTATCCAAATTCTTTAAACCATAACATGCTATAGTATAAACTCATTACTTTATAGGCACATTAAAGTCAAATCAATTGAAAACTTTGTAACAACACATTAAACTTATGATTTCAAGTTCGTTATGGAGGGATATGATTTTGTCCTCCACTCCACACAACAAATTAGCTTCAAAAGGAAATTGCGCCATAATAATTAAGGAAAACGTCAAAATAGGAGGATCAAAAATGCATTTAAACCTAAAACGTAGCTTGTAGAATGGAGTTTTCTGAACATTTCACCATGCATACCATGAATAAACTGTGAAAAAAATGTGGGTTTCTAAAATATTTTGTGGAGTTGATGTTAAAGGATAAAAAAGGTAACAATATACTTTATAAAGATAAACATAACATTTAAACTTATTAATACATTTTATTATTAAAAGTATCCTTATAATCTCCATTAAATTATTTACCACTTGGCCACTTAAGCTTAGCATTTAAACCAAACGTAATAACTCAAGAGCTTCACCAGTAGGCATATCTTTGGAAACTCTGAGTTTTCTATAATGTTCATAAACAAAAGGTTGATATAAACGTGGATGATCATGATCCACCATCTCTATTGGGGCCTCAACATTTCCCTTCTTAGGTCCTAACATAAATGTAGCAATTGAAAAACGTCTAGTAGCTTCCTTGCATTGCACGCGATGCTTCACATTGCAAAACCTTCCATTGCTCCATACCTGCATCGGTGTCAGTTTCAGACACGGACACAGACACAAATACACATTTTTTAAGAAGGTAGTACTTACTTTAGCAATATCTCCAAGATTGGCTAGGAGGGTTCCATGAAATGGAGGGACTGAAACAAATGAGCCAGAATGGTTCATAACTTCAAGACCACCAACATTTTCATCATCTTGAAGGATTGTTAAGAACCCTGAATCTGTGTGGAGCTGAACTCCAAGGGACCCTACAGCTTCTGGAGTGAAGTTATATTTGTTAATTCTGAATTGACATGGCCATTCTTCAAAATCAGCACCAAATATGCCTAATGATTCACCCATTTTTTCTCCTATTTTTACAGCCAAATCATGTATTGCTTTGCCATATGTCTCCATTACTTGCCTAGCAATTCATCAAACTCAACCGTCACACTCTAAAGGATTAAACATTATTTGATCTCTTTTCTTTATTGAAACAAAAAACAGAAGATGTTTCTCAAGAATGGATAAAATACATTTGCTAAAAATTCTTCTCTATTTAGTAAAAATGGTGAATAATTGGTTAGTGCTAACAAATTAAAGAATATGCTTAGTACTTATATAACAAAAGTTAGATCCATTCTTAGTTAAATTAAGCCAAAGTAACGTGTAGTAGTCTAAGAGTGAATCATGCTATCAAGGTAAAGTGATTAAATTCACATGCTAATAACCAGACGTCAAACTCATTTCTTTAAAAAGGGGGTTTCTACCGAGAAATCGTATAAATTATGGTTTTAAATTGTGGTAGTGGTTGTATCTGTAGCAGGTTGTAATTGCGGTGTGATTCTAAATCTCACTTAAAACCGCATCATAACACCGCAATGTCCGCATTTGTCTATATCGGACCACATCAGCCCGCAATAATAGAAGAAATGTGAAACCTAATATATATAATAAAGTATATATTTTATGTTGATAAGAAATAAATTCACGCCACAATCCGTATCGCAACGGCTGCAATAATTGCAATCGCAGTAGCTGCATCCGCAACTTAAAACCATGGTATAAATGAAAACTTTAAAACAGTCCTTCTGGGACGGATCATATGTGTTGCAAGAGGGAGCATAATTTTCATTCTTTTGATCAATTTAACGATGATAAAAAATTCCAACAAATATTACAATTAATTAATACCGAAAATCTTCAACCTTTGAAAAAGTTGAAATTTGCAAATTCCAACAACTTTATAATTTGATAATACCGAAAATTCTGCAAAATTCCAACAATTTATGATTAATCTAAAGGTTAAAATTTTGCCAAAATATGTGCGTTCATCATCTTCAATTACATCTTATGAATACAAATTTCAAAAAACAGTAAATCAACGAATTAATTCACAAATTATATATCATTTGAATCGGAATATCACTACGATTTCAAATATGTATTCAAAATTGCAAACCAAACTGTGAATTTGATAAATCGAAGAAAAGAAAAAAAGAGGCGTGAAATCGAACACAAACACGCTCGATCTGACTTGGTTATGAGGTTTTATGAAAAATTAATTATAGAATCGTGTTTATGATGACATTCTGTATCTTATAGTATATTCATTTGTTTGAAACACTTAAGAATCATGATTTTACTATTTTTGTGTTCTTGAGTTCATAAATTGAACATAAAAATCTATTTAAATGTAAAGGTGAAAATTAAAGATTTTGGTCTATTAGATATAAATAGATATTGTAATGCATCATATAATTTTGTGACATTGACTTAATAAATATTGACATTGATCAAGTCAACACTATTTGTTTATTAGACAAATTCATAAGTTTATAAGAAAAAAATCATTTTACTTGCTTTACTATAGAATTTTCCTATTTAAAATAATGTATCTAGAAAATATAAAATTTATTTTATGTTTTGATTAAACTCTAAAATGGAATATTTTATTACTTATTTAAATTAGCAAATGGAGCTTAGGAGTTAAAATAAGTCAAACAGTACACAAGAACCTAAAATCTTAAAATTATTTATTTAAATATGTTTTAGCCTAGACTCTAAATATGTATTAAATATTTTAGCATATATTTCCAGTGAGAGAAATTTTATTAGGAGAGATAGAAAGAATAAATATTATTCATTAAATCAATCACATAATTAAAATTAAATTATTTATTAAATAATTATTATGATAATTAAATAGTGATATAATTGATATTTGTTTTCTCACTTTTCATAGTAAAACTCCTCTCAATATATATATATATAACACTTTGAAATAAGGAAAAAATAAAAAAAAGAAAATTTGATTATTGAAATTTATTGAATCTAAAAAGCAGAAGATAGGAATATAGAGTTCAGAAAAGTAAGAAACCTGTGATAGGGTGTGACATTTAACTGAGAGCAAAAATCTTGCATAGCTTGTGAAGAAGCCAAATCATAGAGTCCTAAAGCTTCATAAAAAGGATTAACATCACTTGGTGCCTTGTAACCACTTCCAGCAATTACAGCTTTGTTGTTTTTCTTGATCTCCATAGGAAGGTCAAGAAGAGCTTCAGTAACCATCTTCATCTCAGCCATAAGAGTTAAAGGAATAGAGTGGTTGATTATTCTGAAACAACCCCATCTTTCACATGCATCTCTTAGCTTCTTGCATTCAAATTCCTCTGAAAGTTTTTCAACATCAATCACTGGAATTGTCTCTTCCATTCTATTGGGGGTGGTGAAGATAGAGAAGATAGATCTACAAATTTGAACAAAAGAAACGCAACTGGCTCTTGTTTTTTTCTAGTCTAATCTATATAATATGAAGAAAAAAACAGCAATATCAAGAAAAATATATATTTGAAAAAAACAATTTATGACTCTATAAAATATTTACTATTTTTAAAAATGTCTTTAATATTTCGTCTAAATGTAAATAATTATTAATATCAGTGAACTTATAAGTAGTTATAATTATATTAATTCTCATTAAACTAAAAATGTACGTCAATTTATTAGAGGGTCACATCACATGCATCTTTTCTATATATTTTTCTCTCTATTTTATTATATTATAGTTTTGTGTAAATGGTATATATTTGGCATAATTAGTTTCGTAGTTCCATAATTTAATTATTGATTTCGCTTTAGTTCTATAATAAAAAAAAAATGTTTCGAAATAGTCCTGTAATATTTGTTCCGTCAATACATAAAATCCTTTATGTTACTTCTAGTGTTAATACGTTAGTTTTTGCTACGTATGATTGTCAACAGTGTGTCATGTCATAAAATAAGTGAATCTATGGTTTATAAGGTGTATCATGTTCATCCTTTCCTCCATTGTTAAGGTTTGACTTTCATCTTTCTTCTACAAGATCATCTTTCTACGACAACTTCATCTTTCTTCACGTAACTTCATATTTCTTCTACCTTCATCTTTCGTTTTCCTTCGTCGTTGCTATGTCCAAGTTTTCAAGCTCTGATTCAATTGAAACATCTGGCTCGGTTATTCGCAGAAACAAGTGCAAGGTATGCTTTTGCCAAGATGATTGTGTCCTGCGTACGGTTGGTGACATGAATAATGTGAATTTTGGAAAAAAGTTTTGGGGATGCAGAAATTTCAGAAATCATGTCAATAAAGGATGCAATTTCTTCAAGTGGTTCGACGACGACATTATCGATGAAAGAGACTTGAAGATCTAGAGGCAAAAGAAGAAAATTTACAAGTTGAAGGTGGAGATAATGAACATTAGGGGATGGTTGAAATTGTGTAATTATTGGGATACTTAGTCTATTGTGTAATGTCATATTTGTAACAAGTTTGTTTTAGGTTGGTTAGGTTTGTAGTAGTTGAGATGTATTAGGTTGTGTAATTTATTCTTGATTATCAATGAAATGTATCAGTTTTTGTCATATTTGTTTAATTGTGGTCAAGCTTGTTTGATGGTTACATAACAAAAGTTTGAAATGTATCAGCTTTTGTCATATTTGTTGAATTATGGTTAAATTGTGGTTACAACATCATAGAAGTTGCAATGTGATATGTTACATAATTAACAACAAAAGAGACGTTATAATTAGTAGTCATATATTACATAATTGGGACAAAGCCAAAGTACACAAAAGTTGCTTTATAAGCATAGGTACACAAAAATGGCATTATATACCCAAGTACATATCAGTAGAAGTTGCATTATATGCCCAAGTACAAAACCAAAGTACACAAAAGTTGTTTTATAAGCATAAGTAAACTAGATTGTCTGTTACACCAGTAGAAGTAATACAAAGCTAAATTAAACATAAAATCTAGGGTTGGCTAAAAGTAGGATTTAGACCCTTTTGAGGCCTTTTCCTCTTTTTGGATCCATCTGGTGCTGGTTGGGTAGAGGCAGCTGAAGTAGGATCAACAGGTGGTGTGGGAGAAATAGTTGGAGTAGGATCAACAGTTGGAGTAGGATCAACATTTGATGTAGGAGCAACAGTTGGAGTCGGATCAACAGTTGGAGTAGGATCAACATTTGGTGTAGCATTTGTTGTAGCAGTAACTGTAGGAAGCTTGCAGGTTGCCTTGATATGGCCATCCTTATGGCACTTGCTGCACTTAATACCAAACTTTTCCCTTTTAAGCTGAGTAGCATTCCTTACTTGTTCCCTAGCCTCTTTGTTCCTTTTCTTCTTTGACCTACTAGGGTGCCTTTTGATAGGGGATGACTGGAGGTCAACAACATCTGTCTTGGTCCAAAGTGATTTTCCATTGACTGGATAAATCATTGGTGCATAACAAGCCTCATAAAACTCCTTTTTGTAGTAATCAAACATAAATTCATCTACTTCTAATCTTTTATCCTTCATACATGCTAGGGCATGACAACATGGTAACCCAGTCAACATACATGCTAGGGCATGACAACATAAACTTTTCTCAAGCATTTGGATAAGTTGCATTAGCAGCCTTCCACATAAGTTCCTTTAATTTAATACCGGGAAATTTCTTTCTAAAGTTTCTATATAAGTACCTGAAAATCAGAAAATATAATGATATCACAAGATGTTGAGTATATATAATACCTAACTCAAAATGGTAGACTATAGGGATGGCAACGGGTAGGGTCGGTGCGAGTTTTACACTACCCGAAATCATCACCCGAACCTGAACCTGAACCCAAAGGCTATTCGGGTGGCAAAATAACACCCACATTCACACCTGTTGGGTTCGGGTTTTTTCACCCAAACTCGAACCCATAGCAAAAACACAAAAGTAATATCAACATTGAAAACATAAAATGGCTAAAATTGTGTCTGCTATCAAAATATTCAATACAATACATTACATTGAAAGCATAAAATGGTTAAACTTGAAAGCATATAATGGCTACATGTTCATCTAGCTTCCTTTCACCAATTGGATGGCCTTGAACGCATTCCTCATTATCAAACTGAGATTCAACCACAATATTTATCAAACTGAGATTTCAGTAAAATTATCAAAATTATCAAACTGAAATTATCAAAATGTGTCGAATATAGATGACAAAAAATTATACAAAAAAATAATAATTAGAAAAGGTATATATGAAAGGTTCAAAGAATTTAGAATGTAGAATTCAAAGGCATATATGAAAGTTACAAAAATTTTAATTAGAAATATTTAAAGAATGCAAAGTTAAATCTGAAAGTTATGTATAATCTGAAAGTTATTTTAATTAGAAACATTTAAAGAATGCAAAATTCAATCTGAAAGTTATTTTAATTAGAAACATTTAAAGAATGCAAAATTCAGAATTCAAAGAATTTATTGAACGTTGAATCTGAAAGTTATGTATAAAAACATTTCTAATGAAGTAAAGCAAAAACTAATGAAATAAAGCCAAGACTAATGAAAGGCATAGTCATCACCAGTATTTATAAACTCACCACCAGTATTGAACATTAGTCTTTATAACTAATGTTAAAAATAAAAAATAAACTGACATAGTTTTTATAACTAATATTAAAAATAAAAAATAAAATCCATAGTCTTTATGCTAACAGATAAAATTCAGTATTAAAATTTAAAACAAATAAACTGACATTTTTATGAATTATTGTTTATGGACTCAAATGTTAAATTTAAAACATAGAAACAACAATACTCACCATGTTAAAGCATAGAAACAACAACTTATAATCTTCAAAATGGTAATCTGTACAACTTTCCATCAATTCAACTGTATTAAGAAGTAAATTAAAGTTAAATAAAATACCAAAGCTTAAAACTTTTACACTAAATGAAGTACAAAATACCTTCATCACATGTAGAATAACAAAGAATAATTAGTTGACAATATGTAAAATATACACACACACATCACATGTAGAATAACAAAGAATAATTAGTTGACAATATGTAAAGATTATTTGACATACATTACGTTATTGAATTAATAGATTAAAATTTTATCATTGTTCTCGGCTGCTCATAACCAACTCCTAGCACATATCAAAGCCTCAACAGTAGTCCAGTTAAGTCGGCTATGATGAAGACTCAATATTCGACCACTATTATTGAAGGTCGATTCAGAAGATACTATAGAGATAGGAATAGCCAACACTTCTCTTGCAATTGCTTGAAGTGTTGGATACACAACTCCGTTTACCTTCCACCAATTCAAAATGTTAAAATCTTGAGTTTTTTTATAACTGACTTCTTCAAATAATGATCCAACTCATACTTAACATTTGAACTTGAGTTTTCGGCAATCATCTCAACGTGTGCATCAAATTCATCCTCGTCATCAACAACAACAGTTGTACCAATGGATGGAGCGGTAGGTTGTGCATCACTAAGTCTAATATGTTGATAATCATTGAGCAAACCATAACACATCTCTTTGATTCTACTAACTTGTGCACTTGAATCTTGGTCATACAACTTAGGAAACCAGAAATCAAGTACAACCATATTCTTCCTAGGGTCCAAAACTGCAGCAACACCCATAAAAATGAAGGAAATCATCTCAATAATTGAATTGGATGACTTCTTCCATTCCTCTATTGCCATCATCTCCAATAATTTTGAAAAATGGATGGCCTTGAACGCATTCCAATTGAACTTTCCATCATTTTTGTGGCCATCATATCAATAATTGAATTGAAGGACTTCTTCCATTCCTCTATTGCCAACTTAATCTTACAAATCTTAGGAAAGTACAAGTTGGCAGTTGGATATTTTGTACCATAAATCAATTCAGTTACTTCATTAAACAAT
The DNA here is from genome assembly GCA_963966055.1 of Lathyrus aphaca. Taxonomy (NCBI): domain Eukaryota; kingdom Viridiplantae; phylum Streptophyta; class Magnoliopsida; order Fabales; family Fabaceae; genus Lathyrus; species Lathyrus aphaca. The sequence goes on from OZ014523.1 coordinate 506,335,594, forward strand.
TTCGAGCACCCACAAACATCTTTAGCAAATTGCCACTGTGAATTAGTTGGCAAACAAGTGTATAAAGACCCATGTTGCTTCAACCGGATAAATACATCCTTGTACTCTATGGCAATATCAAGCATCTTATATGTGTTATTCCATCTTGTTGGACAATCTATAACTAACTTTCTAGTACAAACAATTCTTAATTGTCTAGCGGTATCTTCAAATTTTTCATGCCTTTTAGGTGTAGCACTCCAAAAGGCAACACTATCCCGAATATTTTCTACTCCATCCTTAAGCACTTGTAGCCCCTCCTGAACAATTAAATTTAGGATGTGTGCACAACAACACATATGTAACAAAGACCCATCCATTATCAAACTTTCCAACGACAACTTATCCTTAACTTTCCTAATCATGGTGTCATTTATGCTAAAATTATCTAAAGTAATTGTACAAAGCTTTGAATCAATGTCTCAGTCCATTAAACAATTAATCAGTGATTCAATAAGTCTTTCACTAGTGTGAGAGGCTGGAACATAAATGAACCTAACATAATAATATATACGCTCAATCATATTGTCATTAAGAAAAAATGATACAATTAAGTTATAAAATATAAACTTTGTTACCTCAAGATTCGACTCTGTAAAGTCCACGAGCCATCAATATAGTGAGCACCATATACCCTTTTATTGGTTGCTTGAAGTCCACATATATGTGGTAATCACCACTCTTCATTCATGGCTATCTAACATCTTCATAGCATATTTTTTCTCAAAATCATAAACTTTCAATACCTCCTTCTTGATTGTGTTTCGAGTAGGAACTTTAAATAATGGTTGGAGAGAAGTAAAGACTCTTCTAAGACCAACATGATCCACAATTGATAGTGGATAATCGTGCATAATAATAACTTCAACAATCAACTTCTTTACATTTTCTAGATTATAAGTTCCAATTCCCAACTCTTGCTTTCCTTCGGAGATAGTAGGTAGGAGAAATGGTTGTCCTTTGTCATGGTTTCTATTCTTAACCTTTTTTTGAATACAACTCAAGAGATGTCCTTTCAAGTGATTTGTTTCATTCTTTGAAGTGCACTAAGTTGTTTTTTACACCAGATGCATTCAATCTTTTCTTTCCCATTCACTTTCATCTTTTTAAATTCTTGTCACACTTCACTTCTTAGTTTCTTTGATGCAGGTTCTAAGCTTATATCGATTTCTTCTTGTTGCCTAACATCTGATGTTGAACTCGGATTAGAAGATACCTCATGAGTTGGTGAACATGTACTTTCTTGTATAGGATTAGATGTTCCTTCCGGTTTCGGGGTTGTATTCACTTGATCCATTTGACCTATTAGAATTAAAATTGTATGAATTAGAAATTATTGGAACTATTATTATGACAAATAAAAAAGAATATAAGTACACACAAATTATATAAGTACACACAAATTAAATTACTATTATATAATGGTGACTTCTAAGGTGAGGTAGCAACCATGTACCATCAATTATATATCATTAGATATTTAAAACGGTTCAGATCTATTGAGAAAAAAATAGTCATGTATTTTTCCCCCACTCAATTCACCCACTATCTTTTATTCTAGTAAAACTTTCATATTTTGTCTCCCAACCGCCACACTCGTACTATAACTTGTGTGTTTTACCCGTAGAAAGGAATTAATATTTACAGTAGAAACATAAGATTGAAGATTAAAAAGAAAAGGAAAATTAAAAATCAAAGAAACTATTCCAAACCATTGAAGGTTATAACCATGGTTAAAAAATTGATTTTGATAAAAAACACAAATCCTTATTTTTCATGATTTAACACAGTAGATCTACATATTCATATTTACTAATTTTTATGGGCATTTTGGTAAAAACACCATGTTTGAAAGTCTTAGAATTTATTCAAAATGATTTGGTTCGATGCGCACTCCAATCTAATAGATACTTAGAAAGCAGAAGCAGAATAAAATAGAAGCATAATATAGATACTTAAAAAGCAGAAGCAGAATAATTTGGTTCGATTTGCACTCCAATCTAATTTGGTTCGATTTGCACTCCAATTTAAACACCATGTTTAAAGATAAACCGGAAAGAAGAAGCAGAATAAAATAGATACTTATTTGTTTCTACATGGAGAGTGTGTACAAAAATATAGTGAGCGTGTGCACCTATCAGGGTCGTTGACGTGTGGAGTGTGAACCTGTACTGTGGCGAACTACAATGCCATTGACGTTGCGATGAGCTACACGTTGAGACAATGGAGGACGATGGAGGTTGAGACCTGAGCTACAGTGTCGTTGACGCTAAGCATTGAGACGATAGAGGACGATGGAGGCTGAGACGTTAGATTGAAAGTGGTTATGAAATTTTGAAACCCTAATTTTTTTACACTTATATATTTAGGGGTATTAATTTAATTAAATATTTAAACGGGTGTGATATCGGGTTTCGGGCGTGGGTTTCACACTACCCAAACCCGCACCCGAAATATCGGGTGGCACACGAACCCGAACCCAGTCAACTCGGATTTTCATCCGTTGACTCGAGTTCGGATGCAGGTGGGGCCCGCGGGTTTGGGTCTGCCTGCCATCCCTAGTTGTATGTAATACCTAACACAAAATCTCTGGACAAATTTGTGGAACCAAATAGAAACTCTAAAATAAGTTACGGAACTAAAAGATGAATTAAGCCTCTTTTTTATGTTTTTACTTCTTTCATTTTTTTTACTACTTCCTTTTTATTTTTGATTTAATATTCTAATAAAAAAATTTGAGTTTTTTTCTTTATGTTTTATCTTTTTCTTTCTTCTTTTATTTTTCTCTCTCTTCTATTTTATTGTTCGTGACCATTTTATCTCTCTTTTTTATTTCTGTTAATCACCATTTTTCTTTTCTCTTTATTTTTGTTTGTTTTTTGAATTGTATTTACATTTTAAATTGTTTTATTGTCGACTTATGGTTTTTATTTCTTTTTTTATCAAAGTTATAATTTTTATTTCAAATTATGAATGCTTCATGAATTCATGAATTATGATTTTTCTTTCTAATTATGAATGTTTCATTAATTATGACTCATTCTTTTATTTTTTTAACCATTAAACATTTATTAGTATTAAATAAATTAGTGTCCGCGTAACCGCGTTTCTATTATGTTCCAATTTTTTAGATGGCCGCACCATGCCTTTATCTGAGTTTAACAACAAAGTAATATATAAGGTTTGAGATGTAAATAAATATCCATGAGATGTATACTATAATATATATATACGCCCCATTTGATAAACCTGATATCCATATATGCTCCATATTCACGTGGAGTAAGTATTCTTTATCACACTTTCTCTTTTGTGAAAAAAAAAATTAAAACTTATCCACGATATCTAAATCATCATCCTATGAGAAAACAATATGTGATGAGAATTGGGAAAATGTTATCAAGACTAAGTTAACTTCTCTGACGAACATAACTGTCTAAAATCTTGTTCCTTTACTTGTACATAAGAGAGCTATTGAATGCAAATGGATGATCAAGTTGAAATTGCATATCAGTGACACTATTGTGAAATATAAGGCAAGATTGATTGCAAAGATCTTCACACAAACTGAAGACTTGATTACTTAGAAACATTTAGTCCAATTTTCAAATGACCATTGTAGTTTCTCACAAATGCTATCTCTTCCAACTTAATGCCAACACTGCAGTTTTTCATGGAAACCTCAGTCTATGTGTAACTTCTTCTAGGCATCGACCTCCCTCATTCTGGTATAGTATGCAAATTACAAAAACCTCTCTATGGTTTAAAACAAGAAACCAGACAATGAAACACTAAACTCACTGAGACACCAATTGAGGGAAATATTAATTATGACATCATGAAGAAATTAGTTAGTAGCATAATATCAATTCCTTTTATGATTACAAAGTACCCGTCTTCAATATTTGTTACTAACTATCATATTCAGATAGCATAATGTATCTATATATTTATTTACATAAATTAGTTAAATATTACTAAAAATATATACATGATTCAACTATACAACTAGTACCCCGTAAACAAATTACAACAACCTATCAGGCAAGTGAGATCTTGGAATGTAGAAACTACAACATTCCAAGACAAAAAATTACACCAAATTGCCAAACCAGTACACTTGAAGCCATTAAAGAACTCTCATTTGCCTAAAGTTATTACATAGTATGGCGTCCAGGTCCATGGCCGTCGTTCTTCTCTTTAGTCGGCCGTTTATCTTGTATTTCTTCTAAATCTTCATCCTCCCCTCTCCTACCTGCTTGCTCCTTCCAATAAGCCACTAACTTCTTCAGTCGAGCTATCTCTTTCGACGAAATATTTTTACTTGGATCATTCACAATTGACCTCACTCGCGACGCATACCTAAATTGTTAAAACATGAAAGTAAATTAGCTAAATTATACAATTTAAAATGTGAGAAAAAGAGATAAGATAAAAAAAAGCATACATGAGAGAGTTATGTGTTTCATCCAAGCTTGATTCTATTGGAGATACATTTACAAACATGAGAGTTTTGGCATTGCCTCCAAGTGAATCACTCATCAACATAGTTAACTTGTGATTTCTATAAGGTATGTGTTGACCACCAGAAGATAAAGCACTAATAACATCACCAAGTGCTGATAATGATTTGTTTATACTTTGAGCTTCTTTCAGTTGACTACCCTCAGATCCTGACTTTTTAATTCTTTCCGAGCCAGCGAGATCAACAAAACTCAACTGCGAGTTCGATATTCAAGTTGATAAAACATTCATGTTTCAAATTGTTACTAACATATATAAAGTTTTCGAAGACGTTAGACAACTAATACCTTTCCTCTTGCAGATGATTGACTTTGAAGGTTAACACTTTCAATTACTACTGATAATATAAGATGAGATCTGGAACTTTCTTCATTCATTTGTGTCCCTGAGGTATGTCGTCGTTCAGAACCCTTTTGTATTATGCTATTCAATTCATCCATAGTAGAAATTGACACGGTCGTTACGTTTTCTACCGTTACCATTCCCTGACATCAGAAGATCAAAATAAGATAAATTAAAACCATCACATCTTGAGGGACAAATTCCATAAAACTAAAAAGAGTAAGTCCACAAATTTGAAAAGACTTGAAATCATAGTGAAAATCACCTTTGAATCCTTCTTAATCTCCAATTTTAATCGCTTTGCATTCTTAGGTAACAAGAGATCTACAAGTGTATCTTGATATAATTCCAACATATACGCCTGCATCATAACATTTGCGTGTGTATTCAATGGATGTAACGACATAAAATTTTATAGATGATGAGATAAGTATTTATTCAATTCCATTTTACAATTGTACCTTCAAGGAAAAAGAAAACTTGTTACCATCTCTTTTTAAAATTCTAAAAAGCTCTTTAGTGGCATTTGGTGTAAGGCCAGGATTACTTTCGGTTCCGTAGATTGTAAATGTCTTTCCCGAGCCAGTTTGGCCATAAGCAAATACGCAAACATTATAACCATCTACAGCAGATTGCACCAAGTACTGTATTGAGAATTTCCAAAAGAAAGACATTAGTAACGAGCGAGCATAAGAAAATAACACATCTATTTCAATGTAAGCAACTTTGATCTTTGAGTATTTATTATGCTGAGACTTGCCCTTGTATCATCAAAAACTTCTTCCTGAGACGCGTCACAATTAAACACACGGTCGTATATGTGTTGTTTTGCTTTATCATCTTTCCATGGATGTTCAATAGTAAACTCGTCTGCAGCAGTAAGAGCATCTCTTTCTTTCTCGGCAATCTCTCTTTCAGAGAGAGGTCTTATCCGACAGTAAACTCTTATTTTTCCTTTCATGTCTGAAATAAAGAACCAAATTTCAATGTTTCTATTATGTAAGTCAGTTTAACATCATGTACTATACACATCCTCGCATAGACAAAACACTATGTTTACCTTCTATGGTATTGAAATATCGCTTTCTGAGAACCTGTTCTTCTTTATAAAGTGATTCCATTTCGGCGAGTTGAGCCCCTTGCATCCTCAATATGGAGGCTGTTTGTTCATTCTTTCTGTCAATGTCCTACATAAAAGAAAGGGAAACTGATAAATAAAATTATTTACTTAAACACAAGTGAATATGCCAAAACTATAAAATCAAGTACTAAAAACCTCTTTCATTTCTCTCAAATCTTCTAATTCTTTTAAATTGTTCTTCAAAGTGGCCAATTCAGAGTCCTTCACCGAGAGTGTAGATTCAGCCGCAACCAATTCTTGTTTAAGCACATCCAGTTTTCTTTCTAGATCTTGCACTTGAGAGTTTTGAGTTTTGCGTTCTTGATCAAATTTTCGTTGAATCGTACTAATCTGCATTACACCCGCCACCATATATTTTGATTGAATATCATGTTAAAATTAAGCGTTATAATTCTAAATATTAATATACAGTTCTCCATTTTACCTCTTTAGCATTCATTTTCTCAAGCTCGGATAGCTTATGTGTCAAAATCAACTTCTCATTTGTCAAGCTTTTGATTGTCTCTTCAGCTTCTATACACTCCTCTCTACAAAGTTTCAAGTCATCTTCAAGCTTTCGCAATGCCTGTTAGGACCCAACCAAATTCCACATTTTAAAGGTGAAAATAGTTGATCAGGAAGAAGGAAAAAAAAAAAGAACAAATGACTATCAGCAACGTAATGTATCTTACTGGGTCATTTGCTCCGATAGGATCCTTATTGGAAATTCCATCTATCACCAAACTATTCAACTTGGCCATCTTTGCTTCCAAACTCCTTTTCTCCAGAATTTTATCCTAGTAGATTTTGTATAATCGTTAAGGTAAATATCAACGATGAAAATTAAACTGATACCATGAAGTTAAAAGCCAAGAGCTTTACCTGAAGTTCTTTATCTTTTTCATCGCATAGCGATAAAAGCCTTTCACGGTCATTTGTAACTTCTACAAGACTCTGCTCCAAAGTTGTTAAAGATTCTTTCGAACATTCTAGTTCTTGGAGCACCTCGTCTACTTGTTTTTGCTTCTCGTGCAATTTTTCCTGCAACTGTTCAACATGATTTAAAATATTATTCTTATGTAATTATTCTATAAAATCTTTTACAGTATAATCTTAGACTTACTTGATCAGCTTTTCTTTGAGAATCTTCAACAGCTTGTGTTAATTCTTGAACACGTTTCTCGTTCAATTCCAGATTCTGAGGCTTGAAATCACTAGAAATCTCTTTATCTAATGAACCGGTAGGAGAAGAACGTGTTTTGGAATATCGGCGCAGCATTACGTCGTTTATGTGTGTTTGTAGAGCTACACAAATTTCTTCTCCCTACAATAAAAATGATAAAACGCCAATAACATAAAATAACTCCGAAATAACAAAAAATATGTTAAACTAGTCCAAGGAAAAAATTGAGATCTTGAAGAGTAGCGTGTTAAACTTGGATGAACGTGTTAAATCGGTACCTGCTTGGTTTCAAACTGGAATATGTGAAGAACACCGGCAACTCGCATTTTAAAAAATACAGCAGTATTACTACTTCCAAATTGCATTATGTCTCTCAATTCAGCTGAGTGCAAATATTCCTTCGGAATGGGACGAAAAAAATGAACCTAGGGACAATTGATCAGAAAATAAACAGTTAGTTAAAAGCACAATCCGTTGTTATATTATATATGTACATTGTAACCCTTATATTATTATCATTATGACATTAAGTTGTTTATTAAACTTACCCCTCTCTTGTTAATTGCTAATATTATTCGTCCGGGAAGGAGTCCAATAGGATCATCGATTTTGCGAACATTGAAAAAAACAGAAAAACCATAAGGAAGTGTTCTTATTATATGCAAAAATTGTTGTCTTGCTTCTTCTTTCGTGACATGCTCCTGAAAAAAGAATATCATCATATCAATGATTGTTGAACGTTAAAGAAAATCAATAAAATGAGGTTAGGCTCTTATACCAATGAGTGATAGCAAGCAAGAATGTCCAACTCCCATTCGCGTCTTGCTCGAGTCATTGCAATTTGCCTGGGAATAAACCGCTCGAGAAATGAATTCCAATCACTGATAAACACAGAAATGTCAGTCAGTTGCAGTCATAAGAACATCAATCAAAAGATATTAAAATACAGATTAGTTTCAAGCAAGATGAACACTCAAAATCACCTACGCGCATGATTCAGGTCTTCTAACAAATCCGATCTCAGCCAAGATTTGCAATGCAGAAAGCTTTGATGCATCTTCCCTTCCAATAGGATAATTACCCAAAATATAATCATGCTGCAACTGTAACCATGTACAGGAAACAGTTACAAAGTGAACAAAAAAAATGTGAAACAAAACAAAAAAACACACACCTGTACATAGGACAGCTGCCAAAACATTGGATCTATCACAGCTTCATCCGATTCACGAAATAGCTTTTTCTTGAATACAAGTTTGCAGTGCAAAGTTTCTCCTTTGTTTCGATCTTTTACTGCCTTGAATTCAGCCAGTAGATCGCCGACGTGTTTATTATCATCCAAACCAATGTACTCCTCTGAATAATAACAATAGAAGATTCGTTAGAATACCGATCACAGCTGATTTATCAATTATTAATATTCACAAGCAGAAGGTGGAAAGGTCGTGCCATTTCCAGAATCAGATGATTTTGAGCTTGTGACAACTCTGCGGCATTCGTACAAGCCAAAACTAGAGTATGTTGAGAGTTTAATGATCCCTGCAAGTTCCTCAACGGCATCTGCAACGGTTGTTGACATGTCATATGTAATTTCCTCAAATGTTTCATCCAGAAAGAAGACTATATTTGTGAGTTTTTTCCCAGTTATCCGAGCTTCGATCTCTGCAGGCCCGGGTATTATGTGCCTAGGACCAGCCTTGAGAGAGTGCTTCAAAGCATTCAATGTATTTAATGCAATGCCTTGGATCATAGGATCAACTGTAGCACCATATGCTACATTGTGAATATATTCTGATAAATATCCTCCAATGTCTTTGCTAGGAGGCATGCACGACGCGCATAAATACATTAGCTGCCACGCTTTGATCAAGTATTCCCTGATTTTGACACAAGAGTGCATTAACCATTAATCAAAAGAACGCAAAGGCTAAGAAAACACGAATGTGCTACTCCATACTAAGAAAATTTACATACCTCTCCGGATTGTTTCTTGTTTGTTTAGATATCTGGATAAAAAGTTCGTCTCGGAGTTCTGAACGCTTCAAACTTTGCTTGTATAGTTTACCTACAAGCTCAACCCGATCCTCTAAGCTTAGTGAAGACGAATCAATGCCCATATATTTCAAAACCATCTGGAACAACTTTATTGCCCTGCTTGCCAATTCGCCACTTAGCTTAAGCAATGACGTTGGTATCGGATCCTGCATGAATACTTGAGTCAGATTTTCATGCGCTCAGACAGAAAAGAAAGAATAAAACAATTTTATGGAAAATTTGGTAGCATTTCATTACCTTTTGGAAGCAAAGCATGTCCTCAATTGTAAGTTTCTCTCGAACTTGGGGACCCACGGATCGTTTAGAAAAGAATCCCCGCTTCCCCGCGGATTGAATTTGTTTTTGCATCAATTTTAAAAAAACTTCCACCTATAACAAACAACAATTGAGAAAACTACAGTAAAACAAAAGATGATTGCATCATCATAAGTTAGAAACTAATTTTCATGCAGTTCCTCACCTGGAATCTTTCAATCAGGGGTGCAGCTCCGGCGAGTTCTGCTGGAATAGCCATTGGTAGAGTTGATGGAGTGCTTCAACAAACAAATAAAATACAAAGTTACAAACTAAACAAGAATGCATATCATTCCGTTCAAAAGAAAAGATAATGCTCACGGTGGTGCGAAATTGGAGCTGTCGCTGTCATAGCCATCGCCATTGGTAATAGAACCATAGCTGTGTAGAGGAGTACCCTCATTGCCAATGCTAGAACCAAATGAAAATCGGTTTGTTCTCACACTTTGGGCGCCCGATGGCGGCGTATCAAAGATCATTTTGTTTGCAAACCAAACAAAAATGAAACCAATCAAAGCAACAAAGCTTGTTCTTCTTCAATCTCCTCAACTGCAAACAACCTAAAAACAATACACAATTTGAGCTATGTTGACTTAAATAAAAATGCAAATGTCCGAATTGCAGCATAAGAAAAAAAAACAAGTCTAGTCTAAATTCAAAAAGCATATCAATAAACAAAACAGAAACCAAAAAAACCAAAAATTAACATAGTCATGAATTTTAGCATAAAAACACAAACTATGAAACAGAAAAACAGACACAAACCTTTGCAGCAGTAATGGGAAACCAGTGATGTATTGTTTCAGAGACAAAAAGAGAGATCTGGATGAGTGAAGAAGTGAAGATGAAGCAAATTAAGAGTAGATTTGGTTGAAAAATTGATTTCTGAGGCTGAAATTGTTAGCAATAAAGAAAAAGAAAAAAAAAAAAAAAAAAAGAGGTGAGAGAAAGTCACGGGAACATTATTAAACAATGAGGCTTTTGGGGAACTCAAACTACTTTCCAATTTCTTCTTCTTCACTCAAAAAACAAAGATTGACATGAAAGAAAGAAAACACAGAGAAACAAGATTCTCACTACACACCTACATATACATAAACTCATCAATTCAAATCACATTTAACTAACATTTATTTATACATTAAAAATTCATTTAAATTTTTATTTTTTAAATTTTGCATTTCCATTTGGCATAAGCTTATGCTTGAATGGTCTACTATGGAGTTAATAATAATAATAATAATAATAATAATAATAATAATAATATCAATAATTGATGACTTAAAATTATTCAACCGAATTAAATTAATATTCCATAATCTAGTGATTATGCGGCCAAATACATTTTCTGCATTTACTATATAAACATAAATTCTTGTCTCTTTCTCTTCCTCCATTAATTTACTTTCATGCATGTGTAATTAATGTATAATCTTAATCATGTCATTTCGCGTTAGTGTAATGTTACACCATACTTTGATTAAAATAAAATTTATTCTTTTCATATATACTAATTGTCTTTTTATTTTATCCAAAATTTATCAAATATAAACCGATCATTTTTTATTTGTCTTTTTATTTTTTTTGACTCGTTGTCATTTTATTTTAAAAGAATATTTGTTTATACTACTTATGTGTCCTAATAGAGAAATATAATTTAATATTAATTCAAAGATAGCTTGAAAAGGCCAGAGTGGGCTCCACATTCTTTGTTTCTATGTCTCCGGCGGGAAGAGGTCATCCTAAAATTCTTCATTTTCCAGCTCATCAAGTTTTTGGGTCCCATCTTTATTTAAATTTAATTGTGGTATATAATAAAAAATGAAAATGATATATATTTTGAGTTAGAAAATTGGGCCAAAATTAATTTTAATCATTGCTTTAATCTAATTGTTTGCACGGAAGGGAATTGATTATTTTTGGAAAATAGTATTTAACGAGAAAAATAAGGTAAGGTGTGTATTTGATACATCGGGAACACGATTTATGGTTGAGAGTTTATAGATTTTAAATATCGACATGATTTTATCATGAATATTTTGGTGGATCGGAATATCGGGGAAGAAAAAAATATCTCTGAATTTTTTTACGGTCTTACATGAGATGAGAACGACATTTAGATCAATAGATTTTTAGTGTATGAGTGAGTAGAAGAAAAATATGTTTGTGTGAATTTAACAGATTGAATATTGGTGGTTTTACATTGGAACAACTCTCAAAGTTGATTTAAATAAAGTTATTAAATATGAAAAAAGATGTTCTAACAATCAACTTATTATCATATTATTTGCATTTAACACTTTTGATTTCCTAACATAAAAAACAGTTGATCTTTTATTGAAAATTCAAAGCAAACTTATGAACAACAATGTTATATCTCTTAAGTTTATGAATGTAATTTTTAAAAGGATTAATTTTGTCTTTTAAAATAAATTGACTTATTGTTTGGTTGTCTTCTTTTTTTATATAAATTTTATTATATTAAAATTTTGGCTTACTTATACTTTTAGTCCCCCTATTTATACATTTTTAACGTTTTAATCCCTCTTTTAATTTTTTCAGATTTTTAATCCCTCAAATTGTCATTTTTTGGGACTTTTTTTAATCTCCTTTCTATTTTGATTATGTGGCGCTCAAAGTGGTGAGTTGGCATGGCAAGTCAGTAGCCATCTCATTAAATTTAATTTGTAATTTTTAAAATTATAAAATCATATTAATTAAAATTAATTTTTATTATATGAAATTATTTTTGCAATTAGATTCATCTCTCTTGTTCAACCCTATATTAATACAATCATGTTTGAAGTTTATCGGACTTTTCAGGGTTTATCAACAAACCTTGATTGCAATATTGTATCGCTGTATAATGGTAATAAAAACAAGAAAAGAAAATTGAATTTGGAAAAAAAATAGATTAGGGTTTTTAAAGAAAAATAGGAGAAGAAGAAAAGATTTTTTTCAGAGTTTCTTTCTGCTTCCAAACTGAAATTTTATTCTCCCAGTTTATATATTTTGGGTTTGCTTGCTCTTCAAGCAATACCCAAAATACTTAATTTTACTAACACTCCAAAATTAGACCTAAGTCGATATTCATGTCAAGACATTCTTCGACATTTTGACACACAACATTTCAACGACAATAGACTATGTCGAAAATACTGCTTTGACACAAAGAATTATACTTTCAACACACCACCTAATTCATTGTGTCTAAGTTATCTACATTCATCATAGATCTTAACTTTTTGAACACTTCGACATGCATTCCTTTCGTCATGATGTATGTAATCTGATTCTCAGTTTTACAGTGTTTCAGGTTCAGCTTCGCTTCTACCACGTGCTCTCGAAGATAATGGAACCTCATTTCAATGTGTTTGCTTCGTCCATGTGCTATTAGATTCTTCGTCAGATTGATAGCAGACATGTTGATCTTCATGGTAATTACTCCATGATTCTTCCCTGTAATCTCTTCGACCAAATTCACCATCCAAGTTGCATGACATGCACAAAGAGAAGTAGTTACGTATTTTTTTTCACACGACGATAGTGTCGCTACTGGTTCTTTTCTTGAACTCCAAGCAACTGCTGCACCACCTAGTATAAACACATATCCAACTGTGGATTTTCTATCATCAGCATCACTACACCAACTTGAGTCGTTATATCCTACTAACTTGCTTTATTTTCCTTTATCAGTTGCAGGAAAAAATTCTACAGTCAAGAGCTCCTTTCAAATACCTTAGTATGCTAGATCGTGCCTTATGTGACAATGGTATCAAAGTGATCCAATTAGTCTTATGTATTACGTTGGATCGACATCATTTTCATATATGTCTTTCGACAATTGCAATTTGGGCTCAGCTGGAGTCGAAGTTGGGTTGCAATAATGCATCTCAAATCTCTTGAGTATTTCACATGCATACCTTCTTTGGTTTATCATCAAGACTCTATTACTCTTGTAGAATTTTATACCAAGGAAGTATGAAATATTTCTCAGGTCTAACATTTCACACTTCTCACTTAGGTCATGTTTGAAATCTTTGATCTCCTTCTTGCAACTTCTTGTTATCAATAGGTCATCGACATAGAGATATAGTATAAGTAATTTATTATTGCTTCTTCTTACGTATACATCATACTAACTTGTGCACTTCATAAATTCCTTATCCCTTATAAATCCATTTATCTTCTTGTGTTTAAACTCTTGGAGATTGCTTAAGTCCATACAGGATTTTATGCAGCCTTTACTTCTTTCTTTCTTCGCCTTGTTTCATAAATCCAACTGGTTGTGCAACATAAACTTCTTCATCTAATGGGGTCATTCAAGAATGCATATTTCACACACATCTGACACATGTTTCAGTTGTTTGTGTTTTTTAGACCAATAACCAACCTAATTGTTTCGATCTTAGCAACAGGTGCAAAAACTTTGTCGAAGTCGATTCCTTCCTTCTGAATAAATCCTTTCGCCATAAAGCTTGCCTTGTATCAAGTTACTTCTCCTTTGGGATTCAACTTCACCTTGTATACTCATTTCACATTGATTACCTTCTTGCCTTGGGGAAATTTGACAAGTGACCAAGTGTTGTTGACTTCAATAGACTTCAGTTCCTCATTCATTGCTTTCACTCACTTTGAATCCTTCAATGCTTCAGTTTCATTGACTCGTTTTACATCTGCATAGAAAACATAGTGTACCATCTCTCATTCATCATCGAACACATCATCTGATGTAATCACACAATCTTGCAACCTTGCAGGCATGTGTCTTATTCTTTGAGGTCTGCTTGTGTTTGCTTGACCTCTGACTTCTTCTTGTCGAACATCTCTTTGGAATTCACTTGCTGGTTCTTCACATAAGATTCTCACTGAATCCTTATTTGCATTCTCAGTCTAATCTCATTCCTAAAGATCATTTATGATCATGTCCCTGTTGATCACTACTTGCTTGCTCACTAGGTCTAACAACCTGGGTCCTCCAGTCCAATGATATCCTTTTAGGATCATTTGACTCGACATGTCTTCAAGCTTTCTTCTCAACTTATCTGGAATATGTCAATGTGTTATGGATTCAGATGACTCAAGATAGGTTTGACATTGAACCAACATTCTTCTAGCCTGGTTCCTTCTAGCCTTTTTGCCGAACATCTGTTCAAAATATATGGTGTAGTCGTCACGACTTTTCCCCATAATTTTTTGGGTGGATGCTTGCCTTTCAACATATTTCTCACCATATTCACGAAGGTTATATTCTTCCTTTTTGCATTTCGATTAAACTGCGAAGTGTAGGATGGCACGACCTAATGCACAATCCTTTCTTTCTCACATAATGTGTCGAAGTATTTCGAAACATGTTCTCCACCACCATCTTTCCTTAGAATTTTGAGCTTTCAACCACTTTGACTTTCGAACATAGATTTAAACTTGGAAAATACCTTGATTACTTCACTTTTCTTCTTGATCGGTAAGTCCATAATTGTCAACTGAAATCATCTATGAATGTGACAAAGTATCTAATATCTCCAATCAACTTCACTTGGATAGGAACACATACATCAAAGTATATAACTTCAAGAATTCCTTCGACTTGCTTCCTGCATCCCTGCTAAATTTATTATTGTGCTTCTTCGTCTGCACACATTCTTCACACGCTTCATTTGGAATGTCGATTTCTAGTAATCCTAAAACCATATTTCTTCTCTTTAGATCTTTGATGTATTTGAAATTTAGATTGCTAAGTCTATAGTACCATATTCATTCATCTACACTAGTTGCGGTTGCAAGGCACTTGTACTTCATCACATTTAGTTCAATCCTAAAGGTTCTATTTTGTGACATATGTGCCCTCAATATTAAACTTCCACCTAAGTCGAGAACTCTCATCAACTTGTCTTCAATTTACACTTTGTAGTTCTTTTCAACCAACTGCCTAATGTTGAGCAAATTACTCTTCATGCCTGGTATGTATAATACATTAGAAGACGAGACGTGGCCACACGCGATTGGTCGGTTCTGGAAGCTGAGCAAACACACAACAAAACCTTCTTGTTTCCGTTAGTTATCACCAATGCATGCCTAGCCCAGTGGAAGTGTTGTTTGGTTAGTGGGTGGATGTCCTAGGTTCGAATCCAGGCCTCCACCATTTATTTTTGCGCGAATTTCTTTTTCTTAATCAATATTATTATCCTAATTAATCAATTAATTATAATTAATTTAAAACCAATTAAATCATTAACACCACTAATTTTTCTTTAAATAAATTTCATAATATTTCTTTTACTTGATTATTTTCTTTAATAATTAGATTATTAGGTTTTTTAAAATTGTGAATTAATTTAGTTAATTAGGTTGATTAACCATTCTTTTTCTAATTTAATTTATAATTAACCAATCATTAACTAGAAAATCGAAATTTATTTTTTCTCACATAAATTTTTATAATAATTAATGTATTAATTAAAATTGTAAATTAATTTATTTAGGTTTAGATTAATTTCTTGAAAACCCTAATTTTCATAACTTTCAAACCCTGATTTTTTAACCCTAATTTTCAAACCCTAACTTGTTAATCCTAATTTTCTAAACCTATTTTTTTTTATAAAAACAATTAATTTCTTAACTTAATTTATTTTAATTATCTTTAATTACTTATTTATTTTATTTAGAAAATTGTATAGGTCGCACGATTATGTAATTTATGTTCTCGCTTTTATTCCTGATTATGTAACTGCTCCTCCTATGTAATAGTTTAGATTTAATTTTCCGTATTTTAATTTCCGCAATCCCCCTAAAAGACAAATATACCCCCTCCCCTAATGTAATAACGTAGGATCTTTATTTCCGCTTTTAAATTTATGCAAATAATTGTGTGGTTAGTATTTTAGGGAGTGCAAAGACTGTATGCTTAACAAATTGGACTTAGCTCACTAATTATAAGATAAATAACTGAAATTGATATTCACACACGTAAGTCGATCGTTCTACGATCGCTATCTGCACCTCCCAGGG
Organism: Lathyrus aphaca; assembly: GCA_963966055.1. Taxonomy (NCBI): domain Eukaryota; kingdom Viridiplantae; phylum Streptophyta; class Magnoliopsida; order Fabales; family Fabaceae; genus Lathyrus; species Lathyrus aphaca. Next base: position 506,352,159 of record OZ014523.1, read on the forward strand.
TTTCCCCTCTTGGTTGGCTTACAAAAATATGGTCAAGTCCCTCGAACGTGGGGGTGTCTTACTAAATGTCCCCTCAGATAAATAATCATCATAGTCCCTTCAAGATAAAAGATCATAGTCCCTTCAAAGTTTCCTACGAATAAATGATCTTGTCCCTCGATGACCCTACAAAAATGATGAGAGTCCCTTCGCATTACTAAGACACCCCTACATGTTGTCTTCTATGACCATATGATGACCCTACGCCTGTCCCTTATAAAATCCAAGGTAAAGACTACTTACTCCTTAATAGTAAGGACAGTCTAATCCTTTTAAGGAAGTAAATAACAAGAAAGACCAACTTAGGGTAGGTTTTAATTACTTGCTCACTCTTTCAAAACACTATTTACACCCCACTTTTCAAAATATTTTCAAACTAAACACTTTGTATACATCCATACGAGGATCATTAAAAAGTTAAAAACTCTTGAAATAATTTTCTAAATACACCACCACTATTTTTCAAACAAAAGTAAAGTGAACTAAGTAATTAAAAGCCCATGGACAACCATGTATACAATGGATGCTAATACCTTCCCTTCGTATAACTTACCCCCCGAACTCATATCTTTTTAAAGGTCTTTCCTGTTCTTTTATTCCTTTTCCTTATTGGATAAAATAAAAGTCGGTGGCGACTCTTGTTATCCACAACATAGTTTTTGGAAACAGAAACGCCCAAGTCAGTTCTCCCACTGTGTTACAAATACATTGATGAATTATAAATAAAGTTTATAATATTTATTCTTCAATTATTTGTATGTAGCTTTTTCTTGATCTGACGCATTTTCTGCAAGTGGTGTTACTCTTTCCTTCAGAATATCCCAAAGATCTTGACAACAGAATACAACCTTCATTGGTTTACATCAATCCTCATAAATTGGACCCTTCAAAATTAGGATACTCGCTGGAAAATTCCATTCAGACGATTCATCTCCATTGCCACTGTGTTTTGCTTCCCACAAATCGCTCAGCCATTGCTCTAGATACAAATTGTTGGAAATCCACCAAAACCTATGGATAATTTTGTTGCAATCTTGATGAACAAGATCAATCACACCAATAAAATTCCCTCTCGTTCTTCACTCTTCACTCGGGTGAATCAACCAACCTTGGGTGTAAGATTGTATCGCTACACAGTGGTGATGAAAACAAAAAAATAAATTTGAATTTGGGAAAGAAAGAAAGATGAAGGTTTTTAGAGAAAAATAGGAGAAGAAAAAAAAATCTGCAGAGTTTCTCTTTGTTTTCAAACTAGAGTTTTATTCTTTGCAACTGCAAGTTATTATACAATGATAGGGGTTACTCTCTATTTGTGGATTTTGGGTTTGTTTGCTCCTCAAGCAAGGCCCAAAATACTTAATTTTGTTGACACTCCAAAAATACACCTAGGTCGAAATTCCAGTCGAGACACTCTTTGACATTTCGTCACACAACATTTCAACAACAACATACTTTGTCAAAAGTGTTTCTTTGACACAAAAAGTTATACTTTCAATAAAAACCTGATTTGAGGGTGACATATGACTGAGTCACCATTGTCTCAAGAGTGGTTAGCTACTAAGAGGGTGTGAGTTGGTATTTGTCACTTTGTGACTTATATTCTTTGTGAGTATGCATTGGCTAATTGAATATTCAAACTTCAATGAAGTATATATTCTTTCCAACCACGGGGCTATTGAATGTTGGAACTTTAATAGAGTATCATTGTCTTCTAGGAGGCTATTAAATGTTGGAATTACAATGAAATTTCCTTGTCGCTCATAAGGCTATTGAATTTTGTAACTTCAATGAAGTGTCATTTCTGCCCACGAGGATATTAAATGCTAGAACTTTAATGAAGTATCATTGTTTGTCACAAGGCTATTGAGTGATAGGATTTCAATGAAGTGTTTTTGCTGCACACAAGGCTACTGAATGTTAAAACTTCAATGAAGTATCCTTATCGTCTACGAGACTATTGAATGTTGTAACTTCAATGAAGTATCCATGTTGTTCACAAGACTATTGAAAATTGGTCCTCACTGAAGGATCATTGTCGCCTTATGAGGCATAACAAAACGGGACCCCATCTAAAGGATCTTTGCCAAGGAGATCTCTAAGTAGTTTTTGAGGGACTCATCTCAACAATAAATTTGTGCAGCTAAAGCAATATAAAGGTCAAAATAAATAGCCAAACTATGATGAAATGAAAAGAGAATTGTCATAAAGTTTGAATGTTTTCATTAATAAACCTCGAAGGGTGTAAGAGGCCTTCAATAAATGGTAATACAATTGCTAAGAAGTAAGTTAAAAAAACCAAAGGGTCCATTCTAAATATGAGGTTAATTCCTTATCATTTTGAACTCGTCCAAGGCATACTTGAGGGACTTTCCCTCTAATTCGCTTGAGGAACTCGCCACAAGTTTCGCTTGAGGGACTCGCAAAATCTTTAAAATATTATACATGTTCAAGATAAACCACTTTGTATTTTTCAAGACCTCGTGCTTGAGGGACTGCGAATTTTGATTATTTTTTGGGAGCCTAACAGAGGTATCCCAAGAGAAAGCGACAAAATACCAAATACGTTAATGTCGGGCGAGCTCATGCAATAGGGAAGTAGATGTTTGAAATAGATCCATAGGTTGAAACCCACAATTCACTCCATCTATCACATGTGGCTACAAGGAGGCTGAGGAATAACAATCATGAGAATGTGTCAAGAAAGAATAACTTCTCCGTCTACAATAAAAGGAGAATTTGTCCCCTCTATTCCATGTTTTAGGGGCTAAGGAAACCCCTCTTCAGTGTCTCTTACCAAAGCCCAAGAAGTCTTCTACATATACCTTGCTTCTAGAATGGGGGATATCTTCAATTCATTAGAAAACAAAGCCTATCATAATCCTACGTGAGTTAACCCTCAAGACACTCAAACACCCTAAATACTTAGACAACGCTACACAATCAGAGCTACCACTCATTATATTTTTTTAGAAAGTATACACATATATAAGAAATAATTTCCCCCAAATTATTGTTTTATTCCTCAAAACAAACATGTTAGTTATTACATATATTAATGATATAACATGAAAATAGTTAATAAAGTTTGACACTTCTGACTTTACAAATCAATTTTGTAATATTGAGTTAGGTTTTGTACAAAATTTGAATGAAAATTATCAACCTTGTGTCGGTTTTGTATCGATGATAGTTGATAAACTAGTTTATAGTTGATGAAATTATCAATTGGACTAACTTATACTTATAAAAAGACATAAAAAACAATGTTCATTTAATATTTATTTTTTTAATCAAGATAAATAGACACAAATTAAAAATAAATAAATAAGCATAAACTATTTGAATTAGATTATAAAAAATTATAATCAATAAATTAAATTACAAGTTTGTGAGTTTTTTTTTCCTTAAGTTTTGACAGTCCAAAATCTTAACGATGGACTCATATATCATATTAGAATTGTCTATTTAATCTTTACAAAATTAGTTTGTAGAATCAAGTAATATTATTCTATATATAAACTCTTTCAATATTCTATTTCCAATCAAAATAAAATGGTTTTAATGTACTTTGGGTTCTCCTAATTTGAATATTTTATACTATTAATTCCCGTATTACAGAAGAACCAGTGATTCTAGTCTCTTAATTTGGATGACCTTTGGTTTTTTGTGATCCCCTCCACTTTTGCACACATGACATTGATGACTAAATTTTTAAAATTATTTTTAATTACATGAAAATGATGACTAGGATATTTTAATATTTAATGATATTCTTAACTAATTTAATATTTAATCATGTTTATAACTAAATTAAAATTTAATAATTTTAATTAAATTTTTTAATTAATTAATTAAAATATTAAAAATATTATTGGGCCTAAGCCCATTTACATAGAGTATTAATCCATCACATATTTAACAATATGTGATGTATACATGCCTATATAAACAATTTCATATTTATTAATAAAATCGACGTTGGACAAAAACAATATAAACAAGTTTAAGAGATACATTGTCTTTAACTATTGTTCTTGAAATTTCGTTGTTCCCTCCACCAGACGAAATAGTTCCTTGGACAGTGAGGCACTACAAGATCTGTAGGATCATATCACACCAGCTAACTATCAATGAAAACTTATCCATCCTCCAACATGTCATTTGCCTCTGACCTGTAAGTAACAATAAGAACATCATTATCCTCTTCTGCTTGAGTTGCTTCCTGTCTATTTAAGATGGTTTTTCTCTCTTGAACAATAGAGAAAAGCAGACTTGTGGAGTTTTCTCTCTTATCATGTTAATGTGTGCTTGATTTCATTGCATTGTTGCAGACTAGTTACTTTCCTTGTCAAATGTAATATCATATACCTTTCGCTTAAATATGCTTCATGTCCTTTTGATTATTCTAAAATGCGGTCTTATCATTACTTGTTTAAATTTTGTTTGATGAAAGCTTAATTATTTGTTGTTGATTTTGAGATACCATGTCTCATTAATTTGTATCTTAGCTAGTTACTGTTATTTTTTGAATGATACTATAATTTTAGAGGAAATAACTACTGTTCTGGACTGGGCCTCAAGAGACTGTATTGGGTCGTGGCCCATTACGTCGAGTAGGGGCCCATACACTTGGGCAAGTATACCAGGTGGTCGAGCAGACACTACTTGATGGTCGGGCATACCTTTTATGGGTTGGGCATACATTTTACGAGATATGCAAATAACAAGTCCTATATTCCACTTGCCACATCACCCAATTATCCCTCATTATCTCCTGAAAGATAGGGGCAGTTGGACCAAGGACTAGACCACTTGCTAGGTCTACACGCTCCTTACGCATACCTTGACAGTTCTTCCTTGGGCCTCGCTGATCCAGCCCAATGAAGGACCTTGGTCCAGCGCTGGGGGCTCACTATAAATACCATTTTTCACTAAAGGGTCAGATATTCTGATTTAACTCTTCTTGCTTACCATTCTGTACCTCTATTGACTTTGGCATCGGAGTGCCTTGTAGGTACACCCCCTTCATTCCATCCATCTTGTTGTTCACGTTCAATTACTGGAAGGTCCTCCTGATCAACTAAGATCAACTACATCTGACCAAGCTCATATAGATGGATGTAGCAGCATCATGAACATCAATATTGAACAACTACACTAATTAGTTTGTGCTAAATAAATCATTCAGATTGATCGGTTGAATTTAATGGTTAGATTTACTATTGTTATTTCAGTTATTTGTGTGATTATTAGTAGAAATGCTAAACTAGTTAAACTTTTGAAATTCACTGTTTTGTGTAATTCTTAGCAGTAGTTAAACTTTTGAATTTAATATATGAAATTATGCCAGCTTGATTCTTGAACGTTTATTTCTGTGAGACAAATATGAGTAATTCCTTGTCGTAGTTGGATGAAATGCTTTGCTTTAGAAATAAAAGTCCCACACCGATTTTTTTGCAAATTATTTTAGAGTTTACAAAACTTAAACATGTGAAGGTAATTGGATAAGTGAGTTGAGATGAAACATGGCCATTGGATTGAGCATGATGCCATTAAATGGAGCATTCTACTTGCCACCCCTAGTTGGACTTGGCACCCCCCCCAAATGCAATGACAATATCAAATTGACCCAGAGACAAAATATTTCACCATTTTCCAAATTTCCAGAAAAATTATGGATTTTACAAAAGTCAAGGCGATACCGGGAATTTTAGCATACTACCGGATATTTAAGTATTACAAGTTATACCGAGTATTACAGAATTACCGGTATATTTTACCGGAAATTCCAAAATTTTCGGTAAATTGTATCGGTAATTATGAAATTTCCGGTATTTTTTAAGAATTTATCCTTCTTTGTACCAGGTTTTTGAAATTACCGATAGTTAAAAAAAAACTTGTTGTGTACCGGTAATTTGAAAAACACGGTAGTTAATTTTTTTTGCTTATTACCGGTAATTTCAAATTCCCGGTAGTTACCTAATTTTTGTTTTTTTTGGTTATCTTACCGATTTTTTGTTTACATTGAAATCCAGAGGTCGTGATGGTACTATCGCTGGGAGACAACTTGATATAGCTGGAGGTGGTAATGATAGAGGTACGGGTGCTCCGGATGCTGAGTCTTCTCATGTACGGGCAGGGCATATGGTCCCAACCGATTCACACCGGAAGCGGTTGGTTGAGCATGCTGAGTTGGGGCATTTCCGGGCACCTCGTACAATTCGTCGATGTGGACTTCGTTCTACATCAGAGACGCCGGATGAGGTGGTCGCAGACATTCCCATAGTTGAGCCAGTTATTCAGCCGTTTGAGCCAATTGTTGAGGATATTGCTGCTAGAGATGTTACTGAGGAGGTTGGTGTAGGTGATACAAGGGAGGTTGCTGAAGGTTATGAGGTGGGTACTTAAGGGGTTGTTGCTATAGATGTTACCAAGGAGAAAGATGTCACGGTTCCTTCGACCGAGCCATCCGTACACATAGTAAGCATGTAGCCTTGAGTATATGACAAATTCAGGTATTTGGTTTTTACATTTAATTTTAACTTGTGTTTATTTATGCAAATATGTTTAAGTATAATCAATTTTGTTTAAATATTGGTGGCTCGGGAGCGACCAATGCTGAGGGTCCAGTCTCACGGTGCAAATATGAAGGGTTTTCTGGAGATTCCCATGCTTGATGTTATGAGGAAGATCGTCCATGACTTTGATTTGTTGCATTTCGGAAACTGCTCACGGACCATATTGGATGTTCCTCTGCTTAGTGCCTTCGTCGAGAGGTGGCACAAGGAGACACCATCATTTCATAATCCATTTGGAGAGAAGACTGTGACTTTGGATGATGTCATCGCCTTGTACCATCTCCCTATTAGCGGCAAATTATGGACGGCTCCTCATCTCAGCGTGGCCATGGCTTGTCAGATGGTTATGCATGATCTGAGTTTGACTGAGGCAGGTGTGCTCACCTACGCATGTACTGGCTTTGGAAGATTTATGATCAACTTATAGCAGTTGGTAGATATCAGGTTGCCGTTAGGGCGTACATGTTGTATGTAGTAACACATACTCTTTTTACGGACAAGTCTGGTACACATTTCGATGCCATGTATATGTATCTCTTCAGCGATCTCGAGGTGCACAATTAGGCATGTGGGTGTGTAACACTGACCCAGTCATATTCTGCACTTGGAGTGGCGACCCATTTTGACACGAGACAACTTGATGGGTACCTTAGTTTGTTTCAAGTATATTTTATTGCATGTTATTGCTTTTGTATTTAATTTTTTACAAATATGATTATTTATAATTAACTATTTTTTCAGATCTCAGTGTTGGATCTATGAGCACTTCCCGAGCATATGTCATATGCGGGTCTTGTCTAGTGTGCTAAGGGGCCCACGGGCGAATAGGTGGAAGGCAAGACAGTAACACACTGGTGGTTTAGCTGAGTACAGGCGGCGACTGGACGTGCTTACAATTGAGGACGTGATATGGACACCCTACGATGCTCATAGAGTACATCGTGAGTTCAATGAGTCGTCCTTATACTTTGGATATATGCGGTGGGAGACTTTGATTGTCAGACACATGCCTGAGAGATGTTTGCGTCAGTATGGATACATTCAGACTATACCACCAGCAATTCCTGATACACCATATGTAAGTATTAATTAGTGGTTTCAGAGTTATTTTCTCAGCTCTGGTCGTACCATCCTTTCTCAGGTTGTACCTGTTCAGTATCATGCGTAGTGTGAGAACGACGACTTGGAGGCGTACATCATTGTATCATAACCTCGCGTCACGCGACCGCCAGTTGAGGATGTGTCTTCTAGTGATTATGGACTTGTTGATGATGCACCTTCGCCTCCTCCTCCTCCTCTTTCTCCTCCTCTAGCACGTCACCCCAAGGACACGAAGTAGTTTCCGATGATTGAAGTGATGGTTGATAAGCTCATGGAGTTGGTAGACCCAAATGGTGGTATTTCTGCTGGATTAGCTCGAATTGCACACTTAGCCCGTGGGAGCCTATCTAGATATTATTTTTATTATTTCTGTTATATGTATTGTATGTATATTATCTAGACATCTATGACATATCATTATATTATTTTGATATCTTCCTTACAATACATTGATCTTGATTAAACAACTTAAACATATAACACATAACATTACAACATGATTAATAAATAAGAAAAACTTAAACACTACACGACGATTCATGATGTTTCAGCATCTCCATTATTTCGTCAACAGATCTCGGCAGCTTCGCATCAAACTTGATCAGACCCTTTGTTAGCCTACGACGAAAGGATATCCACATTTCATTAACGTCATCGTCGGTCTTCAACTCGATAAGGTTGTATTTTACCCTATCGTATGTATCCTCCCAATATTCACGAAACTTGATCTTTCTCACCTTTTTATTGTCGCCTTCAGGAAACAATTTGTTCAACTTCGCCGTTAGGCCGACAAAAGAGGTGGTGCCATCAGCTAGCTTGAACTCTACAGGACGAGCAACTCCGTTGAAGTAAACTTCTGCCTTAATAAAAAGTTGAGGAAAAAACATTTTTTTTCCATATGTGTTTAACCACAAGACCTAACCCCTATTTATACAAACGTGCATCAATTCTGAGCCACACAAATTGTCAGCACAATCACAACCAAACAAAATTGTCGGTAAAATCATGATCGTCCATAAAAAAAAAATCCTAAAAATATAATTACCGGGAATTTCAAGGGATGTGAAATTCCCGGTATAAACCTGCACATTTCAAATATCCGGATTTTTTTGTTAAATACCGAAAATTTAAAATTACCGATATACCGGTAATTTCAAATACACTACCGGGAATTTCAAAAAATACCAGAAAATTTTTTATGTATACCAGAAATTTTGTTCAAAGATTTAATGTAATATTTTTTAGGGTCATTTCTGCCATTATGAAAATTTTCCCTAAATATTCTTTAAAATTTTTAATTAATAAATTTATTAAATGATTAATTATGTAAAAAATATTTAAATAAATAAATTATCTTACTCATTAATTCCACGTAATTAAAAATAATTTTTAAATCATAATCATCATTATCACTTATGCAAAAATGGAGAAGGACTACAAAATTCAAAGGACATCAAAATCAAGAAACCAAAATCATTTATTTTGTAATAGGAGGATAATTGTTTAAAACGGTCAAAACTAATGAAATCAAAAATACATTTAAGTCAATTAATATTTAAGATTTTCTCAATATAACTTAAAATCTTAAGAAGAAGAGTACGACTAAACCTTAAACTTTTATACAAATTATAAAGTACTCAAGATGTGGTATTGTGAAACAGAACTTTGTAATAAAAATCTTATAATTAATCAATCTGCCAATGGAGCCGGCCATAGCCTGTACAATGTAAGAAAACAAAAAGTTTGTATATATTACAAATCAAACAAGGAAACAATGAGTTGAATTAATGTGTAGTTATAAGATTCACGAGAAAATGAATACTGCATGACCAATATCGAGCAACAATATTTTCCAACTACGACAGTTACACTCTAGTTTCCATTTCCTTCGTAAAATTATGAAAAGGTTGCTTGAAACAAACCTTATGAGTTACCCCACGTTCAACCACCATGTCACTGCAAACTCATGTGACAATTAAGACAAACATGAGAAAAGTGAGGAACAATAATTTTTACTCTTCAATTGAGTGGTCCAAACTACATTAAGGGCTTTAAAGAAACTAGATCTTTGATCAAAAGCAGTAGTAAAGCCAAACTATATGGTCGCAACAACCTAAAGAGGACTTGTCCAAAAAAAACTAAATTACTTTTTACTGTTAAATTTTTTACAACAAATTAACTTACACTGTAGCTTGTTATTATTATTATTATTATCTAATTAAAATTTACAAAACATATTCTTTTAATTGTCAATGAGCAATGATTCATATAGGAAATTCAATTTTACTATTTTAAAATACTGTTAATATAAATATAAATGAGTATGTTAATACAGTCTTACAATTTTAAAGAACAAAACGTACAATTATTTAAAAGAATAAATGTGTCACGCCAAACAGATATATATTACTATGTCATTATATAAATAAACATGAAATATTTTAATTTTTTTTATCATTATCATAAGTCTTACTTATAAATTTTAGGATAATATCAACTTGTGTCCTAAAATCACATATTAAAAAATTGTAATAAAAAATTTGTATTCAAATTTTTTTTTAAATGAATTTATAAATTTTAATTAAATTAATATACAATTTTTAGAATAAAGTTTTAGGTGTAACATAAATTTTTATTTATGATTTTTTTAGGAAGAGTCCTTATAACACAAAAGTTAACATTTTCTATGTTTCATTTACTTTTCATTAATGATTTTTTATTTATGATTTTTTATTTAAATTAATATACAATTTAAATACAATTTATATTTATGATTTTTATAGGAAGAGTCCTTATAACACAAAAGTTAACATTTTCTATGTTTTATTTATCTATCTTCCATTTACTTTTCATTTATGAAAGAAATATAGAGTAATATATGATTTATGTTAATTTAATAAATAGATTTATTATAGATGTTTTGTACCGGGACCAAAAATAGTTGAAGTTGGTGGTGAGAGATCCTGAGTCGATGACGATGATCTCTAATGCGGCGGCGCATAGTAAATCTGCATAGTTAGTATTCAAATGTTCAAGTTCGTTCAAGATTCAAGATGGTTGTAGTGGAAAGTGAGGATCGAAGATTGTACACATAAAATGACTTTTATATTATGGTCATGTGGAGTGGATTTGAATTGAGGTGAACCTCGTCAATTTGGGTCTTCGATTGGCACAGAACACTTTCCCCAAGGCTTCTCGGGCATGCAGAGAGTCAGGAAAGCTTTTAGCGGTCAAGGTCGCTCTTCAAGAGTGTTGTAGATTGGGCACGGAGGTGAAATGACTCACACTCATGGAAGAATTGAAGGAAGTCTAAATAGGTTTTCACGTACAACAACTTACAAAGATAGGCACTTCATTGTCTGTAGAGGAGGAACCTGAGCTAGTCGACTGACTCATAAAGAATGTTGACCTATTCGTCTGGCCCCTTAAGATATTCCACACCTATGATATAGATGCCACAAACTATATGTTGCTTTTTTGAAGCCCATGAGATTAAACCAAAGCCAATTTTGAAAACATGACCTGAAGTGCTCTTTTTATCATCACTATCACCGACACAATTTGAATCAATCCATCTTTACAACTAAAAAACACTTTCATATTCAGTTTTGTATATAATGCCAAGGCTCGTGGGCTAGAATAAAAAACTTATCACCTCACATGAGTTTGATCTCTCCATAGCCAAAAATGATATTAAACAAGGTTTTTCACCACTGTGAACAACCTATGGTCAACCCTACCAATATAGGGGTGCCACAAATTTTTTACTTTCTTACAAGTATAGTGGAGCCTGACGTAGGGCCATCGTAAAACTAACATGGACAACATTTTTCCTTACCATCACCATTCTAATACTCACTGAAACCTCTACTCTTAGATGTAATTGTTCCCTGTCATGGTTGCTAGGAGAGCATAATCTCTCATGCTAAATGACAATAGATTTAACAGTGATTCCAATGCCCTAAAAGAAATACGTGCTGCCATGGACAAACTGCGGTACCAAAATCAAAGCCTGGAGATAATGTCCATAATATCCAACAACACCATTGAGATTGCAGTCGTATCCTCTACAAAAAGACGTTGTTAACATGTATAAAATAGTAAATAATGGATCAAGTCATAAGGTATATTTCATACCATAAAGCTTACCTTGGTACTTCTCTATCCCACGTCCATCTTCTCGGTCTATGGTAATTAGAGTACTAGAGTTTTTGAGCTAGAAACAACTTAAAGTCTAGACCACTTCTCGTTAAAGAGGAGAAATGGCGTATGTGTTTATCTCTTTGAAGAGTTGTTAATTTGTTGTCCATGATAGAGGGAAGCATAGGCCCCTATCACCCCAATGGTCACCATAGAGGCGCCATTTTGCCCCATGACCTGCAGAAATATATCTTTCTAGTCCTCATAAGGATTTGCATAGGGTTCCAACAAACATTTAACTAAAATAGGGTGTAAGATTATCCAACCACAAATGGAGATGGGCTTTACGCCAATGAAAGAAAGGAATACTCATACGATATGGGGTGTTTAAATTACATAATATAATCTCAAAATCCCTAAGAATGCTCTACATGTTCAGCGTGATCTTAGAGGGTATGCCATTAATGGTGTGTAGGAAGTTTTCCTCATAAGGCATAAAAGGAATCATAACTCTCAAATCGTGAATGACAGGAAGATGCAAGTGAAAATAAGGAACAAATGAACCACCCATGGTGGTCACATTGACTCTTTGCGTTTCTCAATAGGGCTCCAGGATTATGCATTCTTCGTGTCATATGCTAGAAAATCCAATACCCAGACGAAATTGTATGATCATGTCAGAGCATGAATATAAAGACGCAATGTCTCATACATGAAGGTGTTTGTCTTTCTTATTAACCACTGGCTCCTAACGAAAGGGTGGAGGAAAAACTTAAGTGCTTGGATCCTTGAGAAAAATGTGAAGCCCATAACCTTCATTCTCATATCCAAACATGAAGAAGTTCTCTTAGTTTCTGAATTTTCTCCACTTGAACAAAATAGAAATTCTAAAAGAGAAGGAAGAAAAAAAGATTTTCCTAAAAGGTAAATCAAAGCCCTTTATAAGGATAAACCAATAACTCAAGTGATATGCCCGCCTTATAGTCCAATTTTTGTAAGAATTAAAAAGGGATACACATACTAAGAACACATGTGGGGAAATATACTAGGCTAGGTTTCCCCTGGAAGATTATCATGACCAACATTAAATGCCACAAATGCTTCTTTCCCACTAAACGATCTAATTTTAATAATTGATCAACATTTCAACTTAACTGATGTTGGCATCCGTTGAATCACATGCAGGATACACATAAAAAACTTGATAAGGGGAAGATGACTCACCACCAACCGAGAGACTCATCAATAGCTGATGAACACTCATTCTAATCGAAGGGCTCACCTCTTACTAAGGGAGTCACCCTTTGCTAAAAATACGTAGTCAAGAACTTCCTCAGAAATATGTGAAGTGATACACATGACTCTCTAGGAAATATGTAGTCAAGAACTCCCTCGGTCAAGAGGGAGTGGTTATTGTTTCTTATGAGTTCCCTAAAATCTAGACCCATAATATCTATAAATACCTCAACCTTAAGGTTCAAGGGGACAACTCAAATACAAACTAAATATCACCCTTAATACAGAGCTTCTCACCTCACGTAATCTTGTTCTCTCCATAGTGAAACATGTTACCGAACTAGGTTTCTCATCGCCTCGAGCAAGCCCTAACCCATAAAAAACTACTAAGACCTATGGTCACCCCTACCAGCATAAGGGTGCTACGTGTTGTGTACTTTTTGACAAGTACATATTTCATTCTTCCTAAGATAGTCATAAAAAAACTCTCCATTCATAGAGTTCTTAAATTCATTAATCATTTGAAGATAATTTCTAGTGTAAATGAGATCATCCACATATAAACTGACAATGAGAATCTTTCCTTCTTTTCCTGTTCAACTTATCCTATTTCTCTATCCTTTGTTTTGTAGATCCATTTCATTATAATTATCTTTTGGCCTTTAGGAAATGTACTCAACTCCCAGGTTCCATTATTCTCTATGGAATCTATTTCAAGATCCATTGCTTTCCTCTAAGTTTTTGACTTGATAGCTTCTTCATAGTTGATATGATCTTCATTTGTGCTAAACATTGCAAGATTATGCAATTGATCTTCTTCTTCAGTGTCCATGTGAGTAAAATAATCATTAAGATAGCTTGGTTTCCTTCTAATTCTATGAGGTGGCTCACTAGACTCATAATTTCTATTTTGACTTTCATTTCCCGCTTCTTATCTATCATCATATTCATAGCCATCAATTTAGATATTCTTTTTCAACTATATTTGGTATTAATGGGGGTAGCTTCACTTCCATCATAAACATTTGCATGAGTTTCTTCTAAGCTTGATTGTTTTTTTTCTACTCCCAACCTCTTGATTCATCAAACATAACATCCATAATGATGATGTCTTTACCTTCAATAGGATCATACAACTTTTAGGTCTTGAATTCTTCACTAACCCAAGATTGACACACTTTATACTCTAGCCATCAAGATTCTTCTTTTGTATGTCATGAACATGTACAAGAGCCATACAACCACTCTATAGTGATGCACCGAAGGCTTTGATCCACTTCAAGCTTCCTTATGAGTAAAATTATTGTTGGAAATAATGAAATATTATTTCTATTAAGTTGTTCCAATCATGACAAAGTGGGTTATAGTTAATTGGCAATAAATGCTTCACATAAGTCCCACATTGGAAGTGGAGTAAAATTAAATAGAATTTATAAGACCTTTGGAACAATGTACTTTCCAAAGGAGCCAAAGAGGATAAAGTGTCACATAGTCATATGTGGTGGTCCCAAGCATTATGTCACTTGTCTCATACAAAACACCCCTCGCCGGTGTCGCCACCGGCGACACCGGATCCGACGGCGTGGGCGTAGAGGCGCTAGTGGCGGCTTGTAGACGGCACTTGAGCACTTAGGCACGACGCATCGGAGCAATCGGGCTATTCGCGGCGTTAATGAGGCGGGCGGCCCGGCCTTCGGCCGGGATACTGCGAATTTGTTTTAATTATAGCTCCAGATTTTATTCGTTGCCTAGAGTTTGTTTTGAGTTTGAATTCGAAGTACATGACATTTCATGAAGTGGTGCATGACATTTTATTTGAACCATTGCAAATGTTCATTAGAGAGTGTTGTTTCATGAAGAGTTGCAAACTTCTGAAACGACAAATGCATGGCTATAAATATATGATTGTTACTTCGAAATTCACTCTCCAAAAATCTGATATCCTCTTCTATATAATTCCAAACGTTTTCCTTGCATTCGAATCTTCACCAGTCTTGTGCAGTTTCGAGAAAAGGCTGACTTATCTTGGGTATTCAGGCCGTTCCAACTCTAAGACAATTTGAGAGTGTGCTTGAAATACTTTTAAGCAAAGTGATTTCGTTCGCGATTTAGTCTGGATCCATTCGACATTGAAGAATTATCTAACAATATTAAAAGTATTTGTATCATGGATTCCGACGCTGCTGTTTCAAGCATCAAAGTTATGAATCAGGATCTGGTCAAATTGGATCGCTTTGATGGAAACAACTTTACCAGATGGCAAGACAAGATGACATTCCTGCTTACTGCACTCAAGGTTCACTATGTCTTGAATCCTGATCTGCCACCAATTCCAGAACCAACTGAAGATGATTCTGACCAACTCAAGAAGGAGCGCATGCTGCGAAAGGAGGACGAATTACTATGCCATGGACACATTCTGAACACACTGTCTGACCGTCTATACGACCTATACACGGACAATCCGTCGGCTAGAGACATATGGAATTCGCTGGAGTTTAAATTCAAAGCCGAAGAAGAAGGTACGAAGAAGTTCTTAATTTCCAAATACTTTGACTTTAAATTTATAGATTCTAAGCCCATACTTCCCCAAGTGCACGAATTGCAAGTCCTGGTGAACAAAATCAAAGCAGTGAAAATAGACATTCCTGAAACTTTTCAAGTTGGCGCTATCATTGCTAAGTTACCAGCTTCGTGGAAAGGCTATAAAAAGAAACTGTTGCACAGTTCTGATGATTTTTCATTGGAGAAAATCCAGAAACATCTTCGAATCGAGGAGGAATCGAAGGAGAGGGAAAAATCAGAATCTGCGGGTCTTTCCAAAGCCAATGCTGTGTCCAACAAGGAAAAGAAAAAACATGATGTCAAGAAAAGTCATCTCGCACCAAAAAGGGAACATACCAAGTTCAAGAATTCTGGTGGTCCGAAGGGTCCTAAAAATGGATGCTTTGTATGTGGAAAACCTGGTCACTATGCTTGAGATTACAGGAACAATAAAGCAAAAAACGAGATCAATGCAGTCAATGCTAATGATGATATAATTGCTACTGTGAGCGAAATTATGGCAATCAAAGGCAAAGTCCAAGGCTGGTGGTATGATACGTGTGCCACGGTTCATGTCTCATATGACAGGGCTGCATTCAAAACATATTCTGAGACAAATGATGGACAAGAAGTACAAATGGGAAATGAAGTACGATCTAAAGTTGTTGGAACCGGAACGGTCGAACTCAACTTCACTTCTGGAAAGAAAGTTACTCTTGTCAATGTACTTCATGTCCCAGACATGAATAGGAATCTTGTTAGTGGGGATTTATTGGGAAAACCGGGTATTAAATCTGTGTATGAATCGGGCAAACTTATTTTAACCCGTAATGGTGTATTGGTTGGAAAAGGATATTCCGCTGAAGGAATGATCAAACTATGTATCACCAATAATATGATTAATGAAATTTCTAATTCTGCTTACATGCTTGATTCAGTTACTTTATGGCACAATAGATTAGCACATATTAGTATTAGTTCAATGAAGAGACTAATAAAATTTGGCTTGATATCATGTAATATCAAAAATTTCAATAAATGTGAATTATGTGTTAAATCAAAGATGATTAAGAAACCTTTCAAAAGTGTTGAAAGAAATACAAATCTGCTTGATCTTGTACATTCAGATTTGTGCGAATTTAATGGCATGTTGACCCGTGGGGGAAATAGATATTTCATTACATTCATTGATGATTGTTCTAGATACACATATGTATATCTCTTAAAGCATAAAGATGAAGCTTTTAATGCCTTTAAAATTTATAAAGCAGAAGTGGAAAATCAATTAAGTAGAAGTATAAAAGTCCTTAGAAGTGATAGGGACGGTGAATACTTTTCTACTGAATTTGATGCATTTTGTGAAGAACACGGTATAATACATGAATGTTCGGCGCCTAGAACACCACAACAAAATGGCATAGCCGAAAGGAAAAATCGAACATATCAAGAAATGATGAATGCCATGTTAATGCATTCTGAACTACCTTTCAATTTGTGGGGTGAAGCCTTATTATCCGCTTGTCACATAATTAATAGAATTCCTTTAAAGAAAACTGGAATTTCTCCATATGAGGTATGGAAACACATGACACCAAATATTGGCTATTTTAAGGTGTGGGGGTGTGTGGCATACTACAAAAACATGGATCCTAAGAGAACCAAGTTGGGTCCTCGAGGGATAAGATGTGCCTTTGTAGGATATGCACAAAATAGCAAAGCATATAGACTTTTAAATTTAGAGTCTAATGTTATTGTTGAATCTCGGGATGTAGAATTCTTTGAAAATCTTATCACTAAGGATAAAGATTTAGAGTCGGCCATAAATAAAGAATCTTGTGAAGAAGATTCTTCTCGGATTGTAGAAATACAACCTGAAGGCACTTCTCGAATCATTGAATCACAACATGAACCTAGGATAAGCAAAAGAGTCCGGAAAACAAAGAACCTAGGACCAGACGAAATTGATTCTCAATCCATTTCATTTTATCTGGTTGAAGGGAATAATACAAAGTTTATTAAAAGCATTCCGGTAATTCTTCAAGTCGGGGAAGATCCTAAAACTTATAAGGAAGCAATAGCTTCAAGAGACTCCTCTTTTTGGAAAGATGCTATCCGAGATGAAATGGATTCAATTATGTCCAACCACACTTGGGAACTTGTTGATTTACCAAAGGGATCAAGACCTATTGGATGCAAGTGGGTGTTTAAAAAGAAATATCATAGTGATGGTACATTAAACACTTATAAAGCAAGATTAGTGGCAAAAGGATTTAGACAAAAGGAAAGTATAGATTATTTTGACACTTATGCACCTGTAGCAAGAACAACCACTATAAGGTTGTTATTTGCTTTAGCATCTTTGAATGATCTGATTGTTCATCAAATGGATGTTAAGACAGCGTTCCTAAACGGAGATCTCGATGAGGAAATCTACATGGAACAACCAGAAGGATACATCCTTCCTGGAAATGAACGAAAGGTGTGCAAACTTGTCAAATCTCTATATGGCTTAAAACAAGCACAAAAACAATGGCATCAAAAGTTTGATTCTACAATAATGTCAAATGGATTTATTCCTAATTCTTGTGACAAGTGTTTATATACAAAAGTGAATAATAACACTGTAATATTCTTGTGTCTTTATGTTGATGACATGCTAATAATTAGCAACAAACTTAATGGAATTTTAGAAACAAAAAGGTTTCTAACTTCCACTTTCAAGATGAAAGATCTTGGACTTGTTGACACAATTTTAGGAATAAAAGTTAAGCGAAATAGTGGGGGTTATGAACTTAACCAAACACATTATATTGAGAAAATGCTTGATAAGTTCAAACACCTGAAATTTAAGGAAGTCACTACTCCATTTGATCATGTAATCAAACTTGAAAAGAATGATGGAAGAGCAGTGTCTCAATTAGAATATGCAAGTGCGATTGGCTGTCTTATGTATTTAATGCAATGTACCAGACCCAATATATCGTTTGCAGTTAGTAAAATGAGTAGATTTACTAGTAATCCAAGTAATGAACATTGGAAGGCAATCACGAGGATATTTGGTTATTTGTTGAAAACCAAAGATCTTGGCCTTCATTATGGTAGGTTTCCTGCTATATTAGAAGGATATACTGATGCGAGTTGGATCTCTAATGTGGGAGATCATAAATCTACAACTGGGTGGATATTTACCCTAGCTGGAGGAGCAATTTCTTGGAAGAGCAAGAAACAAACATGCATCACTCTTTCGACCATGGAATCAGAGTTCGTGGCTCTCGCTTCCGCTGGTCAAGAGGCAGAGTGGTTAAGGGGTCTTCTTTTGGAAGTTCCTTTGGCTAAAGACAATGTTTCAAAAGTGATGATACACTGCGATAGTCAGGCCACTTTGGCAAGAGCATTTAGCGAAGTGTATAATGGAAAGTCTAGGCATATAGGACTTAGACATTCGTTCGTGAGAAAACTGATTAAGGATGGAATCATTTCACTCACGTATATACGAACAAACTATAATTTGGCTGATCCGTTTACTAAGCCACTGGCCAGAGACTTAGTAAAAACAACCTCGAGAGGTATGGAGTTGAAACTCCTTGAGTAAGAGTACCGACAACGACGGTAACCCAATCCTAAGTTAACAGAACATTAACTTTAAGATTTTCAATGGGTAATAACAAGTCGTTGATTTGGATAATTGTCTAACATTTCGTGATTATGTTGACCTTGGAAATGAGGGTTGAGTTTTATTTTAAACTCTTAATGAAGTTCAATACCGAGGGTACGTATCTATTGGAAACAGATACAATATGAACTTCACCTATGTGAATTCTGAGATGGTGCCGTCTCAAAGTGAGAGTTGGAGTTTCTCTCATAAAAATTCATGAAACAGGATAGCACATGGCCATAAATAAGTGCTAAGCGAGTTATGCAGAGGAAGAATCTTTAAGGAGTGTGTGTAAGGTAACACCGGTCTATTCATATGGATTCATGGTTTAAAAGCATTGCTACCTAATATTCCGATTAAACTTTGTGTTATCCTTACTAAGGTTAAGTTTAAAATCGAAAGATACTTAACTGTACTAACACTTCTTATGTCTTATTTCTGGAATTATTATTTTGTCATTATTAGAACAAGTGGGGGATTGTTGGAAATAATGAAATATTATTTCTATTAAGTTGTTCCAATCATGACAAAGTGGGTTATAGTTAATTGGCAATAAATGCTTCACATAAGTCCCACATTGGAAGTGGAGTAAAATTAAATAGCATTTATAAGACCTTTGGAACAATGTACTTTCCAAAGGAGCCAAAGAGGATAAAGTGCCACATAGTCATATGTGGTGGTCCCAAGCATTATGTCACTTGTCTCATACAAAACGCCCCTCGCCGGTGTCGCCACCGGCGACACCGGCTCCGGAACCGGATCCGAGGGCGTGGGCGTAGAGGCGCTAGTGGCGGCTTGTAGACGGCACTTGAGCACTTAGGCACGACTCATCGGAGCAATCGGGCCATTCGCGGCGCTCTGGCCGCCTCCGGCGGGCGGCCCGGTCGAATTATAGCTCCAGATTTTATTCGTTGCCTAGAGTTTGTTTTGAGTTTGAATTCGAAGTACATGACATTTCATGAAGTGGTGCATGACATTTTATTTGAACCATTGCAAATGTTCATTAGAGAGTGTTGTTTCATGAAGAGTTGCAAACTTCTGAAACGACAAATGCATGGCTATAAATATATGATTGTTACTTCGAAATTCACTCCAAAAAAATCTGATATCCTCTTCTATATAATTCCAAACGTTTTCCTTGCATTCGAATCTTCACCAGTCTTGTGCAGTTTCGAGAAAAGGCTGACTTATCCTGGGTATTCAGGCCGTTCCAACTCTAAGACAATTTGAGAGTGTGCTTGAAATACTTTTAAGGAAAGTGATTTCGTTCGCGATTCAGTCTGGATCCATTCGACATTGAAGAATTATCTAACAATTATTTACTACAATGGTAGAACTTTTATCCATGACATAGTCGGCCTATTTTACTGCATCAGTTCAGAAGTGTTTGAGTATGTTCCTACAGGATAACATGGTCGGCCTATTTAATCCAATATAATATGAGACAACTATTGTAGTCAGTCATTCAAGCTCGTATAGAGACATTTTCTAATCTTTTTTCTTACAGAATTCAGTCTGCACTTATTGCTTTTCATCACATTTTGCCAACAACCGCAGTTCACCATGAGCCATAATATGAAACCACTGAATTCACCACTGAATTTGCCAGCAATATTAGTATTAGGAATTATACCTCTCATACTACATCCCTAGAAGCTGAAGCAGTTCACTCCGAAGGCTCGGCTAGGTTGGACAACAGTTCATTACTTCATTACACTCCAGAAGCATGTGGCAATCTGATTCAGCAGCATGTTTGCAAAAACACACATACTACATTGCTTTGCCCCAACGTTACCCCTTTAGCTCGTAAATAATGTAAAATATATAAACTCAATTATAAGGTAGTGTTTACGGTGTAACTTCAATTTAGTCCTTATTGTAGTTGTCTAAAAATTATATGAGTTGAAGATGTTTTAGATGAGAAGAAATAGATGTATGCATGATTCAACAAAAATCAACTTAACATAAAAACTTTATACAAGATGTATTAGAATTGAACTAAATTATGGAAGTGTTAGAATACATAAACAAACTTCTTATAAGCCCTAAATCATGTTTATAGAAAATTATGGCTATAGTAATTCTTCCTTCCATTGCTAATACTATTGTCACGCTACCTCTTTTAATGAACTCAAACAACACTAAAATTATTATTAAAATATATCATTTCTAAGATGTGAATTAGATATTTTAGAAACAAAGTATAATAGGTTTTCTCAAGAAACCATAAGGGTTAGGGTTTAGGGTTACCAAAGAAAACAACAAGAAATGGTTTTAAATTGTTATTGTTTCTTTTCTCTTTAAACAAGATTACAAGTATACAAGAATAACAAATAACCTCTCTCACTTTTGAATTAGGGTTTTATCTTCATATTTTTCCTTATACAAAATATGAGAGACTAGTATGCTTTTTATAATAAAACTAACACACTAACCTAATGGGCTTTTTAACAATTACCCATTACAAACTAACTTAGGGTACAAGTTAACTTAAACAATTTGATCCATAACACAAGGCCCAATTAAACAATAACATGTGAGCAAACTTCGATGACATGCTATTCGTACTAGGGTTTGTTCCAATATTCTACAAATCTCCACCTTGGAACACACCCTATACCAACAAGAAACAAACTAGCTTTCTTCATGCAGCTTTATCAACTGCATACAATGGAAAAACTTGCAACTGGACAACGTCTTAGTGATCATATCAGCAACATTATGATCTGTCGAAACCTTCAGCACTTGGACTTCTCCATGCTCGATTACCCCTCTGACAAAATGTAGCCTCCCATCAATGTGCTTGGTTCACTAATGATAGGTTAAGTTCTTAGATAGGTGTATTGCACTTTGACTATCACATTTAACAATGATACTTTGACCTTAAAGTTTCAGCTCCTTTGCATAACCTTCAAGCCACAATGCTTCTTTTACAACTTCAGTTAGAGCGATATATTCCGCTTCAGTGGTTGATAAGGCAACAACCTTCTGAAGTGTTGCTTTCCAACTAATTGTTGTGCCAAACATAGTGAAAACATATCCAGAAATAGATTTTCTAGAATCCATACAACCTGTATAATCAGAGTCAACATATCCTTCGATTGCTGCTTTACTATCTTCATCCAAGGCTCCACCATAAATTAGGACTCTGCTCAGAGACCCATTTATGTACCTTAGAATCCACTTCAATGCTTGCCAGTGAGCCTTTCCAGGATTCGACATGTACCTGCTTACAAGACTTACTGCATATATTATGTCGGGTCTAGTACATACCATAACATACATCAAATAACCTACTATACTAGCATATGTAATGTTATTCATATAAGCTCTTTCGACATCAGTATTGGGACACTGATCTATACTCAGATTGAATTGAGGATTTGTTGGAGTCATAATAGGATTTGAATTCGACATACCAAACTTATCAAGAATCTTTTTCAAGTATGCCTCTTGAGATAAGCATAATCTCGACTGCTTTCTATCTCTCCGAATGTCAATCCCAAGAATCCTGGACGCAGCTCCCAGATCCTTCATATCGAACTCCTTATTGAGTTCAGCCTTCACCCTCATTACATTTCAACATTGTTTCTTGCTATTAGGATATCATCCACATAAAGCAACAAAATAACAAATGAATTACCAGGTCGAAATCTGAAGTAAACACAATGGTCGAACTGACTTCTGATGAAACTTATGCGTGACATGAACTTTTCGAATCTCTTATTCCACTGTCGAGTAGAATTTTTCAACCCATATAAATATCTCTTCAGTTTGCATACATATTATTCTTTCCCCTATTAGACATACCCTTCAGGTTGCCTCATCAGGATTTTTTCATCAAGATCACCATACAAAAATGCAGTTTTCACATCCATTTGTTCTAGTTCAAGGTCGAACTGTGCCACCATGGCAAGCAATATTCTAATGGACATGTGCTTCACAACAGGAGAGAACACATCATTGAAGTCGACACCTTCTTTCTTAGTGAACCCCCTTGCAATCAACCTTGCCTTGTATCTCTTCGACGCCACTCCTTCGATTTCTTCCTTAACTTTGAAAATCCATTTACAGCTGACTAACTTGGCTCCAACAAGTTTCTTGATCAGTTCCCAAGTATTGTTATCATGAAAAGATTTCATCTCATCATATATGGCCTTCAACCATTCAGTCTTATTTCAAATCATCATAACTTCCTTATAGTCTCTAGGTTCTTCGTCTAGAACCTCACTTGAATAGATTAAGGCATAAGCTATAAGATCTGCATACCCAAGTATCTGAGGTGGATTGATGACTCTTCTCGACCTGTCTCTTGCCAGCAGGTAGTCATTATCAGTCTATTCATCTTCAACAACAGTTTATGTTTCTTCTTCGACTTCATCTAGATCATGCAATTCAGCATCACTATGCTCCACCTCAACATGAATTTCTCCATGTTCCAGCTCTTTGACAACATCTTCAGTTTTCTTGAAATCCATCTCAGCTTCATTGAAAACTACATCTCGACTGGTGATACACCTCATGTGACATGACTCTAGTCACCATAGCCTATAAGCTTTGACTCCTTCAGGATATCCCATGAACATGCATTTCATAGCTCTAGGTTCGATCTTGTCTTGCCTAATGTAAGCATAGGCTACACAGCCAAATAATCTCAGTTTGTCGAGATCTGGTGGATGTCCTGACCAAACTTCTTCAGGTGTCTTCATATCTAACGCAGTCGAAGGACATTTGTTTATCAGATATGTTGTTGTCGAAACAACCTCAGCCCAAAACACCTTCTTCAATCCAACACTAACCAACATGCATCTAACTCTTTCGAGGATTGTTTGATTGAATCTCCCAGCTAGACCATTTTGCTGAGGAGTATCGGCTATAGTCTTATGCCTTGCAATCCCATACTTGACACAGTAATTGTCGAAAGCTTCATTGCATAATTCAAGGACATTATCAATTCTCAACCTCTTGACCTTTCTGCCAGTTTGAGTTTCGACCAGAACCTTCCAACTCTTGAAATTCTCAAAAGTTTCATCCTTCGTCTTATGAATGAATACCCATAACTTTCTAGAATAGTCATCAACTATGGATAGAAAATATCTTTCACCTGAATGTGAATGATTCCTTGCAAGCCCCCAAAGATCAGCATGGGTGTAATCAAGGGATTCATGTGTTCTTTGTTTACCTTTGTTAAACTTCACCCTACATGATTTACCAGATACACAAGGTTCACAAAACTCCAACTTCTCGACTTTGTCACCACCTAGCAGGTTCTGTTTCCCCAGTTCGACCAGGCCTCTCTCGCTGACATGGCCCAATCTCATATGCCATAATTTTGTCTTCGACAACAGTTTCGTGGATGCAACATTTGTCGAAACACTTACAACCGCCTCAAGGGTATACAAGCCTTGTTTCTTCACGCCTCTCAAGACTTCCTTCGACCCCTTAATGACTCTTAGGATACTTTTCTCTCGAAAGACATATCCCTTCTTGTCGAATTCACCAAGAGAAATCAAATTTCTCTTCAAGTCAGGTACATAACTAACTTCAATTAATAGTCTTATTGACTCATCATGGAGCTTGAATCTCACAGATCCAATACCTGTAATTTTGTAAGCTTTGTTATTTCCTAGCAGCACTGATCCACCATCTTGATCACATAATTCCTCGAACAAATCTTTATTTTGAGTCATGTGCCAAGTGCAACCTGAATCCATAATCCACTTTTTTCTTGAGTCGCCGCTTGAAACCACAAGAACATCAGATGAGTCGAAATCATCTTGAACAATGACAGCATTGTCATTATCATTACCTCCATGATCTTTCAGGCGTTCAGGGCACACCTTTCGAATGTGTCCCCCATTCTTACAATGATAGCATCGAACACCAGATGTTTCACAACTATAAGATTTCTGCTGACTTTTGTCCTTATTCTTGTCGAACTTACCATCATTTCGCAAGAATTTCGCCTTAACGGTCAAACCTTCACCAACCGTCGAAGGTTTATGCTTCTTTCGTTCATTCAAGTCCTTAGAGTACAAGGAAGATTAAACATCTTCAAAGGTCAGGGACTCTCTTCCATACAAGAGGGTTTCTTTGAAGTGAGCATGTGTTATGGGCGAAACGCATAACAGCAACAACGCTTGATCTTCATCATCGATCTTCACATCAATATTTTCAAGATCAATAATCAGCTTGTTGAACATATACAACTGCTCAACCAACACTTTGTCTTCACTCATCTTGAATGAATACAAGGCTTGCTTCAGGTAGAGTCGATTCACCAACGATTTAGTCATGTATAAACCTTCAAGTTTCAACCATAACCCTGACGTCATCGTCTCCTTTGATACCTGTCGAAGAACCTTATCACCAAGGCTCAACAACATTGTGTTGTGTGCTTTCTCAGTCATGGTCGTCTTTTGAGCTGTCGTTAACGCAACATTTATGGCCGTCTCTCCCTTCAACGCTTCCAAACAACCCTGTTGAACAAGTAGGGCTTTCATCTTCAAGCGTCACAGATCGAAATCGCTCACTCCGGTGAATTTTCAATCTCATACTTTGTTGAAGGCATCTTCTCCACACTCACCGCACCAATTTGTTGTGAATTAGATACCTTAGAAACAAAGTATTATAGGTTTCTCAAGAAACCCACAAGGGTTAGGGTTTAGGGTTACCAAAGAAAACAACAAGGATTGGTTATAAATTGCTATTCTTTCCTTTCTCTTTAAACAAGATTACAAGTATACAAGAATAACAAATAACATCTCTCACTTTTGAATTAGGATTTTATCTTCATATTTTCCCTTATACAAAATATGAGCGACTAGTATGCTATTTACTATAAAACTAACGCACTAACCTAATGGGCTTTTTTAACAATTACCCATTATAAGCTAACTTAGGGTACAAGTTAACTTAAACAATTGGATCTATAACAAAAGACTCAATTAAACAATAACATGTGAGCAAACTTCGATGACATGCTATTCGTACTAGGGTTTGTTCCAGTATTTCACATAAGAGATGAATCGGTTTTTGCAATACATAAAAGATAACTACATTTTATTCATTTCTGATTCGTACCTGAATTTTCAATCTCCATTATTTCTTCTCCCAAAGTATTTTTTATTATTTAGTTACTTAGATTACACTCCACCTCTCACTAGAGGAGTCTTGTAGAGGAGAATCAGAAGCAATTGTTTCCATAAACCAATGTGTCCTTGACGAGTCTTCAGCTTCCATGGCCATCTTTAACCTCATTCCACAACACCACCTAATCTGAAGTGCTTTTCTAACTAAAGAGGTTTTCACAAAAAACTCGGGAGTGGCAACCCGAGGATAGTAAACGACATCAAACGGTTGCATATTGATTCTAAGTCTTACTGCTTCAAGAACATTTTCAGCCTTCATGAATAGTCTAATGGAGGAAAAATCGATTCGGCACAATACTTACGAGAAGAGAATTCACCACCATTGTTTGCATCAGATTGTGTCAAGGTTTTCGTGTAAGACTGATATTTATTATTAGTTTCAAACATGTCATCCATGCCAGCAACATCGTCATCATCATAGCACTTTGAGTTTTGATAATTTTGATAACCAAGCATGATTAAGTTGTTGTTTGTAATATTGATTTAGAAACTAAAATTACTAATCATATATGAAGTAGTTAAAAGTCTAAAAAATAGTGAAATTACTAATTAGCAGACCTAATAGTTGTGCAAAATGGGAAAACACACCTATGATCCTCATCATAAAATCACATCTAAAAATTGTAAAATTATTAAAATTACATTAATCTCTTTTATTTTAAATTTTTTAAAATTTTTAAAATTACATTAATGCAATTACATAATGAAAATGATAAATTTTCCGTATTTTTCTTCAAATTTTAGAGTATTAAAAACTGAAAAATAAGAAGCAAAACACAAGTAAACTATTTCACTTTTTTTGCTTTCAAAAACTGGAAAATAGAAAAGAGTTTTTAAAAACACTTTGGCAAAACATTGTTGTTAAAAGAGTTTATAATCTTTTCGTCTAAAAATTACAAATTAGTAATAAATATTTTATTATGATTTTATTTTATTTATTTGTATTCATTCTTTCTATATATTTATATAGTGACAAAAGGGATTTGATAGGGTCATCATGTTGGAAAATTTTTTTTGCCAGATTAAGAGTGATTGAATGAATGAGTATTGAAATAAAACTAGGAAGCAATACCAGGCAAAAGTTATATTATAAATCCAAATATTATCAAGTTGCGCAGAAAGAGCAATATAAAGCCAAATAAACTATTGTCAAGTTGGTCTTTAAGAAAATGAAATCAATTTCAAACTTTATCATGAATAGAAACATACGCAAGGCCATATGCTAAAAGTTCAAACCATCTCATCAACGTTGGCGCTCTGGTTGTCATTTTATTATTGAAAGGACCTTTTTATGTGAAAGGTATTTACTTATTTTCCAATTCCTCTAGATGGAGAAAAGAAAAAAAGAAGTGTTTTTATGTTCTTTCTGTTTTTGGTCAAGAAAATGTTTTTTTTCTTTAATCCTAGCAAAATCAAAATATTTGATTCAACAAAATATTCCAAAATAATTGACTTAGAAGTAGAATTAAAGACTCTGAATATAGATTTTTTTTTATCTACTAAATTCAAATTAAAAGTTGATTTTTAAAGATGAAGGGTCATAGAAGAAAGAAAAAAATAGAGCTATATTATAATTAATCTCAAAAGGGGTGGAAGCGGCCGAAGCGGTGCCTCAACCACCGGAGACCGTTATTCAGACGACGGTTGAGATAGACCAAGCGGTTATGATGAGTAGTACGCAAACTCAGCCAGAGATCGAAGATGACACACCATTCAACAATAATGGCAATTAAACCCTAACGGAGAAGTTGATTGAAATAGTGGCGAATCGGAAGCTTTGGGTCGATGTTTTAAGTGATAATCGCAACCATGCAAAGGGTTTATCGATGGAATACATTGCGACGAAAGTGGTGAATGGTGAAACTGTAGTTACGATAAACCAAGATGATATGGAATATGAAATTCGATTTTGGGAAAATGCTCTGATTTTATATGTGATGAGGGAAAACCTAAGTATGAATACAGTCAATAATTTTATGCAGAGATCGTGGAATTTTGTGAAGATCCCAGCCCTATACTACCATGATGAAGGATATTTCTTGGTGAGATTCAGTACTCATGAAGATAGGGAAGCGGAGATGATGAAAGGGCCATACACATTACGAAGCATGCCTATGATTCTAAAGGAATGCCGACCATATTTTAACTTGAGGAGAGATTTGTTGAGAACTCTGCCAATTTGGATGAAACTCTCTCAATTACCTCTCCACCTATGGGGTGTTGCAAGTCTTAGAAAATTTGGAAGCGCAATTGGGACTCCTTTGGTAACTGATGAGTGCACAGCTAGTAAGTTTCGTGTATCTTATGCTCGATTATTGGTTGAAGTCAACATTACACAAGACTTGGTGAAAGAGGTGACTATCAGAAATGGAAATGAGGGACTGATCAAACAAAGTGTGGAGTATGAATGGAGGCCTGCATTTTGTGACAAATGTCAGAAGATAGGGTATAAATGTGGTGAACAAATTAAGACTCAGAGATGGAGACCTAAGCCAAAGCCACCCAAGGTTAACAGAGAGATTCAACAGATTCACCAAGTGGAAGAGATTGTGAACCAAGTTATGAAGACACCACATATTCTAAAGGAGATAGAAGTAGCTGTTAATCAATGAGTGGTTAATGAATCTTGGTCCAAGGTAAATAAGCCTAATATAGACAAAGGTAAGGGTGTCATAATTGATCTTACTAATAGTGTGAATTGTAGCAATATATTTGAGGCTTTGGTGGTTTTGAATGACCAAAAAATAACCACAAATATTGACCCATGTTAGTCTCTTGGAATATTAAGGGGCTCAATAAAGTAGGTAAACTTAGGGAGATCAGCTCCCATCTCCTAGAGTTAAATCCTACCATATTTGTTCTGATTGAAACTAGAGTCAAATAGTCCAATGCAAAAGGTATTCGTGATAAATTACATCTCTGTGATAACTATATTGATAATTATAAAGACCATTTGAATGGTAGAATTTGGATCGATTGGGATATTAGTAGAATTGATGTCAAATATCTGCAAAGTACTAGTCAATACATACATTGTGGTGTTTATGAGCTGAATAGTGATTTTAAGTTTTGGTTGACAGTAATTTATGGCCATAATCAGCTTGACAAAAGGAGAATTATGTGGAAAGAGTTGGAGCATCGGTTTGGTAATCTTCAGAGGCCTTGGTGTGTTATCGGGGACTTCAATAATGTTGTCAAAACACATGATCATATATGTGGCAAGCTTGTATTTGAAACTGAATATATAGACCCGCAGAACATGATCACCAACACATGGCTTTTGAAATGGATAGCAAAGGTGGCTACTTTACATGGAGTGATAAACATGAGGTTGGTACCATATATTCTAAGATAGATAGAGTGTTAGCAAACACTGAGTGGTTCCAGGATTATATGGATACAACCTTGAACATTCTTCCCCCTAATTTATTAGATCACGCCTTATTATTCATGTCTAATAATTTTGATAAGAGAAGACTGTAACACCCCAAATTTGATTATGAGTAATTATTGCCTATTTGAGGATATATGATGATTTTGGCAAATAGGTGGTTATGTGGCCCGATGCATTATGGTGAAATTATTTTTAATAATATTAATAATAAGAATAATAATGATGTAGCATTATTCGAAATTATTGTTTATTATTTAATAATTATATAAATGGGAGTGTGGAGGTTATGTTGGTCATTTGGGAGTGTAAGGAGTAATTTTATATAATATGAATAATTAGTGTATTATTATATAATTATAATTATTTCATAAAAATATTGAAGAAAGGGTAAGGTGGTCTTTATGAGAAAAAGTAAGGATAAGTAAGGAAAAACCTAAACTGGGATAATTTTACCCAAATAGGAGAACACGATCAAAAGTTCTCACTTTTCGTGTTTTTGGTGAAGAAGAGCTCCGAGGAAAGGAAAAGAGGAGAGAAAGCTCAGAGTCAGGAAGTTACAAAGAACCTTGGTGAAGAATATCAATCAGAGGAATTCTCTAAGGTATGGGGAGTTTTCATAATCTATTATAATTATATAGGAATTGGTTTATGAATAGATTAGGTTTTGTATGATTTTGGTGATCGTTAGGTTTGATGACATATATTGAGTCATAAGAGTATGAATTGGTGAATTAGGATTGATAAGATGATTTAGAATGGTGTGTTTGATGTTTGAATTGATATATTGTTGTTGTATATGATTAATTTTGATTGGTAAGAAGTTTTGGGTTGCATTGGAATGAAGTCGTATGAAAAATTGAGGTATTTTGGTGTAGAATTCGTAAAACCAGCAGAAAACTGCTTATGTACAGGTGTTAACCGGTTAACTATAGGTGTTAACCGGTTAATCAATGAAAAATATGTGTTTTGGGCGAAACAATGAGGCGTTAACCGGTTAACGCTATAGGTTAACCGGTTAACACTGTAACAGTGGCACTTTTATTTTGAAAAATTCATAACTTTTGATCTGTAACTCCGATTTAGGTCCCGTTTGAAGCGTCGGAAAGCTAACGAGACGAAATTTAATTTGATGAAATAAAATGAGTGAAGTGAGACATTTTTCAATGATGAATATTTAGGAAAAGTTGAATTGGTTTTATGATTATAAGCATAATTTTATTGAAAGTTGATGATTTGATGTTGTTGATGAAGGAAGTTGTTTTGTTGTATTGTTGGAATAGGTTTTATGATTAAAAACATGATTTATATTGTAAATTGATGATTTGTTGTTATTGACAAAAGAAGTTGTTTTTTTTGTATTGTTGAAAATTGGTTTCATGCTTATAAACATGATGTTATTGTGAATTGAGGATTTGTTGATGTTGATGAGAGAAACTGTTTTATCATCTCGATGGTCATAGGAGTTGTTTTGTTGTATTATCGATAAAGAAGTATTATCGATGTGTTTTTATTGATGAAAGACATGATTACTTGATGTTTGAATTGCTGGGTGTGAAATGAATGATGCGCATTTGATTTCTCGATGAATTTTTACGATGTAACGCATCATTGCATTTCATGACATTCACGATGGGGGCTTCGGCCTATTTTGTAACTTCAATCCCACTGTGTGGATTGAAGTGTCTCGATGATTATGGTGTGCTCCCTTGTGGAGGGTTGATGGTCAAGTATCCATCTCACGATGAAATTGGTACCACATGCATAATTGCATATAATGATAGTTGGAATTGCATATTTCTGGATGAATTCATGATTGTGTTGTGTTGCTGAAGTTTTATAATGTGTTCATGATTGTGTTGTTGTTGCTAGATTTTATGGTGGACGATGTTATGACAAGTTTATGCTAATTTATTTATATTCCATATTCTAGTATATTTATGATAAATTATGATTACTCACCCTGCCTGCTTGGAAATGTTGCCTCCTATATGGGTAACTTGCAGTTGATAAAGAATAGCTTCGCAACTGCAAGAGGAGTTTTTCATAGTCTCGAAGCGTACCTTATATTACTTTAGGAGTGGTCTGGAGTCTTTGTGTCCTGCTCTATGTCATGTAACATCGGGACGGGGTTTATTTGTTAAACTATTTTCAGTTATGTTATTACTATGATAAATGTTTTCTCATTATATGATGTTGAAATTTAGGATGGAGAAAATTATGTTTATGAAGTAACAATTATGATTTTGAAATATGAAGTTTAAATTCCGCTGCGAAATGCTATATGTTATTCTTGATGTTGATTAACCCGTGTTACGGGACAGGACATTGTTTGTTCGAATTATGATGAAATGTGATACCCTTCTTGATGATTACTCTGATATTATTTAAATATTTTATTTTGGGGTAGAAGGGTGTTACATTAGTGGTATCAGAGCAGGTCGGTCTGTCCGGCCAGTGTCGTTAATGTCGTTTATTTCCCTAGTGCGTGATATGTGTGTGAAACATTGTCGGCACTTGTTTGTTAGTTTCTAGTTGTTGTTTGCAGATATTAGTTTGGAATTAAGTGGGGGAGAGGCTTGCTTCCGAAATGTTATTGGTATGAAGAAGTTGGTACGAGTTGATGTTGGTTGTGAGAGTGCAAGGTTGTGAAGACGATGTTGTTATGGACCGGCAGGAGTTTGGACTCCTGAATTCGTATCGGTCGGGTTAGAGAAGTGTGTATATTTTAAGTGAGAATTGTTTGAGAAGGAATATTTACTTTGATGGAAATGATAAGTTGACAGATCAAGTCGCTAGATTGTTTCGCTTTGAGTGTAGTTGGATTAAGCTGAGTAATTTTTGAAGCTGGAGTTAGAGTAAAATCCTTGGTAGAGTTTGGAAGAAAAGGAGGAGAGAGATTGAACTTATGTTCATCAATCTCAAAATTCTGGTTTTTGAAATCTGGGAGCAGTTGTCACGAGAAGTGGTATAACTTTTGCTCGTGACTTGAAATGAAGCGGTTCTGGACTTTTTGGAAAGCTTACATAATTCCCTACAGTTTACATATAATATTTGCATTCGGGATGTTTGTGATAAGGAAGATAAGTGTGTTTTACTAGTCAGGTCTGCTGCTGATTTTGGAAAATTCTGCATACGAGAATTCTTGACCAGTCCCATTGCAAGGGGAATAACTTTTTACTCGTAAGCCGGATTTGAGTGATTCTTGAAGTTCTGAAATCTGCACAAAATTCTCTTCATGTTAGAATATATATTTTTGATTTGGAGGTCTTTATTGGAGAAGATAATTGCGTTCAAAGTGGGGAGTGTTTTGTTGGAAATTTTAGGAAGATGAAATATTGAAAAATAATAAGATGTCGGTATTAGAGGGAATGCATAAGTATTTGGAGAATGCATAAATGTGTAATGAGGATGATTAAAGTTCTGATGTTAGATGATAGTAATGTTGAGAGGAAGATGGATGTTTGAATTGTGTTGTTAAGAATTATAATTTGAATGAAAGTCATGAATGGAAGAGAACCAAATTGGATTGTGCTTAATGTTGTAGTGACTCCGGTGTTATAAGAATATTTGAAGCAGTGTTATACAAGGGCATGTATGATGGATTGTGTAATGGATTTTGGATGTCTTGGTGAAATCGACTAAGTCGGAATTAAGGAAACTAATAAGATGTTGATAAGTCTTAGAGAGTTGGCGGGGAATTATGAATACGGACTTTATACATAAGTTGAAGTACGCTATTGTGTTAGGTAACGACTATTTATGCCGCTATTATGGTTGTTGGATATTTATTGACAAATTGAGGAACTGATCACCCTTAATTTATTGTTGATAATAGACGAAATCATAATTGAGGAATAGATGCGTCATGCTAACTAGTATAGTATATGAGTTAAATCAGTTGAAGTTGAGCTGGGCATTTGAGTATTGTTTGAATTATCGATGAAGAATCATATATAAGAATGTTAGTCAGATTTAAGAATGATGGTATGAAGTTACGTTGGGAGTAAATAGTATTGTGGAAATTTGTAGTTAAACTCTGGATAATAAAATTATTGTTTGATGATAAATTAAGTGGCATGAGGCTTGGAGTTTCTTGATATGATTCGAGGTTAAAGTATATGGAAAAGTAAGACCAAGATTTTCAAGAGTATAGGATTGAATTGAGTTGAAAGAATCAGACGAAGTAAAATTATAAGTGGGTTTATTAAAGCGTGATTTTGATTAGAACATGGATAATTGTTTTGGTTGCATTTGTTCGGATAAGAATTTATGAAAGGTGTGTTAGTATGAGTAAGAATCGAGGATTCAATACGTTGGATTAATTAGAAGCAAAGAAATATGAGTTATCTTGTGGAAACTGTTGTATCGATGTACCTTATATTGTCATAATGATGTAGTGTGTTTAAGGTAATTTTTGAAGGAGGTATTATTTAAGATGGTAAAGTTGTAGTTGTGTTGAGGATAATTGGAAATTCATGAAGTATGTAAATTTTTGACCAAAAATTTGGAAGTTGTCGCGGTTGTATTTATGATTGAATGTTCGAAGGTGTTGCCTTATGAATTTAAGTTGGATGTATTCGGTAACTACAAGAGTAGAATACCTATTGAAACGAAATTCAGAAGAGTTGAGTCGAAGGTGTTATTGATGTGTTGGTTTGGTGATTGAAGAAGTTGGAAATAAACTTGGTAGTCCTGAAACTTTGCAGAGTAATCAGAGTGCGCAGCGGATGCGTGGTGCGGTATAGTTGTTGTTTGCGTATGAAGATGATGTTGATAGTCGATTGTTTTGATGTTGGATTTAAATTGTGTGTTCCAGACATTTCAGGAATTAAACAAAGTGTTTTTTAGAGGGATATAAAAGTCGACTGAGTATTCATCGTGGCGCTACGAAGATGTATAAGGATTTACGCAGGTTATTTTGGTGACCGGGTATGAAAAAGGGTATTGCTGAATTTTTATATGTTTGTTTGACATGCTAGAAGTCGAAGATTGAACATCAGAGACCTTCAGGTATGATGCAACCATTGAATGTTCCTGAGTGGAAATGGGATAGCATTTCCATGGAATTTGTGACTGGGTTACCTAAGACTACAAGAGGTAATGATTTGATGTGGGTAATTATTGACTGATTAACTAAGTCGGCACATTTCTTGTCAAAGAAGATTAATTATTCTATGTAGAGGCTAGTTGAGATTAATATTGAGGAAATTGTGAAGTTGCACGGTGTACCTTCGAGTATAGTATCAGATAGAGATCTGCGGTTTACGTCGAAGTTTTGGAAGAGTTTGCAAGATGCTTTGGGTAATAAATTGAGGATGAATTCTGCTTATAATCCACGGACGGATGGTCAGACAGAAAGGACATTCCAACCTTTAGAAGATCTGCTGAGAGCTTGTGTTTTGGATCAAGGAGGATCTTGGGATAGTCATTTGTCGTTGGTTGAGTTTACATACAACAACAATTTTCATGCTAGTATTGGAATGGCTCCATATGAGGCGTTGTATGGTAGACATTGTCGCACTCCATTGTGTTGGTATGAGTCAGGAGAGAGTTTGGTGCTTGGGTCAGAGGTTGTCCAGGAAACAACTGAAGATAAAAATAATTTGGGAAAGGATGAACACGTCGCAGAGTCGTCAGAAGAGTTATTGTGATAAGGGAAGAAAAGCACTTGAGTTCCGAGCGGGAAGATCAGATGAAGGAGTCATATCCGACTCTATCTACTTCAGGTAATTTTCGAGGATGGAAATTCTTTAAGTGGGGGAGAGTTGTAACACCCCAAATTTGATTATGAGTAATTGTTGCCTATTTGAGGATATATGATGATTTTGGCAAATAGGTGGTTATGTGGTCCGATACATTATGGTGAAATTATTTTTAATAATATTAATAATAAGAATAATAATCATGTAGCATTATTAGAAATTATTATTTATTATTTAATAATTATAGAAATGGGAGTGTGGAGGTTATGTTGGTCATTTGGGAGTATAAGGAGTAATTTTATATAATATGAATAATTAGTGTATTATTATATAATTATAATTATTTCATAAAAATATTGAAGAAAGGGTAAGGTGATCTTTATGAGAAAAAGTAAGGATAAGTAGGGAAAAACCTAAACTGAGATAATTTTACCCAAATAGGAGAACACGATCAAAAGTTCTCACTTTTCGTGTTTTTGGTGAAGAAGAGCTCCGAGGAAAGGAAAATAGGAGAGAAAGCTCAGAGTCAGGAAGTTACAAAGAACCTTGGTGAAGAATATCAATCGGCAGAATTCTCTAAGGTATGGGGAGTTTTCATAATCTATTATAATTATATAGGAATTGGTTTATGAATAAATTAGGTTTTGTATGATTTTGGTGATCGTTAGGTTTGATGACATATATTGAGTTATAAGAGTATGAATTGGTGAATTAGGATTGATAAGATGATTTAGAATGGTGTGTTTGATGTTTGAATTGATATATTGTTGTTGTATATGATTAATTTTGATTGGTAAGAAGTTTTGGGTTGTATTGTGTAACACGGTGGGAGAACTGACTTTAGTTATGTTGCGGATAGCAAGAGTCGCCACCGACTTTTATTTTATCCAAAGGAAAGGCATAAAAGAACAGGAAAGACCTTTTTAAAGATTTTTGGGTCCGGGGGGTAGGTTATGTAAAGGGAAGGTGTTAGCACCCTTTACATCCATGGTTATCCATGGGCTCTTAGTTACTTAGCTCACTTTGAATTGTTTTTGAAAATGTGAAGTGTGTGAATAAAAATTTTCATAAGAGTTTGATAATGATCCATGTACGGATGCGTAAAAAACTTGTGTTTGAAAATTGTTTAAAATCATGAAGTGTTTGAAAAGTTTTTAAATGGTGAGCAAGTAACTATGAGGAACCTACCCTAAAGTTTTAAGTCTTTCTGTTCTTGAATCCTTTAAATGGTAAGACTATCCCTATTATTAAGGAATAGGTAGTCATTACCTTGGATGTGAGGGACATATGAAGGGACATCTGTTTATGTAGGCAACTGTAGGGTGTATTAAGCAATTCTGGAGGGACTGTCATCATTATTCGAAAGGGACAAGATCTTTATGAAGGCAACCATTTAAGGGACTTGATCTTTTATCTGTTAAGGGACTAGATGACTTTACTTTGAGGGACTTTTGCTTTATACACCCTACTTGACCTTTTGATTAGGCAACAATGAGAGGTAACCCTAGAAAGTGAGATGGCGATCAAAGATCGACTTACGTGTGTGAGTGTTCAATTTTAAATATTTATCTTTTAAATTAGATGATCTAAATTAATTTTTAAATGACATACATGTTTACACTCCCTATTTTTACTAACCATGACATAAAAATAATTTAAACATTTAAAAATATTACATCCAGGAACAGTTACAAAAATAATAATAAAAGCAATTTAAATAAATAGCAAAATAAATAAATAAGTAAAATAAATAAATTAGCAAAATAAATTTAGGTTAGTAGAAATAATAATAATAACAATTTTAAAAATAAATAAATGGGGTTAGTAATAAGCATAATTAGTAATAATAATAATAATAATAATAAGCAAAAGTATTAAAATAATTAAAAGATCAAAACTTTATATGAACAATTATTATAGAATTTTAAAGTATATGCATATTAGAAAATTATATTAATTATGAATATATTATAATTATAAAATTAAATTAACATCTTTTAATTATAAAAATTATGCAAAAATAAACAATTTATATCATATTTACCTATTATAAAAAATAAATTAAGAATTTTAATTTTTAAACATGTTTATGTACAAAATTTTAAATTATAAACAATTTATATATTTAATAAAAATTAAATCAAGAATTTTAATTAAATTATACATATAATATGTACAAATAAATAAATAAAAAAGAAAAGAAAATTAGAGTTTTGAAAAATATATTTTAGGGTTTTAGAAAATTAGGGTTTATATGCTTAGAAAATAAATTAGGATTAATTATTAATTATACAAAATTGAATTATTTTTCTAATGAGATTTAATAATAAAAAAAAATGAGTTTAGATTATAATAGAGAAAATAATAATATACATATTATATATTTTTTTTAAAATTTATTTAGTTATAATATAAACATATTAATTAAAAATAATAATAAACAAGAAAAATGAAGAAAAAGAACTAACCTGGCTGGGGTTTGAACCCAGCACCTTTGGCCTGCAATCAACAACACATACCACCAGGCTACCAGCGCACGTGTGATAATGAAATGAGTCCAATTTGTTTTATGCACTAAACCTGAAAAATCACAAAAAAAGAAGAAAAACCAAAAGGCCTGGGGGAATCGAACCCAGGACCTTTCAAGCAATACACAAACACATTACCATTCCTGCTGGGTGAGCGCATCTGGCAATGTGGTGACTATGATGCATAATATATGAAGCTTCATACTTGACCTGAAAAAATAAGAAAAAATTGTACAAGGCCAGGATTCGAACCCCTGCCCTCCTATCATATACACGCATGCTTCACCACTGGGACAAGCGTTTGCTTGTGAAATAAACACAGAAACAATTCATAATATTTTTAAACAAATTTTTAAATTGAATTTTGGCGCCAGCCCAACTTCATCTTCTTCCTTGAATTCGCAGGTTTTCCTGCGAAATTATTTGGGAAAATACCTGCGAATTTTCCTGCACTCTAAACCTGCGAATTTCAAACCACAAT
Organism: Lathyrus aphaca; assembly: GCA_963966055.1. Lineage (NCBI taxonomy): Eukaryota > Viridiplantae > Streptophyta > Magnoliopsida > Fabales > Fabaceae > Lathyrus > Lathyrus aphaca. Next base: position 506,390,708 of record OZ014523.1, read on the forward strand.
CAAACAACACAATTTTATCAAATTGAAAACATCTTTGAATTCCTTGCAACCTGTACAATCCAATTATGCCAACAAAATTCATTTATGTTGTGTAAATCGAAGAACCCTAATTTAGAGCTTTAAACCCTAAACATGGTATATTCATGATTCGGCCATAACTCTTCACCAAAATATCCAGAAATCATCTATAGCCAATAACAAACATCAATATATCATTAAAATTCATTATCAATAAGTAAATATGATGATTCGAAAAAAAATGTATGAAGAACATATATGATTCGGTTCATGCATTATGGAGTGTTTTGGATGTAAATAAGTATTGGTTTCCACTCAATGATGTCCAAGGATCATTGCTGTGTCCTCAATTTACCTTCTAATGCCTTGGAAGATTGAAACCGAATTTGAGTTTGTGAGGGGTTTTTTGGTTTGTGAAACTTACTCTTTGGAGGCAGAAAATTCGTGGCTTGTGTTAGGGTTACATTGTATACTTATAGAGCAATGCATTAGGTCAGAAAAATTGGATATTTGTGTGGAAGATTTGATCTAAAAAGATTCAAAAATATTAGGCCTTAAAAATCAAATATCCTTGTATGAACACTTGCTATTTTAGGCCAATCCTCATGATTTTCTTTCCACTTCAATTCCAATCAAATTTATGAATTTCTAGAAGCTCAATCATATTTAAATCTTTGACTTTTATATTTTATTTTAATTTAAAATGATTTTTAATGAATTAAATCAAAATAAATTAAAATAAAATGATAAAAAATCTGATTTTTGTTGACTTGGGTCGTGCATGAAGTCATAGTGTGGATTGGGTCATCATATAGCAAGCCCATTTGGAAGAAATTGGTTTTAGACCTCCATTTTCTTCATAAACCAACCAAAAATTTCCCAACTTTGCAAGGGCACATATCCTTCAATTTTAATGGTATGAGGGTGTTCTTGGACATTTTGGAAAGCTTGAAGAGTCCTATAACCAACCCCACTGGTTTCATGTCCATATCATTTACCATTCTCAAGTTATGCCCTTTTGAAGTTGTTGACTTTTTGTTGACTTTCAAAAGGACCTATAATGTCTTAGCTCATACCTTCCAAATGAAGCATTTTTGGGCTTGGCTTGTGAGACACAAAGTTGTAGAGAATTCAATTTCCTTCAAAATGAGCTTTGAATGGAGACTTGGTGATGAAGCATGTGAAAGTTATGGCTGGTCAAAGTTCAGTTGACTTTTACTAAGGAAACCCTAATTTAGAAACTCCTGATTCTTGATGATCTGGAATCTCCTTGATGAATCATGATCAACCCTTGATCAAATGATGAATTTTACTTCATATACTTGATGTTGGCAAAAAATCCTGAAGTTTGACTTTGGTTTGACCACAGTTGACCTCAGTTTGACTTTTTAACTGCTTTGACTGATTTTGACTTATCTGATCATCTGACTGAGCAAACTTTTGAGAAAAGTCTTGAAACTTGTCATGGGGGTTCTTACATACATATAAGATGTTATGAATCTCACTTGAAGTCTTGGAAGTTCATTTAGCCTGATTAAAGTCAAAACCCTAGTTTTGGATGCACTGCTTAGGAGGTGCATTGTCTGAGGGAATTGTCAACTCTTCTGACCAATTGTGAACTTTGTGAACCTTGTGAACCATCATAAAATGTCTTGTGAACCTTGTGAACCTCATGGGAGGTATTGTGAATCTTGTGAACCTTGTGAACCTCATAAAGTGACTTGTAGACTTCATGAACCTCATGAAAGGTCTTGTAAGCATGGTGAATCTTGTGAACCTTGTGAACCTTCTTAGCACACAAAGTCTTGTATTTGTGAGGGCAAATTTTGGGGTGCAACAGCTGCCCCTGTTCAATTTTCTGAAACCTGAGGGGTTAGATTGGTATATTTGCCAGTCGTGACCTGGAAGGTTGAAGGGGATTGAACACAAAAGCCCAAAAATTTGCACTCACCAATGCGTAGAGTGATTCAGGTGACTAGTTGAATATGCTTGAGTGGGCTTAAAGATGCCACTTGGAGAAAAATTCTTCATATACATTTCTTGGAGGATAAAGCAGTCCAAAATATGAAGGTAAAATGATAGCTTTCAAGAGGATAAAGCAGTCCTGAGGTAATAATATGCTTTCAGGAGGATAAAGCAGTCCCGAGGTAATAATAATATGCTTTCAGGAGATTAAAGCAGTCCTGAGGTAGGGGTGATAGCTTTCGGGAAGATAGACAATGTCCCGAGGAGATAATATGCTTTCATGAGGATAACAACGTCCTGAGGAATTGGTGACCTTTGGGAAGATAACAACGGCCCAAAGTAATAATATGCTTTCAGGAGGATAACAACGTCCTGAGGAAGTAATGATCTTTGGGAAGATAACAACGACCCAAAGTAATAATATGCTTTCAGGAGGATAACAACGTCCTGAGGAAGTGATGATATGCTTTCAGAAAGATGAACAACATTCTGAGGTATGAATATGCTTTCAAGAGGATAAAGCAGTCCTGAGGTGGTGATATGCTTTCAGGAGGATAAAGCAGTCCTGAGGTGATGATAACCTTTGGGAAGATAAACAACGGCCCAATGATCACAATTTGTTGATGAAATTTGCTTGTTGGAGAATTAACCTGAAAACAAGGTAGCATTCTGTATGATAATATTAGTTTATGCATTATGTATGCATGTATAATATGATGCACTTAAGTGATGTATTATGTATCTATGGATATGTATGTTATGGTATGATGTAAATGATGTATGTATGATGCTGCCGGAAGCGTCTGGATATCTTCGTATAACAACTGTTGGCCAGGGAAAATAAATCCTATTTTGTTGCTGAAAAGTATGGGGAATTTGTTCCCGTCTTGTATGATAAGAAGGTATACATAACCTCCTGTCTGCTGGGGATAGCAAAGTATATATAACCTCCCGTTGTTGGGGATAGCAAAGTATATATAACCTCCCGTCTGCTGGGGATAGTATGGTATACATAACCTTCGTCTTCGTTCGTCGTACTCTTATTGGAAAGTAAATTCCCGAATATCCGTATGAGGATAAAAGAGATGGATATAAATTCCAGGGGAGATGTGACTTTATGAAGGTGGATTTGTCCTACTGAGGGTTTGTAACTGTCTTGTTGAGATGAACCGGCAAAGCTTCGTTGAAATCCTTCCCTCGTTCGTCCTTAGTAAATACTATTACTGCATTTTCATGCATTTCTGGTAAACATCAATCATATTAAGCATTCATGCATTTCTGGTAAACATCAATCATATTCAAAAGCATACATACATTCAAACACAACCAATGGATGTTTCGCTTATGTAAATAGGGTAAAAGTAAATCTGGATTCAAAAATGGAATTTTATTCATGTCAAAAAGTGACCCATACATGGGTAAGTTTGTACAAGGAAACATAAACCCTAGTAAGAGGATTTTGTCATAAAATTTTACAAAACAAGGAGAATCAGCTATGTGGGAAATAATCCTATTGAGTTTCAATTCTACTATTGCCATTATCTTCAAGTATCTCATCTTCTGTTGTTGAGACGGAAACGATTGGATTGAGCTTTATCTGTTCGAACTTGAGTAAGTATCACAACTGGTTGCAGTTTCATGGGTGATCTAAACGAGACATAGTCATACGCTTTAATCCCTAACTTTTGCCTGGATTGCCCTTTCAGGTTTTCAATCCACCGGGATACCCTTTTTTGCCCAAGCCGCCTTTTCAGGTTTTCGACTTGCCGGGTGTACATCTTTTCATATATATCCCTAATTTTTGCCCAAACCCTTTTGGTTTGCCGGGATGCCCTTATTTTTGCCTAGGCCTGTCAACCTAGCGGGTCTCTTTTCATGCGTAGTATTTTTTAACTATGTCTGCGTTTACAGGCTGCGGGAAGTCTTCACCATCCATTGTAGTGAGTATCATGGCACCTCCTGAGAACACTGTCTTGACTACAAATGGTCCTTCATATGTAGGAGTCCACTTGCCCCTAGGATCACCCTGTGGTAATATGATACGCTTAATTACCAAGTCACCAGCCTGATATACCTTTGGTTTAACCTTCTTGTTAAAAGCTTTTATCATCCGTTTCTGGTACATCTGGCCATGACAAACTGTTGCTAACCTCTTCTCATCAATCAAATTTATCTGGTCAAGTCGAGTCTGAATCCACTCATCTTCATCCAAGCCTGCATCCTTCATAATTCTTAAGGAGGGAATCTGAACTTCAATGGGCAGAACTGCTTCCATACCATAGACCAAGGAGAATGGGGTTGCCCCTGTTGAAGTACGTATTGTAGTACGATAACCATGAAGAGCGAATGGTAACATCTCATGCCAATATTTGTAAGTAACAGTCATTTTCTGTACAATCTTCTTAATGTTCTTATTAGCAGCTTCAACTGCCCCATTCATCTTTGGACGATACGGAGAAGAGTTGTGATGCTTAATCTTGAACTGCGTGCAGAGATCAGTAATCATAGTGTTGTTCAGATTAGAGCCATTGTCGGTGATAATCCTTTCAGGGATGCCATACCTACATATGAGATTATTCTTAATGAATCGAGCCACAACATTCTTGGTAACAGATGCAAATGAAGCTGCCTCCACCCACTTCGTGAAGTAATCAATAGCAACCAGGATGAAACGATGCCCATTAGAAGCAGTAGGCTTGATCTCACCAATCATATCAATGCCCCACATGGCAAAGGGCCAAGGAGCAGTCAACACATTCAATGGTGATGGAGGTATATGTACTTTATCAGCATAAATTTGACATTTGTGACAAGTTCTGGAGTGTTGATAGCAATCAGCTTCCATGGTAGACCAATAGTAACCTGCTCTCAATATCTTCTTTGCCATAGTATGACCACTAGAATGAGTGCCAAAGATCCCATCATGCATATCTTCCATAATCTCAGTTGCTTCCTTCTTATCCACACAACGAAGCAAAGTTGAATCATGATTGCGTTTATATAGAATGCCATTACCCAGAAAGAATTTAGCAGAAAATCTTCTCAGAAATTTCCTATCTTTGACAGATGCCCCTTCAGGGAACTCCTGAGCTTCAAGATATCTTTTCACTTCATAAAACCAAGGCTTCTCCTCTATCCCTTCTGTGTCAATCTCATTGCAATATGCAGGCTTCTCAAATCTATCAATAGTAATCTTGGGAGCTTCATCATCCCAGCTGATCTCAAACATGGATGCCATGGTGGCCAATGCATCTGCCAATTGATTCTCTCTTCGTGGAATATGTCCAAAGGTAATCTCTTTGAAATGTGGGATCAAAGACAAAACATGCTCTCTGTAAGGAATGAGATTATCATGTTTGGTATCCCAATCTCCTTTAATCTGACTTACTACCAGGGCTGAATCTCCATATACATCAAGGAACTGAATCTTCATATCAATAGCAGCTTTAATACCCAGGATACATGCCTCATACTCAGCCATGTTATTGGTACAATAGAAACAAAGTCTGGCAGTAATCGGGGTATGACAACCTTCAGGGGAACTAATCACAACACCAACACCATTACCAAGTGCATTAGAGGCACCATCAAAAACCATAGTCCATCGGGATCCTTGCTCAGGTCCGTCATATTGTCCAGGTTCTTTGGCAATAACCATAATGTCTTCATCAGGGAACTCAAAACTCATTGACTGGTAATCATCTACTGCTTGATGAGCCAAATGATCTGCTACAACACTTCCCTTAATGGCCTTCTGAGTAGTATACTGTATGTCATATTATGTCAAGATCATTTGCCATCTTGCAATTCTTCCGGAGAGAGCAGGTTTCTCGAATATGTACTTGATTGGATCCATCTTTGAAATCAACAAGGTAGTATGAGTCAACATATACTGTCTTAGTCGGCGAGCAGCCCATGCCAAAGCACAACAAGTTTTCTCGAGCAGTGAGTATCTTGTTTCACAGTCGGTAAACTTTTTGCTAAGGTAGTATATTGCCTGCTCTTTTCGACCAGACTCGTCATGTTGCCCCAACACACACCCCATTGAGTTGTCTAACACTGTTAAATACATAATCAAGGGTCTTCCATCAACTGGTGGCATCAAAATTGGAGGTTCTAGCAGATATTTCTTGATTTCATCAAAGGCAATTTGGCACTCATCATTCCATTCTATCACCTGATCTTTCTTCAACAACTTGAATATTGGCTCACAGATGGCAGTTAATTGGGAAATAAATCTTGCAATGTAGTTCAATCGTCCCAAGAAACCTCTAACCTCCTTCTCAGTGCGGGGAGCTGGCATCTCTCGTATAGCTTTTACTTTTGCAGGATCCACTTCAATACCTTTTCCACTAACTATGAAACCCAGGAGTTTACCAGACCTAACTCCAAAAGTACACTTGTTTTGGTTCAATCTCAACTTGTATTTCTTCAACCTCTCAAACAATTTATGCAAATGATCAAGATGTTGCTCTTCATTCTGAGACCTGGCTATCATATCGTCCACATATACCTCTATCTCATGATGAATCATATCATGAAACAAAGCCACCATAGCACGCTGATATGTTGCCCCTGCATTCTTCAAACCAAATGGCATCACCTTATAGCAAAAAGTGCCCTACTGTGTAACAAATGTTATCTTCTCCATATCTTCAGGTGCCATCTTGATTTGATTGTAACCAGAGAAACCATCCATAAAAGAGAATACCTTATGCTGAGCAGTGTTGTCTACCAGAACATCAATATGAGGAAGTGGAAAGTCATCTTTAGGGCTGGCCTTGTTCAAATCTCTGTAGTCTACACACATACGTACCTTACCATCTTTCTTAGGTACCGGCACCACATTTGCAACCCACTGAGGATAAGAAGTCACAGCTAAGAACCCTGCATCAAACTGTTTCATTACCTCTGCTTTGATCTTTTCTGACATTTCAGGATGCATGCGACGAACCTTCTGTTTCTTTGGACGACAATCTTCTTTCACTGTTAAACGGTGAACCACAATGTCTGTATCCAATCCTGGCATATCTTCATAAGACCAAGCAAAGATCTCCACATAGTCCCGTAACATCTGAATCAATCTGCTCTTGACACTATCCTCTAAATCAGCCCCTATCTTGACTTCTTTTCTGTTTTCTTCAGTTCCCAGATTCACAACTTCGACTGGCTCTTCATGTGGCTGTATGGCTTTCTCTTCTTGTTGTAACAACCTAGCAAGCTCTACAGGTACTTCACAATCGTCCTCATTTCCGTCTTCAGTTTGATAGATCGGATTCTCGAAATTATAATTGGCAATAGTAGAACTGTTATCAACAGGATCCAGGGTGGATGAGGATCTGCATTTTAGTGATGTGGGTGTGTGTAAGAACACATAGCTGATAAAACAAAAATAAAAGAAAAGAAAGACAAGGAACACAATATTTACGAAAACGAAACGTCCACTGATTTTTATTGAATGAAGTATGAAAATGAAATGACATCCCGTAACAAGCACACCATTGTGCCCCGGGCAAGGCACAAGGCTTAAGGGTTTTAATTGTTCAAGAAATTACAAACTTAAAAGCAACAACATAGTAATAGTATTTACTCCTGACTAAAGGAGATAGGGATAACATCTTCAGCTTTCCAATTATTGAGTCCAGCACCCACAGTAGGAAAAATCCAAGCATCCAGGTTGTAGTCTTCATCACAGTCTCCCACAGCATTGATCTGATCTTTCATAACCCCTTGATTGGTGATACGAACAACACGAGCACGACGAACAGCCTTCTGGGACTCTGCTGTGAAACCCAAACCAAATTTGTCAGACTTGTATGGGATATCAGGAAGCTGACCCCAAATAGTACAACCACCTTCATCCACTACAGCTCTAGCATCCTTGAGGGAGGCCATTGTTGGAGGTACTCTGGTGACCACAAGCACTTTCTTGACAACAGGAGGAGCTACATAATCATTAACAATCCAAGGAACCACTTCAAATGTTTGACACGGAGTTTCAACATATTCACCTTCCATTTCCAGATACTTGATGGTATTCACATGGCTGACAAAATATTCTTCTTCTCCATAGACAGTAACAACCTTTCCTTCCACCGGATATCTTAGCTTCTGATGTAATGTAGAAGTTACAGCACCTGCCCCATGGATCCAGGGACGACCAAGCAGACAAGAGTATGAAGGACGAATATCCATCACATAAAATGTAGCATTAAAAATCTGAGAACCAACTTTGATGGGCAGGTCAATTTCCCCATGCACCACTCTTCTAGAACCATCAAAAGCCTTCACCACTATACTACTGGGCTTCAGTACAGCATCTTCAGGACTCAGATTATTCAGGACTTCCTTGGGCAACACATTCAGAGAGGAACCATTGTCTATTAATACATGTGACAGGGTAGTGCCCCTGCATTCAATTGCGACATGCAAGGCCCTGTTATGATCCCTCTTGGCAGGGGTCAAATCAGCATCAGAAAACCCTAACCCATTATCATAGGTCAGGTGGGCAACACAATTCTCAAACTGGTCAACAGAAATTGCATTGGGTACATGAGCAGTCTTCAGAAACTTAATCAAAGCCTTGGCATGAGCCTCAGAACATAACAACAAAGACAACATGGAAATCTTGGAGGGAGTATGCCCCAGCTGATCCACAATGTCATAATCACTCTTGTGAATGATTTTCAGTACTTCTTCCATCTGCTTAGAGAGATCATCAGCAACTGGCACATCAGTAGATACAGGTTCAATAACAGGACCTTTGCCCCGAGCATCAGTGGTAGAGGTAGCAGCAGGAGTAACTGCATTCTTGGAAGTCACTGGAGGGGAGAAGACTCTTCCACTTCGTGTGATCTTACTAGATCCGGCAATATTGTCAACATCAACAGGCACATCAGCTAAGGGTTCCTGCTTAACACCATGGATATACACATCTGACCCATAATGCCAAGGCACAGCTTTATCAGACGTATACGGAATAGGACCAGGAGTAGTAATGACCATAGGAGCCACTCTGGCTTCAGCAACAATCTTCACAGGGCCTTCAGCAGTAATCTTGATTGGACCCTTATGAGTGATTTTAATAGGTCCCTTTGAAGTAATTCTTACCGGTACTTTGTCAACCATGTCAACTTCTTCAGTCTTCCTACCTTTAGTAATATGATCCACCATACTCTCTACAGACGATGGAGTCCTCTCAAACACTATGGTATAGTTATTCATGAGACGTTGAATTTCGTCCTTCAATCTCCAACAGATATCTGGATTATATTCACAATAGACACAATCTTCACGACAACCCGGGAAGAACCCAACTTGTACTAACTTTTTCTTGATAATAGACAATGGTGTGGTCAACTCTGCAACTGAATAGATATGTAAATCTTCATCAATGGCATTGACAGTCTTCTCGTGATTTGGCATGGGAGCAGTAATCACATTTGGAGTACCCGGAGGGTCAAACTCAATCTCTCCAGCCTCAATCATATCTTGAATTTTGTTCTTCAAGACCCATCAGCTATTAGTATCATGTCCCTGACAGTTTGAATGATATGCACATCGTGCATTGGGATTGTACCTGGGAGAGGTAACATTGGGATTCTGAGGAGCCTCTTTCAAAGTAATAAGTTCAGCCTTCAACAAGTGTTGCAATGCCTGAGCCATTGACATGTTGATCTTTGTGAACTGCCTTCTAGCCCTCTGTTGGTTGCCCTGTGGCTGCTCTGTTGTTGTAGGAGTTGGATTTGAAATATGAACTGCACTCACAGACTGATGCCTTCTATTACGATCAGGTTGACCATAAACAGCATTGGATTCTTTCTTCCCAGTGGGAGGCTTCTTTGCAGCACCTGATGAAGAAGTACCCACTTGGATCTTGCCACTCTTTATACCATTTTCCATGCGCTCTCCTGTCATTATCAACTCAGTGAAGCCAGATGATGAGCTTCCAATGAGATGACTGTAAAACGGACCATTCAGCGTACACATGAACATATCAACCAATTCCCTGTCAGTTAAAGGGGGTTGAACTCTTCCAGCTAAGTCTCTCCACTTCTGAGCATACTCCTTGAAGCTTTCTTTAGCACCCATAGACATGCTCTGAAGCTGCATGCGAGTGGGAGCTAAGTCAGCATTGTATTGATACTGCTTATAGAAAGCTTCAGCAAGATCATTCCAATCCCTGATGTTGACACTCTCCAATTGATAATACCACTCCAATTGAGCTCCAGATAAGCTCTCTTGGAAGAAATGGATCCACAACTTCCTATCAGCAGTGTGAGGTTGGATTCTTCTGACATAAGACCTCAGATGCAGCTTGGGACAAGAGACCCCATCGTAAACAACAAAAGTAGGAACCTTGAAACCAATGGGTATGACTACCCCAGATATCAGACTCAAATCTTCAAAATCCAGCCCAAATGACTTCTGCAACTCCATAGCATCCATCCTATCCACCAGCATCTTGAATTTGTCTTCATTAGGCTCATGGTAGTAATTAGCCTCAGAATCAGAGTCCCCCATAGTGTTGTGGAGACTGCCTCCCTCTTTTTCAGATTCTTCAGATTCATAGTCTTCAACTGGTTCTTTGGTCTTAGCAAGACCTTTGAACCTTCTTCCCATGTTGATCAGGCCACCTGACCTCCTGGTCTTCTTAGTCTTCTTGGCCAGCAGCGTCTTCAATTCATCCTGCCCCTTGGTCAAGTTCAGGATCAGCTCTTGGAACTGTGCATTTTGTGCCTGGAGATCCTTAACTGTTTGTTCAAGAGCCATTGCTGAAATAAACAGCGAGAAGATGAGAAACCTGTGCACAATTATAAACCTGTGATGCAATGAAATGATATGTGAATGCATATGCAATGTTTTCAAGGACCGCAGGATTTAAATTTGCTTAAACAAACAAGAAGGTAAACTTTTATTAGTAATAAATTTGTTTTGCCTCTTGGGCTTACAAAAATGAAATGAAATAAGTACAAAAGATGGGGTTTTAAGTCTCCCATGGACGTTTCCTCTTTGTGTTGAGGTATGAGTTGAGATTCCGTTCCTCATGAAGTTGCTTTGTTAGTTCCAGGATTCTTTCTTGACTTGCTTTGTAATGAGCCTCAAAAGTATCCCTTTGCTCCTTCAGTTGGATCCAGGATCTCTGTAAGTCTTCCATGTCAGTAGGCATGTCTGGGTGAAGGATAGTATAAGCAGTATCTCCTTCAGCAGCAGGTTCCATGGTAACTGGTAGGATAGCAGGATATGGCATCATGAGATTCTGAGCACGAGATCGCACCCATCTGAGATAAGCCTCCATAGGAATAGTGTACTTAGGCTCCAGTGTCTTGCTGTCAACCCTGTTTACTTTTCCCCAGGCTCGTATGAATCTCTGACGGTAACCTTGAAGATCATTGTCGTAGTCAAACACAATGCCCTGAATCAACATGTCATGTGGACCATCACTTCGAGCGTAACCAAACTGTCGTAAAGCTAGAGAGGGGTTGTAGGTGATGCCTCCTCTTATGCCTAGAAGTGGCACATTAGGAAACTCCCCACAACGTGTAAACACCCCAAATTTGCCCTCACCCATTCACACCATGGCTTGTGATCATTCTCATATGCATAAACACAATCATATCATCTCACATCTCATTTTGTTTCACTGCATAGTTTTTAAGTCATCTGCACCTAGGGTTTGTGATCTGAGCAATCCCAAAGCATCTTGAGCCATTCCAAAGGCCACCAATCAACTCAAAGAGGTCCATGTGTGTTATTGTATCATGTTACATCCTCACAAAGTCCAAATTGCAGAGGAATCACAAGAACTAGGGTTTGAGTGGATGCAGAGCCAGGATGAACTGCACAGTTGACTGAAAATTAGGGTTTTGGTTTCAGAGGCCATAACTCCAATTTTTTTAGTCATTCTTGTTTCCATTGATCTCTATATGGTATAGGGAGTATGCATATCAATTTTCATGAAGAAATTCCATGGGGAAGTCATCTGATCAAGAGTTGACTTTTCAGACAAGTCAGTGCAAAATCAGGGCATCTGAGGCCCCCAATGACCCAACCAATGGGTGATCTTCATCATTTTGAGTGTATATGATCTTTATTTGATCATGGAAGAAGGTTGAAGTTCATAAAAATCAAGAATTTGGAGTTTTTGCAAATGTTGACTTTTTGGGCATAGTTGACTTTTCAAGAATGCACCATTTTAGGTCAATTTTCAAGCCTTGATTCATGATCCAAAAAGGCTTCAAATGGAAAAACTTTGGTCATGAAAGTTGTAGATCTCATCTTTCCCTTTTCAAAAAGTACAAGAACATGATCAAATTCTTCTTGGATCAAAAGTTATGACCATGCAAAGTTGCCAAAAATCACTTATTTTCAAGTTATGCACCAAGTGGAAATTTTGCAAAGTCTTGGATCAAAACACATTGTAGCCTCTAGTTCACTACAAAACATTACACAAACATTTCCCTAAGTCATAAAATCAGATTTTTGATCAAGTTTGCCCATGGTTTAGTTCATGTAACTTGAATTTTTCACATGTGAACCAAAAGCTAGCCAACTTGCAAAAACTACTCATTTCACTTCCTACAACTTATGACATTGGAAGCTGACTTTGGCTAGCCTCTCCCTCACCTTTTGCTGCGCCAGCCATGCTTTGTCCTTGCCTAGATTTGGAGCCATGCCCTATCTTACACAAAAGTGGTTTTTGAGCAAAAAGTGATCTACCAATCCATAAAGCACAAGTCACATCAGCCAGCCAATCAGAATTGTTTATGATTTCAATTTGCAAGTTGAACATAACACAAGCCAAGGCTGAAACACACACACTCATCACATTCACAAAAACTCACCTCATTGCAAGTTCCTTCGAAATTCTCTCCACAAGCCACAAACACACCAACCAACACCACAAACTTTCTCAACACACTTCATAGATCATAAACAACTCCTTTTCACAGCCTGAAAGTGCCAAAATCATCATGGCCATTGTTGACTGAACTGAAGCAGTTCCATTCGAATCTCCTTCTCCAGCCAACACAAACTCATTTTGAGCATTCAAACACATTTGGGGGATCAAGTAGAGCAGCTTGCATCAAAGGAAGTGGCCAGAAAGTTCCTAAACTGAAAGCTCCAAATCTCAGGTAGCTCGAAATTAATTTTTCCAGAAATCATTTTTCTTGTTACAAACTTGTTCTTCATGCTCTCCTGATCATTCTGATGTCTTTAGTTTTTGAAATGGTTGTGATTTGAGCATTTAATTTGTGTTTGAAGCTTACGAACCCTAGATTTTCTTTCTTTCGATTCAGCTTATTTAGGTAGAATAAATTTGTTTTAAGTTAGGGGTTTGATTCGTGAGAGTATAAGGATCATTTACATGTTCTTGGTTTTCATTTTTGGTACGTATTGAGAGGTTTTGAAATTTTCAGGTGAGCTTCTGGCCGGAGAAGACGACCGGAAGTCTTCTCCGGCCACCTGAGAGTGATTTGCCCTAATTACAGTCATTAACTTTAGTTTGAATGCTGAGCGTAGATGAGCGTTGAATGTTTGACTTCCCTCCAGTTTCGATGGCCCAGATCAATCCCATTAGCCCTAATCCACGTGTTAGGTCTAATTAATCCATAATTAATTTAATTAAGTCTGAAGCAATCCTGGCCCTCCACTAGCGCGCGCAGTCAACATGTTTGAACCCAGCTTCAATCCCAGCCATCCAATCTGATTACTTCTCATTTTATTTGTTTTATTTCATTTTATTTCATTTAAACTTGCATAATTTATTAAAAATAGTTAAAAATTCATAAAAATTATGAAACTTTTTCTTCAGGGTTTTATTAATTTTTATGACACAAAAATATTTTTATTTTATTTTTTATCATTAAAAAAGTATTTTTAAATATTTAAAAGAATATTTTTAATTGATCAATGAGAATTAATTAATTAAAAATACTTTTAGGTATTTAAAAATTACAAAAAAATTCATGAAATGTTCTAAGACATTTAGAAACATTGTCCAACCTTCAAACCAAATTTCTTTTTTGATCTTGATGCATTTTTAGAATTTTTCTTGGAATTAAATCATTTTTTTATGCATTATTTTGATCACAAGTTTAAAAATTCATTTCTGCCTATTGGTGAAGGTTGAGACATTGATTCTTCTTGCATTGTTTTCCATTTTGCATGTATTTTCAAGGATAAAAAGGCCATAAATTGTTCTTGCATTTTCAAATTGTTTGGCATTTGTTTTGATGAGAACCCTAAAAACCCTAAAAAACTTGCAAAATCCATAACTTGAGTTTGATTGAGAGTTGAGAGCTCCCCTTTGGGCAGTAGATCATCATAAGCCTAGGGTTTCTTTGGGTGCCATTTTCCATTTTTTATCATGAGGTTTGCTTCTGTTTTGGGTTTTTGTTTGATGTTTGTTTCATAAACCCTAATTTGGGCTTTCTCTTGCATCCTTCTTGCATTCTTTTGCATAAGTTGACTTGTCATTGCATTTTGTGCCTTCTTGTGTTGCATTTGACATCTTAAGACATGTAGAAAGCATCATTGACCATTGCATTACATATTTGCCATGCCATTTGCCTTATATGCTTCATAACATTTCATGCTTGTCCATGCTCCTTAGCTTGCATCATTTGCATTCATAGGCCTTGTATGAACATCCCCATGCCTTGCCTCATGTTTGCAGCACCTCATAACATCATAATCATCATGTACATGCTTCTGGTTTGGTCTAGCATCATGCCATTTCATCACATCTTGCATTGCATTGTGTTTCTTTCTAACATTTCAGGTGGTAAGTAAACTTGAGAAGTGAATTTGCCTTCACTTCTCATACCTTTTCTTTTCATCTCCCTTGCATCCATTGCTGCATTTTTACTTGTGCTTGAGTTTGAGTTTGTTCATCCTTCTTCCTCCCACTTTCTTTCTTCAAGTGACTTGACTTCTTGAATGAAGCAAGTCACTTTGCCTCTCTTGATCTTATTCATCTGCTTCCTGGTGGCTCCTGTGAAGATTGTTCTTGAAAACCTCACAAACCATAGGAACAACCAAGCATGTCAATGAATTAGGGTTTTGATTAGTCTCCCCCATAGTTTTTACCTTTGTGTCTCCCTTTGAGTCTTCTCTTCTCATCTCATAATCAGGGACTAAACCCTAAAGGTTTTAAGGCTTTGTGATTAAGCTTGTGCCTGCATCCTTCTCTTAGGATGGAGTGTATAACTTTAATCCTAAGTGTTAAACCCTTAATGTGTTTAACTCCTTAATCAATCCACTTAATAATCATCAAGACATCACACTTGTAACTTGGGCCTTGCATTAGGGTTCTAATTCTTCCTTAATTGGTTAAGAAGGACTAACCCTAGTGTTAATGGACAAGTCCCCCTCAAGTTGTCTTACAAATCATAAAATCCACTTCTTCATCATATCATTAAATAAAATCCACTTAATCAAAGGCTTGTTTTGTCATGAGTTTAATCCCTAATCATGGATTAAGTTGAGGAGCTTTCCTCAGCTTAAACATTCTCATCTATTATCCTTCTATTAGGATGGTGTAATGAGTCTGTTTAATCCTTGATTATGGCTTAACCTCATTACTTAACACTAAACAAAATCCCAAAAACATCTAAATAATCACAAGTAGGTTAATGATCTTAATCCTACACCAAAGGTGATTAAGTGTGAGAATCTGACTTCACACTTAAGGTACTCTCATTACCCCTAAACAGAGGGAAGATGTGATGAGTTTACTAAATCCATTGGTTTAGGCTTAAGCTCATTAACTTATGACAAACTCCTAAAAGCAATAAAAGACTGAAAACACAAAAAACAAACAATAATCGTCTCCTTCGGGATTCTTTTCTCATCATCTTCACTCACAATCGAGAACTCGCTTCTTCCGTCTAATGCAAGACAGTAGCACCTGAGCCAGACAGGTCATACACTTGAGCATTGACAAGCAAGCAGTTCACAAGTCAATTCACCTTTCAGTCTCTTTGGGTCGAACTACGGTGTTCTGACTTCCTCATTGCACGAGAGGATACGTAGGCATAACTTAACAGTTATCGAACAAAAGTCTCTGTATATTCCCCCTCCTTCCAGCATTATTTTTTGAGCCTCATGATCTTGAGCAATTCATTCTCATTCTTACACTGACACATCACTTATACATATTACACTTCACTTCTTTACACTGACACCTGTACATCTCTTTCCAGCTATTTCATACACAAATTGCACTGACACTACCCCTTTAAAACACAAATCTTTTAAGCGTGGATCCCGTCGAGTACGACGGACAATCTGGGTGCTAATACCTTCCCAGGTTGTAACCAACCCCCTTTCTCAGTCTCTCTGGTTCGCAACCGTCTTATCCATCTTTTTCTAGGTCTATGCAGCATTGCCTTTCCTCCGGGATAAAAATGCCTAGCTGGCGACTCTATTCATCTCCAGTGAGTTCACGGCTGCGTGTTCTCACTGTTCCCTTCGCCGACCGTTCGCGTCCGTACCCTATTTGACTTAGCCTCATTTAGTGGGAGCGACAGCTTGGCGACTCTGCTGGGGATACCTTATATTGCAACCAGGGCTTCTGGTTCTTTTTGTGGGTTCCTCCTAGCGCTTGTTTGATTTGTGTTACTGGGGTGTCATGTGCTTGTTTGTGCTTGTATTTATTTATTTTTTGCTTTATGTACAGTTACTTTACTGCTTTCTTTACTGCATTTATATATCATACTGTCATTGTTGCTGGCTGGATCTGGTTTTTCTTTGGTGGGTGGGTGATTCATTGAGAGTTAAGGTCCTATACCTGGGACCTGAGTGACACCTAGGCTAGAGTGAATCATATTCTTTCCCATTCCATTTCGGTCTGGTGCGGGAATATGAAACACGGTTCAGATATGGGTTTCTTCTTGAGAACTCTGTGTTGCAGATTTCCTGCAATGCTAGGGCTATCTGGGAAGCTTGCTAAGTCTGGATGACCTTTTAGCACTGACCTTCAGAAACTGAGGTGAATTAGAGGAGGAATTGTTATGGTTATTGTAAACACTGTACCTCCGGGTTAGAAGTGTTTACACTTCTCATAACTGATCCAAGTCTGAGGATCCTTGTTCTAGATCACCACCTGTGAGGGGGTTGGGCTGTTTACAGGTTTGCAGGTACCTTGACCTCAGAATACCCTGTTACTTTGACTTTGTTAAGAATGCTCCATGTTGGATAGTTCTTGTGATTCTGAACCCTGGACTTGTGGCTCTTTATTTGAGTCCCCCACCCTGGTTACTGGATTTATAGACCTCCACCTGGATTTCTTGAACACACATGGATCTATACCAAGGCAGTTAATCAGATCCAGCTCAGTCACAAACCCTTGCATTTCATTTGCATACATACTCATTGCATCACATTAACATGTGCTTATTTGTGTTTCAGGGTATCCACCTTCATTCCTGGTTTTGGTTTTGACCCCATCTGCATCATTTACTTATCAGCACTTGCTTCAGCTTGTCAGCCATACTTCAGTTACTTGCACCAGCCAATCAGTGGCTCATTCTTTCAGCATCTTCATCAGCACTCTACTCAATCTTCAGCATCATGGCTCCAAAGAAAAGCAACATCACCTATCATTTCTTCCAACCAGACTTATCAGACATCAGGAGGATCCAAACCCTGATCACTCCAGAGCACATACCCTTGTTCAGGGAAAGTTATGGAGAAGTACTGGACATGGTCATGGATCTGGACCCATCTCAGAGGAGCCTCATCCACACCTGCATTCAGTTTTATGATCCTCCATTGAGATGTTTCACCTTTCAAGACTTTCAGTTGGGGCCTCTTCTGGAAGAATATTCATATTTGGTTGGTTTGCCTATCAAAAGAGAAATCCCTTTCAACCCTGAAATGGTCTTTCCCAGCAATGGAGAGATAGCAAAAGCTTTGCACCTAGAACCTGTATTGATTGAACAACACTTGACCTCTAAAGCTGGGATCCCTGGATTTCATCTGGACTTCCTGATTTCTCAAGCTAGTTTGAAGGCCTCCTTGGGGGAGTGGAAAGCTGTTTGTGCTCTATTGGCCTTAAGTGTATATGGAATTGTGTTGTTTGCAGATGAGCCCCGTTTCATTAGCAAGAATGCAATCCACTTGTTCATCCTGAAGAACCCTGTGCCAACTTTACTGGGTGATCTCTATTACTCAGTACATCAGAGAAATGAGAAGCAGAGGGGAAGATTAGTGAGGATTTGTGCTCCATTATTCCATGCTTGGCTTCTCAGGCATCTACCCAGGACAGATGCATTTCTAAATCCTCATCAGCAAAGCAACTGGGCTAAGAGACTCACTGTCCTAACTTCAGCAGATATCAGATGGTGTACTCAGAGCACCAAGGGCAGAGATATGATCACCAGCTGTGGGCACTTTCCCAATGTGCCTTTGATAGGAGTTAAGGGAAGTATCAACTACAACCCTCTGCTGTTCAGGAGACAATTGGGCTATGCACTGGTTCATACTCCTAGGGAACAAGATTTGGTGGAGACCCTCTACTGTGAGAACAAGATTAGTTTGACTGTTGTTAGGCAGGCTGCCTGGGCCTGGGATCATGTTCAAACCAAGGGAATCACCATTCTGGGGAAGTGCAATAATGTGGCATCAGTCCAATATTATGAGTGGTCCCATGCTAGGGCCCAATTCTCTGGAATGCCCTTTACCATAGAAGACATGCCTGAGTCATCTTCAGCACCACCCCCTGCCACTATCAGTTTGGAGGAGTTTGAGAGTTTGAAGGAAAGAAATGAGAAGTTAACTCAAGCCTTGCAGAAGACCCTCAGGGAGAGGAGTGAAGGTGTGAGGGAGATTGAGAGATTGGAGAAATTGAGGGTGGAACACTTGACCAAGATTGAGAAGTCTGGGGAGTATATCAACAAGTCTAAAGCTGGTGAGCAGATTCTGAAGAATGCTTGTAAAGAAGCCCAGTTCCAAAGAGCAAGAACAGACTTGTATTTGAAAGAGAGTCAGGCCAGGTGGGTCCGGATCACTGAGGCCCGTACTCTAGAAGACAAGAGAGTTCAAGACAAGATGGAACAGATGGAAAAAGCCCTGGCAGCAGCCCAGAAGGAAATATCAGAGCTAGAAATCAGAGCTGGAGTGAAGAGGTCTAAGGACCAAAGTCAGAATAAGAAGTTGACTGCAGCTGTTGCAACAAGAAACCTTCTCATCAGAGGTCTCACGGAGCATCCAGCTGATCCTGTGACCGAAGCACTTCTCAAGGAAGTTCGTGAGGATGAGTTTGGCCTTGGAGTTTGATCATTTGCTTGTTGTTATCCCTATTCCATGTACTTTTGCTTTTTTGTGATGTATTTTGACCCCTTTGAGGGCTTGTGTTGTAAAAATGAACAAGTTGTATTATTTCACCCTTTGTAATATATTTGTGTTGGTTTCTATCTGGGTTCACATCAAAAGCAACTTCAACAGCATCATCTTCAAGGGTCTGGAAGGGTCAAAACTGAAGGCCAAACCGGATACCTTGAGAACAAATAAGCATAACTGCATTGCATGCTAACCCTTTTGTTTGTTTTGTAGGTTTTGTTTTGTTGTTGCTAACCTCTGTTGTGATACTCAGGAATTATTTGCTCGCCGCCGGTTATTTCCCCTCAACAGGCCACACAGGTACCCAACTAGAAACAACCTTCCGGGAATTCAGATGGATCAGGTACAGCAGGACCTAGCAGAGGTCAGAAACCAGATGGCAAACGAAAGGTTAGAGATGAGAACGCAGATGACACAGTTCATGGAAGTTATGAACAACCTGGCCCAGAGCCAGGAGAGACTGAGGGCCATGGTGGAGAGGCAAAATCAAGAGGAGCCTCATGTAGGAACTGCAGGCACCAGTAACAATGAAAGGGTGCAACCACATGTTAATCCCCCTGTGTTTGGCCCACATCTACATCCTGAGATCAATATTCCTGCCAACATTCAAGGAACAGCTACTGCAGCCAGGGTACTTCAAGAAGATCCTCAGGAGGACCAATTTACAGTAATGGGTGCTGGAGAGGATGCTTATGATAGACGATTGGAAGAAATAGCTGAGAAGTTGAGATCACTGGAGTCTCAAAATTCTTTGGGCTTCGACGTCATGGACATGGGTTTGGTAGACGGGGTCAGGATCCCCCATAAGTTCAAACCTCCTTGTTTCGAAAAGTATAATGGGACTTCATGCCCCCGGACTCATTTGCAATCATTTCTGGGAAGGCTGAAGGCCTATACAATGGATGAGAAACTTTGGATGTTCTACTTCGAAGACAGTTTGACATGAGCATCGAGGGAATGGTATTCCCACTTGACAAGGGCAACTGTAAGATGCTGGAAGGACCTGGCAGAAACCTTCATCCGACAGTATCAATACAACTTAGACATGGCACCCAACAGGACTCTCCTGATGGGAATGTCACAGTCGTCAAGGGAAAGTTTCCGAGAATACGCCCAAAGATGGAGGCAATTGGCTGCTGCCGTTCAACCCCCAATGTCTGAGAGAGAAATGGCAGACATGTTTATGAACACTCTTCAGGGAACCTATATTGACAGGTTGGCCGCTTTCTCTTCCACTAGCTTCGCAGATGTTGTCATAGCTGGGGAGAGAATTGAAAGCCTGTTAAAAATGGGTAAGATATCTGATAATGGTGCAAGCTCGTCCAGTGGTACAAGAAAGCCTTTTGCAGGCCCGAGAAGAACTGGCGAGACCAATGCCATTCACACCAACAGGGGCAGGCCCCATTATGTTCCCAGAACAATAGCAGCAGTCACAATCCCTGCTCCAGCTCATCCTCAGCCGGTCTATCAACCTCCTCAACAAAATTTCCAACAACAACCTCAGTATCATCAGAATCAATATCCTCCAAGAAACAACTACAACAACAACAATAGCAACAACAATCAACAAAGGCCATTCCAACAGAGGCCATCCCAAGCTAACCGAGTGATCGACCCGATCCCAATGCCGTATGCTGCCTTGCTGCCACAGCTTTTGAAACTCAACCTAGTTGAGCTAAGAACGTTGGCACCTCCGGATCCCAACAGTTTACCAAGAAACTATGACTCCAATGCTAGGTGTGCTTTCCATTCAAACGCACCTGGTCACAGTACAGAAAAATGCAGGGC
This sequence comes from Lathyrus aphaca, assembly GCA_963966055.1. Lineage (NCBI taxonomy): Eukaryota > Viridiplantae > Streptophyta > Magnoliopsida > Fabales > Fabaceae > Lathyrus > Lathyrus aphaca. Next base: position 506,411,825 of record OZ014523.1, read on the forward strand.
TCTGCATATGAAGGTACAAGACTTGGTAGACTCCAAGGCTCTGAATTTTGCACCGCCGCCCAATGTCAACAAAAACCCAATGCCAAACCATGGTGGTCCTCGAATTAACGCAATTGAAGAAGACACACCGTCTTATTTAATAACAAGTGTGGATCAGATCAGGACGCCATTGGTGGAAATCAAAGCTCAACTCCGTGAAAACAATATATTTCCGGGGTGTGAACTAGGGTGCCCCTACTGCAATATTTCATGGAATGGGTGTGAAGATTTAAGGAATGGCATTGACAGCCTTATTCAGAGCGGCCTACTCCAGATCACTACATCATTCCCGACAAATCCGGCAACTTCATCAACAACGGTTTCAGACACTCCTACAAATACAGCAACTATTGTTCCCGACAATTCATCAGCACCATCAACAAGTACTTCACCTGTCCTCCCAAATGATCAGTTTTCAACAGTTCCTCCTGCTACAACTTCAGCTTCATTCCATTTCGACTCTCCATCAGCAACAGCAACAGTCCTTCCAACGGAACCTCCTACAACACCAGCAAACAATCATGAAGATGTCTCCACAGTTACCATATTCTACGATCCAGAAAATAACTCCGCCTACCATTCAGAAGGTGCTGCTCCCACTAGAGCACCAGTCACAATCTTTTATGATCCACAAACAATAACAGTCCCTTCAGCAGCAGCAATCAGTCCAGTTACCGTCACGGTGCCTGGACCTGTACCATATGAAAGCGATAGGGCCATCCCTTGGCACTATGGTTCTGACGTGTACTGTGAAGGGAAGAGAATCACTCTGGAAACATCAATACCTGCACCACAAGTAGATAATGTGGGGGGAGGCGGAGGCTTCACTCGAAGCGGACGTCTCTTTGCTTCACAAGTTCAAAGACCCACAGCCGAAGCAGAAGCTGCTGCCAAGGCAAAGGGAAAAGGCCCGGTGCAGGAAGATCTAGCTGCCAAAGAAGCCCTGAAGACTCCATTTGATCAAGAAGTTGATGAGTTTATGCGGATCATCAAAAAGAGTGACTATAAAATTGTGGATCAACTTCACCAGACGCCATCCAAAATCTCCATCCTCTCACTGCTTATGTGCTCCGAAGCCCATCGGAATGCACTACTTAAAGTCCTGCACGCAGCTTACGTGCCTGAGGAGATTACTGTCAACCAATTGGAAACCGTGGTTGGAAATGTTACTGCTAGCAATGGGCTAGGGTTTACCAATTCTGACCTGACAGTGGATGGCCGCAATCACAACAAAGCCTTGCACATAACCATGGAATGCAAAGGAGCTGTCCTTTCGCATGTGCTGGTGGACACAGGATCATCCCTGAATGTCTTACCAAAGAAGGCTCTGGTGAAGCTTGAATATGATGGACTGGCATTGAGACCCAGCAACCTGGTGGTTAGAGCTTTTGATGGCTCGAAGAGATCGGTTCTGGGAGAGATTGAGCTGCCCGTGACAATTGGCCCGCAGACCTTTAAAACTATCTTTTATGTGATGGACATTCAGCCCGCCTACAGCTGTTTGTTGGGTAGACCCTGGATTCACGCCGCCGGCGCAATAACGTCTACCCTTCACCAAAAGTTAAAATATGAGTGGGAAGGCCAAGTTGTCACGATCTGCGGGGAGGAGGATATATTTGTTAGCCATCTGGCTACTTACAAGTATATTGAAATGGATGGAGAAATCGTTGAAACCATGAGCCAAGGTTTTGAAGCCTTGAATGTAAATGAAGCATCTGCTGTTTCGGGGATCTCCATGTCGTCATACCAACAAGCCCGGAAGGTTGTTGAGGAAGGAACGGCCCTAGGCTGGGGCAAGGTCTTAGCTGTGGAGGAAAAGAAGGACAAATTTGGGTTGGGTTACAGACCAACTCAACATCAAGTGAAGGCTGCTGGAGAGCCTGGTTTTGTCAGTGGGGGAATGCTTACCCCCGATGCTATCAACTGTCTGGAAGACGAGCTGGAAGAGGAGCGCAACCTGGAGAATTGGATTCGTCCGAAGATCCCGGGGAGCAGTGTCTCGAACTGGTCTTCCCAGGGAATTATAAGTGTTACTCGAGCAGAGTAATTATTATTTCCTGTATTTTTTATAAGCATGCATCAAAGTCTTGCATCTTGCCCAAGATGACAAGACTCATTTTGTAATCAGGGCCATCTGTACTTTTGTGCAAACGAGATTAAAGTAATGAAATATCAGACGATCTTTTTGCAAACAAGCCTCTTTCTTTTATGTTCACTGTTTTTCCATTTTTTCTTTTTGTACAAAAATAAATGGCAGTGTTTTTCAAAATGACAACTTCACTTCACTTTTCTAAATAAGACTAAAATCAGATCACTAAAATGAACCAATTAAACCCTTGCAGAGAGTGCCTTCCTGACAGCACCAACAACAGCACGGCTATGACATCGTATGACTTTGACAATCCGATCAATCAAGCTGAAGAAGGGGTTGAAGAAGAATACGAGCTTCCTGAAGAACTAGCCAGGTTGTTAAGACAAGAGGAAAGGGTCATTACCCCTCACCAGGAGGAGGTTGAAGTGATCAATCTTGGTACAGAGGAAAATGTGAAAGAAGTCAAGATCGGGGCCTGCCTGCAAGACTCAGTGAAGAAGCAACTGATAGATCTACTTCAAGAGTATGTGGATGTGTTTGCTTGGTCGTATCAAGACATGCCAGGGTTGGATACCGATATTGTTGTGCACAAGTTGCCTTTGAGAGAAGAGTGCCCTCCAGTCAAACAAAAGCTGCGCCGTACTCGTCCAAACATGGCTATGAAGATCAAAGAGGAGGTACAAAAGCAATGGGATGCCGGATTCCTTGCTGTGACAAGTTATCCGCCGTGGGTTGCTAACATAGTACCTGTGCCAAAGAAGGACGGTAAGGTAAGAATGTGTGTTGATTACCGGGATCTGAATAGGGCCAGCCCGAAAGATGATTTCCCATTACCTCACATTGATGTATTGGTGGATAACACGGCTCAGTTCTCGGTATTCTCCTTCATGGATGGATTTTCAGGATATAATCAGATCAAGATGTCACCTGAAGACATGGAGAAGACAACATTCATTACACCTTGGGGCACGTTCTGTTACAAAGTGATGCCATTCGGACTGAAGAATGCTGGTGCCACATATCAACGGGCTATGGTGACATTATTCCATGATATGATCCACAAGGAAATAGAATGTTATGTGGACGATATGATCGCCAAGTCCCTTACAGAGGAAGACCATCTGGTGAATCTGCTGAAGTTGTTCAAGCGTCTGAGAAAGTATCAACTGAAGCTGAACCCCAACAAATGCATATTCGGGGTGCGATCCGGTAAGTTGCTGGGCTTTATTGTAAGCGAGAAAGGGATTGAAGTTGACCCTGATAAAGTCAAAGCTATTCAAGAAATGCCTGCGCCGAAAACTGAGAAAGAAGTTCGAGGGTTCTTAGGTCGATTGAACTACATCTCGCGGTTCATATCTCACCTCACAGCAACCTGTGAGCCCTTGTTCAAGCTATTAAGAAAGGAACAAACGGTCAGGTGGAATGAAGATTGCCAGAAGGCTTTTGACAAGATCAAGGAGTATTTACAAGAACCTCCGATCCTTATGCCTCCAGTTGAAGGAAGACCTCTGATTATGTACTTGACAGTATTAGAAGAGTCGATGGGGTGTGTGTTGGGCCAGCATGACGAGTCTGGTCGAAAAGAGTATGCAATATACTACCTAAGCAAAAAGTTTACCGACTGTGAACAGCGTTATTCACTGCTCGAGAAAACTTGCTGTGCTTTAGCGTGGGCTGCTCGCCGACTAAGGCAGTATATGTTGACCCACACTACTTTGTTAATCTCAAAAATGGATCCAGTTAAGTACATTTTCGAGAAGCCAGCTCTTACCGGACGGGTTGCAAGATGGCAGATGATTCTCACAGAATATGACATACAGTACACATCACAGAAAGCCATCAAGGGCAGTGTACTATCTGAATATCTTGCTGAGCAACCCATTGATGATTACCAGCCAATGAGGTTTGACTTCCCTGATGAAGACATCATGTTCATTAAAGCAAAAGATCATGAAGAGCCTATTCACACTGAAGGGCCTGACCCGGAAGAAGAATGGACTATGATGTTTGATGGGGCTGTTAACATGAATGGTTGTGGTGTTGGTGCAGTACTCATTACACCTAAAGGAGTTCACATGCCTTTCTCGGCGAAACTCACTTTCAACTGCACTAACAACGAAGCTGAATACGAAGCTTGCATTATGGGTCTTGAGGAAGCCATTAACCTCAGGATCAAGACATTGACCGTATTCGGAGATTCAGCTCTGGTAGTCAATCAAACCAACGGGAAATGGTACACCCACCAAGATCATCTGATACCTTACAGGGATTATACAAGGAGGTTACTGACTTTCTTCACAACAGTCAAGCTTGAGTATATCCCTCGCGACGAGAATCAGTTTGCAGATGCTCTTGCTACCATTTCATCCATGATCAAAGTTCAAGCTGCTAACTTTGTACCTCAAATTTCAGTGTCTAGACTTGATAGACCAGCATATGTATTTGCAGCAGATGTTGTAAAAGATGATAAGCCTTGGTTCCATGACATTAAGTGCTTCTTGGAGGATCAAACATACCCACCTGGGGCATCTTCCAATGATAAGAAGACCTTGAGAAGGCTTGCTGGAAGTTTCTTTCTGAACACTGATGGGTCTTTATACAAAAGGAACTTTGATATGGTACTCCTCCGATGTGTTGACAAGACGGAAGCAGATTTGTTGATGCACGAAGTGCATGAAGGCTCTTTTGGTACCCATGCTGGAGGACATGCCATGGCTAAGAAGTTGTTAAGATCAGGCTATTACTGGATCACGATGGATGCAGACTGTTGTGCTTACGCCAGAAAATGTCATAAATGCCAGATTTATGCAGACAAGGTGCATGTGCCTCCCAATCCTTTGAACATCATGTCTTCACCATGGCCCTTTGCTATGTGGGGTATTGATATGATTGGCAAGATTGAGCCGACTGCTTCAAATGGCCACAGATTCATCTTGGTCGCCATTGACTATTTCACCAAGTGGGTTGAAGCAGCCTCATATGCTAATGTTACAAGGCAAGTGGTAGCCAGATTTCTGAAGAGAGATATCATCTGTCGGTATGGGGTGCCCGAGCGAATCATTACTGATAATGGTTCCAACTTGAACAACAAAATGATGGCAGAGCTGTGCCGGGACTTCAAGATCCAACATCACAATTCTTCTCCTTACAGGCCAAAGATGAATGGCGCTGTTGAGGCGGCAAATAAGAATATCAAGAAGATTGTGCAGAAGATGGTAGTCACATACAAAGACTGGCACGAAATGCTACCATTTGCCTTACATGGGTACCGCACATCAATCAGGACATCCACTGGGGCAACACCGTATCAGCTTGTGTATGGTATGGAAGCAGTCCTACCAGTTGAAGTTGAGTTACCCTCGCTGCGGGTATTAATGGATGTCAAACTGAGTGAAGCAGAATGGGTTCGGTCCCGATACGAGCAACTGAGTCTGATCGAAGAGAAGAGATTGGCTGCAATCTGCCATGGGCAGTTATATCAGAAGAGAATGAAGAGGGCCTTCGATCAGAAAGTCAGGCATCGAGAGTACCAAGTGGGAGATCTTGTGCTGAAAAGAATCCTCCCTCCTCATACAGACCACAGGGGCAAGTGGACTCCAAATTACGAAGGACCATTCGTCGTCAAGAAAGTTTTCTCTGGTGGAGCACTGATGTTCAGCACCATGGATGGTGAAGATTTTCCATCCCCTGTGAATTCAGATGCAGTTAAAAAATACTTCGCATAAAATGACCCGCTGGACATAAAAACAGAATGTAAGTCCAGGCAAAAATAGGGCATCCCGGCGAGTCAAAAACAGAATAAAAGACTCGGGCAAAAGTAAGGGAAATAAATAAAAAACGTACACCCGCTGAGTTGAAAAGCCGCATTGGACAGCTCAGGCAAAAATGGGTATCCCGATGGATTGAAAACCCGAAAGGGCGATCCATGCAAAATAAGGGAATAAGCGAACAACTGCACTCTGAATTCGTCCGTATCACTTACAACTTGGAAAGTTTTGACAGAATCAAGCTCCGATCAGAATCAACTTTCTCCAGAAAGCAAGACGAGAAGAACGTCATTGTCATACGAGTCATAGCAGGAGAGGAAGCTCCTCAAAACGTCATCAACACTGCCAACACTTTGTTTCTCAATTTGTAACAATCTCCTCATTTCAGGAGATATGTTTCTTTGACTGTATCTTGCCAATTCAGGGCACATGAATTAATAAAATCAGATTTTTCAGCCATGTCTCGTCTTTTACGTTTATGTTTTGCAAAGAGTTGTCTGATATCTCTAAAAATGCAATTGCATAAGTACAGATGCCTTTCTCTAAAAATAAAAACACATGCTTACAGGGAATGTGATTACTCTTGAAAGTACTTAATTCCTATGACGGAATCCAATAAAGGATACCTCGGGACCTTTTGTACGTTTCCTTATCCTTGTAGGATTGCAGGTATTCAGAACGCAACTTGGGGCATGCCAGTTACGTCTCAGCAAGCTAGCAAAACAACAAAAGATATCAGCATCCGAAATGCTCTATCCCCAGCCTCTATCCAGAAGAGCAACACACGAAGAAGTCACAACAGAGTACAGAAGCTTCTACAAACCCCAGCTGGGTCCCGTATTATAAGGATATGTCAATCAGTGACCTGTATCCCCAAACAGATACATCATTAGATCTACCAATGATCTCATCCCCAGCTGGGATGTTCACTTCAAGCAGATCGACCAGAGATCTTCGCAGCAACGGGATCTGAATCCCGGATCTGTGCCTCTTTGCACAATCATAGCATTCGCATCATACTATCCCCCAGAGCGTAGCATTCCGTCTAATACGGAGCATTACGGCAAAAATCGAATGCATAGCATAATCGTAAGTCATGTTGTGAATCGAACACTTGTAAATAATGACAAGATGCAGAATACATACAGAAACATCCCCGTCAGAGTCCCAGCAAAAGCAGTTGCCTCTCCAATCACAAACACCAGTGTACACCTTTTGATACTCGTCCGTGTCATATCCCCAGCGTGGTCGCCTATACTCATATACATACACTTTCTTGACACCCGTCTGTGTCATATCCCCAGCGCAGTCGCTTACACCTTTATCAACCCACACACTTGTTAATATTTTACTTCTCTCTCTTTGATACTCGTCCGTGTCTACTATTCCCCAGAAGAGTCCTTTCAGATGCAACACTCGTCCGTGTTCGTTGTTAACCAGTTGATACCCGTCCGTATCATCATCTCTGAACATGTGTCAGTTTGTTTCTACATGATACTCGTCCGTATCATAGTCCTAAGGATGCTCGTCCGCATCTTTAATCCATACACAATACCAGACACTTATACCTTTTGTTTCTTGGATGTAAACGCTCGTCCGTGTTTACTACCTCCCCAGTAGATCACCAACAAATTTCCTTTTTATTTAACACTCGTCCTGTGAGCAGCCGTACCCTGCTGAGTGGTCGTCCTCCACTTCTTGATGGTCGTCCTCCATCATGCTCATCCGATGGCCGTCCCCATCGCTGATTTTAGCAGTCGTACCCTGCTGAGTGGTCGTCCTCCACTTCTTGATGGTCGTCCTCCATCATGCTCATCCGATGGCCGTCCCCATCGTTGATTTTAGCAGCCGTCCCCTGCTAGGAGGTCGTCCTCCACCTCTTGATGATCGTCCTTCATCATTTTATCCAATGGCCGTCCCCATTGTTGATTTTGGCTATCTGACATTCGTCCCATGTCATGATAAGTCCTGTGAGCAGCCGTCCCCTGCTGAGTGGTCGTCCTCCACTTCTTGATGGTCGTCCTCCATCATGCTCGTCCGATGGCCGTCCCCATCGTTGACCTTTTCTATCCGATGGCCGTCCCCATCGTTGATATTTTCGGCAGCCGTACCCTGCCAGGTGGTCGTCCTCCACCTCTGATGGCCGTCCCCATCATATTTCTTTTATTCCCAACAGAGCAGCCGTCCCCTGCTAGGTGATCGTCCTTCACCTTTGATGGCCGTACCCCATCATCTGTTTATTTCATTTATTCTTTAACCCGATGGCCGTCCCCGTCGTGGTCCCTTTTCCTTTTTAGCCCGATGGCCGTCCCCATCGTTGGTTACTTTACCTTTATGAACTTGATGGCCGTCCCCGTCATGTTTCATTAATCCTCAGAAATTTTACAGTTTTATCGTGATGGCCGTCCCCATCATGATTTTATTTTCCCCAGCTAGTCGGCCGTCCCCGTCTTAGCTTTACTTGTTTTTCCCCAGCTAGTCGGCCGTCCCCGTCTTAGCTTTACTTGTTTTTCCCCAGCTAGTCGGCCGTCCCCGTCTTAGCTTTACTTTTTATCCCCAGCGTGTCGGCCGTCCCCGTCATCGCTTTATTTCCTGCACTTCACCAGCATGTCGGCCGTCCCCGTCATCGCTTTGCTTCACATACCACTTTACCCAGCAGTCTTCCTCTGCTCGACGGTCGTCCTCCGTCGCCTACACTTTACAATATACTTTATTTTTTATTTACAATCTATATCCCTTTTCTTCTTCATTTCCGTGAGTGCAAATTTTGGACTGTCTTTGATATTCAACCACGAGTTATCTTGTTTGCCTTTTAAGCCGTTACTTACATCCTGCACAGCTAACTCATGTTTGAATAGGGGCAGCTGTAAACACCCCAAATTTGCCCTCACCCATTCACACCATGGCTTGTGATCATTCTCATATGCATAAACACAATCATATCATCTCACATCTCATTTTGTTTCACTGCATAGTTTTTAAGTCATCTGCACCTAGGGTTTGTGATCTGAGCAATCCCAAAGCATCTTGAGCCATTCCAAAGGCCACCAATCAACTCAAAGAGGTCCATGTGTGTTCTTGTATCATGTTACATCCTTCACAAAGTCCAAATTGCAGAGGAATCACAAGAACTAGGGTTTGAGTGGATGCAGAGCCAGGATGAACTGCACAATTGACTGAAAATTAGGGTTTTGGTTTCAGAGGCCATAACTCCAAATTTTTTAGTCATTATTGTTTCCATTGATCTCTATATGGTATAGGGAGTATGCATATCAATTTTCATGAAGAAATTCCATGGGGAAGTCATCTGATCAAGAGTTGACTTTTCAGACAAGTCAGTGCAAAATCAGGGCATCTGAGGCCCCCAATGACCCAATCAATGGGTGATCTTCATCATTTTGAGTGTATATGATCTTTATTTGATCATGGAAGAAGGTTGAAGTTCATAAAAATCAAGAATTTGGAGTTTTTGCAAATGTTGACTTTTTGGGCATAGTTGACTTTTCAAGAATGCACCATTTTAGGTCAATTTTCAAGCCTTGATTCATGATCCAAAAAGGCTTCAAATGGAAAAACTTTGGTCATGAAAGTTGTATATCTCATCTTTCCCTTTTCAAAAAGTACAAGAACATGATCAAATTCTTCTTGGATCAAAAGTTATGACCATGCAAAGTTGCCAAAAATCACTTATTTTCAAGTTATGCACCAAGTGGAAATTTTGCAAAGTCTTGGATCAAAACACATTGTAGCCTCTAGTTCACTACAAACCATTACACAAACATTTCCCTAAGTCATAAAATCAGATTTTTGATCAAGTTTGCCCATGGTTTAGTTCATGTAACTTGAATTTTTCACATGTGAACCAAAAGCTAGCCAACTTGCAAAAACTACTCATTTCACTTCCTACAACTTATGACATTGGAAGCTGACTTTGGCTAGCCTCTCCCTCACCTTTTGCTGCGCCAGCCATGCTTTGTCCTTGCCTAGATTTGGAGCCATGCCCTATCTTACACAAAAGTGGTTTTTGAGCAAAAAGTGATCTACCAATCCATAAAGCACAAGTCACATCAGCCAGCCAATCAGAATTGTTTATGATTTCAATTTGCAAGTTGAACATAACACAAGCCAAGGCTGAAACACACACACTCATCACATTCACAAAAACTCACCTCATTGCAAGTTCCTTCGAAATTCTCTCCACAAGCCACAAACACACCAACCAACACCACAAACTTTCTCAACACACTTCATAGATCATAAACAACTCCTTTTCACAGCCTGAAAGTGCCAAAATCATCATGGCCATTGTTGACTGAACTGAAGCAGTTCCATTCGAATCTCCTTCTCCAGCCAACACAAACTCATTTTGAGCATTCAAACACATTTGGGGGATCAAGTAGAGCAGCTTGCATCAAAGGAAGTGGCCAGAAAGTTCCTAAACTGAAAGCTCCAAATCTCAGGTAGCTCGAAATTAATTTTTCCAGAAATCATTTTTCTTGTTACAAACTTGTTCTTCATGCTCTCCTGATCATTCTGATGTCTTTAGTTTTTGAAATGGTTGTGATTTGAGCATTTAATTTGTGTTTGAAGCTTACGAACCCTAGATTTTCTTTCTTTCGATTCAGCTTATTTAGGTAGAATAAATTTGTTTTAAGTTAGGGGTTTGATTCGTGAGAGTATAAGGATCATTTACATGTTCTTGGTTTTCATTTTTGGTACGTATTGAGAGGTTTTGAAATTTTCAGGTGAGCTTCTGGCCGGAGAAGACGACCGGAAGTCTTCTCCGGCCACCTGAGAGTGATTTGCCCTAATTACAGTCATTAACTTTAGTTTGAATGCTGAGCGTAGATGAGCGTTGAATGTTTGACTTCCCTCCAGTTTCGATGGCCCAGATCAATCCCATTAGCCCTAATCCACGTGTTAGGTCTAATTAATCCATAATTAATTTAATTAAGTCTGAAGCAATCCTGGCCCTCCACTAGCGCGCGCAGTCAACATGTTTGAACCCAGCTTCAATCCCAGCCATCCAATCTGATTACTTCTCATTTTATTTGTTTTATTTCATTTTATTTCATTTAAACTTGCATAATTTATTAAAAATAGTTAAAAATTCATAAAAATTATGAAACTTTTTCTTCAGGGTTTTATTAATTTTTATGACACAAAAATATTTTTATTTTATTTTTTATCATTAAAAAAGTATTTTTAAATATTTAAAAGAATATTTTTAATTGATCAATGGGAATTAATTAATTAAAAATACTTTTAGGTATTTAAAAATTACAAAAAAATTCATGAAATGTTCTAAGACATTTAGAAACATTGTCCAACCTTCAAACCAAATTTCTTTTTTGATCTTGATGCATTTTTAGAATTTTTCTTGGAATTAAATCATTTTTTTATGCATTATTTTGATCACAAGTTTAAAAATTCATTTCTGCCTATTGGTGAAGGTTGAGACATTGATTCTTCTTGCATTGTTTTCCATTTTGCATGTATTTTCAAGGATAAAAAGGCCATAAATTGTTCTTGCATTTTCAAATTGTTTGGCATTTGTTTTGATGAGAACCCTAAAAACCCTAAAAAACTTGCAAAATCCATAACTTGAGTTTGATTGAGAGTTGAGAGCTCCCCTTTGGGCAGTAGATCATCATAAGCCTAGGGTTTCTTTGGGTGCCATTTTCCATTTTTTATCATGAGGTTTGCTTCTGTTTTGGGTTTTTGTTTGATGTTTGTTTCATAAACCCTAATTTGGGCTTTCTCTTGCATCCTTCTTGCATTCTTTTGCATAAGTTGACTTGTCATTGCATTTTGTGCCTTCTTGTGTTGCATTTGACATCTTAAGACATGTAGAAAGCATCATTGACCATTGCATTACATATTTGCCATGCCATTTGCCTTATATGCTTCATAACATTTCATGCTTGTCCATGCTCCTTAGCTTGCATCATTTGCATTCATAGGCCTTGTATGAACATCCCCATGCCTTGCCTCATGTTTGCAGCACCTCATAACATCATAATCATCATGTACATGCTTCTGGTTTGGTCTAGCATCATGCCATTTCATCACATCTTGCATTGCATTGTGTTTCTTTCTAACATTTCAGGTGGTAAGTAAACTTGAGAAGTGAATTTGCCTTCACTTCTCATACCTTTTCTTTTCATCTCCCTTGCATCCATTGCTGCATTTTTACTTGTGCTTGAGTTTGAGTTTGTTCATCCTTCTTCCTCCCACTTTCTTTCTTCAAGTGACCTGACTTCTTGAATGAAGCAAGTCACTTTGCCTCTCTTGATCTTATTCATCTGCTTCCTGGTGGCTCCTGTGAAGATTGTTCTTGAAAACCTCACAAACCATAGGAACAACCAAGCATGTCAATGAATTAGGGTTTTGATTAGTCTCCCCCATAGTTTTTACCTTTGTGTCTCCCTTTGAGTCTTCTCTTCTCATCTCATAATCAGGGACTAAACCCTAAAGGTTTTAAGGCTTTGTGATTAAGCTTGTGCCTGCATCCTTCTCTTAGGATGGAGTGTATAACTTTAATCCTAAGTGTTAAACCCTTAATGTGTTTAACTCCTTAATCAATCCACTTAATAATCATCAAGACATCACACTTGTAACTTGGGCCTTGCATTAGGGTTCTAATTCTTCCTTAATTGGTTAAGAAGGACTAACCCTAGTGTTAATGGACAAGTCCCCCTCAAGTTGTCTTACAAATCATAAAATCCACTTCTTCATCATATCATTAAATAAAATCCACTTAATCAAAGGCTTGTTTTGTCATGAGTTTAATCCCTAATCATGGATTAAGTTGAGGAGCTTTCCTCAGCTTAAACATTCTCATCTATTATCCTTCTATTAGGATGGTGTAATGAGTCTGTTTAATCCTTGATTATGGCTTAACCTCATTACTTAACACTAAACAAAATCCCAAAAACATCTAAATAATCACAAGTAGGTTAATGATCTTAATCCTACACCAAAGGTGATTAAGTGTGAGAATCTGACTTCACACTTAAGGTACTCTCATTACCCCTAAACAGAGGGAAGATGTGATGAGTTTACTAAATCCATTGGTTTAGGCTTAAGCTCATTAACTTATGACAAACTCCTAAAAGCAATAAAAGACTGAAAACACAAAAAACAAACAATAATCGTCTCCTTCGGGATTCTTTTCTCATCATCTTCACTCACAATCGAGAACTCGCTTCTTCCGTCTAATGCAAGACAGTAGCACCTGAGCCAGACAGGTCATACACTTGAGCATTGACAAGCAAGCAGTTCACAAGTCAATTCACCTTTCAGTCTCTTTGGGTCGAACTACGGTGTTCTGACTTCCTCATTGCACGAGAGGATACGTAGGCATAACTTAACAGTTATCGAACAAAAGTCTCTGTATATTCCCCCTCCTTCCAGCATTATTTTTTGAGCCTCATGATCTTGAGCAATTCATTCTCATTCTTACACTGACACATCACTTATACATATTACACTTCACTTCTTTACACTGACACCTGTACATCTCTTTCCAGCTATTTCATACACAAATTGCACTGACACTACCCCTTTAAAACACAAATCTTTTAAGCGTGGATCCCGTCGAGTACGACGGACAATCTGGGTGCTAATACCTTCCCAGGTTGTAACCAACCCCCTTTCTCAGTCTCTCTGGTTCGCAACCGTCTTATCCATCTTTTTCTAGGTCTATGCAGCATTGCCTTTCCTCCGGGATAAAAATGCCTAGCTGGCGACTCTATTCATCTCCAGTGAGTTCACGGCTGCGTGTTCTCACTGTTCCCTTTGCCGACCGTTCGCGTCCGTACCCTATTTGACTTAGCCTCATTTAGTGGGAGCGACACAACGGTCAATGATAGTGATATTCTCCATAGATCTGGAGCACTAATGGATATCTGAGTGAGAAAGTGACATAATTCTCTTGGACCATCTGAACCCTTGCTCATTCTTCATTACTGAGCGAGGAAGGTGAGAAATAAACCACCTGGATAGCAAAGGTATGCAACACATCAAAGTTCCTCTTGCCCTTGTAGTACGGGTATGAAGAGAATGTAGGATGTCTCCAAGCAATGTAGGCACTGGATTGTGACTCAGGAATATGTTGATGGCATGAACGTCTATGATAAGATGATTTAGAATAGTGTGTTTGATGTTTGAATTGATATATTGTTGTTGTATATGATTAATTTTGATTGGTAAGAAGTTTTGGGTTGCATTCTGTAACACGGTGGGAGAACTGACTTTAGTTATGTTGCGGATAGCAAGAGTCGCCACCGACTTTTATTTTATCCAAAGGAAAGGCATAAAAGAACAGGAAAGACCTTTTTAAAGATTTTTGGGTCCGGGGGGTAGGTTATGTAAAGGGAAGGTGTTAGCACCCTTTACATCCATGGTTATCCATGGGCTCTTAGTTACTTAGCTCACTTTGAATTGTTTTTGAAAATGTGAAGTGTGTGAATAAAAATTTTCATAAGAGTTTGATAATGATCCATGTACGGATGCGTAAAAAACTTGTGTTTGAAAATTGTTTAAAATCATGAAGTGTTTGAAAAGTTTTTAAATGGTGAGCAAGTAACTATGAGGAACCTACCCTAAAGTTTTAAGTCTTTCTGTTCTTGAATCCTTTAAATGGTAAGACTATCCCTATTATTAAGGAATAGGTAGTCATTACCTTGGATGTGAGGGACATATGAAGGGACATCTGTTTATGTAGGCAACTGTAGGGTGTATTAAGCAATTCTGGAGGGACTGTCATCATTATTCGAAAGGGACAAGATCTTTATGAAGGCAACCATTTAAGGGACTTGATCTTTTATCTGTTAAGGGACTAGATGACTTTACTTTGAGGGACTTTTGCTTTATACACCCTACTTGACCTTTTGATTAGGCAACAATGAGAGGTAACCCTAGAAAGTGAGATGGCGATCAAAGATCGACTTACGTGTGTGAGTGTTCAATTTTAAATATTCATCTTTTAAATTAGATGATCTAAATTAATTTTTAAATGACATACATGTTTACACTCCCTATTTTTACTAACCATGACATAAAAATAATTTAAACATTTAAAAATATTACATCTAGGAACAGTTACAAAAATAATAATAAAAGCAATTTAAATAAATAGCAAAATAAATAAATAAGTAAAATAAATAAATTAGCAAAATAAATTTAGGTTAGTAGAAATAATAATAATAACAATTTTTTAAAAAAATAAATGGGGTTAGTAATAAGCATAATTAGTAATAATAATAATAATAATAAGCAAAAGTATTAAAATAATTAAAAGATCAAAACTTTATATGAACAATTATTATAGAATTTTAAAGTATATGCATATTAGAAAATTATATTAATTATGAATATATTATAATTATAAAATTAAATTAACATCTTTTAATTATAAAAATTATGCAAAAATAAACAATTTATATCATATTTACCTATTATAAAAAATAAATTAAGAATTTTAATTTTTAAACATGTTTATGTACAAAATTTTAAATTATAAACAATTTATATATTTAATAAAAATTAAATCAAGAATTTTAATTAAATTATACATATAATATTTACAAATAAATAAAAAAGAAAGAAAAGAAAATTAGAGTTTTGAAAAATATATTTTAGGGTTTTAGAAAATTAGGGTTTATATGCTTAGAAAATAAATTAGGATTAATTATTAATTATACAAAATTGAATTATTTTTCTAATGAGATTTAATAATAAAAAAAATGAGTTTAGATTATAATAGAGAAAATAATAATATACATATTATATATTTTTTTTTAAATTTATTTAGTTATAATATAAACATATTAATTAAAAATAATAATAAACAAGAAAAATGAAGAAAAAGAACTTACCTGGCTGGGGTTTGAACCCAGCACCTTTGGCCTGCAATCAACAACACATACCACCAGGCTACCAGCGCACGTGTGATAATGAAATGAGTCCAATTTGTTTTATGCACTAAACCTGAAAAATCACAAAAAAAGAAGAAAAACCAAAAGGCCTGGGGGAATCGAACCCAGGACCTTTCAAGCAATACACAAACACATTACCATTCCTGCTGGGTGAGCGCATCTGGCAATGTGGTGACTATGATGCATAATATATGAAGCTTCATACTTGACCTGAAAAAATAAGAAAAAATTGTACAAGGCCAGGATTCGAACCCCTGCCCTCCTATCATATACATGCATGCTTCACCACTGGGACAAGCGTTTGCTTGTGAAATAAACACAGAAAAAATTCATAATATTTTTAAACAAATTTTTAAATTGAATTTTGGCGCCAGCCCAACTTCATCTTCTTCCTTGAATTCGCAGGTTTTCCTGCGAAATTATTTGGGAAAATACCTGCGAATTTTCCTGCACTCTAAACCTGCGAATTTCAAACCACAATCAAACAGCACAATTTTATCAAATTGAAAACATCTTTGAATTCCTTGCAACATGTACAATCCAATTATGCCAACAAAATTCATTTATGTTGTGTAAATCGAAGAACCCTAATTTAGAGCTTTAAACCCTAAACATGGTATATTCATGATTCGGCCATAACTCTTCACCAAAATATCCAGAAATCATCTATAGCCAATAACAAACATCAATATATCATTAAAATTCATTATCAATAAGTAAATATGATGATTCGAAAAAAATGTATGAAGAACATATATGATTCGGTTCATGCATTATGGAGTGTTTTGGATGTAAATAAGTATTGGTTTCCACTCAATGATGTCCAAGGATCATTGTTGTGTCCTCAATTTACCTTCTAATGCCTTGGAAGATTGAAACCGAATTTGAGTTTGTGAGGGGTTTTTTGGTTTGTGAAACTTACTCTTTGGAGGCAGAAAATTCGTGGCTTGTGTTAGGGTTACATTGTATACTTATAGAGCAATGCATTAGGTCAGAAAAATTGGATATTTGTGTGGAAGATTTGATCTAAAAAGATTCAAAAATATTAGGCCTTAAAAATCAAATATCCTTGTATGAACACTTGCTATTTTAGGCCAATCCTCATGATTTTCTTTCCACTTCAATTCCAATCAAATTTATGAATTTCTAGAAGCTCAATCATATTTAAATCTTTGACTTTTATATTTTATTTTAATTTAAAATGATTTTTAATGAATTAAATCAAAATAAATAAAAATAAAATGATAAAAAATCTGATTTTTGTTGACTTGGGTCGTGCATGAAGTCATAGTGTGGATTGGGTCATCATATAGCAAGCCCATTTGGAAGAATTTGGTTTTAGACCTCCATTTTCTTCATAAACCAACCAAAAATTTCCCAACTTTGCAAGGGCACATATCCTTCAATTTTAATGGTATGAGGGTGTTCTTGGACATTTTGGAAATCTTGAAGAGTCCTCTAACCAACCCCACTGGTTTCATGTCCATATCATTTACCATTCTCAAGTTATGCCCTTTTGAAGTTGTTGACTTTTTGTTGACTTTCAAAAGGACCTATAATGTCTTAGCTCATACCTTCCAAATGAAGCATTTTTGGGCTTGGCTTGTGAGACACAAAGTTGTAGAGAATTCAATTTCCTTCAAAATGAGCTTTGAATGGAGACTTGGTGATGAAGCATGTGAAAGTTATGGCTGGTCAAAGTTCAGTTGACTTTTACTAAGGAAACCCTAATTTAGAAACTCCTGATTCTTGATGATCTGGAATCTCCTTGATGAATCATGATCAACCCTTGATCAAATGATGAATTTTACTTCATATACTTGATGTTGGCAAAAAATCCTGAAGTTTGACTTTGGTTTGACCACAGTTGACCTCAGTTTGACTTTTTAACTGCTTTGACTGATTTTGACTTATCTGATCATCTGACTGAGCAAACTTTTGAGAAAAGTCTTGAAACTTGTCATGGGGGTTCTTACATACATATAAGATGTTATGAAGCTAACTTGAAGTCTTGTAAGTTCATTTAGCCTTATTAAAGTCAAAACCCTAGTTTTGGATGCACTGCTTAGGAGGTGCATTGTCTGAGGGAATTGTCAACTCTTCTGACCAATTGTGAACTTTGTGAACCTTGTGAACCATCATAAAATGTCTTGTGAACCTTGTGAACCTCATGGGAGGTATTGTGAATCTTGTGAACCTTGTGAACCTCATAAAGTGACTTGTAGACTTCATGAACCTCATGAAAGGTCTTGTAAGCATGGTGAATCTTGTGAACCTTGTGAACCTTCTTAGCACACAAAGTCTTGTATTTGTGAGGGAAAATTTTGGGGTGCAACACATTGGAATGAATTCGTATGAAAAATTGAGGTATTTTGGTGTAGAATTCGTAAAAACAGCAGAAAACTGCTTATGTACAGGTGTTAACCATAGGTGTTAACCGGTTAACCAGTGAAAAATATGCGTTTTGGGCAAAAAAATGAGGCATTAACCGGTTAACGCTATAGGTTAACCGGTTAACACTGTAACAGTGGCACTTTTATTTTGAAAAATTCATAACTTTTGATCCGTAACTCCGATTTAGGTCCCGTTTGAAGCGTCGGAAAGCTAACGAGACGAACTTTAATTTGATGAAATAAAATGAGTGAAGTGATACATTTTTCAATGATGAATATTTAGGAAAATTTGAATTGGTTTTATGATTATAAGCATAATTTTATTGAAAGTTGATGATTTGATGTTGTTGATGAAGGAAGTTGTTTTGTTGTATTGTTGGAATAGGTTTTATGATTAAAAACATGATTTATATTGCAAATTGACGATTTGTTGTTATTGACAAAAGAAGTTTTTTTTTTGTATTGTTGAAAATTGGTTTCATGCTTATAAACATGATGCTATTGTGAATTGAGGATTTGTTGATGTTGATAAGAGAA
Organism: Lathyrus aphaca; assembly: GCA_963966055.1. Taxonomy (NCBI): domain Eukaryota; kingdom Viridiplantae; phylum Streptophyta; class Magnoliopsida; order Fabales; family Fabaceae; genus Lathyrus; species Lathyrus aphaca. The sequence continues at coordinate 506,430,594 of OZ014523.1, forward strand.
ACTGTTTTATTATCTCGATGGTCATAGGAGTTGTTTTGTTGTATTATCGATAAAGAAGTATTATCGATGTGTTTTTCTTGATGAAAGACATGATTACTTGATGTTTGAATTGTTGGGTGTGAAATGAATGATGCACATTTGATTTCTCGATGAATTTTTACGATGTAACGTATCATTGCATTTCATGACATTCACGATGGGGGCTTCGGCCTATTTTGTAACTTCAATCCCATTGTGTGGATTGAAGTGTCTCGATGATTACGGTGTGATCCCTTGTGGAGGGTTGATGGTCAAGTATCCATCTCACGATGAAATTGGTACCACATGCATAATTGCATATCATGATAGTTGAAATTGCATATTTCTGGATGAATTCATGATTGTGTTGTGTTGCTGAAGTTTTATAATGTGTTCATGATTGTGTTGTTGTTGCTAGATTTTATGGTGGACGATGTTATGACAAGTTTATGTTAATTTATTTATATTCCATATTCTAGTATATTTATGATAAATTATGATTACTCACCCTGCCTGCTTGGAAATGTTGCCTCCTATGTGGGTAACTTGCAGATGATAAAGAATAGCTTCGCAACTGCAAGAGGAGTTTTTCAGAGTCTCGAAGCGTACCTTATATTACTTTAGGAGTGGTCTGTAGTCTTTGTGTCCTGCTCTGTGTCATGTAACATCGGGACGGGGTTTATTTGTTAAACTGTTTTCAGTTATGTTATTATTATGATAAATGTTTTCTCATTATATGATGTTGAAATTTAGGATGGAGAAAATTATGTTTATGAAGTAACAATTATGATTTTGAAATCTGAAGTTTAAATTCCGCTGTGAAATGCTATATGTTATTCTTGATGTTGATTAACCCGTGTTACGGGACAGGACACTGTTTGTTCGAATTATGATGAAATGTGATACCCTTCTTGATGATTACTCTGATATTATTTAAATATTTTGTTTTGGGGTAGAAGGGTGTTACAAAGACATCACAAGCGATTTAAATTTACTAACTTCCTTGTTGATCTACCAGGCTATAAGGATGTAGTAGCTAATAGCTGGAATCAACCAATCAGGGGACTCATATGTTTGTGTTGTAGACTAAGCTAAAAAGACTTCAGAAAGAGTTGAGAGTGTTTGATAGACCCTTCTCCAACCTTAATCAACAAATTGTGGCTACTATAGTACATTGTCTCTCCCGGGATTTTCATCCTAGTACAAACGCGAAAGTGGCGCGGAAAACGTAGAGTCGCCAGCCAGACATTTTTATCCCGAAGGAACGGGAAAGGTAATGTTACACAAACCTGAGGAAGAAGGGAAAGGACAAGGCCTTGAGAACCAAAGATTTGGGTCCAGAAGTCAGTTACGAATTGGGAAGGTATTAGCACCCCAATCCGTCTGTCGTACCCGATGGGATCCACGCTTATAAGTCGGTTTCAAAGGGTGAGAAATACGATGTTATTCAAATGAAAGAATGGCTATCTGGACTGGAATAAGAATGGGAGGGAATTGGAAAAGAAAATGGAACAAAGGGGAAAAATGTAGGGAAAATAAATAATGTGCTCGAATGGGCCCTACCCCACTGCCTACGTACCTCATCGGGAAAATGAGGATCAGAGTCGCCGTAGTTCGTCTAACTAAGGCAGGAACTTGTTTATGCTTTTTAGGATGACGTTGCCATAGCTCTAGCTCAGGTGTTACCGGCTCTGACTCGAGGGTGTTTACCGTGTCGCTGTTTGAACTGTCGAGACAAGTCGCATTCGTCCGCAAAGAGTATGAGATGAGAAGAGAAGACGTGATGTCTTGGTTTATTGTCTTTTAGAAGAAGTATTTTGAATTTGTGTTTATCATATGTACAACACTAAAGACTATGATACAAGAGCGAATACTTTCCAAGATCGCCCCCAATGGAACATTTGTAAAGTACCCTAGAAGAGTGGAGGAGACCTCCACTAGTCTTTTCCCGTATAGCTTAAGGCTCGTGGCGCATTGCACACATTTTCCATTATTAAGTATTTTGATTTTTCTTTAAGATGAGAAGTGAGACTCAAGTTGCAAAAGGAAAACTCTAAAGGGAGACTATGACATAACCCTAAGTTAGTTGAGTTTAAAGGTGACCTATGGTTAGTGAGGTTTGAAAGATTAAACCTACCTAAGAGGATATTAGACTTAGAAATGCAAGTACAAAAGGTAATAATGAATAACATGGCCCTCCTACATCATGGTGGGTAAAAAACGTGTATGAAACGTAAAATGGGATGAAACGATGGATCGGGTGGGTCGGTTGCGTGGTGCTGAGACGCACGACTTATGGTGTGCAACATACAAGGCTTGCTTTTTGGTGTAATGGAATGGAACGATGGTAATCGGGGAATCCTAAAGTCACATGAAACTTTATTTATTTATTTGAAAATTTACTCGACGTTGGATCGAGTTTTTCTTTATTTTATTTTTGAGATTTGGTTTTCTAGCGATTTGTTTTATCTTTTCTATCCTAATTATAGTAACTATACAAGCATAAGAGTTCTAAGCTATTACATCGCAAAGTACAAACCACAAAAATATAATCGAGGCATAATAAACATAATCCAAGTCCATAAGCGAATCCTCGAAAAATACCTTGCACAAAAAGATGATGTTAGTAAATGAAATGAAAATGAAGATGCAAAAACATGGCCAAAATGAGTTAAAGGCAAAGTTGCAAGAATTTCTAAAGCATATAAGGCATAAAATCGAAATAATGGCTACTCGCTTCATGGAAACGCACTTGAACGGTTTCTAAGCCTAAATCCTAAAATTAAAGGATTTCGCCTAATATCAACATTCTAAAATCAGTGGCTAAATCATACTAAGGCCTTCTAACATTCTAAGATCAAACCTAATTAATCTATGTCCTAATGCACCATAAAATCCTAAGCTAAACTAGATGGATTTACAATGGAAAATTGTCTAAAGTTAATACATTAAAAAAATAGTAAAAGTTTTGGAAAAAATATGAAATTAATTCCCTAGGGTCTATAACCTGACTATAATATTGTGTTAAAAAATCTCCTAAAAATTCATAATCTAACTATGTCAAATGGTCACCTAAATCTACCTAAGATTCAATCATAATTTTACACAAACAACACTACCAAAACAGTGGATAAAATGGCCCAAAAAATATGCCAAAAATATTTCCAGCTACTACTATTAGTCTTTTAATCATGGCAAAAAGAATGGGACGAAAATGTTATAGGAAGTGGGAGAAATAAAATGTACAAAATTATGTGTTCATGAAGATAATTAATATAACACTAATTAAACGGAAAATCGAAATTAAATTGAAAAATAGTTAAAATCAGAAAGTAACAACACAACAAATTTCTAAAATGAATTATAAACCTCCTATAATTTTTGTAGAATTTTATCATGTGTTTTAGTATTTTTTAATGATTAAAATCAAAAGTTATACAAAACAAAAAATTGAAAGAAAAAAAATAATAGGAGGGGGGTGAAAGCATAGCAATTATGAGGTTGACAAGCGAGAATGGGCTTGCGGGGGAGGTGCAAAAAGTAAATTATCCTGGGCCCAAACTCAGGCAAGTCCGAGGGTGAATTGTACAAGTTTTAGTCAATTATGTGGACTTGATCCAGCCCGTTGGATCTGATGACAATGGATGATGTCGTGATAGGAGATAGTGATGCGACGATGTATGCTTCTTATGGTGGGGTTTCACGCACACAGACGAGATCTGGTGGTCCTACTGTACGGTGACACTTGTCACCGCCAGAATGGACCACCCAATGTTACCTTATCGCTTCAAAATCCCCTCATTAAGATCCAAATGACAGTGGATTATGATTCTTTAACGGTGTATTAATCATGATTAAACTCATATTTATTTCTAATAATCCACATTAACTCATTTTTAATTCCAACAATCAACATTAAGTCATATTTATCAAAATAAAACTTAAAGTTAAATCAAAACTTAGGTCACAGATGCCTCTCCCTCTTGCGCATTCTTTCTTCTTTTCTCACACTACATCTTCCCCAACCTGAAACCCTAGCCGCCGGCGCTACCACCGTCGGACCCCCAACCTTGCATCGATTATGTTATCAACCTCAAATAACCTTCGTTTATCCTCTTCTGGTCACTCTCAACTTATACTTACCTAGTTCTTCTTATTCCAATCCATACTACAGATTATCAACTCAAAAGAACAAGAACGGAGAAATCGCATAGAGGGAGCTTACCTATAAGGCGAAGACGGCGGCGACGATATGAGTTTCAGGTAAGAGGTTTCAATTCGTAGCTCCACTTGGATCTTTGAATCCTTCTTGAACTCTTTTACTTCTGCTTCTAGATCCTTGTTTGATCTCGGATTTGGTGGTAAGTCTTTGTTGACGATTCCGTTACCTTTCGTCTTACAGAGGCGTTGTAAATGATAAGCGATGGAAATGAAGGTTCGATTGAAGAAGTTGCGTTCGAGAACGAAAACGATCGATGAAGATATACGAGGGATATGATGACGATTGAAGCTATGTGACGATGCTCGATTTATTGATTCTTGTTCTGTTAATTGCTTTTTCTTATTGGTTCGGACTCGTTGCGATTTGGTTGATCATGTAGTGCTTCGTAATGTTTTTTTCCAGGTTGTGGTTAGTGCTTATGCCATGAAGATGAATGAAGGTTATGGTGCGAGAAGATGAAGAATATGAAGATCGAATGGAAAAATGAAAACGAGGTTGAGTGAGTGTCGCTCCCACCAAATGAGGCTAAGTCAAATGGGGTACAGACGCGAACGGTCGGCGAAAGAGAAATGAATAGAGTCGCCAGCTAGGCATTTTTATCCCGAAGGAAAGGTAATGCTGCATAAACCTAAGAAAAGATATGGATAAGACGGTCGCGAACCAGAGAGACTGAGAAAGGGGGTTGGTTACAACCTAGGAAGGTATTAGCACCCAGATTGTCCGCCGTACTCGACGGGATCCACGCTTAAAAGATTTGTGTTTTAAAGGGGTAGTGTTAGTGCAATCTGTGTATCAAAGCTGGAAAGAATGCAAGTGTCAGTGTAAAATAAATGTGGAGTGTATAGGAGAAGTGTCAGTGTAAGAACAAAGGTGAAGAGCTCAAGATAATGAGGCTAAAAGAATAATGCTGGAAGGAGGGGGAATATACAGAGACTTTTGTTCGATAACTGTTAAGTTATGCCTACGTATCCTCTTGTGCAATGAGGAAGTCAGAACACCGTAGTTCGACCCAAAGAGACTGAAAGGTAAATTGACTTGTGAACTACTTACTTGTCTATGCTCAAGTGTATGACCTGTCTGGCTCAGGTGCAAACTGTCTTGCATTAGACGGAAGAAGCAAGTTCTCGTTTGTGAGTGAATGAGGTGAGAAAAGAATCCCGGAGGAGACGATTATTGTTTGTTTTTGTATTTTTAGTCTTTTATTGCTTTTTGAAGTTTGTCATAAATTAATGAGCTTAATCCTAAACCAATGGGTTAGTAAACTCATCACATCCACCCTCTGATTAAGGGTAATGAGAATACCTTAAGTATGAAGTAAGCACCTCACACTCAATCACCATGGTGTAGGATTAAGATCATTAACCTACTTGTGATTAATTAGATATTTTTTTTGTCTTTGTTTAGTGTTAAGTAATGAGTTTAAGCCATAATCAGGGATTTAATGAACTCATTACACCATCCTAATAGAAGGATAATAGATGAGAACATTTAAGCTGAGAAAGACTCCTCAACTTAATCCATGATTAGGGATTAACCTCATAACAAAACAAAGCCTTTATTAAGGTGGATTTTAGTTAATGGTAAGATGAAGAAGTGATTTTTATGATTTGTAAGACAACTTGAGGGGGACTTGTCCATTAACACTAGGGTTAGTCCTTCTTAACCAATTAAGGAAGAATTAGAACCCTAATGCAAGGCCCAAGTTACAAGCTTGATGTCTTGATGATTATTAAGTGAATTGATTAAAGGATTTAAACACATTAAGGGTTTAACACTTAGGATTAAAGTTATACACTCCATCCTAATAGAAGGATGCAGGCATAAACTTAATCACAAAGCCTTAAAGCCTTTAGGGTTTAGTCCCTGATTATGAGGTGAGAAGAGAGGACTCAAAGATGACACAAAGGTGAAACTAAATGGGAGACTAATCAAACCCTAATTGTTATCATGCTTGGAGATCCTAGGGTTTATGAGGTTTGCAAGAAGATCTTCAGAGAAACCACCAGGAAGGAAACTGATGAAAGGAGCCAGAAGCAAAGAGAAGCAAAACAACTTGCTTCACTTAAGAAGACAAGTTGCTTGAAGAAAGAAAGTAAGATGAACATGAATGAGCAAGCTCAATCCAATACACAAGATAAAATGCAGCAAAGATGCAAGAGAGATGAGAAGATATTGTGAGAAGTGAAGGCAAATTCACTTCTCATGACAACTTACCACCTGAAAAGTTAGCCAAAAGAAATGAAATGCAATGCAAATGAGATGAAATGTCATGATGCAAACCAAAGTCAGAATCATTTACATGATATTAATGATGCTAAGAGATGATACAAACATGAGGCAAGACATGAGAATGATCATACAAGGACATGGATGCAAATGAAGCATGCTTTGAACCATGAATGTACATGAAAAGTTATGAAATGCAAAGGACATATAACATGGAAAATGAAAGATGTAATGATCAAGCATGATTCTAATATGTCCTAAGATGTATTATGAATTAAGTGGATGCACAAAATGTCATGGCAAGTCATTGGATGCAAGCAAATGAAAGAAGGATGCAAAGGAAGGCACAAATTAGGGTTACATGCATCATGCAAAGCAAAAATCCAAAACCAGAAGCAAATGACATGATAAAAATTTGAAAATGCAATCAAAGATACCCTTAAACCTATACAAGCTCACTTCCCAAAGGAGAGGATCCAACTCTTAACCTAGTGAAAGTTATGAATTTCCTAAGATTACTAGGGTTTTGGGGTACCTTATCAAGAAAAATGCAAAACAAATTGAAAATGCAAGATCAAATCAAAACCAAATTTATCCTATAAACTACATGCTATGAAGAGTGCAATTCAAGAAGAATCATCCTCCAACTCTCAATGGTTAGGCAGAATGAAAATTTTAAAGATTGAACCAAGATATTGCCTTGAAATGAAATTAATTCCAATAAAAATGATCAAAAGGCATCAAGAACAAAAAAGAAATTTGGTTTGAGAGTTGGACAATGTTTCTAAATGTTTCTAAGTGCAATGTGAATTTTTTTGTGATTTTTAAATACCTAAATGTATTTTTAATTAATTAATTTTCATTAACTAATTAAAAATAATCATTTAAATGATTTAAAAATAATTTTCAGTGCAAAAAATAAAAATAAAAATATTTTTGGGTTTTAAAAATTAATGAAATCTTTGACAAAAATTTTCATAATTTTTAAAGGATTTTCGCTATTTAAAATAAAATGAGGAAAAGAAATGAAAATAAAAGAAATTAAAATGAATAAAAAGGGAGAGTCAACGCAATCAAGGGCCAGCATTCAAACTCAGGGGGGAGGGAAAGACTGCGCGCGTTCATGGACGGTTGAGATCAATTCTGGGATTCAAAATTTCTTAAACCTGATTAGTCTTAATTAAACACGTTTTAGGGCTTTAATGACAAATCCTGGCCACACACACGCGCGGGAGTCAATGGCGGTCAACAAGATCTAAGGTCCAAATTCAAAGTTGATTAATTAATGAGATTAGGGCTAATTAAACTCAGGCGACCGGAGATAAGCTCCGGTCGTCTTCTCCGGCCAACTCCCCCCCTGAATCACCCAAAACGCATCCCCAAGACTCCCAAATCTCCAGAATCAAACCTCCATCAATGGGTAACAAGAATCCAGGGTCAAAAACAATTTATATTAAACACACAGTGAGAATCGAAGGAAACAAATTCTAGGGAAAAAGTTTCAGAACAACACCAAATGTTCATTTCTGGCTCATTTTCAAAAATAAATAGATCCCCATGATCAGGGCAACATATAGAACAACATTCTAACAAGAAATCATGGTTCTGGAAAATCTGTTCATCATGTTACCTGAGGTTGAGCTTTCAATCCAGGAGCTTTCTGCCTGCTTCTTTGCTTCAAAATGGCTCCAATGATCCCCTTGATGAAGCTTTGGAGCTTGGTTGGAGTTTAGAGTGGTTGGTTTGTGAGTTTGAAGAGGTTCTGTTCAGTGGGGGTGAGAATCGTATTTCAGTTTCAGGGGGTTTCAAGGCAAGGTGAAGGGTCAGGGATGATCAGTGGAGTGTTTTGAGATGGATGGTGGAAGAAATTTGAGGAATGGGTGGCTGAGTTAAGGGATTCGATAGAAAATGCAAGATGGAGGATTTTTGTGTATGCTGGCTTGTGTGTGTGCTCAGGCTTCAAGATGATATGAAATGGCTTGCTTGAAGTGTGTTTGTAAAGTCTTGATTGGTCAGAATAGTTGGTGTGGCACAGGCTGATTGGTATGGGTGTTTTTGCATAAAGTCCAAGTTAGGTGTACTTGAGGTATGGGCAAGTGTGAGGTTGTGATAGGGGCATGGTTTGGCTCAGCTGAGATCATGGAGTTCTTGTGGACCAGATTTTGTGAGCTGTAACAAGTAGGGGCATGGCTTCATGAGTTTTTGCAAGTTGGTACATCTTTGGCCCCTTTGGAAATTCATGAAGTTCAAAGCACCAAAATGCATAATTTTTGGGCCAATTCTGATTTTTAGAAGTCACATGAGCATGTTGTGAAGAGTTTGTGCACATTTGAAGTCTTTAGAATGCTTGATCATACCATTTTGCAAAATATCTCTTTGGTACAAAACTTGAAATTATGTGATTTTTCCCAACTTTGACAAGTCATAACTTTTGATCCAAAATGAATTAGGACAAGTTCTTGTACTTTTTGAAAAGGGAATGATCCATTCTACAACTTTCATGACCAAAGTTTTCTCATTTGAGGCATTTTTGAATCAATTTGAGGAGGTTGAAAAACTTTCCCAAAATGGCAAGTTTCCATTACAAGTCACTTTCCCAAAAAGGCAACTTTACAAATGGCTTGAAATTCTTCAATTTTGTGAACTTCTAACATCTTCTATGATCAAATAAAGATCATACACATTCAAAATGATGAAGAACATCCTTTGGTTGGGTCATTGGGGACCTCAGATGCCCTGATTTTACACTGACTTGCTCAAGAAGTCAACTCTTGATCAGATGCCTTCCCCATGGAATTTCTTCATGAAAATTGATATTCATGATCCCTATACCATGTAGAGACCAATAGAAACAAGAATGACCAAAAAATTTGGAGTTATGGCCTTTGAAACCAAAACCCTAATTCTAGGTCATCTGTGCAGTTAAGCCTGGCTCTGCTTCCATGCTCTTCTCAGTTCTTGTGATTCTTTGACTTCCTTGACTTGGTGAGGATATAATATGATGCTAGAACATACATGGACCCCTTTGAAGTGATTGATGACCTTTGGAGTGGCTCAAGTGGCTCGGGGATGGCTCAGATCACAAACCCTAGATGCAGATGACTTTGAATCAATGCAGTGAAGCAAATGTGCAAATTGAGATGCTATGATTGAACTTATGCATATGAAAAGATCACAAGCCATGGTGTGAATGGGTGAGGGCAAATTTGGGGTGTTTACAGTGAGTGAGGGTGAAGATGAAAATGAGGATTTTGGATGCAGCAAGTGCAAGGTAAACTTTTTGAAGGATGAGATATGGAGAGGAGATTGAGTTTTAAGAGAGTTGAAGAGTGACGAATGATTATGATTGAAGGGAATTTTTGAAGATTGGTTAAGAGGATGGGAGATTGATTGGTGAGGAAGAGCAAGTTTGAGGGTGGAGAGGTGTGTTAAAAGGGAGAGTGAAAGATGAACAAGGTTGAATCCCTCATCCTGAATTCTGTAGTTACTCGATCCTTTATAGAGGGTGGCCTTGAGGTAAATCTGCTTAGCAATTCGGTTAACTTTCTGTTAAAGTTTGTTAGATGTCTAACTGAATTCGGCTATGGGATTTTTCTTAATGGTGTTTTCTGATCAATTTTCTATTTGAACTTTACTTATTACTCTTCTCATGTGTTGAAGGTACATGTGCTCTGATTCTATATGCTTTAAGTTGATAATTTTCAAATGCCTTTGAAACCCTCTCTCTTTTTTTAGATCGCCGACTTCTTTCATTTCTTTCAATGTGCTAACTTCAGTTCTTTTGGTCTTATCGATCAGGAGCTTCTTGACTGCTAGAAGAGTCCTCACTGCTTGCTAATAATTTCTGTTGAAACCGGTTTTCCGTCATTCAGCAGCCTTCCCTTTCAGCCTCATCTTTGACTTATTTCAGTTTTAACTAATTATTATTTATATTTTGGTAAATTTCAGAAAGTGATGAAAAAGCTTTGGAATGATGCCGATGGGCCATGGCATAAAGGCTGGTGATCCCGGACCTTGGCTCAAGAACAGTTCTCATCCCGACTTTTGCCGACGAATCCTTTTACATGTGCATATGTAGCTTCAATAATCATCAACTCCCCTTTGTTTTTTATTAGATCTTAGATTTTGTAACACTAAGTTCAATTGTGACCACATTTGTAAAAATATATAATAACCATATAACCTTATTCTGATATTGGTATTGTATGTGAATTCTCATAATTCAATCTGCACTCTTATGTGAATTTGTCCTTTTGACTGAAAATTGTGAATTTCTTTCCCTTCTAATTTCTCAAGTTTATACTAGTAGTACTTTGACTATAAATATGAGATAAACCATGGCACATACATCATTGCCCCCGCTAATTTCCGTAAGCACAACCAAATCCAACCTGACATGTTCTTGTGTTATCGAACTTGTTATGCATTAGAGCTTTTTAAACATTATTTAAACATTTCCTTGCAATTGTCTTGATGATGACGGGCCAAGACCATTTATTTGAATCCAGCTGGTATATAATCCTCTTTTTTTGAACAATACTTAAAGATGAACAAGTGGTAAAGGTTTGGGTGATATGAGTATTTAAACATGAAACTCCATAATGAGGCAATACTTATAATTAATTTTTCACTTCTTTGGATCTGTCATTAAAACCAATCTTTATAATGACCGTACCTTTGAACCGAAAAATGACTTGAGTGGTGACCCCATGGTCATTGACTTTTGAATATCGCAACTCGACCCTATCGAATGATCATGAACTATCATCTCTCTCTAATTCAAGATTGAATTAATGATTTTTTTAGATATAAGGCATTGTCCCATGACAAATCTAACTTGAGAATGGAACAATTCTTCTTTCTTAGTCAAGATCAAATCCAACCAATCTGAACTGAATCCTTATCGCACACCTGCATGAAAATATGTATATTTTCGGTCATGACGTGCATGGAGAAGAAAAACGGTCATCAAAGGATTTTTCTTTTCCATGAAACTCTAATCTCCTTGTAATGCCTCTTGAATAAGGAAACAAATTTGCTTGCTGAAAGCCCAAAACCCTGGTCCAATTGACATTCCCAGTTGGAAGTTTGTCGCTTTAGCTTGCACGAGAGAAACCCAAAGCAAGTATGACATCCTGATTCAAACAAATCCCTGATCATGTGCCCTGACAGTCCAATGTTGTGCATGATTGGGACTTTACTAACTACTTGGCGATGTATATGAATGCGAAGAAAAAAGCTAGTTAAGGTAATAAATACGAGGGCAAATTTTGGGGTGTTACAGTTGCCCCTATTCAATCACTGTGGACGTGAATGGATGATAGCAGTTGCTTTCAGACATTTGAGGTATGCAGGAATTGAATACTAGAAACATCCAGAAAATTTGCCCTTTGTGGCAGAAGAACAGGGAAATGAACTCAACCGAACGAACTCTGCTTGGGTATAATTATGATGGGAAGAATAGTAAACAGGGGATGCCTTTTGAATGATGCCAGATGACTACTGGCTTGCCACGCTGCGGGTGGACTTTTACCAATTTACAGTCGGATTTTAAGATACTTTGCCACCTTGAGGATGGACTTTCGCCAATCTGCGGTTGGACTTTAGATCCTTTGCCACCCTGCGGGTGGACTTTTGAATGATTTATCACACTGTGGGTGAACTTTGGATTGCCACACTACGGGTGGACTTTGGAGATCTTGCCACACTACGGGGGCTGCTGCTCACTACGGGAGACTTTCGCTCACTACGGGTGGCTTCTGCTCACTACGGGAGACTTTAAAAATTTGCCACCCGAAGATGGACTTTGGTCAGTCTTCGGCTGGACTTTCGCTCACTGTGGGAGACTTCTGCCCACTGCGGGGAACTTTAGAAATTTGCCACACTGCGGGTGGACTTTTGCTCATTGCGAGAGACTTCTGCCTACTGCGGGGGACTTTAGAAATTTTCCACACTACGGGTGGACTCCTGCTCACTGCGGGAGACTTTTGAAATTTGCCACCTGAAGATGGACTTTAGCCAGTCTGCGGCTGGACTTTTGCTCACTGCGGGGGACTTTAGAAATTTGCCACCCGAAGATGGACTTTGGTCAGTCTGTGACTGGACTTTGCAAGATATCAAACTTGGATTATACTGGGTATGCATATGTTGAATTGCATGGCATGATGCCCCATGACACTAGGGATGTTATGTCTTGAACATGTCAATGAAATGGCGTAAGTGCAAAGGGAGTTTCTGATGCGGAAATAATAAGTCCCTGTTGACTCTGTGGGGAAACACAATGATCGCGAATTCGATCTCAAGAAGCTTTATGGGGATAACATCTCTGTTGGAAAAGAGAGTGAATAATTCATCTGTCCCGAATTATCACCTTTTCCAAAAATAAATTGGACTTTAGATTTGAGGACCGTGCCAGGGGATACCTCGACTATTGGGGACTATCCACTCTTATGGATCTGCTGGGGAGGAGAATGATTTATCTGAAATCTGCTAGGGGAATAGTAGTTACCTTAGATCTGTTGAGGAACCGAGATCAAGGAAACTAGTTGAAGGAAAAACTTGGCGACTTTACTGGGGATAACTTACATTCGTCTGTTGGGGATGACCAAAACCGAGACACGTCCCACTAGGGAGGAAAAGAATTCAAGTTGTCTCGTTCTGGGTGTTGCACCCCAAAATTTGCCCTCCCCGAGACAGGACATTGTGTACCAAGAGGTTCACAAGGTTCACAAAACATCTCATGAGGTTCACAAGGTTCACAATTGGTCTAAAAGTTTGACAATTCCCTCAGACAATGCATCCTCTTAAGCAAGGCATCTTAAACTAGGGTTTTGGCTTTCATCAGGCTAAATGGACTTCCAAGACTTCAAGCGAGCTTCATAGAATCCTATATGTGTTCAAGAATTCCCATGTCAAGTTTCAAGACTTTCCCAAAAGATTTGCTCAGTCAGATGATCAGATAGGTTAAAATCAGTCAAGGCAGTTAAAAAGTCAAACTGAGGTCAACTGTGGTCAAACCAAAGTCAAAATTCATGATTTTTTGCCAACATCAAGTATATGAGGTAAAATTCATCATTTGATCAAGGGTTGATCATAATTCATCAAGGAGATTTCAGATCATCAAGAATCAGGAGTTTCTAAATTAGGGTTTTCATAGGAAAAGTCAACTGAACTTTGACCAGCCATAACTTTCACATGCTTCATCAAAAAATTTCCAGCCAAAGCTCATTTCTAAGGAAATTGAATTCTCTACAACTTTGTGTCTCACAAGCCAAGCCCAAAAATGCTTCATTTGGAAGGTATGAGCTAAGACATTATAGGTCATTTTAAAAGTCAACAAAAAGTCAACATCTTCCAAAGAGCATAACTTGAGAATGGTAAAATATATGGACATGAGACCAAAGAGTTTGGTTAGAGGACTCTCTAAGCTTTCTAAAATGTCCAATAACACCTTCATAGCATTAAAATTGAAGGATTTGCGCCCTTGCAAAGTTGGGAAATTTTTGGGAAGTTTATGAAGCAAATGAGGCCTTAAAATCAATTTTTGCTAAATGAGTCTACCAAATTGCCATCCAATCTTCATAATATCATCAAGAACGACCCAGCCCATGCCTTTTCTGATTTTTTATATTTTATTTAGTATTTATTTGAATTTTATTCATTAAAATACAAATTAAATCAAAATAAAATATGAAAATCAAATATTTGGATGAGATTATGATTCTAGAAAGTCATAAACATCAATTATAGATGATTGATCTGATCCAAATTCGTGCTAGCTTGATTTGGCAAGGTTAGATGTGATCTTTTTCAATATTTGAAAGAAGGAAACTTCATGATCAAGCAATCAATACAAAGCCCATAAATCCATAACTTTTTGACCTAATTTTCATCTCTACATATACCTGAATACATCCCAATCACAAGAGGACGATTTTTCCAGCCTCTAAGCATATCTTTCAAGCTTCAAAATATCAAGAAAAAGTCACATATGGTTTTGGACTTAAGAGGGACTTTCAAGACAAAATAAAGGTTGCTACACGTTCCTTGGGCATCACTGATGCATTCCCAATCATCACCATCATTCAAAACCTCATAAATCATGAAAACCGAATTCATGTTCTTCATCTTTTTTTCAATTTTCGATTTCATTCATTTAGCTATTATAAATTGTTTTTGCGTTGTTAATCTTGTTTGTTGTGATGTTTAGATGATTTCTGGACAAGAATGTTGAAGAATCGTGACCTAAACCGAAAATCACCATTGTTAGGGTTAGAGCTCTCAAATTGGGAATTCACGATTTGCTTAATATAAACGAATTCTAAAACATGGTTATGACGTATGAACATCATATAATTGATCTGGGTTGCTAATTTGTATTGATATTGTGGTTTGCTTGATGTTTCAAAAACGTAGGTTTTCTGGTTCATGAACATGGAGGTGAATTCGCAGGAAATTTGGTGAAGAAGATGAAGTCCTTGGCGCGAAAATCTGAATTCAAAATTTAGATTGTTTTTATAATATGTATTTGTTATTCTATTATCAATTAACGTGTTTGGTTCAGCTGGTTTGTGTGTTTGTTTGTAAACGAATGGTCCTGGGTTCGAACCTCCCCCATGCCATTTTGTTTTGTTTTATTTTTTGGTGTTTTTGCAGGTTAATAATAAAACAATTGTTGCCCAAACCCTAACACCAGCGCGCGCCTGGCCTGGTGGTCACGCTGCTGGATTAGTGCTTGCAAAGCCTAGGGCCTGGGTTCGATCCCTGCCCAGGTAAGTTTTTTTTAATTCATTTTCTTATTATTTCTTTATTTGTTTTATAATTAATCCAAATTATATTTTTTATAAGAAAATTATTTTTAAATAATAATATGTAAATATATACAACTTCATATTTTCTACAAAATTTCTAATTTATTTTCTAAAATTTAATTTGGTTTATATATAGTTTAAAATTTGTTTATATTATTATTGTATATATATTTTTTTATAAATAATTTAATTAAGTTTAGATTAAATAATCAAAACCCTAATCCTGATTTTCTTAATTGTAAAACTAACCCTAATTTCAAATCCTAATTTCTAACTGTCATACCCCAAATTTGTCCTACCTTTATCTTTTGTTTTCCAGCATTATTTCAAAAGTCCTAAAATATGCACCTTTATTTTCTGTCTAACCATCATTCCAAAAATTCAAAATATGTCATTTTTTTTTATTTCCGTTTAACTATATTCTAAAAAAAAAAGTCAAAAAGTGTGTTTATATTAATTTATTTAAATTTATTTGTATCTCTTTATATCAAAAATATATATAAAAAAAGAAGAGATAGTTTTTAGTTTATTCGAAAAATATTAAAATAAGTACGTGTTAGTTTTTACTTAAATTCATATGTCCATATCTTTCTAAATATATCAAAAAGCATGTTTATATCATTTCATTCAAAAAAAGTCGATTTATTTTGCTACTCTTCTCTCTTAAAAAAAATATAATATCCATGTCATTATTTCTTTTTTATTTGTTTGTTATTTTATTTTATTTTATTTTATCAACTTTGTTTATAATATTTATTTTCCATTTAGTATTTTTGTACGCAAAATCAGGAATCTATTCCTATTATCCCATTTCATTTTTTTTAATATAATTTCCATCTTTATTATTATTATTATTATTATTATTATTATTATTATTATTATTGTTATAATTGTTATTACTTTTCTACTCTTATTGTTATTATTATAATTGTTATTATTTTTCTATTCTTATTCTTATTACTATTATTATTAGTTTTACTATAAGTTTTATTTTTATTATTGTTATAAGTTTCATAGTCACATGTTTAGAGATTTTTTCCACTCACCACATACCAACACATTTTTCCAGCATATTCCATCCGCAAAGCACACAACCATTTCTCACCACTCAACTTCAACAATTCCACTCACATTCAACAAACCATAATCAGCAAGGAAAATCTGTACAGCTCACAAAATCACAAAAGATTCTTCTCAATTCTCATTCCAATCTTCAACAACAAATTTCCAAATTACCCTCATTTTCTTTCTATAAAAAAACAATTTTTGATTTATTAGAGCAGGCTGGTACAATACCTCAAAATTCTACAAAATTATAACAACCAAGCCTCACCCCAAAACAAATCGGTAACCCATCCTCTCTACTCACAAACACTGAAACCTGCAAAAATATACTCTCCCAACATCACTATTTCATCATCTCAACACCATGACCTTTCTTCAACCTTTTTACTCTTAAACAAATCACTACCAAATTCCAAGCAATCATCACCAACCCCTTCCTTTTCTTAAAATCACCTGCTGTCATCCTTCCCTCGAACGAAACTGAAAAAACAAAAACGCAGAAGAACATCTTTGTCATTCCATCGCTCAAACTCCAACAACAATAATCTTCAACCTTCTTTTCATCCAAAATCTTAAAACTCATAACCACCTGAAAACTAAAACAATAGCAAATCAAAACCATAAACTGATACACCACATAAACAAAAGCCATAAACCACCATGTCAAACCGCAGAAAACAGAAAATTAAAACTTCACCATAATCCCAGCACCCTGAAACGAATCCATCACAGAAACCAAAAAAAAAACAGAGAATAAAAAAGCTGAAAAACCAATCAAACTCACCAGAATCCACCACCCTTTTACCATCTTCAATCTCACAAATCATCACCAGCCAACTGCGTCAAAAAACCACGGTCCCGTAAACCTTTGAACCACAAAAAAACCATTGAAACCGCGAGCAACCCGCACGCAAACAGAGCCCTCCTTCACCTTCGTCACCAAACCGCAGAACCATAGCCTCACCATTTCCCAACCTCAAAACACCACCTCTTTGATTTCTAAAATCAAATCGCAAACACCATAAACATCTTCAAAATCAGAACCGGAAAAAAGAAGAAGAAGATCTGAAATAAAAAAAAAATACAAATCCTTCAAGCAACTCATCACAAGGCCACCGCCCTTACCGTGAAACCCCCTTCACAACACCACCACAAAACAAATCCGCAGCCCATCTTCACCATCACAACCTTCTTCAACCCTTTAAACCACTCGCCGGAAATCCGCCGTTAACCTCCTCACCATACAACCACCGTGCGACCGCAAATCATCTTTTCTACCGATCCGAAATCGAACCAAAACCACCATCTCTGAGACCTCGTCGCCGAAACCAACACGCCGGCGCTACCGCGTGAGCAAAACCGCCGACAAGCACGAGCCGTGATTCACCGCGCACGAACCTCAACCGCTTGAACACCCGCCGCCGTTAGCCAAGAACGTGAACCGCGAACCACCGCGGTACCCTTCGCCGTACCGAATCGCCGCTGAGAGAGGAGAGACATCCGTGAGAATCGAGACTTGAGAGAGCAATAGCGAGCGATGCCGAGTGAGATCTGTGAAGAATGAAAACGGCAGTTGCTTGAGAGAGAGATTCAAGGTCAGCAATTTAAGGGTGGGTTTTGAAACGCTTTTTTATTTATTATTGAATTCATTTTATTTTATTTATTTTTAAAGAGGAACTTGTTTTCTTTTTCTTTAATTTTGTTTTATAATGTTCATAGTTAATGTTTTATTTTTATATTCTGATTACATTGTTACACACAGCATAACAATATCATCCTTTTTTATTATTTATGAATTTTGGTTGTGGGCTTAGGCCCATGGACCTATTTTTCTCTGTATACATTTCAAATCAATTGCTCACCACCCCAGGATGCAGCGATTCCACCCTTTCCTTTTAATATTAATTCTCTTTTTTCTTTTGTTGTTTTGTTTATTTTCATAGAAAACCCTTATATAGTTCCTTTATTATATATTTTGATTATGCTTCCTTTTTCTTATTTGAAGTTTGTTATTTGTTTTAAATTTTTCTTTTATTTATATGGTGATTTTTTTTATCAAAAATAATATAAAAAATATACGTTCATGTGATTTATTTTTTGGGGCCGATGATATTATAAAAGGCCATTTTTCGCCCGATTACATTTAATCGGTGATGAGCGGTCAATATGAGGCCCTCTTTTATTTTATTCTATTATTTTTATTTTGAACAAAAAAAACACTTGTAATATAATTTAATTCATTTTATTCATTATTTAATTTGTTTAGTTATTCAATTTATTATTTATTTAATATTTCGAAATTTAATTTATTCATTTTGCATTTCAAATTACGATTCGACTCCTTATAGAATGGTTCCCATTTTGAACCGATTCTAAGGCAGTTCACGAACAAAATTCCGCCGCGTCCCGAAAAGGTCCAACGCCTTCGAATAGTTGCGCTCGATTAAAAGGTCCAACGCCTTCGAATAGTTGTGTCCCGATTAAAAAGGCCGAACGCCTTCGAATAGTTCAAAAACACTGCACACACGCTTCCTCTTGGGCTAACTACAACGAGACCTTTTTATTTCTCGCAATCCCCTGTATTTGTTTTGTACCCCTCTCCCATTAATTTGTACGCACTTTTATTTCTCGCATTTTATTTCTGAATCCTTGGTCCAACGCCAAGCGATTGCATTTGCACACTCGCATTTTATTATTCTTTGTCGTTTTTTAGGATCCACCTATCTTTGCGAGCCGAGCGCATTGTGCCTCGCAAACAAAACCACAAAATAAACCTCCATTTGCATGCACCCTCTAAACTTCAAAATACCAAAACGTTTCGATTAGATCCAAACCCTTGATCCAATGTCAAGCGGCTTTAGGAAATAAAACACATCAATAATACGAGAAGATTTGTACGCCACGAGCCTTAAGCGGTAGAAAGGAGGATAACGAGCTCTCGTTACTCGCTCCGATTATTTCGACGCAGGACGCTCGTCTTGTTGGGCGAGATAAACTATCCATAGTCTTTAGTGCATTTCAACTCCTAAACCCTTTCATCAACGAAAGGTAATAAAATCAACATCCATTACCCTTAGTAGGCCAAACAACGAGGCTCTGAATTTCCCATTACACACGGGAGTACGTAGGCACGAGGATCTCAATCCTTGCCGAGCACCTAGGATCAATCTAACTTATAATTCAACTCATTTCCCTCTAGCAAGCAATTCGTTTAAGCATAGACATCCTTTCTCGTGCGTTAACTTAGATGGTTCCCATCGAGTACGATGGATGTAGGGGGTGCTGATACCTTCCTCCTGCATAACCGACTCCCGAACCCAGGCAATGGTTCCGTTGACCTTTGTCCTCATCCTTTTCCTCCCGGGTCGTATCTATATCTTCCCTTTCCCTCTTCGGGAATGAATAGAATTAGGTGGCGACTCTTCAGTCCGTCCGGCGCGCGGCTCCGTTCATTCGGATCGCGTAAGGTCGTATTTTTTGGGGTACGATAGCTGGCGACTCTGTTGGGGACTGGTTCACCCCTATGCGAGTCAAGCCTAGTCTAGGTTCCCGTGCTTGTTTGGATGTTTGCTTCTATGCATTTCTTGTTTATTTTTATTGCTTTCTTTATCGCATTCCATATTATATATCTTGTGGCTCCTTGGTACTATAATTTGGATCGATACTTTGCAAAAGAAACTTGAGGGAAAAGCTCTATACCCGGGCTTGCGAGTATAAACATAAGTTAGAGAGGTTGTGTAGTATGGGCTCCCGAGAGAACCACTCTCGTGGGTTGTGGATACGAAAACCTCACTCGGAGTAGATTCTATTGAGAATACTGACAACCGTCAAGTCCTTGACGTGTGTGCTCAGCTGCTTTCATTAGAGTCGTCAACTCTGAGGACCTTTAGAACCTTTTGGGTTAAAACATCGGTTGATGGTTGCGTAGTATTGGGCACCAGGGTTCACCCTCGCGTGGCTCGATACGAAAACCTCACTCGGAATAGACTTACTCAATGGAGTTGATTGACTGTCAAGAATGTATGAAATTGACACGTGCATCAAATTGTTGAGAAAGTTCCATAACTCCAAGATTTTGTTTTAAACCTTGTGTCGATGATCACGTAGTATGTGTAATACCTCAAAATTTGCCCTCATGCTTATTTCCTTTACTGGTGTAGGTTTTGCATTCATCTGCATTTTTCACTAGGTCATTAACATTCACGATCATGCATTGCATTGGCTCTTAAGGCATGGGATAGATGCACTCTGAAGAATCAAGTTATTCCTTTGGTTTGAGGTTACTACTTCACTGGCGTTGGAATTAGAGCTTTATACCATATCTACAGTCATAAGATAAACTCAAAATTCTGGTTATGTGGCTAATAACACCTGCGCGTTTTCTTGTTGTTTGATTAGGGTTTATTTCCTTGATTAAGTGATCTTCGAGGATTCCGATCGCCAAGAATATTCACTAGTACATCTGGTTTATCATTTGGATTTTTACTCAGAACTTATGGGGATTAGGGTTCCATGGTGGTTGAGGTGTATACCAAGTATGACCGATTCTTCATGATTATCAAGAGATTACTTCAACGACTGTTCATCAAGTTTTCGCAAAAAAAAAAAAGTTGTTCGGTTGTTACAAGATAGTACTTCGTTGATGTTTAAACCATTGCTTTGACGACACACTTAAGACATCTCATGTTAGGCTCGAGTGGGACTTCAAGATAACTTTGGGCTTTAAGTCAATGGAATTTGAATGTGGTTTGAGGTGTTTCTCGTGTGTTCTCAAGTTGGTTTGCAATGGGGCCGAATCATTAGCATATAGTTTGTGTCAAGATATTGCAAACTACTTTAAAACTTAGTTTAAAGGGGATTGGTGATTGGTTGGAATGAGTTGGTCTAATATCATTTTGGGCCATTCTTCAAGGTGATGTCAAGAATAAGTTCACTTTTCTCAATCCACTTTAACTTTGAGTTTTTACCCAAATTCACTAAAGAATAAAAAGTCCAAATTCTTTTCCATAAAACCTTTAATTATTGCCCATAACCTGAATTTCATTTTTTAGTACCGGTGCCTATGATGATAAAAGGAAATAACACAGAGGTAACATACAATAGGAGTTCTTTAATTATTTATCAGCATTAAGGTCATACAAGATGAAAAAATCGCTGAAGAGATTGAAAAAAAACATAGATAACCGATTAAAAAGAAACTCAGAAATTCAGTTACATTTTTTATTAACAAAATTCATATCAGAAAGTCGGTTACAAGGATTTTCCAGAAAAAAACAAAAATCAGTTATAACAAACTGATAACAGTTTCAGTATGAAAAAGGGGAGAAAATCAAAAACACAAAAAAAAACTCAGTAAGAAAAAATCTTATGCATAACCGATATGGCTTCATCAACAACAAAAACTCCATTCTTCTAAAAACCTTCAGAAAACATCTCCATTCACCATTATCGATCAATCTCGAAGCTCTTCAATCCCTTTGTCTCTACCACCTTCACTATCTTCTTCAACCTATCTCCCAATCTCAGAACTCATCTTGCTCTCAACTTCAATCTGTAACTTCAATTCTCGACCATCTTCAACAAACAGAATGAGGACCGAAATCAGTTATAACAAACTCTCAGAATCTTCAAGCACAATATCTCTAATGATCAGCAACTCAATCTTCATCTCTTTCTTCTACAACAAGAGCTTCATCAATATCTACCGTACTTCAACTTCATCAATCAATCTGCATCCTCATCAACTTCATCGCCAACACCTCGACCCCTGCAAGAAAATACAACCGCAAATCTTCAGATTCAGGACCACAAATCGACACTGAATTCTCAAGAACTCTGCAAATTCAAGATCACTACAACAACAAGTTCAAGAATACGCGTCAAATCGTTTATGTCAATGCAAATCAGAAGCAGAAAAATCGCAGAGAAGAAGAGAAAAATAATCAAAACCACAACAAGATCTCACCTAAGTTTCCTCGTCGCTATGAGTAACGAGCTACTACTTTTTCGATCTCGATCGTATGTTCGTTGTTCGATTCAGAAGATGTTAAAGCAGTGGTAACGAAAGGCATGAATGATGACATTGAAGAAGGAACGATGTCGTCTAAGCATCGGAGCAAGCCGCGGAGAAGCGAACACGAGAGGCGGACGAAGTTGAGGCTCGGTGGTGCTGATATTAAACGGCGGAGATGATGATGTTAAACGGAAGAAGTGGTGATGTTAAACACGGTGGAGGAGATGATAGTGCAGAGAAGTTTCCTAAGTCATCGCGGCGGAGTTTGAGGGTTGAAGCCGAAGAACGGCGCTGAAGAAGAGGAACGGCGCTGAAGAAGATAGGAGGAAAAGGCTGAGTGTAGTATTCATTTTCCCCCTTCTTGTTTCATTTTTAGGGTTTGCAGGTGGATGATTACTCATAGATTGGGCTTTGATGAAAGTCCATAGAAATTGCAATCCACACACACTTTTTTCTTATGCACCTCCCCTGCGGGTTCTGTTTTGTGCGAATTGGGCCTCAGACTCCATTAGAGTTCTATTGGCACCCTGTAGATTTAGTACTGCACCCCCCTCTGCGCCAATAATAAAGAGGACTGGGCCTGGGCCAAGTTTTTTGCTGTTTGCTGCAACCTGAATTCCATATACACCTCTCCTTGTTCATTGTATTTTCTTAGAATTTGTTAATTATTCTTGTTAAAAAATTGTTAATTAATTTTCTTACAAATTAATTTTTGTGGATTATTACTTAGTCCATATTTATTGATAATGTTTAATTAGAATTTTTTGTCGTAATTTTAATTATTTGCTTAAGATTAATTGTGGAATTAAAGTGTTCATAAGTGTTTTTTTGATCGATTGGATCGATTTGGATTATGGCCAAGCTTCATAAAGTGATTATGGAAGATGGGCATTTATTTTGCTCATAGGAGACTACAAGACCTTGCTTGGGGATTTTTTCGGATTTCTTTTATGTGAAGAATCGGCACTTCGATCAAGTAAGTGATTTCGAGCTTTTTTCGGCTTTTGAGCATCATTATAGTCGCATGCGGCTTAGGACCATATAACTTAAGGTGCAAACTGAGCCCTCCCACCTGAGGCATTGGATATATATGTGATTTTTGATTATATGTGTCGATTTCGGAGCTTAGGGATTAGGTTACGGATTGTAGGATCGCTTCCTTTCACTTTCCCTTAAAATCCACTTTTTTGACCGTTTCGTCGCAATTATTAAAAATAGTTTTAGGTGGCATAAAATTCTGGAAAAATTCATGAGTGATCCTCATCCTCTTAATTAATTTGTCATATTTTTTATTTCCAGATTTGGGTGGTTTTAATAATTAATTTGGATTTTAGATTACAAGCTGTCCCAAAAAGAAGTGTTTTGACATAAGGGACCAAAAACAATTTTTCCCCATAGGTGTGAGACCTATTTTTTTTGTTTGATTAATCACTATAATTTGTGACATTTTGATGCTCATTAGGCATTTTTTTCATAATTTTTAGTGCCCTTTTTGATCCACTTTGTGGAGTTGTTTTTCGATAACCATGCTTTGTTACCTTGCTAATCAAGGAATTGTTTTGGCACTTTGGTGCATAATTTTGTGGAATCCTTTTATGCCATGTGAGATAATGACTTTATTATTCCAGGGATTTAATTTCATAATTTTGTAAGGCTTTTTGCTATTTTTCCATGTCACCTAGATCCTAGGTTGATTCATGTGTCTATTTGTTGTATAACTTAAATGATAAGAAGGCATTCATGCCATTTGCTTGGAATATTTTTTGGTAACTTTTAGGAGTTAATTATAGGTCATTTGTATGCCTTTAATTCCAGTCATAGGTCATTTTTTTTGAACCATAATCATTTGGTTTGTTTTAGTGTTTCAAAGTGCATACTTATGTGAACTAATTTTAACCTAAACTAGTTTCTCTTCTCCTCTAAATAATAACTTCAATTATGTGGAAATCATTAATTCCTATTCATGCATTCTAATTGCATTTCATACCTTGTATGCTACTGACCCATAATCATTTCATGTATATCCACATGCCATTTTTCCTTAACTTTCATCATGTGCGATCTTATGCGATTTTTGTTCGTTTCTTCTCATATCTTCTTCTCATTGCTCCATATGCCTAATCCATTGCATACATGATTGTATGTTCATTTATCTACATTCATAAGCATTCACTACTGACTTTGATGTTCATTTCATGTATTAATTCATGCTTGTAAGCCATATGCATTCATACTTCATCCATGAGCCCTAATTTGCATTTATGTGAACTTAGGTGAACTTTTTGTACATAGTTTGACATAGTTTGATCTTGTGAGGTATCCTAGCATCCTTAGGAACCTATAACATGTAGTTACTGACATTAGAAGTCATGTAACCTTTAGGTACCTTCACCTTTAGACTTAGGTCTTATTTTGAACCCTAGTTCCATTCTAGGGCGTTTATGGTACTTAATCGCTTTCATGCTTCGATTTTACTTTCAATATGCATTGCCATGCTAACTTTTGTTTTGTAGGGGGGAAGATTGAGGTAAGCATTACTTCATTCCCATCTCTTGTGCATTTTAATTGTCTTTGCCTTAGCACTTTGTGCTTTGTTCATAGGTTCCCCTTTTGTTCTTTAGAACCAACTTAACTTCCTTAGGAAGTAAGTTAGTTTCTAACTCCTTTTTTCTTCTTTTCCTTTTCTTTCTTAGGATTAGAATACCACATTAACCATAGGATCTCCCTTTTGTATATGATAAATAACTCAGGGTTGTGTCTTAGTTCCCATTAGATTTTCCCTTTTTCAACTTGAGTCATTCTTTCTCATCTCATAAAGAAAAGCAATAAAACATTTAATGGAAAATCGAACAATCTTGTACGACACGAGACTTTATTGTGGAGTGTTTATACGCGTCCTGTTTCGGGGCGAGGTGTAAATACTTCCCGCGATGGATAGGTCTTAGTACGAGACCGTTCACAAACAAATTCAAAATACTTCTTTTAAAAGACAAAAACAAATAACAAGCGACTATCCTGTGGGAACTTCTTTTCTCATCTCATTCATTCACAACGCGAACTCGCGACGACTTGTCACACATGCAAGACGGTAAACGCACTCGTACCAGACGAGCCTGCAACACCTGAGCATAGACATACGCAGTTCCAGCATAAAAAACACAAACAAATAGTTCCCGCCTTAGTTAGGCGAACTACGTCGACTCTGATCCTCATTATCCCGATGAGGTACGTAGGCAGCGGGGTAGGGCCCGTTCGAGCACACTCTTTATTTTCCCTACATTTCCCCTTATTTCCATTCTCTTTTTCCAGTTCCTTTTTCATCTCTTATTTCCATTCCAGTTCTAGTAGCAGTTTTATTCAGCATCTTTATTTTCTCACCCTTTGAAACAAGCAAGCAAGCGTGGATCCCGTCGGGTACGACAGACGATCTGGGGTGCTAATACCTTCCCAGGTCGTAACCGACTCCCGAACTCAGATCTTTGGTTCGCAGGACCTTGTCCTTTCCTTCTTCCTCAGGTTTGTGCAACATTACCTTTCCCATTCATTCAGGATAAAAATGTCTGGCTGGCGACTCTACCTTTCCGCGCCACTTTCGCGTTTGTACTAGGATGAAAATCCCGGGAGCGACAGTAATGACTCCCGAGAAAATTTGATCTCGTGGGTTGTCGATACGAAGATCTCACCCAAAATAGATTCATATGGCGGAGTCAATCAACCGTCATGCTTATGGCGCGTGTGATGAACAACCATATGAATTGATAACTTTGGGATCCCTAAAACTTTAGAGTCTACCCAGTGAGTTCTTGATCAGAGTATCATCCATCTGTGCCTTGGACTCATGAGACCCTGATCTTGTGATCCTGGATTTCTGACATTGCATATCATATCATTTGCATTAATCATCAATTCTTGCATTTCATTCCAAAAATCGAAAACTTATTTTCATGCTCCTCCATCTTCAGTAAATCAAGCTGGTTTCCCGACGCCCGTATCGAGCTAGACGCCCGTATCTAACTAGAGCCAACACTAGAAGACTGATGGACGTGATTCAAGAAGAACAAGCTGCTATGAGGGAAAAGATTGACTCGGTCAAGAGCAAGATTGACCAGATTTATGAGACTTTGCAAGCTTTGGCAAGAATGGAAGAACGTCGCGAAGCTGCTACCGCAATGAACAATGCTCACGTGCAAGGATCTACCTCACGAGCATTTCCTTCAGTTCCAGTGCCTAATCCTTTGGTCTATGGTTTGCCTCCAGGTTTCACTCCTGCTGTTGAGGAGGTCACTTCTCAACCGATACCTGCTTCTGGTGTCACTATTGGTGCCATTCCTCAAGCTCAACCTATTCCAACTCAAGTCCAGTTTCCTCAAACTGAAGAGAATCATCAAGTTGAGTATGAGATGCATACTGCTGTTCCAATCACTAATCCTCATGCTGCTCAAGAATCTGAAGCTATGAAGATGTATCGCGAGTTAGCCGAAAAACTTCGAATTATGGAAGGACACAACTCAACTTCTCTGAGTGCCTCAGACATGTGCTTAGTTCCAGATGTTGTGATCCCTGCTAAATTCAAACTTCCAGAATTCGAAAAGTACAAGGGTCTCAGCTGTCCTGAGCTTCATTTGAGGATGTACTGCAGAAAAATGGCTGCTCACGCCAAAGACGATAAACTCATGATCCATTGCTTCCAAGACAGCCTGTCTGGAGCGTCTCTAGAATGGTACATGTAGCTCAAGCGCAACAATGTTCGTACTTGGCTTGAACTATATGATGCATTCAAAAAGCAGTACAAGTACAACACTGACCTAGCTCCGAACTGCACTCAGCTTCAGAGCATGTCTCAAAAGGAGAGTGAATCCTTTAAGGAGTATGCCCAACGCTGGAGGGAGTTAGCAGCCAGAGTTCATCCTCCTTTGGTTGACCGTGAATTGATCGATATCTTCATGGGTACCCTACAAGGGCAATATTACGAGAAGCTGATCAGCAGCGTATCTTCTGGATTTTCGGACATGGTGATGGTCGGAGAAAGAATCGAAGAAGGCTTGAAAAGTGGGAAGATCCAAGGAGGCTCTAGCAGCCAAAACAATGCCAAGAAACCTTTCAACGGGTACAAGAAGGGCGACAAATGCCATTTCTGCTGCAAATGGAAATTTTCAACAGAGTGCACCTGCACCAGTTCCCTACTATCAGTACCCTTATGTTGCTGCTGCACAATATGCTCCTATGCCATATCAGCCAGTTCCTCCAATGCCTTATCAGCAGGCCTTTCAAGCTTTATTTCCGTCTCAGATGGTTCATCAACCACGTCCTATGGTTGCAGCTGCTCAATATGCGCCCAATCCATACCAGCAACAGGCTTATCAACCACGGCCTGGTCAACAACAACAATGCGCTCCTCAACAGCGTCCCCCATATCAACAAAGAGGGTATGATAGGCACATTGATCCCCTGCCTATGACGTATACCGAAATCTTTAAGGGGCTAATGGCAAAAGGAACTCTTGTGTTGAAAGATATGCCACCTCAGACTGGCAATGCCCGGAACTATGATGCCAACGCTCGTTGTGAGTATCACAAAGGCGCTCCAGGTCACAACATCGATAACTGCCATGCCTTCAAACACTTGATTCAGGATATGATCAATTCTAAGGACCTTACTCTCACTCCGAGAAATCCAAATGTCCAGAACGATCCAATGCCGTCACACGGTACCAACAAGTAAAGACATTTGAAGGGGTTGTTGAAGACCAAGCTGAGTAGTCTCCAACTTTGAAGCATTCAATCAAGAGAAGTTCATTCCTCAAATCAAGGCAGCCATCGCCATTTATTATTTCTGCATTCCTGTTGTTTTGTAATGTTTGTTTAAGTATTATTTGCTCTGAACATTGTTATCTGTGCTTGGTTATGTTAATGTAATGTTTATGCATGTTTTGAATTAATCTATTCGCATTCGCTCATTATTTACCATTTATCACAAAAATCACAAAAAATATTCTCTCACTTCACTTTAGCAAATATTTGAGGGAGAATGATGAAAACTAAATACCCATAACTGTTGCGGTATGCTTTCGAATAAAACCTCGTCAATGATGTACAGGCATTCTTTCAAATCCCCAAACACTGGAGATATAAGGAGTTAATCCCTAGTCAACCACTTCGAGCCTAGAAGTAGGAGTTTCTTTCGGATACAACCCTTACATTTAACCCGGGGCAGGGTAGTTGTTCAGTTAACCTGACTACATCTTCGAATCGCAAGATGAGACATCCCGTCAGAGGACCATCAACAAATGACTTGGCAGTCATAATATTCAACAAAATACAAAAAAGAAAGAAAAGAAAAAACCACTAAGTTGAGCACCCAAAGGGAGACTTAGTCGAAAAATCAATAGAGGAGCTCGAATCCTCAGCAAAAACAAAACAAATATCAGTGACCACAAAAAAAAATCAAAGGGTCACCACCAACAAAAGATGACTGCCACTTCAAGCAAACCTTAAAGCTTAATCTTCACTCTTGCAAAGTCAAAACAAATGCAGGTGTAGAGTTAACTGAATGTAGGACTGGAGAACATTACGAAGAAGGGGTGGGTACAAATCATTTGAGCCTTATACTTTTGTTTCTCTAACCATTAACCAGACCACGTTGCAACCCTCGAAAGTCCTAATTGAGGCAGGGTTTATTCCCGAAAGCATGCTACCAACAAGGTTGCGTAAATTGACTCCCATATATTTGCTAATATTCAATCTTGTTTGCACATTATTCTTGCTGCATCTTTCACGCACTTTCTAAATCAACACCACGTTTGGACTAACGGTCCATTCGTCACACTTTCACAACATTCAAATAAATTGACTTTTTCAAAACTTACATGAACTTTACATTAACACTACCATTTGCGTATGAATAATTTAATTGCAATTTAGTGTTTGACATCAGTACAATTCCAACAAGGGGCAATCAAAAGAGGAATTTGAATCAATACTTCTTCAAAATCAGCTCAATTAGGGGCAAAACCATTCTCAATAGCTCAATCAGGGGAAAAATCATTCTTAACAGTTCAATCAGGGGCAAAATTATCTTCCAACAGCTCAATCAGGGGCAGACGCCTACCAAATCCAGACTCTGGGGCAGATCATGTCCTAGTCAATCTCAAAGCTTCCCCACCATAATTATTTCGCATACCCTACAGACAGGGGAAAGCAAACAAGGAACAAATCTTCCTATCTCATCTCCCCAGCCGAACATGCAGTCCTTGCTAGACGTTGATAACCATTCGAAGCAAAGTCAGTCTTCATGTGTCAATTAAGTCGCTCCGCTCATCAGCAAGTGACCAAAACTTGGAGATCTCAGATTCATCTTCTGATCATACATCGTCGAAGATCGAGTGCTGGGAAATTAGTCCCTCCACCCACCCAAAGTCCAATCATTATTGGCAACTACCAGACCAAAAGTCCACCAAGTTGGCACCTTTCAAACGCTCATATGCATCATTATGCATCATCAATGTCATACGCATCATTTACATCAATCATTTACAACATGTGCATCATATGCATACCTTAAATAAATCAAACCTTTTATTTTCCCCAACAGTTTCAACTTACATCTCCGTGCATAAGCATTTGCATCGTATCTCCATCCTTATGGAATACCATTTCGAAAATAATCAAGCATACGTGCGTAGTTCAGGATCCAGGATCAACATAAGTTTCCGGTCCTTTCCCCAGCTGAAGTCAGGATCATATCAATCAGATTCCAGGCATCCCCTCTTGGCGGATTCAATAGCCGTGTTTAAATTTCAGTCTATTTGCCTTATCATCCTCTGGTGATAAGTGAGTTTATTTCAGTTATTCGCCTTATCATCCTCTGGTGATAAGTGATTTTATTTTTCAGTTATTTGCCTTATCATCCTCTGTTGATAAGTGAATTTATTTTTCTGTCTATTGCCTTATCTTCCTCTGTTGATAAGTGAGTTTATTTTTCTGTCTATTGCCTTATCTTCCTCTGTTGATAAGTGAGTTTATTTTTCTGTCTATTGCCTTATCTTCCTCTGTTGATAAGTGAGTTTATTTTTTCTGTCTATTGCCTTATCTTCCTCTGTTGATAAGTGAGTTTATTTTTCTGTCTATTGCCTTATCTTCCTCTGTTGATAAGTGAGTTTTATTTTTCAGTCTTTTGCCTTATCATCCTCTATTGATAAGTGAGTTTATTTTTTCAGTCATTTGCCTTATCATCCTCTGTTAATAAGTGATTTTATTTTCAGTCTGTTGCCTTATCATCCTATGGTGATAAGTGATTTACTTTGTCAATCTGTTTTTGCTGTATCGCCCATCGCTTCCACATTTCATTTGTCGGACAAATTTGGAGTCTGTTAATATCTAATTATCTTATACCTTGAAAGATTGAACGCGAGCCAGTTCATCTTACTCGGTCTAAGTCAATTCGATAGGGGCATCTGTCATACCCCAAATTTGTCCTACCTTTATCTTTTGTTTTCCAGCATTATTTCAAAAGTCCTAAAATATGCACCTTTATTTTCTGTCTAACCATCATTCCAAAAATCCAAAATATGTCATTTTTTTATTTCCGTTTAACTATATTCTAAAAAAAAAGTCAAAAAGTGTGTTTATATTAATTCATTTAAATTTATTTGTATCTCTTTATATCAAAAATATATATAAAAAAAAGAAGAGACAGTTTTTAGTTTATTCGAAAAATATTAAAATAAGTACGTGTTAGTTTTTACTTAAATTCATATGTCCATATCTTTCTAAATATATCAAAAAGCATGTTTATATCATTTCATTCAAAAAAAAGTCGATTTATTTTGCTACTCTTCTCTCTTAAAAAAAATATAATATCCATGTCATTATTTCTTTTTTATTTGTTTGTTATTTTATTTTATTTTATTTTATCAACTTTGTTTATAATATTTATTTTCCATTTAGTATTTTTGTACGCAAAATCAGGAATCTATTCCTATTATCCCATTTCATTTTTTTTATATTATAATTTCCATCTTTATTATTATTATTATTATTATTATTATTATTGTTATAATTGTTATTACTTTTCTACTCTTATTGTTATTATTATAATTGTTATTATTTTTCTATTCTTATTATTATTATTATTACTATTATTATTAGTTTTACTATAAGTTTTATTTTTATTATTGTTATAAGTTTCATAGTCACATGTTTAGAGATTTTTTCCACTCACCACATACCAACACATTTTTCCAGCATATTCCATCCGCAAAGCACACAACCATTTCTCACCACTCAACTTCAACAATTCCACTCACATTCAACAAACCATAATCAGCAAGGCAAATCTGTACAGCTCACAAAATCACAAAAGATTCTTCTCAATTCTCATTCCAATCTTCAACAACAAATTTCCAAATTACCCTCATTTTCTTTCTATAAAAAAACAATTTTTGATTTATTAGAGCAGGCTGGTACAATACCTCAAAATTCTACAAAATTATAACAACCAAGCCTCACCCCAAAACAAATCGGTAACCCATCCTCTCTACTCACAAACACTGAAACCTGCAAAAATATACTCTCCCAACATCACTATTTCATCATCTCAACACCATGACCTTTCTTCAACCTTTTTACTCTTAAACAAATCACTACCAAATTCCAAGCAATCATCACCAACCCCTCCCTTTTCTTAAAATCACCTGCTGTCATCCTTCCCTCGAACGAAGCTGAAAAAACAAAAACGCAGAAGAACATCTTTGTCATTCCATCGCTCAAACTCCAACAACAATAATCTTCAACCTTCTTTTCATCCAAAATCTTCAAACTCATAACCACCTGAAAACTCAAACAATAGCAAATCAAAACCATAAACTGATACACCACATAAACAAAAGCCATAAACCACCATGTCAAACCGCAGAAAACAGAAAATTAAAACTTCACCATAATCCCAGCACCCTGAAACGAATCCATCACAG
Organism: Lathyrus aphaca; assembly: GCA_963966055.1. Classification (NCBI taxonomy): domain Eukaryota; kingdom Viridiplantae; phylum Streptophyta; class Magnoliopsida; order Fabales; family Fabaceae; genus Lathyrus; species Lathyrus aphaca. The sequence goes on from OZ014523.1 coordinate 506,462,918, forward strand.
AAACCAAAAAAAACCAGAGAAAAAAAAAGCTGAAAACCAAACTCGAACTCACCAGAATCCACCACCCTTTTAACATCTTCAATCTCACAAATCATCACCAGCCAACTGCGTCAAAAAACCACTGTCCCGCAAACCTTTGAACCACAAAAAAACCATTGAAACCGCGAGCAACCCGCACGCAAACAGAGCCCTCCTTCACCTTCGTCACCAAACCGCAGAACCATAGCCTCACCATTTCCCAACCTCAAAACACCACCTCTTTGATTTCTAAAATCAAATCGCAAACACCATAAACATCTTCAAAATCAGAACCGGAAAAAAGAAGAAGAAGATCTGAAATAAAAAAAAAATACAAATCCTTCAAGCAACTCATCACAAGGCCACCGCCCTTACCGTGAAACCCCCTTCACAACACCACCACAAAACAAAGCCGCAACCCATCTTCACCATCACAACCTTCTTCAACCCTTTAAACCACTCGCCGGAAATCCGCCGTTAACCTCCTCACCATACAACCACCGTGCGACCGCAAATCATCTTTTCTACCGATCCGAAATCGAACCAAAACCACCATCTCTGAGACCTCGTCGCCGAAACCAACACGCCGGCGCTACCGCGTGAGCAAAACCGCCGACAAACACGAGCCGTGATTCACCGCGCACGAACCTCAACCGCTTGAACACTCGCCGCCGTTAGCCAGAACGTGAACCGCGAACCACCGCGGTACCCTTCGCCGTACCGAATCGCCGCTGAGAGAGGAGAGACATCCGTGAGAATCGAGACTTGAGAGAGCAATAGCGAGCGATGCCGAGTGAGATCTGTGAAGAATGAAAACAGCAGTTGCTTTAGAGAGAGATTCAAGGTCAGCAATTTAAGGGTGGGTTTTGAAACGCTTTTTTCTTTATTATTGAATTCATTTTATTTTATTTTTTTCTAAAGAGGAACTTGTTTTCTTTTTCTTTAATTTTGTTTTATAATGTTCATAGTTAATGTTTTACTTTTATATTCTGATTACATTGTTACACACAGCATAACAATATCATCTTTTTTTATTATTTATGAATTTTGGTTGTGGGCTTAGGCCCATGGACCTATTTTTCTCTGTGTACATTTCAAATCAATTGCTCACCACCCCAGGATGCAGCGATTCCACCCTTTCCTTTTAATATTAATTCTCTTTTTTCTTTTGTTGTTTTGTTTATTTTCATAGAAAACCCTTATATAGTTCCTTTATTATATATTTTGATTATGCTTCCTTTTTCTTATTTGAAGTTTGTTATTTGTTTTAAATTTTTCTTTTATTTATATGGTGATTTTTTTTATCAAAAATAATATAAAAAATATACGTTCATGTGATTTATTTTTTGGGGCCGATGATATTATAAAAGGTCGTTTTTCGCCCGATTACATTTAATCGGTGATAAGCGGTCAATATGAGGCCCTCTTTTATTTTATTCTATTATTTTTATTTTGAACAAAAAAAACACTTGTAATATAATTTAATTCATTTTATTCATTATTTTATTCATTATTTAATTTGTTTAGTTATTCAATTTATTATTTATTTAATATTTCGCAATTTAATTTATTCATTTTGCATTTCAAATTACGATTCGACTCCTTATAGAATGGTTCCCATTTTGAACCGATTCTAAGGCAGTTCACGAACAAAATTCCGCCGCGTCCCGAAAAGGTCCAACGCCTTCGAATAGTTGCGCTCGATTAAAAGGTCCAACGCCTTCAAATAGTTGTGTCCCGATTAAAAAGGCCGAACGCCTTCGAATAGTTCAAAAACACTGTACACACGCTTCCTCTTGGGCTAACTACAACGAGACCTTTTTATTTCTCGCAATCCCCTGTATTTATTTTGTACCCCTCTCCCATTAATTTGTACGCACTTTTATTTCTCGCATTTTATTTCTGAATCCTTGGTCCAACGCCAAGCGATTGCATTTGCACACTCGCACTTTATTATTCTTTGTCGTTTTTTAGGATCCACCTATCTTTGCGAGCCGAGCGCATTGTGCCTCGCAAACAAAACCACAAAATAAACCTCCATTTGCATGCACCCTCTAAACTTCAAAATACCAAAACGTTTCGATTAGATCCAAACCCTTGATCCAACGTCAAGCGGCTTTAGGAAATAAAACACATCAATAATACGAGAAGATTTGTACGCCACGAGCCTTAAGCGGTAGAAAGGAGGATAACGAGCTCTCGTTACTCGCTCCGATTATTTCGACGCAGGACGCTCGTCTTGTTGGGCGAGATAAACTATCCATAGTCTTTAGTGCATTTCAACTCCTAAACCCTTTCATCAACGAAAGGTAATAAAATCAACATCCATTACTCTTAGTAGGCCGAACTACGAGGCTCTGACTTTCCCATTGCACACGGGAGTACGTAGGCACGAGGATCTCAATCCTTGCCGAGCACCTAGGATCAATCTAACTTATAATTCAACTCATTTCCCTCTAGCAAGCAATTCGTTTAAGCATAGACATCCTTTCTCGCGCGTTAACTTAGATGGTTCCCATCGAGTACGATGGATGTAGGGGGTGCTAATACCTTCCCCCTGCATAACCGACTCCCGAACCCAGGCAATGGTTCCGTTGACCTTTGTCCTCATCCTTTTCCTCCCGGGTTGTATCTATATCTTCCCTTTCCCTCTTCGGGAATAAATAGAATTAGGTGGCGACTCTTCAGTCCGTCCGGCGCGCAGCTCCGTTCATTCGGATCGCGTAAGGTCGTATTTTTCGGGGTACGACACTAACCCTAACTTTTTATTTAACTTTAAATATTAAAATTAATTGGTTTTTTCTAATAGATAATTAAATAATAAATCTTGTCTTTTTGTAAATAATTATTATGTTGTTTATTATTATTATTCTAATTACTTTACTATCTTCTTCTTTAAAAAAAATTCACAATTATTTGTTTAATTTAAAAATGTTCTCTTAAATTATATATATATTTGTGTATATTTGTGCTAACCTCTTCTTCTTATAATTATTTTATCACTAACCATTTTAATTATAATTTCTCTATATGTTTATTATTCATATTATAATGTAATTGCGAAAGCCTTGTAATAGTCGTACGTTTATTATTGTTTTTTTTATTTTATTTTTTATAAATATTTTTGCCATGGTTAGTAACTATAGGGAGTGATAACATGTTTGTGATTTAAGAATTAATTTAGAATGACTTACTTAATAAGATAAATATATGAATATGAACACTCACACGCGTAAGTCGATCTTTGATCGCCCTCTTGCACTTTCTAAGGTTATCCCTCATGTTGCCTAATTATAAGGTCAAGTAAGGTGTCTTAAAGAAAAGTCCCTTCATTAAATATCATCAAGTCCCTTTAAGATTATAAGATCAAGTCCCTTCGATGTTGCCTACGGTAAATGATCTTGTCCCTTCGAATAAAAGATGATAAGTCCCTACGAATTGCTAAAGACACCTTACAGTTGCCTATACTCAGATGTCCCTTCACATGTCCCTTATCACATCCAAGGTAATGACTACCTATTCCTTAATAATAGGGATAGTCTTACCATTGAAAGAACACATAAGAACAGTAAAGATTTAGCATAGGGTAGGTTTCTCTTAAGTACTTGCTCACTCTTTCAAAATCCATTTTACATTTCACATTTCAAACAAATTTTCAAAACAAAGTCTTTATATACATCCATACGAGGATCATTACAACGTACTTAGAAATTTTTTATCACACACTACACCTTTCTCAAAACAATTTAAAGTGAGCTAAGTAACTAAGAGCCCATGGATAACCATGGATATAAAGGGTGCTAACACCTTCCCTTTATATAACCTACCCCCCGAACTCAAAATCTTTTTAAGGTCTTTCCTGTTCTTTTATGTCCTTTCCTTTTGGATAAAATAAAAGTCGGTGGCGACTCTTGCTATCTGCAACATTTAACTAAAGTCAGTTCTCCCACCGTGTTACACTGGGGATCATTTGCTTCTGTATGAATTTTACCTCAAGAGGATTTTACAAAAGACTTGGTGTCTTTAAACTCTTAGGTATCGTAACGACTGCATAAATCAGCGTAATAACCTTGCTGGGGAGGTAACCATTGTCAATGCAGATGAGTTTGTAGCTGTCAGAAGTACTGAACGAGATAATTGGCTTGACAAGCGACCGCTAGATGGGTAATGGACTCAATTAGTAAGAGTTATGACAAGAGGGTGCCATATAAACTCTTTGAGAGTATAACTGTCTTGGTGCTCTGAACTCCGGGTAAATGCTTCTGATCGTCTATCTTCGGGAAAGAATGAACTCTCGTGCTATTGGGGTGGCCTGCCCCAGTACGAGTATTTGAATAGTTTTGCACTTGACTGACTAATCTTCGCTCTTGGAGAGATTTAAATCTCGAGGTGATTGCCCCAGTTTGGCTGGCTCTTGAGATTACTCGACATAACTGCCCCGGATTGGCTAGCTCTTACCATGACTAGTTGGGAAAGTCTTTACTCAATGGAGCTTTCTCGGGAAAGTGCAGCTCGACGTGACTGTCTTTCAGAAGTTTTAGACTTCTCAAACTTGGCAAGTTTAAGCTTTTGGCCTGAATTTCCACATGTGAACCAAATATGATGCCAAAAAAATGTATGCAAGCAAAAAATGTTTATCCTTAGAATGAAAATTCTAATGCAACACACATGTTAAGCTTGAAGTTTTTATTGAAAAGGGTGCCGCAAACCTTTGTGAGTGAATCACTAGTTAAGATACGACATTATTTTGAATGAAAGTATGTTCATGCAATACCAACAAGGATCTTTTAGCACAACTCATATGAGTCAAGAATGCGGCCTCGTGGTAGTATGCTCTCAAAGTAACCCTATTTCAGTTAGGACTTTTGAGGATTGTATCGTGGTCTGGTTCACGGTTATAGAAACAAAGGATATAGGCTCGAAGTTTATTTGTGCCCACCCACTCTTCGTGATGTTCTCCATTCCTATGTCTAGCTAATTTTCACAAGCATTCACCTTTCATAAGGGTTTCGTGTCGGTTGAGGAACCATTGCTGCTATCGGTTCAAGCACCAATCAGGTTGTCATTGTGAGTCAGTCACCCGTTTGTCTTTTTTGTCTGTGCCACACGACTTTGTTCTTGCTTAAAAATCTTTCTTGTGTAATCCTCTTTGCATCTTTTGCCTTTCAATCTTTTGCTTATCCCTAACTTTTGCCTGGACTGATTCTTGTGAATCTTTGATTGTGAAGTCCAGCGGGATGCCCTAATTTTTGCCTAAGTCGCTTGTTTTCAAGTTTCGACTTAGCGGGCTTTTTCATTTCTCTTTTTCTTTTTTCTTTTTGAACAAATCGTGTGACACTGTTTGTCTTAATTGCTTCACAAGGGTTGTGACTGCCTCATTCTTTGGTCGACGAAGGATAACCATTGTGGTTTTCAATCTTTGGACCTTTTGACTTGGATAACCTTTGTGGTTTCTGGTCTTTGGACCTCTTGATTAGCATAATGGAATGTAATGGATCCTCAAATACACTCCTTTATGAAAGCCTGAACGCTTGGTCCGACTAGCTGACATCTACCCTGCCCCTGGGTTACATGTGAGGGTTTTTCATGCGAAAAGAAACTCCTACTTCAGGGATCAAAGGGGTTAGCAAGGGTTTATCTTCCTTATATCTCCAGTGTTTAGGGATTTGGAACAAAGTCTGTACATCGTCAACAGGGTCTTATTCAAGAGCACACAATTAGAGATTTTGCGTTTTTGTTTAGTCATTCTCCTTCATAGAGTTTAAGCTCGACGATTGGTATTTGCGATGTACACATTCAAAATTATAAGTGAATGCGAATGAATTACTTCAAGAAAAACACGTGAGTTTTATTATTGCTAACATTCAAAAGCAAACAAATTTCATACATGTAGACAAATGTTTAACACATAAAAGAAACTACAAATGGAAATGCAGTAAAGAAACTGAATATTGCCATAGTTGAGGAGGCTTGACTCCGTCCGGACTTGTCAGTCTTGGATATTTTCAGTGATCAATAGCTCTTTCACGGACTTGTAATCTTCAAATTGTAGTCGTATACCCAACCATGGAAATCATACCTCTTCTTCCAGATATTCTGAATCTGACATAAGACGTCTGAAGGAAAGAGTGAAACGGGAGAGTAAAGTTGTCTTATAAGGTTGCTCGGAAAGACCTGATGATCTTCTGCCTACGTATCTCCATTGACCCATGACCAATGAAGAATCAGAGTGACGTAGTTCCCCTCAATAGGGATGAAAATGAACAATGAATAAAGGCAAACACATAAATTCCATCACTGAGAGTATTTGAATACTGTTGGATTTATTTCTTCTGCGAATACCCTTGTAAATCTGGGTGATTAATCTGAAGACTTCAGCTTAACGCGGACCATCTGGTAAAACAACTGTGACATCCTTATTCGTTCTGGCTCCACCGTGATTAGGCATTAGATTTTGGAGTACATTTGGGCGAGGAGCGAAATTGATCGCCTTGAAGTCAATTAGGTCTTGTACCTTGTTCTAGAAAGCCCAACACTTCTCAATATCGTGCCCCTGGGCACCCGAATGGTACGAAGCCCGACCATGTTCAACTTCAGCAACTCTGGAAGCAATACAACATATGGACATGGGATAGGATCGAGTATGCGGTTCCTCACTCTCGTTCTTTCCTGAAATGGTCTCTGTACCTATTGTTGCTGACCTTGAGGATATTGCTGAATATGCGGAGTAATAGTCACTGCAGCTGCTTGATAGTAACCTTGAGAATGACCTTTTTCTCGGCCTCTATACACAACATTTGTCTCACCTTCTCTTCGTCTTTGACCATAACTAAAAGCCTTTGTCACACCAGAAGAACTAGCACTGCTTGGATCCCGAATCTTTCCCAATTTCAGAAAATTCTCTATTCTTTCTCCAGCAATGACGATATCAAAAAAACCAATGGACGGGCAGGCGGCCAGTCGATCCAAGTAAACACCTTGCAAGGTGCCCATAAACATGTCGGGCATTTCCCGATCCAGCAATGGAGGTTGAACATGTGCGGCCAGCTCACGCCACCTTTGGGCATACTGCTTAAAACTTTCCTTAGGTCCTTGAGACAAGTTTTGCAACTGAGTGCGGTTCGGAGCCATATCAATGTTATATTGATACTGCTTGAGAAACGCTTCAGCTAAATCTTTCCAGCTTCGAATAGAGACCCTGCTCAGCTTCATGTACCAGCTCAATGAAGCCCCAAATAAGCTATCTTGGAAGAAATGCATCCAAAGCTTCTCGTCATCAGTGTGAGCCGAGATTCTTCTGAAGTATGCGTGAATGTGAGTTCTAGGGCACGTGTTGCTGTTGTACTTGTCAAATGATGGTGCCTTGAACTTAGGAGGGATTCTGACTCATGGTACTAACCTGAGACTGGTTACATCAATGCCTAGGGAATTCTGACATTCCATGGTCTTAATCTTCTCTGGCAGCTCTTCATACTTGCGGTTGTTGATCTCATTCATATTACCCATATCAGCATCCAGTAGAGTGAATTGGCCGTCTTGATTGTCTTCCAAATCTGCATTACATGTTACGGTCCTATTTGGATTAGGCTCTCCGTTACGGGCAGCGTTAGAATCCACATTCTCAGTCGGTATTCCAGTATTAGCATTCCCATGGGGTTGCTCAACCATCATCCTGAAACGCTCCTGGTTCTGGGACATACCAGTCATCATTTCCATGAACTGATCCATCCTCTGACGGAGCTCGTTGAGATCTGTCTGCATTCGTTCAGCCATCCTTACTCGGTTTCTTTTAGTCGGATATCGGTGAACGCATTGACCAGCTATATTGCCTATAATTGAATAAGTTAGAAACTATGGGTAACCTGCAAAAACACAAGAATATGATATGCAGGAAATGAATGCTTATGGCATGTCGATTCATTCTTAGGGCATTACATCCCCTGATTCCAATTTTATGGGTTTGATGAAGACAGAAGCTCCTTTTGCTGCAAATAACAAGCAGTGTTGATAATATAAGGTGTGTGTGTGTGTAGCAAACGTGTCAAACAATTCCAAGAATATGAAGACCAACGTGTTTTTCAAACGTGCCCGATGTGTCGGTGATCACAAAGCGAGAGCACACGAAATGATAGTAAAAAGATCTTTTTATGATAAGAATTTATTGATATAGTCAAAACATACAAAGCATGAACTTTAAATAGAAGTGCAATGATAAAAAGATTCCATCAACAGTCCTGATGGTAATCCTACAACATACAAACAAACAGAAAGATGTCTTTGTCAATGTGATCCTCTATCAAGGCCGGAGTCAACGATCGGTCCTGCCTTTGGAACTTCTACAAAAATTTTCGTCTGCACCTGGTCGTCCTCAACCCTCTTCAGCTTCTTCTGATAGTAGATCATCATCCGCTTGTAATAAGCAGCTTCCTCTCGGGCTTTAGCAAGTTCTGCATCCTTTTCTCTCAACTTACCGGTCATCTCTTCATCTTTCTCCTTTAGCTTACTCACGATCTCCTCAGCTTGAACTTTATCTTGTTCCTCTCTTTTGATCCTGTAAGCAGCATGCCTCTTTTTCATGTTCTCAAACATCAAGGTCTTTTGATCCGGTTGCTTTCTAGTGTCAATATGTTCCTCGGAAGAACTCCTAGTAGCAAACTCGAACCTCGCATACCGAGCTAACTCAACTTCACATTGTTTCCTTGCAATAGCATGTTTCTCAGCATCTTCTTGAGCTTTCCACTCAATCGCAAGTCTGGCGTGATTAGCCTTAGCAAGCTCTTGACTCAACTGTGCATTCTCTTTTAACAACCTGTCTCTTTCTGTCTTCATTTTGTTGAACTCTTCAATGCTAACAGTGGTAGGTTATTCAATGACTGTGAGATATAGAAGAGGCGCAGGCCCAAATGGTAATAGTAACACTTCAACCCGTTCTCTTATCCATTTTGCAAACGGTGGGTACATTTGACAATCCCCTACTCCCAAAGTCTTCTTCCCTCTTGTCTTTCGACTATGCCAAGCATTAGAAGCTTTCTGCGCAATCTCGAATCCGTCTGTTGATTGGAAGTACAAGGACTCTGTGATGTCCACAACGATTGGTGGTTCTTTTAAGGCGTACTCGAACTGTCTAACCGTGAGGGAAGGGTTATAATTAATTCCCCCTTTCCTCCCGATCAATGGAACATTAGGGAGTCCTCCACAACTATGAAGAATGTCGATGCATCGAAATCCGTGATTAACCCAGACAATGTCCTTTACTTGCAAGCCCATCAGTCTTTCCGACCATTCAAGCGAGTTATTTATCTTCTCAAAAGCCCCTGATTGTGGAAGAAAGCGTGTGAACCACTTGTAGAATACAGTCGCGCAACAATTCAACATTCCACCCCTTCGCTTCTCATTCTTATAATGCACAGAGTGGTAGAGATCACCTAAGAGCATAGGAACATGATTCTTTGCTATGAAAATGCGGATAGCATCGACATCCACGAAGTTCGGCATGTTCGGGAACAAAGTGATTCCATAGATACACAAAGCTAGGATCGCATTGAAGGTACTCCAACTTTTTGCCTCAGCTGCTTTAGTAGCTTCATCTAACAAGAAACTCAAATGATATCCTCAGAATCCTCCTTTGCTATCAATCCAATCTTCCAATAATAACTTGCTCAAATAAAGAGCAGTTGCTACATCTTTGAAGTCGGGGTCAATCTTGGACCCAAAGAATGGTGCACAGTCCTTCACGGAAACTCTCAGGATGCTCGAGTACTCCTCTAATGTAGGTGCCAATACGAAATCAGAAAGTACGAAACATTTAAGCTGTGGATCATAAAACTGTAGCAAAGTGTGCATCCCTCTAAAAGCGTAATCACTGATGGGCTCTATGAAATACAAAATCCACCCATAATCCTGCTTGAAGACATTGAGAACTTCTGGAGGAGCTAAGGCTTTCACTTTGAGGATTTCTTTCACGACAGGCTGATGAACCTTGTAGGAGATAATACACTTGGTCTTTTTCTTGGATTCCATGATCATAGAACAATACCCACAACTGGAATCAAGGATGTGATATGCAGCCCTGCAAATGAATAAACATGCGTTAGGAATGCAAGTATGCGGATGATGTGATGCAATGCAATGGCATGTGATCACTGTTGCATATTCTGAGCATTGTTGTACTGCCTTTTGATTTGCCCGAATACCGACTGTCAAGAATACCAGACCACAAGTATGTGTCAAAAGAAAACCCAAGTATCAAGAACAAGGTAGGTTGAAGGTTAGTTTTCCTGTAAACCTGTAAACCCCTCCCAATCTCACGGGTGTGCTACTACGGGTCAACATCACGGACTCTCAAAGCCGAGTAGCAATAATATGTTCACCATTTCCAAGAAATGGCTCATGACCAAATCAGGGAATCGGTTTGGCATTATGTACTACCCATGGAGGCCTCAGCTGAGTCCGGGAAAACAAGCACCCCTCATAAGTTCCCGGCTTCAAGCACTGAAGTTGAGAAACAATATTACATTCATCTGAAGGATACAATACTACCGTCATACGACCAGTCGCTTTAACTGGGTTCCTATGAGAGAACAAGGTCATTTTATGCGATTCCCTAGTGGGCCCTCGGGTGCGAATGGGTTTGCCACAAAATGTGGTCTACCACTGTCACCACTGGAGAGGGTTGTTTCCACTAAGGTCCTCGATGATCGGTTCCCATTGTTGTCGCTCCCGACAAGTGACACGGGGGTCAGATGAAGGTACAGACGCGAACGGTCGGCGAGAGGGACAATGAGAACACACAGCCGCGAACTCACTGGAGAATGAATAGAGTCGCCAGCTAGGCATTTTTATCCCGGAGGAAAGGCAATGCTGCATAAGCCTAGAAAGATACGGATAAGACGGTTTGCGAACCAGAGAGACTGAGAAAGGGGGTTGGTTACAACCTGGGAAGGTATTAGCACCCAGATTGTCCGTCGTACTCGACGGGATCCACGCTTAAAAGATTTGTGTTTTAAAGGGGTAGTGTCAGTGCAATCTGTGTATAAAATAGCTGGAAAAGGATGTACAGGTGTCAGTGCAAAAAGAAGTGTGAAGTGAAATATGAAAGTGTCAGTGCAGGAATGAGGATATGCTCAAGATAATGAGGCTAAAAGAATGAAGCTGGAAAGAGGGGAATGTACAGAGACTTTTGTTCGATAACCGTTAAGTTATGCCTACGTATCCTCTCGTGCAATGAGGAAGTCAGAACACCGTAGTTCGACCCAAAGAGACTAAAAGATGAATTGACTTGTGAACTGCTCGCTTGTCTATGCTCAAGTGTATGACCTGTCTGGCTCAGGTGCTAACTGTCTTGCATTTAGACGGAAGAAGCAAGTTCTCGTTTGTGAGTGAAGGTGATGAGAAAAGAATCCTGGAGGAGACGATTATTGTTTGTTTTTGAGTTTTCAGTCTTTTATTGCTTTTGAAAGTTTGTCATAAGTTAATGAGCTTAAGCCTAAACCAATGGATTTAGTAAACTCATCACATCTTCCCTCTGATTAGGGGTAATGAGAATACCTCAAGTGTGAAGTCAGATTCTCACACTTAATCACCTTTGATGTAGGATTAAGATCATTAACCTACTTGTGATTATTTAGATGTTTTTGTGGTTTTTGTTTAGTGTTGAGTAATGAGGTTAAGCCATAATCAAGGATTAAACAGACTCATTACACCATCCTAATAAAAGGATAATAGATGAGGATGTTTAAGCTGAGGAAAGCTCCTCAACTTAATCCATGATTAGGGATTAAACTCATGACAAAACAAGCCTTTAATTAAGTGGATTTTATTTAATGGTATGATGAAGAAATGAGTTTTAGGGTTTGTAAGACAACTTGAGGGGGACTTGTCCATTAACACTAGGGTTAGTCCTTCTTAACCACTTAAGGAAGAATTAGAACCCTAATGCAAGGCCCAAGTTACAAGTGTGATGTCTTGATATTTATTAAGTGAATTGATTAAGAGATTTAAACACATTAAGGGTTTAACACTTAGGATTAAAGTTATACACTCCATCCTAAGAGAAGGATGCAGGCACAAGCTTAATCACAAAGCCTTAAAGCCTTTAGGGTTTAGTCCCTGATTATGAGATGAGAAGAGAAGACTCAAAAAGAGACACAAAGGTAAAACTAAGAGGGAGACTAATCAAAACCCTAATCATTGTCATGCTTGGTTGTTCCTAAGGTTTGTGAGGTTTTCAAGAGAAGATCTTCAAAGGAGCCACCAGGAAGCAGATGAATAAGATCAAGAGAAGCAAAGTGACTTGCTTCATTCAAGAAGTCAAGTCACTTGAAGAAAGAAAGTGGGAAGAAGAAGAATGAGCAAGCTCAAACTCAAACACACATAGAAAATGCAGCAATGGATGCAAGAGAGATGAAAAGAAAAGTTATGAGAAGTGAAGGCAAATTCACTTCTCAACCTCACTTACCACCTGAAATGTTAGAAAGAAAAGCAATGCAATGCTAAATGAGATGAAATGATATGATGAAGAACAAAACCAGAAGCATGTTGATGATGATTATGATGTTATGAAGTGCTGCAAACATGAGGCAAGACATGGAGATGTTCATACAAGATCATGGATGCAAATGATGCAAGCTAAGGAGCATGAACAAACATGAAATGTTATGAAGCATACAAGACAAATGACATGGCAAATATGTAATGCAATGATCAAACATGTTTTCTATATGTCTTAAGATGTCAAATGGATCACAAGAATGCACAAAATGCAAAGACAAGTCATGTTATGCAAGGAAATGAAAGAAGGATGCAAATGGAAGCCCAAATTAGGGTTTATGGATCAAACATCAAACCAAAACCAAAAACAGAAGCAAATCCTAAGATCAAAAATGGAAAATGGCATCCAAAGAAACCCTAGACCTATAATAAACCACTTCCCAAAGGGGAACTCTCAACTCTTAACCAATCTCAAGATATGATTTTTCTAAGTTAATAGGGTTTTTTAGGGTTCTTAACAAAAGAAATGCCAAACAATTGGAAAATGCAAGATCAAATCATGGCCATTTTACCCTAGAAACTACAAGCTAAACACAAAACAATGCAAGAAGAATCAATGTCCAACTCTTCTTAGATAGGCAGAAATGAATTTTTGAACTTATGATCAAAATAATGCACCAAAAATGACTTAATTCAATGAAAAATTCTTAAAATGCATCAAGATCAAAAAAGAAATTTGGTTTGAAGGTTGGACAATGTTTCTAAATGTCTTAGAACATTTCATGAATTTTTTGGTAATTTTTAAATACCTAAAAGTATTTTTAATTAATTAATTCCCATTAATCAATTAAAAATAATCTTTTAAATGTTTAAAAATACTTTTTTAATGATGAAAAATGAAATAAAAATATTTTTGTGTCATAAAAATTAATAAAACTTTAAGGAAAAAGTTTCATAATTTTTATGCATTTTTTGCTATTTTAAAATAATTATGCAAGTTAATTGAAAAGAAAATGAATAAAAATCAAATAAAATAAGAAGTAATCAGCATGGAAGGCCAGGATTCAATCTGGAAAAGAAACGGTTGACTTGGCGCGTGATCGTGTGGCTCACATTCAAACTGAGTTAATCTGAATTAATTAAATAAATCAAAGTGATTAGGGTTTAATGACCACATCTGGACCCTTCATGCGCGCGGCAAGTCAACGGGTCAGAGCAATCCTACGGGTGAAATTCAAACTAGCATTAATGACCTGAGATTAGGGCTTAATGACTCAGGCTGCCGGAGAAGACCTCCGGTCGTCTTCTCCGGCCAGCACCTCACCTGAAAACTCCCCAACTCCCTCAAAACGTAACGAAAATGAAAACTAAACACACCAAAATGATCCCCATGATCCCCTGAACTAAAACCCTAAGTCCAAACAAATTTCTTCTTCCTCAAAACCAAGAATCGAACAGAACAAGTTTTAGGGCAAACCAGTTTCAGAGTTCAATTAAATGCTTATTTCATCACCATTTCAAAAACCAAAGACATATTCATGATCAGGATAACACAAAGAACAAGTTTGGAACAAAAGAAATGATTTCTGGAAAAATAATTTTCGAGCTACCTGAGATTTGGAGCTTTCAATTTGAGGACTTTCTGGCCACTTCTCCTTGTGCAATCCACTCCACTTGGTCCACAGAAGATGCTTGAATGCTCAAAAGAAGTTTGTGTTGGCTGGATAGTGAGATTCGACAGCTTCTGCTCAAGCTTGATCAGAAATGGCAATGGAGTTTCTGGAGGTTTCAGGCCATTGTGAATGATGGTTTGTGGTCCTGAGGATGAATGGAGAAGGTCTGGAGTGTTTGTTTGTATGTTGGTGAGCTAGGGTGAGAGTTTCGAATGAAACTGCAAGCTGGTGTGAAAATGGTGCAGTGATGTTGTAGCTTGTTTAAGGCCTGGTTCTTGGTTGCTTTGGGCTCAATGAGACATGGTGAGATGATTGGTAAAGATGGTTTGGATGTATGTGAGCTAGGCAGAGAGATTCGAAGGCTTATGCAGTTTTGTGTGTTTTTGTGAATGTGTTTGATGAGAGAGTTTCAGCCTTGCTTCTTCATATCTTTGGCTTGCCAAGGGATATTGTATTATAATCCTATAGGTCAGATGATGTGACCTGGCCTATAGTGATTGGTAAGTTTGCTTTTGCAAAATGTCCACCTTTTGTGTAAGTGAAGTATGGCTCATGATCTAGGCAAGTACAAGGCATGGGGCTGCGCAGCAAAATGAGGTGAGAGGCTAGCAAAGCTCAGCATCCAAGGCTGCAAGTTGTAGGGAGCATGATCATGAGTTTTGCAACTTGTTGTAACTTTGGTTCACATGTGAGAAAGTCTTGTTACATCAACCAAACCATGGGGAAACTTGGTCCAATTCTGATTTTTAGGACTTAGAGAATGTTTATGTGCTGGTTTGAAATGAATTAGAGGTCACATAATGCATTGGTTCATGACTTTGCAAAATTTCCATTTGAAGCATGCCTTGAAAATTAATGATTTTAGCCAACTTTGCATTGCCATAACTTTTGATCCAAGAAGAGTTTGATCATGTTCTTGTACTTTTTGAAAAGGGAAAGATGAGATCTACAACTTTCATGACCAAAGTTTTTTCATTTGAAGCATTTTTGGATCAAGAATCATGGCTTGAAAAATGACCTAAAATGATGCATTCTTGAAAAGTCAACTATGCCCAAAAAGTCAACATTTGCAAAAACCCTAAATTCTTGATTTTTATGAACTTCAACCTTCTTCCATGATCAAATAAAGATCATATACACTCAAAATGATGAAGATCACCCATTGGTTGGGTCATTGGGGGCCTCAAATGCCCTGATTTTGCACTGACTTGTGTGAAAAGTCAACCTTTGATCAGATGACTTCCCCATGGAATTTCTTCATGAAAATTGATATGCATACTCCCTATACCACATAGAGACCAATGGAAACAAGAATGACCAAAAAATTTGGAGTTATGGCCTCTGAAACCAAAACCCTAATTTTAGGTCAACTGTGCAGTTCATTCTGGCTCTGCATCCACTCAAACCCTAGTTCTTGTGATTCCTCTGCATTTTTGACTTTGAAAAGATGGAGAATGACATAAGTATACACATGGACCCCTTTGAGTTGATTAGTGGCCTTTGGAATGGCTCAAGATGCTTTGGGATTGCTCAGATCACAAACCCTAGGTGCAGATGCCTTAGAAACTATGCAGTGAACCAAAATGAGATATGAGATGATATGTTTGTGTTTATGCATATGAGGATGATCACAAGCCATGGTGTGAATGGGTGAGGGCAAATTTGGGGTGTTTACAGCTGCCCCTATTCAAACATGAGTTAGCTGTGCAGGTTGTAAGCGACGGCTTAACAGACAAACAAGATAACTTGTGGTTGAATACCAAAGACAGTCCAAAATTTGCACTCACAGAATGAAGAAGAAAAGGGATATAGATTGCAAAAGGAAAATAAAGTAT
This sequence comes from Lathyrus aphaca, assembly GCA_963966055.1. Classification (NCBI taxonomy): domain Eukaryota; kingdom Viridiplantae; phylum Streptophyta; class Magnoliopsida; order Fabales; family Fabaceae; genus Lathyrus; species Lathyrus aphaca. Next base: position 506,478,933 of record OZ014523.1, read on the forward strand.
ATTGTAAAGGTGCGGAAAACTAAGCGATGACGGGGACGGCCGACATGCTGGGGATAAAAGGTAAAGCCAAGACGGGGACGACCGACTAGCTGGGGAAAATAAAATCGTGATGGGGACGGCCATCAAGATAAAGCTGTAAAATTTTCTGGAAGTTAATGAAACATGACGGGGACGGCCATCAAGTTCACAAAGCAAAGTAACCAACGATGGGGACGGCCATCGGGCTAAAAGGAAAAGGGACCACGACGGGGACGGCCATCGGGTTAAAAGGAAAAGGGACCACGACGGGGACGGCCATCGGGTTAAAAGGAAAAGGGACCACGACGGGGACGGCCGCCGGGTTAAAGAATAAATGAAATAAACAGATGATGGGGTACGGCCATCAAAGGTGAAGGACGATCACCTAGCAGGGTACGGCTGCTCTGTTGGGGATAAAAGGAATATGATGGGGACGACCATCAAAGGTGGAGGACGACCACCGGGCAGGGTACGGCTGCCGAAGATATCAACGATGGGGACGGCCATCGGATAGAAAAGGTCAACGATGGGGACGGCCATCGGACGAGCATGATGGAGGACGACCATCAAGAAGTGGAGGACGACCACTCAGCATGGTACGGCTGCTCTCGAGGTTTCTCATGACATAGGACGAATGCCAGATAACCAAAATCAACAATGGGGACGGCCATTGGATAAAATGATGAAGGACGATCATCAAAAGGTGGAGGACGACCACCTAGCAGGGGACGGCTGCTAAAAATCAACGATGGGGACGGCCATCGGATGAGCATGATGGAGGACGACCATCAAGAAGTGGAGGACGACCACTCAGCAGGGTACGGCTGCTCTCAGGGTTATCATAACACAGGACGAGTGTTAGATAAAAGAAAATGCTTTGTTGGTGATCTACTGGGGATATAGTAAACACGGACGAGCGTTTACATCCAAGAAACAAAAGGTATAAGTGTTTGGTATTGTGTATAGATTAAAGATGCGGACGAGCATCCTTAAGACTATGATACGGACGAGTATCACGTAGAAACAAACTGACACATGTTCAGAGATGATGATACGGACGAGTATCAACTGGTTAACAAAGAACAAGGACTATTGTCGAATCTGTGGGGATATGAGTTGTGTATACAAGATACGGATGAGTATCTGTATAAGTGTACCAATGAGTAGCGAGTATATGTATATGTAAGTGTTTATCTGCTGGGGAGAGTGACACGGACGAGCGTCAAAAGGAGAAAAGTATAATATAAACATGTATATGGGTGATGAAAGTGTAAGCGACTGCGCTGGGGATATGACACGGACGGGTGTCGAGAAAGTGTATATAAGTATATGTGAGTGCAAAGAGGATGTCTTTGGCTTTCTGCTGGTGATTTGACACGGAGGGGCGTCCAAAGGTGCATATATTGGTGTTTGTGATTGGAGAGGCAACTGCTTTTGCTGGGACCCTGGTGGGGATTTTTTGTATAATGATGAGGAACGGTTTGTTATTCGCAAGTGTTACTTCAGAACATGGCTTACGATTATGCTATGTATTTGATTTTTGCCGTAATGCTCCGTATTAGACGGAATGCTACGCTCTGAGGGGATAGTATGATGTGAATGCCATGATTATGCAAGGAGGCACAGATCCGGGATTCGGATCCCGTTGCTGCAAAGATCTCTGGTTGATCTGCTTGAAGTGAACATCCCAGCTGGGGATGAGATCATTGGTAGATCTGATGATGTATCTGCTTGGGGATATAGGTCATTGGTTGACATCCTTATAATGGGACCCAGCTGGGGTTTGTAGAAGCTTTCTTCACTCTGTTGTGATCTTCTATGCGCCGTTCTTCTGGATAGAGGCTGAAGATTCTGTGAGGAGATGATTCCCTGACTCCTGTACTCAACTGAGGATGAAATGGCAGCTCGGCTGGGGAATTATGAGAGGCAACTCAGCTGGGGATAGCAACAAGAGGCAACTCAGCTGGGGATAGAGCATTTCGGATGCCGAGATTGAGTGTATGTTGATTTGGCAACTTTGCTGGGGAAGTGGGCACCCTCCAATGCCATGTGGAAGATAGACCGAGTTGATAATGATTTGCCAGCTTGCTAAGACGTAACTTGCATGCCCCAGGTTGCGTTCTGGATACCTGCAATCCTGCAAAGATAAGGAGACGCACAAAAGGTCCCGAGGTATCCTCTACTGGATTCCGTCATAGGAGTCAAGCACTCTCAAGAGTAAGTATATTCCCTGTAAGCATGTGTTTTATTTTTTAGAGAAAGGCATCTGTACTTATGCGATTGTATTTTTAGAAATATCAGACAATTCTTTGCAAAACATAAATGTAAAAACGAGACATGACTAAAATTCTGATTTTATTAATTCATGTGCCCTGAATTGGCAAGATACAGTCAAAGAAAACAAATCTCCTGAAATGAAGAGACTGTTACAAATTGAGAAACAAAATGCTGGCGATGTTGGCGACGCTTTGAGGAGCTTCCTCTCCTGCTATGACTCGTATGACAATGACGTTCTTCTCGTCTTGCTTTCTGAAGAAAGTTGATTCTGATTGAAGCTTGATCCTTTGTAGCTTACCAAGTTGTAGATAATACAGACGAATTCAGAATGCAGTTGTTCGCTTATTCCCTTATTTTGCATGGATCGCCCTTTCGGGTTTTCAATCCATCGGGATACCCATTTTTGCCTGAGTTGTCCAATGCGGCTTTTCAACTCAGCGGGTGTACATCTTTTCATTTATTTCCCTTATTTTTGCCCGAGTCTTTTATTCTGTTTTTGACTCGCCGGGATGCCCTATTTTTGCCTGGACTTACATTCTGTTTTTATGTCCAGCGGGTCATTTTATGCGAAGTATTTTCTAACTGCATCTGAATTCACAGGGGACGGGAAATCTTCACCATCCATGGTGCTGAGCATCAGTGCTCCACCAGAGAAAACTTTCTTTACCACGAATGGTCCTTCATAATTTGGAGTCCACTTGCCCCTGTGGTCTGTATGAGGAGGGAGGATTCTTTTCAGCACAAGATCTCCTACTCGGTACTCTCGGTGCCTGACTTTCTGATCGAAGACCTTCTTCATTCTCTTCTGATATAACTGCCCATGACAGATTGCAGCTAATCTTTTCTCTTCGATCAGACTCAGTTGTTCGAATCGGGCCCGAACCCACTCTGCTTCACTCAGTTTAACATCCATTAGTACCCGTAGAGAGGGTAATTCAACTTCAACAGGTAGGACTGCCTCCATACCATACACAAGTTGATACGGTGTTGCCCCAGTGGATGTTCTGATTGACGTGCGGTACCCATGCAAGGCAAACGGTAGCATTTCATGCCAGTCTTTGTATGTGATTACCATCTTCTGCACAATCTTCTTAATATTCTTATTCGCTGCCTCTACAGCGCCATTCATCTTTGGCCTGTAAGGAGAAGAATTGTGGTGTTGGATCTTGAAGTCCCGGCACAGCTCTGCCATCATTTTGTTGTTTAAGTTGGAACCATTGTCAGTAATGATTCGCTCGGGCACTCCATACCGACAGATGATATCTCTTTTCAGAAATCTGGCCACCACTTGTCTTGTGACGTTTGCATATGAGGCTGCTTCAACCCACTTGGTGAAATAATCAATGGCAACCAGGATGAATCTATGGCCATTTGAAGCAGTTGGCTCAATCTTGCCAATCATATCAATGCCCCACATAGCAAAGGGCCATGGTGAAGACATGATGTTCAAAGGATTAGGAGGCATATGCACTTTATCTGCGTAAATCTGGCATTTGTGGCATTTTCTGGCGTAAGCACAACAGTCTGCATCCATTGTGATCCAGTAATAGCCTGATCTTAGCAATTTCTTAGCCATTGCATGTCCTCCAGCATGGGTACCAAAAGATCCTTCGTGCACTTCATGCATCAACAAATCTGCTTCTGTCTTGTCAACACATCTGAGGAGTACCATATCAAAGTTCCTTTTGTATAAAGACCCATCAGTGTTCAGAAAGAAACTTCCAGCAAGCCTTCTCAGAGTCTTCTTATCATTGGAAGATGCCCCAGGTGGGTATGTTTGATCCTCCAAGAAGCACTTAATGTCATGGAACCAAGGCTTATTGTCTTTGACAACTTCTGCTGCGAACACATATGCTGGTCTGTCGAGTCTGGACACTGAAATCTGAGGTACAAAGTTAGCAGCTTGAACTTTGATCATGGATGAAATGGTAGCAAGAGCATCTGCAAACTGATTCTCGTCTCGAGGGATATACTCAAGCTTGACTGTTGTGAAGAAAGTCAATAACCTCCTTGTATAATCCCTGTAAGGTATCAGATGATCTTGGTGGGTGTACCATTTCCCATTGGTTTGATTGACTACCAAAGCCGAATCTCCGAATACAGTCAATGTCTTGATCCTGAGGTCAATGGCTTCCTCAAGACCCATAATGCAAGCTTCGTATTCAGCTTCGTTGTTAGTGCAGTTGAAAGTGAGTTTTGCCGAGAAAGGCATGTGAACTCCTTTAGGTGTAATGAGTACTGCACCAACACCACGGCCATTCATGTTAACAGCCCCATCAAACATCATAGTCCATTCTTCCTCCGGGTCAGGCCCTTCAGTGTGAATAGGCTCTTCATGATCTTTTGCTTTAATGAACATGATGTCCTCATCAGGGAAGTCAAACCTCATAGGCTGGTAGTCATCAATGGGTTGCTCTGCAAGATATTCAGACAATATACTGCCTTTGATGGCTTTCTGAGATGTGTATTGGATGTCATACTCTGTAAGGATCATTTGCCACCTTGCAACCCGTCCGGTAAGCGCTGGCTTCTCGAAAATGTACTTAACTGGATCCATTTTTGAGATTAATAAGGTAGTGTGGGTCAACATATACTGTCTCAGTCGGCGAGCAGCCCACGCTAAAGCACAGCAAGTTTTCTCGAGCAGTGAATAACGTTGTTCACAGTCGGTAAACTTTTTGCTCAGGTAGTATATTGCATACTCTTTTCGACCAGACTCGTCATGCTGGCCCAGCACACACCCCATCGACTCTTCTAATACTGTCAAGTACATAATCAGAGGTCTTCCTTCAACTGGAGGCATAAGGATTGGAGGTTCTTGTAAATACTCCTTGATCTTGTCAAAAGCCTTCTGGCAGTCTTCGTTCCACCTGACCGTCTGTTCTTTTCTTAACAGCTTGAACAAGGGTTCAGAGGTCGCTGTAAGGTGAGATATGAACCGTGAAATGTAGTTCAACCGACCTAAGAACCCTCGAACTTCTTTTTCCGTTTTCGGTGCAGGCATCTCTTGAATAGCTTTGACTTTATCAGGGTCAACTTCAATCCCTTTCTCGCTTACAATAAAGCCCAGCAGCTTACCGGATCGCACCCCGAATGTGCATTTGTTGGGGTTTAGCTTCAATTGGTACTTCCTCAGACGCTTGAATAACTTCAACAGATTTACCAGGTGGTCTTCTTCAGTAAGGGACTTGGCGATCATATCATCCACATAACATTCGATTTCTTTATGGATCATATCATGGAATAATGTTACCATAGCCCGTTGATATGTGGCACCAGCATTCTTCAGTCCGAATGGCATCACTTTGTAACAGAACGTGCCCCAAGGTGTGATGAATGTTGTCTTCTCCATGTCTTCAGGTGACATCTTGATCTGATTATATCCTGAAAATCCATCCATGAAGGAGAATACCGAGAACTGAGCCGTGTTATCCACCAATACATCAATGTGAGGTAATGGGAAGTCATCTTTCGGGCTGGCTCTGTTCAGATCCCGGTAGTCAACACACATTCTTACTTTGCCATCTTTCTTAGGCACAGGCACTATATTAGCAACCCACGGCGGATAGCTAGTTACAGCAAGGAACCCGGCGTCCCACTGCTTTTGTACCTCTTCTTTGATTTTCATAGCCATGTCTGGGCGAGTTCGGCGCAGCTTCTGTTTAACTGGCGGGCATTCTTCTCTCAAAGGCAGCTTATGTACAACAATGTCGGTATCCAACCCTGGCATATCTTGATACGACCAAGCAAACACATCAACATACTCTTGAAGCAGATCTATCAGTTGTCTCTTCACTGAGTCTTGCAGGCAGGCCCCGATTTTAACTTCCTTCACGTCTTCGTCTGTACCAAGATTAATCACTTCAATCTCCTCCTGGTGAGGAGTAATAACCTTTTCCTCCTGTCTCAACAACCTGGCTAGCTCTTCAGGAAGCTCATATTCTTCTTCAACCCCTTCATCAGCTTGATTGATTGGATTGTCAAAGTCATACGAAGTCATAGCCGTGCTGTTGTCGGTGCTGTCTGGAAGGCACTCTCTGCAAGGGTTAAGTTTGTTCATTTTAGTGATTGATTTTAATCTTGCTTTAGAAAAAAGTGAAATGAAGTTACCATTTTGAAAACACCGCCATTTATTTTTGTACAAAAAGAAAAATGGAAAAAACAGTGAGCAGAAAAGAAAAAGACTTGTTCGCAAAAAGATGTCTGATATTTCATTAATTAATCTTGTTTGCACAAAAAGTACAGATGGCCCGATTATAAAATGAGTCTTGACATCTTGGGCAAGATGCAAGACTTGATGCATGCTTTAAAAATACAGGAAATAATAATTACTCTGCAGGAGTAACCCTTATAATTTCCTGGGAAGACCAGTTAAGGACTTGGCTCCCCGGGATCCTTGGACGTATCCAGCTCTCCAGGTTGAAGTCACTTTCAGCCTCGTCTCCCACATTATTGATAGCATTTGGGGCTAGCATTCCCCCACTTATGAACTTGGGAGCTTCAGCAGCCTCCTCTTGCACTTGTCGGGATGGTTTGTAACCCAAACCGAATTTGTCCTTTTTCATCTGAACTTGCAGCAGCTTGCCCCAGCCTTGGGAATTCCCGTCTTCAACAACCTTCCGAGCTTGTTTGTATGAGGCTATTGAGGTTCTAGAAACTTCAACTGTTGCTTCATTGACATTGAGAGCTTCGAAACCCTGACTCATTGTCTCATGGATATCTTCATCCATCTTAATGTACTTATGTGTAGCCAGGTGGCTGACAAAGATGTCCTCCTTGATGGTTGCTGTTGTTGTAGTAATCTCCACTGGAATGATGTTTGCTGATGTTGTAGGAGAGATGTTTGCTGAAGTTGTAGGAGTGGGAACTGTTGAAGTGATTTCTAGAAGCTGATTCATCTGTAAGCTCAGAAGGTTGTTACGGGTCGGATGTTTGTGGATGTGATTGACGGGAAAGATCCTTATATGATCAATGTTTCCTGAGGTACACAACGAGGTGAGAAACAAACAATAAAACTCCTGTAAAACAAAAGAGATGAGGTTAGCATGCAATGCAGTATGTCTATTTGTTCTTCGAGGGTATCCGGTTTGGTTCTTGGTTTTGACCTTCCATACCCCTTGGAAGAGGTGCAGATGTTGAAAAGAAGAACGGTCAAAATCAAACCAAAGAAGATGTGGATACCCTGTAGAACAGATAGACAAATGTTAAATGATACAATGAGGATGTATGCAGATGATATGCAAGGGTTTGTGACTGAGCCGGATCTGATCAAAATGCCCTGGTATAGATCCATGTGTGTTCAAGAATTCCAGATGGAGGTCGAAAAATCCAGTAACCGGGGTGGGGGACTCAAATAAAGAGCCACATGTCCAGGGTTTTAGAATCACAAGAACTATCCAACATGGAGCATTCTTAACAAAGTCAAAGTAACAGGGTATTCTGAGGCCAAGGTACCTGCAAACCTGTAAACAGCCCAACCCCCTCACAGGTGATGATCTAGAACAAGGATCCTCAGACTTGGATCAGTTATGAGAAGTGTAAACACTTCTAACCCGGAGGTACAGTGTTTACAATAACCATAACAATTCCTCCTCTAATTCACCTCAGTTTCTGAAGGTCAATACTAAAAGGTCATCCAGACTTAGCAGGCTTCCCAGATAGCCCTAGCATTGCAGGAAATCCGCAACACAGAGTTCTCAAGAAGAAACCCATATCTGAACCGTGTTTCATATCCCCGCACCAGACCGAAATGGAATGGGAAAGAATATGATTCACTCTAGCCTAGGTGTCACTCAGGTCCCAGGTATAGGACCTTAACTCTCAATAAATCACCCACCCACCAAGGCAAACAACCAGATCCAGCCAGCAGCAGTGACAATATGATATAAATAAATGCAATAAAGAAAGCAGTAAAGCAACTGTACATAAGCAATAAACAAAACAAATATACAATCACAGATAGCACGTAACACCCCAGTAAACACAAATCAATCAAGCGCTAGGAGGAACCCACAAAAAGAACCAGAAGCCCTGGTTGCAGTATAAGGGTCCCCAGCAGAGTCGCCAAGCTGTCGCTCCCGACAAGTGACACGGGGGTCAGATGAAGGTACAGACGCGAACGGTCGGCGAGAGGGACAATGAGAACACACAGCCGCGAACTCACTGGAGAATGAATAGAGTCGCCAGCTAGGCATTTTTATCCCGGAGGAAAGGCAATGCTGCATAAGCCTAGAAAGATACGGATAAGACGGTTTGCGAACCAGAGAGACTGAGAAAGGGGGTTGGTTACAACCTGGGAAGGTATTAGCACCCAGATTGTCCGTCGTACTCGACGGGATCCACGCTTAAAAGATTTGTGTTTTAAAGGGGTAGTGTCAGTGCAATCTGTGTATAAAATAGCTGGAAAAGGATGTACAGGTGTCAGTGCAAAAAGAAGTGTGAAGTGAAATATGAAAGTGTCAGTGCAGGAATGAGGATATGCTCAAGATAATGAGGCTAAAAGAATGAAGCTGGAAAGAGGGGAATGTACAGAGACTTTTGTTCGATAACCGTTAAGTTATGCCTACGTATCCTCTCGTGCAATGAGGAAGTCAGAACACCGTAGTTCGACCCAAAGAGACTAAAAGATGAATTGACTTGTGAACTGCTCGCTTGTCTATGCTCAAGTGTATGACCTGTCTGGCTCAGGTGCTAACTGTCTTGCATTTAGACGGAAGAAGCAAGTTCTCGTTTGTGAGTGAAGGTGATGAGAAAAGAATCCTGGAGGAGACGATTATTGTTTGTTTTTGAGTTTTCAGTCTTTTATTGCTTTTGAAAGTTTGTCATAAGTTAATGAGCTTAAGCCTAAACCAATGGATTTAGTAAACTCATCACATCTTCCCTCTGATTAGGGGTAATGAGAATACCTCAAGTGTGAAGTCAGATTCTCACACTTAATCACCTTTGATGCAGGATTAAGATCATTAACCTACTTGTGATTATTTAGATGTTTTTGTGGTTTTTGTTTAGTGTTGAGTAATGAGGTTAAGCCATAATCAAGGATTAAACAGACTCATTACACCATCCTAATAAAAGGATAATAGATGAGGATGTTTAAGCTGAGGAAAGCTCCTCAACTTAATCCATGATTAGGGATTAAACTCATGACAAAACAAGCCTTTAATTAAGTGGATTTTATTTAATGGTATGATGAAGAAATGAGTTTTAGGGTTTGTAAGACAACTTGAGGGGGACTTGTCCATTAACACTAGGGTTAGTCCTTCTTAACCACTTAAGGAAGAATTAGAACCCTAATGCAAGGCCCAAGTTACAAGTGTGATGTCTTGATATTTATTAAGTGAATTGATTAAGAGATTTAAACACATTAAGGGTTTAACACTTAGGATTAAATTTATACACTCCATCCTAAGAGAAGGATGCAGGCACAAGCTTAATCACAAAGCCTTAAAGCCTTTAGGGTTTAGTCCCTGATTATGAGATGAGAAGAGAAGACTCAAAAAGAGACACAAAGGTAAAACTAAGAGGGAGACTAATCAAAACCCTAATCATTGTCATGCTTGGTTGTTCCTAAGGTTTGTGAGGTTTTCAAGAGAAGATCTTCAAAGGAGCCACCAGGAAGCAGATGAATAAGATCAAGAGAAGCAAAGTGACTTGCTTCATTCAAGAAGTCAAGTCACTTGAAGAAAGAAAGTGGGAAGAAGAAGAATGAGCAAGCTCAAACTCAAACACACATAGAAAATGCAGCAATGGATGCAAGAGAGATGAAAAGAAAAGTTATGAGAAGTGAAGGCAAATTCACTTCTCAACCTCACTTACCACCTGAAATGTTAGAAAGAAAAGCAATGCAATGCTAAATGAGATGAAATGATATGATGAAGAACAAAACCAGAAGCATGTTGATGATGATTATGATGTTATGAAGTGCTGCAAACATGAGGCAAGACATGGAGATGTTCATACAAGATCATGGATGCAAATGATGCAAGCTAAGGAGCATGAACAAACATGAAATGTTATGAAGCATACAAGACAAATGACATGGCAAATATGTAATGCAATGATCAAACATGTTTTCTATATGTCTTAAGATGTCAAATGGATCACAAGAATGCACAAAATGCAAAGACAAGTCATGTTATGCAAGGAAATGCAAGAAGGATGCAAATGGAAGCCCAAATTAGGGTTTATGGATCAAACATCAAACCAAAACCAAAAACAGAAGCAAATCCTAAGATCAAAAATGGAAAATGGCATCCAAAGAAACCCTAGACCTATAATAAACCACTTCCCAAAGGGGAACTCTCAACTCTTAACCAATCTCAAGATATGATTTTTCTAAGTTAATAGGGTTTTTTAGGGTTCTTAACAAAAGAAATGCCAAACAATTGGAAAATGCAAGATCAAATCATGGCCATTTTACCCTAGAAACTACAAGCTAAACACAAAACAATGCAAGAAGAATCAATGTCCAACTCTTCTTAGATAGGCAGAAATGAATTTTTGAACTTATGATCAAAATAATGCACCAAAAATGACTTAATTCAATGAAAAATTCTTAAAATGCATCAAGATCAAAAAAGAAATTTGGTTTGAAGGTTGGACAATGTTTCTAAATGTCTTAGAACATTTCATGAATTTTTTGGTAATTTTTAAATACCTAAAAGTATTTTTAATTAATTAATTCCCATTAATCAATTAAAAATAATCTTTTAAATGTTTAAAAATACTTTTTTAATGATGAAAAATGAAATAAAAATATTTTTGTGTCATAAAAATTAATAAAACTTTAAGGAAAAAGTTTCATAATTTTTATGCATTTTTTGCTATTTTAAAATAATTATGCAAGTTAATTGAAAAGAAAATGAATAAAAATCAAATAAAATAAGAAGTAATCAGCATGGAAGGCCAGGATTCAATCTGGAAAAGAAACGGTTGACTTGGCGCGTGATCGTGTGGCTCACATTCAAACTGAGTTAATCTGAATTAATTAAATAAATCAAAGTGATTAGGGTTTAATGACCACATCTGGACCCTTCATGCGCGCGGCAAGTCAACGGGTCAGAGCAATCCTACGGGTGAAATTCAAACTAGCATTAATGACCTGAGATTAGGGCTTAATGACTCAGGCTGCCGGAGAAGACCTCCGGTCGTCTTCTCCGGCCAGCACCTCACCTGAAAACTCCCCAACTCCCTCAAAACGTAACGAAAATGAAAACTAAACACACCAAAATGATCCCCATGATCCCCTGAACTAAAACCCTAAGTCCAAACAAATTTCTTCTTCCTCAAAACCAAGAATCGAACAGAACAAGTTTTAGGGCAAACCAGTTTCAGAGTTCAATTAAATGCTTATTTCATCACCATTTCAAAAACCAAAGACATATTCATGATCAGGATAACACAAAGAACAAGTTTGGAACAAAAGAAATGATTTCTGGAAAAATAATTTTCGAGCTACCTGAGATTTGGAGCTTTCAATTTGAGGACTTTCTGGCCACTTCTCCTTGTGCAATCCACTCCACTTGGTCCACAGAAGATGCTTGAATGCTCAAAAGAAGTTTGTGTTGGCTGGATAGTGAGATTCGACAGCTTCTGCTCAAGCTTGATCAGAAATGGCAATGGAGTTTCTGGAGGTTTCAGGCCATTGTGAATGATGGTTTGTGGTCCTGAGGATGAATGGAGAAGGTCTGGAGTGTTTGTTTGTATGTTGGTGAGCTAGGGTGAGAGTTTCGAATGAAACTGCAAGCTGGTGTGAAAATGGTGCAGTGATGTTGTAGCTTGTTTAAGGCCTGGTTCTTGGTTGCTTTGGGCTCAATGAGACATGGTGAGATGATTGGTAAAGATGGTTTGGATGTATGTGAGCTAGGCAGAGAGATTCGAAGGCTTATGCAGTTTTGTGTGTTTTTGTGAATGTGTTTGATGAGAGAGTTTCAGCCTTGCTTCTTCATATCTTTGGCTTGCCAAGGGATATTGTATTATAATCCTATAGGTCAGATGATGTGACCTGGCCTATAGTGATTGGTAAGTTTGCTTTTGCAAAATGTCCACCTTTTGTGTAAGTGAAGTATGGCTCATGATCTAGGCAAGTACAAGGCATGGGGTTGCGCAGCAAAATGAGGTGAGAGGCTAGCAAAGCTCAGCATCCAAGGCTGCAAGTTGTAGGGAGCATGATCATGAGTTTTGCAACTTGTTGTAACTTTGGTTCACATGTGAGAAAGTCTTGTTACATCAACCAAACCATGGGGAAACTTGGTCCAATTCTGATTTTTAGGACTTAGAGAATGTTTATGTGCTGGTTTGAAATGAATTAGAGGTCACATAATGCATTGGTTCATGACTTTGCAAAATTTCCATTTGAAGCATGCCTTGAAAATTAATGATTTTAGCCAACTTTGCATTGCCATAACTTTTGATCCAAGAAGAGTTTGATCATGTTCTTGTACTTTTTGAAAAGGGAAAGATGAGATCTACAACTTTCATGACCAAAGTTTTTTCATTTGAAGCATTTTTGGATCAAGAATCATGGCTTGAAAAATGACCTAAAATGATGCATTCTTGAAAAGTCAACTATGCCCAAAAAGTCAACATTTGCAAAAACCCTAAATTCTTGATTTTTATGAACTTCAACCTTCTTCCATGATCAAATAAAGATCATATACACTCAAAATGATGAAGATCACCCATTGGTTGGGTCATTGGGGGCCTCAGATGCCCTGATTTTGCACTGACTTGTGTGAAAAGTCAACCTTTGATCAGATGACTTCCCCATGGAATTTCTTCATGAAAATTGATATGCATACTCCCTATACCACATAGAGACCAATGGAAACAAGAATGACCAAAAAATTTGGAGTTATGGCCTCTGAAACCAAAACCCTAATTTTAGGTCAACTGTGCAGTTCATTCTGGCTCTGCATCCACTCAAACCCTAGTTCTTGTGATTCCTCTGCATTTTTGACTTTGAAAAGATTGAGAATGACATAAGTATACACATGGACCCCTTTGAGTTGATTAGTGGCCTTTGGAATGGCTCAAGATGCTTTGGGATTGCTCAGATCACAAACCCTAGGTGCAGATGCCTTAGAAACTATGCAGTGAACCAAAATGAGATATGAGATGATATGTTTGTGTTTATGCATATGAGGATGATCACAAGCCATGGTGTGAATGGGTGAGGGCAAATTTGGGGTGTTTACAATTGTTAGCAGCTCAGGTGGGAACATTTTATGGTCTGCTAAGGCAGTATAGAACATCTCCCAAGAGAGCCTGATTTGGGTGTGGGACTCGTGAAAACTACATGTGCTCAAGACCACGCAAGCCACACGATTTCCCACTCTAAATCCTATGTGTATACTCAAGCCTGGTATTTGGCTTATCTCAACTATAATCCCATCCCGCCAAGGAAAACCAGAACAACCAGTACAGTATATGCCAGTATATGCAACAGTAAAGTAAAGTGCAAAAAGCTGTAAATAAAGTTGTAAAGTAAAGCGATGAACTGTAAATAAAACAGTAAAGCTAAACTAAAGCATAACAACAAACAAACAAACACCCAACGAAAACAGAAACAGACAAGCGCTAGGATTGACTCTCAAAGGGGAAACCAGAGATTCCGGGTTTGATCCCCAGCAGAGTCGCCAGATGTCGCTCCCGAGATTTTCATCCTAGTACAAACGCGAAAGTGGCGCGGAAAAGGTAGAGTCGCTAGCCAGACATTTTTATCCCGAAGGAACGGGAAAGGAAATGTTGCACAAACCTGAGGAAGAAGGGAAAGGACGAGGCCTTGCTGTCGCTCCCGGGATTTTCATCCTAGTACAAACGCGAAAGTGGCGCGGAAAGGGTAGAGTCGCCAGCCAGACATTTTTATCCCGAAGGAATGGGAAAGGTAATGTTGCACAAAGTTGAGGAAGAAGGAAAGGACAAGGTCCTGCGAACCAAAGATCTGGGTTCGGGAGTCGGTTACGACCTGGGAAGGTATTAGCACCCCAGACCGTCCGCCGTACCCGACGGGATCCACGCTTGTTTGTTTGCTTCAAAGGGTGAGAAAAATACGAATGCTGCTGAATAAAACTGCTAACTGGAACTGGAATGAAAAAGGAACTGGAAAAGAGAAAGAACAGAAGGGGGAAAATGTAGGGAAAATAAAGAATGTGCTCGAACGGGCCCTACCCCACTGCCTACGTACCTCATCGGGATAATGAGGATCAGAGTCGACGTAGTTCGCCTAACTAAGGCGGGAACTATTTGTTTATGTTTTTTATGGCTGGAACTGCGTATGTCTATGCTCAGGTATTGCAGGCTCGTCTGGTACGAGTGCGTTTACCGTCTTGCATGCGAGACAAGTCGTCGCGAGCTCACGTTCTGAGTGAATGAGATGAGAAAAGAAGTTCCCGCAGGATAGTCGCTTATTGCGTGTTTTTGTCTTTTAAGAGAAGTGTTTTGAATTTGTTTGTTTTATGAAACAATTCCTTGATGAGACTTGTACATCATGATAGACGAGCTTACACCACTCCAAGATGGAATGAGTGCAAGTGCTTCATGGAATAAGGCTATACACAAGGAATCCTTTCATTGATTTGTTAAGTGTTTTTGGATTTTGTTTGAAGATGAGAAAAGAATGACTCAAATTGAAAAAAGGACAAACTAAGGGGACTAAGACACAACCCTAATTTTATTTGTTTATTTACAAAAGGTAGATCCTATGGTTAATGAGGTTTCTAAACTTAATGGAGAAAAGAAACTTAGAACTAATAGAATGCAACTTACTTCCTAAGGGAGATAAGTTGATTCTAAAGCCAAGGGGAAACCTATTCAAGTGAAGTATCAATCAATATACCAAAGCATTAAAATTGAAAATAAGAAATAAAATTCTAAACAAAACACTTAAAGGCATAAACCTAAAATAGTCTAAATTTTTCTAAGTCTAACTAATAGAAACATTAAGCCTAAGTCCTAAAACTAAGGGCACTACCTAATATTTTCATTCTAAAAAATCAGAATCTAAACTAGTCTAAATCACTATTAAATCCTAAGGTTAAATCTACTTAAACTATTTCTTAATAAAATCCTAATATCCTAGCCTAAACTAATGGAATTTTATATGTAACAAAGCCTAAAGATTAATATCCTAAAAAATAGTAAAAGCTCTGGAAAAATTATGAGATTAATTATATAGGGTCCTAAAACTACCTATAATATTGTGTTAAAAGATCTCCTAAAAAATCAGAATTTTGCTATGCCTAAAAATCATTTAATTCTACCTAAGGATAAACCATTATTTTCTAAGGATTAGGCCACTAAAACCTTAGATAAAATGTCCTAAAAAATCTACTAAAATTATGCTAAGTACTATTATGAGTCCTCTAACTAGGGTAAGAAGATTGGGCCAAAAAAGTTACTGGAAGACTAAAAACTAAAATCAACAAAATTATGTACAGTTGAAGGAAATTCATTAAAACTAATTACATGAAAAAAATCAGAATTAATTCAAAAATAATGCATATCCAGAAATAAAATGCTAAACATTTCTAAATTAAATTAATAGCCTACTTGATTTTTTGGGGAATTTTATAACACTTTTTCCTATTTTTTGTGAATTATTTCTAAACTAATGTAAAACTAAAAATAAAATTCTAAAAAAAAAGGAATGGGGGGTTTAGAAAGCATCTTTTTTTAGTTGTTTTTAATACGGGCCTAAAAGAGGGGAGTGTGATTAGTAGAGGGTTAAGCCCATTTTCGCAGGAATGAGGGGGAGGTGCTGGAAGCAATGTTTTGTTATTGTTTCTTCTACGGGCCTAAAAAATGGGGTGAGATTAGCAAAATAGAAAAGCCCAGAATGCAGGAAATGAGGGGAAGTGAGAAGAGTGATATTTATGACTGTTTTTTAATGGGCTTTGAAATGGGGGTGAGATTAGTAAAATGATAAGGCCCAGTTTCGCAGGATTAACGGGGTGTAGGAGATAGTTTTTTTCCAGTTATTTTTCTCTAATGGCCTAACACGGGTGGTGTGGATAGCAAAGCAAGGAGAGCCTACCGGACGGTGACAAGTGTCACCGCCGGTATGGCCAAGGATCTAATTCTTATCCCTATCCTTGGAATTTAAAACGCAGATTAATGGAAATTAAGTGAAAGTTAATTAACTTAATGAGGATTAACTTGGATTAAATGGTGTTAATGAATATTACATGTTTCCTTTTATTCTTCAAATTAATGTAATATAATCATCAGAACAAAACGAAACTCAAATCAACACAAAACCTAAAAACTACATCCCTTCTTCTTCCCTATCCGCCGTCGCAACTCATAACACCACCCACACCTTCTTCCTTCCACGAGAACCCTAGATTCTCCCTCACCCTCTTCTTCTAAACCGAATCACCATAACCTAATCCTCTCTATCTTCTTCACCGATTGACAAAAAAACACGCTCATCCTCTTCCTAATTCGCCTTCACCATACACCGCCACAAAACTAATCCTAATCTCCATCACCACCTCGAATTCGCGAGCAAAGAAACAAGAATCCAACGAAACCACACGACGCAACCGAACCAACATGACAAACAAGAACAACTCAACAAGGGCTCGGATTTTGTACCTTGCCAATCGGAAATGAGCGGGATGAAATCTCGGTAAGGACCTCTTCAACTTATCCTTGACTCTTTCATCTTTCTCTGTGCAGTTATGTTGATGACGTAGTTATTCTTTGCAGGTTCGTGTTGCTCCGAGCAATCCGCCGAAGGTGAAGTTCCACAAAATTGAAGGTTATCGAATTAAGGACGCGTGGACAAGGCTTCAGCTTCTTCGACCCCGCCGCGTTGTGGAATTCAACCCTGGTAAGCTCAGTTGCGCTTCAGCTTCGTCTGTGATGCTTTAGTTGATAACTGTTCTTGATGAATTTGTGATGTTGCTGACGAATCTGAAAAAAATTGTTGTTGAATTGTGGCAGGGTCCTTGTTGCGGCTTGGCGATGAATGTTGCAGATTCAAGGTTTTGTTATGGAGATTGGGAAAGAAAGATTATGGTTCTTCTATTGAAGATTGAAGGGATTGGAGAATTGAAGCTTGAATATGGTGGATGATGAAGATGCAGGGTCATGGTGATGATTGCGGACTCTGGTGAAGGGAGATAGTGAAAGAAGATGGGGTTGTGGATTGCAGAAGAGTGATGAGAATAGGTTGAGGATTGAAGTGGTGGATGAGAAGAATGATGAAGAGTGGAAGAGGAGAAGAGAAAAGGGTTAAGAGATTGAAAAATGATGAAGAGATGGAAGAAGGGGAGAGGATTGAGGAAATTGTGTAGGGGGAAAAACTGAAGAAGAGATGGAGTTCTGATTTATAGAAGAGATCAAGGATGGTTCTAGAACTCCTCAAGTAAGTTCAACTATGATTCAGTTATAAAGTTTGTTAGAATTCAGTTAGGATTTGTTATTTTCAGTTAAGAATTTCCAATTCCTTCTTCCAATTCTGTTATGAAGTTAGTTTTCTAGTTGTAATTTTGTTGTCATTTTGTGATCTTGGTTTTGGCTGTACTGATTTTTTGATTATAATCCCCTGTTTTTTTTTTGCTAGCATCAGAAACATTACCAAGGACCATCCCAAATTCAACCGAGGTCACACTAAACGGAGCTTTCCAATATGATAGCCGTGAACCAGAATTAAATGGAGCAAGCAATGACAAAAATGGAGCAGAGTTTGCTGCTGTTTCAACTGGGTGTACAGGGCTGGAAAACGGAAACTCGGCCAGGGATTCACGTCTATTCAATAACAGCTACACAGCTTTCAGCTGACTGTCCATTAGGGACCTGATTCTCTTCCTGAAGACAATCCCATGATGCAGCCTTTTCCACACGGTCGTTTCCTCTCAAGTTAAGCAGAACCCTCACATTATGCCATCCCGAGCTAATAAGCGGTTTTATAGGCTAAGTGACACTCTGAATCTCTTTACTATATTTTTTTTTCTGCTATGAATTACCATGTTAAAACAGGATTTCTTCATTTGCAGCACCCACCTTCTTTTACTGATTTTCTGATATTGAATGTTTTTTTGTTGAATTACATTCTTGATGATGCAGATTGAAGGCTGGAGCGTCGAGAGATTATTGTGAATCTCATGTTGAAGCGTTGACTCTGACTTGCGGGTATTGACGATGTGATTGAGGAGTATTGAAGTTTGATGAAGATAGAGTTTGAAGGATCCTTGCAATTGTGGATAGTTGATGAAGATGCGGGTGGAGTTGAAGGCACAGAGATATGAAGAGAGATGACTCCCACTTGAAAAATGACGAAGATGAAGAGAATGGCGGAAGCTGCTATGCTATCTGAGCCTTCTTTTTTGAACTTCTTGGAGTTTTGTAACTCAATTTTTTTTCTTTTTGACTTCTGTTCTGGCATCTCTATCATCTTTTCTGGCATGATTCTGTAATTTAGAGGGGAATTCATGTCATAACATTCAAATGACTTAGGCCATTTCCTGTTGAGTCATTCGGTTGGAACCACCCTTTTGCTTCTGTTATGTATCAATTGTATATCAGTTACAATGTAACTGATTTTTCTGAATCTACTTCTGTTTTCTGTTATTTTTATAACTGTATTTTGTTGATGCTCTAGCTTACTTCTTGTAGAATCTTCGAATTTTGATTATAATTCTATAAACTTTTTAGTTTCTCAATGCGTTCAAACATTTCCATTGGAAGTCGCAACTAATCATATTACCAAATCACAACTAACTTTTATTCTTTTTATTGAAAAATTCAATTGGAGAGATGTTGGTAATTGAAGATAACGGCCCACTTGAACTTTAATTCTTTGAACTTTTATTGGAGTGAAAGTTAACGGCCCACTTGAAAGTAAACATGAACATGATTAATTGAATGGGCTCCTTTAAATGGGCCTTGGCCATTAGTAACAAAACAAATCTTGAGACTTGCTCTCCACCTTATTCGAATTTTCACTTGACATTGCACAATAACCTCCATTATGACCTTTTAGAATTCCCTCTATTGATCTGAACATATCATCAAGCAATCTTCATCGTATTGCATTCTCATTTACGATGAATTAATACCTCGAGTCCACCATTGAGGAATACCAGTCAACCATTAACCACACGTAAAGCGAAATTAATTGATAACCACTTAATCAAACCCTGAATCCAACTGAATATGAATCAAGCCTCCAATTTTGAATAAATACCCCGTTTGACTTCCTTAAATTGTGATGGGCCATGAACTTGTCTTGGAAATATGAGAACATGACTTGAGAAGTGAGATTCAATGCACCATACAAAACCTTTATTGGAGTTAGACCAGTCCTTGATGATGCATTTGAACTTATCATAGCCTGTACAACCCAAATTCCGTAATCCACGAAACAAACTTTATTGAAGTAGAAACCACAAACCAATGGAATAAACTGGTTCTTCAGAGCACTGACCCCATGCCTGAGGAAATCTATGCAAATGTGCGATTATGATTGTTATGACTTAATGGGAAGATGCAGATGAATGCGAAGCGACAAGCCAGTTAAGGGAATAAATATGAGGGCAAATTTTGAGGTATTACAATTGCCCCTATTCAATCATCTGCAAGCCTGAACGAATAATTGCAACAGCTTTTAGACGTTCAAGGTATGGAGTGATTGAATACTCGAATAAAACCTGAAAATTTGCGCACTGTGGGTAATAAGATATGCTGGGAAGAATGCCATCCTCGAATGACAACTCACAAGAGATCCTTGGATCCAAGCACTAAAACCATCCTCGAATAGAAACACAATGGTATATCGGCCTCAGGCGATGACCACAAATAACAAAGACCGACCTCAGACAGACTTTGCAAAAGAGACAAACTGACCTCGATCAATAAGCTCAAAAATGGTCTATCATCCTCGAATGATAGCCACACAAAAAAACAAGACCGACCTCGGAAGGACTTGAAGAGAAGAATGCCATCCTCGAATGACAATTCTGAAAAGATCCTCAGATCTAACACAAAACCATCCTCGAATGGAGACGCAAAGGTATACCAGCCTCGACTGATAACCAAACACAAAGCTGACCTCAGACAGACTTTGCAAAAGAGACAAACTGACCTCGATCAATAAGCTCAAAAATAGTCTATCATCCTCGAATGATAGCCACAACAAAAACAAAAACAAGACCAACCTCGGAAGGACTTGAAGAGAAGAATGCCATCCTCGAATGACAATTCTGAAAAGATCCGCGGATCTAACACGAGACCATCCTCGAATGGAGACGCAAAGGTATACCAGCCTCGACTGATAACCAAACACAAAGCTGACCTCAGACAGACTTTGTAGAAGAGACAAACTGACCTCGATCAATAAGCTAAAACAATGGACTATCATCCTCGAATGATAACCACAACAAACACAAACAAGACCAACCTCGGAAGGACTTGAAGAGAAGAATGCCATCCTCGAATGACAATTCTGAAAAGATCCTCGGATCTAACACGAAACCATCCTCGAATGGAGACGCAAAGGTATACCAGCCTCGACTGATAACCAAACACAAAGCTGACCTCAGACAGACTTTGCAAAAGAGACAAACTGACCTCGATCAATAAGCTCAAAAAATGGACTATCATCCTCGAATGATAACCACAACAAACACAAGCAAGACCAACCTCGGAAGGACTTGAAGAAAAGAATGCCATCCTCGAATGACAATTCTGAAAAGATCCTCGGATCTAACACGAAACCATCCTCGAATGGAGACGCAAAGGTATACCAACCTCGACTGATAACCAAACACAAAGCTGACCTCAGACAGACTTTGCAAAAGAGACAAACTGACCTCGATCAATAAGCTCAAAAAATGGACTATCATCCTCGAATGATAACCACAACAAACACAAACAAGACCAACCTCAGAAGGACTTGAAGAAAAGAATGCCATCCTCGAATGACAATTCTGAAAAGATCCTCGGATCTAACACGAAACCATCCTCGAATGGAGACGCAAAGGTATACCAGCCTCGACTGATAACCAAACACAAAGCTGACCTCAGACAGACTTTGCAAAAGAGACAAACTGACCTCGATCAATAAGTTCAAAAAATGGACTATCATCCTCGAATGATAACCACAACAAACACAAACAAGACCAACCTCGGAAGGACTTGAAGAGAAGAATGCCATCCTCGAATGACAATTCTGAAAAGATCCTCGGATCTAACACGAAACCATCCTCGAATGGAGACGCAAAGGTATACCAGCCTCGACTGATAACCAAACACAAAGCTGACCTCAGACAGACTTTGCAAAAGAGACAAACTGACCTCGATCAATAAGCTCAAAAAATGGACTATCATCCTTGAATGATAACCACAACAAACACAAACTAGACCAACCTCGGAAGGACTTGAAGAAAAGAATGCCATCCTCGAATGACAATTCTGAAAAGATCCTCGGATCTAACACGAAACCATCCTCGAATGGAGACACACTGGTATACTGGCCTCAGGCGATAACTAGAAATAAGATGGTAATATAACGAGATGGAGCGGGATCGTTGTACACAAACGAGAGCCCATGCAAACAGGGTCGTTGTACCAAACGGGAACCTGCGACGCGACTGTTATACCAAACAAGACGCGAAATAAGTGACAAACATTGGCTTGAAAAGACAAGGATGTCTGGAAAATGATATTGGTATCCTCTGTGCGGAGTACTTCAGGTTAAGAAGATGTTATAGGTCGTATGTAATATACCTCAAAACTGGCCCATGCTGGGATGCACATGTTTGAATTTTTCTATGGCGTAATGCTCCATGATGATGGAAATGCTACGCTTTGGAGGATGCAAATGTAATGATGATTATGCATATGCAAATGCAAAGAGATCTCCTGACAAGGAGACTGCAAGTATCCCAGATGGCTTGGCTGGGGGAGGAACTGATGATCACTGCATTGATCTGATCCATCCTGATGAGGAGGAGACAACTCTGCGGGGAAAGTTGTCAATGCTACACCGGCTCTGAACAACCGCCATTGCCAAAAATAAATTGGACTTTGAGATTGGAGTGTTAAGACCCTACTGGAGATGAACCCTTCTTGAACTCTGATGGGGAAGTGAGGATCTCCTGACTTGGCCGGGAACCAAAGGCATGATATTATTGAGGAAGCAACTGCTAAGGAGGCAAGGCACTCCTTATACTGCTGAGAATTGCCCATGTCTGAAGGGAAACTTCTGCTTGGGGATGACACCCACCTTCTGCTACCTTGCTGGGAGAAACTTCAACTTCCACTTTACTGGGGATGATTGGAGACATCCTGGAGGATACCTGCTCCTGTTAAGCCATAGAAATGCTCCTCCTGGGAATTTGTTGTTAGCTCTGTCAGCCACACCGGTACCTGTACCTGCATGAACACAATCGATAGTACCTGCGACATAGAGAGTTAGTTTCGGACCTACCTGCCCCAGGCTCGTAGTATGAATCATTATCTGGGTATCTCGACACCCTTTTAGAGTTGTATTAAATGTTTTCGTCCTCCTGCACGAGTTAGAAAGCATTCATCTGTTCACAACACAATGCAAATCACAACCTGCTAGACGTTTTCGCAATCAATCAAATGCTAGATGAAAAAAGCAAAAACAAGAAGCAAAAATAGTCAAATTGACTGAAGTTGAACTTTTACTGATTTGGAAAAATGGCCATGAATAGGCAATATAAAGGAAGCAGTTCCTGGAAAGAGGAAACGACCAAAAAGGAAAACAAACTATCCTATTGGCAATGTGAGAAGTGGATCTCATCAAGTCTCAACCTAGTTATGACTCGTATGTCTTCAAGACGCTCCGCTTGCTCTGCCTCTTGAGAAAAAGTAATTGAACTGATCTTCAACCCTTAGGATAGCCTCAACTGTAGATATGTCGTGGATCTCACAGATCGCAATCGTTCGTGTTAATCCCTCTTTTGCGTGGATCGCCTTTTCAGGTTTTCAATCCACCGGGATACCCTTTTTTGCCTGAGTTGTCCGATGTGGCTTTTCAACTCAGCGGGTGTACATTTTTTTTCAAGATTTCCCTAACTTTTGCCCGAGCCTTTTATTCTGTTTTTGGCTCACCGGGATGCCCATTTTTGCCTGGATCTTTATTTTGTTTTTATCCAGCGGGTCTTTTTTACACGAAGTATTTTCTTACTGCGTCTGTGTTAACAGGGGATTGGAAGTCCTCTCCATCAATGGTTGTCAGCATCAAGGCTCCACCTGAGAAAACCTTTTTAACCACGAATGGTCCTTCATAGTTGGGTGTCCACTTACCCCTGTGATCATTAAGAGGAGGAAGAATCCTTTTCAGCACTAAGTCACCTGGCATGTACCTCTGTGGTCGTACCTTCTTGTCAAAAGCCTGCTTCATCCGCCGTTGATACAATTGTCCATGGCATACAACTGCTAGACGTTTTTCTTCAATGAGGCTCAATTGATTATATCTGGATCGGAGCCACTCAGCTTCATCTAGCTTAATGTCCATCATCAACCTCAACGAGGGGATTTCCACTTCAATTGGTAGGACTGCCTCTATACCATACACTAGTGAGAACGGGGTTGCCCCTGTTGAAGTACGTACTGACGTTCTGTACCCATGCAACGCAAATGGTAGCATTTCATGCCAATCCTTGTATGTCACAACCATCTTCTGCACAATCTTCTTGATGTTCTTATTGGCCGCCTCGACGGCGCCATCCATCTTCGGGCGATATGGAGAAGAGTTGTGATGTTCTATTTTGAAATCTCGACACAAGTCAGCCATCATCTTGTTGTTGATATTAGAACCATTATCAGTAATGATCCTTTCAGGAATTCCGTACCGGCAAATGATGTCTCTTTTAATAAATCGGGCTACCACTTGTTTAGTGACATTGGTGTAAGATGCCGCTTCAACCCACTTCGTGAAATAATCTATAGCAACCAGGATGAAGCGATGACCATTAGAAGCTGTTGACTCAATCTTACCAATCATATCAATGCCCCACATAGCGAACGTCCATGGTGAAGACATGACACTCAACGGATTTGGCGGCACATGGACCTTGTCAGCATAAATTTGACACTTGTGGCATTTACGGGAGTACTTACAG
This sequence comes from Lathyrus aphaca, assembly GCA_963966055.1. Lineage (NCBI taxonomy): Eukaryota > Viridiplantae > Streptophyta > Magnoliopsida > Fabales > Fabaceae > Lathyrus > Lathyrus aphaca. The sequence goes on from OZ014523.1 coordinate 506,503,325, forward strand.
CAATCGGATTCCATGGTAATCCAATATTATCCCGATCTCAACAATTTCTTGGCCATAGCATGTCCTTCAGCATGGGTACCAAATGAGCCTTCATCAACCTCCTGCATCAACAGGTCTACTTCGTGTCTATCCACGCATCTGAGTAGGACCATGTCGAAATTCCACTTGTACAACACACCATCTTGATTCAAGAAGAAACCTCCTGCCAGTCTTCTAAGGGTCTTCTTATCTTTACTAGATGCCCCAGCCGGGTATTCTTGAGCCTTCAGGAATTTCTTGATATCATGATACCAGGGTTTGTTATCTTCACCATCGTCGACTGCAAAGACATAAGCTGGTCTTTCAAGGCGGGAGACCGTAATTCGATGCACGAAATTCTCTTGACAGACTTTAATCACGGATGACAAAGTTGCTAGAGCATCGACGAATTGGTTTTCATCTCGAGGAATATAATTCAGCTTGACTTTGGTGAAGAAAGTTAACAGCCTCCTGACATAATCTCTGTAAGGACTCAAATGAGGTTGATGAACCAGCCATTTGTCATTGACTTGATTTACCACCAAAGCAGAATCTCCGAAGATCTCGAGGTTTTTGACTCGCAAGTCGATTGCCTCTTCAATCCCCATGATACAAGCTTCATACTCCGCCTCATTGTTAGTGCATTCGAAAGTCAACCGAGCAGCTAAAGGTGTATGGACCCCTTCTGGCGAGATGATAAAAACACCTACTCCACTTCCATTCATGTTCACAGCCCTGTCAAACATCAACTTCCATTTGGATTCAGGGTTTGGCCCCTCCTCCGGAAGTGGTTCTTTGTAGTCTTTCAACTTGAGGAACATGATGTCCTCATCCGGAAACTCGAACCTCATGGGTTGATAATCATCGATCGGCTGCTGAGCCAAGTATTCTGACAATACACTTCCCTTGATTGCCTTTTGCGAAGTGTATTGTATATCATACTCTGTCAGTATCATCTGCCACCGGGCTACTCTTCCTGTCAGAGATGGCTTTTCAAAGATGTATTACACAGGATCCATCTTGGAAATTAAGAGAGTGGTGTGAGTCAGCATGTACTGTCTTAGTCGGCGAGCAACCCATGCCAAAGTGCAACAAGTTTTCTCGAGTAGTGAGTAACGTGTCTCACAATCGGTAAACTTTTTGCTAAGGTAATAAATGGCATGCTCTTTTCGACCAGACTCGTCCTGATAACCTAACACACATCCCATTGATCCTTCAAGCACAGTAAGATACATAATCAAAGGTCTCCCTGGCACTGGAGGCATAAGAATTGGAGGTTTTAACAGGTATTCTTTGATTCGGTCAAAGGCTTGCTGACAGTCTTCGTTCCATTTAATGGCCTGATTTTTCCTTAGAAGCTTAAAGATGGGCTCACACGTGGCCGTTAGGTGAGAAATAAACTGTGCAATGTAGTTTAGTCTCCCTAAGAAGCCACACACTTGCTTTTCAGTCTTCGGCTCAGGCATTTATTGGATGGCCTTCACTTTGGCTGGATCGACTTCAATTCCTCGCTCACTAACAATGAAGCCAAGTAGCTTTCCATAACGGACCCCGAAGGTACAGTTATTTGGATTCAACCTCAGTCTGAACTTTCGGAGTCTGTCGAACAACTTCGCTAGATTAACCAAGTGCTCTTCCTCTGTTTGGGACTTTGCTATCATATCATCAACATAAACCTCAATTTCATGATGAATCATGTCGTGAAATAACGTCACCATCGCCCGTTGATAAGTGGCTCCAGCATTCTTCAAACCAAATGGCATGACCTTGTAGCAGAAGGTGCCCCAAGGCGTGATGAAAGTTGTCTTTTCCATGTCATCGGGAGCCATCTTAATCTGATTATAGCCGGAAAATCCATCCATGAAGGAGAACACGGAAAACTGAGCAATATTATCGACAAGCACATCTATGTGAGGTAGAGGGAAGTCATCTTTGGGGCTGGCCCTATTCAAATCCCTGTAGTTCACACACATCCTGACTTTACCGTCTTTTTTGGGAACCGACACAATGTTGGCAATCCACGGAGGGTAACTGGTCACGGCCAAGAAGCCAACATCAAATTGTTTTTGTACTTCTTCTTTTATTTTAATTGCCATATCTGGACGTGTGCGCCTCAACTTCTGCTTTACTAGAGGACAATCTTCTCTGAGAGGCAGCTTGTGTACCACAATGTCAGTGTCTAAACCAGGCATATCTTGGTAGGACCATGCGAAGACATCAACATACTCTCGAAGCATAGCAATCAAACGAGTCTTGACAGATTCTTCTAATGCAGCCTCGATCTTGACTTCTTTCTTGTCTTCTTCAGTACCCAGGTTTATTACTTCGACAGCTTCCTCGTGCGGCTGAATCATTTTCTCCTCCTGTTTAAGCAGTCTAGCCAATTCTTCAGGTAGTTCGCAATCCTCTTCACCTTCCTCATCGGCTTGATAAATTGGATTGTCGAAGTCATACTCAGCCATAACAGGGTCGTCATTGATAAGATCCGGTGACGAGCATCTGCATGAATGGTGATTCATGCAAGGCTTTAGCAACAACTTGAGAAAATGAGAAACATTACCATTTTGAAACTTTTCTTTCTTTTTGAAAAACAAAAGCAAAAATGAAAGACAGAGAACAACATGAATGAATGTGAAACATCAGATTTATTTATGATTGTGTTAAGAACAAATGAACCCTTACAAAGAGCTACGATGCCCCGGGCAAGACATAGTGCTTTAATACAGGAAAAACAGAAACAAAAAATTATTAATCTTCGAAAGAGGTGACTGAAATAAGCCTTTCTGATGTCCAATTGCTAAGCTGAGTCCCTGGAACGGCAGGCCTGATCCATTCATCTAGGTCACAGTCACTATCGACTGCGTCATCCTGCACAGCACTGATATTTCTATAGTCTACCACTCCCGCACTTGTGAAAGTGATCGGGCTCTGACAACCTTTAGCACTTGGTCCAGACGATGACTTCCTAGGCTGATAGACAATTCCGAACATATCTTTCTTCTCCGGCACTTCCACTGGACTGCCCCAGCCTTCTCGTACCCCAAATTCTACCAATTCAAGCGCTTGCGTATAATAGGCTACGGAAACCCCCTTCTTCGGTTCTTCAGGAGAAACTGCCACTGCAGATGCCTGTTCAGATTTCATGGGCTCAAGAGCCTGACATGGGGTCTCCACTATTTTGCCATCCATCTCCACATATTTGAATGAAGCCAGATGACTAACGAAAATATCTTCTTCCCCACTGACAATTACAATTTGTCCTTCCCATACAAACTTTAGCTTCTGATGGAGTGTGGACGATACTGCTCCCACTGAATGTATCCAAGGTCTTCCGAGCAAAAAACTGTATGTAGGATGTATATCCATTATGTAGAACGTGGTATTGAAGATCTGTGGACTTACTTTAATGGGTAACTCCACCTCCCCGAACACCGATCTCCTCGATCCATCAAATGCTCGAACTACCAAGTCGCTGGGCTTTATAACTACTCCATCATAATCCAACTTCATCAGTGCCTTCTTGGGAAAGACATTCAACGACGATCCAGTATCTACCAACACGTGAGAGAGTACTGCACCTTTACATTCTAAAGAGATATGTAATGCCCGATTATGAGCACGCCCTTCAGAAGTCAGATCCAAGTCTGTGAAACCCAATCTGTGACTGGCATTGACTCTGGATACCACCGCTTCCAACTGATTTACTGAAATATCCTGAGGCACGTACGCCTTGTTCATAATATTCAAGAGAGCCTTCCTGTGAGAATCAGAACACATGAGCAAGGACAAGATGGAAATCTTCGACGGAGTCTGCTGCAGATGGTCCACAATCTTGTAGTCGCTCTTTTTGATAATCCTCAGAAATTCTTCAGCTTCTCTATCGAAAGTAAAGTCTGGATCAATTGTTGGTGCGAGATCATTGACAACTACTAATTTCTTCCCTCTCGCTCTAGCCTGGGCTTCTGCGGTGTCTCTGGGTGGTATCACATTATTTCTTAGTGTTTCCGGTGCAAACAACCTTCCACTTCTAGTAAAGCCCCCTACTCCAACATTTTCTACTTGAGCTGGGGTTGTACTAGACGTGGCCAACTCTTGCTTCTGGCTGTTACAGTATACTTCACCACCATAATTCAAAGGAATAACTCTATCGCTCTGATACACTACGGGTCCTGCTGTGGTGATGGTTATCGGTGCCGCTCTGGCCCGTGAAGGAACTTGAGATGGATCGTAGAAGATAGTTACTGTGGAGACTTTTCTTTCTTTTACAACCTTGTCAAACTGCAACACTCCCTCATCAATCATACTTTAGATTCCCGCCTTTAACTGCTCACACCCATTTATAGCTTCAACACATTCTTGACAATCTTCTTCACATCCAGGAAAGATACCCTTCTTTGACAAGCAAACTTTAACAACATTCAACGGAGTCTGCAGGTCGTTGACATCACATACCAAGTTCAGATTCTCTCCTTCATCAACTGCCCCAACCGTACCTCTGTGAGGAGGCATGGGGTTCTGAATTACATTAGGAGTAGGAGCAAAGTTGATTGCTTTAGAATCCAGCAGGTCTTGAACAACATGCTTCAGTGCTTTGCAGTTCTCTGTGGTATGTCCGGGAGCTCCAGAATGAAATTCACATCTGGCATTTGTATCATAACCCTCGGGGATTTGTCCCAGCTTCGGGGGTTGTAGAGTTCGGAGTTGAACCATATGAAGTTGTAGAAGATTCTTCAAAAGTTGTGAATAGGACATCGGCAGAGCTTTGAAATTTCTTTCTTTGGGCCTCTGGGGGTAATATGAATGAGGATCTCTTTGCTGATACCCTTGCGAGCGTTACGGCTGCGGTGGTTGGACTTGCTGTTGAACAGGTGGAGTTGAGATAGTGACAGGGGCCACTTGCTGATAAAATCCTCTGTTGATTCCTCCCTTCTGCGTGTACACTGCACCGGTCTCTCCTTCTCTTCTTTTCACGAAGGGTTTCTTAATACCAGAACTTGAAGCGCCTCCATTCTGAATCTTCCCCTGCTTGATCCAACTTTTTATCCTTTCGCTGTTCAAGATGATATCCGAAAATCCACTTGAAGAACATCCATCTAGCCTTTCCATGAAATGCCCAGGGAGGGTATCTAGGAACAGGTCTACCATTTCTCTCACCAACAAAGGCGGTTGCACTCGAGCGGCCACTTCACGCCACCTTTGTGCGTAATCCTTGAAACTCTCTGAGCTCTTCTGAGTCAAACTCTGAAGTTGGGTGCGACTAGGCGCCATGTCAATATTGTACTGATACTGCTTGAGGAATGCTTCTCCCAATTCCTTCCAGTTTCTTACCGAACTTCTCTCTAGCTTCATATACCATTCCAAGGACCCTCCGGAGAGACTATCCTGGAAGTAGTACATCCAAAGCTTTTCATCCTGAGTGTGGGCAGCGATCTTCCGATAGAAAGCCTGCAAGTGAGTCTTTGGGCAGGAACTACCGTTGTACTTGTCAAACGTAGGCGGCCTGAATTTGTGAGGAATAACCACCCCAGGGACTAGGCCCATGTCAGACACATCTATCCCCAAAGTATCCCTACACTCGAGGGCTTTGACTTTCTCAGCAAGCACCAAAAAATCATTAAGATTTCCTTCTCCAGCGAACCCCATGTCATTGTTGAAATAAGGGAATTGATCCTCCTGCCTATCTTGTATTGGAACGAAAGTTGTCGTGCATGGTTCTGGAATATGAGGTCCACCTGGGCCATTGCTGGTGTTGGGAGGAGCCCCTTGCCCGTCAGAAGTGGTCACAGAAGTATTAGTCTGAGGAGGGTTGAGCCCTTGAATTGCATTCCTTAACTCTTGCTGTCCCTGAGCCATCCCTTGCATCATGGTCATGAACTCTCCCATTCTGGTGTGAAACTCATTAAGCTCTGTTTGCATAGCGTCCATGTCTGTCCTCTGATTGCTGCGAGTTGCATAGCGATGCAGGATATCTTGTCGGAGATGCCGGGTCTTGGCAGCTCTCGCAATCTTTGCCTGAAACACAGATAAATTAAGCATCCTGTAGAAAAACCTGCAAAAGCAAGGAAGAAATGCAAATGATGCGTATGCAATGTGTTCCTTTTATTCCCAAGTCTTTCCTTGTTTCCGGTCCTGGCATTGAGAGAATATTGGGAAGAAGGCCCAAGCGATGTTCAACTACAGTGACGGCCGTGGAGAATTGATACTTATTACCCTGTGTCGGTGCAACAAATAACGAAACAAGAGATTTCAAAGCAATTCAATCACATAAACTGAAGTTTGAAACAACAAAGTCCCCGAAGGGTGCCAATCAAAAGAACAGCAAGGTACATCAAATAAAAGGAATCCCACAACAAGCCTGTGGGTAATCCAAGTACAATAGCATGAAACTAAACCTTAGGGAACTCTAAGTCTCGCAGTCTCCAACTAAGACGCTTGACATTCTGGAACAACTGAGCGATATCCGGATGATCAGGCTCCTGGATGAGTCTCTGGATGAGGAGGTCCCTCGTGTCAAAGGAAACATGCAACTCTTCAATCTGCTGCAGGAAAGCCATCTCATTCTCTTTGCTTGGACCCGGCTCGGCCTTTGACCTCTTCACATCAGCTTTCAATTTCAAGTCTTCTATTTCTTTTTGAGCTTCCTTTACTGCTAGTTGACTTTCTGCTAGACGTTGTAGATGACCCTTCTCTTGATGATAAGCCTTCTGAAGGAGCTCTCTCTACCTTGTGAGTCTCAGCTAATCCCTTTTTCTTGAAGTAGAGCTCTCTCTCTCTCTCTAGGTCGTATGATGATGATTTGATGAACATCCTCTCATTATATCTTCCACATTGATCCTCCGGTATGTAAAACAAACGATCATGAATGATAGTCAACGCATGCCTACAATAAGCATGCGTCCATTGGATCAATTGGTTGACTTGAAAGTCAAGTCAACCGATCCTATCTAATTGTCTTGAACCTGAGAAAATGAATCGTTGTATGGCGTTCAATTTTCTAGGGTAAAAGTTGATTAGATATAAAAAGACCTCAAAATTTGTCCAATAAGAGAGAAAGTGCGACACCACTGAAAGGGATATGAGGATAAGATTGGAAAATTGTACAAAATGTTTGAGATTCTTTGTACTAACAAAGCAGTATCCCAACTTGATGAATAAATTTCTCCAAGTCGTACAAGGCAGTCCCTTATGAATTAGGGCTTCTTCGGGGACAAGATCCTAAAAAAACGAGTGATTCCTTGGGTCATACGAAGCAGTTCCTTAACAATAAAGGCTCTTCGGAGAATGCCCAAATCGAGATCTTAATCAATGATGTTTTCTAATCCAACAAAGAAGCTCCTCACACTCAAGGCTCTCCGGTGATACTTAGAGAAACATCTCAAACAATGGCATGGTATTTTCTAGATCATGCGAAGTAGTTCCCTTTGGTCAAGGCTCTTCAGTGACTCTAGAACAAATGTCTTAACAAGCATGAGATTCTTTAGTCCATCAAAGCAGTACCTTACCAATGAAGGCTCTTTGTGGACGTTAGAAGAATATCTCGAATAAATAGTGCAAGATTTTCTAGATCATGCGAAGCAGTTCCTTTACATTCAAGAATCTTCAGTCACACTAGGACAACATCTTTACCGAACATGAGATTCTTCGGGTCTTGCGAAGTAGCACCTTTTCGATTAAGGTTCTTCAGAGAATGCCAAAGCAGTATCTCGAATAAATGAGATTCTCTTGTCCATCAAAGCAGTACCTTACCAATGAAGGCTCTTTGGGGATGCTTAGGGCAGTATCTCGAACAAAATGGTATAAGATTTTCCAGATCATGCGAAGCAGTTCCTTATATTCAAGGATCTTCAATGATACTAGAACAGTATCTCTAACAAATGATATAAGATTTTCCAGATCATGCGAAGCAGTTCCCTATATTCAAGGCTCTTCGGTGATACAAGAACAATATCTTCGCCACAACATGAGATTCTTCGGGTTTTGCGAAGCAGTTCCTTATCTATTAAGGTTCTTCGGAGAATGCCAAAGCAATATCTCGAATAATTAGATTTCCTATCTCATCAAAGCAGTACCTTACCAATGAAGGCTCTTTGGGGATACTTAAGACAGTATCTCGAACAAAATGGTGCAAGATTTTCTATATCATGCGAAGCAGTTCCTTTCAATCAAGCCTCTTCGGTAATACTAGAACAGTATCTTTACCGAACATGAGATTCCTCGGGTCTTGCGAAGCAGTACCTTTTCGATTAAAGTTCTTCGGAGAATGCCAAAGCAGTATCTCGATCAATCTTCCAGGATACTTTCTGCTTGGAGAGCAACAAAAAAGGAGATGGTGGACATCATCACTATCAATTGTGAAGCTGAAGCATAAATTGTTGGGGAATAAAAATCCGCCAGCACATGCGGGATATTAGCTCCTTTCAAAGGAATACCGCCGACTTTGAGAGAGAAAGGCCCTGGATGCATGTCCTGGATCCTGCTATGCCATCTTGATATGACTTCGTGCATTGCATGATGCACAATGATTCATATGAAAATGAAATTGATTAATGGTTCAAATGCAAATGTCTTTGTCATATGCTAATGATTAATATGATTGTGTTTTGATGACATTCTTGTTTTCAGACAAGAAGGTTATACATGCCATGCTTATGACAATGAAAATGGTTGCATATGCTGGGGATAAGTTTTTTGATAATTGCCAAGGATATTGGACTTTGGAGGAATAAATGCCAACGTGGTTGGGCCTTTGGCTTTCTGGTAGTTGCCACCATGGTGGACTTTTGGGAATCATGAGGGTACCAATGAAATTGGACCTTTGCTTTTAGTAGTTACCAATAAAATTGGACTTTAGGTTTTATGAGAGATGCCAACGTAGTGAACTTCAAGCTTTTTGGTGGTTGCCAATGAATATCGGACTTTGAGAGGTGGTGAAGGGTATTAGATTTTCCAACACTTGGTACACGAGACCTTGATAAAGTTGTGAGCAACAAGGAGAAAGACATGAGTGCCCCTGGTAAAGTTTCGACTGAAGTTTAACATTTGTCAATGGGGTTATGCTGTCTGTGCTGAAACAATCACAGTGACCGGTGTAACACGGTGGGAGAACTGACTTTAGTTATGTTGCGGATAGCAAGAGTCGCCACCGACTTTTATTTTATCCAAAGGAAAGGCATAAAAGAACAGGAAAGACCTTTTAAAAGATTTTTGGGTCCGGGGGGTAAGTTATGTAAAGGGAAGGTGTTAGCACCCTTTACATCCATGGTTATCCATGGGCTCTTAGTTACTTAGCTCACTTTAAAATGTTTTGAAATGTGAAGTGTGTGAATAAAAATTTTCTTAAGAGTTTGATAATGATCCATGTACGGATGCGTAAAAAACCTTTGTTTTGAAAATTGTTTGAAATGTGTGAAGTGTTTGAAATTGTTTTGGAGAGTGAGCAAGTATCTAAGAGGAACCTACCCTAAGTTTTAAGTCTTTTCTGTTCTTGAATCCTTTAAATGGTAAGACTATCCCTATTATTAAGGAATAGGTAGTCATTACCTTGGATGTGAGGGACAAGTGAAGGGTCATCTGTTATTTAGGCAACTGTGGGGTGTATAAGCAATTTTGATGGGACTATCATCTTTATTCGAAAGGGACAAGATCATTACGAAGGCAACATTCGAAAGGGACTTGATCTTTTATCTGTTAAGGGACTAGATGATGTTAAATTGAGGGACTTTTGCTTTATACACCCTACTTGACCTTTTGATTAGGCAACAATGAGAGGTATCCCTAAGGAAGTGAGATGGCGATCAAAGATCGACTTACGTGTGTGAGTGTACAATTTTAATATTTATCTTTAAATTTAAATGATCTAAATTAATTTTAAAATACAAGTATGTTTACACTCCCTATTTACTAACCATAGCATAAAATATAAATAATAAACATTATTAATAAATATTACACCAAGGAACAATTACATAATAATAATAAAAGCAATTTAAATAAATAAGCAAAATATTAAATAATAATAATAATAATTGGGTTAGTGAAATAATAATAATAAAAATAATCACAATGTGGTTAGTAATAATAAAATATCATATAAACATAATTAATAATAATAGTAATGAAATAAGCAAGAATATTATAATAATTAAAAGATCAAATTTTTATATAAGCAATTATTTAAGATTAATAAGAAAAATATATGAGCAATTATACTAATTATTATAAATTTTAAGTTATATGCAAATTATAAAATTAAATTAATTATGAACATATTATGAAAATAAATTATAATTACAAAAATTAAATTAGCAATTTTTAAACATATAATAAAAATTATTTACATGCAAAGTTAAATTATAAACAATTTATGTCATATTATCATATTAACCAAAATTAAATTAAGAATTTTAATTTTTAAACATATTTATATACAAAAATTTAAATTATAAACAATTTATACATTAACAAAAATTAAATTAAGAATTTTAATTAAGTCATGAATATAATATATACAAATAATAGTATTAAATAAATAGAAGAAGAAAAATTAGGGTTTGAGAAAAAATATATTTTTTAGGGTTTTTAGAAAATATTACTAAAATTAATCTTAATAATAATTATAAACAAAAAATAAGAGAAATAATGAAATAGAGGAAAAAAGGGGAGGCCTGGTTTTGAACCCAGGACCTCCCAATACCTGGAAAAGCTTCCATCCACTGGGCTAGCCTGCGCGCAGGTGACAAAGGAGAGAGTCCAATTGCTTTTGTTGTGTAATCCTGGAAAATCAAAGAAAAAGAAACAAAACAAAAGGCCTGGGGGGATCGAACCCAGGACCTTCACATTGCACACAAACATACTTACCATTCCAGCCGGGAGGGCGCATCTGTCCATATAACAGTTATAATACATAATATATTATGTCTAATGAATAAAATAGAAAAATATGAAAAACTGCCACAGCCAGGATTCGAACTCAGGACATTGCCTTCAACGCACACATACACTTACCACTGGGACACACGCTCGTGTGTGATAAATAACAGAAACAATAACATAATATTTTTAAACAAATTTTTGAATTATGAAATACGCGCGCAGGGTTCTTCTTCTTCCTTGGTACCTGCGAAAATTCCTATGAATTTTGCTATAATGTTTCCTGCGAATTTCAAAACATAAGAACCTACGAAAACTGGAAAAGCATCAAGACAGTGAAATTTCTCAAAGATAGTTAGTGCTTTATGATCCCCAAGGTCCATAGAATTGTTCTACGTTCTTAGAACTTATTTATATTAGGTTTATAACAAAACCCCAATCCCATGGCCGAAACCCTAGCCATGGTGATTCTTTAATCCTGCATCAAAAACCAAATTGAATTGCCCAGAAACATTCACAAACTTATCACAAACATAAATCCGGAATCAAATTCAATTTATATTACATGTATATATGAGAACGAAAAAATCATAAAGATGTCCTTATTTTGATTCGGTTTGAGATATTCATGAGGTTATGGATGCATATGAGCATTGGTACATGATCAGTGAAGTCTAGGGATCATTCTCATGTCCTTAAAATACCTTCAAATGCCTTGTAGTGTGAAAATCGAATTTGAGCTTTGGTGAGATTTTTGAAAATGCAAACTTACTCTTGGGAGGCTGAATTTCGTCAATAGTGAGTAGGGTTGTGTTATGTACTTATAGTGTGATGATTCTAGGTCAAAAAACTTGAACATTGTGTGAAAGATTTGATCCAAAAAGATTGAGAAAGATTAAGCTTTAAAATTCAAATATTCTTGCATAAACACTTTCTATTTCAAGCCAATCATCATTATTTTTGTATCATTCTGATCCATATTGAATTCATGACCTTCTAGAACAAAAAATAATTTTAAATCTTCACACTTGATATTTTATTTAAATTTAAAATGATTTTTAGTATAAAAAATCATAATAAATAAATTAAATAAAATAAAAATTATGAAAATATCAAATAATTTTCGTGCATGATGTCATGGATTACTTTGGGTCATTAAAAGTTCAGCCCACTTAGCAAAATTTGGTTTTAAACCTCCATTTGCTTCATAAACTTCCCTAAAATTTCCCAACTTTGCAAGGGCACACATCCTTCAATTTTAATGTTATGAGGGTGTTCTTGGACATTTTGGAAAGCTTGAAGAGTCCTCTAACCAACCCCACTGGTTTCATGTCCATATCATTTGCCATTCTCAAGTTATGCCCTTTTGAAGTTGTTGACTTTTTGTTGACTTTCAAAAGGACCTATAATGTCTTAGCTCATACCTTCCAAATGAAACATTTTTGGGCTTGGCTTGTGAGACACAAAGTTGTAGAGAATTCAATTTCCTTCAAAATGAGCTTTGGATGGAGACTTGATGATGAAGCATGTGAAAGTTATGGCTGGTCAAAGTTCAGTTGACTTTTATTGAGGAAACCCTAATTTAGAAACTCCTGATTCTTGATGATCTGAAACCTCCTTGATGAATCATGATCAACCCTTGATCAAATGATGAATTTTACTTCATATACTTGATGTTGGCAGAAAATCATGAAGTTTGACTTTGGTTTGACCACAGTTGACCTCAGTTTGACTTTTTAACTGCTTTAACTGATTTTGACTTATTTGATCATCTGACTGAGCAAACCTTTGAGAAAAGTCTTGAAACTTGTCATGGGGGTTCTTAAACACATATAAGATGTTATGAAGCTCACTTGAAGTCTTGGAAATCCATTTAGCCTGATTAAAGTCAAAACCCTAGTTTTGGATGCACTGCTTAGGAGGATGCATTGTCTGAGGGAATTGTCAACTCTTCTGACTATTTGTGAACTTTGTGAACCTTGTGAACCATCATAAGATGTCTTGTGAACCTTGTGAATCTCATGGGAGATCTTGTGAGCATTGTGAACCTTGTGAACCTTGTGAACCTCATAAAGTGTCTTGTAAACTTCATGAACCTCATGAAAGGTCTTGTAAGTATTGTGAACCTTGTGAACCTTGTGAACCTCACAAAGTGTCTTGTAAACTTCATGAACCTCATGAAAGGTCTTGTAAGTATTGTGAACCTTGTGAACCTTGTGAACCTCATAAAGTGTCTTGAAAACTTCATGAACCTCATGAAAGGTCTTGTGAACCTTCTTAGCACACAAAGTCTTGTATTGTGAGGGCAAATTTTGGGGTGCAACAACCGGCAATGATATTGATATTAGTTAATGGGAAAACTGTCAAGTTCTTCTTGTTAACCAAAAAGATAATCGTACTACCTTTCTAACATTGTTATTATTATTTTTACCAAAATTTCAAAACAGAGTTTATTAATAATAATTTTTTTTTTGCAAACAAACAGATAAAGAAAAAATGATTGAGCATAATTTTTTGATGAGAAATTTCTCTTTTTATTGCTAAGACCCGTGAAGGGTAAGAATGTACATACAGATGCAATTCCTTAATGAGGTAATTGCTGTGCAAGGAAAATATAATGGCAATGAAATAAGTGGAGTTCTATTGAGTTTCGACACTGCTATGATCCCTATATCTCTGAAAATCTCATCAGTTAAACTTTGTAGGAAGACGATTGGATGGATCCTTCTCTTTCGTAGCTCCCCAGAATCAAATGAATGTACAGAATATAATATTTGCCTCGGAATTAGTCCCTAACTTTTGTCTGGATCGCCCTTTCGGGTTTTCGATCCACCGGGACGCCCTTTTTTTGCCTAAATCGCCTTTTCAGGTTTTCGACTTAGCGGCTTTTATTCCAATCTTTTAGGCATAATATCTCTTAACTGCATCCGCATTCACGGGGGTAGAAAGTTCTTCACCGTCCATACTTGCAAGAATCAAGGCACCTCTAGAGAAAGCTTTCACCACCACAGACGGTCCTTCATAATTAGGCGCCCACTTGCCCCTGAGCTCTCTGTGCATGGTGGTGATTCGTTTGAGCACCAAATCACCTTCCTGGTAAGTCGGGGGACGCACTTTCTTGTCAAAAGCTTTCTTCATACGTCTCTGGTAAAGTTGTCCATGACACAGTGCCGTCATACGCTTTTCTTCAATAAGATTGAGCTCATCAAACCTTGTTCGGACCCATTCTGCTTCGTCTAATTTAGCTTCCATCAGAACTCTCATCGAAGGAATTTCAACTTCTATCGGGAGGACAACTTCCATGCCATATACCAAATAAAAAGGGGTTGCCCCTGTCGAAGTACGTACTGAAGTACGGTAACCATGCAGTGCGAAAGGTAGCATCTCATGCCAATCCTTATACGTAACCACCATTTTCTGAATGATCTTCTTGATGTTCTTGTTTGCAGCTTCGACAGCTCCATTCATCTTGGGTCTGTATGGTGTTGAATTATGATGCTCAATTTTGAAATTAGCACATAACTCTTTGATTGTCTTGTTATTGAGATTTGACCCGTTGTCCGTAATGATCCGGTGAGGAACCCCATATCTACATATGATGTTATTCTTCAAGAAGCGAGCAACCACTTGTTTGGTAACATTAGCGTAAGAAGCAGCTTCGACCCACTTAGTGAAGTAGTCTATGGCAACAAGTATAAACCTATGCCCGTTTGAGGCCTTTGGTTCAATCATCCCAATCATGTCTATTCCCCACATGGAGAAAGGCCATGGCGAAGTCAAGACGTTCAACGGAGTGGGAGGTACGTGTACCCTGTCAGCATAGATTTGGCATTTGTGGCATGTTCGAACATGAGCATAACAATCAGCCTCCATTGTTAGCCAGTAGTATCCTGCTCTAAGGATTTTCTTTGCCATTGTATGCCCACTCATATGGGTACCAAACAGTCCTTCATGTATCTCTTTTATGATTTGCTCTGCCTCCTGTTCATCTACACATCGGAGTAGGATCATGTCATGATTTCTCTTGTACAAAACCTCGCCATTCAGAAAGAAATTTGAGGCCAATCTTCTTAGTGTTCTTTTATCCATACTCAAAGCACCTTTTGGGTATTCTTTCTTTTCCAAGTAGCGCTTGATATCATGGAACCAAGGCCTGGCACTTGATTCTTCTTCGGCAGTCAGACAATGAGCAGGTTCTTCAAAACGCTTGAGATCAATGGAAGGCTGATGATTAGGCCAAATCAGCTGGTACATAGATGCAAACTTACTCTTGGGAGGCTGAATTTCGTCAATAGTGAGTAGGGTTGTGTTATGTACTTATAGTGTGATGATTCTAGGTCAAAAAACTTGAACATTGTGTGAAAGATTTGATCCAAAAAGATTGAGAAAGATTAAGCTTTAAAATTCAAATATTCTTGCATAAACACTTTCTATTTCAAGCCAATCACCATTATTTTTGTATCATTCTGATCCATATTGAATTCATGACCTTCTAGAACAAAAAATAATTTTAAATCTTCACACTTGATATTTTATTTAAATTTAAAATGATTTTTAGTATAAAAAATCATAATAAATAAATAAAATAAAATAAAAATTATGAAAATATCAAATAATTTTCGTGCATGATGTCATGGATTACTTTGGGTCATTAAAAGTTCAGCCCACTTAGCAAAATTTGGTTTTAAACCTCCATTTGCTTCATAAACTTCCCTAAAATTTCCCAACTTTGCAAGGGCACACATCCTTCAATTTTAATGCTATGAGGGTGTTCTTGGATATTTTGGAAAGCTTGAAGAGTCCTCTAACCAACCCCACTGGTTTCATGTCCATATCATTTGCCATTCTCAAGTTATGCCCTTTTGAAGTTGTTGACTTTTTGTTGACTTTCAAAAGGACCTATAATGTCTTAGCTCATACCTTCCAAATGAAGCATTTTTGGGATTGGCTTGTGAGACACAAAGTTGTAGAGAATTCAATTTCCTTCAAAATGAGCTTTGGATGGAGACTTGATGATGAAGCATGTGAAAGTTATGGCTGGTCAAAGTTCAGTTGACTTTTACTAAGGAAACCCTAATTTAGAAACTCCTGATTCTTGATGATCTGAAACCTCCTTGATGAATCATGATCAACCCTTGATCAAATGATGAATTTTACTTCATATACTTGATGTTGGCAGAAAATCATGAAGTTTGACTTTGGTTTGACCACAGTTGACCTCAGTTTGACTTTTTAACTGCTTTAACTAATTTTGACTTATTTGATCATCTGACTGAGCAAACCTTTGAGAAAAGTCTTGAAACTTGTCATGGGGGTTCTTAAACACATATAAGATGTTATGAAGCTCACTTGAAGTCTTGGAAATCCATTTAGCCTGATTAAAGTCAAAACCCTAGTTTTGGATGCACTGCTTAGGAGGATGCATTGTCTGAGGGAATTGTCAACTCTTCTGACTATTTATGAACTTTGTGAACCTTGTGAACCATCATAAGATGTCTTGTGAACCTTGTGAATCTCATGGGAGATCTTGTGAGCATTGTGAACCTTGTGAACCTTGTGAACCTCATAAAGTGTCTTGTAAACTTCATGAACCTCATGAAAGGTCTTGTAAGTATTGTGAACCTTGTGAACCTCATAAAGTGTCTTGTAAACTTCATGAACCTCATGAAAGGTCTTGTAAGTATTGTGAACCTTGTGAACCTCATAAAGTGTCTTGAAAAATTCATGAACCTCATGAAAGGTCTTGTGAACCTTGTGAACCTTCTTAGCACACAAAGTCTTGTATTGTGAGGGCAAATTTTGGGGTGCAACAGCTGCCCCTTTTCAATTTTCTGAAACCTGAGGGGTTAGATTGGTATATGTGCCAGTCATAACTTGGAAGGTTGAAGGGGATTGAACATAAAAGCCCAAAAATTTGCACTCACCGGTGCGTAGAGTGATACTAATGACTAGTTGAGTATGCTTGAGTGGGCTTAAAGATGCCACTTGGAGAAAGGTTCTTCAGGTACATTTCTTGGAGGATAAAGCAGTCCAAAATATGAAGGTATAATGATAGCTTTCAGGAAGATAAACAACGTCCTGAGGAAATGATATGCTTTCAAAAGGATAAACAACGTTCTGAGGTAATAATATGCTTTCAGGAGGATAAACAACATCCTGAGGTAGTGGTATAACCTTTGGGAAGATAAACAACGGCCCAAAGTCTTGATATGCTTTCAGGAGGATAAACAACGTCCTGAGGAAGTGGCAACCTTTGGGAAGATAAACAACGGCCCAAAGTAATAATATGCTTTCAGGAGGATAAACAACGTCCTGAGGTAGATAATATGTTTTCAGAAGGATAAACAACGTTCTGAGGTAATAATATAACTTTTGGGAGGATAAACAACGGCCCAATAGTCATGATATGCTTTCAAGAGGATAAACAACGTCCTGAGGTGATGGTGTAACCTTTGGGAAGATAAACAACGGCCCAAGGTAATAATATGCTTTCAGGAGGATAAACAACGTCCTGAGGAAGTAGTAACCCTTTGGGAAGATAAACAACGGCCCAAGGTAATAATATGCTTTCAGGAAGGCAAACAACGTCCTGAGGAAGTGATGATAGCTTTCAGGAAGATAAATAACGTCCCAAGGAGATAATATGCTTTCAGGAGGATAAACAACATCCTGAGGTGATGATATGCTTTCAGAAGGATAAACAACGTTCTGAAGTAATAATATGCTTTCAGGAGGATAACAACGTCCTGAGGAAATGATAACCTTTGGGAAGATAAACAACGGCCCAATAGTCACAATTTGTTGATGAAATCTGTATGCTGGAGAGTTAATCTGAAAAACAAGATTCTAACATTCTGCAAGATAATATTAGCTTATGCATTATGTATGTATGTATAATATGATGCACTTAAATAATGTATTATGTATCTATCTATATGTATGTTATGATGTAAATGATGTATGTATGCATCATGTAGCCTGAAGCGTCTGGATATCTTCGTATAACAACTGCTGGCCAGGGAAAATAAATCCCGATTCGTTGCTGAAGAATATGAGGAACTCGTTCCCGTCTTGTTTGATAATATATAACCTCCCATCTTCGTTTGATAGTAGGGTATACATAACCTTCCGTCTGCTGGGGATAACAAGGTATACATAACCTCCCGTCTTCGTTTGATAGTAGGGTATACATAACCTTCCGTCTGCTGGGGATAGCAAGGTATACATAACCTCTCGTCTTCGTTCGATAGTAGAATATACATAACCTCCTGTCTTCGTTCGTCATACTCCTATTGGAAAGTAAATTCCTGAATATCCGTATGAGGATAAAAGAGATGGATATAAATTCCAAGGGAGATGTGACTTTATGAAGATGGATTTGTCCTACTGAGGGTTTGTAACCGTCTTGTAAAGATGAACCAGCGAAGCTTCGTTGAAATCCTTCCCTCGTTCGTCCTTAGTAAATACTATTACTGCATTTTCATGCATTTCTGGTAAACATCAATCATATTAAGCATACATGCATTTCTGGTAAACATCAATCATATTCAAAAGCATACCTACATTCAAACACAACCAATGGACGTTTCGCTTATGTAAATAGGGTAAAAGTAAATCTGGATTCAAAAATGGAATTTTATTCATATCAAAAAGTGACCCATACATGGGTAAGTTTGTACAAGGAGACATAAACCCTAGTAAGAGGATTTTGTCATAAAATTTTACAAAACAAGGAGAGTCAGCTATGTGGGAAATAATCCTATTGAGTTTCAATTCTACTATTGCCATTATCTTCAAGTATCTCATCTTCGGCTGTTGATACGGAAACGACTGGATTGAGCTTTATCTGTTCGAGCTTGATTAAGTAGCACAACTGGTTGCAGTTTCATGGGTGATCCAAACGAGACATAGTCATACGCTTTAATCCCTAACTTTTGCCTGGATTGCCCTTTCAGGTTTCCAATCCACCGGGATACCCTATTTTGCCCAAGCCGCCTTTTCAGGTTTTCGACTTGCCGGGTGTACATCTTTTTATATATATCCCTAATTTTTGCCCAAACCCTTTTGGTTTGCCGGGATGCCCTTATTTTTGCCTAGGCCTGTCAACCTAGCGGGTCTCTTTTTATGCGTAGTATTTTTTAACTATGTCTGCGTTTACAGGTTGTGGAAAGTCTTCACCATCCATAGTAGTGAGTATCATGGCACCTCCTGAGAATACTGTCTTGACTACAAATGGTCCTTCATATGTAGGAGTCCATTTGCCCCTAGGATCACCCTGTGGTAATATGATACGCTTGATTACCAAGTCACCAACCTGATATACCTTTGGCTTAACCTTCTTGTTAAAAGCTTTGATCATTCGTTTCTGGTACATCTGGCCATGACAAACTGCTGCTAACCTCTTCTCATCAATCAAATTTATCTGGTCAAGTCGAGTCTGAATCCATTCATCTTCATCCAAGCCTGCATCCTTCATAATTCTTAAGGAGGGAATCTGAACTTCAATGGGCAGAACTGCTTCCATACCATACACTAAGGAGAATGGGGTTGCCCCTGTTGAAGTACGAATTGTAGTACGATAACCATGAAGAGCAAATGGTAACATCTCATGCCAATCCTTATAAGTAACAGTCATCTTTTGTACAATCTTCTTAATGTTCTTATTAGCAGCTTCAACTGCCCCATTCATCTTTGGACGATACGGAGAAGAGTTATGATGCTTAATCTTGAACTGCGTGCAGAGATCAGTAATCATAGTGTTGTTCAGATTAGAGCCATTGTCAGTAATAATCCTTTCAGGGATGCCATACCTAAATATGAGATTATTCTTAATGAATCGAGCCACCACATTCTTAGTAACAGATGCAAATGAAGCTGCCTCTACACATTTTGTGAAGTAATCAATAGCAACCAGGATGAAACGATGCCCATTAGAAGTAGTAGGCTTGATCTCACCAATCATATCAATTCCCCACATGGCAAAAGGCCAAGGAGCAGTCAACACATTCAATGGTGATGGAGGTATATGCACTTTATCAGCATAAATTTGACACTTGTGACATGTCCTGGAGTGTTGATAGCAATCAGTTTCCATAGTAGACCAATAATAACTTGCTCTCAATATCTTCTTTGCCATAGTATGACCACTAGAATGAGTGCCAAAGATCCCATCATGCATATCTTCCATAATCTTTGTTGCTTCCTTCTTATCCACACAACGAAGCATAGTTGAATCATGATTGCGCTTGTACAAAATCCCATTACTCAAAAAGAACTTAGCAGAAAACCTTCTCAGAAACTTCCTATCTTTGACAGATGCCCCTTCAGGGAACTCCTGAGCTTCAAGATATCTTTTTACTTCATAGAACCAAGGCTTCTCCTCTGCCCCTTCTGTGTCAATCTCATTGCAATATGCAGGCTTTTCAAATCTATCAATAGTAATCTTGGGAGCTTCATCATCCCAGCTGATCTCAAACATAGATGCCATGGTGGCCAAAGCATCTGCCAACTGATTCTCTCTTCGTGGAATATGTCCAAAGGTAATCTCTTTGAAATGTGGGATCAAAGACAATACATGCTCTCTATAAGGAATGAGGTTATCATGCTTGGTATCCCAATCTCCTTTGATCTGACTTACTACCAGGGCTGAATCTCCATACACATCAAGGAACTGAATCTTCATATCAATAGCAGCTTTAATACCCAGGATACATGCCTCATACTCAGCCATGTTATTGGTACAATAGAAACAAAGTCTGGCAGTAATCGGGGTATGACAACCTTCAGGGGAACTGATCACAACACCAACACCATTACCAAGTGCATTAGAGGCACCATCAAAAACCATAGTCCATCGGGATCCTTGTTCAGGTCCGTCATATTGTCCAGGTTCTTTGGTAATGTCGCTCCCAATAAGTGAGACTGGCTCAAATAAAGGTACAGACGCGAACGGTCGACGAGAGGAGGGTGTGAGAACACACAGGAGTGAACTCACAGGGAATGAAAAGAGTCGCCAGCTAGGCATTTTTATCCCGGAGGAAAGGTAATGCTGCATAGACCTAGAAAGATATGGATAAGACGGTTGCGAACCAGAGAGACTGAGAAAGGGGGTTGGTTACAACCTGGGAAGGTATTAACACCCAGATTGTCCGTCGTACTCGACGGGATCCACGCTTAAAAGATTTGTGTTTTAAAAGGGGTAATGTCAGTGCAACTTGTGTATAAAGAGCTGGAAAAAGATGCAAGTGTCAGTGTAAAAGAAGTGTGAAGTATATAAGAAAAGTGTCAATGTAAGAACAAGAGTGAAATGCTCAAGATCATGAGGCTAAAAGAATAAAGATGGAAAGAGGGGGAATATACAGAGACTTTTGTTCGATAACTGTTAAGTTATGCCTACGTATCCTCTCGTGCAATGAGGAAGTCAGAACACCGTAGTTCGACCCAAAGAGACTGAAAGATGGATTGACTTGTGAACTGCTTACTTGTCTATGCTCAAGTGTATGACCTGTCTGGCTCAGGTGCAAACTGTCTTGCATTAGACGGAAGAAGCTAGTTCTCGTTTGTGAGTGAATGAGATGAGAAAAGAATCCCGGAGGAGACGATTATTACTTGTTTTTTGAGTTTTCAGTCTTTTATTGCTTTTGAAAGTTTGTCATAAGTTAATGAGCTTAAGCCTAAACCAATGGGTTAGTAAACTCATCACATCTTCCCTCTGATTAGGGGTAATGAGAATACCTTAAGTGTGATTAAGATCATTAACCTACTTTGTGATTATTTAGATGTTTTTGTTGTTTTTTTTTAGTGTTGAGTAATGAGATTAAGCCATAATCAGGGATTAAACAGACTCATTACACCATCCTAATAGAAGGATAATAGATGAGAATGTTTAAGCTGAGGAAAACTCCTCAACTTAATCCATGATTAGGGATTAAACTCATGACAAAACAAAGCCTTTATTAAGTGGATTTTAATTAATGGTAAGATGATGAAGTGATTTTTAGGGTTTGTAAGACAACTTGAGGGGGACTTGTCCATTAACACTAGGGTTAGTCTTTCTTAACCAATTAAGGAAGAATTAGAACCCTAATGCAAGGCCCAAGTTACAAGTGTGATGTCTTGATGATTATTAAGATGGATTGATTAAAGGAGTTAAACACATTAAGGGTTTAACACTTAGGATTAAAGTTATACACTCCATCCTAATAGAAGGATGCAGGCATAAGCTTAATCACAAAGCCTTAAAGCCTTTAGGGTTTAGTCCTTGGTTATGGGGTGAGAAGAGAAGACTCAATGAGACACAAAGGTAAAAACTAAGTGGGGGACTAATCAAAACCCTAATCATTGTCATGCTTGGTTGTTCCTAAGGTTTGTGAGGTTTACAAGAAAGATCTTCAGAGGAACCACCAGGAAGCAGATGAAAGGAGCAAAGAGAAGCAAAGTAACTTGCTTCATTTAAGAAGACAAGTTACTTGAAGAAAGAAAGTAAGAAGAAAAAGAAAGAGCAAGCTCAATATCAAACACAAGACAAAATGCAGCAATGATGCATAAGAGAAGGTGAAAAGAAAGTGTGAGAAGTGAAGGCAAATTCACTTCTCAAAGTTGCTTACCACCTGAAAAGTTAGTGAAAGAAATGCAATGCAATGCAAAATGAAATGAAATGGCATGATGCAAATCAAAACCAGAAGCATATGTGTGATGATAATGATGTTATGAGATGATGCAAACATGAATCAAGGCATGAGGATGATCATATGAACATATGGATGCAAGAGAAGCATGCTTAGAACCATGAACATACATGAAAAGTTATGAAATGCAAATGACATACAACATGGAAAATGAAAGATGCCATGATCAAACATGCTTCTAATATGTCTTAAGATGTCCAATGAATCAAATGGATGCACAAAATGCTATGGCAAGTCATGGTATGCAAGCAAATGCAAGATGGATGCAAAAGGAAGCCCAAATTAGGGTTTATGATCAATGCACAAAACAAAAACCAAAATCAGAAGCAAACATCATGATAAAAAATTGAAAATGCACTCAAAGGAACCCTAAACCTATACAAACTCACTGCCCAAAGGAGGGGTTCTAACTCTTAACCTAATGAAAGTTATGAATATTCTAAGATTTCTAGGGTTTTAGGGTACCCTGACAAGAAAAATGCCAAACAAAATGAAAATGCAAGATCAATTCATGCCAATTTAATCCTACAAACTACATGCTAAACAAAATGCAATGCAAAAAGAATCAAAGTCCAACTCTCAATGGTTAGGCAGAAATGAATTTTTGAACATTGGATCAAAATAATGCTTTGAAATTGAATTAATTCCATGGAAAATTGTCAAAATGCATCAAGATCAAGAAAGAAATTTGGTTTGATGGTTGGACAATGTTTCTAAATGGTTTTAAATGTTTCATGAATTTTTTGGTGATTTTTAAATACCTAAAAGTATTTTTAATTAATTAATTCTCATTAATTAATTAAAAATAAACTTTTAAATGATTTAAAAAATATTTTTTAATGCAAAAAATAAAAATAAAAATGTTTTTGGTTTCTGAAAATTCATAAAAGTTTATACAAAAATTTTCAGAATTTTTAAAATTGTTTTTCTATTTTAAATTAAATGCACAAATTAAATGAAATAAAATGAAAATAAAACTGAATTAAAAGAAAAGTCAGCGCATCCGATGGCCTGAATTCAAACTGGGGAAGGAGGGAAAGACTTCGCGCGTGATCCTAGGGCTGAGATTCAAACTGGCCAGATTAATTATAAAACCTAATTAAATGAATAATGACGTGGATTAGGGTTAAGTGAGTGAATCCAGGCCATTGAACACGCGCGGGAATTGACCAAGTCAGCTCATCCAACGCACCAAATTCAAACTTGCATTAATTACAGGGATTAGCCCTAATTATTTTCAGGTGGCCGGAGAAGACTTCCGGTCGTCTTCTCCGGTGGGACTCCCACCTGAAAATTTCTAAAATCCTCTAAACCTCATGAAAATGAAAACTAAACACCCAGAAATCATCCCCATACAACACTGAATCAAAACCCCTAAACAAAACTCATTTCTCATTCATTAATCATGCGAATCGAAGCCAAACATTTTTAGGTCAGAAAAGTTTCAGAACAAGATTAAATGCTTATTTCTCAACCATTTCAAAAAGTAAAAGCATCAGAGTGATCAGCAAAGCATGAAGAACAACTTAGAAACTTAAAAATTCATTTCTGGAAAAAAAGTTCTTGATATACCTGAGCTTTGAGCTTTCTCAGTTCGCAACTTTCTGACCCTCTCTCTTCGTGCAAACCACTCCTTTTAGGCCCCTGATGAAGTCCTGATGCTTGGAGAAAGTTTATGATGGCTGGTTTTTGAGATGGCAGAAGTTCTACTCAAGGTGGGGTGAGAATCGTATTTGTGATTCTGGGAGTTTAAGGCAATGGTGATGGGTGCTTTGTGACCAGGAAAGTGTGTTGAGTTGATTTGTGAAGTTTGTTTGTGTGTTTGTGGCTTATGCAATCAGTTTCGAATGCTCTTGCAAGATGGTGTGAAAAATGAGAATGCTGTGTTAGAGAGTGCTTCAGGCCTGTGTTGTTGTATGCTTTGGCTTGCTTTTGATTTGTATAAACTATTGTGATAGGTCAGATGAAGTGATGTGTGCTTTATTGATTGGTATGGCTCAAGTTGCCAAAATGTCAAAGTTGGTGTAAGAGAAGCATGGGCTACTTTCTAGCCAAGGACAAAAGGTATGTCCTGCGCAGCATGATGTGGGGAGAACCCTAGGATTGGTTCTGATGTCAGCCAGCAAGTGGATTGTAACTTATGATGAGTTTTGCAAGTTGGTTCACTTTTGATTCTTATGAGATATCTTGCTCCATAGGCCATAAAAATGTGTGATCTCTTGGCCCATTCTGAACTTTAGATGTTGTATGATCATGTTGTGGAGTTTAGAAGTCCATTTGATAACTTATTTTGCCTTGAGAAGTGAATTTGCAACTTTGCCTCTTTGGTAGAAACCTTGAAATTTTGTGATTTTTGCCAACTTTGACAAGCCATAACTTTTGATCCAAAATGAATTAGGTCATGTTCTTGTACTTTTTGAAAAGGGAATGATCCATTCTACAACTTTCATGACCAAAGTTTTTTCATTTGAAGCATTTTTGAATCAAAAAGCAAAGGTTGAAAAAGTTTCCCAAAATGGCAATTTCATTAAAAGTCAAACTTTCCCAAAAAGTCAACTTTGCAAAAGACTTGAAATTCTTCAATTTTGTGAACTTCTAACATCTTCCATGATCAAATAAAGATCATATACAATCAAAATGATGAAGAACACCCTTTAGTTGGGTCGTTGGGGGCCTCAGATGCCCTGATTTTGCCTGGACTTACTTGAAAAGTCAACTCTTGATCAGATGACTTCCCCAAGGAATTTCTTCATGAAAATTGATATACATACTCCCTATACCATATAGAGACCAATAGAAACAAGAATGACCAAAAAATTTGGAGTTATGGCCTCTGAAACCAAAACCCTAATTTTAGGTCATCTGTGCAGTCAAACCTGGCTCTGCCTCCATGCCATTCCCAGTTCTTGTGATTCTTTGACATTCTTGACTTGGAGAGGATATAATATGATGCTTGAACATACATGGATCTCTTTGAAGTGATTGATGACCTTTGGGGTGGCTCTAGAAGCTCTTGGATTGCTCAGATCACAAACCCTAGATGCAGATGACTTTGAATCTATGCAGTGAATCAAAAATGTAATATGAGATGGTATGATTGAATTCATGCATATGAAAATGATAACAATCCATGGTGTGAATGGGTGAGGGCAAATTTGGGGTGTTTACAGGTAATAATCATAATATCTTCATCAGGGAACTCAAAACTCATTGACTGATAATCATCCACTGCTTGGTGAGCCAAATGATCAGCAACAACACTTCCTTTGATGGCCTTCTGAGTAGTATATTGTATGTCATATTCTGTCAAGATCATTTGCCATCTTGCAATCCTTCCGGAGAGAGCAAGTTTCTCAAATATGTACTTGATTGGATCCATCTTTGAAATCAACAAGGTAGTATGGGTCAACATATACTGTCTTAGTCGGCGAGTAGCCCATGCCAAAGCGCAACAAGTTTTCTCGAGCAGTGAGTATCTTGTTTCACAGTCGGTAAACTTTTTGCTAAGGTAGTATATTGCCTGCTCTTTTCGACCAGACTCGTCATGTTGCCCCAACACGCACCCCATTGAGTTGTCTAACACTGTTAAGTACATAATCAAGGGTCTTCCATCAACTGGTGGCATCAAAATTGGAGGTTCTAGCATATATCTCTTGATTTCATCAAAGGCAGTCTGGCACTCATCATTCCACTCCATCACCTGATCTTTCTTCAACAACTTGAAGATTGGCTCACAGATGGCAGTTAATTGGGAAATAAATATTGCAATGTAATTCAATCGTCCCAAGAAACCTCTAACCTCCTTCTCAGTACGGGGAGCTGGCATCTCTCGTATAGCTTTCACTTTTGCGGGATCCACTTCAATACCTTTTCCACTGACTATGAAACCCAGGAGTTTACCAGACCTAACTCCAAAAGTACACTTGTTTGGGTTCAATCTCAATTTGTATTTCTTTAACCTCTCAAACAACTTATGCAGATGATCAAGATGTTGCTCTTCATTCTGGGACCTGGCTATCATATCATCCACATATACCTCTATCTCATGATGTATCATATCATGAAACAAAGCCACCATAGCACACTGATATGTTGCCCCTGCATTCTTCAAACCAAATGGCATCACTTTATAGCAAAAGGTGCCCCACTGTGTAACAAATGTTGTCTTCTCCATATCTTCAGGTGCCATCTTGATTTGATTGTAACCAGAGAAACCATCCATAAAAGAGAATACCTTATGCTGAGCAGTGTTGTCAACCAGAACATCAATATGAGGAAGTGGAAAGTCATCTTTGGGGCTGGCCTTGTTCAAATCTCTGTAGTCTACACACATACGTACCTTACCATCTTTCTTAGGAACCGGTACCACATTTGCAACCCATTGAGGATAAGAAGTCACTGCTAAGAACCCTGCATCAAACTGTTTCATTACCTCTACCTTGATCTTCTCTGACATTTCAGGACGCATGCGACGAACCTTCTGCTTCTTTGGATGACAATCTTCTTTTACTGGTAAGCGGTGAACCACAATGTCTGTATCCAACCCTGGCATATCTTCATAAGACCAAGCAAAGATCTCTACATAGTCACGTAACATCTGAATCAACCTGTTCTTGACACTGTCCTCTAATTCAGCCCCTATCTTGACTTCTTTCCTGTTTTCTTCAGTTCCCAGATTCACAACTTCGACTGGCTCTTCATGTGGCTGTATAGCTTTCTCTTCTTGTTGTAACAACCTAGCAAGCTCTACAGGTACCTCACAATCGTCCTCATTTCCGTCTTCAGTTTGATAGATCGGATTCTCGAAATTATAATTGGCAATAGTAGAACTGTTATCAACAGGATCCAGAGTGGATGAGGATCTGCATTTTAGTGATGTGGGTGTGTGTAAGAACACATAGCTGATAAAGGTAAAAAATAAAATAAAAGAAAGACAAGGAACACAATATTTACGAAAACGAAACGTCCACTGATTTTTATTGAATGAAGTATGCAAATGAAATGACATCCCGTAACAAGCACACCATTGTGCCCCGGGTAAGACACAAGGCTTAAGAGTTCAATTGTTCAAGAAATTACAAACTTAAAAAGCAACAACACAGTAATAGTATTTACTCCTGACTAAAGGAGATAGGAATAACATCTTCAGCTTTCCAATTATTGAGTCCAGCACCCACAGTAGGAAAAATCCAAGCATCCAAGTTGTAGTCTTCATCATAGTCACCCACAACATTGATCTGATCTTTCATAACCCCCTGATTGGTGATACGAACAGCACGAGCACGACGAACAGCCTTCTGGGACTCTGCAGTGAAACCCAAACCAAATTTGTCAGACTTGTAAGGGATATCAGGAAGCTGACCCCAAATAGTACAACCACCTTCATCCACCACAGCTCTAGCATCTTTAAGGGAGGCCATTGTTGGAGGTACTCTGGTGACCACAGGAACTTTCTTGACAACAGGAGGAGCTTCATAATCATTAACAATCCAAGGAACCACTTCAAATGTCTGACACGGAGTTTCAACATATTCACCTTCCACTTCCAGATACTTGAAGGTGTTCACATGGCTAACAAAATATTCTTCCTCTCCATAGACAGTAACAACCTTTCCTTCCACCGGATATTTCAGCTTCTGATGTAATGTAGAGGTTACAGCACCTGCCCCATGGATCCAGGGACGACCAAGCAAACAAGAGTACGAAGGACGAATATCCATCACATAAAATGTAGCATTGAAAATCTGAGAACCAACTTTGATTGGGAGATCAATTTCTCCATGCACCACTCTTCTCGAACCATCAAAAGCCTTCACCACTATGTTACTGGGTTTCAGCACAGCATCTTCAGGGCTCAGCTTATTCAGAACTTCTTTGGGCAACACATTCAGAGAGGAACCATTGTCTATCAATACATGTGACAGGGTAGTGCCCCTGCATTCAATTGAGATATGCAGAGCCCTGTTATGATCCCTCTTGGCAGGAGTCAAATCAGCATCAGAGAAACCTAACCCATTATCATAGGTCAGGTGGGCAACACAATTCTCAAACTGGTCAACAGAAATTGCATTGGGTACATGAGCAGTCTTCAGAAACTTAATCAAATCTTTGGCATGAGCTTCAGAACATAACAACAAAGACAGCATGGAAATCTTGGAGGGAGTGTGCCCCAACTGATCAACAATGTCATAATCACTCTTGCGAATGATTTTCAATACTTCTTCCATCTGCTTAGAGAGATCATCAGCAGCTGGCACATCAGTAGGTATAGGTTCAATAACAGGACCTTTGCCTCGAGCATCAGGGGTGGAAGTAGCACCTGGAGTAACTGCATTCTTGGAAGTAACTGGAGGAGAGAAAACTCTTCCGCTTCGTGTGATCTTACTAGATCCAGCAATATTATCAATATCAACAGGCATATCAGCTAAGGGTTCCTGCTTAACACCATGGATATAAACATCAGACCCATAATGCCAAGGCACAGCTTTATCAGACGTATACGGAATAGGACCAGGAGTGGTAATGACCATAGGAGCCACTCTAGCTTCAGCAACAATCTTCACAGGGCCTTCAGCAGTAATCTTAATTGGACCCTTATGAGTGATTTTAACAGGTCCTTTGGAAGTGATCCTTACCAGTACTTTATCAACCATATCCACCTCTTCAATCTTCTTACCTTTAGTAATATGATCCACCATACTCTCTACAGACGATGGAGTCCTCTCAAACACTATGGTATATTCATCCATGAGACGTTGAATTCCATCTCTCAATCTCCAGCAACTATTCGGCTTATAGGTACAATACAAACAATCTTCACGACAACCTGGAAAGAACCCAGCTTGCACTAACTTCTTCTTGATAACAGACAATGGTGTGGTCAACTCTGCAACTGAATAGATATGTAAATCTTCATCAATTGCATTGACAGTCTTCTCATGATTTGGCATGGGAGCAGTAATCACATTTGGAGTACCCGGAGGGTCAAACTCAATCTCTCCAGCCTCAATCATATCTTGAATTTTGTTCTTCAAGACCCAGCAGCTATTAGTATCATGTCCCTGACAGTTCGAATGATATGTACATCGTGCATTGCGATTGTACCTGGGAGAGGTAACATTGGGATTCTGAGGAGCCTCTTTCAGAGTAATAAGTTCAGCCTTCAACAAGTGTTGCAATGCCCTGTGGCTGCTCTGTTGTTGCAGGAGTTGGATTTGAGATATGAACTGCACTCACAGACTGATGCCTTCTATTACGATCAGGTTGACCATAAATAGCATTGGATTCTTTCTTCCCAGTGGGAGGCTTCTTTGCAGCACCTGATGAAGAAGTACCCACTTGAATCTTGCCACTCTTTATACCATTTTCCACGCGCTCTCCTGTCATTATCAACTCAGTGAAGCCAGATGATGAGCTTCCAATGAGATGACTGTAAAAAGGACCATTCAATGTACACATGAACATATCAACCAACTCCCTGTCAGTTAAAGGGGGTTGTACTCTTCCAGCTAAATCTCTCCACTTCTGAGCATATTCCTTGAAACTTTCTTTGGCACCCATAGACATGCTTTGTAGCTGCATGCGAGTGGGAGCTAAATCAGCATTGTATTGATACTGCTTATAGAAGACTTCAGCAAGATCATTCCAGTCCCGGATATTGACACTCTCCAACTGATAGTACCACTCCAATTGAGCTCCAGATAAGCTCTCTTGGAAGAAATGGATCCACAACTTCTTATCAGCAGTGTGGGGTTGGATTCTCCTGACATAAGACCTCAGATGCAGCTTGGGACAAGATACCCCATCATAAACAACAAAAGTAGGAACCTTGAAACCAATGGGTATGACTACCCTAGATATCAGACTCAAATCTTCAAAATCCAGCCCAGAAGACTTCTGCAACTCCATAGCATCCATTCTATCCACCAGCATATTGAATTTGTCTTCATTAGGCTTATGGTAGTAATTAACCTCAGAATCAGAGTCCCCCATAGTGTTGTGGAGACTGCCTCCCTCTTTTTCAGACTCTTCAAACTCATAGTCTTCAACTGGTTCTTTGGTCTTGGCAAGACCTTTGAACCTTCTTCCCATGTTGATCAGGCCACCTGACCTTCTAGTCTTCTTAGTCTTCTTGGCCAGCAGTGTCTTCAATTCATCCTGCCCCTTGGATAGGTTCAAGATCAGCTCTTGGAACTGTGCATTTTGTGCCTGGAGATCCTTAACTGTTTGTTCAAGAGCCATTGCTGAAATAAACAGCGAGAAGATAAGAAACCTGTGCACAATTATAAACCTGTGATGTGATGAGATGATATGTGAATGCATATGCAATGTTTTCAAGGACCGCAGGATTTAAATTTGCTTAAACAAACAAGAAGGTAAACTTTTATTAGTAATAAATTTGTTTTGCCTCCTGGGCTTACAAAAAATGGAATGAAATAAATACAAGAGATGGGGTTTTAATTCTCCCATAGACGTTTCCTCTTTGTGTTGAGGTATGAATTGAGATTCCGTTCCTCGTGAAGTTGCTTTGTTAGTTCTAGGATTCTTTCTTGGCTTGCTTTGTAATGAGCCTCGAAAGTATCCCTTTGCTCCTTCAACTGGATCCAAGATCTCTGCAAGTCTTCCAAATCAGTAGGCATGTCTGGGTGAAGGATGGTGTAAGCAGTATCTTCTTCAGCAACAGGTTCCATGGTAACTGGCAGGATAGCAGGATATGGCATCATGAGAGTCTGAGCACGAGATCGCACCCATCTGAGATAAGCCTCCATAGGAATGGTGTACTTAGGCTCCAGAATCTTGCTGTCAACCTTGTTTACTTTTCCCCATGCTCGTATGAATCTCTGACGGTAACCTTGAAGATCGTTGTCGTAGTCAAACACAATGCCCTGAATCAACATGTCATATGGACCATCACTCCGAGCGTAACCAAACTGTCGTAAAGCTAGAGAGGGGTTGTAGGTGATGCCTCCTCTTATGCCTAGAAGTGGCACATTAGGAAACTCCCCACAACGGTCAATGATAGTGATATTCTCCATAGATCTGGAGCACCAATGGATATCTGAATGCGAGAGTGACATAATTCTTTTGGACCACCTGAACCCTTGCTCATTCTTCATTACTGAGCGAGGAAGGTGATAAATAAACCACCTAGAAAGCAAAGGTATGCAGCACATCAAAGTTCCTCTTGCCCTTGTAGTACGAGTATGAAGAGAATGCAGGATATCTCCAAGTAAGGTAGGCACTGGATTGTGACTCAGGAATATATTGATGGCATGAACGTCTATGAACTGATCAGGATTGGGAAACAACACTAAGCCATATATCAACAAGGCTAAGATCTCCTCAAAAGCATCATAGCCCATAGCCTTCAAGAACACTTGAGCTTTCTCCATCAGTACCTTGGCAAGAATACCCTTAACTCTGCTTCTCGTTTCTAAAACAATGTCAGACTTCTTCAGATGTAGAGCTGCAGCAATAACCTCTGGTTTAGGCTCTCTTTCCAAGCCTGTGAAGGGTATTTGATCAAGAACAGGTATACCCAGAAGTTTAGAGAATTCTTCCATTGTTGGAACCAGCTGATAATCAGGGAATGTGAAGCAATGGTGCTTAGGATCAAAGAACTGAAACAGAACACTCATCATGTCTTCATTGAACCCTGAGGTGACTAGATCCAATAGGTGACCATGTCTCTTGATGAACTGGGAATGATCAGACACTTGAGAAACCAATTCTTTGAGCTTAGCAGGTATGCCCACAAAGTTGATCCTGATGGTGTTTCTACGAGCAGAAGCCATGACCTGCAACAAAGAACAAAGATAAATCCTTTGGTCCTTGAAATGGTTAGTGAAAATGTTATGCTTATGATGCATGATGATGTCATGATGTTATGTTCAATCACAAACATGTGGCACACACAAACAAGTCACACAATAGCCCTAGGTTTGAAGGCCTGCATGAGGTTTAAGGTAAGTACCCTCCCCTGAAGTTAGTTGGTTCATCCTGTCCTACAAAAGTAACCAGGTTCTAAGGGATCTCAATATCATTGATCCTTCACAAGGGTGGTGTAACACGGTGGGAGAACTGACTTTAGTTATGTTGCGGATAGCAAGAGTCGCCACCGACTTTTATTTTATCCAAAGGAAAGGCATAAAAGAACAGGAAAGACCTTTTAAAAAGATTTTTGGGTCCGGGGGTAGGTTATGTAAAGGGAAGGTGTTAGCACCCTTTACATCCATGGTTATCCATGGGCTCTTAGTTACTTAGCTCACTTTAAATTGTTTTTGAAAAGGTGAAGTGTGTGAATAGAAATTTTCATAAGAGTTTGATAATGATCCATGTACGGATGCGTAAAAAACTTGTGTTTGAAAATTGTTTGAAAATTGTAAAGTGTTTGAAATTTGTTTTGAAATAGTGAGCAAGTAACTATGAGGAACCTACCCTAAAGTTTAAGTCTTTATGTTCTTTATCCTTTAAATGGTAAGACTATCCCTATTATTAAGGAATAGGTAGTCATTACCTTGGATGTAAGGGACATATGAGGGACATCTGTTTATGAAGGCAACTGTGAGGTGTATTAAGCATTTAGGAGGGACTATCATCATTATTCGAAAAGGGACTTGATCTTTAAGGCAACCATTAGGGACTTGATGATTTTTCTTTTAAGGGACTTGCTTTATACACCCCACTTGACCTTATGATTAGGCAACATATAGGGATAGCCTTAGAAAGTGAGATGGCGATTAAAAATCGACTTATGTATGTGAGTGTTTAATTTAATTTATCTTATAATTAAAGTGATCTACATTCAATTTTTAAAATAGAATACATGTTTACACTCCCTAAATTACTAACCATAGCATAAAAATTAAATAAATTACATATTTACAAAATTACACCAAGAAGCAATTACATAATTATAATAAGCAATTAAAAATAAATAGCAAAAATAAATATAGAAGCAAAATATAAATAAATAAGTAAAAATAAATAAATAAGCAATAATAATAAGGGTTAGTAATAATAATAAAAAAAAAATTAAATAGGGTTAGTGAAATAATAATAAAAAAAAATTAAATAGGGTTAGTGAAATAATAATAAGAAAAATAATATCAAATTTAATGGGATTAGTAATAATAATAATAATAAATCACAATATCTATAAATGAGGTTAGTAATAATAATAATAAATATGAAAATAAATAGCATTAATGATAAAATAAATAAGAATATTAGCATAATAATTACAAGATCAAATTTTTATGAACAATTATTATTTAAGATTGCGAAGAAAATATAAACAATTAATTATCATAAAGTCTTAAATGCTATAAAAATTAAGTTAATTATAAACATATTATGAAAATAAATTATATTAAATTAACAAGTTTTAATTATTTTTTTAAAACATATATTAAAAAATTATTTACATACATAACTAGATTATAAACAATTATAGAATATTTACATCTTATAAAAAAAATAAATTAAACATTTTAACTTTTAGATTTTATGTACAAAATTTTAAATTATAAACAATGTAGGTCATATTTACATATTATAAAAATAGGATCAATTATGATTATATTTACAAAATTTAATAAGATAGATACATGAATGAAGATATGATCATACAATTATATTTACAAATTTAAAGATTATAATAAAATTTTATTCACTAATTAAAATATAAACAAGAATTACAATTAGGTTTTTTTTAGAAAAATATTTTAGGGTTTTGAAAATAATTAGGATTTAATAATTTATAAAATTGCATTAGGGTTTTAAAAAGATATTATGATTAAATTAGAGTTTGCAAAAATAAATTAAATTTTATATACAACAAAATATAAATCTAATTATTATTATATACAAGTTTTTAATTTTAAATGTATAATTATAAAAACTAAGTTTAGAATTAGAAAACATTTACATGTTATTTTTTATAAAATTATCTAAAAATACTAAACATGATTATATAACAATATAATTAACAAAACAATGAAATAATAAAAAAAATTGAAACTTACCTGGGGCAGGGATTGAACCCAGGATGCCTTGCTTGACAACACCCATGCCATACCACCAGGGTCCTTAGCTTCTTTCATGCGCGTACCAACCACCAGGCCACTTATCATCCTATGAAATAATATACAAACAACACAATAAATATACAAATCAAAATTCAAAAATCTGAAGCGCGCGAAGATCTTCATCTTCAACCTTGGGTTCGCAGGTTTTCCTGCGAATTTATCTACAACTTTTCCTGCGATTATTCCTACCAATACAACCTGCGAACATCAAACACTATTCAAACAGCACAATTTTATCAAATTAAAAACATCTTTAACTTCCTTGCAACCTGTACAATCCAATCATGTCAACTAAATTCATTTATATTGTGTAAATTGAAGAACCCTAATTTAGAGCTTTAAACCCTAAACATGGTATACTCATGATTCGGCCATAACTCTTCACCAAACTATCCAGACTTCATCTATAGCCAATAACAAACATCAATATATCATTAAAATTCATTATCAATAAGTAAATATGATGATTCGAAAAAAATATATGAAGCACATGGATGATTCGGTTCATGCATTATGGAGTGTTTTGGATGCAAATAAGTGTTGGTTTCCACTCAATGAGGTCCAAGGATCATGGTTGTGTTCTCAAATTACCTTCAAATGTCCTGGAAGATTGAAACCGAATGTGAGTTTTTGAGAGGTTTTTTGGTTTATGAAACTTACTCTTGGGAGGCAGAAATTTTTTGTCTTGGTGATTGAGTTGTGTTTAGTACTTATAGGTAAATGAATTTAGGTCATAACATTGAATGGTTGTGTGGAAATTTTGATATGAAAAGATTCAAATTGATCATGCCTTAAAAATCCAATATTCTTGTATGAAGGCTTACTATTTTTGGACCAATCTTGTGATTTCATTCCTCTTCAATTCCAATCATCATTTAAGATCTTCTAGAAACTCAATCTCCATCAAATATTACATTTTCATATTTTATTTTTATTTAAAATGATTTTTAATGAATTAAATCAAAATAAATAAAAATAAAATAATAAAAATTCTGATTTTTAATGGTTTGGGTCGTGCATGAAGTCAATGTATGGATTGGGTCATCATTTGGCAAGCCCATTTGGAAGAAATTGGTTTTAGACCCCCTTTTTCATCATAAACCAACTCAAAATTTCCCAACTTTGCAAGGGCACATATCCTTCAATTTTAATGCTATGAGGGTGTTCTTGGACATTTTGGAAAGCTTGAAGAGTCCTCTAAACAATACCACTGGTTTCATGTCCATATCATTTACCAATCTCAAGTTATGCCCTTTTGAAGTTGTTGACTTTTTGTTGACTTTCAAAAGGACCTATAATGTCTTAGCTCATACCTTCCAAATGAAGCATTTTTGGGATTGGCTTGTGAGACACAAAGTTGTAGAGAATTCAATTTCCTTAAAAATGAGCTTTGAGTGGAGACTTGGTGATGAAGTATGTGAAAGTTATGGCTGGTCAAAGTTCAGTTGACTTTTACTGAGGAAACCCTAATTTAGAAACTCCTGATTATTGATGATCTGGAATCTCCTTGATGAATCATGATCAACCCTTGATCAAATGATGAATTTTACTTCATATACTTGATGTTGGCAAAAAATCATGAAGTTTGACTTTGGTTTGACCACAGTTGACCTCAGTTTGACTTTTTAACTACATTGACTGATTTTGACTTATCTGATCATCTGACTGAGCAAACTTTTGAGAAAAGTCTTGAAACTTGTCATGGGGGTTCTTACACACATATAAGATGTTATGAAGCTCACTTGAAGTCTTGGAAGTCCATTTAGCCTGATTAAAGTCAAAACCCTAGTTTTGGATGCACTGCTTAGGAGGTGCATTGTCTGAGGGAATTGTCAACTCTTCTGACCAATTGTGAATTTTGTGAACCTTGTGAACCATCATAAAATGTCTTGTGAACCTCATGGGAGGTATTGTGAACCTTGTGAACCATCATAAAATGTCTTGTGAACCTCATGGGAGGTATTGTGAACCTTGTGAACCTCATAAAGTGACTTGTAGACTTCATGAACCTCATGAAAGGTTTTGTAAGCATTGTGAATCTTGTGAACCTTGTGAACCTTCATAAAGTAACTTGTAGACTTCATGAACCTCATGAAAGGTCTTGAAAGCATTGGGAAACTTGTGAACCTTGTGAACCTTCATAAAGTGACTTGTAGACTTCATGAACCTCATGAAAGGTCTTGTAAACATTGGGAAACTTGTGAACCTTGTGAACCTTATTAGCACACAAAATCTTGTATTGTGAGGGCAAATTTTGGGGTGCAACAGCTGCCCCTGTTCAATTTTCTGAAACCTGAGGGGTTAGATTGGTATATTTTCCAGTCGTGACCTGGAAGGTTGAAGGGGATTGAACACAAAAGCCCAAAAATTTGCACTCAC
Source organism: Lathyrus aphaca (assembly GCA_963966055.1). NCBI lineage: Eukaryota > Viridiplantae > Streptophyta > Magnoliopsida > Fabales > Fabaceae > Lathyrus > Lathyrus aphaca. The sequence continues at coordinate 506,540,367 of OZ014523.1, forward strand.
CAGTGCGTAGAGTAATACAGATGGCTAGTTGAATATACTTGAGTGGGCTTAAAGATGCCACTTGGAAGAACTGGAGATGGGCTTAGAGATGCCATCTAAAGAACTGGATATGATGATAGCTTTGTGTTGATACTGGATCTCAGTACTAGGTCTTTGTATAGGCCGTCTCTGAATCATTTATGCAACATGATTTGACTTGTTGAATGGACCAGTAGAAATAAATCTTCGTGGCGATTATCTCTTCTGGAAATATCTTGGACTAGGGAGCGGACCTTTATACAGACCGTTTGCCTACTATCCAAGGTCAAAAGAACGTCAGGATTTGTTCTTAAGAGTCAAAAGAACGTCAGGATTTGTTCTTCTGAAAAAGTCTTGAACAAGGGGTCAAAAGAGCGTCGGGATTTGCTCTTAAGGGTCAAAAGAACGTCAGGATTTGTTCTTCTGAAAAAGTCTTGGACAAGGGGCCAAAAGAGCGTCAGGATTTGCTCTTAAGGGTCAAAAGAACGTCAGGATTTGTTCTTCTGAAAAAGTCTTGAACAAGGGGCCAAAAGAGCGTCAGGATTTGCTCTTAAGGGTCAAAAGAACGTCAGGATTTGTTCTTCTGAAAAAGTCTTGGACAAGGGGCCAAAAGAGCGTCAGGATTTGCTCTTAAGGGTCAAAAGAACGTCAGGATTTGTTCTTCTGAAAAAGTCTTGGACAAGGGGCCAAAAGAGCGTCAGGATTTGCTCTTAAGGGTCAAAAGAACGTCAGGATTTGTTCTTCTGAAAAAGTCTTGAACAAGGGGTCAAAAGAGCGTCAGGATTTGCTCTTAAGGGTCAAAAGAACGTCAGGATTTGTTCTTCTGAAAAAGTCTTGAACAAGGGGCCAAAAGAGCGTCAGGATTTGCTCTTAAGGGTCAAAAGAACGTCAGGATTTGTTCTTCTGAGAAAGTCTTGAACAAGGGGCCAAAAGAGCGTCAGGATTTGCTCTTAAGGTTCAAAAGAACGTCAGGATTTGTTCTTCTGAGGAATGTCTTGAACCAGGGAATGGATCTTTTTACAGACCGTTTGCCTGCTATTCAAGGACATCTTGAGTAGTGTATGGATCACTTCTGATCTGTTGTGAATTGTTGATATAACTTTATCTGCATATAACCTTCCTGCAAGGAGAATGTTAGTTTATGTTATATGTATGCATGCATAGTATGATGCACCTAAGTAAATGTATTATGTATTTATGGATATGTATGTTATGGTATGATGTAAATGATGTATGTATGAAATGATGCTGCCTGAAGCGTCTGGATATCTTCGTATAATAACTGCTGGCCAGGGAAAATAAATCCCGATTCGTTGTTGAAGGATATGAGGAACTTATTCCCATCTTGTTTGATAAGATATTGTACATAACCTTCCGTATGCTAGGGACAACAAAGTATAGATAATCTCCCGTATGCTGGGGATAGTAAGGTATATATAACCTCCCGTCTGCTGAGGATAGTAAGGTATACATAACCTTCGTCTTCGTTTGATAGTAGGGCAGATATAACCTCCCGTCTTCGTTTGATAGTAGGGCAGATATAACCTCCCGTCTTCGTTCGTCGTACCCTTATTGGAAGGTAAATTCCCGTATATCCGTATGAGGATAAAAGAGATGGATATAAATTCCAGGGGAGATGAGACTTTATGAAGATGGATTCGTCCTACTGAGGGTTTGTAACTGTCTTGTAAAGATGAACCGGCGAAGCTTCGTTGAAATCCTTCCCTCGTTCGTCCTTAGTAAATACTATTACTACATTTTCATGCATTTCTGGTAAACATCAATCATATTAAGCATACATGCATTTCTTGTAAACATCAATCATATTCAAAAACATACATACATTCAAACACAACCAATGGACGTTTCGCTTATGTAAATAGGGTAAAAGTAAATCAGGATTCAGAGGGAAAAGTAAAGCTGAACTTGAAAACAGAACCGTTTCAACTTCGAGAGTGTATAACCCATTGGATTTAGAGCTCCTGAGATTCTTAACTTTCCTGAGTACCTTTCCAGAAATCCTCATAGCTGGATATGAAGACATGATACTGACACCATCTGATGCTACTGGCATAGACAATTAATTTCCATAATAGCTTCTACTCAAGAGAAACAAGCAGAATGCTCCATAAGCATATGCCCCTGGCATTGTGAACTCTGTAATGTTACCTTTAGTAATCCAACTGTATGAGGAAAATTGCCCCCGGCTATTAAGCATGGTTGAATCTGAACCTGATTGCCCCACATGAGTTAGGCAGTATCATGGCCTGCCCCCTTGATTGGGAGATAATAATTATGCCCCTTTGTATACATGGACTTTGATCCAAGAAGCAACTTTGTTTATCGGAAGGACTTTGGCTCATTAAACATTCATCCTGTAAGTTTCTCCATTTGTCAAACACTCAGGTATCTGCAAACAAATATATTCAAAAATGCAATGCTTATGTCTGTCTTGAAGTTTTTCGAAAAAGAGTTATTTTTGAAAAAACATTTTTTGTGAAAACTGTGATATTAACTCAAGTTTTATAATAAACCCTAAAGGAGTCAGGATACCTTTTTGTAACAGTACGCTTTCAAACTAACCATGCTTCAGTTAGGACTTTTAAATGGTTGTAACGGGGCCTGGTTCACAGTTTAAGAAACAAAGGATAAAGGCTCAAATTTTATTTGTACCCAACCCAATCTCCATGATGTTCTTCAGTCCTATGCTCAGTTAACTTATGCATTAAGGCTCAAAGGAGTTTGGAATTGTAACACTGACATTTGTGATGGTTCAGAAACCAAAAATTTATTTGAACATTCAGTCATCTTTCTTTGTTGAAGATTCATAGTGACCTCTTTTTTATTTTGACTTTGTTATATCTTCTTTTTGCCTGAACTGTTTATTTCAAGGTTACAGTCAGCAGGATGTCTTAAATTTTTTTTTTACTAAGTCTCTTTCATAGGTTTTGACTTAGTGGGTTTTTCTTTTGCTGGATATTGACTGTCAGGTTTAATGATTACAGAGAACCATCATTAGTTGTGTACAACACAGATATTTGGCATATTTGAGTTAACCGAGTAACTACCCTGCCCCGGGTTATGAATAAGGGTTTTAATTTGTGCGAGAATAAAAACTCCTACTTCATAGGCTCAAAAGGGTTGACTAGGGATTAACTTCCTTATATCTCCACTGTTTAGGAATTGAAACAATGCATGTACATCGTCAGCATAGTCTGTTCAAAAGCATACTGCATAAGATTATGGTATTGTTTTCGTCATCCTCCCTCTACAGGCTTATAGCTTTATCAGGAGTTAAATATCACAAGATAGAAATAAGAAGCATAATTCAAAATATAGTGGAATGAATGGATTAATTCAAGACAAACATATGCAATGCATTAAAGAAAACAAAAGTTTAACATAATAGTAAGTGTTCAAACAAATAAAAGAAATTACAAATAAAAAAATTCAAATGTCGTCCCATCCAGTTGGCTGAATGTCTTCAATTGCAATCTGTGAACTTTGAGGAGCAGTATACTTCACCATGAAATCAAATTTTCCACTTGGATGCCCCAAGGTGCCCCATATCTCAACAGGCATAGGTATTCTTCCTTTCTTGTTATTTTGGGCTACTTGTCTTGCAGCTTCGGTGTTTGATGGACGATGGTAAAATTCAACTTGACCTTCTGGAGTAACCTCTAGGATTCCTTCGTCAATCAGATCTTGAACCTTCTTATTCAATGCCCAACAGTTATTAGTATCGTGTCCAGGACTGTTGGAGTGATACTTACACTTTGCCTTGGGATTATAGCGAGGAGAAGAGGTGTTTGGATTTTTAGGAGCATTTTTCAAGGAAATTAGCTTCATCTCCAACAGGCATTGCAAAACTTGTGGCATTGGTGTGCTGAACTTGATGAACTTCCTTTTACATTCCTTGTGTTGGGGTAGATTAACATTATCAGGTCTTTCTTCTTCAACTGAAGAACAATCAATGGCAACCGGTTTCTTACCTTCTTTTATCCTCATCTTTTTTCCAACCAAATCAGCTTGTTTTAATGGAGGTTGACTAACAATTAGATTCCTGACTCCATTACTTTGAAGTTTACGGACAAAGGCTCTTAACTCTTCTTGTCCCTGAGCTAAACTTTGAATTAGAACCACCTGGTCATTCATCTGGGTCCTCATTTCTGTCATCTCAGCTTGTAATTGTTTCAGCTGATCATCCTTGTTGTTCTCAGGATTCTTCTTCTTAGCCAGCAGTGTCTTCAATTCATCCTGCCCCTTGGTCAGGTTCAGGATCAGCTCTTGGAACTGTGCGTTTTGTGCCTGGAGATCCTTAACTGTTTGTTCAAGAGCCATTGCTGAAATAAACAGCGAGAAGATGAGAAACCTGTGCACAATTATAAACCTGTGATGCAATGATATGGAATGTAAATGCGTATGCAATGTTTTCAAGGACCGCAGGATTTAAATTTGCTTAAACAAACACGAAGGTAAACTTTTATTAGTAATAACTTTGTTTTGCCTCTTGGGCATACAAAAGATGGGGTTTTAAGTCTCCCATGGACATTTCCTCTTTGTGTTGAGGTATGAGTTGAGATTCCGTTCCTCATGAAGTTGCTTTGTTAGTTCCAGGATTCTTTCTTGGCTTGCTTTGTAATGAGCCTCGAAAGTATCCCTTTGTTCCTTCAACTGGATCCAGGATCTCTGTAAGTCTTCCATGTCAGTAGGCATGTCTGGGTGAAGGATGGTATAAGCAGTGTCTCCTTCAGCAACAGGTTCCATGGTAACTGGCAGGATAGCAGGATATGGCATCATGAGAGTCTGAGCACGAGATCGCACCCATCTGAGATAAGCCTCCATAGGAATAGTGTACTTAGGCTCTAGTGTCTTGCTGTCAACCCTGTTTACTTTTCCCCAAGCTCGTATGAATCTCTGACGGTAACCTTGAAGATCGTTGTCGTAATCAAACACACTGCCCTGAATCAACATGTCATGTGGACCATCACTCCGAGCGTAACCAAACTGTCGTAAAGCTAGAGAGGGGTTGTAGGTGATGCCTCCTCTTATGCCTAGAAGTGGCACATTAGGAAATTCCCCACAACGATCAATAATAGTGACATTCTCCATAGATCTGGAACACCAATGGATATCTGAATGCGAGAGTGACATGATCCTCTTGGACCATTTGAACCCTTGCTCATTCTTCATTACTGAGCGAGGAAGGTGAGAAATAAACCACCTAGAAAGCAAAGGTATGCAGCACATCAAAGTTCCTCTTGCCTTTGTAGTACGGGTGTGAAGAGAATGCAGGATGTCTCCAAGTAAGGTAGGTACTGGATTGTGACTCAGGAATATGTTGATGGCATGAACGTCTATGAACTGATCTGGATTGGGGAACAATACTAAGCCATAAATCAACAGGGCTAAGATCTCCTCAAAAGCATCATAGCTCATGGCCTTCAAGAACACTTGAGCTTTATCCATTAATACCTTAGCAAGAATAACCTTAACTCCGCTTCTCATTTCCAGGACAATGTCAGACTTCTTCAGATGTAGAGCTGCAGCAATAACCTCTGGTTTAAGCTCCTTCTCCAGGCCTGTGAAGGGTCTTTGATCAAGAACAGGTATGCCCAGAAGTTTAGAGAACTCCTCCATGGTTGGAACCAGCTGATAATCGGGGAATGTAAAACAGTGGTGCTTAGGGTCAAAGAACTGAAACAGAACACTCATCATGTCTTCATTGAACCCTGAAGTGACTAGATCCAATAGGTGACCATGTCTCTTGATGAACTGGGAGTGATCAGACACTTGAGAAACCAACTCTTTAAGCTTAGCAGGTATGCCCACAAAGTTGATCCTGATGGTGTTTCTACGAGCAGAAGCCATGACCTGCAACAAAGAACAAAGATAAATCCCTTGGTCCTTGAAATGGTTAGGGAAAATGCTATGCTTATGATGCATGATGATGTCATGATGTTATGCTCAATCACAAACATGTGGCACACACAAGCAAGTCACACAATAGCCCTAGGTTTAAAGGCTTGCATGAGGTTCAAAGGTAAGTACCCTCCCCTGAAGTTAGTTGGTTCATCCTGTCCTATGAAAGTAACCAGGTTCTAAGGGATCTCAATATCATTGATCCTTCACAAGGGTGGTTGTTCAGTAGGCAACTTACTTGCCAACCAAAACCCTCCAAGTTTAGAATCTCAATGAGCGTAGTATCGAGTGTCAACCAACTTCAGTCTGTACCAAAGCCGGTTACCTCACTACTTTCTAAAGGCCAAGATGAGTTAACTAGGGTTCTAAAAGTTAGTTAGTGCATTGACAACATATGGCAGCCTCATATTATCCTCAACTTGACTTAAGGAACATAAGCACCAACCAAGAAGTCGCACTAACTATGGCCACCAGATCAACCGTATCGATATACGTCGTACAGTTTCCTTGGTCTATTGCCATTTACCTAAGGTACACTAGATCCGGGTTAGGACCTTTCACACATAAGAGCACCCCAACAAGATAATATAAAGCAAACAAGGCAAACAATTTAAAGTGATCTAATTCCTAAGGGTACCCCTCTTTTATTAAATCCCCAGCAGAGTCGCCAGTTCTGTAACACGGTGGGAGAACTGACTTTAGTTATGTTGCGGATAGCAAGAGTCGCCACCGACTTTTATTTTATCCAAAGGAAAGGCATAAAAGAACAGGAAAGACCTTTTAAAAAGATTTTTGGGTCCGGGGGGTAGGTTATGTAAAGGGAAGGTGTTAGCACCCTTTACATCCATGGTTATCCATGGGCTCTTAGTTACTTAGCTCACTTTAAATTTTTTTTGAAAAGGTGAAGTGTGTGAATAGAAATTTTCATAAGAGTTTGATAATGATCCATGTACGGATGCGTAAAAAACTTGTGTTTGAAAATTGTTTGAAAATTGTAAAGTGTTTGAAATTTGTTTTGAAATAGTGAGCAAGTAACTATGAGGAACCTACCCTAAAGTTTAAGTCTTTCTGTTCTTTATCCTTTAAATGGTAAGACTATCCCTATTATTAAGGAATAGGTAGTCATTACCTTGGATGTAAGGGACATATGAGGGACATCTGTTTATGAAGGCAACTGTGAGGTGTATTAAGCATTTAGGAGGGACTATCATCATTATTCGAAAAGGGACTTGATCTTTAAGGCAACCATTAGGGACTTGATGATTTTTCTTTTAAGGGACTTGCTTTATACACCCCACTTGACCTTATGATTAGGCAACATTGAGGGATAGCCTTAGAAAGTGAGATGGCGATTAAAAATCGACTTATGTATGTGAGTGTTTAATTTAATTTATCTTATAATTAAAGTGATCTACATTCAATTTTTAAAATAGAATACATGTTTACACTCCCTAAATTACTAACCATAGCATAAAAATTAAATAAATTACATATTTACAAAATTACACCAAGAAGCAATTACATAATTATAATAAGCAATTAAAAATAAATAGCAAAAATAAATATAGAAGCAAAATATAAATAAATAAGTAAAAATAAATAAATAAGCAATAATAATAAGGGTTAGTAATAATAATAAAAAAAATTAAATAGGGTTAGTGAAATAATAATAAAAAAAAATTAAATAGGGTTAGTGAAATAATAATAAGAAAAATAATATCAAATTTAATGGGATTAGTAATAATAATAATAATAATAAATCACAATATCTATAAATGAGGTTAGTAATAATAATAATAAATATGAAAATAAATAGCATTAATGATAAAATAAATAAGAATATTAGCATAATAATTACAAGATCAAATTTTTATGAACAATTATTATTTAAGATTGCGAAGAAATTATAAACAATTAATTATCATAAAGTCTTAAATGCTATAAAAATTAAGTTAATTATAAACATATTATGAAAATAAATTATATTAAATTAACAAATTTTAATTATTTTTTTAAAACATATATTAAAAAATTATTTACATACATAACTAGATTATAAACAATTATAGAATATTTACATATTATAAAAAAAATAAATTAAACATTTTAATTTTTAGATTTTATGTACAAAATTTTAAATTATAAACAATGTAGGTCATATTTACATATTATAAAAATAGGATCAATTATGATTATATTTACAAAATTTAATAAGATAGATACATGAATGAAGATATGATCATACAATTATATTTACAAATTTAAAGATTATAATAAAATTTTATTCACTAATTAAAATATAAACAAGAATTACAATTAGGTTTTTTTTAGAAAAATATTTTAGGGTTTTGAAAATAATTAGGATTTAATAATTTATAAAATTGCATTAGGGTTTTAAAAAGATATTATGATTAAATTAGAGTTTGCAAAAATAAATTAAATTTTATATACAACAAAATATAAATCTAATTATTATTATATACATGTTTTTAATTTTAAATGTATAATTATAAAAACTAAGTTTAGAATTAGAAAACATTTACATGTTATTTTTTATAAAATTATCTAAAAATACTAAACATGATTATATAACAATATAATTAACAAAACAATGAAATAATAAAAAAAATTGAAACTTACCTGGGGCAGGGATTGAACCCAGGATGCCTTGCTTGACAACACCCATGCCATACCACCAGGGTCCTTAGCTTCTTTCATGCTCGTACCAACCACCAGGCCACTTATCATCCTATGAAATAATATACAAACAACACAATAAATATACAAATCAAAATTCAAAAATCTGAAGCGCGCGAAGATCTTCATCTTCAACCTTGGGTTCGCAGGTTTTCCTGCGAATTTATCTATAACTTTTCCTGCGATTATTCCTACCAATACAACCTGCGAACATCAAACACTATTCAAACAGCACAATTTTATCAAATTAAAAACATCTTTAACTTCCTTGCAACCTGTACAATCCAATCATGTCAACCAAATTCATTTATATTGTGTAAATTGAAGAACCCTAATTTAGAGCTTTAAACCCTAAACATGGTATACTCATGATTCGGCCATAACTCTTCACCAAACTATCCAGACTTCATCTATAGCCAATAACAAACATCAATATATCATTAAAATTCATTATCAATAAGTAAATATGATGATTCGAAAAAAATATATGAAGCACATGGATGATTCGGTTCATGCATTATGGAGTGTTTTGGATGCAAATAAGTGTTGGTTTCCACTCAATGAGGTCCAAGGATCATGGCTGTGTTCTCAAATTACCTTCAAATGTCCTGGAAGATTGAAATCGAATGTGAGTTTTTGAGAGGTTTTTTGGTTTATGAAACTTATTCTTGCGAGGCAGAAAATTTTTGTCTTGGTGATTGAGTTGTGTTTAGTACTTATAGGTAAATGAATTTAGGTCATAACATTGAATGGTTGTGTGGAAATTTTGATATGAAAAGATTCAAATTGATCATGCCTTAAAAATCCAATATTCTTGTATGAAGGCTTACTATTTTTGGACCAATCTTGTGATTTCATTCCTCTTCAATTCCAATCATCATTTAAGATCTTCTAGAAACTCAATCTCCATCAAATATTACATTTTCATATTTTATTTTTATTTAAAATGATTTTTAATGAATTAAATCAAAATAAATAAAAATAAAATAATAAAAATTCTGATTTTTAATGGTTTGGGTCGTGCATGAAGTCAATGTATGGATTGGGTCATCATTTGGCAAGCCCATTTGGAAGAAATTGGTTTTAGACCCCCTTTTTCATCATAAACCAACTCAAAATTTCCCAACTTTGCAAGGGCACATATCCTTCAATTTTAATGCTATGAGGGTGTTCTTGGACATTTTGGAAAGCTTGAAGAGTCCTCTAAACAACCCCACTGGTTTCATGTCCATATAATTTACCAATCTCAAGTTATGCCCTTTTGAAGTTGTTGACTTTTTGTTGACTTTCAAAAGGACCTATAATGTCTTAGCTCATACCTTCCAAATGAAGCATTTTTGGGCTTGGCTTGTGAGACACAAAGTTGTAGAGAATTCAATTTCCTTCAAAATGAGCTTTGAGTTGAGACTTGGTGATGAAGTATGTGAAAGTTATGGCTGGTCAAAGTTCAGTTGACTTTTACTAAGGAAACCCTAATTTAGAAACTCCTGATTATTGATGATCTGGAATCTCCTTGATGAATCATGATCAACCCTTGATCAAATGATGAATTTTACTTCATATACTTGATGTTGGCAAAAAATCATGAAGTTTGACTTTGGTTTGACCACAGTTGACCTCAGTTTGACTTTTTAACTGCATTGACTGATTTTGACTTATCTGATCATCTGACTGAGCAAACTTTTGAGAAAAGTCTTGAAACTTGTCATGGGGGTTCTTACACACATATAATATGTTATGAAGCTCACTTGAAGTCTTGGAAGTCCATTTAGCCTGATTAAAGTCAAAACCCTGGTTTTGGATGCACTACTTAGGAGGTGCATTGTCTGAGGGAATTGTCAACTCTTCTGACCAATTGTGAATTTTGTGAACCTTGTGAACCATCATAAAATGTCTTGTGAACCTCATGGGAGGTATTGTGAACCTTGTGAACCATCATAAAATGTCTTGTGAACCTCATGGGAGGTATTGTGAACCTTGTGAACCTCATAAAGTGACTTGTAGACTTCATGAACCTCATGAAAGGTTTTGTAAGCATTGTGAATCTTGTGAACCTTCATAAAGTAACTTGTAGACTTCATGAACCTCATGAAAGGTCTTGAAAGCATTGGGAAACTTGTGAACCTTGTGAACCTTCATAAAGTGACTTGTAGACTTCATGAACCTCATGAAAGGTCTTGTAAACATTGGGAAACTTGTGAACCTTGTGAACCTTCTTAGCACACAAAATCTTGTATTGTGAGGGCAAATTTTGGGGTGCAACAGGTGGTTGTTCAGTAGGCAACTTACTTGCCAACCAAAACCCTCCAAGTTTAGAATCTCAATGTGCGTAGTATCGAGTATCAACCAACTTCAGTCTGCACCAAAGTCGGTTATCTCACTACTTTCTAAAGGCCAAGATGGGATAACTAGGGTTCTAAAAGTTAGTTAGTGCATTGACAACATATGGCAGCCTCATATTATCCTCAACTTGACTTAAGGAACATAAGCACCAACCAAGAAGTCACACTAACTATGGCCACCAGATCAACCATATCGGTATACGCCGTACAGTTTCCTTGGTCTATTGCCATTTACCTAAGGTACACTAGATCCGAGTTAGGATCTTCCACACATAAGAGTCCAACAAGTAAGTATAAAGCAAACAAGGCAAACAATTTTAAAGTGATCTAATTCCTAAGGGTACCCCTCTTTTATTTAAATCCCCAGCAGAGTCGCCAGTTCTGTAACACGGTGGGAGAACTGACTTTAGTTATGTTGCGGATAGCAAGAGTCGCCACCGACTTTTATTTTATCCAAAGGAAAGGCATAAAAGAACAGGAAAGACCTTTTAAAAGATTTTTGGGTCCGGGGGGTAAGTTATGTAAAGGGAAGGTGTTAGCACCCTTTACATCCATAGTTATCCATGGGCTCTTAGTTACTTAGCTCACTTTAAAATGTTTTGAAATGTGAAGTGTGTGAATAAAAATTTTCTTAAGAGTTTGATAATGATCCATGTACGGATGCGTAAAAAACCTTTGTTTTGAAAATTGTTTGAAATGTGTGAAGTGTTTGAAATTGTTTTGGAGAGTGAGCAAGTATCTAAGAGGAACCTACCCTAAGTTTTAAGTATTTTCTGTTCTTGAATCCTTTAAATGGTAAGACTATCCCTATTATTAAGGAATAGGTAGTCATTACCTTGGATGTGAGGGACAAGTGAAGGGTCATCTGTTATTTAGGCAACTGTGGGGTGTATAAGCAATTTTGAAGGGACTATCATCTTTATTCGAAAGGGACAAGATCATTACGAAGGCAACATTCGAAAGGGACTTGATCTTTTATCTGTTAAGGGACTAGATGATGTTAAATTGAGGGACTTTTGCTTTATACACCCTACTTGACCTTTTGATTAGGCAACAATGAGAGGTATCCCTAAGGAAGTGAGATGGCGATCAAAGATCGACTTACGTGTGTGAGTGTACAATTTTAATATTTATCTTTAAATTTAAATGATCTAAATTAATTTTAAAATACAAGTATGTTTACACTCCCTATTTACTAACCATAGCATAAAATATAAATAATAAACATTATTAATAAATATTACACCAAGGAACAATTACATAATAATAATAAAAGCAATTTAAATAAATAAGCAAAATATTAAATAATAATAATAATAATAATTGGGTTAGTGAAATAATAATAATAAAAATAATCACAATGTGGTTAGTAATAATAAAATATCATATAAACATAATTAATAATAATAGTAATGAAATAAGCAAGAATATTATAATAATTAAAAGATCAAATTTTTATATAAGCAATTATTTAAGATTAATAAGAAAAATATATGAGCAATTATACTAATTATTATAAATTTTAAGTTATATGCAAATTATAAAATTAAATTAATTATGAACATATTATGAAAATAAATTATAATTACAAAAATTAAATTAGCAATTTTTAAACATATAATAAAAATTATTTACATGCAAAGTTAAATTATAAACAATTTATGTCATATTATCATATTAACCAAAATTAAATTAAGAATTTTAATTTTTAAACATATTTATATACAAAAATTTAAATTATAAACAATTTATACATTAACAAAAATTAAATTAAGAATTTTAATTAAGTCATGAATATAATATATACAAATAATAGTATTAAATAAATAGAAGAAGAAAAATTAGGGTTTGAGAAAAAATATATTTTTTAGGGTTTTTAGAAAATATTACTAAAATTAATCTTAATAATAATTATAAACAAAAAATAAGAGAAATAATGAAATAGAGGAAAAAAGGGGAGGCCTGGTTTTGAACCCAGGACCTCCCAATACCTGGAAAAGCTTCCATCCACTGGGCTAGCCTGCGCGCAGGTGACAAAGGAGAGAGTCCAATTGCTTTTGTTGTGTAATCCTGGAAAATCAAAGAAAAAGAAACAAAACAAAAGGCCTGGGGGGATCGAACCCAGGACCTTCACATTGCACACAAACATACTTACCATTCCAGCCGGGAGGGCGCATCTGTCCATATAACAGCTATAATACATAATATATTATGTCTAATGAATAAAAGAGAAAAATATGAAAAACTGCCACAGCCAGGATTCGAACTCAGGACATTGCCTTCAACGCACACATACACTTACCACTGGGACACACGCTCGTGTGTGATAAATAACAGAAACAATAACATAATATTTTTAAACAAATTTTTGAATTATGAAATACGCGCGCAGGGTTCTTCTTCTTCCTTGGTACCTGCGAAAATTCCTATGAATTTTGCTATAATGTTTCCTGCGAATTTCAAAACATAAGAACCTACGAAAACTGGAAAAGCATCAAGACAATGAAATTTCTCAAAGATAGTTAGTGCTTTATGATCCCCAAGGTCCATAGAATTGTTCTACGTTCTTAGAACTTATTTATATTAGGTTTATAACAAAACCCCAATCCCATGGCCGAAACCCTAGCCATGGTGATTCTTTAATCCTGCATCAAAAACCAAATTGAATTGCCCAGAAACATTCACAAACTTATCACAAACATAAATCCAGAATCAAATTCAATTTATATTACATGTATATATGAGAACGAAAAAATCATAAAGATGTCCTTATTTTGATTCGGTTTGAGATGTTCATGAGGTTATGGATGCATATGAGCATTGGTACATGATCAGTGAAGTCTAGGGATCATTCTCATGTCCTTAAAATACCTTCAAATGCCTTGTAGTGTGAAAATCGAATTTGAGCTTTGGTGAGATTTTTGAAAATGCAAACTTACTCTTGGGAGGCTGAATTTCGTCAATAGTGAGTAGGGTTGTGTTATGTACTTATAGTGTGATGATTCTAGGTCAAAAAACTTGAACATTGTGTGAAAGATTTGATCCAAAAAGATTGAGAAAGATTAAGCTTTAAAATTCAAATATTCTTGCATAAACACTTTCTATTTCAAGCCAATCACCATTATTTTTGTATCATTCTGATCCATATTGAATTCATGACCTTCTAGAACAAAAAATAATTTTAAATCTTCACACTTGATATTTTATTTAAATTTAAAATGATTTTTAGTATAAAAAATCATAATAAATAAATTAAATAAAATAAAAATTATGAAAATATCAAATAATTTTCGTGCATGATGTCATGGATTACTTTGGGTCATTAAAAGTTCAGTCCACTTAGCAAAATTTGGTTTTAAACCTCCATTTGCTTCATAAACTTCCCTAAAATTTCCCAACTTTGCAAGGGCACACATCCTTCAATTTTAATGCTATGAGGGTGTTCTTGGACATTTTGGAAATCTTGAAGAGTCCTCTAACCAACCCCACTGGTTTCATGTCCATATCATTTGCCATTCTCAAGTTATGCCCTTTTGAAGTTGTTGACTTTTTGTTGACTTTCAAAAGGACCTATAATGTCTTAGCTCATACCTTCCAAATGAAGCATTTTTGGGCTTGGCTTGTGAGACACAAAGTTGTAGAGAATTCAATTTCCTTCAAAATGAGCTTTGGATGGAGACTTGATGATGAAGCATGTGAAAGTTATGTCTGGTCAAAGTTCAGTTGACTTTTACTGAGGAAACCCTAATTTAGAAACTCCTGATTCTTGATGATCTGAAACCTCCTTGATGAATCATGATCAACCCTTGATCAAATGATGAATTTTACTTCATATACTTGATGTTGGCAGAAAATAATGAAGTTTGACTTTGGTTTGACCACAGTTGACCTCAGTTTGACTTTTTAACTACTTTAACTGATTTTGACTTATTTGATCATCTGACTGAGCAAACCTTTGAGAAAAGTCTTGAAACTTGTCATGGGGGTTCTTAAACACATATAAGATGTTATGAAGCTCACTTGAAGTCTTGGAAATCCATTTAGCCTGATTAAATTCAAAACCCTAGTTTTGGATGCACTGCTTAGGAGGATGCATTGTCTGAGGGAATTGTCAACTCTTCTGACTATTTGTGAACTTTGTGAACCTTGTGAACCATCATAAGATGTCTTGTGAACCTTGTGAATATCATGGGAGATCTTGTGAGCATTGTGAACCTTGTGAACCTTGTGAACCTCATAAAGTGTCTTGTAAACTTCATGAACCTCATGAAAGGTCTTGTAAGTATTGTGAACCTTGTGAACCTCATAAAGTGTCTTGTAAACTTCAAGAACCTCATGAAAGGTCTTGTAAGTATTGTGAACCTTGTGAACCTTGTGAACCTCATAAAGTGTCTTGAAAACTTCATGAACCTCATGAAAGGTCTTGTGAACCTTGTGAACCTTCTTAGCACACAAAGTCTTGTATTGTGAGGGCAAATTTTGGGGTGCAACAGCTGCCCCTTTTCAATTTTATGAAACCTGAGGGGTTAGATTGGTATATGTGCCAGTCATAACTTGGAAGGTTGAAGGGGATTGAACACAAAAGCCCAAAAATTTGCACTTACCGGTGTGTAGAGTGATACTGATGACTAGTTGAGTATGCTTGAGTGGGCTTAAAGATGCCACTTGGAGAAAGGTTCTTCAGGTACATTTCTTGGAGGATAAAGCAGTCCAAAATATGAAGGTATAATGATAGCTTTCAGGAAGATAAACAACGTCCTGAGGAAATGATATGCTTTCAGAAGGATAAACAACGTTCTGAGGTAATAATATGCTTTCAGGAGGATAAACAACATCCTGAGGTAGTGGTATAACCTTTGGGAAGATAAACAACGGCCCAAAGTCTTGATATGCTTTCAGGAGGATAAACAACGTCCTGAGGAAGTGGCAACCTTTGGGAAGATAAACAACGGCCCAAAGTAATAATATGCTTTCAGGAGGATAAACAACGTCCTGAGGTAGATAATATGTTTTCAGAAGGATAAACAAAGTTCTGAGGTAATAATATAACTTTTGGGAGGATAAACAACGGCCCAATAGTCATGATATGCTTTCAGGAGGATAAACAACATCCTGAGGTGATGGTGTAACCTTTGGGAAGATAAACAACGGCCCAAGGTAATAATATGCTTTCAGGAGGATAAACAACGTCCTGAGGAAGTAGTAACCCTTTGGGAAGATAAACAACGGCCCAAGGTAATAATATGCTTTCAGGAAGGCAAACAACGTCCTGAGGAAGTGATGATAGCTTTCAGGAAGATAAATAACGTCCCAAGGAGATAATATGCTTTCAGGAGGATAAACAACATCCTGAGGTGATGATATGCTTTCAGAAGGATAAACAACGTTCTGAAGTAATAATATGCTTTCAGGAGGATAACAACGTCCTGAGGAAATGATAACCTTTGGGAAGATAAACAACGGCCCAATAGTCACAATTTGTTGATGAAATCTGTATGCTGGAGAGTTAATCTGAAAAACAAGATTATAACATTCTGCAAGATAATATTAGCTTATGCATTATGTATGTATGTATAATATGATGCACTTAAATAATGTATTATGTATCTATGTATATGTATGTTATGATGTAAATGATGTATGTATGCATCATGCAGCCTGAAGCGTCTGGATATCTTCGTATAACAACTGCTGGCCAGGGAAAATAAATCCCGATTCGTTGCTGAAGAATATGAGGAACTCGTTCCCGTCTTGTTTGATAATATATAACCTCCCGTCTTCGTTTGATAGTAGGGTATACATAACCTTCCGTCTGCTGGGGATAGCAAGGTATACATAACCTCCCGTCTTCGTTTGATAGTAGGGTATACATAACCTTCCGTCTGCTGGGGATAGCAAGGTATACATAATCTCTGCTCTTCGTTCGATAGTAGAATATACATAACCTCCTGTCTTCGTTCGTTGTACTCCTATTGGAAAGTAAATTCCCGAATATCCGTATGAGGATAAAAGAGATGGATATAAATTCCAAGGGAGATGTGACTTTATGAAGATGGATTTGTCCTACTGAGGGTTTGTAACCGTCTTGTAAAGATGAACCAGCGAAGCTTCGTTGAAATCCTTCCCTCGTTCGTCCTTAGTAAATACTATTACTGCATTTTCATGCATTTCTGGTAAACATCAATCATATTAAGCATACATGCATTTCTGGTAAACATCAATCATATTCAAAAGCATACCTACATTCAAACACAACCAATGGACGTTTCGCTTATGTAAATAGGGTAAAAGTAAATCTGGATTCAAAAATGGAATTTTATTCATATCAAAAAGTAACCCATACATGGGTAAGTTTGTACAAGGAGACATAAACCCTAGTAAGAGGATTTTGTCATAAAATTTTACAAAACAAGGAGAGTCAGCTATGTGGGAAATAATCCTATTGAGTTTCAATTCTACTATTGCCATTATCTTCAAGTATCTCATCTTCGGCTGTTGAGACGGAAACGACTGGATTGAGCTTTATCTGTTCGAGCTTGATTAAGTAGCACAACTGGTTGCAATTTCATGGGTGATCCAAACGAGACATAGTCATACGCTTTAATCCCTAACTTTTGCCTGGATTGCCCTTTCAGGTTTTTAATCCACCGGGATACCCTTTTTTGCCCAAGCCGCCTTTTCAGGTTTTCGACTTGCCGGGTGTACATCTTTTTATATATATCCCTAATTTTTGCCCAAACCCTTTTGGTTTGCCGGGATGCCCTTATTTTTGCCTAGGCCTGTCAACCTAGCGGGTCTCTTTTTATGCGTAGTATTTTTTTAACTATGTCTGCGTTTACAGGTTGTGGAAAGTCTTCACCATCCATAGTAGTGAGTATCATGGCACCTCCTGAGAATACTGTCTTGACTACAAATGGTACTTCATATGTAGGAGTCCATTTGCCCCTAGGATCACCCTGTGGTAATATGATACGCTTGATTACCAAGTCACCAACCTGATATACCTTTGGCTTAACCTTCTTGTTAAAAGCTTTGATCATTCGTTTCTGGTACATCTGGCCATGACAAACTGCTGCTAACCTCTTCTCATCAATCAAATTTATCTGGTCAAGTCGAGTCTGAATCCATTCATCTTCATCCAAGCCTGCATCCTTCATAATTCTTAAGGAGGGAATCTGAACTTCAATGGGCAGAACTGCTTCCATACCATACACTAAGGATAATGGGGTTGCCCCTGTTGAAGTACGTATTGTAGTACGATAACCATGAAGAGCAAATGGTAACATCTCATGCTAATCCTTATAAGTAACAGTCATCTTTTGTACAATCTTCTTAATGTTCTTATTAGCAGCTTCAACTGCCCCATTCATCTTTGGACGATACGGAGAAGAGTTATGATGCTTAATCTTGAACTGCGTGCAGAGATCAGTAATCATAGTGTTGTTCAGATTAGAGCCATTGTCAGTAATAATCCTTTCAGGGATGCCATACCTAAATATGAGATTATTCTTAATGAATCGAGCCACCACATTCTTAGTAACAGATGCAAATGAAGCTGCCTCTACCCATTTTGTGAAGTAATCAATAGCAACCAGGATGAAACGATGCCCATTAGAAGTAGTAGGCTTGATCTCACCAATCATATCAATGCCCCACATGGCAAAAGGCCAAGGAGCAGTCAATACATTCAATGGTGATGGAGGTATATTCACTTTATCAGCATAAATTTGACACTTGTGACATGTCCTGGAGTGTTGATAGCAATCAGTTTCCATAGTAGACCAATAATAACCTGCTCTCAATATCTTCTTTGCCATAGTATGACCACTAGAATGAGTGCCAAAGATCCCATCATGCATATCTTCCATAATCTTTGTTGCTTCCTTCTTATCCACACAACGAAGCATAGTTGAATCATGATTGCGCTTGTACAAAATCCCATTACTCAAAAAGAACTTAGCAGAAAACCTTCTCAGAAACTTCCTATCTTTGACAGATGCCCCTTCAGGGAACTCCTGAGCTTCAAGATATCTTTTTACTTCATAGAACCAAGGCTTCTCCTCTGCCCCTTCTGTGTCAATCTCATTGCAATATGCAGGCTTTTCAAATCTATCAATAGTAATCTTGGGAGCTTCATCATCCCAGCTGATCTCAAACATAGATGCCATGGTGGCCAAAGCATCTGCCAACTGATTCTCTCTTCGTGGAATATGTCCAAAGGTAATCTCTTTGAAATGTGGGATCAAAGACAATACATGCTCTCTATAAGGAATGAGGTTATCATGCTTGGTATCCCAATCTCCTTTGATCTGACTTACTACCAGGGCTGAATCTCCATACACATTAAGGAACTGAATCTTCATATCAATAGCAGCTTTAATACCCAGGATACATGCATCATACTCAGCCATGTTATTGGTACAATAGAAACAAAGTCTGGCAGTAATCGGGGTATGACAACCTTCAGGGGAACTGATCACAACACCAACACCATTACTAAGTGCATTAGAGGCACCATCAAAAACCATAGTCCATCGGGATCCTTGTTCAGGTCCTTCATATTGTCCAGGTTCTTTGGTAATGTCGCTCCCAATAAGTGAGACTGGCTCAAATAAAGGTACAGACGCGAACGGTTGGCGAGAGGAGGGTGTGAGAACACACAGGAGTGAACTCACAGGGAATGAAAAGAGTCGCCAGCTAGGCATTTTTATCCCGGAGGAAAGGTAATGCTGCATAGACCTAGAAAGATATGGATAAGACGGTTGCGAACCAGAGAGACTGAGAAAGGGGGTTGGTTACAACCTGGGAAGGTATTAGCACCCAGATTGTCCGTCGTACTCGACGGGATCCACGCTTAAAAGATTTGTGTTTTAAAAGGGGTAGTGTCAGTGCAACTTGTGTATAAAGAGCTGGAAAAAGATGCAAGTGTCAGTGTAAAAGAAGTGTGAAGTATATAAGAGAAGTGTCAATGTAAGAACAAGAGTGAAATGCTCAAGATCATGAGGCTAAAAGAATAAAGCTGGAAAGAGGGGGAATATACAGAGACTTTTGTTCGATAACTGTTAAGTTATGCCTACGTATCCTTTCGTGCAATGAGGAAGTCAGAACACCGTAGTTCGACCCAAAGAGACTGAAAGATGGATTGACTTGTGAACTGCTTACTTGTCTATGCTCAAGTGTATGACCTGTCTGGCTCAGGTGCAAACTGTCTTGCATTAGACGGAAGAAGCTAGTTCTCGTTTGTGAGTGAATGAGATGAGAAAAGAATCCCGGAGGAGACGATTATTGCTTGTTTTTTGAGTTTTCAGTCTTTTATTGCTTTTGAAAGTTTGTCATAAGTTAATGAGCTTAAGCCTAAACCAATGGGTTAGTAAACTCATCACATCTTCCCTCTGATTAGGGGTAATGAGAATACCTTAAGTGTGAAGTTAGCTTTTCACACTTAATAACCATGGTGTAGGATTAAGATCATTAACCTACTTTGTGATTATTTAGATGTTTGTGTTGTTTTTGTTTAGTGTTGAGTAATGAGATTAAGCCATAATCAGGGATTAAACAGACTCATTACACCATCCTAATAGAAGGATAATAGATGAGAGTGTTTAAGCTGAGGAAAGCTCCTCAACTTGATCCATGATTAGGGATTAAACTCATGACAAAACAAAGCCTTTATTAAGTGGATTTTAATTAATGGTAAGATGATGAAGTGATTTTTAGGGTTTGTAAGACAACTTGAGGGGGACTTGTCCATTAACACTAGGGTTAGTCTTTCTTAACCAATTAAGGAAGAATTAGAACCCTAATGCAAGGCCCAAGTTACAAGCTTGATGTCTTAGTGGTTATTAGATGAATTTGATTAAAGGATTTAAACACATTAAGGGTTTAACACTTAGGATTAAAGTTATACACTCCATCCTAATAGAAGGATGCAGGCATAAGCTTAATCACAAAGCCTTAAAGCCTTTAGGGTTTAGTCCTTGGTTATGGGGTGAGAAGAGAAGACTCAATGAGACACAAAGGTAAAAACTAAGTGGGGGACTAATCAAAACCCTAATCATTGTCATGCTTGGTTGTTCCTAAGGTTTGTGAGGTTTACAAGAAAGATCTTCAGAGGAACCACCAGGAAGCAGATGAAAGGAGCAAAGAGAAGCAAAGTAACTTGCTTCATTTAAGAAGACAAGTTACTTGAAGAAAGAAAGTAAGAAGAAAAAGAAAGAGCAAGCTCAATCTCAAACACAAGACAAAATGCAGCAATGATGCATAAGAGAAGGTGAAAAGAAAGTGTGAGAAGTGAAGGCAAATTCACTTCTCAAAGTTGCTTACCACCTGAAAAGTTAGTGAAAGAAATGCAATGCAATGCAAAATGAAATGAAATGGCATGATGCAAATCAAAACCAGAAGCATATGTGTGATGATAATGATGTTATGAGATGATGCAAACATGAATCAAGGCATGAGGATGATCATATGAACATATGGATGCAAGAGAAGCATGCTTAGAACCATGAACATACATGAAAAGTTATGAAATGCAAATGACATACAACATGGCAAATGAAAGATGCCATGATCAAACATGCTTCTAATATGTCTTAAGATGTCCAATGAATCAAATGGATGCACAAAATGCTATGGCAAGTCATGGTATGCAAGCAAATGCAAGATGGATGCAAAAGGAAGCCCAAATTAGGGTTTATGATCAATGCACAAAACAAAAACCAAAATCAGAAGCAAACATCATGATAAAAAATTGAAAATGCACTCAAAGGAACCCTAAAGCTATACAAACTCACTTCCCAAAGGAGGGGTTCTAACTCTTAACCTAATGAAAGTTATGAATATTCTAAGATTTCTAGGGTTTTAGGGTACCCTGACAAGAAAAATGCCAAACAAAATGAAAATGCAAGAGCAATTCATGCCAATTTAATCCTACAAACTACATGCTAAACAAAATGCAATGCAAAAAGAATCAAAGTCCAACTCTCAATGGTTAGGCAGAAATGAATTTTTGAACATTGGATCAAAATAATGCTTTGAAATTGAATTAATTCCATGGAAAATTGTCAAAATGCATCAAGATCAAGAAAGAAATTTGGTTTGAGGGTTGGACAATGTTTCTAAATGGTTTTAAATGTTTCATGAATTTTTTGGTGATTTTTAAATACCTAAAAGTATTTTTAATTAATTAATTCTCATTAATTAATTAAAAATAAACTTTTAAATGATTTAAAAAATATTTTTTAATGCAAAAAATAAAAATAAAAATGTTTTTGGTTTCTGAAAATTCATAAAAGTTTATACAAAAATTTTCAGAATTTTTAAAATTGTTTTTCTATTTTAAATTAAATGCACAAATTAAATGAAATAAAATGAAAATAAAACTGAATTAAAAGAAAAGTCAGCGCATCTGATGGCCTGAATTCAAACTGGGGAAGGAGGGAAAGACTTCGCGCGTGATCCTAGGGCTGAGATTCAAACTGGCCAGATTAATTATAAAACCTAATTAAATGAATAATGACGTGGATTAGGGTTAAGTGAGTGAATCCAGGCCATTGAACACGCGCGGGAATTGACCAAGTCAGCTCATCCAACGCACCAAATTCAAACTTGCATTAATTACAGGGATTAGCCCTAATTATTTTCAGGTGGCCGGAGAAGACTTCCGGTCGTCTTCTCCGGTGGGACTCCCACCTGAAAATTTCTAAAATCCTCTAAACCTCATGAAAATGAAAACTAAACACCCAGAAATCATCCCCATACAACACTGAATCAAAACCCCTAAACAAAACTCATTTCTCATTCATTAATCATGCGAATCGAAGCCAAACATTTTTAGGTCAGAAAAGTTTCAGAATAAGATTAAATGCTTATTTCTCAACCATTTCAAAAAGTAAAAGCATCAGAGTGATCAGCAAAGCATGAAGAACAACTTAGAAACTTAAAAATTCATTTCTGGAAAAAAAGTTCTTGATATACCTGAGCTTTGAGCTTTCTCAGTTCGCAACTTTCTGACCCTCTCTCTTCGTGCAAACCACTCCTTTTAGGCCTCTGATGAAGTCCTGATGCTTGGAGAAAGTTTATGATGGCTGGTTTTTGAGATGGCAGAAGTTCTGCTCAAGGTGGGGTGAGAATCGTATTTGTGATTCTGGGAGTTTAAGGCAATGGTGATGGGTGCTTTGTGACCAGGAAAGTGTGTTGAGTTGATTTGTGAAGTTTGTTTGTGTGTTTGTGGCTTATGCAATCAGTTTCGAATGCTCTTGCAAGATGGTGTGAAAAATGAGAATGTTGTGTTAGAGAGTGCTTCAGGCCTGTGTTGTTGTATGCTTTGGCTTGCTTTTGATTTGTATAAACTATTGTGATAGGTCAGATGAAGTGATGTATGCTTTATTGATTGGTATGGCTCAAGTTGCCAAAATGTCAAAGTTGGTGTAAGAGAAGCATGGGCTACTTTCTAGCCAAGGACAAAAGGTATGTCCTGCGCAGCATGATGTGGGGAGAACCCTAGGATTGGTTCTGATGTCAGCCAGCAAGTGGATTGTAACTTATGATGAGTTTTGCAAGTTGGTTCACTTTTGATTCTTATGAGATATCTTGCTCCATAGGCCATAAAAATGTGTGATCTCTTGGCCCATTCTGAACTTTAGATGTTGTATGATCATGTTGTGGAGTTTAGAAGTCCATTTGATAACTTATTTTGCCTTGAGAAGTGAATTTGCAACTTTGCCTCTTTGGTAGAAACCTTGAAATTTTGTGATTTTTGCCAACTTTGACAAGCCATAACTTTTGATCCAAAATGAATTAGGTCATGTTCTTGTACTTTTTGAAAAGGGAATGATCCATTCTACAACTTTCATGACCAAAGTTTTTTCATTTGAAGCATTTTTGAATCAAAAAGCAAAGGTTGAAAAAGTTTCCCAAAATGGCAATTTCATTAAAAGTCAAACTTTCCCAAAAAGTCAACTTTGCAAAAGACTTGAAATTCTTCAATTTTGTGAACTTATAACATCTTCCATGATCAAATAAAGATCATATACAATCAAAATGATGAAGAACACCCTTTAGTTGGGTCGTTGGGGGCCTCAGATGCCCTGATTTTGCCTGGACTTACTTGAAAAGTCAACTCTTGATCAGATGACTTCCCCAAGGAATTTCTTCATGAAAATTGATATGCATACTCCCTATACCATATAGAGACCAATAGAAACAAGAATGACCAAAAAATTTGGAGTTATGGCCTCTGAAACCAAAACCCTAATTTTAGGTCATCTGTGCAGTCAAACCTGGCTCTGCCTCCATGCCATTCCCAGTTCTTGTGATTCTTTGACATTCTTGACTTGGAGAGGATATAATATGATGCTTGAACATACATGGACCTCTTTGAAGTGATTGATGACCTTTGGGGTGGCTCTAGAAGCTCTTGGATTGCTCAGATCACAAACCCTAGATGCAGATGACTTTGAATCTATGCAGTGAATCAAAAATGTAATATGAGATGGTATGATTGAATTCATGCATATGAAAATGATCACAATCCATGGTGTGAATGGGTGAGGGCAAATTTGGGGTGTTTACAGGTAATAATCATAATATCTTCATCAGGGAACTCAAAACTCATTGACTGATAATCATCCACTGCTTGGTGAGCCAAATGATCAGCAACAACACTTCCTTTGATGGCCTTCTGAGTAGTATATTGTATGTCATATTCTGTCAAGATCATTTGCCATCTTGCAATCCTTCCGGAGAGAGCAGGTTTCTCAAATATGTACTTGATTGGATCCATCTTTGAAATCAACAAGGTAGTATGGGTCAACATATACTGTCTTAGTCGGCGAGTAGCCCATGCCAAAGCGCAGCAAGTTTTCTCGAGCAGTGAGTATCTTGTTTCACAGTCGGTAAACTTTTTGCTAAGGTAGTATATTGCCTGCTCTTTTCGACCAGACTCGTCATGTTGCCCCAACACGCACCCCATTGAGTTGTCTAACACTGTTAAGTACATAATCAAGGGTCTTCCATCAACTGGTGGCATCAAAATTGGAGGTTCTAGCAGATATCTCTTGATTTCATCAAAGGCAGTCTGGCACTCATCATTCCACTCCATCACCTGATCTTTCTTCAACAACTTGAAGATTGGCTCACAGATGGCAGTTAATTGGGAAATAAATATTGCAATGTAATTCAATTGTCCCAAGAAACCTCTAACCTCCTTCTCAGTACGGGGAGCTGGCATCTCTCGTATAGCTTTCACTTTTGCGGGATCCACTTCAATACCTTTTCCACTGACTATGAAACCCAGGAGTTTACCAGACCTAACTCCAAAAGTACACTTGTTTGGGTTCAATCTCAATTTGTATTTCTTTAACCTCTCAAACAACTTATGCAGATGATCAAGATGTTGCTCTTCATTCTGGGACCTGGCTATCATATCATCCACATATACCTCTATCTCATGATGTATCATATCATGAAACAAAGCCACCATAGCACGCTGATATGTTGCCCCTGCATTCTTCAAACCAAATGGCATCACTTTATAGCAAAAGGTGCCCCACTGTGTAACAAATGTTGTCTTCTCCATATCTTCAGGTGCCATCTTGATTTGATTGTAACCAGAGAAACCATCCATAAAAGAGAATACCTTATGCTGAGCAGTGTTGTCAACCAGAACATCAATATGAGGAAGTGGAAAGTCATCTTTGGGGCTGGCCTTGTTCAAATCTCTGTAGTCTACACACATACGTACCTTACCATCTTTCTTAGGAACCGGTACCACATTTGCAACCCATTGAGGATAAGAAGTCACTGCTAAGAACCCTGCATCAAACTGTTTCATTACCTCTGCCTTGATCTTCTCTGACATTTCAGGATGCATGCGACGAACCTTCTGCTTCTTTGGACGACAATCTTCTTTTACTGGTAAGCGGTGAACCACAATGTCTGTATCCAACCCTGGCATATCTTCATAAGACCAAGCAAAGATCTCTACATAGTCACGTAACATCTGAATCAACCTGTTCTTGACACTGTCCTCTAATTCAGCCCCTATCTTGACTTCTTTCCTGTTTTCTTCAGTTCCCAGATTCACAACTTCGACTGGCTCTTCATGTGGCTGTATAGCTTTCTCTTCTTGTTGTAACAACCTAGCAAGCTCTACAGGTACCTCACAATCGTCCTCATTTCCGTCTTCAGTTTGATAGATCGGATTCTCGAAATTATAATTGGCAATAGTAGAACTGTTATCAACAGGATCCAGAGTGGATGAGGATCTGCATTTTAGTGATGTGGGTGTGTGTAAGAACACATAGCTGATAAAGGTAAAAAATAAAATAAAAGAAAGACAAGGAACACAATATTTACGAAAACGAAACGTCCACTGATTTTTATTGAATGAAGTATGCAAATGAAATGACATCCCGTAACAAGCACAGCATTGTGCCCCGGGTAAGACACAAGGCTTAAGAGTTCAATTGTTCAAGAAATTACAAACTTAAAAAGCAACAACACAGTAATAGTATTTACTCCTGACTAAAGGAGATAGGAATAACATCTTCAGCTTTCCAATTATTGAGTCCAGCACCCACAGTAGGAAAAATCCAAGCATCCAAGTTGTAGTCTTCATCATAGTCACCCACTGCATTGATCTGATCTTTCATAACCCCCTGATTGGTGATACGAACAGCACGAGCACGACGAACAGCCTTCTGGGACTCTGCAGTGAAACCCAAACCAAATTTGTCAGACTTGTAAGGGATATCAGGAAGCTGACCCCAAATAGTACAACCACCTTCATCCACCACAGCTCTAGCATCTTTAAGGGAGGCCATTGTTGTAGGTACTCTGGTGACCACAGGAACTTTCTTGACAACAGGAGGAGCTTCATAATCATTAACAATCCAAGGAACCACTTCAAATGTCTGACACGGAGTTTCAACATATTCACCTTCCACTTCCAGATACTTGAAGGTGTTCACATGGCTAACAAAATATTCTTCCTCTCCATAGACAGTAACAACCTTTCCTTCCACCGGATATTTCAGCTTCTGATGTAATGTAGAGGTTACAGCACCTGCCCCATGGATCCAGGGACGACCAAGCAAACAAGAGTACGAAGGACGAATATCCATCACATAAAATGTAGCATTGAAAATCTGAGAACCAACTTTGATTGGGAGATCAATTTCTCCATGCACCACTCTTCTCGAACCATCAAAAGCCTTCACCACTATGTTACTGGGTTTCAGCACAGCATCTTCAGGGCTCAGCTTATTCAGAACTTCTTTGGGCAACACATTCAGAGAGGAACCATTGTCTATCAATACATGTGACAGGGTAGTGCCCCTGCATTCAATTGAGATATGTAGAGCCCTGTTATGATTCCTCTTGGCAGGAGTCAAATCAGCATCAGAGAAACCTAACCCATTATCATAGGTCAGGTGGGCAACACAATTCTCAAACTGGTCAACAGAAATTGCATTGGGTACATGAGCAGTCTTCAGAAACTTAATCAAAGCTTTGGCATGAGCTTCAGAACATAACAACAAAGACAGCATGGAAATCTTGGAGGGAGTGTGCCCCAACTGATCAACAATGTCATAATCACTCTTGCGAATGATTTTCAATACTTCTTCCATCTGCTTAGAGAGATCATCAGCAGCTGGCACATCAGTAGGTATAGGTTCAATAACAGGACCTTTGCCTCGAGCATCAGTGGTGGAAGTAGCACCTGGAGTAACTGCATTCTTGGAAGTAACTGGAGGAGAGAAAACTCTTCCGCTTCGTGTGATCTTACTAGATCCAGCAATATTATCAATATCAACAGGCATATCAGCTAAGGGTTCCTGCTTAACACCATGGATATAAACATCAGACCCATAATGCCAAGGCACAGCTTTATCAGACGTATACGGAATAGGACCAGGAGTGGTAATGACCATAGGAGCCACTCTAGCTTCAGCAACAATCTTCACAGGGCCTTCAGCAGTAATCTTAATTGGACCCTTATGAGTGATTTTAACAGGTCCTTTGGAAGTGATCCTTACCAGTACTTTATCAACCATATCCACCTCTTCAATCTTCTTACCTTTAGTAATATGATCCACCATACTCTCTACAGACGATGGAGTCCTCTCAAACACTATGGTATATTCATCCATGAGACGTTGAATTCCATCTCTCAATCTCCAGCAACTATCCGGCTTATAGGTACAATACAAACAATCTTCACGACAACCTGGAAAGAACCCAGCTTGCACTAACTTCTTCTTGATAACAGACAATGGTGTGGTCAACTCTGCAACTGAATAGATATGTAAATCTTCATCAATTGCATTGACAGTCTTCTCATGATTTGGCATGGGAGCAGTAATCACATTTGGAGTACCCGGAGGGTCAAACTCAATCTCTCCAGCCTCAATCATATCTTGAATTTTGTTCTTCAAGACCCAGCAGCTATTAGTATCATGTCCCTGACAGTTCGAATGATATGCACATCGTGCATTGCGATTGTACCTGGGAGAGGTAACATTGGGATTCTGAGGAGCCTCTTTCAGAGTAATAAGTTCAGCCTTCAACAAGTGTTGCAATGCCTGAGCCATTGACATGTTGATCTTAGTGAACTGCCTTCTAGCCCTCTGTTGGTTGCCCTGTGGCTGCTCTGTTGTTGCAGGAGTTGGATTTGAGATATGAACTGCACTCACAGACTGATGCCTTCTATTACGATCAGGTTGACCATAAACAGCATTGGATTCTTTCTTCCGAGTGGGAGGCTTCTTTGCAGCACCTGATGAAGAAGTACCCACTTGAATCTTGCCACTCTTTATACCATTTTCCACGCGCTCTCCTGTCATTATCAACTCAGTGAAGCCAGATGATGAGCTTCCAATGAGATGACTGTAAAAAGGACCATTCAATGTACACATGAACATATCAACCAACTCCCTGTCAGTTAAAGGGGGTTGTACTCTTCCAGCTAAATCTCTCCACTTCTGAGCATATTCCTTGAAACTTTCTTTGGCACCCATAGACATGCTTTGTAGCTGCATTCGAGTGGGAGCTAAATCAGCATTGTATTGATACTGCTTATAGAAGGCTTCAGCAAGATCATTCCAGTCCCGGATATTGACACTCTCCAACTGATAGTACCACTCCAATTGAGCTCCAGATAAGCTCTCTTGGAAGAAATGGATCCACAACTTCTTATCAGCAGTGTGGGGTTGGATTCTCCTGACATAAGACCTCAGATGCAGCTTGGGACAAGATACCCCATCATAAACAACAAAAGTAGGAACCTTGAAACCAATGGGTATGACTACCCTAGATATCAGACTCAAATCTTCAAAATCCAGCCCATAAGACTTCTGCAACTCCATAGCATCCATTCTATCCACCAACATCTTGAATTTGTCTTCATTAGGCTTATGGTAGTAATTAACCTCAGAATCAGAGTCCCCCATAGTGTTGTGGAGACTGCCTCCCTCTTTTTCAGACTCTTCAAACTCATAGTCTTCAACTGGTTCTTTGGTCTTGGCAAGACCTTTGAACCTTCTTCCCATGTTGATCAGGCCACCTGACCTTCTAGTCTTCTTAGTCTTCTTGGCCAGCAGTGTCTTCAATTCATCCTGCCCCTTGGACAGGTTCAAGATCAGCTCTTGGAACTGTGCATTTTGTGCCTGGAGATCCTTAACTGTTTGTTCAAGAGCCATTGCTGAAATAAACAGCGAGAAGATAAGAAACCTGTGCACAATTATAAACCTGTGATGCGATGAGATGATATGTGAATGCATATGCAATGTTTTCAAGGACCGCAGGATTTAAATTTGCTTAAACAAACAAGAAGGTAAACTTTTATTAGTAATAAATTTGTTTTGCCTCCTGGGCTTACAAAAAATGGAATGAAATAAATACAAGAGATGGGGTTTTAAGTCTCCCATGGACGTTTCCTCTTTGTGTTGAGGTATGAATTGAGATTTAGTTCCTCGTGAAGTTGCTTTGTTAGTTCTAGGATTCTTTCTTGGCTTGCTTTGTAATGAGCCTCGAAAGTATCCCTTTGCTCCTTCAACTGGATCCAAGATCTCTGCAAGTCTTCCAAATCAGTAGGCATGTCTGGGTGAAGGATGGTGTAAGCAGTATCTCCTTCAGCAACAGGTTCCATGGTAACTGGCAGGATAGCAGGATATGGCATCATGAGAGTCTGAGCACGAGATCGCACCCATCTGAGATAAGCCTCCATAGGAATGGTGTACTTAGGCTCCAGAATCTTGCTGTCAACCTTGTTTACTTTTCCCCATGCTCGTATGAATCTCTGACGGTAACCTTGAAGATCGTTGTCGTAGTCAAACACAATGCCCTGAATCAACATGTCATATGGACCATCACTCCGAGCGTAACCAAACTGTCGTAAAGCTAGAGAGGGGTTGTAGGTGATGCCTCCTCTTATGCCTAGAAGTGGCACATTAGGAAACTCCCCACAACGGTCAATGATAGTGATATTCTCCATAGATCTGGAGCACCAATGGATATCTGAATGCGAGAGTGACATAATTCTTTTGGACCACCTGAACCCTTGCTCATTCTTCATTACTGAGCGAGGAAGGTGAGAAATAAACCACCTAGAAAGCAAAGGTATGCAGCACATCAAAGTTCCTCTTGCCCTTGTAGTACGAGTATGAAGAGAATGCAGGATATCTCCAAGTAAGGTAGGCACTGGATTGTGACTCAGGAATATATTGATGGCATGAACGTCTATGAACTGATCAGGATTGGGAAACAACACTAAGCCATATATCAACAAGGCTAAGATCTCCTCAAAAGCATCATAGCTCATAGCCTTCAAGAACACTTGAGCTTTCTCCATCAGTACCTTGGCAAGAATACCCTTAACTCCGCTTCTCGTTTCTAAAACAATGTCAGACTTCTTCAGATGTAGAGCTGCAGCAATAACCTCTGGTTTAGGGTCTCTTTCCAAGCCTGTGAAGGGTCTTTGATCAAGAACAGGTATACCCAGAAGTTTAGAGAATTCTTCCATTGTTGGAACCAGCTGACAATCAGGGAATGTGAAGCAATGGTGCTTAGGATCAAAGAACTGAAACAGAACACTCATCATGTCTTCATTGAACCCTGAGGTGACTAGATCCAATAGGTGACCATGTCTCTTGATGAACTGGGAATGATCAGACACTTGAGAAACCAATTCTTTGAGCTTAGCAGGTATGCCCACAAAGTTGATCCTGATGGTGTTTCTACGAGCAGAAGCCATGACCTGCAACAAAGAACAAAGATAAATCCTTTGGTCCTTGAAATGGTTAGTGAAAATGTTATGCTTATGATGCATGATGATGTCATGATGTTATGTTCAATCACAAACATGTGGCACACACAAACAAGTCACACAATAGCCCTATGTTTGAAGGCCTGCATGAGGTTTAAGGTAAGTACCCTCCCCTGAAGTTAGTTGGTTCATCCTGTCCTACAAAAGTAACCAGGTTCTAAGGGATCTCAATATCATTGATCCTTCACAAGGGTGGTTGTTCAGTAGGCAACTTACTTGCCAACCCAAACCCTCCAAGTTTATAATCTCAATGAGCGTAGTATCGAGTATCAACCAACTTCAGTCTGCACCAAAGCCGGTTATCTCACTACTTTCTAAAGGCCAAGATGGGATAACTAGGGTTCTAAAAGTTAGTTAGTGCATTGAGAACATATGGCAGCCTCATATTATCCTCAACTTGACTTAAGGAACATAAGCACCAACCAAGAAGTCACACTAACTATGGCCACCAGATCAACCATATCGGTATACGCTGTACAGTTTCCTTAGTCTATTGCCATTTACCTAAGGTACACTAGATCCGAGTTAGGATCTTCCACATATAAGAGTCCAACAAGTAAGTATAAAGCAAACAAGGCAAACAATTTTAAAGTGATCTAATTCCTAAGGGTACCCCTCTTTTATTTAAATCCCCAGCAGAGTCGCCAGTTCTGTAACACGGTGGGAGAACTGACTTTAGTTATGTTGCGGATAGCAAGAGTCGCCACCGACTTTTATTTTATCCAAAGGAAAGGCATAAAAGAACAGGAAAGACCTTTTAAAATATTTTTGGGTCCGGGGGGTAAGTTATGTAAAGGGAAGGTGTTAGCACCCTTTACATCCATAGTTATCCATGGGCTCTTAGTTACTTAGCTCACTTTAAAATGTTTTGAAATGTGAAGTGTGTGAATAAAAATTTTCTTAAGAGTTTGATAATGATCCATGTACGGATGCGTAAAAAACCTTTGTTTTGAAAATTGTTTGAAATGTGTGAAGTGTTTGAAATTGTTTTGGAGAGTGAGCAAGTATCTAAGAGGAACCTACCCTAAGTTTTAAGTCTTTTCTGTTCTTGAATCCTTTAAATGGTAAGACTATCCCTATTATTAAGGAATAGGTAGTCATTACCTTGGATGTGAGGGACAAGTGAAGGGTCATCTGTTATTTAGGCAACTGTGGGGTGTATAAGCAATTTTGAAGGGACTATCATCTTTATTCGAAAGGGACAAGATCATTACGAAGGCAACATTCGAAAGGGACTTGATCTTTTATCTGTTAAGGGACTAGATGATGTTAAATTGAGGGACTTTTGCTTTATACACCCTACTTGACCTTTTGATTAGGCAACAATGAGAGGTATCCCTAAGGAAGTGAGATGGCGATCAAAGATCGACTTACGTGTGTGAGTGTACAATTTTAATATTTATCTTTAAATTTAAATGATCTAAATTAATTTTAAAATACAAGTATGTTTACACTCCCTATTTACTAACCATAGCATAAAATATAAATAATAAACATTATTAATAAATATTACACCAAGGAACAATTACATAATAATAATAAAAGCAATTTAAATAAATAAGCAAAATATTAAATAATAATAATAATAATTGGGTTAGTGAAATAATAATAATAAAAATAATCACAATGTGGTTAGTAATAATAAAATATCATATAAACATAATTAATAATAATAGTAATGAAATAAGCAAGAATATTATAATAATTAAAAGATCAAATTTTTATATAAGCAATTATTTAAGATTAATAAGAAAAATATATGAGCAATTATACTAATTATTATAAATTTTAAGTTATATGCAAATTATAAAATTAAATTAATTATGAACATATTATGAAAATAAATTATAATTACAAAAATTAAATTAGCAATTTTTAAACATATAATAAAAATTATTTACATGCAAAGTTAAATTATAAACAATTTATGTCATATTATCATATTAACCAAAATTAAATTAAGAATTTTAATTTTTAAACATATTTATATACAAAAATTTAAATTATAAACAATTTATACATTAACAAAAATTAAATTAAGAATTT
The DNA here is from genome assembly GCA_963966055.1 of Lathyrus aphaca. Classification (NCBI taxonomy): domain Eukaryota; kingdom Viridiplantae; phylum Streptophyta; class Magnoliopsida; order Fabales; family Fabaceae; genus Lathyrus; species Lathyrus aphaca. The sequence continues at coordinate 506,573,718 of OZ014523.1, forward strand.
TAATTAAGTCATGAATATAATATATACAAATAATAGTATTAAATAAATAGAAGAAGAAAAATTAGGGTTTGAGAAAAAATATATTTTTTAGGGTTTTTAGAAAATATTACTAAAATTAATCTTAATAATAATTATAAACAAAAAATAAGAGAAATAATGAAATAGAGGAAAAAAGGGGAGGCCTGGTTTTGAACCCAGGACCTCCCAATACCTGGAAAAGCTTCCATCCACTGGGCTAGCCTGCGCGCAGGTGACAAAGGAGAGAGTCCAATTGCTTTTGTTGTGTAATCCTGGAAAATCAAAGAAAAAGAAACAAAACAAAAGGCCTGGGGGGATCGAACCCAGGACCTTCACATTGCACACAAACATACTTACCATTCCAGCCGGGAGGGCGCATCTGTCCATATAACAGTTATAATACATAATATATTATGTCTAATGAATAAAATAGAAAAATATGAAAAACTGCCACAGCCAGGATTCGAACTCAGGACATTGCCTTCAACGCACACATACACTTACCACTGGGACACACGCTCGTGTGTGATAAATAACAGAAACAATAACATAATATTTTTAAACAAATTTTTGAATTATGAAATACGCGCGCAGGGTTCTTCTTCTTCCTTGGTACCTGCGAAAATTCCTATGAATTTTGCTATAATGTTTCCTGCGAATTTCAAAACATAAGAACCTACGAAAACTGGAAAAGCATCAAGACAGTGAAATTTCTCAAAGATAGTTAGTGCTTTATGATCCCCAAGGTCCATAGAATTGTTCTACGTTCTTAGAACTTATTTATATTAGGTTTATAACAAAACCCCAATCCCATGGCCGAAACCCTAGCCATGGTGATTCTTTAATCCTGCATCAAAAACCAAATTGAATTGCCCAGAAACATTCACAAACTTATCACAAACATAAATCCAGAATCAAATTCAATTTATATTACATGTATATATGAGAACGAAAAAATCATAAAGATGTCCTTATTTTGATTCGGTTTGAGATGTTCATGAGGTTATGGATGCATATGAGCATTGGTACATGATCAGTGAAGTCTAGGGATCATTCTCATGTCCTTAAAATACCTTCAAATGCCTTGTAGTGTGAAAATCGAATTTGAGCTTTGGTGAGATTTTTGAAAATGCAAACTTACTCTTGGGAGGCTGAATTTCGTCAATAGTGAGTAGGGTTGTGTTATGTACTTATAGTGTGATGATTCTAGGTCAAAAAACTTGAACATTGTGTGAAAGATTTGATCCAAAAAGATTGAGAAAGATTAAGCTTTAAAATTCAAATATTCTTGCATAAACACTTTCTATTTCAAGCCAATCACCATTATTTTTGTATCATTCTGATCCATATTGAATTCATGACCTTCTAGAACAAAAAATAATTTTAAATCTTCACACTTGATATTTTATTTAAATTTAAAATGATTTTTAGTATAAAAAATCATAATAAATAAATTAAATAAAATAAAAATTATGAAAATATCAAATAATTTTCGTGCATGATGTCATGGATTACTTTGGGTCATTAAAAGTTCAGCCCACTTAGCAAAATTTGGTTTTAAACCTCCATTTGCTTCATAAACTTCCCTAAAATTTCCCAACTTTGCAAGGGCACACATCCTTCAATTTTAATGCTATGAGTGTGTTCTTGGACATTTTGGAAATCTTGAAGAGTCCTCTAACCAACCCCACTGGTTTCATGTCCATATCATTTGCCATTCTCAAGTTATGCCCTTTTGAAGTTGTTGACTTTTTGTTGACTTTCAAAAGGACCTATAATGTCTTAGCTCATACCTTCCAAATGAAGCATTTTTGGGCTTGGCTTGTGAGACACAAAGTTGTAGAGAATTCAATTTCCTTCAAAATGAGCTTTGTATGGAGACTTGATGATGAAGCATGTGAAAGTTATGTCTGGTCAAAGTTCAGTTGACTTTTACTGAGGAAACCCTAATTTAGAAACTCCTGATTCTTGATGATCTGAAACCTCCTTGATGAATCATGATAAACCCTTGATCAAATGATGAATTTTACTTCATATACTTGATGTTGGCAGAAAATCATGAAGTTTGACTTTGGTTTGACCACAGTTGACCTCAGTTTGACTTTTTAACTACTTTAACTGATTTTGACTTATTTGATCATCTGACTGAGCAAACCTTTGAGAAAAGTCTTGAAACTTGTCATGGGGGTTCTTAAACACATATAAGATGTTATGAAGCTCACTTGAAGTCTTGGAAATCCATTTAGCCTGATTAAAGTCAAAACCCTAGTTTTGGATGCACTGCTTAGGAGGATGCATTGTCTGAGGGAATTGTCAACTCTTCTGACTATTTGTGAACTTTGTGAACCTTGTGAACCATCATAAGATGTCTTGTGAACCTTGTGAATCTCATGGGAGATCTTGTGAGCATTGTGAACCTTGTGAACCTTGTGAACCTCATAAAGTGTCTTGTAAACTTCATGAACCTCATGAAAGGTCTTGTAAGTATTGTGAACCTTGTGAACCTTGTGAACCTCATAAAGTGTCTTGTAAACTTCATGAACCTCATGAAAGGTCTTGTAAGTATTGTGAACCTTGTGAACCTTGTGAACCTCATAAAGTGTCTTGAAAACTTCATGAACCTCATGAAAGGTCTTGTGAACCTTGTGAACCTTCTTAGCACACAAAGTCTTGTATTGTGAGGGCAAATTTTGGGGTGCTACAACCGGCAATGATATTGATATTAGTTAATGGGAAAACTGTCAAGTTCTTCTTGTTAACCAAAAAGATAATCGTACTACCTTTCAAACATTGTTATTATTATTTTTACCAAAATTTCAAAACAGAGTTTATTAATAATAAATTTTTTTTTGCAAACAAACAGATAAAGAAAAAATGATTGAGCATAATTTTTTGATGAGAAATTTCTCTTTTTATTGCTAAGACCCGTGAAGGGTAAGAATGTACATACAGATGCAATTCCTTAATGAGGTAATTGCTGTGCAAGGAAAATATAATGGCAATGAAATAAGTGGAGTTCTATTGAGTTTCGACACTGCTATGATCCCTATATCTCTGAAAATCTCATCAGTTAAACTTTGTAGGAAGACGATTGGATGGATCCTTCTCTTTCGTAGCTCCCCAGAATCAAATGAATGTACAGAATATAATATTTGCCTCGGAATTAGTCCCTAACTTTTGTCTGGATCGCCCTTTCGGGTTTTCGATCCACCGGGACGCCCTTTTTTGCCTAAATCGCCTTTTCAGGTTTTCGACTTAGCGGCTTTTATTCCAATCTTTTAGGCATAATATCTCTTAACTGCATCCGCATTCACGGGGGTAGAAATTTCTTCACCGTCCATACTTGCAAGAATCAAGGCACCTCCAGAGAAAGCTTTCACCACCACAGACGGTCCTTCATAATTAGGCGCCCACTTACCCCTGAGCTCTCTGTGCATGGTGGTGATTCGTTTGAGCACCAAATCACCTTCCTGGTAAGTCTGGGGACGCACTTTCTTGTCAAAAGCTTTCTTCATACGTCTCTGGTAAAGTTGTCCATGACATAGTGCCGTCATACGCTTTTCTTCAATAAGATTGAGCTCATCAAACCTTGTTCGGACCCATTCTGCTTCGTCTAATTTAGCTTCCATCAGAACTCTCATCGAAGGAATTTCAACTTCTATCGGGAGGACAACTTCCATGCCATATACCAAAGAAAAAGGGGTTGCCCCTGTCGAAGTACGTACTGAAGTACGGTAACCATGTAGTGCGAAAGGTAGCATCTCATGCCAATCCTTATACGTAACCACCATTTTCTGAATGATCTTCTTGATGTTCTTGTTTGCAGCTTCGACAGCTCCATTCATCTTGGGTCTGTATGGTGTTGAATTATGATGCTCAATTTTGAAATTAGCACATAACTCTTTGATTGTCTTGTTATTGAGATTTTACCCGTTGTCCGTAATGATCCGGTGAGGAACCCCATATCTACATATGATGTTATTCTTCAAGAAGCGAGCAACCACTTGTTTGGTAACATTAGCGTAAGAAGCAGCTTCGACCCACTTAGTGAAGTAGTCTATGGCAACAAGTATAAACCTATGCCCGTTTGAGGCCTTTGGTTCAATCATCCCAATCATGTCTATTCCCCACATGGAGAAAGGCCATGGCGAAGTCAAGACGTTCAACAGAGTGGGAGGTACGTGTACCCTGTCAGCATAGATTTGGCATTTGTGGCATGTTCGAACATGAGCATAACAATCAGCCTCCATTGTTAGCCAGTAGTATCCTGCTCTAAGGATTTTCTTTGCCATTGTATGCCCACTCATATGGGTACCAAACAGTCCTTCATGTATCTCTTTTATGATTTGCTCTGCCTCCTGTTCATCTACACATCGGAGTAGGATCATGTCATGATTTCTCTTGTACAAAACCTCGCCATTCAGAAAGAAATTTGAGGCCAATCTTCTTAGTGTTCTTTTATCCATACTCAAAGCACCTTCTGGGTATTCTTTCTTTTCCAAGTAGCGCTTGATATCATAGAACCAAGGCCTGGCACTTGATTCTTCTTCGGCAGTCAGACAATGAGCAGGTTCTTCAAAACGCTTGAGATCAATGGAAGGCTGATGATTAGGCCAAATCAGCTGGTACATAGATGCCAGAGTTGCCAGAGCGTCAGCCATTTGATTCGCACTACGAGGCACATGGGTGAAAGTAATATCATCAAACCTGGGTAGTAACTTTAACACATAATCCCGATATGGAATCAGATGATCACATCGTACTTCCCAATCTCCTGTAGTTTGATATATCACCAGAGCTGAATCACCATACACATCGAGTGTTTTAATCCTCAAATTAATGGCTTCTTCTAGTCCCATAATGCATGCTTCATATTCAGCCACATTATTCGTGCACGGGAAACAAAGCTTAGCTGTAAAAGGTACATGAAAGTCCTTAGGAGATGTCAATATTGCCCCAATTCCACAACCCCGATCATTGGCAGCACCGTCGAACATGAGAGTCCATCGCTCCCCTGGTTCAGGCCCTTCGTCAGGTCTAGGCTTTTCATAGTCTTTAATCAACATGATATCCTCGTCCGGAAAGTCAAACTTCAAAGGTTGGTAATTCTCCACAGGCTGGTGAGCAAGATTGTCTGCTAGTATGCTGCCTTTGATAGCCTTTTGAGTGACATATTGAATATCGTACTCTGACAAAAGCATTTGCCATTGGGCAATCCTACCAGTGAGAGCTGGTTTCTCAAATATATATTTAAGAGGATCCATCTTGGAAATCAAATATGTTGTATGAGTCAACATATATTGTCGGAGACGTTTGGCAGCCCATGCAAGAGCACAACAAGTCTTCTCAAGTGCTGAATACCTTGTTTCACAATCATTGAACTTCTTGCTCAAGTAGTAAATGGCATGCTCCTTCTTGCCAGTCTCATCTTGTTTCCCCAGCACACAACCCATGGATTCGTCAAGAACTGTCATGTACATTATTAACGACCTTCCAGGAACGGGAGGCACCAAGATTGGTGGTTTTTGCAAATACTCCTTAACTTTATCGAAGGCTATTTGACATTCATTATCCCATTCAATTGCTTGATCCTTTCTTAAGAGCTTGAAGATCGGTTTGCAGGTAGCAGTGAGATGCGAAATAAATCTGGCAATGTAGTTCAATCTTCCAAGGAAACCTCTGACTTCCTTTTCAGTTCTTGGCACAGGCATGCTCTGAATGGCTCTGACTTTGTCAGGATCAACCTCAATCCCCTTCTGACTCACAATGAATCCTAGCAACTTTCCGGATCGAACCCCAAATGTGCACTTATTCGGGTTGAGTCTGAGTTTGAACTCTCTTAATCGTACAAACAACTTTTGCAGATTAACAATGTGTTCCTCCTCTGTTTGGGACTTAGCAATCATATCATCAATGTATACTTCAATCTCTTTATGAATCATATCATGAAAGAGTGTCACCATGGCACGTTGATATGTTGCTCTAGCATTTTTGAGTCTAAATGGCATCACTTTGTAGCAAAAGGTTCCCCACGGCGTGATGAACGTGGTCTTTTCCATGTCTCCTGGATCCATTTTGATTTGATTATATCCGGAGAAGCCGTCCATAAAGGAGAACACTGAGAATTGAGCTGTATTATCCATCAATACATCGATATGAGGTAGTGGGAAATCGTCTTTGGGACTAGCTCTGTTCAAGTCTCTGTAGTCGACACACATGCGAACCTTTCCATCTTTCTTTGGAACTGGTACTATGTTGGCGATCCACTGTGGGTATTTAGCTACTGCTAGAAATCCGGCGTCAAATTGCTTTCTTACTTATTCCCGAATCTTGAGGGCCATGTCTGGACGAGTCCTTCTCAACTTCTGCTTGACTGCTGGTCATTCTTCCTTGAGTGGCAACTTGTGCACGACAATATCAGTATTTAGCCCAGGCATATCCTGATAGGACCATGCGAACACATCAGTGTACTCGTGGAGGAGCTCTATCAATTTTTCCTTCACTTCAGCTTGCAGAGAAGCACCTATCTTCACTTCTCGTTTATCCTCCTCTGATCCCAGGTTGATAACTTCAATGTCCTCTTGGTGTGGCTGAATGACATTCTCTTACTGTTTGAGTAGTCGAGCTAACTCCTCAGGGAGTTCACAATCTTCCTCGCCTTCTTCCTCCGCTTGGTTGATCGGACAGTCGAAGTCATATAGGACCATAGCAACGTCGTCGTCAAGGACCTCGGTGGTGTCTCTGCATGTTTATGATATATGCATTTATTTTAGAAAGTGGTGTGCATTAAAACATTTCCATTTTATTATAAAAGGAAAGAAAAATGAAAGAAAGAGAACAAATATTGAATGCAAATTGCTGATTTATTATATTGATAATCAAAGTTTTAAAACATTGGTGGCCTGACAACATCCCAATATGCCTTGGGCAGAGCATATGGTTTTGAAAAAGAAGTAGAATTACTTTTTAGGGTAAATAAACTGAGGAATCTCGACAGTTCTCCAATTCTTTAATTCCTCCCCTGGATTGGCCTGACGAATCCAATTACAAGTCACTTCATGGTAGTCTTCGTCTGAGATCATTGCAGCGTGATCTTCAAAGATGTATCCGGCGCTTGTAAATATATCACTCACCTGAGGAAAATGATCATGCTCTTCATATGCAGAGATCGTTGTTGCGCTGGAAGATGGCTGGTAGCCAATGCCATACATGTCTCTTTTGTCTTGCATCTCGATAACTTTGCCCTAGCCCTGTGTGTTGCCAGTCTCCAAGACAGACAAAGCTTCCTTCAGTGATGCCATTGACATTGATGGCTGTGGACACTCAGATTCTCGTTGTACTGCCAGCATACTCACTATTTCAAAAGATTGAAACGGTGTCTCGACAGTCTCACCTTCCACATCAATATATCGGAAAGAGGTCAAATGACTCACCAGGATATCTTCTTCACCTCCAATCACCACTATTCGGGTCTGCATAGGGAACTTTAGTTTCTGATGAAAAGTAGACGTAACGGCCCTGCGTTATGAATCCATGGTCTTCCCAGGAGACAGCTGTACCCCGGATGCATATCCATTACTTGGAAAGTAATGGTGAAAAAGGCAGGTCCTATCTTGATCGTGAGATCCACCTCTCCTATAACCGCACGTCTGGAACCATCGAAAGCTTTTACTATTAATGCACTCAGCTTCATCACTACTCCTTACACGGGCATTCTTTCCAACGTCGTTTTCGGCATCACATTTAAGGAGGAACCAGTATCCACCAACACCCTTGACAATAACGTATCTTCACATCTTATGGAGATGTGTAAAGCCTTATTATGGTTTTTCTTATCAGCAGTGAGCTCTTCATCATTAAAGCCGAGGAAGTTACCAGTGGTAACGCTGGCTATGACGTCATCGAATCGGGCCACCGTGATATCTTTGGTAATGTGGGCCGCACTTAGCACTTTCAGCAAAGAAGATCTATGTGCTTCATAACTAAGTAGTAAAGCTAGCATAGATATTTTGGCGGGAGTCTGATTCAGCTGATTGACTACCTTGTAGTCGCTTTTCTTGATAATCCTTAAGAACTCTTCCGCTTCTTTCTGAGTGAATGCAGCTTTAGGCGATGACGGATCTTCTAATGACCCCTGAGGAATAGGGGTGACAACTGGTGTAGCAGTTGTCTTTTGCTTTTGATTGGATGACGACTCTACTAGTCTTGGTGTAAACACTCGTCCACTGCGATTCATCCCACTTAGTCCTGCAATGGATGTGACAACGGGAAATTCAATATTAATGGGCTGCCTTCTCCGGCCTTGTCCAGCGTTCACTGGTTCATAACTCCACGATACAACTTGATTATTTTCCCCAGTGTAGGGAGCTGGGTACTCTATAACAATAGGAGTAACATTGTTTGGAGTCTGAGGTGCATCATAATACACCTCCATTGCAGCCACCATTATTTTCTTCTTTCCACGTCTTTCGATCTGTGTCAAGCCTTGATTGAGGAGTCCTTGCAGACACTCCCTGATATCTTCCTCGGAATGATCAACCCCTTCATCTTTTACCACCATTAAACCTGATTTCTCCAATTGTTCCCCAATCAGAGCCATTGAAGTCTGAACGTCTTTTGTTTTTAGAATCAACTCACACTCGTCTTCCTCCTCCACGGCATTAACAGCCGCTCCTCCATGAGGTGGCATAGTGTTGTTTTTGACATTCGGGCCTCTTGGAGTAAAATTTAGATCCTTCGACTCCACCAAATCCTGCACGTGATTTTGAAATGCATAGCATTTGTCTATAGTGTGTCCCGGCGCACCTTTGTGGAATTCGCAGGTGGCATTAGCATCGTAATTTGGAGGGTAAGGGAAAGTGGCTGGTCTTAGAATCCTCAGAGTCAGTTGTCTGTGTTGATTCAGTTGATTAAAGATATCTCTGTAAGGCATGGGGACTGGATCAATGTGCCTTCTTGGTCTAGGCTGCCTTTGCACTGGACCACTTCGTCTGTACTGTTGATTGGGCTGCTGTGCAGGAGCCTGCTGATATTGTTGGTGTTGTGGAGCCTGTGGTTGATATGGAGATGGCGCAACATTAGCTACATGCTGTAACACGGTGGGAGAACTGACTTTAGTTAAATGTTACGGATAGCAAGAGTCGCCACCGACTTTTATTTTATCCAAAGGAAAGGGAATAAAAGAACAGGAAAGACCTTAAAAGATTTTTGGGTTCGGGGGGTAGGTTATGTAAAGGGAAGGTGTTAGCACCCTTTACATCCATGGTTATCCATGGGCTCTTAGTTACTTAGCTCACTTTAAATTGTTTTTAAGAAGTGTAGTGTGTGATTAAAATTTTCTTAAGTACTTTATAATGATCCTTGTACGGATATATATAAAGACTTTGTTTTGAAAATTGTTTGAAAATGTGAAGTGTTATGAAATGTTTTTAAAGAAGTGAGCAAGTACTTAAGAGGAACCTACCCTATGATTAAATCTTTACTGTTCTTGAATGTCCTTTCAATGGTAAGACTATCCCTATTATTACCTTAGATGTTATAAGGGACATGTGAAGGGTCATCTGTGTTTAGGCAACTGTAAGGTGTCTTAGCAATACGAAGGGACTTATCATCTTTTATTCGAAAGGGACAAGATCATTTACGAAGGCAACATCGAAGGGACTTGATCTTTTATTCGAAAGGGACAAGATCATTTACGAAGGCAACATCGAAGGGACTTGATCTTATAATCGTAAAGGGACTTGATGATATTTTAGGAGAAGGGACTTTGCTTTTAGACACCTTACTTGACCTTTTGGTTTAGGCAACATGAGGGATAACCCTTAGGAAGTGAGATGGCGATCCAAGATCGACTTACGTGTGTGCGTGTATAAATTCAAATATTTATCTTAAGATTAGTGATCTAAATTAATTTTAAAGCAAACATGTTATCACTCCCTATAATTACTAACCAAAGCAATATAAATATTTACAAGCAATAAAAATAAAACAAAAATAAGACCTACGACTATTACACGGCTTTCACAGTTACATTATAATAAAAGCAAATTAAATAATAATTATATAATAAAATAAACAATTAAAATAAAAGGTTAGTGATAAAACAATAATAAGAAGAAAAGGTTAATAATATACAAAATATACATATAATTTAATTAAGTATTTTTAGATTTTAATAAAAACAAATTTGAAAGAATTTTTAAGATGAAAATAATAATAATAAAGATATACTAATTTATTTACAAAATAAACTATGATTAATCATTTAATTGGATATTAAGAAAATTTAGTTAATTTTAAGATTTAAATAAAATAAAAATTAGGGTTAGGATTAGGGTTAGAGAAAATTAGGGTTTTAATTATATATGTAAAAATATTAGGGTTAGAAATTAATTTAAATACAATTAATGAAATTATATACAAAAATATATATATACATATTTATAAATATATTAAAAAAACATATAATGAAATAAATATACTAATTTAGGTTTTAAGAAAATAATATAAATTTTAAAAGAAAATAAAGTTTTATTAAAAAAATGATTTAGATATTTTTTAGAAATTATTTTAACTAATTTAAAGAATAAAATAAAGAAATAACAAAAAATAAATGAAACAAAAACCAAAAAAAACAGGACCTGGGATTTGAACCCAGGTCCTTTACCTGGATAGTCCAAAGCATGACCAACTAGGCCACTGCACGCAGCTGAGAGTAATCCACTTCAAATTGGTTTTGTTGTTATCCTGGAAAACAAAACAAATTAAAGCAAAAAAAATCATTTGGCTGGTTTCGAACCCAAGCCCTTCAGTATATCATACGCGCACCAAATCCAGCTGAGCTACATGCTCATTGTGATATATAGACGGAACAAATTTGTTTTAAGCCCTGTCAAAATTTCAAATACGATTTTCGCGCGCAGCCACTTCATCTCCTACCTCTGAACCAAAAGAATCAACATATCATTTACAGTTCAACCACATCCTTAGAATTGATTTATATTTGCTCAATCATTAAACCCTAAAAGTGGCCGAAAACCCTAACAATGGTGATTCTTCAAACCTGTACCAAAAATCAAATTAACTTGCCCAGAAACAATCACGAGCTTATTATAAACACAAAACAATGATCAAATTCAATTTATATTGCACAAATATATGAGAACGAGAAATTCATAAAAGTGTTAGAAGTTTGATTCGGTTTGAGCCATTCATGAGGTTTGGGATGCATATGATTATTGATACATGATCAGTGATGTTCAAGGATCCTTCTTATGTTCTTAAAATACCTTTAAATGCTTTGTAATGGTAAAACCGAATTTGAGTTTTTGAATGATTTTGTGAAGTTTGAACAAGGTGTTGGAGGCTATCCATTCGTCAATAGTACTGGTCTTCATGTTGTTTATATATGAGGGAATGAAACTAGGTCAAGAGTTCAACAAATTTGTGGATATTTGATCTTTGGGAGATTGAAAAAGATTTGTTCTTAAAACTTGAAATATCTTGATCTAGCCTTGCTATTTTAGTATGATCTTCATTATTTTTGTATCAATCAAGTCTAAATATGTTTTAAGACTTTCTAGAAACCAAATCTAATTAAATATCCATCATTTTATATTTTATTTGAATTTAAAATGATTTTTAACATAAAAAATCATAATAAATAAAAATAAAATGAATAAAATTATGAATAAATAAATTTAATTTCGTGCATGATGTCATGGAAGTATTTGGATCACAAAAAAGCAAGCCCATTTGGTGAATTTTGGTTTTAAGACCCCATTTGCTTCATAAACCTCTCAAAAATTTCCCAACTTTGCAAGGGCAAAAATCCTTCAATTTTAATGCTATGAAGGTGTTCTTGGACATTTTGGAAAGCTTAAAGAGTCCTCTAACCAACCTCTTTGGTCTCATGTCCATATCTTTTACCATTCTCAAGTTATGCTCTTTTGAAGTTGTTGACTTTTTGTTGACTTTTAAAATGACCTATAATGTCTTAGCTCATACCTTCCAAATGAAGCATTTTTGGGCTTGGATTGTGAGTCACAAAGTTGTAGAGAATTCAATTTCCTTCAAAATGAGCTTTAGATGGAAAAAATTTGATGAAGCATGTGAAAGTTATGGCTGGTCAAAGTTCAGTTGACTTTTCCTGTGAAAACCCTAATTTAGAAACTCCTGATTCTTAATGATCTGAAATCTCCTTGATGAATCATGATCAAACCTTGATCAAATGATGAATTTTACTTCATATACTTGATTTTGGAAAAAAAATCATGAAGTTTGACTTTGGTTTGACCACAGTTGACCTCAATTTGACTTTTTAACTGCTTTGACTGATTTTAACCTTTCTGATCATCTGACTGAGCAAATCTTTTGGGAAAGTCTTGAAACTTGACATGGGGATTCTTGAACACATATAGGATGCTATTAAGCTCACTTGAAGTCTTGGAAGTCCATTTAGCCTGATGAAAGTCAAAACCCTAGTTTAAGATGCATTGCTTAGGAGGATGCATTGTCTGAGGGAATTGTCAAATTTTCTGACTAATTGTGAACCTTGTGAACCTTGTGAACCTCATGAGATGTCTTGTGAGCCTTGTGAACCTTGTGAACCTCTTAGTACACAAAGTCTTGTCTTGTGGAGGGCAAATTTTGGGGTGCAATAGCTGCCCCTGTTCAATTTTCTGAAACCTGAGGGGTTAGATTGGTGTATGTGCCAGTCGTGACCTGGAAGGTTGAAGGGGATTGAACACAAAAGCCCAAAAATTTGCACTCACCAGTGCGTAAAGTAACACTGATGATTAGTTGTATATGCTTAAGTGGGCTTAGAGATGCCACTTGGAAGAACTGGAGATGGGCTTAGAGATGCCATCTAAAATATCAGGATGTGATGATGTCTTTTATGTTGATATTGGATATCAGTAATAGGTCTTCGTATAGGCCGTCTCTGAATCGTTTATGCAACATGATTTCAATTGTTGAATAGACCAGCAGAAATAAATCTTCGCGACGATTATCTCTTCTGGAAATATCTTGGATTAGGGAATGGATCTTCTTATAGACCGTTTGCCTACTCTCCAAGGTCAAAAGAACGTCAGGATTAGTTTTTCTGAAAAATATCTTGAACCAGGGAATGGATCTCTGTACAGACCATTTGCCTGCTATTCAAGGGACAATAGATTAAATCTTCTGAAAATATCTTGAACCAGGGAATGGATCTTTGTACAGATCGTTTGCCTGCTATTCAAGACCAGATAGATGCAATCTTCTGGAAATATCCTGGATTAGGGAATGGATCTTCTTACAGACCGTTTGCCTACTCTCCAAGGTCAAAAGAACTTCAGGATTAGTTCTTCTGAAAATTATCTTGAACCAGGGAATGGATCTTTGTACAGACCGTTTGCTTGCTATTCAAGGGCCAATAGATTAAATCTTCTGAAAATATCTTGAACCAGGGAATGGATCTTTGTACAGACCGTTTGCCTGCTATTCAAGACCAGATAGATGAAATCGTCTGGAAGTATCCTGGATTAGGGAATGGATCTTCTTACAGATCGTTTGCCTACTCTCCAAGGTCAAAAGAACATCAGGATTAGTTCTTCTGAAAATTATCTTGAACTAGGGAATGGATCTTTTTACAGACCGTTTGCCTATTATTCAAGCAAATAGATTAAATCTTCTGAAAATATCTTGAACCAGGGAATGGATCTTTGTACAGACCGTTTGCCTGCTATTCAAGACCAGATAGATGAAATCTTCTGGAAATATCCTGGATTAGGGAATGGATCTTCTTACAGACCGTTTTCCTACTCTCCGAGGACATCTTGAGTAATGTATGGATCATTTCTAGCCTGTTGTAAGTTGTTGATGCTGTTTTATCTGCATATAACTATCCTGCAAGGAGAATGTTAGTTTATGTAATATGTATGCATGCATAGTATGATGCACCTAAGTAAATGTATTATGCATTTATGGTATGTATGTTATGATATGATGTAAATGATGTATGTATGAATCATGTAGCCTGAAGCGTCTGAATATCTTTGTATAATCACTGCTGGCTAGGGAAAATAAATCCCGATTCGTTGCTGAAGAATATGAGGAACTCGTTCCCGTCTTGTTTGATAGTATAGTATTCATATCCTCTCGTCTTCGTTCGTCGTACCTTTATTGAAGGAATAAGTTCTTGAGTATCCCGACTGAGGATAAAAGAGATGGACATAAATTCAAGGGGAGATGTAACTCGAAGTATCTATAAAGATAAATTTGCTCTACTAGAGATTTGTAGTTGTCTTGTGGGGATGAACCGGCGAAGCTTCATTGAATTCCTACCTTCGTTCGTCCTTAGTAAATACTATTACTGCATTTTCATGCATTTCTGGTAAACATCAATCATATTCAAGCATTTTATGCATTTCTGGTAAACATCAATCATATTCAAGCATTTTATGCATTTCTGGTAAACATCAATCATATTCAAAAGCATACATACATTCAAACACAACCAATGGACGTTTCGCTTATGTAAATAGGGTAAAAGTAAATCTGGATTCAAAGATGAAATTTTATTTATATCGCAAAGTGACCTATACATAGGCAAGTTTGTACAAGGGGACAGAAATCCTAGTAAGAGGAATTTGTCATAAAATTTTTACAAAACAAAGAAAACAGTTATGTGGGAAATAATCCTATTGAGTTTCAATTCTACTATTGCCATTATCTTCAAGTATCTCATCTTCTGCTGTTGAGACGGAAACGATTGGATTGAGCTTTATCTGTTCGAGCTTGATTTAGGTAGCACCATCAGTTGAAGTTACATGGGTGATCCAAACGAGACATAGTCATACGCTTTAATCCCTAACTTTTGCCTGGATTGCCTTTTCCGGTTTTCAATCCACCGGGATACCCTTTTTTTTGCCCAAGCCGCCTTTTCAGGTTTTTGACTTGCCGGGTGTACATTTTTTATATATATATCCCTAATTTTTTCCCGAACCCTTTTGGTTCGTTTGGATGCCCTTATTTTTGCCTAGGCCAGTCAACCTAGCGGGTCTCTTTTTATGCGTAGTAATTTTTAACTATGTCTGCGTTTACAGGCTGTGGGAAGTCTTCACCGTCCATAGTGGTAAGCATCATGGCACCTCCTGAGAATACTGTTTTGACCACAAATGGTCCTTCATATGTAGGAGTCCATTTGCCCCTAGCATCACCCTGTGGTAGTATGATACGCTTGATTACTAAGTCACCAACCTGATATACCTTTGGCTTAACCTTCTTATTAAAAGCCTTGATCATTCGTTTCTGGTACATCTGGCCATGACAGACAGCTGCTAACCTCTTCTCATCCATCAAATTTATCTGGTCAAGTCGAGTCTGAATCCACACATCTTCATCCAAGCCTGCATCCTTCATGATTCTTAAGGAAGGGATCTGAACTTCAATGGGCAGAACTGCTTCCATACCATAAACTAAGGAGAATGGGGTTGCCCCTGTTGAAGTACGTATTGTAGTACGATAACCATGAAGAGCAAATGGTAACATCTCGTGCCAATCTTTGTAAGTAACAGTCATCTTCTGTAGAATCTTCTTAATGTTCTTATTAGCAGCCTCTACTGCCTCATCCATCTTTGGACGGTACGGAGAAGAGTTGTGATGCTTAATCTTGAACTGCGTGTAGAGATCAGTAATCATAGTGTTATTCAGATTAGAGCCATTGTCAGTAATAATCCTTTCAGGGATGCCATACCTACATATGAGATTATTCTTAATGAATCGGGCCACCACATTCTTAGTAACAGATGCAAATGAAGCTGCCTCCACCCACTTAGTAAAGTAATCAATAGCAACCAGGATGAAACGATGCCCATTAGAAGCAGTAGGCTTGATCTCACCATTCATATCAATGCCCCACATGGCAAAAGGCCAAGGAGCAGTCAGCATATTCAATGGTGATGGAGGTATATGTACTCTGTCAGCATAGATTTGACACTTGTGACATGTCCTGAAATGTTGATAGCAGTCAGCTTCCATGGTAGACCAATAGTAACCTGCTCTCAATATCTTCTTTGCCATGGTATGACCACTAGAATGAGTGCCAAAGATCCCATCATGCATGTCTTCCATAATCTCTGTTGCTTCCTTCTTATCCACACAACGAAGCAGAGTTGAATCATGATTGCGCTTGTATAAAATTCCATTACTCAAGAAAAACTTAGAAAACCTCCTTAGAAACTTCTTATCTTTGACAGATGCCCCTTCAGGGAACTCCTGAGCTTCAAGATATCTTTTCACTTCATAGAACCAAGGCTTCCCTTCTGCTTCTTCAGTGTCAATCTCATTGCAGTATGCAGGCTTCTCAAATCTATCAATAGTAATCTTGGGAGCTTCATCATCCCAGCTAATCTCAAACATGGATGCCATGGTGGCTAATGCATCTGCCAACTGATTTTCTCTTCGTGGAATATGTCCAAAGGTAATCTCTTCAAAATATGGGATCAAAGACAAAACATACTCTCTGTAAGGAATGAGATTATCATGCTTGGTATCCCAATTTCCTTTGATCTGACTTATTACCAGGGCTGAATCTCCATACACGCCCAGGAACTGAATCTTCATATCAATGACAGCTTTGATACCCAGGATACATGCCTCATACTCAGCCATGTTATTAGTACAATAGAAACAAAGTCTGGCAGTAATCGGGGTATGACAACCTTCAGGGGAACTGATCACAACACCAACACCATTACCAAGTGCATTAGAAGCTCCATCAAAAACCATATTCCATCGGGATCCTTGTTCAGGTCCGTCATATTGTCCAGGTTCTTTAGTAATAATTATAATGTCTTCATCAGGGAACTTAAAACTCATTGACTGATAATCATCCACTGCTTGATGAGCCAAATGATTAGCTACAACACTTCCCTTAATGGCCTTATGAGTAGTGTACTGTATATCATATTCTGTTAAGATCATTTGCCATCTTGCTATTCGTCTGAAGAGAGCAGGTTTCTCGAATATGTACTTGATTGGATCCATCTTCGAAATCAATAAGGTAGTATGAGTCAACATATACTGTCTTAGTCGGCGAGCAGCCCATGCCAAAGCGCAACAAGTTTTCTCGAGTAGTGAGTATCTTGTTTCACAGTCGGTAAACTTTTTGCTAAAGTAGTATATTGCCTGCTCTTTTCGACCAGACTCGTCATGTTGCCCCAACACACACCCCATTGAGTTGTCTAACACTGTTAAGTACATGATCAAGGGTCTTCCATCAACTGGTGGCATCAAGATTGGAGGTTCTAGAAGATATCTCTTGATTTCATCAAAGGCTGTCTGGCACTCGTCATTCCATTCCATCTCTTGATCTTTCTTCAGCAATTTGAAGATTGGCTCACAGGTAGCAGTTAATTAGGAAATAAATCTTGCAATGTAATTCAATCGTCCCAAGAAACCCCTGACTTCTTTCTCAGTACGAGGAGCTGGCATCTCTTGTATAGCTTTCACTTTTGCAGGGTCTACTTCAATACCTTTTCCACTGACAATGAAACCTAGGAGTTTACCAGATCTAACTCCAAAAGTACATTTGTTTGGGTTCAATCTCAATTTGTATTTCTTCAACCTCTCAAACAACTTATGCAGATGATCAAGGTGTTGCTCTTCATTCTGGGACCTGGCTATCATATCATCCACATATACCTCTATCTCATGATGAATCATATCGTGAAACAAAGCCACCATAGCACGCTGATATGTTTCCCTAACATTCTTCAAAACAAATGGCATCACTTTATAACAAAAAGTGCCCCACTGTGTAACAAATGTAGTCTTCTCCATATCTTCAGGTGCCATCTTGATTTGATTGTAACCAGAGAAACCATCCATGAACGATAATACCTTATGCTGAGCAGTGTTGTCTACCAGAACATCAATATGAGGAAGTGGAAAGTCATCTTTGGGGCTGGCCTTGTTCAAATCCTTGTAATCTACACACATACGTACCTTACCATCCTTCTTAGGTACCGGTACCACATTTGCAACCCATTGAGGATAAGAAGTCACAGCTAAGAACCCTACATCAAACTGTTTCATTACCTCTGCTTTAATCTTCTCTAACATCTCAGGACGCATGCGACGAACCTTCTGCTTCTTTGGACGACAATCTTCTTTTACCAGTAAGCGGTGAACCACAATGTCCGTATCCAACCCTGGCATATCTTCATAGGACCAAGCAAAGATCTCCACATAATCATGTAACATCTGAATCAATCTGCTCTTAACACCATCCTCTAGTTCAGCTCCTATCTTGACCTCTTTCTTGTTTTCTTTAGTTCCCAAATTCACAACTTTGATTGGCTCTTCATGTGGCTGTATAGCTTTCTCTTCTTGTTGTAACAACCTAGCAAGCTCTACAGGTACTTCACAATCTTCCTCCTTTCCATCTTCAGCTTGATAGATCGGATTCTCGAAATTATAATTGGCAATAGTAGAACTGTTATCAACAGGATCCAGAGTGGATGAGGATCTGCATTTTAGTGATGTTGGTGTGTGTAAGAACACATAGCTGGTAAAACAAAAATAAAATATAAGACAAGGAACACAATATTTACGAAAACGAAACGTCCACTGATTTTTATTGAATGAAGTATGCAAATGAAATGACATCCCGAAACAAGCATACCATTGTGCCCCGGGTAAGACACAAGGCTTAAAAGTTTAATTGTTCAAAAATTACAAACTTAAAAAATAACAACACAGTAATATTATTTACTCCTGACTAAAGGAGATAGGAATAACATCTTCAGCCTTCCAATTGTTGAGCCCATCACCCACAGTCGGAAAGATCCAATCATCCAGGTTGTAGTCTTCATTATGGTCACCCACATAATTGATCTGATCTTTCATGATCCCCTGATTGGTGATACGAACGGCACGAGCACGACGAACAGCCTTCTGGGATTCTGCAGTGAAACCCAAACCAAACTTGTCAGACTTGTAAGGAATATCAGGAAGCTGACCCCAAATAGTACAACCACCTTCTTCAACCACAGCTCTGGCATCTTCGAGAGAGGCCATTGTAGGAGGTACTCTGGTAACCACAGGAACTCTTTTGACAACAGGAGGAGCTTCAGCAGCAGGAACAACCCAAGGAACCACTTCAAACGTCTGGCAAGGAGTCTCAACATATTCACCTTCCACTTCAAGGTACTTAAATGTATTCACATGACTGATCATATATTCTTCTTCTCCGTAAACAGTGACAACCTTTCCCTTTACTGGATATCTCAGCTTCTGATGTAAGGTGGAGGTCACAGCACCTGCCCCATGGATCCAGGGGCGCCCAAGCAAACAAGAGTACGAATGACGAATATCCATTACATAAAAGGTAGCATTGAAGACTTGAGAGCTTACTTTGATTGGGAGATCTATTTCTCCATGTACCACCCTTCTTGAACCATCAAAGGCCCTCACCACTATATTACTTGGTCTCAACACAGCATCTTCAGGACTAAGCTTGTTCAAAACCTCTTTAGGAAGTACATTCAGTGAAGAACCATTGTCTATTAACACATGTGACAGGGTAGTGCCCCTATATTCAATAGAGATATGTAAAGCCCTGTTATGATTCCGCTTGGCAGGAGTCAAATCAGCATCAGAAAAGCCTAACCCATTATCATAGGTCAGGTGTGCAACACAATTCTCAAATTGATCTACAGAAATTTCATTTGGTACGTGAGCAGTCTTCAAGAACTTAATCAAGGCTTTAGCATGAGCCTCAGAACACAGCAACAAAGATAACATGGAAATCTTGGAGGGAGTATGCCCCAATTGATCAACAATATCATAATCACTCTTGCGAATGATTTTCAGCACTTCTTCCATCTGCTTAGAAAGATTCTCAGCAGTTGGTGTCTTAGTTTGTACAGGTTCAATAACAGGACCTTTGCCCCGAGCATCAGTATTTGTCTCAGCAGTAGACGTGGTAGTTGGAGTAACTGTATTCTTGGAGGTAGCCGGAGGAGAGAAAATTCTTCCACTTCTTGTGATCTTACTAGATCCAGCAATATTATCAACATCAAGGTTATCATTAGCAACAGGTGTATCAGCTAAGGGTTCCTGTTTAACACCATGTATATAAACATCGGAATCGTAATGCCAAGGTATAGCTTTATCAGAAGTATACGGAATAGGACCAGGAGTGGTAATAATCATAGGAGCCACTCTAGCTTCAGCAACAGTCCTCACAGGACCTTCAGCAGTAATCTTAATTGGACTCTTATGAGTGATCTTGACAGGGCCCTTGGAAGTGATCCTTACTGGCACTTTATCAACCATATCCACATCTTCAACCTTCGCACCTTGAGTTATATGTTCAACCATACTCTCCACAGAAGGTGTCCTCTCAAACAATATGGTGTAATTGTCCATGAGGCGTTGAATACCATCCTTCAACTTCCAGCAGCTATCCGGTTTATAAGCACAATAGAAACAATCTTCATTACAACCTGGAAAGAACCCAACTTGTACCAACTTCTTCTTGATAACAGATAATGGTGTAGTCACATCTACAACTGAGGAAATATGTGAAACTTCATCAATGGCATTAACAGTCTTCTCATGATTTGGCATGGGAGCAGTAATCACATTTGGAGTCCCCGGAGGGTCAAATTCAATCTCTCCAGCATCAATCATATCTTGAATCTTGTTCTTCAATATCCAGCAATTGTTGGTGTCATATCCCTAACAATTAGAATGATATGCACATCGTGCATTAGGATTGTACCTAGGAGAGGTAACATTAGGATTCTGAGGAGGGTCCTTCAAAGTAATGAGCTCCCCTTTCAACAAATGTTGCAAGGCTTGGGCCAGTGACATGTCGATCTTGGTGAACTGTATTCTAGGCTTCTGCTGATTGCCCTGTGGTGGTTCTGGTGCTGCAGGAGTAGGATTGGAGATATGAACTGCACTCACAGATTGGTGCCTCCTATTACGACCAGGTTGACCATAAACAACATTTGACTCTTTCTTCCCACTAGGGGGCTTCTTTGCAGTATTTGATGAAGAGGCACCCACCTGTATTTTGCCACTTCTTATGCCACTTTACACACGCTCTCCAGTCATTATTAGCTCAGTGAAGCCAGATGATGAGCTTCCAATGAGATGACTATAAAAAGGACCATTCAACGTACTCATAAACATATCCACTAACTCCCTGTCAGTTAGAGGAGGTTGAACTCTACCAGCCAAGTCTCTCCACTTCTGGGCATACTCCTTGAAATTCTCCTTAGCAATCATTGACATGCTTTGGAGGTGCATGCGAGTAGGTGCTAAGTTAGCATTGTATTGATATTGCCTATAGAAGGCCTCAGCAAGATCATTCCAATCACGGAT
Organism: Lathyrus aphaca; assembly: GCA_963966055.1. Classification (NCBI taxonomy): domain Eukaryota; kingdom Viridiplantae; phylum Streptophyta; class Magnoliopsida; order Fabales; family Fabaceae; genus Lathyrus; species Lathyrus aphaca. The sequence continues at coordinate 506,595,117 of OZ014523.1, forward strand.
GTTGACACTCTCCAATTGATAGTACCATTCCAATTGAGCTCCAGACAAGCTTTCTTGGAAGAAATGAATCCACAACTTCTTATCAGCAGTATGAGGTTGAATCCTCCAGACATAGGACCTTAAATGCAGCTTGGGGCAGGAGACACCATCATATACTACAAAAGTAGGGACCTTGAAACCAATGGGTATAACCACTCCAGATATCAAACTCAGATCTTCAAAATCCAGCCCAGAAGACTTTTACAATTCCATAGCATTCATTCTATCCACCAGCATCTTGAACTTATCTTCATTAGGATCATGATAGTAATTTGCTTCAGAATCAGAATCCCCCATAGTATTATGGAGACTACCTCCCTCTTTCTCAGACTCTTCAGACTCATAATCTTCAGCCTGTTCCTTGGTCTTGACAGGACCCTTGAACCTTCTTCCCAGATTAATAAGACCTCCTGATCTTCTAGTCTTCTTAGTTTTCTTAGCCAGCAGTGTCGTCAATTCACCTTGTCCCTTGGACAAGTTCAGGATCAGCTCTTGGAATTGTGCGTTCTGTGCCTGGAGATCTTTGACTGTTTGTTCAAGAGCCATTTTTGCTGAAATAAACAGCGAGAAGATAAGATACATGTACATAAGAAACCTGTGATGCAATGGTATGGTGTATAAATGTATATGCAATGTTTTCAAGGACAGCAGGATTTAAATTTGCTTAAACAATCAAGAAAGTAAACTTTTATTAGTAATAAATTTGTTTGCCCCTTGGGCTTACAATAAAAATGAAATGAATACAAAAGATGGGGTTTTAAGTCTCCCATGGACGTTTCCTCTTTGTGTTGAGGTATGAGTTGAGATTCCGCTCCTCGTGAAGTTGCTTTGTTAGCTCCAGGATTCTTTCTTGAATTGCTTTGTAATGAGCCTCAAAAGTATCCCTTTGCTCCTTCAACTGGATCCAGGACCTCTGTAACTCTTCCATGTCAGTGGGCATGTCTGGGTGAAGGATGGTATAAGAAGTATCTCCTTCAGCCACGGGCTCCATAGTAACTGGCAAGATGGCAGGATATGGCATCATAAGGGTCTGAGCACGAGATCGCACCCATATGAGATAAGCTTCCATAGGGTTAGTGTACTTGGGCTCCAGAGTCTTGTTGTCAACCTGGTTCACTTTACCCCATGCTCGTATGAACCTCTGACGGTAACCTTGCAGATCGTTGTCGTAGTCGAATACAATACCCTGAATCAACATGTCATGAGGACCATCACTCTGAGCGTAACCAAACTGACGTAGAGCTAAGGAAGGATTGTAGGTAATGCCCCCTCTTATGCCAAGGAGTGGCACATTAGGGAACTCCCCACAACGGTCAATGATAGTAACATTTTCCATAGATCTAGAACTCCAATGAATATTTGAATAAGAAAGTGACATGATCCTTTTAGACCACCTGAACCCTTGTTCATTCTTCATCACTGATCGAGGAAGGTGAGAAATAAACCACTTAGACAATAAAGGTATGCAGCACATCAGAGTTCCTCGTGCCTTCGTAGTACGAGTATGAATAGAGTGTAAGATATCTCCAAGTAATGTAGGCACTGGATTATGAGTCAGAAATATGTTGATGGCGTGTACGTCTATGAACTGATCTGGATTGGGGAACAATACTAAGCCATAAATCAACAAGGCTAAGATCTCCTCAAAAGCATCATAGCTCATAACCTTCAAGAACACTTGAGCCTTCTCTATCAACACCTTAGCAAGAATACCCTTAACTCCACTCCTCGTTTCTAGGACAATGTCTGATTTCTTCAAATGTAGAGCTGCAGCAATGACTTCAGGTTTAGGCTCTTTTTCCAAGCCTGTGAAGGGTCTATGATCAAGGATAGGTATACCCAGAAGCTTGGAGAACTCTTCTATTGTAGGAACCAACTGATAGTCGGGGAATGTGAAACAATGATGCTTTGGATCAAAGAACTGAAACAGCACACTCATCGTGTCTTCATTAAACCCTGTGGTGACTAAATCCAATAGGTGACTGTAACACGGTGGGAGAACTGACTTTAGTTATGTTGCGGATAGCAAGAGTCGCCACCGACTTTTATTTTATCCGAAGGAAGGGCATAAAAGAACAGGAAAGACCTTTTAAAAGATTTTTGGGTCCGGGGGGTAGGTTATGTAAAGGGAAGGTGTTAGCACCCTTTACATCCATGGTTATCCATGGGCTCTTAGTTACTTAGCTCACTTTAAAATGTTTTTGAAATGTGAAGTGTGTGAATAGAAATTTTCTTAAGTGTTTATAATGATCCATGTACGGATGCGTATAAACCTTTGTTTTGAAAATTTGTTTGAAATTGTGAAGTGTTTGAAAAGTTTTGAAGAGTGAGCAAGTATCTAAAAGGAACCTACCCTAAGTTTTAAGTCTTTTCTGTTCTTGAATCCTTTAAATGGTAAGACTATCCCTATTATTAAGGAATAGGTAGTCATTACCTTGGATGTAAGGGACAAGTGAAGGGACATCTGTTATTTAGGCAACTGTGGGGTGTATAAGCAATTCGAAGGGACTTATCATCTTTATTCGAAAGGGAGAAGATCATTACGAAGGCAACATTCGAAGGGACTTGATCTTTTTAAACTGTAGGGACTAGATGATATGAAATGAGGAACTTTTGCTTTATACACCCTACTTGACCTTTGGTTTAGGCAACATGAGAGGTAACCCTAGAAAGTGAGGTGGCGATCAAAGATCGACTTACGTGTGTGAGTGTACAATTTTAATATTTATCTTTAAATTTAATGAGCTAAATTAATTTTAAACATACAAACATGTTGCACTCCCTATTTTACTAACCATAGCATAAAATAAATATTAAATAATACTATTACAATATTACATAAAGGAAGCAATTACAAAATAATAACAATTAAAACAAATTAAATAAATAAGCAAAATAATAAATAATAATAATAATTGGGTTAGTAAAAAATATAACAATAAAAATAATACAAAATTAAATGGGGTTAGTAATAACAAAATATCATATAAACATAATTAATAATATTAACATAATAATTAAAAATCAATTTTTTATAAACAATTATTATTTAAGACTAATAAGAAAATTTAAGCAATTATACTAATTATTATAAAGTTTTAAGTTATATGCAAATTATAAAAATTAAGTTAATTATAAACATGTTATGAAAATAAATTATAAAATTAAATTAACAAGTTTAAAAAATTATTTACATACAAACAATTTATGTCATATTATTATATTAACAACATTAAATTAAGAATTTTAATTTTAAGCATATTTATATACAAGAATTAAATTATGAACATAATATATATACATGCTAGAAAATTATAATAGAATTAAATAAATAGAAGAAAATTAGGGTTTGTGAAAATTATTAGGATTTATAAAAAAATTTAATTAGGTTTTTTTACAAAATATTTTAGGTTTTAGAAAATTAGGGTTTATATACATATATAAAAATATTAGGGTTAGAATTTTTCTAAATATAATTAACAAAAATATATATATATACATATTAATATAAACATAAAAAAGTTTGAGACAATAAATTATTATATTTTGAAAAATATGAGATTTTAAGAAAATATTAACAATTTATTTTAGAAATTATTTAAATTGAATAAAATTAAAAAAAAATAAGAAAATAAATGTAAAGAAATAAAATAAATGAACAAAGTACTAAAAAAACAGGACCTGGGATTTGAACCCAGGTCCTTTACCTGGCTGAAGGACTCCCAAAACCAACTGAGCCACTGCGCGCAGCTGATATGTACTCCACTCCACTTGGTTTTGTTGTCTAACCTGGAAAATTCATGAAAAAAGAAAAACAACACAAAAGGCCTGGGGGGATTCGAACCCAGGACCTTTACGCAGCACACAAACACTCTTACCATTCCAGCCGGGAGGGCGCATCTGTTATTATATTCATCACAATACATAATATATTAAGTTTAATAATTCAAATGGAAAAACAAGAAAAATTGTGGAAGCCAGGATTCGAACACAGGCCTGCAAGCAATATACACGCACACTTCACCACTGGGACACACGCTTGTGTGTGATACATAAACAGAACAAATACATTATAATATATAACAACAATTCAAATTAGAAAAAACGCGCGCAGGTCTTCTTCTTCTTCCTTGGTACCTGCGTTTTTTGCTGCGATTTTATTTATGAAATTTCCTGCGAATTTTCAAATACAGGAACCTACGAAAATTGGATTATCATCAAAACAGTGAAATTTCTCAAAAATAATTAGTGCGTTATGATCCTTAAGCTTCATACGATTGTTCTATGTTCTTAGAATTTGTTTATGTTAGGTTTAAAGCAAAGCCCTAATCTCATGGCCGAAACCCTAGCCATGGTGATTCTTTAATCCTGCATCAAAAATCAAATTGAATTGCCCAGAAACAATCACAAGCTTGTCACAAACACAAAACCATCATCAAATTCAATTTATATTGCATGTATATATAAGAACGAAAAAATCATAAAGATGTCAAAAGTTGGATTCGGTTTGAGCTGTTCATGAGGTTATGGATGCATATGAGTATTGGGAATGATTCAAAGATGTCCAATAAACATGTCTCAACCTTCAAATCTCTCTGGAATGGCCTCTATTGAAGAATCCGAATTTGAAATTTTGGGTGAATTTTGAAAGTTGCAACTTACTCTTTGAGGCAGAAAATCGTCTCTTGTGCATAGGGTTGTGTTGTATACTTATAATGGATTGAATTAGGTCAAAAATAATGGATCATTGTGTGGATATTTTGGATCAATGAGATTGAAAAAGATTAAGGCTTAAAAATCAAATATTCTTGAATAAGACCTTTCTATTTCAAGCCAATCACCATAATTCTTATATCAATTTGATCCAAATCATCTTTATGACTTTCTAGAAGCAATATCCCATTTAAATATTTGACTTTTCTATTTTATTTTAATTTAAAATGATTTTAAATGAATAAAATCAAAATAAATAAAAATAAAATAATAAAAAATCTGAATAATTGAGGGTTGGGTCGTGCATGAGGTATTTGTATGGATTGGATCATCACATGGCAAGCCCATTTAGAAAAATTTAGTTTTAAACCTCCATTTTCTTCATAAACCAACCAAAAATTTCCCAACTTTGCAAGGGCACAAATCCTTCAATTTTAATGCTATGAGGGTGTTCTTGGACATTTTGGAAATCTTGAAGAGTCCTCTAACTAACCCCATTGGTTTCATGTTCATATCATTTACCATTCTCAAGTTATGCCCTTTTGAAGTTGTTGACTTTTTGTTGACTTTCAAAAGGACCTATAATGTCTTAGCTCATACCTTCCAAATGAAGCATTTTTGGGCTTGGCTTGTGAGACACAAAGTTGTAGAGAATTCAATTTCCTTAAAAATGAGCTTTGGATGGGAAAAATGTGATGAAGCATGTGAAAGTTATGGCTGGTCAAAGTTCAGTTGACTTTTCCAGAGGAAACCCTAATTTAGAAACCCCTGATTCTTGATGATCTGAAATATCCTTGATGAATCATGATCAACCCTTGATCAAATGATGAATTTTACTTCATATACTTGATGTTGGCAAAAAATCATGAAGTTTGACTTTGGTTTGACCACAGTTGACCTCAGTTTGACTTTTTTAACTGCTTTGACTGATTTTGACTTATCTGATCATCTGACTGAGCAAACATTTGAGAAAAGTCTTGAAACTTTTCATGGGGATTATTAAACACATATAAGATGTTATGAAGCTCACTTGAAGTCTTGTAAGTCCATTTAGCCTGATTAAAGTCAAAACCCTATTTTTGGATGCACTACTTAGGAGGGTGCATTGTCTGAGGGAATTGTCAAACTTTCTACCCAAGGATGAACTTTGTGAACCTTTTGAACCTCATATGATGTCTTGTGAACCTTGTGAACCTCATGAAAGGTCTTGTGAACCTTGTAAAAGGTCTTGTGAACCTTGTGAACCTCATAAAGTATCTTGTAAACTTCATGAACCTCATGAAAGGTCTTGTGAACCTTGTGAACCTCATAAAGTGTCTTGTAAACTTCATGAACCTCATGAAAGGTCTTGTGAACCTTCTTAGCACACAAAGTCTTGTATTGTGAGGGCAAATTTTGGGGTGCAACAGCTGCCCCTGTTCAATTTTCTGAAACCTGAGGGGTTAGATGGGTATATTTCTCAGTCGTGACCTGGAAGGTTGAAGGGGATTGAACACAAAAGCCCAAAAATTTGCACTCACCGGTGCGTAAAGTGATACTGCTGACTATTTGAATGTGCTTGAGTGGGCTTAAAGATGCCACTTGGAGAACAGTTCTTCAGATATATTTCTTTTGGAGGATAAAGCAGTCCAAAATATGAAGATATAATGATAGCTTTCAGGAGGATAAACAACGTCCCGAGGTAGTGATATGATTTCAGAAGGATAAACAACGTTCTGAGGAAATGATATGCTTTCAGGAGGATAAACAACGTCTTGAGGTAATGAGATAACCTTTGGGAAGATAAACAATGGCCCAAAGTCGTGATATGCTTTCAGGAGGATAAATAACGTCCTGAGGAAGTGGTGTAACCTTTGGGAAGATAAACAACGGCCCAAGGTAATAATATGCTTTCAGGAGGATAAACAACGTCCTGATGGAATGATAGCTTTCAAGAGGATAAACAACGTCCCGAGGTAGTGATATGCTTTCAGAAGGATAAATAACGTTCTGAGGAAATGATATGCTTTCAGGAGGATAAACAACGTCCTGAGGTAATGAGATAACCTTTGGGAAGATAAACAACGGCCCAAAGTCGTGATATGCTTTCATGAGGATAAATAACGTCCTGAGGAAGTGGTGTAACCTTTGGGAAGATAAACAACGGCCCAAGGTAATAATATGCTTTCAGGAGGATAAACAACGTCCTGATGGAATGATAGCTTTCAGGAGGATAAACAACGTCCCGAGGTAGTGATATGCTTTCAGAAGGATAAATAACGTTCTGAGGAAATGATATGCTTTCAGGAGGATAAACAACGTCCTGAGGTAATGAGATAACCTTTGGGAAGATAAACAACGGCCCAAAGTCGTGATATGCTTTCAGGAGGATAAACAACGTCCTGAGGAACTGATATGCTTTTAGGAGGATAAACAATGTCCTGAGGAATAACTTTTGGGAAGATAAACAACGGCCCAAAGTCACAAGTTGTTGATGAAGTCTGTCTGCTGGAGAGTTAATCTGAAAAACAAGATTATAACATTCTGCAAGATAATATTAGTTTATGCATTATGTATGCATGTATGATATGATGCACTTAAGTAATGGATATGTATGTTATGGCATGATGTAAATGATGTATGTATGCATCATGCAGCCTGAAGTGTCTGGATATCTTCATATAACAATTGCTGGCCAGGGAAAATATATCCCGATTCGTTGCTGGAGGATATGAGGAACTCGTTCCCATCTTGTTTGATAATATAGTGAAGAGTATGAGGAACTAGTCCTCGTCGTTTTTGATAATATAGTATACATAACCTCCCGTCCTCATTTGATAGTAAGGTATCCATAACCTCCCGTCTTCGTTTGATAGTAGGGTATACATAACCTCCCATCTTCGTTCGTCGTACTCCTATAAATTCCCGACTATCCGTATGAGGATAAAAGAGATGGATATAAATTCCAGGGGAGATGTGACTTGAAGTACTTATGAAGATGGATTTGCCCTACTGGGGGACTTGTAGTTGTCTTGTGGGGATGAACTGGCGAAACTTTGTTGGAATCCTTCCCTCGTTCGTCCTTAGTGAATACTATTACTGCATTTTCATGCATTTCTGGTAAACATCAATCATATTAAGCATTTATGCATTTCTGGTAAACATCAATCATATTCAAAAGCATACATACATTCAAACACAACCAATGGACATTTCGCTTATGTAAATAGGGTAAAAGTAAATCTGGATTCAAAGATGGAATTTTATTTATATCAACAAGTGACCTATACATAGGTAAATTTGTACAAGGAAACAGAAATCCTAGTAAGAGGAATTCGTCGTAAATTTTTTTTCAAAACAAAGAAATCAGCTATGTGGGAAATAATCCTATTGAGTTCCAATTCTACTATTGCCATTATCTTCAAGTATCTCATCTTCTACTGTCGAGACGGAAACGATTGAATTGAGCTTTATCTGTTCGAGCTTGAGTAAGTAGCACAACTGGTTGTAGTTTCATGGGTGATCCAAACGAGACATAGTCATACGCTTTAATCCCTAACTTTTGCCTGAATTGCCCTTTCAGGTTTTCAATCCACCGGGATACCCTTTTTTGCCCAAGCCGCCTTTTCAGGTTTTCGACTTGCCGGGTGTACATTTTTTATATATATCCCTAATTTTTGCCCAAACCCTTTTGGTTTGCCGGGATGCCCTTATTTTTTCCTAGGCCAGTCAACCTAGCGGGTCTCTTTCTATGCGTAGTATTTTTTAACTATGTCTGCGTTTACAGGCTGTGGGAAGTCTTCACCATCCATAGTAGTAAGTATCATGGCACCTCCTGAGAATACTGTTTTTACTACAAATGGTCCTTCATATGTTGGAGTCCACTTGCCCCTAGGATCACCCTGTGGTAATATGATACGCTTGATTACCAAGTCACCAGCCTGATATACCTTTGGCTTAACCTTCTTGTTGAAAGCCTTGATCATTTGTTTCTGGTACATCTGACCATGATAAACAGCTGCTAACCTTTTCTCATCAATCAAATTTATCTGGTCAAGTCGAGTCTGAATCCACTCATCTTCATCCAAGCCTGCATCTTTCATGATCCTCAAGGAGGGAATCTGAACTTCAATGGGCAGAACTGCTTCCATACCATAGACTAAGGAGAATGGGGTTGCCCCTGTTGAAGTACGTATTGTAGTACGATAACCATGAAGAGCAAATGGTAACATCTCATGCCAATCCTTATAAGTCACAGTCATCTTCTGTATAATCTTCTTAATGTTCTTATTAGCAGCTTCAACTGCCCCATTCATCTTCGGACGATACGAAGAAGAGTTGTGATGCTTAATCTTGAACTGCGTGCAGAGATCAGTAATCATAGTGTTGTTCAGATTAGAGCCATTGTCTGTAATAATCCTTTCAGGGATGCCATACCTACATATGAGATTATTCTTAATGAATCGAGCCACAACATTCTTGGTAACAGATGCAAATGAAGCTGCCTCTACCCACTTCGTGAAGTAATCAATAGCTACCAGGATGAAACGATGCCCATTAGAAGCAGTAGGCTTGATCTCACCAATCATATCAATGCCCCACATGGCAAAGGGCCAAGGAGTAGTCAACACATTCAATGGTGATGGAGGTATATGTACTTTATCAGCATAGATTTGACACTTGTGACAAGTTCTGGAGTGCTGATAGCAATCAGCTTCCATGGTAGACCAATAGTAACCTGCTCTCAATATCTTCTTTGCCATAGTATGACCACTAGAATGAGTGCCAAAGATCCCATCATGCATGTCTTCCATAATCTCTATTGCTTCCTTCTTATCCACACAACGAAGCAAAGTTGAATCATGATTGCGCTTGTACAGAATGCCATTACTCAAAAAGAACTTAGCAGAAAACATTCTCAGAAACTTTCTATCTTTGACAGATGCCCCTTCAGGGAACTCCTGAGCTTCAAGATATCTTTTCACTTCATAAAACCAAGGTTTCTCCTCTGCTTCTTCAGTACCAATCTCATTGCAGTATGCAGGCTTCTCAAATCTATCAATGGTAATCTTGGGAGCTTCATCATCCCAGCTGATCTCAAACATGGATGCCATGGTGGCTAATGCATCTGCCAACTGATTCTCTCTCCGTGGAATATGTCCAAAGGTAATTTCTTTGAAATGTGGGATCAAAGACAAAACATGCTCTCTGTAAGGAATGAGATTATCATGCTTGGTATCCCAATCTCCTTTAATCTGACTTACCACCAGGGCTGAATCTCCATACACATCAAGGAACTGAATCTTCATATCAATAGCAGCTTTAATACCCAGGATACATGCCTCATACTCAGCCATGTTATTGGTACAATAGAAACAAAGTCTGGCAGTAATCGGGGTATGACAACCTTCAGGGGAACTGGTCACAACACCAACACCATTACCAAGAGCATTAGAGGCACCATCAAAAACCATAGTCCATCAGGATCCTTGTTCAGGTCCGTCATATTGTCCAGGTTCTTTGGTAATAATCATAATGTCTTCATCAGGGAACTCAAAACTCATTGAATGGTAATCATCCACTGCTTGATGAGCCAAATGATCAGCCACAACACTTCCTTTAATGGCCTTCTGATTAGTATACTGTATGCCATATTCTATCAAGATCATTTGCCATCTTGCAATTCTTCCAGAGAGAGCAGGTTTCTCAAATATGTACTTGATTGGATCCATCTTCGAAATCAATAAGGTAGTATGAGTTAACATTTACTGTCTTAGTCGGCGAGCAGCCCATGCCAAAGCGCAGCAAGTTTTCTCGAGCAGTGAGTATCTTGTTTCACAGTCGGTGAACTTTTTGCTAAGGTAGTATATTGCCTGCTCTTTTTGACCAGACTCGTCATGTTGCCCCAATACACACCCCATTGAGTTGTCTAACACTGTTAAGTACATAATCAAGGGTCTTCCATCAACTGGTGGCATCAAAATTGGAGGTTCTAGAAGATACCTCTTGATTTCATCAAAGGTTGTCTGGCACTCGTCATTCCATTCCATTACCTGATCTTTCTTCAACAACTTAAAGATTGGCTCACAGGTAGCAGTTAATTGGGAAATAAATCTTGCAATGTAATTCAATCGTCCCAAGAAACCTCTAACTTCCTTCTCAGTACGGGGAGCTGGCATCTCTCGTATAGCTTTCACTTTTGCAGGATCCACTTCAATACCTTTTCCACTGACTATGAAACCCAGAAGCTTACCAGATCTAACTCCAAAAGTACACTTGTTTGGGTTCAATCTCAACTTGTATTTCTTCAATCTTTCAAACAACTTAAGTAGATGATCAAGGTGTTGCTCTTCATTCTGGGACCTGGCTATCATATCATCCACATATACCTCTATCTCATGATGAATCATATCATGAAACAAAGCCACCATAGCACGCTGATATGTTGCCCCTGCATTCTTCAAACCAAATGGCATCACCTTATAACAAAAAGTGCCCCACTATGTAACAAATGTTGTCTTCTCCATATCTTCAGGAGCCATCTTGATTTGATTGTAACCAGAGAAACCATCCATAAACGAGAATACCTTATGCTGAGCAGTGTTGTCTACCAGAACATCAATATGAGGAAGTGGAAAGTCATCTTTAGGGCTAGCTTTGTTCAAATCTCTGTAGTCTACACACATACGTACCTTACCATCTTTCTTAGGTACCGGTACCACATTTGCAACCCACTGAGGATAAGAAGTCACAGCTAAGAACCCTGCATCAAACTGTTTCATTACCTCTGCTTTAATCTTCTCTGACATTTCAGGACGCATGCGACGAACCTTCTGCTTCTTTGGTCGACAATCTTCTTTCACTGGTAAACGGTGAACCACAATGTCTGTATCCAATCCTGGCATATCTTCATAGGACCAAGCAAAGATCTCCACATAGTCACGTAGCATCTGAATCAATCTGCTCTTGACACTATCCTCTAATTCAGCCCCTATCTTGACCTCTTTCCTGTTTTCTTCAGTTCCCAGATTCACAACTTCGACTGGCTCTTCATGTGGCTGTATAGCTTTCTCTTCTTGTTGTAACAACCTAGCAAGCTCTACAGGTACTTCACAATCGTCCTCATTTCCGTCTTCAGTTTGATAGATCGGATTCTCGAAATTATAATTGGCAATAGTAGAACTGTTATCAACAGGATCCAGAGTGGATGAGGATCTGCATTTTAGTGATGTGGGTGTGTGTAAGAACACATAGCTGATAAAACAAAAATAAAATAAAAGAAAGACAAGGAACACAATATTTACGAAAACGAAACGTCCACTGATTTTTATTGAATGAAGTATGCAAATGAAATGACATCCCGTAACAAACACACCATTGTGCCCCGGGTAAGGCACAAGGCTTAAGAGTTCAATTGTTCAAGAAATTACAAACTTAAAAGCAACAACACAGTAATAGTATTTACTCCTGACTAAAGGAGATAGGAATAACATCTTCAGCCTTCCAGTTATTGAGTCCAGCACCCACAGTAGGAAAAATCCAAGCATCCAAGTTGTAGTCTTCATCATAGTCACCCACAACATTGATCTGGTCTTTCATAACCCCCTGATTGGTGATACGAACAGCACGAGCATGACGAACAGCCTTCTGGGACTCTTTATACACCACAGCTCTAGCATCTTTAAGGGAGGCCATTGTAGGAGGTACTATGGTGACCACAGGAACTTTCTTGACAACAGGAGGAGCTTCATAATCATTAACAATCCAAGGAACCACTTCAAATGTCTGACACGGAGTTTCAACATATTCACCTTCCACTTCAAGATATTTAAATGTGTTCACGTGGCTAATCATATACCCTTCCTCTCCGTAGACAGTAACAACTTTCCCTTCTACTGGATATCTCAACTTCTGATGCAATGTGGAGGTTACAGCACCTGCCCCATGGATCCAGGGACGCCCAAGCAAACAAGAATATGACGGACGAATATCCATGACATAAAAGGTAGCATTAAAAACCTGAGAACCAACTTTGATTGGGAGATCAATTTCTCCATGCACCACTCTTCTCGAACCATCAAAAGCCTTCACCACTATACTACTGGGTTTCAGTATAGCGTCTTCAGGACTCAGCTTATTCTGAACTTCTTTGGGTAACACATTCAGAGAGGAACCATTGTCTATCAATACATGTGACAGGGTAGTGCCCCTGCATTCAATTGAGATATGTAGAGCCCTGTTATGATCCCTCTTGGCAGGAGTCAAATCAGCATCAGAGAAACCTAACCCATTATCATAGGTCAAGTGTGCAACACAATTTTCAAACTGGTCAACAGAAATTTCATTTGGTACATGAGCAGTCTTCAGAAACTTGATCAAGGCCTTGGCATGAGCCTCTGAACACAATAATAAAGACAGCATAGAAATCTTGGAGGGAGTATGCCCCAATTGATCAACAATGTCATAATCACTCTTGCGAATGATTTTCAATACTTCATCCATTTGCTTGGAAAGATCATCAGCAGCTAGCACATCAGTAGGTATAGGTTCAATAACAGGACCTTTGCCCCGAGCATCAGTGGTGGAGGTAGCAGCTGGAGTAACTACATTCTTGGAAGTAATTGGAGGAGAGAAAACTCTTCCACTTCGTGTGATCTTACTAGATCCAGCAATATTATCAACATCAACAGGCATATCAGCTAAGGGTTCCTGCTTAACACCATGGATATAAACATCAGACCCATAATGCCAAGGCACAACTTTATCGGAAGTATACGGAATAGGACCAGGAGTGGTAATGACCATAGGAGCCACTCTGGCTTCAGCAATAATCTTCACAGGGCCTTCAGCAGTAATCTTAATTGGACCCTTATGAGTGATTTTGACAGGTCCCTTTGAAGTAATCCTTACCGGTACTTTATCAACCATATCCACTTCTTCAATCTTCCTACCTTTAGTAATATGATCCACCATACTCTCCACAGAAGGTGGTGTCCTCTCAAACACTATGGTATAGTTATTCATGAGACGTTGAATTCCATCTCTCAACCTCCAGCAGCTATCTGGCTTGTAGGTACAATATAGACAATCTTCACGACAACTTGGAAAGAACCCAGCTTGTACTAACTTCTTCTTGATAACAGACAATGGTGTAGTCAACTCTGCAACTGAAGAAATATGTGAATCTTCCTCAATGGCATTGACAGTCTTCTCATGATTTGGCATGGGAGCAGTAATCACATTTGGAGTACCTGGAGGGTCAAACTCAATTTCTCCTGCCTCAATCATATCCTGAATTTTGTTCTTCAAGACCCAGCAACTATTAGTATCATGTCCCTGACAATTCGAATGATATGCACATCGTGCATTGGGATTGTACCTGGGAGAGGTAACATTAGGATTTTGAGGAGCATCCTTCAAAGTCATAAGTTCAGCCTTCAACAAGTGTTGCAAGGCTTGGGCCATTGACATGTTAATCTTAGTGAACTGCCTTCTAGCCCTTTGTTGAGTTCCCTGTGGCTGCTCTGTTGTTGCAGGAGTTGGGTTGGAGATATGGACTGCACTCACAGACTGATGCCTTCTATTACGATCAGGTTGACCATAAACAGCATTTGATTCTTTCTTTCCACTGGGAGGCTTCTTTGCAGCACCTGATGAAGAAGCACCCACTTGAATCTTGCCACTCTTTATACCATTTTCCACGCGCTCTCCTGTCATTATCAACTCAGTGAAGCCAGATGATGAGCTTCCAATGAGATGACTGTAAAAAAGGACCATTCAACGTGCACATGAACATATCAACCAACTCCCTGTCAGTTAAAGGGGGTTGTACTCTTCCAGCTAAGTCTCTACACTTCTGAGCATACTCCTTGAAACTTTCTTTGGCACCCATGGACATGCTTTGCAGCTGCATGCGAGTGGGGGCTAAATCAGCATTGTATTGATATTACTTATAGAAGGCTTCAGCAAGATCATTCCAATCACGGATGTTGACACTCTCCAACTGATAGTACCATTCCAATTGAGCTCCAGATAAGCTCTCTTGGAAGAAATGGATTCACAACTTCTTATCAGCAGTATGAGGTTGGATTCTCCTGACATAAGACCTCAGATGTATCTTGGGACAAGAGACCCCATCATAAACAACAAAAGTAGGAACCTTGAAACCAATGGGTATGACTACCCCAGATATCAAACTCAAATCTTCAAAATCCAGCCCAGAAGACTTTTGCAACTCCATAGCATCCATTCTATCCACCAGCATCTTGAATTTATCTTCATTAGGCTCATGATAGTAATTAGCTTCAGAATCAGAGTCCCTCATAGTGTTGTGGAGACTGCCTCCCTCTTTTTCAGACTCTTCAGACTCATAATCTTCAACTGGTTCTTTGGTCTTTACAAGACCTCTGAACCTTCTTCCCATGTTGATCAGGCCACCTGACCTTCTAGTCTTCTTAGTCTTCTTGGCCAGCAGTGTCTTCAATTCATCCTGCCCCTTGGACAAGTTCAGGATCAACTCTTGGAATTGTGCATTTTGTGCCTGGAGATCCTTAACTGTTTGTTCAAGAGCCATTGCTGAAATAAACAGCGAGAAGATGAGAAACATGTGCATAATAAACCTGTGATGCAATGATATGGTATGTGAATGTATATGCAATGTTTTCAAGGACCGTAGGATTTAAATTTGCTTAAACAAACAAGAAGGTAAACTTTTATTAGTAATAAATTAGTTTTGCCTCTTGGGCTTACAGAAGATGAAATGAAATGAATACAAGAGATGGGGTTTTAAGTCTCCCATGGACGTTTCCTCTTTGTGTTGAGGTATGAGTTGAGATTCCGCTCCTCGTGAAGTTGCTTTGTTAGTTCCAAGATTCTTTCTTGGCTTGCTTTGTAATGAGCCTCGAAGGTATCCCTTTGCTCCTTCAACTGGATCCAGGATCTCTGTAAGTTTTCCATGTCAGTAGGCATGTCTGGGTGAAGGATGGTATAAGAAGTATCTCCTTCAGCAACAGGTTCCATGGTAACTGGCAGGATAGCAGGATATGGCATCATGAGAGTCTGAGCACGAGATCGCACCCATCTGAGATAAGCTTCCATAGGAATAGTGTACTTAGGCTCCAGAGTCTTGCTATCAACCTTGTTCACTTTTCCCCATGCTCGTATGAATCTCTGACGGTAACCTTGAAGATCGTTGTCGTAGTCAAACACAATACCCTGAATCAACATGTCATGTGGACCATCACTCCGAGCGTAACCAAACTGTCGTAAAGCTAAGGAAGGGTTATAAGTAATGCCCCCTCTTATGCCTAGAAGTGGCACATTAGGAAACTCCCCACAACGGTCAATGATAGTGACATTCTCCATAGATCTGGAGCACCAATGAATATCTGAATGCGAGAGTGACATGATCCTTTTGGACCACCTGAACCCTTACTCATTCTTCATCACTGAGCGAGGAAGGTGAGAAATAAACCACCTAGATAGCAATGGTATACAACACATCAAAGTTCCTCTTGCCCTTGTAGTACGAGTATGAAGAGAATGTAGGATGTCTCCAAGTAAAGTAGGCACTGGATTGTGACTCAAGAATATGTTGATGGCATGAACGTCTATGAACTGATCAGGATTGGGGAACAACACTAAGCCATAAATCAATAGGGTTAAGATCTCCTCAAAAGCATCACAACTCATAGCCTTCAGGAACACTTGAGCTTTCTCCATCAATACCTTAGCAAGAATACCCTTAACTCCACTCCTTGTTTCTAGGACAATGTCTGATTTCTTCAGATGTAGAGCTGCAGCAATGACTTCAGGTTTAGGCTCTTTTTCTAAGCCTGTGAAGGGTTTCTGATCAAGTATAGGTATACCCAGTAGTTTAGAGAACTCTTCCATTGTAGGAACCAGTTAATAATCGGGGAATGTGAAACAATGATGTTTAGGATCAAAGAACTGAAACAGAACACTCATCATGTCTTCATTGAACCCTGAAGTGACTAGATCCAGTATGTGACCATGTCTCTTGATGAACTGGGAGTTTTCAGAAACCTGAGAAACCAATTCCTTAAGCTTAGGAGGTATTCCTACAAAGTTGATCCTGATAGTGTTTCTACGAGCAGAAGCCATGACTTGCAACAAAGAACAAAGATAAATCCTTTGGTCCTTGAAATGGTTAGTGAAAATGCTATGCTTATGATGCATGATGATGTCATGATGTTATGATCAATCACAAACATGTGGCACACACAAACAAGTCACACAATAGCCCTAGGTTTGAAGGCCTGTATGGGGTTTAAGGTAAGTACCCTCCCCTGAAGTTAGTTGGTTCATCCTGTCCTACAAAAGTAACCAGGTTCTAAGGGATCTCAAAATCATTGATCCTTCACAAGGGTAGTTGTTCAGTAGGCAACTTACTTGCCAACCAAAACCCTCCAAGTTTAGAATCTCAATGAGCGTAGCATCGAGTATCAACCAACTTCAGTCTTCACCAAAGCCGACTATCTCACTACTTTCTAAAGGCCAAGATGGGATGACTAGGGTTCTAAAAGTTAGTTAGTGCATTGACAACATATGGCAGCCTCATATTATCCTCAACTTGAGTTAAGGAACATAAGCACCAACCAAGAAGTCACACTAACTATGGCCACCAGATCAACCATATCGGTATACGCTGTACAGTTTCCTTGGTCTATTGCCATTTACCTAAGGTACACTAGATCCGGGTTAGGATATTTCACACATAAGAGCCCAACAAGTAAGTATAAAGCAAACAAGGCAAACAATGTTAAAGTGATCTAATTCCTAAGGGTACCTCTCTTTAATATTAAATCCCCAGCAGAGTCGCCAGTTCTGTAATACGGTGGGAGAACTGACTTTAGTTATGTTGCGGATAGCAAGAGTCTCCACCGACTTTTATTTTATCCAAAGGAAAGGCATAAAAGAACAGGAAAGACCTTTTAAAAGATTTTTGGGTCCGAGGGGTAGGTTATGTAAAGGGAAGGTGTTAGCACCCTTTACATCCATGGTTATCCATGGGCTCTTAGTTACTTAGCTCACTTTAAAATGTTTTTGAAATGTGA
Organism: Lathyrus aphaca; assembly: GCA_963966055.1. Classification (NCBI taxonomy): domain Eukaryota; kingdom Viridiplantae; phylum Streptophyta; class Magnoliopsida; order Fabales; family Fabaceae; genus Lathyrus; species Lathyrus aphaca. Next base: position 506,612,924 of record OZ014523.1, read on the forward strand.
AGTGTGTGAATAGAAATTTTCTTAAGTGTTTATAATGATCCATGTACGGATGCGTATAAACCTTTGTTTTGAAAATTTGTTTGAAATTGTGAAGTGTTTGAAATGTTTTGAAGAGTGAGCAAGTATCTAAAAAGAACCTACCCTAAGTTTTAAGTCTTTTCTGTTCTTGAATCCTTTAAATGGTAAGACTATCCCTATTATTAAGGAATATATAGTCATTACCTTGGATGTAAGGGACAAGTGAAGGGACATCTGTTATTTAGGCAACTGTGGGGTGTATAAGCAATTCGAAGGGACTTATCATCTTTATTTGAAAGGGACAAGATCATTATGAAGGCAACATTCGAAGGGACTTGATCTTTTTAAACTGTAGGGACTAGATGATGTGAAATGAGGAACTTTTGCTTTATACAGCCTACTTGACCTTTGGTTTAGGCAACATGAGAGGTAACCCTAGAAAGTGAGGTGGTGATCAAAGATCGACTTACGTATGTGAGTGTACAATTTTAATATTTATCTTTAAATTTAATGAGCTAAATTAATTTTAAACATACAAACATGTTGCACTCCCTATTTTACTAACCATAGCATAAAATAAATATTGAATAATACTATTACAATATTACATAAAGGAAGCAATTACAAAATAATAACAATTAAAACAAATTAAATAAATAAGCAAAATAATAAATAATAATAATAATTGGGTTAGTAAAAAATATAACAATAAAAATAATACAAAATTAAATGGGGTTAGTAATAACAAAATATCATATAAACATAATTAATAATATTAACATAATAATTAAAAATCAATTTTTTATAAACAATTATTATTTAAGACTAATAAGAAAATTTAAGCAATTATACTAATTATTATAAAGTTTTAAGTTATATGCAAATTATAAAAATTAAGTTAATTATAAACATGTTATGAAAATAAATTATAAAATTAAATTAACAAGTTTAAAAAATTATTTACATACAAACAATTTATGTCATATTATTATATTAACAACATTAAATTAAGAATTTTAATTTTAAGCATATTTATATACAAGAATTAAATTATGAACATAATATATATACATGCTAGAAAATTATAATAGAATTAAATAAATAGAAGAAAATTAGGGTTTGTGAAAATTATTAGGATTTATAAAAAATTTAATTAGGTTTTTTTACAAAATATTTTAGGTTTTAGAAAATTAGGGTTTATATACATATATAAAAATATTAGGGTTAGAATTTTTCTAAATATAATTAACAAAAATATATATATATATACATATTAATATAAACATAAAAAAGTTTGAGACAATAAATTATTATATTTTGAAAAATATGAGATTTTAAGAAAATATTAACAATTTATTTTAGAAATTATTTAAATTGAATAAAATTAAAAATAAATAAATAAATAAATGTAAAGAAATAAAATAAATGAACAAAGTACTAAAAAAACAGGACCTGGGATTTGAACCAGGTCCTTTACCTGGCTGAAGGACTCCCAAAACCAACTGAGCCACTGCGCGCAGCTGATATGTACTCCACTCCACTTGGTTTTGTTGTCTAACCTGGAAAATTCATGAAAAAAGAAAAACAACACAAAAGTCCTGGGGGGATTCGAACCCAGGACCTTTACGCAGCACACAAACACTCTTACCATTCCAGCCGGGAGGGCGCATCTGTTATTATATTCATCACAATACATAATATATTAAGTTTAATAATTCAAATGGAAAAATAAGAAAAATGTGGAAGCCAGGATTCGAACACAGGCCTGCAAGCAATATACACGCACACTTCACCACTGGGACACACGCTTGTGTGTGATACATAAACAGAACAAATACATTATAATATATAACAACGATTCAAATTAGAAAAAACGCGCGCAGGTCTTCTTCTTCTTCCTTGGTACCTGCGTTTTTTGCTGCGATTTTATTTATGAAATTTCCTGCGAATTTTCAAATACAGGAACCTACGAAAATTGAATTATCATCAAAACAGTGAAATTTCTCAAAAATAATTAGTGCGTTATGATCCTTAAGCTTCATACGATTGTTCTATGTTCTTAGAATTTGTTTATGTTAGGTTTAAAGCAAAGCCCTAATCTCATGGCTGAAACCCTAGCCATGGTGATTCTTTAATCCTGCATCAAAAATCAAATTGAATTGCCCAGAAACAATCACAAGCTTGTCACAAACACAAAACCATCATCAAATTCAATTTATATTGCATGTATATATAATAACGAAAAAATCATAAAGATGTCAAAAGTTGGATTCGGTTTGAGCTGTTCATGAGGTTATGGATGCATATGAGTATTGGGAATGATTCAAAGATGTCCAATAAACATGTCTCAACCTTCAAATCTCTCTGGAATGGCTTCTATTGAAGAATCCGAATTTGAAATTTTGGGTGAATTTTGAAAGTTGCAACTTACTCTTTGAGGCAGAAAATCGTCTCTTGTGCATAGGGTTGTGTTGTATACTTATAATGGATTGAATTAGGTCAAAAATAATGGATCATTGTGTGGATATTTTGGATCAATGAGATTAAAAAAGATTAAGGCTTAAAAATCAAATATTCTTGAATAAGACCTTTCTATTTCAAGCCAATCACCATAATTCTTATATCAATTTGATCCAAATCATCTTTATGACTTTCTAGAAGCAATATCCCATTTAAATATTTGACTTTTCTATTTTATTTTAATTTAAAATGATTTTAAATGAATAAAATCAAAATAAATAAAAATAAAATAATAAAAAATCTGAATAATTGAGGGTTGGGTCGTGCATGAGGTATTTGTATGGATTGGATCATCACATGGCAAGCCCATTTAGAAAAATTTAGTTTTAAACCTCCATTTTCTTCATAAACCAACAAAAAATTTCCCAACTTTGCAAGGGCACAAATCCTTCAATTTTAATGCTATGAGGGTGTTCTTGGACATTTTGAAAAGCTTGAAGAGTCCTCTAACTAACCCCATTGGTTTCATGTTCATATCGTTTACCATTCTCAAGTTATGCCCTTTTGAAGTTGTTGACTTTTTGTTGACTTTCAAAAGGACCTATAATGTCTTAGCTCATACCTTCCAAATGAAGCATTTTTGGGCTTGGCTTGTGAGACACAAAGTTGTAGAGAATTCAATTTCCTTCAAAATGAGCTTTGGATGGGAAAATGTGATGAAGCATGTGAAAGTTATGGCTGGTCAAAGTTCAGTTGACTTTTCCTGAGGAAACCCTAATTTAGAAACCCCTGATTCTTGATGATCTGAAATATCCTTGATGAATCATGATCAACCCTTGATCAAATGATGAATTTTACTTCATATACTTGATGTTGGCAAAAAATCATGAAGTTTGACTTTGGTTTGACCACAGTTGACCTCAGTTTGACTTTTTTAACTGCTTTGACTGATTTTGACTTATCTGATCATCTGACTGAGCAAACATTTGAGAAAAGTCTTGAAACTTGTCATGGGGATTCTTAAACACATATAAGATGTTATGAAGCTCACTTTAAGTCTTGGAAGTCCATTTAGCCTGATTAAAGTCAAAACCCTAGTTTTGGATGCACTGCTTAGGAGGGTGCATTGTCTGAGGGAAATGTCAAACTTTCTGACCAATGATGAACTTTGTGAACCTTGTGAACCTCATATGATGTCTTGTGAACCTTGTGAACCTCATGAAAGGTCTTATGAACCTTGTAAAAGGTCTTGTGAACCTTGTGAACCTCATAAAGTATCTTGTAAACTTCATGAACCTCATGAAAGGTCTTGTGAACCTTGTGAACCTTATAAAGTGTCTTGTAAACTTCATGAACCTCATGAAAGGTCTTGTGAACCTTGTAAACCTTCTTAGCACACAAAGTCTTGTATTGTGAGGGCAAATTTTGAGGTGCAACAGCGACCATGCCTCTTAATGAACTGGGAGTTTTCAGAAACCTGAGAGACCAATTCCTTAAGCTTAGAAGGTATTCCTACAAAGTTGATCCGGATAGTGTTCCTATGAGCAGAAGCCATGGCCTGCAACAAAGAGCAAAGATAAATCCTTTGGTCCTTGAAATGGTTAGTGAAAATGTTATGCTTATGATGCATGATGATGCTATGATGTTATGCTCAATCACAAACATGTGGCACACACAAACAAGTCACACAATAGCTCTAGGTTTGAAGGCTTGCATGAGGTTTAAAGGTAAGTACCCTCCCCTGAAGTTTAGTTTGTTCATCCTGTCCTACAAAAGTAACCAGGTTCTAAGTAATTAGGATCTCAATGAGCGTAGTATCGAGTATCAACCAACTTCAGTCTTCACCAAAGCCGGTTATCTCACTACTTTCTAAAGGCCAAGATGGGATAACTAGGGTTCTAAAAGTTAGTTAGTGTATTGACAACATATGGCAGCCTCATATTATCCTTAACTTGACTTAAGGAACATAAGCACCAACAAGAAGTCACACTAACTATGGCCACCAGATCAACCATATCGGTATACGCCGTACAGTTTCCTTGGTCTATTGCCATTTACCTAAGGTACACTAGATCCGGGTTAGGATCTTTCACACATAAAGCCCAACAGATAAATATAAAGCAAACAAAGAAAACAATTTAAAGTGATCTCATTCCTAAGGGTACCCCTATTTTATTAAGTCCCCAGCAGAGTCGCCAGTTCTGTAACACGGTGGGAGAACTGACTTTAGTTAAATGTTGCGGATAGCAAGAGTTGCCACCGACTTTTATTTTATCCAAAGGAAAGGGCATAAAAGAACAAGAAAGACCTTAAAAGATTTTTGGGTTCGGGGGGTAGGTTATGTAAAGGGAAGGTGTTAGCACCCTTTACATCCATGGTTATCCATGGGCTCTTAGTTACTTAGCTCACTTTAAATTGTTTTTAAGAAGTGTAGTGTGTGATTAAAATTTTCTTAAGTACTTTATAATGATCCTTGTACGGATATATATAAAGACTTTGTTTTGAAAATTGTTTGAAAATGTGAAGTGTTATGAAATGTTTTTAAAGAAGTGAGCTAGTACTTAAGAGGAACCTACCCTATGATTAAATCTTTACTATTCTTGAATTTCCTTTCAATGGTAAGACTATCCCTATTATTAAGGAATAGGTAGTCATTACCTTGGATGTTATAAGGGACATGTGAAGGGTCATCTGTGTTTAGGCAACTGTAAGGTGTCTTAGCAATACGAAGGGACTTATCATCTTTTATTCGAAAGGGATAAGATCATTTACGAAGGCAACATCGAAGGGACTTGATCTTTTATTCGAAAGGGACAAGATCATTTACGAAGGCAACATCGAAGGGACTTGATCTTATAATCGTAAAGGGACTTGATGATATTTTAGGAGAAGGGACTTTGCTTTTATACACCTTACTTGACCTTTTGGTTTAGGCAACATGAGGGATAACCCTTAGGAAGTGAGATGGCGATCCAAGATCGACTTACGTGTGTGCGTGTATAAATTCAAATATTTATCTTAAGATTAGTGATCTAAATTAATTTTAAAGCAAACATGTTATCACTCCCTATAATTACTAACCAAAGCAATATAAATATTTACAAGCAATAAAAATAAAACAAAAATAAGACCTACGACTATTACACGGCTTTCACAGTTACATTATAATAAAAGCAAATTAAATAATAATTATATAATAAAATAAACAATTAAAATAAAAGGTTAGTGATAAAACAATAATAAGAAGAAAAGGTTAATAATATACAAAATATACATATAATTTAATTAAGTATTTTTAGATTTTAATAAAAACAAATTTGAAAGAATTTTTAAGATGAAAATAATAATAATAAAGATATACTAATTTATTTACAAAATAAACTATGATTAATCATTTAATTGGATATTAAGAAAATTTAGTTAATTTTAAGATTTAAATAAAATAAAAATTAGGGTTAGGATTAGGGTTAGAGAAAAATAGGGTTTTAATTATATATGTAAAAATATTAGGGTTAGAAATTAATTTAAATACAATTAATGAAATTATATACAAAAATATATATATACATATTTATAAATATATTAAAAAAACATATAATGAAATAAATATACTAATTTAGGTTTTAAGAAAATAATATAAATTTTAAAAGAAAATAAAGTTTTATTAAAAAAATGATTTAGATATTTTTTAGAAATTATTTTAACTAATTTAAAGAATAAAATAAAGAAATAACAAAAAATAAATGAAACAAAAACAAAAAAAAACAGGACCTGGGATTTGAACCCAGGTCCTTTACCTGGATAGTCCAAAGCATGACCAACTAGGCCACTGCACGCAGCTGAGAGTAATCCACTTCAAATTGGTTTTGTTGTTATCCTGGAAAACAAAACAAATTAAAGCAAAAAAAATTCATTTGGTTGGTTTCGAACCCAAGCCCTTCAGTATATCATACGCATACCAAAACCAGCTGAGCTACATGCTCATTGTGATATATAGACGGAACAAATTTGTTTTAAGCCCTGTCATATGGGTACCAAACAGTCCTTCATGTATCTCTTTTATGATTTGCTCTGCCTCCTGTTCATCTACACATCGGAGTAGGATCTTGTCATGATTTCTCTTGTACAAAACCTCCCCATTCAGAAAGAAATTTGAGGCCAATCTTCTTAGTGTTCTTTTATCCATACTCAAAGCACCTTCTGGGTATTCTTTCTTTTCCAAGTAGCGCTTGATATCATAGAACCAAGGCCTGGCACTTGATTCTTCTTCGGCAGTCAGACAATGAGCAGGTTCTTCAAAACACTTGAGATCAATGGAAGGCTGATGATTAGGCCAAATCAGTTGGTACATAGATGCCAGAGTTGCCAGAGCGTCAGCCATTTGATTCGCACTACGAGGCACATGGGTGAAAGTAATATCATCAAACCTGGGTAGTAACTTTAACACATAATCCCGATATGGAATCAGATGATCACATCGTACTTCCCAATCTCCTGTAGTTTGATATATCACCAGAGCTGAATCACCATACACATTGAGTGTTTTAATCCTCAAATTAATGGCTTCTTCTAGTCCCATAATGCATTCTTCATATTCAGCCACATTATTCGTGCACGGGAAACAAAGCTTAGCTGTAAAAGGTACATGAAAGTCCTTAGGAGATGTCAATATTACCCCAATTCCACAACCCCGATCATTGGCAGCACCGTCGAACATGAGATTCCATCGCTCCCCTGGTTCAGGCCCTTCGTCAGGTTCAGGCTTTTCATAGTCTTTAATCAACATGATATCCTCGTCCGGAAAGTCAAACTTCAAAGGTTGGTAATTCTCCACAGGCTGGTGAGCAAGATTGTCTGCTAGTATGCTGCCTTTGATAGCCTTTTGAGTGACATATTGAATATCGTACTCTGACAAAAGCATTTGCCATCGGGCAATCCTACCAGTGAGAGCTGGTTTCTCAAATATATATTTAAGAGGATCCATCTTGGAAATCAAATATGTTGTATGAGTCAACATATATTGTCGGAGACGTTTGGCAGCCCATGCAAGAGCACAACAAGTCTTCTCAAGTGCTGAATACCTTGTTTCACAATCATTGAACTTCTTGCTTAAGTAGTAAATGGCATGCTCCTTCTTTCCAGTCTCATCTTGTTTCCCCAGCACACAGCCCATGGATTCGTCAAGAAATGTCATGTACATTATTAACGGCCTTCCAGGAACGGGAGGCACCAAGATTGGTGGTTTTTGCAAATACTCCTTAACTTTATCGAAGGCTATTTGACATTCATTATCACATTCAATTGCTTGATCCTTTCTTAAGAGCTTGAAGATCGGTTTGCAGGTAGCAGTGAGATGCGAAATAAATCTGGCAATGTAGTTCAATCTTCCAAGGAAACCTCTGACTTCCTTTTCAGTTCTTGGCGCAGGCATACTCTGAATGGCTCTGACTTTGTCAGGATCAACCTCAATCCCCTTCTGACTCACAATGAATCCTAGCAACTTTCCGAATCGAACCCCAAATGTGCACTTATTCGGGTTGAGTCTGAGTTTGAACTCTCTTAATCGTACAAACAACCTTTGCAGATTAACAATGTGTTCCTCCTCTGTTTGGGACTTAGCAATCATATCATCAATGTATACTTCAATCTCTTTATGAATCATATCATGAAAGAGTGTCACCATGGCACGTTGATATGTTGCTCTAGCATTTTTGAGTCTGAATGGCATCACTTTGTAGCAAAAGGTTCCCCACATCGTGATGAACGTGGTCTTCTCCATGTCTTCTGGATCCATTTTTATCTGATTATATCCGGAGAAGCCGTCCATAAAGGAGAACACTGAGAATTGAGCTGTATTATCCACCAATACATCGATATGAGGTAGTGGGAAATCGTCTTTGGGACTATCTTTGTTCAAGTCTCTGAAGTCGACACACATGTGGACCTTTCCATCTTTCTTTGGAACTGGTACTATGTTGGCGATCCACTGTGGGTATTTAGCTACTGCTAGAAATCCGGCGTCAAATTGCTTTCTTACTTCTTCCCGAATCTTGAGGGCCATGTCTGGACGAGTCCTTCTCAACTTCTGCTTGACTGCTGGTCATTCTTCCTTGAGTGGCAACTTGTGCACGACAATATCAGTATTTAGCCCAGGCATATCTTGATAGGACCATGCGAACACATCGGCGTACTCGTGGAGGAGCTCTATCAATTTTGCCTTCACTTCAGCTTGCAGAGAAGCACCTATCTTCACTTCTCGTTTATCCTCCTCTGATCCCAGGTTGATAACTTTAATGTCCTCTTGGTGTGGCTGAATGACATTCTCTTCCTGTTTGAGTAGTCGAGCTAACTCCTCAGGGAGTTCACAATCTTCCTCGCCTTCTTCCTCCGCTTGGTTGATCGGACAGTCGAAGTCATATAGGACCATAGCAGCGTCGTCGTCAAGGACCTCAGTGGTGTCTCTGCATGTTTATGATATATGCATTTATTTTAGAAAGTGGTGTGCATTAAAACATTTCCATTTTATTATAAAAGGAAAGAAAAATAAAATAAAGAGAACAAATATTGAATGCAAATTGCTGATTTATTATATTGATAATCAAAGTTTTAAAACATTGGTGGCTCGACAACATCCCAATATGCCTTGGGCAGAGCATATGGTTTTGAAAAAGAAGTAGAATTACTTTTTAGGGTAAATAAACTGAGGAATCTCGACAGTTCTCCAATTCTCTAATTCCTCCCCTGGATTGGCCTGGCGAATCCAATTACAAGTCACTTCATGGTAGTCTTCGTCTGAGATCATTGCAGCGTGATCTTCAAAGATGTATCCGGAGCTTGTAAATGTATCACTCACCTGAGGAAAATGACCATGCTCTTCATATGCAGAGATCGTTGTTGCACTGGAAGATGGCTGGTAGCCAATGCCATGCATGTCTCTTTTGTCTTGCATCTCGACAACTTTGCCCCAGCCCTGTGTGTTCCCAGTCTCCAAGACAGCCAAAGCTTCCTTTAGTGATGCCATTGACATTGATGGCTGTGGACGCTCAGATTCTCGTTGTACTGCCAGCATACTCACTATTTCAAAAGATTGAAACGGTGTCTCGACAGTCTCACCTTCCACATCAATATATCGGAAAGAGGTCAAATGACTCACCAGGATATCTTCTTCACCTCCAATCACCACTATTCGGGTCTGCATAGGGAACTTTAGTTTCTGATGAAAAGTAGACGTAACGGCCCTGCGTTATGAATCCATGGTCTTCCCAGGAGACAGCTGTACCCCAGATGGATATCCATTACTTGGAAAGTAATGGTGAAAAAGGCAGGTCCTATCTTGATCGGGAGATCCACCTCTCCTATAACCACACGTCTGGAACCATCGAAAGCTTTTACTATTAATGCACTCAGCTTCATCACTACTCCTTGCATGGGCATTCTTTCCAACGTCGTTTTCGGCATCACATTTAAGGAGGAACCAGTATCCACCAACACCCTCGACAATAACGTATCTTCACATCTTATGGAGATGTGTAAAGCCTTATTATGGTTTTTCTTATCAGCAGTGAGCTCTTCATCATTAAAGCTGAGGAAGTTACCAGTGGTAACATTGGCTATGACGTCATCGAATTGGGCCACCGTGATATCTTTGGTAATGTGGGCCGCACTTAGCACTTTCAGCAAAGAAGATCTATGTGCTTCATAACTAAGTAGTAAAGCTAGCATAAATATTTTGGCGGGAGTCTGATTCAGCTGATTGACTACCTTGTAGTCGCTTTTCTTGATAATCCTTAAGAACTCTTCCGCTTCTTTCTGAGTGAATGCAGCTTTGGGCGATGACGGATCTTCTAATGACCCCTGAGGAATAGGGGTGACAACCGGTGTAGCAGTTGTCTTTTGCTTTTGATTGGATGACGACTCTACTGGTCTTGGTGTAAACACTCGTCCACTGCGAGTCATCCCACTTAGTCCGGCAATGGATGTGACAACGGGAAATTCAATATTAATGGGCTGCCTTCTCCGGCCTTGTCCAGCGTTCACTGGTTCATAACTCCACGGTACAACTTGATTATTTTCCCCAGTGTAGGGAGCTGGGTACTCTATAACTATAGGAGTAACATTGTTTGGAGTCTGAGGTGCATCATAATACACCTCCATTGCAGCCACCATTATTTTCTTCTTTACACGTCTTTCGATCTGTGTTAAGCCTTGATTGAGGAGTCCTTGCAGACACTCCCTGATATCTTCCTCGGAATGATCAACGCCTTCATATTTTACCGCCATTAAACCTGATTTCTCCAATTGTTCCCCAATCAGAGCCATTGGAGTCTGAACGTCTTCTGTTTTTAGAATCAACTCACACTCGTCTTCCTCCTCCACGGCATTAACAACCGCTCCTCCATGAGGTGGCATAGTGTTGTTTTTGACATTCGGGCCTCTTGGAGTAAAATTTAGATCCTTCGACTCCACCAAATCCTGCACGTGATTTTGAAATGCATAGCATTTGTCTATAGTGTGTCCCAGCGCACCTTTGTGGAATTCGCAGGTGGCATTAGCATCGTAATTTGGAGGGTAAGGGAAAGTGGTTGGTCTTAGAATCCTCAGAGTCAGTTGTCCGTGTTGATTCAGTTGATTAAATATATCTCTGTAAGGCATGAGGACTGGATCAATGTGCCTTCTTGGTCTAGGCTGCCTTTGCACTGGACCACTTCGTCTGTACTGTTGATTGGGCTGCTGTGCAGGAGCCTGCTGATATTGTTGGTGTTGTGGAGCCTGTGGTTGATATGGAGATGGCGCAACATTAGCTACATGCTGTAACACGGTGGGAGAACTGACTTTAGTTAAATGTTACGGATAGCAAGAGTCGCCACAAACTTTTATTTTATCCAAAGGAAAGGGCATAAAAGAACAGGAAAGACCTTAAAAGATTTTTGGGTTCGGGGGGTAGGTTATGTAAAGGGAAGGTGTTAGCACCCTTTACATCCATGGTTATCCATGGGCTCTTAGTTACTTAGCTCACTTTAAATTGTTTTTAAGAAGTGTAGTGTGTGATTAAAATTTTCTTAAGTACTTTATAATGATCCTTGTACGGATATATATAAAGACTTTGTTTTGAAAATTGTTTGAAAATGTGAAGTGTTATGAAATGTTTTTAAAGAAGTGAGCAAGTACTTAAGAGGAACCTACCCTATGATTAAATCTTTACTGTTCTTGAATGTCCTTTCAATGGTAAGACTATCCCTATTATTAAGGAATAGGTAGTCATTACCTTAGATGTTATAAGGGACATGTGAAGGGTCATCTGTGTTTAGGCAACTGTAAGGTGTCTTAGCAATACGAAGGGACTTATCATCTTTTATTCGAAAGGGATAAGATCATTTACGAAGGCAACATCGAAGGGACTTGATCTTTTATTCGAAAGGGACAAGATCATTTACGAAGGCAACATCGAAGGGACTTGATCTTATAATCGTAAAGGGACTTGATGATATTTTAGGAGAAGGGACTTTGCTTTTATACACCTTACTTGACCTTTTGGTTTAGGCAACATGAGGGATAACCCTTAGGAAGTGAGATGGCGATCCAAGATCGACTTACGTGTGTGCGTGTATAAATTCAAATATTTATCTTAATATTAGTGATCTAAATTAATTTTAAAGCAAACATGTTATCACTCCCTATAATTACTAACCAAAGCAATATAAATATTTACAAGCAATAAAAATAAAACAAAAATAAGACCTACGACTATTACACGGCTTTCACAGTTACATTATAATAAAAGCAAATTAAATAATAATTATATAATAAAATAAACAATTAAAATAAAAGGTTAGTGATAAAACAATAATAAGAAGAAAAGGTTAATAATATACAAAATATACATATAATTTAATTAAGTATTTTTAGATTTTAATAAAAACAAATTTGAAAGAATTTTTAAGATGAAAATAATAATAATAAAGATATACTAATTTATTTACAAAATAAACTATGATTAATCATTTAATTGGATATTAAGAAAATTTAGTTAATTTTAAGATTTAAATAAAATAAAAATTAGGGTTAGGATTAGGGTTAGAGAAAATTAGGGTTTTAATTATATATGTAAAAATATTAGGGTTAGAAATTAATTTAAATACAATTAATGAAATTATATACAAAAATATATATATACATATTTATAAATATATTAAAAAAACATATAATGAAATAAATATACTAATTTAGGTTTTAAGAAAATAATATAAATTTTAAAAGAAAATAAAGTTTTATTAAAAAAATGATTTAGATATTTTTTAGAAATTATTTTAACTAATTTAAAGAATAAAATAAAGAAATAACAAAAAATAAATGAAACAAAAACCAAAAAAAATAGGACCTGGGATTTGAACCCAGGTCCTTTACCTGGATAGTCCAAAGCATGACCAACTAGGCCACTGCACGCAGCTGAGAGTAATCCACTTCAAATTGGTTTTGTTGTTATCCTGGAAAACAAAACAAATTAAAGCAAAAAAAATTCATTTGGCTGGTTTCGAACCCAAGCCCTTCAGTATATCATACGTGCATCAAAACCAGCTGAGCTACATGCTCATTGTGATATATAGACAGAACAAATTTGTTTTAAGCCCTGTCAAAATTTCAAATACGATTTTCGCGCGCAGCCACTTCATCTCCTACCTCTGAACCAAAAGAATCAACATATCATTTACAGTTCAACCACATCCTTAAAATTGATTTATATTTGCTCAATCATTAAACCCTAAAAGTGGCCAAAAACCCTAACAATGGTGATTCTTCAAACCTGTACCAAAAATCAATTAACTTGCCCAGAAACAATCACGAGCTTACTATAAACACAAAACAATGATCAAATTCAATTTATATTGCACAAATATATGAGAACGAGAAATTCATAAAAGTGTTAGAAGTTTGATTCGGTTTGAGCCATTCATGAGGTTTGGGATGCATATGATTATTGATACATGATCAGTGATGTTCAAGGATCCTTCTTATGTTCTTAAAATACCTTTAAATGCTTTGTAATGGTAAAACCGAATTTGAGTTTTTGAATGATTTTGTGAAGTTTGAACAAGGTGTTGGAGGCTGTCCATTCGTCAATAGTACTGGTCTTCATGTTGTTTATATATGAGGGAATGAAACTAGGTCAAGAGTTCAACAAATTTGTGGATATTTGATCTTTGGGAGATTGAAAAAGATTTGTTCTTAAAACTTGAAATATCTTGATCTAGTCTTGCTATTTTAGTATGATCTTCATTATTTTTGTATCAATCAAGTCTAAATATGTTTTAAGACTTTCTAGAAACCAAATCAAATTAAATATCCATCATTTTATATTTTATTTGAATTTAAAATGATTTTTAACATAAAAAATCATAATAAATAAAAATAAAATGAATAAAATTATGAATAAATAAATTTAATTTCGTGCATGATGTCATGGAAGTATTTGGATCACAAAAAAGCAAGCCCATTTGGTGAATTTTGGTTTTAAGATCCCATTTGCTTCATAAACCTCTCAAAAATTTCCCAACTTTGCAAGGGCACAAATCCTTCAATTTTAATGCTATGAAGGTGTTATTGGACATTTTGGAAAGCTTAAAGAGTCCTCTAACCAACCTCTTTGGTCTCATGTCCATATCTTTTACCATTCTCAAGTTATGCTCTTTTGAAGTTGTTGACTTTTTGTTGACTTTTAAAAGGACCTATAATGTCTTAGCTCATACCTTCCAAATGAAGCATTTTTTGGCTTGGCTTATGAGACACAAAGTTGTAGAGAATTAAATTTCCTTCAAAATGAGATTTGGATGGAAAACAATTGATGAAGCATGTGAAAGTTATGGCTGGTCAAAGTTCGGTTGACTTTTCCTGTGAAAACCCTAATTTAGAAACTCCTGATTCTTAATGATCTGAAATCTCCTTGATGAATCATGATCAACCCTTGATCAAATGATGAATTTTACTTCATATAATTGATGTTGGGAAAAAAATCATGAAGTTTGACTTTGGTTTGACCACAGTTGACCTCAGTTTGACTTTTTAACTGCTTTGACTGATTTTAACCTTTCTGATCATCTGACTGAGCAAATCTTTTGGGAAAGTCTTGAAACTTTACATGGGGATTCTTGAACACATATAGGATGCTATGAAGCTCACTTGAAGTCTTGGAAGTCCATTTAGCCTGATGAAAGTCAAAACCCTAGTTTAAGATGCATTGCTTAGGAGGATGCATTGTCTGAGGGAATTGTCAAATTTTCTGACTAATTGTGAACCTTGTGAACCTCATGAGATGTCTTGTGAGCCTTGTGAACCTTGTTAACCTCTTAGTACACAAAGTCTTGTCTTGTGGAGGGCAAATTTTGGGGTGCAACACATGCCCACAAGACATGTTATACGGCAAACTAGCTCTTCCTCTCATAATAGCATTGGCCTTTCCTTCCCTCTTCTTTTGGAAATTAGGATAAGGTTTATTGCCAACATTTGTAGAAGTGGCTGCTCCTTTGCCCTCTTTCAACTGGATCTCAATCCTTTCTCCTACAGACACGATTTCAGAGAAGCTAGGAAAACTAGCTCCCATCATCCGGTCCATATATTTGTCCTCCAGTGTATTTAGAAACATGTCTGTTAACTCTTTAGGAAGCAACGACGGTTGAACCAGTGCAGCGAGTTCTCTCCACCTTTGTGCGTATTCTTTGAACGACTCGTTGTTACGTTGCGTCATGTCTTGCAGTTGAGTACGATTGGGTGCAAGATCAACATTGTACTGATAATGTTCAAGAAATGCACGGGAGAGGTCATTCCATGTTTTGATTCGGCCTCTTTCCAACTTGGCGTACCACTCCAACGACGCCTCAGACAGGCTATCCTGGAAACAATGAATTAGGAGCTGGTCGTTCCTAGCATATAAAGCCATCTTTCTGCAGTAAGCCCGAAGATGAGTGTGAGGACAACTGTCCCCTTTATATTTATCGGGAAAGTCCGGAGCCTTGAATTTATGTGGGATTACTAATCCTGGCACAAGACACGTCTCCTCAGCATCTAGACCCAGAATGGTGTTAATATCCATTGCTTTAAGCTTTTCCTCCATTGAGCACAACCTTTCTGCTACTGGCTCAAGAAGAGTTTCAGTACGGTGAACCGGTGGGTCCGCATAAAAGACATCGGACTGCTCATCCATGTCCTTAAATGACCCATGGTGAACTGCTAAAGATGGTAAATTGGGTGGATCCCCCCCAGTAAGATTGAAGTTCTCTTTGGCAGTCCCTGAAGTGCCGGCTTGTCTGGTGAGTTTCTCAGCTTCTTCTTCTCTCTTAGCCATAGTGATGACCTCAAGGATTTGGTCCAGCTTTCCTTTGAGTGAATCAATATCTGACCTCATGGCATTCTGCTCCTCTTAGATTTGCTCCAAAGTCATTTTGTAACCTTTTCTAGTCTCGTATCTCCGTCGGAAAATCCGGAAGTCAACTTTTCTGAAGAGGGAAGGTAAAGTGTATGAGTTGTGTTTTTGTTTGGTTGTGAAAATGAGCGTATGAATGCATATGTTTGAATACAAAGCTCTCAGTCGTCTTATCAATTTATTACCAGAGATATTTAACGTATTTATCATTGCAAATAAGACAAGATTTAAAATCCAAAAGCAATAACTTTCATTCATTTAATTCAAACAAGTACAATAGAGATTCCACGAGTTTTCATATTACAACGCAAAAGATAACAACAACTTTCTTGAACATAAACTATGGTGCAACCCTGAAAATGACCCCTTGAGCTTTGCGGACTGCTACTAGATTTGTGGTAAGCTCCTTGATGGTTCTTTTGCAAACTTTCACACACCTGTAGACTTCTTCAGGCGTGTTTTCTGGGCACATAACGCGATCTGCATCTTCAAGCTTCTCGGGGAGGTCTTGACTTGCCAGGTTCAGCATGCTAGCCAGGTTTACAAACTTCTGCTTCCACTCTTCGTACAGATCTTGGAGATTTGCAATTGCAACATCTCTTCCGCCTATGGCTTCTTCAGCATCTTGACACTTGTTCATCCATTGTATGATGGTATCCTCCGGGTCTTGATAAGTTTTCTGAGATCTCAGGTAGTCAATTTGTTCCACAGCTTGCTCATGTTGAAATTTCTCACGGTCATACTTTCGTTGATAACTCTCCTTTTCCAACTTTTCTGCTGCTAGCTTGTCTTCTTCTCTCTTGAGAGAATCCTCTAAACTCTTGATCTTTGCTTCTAAAGTGATTCTATCCTCCTTCTTGTTCTTAAGACACACCTCCATGTCCTTCTGTAAATTGATGATTTGAACTTCGGCCCTTCTCAATTACTCGTTACGATAATTCAGATCCATGCTAGCTCCATAAAGAGCACCCAGGCAATGCTCTCTCTTATCTTCTTCTATTCTAAATCTTTTGTTACTGCTTTCCACTCTTTCCGTCATCTTTTTACTTTTCTCCTCCTATACTTCTTGTTTTCCTTTGGTTCGAAGGAGTTCGATCCGCATGCGTTCGTTCTCCAATTCTAAACCTTTGATCCTTTCGTTGAGCTCATCTATGTCTTCAGGTAATAATGTTGCTTTCTCAGGAAGGGGTGGGAAAGCTATTGGATTGAGGAAGAATGGAATCTTAACGATACGAGCTCTTTCTTTTACCCACAGGACATAAGGTTCCTTCACAGCGATATTCTTGCGGACACTAGGGTCACTCGTAACGATCTTCTTCCAAGCTGCCTTGAATTTCTTCAACTCTTCTTTAGATGGGTTATCAACAACAAAAGGTATCAAATGCCTTTCCTCGGGAGGAGCTTCCATAGGGAGCCCAAGTTGTCTCTTGAGCAGCACCGGGTTGTAATTTATGCAACCATGATTTCCTATCAGAGGGACATTAAGGAAACTTCCACATCTAAGCACGACACCCCCAATCTTCCAGTCTCTTAAGTACCATGTGATGTCGTTAGCCCTGAGCGAAGCAAATCTGTGAGGCCACGACAAATGCCTAGACACAAAGTAACCCTCCTTAGGCATGTGCATTTTCATGCACATGTGCAGCAACGAAGCGCAACAAAGAAATACACCTCCCCTCTTCGTATGTCGGGTATGGAAAGTATGATAAAAATCTGCCAATAAGAATGGAATTGTGTTTCCTGTCATGAAAATCTCTATAGCAGCACGGTCAACAAACTTATCTGACTTTGGGAATAACACAATCCCATACACAAGAAGATCTAGGATGGCTCTGCAGGAGGACCAATTTCCTTTTTCAGCACATTGCCAGGCTTGTTTTTCTAAGAACAGTCTCGTGAATCCTTCCTTGTCTGACTTGTTGTCCACTAACAAACTTGCAGGAAGTCCCAACACAGTAGCCAACTTGGTCATAGTGACTTCTTCTTCTAGCTTTGGGAAATGATTGCGGTCCCTAATACAAAGGCCCACAAGCAACTAGAACTCTTCCAAAGTAGGAGCAATCTGGAAGTCCGGGAAAGTGAAGCACCGCAGTTGAATGTCGTAATATTTAGTAAGAGCACTGAGAGCATCAAGATTAGCTGTCTCGTCCAGTATACTCAGGATTTTTCCGAAGCGAGCCTGAAAGTTGTTGTGTTTGATAGGCGTGATCTTAGCTCTCAAGGCCAGTAGTGTGTCAATCTTTGGTTCCAAGAACTTGAAACTGTACGTGCTTTTCTTGGAAATTTGATTCATCTTGATTGCTTTGACAAATACTTCAAATCTGCAATAAATATAAGAAATTGAGAGCTCTGTATCATTTTATGAAAGAATGTATGCAACAATGAACGGGTAAACCCAAAATGCAATGTTCCATAAACAAATAGTACGGATGGAAGATACTTTGATTACTCTCCTCACGAGGACCTCACTGGGTGACCTCTACAGTTTTAGGGATCCCAAAGTTAATAATTCATATGGATGTTCATTACACACGCCATTAACATGAAGATTAATTGACTCCACCATATGAATTTCGTTTGGGTGAGATCTTCATATCGAGCCACGCAAGAGAGAAATCTCCTGGTGCCCCATACTATGTGATCATCGACACGAGGTTTAAAACAAAGTCCTGGAGTTATGGAACTTTCTCAACTGTTTGATGCACGTGTCAATTTCATATATTCTTGACAGTCAATCAACTCTATTGAGTAAGTTTATTCCAAGTGAGGTTTTCGTATCGAGCCACGCGAGGGTGAACCCTGGTGCCCAATACTACGCAACCATCAACCGATGTTTTAACCAAAAGGTTCTAAAGGTCCTCAGAGTCAATGACTCTAATGAAAACAACTGAGCACACACGCCAAGAGCTTGACGGTTGTCAGTATTTCCATTAAAATCTACTCCGAGTGAGGTTTTCGTATCGACAACCCA
Organism: Lathyrus aphaca; assembly: GCA_963966055.1. NCBI lineage: Eukaryota > Viridiplantae > Streptophyta > Magnoliopsida > Fabales > Fabaceae > Lathyrus > Lathyrus aphaca. Next base: position 506,631,787 of record OZ014523.1, read on the forward strand.
CGAGGGAGGTTCCCTCGGGAGCCCATACTACACAACCTCGCTAACTTATGTTTACACTCAAAGACCCGGGTATAGAGCCTTTCCCTCAAGTTGTTTTGATCAAAGTATCGTTCCCGTACCAAAGATCCACAATAAGGATATAAAATGGAAAGCGATAAACAATTAACACATAAGCGAACATCCAAACAAGCGTGGATACCTAGACTAGGCTTGACTTGCATAGGGGTGAACCAATCCCCAGCAGAGTCGCCAGCTGTCGTGCCTCAAAAAATATGATCCTCGCGAACGCGGTCGCGACTGGGTTGACATGAGAGTCGCCACCTAATTTTATTTATTCCCGAAGAGGGAAATGGTAAATATAGATAAAACCAACAAGAAGGGATAAAACAAGGTCATCGCAAACCATTGTCGGGGTTCGGAAGTCGGTTATGTAGGAGGAAGGTATTAGCACCTCCTACATCCATCGTACTCGGTGGGAACCTTCTAGGTTGTCACGCATGAAGGGATGTCTATACTTATGATTACTTGTTGAACTAAAGGGTTTATTGATCCTAGGGGCTCAACAAGGATTGAGATCCTCGTGCCTACGTATTCCCTTGTGCAATGGGAAAGTCAGAGCTTCGTAGTTCGGCCTGATACGGTTGATGGTTGTTGATTTTATTACCTTTCGTCGATGAAAGGGTTTAGGAGTCGAATTGCACTAAAGACTATGGATAGCTTATTCTGTCAAACAAGACGAGCGTCTTGCGTCGAAATAATCAGAGCGAGTAACGAGAGCTCGTTATCCTCCTTTCTACCGCTTAAGGCTCGTGGCGTGCAATTTTCCTCGTATTATTGAAGTATTTTATTTCCTAAGACCGCTTGATGTTATATCAAGGGTTTGGATTTAAAAAGTAACATTTCGGTTTTTGAAGTTTGAGGTGAATGCAAATGGAAGTTTATTTATTGGTTTGTTAGCGAGGCACAATATGCTCGGCTCGCAAGATTGAGGAACTAAGCTAAATACTAACTATAGAAAACAAACGCGATGCATTGATTCGTTAAGTTGAAGAAATATTGAGTAAGGTGTAAGGAGCAAAGTAGTGCAGATGGCGATCAAGGAATGATCGACTTACGTGTGTGTATGAAGTGAAGTACGTACGGATATTTATTTGGCGTTGGACCAAAGATTTCGTTTATCTTTGAAATGATTAATCTTAGTGTGCGTTCGTTTTATACTTAGCAATTTATCGTCAAAAATGCAAGAGTAATCACACAAGCAAACATATCATCATATCGCAAGCAATAAGGACCGGGCATACACAAACATTCATCGCACACATAATCGAGCAAAAATGAAAAATTAATTAATCAAATTAAGTAGAAATATTTAATTAGATTAATTATCAAATTAATTAATAGAATTAAATAAAACTATTTAATTAAATTAATCAATGAAAATATTTTTGGATTTTTTTATATTCGAAATAGAAATTAATCGAAAGATTAAAAATTGAACAAAATGGTTAAGAAAATGTTTTTTTTCTTTGAATTTTGAGATTTTTGAACATAAAGGAGAAACGATTAATTAATTTAAACAAAGTTATTTAAATAAATTAATTAGTAAACTAATTAATTTAATTAAACAAGATTATTTAAAGGAATTAATAAAAATGATTTTTGTTTTTCTATATTTTTTATAAAATGAAAATAGAACAAAATGAAAATAAATAAAACTGAAATGTGATGGTTTTTAAGTAAATCAGAGGATGTATTTAATCAATGCAAAAACGCAGGCCCAAAATAGGGAGAAGTCCAAAGCGCTAGGGTTTATAGTGGCGGTCCTTCTTTTGTGCCAATCATTCGGGCATTATATAGAAGAATATTGATGCTTGATACGTGTGAGAGAGAAAAAAACGAAATTTGTATGAGGTATCTGTGAGATGTGAATCAATCCGTTATGAATCGTACGGAAATTCTTCTGCAAATATTTTGTGGGGACCGAAAGGAATGAGTCACAACTTTGTTTTGTCTGTAGTGTGATTTCTAGAAAGAGGGGTGGGGTCCTACTGATTGCATCATATTTTTACCACTGTGAATGATAATTTTTAATTTACCATTACACGTATTTTATCAATCCCTTATTACCGTGAAACCATGTTTTTGTCTGCAATAATCTAACTTGTTGATACTTTGCAGGAAATAGAAGTTAGACTTGAAACTGTGAATTTTGGTCATGGCTCTAATGTCTTAACCATACTCATGGTGCCATTGAAATGGTGGAATTGGCGACTTAAAGATGATAATCCATGAATAATCTGCAATTGTGTAAGACCCCTTTTCTGAATTTGTTCAATTCTGCTCACGTAGCTAATCAACATTGTGATTCAGAATACCATGTATGCTCATGAAAACCATGTATAATTATCTCTTTGTTTCTTCTTTTGTCTGGACATGTGCATTCTTTACGGTTGGTATGAGGACAAATGATGTCTACTAGCAACTTGACATGTGAATCCTGCACTGATGATCACCTTTGAGGAACAGGGCAGCATATGATTCATTCAGTGTGAAGTCAATGGGATGCAATCAATGGCCCCTTTTTATTCGTGTAAATTTAACTTCTGGTATGACACAAACACATTTTAACTTTGCAAAGTTCTATTTTGTATAATGATCTCAGATTCTTCTTGCTTCCTTTCAAGACCCTTGAATCATGCCTAGAACTAATGTGTTTTAATGGTTACTTGAGGTGAAGAGTATATGACTGTTTGGGTTTATCAAGATTTATCATCTACCATGGCCTACAAGTATTTTATGAGGCGGGAGGGGAATTCGCCTGGAGAACTTGGAAGAAGACTCAATGGCTTTCAATGGCATATTGTTCATGGCGACGTACACAGATGATTGCCTCGCTGAGTTTCACTTCAGAGGTAATCAAAACCATCTGTTGTAGCTAGATTTCCTTCTTTGTTAATACTCACTTCTTCTTTTGTTCTTTTTGCAGATGGAAAAGAAAGATGAGAACTGGGAATTTCCTCATAGAAACAGGATCTCAACTTTTCAGGCATTAGGATTTGCATTATGCCTTTCGATCTCAAAGATTATAAGATGAGTTTTTTTTTTTGCAATTTGGCGTGGAACCTTGTATTCTAACTCTTATTCATTTGAATTTTCTTCACATGTTTGAACCCGTGTTGGTGTAAAATTTGAGGCTTGAAAGAAACTCATGATACTCATTGATTTGTCCTTTATTCTTCACTCATTTGTTGCACTATTTTTTTATTGGATTTTGGTTAAAAATATTGGTATTGCCCTGCAGTACCTGAGTTATTAGCATGAATGATCCTTGGGATTCGTGGAACAAGAATGTTGATAAATCTCCTCAAACTTTGCTTCTTCTTTTCCTTAGATGATTTGAAATCATGGCATGAATGTGTTTTCTTAAATCTGGTACTGTCATATAGAAAACTTCATGAATCTTCTGTTATTATTCTTGTAAATGCACGAAGAAGACGCAGGGTGTTCGAGGTCACGTATTCCGTAGGCTATTTGGTGTGAAGAAATTGGAACTTGGAAGCTTCTATGTTGAGCTATTTTGATTCTTTCCTTTTCATGTATGGCTTGGAGTTTTAGTAAGAGTTAGAAAATGCTTGCCCCTACTAAGAACCCGTTACCTATGGTAAGCCAAAGTTGCTTCCTTTTTTCGTCCTTTTTTCGGAAATTCCCTTAAATATTTAGAACTTGGGAATTGTTTATTAGGATGCATAGCTGAACGATGTTTGATTTTTATTATAACTGCTGATATGTTTGATGCGAACTGTGCATTGCATTGAGAGCTCGAGTCTTTATGTTTTGACTAACAAATAATGGTGTTTATTGCAGGCAATAATTGGATCATGATTGGCCCTTTGTATGAGCAACCCAATGAATCTCAATGTGGTACAGACCTGGAATTTTCACACAGTCTTATGCTTTAGGATATGGTTACTTAACTGTTGTAATGAACTCAAAAAAAAAATTCTGATGTAATCCATATTTGTAACAAAACTTGTGAACTTCAATTAAAGATATGTAACGTTTTAACTTTGAACATGAATTGTGCTTAATCCTCATTATGCTTCCTTTGAATTTCGCAAACTTATGCAAGCATAAAACCATAATACTTGGATTGCAAATATGTTACTTCCACATAAGAGTCCAAATCCAACTCATATTGTCCTTCCATTACTTAACTAGTTATGTAGCTAGAACTTAGAACTTGAAACACAACATAGGGCACAAAACTTGGTTGTTACGGGTTGCTCCTGGATGGTCTTACACCATAACATAAACTTGGAGCATACCTTGAAAGAATAATTTGCCAAAACCATCAAACAAAAACGTTGCAACTAAACTTGAGAAAACATGGACCAAATGCATCCAAAATCACAGTGACTTAAGGTCCACTATATATTATCTTCACATTTTGAAATTTTTAACAACACCCTCACCTTGAGCAATCCTCATAAAAATTTGAGACAAAACTTTTAATCATGTCTAGCAAACAAACTTGATTTGAAGGATGATACAAATTCACATGATGAACAAATTCTTTGATCACAAACTAATTATACCATAAGTCTTGATTCAAAATCATCCATTAGTTGTGTAACCAATTCAAATTTGGATCCCATATTTGACATGAAAACAAACATTCAAGTCGTGGCCTTAAGAATGAGAATTTATCTTTCCTTACCCTCCACCTAATTTTTGCACACACATACAAGAATCTACAATCATAAACAAAAACATAACCAACCTCTCCATGGTTTGCAGGTTAGAAGATCATGGCCAGAGGCTAGATGATCACTCAGAGCATAGTCACCAAACAACTAACCAAATATTATTAGAAATGAGCAAGGTAGGACAAATTTGGGGTATGACAGGTGGGTGCAGGGCGGGTACTAGTGTAACACGGTGGGAGAACTGACTTTCTATAAATGTTGCGAATAGCAAGAGTCGCCACTGACTTTTATTTTATCCAAGTGGAAAGGACATAAAAGAATAGGAAAGACCTATTTTTAAAATACTTGAGTTCGGGGGGTAGGTTATATAAAGGAAAGGTGTTAGCACCCTTTATATCCATGGTTATCCATGGGCTCTTAGTTACTTAGCTCACTTTAATTGTTTTTGAAAAGTGTAGTGTGTGATTAGAAATTTTTCTAAGTACTTTGTAATGATCCTCGTATGGATGTATACAAAGCCTTGTTTGAAAATGTTTGAAAACATTGTGAGGTGTGAAAAGTATTTTTTAAAGGTGTGAGCAAGTAACTATGAGGTACCTACCCTAGACTAAGTCATTCATGTTCTTATATGTCCTTTCAAGGGAAAGACTATCCCTATTATTAAGGAATAGGTAGTCATTACCTTGGATTTTATTAAGGGACGGGAGTAGGGTCATTGTATGGTCAATGAAGGCAACATATAGGGGTGTCTTTAGCAATTTTTTGAAGGGACTATCATCATATTTACCGAAGGGACAAGATCATTATATCGTAGGCAACCTCGTAGGGACTTGATCTTTTAAGTTTATAGGGACTTGATGATTTTTTATATTTGAAGGGACTTTGCTTAAGACACCCCTATTTTCGAGGGACTTGACCATTTAGATAAGGCAACCAAGAGGGATACCCTAGGAAGTGTGGACGGCGGTCTTAGATCGACTTACATGTGTGAATGATTTATTTCAAATATTTATCTTATTTAATTAATTATCTAAGTCCGTATTAATTTTCAATTAGTTTTCACTCCCTATTTTACTAACCACGCAATTAAGTATTTACGAAGAAAATAAAGACGGAAAAATAAATCTACAAATTATTACAAGGCTTTGGCAGATACATAATAATCGAGCGAGAAATAAATTATAATATAATAACCTATACATTTTTTTTAATAAAGCACAAATAATAATAAGATTAAATAAAGAAATTTAAGGTTTAAAATTAAAAATTAAATTAAAGTTATAATAAAAAAAATTATGTTTGGGTTAAGAAAGTAGGTTAAAAATTTAGGGTTAGAGAAATTAGGGTTAGTTAAATTTTAAAAAAAAAGGGTTTTAAAGAATTAATTAAACTTAATTAATTTATTTACAACATTATTAGTATAAGAAAAAAAGAATAAAGTTATTATAAAAAAATGTTTTCTTTTTTTAAATAATAAAATTTCAATTTAAGAAAAAGTTATTTTTATGGTTTAAATTTAATAAGTTAATTAGTATATTAAAATAAGGTTAATTAAAATAAAAGAAAACTAAAAATAAGAAAAAGTAAGACAATTGCTCAAAAAGATAGGACCTGAGAATTGAACCCAGGTCCTTTACCTCAATAACGTAGCACAAAACCAACAGGGTCAGCGCGCGCTGGTGTTACTTCTATGAGGCAAATCCATTATATTTTCAACTTGCATGATTTGGATGCTTATGATGATTGAATCATGTTCTAAATAACCCCAGGAACCTATTCCCACCTTCAAATCACCTGAAAAACCACCAAATATGAGAAACCGAATTTGAGTTTTCTTGGAAATTTTTGAGATTGGTTCTTGTTCTTGGCAGCTGTAAAAATCGCGTGCAATGCTTTGGTTAACTTCATGCACTTATAGTGAATGAATTAGGTTAAAAAAAACGGATGGATTTGTGGACTTATGAGATAACTTGATCATGAAGAAATCAATCACCATAAATGTTAGGAAAATCACACCAAACCTTGCTATTTTGATTCAATCTGATTTCAAGTGATTTCCAATCATTCTAAATATGATCTCAATGATTTCCAATCAAAGATTCCATTCCTCATTTGATTTTTTATATTTTATTTTGATTTAAAATGGATTTTAATGAATAAAATCCAAATAAATAATAAATAAATTATAAAAATCAGAAAATATTTGTATTGGGTCGTGCTTGATGTTATCATGAAGATTGGGTTGCAAAATGATAGGCCCGTTTGGAAAAAAAATAGATTTAAGCCCTTATTTTCTTCATACACCCCTTGAAAATCTTCCAACTTTGAGAAGGCATAAATCCCTAAATTTTAAGGCTATAAAGGTGTTCTTGGACATTTTGGAAATCTTAATGAGTCCTCTAACAAACCTCTTTGATCTCATGTTCATATCTTTCACCATTTTCAAATTATGCTCTTTGGAAAAAGTTGACTTTTTGTTGACTTTTGAAATGACCTGTAATGTTTTAGCTCATACCTTCCAAATGAAGCATTTTTAGGATTGGCTTGTGAGACACAAAGTTGTAGAGAATTAAATTTCCTTCAAAATGAGATTTGGATGGGAAATATTTGATGAAGCATGTGAAAGTTATGGATGGTCAAAGTTCAGTTGACTTTTCCCTAGAAAACCCTAATTTAGAAACTCCTGATTCTTGATGATCTGAAACTTTCTTGATGAATCATGATCAACCCTTGATCAAATGAGGAATTTTACTTCATAATCTTGATGTTGGCAAAAAATCTTGAAGTTTGACTTTGATTTGACCACAGTTGACCTCAATTTGACTTTTTAACTACTTTGAATGATTTTTGCATATCTGATCATCTGACTGGTCAAGCTCTTTGGGAAAGCTTTGAAACTTGACATAGGGATTCTTGAGGTTATATGGGGTGCCATGAAGCTCACTTGAATCCTTGAAAGTCATTTTAACCTGAGGAAATCCAAAACCTTAGTTTTGGACACTTTGCTTATGAGGAGGCATTGTCTGGGGAAAATTTCACACTTCTTGATCAATTGGGAGTCTTGAGAACCTTATGATCATTTAGAAGTATTGAGGGATATTGTCTTGATTGTGGGAGGGCAAATTTTGGGGTGCAAGAACTAGCCTCACCCGCCCTCGCACCCGTAAATAAAAATCGGGTTTTCCCTGCACCGCCCCTGTTTAAATCGATTTTTCCCCGTTAATTTTGGGGCGGGGGCGGGCGGAGCCCGATTTATTTTCCATATCTAGATATTCGTTTAGATCGTCTCTGAACTGTCTCTGGAAAGAAAAGCATCCTGAACTAAGTATCACCACTAGATCTTCGTTTAGATCGTCTCTGAATTGTCTCTGGAAAGAATAGCATCCTGTACTAAGTATCAACACTAGATCTTCGTTTAGATCATCTCTGAACTGTCTCTGGAAAGAAAAGCATCATGAACTAAGTATCAGCACTAAATCTTTGTTTAGATCGTCTATGATCTGTCTCTAGGAAAGAAAAGTATCCTGAACTAAGTATCAGCAATAGATTTTCGTTTAGATCGTCTTTGAACTGTCTATAGGAAAGAAAAACATCCTGAACTAAGTATCAGCACTAGATATTCGTTTAGAGCTTCTTTGAACTGTCTTAAGGAGTTGAAAATGTTTATCTGACTGAGAACTATTCTGAAAAGGAAAAGTTAGTTTTTATGTAAGAGTGTTTGTTGTATGCATGCATGGCATGACGTTCTTAATGTAAATGAGAATGTCGTATGCATTATGGATGTGTATGACATGATATGATGTATGTATGAATTATGTAGTTGAAGCATACTGGAATCTTCATGTAACAACTATTGGCTGAGGAAAATAAAACCTGATTTGTTACTGAGAAATATGAAGACATCATTCCCTTCTTGTTTCAAAATATTGTACCTAGGACCTTTCTATTTCCGTTCGTTGTACTTTTTATTGGCAGATTAAATTCCTAAATACCCCGACTGGGGATAAAAGAGACGAACATTCCTCTAAGAGACTTATCTGACCAAGTGTCAATTCTTTGGAGGATATTAGGTTTGAGAGAAATTTGTCTAGGACTTTGTAGAGCTTGAAGGACAAGAGGCTACTTGAAATACTTTGCTGAAATAAATTCGTAAAGATTACTCTGTGGGGATGAGTTTGCGAAGATCTGTTGGATATGAACTTTGTTAGGGATTCCTACCTCTGAGAGTCCTTAATGTAAACACCCCAAATTTTCCCTCTCACTTTCTCACACCTTGGCTTGTGATCCTTCATATTGCATTGCATAAACATACCATCTCACTGCATAGTTATTTCACTGCATAAACTGCATAGCTAGGGTTTGTGATCAGATGAATCTTAGAAGTGGTTTGAGCTATCTCAAAGGCCTTGAAGCATGTCAATAGGGTCCATGAGTGTTTTATGATCATTTTATGCCTCCAACGGTTCTTGAAAGTCAAAAGATCACAAGAGATTGTAGAGCCACCCAGGCAGGCTCAGAGCTCCTACACAGATGACCTAAAATTAGGGTTTTGGGTTTGAGGCCCATACACTCAAAAGTTTTGGCCATTCTTGATTCTATTGGTCTATATATGTTATAAGGAGCATGTGTATCAAATTTGAAGCAAAAATTCCTTGTGGAAGTCATCTGATCAAATGGTAACTTGTTGTTCAAGAAAAGTCAGAATCAGGGAATCTGAGGCCACTAACAAGGGTACCAAAGGGTCATCTTCATCAATTTGAGGTCCTATGATCTTTATTTGATCTTAGGAATGCTTGGAAGTTCACAAAAGTGAATAATTTTGAGCCATTTGAAAACTTTCCATTTTTGGGCATGACTTGTAATGAAAACTTTCCATTTTTGGGAAAGCTTTTCAACCTTCTCTTTCTTGATCAAAAAGGTTTCAAATGAATTTTCTTCAAACATGAAAGTTGTAGATTGGATCTTCCCATTTTCAAAAAGTACAATAACTCATTCTAATTCATCATAGAACTCAAGTTATGGCCTTGCAAAGTTGGCAAAAATCACATAATTTCAAAGTTCCTGTCAAAGAGGGATTTTGCATATTGACATTTTAAAGCTTCTAAATGACCTCTAATGTGCACAATTACTTCACAACATGTCAATACAACTTCAAATTATCAGAATTGGCCCAAAGATTTGGCATTTTCATGGCTTGATTCATAAGAAATTCCAAAATGGCCAATATGCATAAACATTTCAAACATTTCATCCAAGCATTGCAGTTGCATTTCATCAATCCAAGGGCCATTCTTAAACCATGCTGAGGCAATCTATGCTCAGAATCCCTTGCTGCAATGGCCCATACCTCAAGTACAAAGAATTTGACTTTTTTGCATTTTCTCCCATACCAATCACACAGTGCCAAACCAACTCTACTGACCAATGGTATGGCTCCTACAAACCCTCTTGGCTATAAATAGAGACCCTTCATGGCTGGAAAGAACACACAAGTTCAGAATCAAGAAAATCCTCAAAAACTTCATGCTATCGAATCTCTCAATCTAGCCAGTAAAAACCACAAATTCTTTCAACAATCAACTCCATATAACCTCAGGAACAATTCCCACCCATCACCATAGCTTAAAACAACCTCTAGACAAAACACGATTTCTACAACTTCAGAATCAAAACTCACAAGCCAACCACTCTAAGCTCATTTCAAGCTTACCAATAGCTTCAGGAGGTCAAAGGGGGTTGGATTGCATAAAGGAGAGGCCTAGAAAGCTGCATTTTGAAGAGCTTTATCTCAGGTAACCATCATGAACAAATTTTCCAGAAGCATGATTTCTTGTTAAAATATGAATCTATGTGTTGCCTTGATCATGTTGATGTGTTTAGTTTTTAAAATGAGCAAGAAATGAGTATGTAATGACTTTCTGAAAGTTTGACCTAGAAAATTGTTTGCTTCAATTCTCTGGATTTATGCATGATAAATGAATTTTGTTTGTGGATTCATGTTCTATGTTGTTAGAGGATCATTTCGGGGCAAAATGTTTGGAGTTTAGTAACTTGTAGAGGAAGTTGGCATTTTGGATGGCCGAAGAAGACGACCGGAGCTTATCTCCGGTCGCCTGAATTTGTTTAGGGTTTAGTTTGCCAGATTGCACAGAAGCCCTTGGATGTTGATTAGGGTTAGCAACGTACAGTTCAGATGCACGCAATTAGTTTAATCCTGATTAATTAATTGTAAAACTCAATTAATTGCCAGATTGAATCTTGTCCATCAGATCACACGCGTATCTCAGTTTTAAATGTGGGCCTTTAGATGCGCATACCCTGGGTCTCTTTGATTTGCGTCGTGGGCCTTTGATTCCCTTGCCATCCAATCTGGACCATTGATCAAGCATACTTTTCCTTTTTTCTTTAATTTTATTTTCTTTTATTTTCATTTTCTTTTCTTTATTTATAAAAAATACCAAAAATGATTTAAAAAATCTGAAAAATTTTGTCAACACTTCAATTAATTTTCCAGAGCCAAAAATTTTTTATTTTTATTTTTCTCACAAAAAATGCTTTTTTTAAATAATTTAATTGTATATTTTAATTAATTAAATCCTTTTAATTAATTAAAAATACTTTTAAGTATTTAAAATCACCAAAAAAAATCAGATAGGTTCTTTTAACATTTAGAACAATTTACAAACTCATCTCACAAATTTATTTTAGGGTTTGATCAAACTTTAACATTTTTCTTTGAATTAGGGTTTCCAAAATTCCTTTTTTTTTAACCCTAACTTCAAAAATTCATTTCTCTCAAACCAAGATGAGATTGCATATGGTTCTTTTTGCATCCTTTTACAATTGGCCTCTAGTTTCTAAATATATTTTTGTCTCATTTTTATCTTGCATTTTCAAATTAATTTTCCCTTTTCATTGAAAAGTGTCCAAAACCCTAGCCAATCTTAGGTAAACCATAACTTGAATTTGGTAAACCTTTAGACCTCCTGTAACACGGTGGGAGAACTGACTTTAGTTAAATGTTGCGGATAGCAAGAGTCGCCACCGACTTTTATTTTATCCAAAGGAAAGGGCATAAAAGAACAGGAAAGACCTTAAAAAGATTTTTGGGTTCGGGGGGTAGGTTATGTAAAGGGAAGGTGTTAGCACCCTTTACATCCATGGTTATCCATGAGCTCTTAGTTACTTAGCTCACTTTAAAATGTTTTTGAAAAGTGTAGTGTGTGTTTAGAAATTTTCTTAAGTACTTTATAATGATCCATGTACGGATATATATAAAGCCTTTGTTTTGAAAATTTGTTTGAAAATGTGAAGTGTTTGAAATGTTTTTGAAAAGTGAGCAAGTACATAAGAGGAACCTACCCTAAATTAAGTCTTTTCTGTTCTTAAATATCCTTTAAATGGTAAGACTATCCCTATTATTAAGGAATAGGTAGTCATTACCTTGGATGTATAAGGGACAAGTGAAGGGACAACTGTTATTTAGGCAACTGTAAGGTGTATAAGCAATTCGAAGGGACTTATCATCTTTATTCGAAAGGGACAAGATCATTACGAAGGCAACCACGAAGGGACTTGATCTTTTTATCTGTTAAGGGACTAGATGATATGAGAAAAGGGACTTTGCTTTACACCTTACTTGACCTTTTATTTAGGCAACATGAGAGGTAACCCTTAAGAAGTGAGATGGCGATCCAGGATCGACTTACGTGTGTGAGTGTACCAATTCAAATATTTGTCTTGAGATTTAATGATCTAAATTCAATTTTACATACAAACATGTTTTACACTCCCTACTTTACTAACCATGGCATTTAAAAATAATAAAAATTATTACAACTATTACATAATGGATACAATTACATTATAATTAAAATAATTAAAATAAGCAAATAAAATAAATAATCAAATGGGTTAGTAGTAATAGACAAAAATAAATAAATATAAGAGGGTTAGTAATAATAAATAAATAAATATAAGAGGGTTAGTAAATCAATATAATATAGAAATAAATTAAAAAGTTCAAAAATTAAATAAATAACTATTTTTTTAAAAGAATTTAATAAAAGAAATAAATAATAAGTATTATATACTATAAATATGATTAATAGTTCTAATATTTTAATTTTATGTACATATATAAAAATAATAAATTAATTTAATAAAATAAAGTTAAGGTTTTTTAATTGTTTAGAAAAGAATAAATTACAGTTAATTATTTAATCCAATCCTAATTACATTATTTATATAAAAACAATACATAATAATAATATGAACAACTTATAAATAAATATATACAATTTAAAATTTACAAACACACAAATTAATATTCATAACTATAATTAGGTTTTTTTTTTTATTATTTAGAAAAATAAGTTAGGGTTTACTATTGAATTAAATTATTTACATATGAAAACTATATTCAATAATAATTATAAACAAATTATAAAATAATGTACATAATTAAAATTTACAAATAAATAAATTAAGATTTATAATATAATTAAAGTTTATAAAAAATATTAGGATTTAGAAAATATTAGGTTTTATATGAAAATATTAAGGTTAACATAAATAATTTAGGGTTTATAAGTTTAGAAAAATAAATTAGGGTTTTATTTATTAATTTACAAAACAAATCCATTTATTTACAAATTATATATATATTTAATAATATGGGCATACAAATTAATTTTCAAACATATATAATCCTATTATATTATTTTTCATTATAAATTATTTTAATTAAAATTAAAGAAAATAAAAGAAATAGAAAACAATTAAATTAACAAACACAAAAAAAATAGTAAAACTCACCTGCTAGAGCCTGGGGTCGAACCCAGGTCTCCCAGCCTCCCTCATCAGCCATCAACCAACTGGGCTGCGTGTGCAGCGTGTTCATGAAACAGCTTCCAATGATAATATAATAAACCTGATAATTAAATGAAATTGTGAACAAAAAAAAACTGACCAAGGGATCGAACCCTGGTCTCTAGCTTCACACACGCGCGTTCTTACCATCAAGCCATCAGCGTTTCTCATAATATATGATACAAACAATAATATATAATATATATTCAAATTCAAATATTTGAATTTCGCGCCAGGAGTCTTCTTCTTCCTCAAGACCTACGAAAACACCTGCGAAATCACATGTGAAATTTCCTGCGAATCTAGTCTTGTAGGAAAACCTGCAATTTTTCAAACTTCATGCAAATAGTAAAATTTCGCAAAATTAAGGGTACCATTAAGTTCCATATGATATTTGCAATCATTCTATGTTCTTATAATTCATTTATTTTGACTCAATAATAAAACCCCAAAGGAAGCCGCAAACCCTAATAATGGTGGAATGTGATACCTGCACAGAAAACCTAATTAAACAACCCAGAATCAATCTAGGGTTCATCACAAACATCATCAAACAATCAAAAACAGTTTAAATCCAACCAATCAATGGAATCGAAAATCAAAAATAGTTTGAAGAACATGGTTCGGTTTATGCATTATGGCATGATTCAAAGGCATGTGATGATTGGTTTCGATTCAGGGAAGCTTAAGGAAGCTTGTGATGTTCTTAAAATGCCTTGAAACCTCCTCCAATATAAAAACCGAAAAATTGAATTTTGGTGATTTTGGTAAAGTTTGAAATATGACTTAGAGGCTGTAATTTTCGTCCCTATGCATTGTGTTTTGTTTGTGTATATGTAGTGAGTGAAATTAGGTCAAGAGAAGTGATTATTCTTTGGACTTTTTGGATCAAGGAGATTGAAAAAGATCATGCCTTAAAATTCAAATATTTTTTGATATAACCTTGCTATTTTAAGACAATCACCATAATTCTCATATCAATTTGATCCAAGCCATATTTATGATTTTCTAGAAGCAATATCTCATTCAAATATTTGATTTATCTATTTTATTTTGATTTAAAATGGTTTTAAATGAATAAAATAAAAATAAATAAAATAAAAATAATAAAAAATATGAATAAATGAGGATTGGGTCGTGCATGATGTCATGTTAAAGTTTGGATCACAAAATTGCAAGCCCATTTGGAAGAATTTGGTTTTAAGCCCCCATTTGCTTCATAAACTTCCCTAAAATTTCCCAACTTTGCAAGGGCACAAATCCTTAAATTTTAATTATATGAGGGTGTTCTTGGACATTTTGGAAAGCTTAAAGAGTCCTCTAACCAAACCCATTGGTTTCATGTCCATATCTTTTACCATTCTCAAGTTATGCCCTCTTGAAGTTGTTGACTTTTTGTTGACTTTCAAAAGGACCTATAATGTCTTAGCTCATACCTTCCAAATGAAGCATTTTTGGGCTTGGCTTGTGAGACACAAAGTTGTAGAGAATTCAATTTCCTTCAAAATGAGCTTTGGATGGGAAAAATTTGATGAAGCATGTGAAAGTTATGGCTGGTCAAAGTTCAGTTGACTTTTCCTGAGGAAACCCTAATTTAGAAACTCCTGATTCTTGATGATCTGAAATCTCCTTGATGAATCATGATCAAACCTTGATCAAATAATGAAATTTACTTCATATACTTTATGTTGGCAAAAAATCATGAAGTTTGACTTTAGTTTGACCACAGTTGACCTCAGTTTGACTTTTTAACTGCTTTGACTGATTTTGACCTATCTGATCATTTGACTGAGCAAACCTTTGGGAAAAGTCTTGAAACTTGTCATGGGGATTCTTAAACACATACAAGATGTTATGAAGCTCACTTGAAGTCTTGGAAGTCCATTTAGCCTGATTAAAGTCAAAACCCTAGTTTAGGATGCATTGCTTAGGAGGATGCATTGTCTGAGGGAAATGTCAAATCTTCTGACTAATTGTGAACCTTGTGAACATCATGAACCTCATGAGAGGTCTTGTGAACCTTGTGAACCTCATAATATGTCTTGTGAACCTCATAAGATGTCTTGTGAACCTCATAAGATGTCTTGTGAACCTCATAAGATGTCTTGTGAACCTTGTGAACCTCTTAGTACACAAAGTCTTGTCTTGTGAACCTCTTTGTACACAAAGTCTTGTCTTGTGAACCTCTTTGTACACAAAGTCTTGTCTTGTGAGGGAAAATTTTGGGGTGCAACAGCTGCCCCTGTTCAATTTTCTGAAACCTGAGGGGTTAGATTAGTATATGTGCCATTCGTGACCTGGAAGGTTGAAGGGGATTGAACACAAAAGCCCAAAAATTTGCACTCACCAGTGCATAGAGTAATACTGGTGATATGTTGTATATGCTTGAGTGGGCTTAAAGATGCCACTTGGAGGAACTGGAGATTGGCTTAGAGATGCCATCAGGATGAACTGGAGATGGGCTTAAAGATGCCATCTAGAGAAAAGTTCTTCAAATATACTTCTTTGAGAATAAGGTAATCCAAAGTATGAAGATATAGCTTTTGGGAAGATAAACAACGTCCCAACATTACCTTTGGGAAGATAAACAACGGCCCAAGGTGAGGGTATAACTTTTGGGAAGATAAACAACGGCCCAAAGTCATGATAGGGTACTTGGGAAGATAAACAACGGCCCAAGGTAAGGGTATAACTTTTGGGAAGATAAACAACGGCCCAAAGTCATGATAGGGTACTTGGGAGGATAAACAACGGCCCAAGGTAAGGGTATAACTTTTGGGAAGATAAACAACGGCCCAAAGTCATGATAGGGTACTTGGGAGGATAAACAACGGCCCAAGGTAATGATATAACTTTTGGGAAGATAAACAACGGCCCAAAGTAATGATATGGCTTTTGAGAAGATAAACGACGTCTCAAGATAGCCCTCGGGAAGATAAACGACGTCCCAAGAGAATGAGATAACCTTTGGGAAGATAAACAACAGCCCAAGGTAACAATATGGCTTTTGAGAAGATAAACGACGTCTCAAGATAGCCTTCGGGAAGATAAACGACGTCCTGATATAATGAGATAACCTTTGGGAAGATAAACAACGGCCCAAGGTAACAAGTTGTTGATAAAGTTTGTCTGCTGGAGAATTAATCTGAAAAACAAGATTAGTTCGATGCAAATATCATGATGTATATAACATTCTGCAAGATAATATTAGTTTATGCATTATGTATGCATGTATAGTATGATGCACTTAAGTAATGTATTATGCATTTATGGATATGTATGTTATGGCATGATGTAAATGATGTATGTATGAATCATGCAGCCTGAAGCATCTGGATATCTTCGTATAACAACTGCTGCCCAGGGAAAATAAATCCCGATTTGTTGCTGCAGAATATGAGAAACTCGTCTTGTTTGATAATATAGTATTCATAACCTCCCGTCTTCGTTTGATAGTAAGGTATCCATAACCTTCCGTCTTCGTTCGATCGTATGGTATCCATAACCTCCCGTCTTCGTTTGATAGTAAGGTATCCATAACCTCCCGTCTTCGTTTGTCGTACTCCTATTGAAAGAATAAATTCCTGATTATCCTTCTGAGGATAAAAGAGATGGACATAAATTCCAGGGGAGATGTGACTCGAAGTACTTATGAAGATGGATTTGCCCTACTGGGGGATTTGTAGCTGTCTGGTAGGGATGAACCGGCGAAGCTTCGTTGAATTCCTTCCCTCGTTCGTCCTTAGTAAATACTATTACTGCATTTTCATGCATTTCTGGTAAACATCAATCATATTAAGAATTTATGCATTTCTGGTAAACATCAATCATATTCAAGAGCATACATACATTCAAACACAACCAATGGACGTTTCGCTTATGTAAATAGGGTAAAAGTAAATCTGGATTCAAAGATGGAATTTTATTTATATCACCAAGTGACCTATACATAGGCAAGTTTGTACAAGGAGACAGAAATCCTAGTAAGAGGAATTTGTCATAACAAGTTTTACAAAACAAGGAAAATCAGCTATGTGGGAAATAATCCTATTGAGTTTCAATTCTACTATTGCCATTATCTTCAAGTATCTCATCTTCTGCTGTTGAGATGGAAATGATTGGATTGAGCTTTATCTGTTTGAACTTGGTTAAGTAGCACAACTGGTTGTAGTTTCATGGGTGATCCAAACGAGACATAGTCATACGCTTTAATCCCTAACTTTTGCCTGGATTGCCTTTTCAGGTTTTCAATCCACCGGGATACCCTTTTTTGCCCAAGCCGCCTTTTCAAGTTTTCGACTTGCCGGGTGTACACATTTTATATATATATATATCCCTAATTCTTGCCCGAACCCTTTTGGTTCGCCGGGATGCCCTTATTTTTGCCTAGGCCAGTCAACCTAGCGGGTCTCTTTTTATGCGTAGTATTTTTTAACTATGTCTACGTTTACAGGCTGCGGGAAGTCTTCACCGTCCATAGTAGTAAGTATCATGGCACCTCTTGAGAATACTGTTTTGACTACAAATGGTCCTTCATATGTAGGAGTCCACTTGCCCCTAGGATCACCATGTGGTAATATGATACGCTTGATTACCAAGTCACCAACCTGATATACCTTTGGCTTAACTTTCTTATTAAAAGCCTTGATCATTCGTTTCTGGTACATCTGGCCATGACAAACTGCTGCTAACCTCTTCTCATCAATCAAATTTATCTGGTCAAGTCGGGTCTGAATCCACTCATCTTCATCCAAGCCTGCATCCTTCATAATTCTTAAGGAGGGAATCTGAACTTCAATGGGTAGAACTGCTTCCATACCATATACTAAGGAGAATGGGGTTGCCCCTGTTGAAGTGTGTATTGTAGTACGATAACCATGAAGAGAAAATGGTAACATCTCATGCCAATCCTTGTAAGTAACAATCATCTTTTGTATAATCTTCTTAATATTCTTATTAGCAGCTTCAACTGCCCCATTCATCTTTGGACGATACGGAGAAGAGTTGTGATGCTTAATCTTGAATTGCGTGCAGAGATCAGTAATCATAATGTTGTTCAGATTAGAGCCATTGTCAGTAATAATCCTTTCAGGGATGCCATACCTACATATGAGGTTATTCTTAATGAATCGAGCCACCACATTCTTAGTAACAGATGCAAATGAAGCTGCCTCCACCCACTTCGTGAAGTAATCAATAGCAACTAGGATGAAACGATGCCCATTAGAAGCAGTAGGCTTGATCTCACCAATCATATCGATGCCCCACATGGCAAAAGGCCAAGGAACAGTCAACACATTCAATGGTGATGGAGGTATATGGACTTTATCAACATAAATTTGACACTTATGACATGTTCTGGAGTGTTGATAGCAGTCAGCTTCCATGGTAGACCAATAGTAACCTGCTCTCAATATCTTCTTTGCCATAGTATGACCACTAGAATGAGTGCCAAAGATCCCATCATGCATGTCTTCCATAATCTCAGTTGCTTCCTTCTTATCCACACAACGAAGCAAAGTTGAATCATGATTGCGCTTGTACAAAATGCCATTACTCAAAAAGAACTTAGCAGAAAACCTCCTCAGAAACTTCCTATCTTTGACAGATGCCCCTTCAGGGAACTCCTGGGCTTCAAGATATCTTTTCACTTCATAGAACCAAGGCTTCTCTTCTGCTTATTCAGTGTCAATCTCATTGCAGTATGCAGGCTTTTCAAATCTATCAATAGTAATCTTGGGAGCTTCATCATCCCAGCTGATCTCAAACATGGATGCCATGGTGGCTAATGCATCTGCCAACTGATTCTCTCTCCGTGGAATATGTCCAAAGGTAATCTCTTTGAAATGTGGGATCAAAGACAACACATGCTCTCTGTATGGAATGAGATTATCATGCTTGGTATCCCAATCTCCTTTGATCTGACTTACTACTAGGGCTGAATCTCCATACACATCTAGGAACTGAATCTTCATATCAATGGCAGCATTAATACCCAAGATACATGCCTCATACTCAGCCATGTTATTGGTACAATAGAAACAAAGTCTGGCAGTAATCGGGGTATGACAACCTTCAGGGGAACTGATCACAACACCAACACCATTGCCAAGTGGATTAGAAGCTCCATCAAAAACCATATTCCATCGGGATCCTTGTTCAGGTCCGTCATATTGTCCAGGTTCTTTGGTAATAATCATAATGTCTTCATCAGGGAACTCAAAACTCATTGACTGATAATCATCCACTGCTTGATGAGCCAAATGATCAGCTACAACACTTCCTTTAATGGCCTTCTGAGTAGTATATTGTATGTCATATTCTGTCAGGATCATTTGCCATCTCGCTATTCTTCCGAAGAGAGCAGGTTTCTCAAATATGTACTTGATTGGGTCCATCTTTGAAATCAACAAAGTAGTATGGGTCAACATATACTGTCTTAGTCGGCGAGCAGCCCATGCCAAAGCGCATCAAGTTTTCTCGATCAGTGAGTATCTTGTTTCACAGTCGGTAAACTTTTTGCTAAGGTAGTATATTGCCTGCTCTTTTCGACCAGACTCGTCATGTTGCCCCAGGACACACCCCATTGAGTTGTCTAACACTGTTAAGTACATAATCAAGGGTCTTCCATCAACTGGTGGCATCAAAATTGGAGGTTCTAGCAGATATTTTTTGATTTCATCAAATGCTGTCTGGCATTCATCATTCCACTCCATTACCTGATCTTTCTTCAACAACTTGAAGATTGGCTCACAGGTAGCGGTTAATTGGGAAATAAATCTTGCAATGTAATTCAGTCATCCCAAGAAACCTCTGACTTCCTTCTCAGTACGGGGAGCTGGCATCTCTTGTATCGCTTTCACTTTGCAGGATCTACTTCAATTCCTTTTCCACTGACAATGAAACCCAGGAGTTTACCAGATCTAACTCCAAAAGTACATTTGTTTGGGTTCAATCTCAACTTGTACTTCTTCAATCTCTCAAACAACTTATGCAGATGATTAAGATGTTGCTCTTCATTCTGGGACCTAGCTATCATATCATCCACATATACCTCTATCTCATGATGAATCATATCATGAAACAAAGCCACCATAGCACGCTGATATGTTGCCCCTGCATTTTTCAAACCAAATGGCATCACCTTATAGAAAAAGGTGCCCCACTGTGTAACAAATGTTGTTTTCTCCATATCTTCAGGCTCCATCTTGATTTGATTGTAACCAGAGAAACCATCCATAAAAGAGAATACCTTATGCTGAGCAGTGTTGTCTACCAGAACATCAATATGAGGAAGTGGAAAGTCATCTTTGGGGCTGGCCTTGTTCAAATCTCTGTAGTCTACACACATACGTACCTTACCATCTTTCTTAGGTACCGGTACCACATTTGCAACCCACTGAGGATAAGAAGTCACAACTAAGAACCCTGCATCAAACTGTTTCATTACCTCTGCTTTAATCTTCTCTGACATTTCAGGACGCATGCGACGAACCTTCTGCTTCTTTGGAAGACAATCTTCTTTTACCGGTAAACGGTGAACCACAATGTCTGTATCCAACCCTGGCATATCTTCATAGGACCAAGCAAAGATCTCCACATAGTCATGTAACATCTGAATCAATCTGCTCTTGACACTATCCTCTAATTCAGCCCCTATCTTGACCTCTTTCCTGTTATCTTCAGTTCCCAAATTCACAACTTCGATTGGCTCTTCATGTGGCTGTATAGCTTTCTCTTCTTGTTGTAACAACCTAGCAAGATCTACAGGTACTTCACAATCGTCCTCCTTTCCATCCTCAGCTTGATAGATCGGATTCTCGAAATTATAATTGGCAATAGTAGAACTGTTATCAACAGGATCCAGAGTGGATGAGGATCTGCATTTTAGTGATGTGGGTGTGTGTAAGAACACATAGCTGATAAAACAAAAATAAAAGAAAAGAAAGACAAGGAACACAATATTTACGAAAACGAAACGTCCACTGATTTTTATTGAATGAAGTATGCAAATGAAATGACATCCCGTAACAAGCACACCATTGTGCCCCGGGTAAGGCACAAGGCTTAAGAGTTTAATTGTTCAAAAATTACAAACTTTAAAAGTAACAACACAGTAATAGTATTTACTCCTGACTAAAGGAGATAGGAATAACATCTTCAGCTTTCCAGTTGTTGAGCCCAGCACCCACAGTAGGAAAAATCCAAGCATCCAAGTTGTAGTCTTCATCATAGTCACCCACAACATTGATCTGATCCTTCATGATCCCCTGATTGGTGATACGAACATCACGAGCACGACGAACAACCTTCTGGGACTCTGTAGTGAAACCCAAACCAAATTTGTCAGATTTGTAAGGAATGTCAGGAAGCTGACCCCAAATAGTACAACCACCTTCATCCACCACAGCTCTAGCATCTTTAAGGGAGGCCATTGTTGGAGGTACTCTGGTGACCACGGGAACTTTCTTGGAAATAGGAGGAGCTTCATAATTATTAACAATCCAAGGAACTACTTCGAATGTCTGGCACGAAGTTTCAACATATTCACCTTCCACTTCAAGATATTTAAAGGTGTTCACATGGCTAACTATATATCCTTCCTCTCTGTAAACAGTGACAACTTTTCCTTCTACCGGATATCTCAGCTTCTGATGTAAGGTGGAGGTTACAGCACCTGCCCCATGGATCCAGGGACGCCCAAGTAAACAAGAATACGAAGGACGGATATCCATTACATAAAAAGTAGCGTTGAAGACTTGAGAACCTACTTTTATTGAGAGATCAATTTCTCCATGCACCACTCTTCTCGAGCCATCAAAAGCCTTCACCACTATATTACTGGGCTTCAACACAGCATTTTCAGGACTAAGCTTATTCAGAACTTCCTTGGGCAACACATTCAATGAGGAACCATTGTCTATTAACACATGTGACAGGGTAGTGCCCCTGCATTCAATAGAGATATGTAGAGCCCTGTTATGATCCCTCTTAGCAGGAGTCAAATCAGCATCAGAGAAACCTAACCCATTATCATAGGTCAAGTGTGCAACACAATTTTCAAACTGGTCTACAAAAATCTCATTTGGTACGTGAGCAGTCTTCAGAAATTTAATCAAGGCCTTGGCATGAGCCTCAGAACACAGCAATAAAGACAGCATAGAAATCTTGGAGGGAGTATGCCCCAATTGATCAACAATGTCATAAACACTCTTGCGAATGATCTTCAATACTTCTTCCATCTGCTTAGAAAGATCGTCAGCAGCTGGCACATCAGTTTGTATAGGTTCAATAACAGGACCTTTGCCCCGAGCATCAGTAGTGGAGGTAGTAGCTGGGGTGACTGCATTCTTGGAGGTGACTGGAGGAGAGAAAACTCTTCCACTTCGTGTGATCTTACTAGATCCAGCAATATTATCAACATCAAGATTTTCATCAGCAACAGGCGTATCAGCTAAAGATTCCTGCTTAACACCATGGATATAAACATCGGACCCATAATGCCAAGGCACAGCTTTATTAGAAGTATATGGAATAGGACCCGGAGTGGTAATGATCATAGGAGCCACTCTAGCTTCAGCAACAATCTTCACAAGGCCTTCAGCAGTAATTTTAATTGGACCCTTACGAGTGATTTTTTGGAAGTAATCCTTACCGGCACTTTATCAACCATATCCACCTCTTCAACCTTCGCGCCTTTAGTTATATGCTCAACCATGCTCTCCACAGAAGGTGGTGTCCTCTCAAACAATATTGTGTAATTGTCCATGAGGCGTTGAATTCCGTCTTTCAATCTCCAGCAACTATCCGGCCTATAAGCACAATATAAACAATCTTCATGACAACCTGGAAAGAACCCAGCTTGTACCAACTTCTTCTTGATAACAGACAATGGTGTGATCACGTCTGCAACTGATGAAATACGTGAAACGTCGTCAATGGCATTGACAGTCTTCTCATGATTTGGCATGGGAGCAGTAATCATATTTGGAGTACCCGGAGGGTCAAACTCAATCTCTCCCGCATCAATCATATCCTGAATCTTATTCTTCAATACCCAACAACTATTGGTATCATGTCCCTGACAATTTGAATGATATGCACATCGTGCATTAGGATTGTACCTGGGAGAGGTAACATTGGGATTCTGAGGAGGATCCCTCAAAGTGATAAGTTCACCCTTCAACAAGTGTTGCAAGGCTTGGGCCATTGACATGTTGAGCTTGGTGAACTGTCTTCTAGGCCTCTGTTGATTGCCCTGTGGCAGCTCTGGTGTTGTAGGAGTTGGATTGGAGATATGAACTACACTTACAGACTGATGCCTTCTATTACGATCAGGTTGACCATAAACAGCATTTGACTCTTTCTTCCCACTAGGGGGCTTCTTTGTAGTACTGGATGAAGAAGCACCCATTTGGATCTTGCCACTCCTTATACCACTTTCTACGCGCTCTCCTGTCATTATCAACTCAGTGAAGCCAGATGATGAGCTTCCAATGAGATGACTGTAAAAAGGACCATTCAACGTACACATAAACATATCAACTAACTCCCTGTCAGTTAGAGGGGGTTGTACTCTTCCAGCCAAATCTCTCCACTTCTGAGCATATTCCTTGAAGTTTTCTTTAGCACCCATAGACATGCTCTATAGTTGCATGCGAGTAGGGGCTAGATCAGCATTGTATTGATATTGCTTATAAAAGGCTTCAGCAAGATCATTCCAATCACGGATGTTGACACTCTCCAACTGATAGTACCATTCCAATTGAGCTCCAGACAAGCTCTCTTGGAAGAAATGGATCCACAACTTCTTATCAGCAGTATGGGGTTGGATTCTCCTGACATAAGACCTCAGATGCAGCTTGGGACAAGAGACACCATCATAGACAACGAAAGTAGGAACCTTGAAACCAATGGGTATAACTACCCCAGATATCAAACTCAGGTCTTCAAAATCTAGCCCAGAAGACTTTTGTAATTCCATAGCATCCATTCTATCCACCAGCATCTTGAACTTATCTTCATTAGGCTCATGATAGTAATTAGCTTCAGAATCAGAGTCCCCCATAGTGTTGTGGAGACTGCCTCCCTCTTTCTCAGACTCTTCAGACTCATAATCTTCAACCTGTTCTTTGGTCTTGACAGGACCTCTGAACCTTCTTCCCATGTTGATCAGGCCTCCTGACCTTCTAGTCTTCTTAGTCTTCTTGGCCAGCAGTGTCTTCAATTCATCCTGCCCCTTGGACAAGTTCAGGATCAACTCTTGGAATTGTGCATTTTGTGCCTGGAGATCTTTGACTGTTTGTTCAAGAGCCATTGCTGAAATAAACAGCGAGAAGATAAGAAACCTGTGCACAAGAAACCTGTGATGCAATGATATGGTGTATAAATGCGTATGCAATGTTTTCAAGGATCGCAGGATTTAAATTTGCTTAAACAATCAAGAAAGTAAACTTTTATTAGTAATAAATTTGTTTGCCCTTTGGGCTTACAAAATGAAATGAAATAAATACAAAAGATGGGGTTTTAAGTCTCCCATGGACGTTTCCTCTTTGTGCTGAGGTATGAGTTGAGATTCCACTCTTCGTGAAGTTGCTTTGTTAGCTCCAGGATTCTTTCTTGACTTGTTTTGTAATGATTCTCAAAAGTATCCCTTTGCTCCTTCAACTGGATCCAGGACCTCTGTAAGTCTTCCATGTCAGTGGGCATGTCTGGGTGAAGGATGGTATAAGAAGTATCTCCTTCAGCAAGAGGCTCCATAGTAACTGGCAGGATGGCAGGATATGGCATCATAAGAGTCTGAGCACGAGATCGTACCCATCTGAGATAAGCTTCCATAGGAATAGTGTACTTGGGCTCCAGAGTCTTGCTGTCAACCTTGTTCACTTTCCCCCATGCTCGTATAAACCTTTGACGGTAACCTTGCAGATCGTTGTCGTAGTCAAACACAATACCCTGAATCAACATGTCATGAGGACCATCACTCCGAGCGTAACCAAACTGTCGTAAAGCTAAAGAAGGGTTGTAAGTAATGCCTCCTCTTATGCCTAGAAGTGGCACATTAGGAAACTCCCCACAACGGTCAATGATAGTGACATTCTCCATAGATCTAGAGCACCAATGGATATCTGAATGAGAGAGTGACATGATCCTTTTAGACCACCTGAACCCTTGTTCATTCTTCATCACTGAGCGAGGAAGGTGATAAATAAACCACCTAGATAGCAAAGGTATGCAACACATCAGAGTTCCTCGTGCCTTTGTAGTACGAGTATGAAGAGAGTGTAGAATGTCTCCAAGCAATGTAGGCACTGGATTGTGGCTCAAAAATATGTTGATGGCATGAACGTCTATGAACTGATCTGGATTGGGGAACAACACTAAACCATAAATCAACAAGGCTAAAATCTCCTCAAAAGCATCATAGCTCATAGCCTTCAAGAACACTTGAGCCTTCTCTATCAACACCTTAGCAAGAATACCCTTAACTCCACTTCTCGTTTCTAGAATAATGTCTGACTTCTTCAGATGTAGAGCTGCAGCAATGACTTCAGGTTTAGGCTCTTTCTCCAAGCCTGTGAAGGGTCTCTGATCAAGGACAGGTATACCCAGAAGTTTGGAGAACTCTTCCATTGTAGGAACCAGTTGATAGTCGGGGAATGTGAAACAGTGATGTTTAGGATCAAAGAACTGAAATAGGACACTCATCATATCTTCATTGAATCCTGAAGTGACTAGATCCAGTAGGTAACCATGTCTCTTGATGAACTGGGAGTTTTCAGAAACTTGAGAGACCAATTCCTTAAGCTTAGGAGGTATTCCTACAAAGTTGATCCTGATAGTGTTTCTACGAGCAGAAGCCATGATCTGCAACAAAGAACAAAGATAAATCCTTTGGTCCTTGAAATGGTTAGTGAAAATGTTATGGTTATGATGCATGATGATGCTATGATGTTATGCTCAATCACAAACATGTGGCACACACAAACAAGTCACACAATAGCCCTAGGTTTAGAGGCTTGCATGAGGTTTAAAGGTAAGTACCCTCCCCTGAAGTTTAGTTGGTTCATCCTGTCCTATAAAGTAACCAAGTTCTAAGGGATCTCAATATCATTGATCCTTCACAAGGGTGGTTGTTCAGTAGGCAACTTACTTGCCAACCAAAACCCTCCAAGTTTAGAATCTCAATGAGTGTAGCATCGAGTATCAACCAACTTCAGGCTTCACCAAAGCCGGTTATCTCACTACTTTTCTAAAGGCCAAGATGGGATGACCAGGGTTCTAAAAGTCAGTTAGTGTATTGACAACATATGGCAGCCTCATATTATCCTCAACTTGACTTAAGGAACATAAGCACCAACCAAGAAGTCACACTAACTATGGCAACCAGATCAACCATATCGGTATATGTCGTACAGTTTCCTTGGTCTATTGCCATTTACCTAAGGTACACTAGATCTGGGTTAGGATCTTTCACACATAAGAGCACCCAACAAGTAAGTATAAAGCAAACAAGGCAAACAATTTTAAAGTGATCTAATTCCTAAGGGTACCCCTCTTTTATTAAATCCCCAGCAGAGTCGCCAGTTCTGTAACACGGTGGGAGAACTGACTTTAGTTAAATGTTGCGGATAGCAAGAGTCGCCACCGACTTTTATTTTATCCAAAGGAAAGGGCATAAAAGAACAGGAAAGACCTTAAAAAGATTTTTGGGTTCGGGGGGTAGGTTATGTAAAGGGAAGGTGTTAACACCCTTTACATCCATGGTTATCCATGAGCTCTTAGTTACTTAGCTCACTTTAAAATGTTTTTGAAAAGTGTAGTGTGTGTTTAGAAATTTTCTTAAGTGCTTTATAATGATCCATGTACGGATATATATAAAGCCTTTGTTTTGAAAATTTGTTTGAAAATGTGAAGTGTTTGAAATGTTTTTGAAAAGTGAGCAAGTACATAAGAGAAACCTACCCTAAATTAAGTCTTTTTTGTTCTTAAATATCCTTTAAATGGTAAGACTATCCCTATTATTAAGGAATAGGTAGTCATTACCTTGGATGTATAAGGGACAAGTGAAGGGACAACTGTTATTTAGGCAACTGTAAGGTGTATAAGCAATTCGAAGGGACTTATCATCTTTATTCGAAAGGGACAAGATCATTATGAAGGCAACCACGAAGGGACTTGATCTTTTTATCTGTTAAGGGACTAGATGATATGAGAAAAGGGACTTTGCTTTACACCTTACTTGACCTTTTATTTAGGCAACATGAGAGGTAACCCTTAAGAAGTGAGATGGCGATCCAGGATCGACTTACGTGTGTGAGTGTACCAATTCAAATATTTGTCTTGAGATTTAATGATCTAAATTCAATTTTACATACAAACATGTTTTACACTCCCTACTTTACTAACCATGGCATTTAAAAATAATAAAAATTATTACAACTATTACATAATGGATACAATTACATTATAATTAAAATAATTAAAATAAGCAAATAAAATAAATAATCAAATGGGTTAGTAGTAATAGACAAAAATAAATAAATATAAGAGGGTTAGTAATAATAAATAAATAAATATAAGAGGGTTAGTAAATCAATATAATATAGAAATAAATTAAAAAGTTCAAAAATTAAATAAATAACTATTTTTTTTAAAAGAATTTAATAAAAGAAATAAATAATAAGTATTATATACTATAAATATGATTAATAGTTCTAATATTTTAATTTTATGTACATATATAAAAATAATAAATTAATTTAATAATATAAAGTTAAGGTTTTTTAATTGTTTAGAAAAGAATAAATTACAGTTAATTATTTAATCCAATCCTAATTACATTATTTATATAAAAACTATACATAATAATAATATCAACAACTTATAAATAAATATATACAATTTAAAATTTACAAACACACAAATTAATATTCATAACTATAATCAGTTTTTTTTTAATTATTTAGAAAAATAAGTTAGGGTTTACTATTTAATTAAATTATTTACATATGAAAACTATATTCAATAATAATTATAAACAAATTATAAAATAATGTACATAATTAAAATTTACAAATAAATAAATTAAGATTTATAATATAATTAAAGTTTATAAAAATATTAGGATTTAGAAAATATTAGGTTTTATATGAAAATATTAAGGTTAACATAAATAATTTAGGGTTTATAAGTTTAGAAAAATAAATTAGGGTTTTATTTATTAATTTACAAAACAAATCCATTTATTTACAAATTATATATATATATTTAATAATATGGGCATACAAATTAATTTTCAAACATATATAATCCTATTATATTATTTTTCATTATAAATTATTTTAATTAAAATTAAAGAAAATAAAAGAAATAGAAAACAATTAAATTAACAAACACAAAAAAAATAGTAAAACTCACCTGCTGGAGTCTGGGGTCGAACCCAGGTCTCCCAGCCTCCCTCATCAGCCATCAACCAACTGGGCTGCGTGTGCAGCGTGTTCATGAAACAACTTCCAATGATAATATAATAAACCTGATAATTAAATGAAATTGTGAACAAAAAAAAACTGACCAAGGGATCGAACCCTGGTCTCTAGCTTCACACACGCGCGTTCTTACCATCAAGCCATCAGCGTTTCTCATAATATATGATACAAACAATAATATATAATATATATTCAAATTCAAATATTTGAATTTCGCGCCAGGAGTCTTCTTCTTCCTCAAGACCTACGAAAACACCTGCGAAATCACATGTGAAATTTCCTGCGAATCCAGTCTTGTAGGAAAACCTGCAATTTTTCAAACTTCATGCAAACAGTAAAATTTCGCAAAATTAAGGGTACCATTAAGTTCCATATGATATTTGCAATCATTCTATGTTCTTATAATTCATTTATTTTGACTCAATAACAAAACCCCAAAGGAAGCCGCAAACCCTAATAATGGTGGAATGGGATACCTGCACAGAAAACCTAATTAAACAACCCAGAATCAATCTAGGGTTCATCACAAACATCATCAAACAATCAAAAACAGTTTAAATCCAACCAATCAATGGAATCGAAAATCAAAAATAGTTTGAAGAACATGGTTCGGTTTATGCATTATGGCATGATTCAAAGGCATGTGATGATTGGTTTCGATTCAGGGAAGCTTAAGGAAGCTTGTGATGTTCTTAAAATACCTTGAAACCTCCTCCAATATAAAAACCGAAAAATTGAATTTTGGTGATTTTGGTGAAGTTTGAAATATGACTTAGAGGCTGTAATTTTCGTCCCTATGCATTGTGTTATGTTTGTGTATATGTAGTGAGTGAAATTAGGTCAAGAGAAGTGATTATTCTTTGGACTTTTTGGATCAAGGAGATTGAAAAAGATCATGCCTTAAAATTCAAATATTTTTTGATATAACCTTGCTATTTTAAGACAATCACCATAATTCTCATATCAATTTGATCCAAGCCATATTTATGATTTTCTAGAAGCAATATCTCATTCAAATATTTGATTTATCTATTTTATTTTGATTTAAAATGGTTTTAAATGAATAAAATCAAAATAAATAAAATAAAAATAATAAAAAATCTGAATAAATGAGGATTGGGTCGTGCAGGATGTCATGTTAAAGTTTGGATCACAAAATTGCAAGCCCATTTGGAAGAATTTGGTTTTAAGCCCCCATTTGCTTCATAAACTTCCCTAAAATTTCCCAACTTTGCAAGGGCACAAATCCTTCAATTTTAATGCTATGAGGGTGTTCTTGGACATTTTGGAAATCTTAAAGAGTCCTATAACCAACCCCATTGGTTTCATGTCCATATCTTTTACCATTCTCAAGTTATGCCCTCTTGAAGTTGTTGACTTTTTGTTGACTTTCAAAAGGACCTATAATGTCTTAGCTCATACCTTCCAAATGAAGCATTTTTGGGCTTGGCTTGTGAGACACAAAGTTGTAGAGAATTCAATTTCCTTCAAAATGATATTTGGATGGGAAAAATTTGATGAAGCATGTGAAAGTTATGGCTGGTCAAAGTTCAGTTGACTTTTCCTGAGGAAACCCTAATTTAGAAACTCCTGATTCTTGATGATCTGAAATCTCCTTGATGAATCATGATCAACCCTTGATCAAATAATGAAATTTACTTCATATACTTGATTTTGTAAAAAAAATCATGAAGTTTGACTTTAGTTTGACCACAGTTGACCTCAGTTTGACTTTTTAACTGCTTTGACTGATTTTGACCTATCTGATCATTTGACTGAGCAAACCTTTGGGAAAAGTATTGAAACTTGTCATGGGGATTCTTAAACACATATAAGATGTTATGAAGCTCACTTGAAGTCTTGGAAGTCCATTTAGCCTGATTAAAGTCAAAACCCTAGTTTAGGATGCATTGCTTAGGAGGATGCATTGTCTGAGGGAAATGTCAAATCTTCTGACTAATTGTGAACCTTGTGAACCTCATGAGAGGTCTTGTGAACCTTGTGAACCTCATAAGATGTCTTGTGAACCTCATAAGATGTCTTGTGAACCTCATAAGATGTCTTGTGAACCTCATAAGATGTCTTGTGAACCTCATAAGATGTCTTGTGAACCTTGTGAACCTTGTGAACCTCTTAGTACACAAAGTCTTGTCTTGTGAACCTTGTGAACCTCTTTGTACACAAAGTCTTG
Source organism: Lathyrus aphaca (assembly GCA_963966055.1). Lineage (NCBI taxonomy): Eukaryota > Viridiplantae > Streptophyta > Magnoliopsida > Fabales > Fabaceae > Lathyrus > Lathyrus aphaca. The sequence continues at coordinate 506,663,043 of OZ014523.1, forward strand.
TCTTGTGAGGGCAAATTTTGGGGTGCAACACCTCCCCCTTTGGATGGTATTCTCATGAGTGCTTAGGGTTACTTTGGATGCAATTTCAATTTTTTATCATGTGATTTGCTTGTGCTTTTGAGTTTGTACATATCTTGTTTTTAAACTAACCATTTCAGGTGCATTTGGTAAGTTGTTTAGGATGTGGATGTGCATCCACATCCAACCTCTCCTTATCTCTTTATTCTTATGCATATTACTTGTACTTGAAGTGACTCTCATTCACTTATGTTCTCTCTTGTTCCTAGGTTACTTAACTTCTTCATGAAGTAAGTAACTTAATCCTTTTCTCTCTCTCTCTCTTTCTCTCTCTCTCTCTCTCTCTCTCTCTCTCTCTCTCTCTCTCTCTCTCTCTCTTCATCTGCTTCTCTTCCTTGGTGGCCATCTGAAGACTTCTTTTGATACCTCACAAACCATAGGAACATTCAAGCATGATAACTTTAGGGTTGTATATAGTCCCCCCTAGTTTTTACCTTTTGAGTCTCCTTGAGTCTCTCTCTCTCATCTCATAATCAAGGCTAAATAGTTAAAGTTTTGGGACTCTGAATTAGGGTTATGCTTGTATCCTTATCTTAGGATGGAGTGTATAACTTTGATCCTTAGTTCTAAAACTTTAAGTTGTTTTCACCTTCAATCAAAAACACCTAATAATCATTACAGACTTAAGCTTGTAACTTTGGCCTTCTATTAGGGTTACATCTCTGCCTGGTGGTTCAGAGGGACTAACCCTTGTGTTCAATGGACAAGTCCCCATCATGCTAAAGTCTTGAAAACATAAAAAACACTTCTTGATTCCACCTTTGATTAAAATCCACTTTATTAAAGGCTTGTTATATAATGAATTTAATCTCTAACCATGGATTAAGTTGAGGTATCTTCCTCATCTTAAGTGTTCTCATCTATTATCCTTCTCTTAGGATGGTGTAATGAGTTCATTAATCCCTGATTAGAGATTAAACTCATTACTTAACACTAAACAAAAATCCAAAAAACACTTAATAATCACAAGTAGGTTAATGATCTTAATCCTGCATCATTAGAGTAATTAAGTTGAGATTTTTCATCTCATACTTAAGTGGACTCATTATCCCTAATCAGGGATGATATAATGAGTTTGCAAACCCTTGATTAAAGGCTTAAGCTCATTATCCTATGCAAAACACCAAAAACAATAAAAAACTAAAAACTCAAAAACAAACAATAAACGTCTTTTCAGCTGCCGTCAACGCAACATTCATGGCCGTCTCTCCCTTCAACGCTTCCAATCAACCCTGCTGAATTAGTAGAGCTTTCATCTTCAAGCACCACAGACTGAAATCGTTCACTCCAGTGAACGTTTCAATCTCATACTTTGTTGGAGGCATCTTCTCCATGCTCACCGCACCAATTTATTGCGAATTAGATACCTTAGAAACAAAGTATAAAAGGTTTCTTTGTGATTAGTTAGGAAACCCACAAGGGTTAGAGTTAAGGGTTACCAAAATAACAACAAGGATTGGTTATAAAATGATATTCTTTCCTTTATCTTTAAACTAGATTACAAGTATACAAGAATAACAAATAACCTCTCTCACTTTTGTATTAGGGTTTTATCTTCCTATTTTCCCTTATGCAAAATATGAGAGACTAGTATGCTATTTATAATAAAACTAACATAATAACCTAATTGGCTTTTTAACAATTACCCATTACAAGCTAAATTAGGGTACAAGCTAACTTAAATAATTGGATCCATAACACAAGGCCCAATTAAACCCAATCATACAATAATATGTGAGCAGACTTCGACGACATGTTATTCGTATTAGGGTTTGTTCCAATATCCCACAGATCATTGGGAATAAGCTTTGCGTATAGTTTTGCATTCAATTGGTTGTAATTAATAATTGTTTAACGATTTGTGTTCATTATCATATGTTTGTGTACTGTTGAAAAGTATTTTTCCGGCAAATATTTTTATCGTATCCACAAAGATTGGGTAATGTTACCGCCATTCAATAATTCTAATTGTTGTAAGTTTAAGGGTAACTAAGTTATTTTTGAGTAAAAAGTTATCTTGCAATTAGATTAACACTAAGATAATAGAAATAGTTTTAGAAATTCAAATATAAAAAGCTTGCCAAGATTGGAGTTCATTATTCCTTTTTTATCAAATGATCTAATATCAATTATATGGACTCAAAATTATTGATGATGTTCAAGTATCCTCTCATTAACATTTATTTCTAAATGAAAGTGTGATAATCCATATATCAATCCTTAGATGATTTCTCAACCTAACTATCAATATATCAATCTTTAATGGTTGATACAAAATAAAAGTAGTGTATAAATCTATTTCTACAATTTATTTACTACTAGAATGCATACTTTAGGTCAAGACTTGAAGAATCTCTTTCAATAATAACTCAAGTCTAAATATTCAAAATAGAGCAAAAGTATCATTAATACATCAATAATCATTTGTCTCATACAATAGTTAGAAGAAATACATGATCAATGAGGAATAGCTACTACCTCCAATCTTGAGAAAAATGGGTTTTAGCTCCTCTTCATCATACTTTTTTAGCAACAACAAAAAGAAGAAGAACTAAAAGTAAGTCTCTCTAATGAAGAAAACTTTTCTAAATATCCTACCAAACTTGTGTTTCTCCTTATTGACCCATGGGTAATGTGTTTGTCCTTCTTACTACAATTGGTCACTTTTGTCTTCCCCATAAAAAATGATTTTTTAAAAGTGCCAAAAATGTCAAACTTAAGTTGGGCCCAAAAAGAAAATGACCCAACTTCAAAACTAAAACAGTTGTCTGACTTCGCCAGGTTCGCGGCGCCAACAAGGGTCGCGGCGTGAACTGAAGCAAAAACAGCTTCTTTGCTTTGCAAGCTTCCTCAACAACAATTTCTTTCACATTTAATCTTCAAATGCTTCCAAGAATTCCATTAAGCTCCTACCAAGTGTTACTCATGCAGTTAAGTGTTTCCTTGTATAAAAATTCTACAAAACTAACAAACAAGTTAAATATCTATTCAAACCTAATTAAATTAAACTAAATTGCATTTATACTAAATTGTGAGAATAAAAGTGTAAAGTTATTAGAAAAATTAGTGAAAGGGACCAATAAAATGTATGCAAATTAGTATAATTGGTCCCTAACAACTCTCCCCAACTTATCATTTTGTTTGTCCCTAAACAAAAGTTATTTTACCAAAGTAACCAAAGTAATGAGAAACAAGGAAATTGGACAATGATTAATCAAAGACACTCAAGTGGTTCAAAAGTATACGGCTCTTTCAAGTCCACTTACCTCAATTCTTGACAAAACAAAAACAAGATCAATGGTTGGGTGCAAATGATATACCAAGGAATTCAAAGTAATACATGTCAAAATTGAATCAAACTAATACACATTATAGTAATGATGAATAAACATGAGGGTTATCTTTCACTCATCCGAAAAATTAAATCAAAATCAACTCAAATCATGCAATCATCAAAGCAACACTAAGTTATGTGAAAAATGAGAATCAAGAGGTCTTTCAAAGGTTGTAATGTGGTTTAGATTAAAAAGAAGGGTTATGACAAAAGATCAAATAAAAATGCCTATCCCAAGGGAGCATTCCCAAACATTCAAAGTCAACAACCTCTTCTAATTTTTCTTTTTGATAACAACCAACCAAGAGCTTTATTTATTTATTATTTTTTTATAGCTATTTTTTTAACACATTTTTAGCTCTATAATTCCAAACACCACTTTTTCAAGCTTTCCTAACACTTGTAGCATACTCTCCCCAACTTAGACTTCAAGACACAATTTATGCAATAATGCTCCCTACTTAGGCATAGGCAAAGGATACAAGTTGCAAAAACAAATTGCGGTTGAAGGTTCCATTGAAACAAAGAAATTAGGATCCATTTATTCACCAAATCACTTAAATGAATTCTAGAATAAGCTCAAAGGGGGTAAACTAAGGATCACTCCTCACAAGGTTAGTTGATTCACTTTTTTAGCCAAATGGTTTTTCTCAAACACAAACAATGCCTCTATCACTTTCACAATTTTCACAAAAATAGATAAATGCATGATTTAGCATGATAAGGATGAATTGAAATAAAAAATTGGTTTCCCGCTTTTAGTGCACAATGGAAAGCTACCTCACAATTGGTTAAGTCCTACTTGATTCCAAATTGACATGTATTTCAATGAATTTATGATAAAAAAATTGCACACACCATCAAACCATCCAAGTTAAGTCTAGAAAGTGGTAAAATGTACCTTGAAGTGTCGACGACTAACTCTTATCATCACCACTTGAGGTGTCACAAGCCTTTTTTTCCTTGTACACATCACTTGATTTCTTCAATCTTAACTTAGGAACAAAAACAAAATACATAAACATACACCATTAAACTTCACAATAAGGATAATGCAATTAATCAAAACAAAGGTCTACGGTGAAACTAGATCCACCAAAAGTACACAATTAAAGACAAAAATTAAAAAACGAAAAGAAACTACTAATTAAAAGTCTAATGCTACTAAAACTATCCAAACATGGTCTTCAATCTTCCTCGTCCACACCACCTCTAACGGAACCAAGAATGTCTTCCATCTCTTCATCCTGCCCCGTACCACTAGGTCCACTACCTCCTGCACCCCCAAGAAAGCTGGCATGCCCTCAGGCCAATTAGCATAAGCTGAATACTCCACTCGTGTTGGGAAAGTACGGGCTTCATGGTCAAGAAAAGTGTTCTGAAATTGTTGTTGCATAACATAAAAAAGAAACGATTGAGACCTCATGGAAGCCTCAAAGTTCTCGCAGCAATAAATGGAAAAAACCATATGATCGAACACAGGCGCACGAGTGCGAGGCCTAGAAGAGGAAGCACCAATTGCAGCTTTGTCCGTTTGATTCGGACATAACTTGTTCAAAAATGCATCATTAATAATATTGGTGATGGATAGGTGTACTTCATCCGGAATGGGCACATTTGCCCTTCGGCAAAGACCCATAATCAATCCCGGATACAAAAGTACACCGGCCTTCCCTCCGAATGGAGTCCCACTTGTTACCACTTTCCGCATTTCCTCCGAAATTATAGCAGTCACATCCACTAATTTTCCGATCATGATATAGTACACAAGGAACCCTACATCAAATGGGATGGTGGTAAAATGACTTCGCGGCCGGATGTTATTCAAAAGAAGCACCAAGAAAGCACGGGCTTCCAGTGTCAGGTTCTCTCTCTTTCAACACTTAGGGAACCCCTGGTCATTCAGATCAAAATACTTTTCCGCGAGGCACAGCTGAGCACTAGCAGCAGTGTAATCCCAATCGTTTGCTCTTACTTTGGCTTTGTATTCACAACATTGATCATTCACCAAAGGGAGAGGGTTACCCAAATACGAATTAATAGCATCCCTACTAAAAGAGATAATCTTACCCCTCACCCTTGTTTGGAAATGAAATGCCACACCTTCCTCCAAATGAAGTGCATTGGCATAGAACTCCCTCACAATATCGTAGTTTATCTGTACCTCTGGTTCACATACCTTCCCCCACTTTCTCCTTTCAAAGTTCTCCACAACAGCCCTATACTTGCCGCCAGGTGCCAAGTGGATAAATCTCTAAGCCAAGATAGTCCTTTTGATTAGTGCCTCGAACCTTTCATCATGCTCACTACTTAAAAATCTACGTGTGCATCATGCTGGACCGGAACTGAAATTTTTGGTGCGCTTAGACATCTGCAAGAAACCACGAAGCAACCACAAAACATCAACGAAACAAGTCAGCAAAAGTAATCAACAAAAAATTATGTCGCTGAATTTTTCAAGTTCGCGGCGCGACTTGTGCAAAACTTGGAAAACTTCAACACCCAATTGGGGTTTTCTTCATCAAATATGTTCAAAACTAGGTCATCAACCTCCAAACAATCCAAATCTAAAGATTTTCTAAACATGCAAAGCAATTATAACATTTAAAGTGCTCCTATTTTTGAAAAACCTAGATTACCTTGACATGAGAAAAAAGAGAAAGGAGGAGAGAACCTTACCTTAGTGAGATTGAGATGAAACTTGCAAGAAAATTTGTTAGAAGAGTTGGAGAGTTTAAGAACAAGGGTTGAATTTGGGAAGGGGAAGTTAGTTTGAAAAGTGGTGGAGATGGGTTGAAGAAAAATTAAAGACCCTAAGAACAAACATAACCAATTAAAGAAAATGGGGTTTTTTAAATCCGCACAGTTCGCGACGCCAAAGGGGTTCGCGACGCAAACTGAAGGAAATTTTAACTCCTAAAAAAAACAAAATTAAAGGGATCCAATTTTTTCTTACAGTTCGCGACGCCAAAGGATGTTCGCGGCGCGAACTGTAGGAATTTCAAGAATTATTTTTTATTTTTTATTTTATAAATGGATTGCCTCTAATTTAACCAACTAAAATTAAACAGATTATACTAAAAAAACAACAACAAAGCAAATAAAAGCTTACAACGTTGGGTTGCCTCCCAACAAGCTCTTTGTTTAATATCGTTCGAGCTCGACGGTCCGACAACCTTTTACGGCTTGGAGAGTGAAACAACATGGACGTCTCGATTGACTTCTCCGCCATGGTAGATTTTCAACCTCTGTCCATTCACGGTCCAACTTGCTTTCGACTTTGGGTCTTCAACCACAATAGCCCCATAGTCTCGCACTTCCTTTACCACAAACGTCCCCGACCATTTGGATTTCAGCTTGCCCAGAAATAAGTTAAGTCTTGAGTTAAAAAGGATCACCATTTGTCCAACTCTAAACTCTTTATGATGGACCTTCCTATCATTGTACGCTTTTACTTTCTCCTTGTAGAGCTTGTTTGAGTGGTAAGCATTATTTCGCAATTCTTCCAATTCATAAAGCTGGTCTTTCCTTTTCTCACCGGCTAGAACGGAATCAAAATTCAAGAATTTAAGAGCCTACAATGCTCCATGTTCCATCTCTACCGGTAGATGGCAAGTTTTTCTGTAAACCATCTGAAATGGGGTTAGTCCAATATGAGCTTTGTAGGTGGTACGATACGCCCACAAAGCCTCATTCAATTTTGAAGACCAATCTTTTCTAGAACTCGAAACAGTTTTTTCAAGTATCCTTTTTACTTCTCTATTCGAGACTTCTGTTTGACCATTTGCTTGTGGATGGTAAGGGGTAGTCACTTTATGTTTTACACCATAATGTTCCAAAACTTTTTCCAATGGTGTATTGCAAAAATGTGATCCCTCATCGCTTACCAACACCCTAGGCACACCAAAATGTGAAAAAATGTTTTTCTTTAAAAATCGTATTACGGTTTTGGAGTCGGCCTTAGGTGAGGCAATTACTTCCACCCACTTTGACACATAATCAACGACTACAAGAATATATTCATTAGAGAATGAAGAGGGGAATGGACCAACAAAATCAATGCCCCAACAATCGAAGACTTCTACTTCCAACATGTTGGTTAAAGGCATTTCATCTCGTTTGCTTATCCATCCGCTTCTTTGGCAAGTGTCACAATTCCTTGCATGTTCATAAGCGTCTTTAAACAAGGAAGACCAATAAAATCCCGCCTGGAGGACTTTAGTGGCCGTTCGCAAACCGCTATAATGACCTCCATACAGAGAATTGTGACAATAGCAAAGGATATCCTTTGACTCTTCATGTGCCACACACCTTCTTAAAACACTATCCACGCCCGCTTTGAACAAATACGGGTCATCCCAAACATAGTACTTTGCATCCACCAAGAATTTCTTTCTTTGATTACTAGTGAGGTCTTTCGGTGTCAAACCGGTTGCTTTATAATTAGCAAAATCCGCAAACCAAGGCATCACCTATATCGCATAAAGCTTTTCGTCCGGAAATTCTTCTCTCACTTCTTCTTCTTTATTTGTAATTTCCACATTGACCAATCGGGACAAATGATCCGCTACCTAGTTTTCAGAACCCTTTTTATCCTGAATTTCCAAATCAAATTATTGTAATAATAAAATCCAACGAATTAGTCTTTTTTTGGAATCCGGCTTGGTTAGCAAATACTTGATTACCGAATGGTCGGTGTAAATTACAACTTTGGACCCGATCAAATAAGCTCTAAATTTTTCCAATGCATACACTATAGCTAGTAGCTCTTTTTCAGTTGTCGCATAATTGACTTGCGCTTCATTTAAAACTATGCTAGCATAATGAATAGCATGAAAAACTTTAGCCTTTCTTTGACCCAAAACTGCACCAACCGCATAATCGCTTGCATCACACATAAGTTCAAAATCAAGTGTCCAACTAGGTGCAACGATTATAAGTGCGGTAACTAACTTTTCCTTTAGTTCATGGAATGCTTTTAAACACGACTCATCAAAAAAAAAATTGTACCTTGGTTGAGTATATTACTCAATGGCTTTGCTATCTTTGAGAAATCCTTGATGAATCTTCGGTAAAAACTAGCATGTCCGAGAAAGCTTCTCACTTCTTTGGCATTTGTTGGAGGTGGTAATTTTTTAATGACCTCCACCTTTGCTCTATCAAATTCTAGCCCTTTGGAGGAGATTTTATGACCAAGAACAACACCTTCAGTGACCATAAAATTGCATTTCTCCCAATTGAGCACTAAGTTTGTTTCCACACATCTTCCCAAAACCACATCAAGATTTTTCAAGCATAAATCAAAGGACGCACCATAAACGGAGAAGCCATCCATAAACACCTCAATGCACTCTTCGATCAAATCCGAGAAAATTGCTTGCATACACCTTTGAAATGTTGCCGGTGCATTACATAATCTGAAAGGCATTATTCGATAAGCAAAAATGCCGAAAGGACATGTAAACGCCGTTTTCTCATGATCCGCCGGATTGACCGAGATTTGGTTATAACCCGAATAACCATCTAAGAAACAATAGAAATTTTTTCCGGCCAACCTTTCCAACATTTGGTCCATGAAAGGTAGCGGGAAGTGATCCTTCCTTGTAGCTTGGTTAAGCCTCTGATAATCAATGCACATCCTCCACCCGGTCACCGTTCTAGTTGGAATCAACTCCTTTTTATCATTTTTAACAACCATCATACCACCCTTCTTTGGAACCACTTGCACCAGACTCACCCATTCACTATCGGAGATAGGATAAATCATCTCGGCCTTGAATAGCTTGACAACTTCTTTTCTCACCACTTCCTTCGTTGATGGATTTAAACGCCTTTGAGGTTGTGCAACGGGCTTGTAGTTTTCTTTCATCATTATCTTATGCATGCAATATGCCGGACTAATACCCTTCAAATCGGATAAGACCCACCTTATTGCACCTTCATTCTTTTTCAACACTTGTATCAACTTATGCTCCTCTTTGGTGGACAAGGCATTGCCAATGATCACCGGTTTATTGCAATCATTGCCAAGGAACACATATTTCAAGTGTGGTGGCATCTTTAACTCTAACTTTGGCTCTTCTAGTTGCTTCTTCACATCCAAGTCCTCATTTTTCTCCTTATGATAGGAAATTTCTCTGCAAGATTCCAATTCATCCAAAAATGCTTCAATTTCTTTTTCTTCATTTTCGGTTGAAACATTGTAGGCTCCTATGAGATATTTCTCCAACGGGTTAGAAAGATGAACTTGGTTTGCAACTTCCGTGATTTCCTCCTCGGTGGCATCAATTCGGGAAGAGTCATATCTGTCATTAGGATGCTTCATGGCTTCAAAAAGATTGAAAGTTACCTCTTCATCTTGTACCCTTACTTTCATGAGTCCATCATCAATATCGAACATCATTCGGGCTATTTTCATAAATGGTATTCCAAGAATCAAAGGAACATCACGATCCTCATCCATGTCCACAACCATGAAATCTACCGAAAACAAAAATTTGTCCACCTTTACTAGCATGTCTTGTGCCACTCCATATGGTGAAGTGATAAACTTATCGGCTAGTTGCAAAGTCGTCCTCGTTGCTTTTATCTCAATATTTCCCAATCTTATAACAATGGATAAGGGAATTAAATTGATGCTAGATCCCAAATCAACTAAACCATTTCCAATGTAAGTACCTCCAATGGTCACCAGTAAAACGACTAGACCGGGATCAGATTCCTTCTTTGGGAAAGTTTTTTGAATTATGGCACTACAACGTGCATCAAGCAAAATTGTCTCGTCTTTCACATATCTCCTATTCTCCGTGAGAATATCCTTCATGAACTTTGCATACTTCGGCATTTGCTCTAATGCTTCGGCAAATAAAATATTTATTTGCAATTGCTTAAATGTGTCCATAAACCATGCATAATGACTAGCATTTTCCTTTTTTGATGGTGCGTGTGGTTAAGGGAGATATTGAGCCGGAATGGAATTTACTCCTTTCTCTCCTCTTTTCTTCTTTTTTGCTTTCGGTTCATTACTCTCCACTGCATCACCATTTTGTGCAGAAAAATTATTCTGGTTTTCTTCAGTTCGCGGCGCGACCTATGAATTTCTTTTCTCATTTTTCTGTTCTGTTTCCACCATCATAGCATTCTCATCATCTTCAGTTGTAACCTTCATATCATCTCCATATGAACTCTATTTACTTCCTCCACTCGTCAATTCTTTATCGCTTCGAGTGACAATTGCTTTACAATGCTCCGTCGGGTTGGTTTGAATGTTGGCGGAGAAAGAAAAACTTGCTTGTTGTTCCGACAATTGTTTTGCAAGTTGGCCTACTTGATTCTCCAGATTCTTGATAGCTGCCTGTTTCACCCCCAAAATTTTCCCTCCCAAAATCAAGACAACCTCCCTCAAGACATCTAGATGATCATAAGATCCTCAAAACTCCCAATTGATCAAGAAGTGTGGAAGTTTCCCTAGACAATGCCTCCTCCTAAGCATAGTGTCCAAAACTAGGGTTTTGTGTTTCCTCAGGTTAAAATGATTTTCAATGCCTCAAGTGAGCTTCATAACATCCCACATGTATTCAAGAACCCCCATGTCAAGTTTCAAAGCTTTCCCAAAGAGCTTGCCCAGTCAGATGATCAGATATGCCAAAATCATTCAAAGTAGTTAAAAAGTCAAACTGAGGTCAAATTAAAGTCAAACTTCAAGATTTTTTGCCAACATCAAGTTTATGAAGTAAAATCCATCATTTGATCAAGGGTTGATCAAGATTCATCAAGGAAGTTTCAGATCATCAAGAATCAGGAGTTTCTAAATTAGGGTTTTCTAAGGAAAAGTCAACTGAACTTTGACCAGCCATAACTTTCACATGCTTCATCAAATTTTTTCCATCCAAAGCTCATTTTTAAGGAAATTGAATTCTCTACAACTTTGTGTCTCACAAGCCAAGCCTAAAAATGCTTCATTTGGAAGGTATGAGCTAAAACATTACAGGTCATTTCAAAAGTCAACAAAAAGTCAACATCTTCCAAAGGGCATAATTTGAAAATGGTAAAAGATATGGACATGAGACCAAAGAGTTTGGTTATAGGACTCTTTAAGATTTCCAAAATATCCAAGAACACCTTCATAGCCTTAAAATTGAAGGATTTGTGCTTTGTCAAAGTTGGGAGATTTTTGAAGGGTGTATGAAGAAAATAAGGCCTTAAAACCAAATTTTTCCAAATGGGCTTATCATTTTGCAATCCAATCTTTATATTGACATCATACACGACCCAATGCTTATTTATTCAGATTTTTATAAATGATTTTATATTTATTTGGATTTTATTCATTAAAATTCAATTTAAATATATATAAAATATGAAAAATCAAGTAAAGCATGAAATCTTTGATTGAAAGTCATTTAAGTCGTGTTTAAGAAGATTGGAAACCAAATAAAGTCAGATTGAATCAAAATTGGAAAGGATGGATGGGATTTTTTGAATATTTGAAAGTGAGAAATCTTCACACTCAAGTTACTTCATAAGCCCATAAATCCACAAGTTTTTGACCTAAATTGATTCCATACAAGTAGACAAACCTAACACAAACACAAGGACACGAATTTCAGCCTCCAAGAACCAAGAACAATCTTCAAAATTTTCAAAGAAAACTCAAATTCGGATTCCTTAATTTTGTTGTTTTTCAGGTGATTTAAAGGTGGCAAATCATTCCTGGACAATCATTGAACATCTTTGCATCATTTTCATCATCCAAAACCTCATGAATTGTTGAAACCGAACCTTCAAATGTTCTTGGAAAACAAAATTTCTATTTCTCTCATACACGCGTTGTTTGTTGTTTTTAATGTTTGATTATGGTTCATGATGCATCACTGATTGTTTCTGGATGTTTACTTTTAAGCTTTGATGTAGGTATCACAAATCACCATTGTAAGGGTTTAAGATAAAATTTAGGAACTTTCAATTGGGGCGATTAAAGGACTATTAGATGACATAATTGGATTGTAGAATGTTTGGGCAATCGATTTATGTAATTATATTGGACTAATCGTGTGTATTTTGAATGTTTGAGATATACAGGTCTTTTAGCTACGAAAAATGCCATAGCTAATCTCTAGCAAAACCGTAGCTAGAAATTCAAAGCCAAGGTTGAAGACGATGGCTTCCCGCGCTAATCAGAATTCAAAAATCTAAAATTATATTATAATGTTTTGTTTCATATTATTAACACGCGCGTTGTGTGGCTCAGTTGGTTGAGCGTTGGTGTTTGGAGACCACAAAGCCTAGGTTCGATTCCCAGGTTTTCACGTTTTTCATATTTCATTCTTTTTTTGCAGGTTTCGTATATAATATATTTTAGTCATTAAATCAACACCAGGCGCGCATGGCCCAGTGGAGAAGCTTGAGGGTTTTGATGTAGAGGGTGTGGGTTCAACACCCTCCCCCAACATTTTTCATAAAATCTGGTTTTTGTTTCTTTTCCTTTTTCTTTGTTTTATTTCATTATTTTATTATATTATGACTAATTATTTTCTTAATCAATTAATTAACCAATTAATTTAATGATTTAATAAGTTCTTAATAATCTTGTTTTTTTTCTAAAAAATCTCATTAATTATTTTATAAAAGAATATTTGATTAAAAAATGTTAGTAATTCTATTATGTAAATTAATTAGTAATATTTTTTTAAATAAATCTTAATTTTCTTAAAAAAGACTTTTTTATTTAAAAACTCTAAATAAATAATTTTTTGTTATAATAACTTTTTAATTTGTATAAAATTTTGACATATCATTCTTTATTATTATTATTATCACTAAATTATTTTAAATCTATGCTATTACTAAATTAATTTCTAAAAATTATAATTAACCCTAAAAATTTAACCTAATTATTTCTAAACCCTAAACCCTGATTTTTTTTAATATAACTTTCTTAACCTAATTTTTTTCTCTTAATCATTATTTCTTTAATTTATTTCTTTTATTAACTCTTATTATTTTTTGCTTTATAATCCTATTTTATTTATTTCTCGCTTTAGTTATTTAAAATATTTGTAATTTATTTTCCGCCTATATATTTTGTAACTGCCCAAGCCTTGTAATAGTTTAGAATTTTCTTTTCGCTTTTTATTTCTTAATATAAATTGTGTGGTTAGCAAATAGGGTGTGGAAACTTATTTGTATTTAAATAATTTAGATAATTAATTTAAAAAGATAAATATTTAAAAATATACGCTCACACACGTAAGTCGATCTTTGACCGCCATCTTGCACTTCCTAGGGTATTCCTCTTGGTTGCCTTTAAATGGTCAAGTCCCTCGAATAAAGGGGTGTCTTAAGCAAAGTCCCTTCACGTATAAATCATCAAGTCCCTACAGATTTAAAAGATCAAGTCCCTTCGAAGTTGCCTACGGAATAATGATCTTGTCCCTTCGAATAAATGATGATAGTCCCTATGAATTGCTAAAGACATCCCTACATGTTGCCTTCATTGACCATACGATGACCCTGCGCCCGCCCCTTAAACAAATCCAAAGTAATGACTACCTATTCCTTAATAATAGGGATAGTCTTACTCTTGAAAGAACATATAAGAACATGAATGACTTAGTCTAGGGTAGGTACCTCCTAGTTACTTGCTCACTTCTTAAAATTACTTTTTACACCTCACTTTCTTAAACATTTTTCAAAACAAGGCTTTGTATACATCCATACGAGGATCATTACAAAGTGCTTAGAGAAATTTCTAATCACACACTACACTCTTCAAAAATAATTAAAGTGAGCTAAGTAACTAAGAGCCCATGGATAACCATGGATATAAAGGGTGCTAACACCTTCCCTTTATATAACCTACCCCCCGAACTCAAGTCTTTTTAAAAATAGGTCTTTCCTGTTCTTTTATGTCCTTTCCACTTGGATAAAATAAAAGTCGGTGGCGACTCTTTCTATCCGCAACATTTATAGAAAGTCAGTTCTCCCACCGTGTTACAGAACCTCATTACTCTTTTGATTTGCCATGGAGGCTTGCATGAATTGTGAGAGAGTATCTTCTAGCTTTGAACTTCCACCTTGGGATTGTTGGACTTGAGGATTTGGATTTTTATATGGACTTTGTTGCTGAAAATTTTGGTTGTTGAATCTTGATTGTTGATAGCCTTGGTTGTTCCTTTGATATGAGTTATTGTACTGTTGAGGTGGCCTTTGATATCCTTGATTTTGGTTGTTCACATAACTCACTTCTTCCAATGAATGACAATAACCGGTGGGATGATCTCCTTGACATAATTCACACATCGCCACTTGATGTCTAGATTGAGATCCTTGAATTTCTTTCATTTGTTGTGGAAGTTTGGCCATTTGTTGAGTGAGCAACTCCACTTGTTGAGAAAGCAATTTGTTTTGGGCAAGAATAACATCATTGGTACTTAATTCAAGAACTCCCGGTTTCCTTTGTGAAGGACCACGATCATGTTGACTTTGACGATCATTAAGTGTCATCCGGTCAATAATGACTATAGCCTCTTCCGCGGTTTTTGACATGAGAGAGCCACCCGCGGTAGCATCCAAAAGTGTCTTTTGTTGTGATTGAAGCCCATTGAGAAAAATATGGATTTGTGTAAGATCATTAAAACCATGGCCTTTGCATTTTCTCAACATTGATTTGAATCTTTCCCAAGCTTAGTTCAAAGACTCATTGCTCCCTTGATTGAATACCGCAATAGCCGTTTTGGCTTCCATGAATCGGGATTGAGGAAAATATCGTTCTAGAAAATTTTCTTCTAACAAGTTCCAATCTGTCACCACTCTTGGTGCTTGATCAAGATACCATTCTTTTGCCTTTTCCACTATGGAATGTGGGAACATTCTCTTGAATAATGCTTCTTCACCCGCTTCCTCTATTCCCGTAGATCCCGCAATCTCGTAGAATTTGGTGAGATGGGTATACGGATCTTCATGGTCCATTCCGATGAATGGACTTGCATAAAGGAGTTGGAGGATTCTGGTTTTCATCTCCGTGTTCCTTCCACCACGAGCAAATTGAGCGATCTGTCTTGGACTATTGGCGGACATCTCGGTACGAACTCCTTCCGCCATGCTTCCTTCAAAAGTTTCTACGCTCACTCCTTCAATTTGAACAAGTGAAGAACTAGATTCTTCTTCTCTCTGGTTCCTCTCTTCGGCTAGTTTCTTTCTTCTCCGTGTTCTGCTATTGAGCTTTCGAAGTGTTCTTTCAATTTCAGGATCGAATTGAAATTTCTCCTTGGTGGCCTTTTCTCGCATGCACTAGAATCTACAAAACTAACAAACCAAGTGAAACACAAGAGTAATATTAATAAAGTAACAAAACTTAAAACAATGAATTATTGCAATGCTTGTAATATTGAACACCAATCCCCAACAACGCCAATTTATTGAAAAATATTTTTCCGGCAAATATTTTTATCGTATCCACAGAGATTGAGTAATATTACCGCCGTTCTATAATTCTAATTGTTGTAAGTTTAAGGGTAACTAAGTTGTTTTTGAGTAAAAAGTTATCTTGCAATTAGATTAACACTAAGATAATAGAAATAGTTTTAGAAATTCAAATATAAAAAGCTTGCCAAGATTGGAGTTCACTATTCCTTTTTTATCAAATGATCTAATATCAATTATATGGACTCAAAATTATTGATGATGTTCAAGTATCCTCTCATTAACATTTATTTCTAAATGAAAGTGTGAAAAGCCATATATCAATCCTTAGATGATTTCTCAACCTAACTATCAATATATCAATCTTTAATGGTTGATACAAAATAAAAGTAGTGTATAAATCTATTTTTACAATTTATTCACTACTAGAATGCATACTTTAGGTCAAGACTTGATGAATCTCTTTCAATAATAACTCAAGTCTAAATATTCAAAATAGAGCAAAAGTATCATTCATACATCAATAATCATTTGTCTCATACAATAGTTAAAAGAAATACATGATCAATGAGGAATAGCTACTACCTCAAATCTTGACAAAAATGCGTTTTAGGTCCTCTTCATCATACCTTTTTAGCAACAACAAAAAGAAGATGAACTAAAAGTAAGTCTCTCTAATGAGGAAATTTTTTCTAAATATCCTACCAAACTTGTGTTTCTCCTTATTGACCCATGGATAATGTGTTTGTCCTTCTTACTACAATTGGTCACTTGTGTCTTCCCCATAAAAAGTGATTTTTTAAAAGTGCCAAAAATGTCAAAATTAAGTTGGGCCCAAAAAGCAAATGACCTAACTTCAAAACTAAAACAGCTGGCTAACTTCGCCAGATTCGCGGCGCCAACAAGGGTTGCGGCTCGAACTGAAGCAAAAACAACTTCTTTACTTTGCAAGCTTCCTCAACAACAATTTCTTTCACATTTAATCTTCAAATGCTTCCAAGATTTCCATTGAGCTCCTACCAAGTCTTGCTCATGCAGTTAAGTGTTTCCTTGTATAAAAATTCTACAAAACTAACAAACAAGTGAAATATCCATTCAAACCTAATTAAATTAAACTAAATTGCATTTATACTAAATTGTGAGAATAAAAGTGTAAAGTTGTTAGAAAAATTAGTGAAAGTGACCAATAAAATGTATGAAAATTAGTGATAATTGGTCCATAACATGTACCTTTATGCATATATGAGCTTTTTGATAAAGGTTCAGTTAGACAATTCGATTCAGGTTGTTTCCGCTGTGTCATAAAATTTTTCAAAACAGTTTTTGCTAAACGTTTTTAACTTGTGATCTATTCACCCGCCTCTAGATTGAAGTCTATCGTCTAACAAGTGGTATCACGAGCTCCAGTTAATTTCATGCTTAAGATTTGCTTATTAGAATATGTGGAGACATGTGTTGCATGTATTCGAATGATGAGTCAATTTCTATAGAGTTAAACAATTGAAGGCAGTTATGCCTAGTCATTATTTATAGCAGACTCGTGTGAATGGTTCACAAGTTTTCACATATATTGTTTATAGAATTGGAGTATACAATCCAAAGAGAAAATAATTTGTGAGAAACTATGTGAGTCCGCGTCTCTTTTTTCTTTGTACCTTTTATGTTTCCTCAATTGTAAAACATTTTTATTTATTTATCACCACCGGTTTAGTTCGGTTCGGGGGTCAGTTCTGACATCAAGTGGTTCCAGCCCTCTTCCGATTGCAGTTGCGGGGATCGAACCGTGGTTCTCCCTACCAAGTCTAACGTCAATCACCACTGGACCAACTAACGATTGGTCAATTGTAACACATTTTCTTTCTTATCATTTACTGCATTTCATTTAATGTTGTTTATTGCAAGTTCTTTTTACTTTAATTTAAGTTTTATTGTCTTTGAAGTCTAATTTCATACTATATGCAACTAGACATTCATATATACGTCTTACACTTACGTCACATTATTATTTTTCACGCAAAAACAATCTTGAAATTTTTTGAGTTAATCTCAAAGACTCTCAAACTTGTGATTGATCGCTAAAATCACATGCGAACACCGAGATAATAACATATTACAATAAATATATTTTTTAGGAGAAATTTTAACTTGCAAAAAAAAAAATCTCAAATTATAAATTATTTTATAATATCGATACAAAATAAATAATTTTCTTTATTATTCATTTACTATTTATTACTTTTCAATCTTTCAATTCCATTCTATTAAAAAAAAGGTCATGCTGGCACTTGAGCACTTATTAAGAATTTCAAAAAAGAAAAATATGTTATAATCAATTCATTCAATATACATAATAATATTCTTTTAAAAAATTAATTATTTCTATTTTTAGTATATTGAATATACATATATTTAGAAGAAAAAATATATATTTTTAAACCATTAAATAATACTTAATTTATCATTTACATACATAAATATATATTAAAATTATCTGTATTTATTAATTTATGTAAAATGATCAAAATTTCATAAAATTTACAATAAATTAGTTAATCACTTTAGAATTTAAGAAATAAAAGTAATTAACCTTATCACTTTAAGAATGTTGAATAAAGATAGTAAATTTCGGACATACATAGTACCATTTAATTTATGCGAATTCAAAGAAACAGTTAATAATGTATGTAAAAGAGAAATTATTAAATGCTCTACAAAAGTATTATTAATTAATAGCATAAAAATATATTTAAAAAATAATGTTCAAATTTTTGGGTAATGCTAACACGTATTCTACGCATGTTAATGTTAATAGTTAAATGCATTTTTTTTAATAAATTTTATACTGATTTTATTAAAAATTGATAATTATTATTTTATTATGTTTTTCTATACAAATTTTTATTAGTAAATTTCTTAACATAGATATTAACATAGATACGTGTTAAAATTTCCTTAATTTTTTAACACAATAGTTCAAAGTTATAAAAAAAAAAAAAAAAAGTAGAAGTGAGACAATGCAGCTCTTCAAAACATCATCATGAATTCTCATGGGTGAAACATTATAATGATCACCATTATGCGTGTTAGCTAAAATAAATCTACAATCATATATCAAATTATATTAGTTTGCATTTTAAGTGCACATGTTAAGAAAATTTTAAAATATACAATTTATGTAAAAAAAAAAAAAAACTTTTAACTTTTAAAGAGATGAATATACAATTTTTTTCTAAAGTTGGTTTTAATAATCGATAAAACTATATATAATAAAGTAAATATAAAAATAAAAGGAAAAAGTACAAACTATTATTTTTAACTAAAGTATCATAAATAAATAAATATCAATGAAACATTGATTAAATATAACTTAAAATAACATTATATTTTATCAAAATAACATTATATTTGAAACAGAGGGAGGGAGTATATACTTTCAATATTCTGACTATCATCATTCATTCGACATCTCTTTTCCTTTTAATTATTTTATGACATCAATAATATTGCTTTGTTTTTATTTTATTTATTTCTTTATCTATTTGTTTCTATAACAAAGTTCTTAATGGGGTATTTATTAAAAGTCTTAAAAAGCATTTTCCATATAATTTACCATATTTCCTTTCCCTGCACATGTCTATCTCTATTATCCCATTAATAAAATAATATTTTCCAATAGACAAAAACACCAATTTCAAACATGGAAACTTCGTAGAAAACAAAAACATAGCCAAACCAAA
Organism: Lathyrus aphaca; assembly: GCA_963966055.1. Lineage (NCBI taxonomy): Eukaryota > Viridiplantae > Streptophyta > Magnoliopsida > Fabales > Fabaceae > Lathyrus > Lathyrus aphaca. Next base: position 506,682,615 of record OZ014523.1, read on the forward strand.
GCAAGTAGAACATATTAAAATCACCTTCAAATTTTGCTTTTCATCATAAAAAAGTTAATTAATCATTATAATAACTCTTCATAATTAACATCACCACCACCTCCAATTCAAAAAAAACACAATCACACAAGATGCTTCCGATTCAGTGTCGCCGCCACCACCACCACCTCACGGCTTACCTCACCGCCCTCATCGGCATTCTCCTCCTCCTCCCGGAAGGAACCTCCCAAGCTCAAATCCTCAAACGACAATTTCACTCTTGGGGACCTTTCAATACCAGCAACGAACACCTTTTCGAAACTTTATCCTCCGCAACCATCCACCTCGACGCCTTCCAGGTCACGCCGGACAGCGCCGGAAGTACAACGATTGTCTCCATGTTTAACAACTTCGGCAGAGTCTTTTTCAAAGAACCCTTCAAACTCTGGGAAGATTCCTCCACCACCGGAAAACTCGTTTCCTTCAACACCTCTTTCATCATCAACATGTTACCTTACATGGGTGGAACTCCCGGTGAAGGTCTCGCTTTCCTCATCGCACCTTCTATCTCCTTCCCTCTCAACAGCTCTGGCGGTTATCTCGGTTTAACAAACGCCTCCACCGACGGTAACTCCGCAAACCGTTTCATCGCCGTTGAACTTGACACCGTTAAACAAGACTTCGACCCTGACAACAACCACATGGGACTCGACATAAACAGCGTTCGTTCCAACGTTACAGTTCCTCTCGATTTCGAAATCGCTCCGAAAAATGCCACGATATACGCTTTATGGGTTGAATACGACGGTGACCGGAAAAACATTGATGTCTACATGGCGAAGCAACCTTCAAAAGATGCACCTATAGTGGAAAAACCGGTTAAACCGGTTTTATCTTGGGGTCTTGATCTAAAAACGATCCTGAATCAGGAATCTTATTTTGGGTTTTCTGCTTCAACGGGAAACTTTGCTGAGTTAAACTGTGTGCTTAGATGGAACATTTCAATCGAAGTTTTTGATGAAAAAAACGACAAAGCCTTAACAATTGGTTTAGGTGTTGGTGTTCCTGTTTTGGTTTTGATTTTACTTGGTGGTGTATTTTGGTATTATTATATGAGTAAGAAAAAGAAAAGTAATGAATATGGTTCAAATTCTCAGATAATGGGAACACTGAAGAGTTTACCAGGAACACCAAGGGAGTTTAGTTATCAGGAACTGAAGAAAGCTACGAATAATTTTGATGAGAAGAATAAACTTGGACAAGGTGGATACGGTGTCGTTTATAGAGGAACATTGCTTAAGGAGAATTTGGAGGTTGCTGTTAAGATGTTTTCTAGAGATAAAATGAAAAGTACTGATGATTTCTTGTCTGAATTAACGATCATCAATCGTCTTCGTCATAAACATCTTGTTAAATTACAAGGTTAGTTTCATTTTTCATTTAATTTAATTTAATTTAATTTTATTAATGAACATAGAATTTAGATCTGGAATAATCGTTTAGGAATGTTTGAAAGTTGAATATATGATAAAATTGACCGGCTATTATTTGATGAAGGTTGTTGGTGATGTGTGTCCTGGTCTTTTAAAAGAGAAAAGGCATTTTTGTGATAATCTAATCTAAAATAAAACATATTGGGATATAGCTAGGACTGTACCTTAATTAGCTGGAATTTTGTTTTATTTATTGGATTTGATTTGTTTTGAAAGTGACATTTAATTCTTCTGTCCGTCTAGTCAATTATTAATTGCTCCTAAATGTCTTGAGAGTGCTTTTTCGTTCTTTTGTTCGTGTAGTATTGATGTTTATCTTATACTAACCTTCATTTCATTGAACCTTCCTTCATCGTCACCCTTATACTATATCAACGCGAAAATTTTCAAGCATAAAAATATTCTTTTCATTCAATCTGAAATTCCAATGTAAGATTTTGTCAACATAAAAAAATAGAACATTATCGGTTCCTTATACATAAATCGTCAACTATTTTTTTTTGACTCAGTATCATTGTCAACTTTTTTTTTATTCAACTATATTTGTAACTTTTTTTTATTCAGCTTTTGGTAACTTCTAAGTATTTCCAACTAGTCTATTTTAAAAACAAATGACTTATTCTGTTAAGATAATTCAGTTAATAGTTATGGATGGTTATCGGATACAGATACAAGGTTGTGAGTTCGAATTTGCGACATCTTACTTATTCATCTTTAAGAAGTGATAAAAACAATGACTTGATTTGGTTTGTTTGATAAAATTATCTTTTAACATGAATAAATTTTGGAAATAATATGCAGGATGGTGCCACAAAAATGGAGTATTACTCTTAGTATACGATTACATGCCGAAAGGAAGTTTAGACAGTCACATATTTTGCGAAGAAGGAACAAGCACAACCCCGCTAAGTTGGCACCTCAGGTACAAAATCCTCTCTGGTGTTGCTTCTGCATTGAACTACCTTCACAACGAATACGATCAGACAGTAGTCCACAGAGACCTCAAAGCCAGCAACATAATGCTAGACTCAGACTACAACGCACGTTTAGGTGATTTCGGTTTAGCTCGTGCCCTCGAAAACGAAAAAACATCCTACGCAGAACTAGAAGGTGTACAAGGTACAATGGGATACATAGCACCAGAATGTTTCCACACAGGAAAAGCATCCAGAGAGTCCGATGTGTACGGATTCGGTGCAGTGTTACTTGAAACTGTGTGTGGTCAAAGACCTTCCTGGACTAAAATAGAAGGGTATCAGTTTCTGGTTGATTGGGTTTGGCATTTGCATCGCGAAGGACGAATATTGGAAGCAGTTGATCAAAGTGTTGGTAGTGATTACGACGCTGAAGAGGCGGAGAAGATACTGAAACTGGGATTGATTTGTTCTCATCCTATTGCTGGTGAGAGACCAAATTTGCAAACAATAGTTCAGATTTTATCTGGATCAGTGAATGTACCTCATGTGCCAGCTTTTAAACCGTCTTTTATGTGGCCAGCTGTGGATTTATCTAGTCTTGCAAGTACTGATTTTTCAAAAACAAATACTAGTGAGTATACACCAAACAATGGTAACTCATCTTCCATGCATGTTCGATTCTCAGATAGCAGTTCTCTGGTGTAAAACTGAATTTTTTTTTCTTTCTGTAAGTTGGTTAGTTCTTGAATTTTCTTCCTTTGTGGAACAGGAAGAAAATTTGTTCTGACTTTTTATTCTCGTTTTTAAACTTAATTTGACTTGTTTTTAAGTGTAGATTCTCTTTTCTTCTATTTTTTTTTATTGGAAAGGAATGGAATCAGTGTGCATCATAAATTTTGATGAAATATTTTTGTTTATTTTTATAAAAAAAAAAAGCTTTTTATTTTTAAATTTGACTAAAGGAAATTAGGAGAATTTAAATATAGGTGTATGATTGTTTTGATAAAAGGAAAATTACAATAGAGTAAAGATTGGGCTACAATTGTATTTGCACACCACACGAGAAACCCTAGGTCTTCATCTTCTTGTTGATTGTTTTGCCTACCATGCCCCAAACCGTTCTAGGGTTTTCTTCTTCCTCAACCATACACGCTAAATTCTCTGTAGTGTACCAGTTACCATTGTTGGAATCTCTCATCTTTTCATTGCATTTTATTTTGGAGATGTCGTTTGGGGGGTTGTTCCTCCCTTCCTGATTGTTGCTCCGAATTCTGGGAGATACGGAATGCGTGTTAACCACTTTATTGCAGGTGCGGTTTTCTTTTGCTCTTCTCTTCCATCAGGTCTATCTATTCTCTGATTATCCCTGATATTGATTTTGTTTAGGATTTTTTCCGTGTCTTTGTGTTTGTTGAAATGAACTTGATGAATCATGTTTTGGTAGAATTCGTTGTGGCCATTTTGGTGATTTGCCCTTGTGTTGCTAGTGTCCTTGTTTGTTCCACAGTGTTGATGGTGAGTGATATCTTTGATAATCACTTACTTGGTTCTGATTCTGATATTGGGAACATTTTTGTTCACCAATTTCTACTATCCTCTTGAAATAATATTCTTCAATACACAAAAACGTCAGTTTCTAAAATGGAAACTATGTAGAAAACAAAACAAAGCCAAACCAGTTGCAAGTTGTAGCTATTACTATTAAAATCACCTTCAAATTTTGCTTTTTATAAAAAAAAAAGTTAAGTGATTATTATAATAACTCTCCATAATTAACATCACCACCATTCAATTAATTCAAACAACACAATCACAAGATGCTTCCGATTCAGTGTCGCCACCACCACCACCATACGGCTTACCTCACCTTCGGAATTCTTCTCCTCTTCCCGTCATTAACCTCCCAAGCTCAAATCCGCACCCAACCTAAAATCCTCAAACGAGAATTTCACTCTTACGGACCATTCAACGACACCAACAAACACCTTTTCAAAACTTTATGCTCCGCATCCATCCATCTCGACTCCATCCAAGTCACGCCGGACAGCGCCGGAAGTTCGTCTATCATCTCCATGTATAACAACTCTGGAAGAATATTTTTCAAAGACTCCTTTAAACTATGGGAGGACTCCTCCACCACCGCGAAACTCGTTTCCTTCAACACCTCTTTCCTCTTCAACATCTTCCCCTACCACAACGAAACTCCCGGTGAAGGATTCGCTTTCCTCGTCGCACCTTCACTCTCGATCCCATTCAACAGCTTCGGCGGTTATCTCGGTTTATCAAACGCCTCCACCGACGGTAATTCCACCAACCGTTTCGTCGCTGTTGAACTTGACACCGTTAAACAAGACTTCGACAGTAACAACAACCATATGGGACTTGACATAAACAGCGTTCATTCCAACGTTTCAGTTCCACTCGATTTTGAAATCGCTCCAAATGACGCTCGGTTTTACGTTTTATGGGTTGAATACGACGGTGACCGGAAAAATATTGAAGTATACATGGCGGCGCAACCTTCACTTGATACACCTATAGTGGAAAAGCCGGTAAAACCGGTTTTAACTTCGGGTCTTGATCTAAAAAAGGTTCTGAATCAGGACTCTTATTTTGGGTTTTCTGCTTCAACGGGAAACTTTGCTGAACTACACTGTGTACTTAGATGGAACATTTCAATTGAGGTTTTTGATAAAAAAAACGAGTTAAGGATTGGTTTAAGTTTTGGTGTTCCTGTTTTGCTTTTGATTTTACTCGGTGGTGGATTTTGGTATTTATTTATGAGTAAGAAAAAGAAATGTGATGAATATGATTCAAATTCTCAGATAATGGGAACATTGAAGAGTTTACCAGGAACACCAAGAGAGTTTAGTTATCAGGAACTGAAGAAAGCTACAAATAATTTTGATGCGAAAAATAAACTTGGACAAGGTGGATTCGGTGTTGTTTATAGAGGAACATTACCTAAGGAGAATTTGAAGGTTGCTGTTAAGATGTTTTCTAGAGATAAAATGAAAAGTACTGGTGATTTCTTGGCTGAACTTACTATCATCAATCGTCTTCGTCATAAACATCTTGTTAAATTACAAGGTTAGTTCCATTTTTCATTTAATTTTATTTATTTCAGTTCTTTTGTGTTTGTTTGGAAATTTAATTAATAATGAACATAGATTTTAGATCTGGAATAATCGTTTAGGAATGTATGAAACTATATCGAATATATGCTAATATTGACCAGCTATTATTTGGTGAAGGTTGTTGGTGATGTGTGTCCTGGTCTTTTAAAAGAGAAAAGGCATTTTTTTGATATTCTAAAATAAAACATATTGGGATCTAGATAGGTACTGTACTTTAATTAGCTGGAATTTTGTTTTTCTTTTTGGTTTTGATTTGTTTTGAAAGTGACATTCTATTCTTATGTTTGTATAGTCAATTATTGATTGCTGCCAAATGTCCCAATAATATAGAGAGAGTGCGTTTTCGTTCTTTTGTTCGTGTAGTCATTGATGTTTATCTTACACTAACCTTCGTTTCATTGAACCTTCTTTCGTCATCACCCTTATACTAGATCAACGCGAAATTGAAATTTCAAGCATAAAAATATTCTTTTCAATCTGAATTTACAATGTAACATTACCAGATTTTGTCAACATAAAAAAACATAACATTACCGGTTACTATTACATTGTCAACTGTATTAATTTTTCTTGACTCAGCTGTATTGTCTACTTTTTTTTTTTATTGAACTACATTGTTCAACTTTTATTTTTTTGACTACGACACATTGTAAACTTGGTTATTATCTTGTATAAATAATTAAGGGTCCAGTGAAAAACAAGCCGTTCAGCTGGCCATTGTTTGCCAAAGTCTTCTCTTATTATGCATACCAATTCAGCTTTTGGTAACTTCTAAGCATTGCCAACTAGTCTATTTTGACGTGTCCGGTTAAGCCAGCTCAGTTGACAGTTGTGCAAGGACATCAGGTATAGGGGCACGGGTTCGAATCCGCGACATCCCTCTTGTTCACCTTTAAAGGGTGAATTTCAGCCACTGGGCTAATTGATAAAAAAATGACTTGATTTGGTTTATTTAATAAAGTTATCTTTAACATGAATAAATTTTGGAAATAATATGCAGGATGGTGCCACAGAAATGGAGTATTACTCTTGGTTTACGATTACATGCCGAAAGGAAGTTTAGACAGTCACATATTTTGTGAAGAAGGAACAAGCACAACCCCACTAAGTTGGCACCTCAGGTATAAGATCATCTGTGGTGTTGCTTCTGCATTGAATTACCTTCACAACGAATATGATCAGACAGTAGTCCACCGAGACCTCAAAGCGAACAACATAATGCTAGACTCAGGCTACAACGCGCGTTTAGGCGATTTCGGCTTAGCGCGTGCTCTCGAAAACGAAAGATCATCCTATGCAGAAATAGAAGGTGTACAAGGAACAATGGGATACATAGCACCAGAATGTTTCCACACAGGAAAAGCAACAAGAGAATCAGATGTTTATGGATTTGGTGCAGTGTTACTTGAAACTGTGTGTGGTCAAAGACCTTCTTGGACTAAAATAAAAGGGTATCAGTTTCTGGTTGATTGGGTTTGGTATTTGCACCGGGAAGGAAGAATATTGGAAGCGGTTGATCGAAGTGTTGGTAGTGATTATAATGTTGAAGAGGCAGAGAGAATATTGAAACTGGGATTGATTTGTTCCCATCCTATTGCACGTGAGAGACCAAATTTGCAAAGTATTGTTCAGATTTTATCTGGGTCAGTGAATGTGCCTCATGTGCCACCTTTTAAACCGTCTTTTATTTGGCCAGCTGTGTGTTTATCTACAAGTACTACTGATTTTACAAGATCAGATACTACTAGTGACTACACCACCCAATGGTAACTCACAATCTTCAATGCGCGTTCAATTCTCAGATAATAGGTCTCTGGTGTAAAACTGAGTCTTTTTTTCTTTTTCTGTAAGTTGGTTAGTTCTTGAATTTTCTTCCTTTGTGAAACAGTAAGAAAAATTGTTCTGACTTTTTGTTTTTAAATTTAATTTGACTTGTTTTTAAAGTGATATTTTAAGTGTAAATAGTCTCAAACTCCTATTCAAAAGTGGTCTTTGAGGTGTCATTATTTTTTCCAAATCTGAAAGAAATTTTGTGCGTATTTCATGGCCAATGTTGCCTTTTATTTAGCTTCATTCTTATGTAACATCATGATCAAGTTTATTCTTCTTATGCCATGTGCTTTACTAATAACAATGTAGTCAAATGAATGAGTTTCTCATATTCATCAATTTTCAAAATATTTTAATATTTAATGACTAATGTTATTGCTTCATATGGATTATAATGAATATATAAAAGACCATACTAGATAATCTGTTAAAAATTCATTGTGTTTCATAGTCAGCGTTGGCAGATATTTTGCTTCATTCTTTTGTAACAGATTGGTGAATGTTTTTGCATCTTATGCCATGTACTTTATTTTTAATAATGTTTTCAAATCTTAATATATAACATTAGGAGTATTTGCTTATTTTCTTGTTATTAAGAATAAATAGTCATAGAATAATGAAATAAATAAGGAAGCATTAGAATGTCTCACGTTCAAATACATTAGAGTAGTTTTAAGACGTAAAGGATTGTTGTTCAATCATCTCAACTCATAAGGGCAGTAGTCTCAGTCTTATGTAAGTAAAGAATAATGTTTCCAGATGCTATGAATGCTGCAAATTCACAAAACTCAATTCTTAAGTATGCAAAGAGCGTTCTACCATAGTTAGTAATGTTTTCACATCCACCAACTCGATTTCGTCATTAGATCAGACTATAACTCGATCCAATAGTCAGGGCGACGTGTTCAAGAACACTCTGGCATAATTTAGTAATGTTCTCACATCCACCAACTCAACTTCATCATTAGATCAGATTGTAACTCGATCCAATAGTCGAAACGGCGTGTTCAAGAACGCTCTACCATATTTAATAATGGTATCACATCCACCAATATTTATTATTTGTTGAATTTGAATTTGGATTCTCCAACTTCTTTAATTATATATATATATATATATATATATATATATATATATATATATATATATATATATATATATATATATATATATATATATATATATATATATATATATATAGTTTAGCCGAGCATTTTGTTAACTTCTTAATATAAATAAATCTTATAAGAAAGTTTACTTGTTTTTCTCAGTCTTGTGTGTTGCTTGTTTTGGTTGGATAAAAATATTGTTATATTCAAGTCAAAGGAGACGACTAATTAGGATTGTCTAGAAAGAATTAAGAGACTTAGAGCAACTCCAATGGGAGTTTTTCACATGTTGTTCTAGTGTGGCATAAAAATCACTTCATCTAATATTGATTGGAGTTGGTCAAATTTACCAACTTAGACGGAAGTTTTTCACATGTTGTTCTAGTGTGGCATAAAAATCACTTCATCTAATATTGATGGGAGTTGGCCAAACTCACCAACTCCGACGAGAGTTTTTCACACGTTGTTCTAGTGTGGCATAAATATCACTTCATCTAATATTGATTGGAGTTGGCCAAACTCACCAACTCCGACGGGAGTTTTTCACATGTTGTTCTAGTGTGGCATAAAAATCACTTCATCTAATATTGATTAGAGTTGGACAAACTCACCAACTCCAACGAGAGCTTTTCACATGTTGTTCTAGTGTGACATAAAAATCACTTTGGAGCTGGCCAAACTCACCAACTCCAACGAGAGTTTTTCACATGTTGTTCTAGTGTGACATAAAAATCACTTAATCTAATATTGATTGGAGTTGGCCAAACTCACCAACTCCAACGGGAGTTTTTCACATGTTGTTCTAGTGTGGCATAAAAATCACTTAATCTAATATTGATTGGAGTTGGCCAAACTCACCAACTCCAACGGGAGTTTTTCACATGTTGTTCTAGTGTGGCATAAAAATCACTTCATCTAATATTGATTGGAGTTGACCAAACTCACCAATTCCAACGGGAGTTTTTCACATGTTGTTCTAGTGTGGCATAAAAATCACTTTATCTAATATTGATTGGAGTTGGCAACTGTAGCATTGCACTTCAACATTCCTTTGAAAAATAATAATAAAATTGAAAAATGGTCGTTTAGCAACAACTAGTTTTTTTAAAACATTAAAATAACCCTATTTAAAAAATTTTACACACAAATTTTCTATCACTTTTATTTTCTCTTAAATTTTTATTTTTTCTCACAATTTCATGACTTTATTTTTATTTTTAAAATTTTTCTCTTACAATTTCTTCTCATTAACCTTTATTTAACAATATATCTTATCCAAATTTTCATCTTTTTACTTCAAAATTAATATTGTTCAGGACAAATGGATTCTAATCAATATAGTTTTCAACTGTATAGGTTCAATTTCATGTAAAATTATCAAAACCCTAATCCTCAAAATTTTCAATTCTCATCGATGCCAACAAACTCCGCTGCATTATTTCCGTCATCAAACAATACAAATATGTATCATAGACCTCAAATAAATACTCATGGAATATAATTTTTTTGTCATGGATCGGAAACACTGGTTATAGCCAAGCCAATATCGTTGACAGTCACGAGAAAAGTTATGTGGATAGTTAAAATGTCGATTGCATCGAATAAATGGTTTGGTTCAAAAATTTGTTGGGTGTTACAAACAAATTATTAATTAATGGAAAGAAAAGTGTGACCTAATTATGTTAAAAATAGATTGTATAATTGGAGATGCTCTTAATTGAGAGTAATATCAAAATGAAATTTAGAAAGTCTCTTTTGTTGAGATGAGAAGATTGAATGTTAATTTCAATTCTTTAACCCTATTATTTGGTTTTGTTGAAGCTCTTAAAAATTTATCTATCTTTTTTTTATTAAAGATTATCTGATGCATTTTTGGATCTTGTCCAAAATATTAAAGGGTGTGATAAATATAATTAAAAATTTATAACAATAATATCTTATTTTTTATTTTCTTTCTTAAAACCTTTTTCTTAAAAAAATCAATTCTTTTATATTCAATCATTATATCACTCATAAAAAAAATATACAAATAAGTTACTATTAACTAAAGTAAGAAGTTAACTTTATATAATTTTAATTAAATATGCTTCAACAAAAAAAAATTTAACAAGTAATTACTTAAAAATAATAATTCAAATTTACTTAAGTGATTTATAGTTAAGATATTTTATAGATTAATTTTATTTTAAGAAAATTAAATAGTTAAAGAAAAATTAAATCAATTTATTATTATTTACTAAATTTATTATTGGACCTTTAGAAATAAAACAAATAGAAGGATTTCCTATAACAATATATTTAAAAAAAGTTATATTTAAACATCAAAATTTAGACACTACATATCAATGTCTTTATCTCTCTTATTTTTTGATTTTGTAATTATATGAATTTTGAGAATACATTAGTATATGTCTTAAAATAATAAATAGAAACATTTTAAACATCAATTTTAAATAAATAAATATATATATATATATATATATATATATATATATATATATATATATATATATATATATATATATATATATATATATATATATATATATATATATATATATATATATATATATATATATATATATATATATATATATGATCTTACCTGATCAGGAGGGCTTTCTAGTAGTTGAACGTGAACAAGGTGGATGGAATGGAGGGGGGTGTATCTGCAAGGCACTCCGATGTCAAAGTCAATAGAGGTACAAAATGGTAAGTAAGAATGGTTAAATCAGAATACCTGACCATTTAGTGAAAAAGGGTATTTATAGTGAGCCCTCAGCGCTGGGCCAATGCCATTCCTTGGGCTGGATCAGCGAGGCCCAAGGAAGAACTGTCAAGGTACGCATATGGAGCGTGTAGACCTAGCAAGTGGACTAGTCCTTGGTCCAACTGCCCCTATCTTTCAGGAGATAATTGGGGATAGTTGGGTGAGGTGGCAAGTGGAATAGAGGACTTGTTATCTGCCAGTCTCGTAAAATGTCTGCCCGACCCATAAAATGTCTGCCCGACCGTTAAGTGGTGTTCGCTCGACCATCAAGTATGCTTGCCCGAGCGGATGGGCATCTGCTCGACGTATTGGGCCACGGTCCAATACAGTCTCTGAGGGTCCAGTCCAGAACATGAACCCCCAAGTCGAGTCTCAGAGTCGGAGCGATGAGTTTAAAAGAGTCGAGCACATATTTGTGTAACACCTTAATTTTTGCCCTAAGATTTCTTTGCATCTCATCTGCATTTTGCATACAAACAAGATCGCACTGGTTGCACGGTTCTTCTCGGGTTAGGATTATGCCTCGCTGGGGATCACTGTTGTCTTTAATTGTTTTATTTGATTGTGTTTACTAACCATTGATCAAAAATCCAAAAATATATATTTTCCTTTTGCTAACCTTTTTTTTCCAGGAAGAGGAACCATATAAAAATGCCAAAAAATAGCAGTCCTGTAGCTCGAGTAAATTTCACAAAAGTCGAAGACGATCCGCAAATAATTCAAAATTATCAGATCAAGGATTTCCCAAGTTAATTGATTCATTCAAAGGATCTCCAAGGTTCACGTGTTTATTTCTTCGACGTACACAAGAATCGGGCCGAAACAACCAAGCAGCTATTTTTGAACAAAAAAATTCAAAATTCAGCTTGGTTAACCGGTTAACCAAATGGTTAACCAGTTAACCAATGCGAAATTTGAATTTTTTATTTCAAATTCAGCACCTTTAGATCATTGATTTAATTGGAATATTCTAGATCCATTGGTTTCTGATTTCTCTACATCACTTTGATCATTTCCTACCATAAACCCTCACTAATCACCACTCTTTTCCATTTCCCACCAAAATTCCAATTACCAAATCTAAATTCAAATTACCAAAGCAAGCCCCATTCCACAAATTTTCCATACCTAAGGCCTTTAAATAGGACCACAATTTCATTCGTTCCACAAGCTTTTGATAGCCACAAAACCTCTTGCAAAATACTCCCTCAACACCAAATTCTCCAAAGCTCATTTTTCTTTCTTTTGAAGTTATCAAGAATTCACATTGAATTCTTGATTAACTTGAGCTAGACCTTCATCCTTTCATTCTTTTGCTCATCAATTTCAGTAGATCTAAACTTGTGTTGGTTCAATTTGAAGAAAAGCTTTTGGTAATTCATCTTCCTCCATAAACTCATATTCACCATCAACATTCAAGATGTAGATCTTTGGTGCTTTTGTTTCTTGATCCTTCGGATCTTTATTTGTTGTTTGATTGCAGGGATTCCATTGTATTTTGGTTTTAAAATTCGTGCAAATTCAGATCATGATCATCCAATGTTTGAGAAAAGGTTTCAAAAATGGACCATGCTGAATTTTATGCATTTTTCAGCATCTGGTACAGCGTTAACCGGTTAACCATTTGGTTAACCGGTTAACCAGTTTAAAAATAGCGCAATTTGTCCAAAATCTGCTTGCATTAACCGGTTAACCAATTGGTTAACCGGTTAACACAAGTCAGAATGGTGTTTTTGGCTTGTTTCAAGCCCCTTTTTGGTTCCTCTTTCTTCTTCTTCTTCCTCCCTTTTATTTTTACCTTGGGAAGCATTTTTGGGAGTAATTCCTCTTTAATTTCAATGGACTTTGGGTGTAGATTAGAGTAATTAATGTTCATTAATTCAAAACTACCTTTAAGTGGATTATTCAATTCATTTAAGGTACTTTGCATTAGTGACACATTTTCATGCTTGAATCCACCAAGATGAGTGATTGAACTTAAGGATGGAAGAATACCATAAGTACGGCTCAATTTGGTATTCATCTTTAGTTTTGTGCGGTATCGCGTTCGGATAACGATTTACATATCGTTTATCTCGCATGCATTAGCACTAACATTATGCACCTTAATTGGTGGTGGCCGGCCTCATTTGTAGGGTAATTACTTCGTAAATTACTCGGCGATTGCTTAACATAGACCTAAATGTGTCCCGACTTCGGAATAAAAATCTAATTGGGTACTTACACTTTCGTGGACCGGATCTCTTGTTGATCGCGTAATCCCAAAGTGGTTAATCATATTGCTTCAAGAATCGAGACTTGTGAATTTTTGATGCGTAGGTGCTTTGGGTCTCCCAATCGCCTTTAAAATTTCATTGAATTCGGTTCGGTTTGCCTTGATTAATCGCTATAGTGTAAGATGCTAAGCGGATCCGGTTGCCTTCGATTTTGGTTACTTTCCTTTTTGGTTGTGGTTGATTAAGTTCACCATACCATTATTATGTGAATATTATTATACTATTACTACTATTAATATCTTAGATTCTTGCATTTTTATTTCTTTTGTTACTAACATTTAATTTCTTGCATTTTTATTGTCTTTATTCTATTTTGCTTTACTCATCCATATCATGTTTATTATTTGCTCTTATTATTTGTTGATTGATTTTCTATTTGTTCGTTTGGACACAAAAACATTAATAAAGGATTAAACCTCTAAAAAACTTGTGATTTTAATTTGTGGACTTTTGGTTACTATCCTTAGCATTTGGAGTGGATATTTGGACTTAGATTCTTAGGACACCTCCTTTGCCTTGATCTTCAAAAAGTTGGATTTAGCCTTTATTTGGCCATTTGCTAGCTTATAAGGATGGAACTCTTATGCTCATAATTTGGAATGTCATCAAGTTTGGTTAGATCTTTCTTCCCTTATCTCTTTATTTTATTTTCTTAGGATAGTCACTTCATCTCCTCCCACTTCTTAAATTTTCAAATCTTCTTCCTATTTTCAAAACCTTCTTTGTTTTCAAACTTCAAACGTTTTCATAAATCAAACCTTGACTTAGGTCAAGCGATTTTACCTTTTCATTCCATTTTCTTAATAAATGTTAATCCATATAAGTATATCGAAATTTTCTTCTCAAAGACTTTTAAAAATCCAAAACTCACTCAATTGTTTTTGTGCCTTCGTGCACTTTTCTTTTCATATGTTTAGATATGATTCATTCTTTCTAGAGGAATTATTCGCTAAAGAATGACGACTTATCTTTACATTTTAAAATCAATTCAACTCATTGTTTCTTTTCAAATTTTGTACCACGAACTACGAGGTTTTGATCTCGCATTGCACTTTGTGGGTACGTAGGCATGAGGCGTTAAACCTCTTCAAACACAAAAATATTAAAAAACATTTCTCTTCTCATCTCTCCAATCTCTTTCAAACAAACCATTTTCAAACCAAAAGCGGTAAATTTTTCAAAGGGCTCCCGTGGAGTACCACGGACATTTTGGGTGCGTAAAACCTTCTCATTGTGTAACCTATCCCCTTACCTGTTTCTCTGTTGTGTTTCTTTAGCTTTTTGCTTTTAGATTCATTAGGATTTATTCGCTCTTTTTTCCTTTTCCTCTTGGAATAAAATAAAAGCGCGGTGGCGACTCTGTTTACCTTGAGTTAAGTTAACTAATAGCTTACACTCATGATTTTACCGCTACAAAAAAGTGGCGACTCTACTGGGGAGTAATCTCTAAGTGAATTCGGCCTACTTTGATTTATTTACTGCTTTGGTTTGATTTGTTTGTTATTTGTTTGTTCTGTTTCGGTTTTGAGTGAGATAGATTCTAACCCGGATCTGAGATGAACTTATGATAGGACGGCGATATTCGAAGCGATAAGCGATGGAGTAGTCCAAAGTTATATCAATTTGATAATCTCCACTCGGTTAGGCTCTCTTGGACTATCAATGTCATGATGAGTAATCATATGTGGCGTTATTTTCTGACCTTGAGCTGATCATACTGAGGACCGTAGAACCCTTAACCCATCCAAGCCAATTTAGGAACGTAGTGCGGAAACTGTCTGGGTGTAAACCTAAGGTGGTTGTCACGCGATACTACACTCGGACGAGGTCTATTTTAAGAATGTTATCGGTTGGGGAGTAATCCAACGTACCGATGATATTCTAAAAATGGATGTTAACTCCGGGCACCTCTGTTAGCACCCTTTTGGTTTTCTGCAGGTACAATGAAGACAAAACCTTAGTACTTACCTGTGTGGGTTGGTGTTCTGTTACCTTGACTTCATGCTCGTGACTCGGAACCTAACTCGTTTGCTTTGTGTGATCTTATTTATGGTTGTTGCATACATGCCATCATGCATTCATGAGCATTGTTTTTGAGATTTCAAGGGACTCATAAGGAACTTTTGCAAAATTTCAGATGTCTATGGTTATGAATTTTGAAAGAAGGAACACAAAGAAGTACACCTTCAAGAATCCTAATATAGTGGAGTTCAGAAGGCTAGGAGCATTGGTGGTTGATACCCAGGAGTTCCGGAAATGTTATGGGAAGCTCTTGTTTATTTTGGATACCGATGTATCAGAAGGGATTCTCCCTACCTTAGCTCAGTTTTATGATCTGTTGCATCATTATTTCACCTTTCCTGATTATCAGCTTGTGCCGACTTTGGAGGAGTACTCTCATTGGATAGGCTTACCTATTTTGGACAAGGAATTTATTTTCAGTGGTTTAGAGAAGGAGCTTACTACCAAAGTTATTGCTAAAGCCCTTTTTCTTAAGGAGTCCGAGCTTAATGGGAAGTTTCTTCCAAAAGGGAGTGTTCGTGGTATTAATGCTAAGTTCTTGATGGGGAAAGCTTCTACTTCACTTACTTTGGGTCATAAGGATGCATTTAAGGCTATTCTTGTTGTGCTCATTTATGGGTTTGTCTTGTTTCCTAACTTAGATGGTATTGTGGATGAGAATGTCATTCAGATTTTCTTGAAGAAGAATCTGGTGCCTACTTTGCTTGGAGACATGTATCATGCTTTTCATTATAGGACCTCCAAAGGTGATGGAGAAATTGTGTGTTGTGCGCCTCTTCTCTACAGGTGGTTTATTTTGCACCTACCAAAGTCCAATGTCTTCAAGGACAATAGAGAGAATCGAAGATGGTCTCAAAGGATTATGTCACTTTCTCATAAGGATATGACATAGTATTGTTCTCATTATGATATTGGAGTGCTTATTGATAGTTATGGAGAATTTCCTAATGTACCTCTTCTTGGTACACGTGGGGGAATTAGTTACAACCCTATTCTTGATAGGCGATAGTTGGGATATTGTTTGAAGGACATACCAAACAATCTTTACTTATCTCCTTTCTTCTTTCTTAATGGTGCAAATCACGTAGAAATGAAGAAAAGGATTGCTCATTCTTGGCATGCGGTTCATCGGAAAGAGAAAGGTCAATTGGGAAGACAACACCTTGCTCCCTCCGAGTGTTACATCCAGTGGGTTCGATCTAGGGCTTCCAAGCTCAAGATGCCTTATCCACCTGAGGAGCCTTTGTTTCCTATATTACCATTGTCTGCTTTTCTTCCTCCTGTTGATGAGAAGATGGCTCTTCAGGAAGAGTTGGACAAGACGAAGAAAGAGAAAGAAGAATGGCTACTTGAGAAGGCTACGATGCAAGAGAAACTGAAGGAGAAGGATGATCTCATTGAGTTACTTGAGCGGCGTGTTACAAAGAGGCCAAGAGAGGATTTATTTTCCTCTAGTACTCCATCTACCATTCCTCCTACATCTGGTGCTTGGAAGGCCATTGTTGATCAGTTGGTGAAGGATAAGGAAGACATGGAAGATCGGTACAAGAAATAGATTAAAAGGATTCGCATGAAGTATCAGCCAGGATTCGGATCTTCTTCGGATACAATTCCCTAGGCCTAGTTTATCTTTTCTCTCATGTATTAGGATTGTTAAGGCTTGTACTTCACTTGTAACCCTTACTTTGATTTTAATGAGAATGAGTTTTTTAAGTACTTCAAAAAGCGTTTCTTTATGAATATTGCAAGTTATCTTATAGTCCTTTGAAATCTTTGCATTTGCATACGCATACCATGCATCATACCCGCATTTGTCTTGCTTTTTGAGTGTTCTCCAGGGATCTTATGTTGTTTCTTGGTCTTCATTCAGTTCTCCTGTCAAGCTGACTCACCGATTTAACACTCGAGCTAATCGGAAGAAAATGTTGGAAACCCTACAACAAGAGAATCGCGAGCTGCGCGAGGAGGTTACATATCTTAAGGAAATCTTGGAAAGAGTTTCTGCCATGATGGAAGGTTTGGTGGCTGCTCAGAATCAGCCACCTCCTCCTAATTCTCCTGTTCAGAATACAGTCATCTCCGAGATTGTTACTGCATCAATTCCTGTTGAAAATGTCATTTATCCTTGTTATCGCATGCCTTCTAGCACACCTTGGGGCATGCCGGTTGATTTCATTCCTGCTGGTTATCATATTCCTCCTCCTGAGACTACTGCATTCAATACCCTTCCACCAGTGATGACTACTCTTCCTCCAGTTATGACTACTGCACCGCCTGTGATGCACACTATTCTGCACCATGATGAAATGATTTACCATGCTGAGCCCAGTGAAGGCGCTGGAGTGATTGAGAGACTCGATGATTTTCAAGGACGCTTTGCTGAGATACAGAAGGAGATGAGAACCTTGAAGCATAAGGATTTGTTCGAAAAAGATGCTTATGATCTTTGTCTGGTCCCTAATGTTAAAGTTCCGTACAAATTCAAGTTTCCTGAGTTCGAGAAGTATAAAGGCAACACTTGTCCTCTGATTCATTTGACTATGTATGATAGGAAGATGTATGCTCAGATAGACAATGATAAGCTGCTGATTCACTATTTCCAGGATAGTTTGACCGGTGCAGCCATGAGATGGTATATGAGTTTGGATAATAGCCAAATCAAGACTTTCAATGATTTGGGAGAGGATTTTGTGAGGCAATACAAGTATAACATTGATATGGCACCAGATAGAGATCAACTTCGTGCTATGTCCCAGAAGGATAAAGAGACTTTCAAGGAGTATGCACAAAGATGGCGCGAGCTAGCAGCTCAGATTGTTCCTCCCCTGGAAGAGAAAGAAATGACGAAGATCTTCTTGAAGACTTTAGGTTCTTTCTATTATGAGAGGATGATAGCAAGTTCTCCTTCTGATTTCACTGAAATGGTGAGTATGGGGATGCGTTTAGAAGAAGGTGTCCGTGAGGGACGGTTGAGTCAGGAGAATAGTAATAGCTCAAGCTCTAGAAGATTCAATTTTGGTAAAAAGAAAGAAGGCGAGACTAATGTTGTGTCTCGTGAAAGTTATAGAAGGCCTCGTGGTCGTGAGAATCACCTTCCACAGCATGTAGCTTCTGTAACTTCGATGATTAATGTGGCTCCAACCGTGCCAACAGTTCTAAAGTACCAGTCTCGTTATCAACAACCTTCTATGCAACAGAGTGGTAATCAACAGGTTCGGGCTAAGCCGAGTTTTGATCCCATTCCAATGTTATATGCGGACTTGCTTCCATCTTTGATTGCAAAGAATCTTGTGCAAACACGTTCTCCACCTCCAGTTCCAGAGACTATCCCATGGTGGTATAAGCCAGAGGCTCGTTGTGCTTTTCATCAAGGTGCCCCGGGGCACGATGTTTAGAACTGTTATCCATTGAAGTTTGAAGTACAGAAATTGATGAGGAACAATGTTCTATTTTTCAATGATGTTAATCCAAATGTGAAGACAAATCCGCTGCCGAAGCATGGTGATACGTCTGTGAATATGGTTGATGGTTGTCCTGGTTTATTCAAAATTTATGAGGTCCGCCATATTCAAAGGTCTTTGGTTGAGATGCATGCTTTCTTAAGTGAATATCACGATATTGATCATGATTATGCTGAATGTTGCATTTGCTCGGTGAGCCTTCGTGGTTGCGTGATTGTTAAGAGAGACATTCAAAAGATGATGGATGATAAGTTGATTGAAGTGACAACAAGAAGAGATGAGTATGAAAATGAAGTGAACGTTATTATGCCTCAGTTCAATATTCCTGAGAAGGTTGTTCCTGAGAAGGTGGTTATTTCTTTTGATAGCCGCAAATATGTTGTTACTCCATTGGTGATTAATTTTCCTGGTCCAGTGCCATATGAGTCTGATAAAGCTATTTCGTACCTGTATAATGCTACGATGATAGAAAATGGTCGGGAAGTCCCTGTTCCTTCTCCAAAGTTTGTGGTTAGCATTGCTGATGTGACAAAGGTTACTCGAAGTGGTAGAGTTTATGCCTCAGATCCTCCGAAGAGAGTTGAAGATACAAGTGCGAGTAAACAGATTATGGATGCTGTTGCTCGATCAGGCCAATTTGGTGATGGTGAAGATGAGGTGTTAAAATTGATAAAGAAGAGTGAGTACAACGTTACTGAGCAGTTGTTGCATACTCCGTCGAAGATATCAGTTTTATCACTCTTGATGTGCTCTAAGGCTCATAGGCAGTCTTTGCAGAAGATTCTTGATCAAGCTTATGTTGACCATGATGTGACTGTTGATCAGTTTGATAGTATTGTGGCTAATATCACATCGTGCAACAATTTAAGTTTTTGTGATGATGATTTGCCTGAAGAAGTAAGGAATCATAACTTGGCTTTGCATATTTCAGTGAACTGTCAGGAAGATGTTATGTCTAAGGTGCTAGTTGATACTGGGTCTTCTCTGAATGTGATGCCGAAGTCGACTTTGTCAAAACTTGCGTATCAAGGTGCTCCCATGAGGCATAGTGGGATTATTGTGAAAGCATTTGACGGATCGAAGAAGACAGTGATTGGTGAAGTGGATCTTCCTATTCTTATTGGACCGTTTATATTCCAAATTACTTTTCAAGTAATGGATATACGTCCCGCTTACAGTTGTCTCCTCGGAAGACCCTGGATTCATGAAGCAGGAGCTGTGACATCCACTCTTCATCAGAAGTTGAAGTTTGTGAAAGAGGGGAAATTAGTGACCATTGGCGGTGAAAGGGCGATGCTTGTGAGCAATTTGTCATCTTTCTCCTATATTGGTGCTGAAGAAGATGTGGGAACTTCATTTCAAGCTCTTTCAGTTGTGGATAATGGTTCTAAGAAGAATGTCATGCCTATGTCTTCTCTCAAGGATGCTCTGCGTATGCTTGAAACTGGTCGATCTGACGGTTGGGGATGAATTATTGATGCTGTCAACAACAAGGAGGGATTTGGTATCGGCTTTGCACCAGGCGTAGTTCTCAATGACCCGAAGACTATTCAGGAAGGATTCCGAATTGCTGGGTTTATCAACGATCATTCCGCTGCTGCCATCATTGAAGATGATGAAGATAAAGAAATGCCTAACTTTGTTACGCACGGAAAGATTTGCCAGAACTGGATTGCTGTTGATGTTCCTTTTATTGTTCATGCTTCAAAGTAATTTGTTTTATTTTCTTTCAAAAAATCCTTTCACTCTGCCCAAGGTGAAAGTGATGTTTGTCGGGCTTTGTTTCAAATTTTATCATCATCAATAAAAGGCTATTTTGATTTCCATATGTGTTTTTCCTTTTTGCTTTATTCTGAAAAATGGTAACATAAAAAACCCAAAATAATAATAATTGTTTATCTGCATAATGTTTGCATTTTTGTTCATGCTCTAAAATAAAAATAAAATCATTGTGCTGATTCATTGATAAACCCATTGAAAACAATGATCCTATGCCCTCTCCCAACTTTGAATTCCCTGTGTTTGAAGCTGAGGAAGAGGATGTTGAAGAGATTCTGATGAGATTTCTCGGTTGCTTGAGCATGAGGAGAAGGTTATTCAGCCTCATGGAGAGTCTATAGAGATGGTCAACTTGGGTTCTGAAGATGATAAGAAAGAAGTCAAAGTTGGAGCATTGCTTGGTCTTGATGTTAAGAAGAGGATTGTAGAGCTTCTCAGAGAGTATGTTGATGTATTTGCTTGGTCTTATCAAGATATGCCAGGTCTTGATACTGATATTGTGGAGCATAGATTGCCGCTGAAGCCTGAATGTCCACCTATAAAGCAAAAGTTGAGAAGAACTCATCCTGATATGGCAGTAAAGATCAAAGAGGAGGTTCAAAAGCAGATTGATGCAGGTTTTCTTGTGACGTCAAATTATCCTCAATGGGTGGCCAATATTGTGCCTGTTCCAAAGAAAGACGGAAAAGTCCGAATGTGCGTTGATTACAGAGATTTGAACAAAGCCAGTCCAAAAGATGATTTTCCATTGCCACACATTGATATGTTGGTAGATAATACGGCTAAGTTTGATGTGTTCTCTTTTATGGACGGATTTTCCGGTTATAATCAAATAAAGATGGCACCCGAAGACATGGAAAAGACCACATTTATTACACCATGGGGAACATTCTGCTATAGAGTGATGCCCTTTGGATTGAAGAATGCTGGTGCGACATACCAAAGAGCTATGACCACACTTTTCCATGATATGATGCACAAAGAAATCGAAGTATATGTTGATGATATGATCGCTAAGTCGAAGACTGAAGAGGATCATGTTGAACATTTGTTGAAGTTGTTTCAGAGATTAAGGAAGTTTAAGCTTTGTTTGAATCCGAACAAGTGCACCTTTGGTGTATGTTCTGGAAAGTTGTTAGGTTTCATTGTCAGCCAAAGAGGCATTGAAGTTGATCCTGATAAAGTGAAAGGTATTCAAGAAATGCCTGCTCCAAGAACTGAAAAGCAAGTAAGAGGATTCTTGGGCCGTTTGAATTATATTTCGAGGTTTATCTCTCACATGACTGCCACGTGTGCTCCTATCTTCAAGTTGCTTCGGAAAGACAGAGGTTGTGTCTGGACAGATGATTGTCAGAAGGCATTTGAAAGTATCAAAGAATATCTGCTTGAACCTCCTATCTTGTCTCCTCCGGTGGAAGGTAGACCGATGATCATGTACTTGACTGTGTTGGAAGATTCCATGGGTTGTGTGCTTGGTCAGCAAGATGAATCTGGAAGAAAAAAATATGCAATTTACTACTTGAGTAAGAAATTCACTGATTGTGAGTCTCGGTATTCCATGCTTGAAAAAACTTGTTGTGCCTTATGTAACACGGTGGGAGAACTGACTTTAGTTAAATGTTGCGGATAGCAAGAGTCGCCACCGACTTTTATTTTATCCAAAGGAAAGGCATAAAAGAACAGGAAAGACCTTTAAAAGATTTTTGGGTTCGGGGGGTAGGTTATGTAAAGGGAAGGTGTTAGCACCCTTTACATCCATGGTTATCCATGGGCTCTTAGTTACTTAGCTCACTTTAAAATGTTTTTGAGAAGTGTAGTGTGTGTTTAGAAATTTTCTTAAGTACTTTATAATGATCCATGTACGGATATATATAAAGCCTTTGTTTGGAAAATTGCTTGAAAAATGTGAAGTGTTTTTGAAATGTTTGAAAAGGTGAGCAAGTACATAAGAGGAACCTACCCTAAGTTAAATCTTTTCTGTTCTTGAATATCCTTTAAATGGTAAGACTATCCCTATTATTAAGGAATAGGTAGTCATTACCTTGGATGTATGAGGGACCAATGAAGGGACAACTGTGATTAGGCAACTGTAAGGTGTATTTAGCAATTCGAAGGGACTTATCATCTTTATTCGAAAGGGACAAGATCATTTACGAAGGCAACCATGGAGGGACTTGATCTTATTATCTTTTAAGGGACTAGATGATATGAGAGAAGGGACTTTGCTTTACACCTTACTTGACCTTTTTGTTTAGGCAACATGAGAGTTAACCCTTAAGAATGTGAGATGGCGATCCAAGATCGACTTACGTGTGTGCGTGTACAAATTCAAGTATTTATCTTACAAATTAGTAATCTAAATTCAATTTTAAATACAAACATGTTTACACTCCCTATTTTACTAACCATGGCAATTTAAATAAATAATAAAAATAATTCTACAACTATTACATAATTGGCACAATTACATTATAAGAATAATAAAAATAATTTAAATAAGTAAGCATATAATAAATAAATAATTAGATTGGTTAGTAATAATAAACAAAAATAAATATAAGAAGGTTAGTATAACAATATAATATAGAAACAACTTAAAAGTTCAAAATTAAATAAATAATTATTTTTAAGAATTTTAATAAAAGAAATAAATAATAAATATTATATACTAATAAATATGACTAATAATTCTAATAATTTAATTTTATATACATATTATAAAAAATATTTGTTAATTATAATTAAGTAAACATATAAAAAACTAGAAATTAAGCTCATAAAATAAAGTTAGGGTTTTTAATTGTTTAGAAAAAAATAAATTAGGGTTAACTACTTAATTAAATTATTTATATATATATAAACAAACTACATATAATAATTATAAAATAATATATATATATATATATATATATATATATATATATATATATATATATATATATATATATATATATATAATTAAAATTTACAAACAAATATATTGAGATTTATAAGATAATTAGGGTTTATAAAAAAAAATTAGTTTAGTTTTTTTTTACATATAAAATTTTAGGGTTAATTATTTAATCTAAGCCTAATTAAATTATTTGTCTAAAAAAAACATATAACATTAATAATATACAATAAAATAAATATTAAATAATTTTAGGAATAAAGTTTAAATTTTTTCAAAATATAAGTTTTTTTGAATTATATACAAAATAATATAACTATTTTATTATAAACATTTATTATTAATTAAATTAATTATAATATAAACAAAAATAAAAAAAAATAAAAAAAAAATGAGAAAAGGAACTTACCTGGGGCTGGGATTCGAACCCACCCCCTGGGCTTTGCATCTCTAAGACCAGCAAGCTCTCCACCAGGCTAGCGCGCGCTGATGAACTATGGATGATCACCAATCTTTATATGTCAAGCCTGGAAAAATAAAGGAAATAAAGCAAAAAATTGCTGAGACTGGGATTCGAACCCCTGCCTTGACCTTGCATACACGCATCCTTTACCAACTGAGCCATCAACGCGTTTGTGTAATAAACCTCAAACAATTCAATAAAATATTAAAACGAATTTTAAAATCAGAATTTGGCGCCACTGGACTTCATCTTCTCCAAATTACCTGCGAATTCATTTAGGCTTTTACCTGCGAATTTACCTGCAATTTTTCAAAACCAGGATCCTATGTTTTTTGAAACTTCATGAAAACCTTAACAATAATAAAAACTAACAACTCAGATCAATTGCTTATAGTTTATACGTTATAGCCATGTCTTTAGAATGTCCAAAAACAATGTAAAACGTAAAGCCCTAAAGTGATGGCCGAAACCCTAATAATGGCATCTATTGTATTCGTCCATGGTTCTTCACAAAAACAATCCAGAAACCATCTATGAGCATCAACAAACATTAGTATATAATCAAAACTCATTATAAACATGTAAATTTAATGAATCGAAAAAAAATAGGTTAAGGGCATGTATGCTTCGGGTTATGCAAATGAGGATGAATCAGAGGCATGTAAGGGGTGGTTTAGATTCAGGGAAGCTCAAGGAAGCTTCTTGTGTCCTTAGAATACCTTGAAATCTCCTGCAAAGATGAAACCGAAAATTGATTTTTGATGTATTTTGTGAAGTTTGAAATAGGTCTTAGAGGCTGCAAAAATTTGTCTCTTTGGTTGTGATATGTTCCCCTATATGTAGTGAATCAAATTAGGTTAAAAAGTGTTATGGTTCTTTGGATTTTTGGATCATTTGAATATTGAGAAAGATATGTCATAAAATTTGAATATTATTTGATCTAACATTGCTATTTTAGGACAATCATCATAACTTGTGTATCAATCTGATCCAAATGTCATTTATAACATTCTAGAAACAAAATCCCTTTTTAAATATTTGATTTTATATTTTATTTCAATTTAAATGGTATTTTAATGAATAAAATTCAAATAAATATGAAATAAAAAATAAAAAATCAGAAAATAGGTGGGTTGGGTCGTGCTTGGTGTTTTTATAAAGATGGGATGGCAATTTGGTGGGCTCATTTAGCAAAAATTTGATTTTAGGCCTTATTTGCTTCATAAACTTCCCAAAAATTTTCCAACTTTGCAAGGGAACAAATCCTTCAATTTTAATGCTATGAGGGTGTTCTTGGACATTTTGGAAAGCTTAAAGAGTCCTCTAACCAACCTCATTGGTTTCATGTCCATATCTTTTACCATTATCAAGTTATGCTCTTTTGAAGTTGTTGACTTTTTGTTGACTTTCAAAAGGACCTATAATGTCTTAGCTCATGCCTTCCAAATGAAGCATTTTTGGGCTTGGCTTGTGAGACACAAAGTTGTAGAGAATTCAATTTCCTTCAAAATGAGCTTTGGATGGAAAATTCTTGATGAAGCATGTGAAAGTTATGGCTGGTCAAAGTTCAGTTGACTTTTCCTGAGGAAACCCTAATTTAGAAACTCCTGATTCTTGATGATCTGAAATCTCCTTGATGAATCATGATCAACCCTTGATCAAATGATGAATTTTACTTCATATAATTGATGTTGGCAAAAAATCATGAAGTTTGACTTTGGTTTGACCACAGTTGACCTCAGTTTGACTTTTTAACTGCTTTAACTGATTTTAACCTATCTGATCATCTGACTGAGCAAACCTTTGGGAAAAGTCTTGAAACTTGTCATGGGGATTCTTGAACACATATAAGATGTTATGAAGCTCACTTTAAGTCTTGGAAGTCCATTTATCCTGATTAAAGTCAAAACCCTAGTTTAGGATGCATTACTTAGGAGGATGCATTGTCTGAGGGAAATGTCAAATCTTCTGACTGATTGTGAACCTTGTGAACCTCATGAGATGTCTCGTGAACCTTGTGAACCTTGTGAGCCTCTTAGTACACAATGACTTGTCTTGTGGAGGGCAAATTTTGGGGTGCAACAGCTGCCCCTGTTCAATTTTCTGAAACCTGAGGGGTTAGATTGGTATCTGTGCCATTCGTGACCTGGAAGGTTGAAGGGGATTGAACACAAAAGCCCAAAAATTTGCACTCGCCGGTGCATAAAGTAACACTGATGATTAGCTGTATATGATTGAGTGGGCTTGAAGATGCCACTTGGAAGAACTAGTGATGGGCTTAGAGATGCCATCAGGATGAACTGGAGATGGGTTTAAAGATGCCATCAGGATGAACTGGAGATGGGCTTAGAGATGCCATCTAAAATATCTGGATGTGGTGATGTTCTGATGTTGATACTGGATATCAGTACTAGGTCTTTGTATAAGCCGTCTCTGAATCATTTATGCAACATGATTTGAGTTGTTGAATGGACCAGTAGAAATAAATCTTGTGATGATTATCTCTTCTGGAAGTATCTTGGATTAGGGAGTAGATCTTTGTACAGACCGTTTGCCTATTCTCCAAGGTCAAAAGAACGTCAGGATTTGTCCTTCTGAAAAAGTATCTTGAACCAGGGAATGGATCTTTTTACAGACCGTTTGCCTGCTATTCAAGGGCCGAAAGAACGTCAGGATTTGTTCTTAAGGGTCAAAAGAACGTCAGGATTTGTTCTTCTGAAAAAGTCTTGAACAAGGGGCCAAAAGAGCGTCAGGATTTGCTTTTAAGGGTCAAAAGAACGTCAGGATTTGTTCTTCTGAAAAAGTCTTGAACAAGGGGCCAAAAGAGCGTCAGGATTTGCTCTTAAGGGTCAAAAGAACCTCAGGATTTGTTCTTCTGAAAAAGTCTTGAACAAGGGGCCAAAAGAGCGTCAGGATTTGCTCTTAAGGGTCAAAAGAACGTCAGAATTTGTTCTTCTGAAAAAGTCTTGAACAAGGGGCCAAAAGAGCGTCAGGATTTGCTCTTAAGGGTCAAAAGAACGTCAGGATTTGTTCTTCTGAAAAAGTCTTGAACAAGGGGCCAAAAGAGCGTCAGGATTTGCTCTTAAGGGTCAAAAGAACGTCAGGATTTGTTCTTCTGAAAAAGTCTTGAACCAGGGAATGGATCTTTTTACAGACTGTTTGCCTGCTATTCAAGGACATCTGGAGTAGTGTATGGATCATTTCTGACCCGTTGTAAGTTGTTGATATTGTTTTACCTGCATATAACTATCCTGTAAGGGAAATATTAGTCTATGCATTATGTATGCATGCATAGTATGATGCACCTAAGTAAATGTATTATGTACTTATGGATATGTATGTCATGGTATGATGTAAATGATGTATGTATGCATCACGCAGCTTGAAGCGTCTGGATATCTTCATATAACAACTGCTGGCCAGGGAAAATAAAATGTGGCATTGAAAACCTGAGAACCAACTTTGATTGGGAGATCAATTTCTCCATGCACCACTCTTCTCGAGCCATCAAAAGCCTTCACCACTATATTACTGGGTTTTAGCACATCATCTTCAGGACTAAGCTTATTCAGGACTTCTTTGGGCAACACATTCAGAGAGGAACCATTGTCTATTAATACATGTGACAGGGTAGTGCCCCTGCATTCAATGGAGATATGTAGAGCCCTGTTATGATCCCTCTTGGCAGGAGTCAAATCAACATCGGAGAAACCTAACCCATTATCATAGGTCAAGTGTGCAACACAATTTTCAAACTGGTCTACAGAAATCTCATTGGGTACATGAGCAGTCTTCAAAAACTTAATCAGGGCCTTGGCATGAGCCTCAGAACACAACAATAAGGACAACATAGAAATCTTGGAGGGAGTATGCCCCAATTGATCAACAATGTCATAATCACTCTTGCGAATGATTTTCAATACTTCTTCCATCTGCTTAGAAAGATCATCAGCAGCTGGCACATCAGTTGGTATAGGTTCAATAACAGGACCTTTGCCCCGAGCATCAGTGGTGGAGGTAGTATTTGGAGTAACTGTATTCTTGGAAACAACCGGAGAAGAGAAAACTCTTCCACTTCGTGTGATCTTACTAGATCTAGCAATATTATCAACATCAAGGTTCGCATCAGCAACAGGCGTATCAGCTAAGGGTTCCTGCTTAATACCATGGATATAAACATCAGACCCATAATGCCAAGGCACAACTTTATCAGAAGTATATGGAATAGGACCAGGAGTGGTAATGATCATAGGAGCCACTCTAGCTTCAGCAACAATCTTCACAGGGCCTTCAGCAGTAATCTTAATTGGACCCTTATGAGTGATTTTGACAGGTCCCTTGGAAGTAATCCTTACCGGTACTTTATCAACCATATCTACCTCTTCAATCTTCGCACCTTTAGTTATATGATCAACCATACTTTCCACAGAAGGTGGTGTCCTCTCAAACACTATGGTGTAATTATTCATGAGGCGTTGAATTCCGTCCTTTAACCTCCAGCAACTATCCGGCTTATAAGCACAATAGACACAATCTTCACGACAACCTGGAAAGAACCCAGCTTGTACCAACTTCTTCTTAATAATAGACAATGGTGTAGTCAAGTCTGCAACTGAGGAAATATGTGAATCTTCATCAATGGCATTGACAGTCTTCTCATGATTTGGCATGGGAGCAGTAATCACATTTGGAGTACCCGGAGGGTCAAACTCAATCTCTCTAGCCTCAATCATATTTTAAATTTTGTTCTTCAATACCCAGCAACTATTGGTATCATGTCCCTGACAGTTCGAATGATATGCACATCGTGCATTAGGATTGTACCTGGGAGAGGTAACATTAGGATTCTGAGGAGGATCTTTCAGAGTGATAAGTTCAGCCTTCAACAAGTGTTGCAAGGCTTGGGCCATTGACATGTTGATCTTAGTGAACTGCCTTCTAGCCCTCTGTTGATTTCCCTGTGGCTACTCTGGTGTTGTAGGAGTTGGATTGGAAATATGAACTGCACTCACAGACTGATGCCTTCTATTATGATCAGGTTGACCATAAACAGCATTTGACTCTTTCTTCCCACTGGGAGGCTTCTTTGCAGCACTTGATGAAGAAGCACCCACTTGAATCTTGCCACTCCTTATACCACTTTCTACGCGCTCTCCTGTCATTATCAACTCAGTGAAGCCAGATGATGAGCTTCCAATGAGATGACTATAAAAAGGACCATTCAACGTACACATGAACATATCAACTAACTCCCTGTCAGTTAAAGGGGGTTGTACTCTTCCAGCCAAGTCTCTCCACTTCTGAGCATACTCCTTGAAGCTCTCTTTAGCACCCATAGACATGCTCTGTAGTTGCATGCGAGTAGGGGCTAGATCAGCATTGTATTGATATTGCTTATAGAAGGCTTCAGCAAGATCATTCCAATTGTCAGACCCTAATTTTTGACCCTAAGATTTTTCGCATCTCATATGCATTTCGCATACAAACAAGATCACGAACTGAATCCATTATCAGCATACCTTCATCAATTATTGAACTTGGGGCAAATTTTTCTTCAAGAATCCCCAAGCAGATGTGCATGATTCCTCTCAAAAGATTTTTAACTTGGTACAGTTTACTGGTGTAACAGAGATTTGTTCAGCAGTAGTATCTCTAGTATTCGAGTAGAATGGCAGTGATCTCCGTGTTGAGGAATCAGTCTTCCATCTTTTCCACTCCTCTAAGAGTCTAAACTGGTTGTCATCATTTTTTCTCATATTATGTCCTTGGGTGTGTTATTCCCCATTTTTGAAAAGTTTGCATAGTTGAGTGTTTTAGTCCTCATTATGTGTATTCTTGGGTGTTTTAGTCCCATTTTCGTAAAATGTCTGCATACTGAGTGTTTTAGTCCTCATATGCATTTCTCGAAGTTTCATTGTTTTCAACTTCTTACTTTTTGTTCAAAGTCTAACTTACTTGGAATTTGTCTGTCTCTCTAGAACTTTTTCTTCATATACTTGTTGTGTCTTCTCAAATATTACACCCTTTTATCCGATTGCCATTCTCGGATGTCCATAGTGAAGTCATCAGTAATTTGATGTACTGTCCCGGACCTTTTTTCCATCTCATTCAGTTCTATTCCTGAATGTTGTGATTCACATTTTATCTGATTGCCATTCTCAGATGTTGTGATCATTTCCTTCCGATTGCTATTCTCGGATGTCCATAGTGAAGTCATCAGTAATTTGATGTACTGTCCCGGACCTTTTTTCCATCTCATTCAGTTCTGTTCCTGAATGTTGTGATTCACATTTTATCTGATTGCTATTCTTGGATGTTGTGATCACTTTCCTTCCGATTGCTATTCTCGGATGTCCATAGTGAAGTCATCATTGATTTGATGTATTGTCCCGGACTTTTTCCATTTTCATTCAGTTTTGTTCCTGAATGTTGTGATTCATATTTTATCTGATTGCCATTCTCAGATGTTGTGATCACTTGCCTTCCGATTGCCATTCTCGGATTTTCATGTTGAAGTCATCATTGAGTTGATGTGCTTTCCCGAAATTCTCCCATTTCATTCAGTGCTGTTCCTGAATGTTGAGTTTCACATTTTCATCTGATTGCTTTTCTCAGATGTTGTGATTACCCTTTTCCGATTGCCATTCTCGGATATCTCTATCAAAGTCAGTAATGTCATCCTTGGATGCTTCTGGTGTACTGTTTCGGGAATTTTCTCACTTCATTCAGTGCCATTCCTGGATGTTGTGTTGTTTTCTATCCAATTGCCATTCTTGGACACTTTCATCTCAGCTGAGCCATGTTTTGATCTCTAGTATGTTGTTTTTCCCGTTAGAGTCTTATGCTCCTTATCCCCAGCGTTTATTCTTTTTCCTGTGTCGTCTTGTCCCTCACGGATTTCTATGAATTTCATTTGGTTCCAGATACATTTCATGTCATCTCATAAATTCTCTCATATTATTTCATATTACTGTCACATATTTTCTCTGCATTTCATTTTTTTTCCTCATAACATCTCATGTGCTTTCATATACATTTCATACGCTTCATACCTGTTCCATATCATCTTCATATCGTTCATATCATTTCATTCCAGTTTTTGGCATCTTAGTATCAAAAATTGGGTTTTTTGATATTTAAGTATCTTCCATCTTGTCGAAACGAAGATTTCAATCTTCATTTTCTCTGGATTGAGGAAACTTAAATAGGGGCATCTGTCAGACCCTAATTTTTGACCCTAAGATTTTTCGCATCTCATATGCATTTCGCATACAAACAAGATCACGCACTGGTTGTTTATCCTTTTTCAGGTGCAGGTCTCTGCCTTGCAGAGATCACCTTGTTTAATTTCTATTATCTGTTCATATTTTACTGACTTCTAACCCAAAATATCAAAAAATATGTTGCATTTGCTTCTTCTTCTGTGTTGCAGGATTTCAAAGACAGGGTTGTTGTTTCCAATCTAAACGCGTTTGTTCAGTCACAATTCGATTCAGATGGACGTTTGACCTAATCTTGGTCAAACTATCAAAAGATTGTTTCGACTGCAAGTTGTTTGTGCCAATGGTTTACTTTTTAGACTGTGCGTAGTCAAAAGTTCAAGACTGTGTTATGTGCTGTGATCATCAGTTATCAGACAGTGTTTTGTGCGAAGTTTGGTCCGAACCTTCATTAGTGGTTTGTTTGTGGATTTATTTTCCTCAAATAATCTGGGCAATTTTTAGAGGATTCAAGTGGTTGTGGCTCAATGCTATGAATTACTCAGTGGATTGGTGATGGCTGTGTACATTCTTTATCAGAGGCTTGTGAAAAATCGGGAGTTGGTCGTGAAACCTAAAAAAAAATCATCATCATCCAATTTCTAATTTTTTAGTTTGATTATCCATTATCCTTTATCCAACAACCACTTTTCCATTATTTTTCTCGGTTATCCGATTATCCAATTTTTATCTTGCTTCATATCCATTATCCATTAAACCATTTCTCTTCCATTTTTCTCGATTTATACATTTTTAGTTCAATTATCTAGATGATTGTTTCTAATTTTTTTGTTATATCCAATTTTATATTCATTAATTCTTATCCATTTCAAATATCCCTTTCATAATCAATTGCCTTTATTTCTTCTAATTCAATTTAAGCCCATTTCTTTTTTCTTTCTTTACCAAAAAAAAAAAAGGTTTCTATAAAATAAAAAAAAATCATTAGAAAATAAGACATTTTTGTTTTAGTCCCATTACATTGTTTTGAAAAAAAATAACAAAGACCCCACTTCATATTTTCCTTCACTTCACCAACTTGCTCATACTCCCCCCCCCCCACGTGACAAGCCTCCTGCGCAAGTCTCAGCCCATAAGCCTCACAATAGCAGGCCCCACACCAAATTTTCCATCAGCTTGCCAAAGCTTTCACACCAACAAGCAGCCGTCAACTCCAAATCCAGCTCACGCATATCCTGTACCAGCTACTCACATCACACTTGCAGCCGAACCAAGCAACTCCCTTCGCAAAAACAAGCCGTACCGCATCTCACATAAGCCTTCCTACAGCTCCAAGCAATAAGCATCACGCCGCATACTCCCATGTACTTCCCGCACGCCCACACCGAAACCATTTCCTTCAAAACCAAAGCCAAACAATTTCCCACACATTCACGGCTTCCGCACGTAATAACAACAGCAGCTGAAAATCCCAGCCAAGCCCTTCCTTCACACAAGTCAAGCCAGCAACGCACGCATTGCTTCTCACGCTTTCGCATCCAAACTTACGCCGCACGGACCTCGCACCTGCATAATTCATAATCAAAACGCAGGCATAAAGCACACGAAACGCAAAGAAGAATAAGAAACAAGCACGCGGTAACGGCAGCCCAAGCGTGAAAATAATAATCAAATTTTCACCCAAACCATCTATAAAATAGAACCTCTCCCCTCTTAATTCGGAAGCTTAGAAAGCCCTTTGAAACCCTGCAGAATCATAAACCCAAAAGCTTCAAATTACCACTAAATCACATCTCAACCCTCATCAAATACTCATAGAACCTACAATTCAACTTTGATCCCCAAATCATCTTCAACATTAAAGCTCCATTTGAAACCGAAAGGAGATAAGAGAAATTCGAAAACGAAAAGAAGAACAAAGTGTGATTAAATAGCAATTTGAATCGGAGGCAAGATGATGGTTGAGGGTAGTTGATTTTTCGAAAAAAAGAAGGTGAGAGCCGCCGCGTGGGTTTCGCTATCGGTTGCCCTGTTCTCGCGGAGAAGATGAAGAACAGCTTGTTCTTCCTTTTGTTTTTTTTTGATTATTTTATATTCTGTTTTGAAGGTTGGGCCCAAGGCCACTGTTGTTACTAACCCACCCGTAGATCTCTCTTCTTCACCCTCTTATTTCTTTTTTTTTTGTTTGTTTCTTCTTATTTCTTTATTTTTGTTTTAATTGTTTTTTAAATGATTGTGTTAAAAATGGATTTTAAAAGTATTTCAATATTAGAGATATATTTTTAGAATATGTTCTTAAGAGAAATCTTAAAAATATATTCTAAAAAGAATTTTATAAAAAAGAGTTTAGAAAAAGTGTTTTAAAAAAAAGAGTTTAGAAAAGAAATTTTAGAAAAGAATCTTATTTCTATTTTTATTTCTTTCTTTTTGGATTCTATCATTAGATCCATTTCTTATTCATCTTTTTTCTTTTTGGTCGATGACAATCTTCCGATTCGGGATTGTTGATTTCCGATTAAGTTTAATCTTCATTATTTCAAATCTATGGATGAATGATCATTTGGATCATTCTCCATACTTTGAGATCGTGATAGGTTGCTTTTCGAGAAATTCAACGATAATCACGATTAAGATTAGACCGTTCCTTTTCTTTTAGTGTGGCATGTTTTCGGAGAACGATTCATAATATCGTTTCTCTAACATGTATTAACACGAATATTTTCCACTTTAATTAGTGGTGGCCGGCCTCATTTGTAGGGTAATTACTCCGTAAATTACTCGGCGATTGCTTAACATAGACCTACAGTTGTCCCGATTCGGAATGCGATCCACTTGGATCCGGTTGCCTCGACTTTATTTTTCTTTTCGTGGTTGTGCTTGATTAAGTTCATCATACCACTTTATATTGTATATATTATTAATAATGTGAATATACTAACATTTAATTTTAATCTCTCGCACCTTATCCTCTTTTATTTTAATCTCTTGTTCCCTATCTCTCTTATTATGCTTATATATTCATTCATCATATTGCTTATTGTATATATTATTGTTGCTTGTTATTTTTCATTTGTCCATTTGGACACGAAAATATTAATAAAGGATTAAACATCTAAAAATTGGACTTTAATTTCGGACTATGGTTACTATCCTTTGCATGCGACTTGGAGTTGGACTTAGATTCTAGGACCATCCCTTTGCTCAATTGTTATGGATTGAAGATTTTGGTTCCGGTTAAATTCACTTGTTCATGAAGATGGAAATCCAATTGTCTCAAGAGTGCTTTCCATTTGGTTTGATCATTTCTTCCCTTAGCTTTTATTTTCAAGTACTAGGATAGTCCCTTCATCTCTTCCCATCTTCTTCAATTTTCAAATCTCCTTCCTATTTTCAAAACTTTCTTTGTTTTCAAACTTCAAACATTTTCTCAATTAAACCTTGACTTCGGTCATGTGCTTTTACCTTTTCATTTCATTTCTTTAATAAATGCTAAACCGCATAAGCATACCGAAACTTTCTTTCTCAAAAAACCTTAAAACATTCACAACTCATTCAATTGCTTTTGTGCCCTCGTGCACGTTTCTTTTTAACCTTTTTTATGTTTAGATATGATTCATCCTTTCTAGCGGAATTATTCGCTAAAGGATGACGACTTATCTTTACATTTTAAAATCAATTCAACTCATCCTTCTTTTCACAATTTGTACCACGAACTACGAGGTTTTGATCTCGCATTGCACTCTGTGGGTACGTAGGCATGAGACATTCGTCTCTTCAAACACCAAAATCTTAAAAAACATTCTTCTTTTCATCTCTTCAATCTTTTTTCAAGCAAACCATTTCAAACCAAAAAATGCAGTAAACATTTCAAAGGGTTCCCGTGGAGTACCACGGACAAGTCGGGTGCTTAAAACCTTCCTGATTTGTAACCAATCCCCGTACCCATTCTCTGTTTGATTCTTTTAGCTTTTTAGCTTTTGAGATTCATTAAGGTTTTGTTCGTTCATTTTCCTTTTTTCCTTGTGGAAATAAATAAAAGCGCGGTGGCGACTCTGTGTATATTGAGTGAAGTTAATCAATAGCTTACACTCATAATTTTACCGCTACACCAATCACGGATGTTGACACTCTCCAATTGATAGTACCATTCCAATTGAGCTCCAGATAAGCTCTCTTGGAAGAAATGGATCCATAACTTCTTATCAGAAGTATGAGGTTGGATTCTCCTGACATAAGACCTCAGATGAAGCTTGGGACAAGAGACACCATCATAAACTACGAAAGTAGGAACC
This sequence comes from Lathyrus aphaca, assembly GCA_963966055.1. Classification (NCBI taxonomy): domain Eukaryota; kingdom Viridiplantae; phylum Streptophyta; class Magnoliopsida; order Fabales; family Fabaceae; genus Lathyrus; species Lathyrus aphaca. Next base: position 506,718,256 of record OZ014523.1, read on the forward strand.
TTGAAACCAATGGGTATAACTACCCCAGATATCAAACTCAGGTCTTCAAAATCCAGCCCAGAAGACTTTTGCAATTCCATAGCATCCATTCTATCCACCAGCATCTTGAACTTATCTTCATTAGGCTCATGATAGTAGTTAGCTTCAGAATCAGAGTCCCCCATTGTATTGTGGAGATGCCTCCCTCTTTCTCAGACTCTTCAGAATCATAATCTTCCATTGGTTCCTTGGTCTTGACAGGACCCCTGAACCTTCTTCCCATGTTGATCAGGCCTCCTAACCTTCTAGTCTTCTTAGTCTTCTTGGCCAGCAGTGATTTCAATTCATCTTGCCCCTTGGACAAGTTCAGGATTAGCTCTTGGAACTGTGCATTTTGTGCCTGGAGATCCTTAACTGTTTGCTCAAGAGCCATTGCTGAAATAAACAGCGAGAAGATAAGAAACATGTGCACAATAAACATGTGATGCAATGATATGATATGTGAATGCGTATGCAATGTTTTCAAGGACCGCAGGATTTAAATTTGCTTAAACAAACAAGAAGGTAAACTTTTATTAGTAATAAATTTGTTTTGCCTCTTGGGCTTACAGAAAATGAAATGAAATAAATACAAGAGATGGGGTTTAAGTCTCCCATGGACGTTTCCTCTTTGTGTTGAGGTATGAGTTGAGATTCCGTTCCTCGTGAAGTTGCTTTGTTAGTTCCAGGATTCTTTCTTGGCTTGCTTTGTAATGAGCCTCGAAGGTATCCCTTTGCTCCTTCAACTGGATCCAGGACCTCTGTAAACCTTCCATGTCAGTAGGTATGTCTGGGTGAAGGATGGTATAAGAAGTATCTCCTTCAGCAACATGTTCCATGGTAACTGGCAGGATAGCAGGATATGGCATCATGAGAGTCTGAGCACGAGATCGCACCCATCTGAGATAAGCTTCCATAGGAATAGTGTACTTAGGCTCCAGAGTCTTGCTGTCAACCTTGTTCACTTTTCCCCATGCTCGTATGAATCTCTGACAGTAACCTTGAAGATCATTGTCATAGTCAAACACAATACCTTGAATCAACATGTCATGAGGACCATCACTCCGAGCGTAACCAAACTGTCGTAAAGCTAGATAGGGGTTGTAGGTAATGCCTCCTCTTATGCCTAGAAGTGGCACATTAGGAAACTCCCCACAACGGTCAATGATAGCGACATTCTCCATAGATATGGAGCACCAATGAATATCTGAATGCGAGAGTGACATGATCCTCTTGGACCACCTGAACCCTTGCTCATTCTTCATTACTGAGCGAGGAAGGTGAGAAATAAACCACCTAGATAACAAAGGCATGCAACACATCAAAGTTCCTCTTGCCCTTGTAGTACGGGTATGAAGAGAATGTAGAATGTCTCCAAGCAATGTAGGCACTGGATTGTGGCTTAGGAATATATTGATGGCATGAACGTCTACAAACTGATTAGGATTGGGGAACAACACTAACCCATAGATCAACAAAGCTAAGATCTCCTCAAAAGCATCATAGCTCATAGCCTTCAAGAACATTTGAGCTTTCTCTATCAACACCTTAGCAAGAATACCCTTAACTCGACTTCTCGTTTCTAAAACAATGTCTGACTTCTTCAGATGTAGAGCTGCAACAATAACCTCAGGTTTAGGCTCTTTTTCCAAGCCTGTGAATGGTTTCTGATCAAGTACAGGTATACCCAGAAGTTTGGAGAACTCTTCCATTGATAGTCGGGGAATGTAAAGCAATGGTGTTTAGGATCAAAGAACTGAAACAAAACACTCATCATGTCTTCATTGAATCCTGAGGTGACTAGATCCAATAGGTGACCATGTCTCTTGATGAACTGGGAGTGTTCAGACACTTGAGAAACCAACTCTTTAAGCTTAGCAGGTATCCCTACAAAGTTGATCCTGATGGTGTTTCTACGAGAAGAAGCCATGACCTGCAACAAAGAACAAAGATAAATCCTTTGGTCCTTGAAATGGTTAGTGAAAATGCTATGCTTATGATGCATGATGATGCTATGATGTTATGCTCAATCACAAACATGTGGCACACACAAACAAGTCACACAATAGCCCTAGGTTTAAAGGCTTGCATGAGGTTCAAAGGTAAGTACCCTCCCCTGAAGTTTAGATGGTTCATCCTGTCCTACAAAAGTAACCATGTTCTAAGGGATCTCAATATCATTGATCCTTCACAAGGGTGGTTGTTCAGTAGGAAACTTACTTGCCAACCAAAACCCTCCGAGTTTAGAATCTCAATGAGCGTAGTATCGAGTATCAACCAACTTCAGTCTTCACCAAAGCCGGTTATCTCACTACTTTCTAAAGGCCAAGATGGGATAACTAGGGTTCTAAAAGTTAGTTAGTGTATTGACAACATATGGCAGCCTCATATTATCCTCAACTTGACTTAAGGAACATAAGCACCAACCAAGAAGTCACACTAACTATGGCCACCAGATCAACCATATCGGTATACGCCGTACAGTTTCCTTGGTCTATTGCCATTTACCTAAGGTACACTAGATCCGGGTTAGGATCTTTCACACATAAGAGCACCCAACAAGTAAGTATAAAGCAAACAAGGCAAACAATTTTAAAGTGATCTAATTCCTAAGGGTACCCCTCTTTTATTAAATCCCCAGCAGAGTCGCCAGTTCTGTAACACGGTGGGAGAACTGACTTTCGTTAAATGTTGCGGATAGCAAGAGTCGCCACCGACTTTTATTTTATCCAAAGGAAAGGCATAAAAGAACAGGAAAGACCTTTTAAAAGATTTTTGGGTCCGGGGGGTAGGTTATGTAAAGGGAAGGTGTTAGCACCCTTTACATCCATGGTTATCCATGGGCTCTTAGTTACTTAGCTCACTTTAAAATGTTTTTGAAATGTGAAGTGTGTGAATAGAAATTTTCTTAAGTGTTTTATAATGATCCATGTACGGATGTGTATAAAACCTTTGTTTTGAAAATTGTTTGAAATGTATGAAGTGTTTGAAATGTTTTGAAGAGTGAGCAAGTATCTAAGAGGAACCTACCCTAAGTTTAAGTCTTTTCTGTTCTTGAATCCTTTGAATGGTAAGAATATCCCTATTATTAAGGAATAGGTAGTCATTACCTTGGATGTGTGGGACAAGTGAAGGGACATCTGTTATTTAGGCAACTGTGGGGTGTATAAGCAATTCGAAGGGACTTATCATCTTTATTCGAAAGGGACAAGATCATTACGAAGGCAACATTCGAAGGGACTTGATCTTTTTATCTGTTTAAGAGACTAGATGATGTGAAATGAGGGACTTTGCTTTATACACCCTACTTGACCTTTTGTTTAGGCAACATGAGAGGTAACCCTAGAAAGTGAGATGGCGATCAAAGATCGACTTACGTGTGTGAGTGTACAATTTTAAATATTTATCTTTTAAATTAATGATCTAAATTAATTTTAAATACAAATACGTTTCACTCCCTATTTTACTAACCATAGCATTTAAAAATAAATATTAAACATTGCTACTAAAATATTACATAAAGGAGACAATTACATAATAATAATAATTAAAGCAAATTAAATAAATAAGCAAAATAATAACAATAATATAATTGGGTTAGTAAAAATAATAATCACAATATATATATATATATATATATATATATATATATATATATATATATATATATATATATATATATATATATATATATATATATATATATATATATATATATATGGGGTTACTAATAATATATGAAAATAAATAGAATTAATAATAAAATAAACAAGAACATTAGCATAATAATTAAAAAAATTCTTATAAACACTTATTTCTTAAGATTAAGAAGAAAATATAAACAATTATATACTAATTATTATAAAGTTTTAAATTATATACAAATTATAAAAATTAGGTTAATTATAAACATATTATGAAAATAAATTATATTTACAAAATTAAATTAGCAAATTTTAATTATTTTTAAGCATACACTAAAAATTATTTAAATAATAATTACAAACAAATTATAAAATATATACATATAATTAAAGTTATAATTAACAAATAAATTAATATTTATAATTAGGGTTTATAAAAAATAATTAGGTTTTAAAAAAATATTTTAGGGTTTATATATTTTTTGGAATAATAAATTAGGATTTATGGTTTAATTCACAATATTTATTTGAAAAAAAACATATAATAATAATATACATACTTTAATTTAAATATAAACTAGGATTTAAATTTAATAAATTAGAGGCCCTCTTTTGAAAATATGAAATTAATATAAACATTTATATATAATTATTTAAATATATTTTATTATAAGGCAACTAATTAAAATTAATTATAAAGTAATAATAATAAAACAGAATAATTAAAAAAAACTAGAAATTAAAACTTACCTGGGCTGGGATTTGAACCCAGTCCCTAAGCTTTCAACCCTCAAGACCAACACACCAACCACAGGACCATGTGCGCGCAGGTGCTAGCAATGCACTCCATGGGATTTTATTGTTAAACTGGAAAAAATCATGACAAAGCAAAAAGAAATTGCGCAAAAGGCCTGGGGGGGATTCGAACCCAGGACCTTCACACAATACACAAGCACACTTACCATCCAGCCGGGAGGGCGCACCTGATATATAATATACAACAAATCATAATATTTTAAGTTCTATGAATAGATGAGAAAATGTAACAAAAATAAGGCTGCCTCCAGGAATCGAACCCAAGCCTTTGAAGCAATACGCGCGCGTCCCTTACCACTAGGCCAGACATACATTTATGAAACAAATCAGAAACAATTTCATAAAATATTAAGAGTAATATTTGAATTCCAGAACGCGCGCCAAGGGCTTCGTCTTCCTCCTTGGTACCTACGAATTTTACTGCGTTTTTACACACCCATTTACCTGCGAATTTCTTAACACAGGAAACCTACGAAATTGAAACACTATCAAAACTGTACAACTTTTCAAAATTAATTAGTGCATCATGATCCTTAAGCTTCATACAACACAATCATGTTTCCAGAATTCATTTATCTTTGATAAATCAAGAAGCCCTAAAGCTTGGCCGAAACCCTAGCAATGGCTAAATTCGTTCTAGGCAATGAAACTCCAATCAATTGATCCAGAAAGCGTCAACACAATGAGACTAATAAGATTAAACAATCAAAATCAATTAATATGCAGCAAATTCATGGAATCGAAAAAATCAAATGTGAGAAACAAAACGATTCGGATTTCTCAATATGTCATGTTATGGAGCAATGTGATGGATGGTTTTGATTCAGGGATGTCCAGGGAAGCTTGTGATGTTCTTAAAATACCTTGAAACCTCCTCTAGGGTTGAAACCGAAAACTCACTTTTGAAGGATTTTTTTGAGGTTTGGAACTTACTCTTGAGGCTGCGAATTCGTCCCTATGCATTGTGTTCTCTTCATATACTTATAGTGAATGAATTAGGTCAGAAAAATTGGATCATTGTATGGATTTTTTTGATTTTGGAGATTGAAAAAGATTAGAACTTAAATTTCAAATATTTGTGAATGAGACCTTTCTATTTCAAGCCAATCATCATCAATGTTATATCAATTCAATCCAAATCATGTTAATGACCTTCTAGAACCAAAATATATTTTAAATTTTCACATTTGATATTTTATTTAAATTTAAAATGATTTTTAATATAAAAAATCATAATAAATAAATTAAATAAAATAAAATTATGAAAATATCAAATAAATTTCGTGCATGATGTCATGGAACACTTTGGGTCACAAAAAGTTCAGCCCATTTAGAAAATTTTGGTTTTAAGACCCTATTTTCTTCATAAACCACCCAAAAATTTCCCAACTTTGCAAGGGCACACATCCTTAAATTTTAATGCTATGAGGGTGATTTTGGACATTTTGGAAAGCTTAAAGAGTCCTATAACCAACCCCATTGGTTTCATGTTCATATCATTTATCATTCTCAAGTTATGCCCTTTTGAAGTTGTTGACTTTTTGTTGACTTTCAAAAGGTTCTATAATGTCTTAGCTCATACCTTCCAAATGAAGCATTTTTGGGCTTGGCTTGTGAGACACAAAGTTGTAGAGAATTAAATTTCCTTCAAAATGAGATTTGGATGGGAAAAATGTGATGAAGCATGTGAAAGTTATGGCTGGTCAAAGTTCAGTTGACTTTTCCTAAGGAAACCCTAATTTAGAAACCTCTGATTCTTGATGATCTGAAATATCCTTGATGAATCATGATCAACCCTTGATCAAATGATTAATTTTACTTAATATACTTGATGTTGACAAAAAATCATGAAGTTTGACTTTGGTTTGACCACAGTTGACCTCAGTTTGACTTTTTAACTGCTTTGACTGATTTTGACTTATCTGATCATCTGACTGAGCAAATCTTTGAGAAAAGTTCTGAAATTTGTCATGGGGATTCTTAGACACATATAAGATGTTATGAAGCTCACTTGAAGTCTTAGAAATCCATTTAGACTGATTAAAGTCAAAACCCTAGTTTTGGATGCACTGCTTAGGAGAATGCCTTGTCTGAGGGATTTGTCAAATCTTCTGACCCATGATGAACTTTGTGAACCTTATGAACCTCATAAGATGTCTTGTGAACCCCATGAAAGGTCTTGTGAACCTTGTGAACCTCATAAAGTGTATTGTAAACTTCATGAACCTCATGAAAGGTCTTGTGAACCTTGTGAACCTCATAAAGTGTCTTGTAGACTTCATGAATCTCATGAAAGGTCTTGTGAACCTTGTGAACCTCATAAAGTGTCTTGTAAACTTCATGAACCTCATGAAAGGTATTGTGAACCTTGTGAACCTCATAAAGTGTCTTGTAGACTTCATGAATCTCATGAAAGGTCTTGTGAACCTTGTGAACCTCATAAAGTGTCTTGTAGACTTCATGAACCTCATGAAAGGTCTTGTGAACCTTGTGAACCTCTTAGCACACAAAGTCTTGTATTGTGAGGGCAAATTTTAGGGTGCAACAGCTGCCCCTGTTCAATTTTCTGAAACCTGAGGGGTTAGATTGGTATATTTGCCAGTCGTGACCTGGAAGGTTGAAGGGGATTGAACACAAAAGCCCAAAAATTTGCACTCACCGGTGCGTAGAGTGATACTGATGACTTGTTGTATATGCTTTGAGTGGGCTTAAAGATGCCACTTAGAGAAAAGTTCTTCAAATATATCTCTTGGAGGATAAAGCAGTCCAAAATATGAAGATATATCTTTTTGGGAGGATGAACAACGGCCCAAAGAAATGGTAGCTTTCAGGAGGATAAACAACGTCCTGAGGTATGATGATAGCTTTCAGGAAGATAAACAACGTCCTGAGGTATAAACATAACTTTTGGGAGGATAAACAACGACCCAATAGTCATGATATGACTTTTGAGAAGATAAACGACGTCTCAAAATAGCCTTCGGGAAGATAAACGACGTCCCATGATAATGAGGTAACCTTTGGGAAGATAAACAACGGCCCAAGGTCATGATAGCTTTCAGGAGGATAAACAACGTCCTGAGGAAATGATAGCTTTCAGGAGGATAAACAACGTCCTGAGGTATAGGTATAACTTTTGGGAGGATAAACGACGGCCCAAAGTCATGATATGCTTTCAGGAGGATAAACAACGTCCTGAGGTGTGAAGTAGCCTTTGGGAAGATAAACAACGTCCCATGCTAATGAGGTAACCTTTGGGAAGATAAACAACGGCCCAATGGTCATGATAGCTTTCAGGAGGATAAAAAATGTCCTGAGGTAATGATGTAACCTTTGGGAAGATAAACAACGGCCCAAGGTCACAAATTGTTGATGAAGTTTGTCTGCTGGAGAATTAACCTGAAAAACAAGATTATAACATTCTGTATGATAATATTAGTTTATGCATTATGTATGCATGTATAGTATGATGTACTTAAGTAATGTATTATGTATTTATGGATATGTATGATATGATGTAAATGATGTATGTATGAGTTATGCAGCTTGATGAGCCTGAATATCTTCGTATAACAACTGCTGGCCAGGGAAAATAAATCCCGATTTGTAGCTGAATATGAGGAACTCGTTCCCGTTTCGTAATATAGTATTCATAACCTCCCGTCTTCGTTTGTCGTACTCCTATTGGAAAAATAAATTCTCGACTATCCGTGTGAGGATAAAAGAGATGGATATAAATTCCAGGGGAGATGTGACTCGAAGTGTTTATGAAGGTAGATTTGCCCTACTAGGGAATTTGTAGTTGTCTTGTAGGGATGAACCGACGAAGCTTCATTGCATTCCTTCCCTCGTTCGTCCTTAGTAAATACTATTACTGCATTTTCATGCATTTCTGGTAAACATCAATCATATTCAAAAGCATACATACATTCAAACACAACCAATGGACGTTTCGCTTATGTAAATAGGGTAAAAGTAAATCTGGATTCAAAGATGGAATTTTATTTATATCACAAAGTGACATATATATATAGGCAAGTTTGTACAAGGAGACAGAAATCCTAGTAAGAGGAATTTGTCATAAAGTTTTTACAAAACAAAGAAAATTAGCTATGTGGGAAATAATCCTATTGAGTTTCAATTCTACTATTGCCATTATCTTCAAGTATCTCATCTTCTGCTGTTGAGACGGAAACGATTGGATTGAGATTTATCTGTTCGAGCTTGAGTAAGTAGCACAACTGGTTGTAGTTTCATGTGTGATCCAAAAGAGACATAGTCATACGCTTTAATCCCTAACTTTTGCCTGGATTGCCCTTTCAGGTTTTCAATCCACCGGGATACCCTTTTTTGCCCAAGCCGCCTTTTCAGGTTTTCGACTTGCCGGGTGTACATTTTATATATATATATCCCTAATTTTTGCCTGAACCCTTTTGGCTCGTCGGAATGCCCTTATTTTTGCCTAGGCCAGTCAACCTAGTGGGTCTCTTTCTATGCGTAGTATTTTTTAACTATGTCTGCGTTTACAGGCTGTGGGAAGTCTTCACCATCCATAGTAGTAAGTATCATGGCACCTCCTGAGAATACTGTCTTGACTACAAATGGTCCTTCATATATGAGAGTCCACTTGCCCCTAGGATCCCGTTTCTTCTTTCTTAATGGTGCAGATCACGTAGAAATGAAGAAAAGGATTTCTCATTCTTGGCATGCGGTTCATCGGAAAGAGAAAGGTCAATTGGGAAGACAACACCTTGCTCCCTCCGAGTGTTACATCCAGTGGGTTCGATCTAGGGCTTCCAAGCTCAAGATGCCTTATCCACCTGAGGAGCCTTTGTTTCCTATATTACCATTGTCTGATTTTCTTCCTCCCGTTGATGAGAAGATGGCTCTTCAGGAAGAGTTGGACAAGACGAAGAAAGAGAAAGAAGAATGGCTACTTGAGAAGGCTACGATGCAAGAGAAACTGAAGGAGAAGGATGATCTCATTGAGTTACTTGAGCGGCGTGTTACAAAGAGGCCAAGAGAGGATTTATTTTCCTCTAGTACTCCATCTACCATTCCTCCTACATCTGGTGCTTGGAAGGCCATTGTTGATCAGTTGGTGAAGGATAAGGAAGACATGGAAGATCGGTACAAGAAATAGATTAAAAGGATTCGCATGAAGTATCAGGCAGGATTCAGATCTTCTTCGGATACGATTCCCTAGGCCTAGTTTATCTTTTCTCTCATGTATTAGGATTGTTAAGGCTTGTACTTCACTTGTAACCCTTACTTTGATTTTAATGAGAATGAGTTTTTTAAGTACTTCAAAAAGCGTTTCTTTATGAATATTGCAAGTTATCTTATAGTCCTTTGAAATCTTTGCATTTGCATACGCATACCATGCATCATACCCGCATTTGTCTTGCTTTTTGAGTGTTCTCCAGGGATCTTATGTTGTTTCTTGGTCTTCATTCAGTTCTCCTGTCAAGCTGACTCACCGATTTAACACTCGAGCTAATCGGAAGAAAATGTTGGAAACCCTACAACAAGAGAATCGCGAGCTGCGCGAGGAGGTTACATATCTTAAGGAAATCTTGGAAAGAGTTTCTTCCATGATGGAAGGTTTGGTGGCTGCTCAGAATCAGCCACCTCCTCCTAATTCTCCTGTTTAGAATACAGTCATCTCCGAGATTGTTACTGCATCAATTCCTGTTGAAAATGTCATTTCTCCTCGTTATCGCATGCCTTCTAGCACACCTTGGGGCATGCCGGTTGATTTCCTTCCTGTTGGTTATCATATCCTCCTCCTGAGACTACTGCATTCAATACCCTTCCACCAGTGATGACTACTCTTCCTCTAGTTATGACTACTGCACCGCCTGTGATGCACACTATTCTGCACCATGATGAAATGATTTACCATGCTGAGCCCAGTGAAGGCGCTGGAGTGATTGAGAGACTCGATGATTTTCAAGGACGCTTTGTTGAGATACATAAGGAGATGAGAACCTTGAAGCATAAGGATTTGTTCGGAAAAGATGCTTATGATCTTTGTCTGGTCCCTAATGTTAAAGTTCCGTACAAATTCAAGTTTCCTGAGTTCGAGAAGTATAAAGGCAACACTTGTCCTCTGAGTCATTTGACTATGTATGCTAGGAAGATGTATGCTCAGACAGACAATGATAAGTTGCTGATTCATTATTTCCAGGATAGTTTGACCGGTGCAACCATGAGATGGTATATGAGTTTGGATAATAGCCAAATCAAGACTTTCAATGATTTGGGAGAGGATTTTGTGAGGCAATACAAGTATAACGTTGATATGGCACCAGATAGAGATCAACTTCATGCTATGTCCCAGAAGGATAAAGATACTTTCAAGGAGTATGCACAAGATGACGCGAGCTAGCAGCTCAGATTGTTCCTCCCATGGAAGAGAAAGAAATGACGAAGATCTTCTTGAAGACTTTAGGTTCTTTCTATTATGAGAGGATGATAGCAAGTGCTCCTTCTGATTTCACTGAAATGGTGAGTATGGGGATGCGTTTAGAAGAAGGTGTCCGTGAGGGACGGTTAAGTCAGGAGAATAGTAATAGCTCAAGCTCTAGAAGATTCAATTTTGGTAAAAAGAAAGAAGGCGAGACTAATGTTGTGTCTCGTGAAAGTTATAGAAGGCCTCGTGGTCGTGAGAATCACCATCCATAGCATGTAGCTTTTGTAACTCCGATGATTAATGTGGCTCCAACCGTGCCAACAGTTCCAAAGTACCAGTCTCGTTATCAACAACCTTCTATGCAACAGAGTGGTAATCAACAGGTTCGGGCTAAGCCGAGTTTTGATCCCATTCCAATGTTATATGCGGACTTGCTTCCATCTTTGATTGCAAATAACCTTGTGCAAACACGTTCTCCACCTCCAGTTCCAGAGACTATCCCATGGTGGTATAAGCCAGAGGTTCGCTGTGCTTTTCATCAAGGTGCCCCGGGGCACGATGTTTAGAACTGTTATCCATTGAAGTTTGAAGTACAGAAATTGATGAGGAACAATGTTCTGTTTTTCAATGATGTTTATCCAAATGTGAAGACAAATCCGCTGCCGAAGCATGGTGATACGTCTGTGAATATGGTTGATGGTTGTCCTGGTTTATTCAAAATTTATGAGGTCCGCCATATTCGAAGGTCTTTGGTTGAGATGCATGCTTTCTTAAGTGAATATCACGATATTGATCATGATTATGCTGAATGTTGCATTTGCTCGGTGAGCCTTCGTGGTTGCGTGATTGTTAAGAGAGACATTCAAAAGATGATGGATGATAAGTTGATTGAAGTGACAGCAAGAAGAGATGAGTATGAAAATGAAGTGAACGTTATTATGCCTCAGTTCAATATTCCTGAGAAGGTTGTTCCTAAGAAGGTGGTTATTTCTTTTGATAGCCGCAAATATGTTGTTACTCCATTGGTGATTAATTTGCCTGGTCCAGTGCCATATGAGTCTGATAAAGCTATTCCGTACCGGTATAATGCTACGATGATAGAAAATGGTCGGGAAGTCCCTGTTCCTTCTCCAAAGTCTGTGGTTAGCATTGCTGATGTGACAAAGGTTACTCGAAGTGGTAGAGTTTATGCCTCAGATCCTCCGAAGAGAGTTGAAGATACAAGTGCGAGTAAACAGATTATGGATGTTGTTGCTCGATCAGGCCAATTTGGTGATGGTGAAGATGAGGTGTTAAAATTGATAAAGAAGAGTGAGTACAACGTTACTGAGCAGTTGTTGCATACTCCGTCGAAGATATCAGTTTTATCACTCTTGATGTGCTCTAAGGCTCATAGGCAGTCTTTGCAGAAGATTCTTGATCAAGCTTATGTTGACCATGATGTGACTGTTGATCAGTTTGATAGTATTGTGACTAATATCACATCGTGCAACAATTTAAGTTTTTGTGATGATGATTTGCCTGAAGAAGGAAGGAATCATAACTTGGCTTTGCATATTTCAGTGAACTGTCAGGAAGATGCTATGTCTAAGGTGCTAGTTGATACTGGGTCTTCTCTGAATGTGATGCCGAAGTCGACTTTGTCAAAACTTGCGTATCAAGGTGCTCCCATGAGGCATAGTGGGATTATTGTGAAAGCATTTGACGGATCGAAGAAGACAGTGATTGGTGAAGTGGATCTTCCTATTCTTATTGGACCGTTTATATTCCAAATTACTTTTCAAGTAATGGATATACGTCCCGCTGTCGCTCCCGGGATTTTCATCCTAGTACAAACGCGAAAGTGGCGCGGAAAGGTTAGAGTCGCCAGCCAGACATTTTTATCCCAAAGGAATGGGAAAGGTAATGTTGCACAAACCTGAGGAAGAAGGAAAGGACAAGGTCCTGCGAACCAAAGATCTGAGTTCGGGAGTCGGTTACGACCTGGGAAGGTATTAGCACCCTAGATCGTCCGTCGTACCCGACGGGATCCACGCTTGCTTGTTTGTTTCAAAGGGTGAGAAAATAAAGATGCTGCTGAATAAAACCGCTAACTGGAAACTGGAATGAGAAATGGGAAATGGAATTAAAAGAGAGTGGAAAGAAAGGGGGAAATGTAGGGAAAATAAAGAATGTGCTCGAACGGGCCCTACCCCGCTGCCTACGTACCTCATCGGGATAATGAGGATCAGAGTCGACGTAGTTCGCCTAACCTAGGCGGGAACTATTTGTTTGTGTTTTTTACAGCTGGAACTGCGTATGTCTATGCTCAGGTGTTGCAGGCTCGTCTGGTACGAGTGCGTTTACCGTCTTGCATGCGAGACAAGTCGTCGCGAGTTCGCGTTGTGAGTGAATGAGATGAGAAAAGAAGTTCCCGCAGGATAGTCGCTTGTTGTTTGTTTTTGTCTTTTATGAGAAATGTTTTGAATTTATTTGTGAACTGTCTTGTACTAAGACCTATCCATCGCGGGGAGTATTTACACCTCGCCCCGAAACAGGACGCGTATAAGCACTCCGCAACAAAGTCTCGTGTCGTACAAGATTGTTCGGTTTTTATTAAGTATTTTATTGCTTTTCTTTTGAAGGGAGAAAGAATGACTCAAGTTGCAAAAGGAAAAATCTAAGGGACTAAGACTCAATCCTAATTTTGTTATGTATTTACAAAGTGGTCCTAATGGTTAATGAGGTTTCTAAGCCTAATGGAAACTAGAAACTATTAGAATTCAACTTACTTCTTAATGAAGTTAAGTTGATTCTAAGAACAAATGGGAAACCTATACAAGTTATAAAATCAAATGATAAGGCAAAACAATGAAATTAAACATAAGAAATAAAATTCTACAAATGCATTAGAGGCATGAATTAAAAAAAAGTCTATTTTTATTTATTCTATTTCTACATGGAAAATGAAACTTCAAGCTTAAGTTCTAAACTAAGCTAACGCTCATCTAAAAAATGAATTTTAACTAGCCTAAGTCTAAATTATTCTATGACTAAATCTAACCTAGACTATTATTATTTTTTTGAATTATTTCTAACTATGATTAAACTAATGGGATTTATGCATAACTAGGCCTAAAACTAATATTCTAAAAAAAAAAATAAAACCTCTAGAAAAATTGTGAAAATTAAACTATAGGGTCCTAACACTATCTCTAAAATTGTATTAAGAGGGATTCTAAAAAATCTTATTTTTTCTATGCCTAACAATTAATTATTTCCAGCTAAGAATTAACTACTATTTCCTAAGGATTACTCCACTAAAACCTAAGATAAAAGCTCCTAAAAATTCCATAAAAAATATCCTAAGAACTATTATAAATCCTCTAATTACAGAAAAAAGAATGGCTCAAAAAAGTTGCTGGAAATTACTTAAATAAAATCAACAAAATTCAGCATAATTAAAAGAAGTACAAATGAAGCTAATTAAAAGAATAATTCAGAATTAAATCAAAAATAACAAAAATTCAGAAAATAAAAATATCACAAATTTCTAAATGGGATTATTAAGCTATTTAATTTTTTGGGGAATTTTATAGTGCTTTTTACTATTTTTATTGAATTTAATTTGAAACTATATTAACTTAAAATAAAATCCTAAAGAAATAATGCAGGGGTGTTCTTAGTAAATTTTTTATGTGTTTTTGCGAATTGGGCCCCAGAGGAAGGTGCAAATAGCAGCAATATCTAAGCCCAGAATGCAAGAAATTGAGAGGGGGTGCAAACAGAAGCTTATTGTGTTTTTTTTTCTATGGGCCTAAGACAGGAGGTGTGAGTATCATATGTTTTTTTTCTAAAATCTTAATGAATTAAACTAAACTTAAACTTAATATTTTTTCTAAAAAAATCTTAATTTAAGTTTATATTAAACTAAACTTATGGTTATATCAACTTAATATTTTAGCTAAACTTATTAAAATATTTTTTTCTAAAATCTTAATTAAAGAAAATAAGCTAAAACTAAACTTAAACTAATATTCTCTAAAAACTCAATTAAACTATAGTTTTTTTATCATAATATTTCTTTTATACATTCCTAACTTAGGAAATGAATTAAATGATAAACTTATGATTATATCAATTCATATTTTAACTTAAGAAAAAGATAAACTAATCTTAACATAAATGAATTAAATTATATAAAACTGATAACTGAATTAAATTATATAAAATTATAATGTTCTAATCCTATGATAAACACAAAATGAAATGAAACTTGCAGAAAATAACCTAATCCTCCTTTCTCCTCTTTCTAATCCGCCGCCAGCATCCCCATCCCCTCTTCTCCGTCACACCGCCATCGTCAATCACCCCTCCCTTCTACACAACACCGTCCTTCTCTCGGCCTCACTTCCTTCTTCATCACACCTCAACGCCGCAGCACCTAATTCATCTTCTTCCTCCCGAACCTCACCTTTCCCCTCAAAACCCTAACGCCGCGGACTCACCCTCTCCTTCTTCTAACCGAATCAACACCAAAACCCTTTTCCGAACCCTAGACCCCTCAAATCCACACCGTCACAACCCAACATCACGTTATCCTCTTTCGAACTGAAGCAAAATCATAACAACCTAACACTATTCCAATCTGAAAAGCACAAATTGACCTAAACCCTCTTCCCTCAAATCAGAGACGAAATCGCGCATAAACGGAAGGGCTTACCGAATCAACAACAGGCAACAATCAACTATATCCAAAGAACATTCGGATTCGTACCTGAATCGGAGAAATTCAATGACGGTCGTGATCGATTTGAGAGCTCCGCTTGATAGGTAGCGATGACGACGATTACTCGGGCAAATGAGGCGAAACCAGAGACTCTCGTTAGTCAAACGGAACAACTCGAATCGGAACAACGGACACAAACGGAGCTTGAGGATGATGCTGCTCGAAGAGAAGAATAAGAATCCCAGGAATCTGATTCTGTGATGGTGGCGACGAATTCTTTCCCAAAGATTCAGTTCTGCCCCCAGGTACGGTAGATTTAAGTTTTTTTTCTTTGATCTACGAATCTTGCGTCAAGGATCGGTTATGCCCAATATAAAATCATTTGGCTGTGTTGAACATGAATCCGTTGCAGAAAATTACTGACAATGCGAATCGATTTGTATGCACACGGATGTTGATGCAGGTATATGATGAAGAATTGATGAAAATCTTTTCCGTTGAAAACTGCTGAAGAGGATCCGGAGCGCCGACGCCATTGAATCCGCAAAATCCGCGGTAGATAAAGGTGATATGTGCAACTGTATTCTTGCTGCCAGCTACTGATTCATTCCTCTTTTCAATTTTGTTTTTGAGATGCTGCCATTACTAACTGCATTAGCTATGACTTTGGCAGCATGTTTTTGGTGAAGAAGGAAGAGTGCACAAAACTAGTAGCTTTATGAGTTGAGGGAATGAAACAACATGAAGAAAAAGGGATTGAAAAGAAACGGTGAAAAAAGGAAATGAAGAAGTTGATACTCAAAAAAAAATCTAAGAAACTGAATAGAAGTGAGGCCTTTGATTTATAAGAGATTCAGGGAGGATTCCGGAAACTTCAGGAAGACTTTCAGGTATTCAGTTACGATTCTGTTGTGGTTTTCACTCTCCATTCTGTTATGAGGCTGCCATTGGTTTCTTTTCTTTTTGAATTGTGAAAAGTTAGTTAAGGGTTAGTTAACTTTCTGTTATGCTTTCTCTTTCTGTTGACAATTAGTTAGGACACGATTAGAATCAGCTATGATTCTGTCATACTTTTCCTCTTCATTTTCCATTTTGATTGTTGAACTCATTTTCTTCTGAACTTATTTGAGATTGGTGCCGACATTTTGGTGTTAACCCCTTTTGTAATTTGCACTGATTTTTGAACCTCTTTTCTGAGTCATGTTATTGATGAACGAATCTGGTTTTTTTTGTAGTTTGTGAGCTTGAAGGTAAAGTAAACATTGCTGGCCCTTTTTGTCGGAGAACTTAATAAATGGAGTTATAGCTGATGCGAAGAGTTTCTGAATTTCTCTAGATAAGAATCCTGTTATATACATAACTGATTTTGTTTTATTTTCGTTCATTTAGCAGCCTGTTTCTCTTCCCGGATACGAAGCTATGGAGCAGTAACTCAAAGATGCTACCAATGATGAGAAGTTGGCTAATGAGTCCCGTAACTTCGATTCGTAACTCCTGCAGAAACCAAAGGAGGTGATCTCTTTGTGATGGTAATTGGCACCAATCCTTTAATTATGTTTGTTTCTAACTCGGATGATGGTGCTTGACTATCCTTTTGTTCAACGACGTAGGCCCAGGAGCATGATATATATATATGATCCGAGATTGCTCTTTAATAGTAGCCGGTTCGCAAAATTCAGTTGCGTTTTGGATGAAGAGTGGGCAGGGATTATACATTACCTGAGGTGAAAGTGAAGCTGGTTCAGAGAGATTAATGAAGTTGGAGTCTTTTCCTTTAGAATTTTTATGTGTAAAAGCTTTTGCCTGTTATCTTTGTTGTGATTTTGTTAACAAAATGTAAACGAATTTAATTTCTTTTGTTGTAACTGTTTTGATAATAAAAACTTCTTCCAACTCTGTTGGAAACCTCATGATGATCCTCTTTTCATTTCGGTTATAATTTCCTCTAGTAACCATTTTTTTAATTTTTACTATAACTTAATTTTCCTCCTCACTTTGTATGAATCTCAGAATTCGTTAGTATAGGCTTTCTTCAATTTTGTATTGGGGTTTTTGCCCGTCTCATATGGATACACGTGTTCATTGTTATGATTTGGAATCGTCTACTGTAGGTTCATAATCCCATTTGAATTCTAAGATTAATAAAAAATCTTTCCAATAATAATAATAATGTAACATTTGAATTTTCAATTCCACATCTTGTGCACATCCTGTTTCTTTTGAGTCCTTGAAAACCATTGGATGCCATTTAGCTTTGTACTATATTTCCAAAATCAATAAAAATGACTACTCTTAACGTGTTGTTTCTTGAGAATATTGATTCTTTTACACATCTTGAATTTGAATCGAACCTCATATCCAAATCAGGCTTGGGTTCTTAATGAAACCTTAACCACGTTCTCAAACCCTCATTAACTTACACTGCGAGTAGCAAGCAACCAAAAACTAAAAGAAAGACCACCATTCCCTGATCACAGTGAAATTCCTAATGAAAATGCCTACAAACTCAGCCATTATCACAAGCCTGGACTCTTCTCGAGATGCACATTGACTGCGAAAATAACTTGACATCAGAGCCATAATCCCATGATTTTTAATCGGAACATGATATGCGGAAAACCTAATCTCAGGACCTCAATTGATGAATGTCTTTCCATGAGTAATAACACCAATCCTCTTTGAGACATACACTGATAATAATGAAATGAGTAGCCTGAAATATTGAAAGGAAATAAACCCTCGCTTCACACCATTAGCCTCCTAAACCAGCGCTCTTGAATAATCCTCTAAATAAAGAAAACCATGAGCTTGATAATCCTCTGAATAGGAAGATGCTCCTAATGTTGGGAGCTTAACTTTGACCTTAGCCCCAAACTCAATGATAGACTGAAACTTCAAACCAAACTTTACACGAGACGCTGTTTGATAGACTGATGAATTTCAACACACGACAGCCTGAACTTTGAATACGCATTGTTTAAGCAATGGCCCAGTGTTGCACCCCAAAATTTTCCCTCACAATACAAGACTTTGTGTTCTAAGAAGGTTCACAAGGTTCACAAGTTCCCAACACTTACAAGACCTTTCATGAGGTTCATGAAGTCTACAAGTTACTTTATGAAGGTTCACAAGGTTCACAAGTTCCACAATGCTTTCAATACCTTTCTTGAGGTTCATGAAGTCTACAAGTCACTTCTTGAAGGTTCACAAGGTTCACAAGCTTCTCAACATTTACAAGACCTTTCATGAGGTTCATGAAGTCTACAAGTTACTTCTTGAAGGATCACAAGGTTCACAATACCTCTCATGAGGTTCACAAGACATCTTATGATGGTTCACAAGGTTCACAAAGTTCACAATTGGTCAGAAGAGTTGACAATTCCCTCAGACAATGCACCTCCTAAGCAGTGCATCCAAAACTAGGGTTTTGACTTTAATCAGGCTAAATGGACTTCCAAGACCTCAAGTGAGCTTCATAACATCTTATATGTATAAAAGAACCCCCATGACAAGTTTCAAGACTTTTCTCAAAAGTTTGCTCAGTCAGATGATCAGACAAGTCAAAATCAGTCAATGCAGTTAAAAAGTCAAACTGAGGTCAACTGTGGTCAAACCAAGGTCAAACTTCATGATTTTTTGCCAACATCAATTATATGAAGTAAAATTCATCATTTGATCAAGGGTTGATCATGATTCATCAAGGAGATTCCAAATCATCAATAATCAGGAGTTTCTAAATTAGGGTTTCCTCAGTAAAAGTCAACTGAACTTTGACCAGCCATAACTTTCACATACTTCATCACCAAGTCTCCATCCAAAGCTCATTTTGAAGGAAATTGAATTCTCTACAACTTTGATCTTGCAAGTTAATCCCAAAAATGCTTCATTTGGAAGATATGACCTAAGACATTATAGGTCATTTCAAAAGTCAACAAAAAGTCAACAACTTCAAAAGGGCATAACTTGAGATTGGTAAATGATATGGACCTGAAACCAATGGGGTTGTTTAGAGGACTCTTCAAGCTTTCCAAAATGTCCAAGAACACCCTCATACCTTTAAAATTGAGGGAGATGTGCCCTTGCAAAGTTGGGAAATTTTGTGATGGTTTATGTTTAAAATGGAGGTTTAAAACCACTTCTTTCCAAATGAGCTTGCTAAATTGTGATCCAATCCATATCACATCATCATGCACGACCCAATTGATTAAAAATCATAATTTTTATTATTTTATTTTTATTTATTTTGATTTAATTCATAAAAAATCATTTTAAATAAATATAAAATATGAAAATATATTTTTGGATGAAGATTGAGCTTCTAGAATCTCATCAATACTGATTTGAATTGAAAGAGAAGGAAATCATGTGATTAATCCAAAAATATCAAGCTTTCATGAGCCAATATTTGAATTTCATGACACCATCTTTTTCAATCTTCAAATATCAAAACTTCCACATAACTAATCAATATTTTGACCTAGAATGATTCACATATATATACTAAACACAACCCTAGCCCTCATTCACGAATTTCCAGCATCAAAAGGTAAGTTTCATAGCTCAAAAATTCAAGCCAAAACACCAATTCGGATTCTTCAATCCAAGAGGTTTCAAGGTAAAATAAAGACATAGACGTGTTCTTTGATCATCACTGAAGCTAAAGCATCACTCACATTCATCCAAATCATGCCACAATGCCTCACCCGAATTCAATTTGTTCTTGAATAAAACTTTTTCGATTGCATTAATTTGTTGTGTTTCAATGAAATTTGCTTGGATAATGTTGTTTGTTGTGTGATATAGATCGTTTCTGGACAGGAAAACCAAAGAACCCGTACCTAATTCATGAGATGCCATTATTAGGGTTTGGACCTAGGTTTAGGGGTTTCTAATTTAAGAAACATAAATCAATTCTAAAAACATGGAATGAGTCGTGTGAATGTCAGGATTATGTTGCTATGTTTGATTTTGTGAAACGGTATGGTTTTGCTGGCCGTTGATTTTTGTAGGTTTTGCTGGAAATTAAAATTCGCAGGAAAATTCACAGCTATTTTCGCAGCTAAATTCGTAGTGCTGGAGGTTGAAGAAGGCTGTTTCCCGCGCGTGATTTGAATTCAAATTATTTGTATAATATTTTATTGATTGTTTATTGTTTATTATCACAACTGCGTGTTTGTCCCAGTGGCTGATGGTTTGGTCTTGGGCGTGTGAAGCAAAAGGGCAGGGGTTCGATCCCTGGCTTTTGTTCATTTTATTTCTCTTTTTCAGGGGTTAAGTGAATATAATATATTATGCATTATTCCCATTCCATTATCAGTTAGGCTCTCCCAGCCAGGCGGTAACGTATGCATGCTTGTATCCAAAAGGTCCTGGGTTCGATTCTCACCCCAGGCCTTTTTTTTTACTTCTTTTATTTTTCTAATTTTTCAGATAAGGCATAAAACTCCTTCTTCTCCCTAGGATGATGCGCGCCTGTGTGCAGCCCAGTGGTATATGATGTTTGTTGCAAGCAGAGGGGACTGGGTTCAAACCCCAGCCCCACCAGGTTTTTGATTTCTTTTTCTTTTGCATTATTTTCTTAACTCAATTACTATTATATATGAAAAAAATTAAAATTAAAATTTTCTTATATTATATGTATATTATGTGTTATAATTCTTAAAATTATTTTCTAAAATTCTAAATTCTTGTTTGTATCTCAATTTAAATTTTATTATTATTCATGTAGTTAAAATATAGGTATATTAATTCACATATTTTTGTATATTATAAATTAAACCCTAAAAATATTTTTCTAACAAAACCCTAATTTATTTTCTAAATATCTATTAAAACCTAATTGTTTATTTTTCTAATTTGTGATATAATTATTATTGTACATGTTTATTTAGAAATAATTATAACTTGTTTGTAAATATGTTTATCATCCAAATTATTTTTCTTTTAATATATGTTTAGAAACAATTTAATTTACAATAATTATATTGTGTATATGTTTAAAATAATTTGTAAATATAATAACTAATAAAATTAAATTTTATAAATATGCTTAAATTTGTGAATATAATATTTAAAACTTATTTTCTTCTTATAATGTGTAAATGTTATTTTTAATAAATAAATGCTAATATATGTTTAAGAAATAATTAAATTTGGTAATGATTTAAATTTGTAATTATATCATGTTTAAAATTTTTATATTATAGTAATTATTTAATTATTCATGTTTCTAAATAAATGCTTATATATTAAAAATCCAATTTTGTGTGTATTATTCTAATCATGTCATTATAATATTTTTCTATTTATTTCCATTAATTATTGTTGCTAACCATATTCTTATTTTTTGCTTATTATTATCTTAAATTTTTTTTTATCTTATTATTTTTCTAACCTTGTCTATTTTTCTAATTATTATTATTTCACTAAATTTAATTATTTTCACTAACTTTATTTATTCTTAATATTTCTACTAACCTTATTTTTTAATTATTATTATTACTAACCCCTATTTATTTATTGTTTATTTATTATTTTTAGCTTATTTATTTATATTTATTTGCTATTTATTTTAATTGCTTATTATAATTGTTGTAATTGCTCCCTTGGTGTAATTTTGTAAATATTTACTTATTTTTGCTATGGTTAGTAATTTAGGGAGTGCAAAACATGTATGCTACTTAAAATAAATTTAGATCACTTTAATCATAAGATAAATAATATTGAACACTCACACACGTAAGTCGATTTCTAATCGCCATCTCACATTTCTAAGGTTATCCCTCATTGTTGCCTAATCACAAGGTCAAGTGGGGTGTAAAAAGCAAGTCCCTTAAAAGAAAAAATCATCAAGTCCCTAATGGTTGCCTTTAAGATCAAGTCCCTCTTCGAATAATGATGATAGTCCCTCCAGTATGCTTAATACACCCCACAGTTGCCTTCACAAAACAGATGTCCCTATCATGTCCCTTACATCCAAGGTAATGACTACCTACTCCTTAATAGTAGGGATAGTCTTACCAATTAAAGGATAAAGAACAAGAAAGACTTAAAACTTTAGGGTAGGTTCCTCTTATGTACTTGCTCACTTCAAAAACTTCAAAAACTTTTCACACTTAACAAATTTCAAACAAATTTTCAAAAAACAAGTTTTTACGCATCCGTACATGGATCATTATCAACTATTCAGAAAATTTTACTATTCACACACTACATTTTCAAAAATAGTTTAAAGTGAGCTAAGTAACTAAGAGCCCATGGATAACCATGGATGTAAAGGGTGCTAACACCTTCCCTTTACATAACCTACCCCCCGGACCCAAAATATTCTCTTAAGGTCTTTCCTGTTCTTTTATACCCTTTCCTTTTGGATAAAATAAAAGTCGGTGGCGACTCTTGCTATCCGCAACATAACTAAAAGTCAGTTCTCCCACCGTGTTACAGAACTGGCGACTCTGCTGGGGATAGTAATTTAAGAGGGGTACCCTTAGGAATTAAGATCACTTTAAATTGTTTGCCTTGTTTGCTTTATATTATCTTGTTGGGGTGCTCTTATGTGTGAATGGTCCTAACCCGGATCTAGTGTACCTTAGGTAAATGGCAATAGACCAAGGAAACTGTACGACGTATATCGATACGGTTGATCTGGTGGCCATAGTTAGTGCGACTTCTTGGTTGGTGCTTATGTTCCTTAAGTCAAGTTGAGGATAATATGAGGCTGCCATATGTTGTCAATGCACTAACTAACTTTTAGAACCCTAGTTAACTCATCTTGGCCTTTAGAAAGTAGTGAGGTAACCGGATTTGGTGCAGACTGAAGTTGGTTGACACTCGATACTACGCTCATTGAGATTCTAAACTTGGAGGGTTTTGGTTGGCAAGTAAGTTGCCTACTGAACAACCACCCTTGTGAAGGATCGATGATATTGAGATCCCTTAGAACCCGGTTACTTTTGTAGGACAGGATGAACCATCTAACTTCAGGGGAGGGTACTTACCTTTAAACCTCATGCAAGCCTTTAAACCTAGGGCTATGGTGTGACTTGTTTGTGTGTGCCACATGTTTGTGATTGAACATAACATCATGACATCATCATGCATCATGAGCATAGCATTTTCACTAACCGTTTCAAGGACCAAAGGATTTATCTTTGTTCTTTGTTGCAGGTCATGGCTTCTGCTCGTAGAAACACCATCAGGATCAACTTTGTGGGGATACCTCCCAAGCTTAAAGAGTTGGTTTCTCAAGTGTCTGATCATTCCCAGTTCATCAAGAGACATGGTCACCTATTGGATCTAGTCACTTCAGGGTTCAATGAAGACATGATGAGTGTTCTGTTCCAGTTCTTTGACCCTAAGCACCACTGCTTTACATTCCCCGACTATCAGCTGGTTCCAACCATGGAGGAGTTCTCTAAACTTCTGGGCATACCTGTTCTTGATCAAAGACCCTTCACAGGCCTGGAGGAGGAGCTTAAACCAGAGGTTATTGCTGCAGCTCTACATCTGAAGAAGTCTGACATTGTTCTAGAAACGAGAAGTGGAGTCAAAGGTATTCTTGCCAAGGTATTAATGGATAAAGCTCAAATGTTCTTGAAGGCCATGAGCTATGATGCGTTTGAGGAGATCTTAGCCTTGCTGATATATGGCTTAGTATTGTTCCCCAATCCAGATCAGTTCATAGATGTTCATGCCATCAACATTTTCCTGAGTCACAATCCAGTGCCTACATTGCTTGGAGATATCCTACATTCTCTTCATACCCGTACTACAAGGGCAAGAGGAACTTTGATGTGCTGCATACCTTTGCCATCTAGGTGGTTTATTTCTCACCTTCCTCGCTCCGTAATGAAGAATGAGCAAGGGTTCAGATGGTCCAAGAGGATCATGTCACTTTCTCACTCAGATATCCATTGGTGCTCCAGATCTATGGAGAACGTCACCATCATTGACCGTTGTGGGGAGTTTCCTAATGTGCCACTTCTAGGCATAAGAGGAGGCATCACTTACAACCCCTCTTTAGCTTTACGACAGTTTGGTTACGCCCGGAGTGATGGTCCACATGACATGTTGATTCAGGGCATTGTGTTTGATTACGACAACGATCTTCAGGGTTATCGTCAGAAATTCATACGAGCTTGGGGAAAGGTAAACAGGATTGACAGCAAGACACTAGAGCCTAAGTACACTATTCCTATGGAAGCTTATCTCAGATGGGTACGATCTCGTGCTCAGACACTCATGATGCCATATCCTGCCGTCCTACCAGTTACCATGGAACCTGTTGCTGAAGGAGACACAGCTTATACCATCCTTCACCCAGACATGCCTACTGATATGGAAGACTTGCAGAGATCATGGATCCAACTGAAGGAGCAAAGGGATACTTTCGAGGCTCATTACAAAACAAGCCAAGCAAGAATCTTAGAGCTAACAAAGCAACTTCACGAGGAACGAAACCTCAAATCATACCTCAACACAAAGAGGAAACGTCCATGGGAGACTTAAAACCCCATCTTTTGTACTTATTTCATTTCATTTTTGTAAGCCTAAAAGGCAAGACAAAGTTATTACTAATAAAAGTTTACTTTCATGTTTGTCTAAGCAAATTTAAATCCTGCGGTCCTTGAAAACATTGCATACGCATTTACATTCCATATCATTGCATCACAGGTTTATAATTGCGCACAGGTTTCTCATCTTCTCGCTGTTTATTTCAGCAATGGCTCTTGAACAATCAGTTAAGGATCTCCAGGCACAAAATGCACAGTTCCAAGAGCTGATCCTGAACCTGTCCAAGGGGCAGGATGAATTGAAGGCACTGCTGGCCAAGAAGACTAAGAAGGCTAGAAGGTCTGCTGGGTTGATCAACATGGGAAGAAGGTTCAAAGGTCTTGCCAAGACCAAAGAACCAGCTGAAGACTATGAATCGGAGGAATCTGAGCAAGAGGTAGGCAGTCTCCACCATTCAATGGGGGACTCTGATTCTGAGGCTAATTACTACCATGAGCCTAATGAGGACAAATTCAAGATGCTGGTAGATAGGATGGATGCTATGGAGTTACAGAAGTCATCTGGGCTGGATTTCGAGGATTTGAGTCTGATATCTGGGGTAGTCATACCCATTGGTTTCAAGGTTCCAACATTTGTTGTCTATGATGGTGTCTCTTGTCCCAAACTGCATCTGAGGTCTTATGTTAGAAGAATTCAACCCCACACTGCTGATAAGAAGTTGTGGATCCATTTCTTTCAAGAGAGCTTATCTGGAGCTCAGCTGGAGTGGTATTATCAGTTGGAGAGTGTCAACATCAGAGACTGGAATGATCTTGCTGAAGCTTTCTATAAGCAGTATCAATACAATGCTGACTTAGCCCCCACTCGCATGCAGCTTCAGAGCATGTCTATGGGTGCCAAAGAGAGTTTTAAAGAGTATGCCCAGAAGTGGAGAGATTTAGCTGGAAGAGTTCAACCCCCTTTGACTGATAGGGAATTGGTTGAAATGTTCATGTGCACGCTGAATGGTCCGTTCTACAGTCATCTCATTGGAAGCTCATCATCTGGCTTCACTGAGCTGATCATGACAGGAGAGCGAGTAGAGAATGGTATAAAGAATGGTAAGATCCAAATGGGTGCTTCCTCATCAGGTGCTGCAAAGAAGCCTCCCACTGGGAAGAAAGAATCTAATGCTGTTTATGGTCAGCCTGATCGTAACAGAAGGCATCAGTCTGTTAGTGCAGTGCATATTTCAAATCCAACTCCTGCACCAACAGAGCAGCCACAGGGCAACCAACAGAGGGCTAGAAGACAGTTCACGAAGATCAACATGTCAATGGCTCAAGCATTGCAACACTTGTTGAAGGCTGAGCTCATTACCTTGAAAGAGGCTCCTCAGAATCCTAATGTTACCTCTCCCAGGTACAATCCCAATGCACGGTGTGCATACCATTCAAACTGTCAGGGACATGATACTAATAACTGCTGGATCTTGAAGAATAAAATTCAAGATATGATTGATGCTGGAGAAATTGAGTTTGATCCTCCGGGTACTCCCAATGTGATTACTGCTCCAATGCCAAATCACGAGAAGACTGTCAATGTTATTGATGATGATCTACATGTCTATTCAGTTATGGAGTTGACCACACCACTGTCTGTTATCAAAAAGAGGTTAGTACAAGCTGGGATCTTTCCAGGTTGTCGTGAAGATTGTTTGTATTGTACCTATAAGCCAGATAGTTGTTTCATATTGAGAGATGGAATTCAACGTCTCATGGATAAGTATACTATAGTGTTTGAGAGGACTCCGTCGTCTGTAGAAAGTATGGTGGATCATCTGACTCAAGGTAGGAAGATTGAAGAGGTTGACATGGTTGAAAAAGTACCAATAAGAATCACTTCAAAGGGTCCCATTAAAATCACTCATCAGGGTCCAATCAAAATTACTGCTGAAGGTCCCGTGAAAGTTGTTGCTGAAGCCAGAGTAGCTCCGGTGGTCATTACTACTCCTGGTCCTATCCCATATACGTCTGACAAAGCTGTGCCTTGGCATTATGGGTCTGATGTTTACATCCATGGTGTTAAGCAAGAGCCTGTAGCTGATGTACCTTTTGACATTGATAATATTGCCGGATCTAGCAAGATCACACATAGTGGAAGAGTCTTCTCTCCCCCAGTTACTTCCAAGGATGCAGTTACTCCTGCTGCTACTTCCACCACTGATGCTCGGGGCAAAGGTCCTGTTATTGAGCCTGTATCTACTGATGTGCCAGCTGCTGATGACCTCTCTAAGCAGATGGAAGAAGTATTGAAAATCATTCGCAAGAGTGATTATGACATTGTTGATCAACTGGGGCATACTCCCTCAAAGATTTCTATGCTGTCCTTGTTATTATGTTCTGAGGCTCATGCCAAGTCCTTGATCAAGTTTCTGAAGACCGCTCATGTACCCAGCGCAATTTCTGTTGACCAATTTGAGAATTGTGTTGCCCACCTGACCTATGACAATGGGTTAGGATTCTCTGATGCTGATTTGACCCCTGCCAAGAGGGATCATAACAGGGCCTTGCATATCTCAATTGAATGCAGGGGCACTACCCTGTCACATGTGCTGATAGACAATGGTTCCTCCTTGAATGTGTTGCCTAAGGAAGTCCTGAACAAGCTGAGTCCTGAAGATGCTGTGCTGAAACCCAGTAATATTGTGGTGAAGGCTTTTGATGGTTCTAGAAGAGTAGTACATGGGGAAATTGATCTTCCAATCCAAGTTGGCTCCCAGGTGTTTACTGCTACATTTTTTGTGATGGATATTCGCCCTTCGTACTCTTGTCTGCTTGGTCGTCCCTGGATCCATGGGGCAGGTGCTGTAACCTCTACATTGCACCAAAAGTTGAGATATCCGGTGGATGGAAAGGTTGTTACTGTCTATGGAGAAGAAGAATACTTCGTCAGCCATGTGAATACCTTCAAGTATCTGGAAATGGAAGGTGAATACATTGAGACTCCGTGTCAGACGTTTGAAGTGGTTCCTTGGGTTGTTAATGATTATGTAGCTCCTCCTGTTGTGAAGAAAGTTCCTGTGGTCACCAGAAAGCCTCCAACAATGGCAATGGCTTCCCTCAATGATGCTAGAGTTGTGGTGGATGAAGGTGGTTGTACTATTTGGGGTCATCTTCCTGATATTCCATACAAGTCTGACAAGTTTGGTTTGGGTTTCACTGCAGAGTCCCAGAAGACTGTTCGTCGTGCCCGTGCTGCCCGTATCACTAGTCAAGGGGTTGTGAAGGACCAGATTAATGCTGTGGGAGATCAAGATGAAGACTACAACTTGGATGCATGGATTTTTCCTTCTGTGGGTGCTGGACTCAATAATTGGAAAGCTGAAGATGTTATCCCTATCTCCTTTAGCCAGGAGTAAATACTACTGTGTTGTTATTTTAAATTTGTAATTTCTTGAACAATAAAACTCTTAAGCCTTGTGCCTTACCCGGGGCACAATGGTGTGCTTGTTACGGGCTGTCATTTCATTTGCATACTTCATTCAATAAAATCAGTGGACATTTCGTTTTCGTAAATATTGTGTTCCTTGTCTTTCTTTTCTTTTATTTTTGCTTTATCAGCTATGTGTTCTTACACACACCCACATCACTAAAATGCAGATCCTCATCCACTCTGGATCCAGTTGATAACAGTTCTACTATTGCCAATTATAATTTCGAGAATCCAATCTATCAAACTGAAGACGGAAATGAGGACGATTGTGAAATACCTGTAGAGCTTGCTAGGTTGTTACAACAAGAAGAGAAAGCTATACAGCCACATGAAGAGCCAGTCGAGGTTGTGAATCTGGGAACTGAAGAAAACAGAAAAGAGGTCAAGATAGGGGCTGATTTAGAGGACAGTGTCAAGAGCAGGTTGATTCAGATGTTACGTGACTATGTGGAGATCTTTGCTTGGTCTTATGAAGATATGCCAGGGTTGGATACAGACATTGTGGTTCACCGTTTACCAGTGAAAGAAGATTGTCGTCCAAAGAAGCAGAAGGTTCGTCGTATGCGTCCTGAAATGTCAGAAAAGATCAAGGCAGAGGTAATGAAACATTTCAATGCAGGGTTCTTAGCGGTGACTTCTTATCCTCAGTGGGTTGCAAATGTGGTACCAGTTCCTAAGAAGGATGGTAAGGTACGTATGTGTGTGGACTACAGAGATTTGAACAAGGCTAGCCCTAAAGATGACTTTCCACTTCCTCATATTGATATTCTGGTAGACAACACTGCTCAGCATAAGGTATTCTCTTTTATGGATGGTTTCTCTGGTTACAATCAAATCAAGATGGCACCTGAAGACATGGAGAAGACAACATTTGTGACACAGTGGGGCACCTTTTGCTATAAGGTAATGCCATTTGGTTTGAAGAATGCAGGGGCAACATATCAGCGTGCTATGGTGGCTTTGTTTCATGATATGATTCATCATGAGATAGAGGTATATGTGGATGATATGATAGCCAGGTCTCAGAATGAAGAACAACATCTTGATCATTTGCATAAATTGTTTGAGAGGTTGAAGAAATACAAGTTGAGATTGAATCCAAACAAGTGTACTTTTGGAGTTAGATCTGGTAAACTCCTGGGTTTCATTGTCAGTGGAAAAGGTATTGAAGTAGATCCAGCAAAAGTAAAAGCTATACGAGAAATGCCAGCTCCCCGTACTGAGAAGGAGGTTAGAGGTTTCTTGGGACGATTGAATTACATTGCAAGATTTATTTCCCAATTGACTGCCATCTGTGAGCCAATCTTCAAGTTGTTGAAGAAAGATCAGGTGATGGAATGGAATGATGAGTGTCAGACTGCCTTTGATGAAATCAAGAAATATCTGTTAGAACCTCCAATTTTGATGCCACCAGTTGATGGAAGACCCTTGATTATGTACTTAACAGTGTTAGACAACTCAATGGGGTGTGTGTTGGGGCAACATGACGAGTCTGGTCGAAAAGAGCAGGCAATATACTACCTTAGCAAAAAGTTTACCGATTGTGAAACAAGATACTCACTGCTCGAGAAAACTTGCTGCGCTTTGGCATGGGCTGCTCGCCGACTAAGACAGTATATGTTGACCCATACTACCTTATTGATTTCAAAGATGGATCCAATCAAGTACATATTTGAGAAACCTTCTCTCTCCGGAAGAATTGCAAGATGGCAAATGATCTTGACGGAATATGACATACAATATACTACTCAGAAGGCCATTAAAGGAAGTGTTGTTGCTGATCATTTGGCTCATCAAGCAGTAGATGATTACCAGTCAATGACTTTTGAGTTCCCTGATGAAGACATTATGATTATTACCAAAGAACCTGGACAATATGATGGACCTGAACAAGGATCCCGATGGACTATGGTTTTTGATGGTGCCTCCAATGCACTTGGTAATGGTGTTGGTGTTGTGATTAGTTCCCCTGAAGGTTGTCATACCCCGATTACTGCCAGACTTTGTTTCTATTGTACCAATAACATGGCTGAGTATGAGGCATGTATCATGGGTATTAAAGTTGCTATTGATATGAAGATTCAGTTCCTTGATGTGTATGGAGATTCAGCCCTGGTAGTTAGTCAGATCAAAGGAGATTGGGATACCAAGCATGATAATATCATTCCTTACAGAGAGTATGTGTTGTCTTTGATCCCACATTTCAAAGAGATTACCTTTGAACATATTCCACGAAGAGAGAATCAGTTGGCAGATGCATTGGCCACCATGGCATCTATGTTTGAGATCAGTTGGGATGATGAAGCTCCTAAGATTACCATTGATAGATTTGAAAAGCCTGCATACTGCAATGAGATTGACACTGAAGGGGCAGAGGAGAAGCCTTGGTTCTATGAAATAAAAAGATATCTTGAAGCTCAGGAATTCCCTGAAGGGGCATCTGTCAAAGATAGGAAATTTATGAGAAGGTTTTCTGCTAAGTTCTTTTTGAGTAATGGGATTCTGTACAAGCGCAATCATGATTCAACGTTGCTTCGTTGTGTGGATAAGAAGGAAGCAGCTGAGATTATGGAAGACATGCATGATGGGATCTTTGGCACTCATTCTAGTGGACATACCATGGCAAAGAAGATATTGAGAGCAGGTTACTATTGGTCCACCATGGAAGCTGATTGTCATCAACACTCCAGAACATGTCACAAGTGTCAAATTTATGCTGATAAAGTTCATATACCTCCATCACCATTGAATGTGTTAACTGCTCCTTGGCCCTTTGCCATGTGGGGCATGGATATGATTGGTGAGATCAAGCCTACTGCTTCCAATGGGCATCGTTTCATCCTGGTTGCTATTGATTATTTCACGAAGTGGGTAGAGGCAGCTTCATTTGCATCTGTTACTAAGAATGTTGTGGCTCGATTCATTAAGAACAATCTCATATCTAGGTATGGCATCCCTGAGAGGATTATCACTGACAATGGCTCTAATCTGAACAACACTATGATTACTGATCTCTGCATGCAATTCAAGATTAAGCATCACAACTCTTCTCCGTATCGTCCAAAGATGAATGGGGCAGTTGAAGCTGCTAATAAGAACATTAAGAAGATTGTACAGAAGATGACTGTTACTTACAAAGACTGGCATGAGATGTTACCATTTGCTCTTCATGGTTATCGTACTACAATACGTACTTCAACAGGGGCAACCCCATTCTCCTTGGTCTATGGTATGGAAGCAGTTCTGCCCATTGAAGTTCAGATTCCCTCCTTAAGAATTATGAAGGATGCAGGCTTGGATGAAGATGAGTGGATCCAGACCCGACTCGACCAGATAAATTTGATTGATGAGAAGAGGCTAGCAGCAGTTTGTCATGGCCAGATGTACCAGAAACGGATGATCAAAGCTTTTAATAAGAAGGTTAAGCCAAAGGTATATCAGGTTGGTGACTTGGTAATCAAGCGTATCATATTACCACAGGGTGATCCTAGGGGCAAGTGGACTCCAACATATGAAGGACCATTTGTAGTCAAGACAGTGTTTTCAGGAGGTGCCATGATACTGACTACAATGGATGGTGAAGACTTCCCACAGCTTGTGAACGCAGACATAGTTAAAAAATACTACGCATAAAAAGAGACCCGCTAGGTTGACAGGCCTAGGCAAAAATAAGGGCATCCCGGCAAACCAAAAGGGTTTGGGCAAAAATTAGGGATATATATAAAAAGATGTACACCCGGCAAGTCGAAAACCTGAAAAGGCGGCTTGGGCAAAAAAGGGTATCCCGGTGGATTGAAAACCCGAAAGGGCAATCCAGGCAAAAGTTAGGGATTAAAGCGTATGACTATGTCTCGTTTGGATCACTCATAAAACTGCAACCAGTTGTACTACTTATTCAAGCTCGAACAGATAAAACTCAATCCAATCGTTTCCGTCTCAACAGCAGAAGATGAGATACTTGGAGATAATGGCAATAGTAGAATTGAAACTCAATAGGATTGTTTCCCACATAGCTGATTTTCCTTGTTTTGTAAAAAAAAACTTTATGACAAAATCCTCTTACTAGGGTTTATGTCTCCTTGTACAAACTTACCCGTGTATGGGTCACTTTTTGATATAAATAAATTCCATCTTTTGAATCCAGATTTACTTTTACCCTATTTACATAAGCGAAACGTCCATTGGTTGTGTTTGAATGTATGTATGCTTTTGAATATGATTAATGTTTACCAAAAATGCATGAATGCTTTTAATATGATTGATGTTTACCAGAAATGCATAAAAATGCAGTAATAGTATTTACTAAGGACGAACGAGGGAAGGATTTCAACGAAGCTTCACCGGTTCCTCTTTACAAAACAGTTACAAAACCCTCAGTAGGACGAATCCATCTTCACAAAGTCTCATCTCCCCTGGAATTTATATCCATCTCTTTTATCCTCATACGGATATTCGGGAATTCACTTTCCAATAAGAGTACGACGAACGAAGACGGGAAGGTTATATCTATCCTACTATCAAACGAAGACGAAGGTTATGTATACCTTACTATCCCCAGCATACGGGAGGTTATCTATACCTTGCTATCCCCAGCAGACGGGAGGTTATATATACCTTGTTATCCCCAGCATCCGGGAGGTGATATATGCCTTATTATCCTCAGCATCCGGGAGGTTATCTATACCTTGCCATCCCCAGCAAACGGAAGGTTATGTATAATATATTCTTCAAACAACGAATCGGGATTTATTTTCCCTGGCCAGCAGTTGTTATGCGAAGATATCCAGACACTTCCGGCAGTATCATACCATAACATACATATCCATAGATACATAGTACATTACCTAAGTGCATCATATTATACATACATACATAAAGCATAAACTAATATTATTATACAGAATGTTACCTTGTTTTCAGGTTAATTATCCAACAAACAAACTTATGATCATCAGGATTGCTCTATCCTCCTAAAGACATGTTGTTACATCAGGATCACTCCAGTCTCCTGAAAGCATATCATATTATTACCTCAGGGTTGCTTTATCCTCCTGACAACTTCTCATTACTTCAAGACTGCTTTAGAGTTATCATTATTGATTGCTCTATCCTCCTGAAATCCTATTATTACTTCAAGACTGCTTTAGAGTTATCATTATTGATTGCTCTATCCTCCTGAAATCATATTATTACTTCAAGACTGCTTTAGGGTTATCATTATTGATTGCTCTATCCTCCTGAAGACATGCTGTTACATCAGGATTACTCCAGTCTCCTGAAATCATATCATCAATCTCTCAAGATTGCTCTATCCTCTTGAAATTGTATTGTTACCTCAGGACAGCTCCAGCCTCCTGATAGCTTTTCACCCCCCTGAAGACATGTTGTTACATCAGGATTACTCCAGTCTCCTGAAAGCATATCATCAATACCTCAGGACTGCTCCAGACTCCTGACAGCTTTCATTATACCTCCATATTTTGGACTACTTTATCTTCCAAGAAATATATCTGAAGAACTTTCCCCTAGTGGCATCTTTAAGCCCACTCAATCATATTCAACTAGCCATCTGTATCACTCTAATGCACTGGTGAGTGCAAATTTTTGGGCTTTTGTGTTCAATCCCCTTCAACCTTCCAGGTCATGACTGGCGAATGTACCAATCTAACCCCTCAGGTTTCAGAAAATTGAACAGGGGCAGCTGTTGCACCCCAAAATTTGCCCTCACAATACAAGACTTTGTGTTCTAAGAAGGTTCACAAGGTTCACAAGTTCCCAACACTTACAAGACCTTTCATGAGGTTCATGAAGTCTACAAGTTACTTTATGAAGGTTCACAAGGTTCACAAGTTCCACAATGCTTTCAATACCTTTCTTGAGGTTCATGAAGTCTACAAGTCACTTCTTGAAGGTTCACAAGGTTCACAAGCTTCTCAACATTTACAAGACCTTTCATGAGGTTCATGAAGTCTACAAGTTACTTCTTGAAGGATCACAAGGTTCACAAGACCTCTCATGAGGTTCACAAGACATCTTATGATGGTTCACAAGGTTCACAAAGTTCACAATTGGTCAGAAGAGTTGACAATTCCCTCAGACAATGCACCTCCTAAGCAGTGCATCCAAAACTAGGGTTTTGACTTTAATCAGGCTAAATGGACTTACAAGACCTCAAGTGAGCTTCATAACATCTTATATGTATATAAGAACCCCCATGACAAGTTTCAAGACTTTTCTCAAAAGTTTGCTCAGTCAGATGATCAGACAAGTCAAAATCAGTCAATGCAGTTAAAAAGTCAAACTGAGGTCAACTGTGGTCAAACCAAGGTCAAACTTCATGATTTTTTGCCAACATCAAGTATATGAAGTAAAATTCATCATTTGATCAAGGGTTGATCATGATTCATCAAGGAGATTCCAGATCATCAATAATCAGGAGTTTCTAAATTAGGGTTTCCTCAGTAAAAGTCAACTGAACTTTGACCAGCCATAACTTTCACATACTTAATCACCAAGTCTCCATCCAAAGCTCATTTTGAAGGAAATTGAATTCTCTACAACTTTGATCTTGCAAGTTAAGCCCAAAAATGCTTCATTTGGAAGATATGACCTAAGACATTATAGGTCATTTCAAAAGTCAACAAAAAGTCAACAACTTCAAAAGGGCATAACTTGAGATTGGTAAATGATATGGACCTGAAACCAATGGGGTTGTTTAGAGGACTCTTCAAGATTTCCAAAATGTCCAAGAACACCCTCATACCTTTAAAATTGAGGGAGATGTGCCCTTGCAAAGTTGGGAAATTTTGTGATGGTTTATGTTGAAAATGGAGGTTTAAAACCACTTCTTTCCAAATGGGCTTGCTAAATTGTGATCCAATCCATATCACATCATCATGCACGACCCAATTGATTAAAAATCATAATTTTTATTATTTTATTTTTATTTATTTTGATTTAATTCATAAAAAATCATTTTAAATAAATATAAAATATGAAAATATATTTTTGGATGAAGATTGAGCTTCTAGAATCTCATCAATACTGATTTGAATTGAAAGAGAAGGAAATCATGTGATTAATCCAAAAATAGCAAGCTTTCATGAGCCAATATTTGAATTTCATGACACCATCTTTTTCAATCTTCAAATATCAAAACTTCCACATAACTAATCAATATTTTGACCTAGAATGATTCACATATATATACTAAACACAACCCTAGCCCTCATTCACAAATTTCCAGCATCAAAAGGTAAGTTTCATAGCTCAAAAATTCAAGCCAAAACACCAATTCGGATTCTTCAATCCAAGAGGTTTCAAGGTAAAATAAAGACATAGACGTGTTCTTTGATCATCACTGAAGCTAAAGCATCACTCACATTCATCCAAATCATGCCACAATGCCTCACCCGAATTCAATTTGTTCTTGAATAAAACTTTTTCGATTGCATTAATTTGTTGTGTTTCAATGAAATTTGCTTGGCTAATGTTGTTTGTTGTGTGATATAGATCGTTTCTGGACAGGAAAACCAAAGAACCCGTACCTAATTCATGAGATGCCATTATTAGGGTTTGGACCTAGGTTTAGGGGTTTCTAATTTAAGAAACATAAATCAATTCTAAAAACATGGAATGAGTCGTGTGAATGTCAGGATTATGTTGCTATGTTTGATTTTGTGAAACGGTATGGTTTTGCTGGCCGTTGATTTTTGTAGGTTTTGCTGGAAATTAAAATTCGCAGGAAAATTCACAGCTATTTTCGCAGCTAAATTCGTAGTGCTGGAGGTTGAAGAAGGCTGTTTCCCGCGCGTGATTTGAATTCAAATTATTTGTATAATATTTTATTGATTTTTTATTGTTTATTATCACAACTGCGTGTTTGTCCCAGTGGCTGATGGTTTGGTCTTGGGCGTGTGAAGCAAAAGGGCAGGGGTTCGATCCCTGGCTTTTGTTCATTTTATTTCTCTTTTTCAGGGGTTAAGTGAATATAATATATTATGCATTATTCCCATTCCATTATCAGTTAGGCTCTCCCAGCCAGGCGGTAACGTATGCATGCTTGTATCCAAAAGGTCCTGGGTTCGATTCTCACCCCAGGCCTTTTTTTTTACTTCTTTTATTTTTCTAATTTTTCAGATAAGGCATAAAACTCCTTCTTCTCCCTAGGATGATGCGCGCCTGTGTGCAGCCCAGTGGTATATGATGTTTGTTGCAAGCAGAGGGGACTGGGTTCAAACCCCAGCCCCACCAGGTTTTTGATTTCTTTTTCTTTTGCATTATTTTCTTAACTCAATTACTATTATATATGAAAAAAATTAAAATTAAAATTTTCTTATATTATATGTATATTATGTGTTATAATTCTTAAAATTATTTTCTAAAATTCTAAATTCTTGTTTGTATCTCAATTTAAATTTTATTATTATTCATGTAGTTAAAATATAGGTATATTAATTCACATATTTTTGTATATTATAAATTAAACCCTAAAAATATTTTTCTAACAAAACCCTAATTTATTTTCTAAATATCTATTAAAACCTAATTGTTTATTTTTCTAATTTGTGATATAATTATTATTGTACATGTTTATTTAGAAATAATTATAACTTGTTTGTAAATATGTTTATCATCCAAATTATTTTTCTTTTAATATATGTTTAGAAACAATTTAATTTACAATAATTATATTGTGTATATGTTTAAAATAATTTGTAAATATAATAACTAATAAAATTAAATTTTATAAATATGCTTAAATTTGTGAATATAATATTTAAAACTTATTTTCTTCTTATAATGTGTAAATGTTATTTTTAATAAATAAATGCTAATATATGTTTAAGAAATAATTAAATTTGGTAATGATTTAAATTTGTAATTATATCATGTTTAAAATTTTTATATTATAGTAATTATTTAATTATTCATGTTTCTAAATAAATGCTTATATATTAAAAATCCAATTTTGTGTGTATTATTCTAATCATGTCATTATAATATTTTTCTATTTATTTCCATTAATTATTGTTGCTAACCATATTCTTATTTTTTGCTTATTATTATCTTAAATTTTTTTTTATCTTATTATTTTTCTAACCTTGTCTATTTTTCTAATTATTATTATTTCACTAAATTTAATTATTTTCACTAACTTTATTTATTCTTAATATTTCTACTAACCTTATTTTTTAATTATTATTATTACTAACCCCTATTTATTTATTGTTTATTTATTATTTTTAGCTTATTTATTTATATTTATTTGCTATTTATTTTAATTGCTTATTATAATTGTTGTAATTGCTCCCTTGGTGTAATTTTGTAAATATTTACTTATTTTTGCTATGGTTAGTAATTTAGGGAGTGCAAAACATGTATGCTACTTAAAATAAATTTAGATCACTTTAATCATAAGATAAATAATATTGAACACTCACACACGTAAGTCGATTTCTAATCGCCATCTCACATTTCTAAGGTTATCCCTCATTGTTGCCTAATCACAAGGTCAAGTGGGGTGTAAAAAGCAAGTCCCTTAAAAGAAAAAATCATCAAGTCCCTAATGGTTGCCTTTAAGATCAAGTCCCTCTTCGAATAATGATGATAGTCCCTCCAGTATGCTTAATACACCCCACAGTTGCCTTCACAAAACAGATGTCCCTATCATGTCCCTTACATCCAAGGTAATGACT
Organism: Lathyrus aphaca; assembly: GCA_963966055.1. NCBI lineage: Eukaryota > Viridiplantae > Streptophyta > Magnoliopsida > Fabales > Fabaceae > Lathyrus > Lathyrus aphaca. Next base: position 506,756,542 of record OZ014523.1, read on the forward strand.
ACCTACTCCTTAATAGTAGGGATAGTCTTACCAATTAAAGGATAAAGAACAAGAAAGACTTAAAACTTTAGGGTAGGTTCCTCTTATGTACTTGCTCACTTCAAAAACTTCAAAAACTTTTCACACTTAACAAATTTCAAACAAATTTTCAAAAAACAAGTTTTTACGCATCCGTACATGGATCATTATCAACTATTCAGAAAATTTTACTATTCACACACTACATTTTCAAAAACAGTTTAAAGTGAGTTAAGTAACTAAGAGCCCATGGATAACCATGGATGTAAAGGGTGCTAACACCTTCCCTTTACATAACCTACCCCCCGGACCCAAAATATTCTCTTAAGGTCTTTCCTGTTCTTTTATACCCTTTCCTTTTGGATAAAATAAAAGTCGGTGGCGACTCTTGCTATCCGCAACATAACTAAAAGTCAGTTCTCCCACCGTGTTACACCCAGCGGTTCAAAATAAATCTTGCAGTTGCAATCATTCTTTTGATAGCTTGGCCCTAACTAGGTCAAACTCCCATATGAATCGAAACACAACTGAACAACCGCATTTGAAGTGGAATCATCGTCCAGTGAATATCCTCTATCATTTCAATCTCTGACAGATAACGTATGAAACCCTAGTTTCCCTGGGTCCTGATCACATGCCTTATGAAACAACGAAATGAACTACTATGATGTTAATGAATTGATGAGAAATGCTGATGAATGCAAGATGATGAGCCAATAGAGGGAATAAATATGAGGGCAAATTTTGAGGTATTACAGCTGCCCCTATTCAATCATCTGCAAGCCTGAACGAATAATTGCAACAGCTTTTAGACGTTCAAGGTATGGAGTGATTGAATACTCGAATAAGACCTGAAAATTTGCACACTGAGGGAAATGAAATGCCATCAGCCCATTTATTTATTTATTATTTTTTGTTTTTGACCTCTGAATAGGTAGCGAAAATAGGACCAGGTGGAAATATGCTGGGAAGATCGCCATCCTCGAATGACAACTCAAAAGATCCTCGGATCTAGCGTGAAACCATCCTCGAATGGAGACGCAAAGGTATACCAGCCTCGACCAATAACCGAGCACAAAAAGGAAATAGGACAAGATAGAACGGGATCATTGTACTTAAATGATAACCCGAAACGTGACCGTTGTACTGAAACGGAGACACGAGGAAATGAGATTGTTGTACGGAAACAAAACTCAAATACGAGACCATTGTACTTAAATGGAAACTCGAAAGAAACGGGGTCGTTGTACTTAAACGAGAGCCCAAGCAAACAGGATCATTGTACTTAAATGATAACCTGAAACGCGATCGTTGTACTGAAACGGAGACGCGAAAAAATGAGACTGTTGTACTGAAACAAGACTCAAAGACGAGACCATTGTACTTAAATGGAGACTCGAAAGGAACGGGATCGTTGTACTTAAACGAGAGCCCGAGCAAACAGGATCATTGTACTTAAATGATAACCTGAGACGCGACCGTTGTACTGAAACGGAGACGCGAAAGAATGAGACTGTTGTACTGAAACAAGACTCAAATACGAGACCATTGTACTTAAATGGAGACTCGAATGAAATGGGATCGTTGTACTTAAACGAGAGCCCAACAAACAGGATCATTGTACTTAAATGATAACCTGAGACGCGACCGTTGTACTGAAACGGAGACGCGAAAGAATGAGACTGTTGTACTGAAACAAGACTCAAATACGAGACCATTGTCGCTCCCGAAGATTTGCATCCCGGTACAAGCGCGAACGGTCGGCGAAGGGAACAGTGAGAACACACAGCCGTGAACTCATTGGAGATGAATAGAGTCGCCAGCTAGGCATTTTTATCCCGGAGGAAAGGCAATGCTGCATAGACCTAGAAAGACATGGATAAGACGGTTGCGAACCAGAGAGACTGAGAAAGGGGGTTGGTTACAACCTGGGAAGGTATTAGCACCCAGATTGTCCGCCGTACTCGATGGGATCCACGCTTAGAAAATTTGTGTTTTAAAGGGGTAGTGTCAGTGCAATCTGTGTATAAAAGAGCTGGAAAAGGATGTACAGGTGTCAGTGTAAAAGAAGTGTAAAGTGTGATGAATACAGTGTCAGTGTAAGAACAGAAGTGAAATGCTCATGATCATGAGGCTAAAAGAATGAGGCTAGAAAAAAAGGGGGGAAATATACAGAGACTTTTGTTCGATAACTGTTAAGTTATGCCTACGTATCCTCTCGTGCAATGAGGAAGTCAGAACACCGTAGTTCGACCCAAAGAGACTGAAAGATGAATTGACTAGTGAACTGCTTGCTTGCCTATGCTCAAGTGTATGATCTGTCTGGCACAGATGCTAACTGTCTTGCATTAGACGGAAGAAGCAAGTTCTCGTTTATGAGTGAATGAGATGAGAAAAGAATCCCGAAGGAGACGATTATTGTTTGTTTTTGAGTTTTCAGTTTTGTTATTGTTTTTGGTGTTTGTCATAAGTTAATGAGCTTAAGCCTAAACCAATGGATTTAGCAAACTCATCACATCTTCCCTCTGATTAGGGGTAATGAGAATACCTTAAGTGTGAAGTCAGCTTCTCACACTTAATCACCATGGAGTAGGATTAAGATCATTAACCCACTTGTGATTATTTAGATGTTTTTGGTGTTTTTGTTTAGTGTTAAGTAATGAGGTTAAGCCATAATCAGGGATTTAACAGACTCATTACACCATCCTAATAGAAGGATAATAAATGAGAATGTTTAAGCTGAGGAAAGCTCCTCAACTTAATCCATGATTAGGGATTAAACTCATGACAAAACAAGCCTTTGATTAAGTGGATTTTATTTGGTGATATGATGAAGAAATGTTTTTTAGGGTTTGTAAGACAACTTGAGGGGGACTTGTCCATTAACACTAGGGTTAGTCCTTCTTAACCACTTAAGGAAGAATTATAACCCTAATGCAAGGCCCAAGTTACAAGCTTGATGTCTTGATGATTATTAAATGAATTGATTAGAGGAGTTAAACACATTAAGGGTTTAACACTTAGGATTAAAGTTATGCACTCCATCCTAAGAGAAGGATGCAGGCATAAGCTTAATCACAAAGCCTTAAAGCCTTTAGGGTTTAGTCCCTGATTATGAGGTGAGAAGAGAAGACTCAAAAGAGACACAAAGGTGAAAACTAAGAAGGGATACTAATCCAAACCCTAATCATTGTCATGCTTGGTTGTTCCTAAGGTTTGTGAGGTTTTCAAGAGAAGTCTTCAATGGAACCACCAGGAAGCAGATGAAAGGATCAAGAGAAGCAAAGCAACTTGCTTCATTCAAGAAGTCAAGTCACTTGAAGAAAGAGAGTAAGGAGAAGAAGAATGAGCAAGATCAAACTCAAGCACATACCAAATGCAGCATGGATGCAAGAGATGAAGAGAATTTATGAGAAGTGAAGGCAAATTCACTTCTCAAAGTCACTTACCACCTGAAAGGTTAGAAAAGAAATGCAATGCAATGCAAAATGGGATGAGATGACATGATGAGAAACAAAACCAGAAGCATATACATGATGCTAATGATGTTATGAGATGCTACAAACATGAGGCAGCACATGGAAATGATCATACAAATTCATGAATGCAAATGAAGCAAGTTATGAACCATGGACATACATGAAAAGTTATGAAGTGCACATGACATACAACATGGCAAATACATGATGCAATGATCAAACATGCTTTCAATATGTCTTATGATGTCAAATGAATCAAATGGATGCTTGAAATGGCATGGCAAGTCATGTTATGCAAGAGAATGCAAGATGGATGCATATGGAAGCCCAAATTAGGGTTCATGAACAACACATCAAACAAAAATCAAAATCAGAAGCAAACCCTAAGATAAAAAATTGAAAATTCCACTCAAAGGACCCCTAATCCTATACTAACTCACTGCCCAAAGGAGAGGTTTCAACTCTTAATCAATTTCAAGATATGAATTTCCTAAGATTTCTAGGGTTTTAGGGTTCCTTAACAAGAAAATTACCAAACAAATTGAAAATGAAGGATAAAATCATGGCCATTTAATCTTACAAACTACATGCTAAACACAATGCAATGCAAAAAGAATCAATGTCCAACTCTTCATGAATAGGCAGAAATGATTTTTGGAACTTTAGATCAAATTAATGCATAAAAATGATTTTAAATCAATGAAAAATTCTCAAAATGCATCAAGATCAAAAAAGAAATTTGATTTGAAGGTTGGACAATGTTTCTAAATGTCTTAGAACATTTCATGAATTTTTTGGTGATTTTTAAATACCTAAAAGTATTTTTAATAAATTAATTTTCATTAATCAATTAAAAATAAACTTTTAAATATTTAAAAATACTTTTTAAATGCTAAAAATGAAAATAAAAATATTTTTGTGTTTTAAAAATTAATGTAACTTTTGACAAAAAGTTTCATAATTTTTAAAACAATTTTGCTATTTTAAATAAATTGTATAAAACAAATATGAAATAAATGAATTAAAACAAAGAAAAAGAAAAGTCAACTGAATGGAGGGCCTGGATGCATTCTGGGAGAAGGGGGATTGACTGCGCGCGCAGATCAAAGGCCCACATTCAAACTTGGTTAATCTGAATTAAGAATTAATTAATTATGGATTAGGGCTTAATGACGAATCTGGACCATCCACACGCGCGGCAAGTCAACTGGTCAAGGCAATCTAACGCTCCAGATTCAAATGGCCATTAATGACATAATTAAACCCTAATGATTTTCAGGTGGCCGGAGAAGACCTCCGGTCGTCTTCTCCGGTGGGAATCCCACCTGAAAATCCCTAAAAACCTCAAAACGCAACAAAAATGAAAACCAAGCATACAGAAATGGTTCCCATAACCCACTGAATCAAAACCCCATCACAAACAACATTTATATTCCCTCAAGCTCATGAATCGAAACAAACATTTTTTAGGTCACAGAGTTTCAGAACACGATTACATCCTCATTTTCCAACCATTTTCAAAACTAAAGATATCAGAACAATCAGTGAATCATGAAGAACAACTTAAGAACTTAAAAAATGATTTCTGGAAAAAAGTTCTTGAGCTACCTGAGTTTCGAAGCTTTCACTCTTGCAACTTTCTGTCCCTTTCCTTTGATGAAAACCACTCCTTATGACCCCTTGATGATGTTTGGATGCTTAGAAGAAGTTTATGTTGGCTGGTTAAAGAGTTTGAACAGCTTCTGCTCAAGCTCAGTTGAAAATGGTGATGGTGATTCAAGCTGTTTCAGGCAAAGGTGAGTGGTTCTTTGTGGTCAGGATGATGTTTTGAGAAGGTTTATGAAGTTTGTTCAGGCGTTTGTGAGCTGTGTAAGGAGATTCGAAAGTTCTGGCTTTGAGGGTGAAAAATGGAGAAGCAATGTTCTTGTTGGTTTCAGGCTTGGTTCTTGATGGTTTTGGCTCAATGAAGCCAGATGAGTTGATCAGTGAAATTGGTTTTTGTGTTTGTGAGCTATGGAGACAAATTCGAAAGGTTTTTGCTTGAGGGAGTGTTTTTGTGAATGTGATGTTCTTGTGTGTTTTTGCCTTGCTTCCTATGTGAAATGGCTAGCAAATGGATAGTATAAACAACTCCAATTGGTCAGATGATGTGACTTGGCCTGCTGTGATTGGGATGTTCACTTTTGCAAAAAGTCCACTCTTGTGTAAGGAAAGCATGGGCTTGGTTCTAGGCTAGTACAAGCATGGGGCTGGCGCAGCATGGTATGTGAGTGAGGCTAGGGTGGTTCAATGGCCAATGCAGCAAGTGGTAGGAAGTATCATGATGGTTTTGCAACTTGGTTATCTTTTGGTTCATATGGAAAGATCTTGCTATACAAGTCATGAACATGAGAAATTCTTGGTCCAATCTGAACTTTAGAAGTTGTGTGATCATGTTGAGTGCATTAGAAGCCCATATGATGACTGAATTGGCCTTGAAAGGAGAATTTGCAACTTTGCCTTTTGGTGCATGACTTGAAAATTAGTGATTTTTGCCAACTTTAACACACCATAACTTTTGATCCAAAATGAATTAGATCATGTTCTTGTACTTTTTGAAAAGGGAAAAATGTATTCTACAACTTTCATGACCAAAGTTTTTCCATTTGAAGCCTTTTTGGATCAAAAAGTAAGGCTTGAAAAGTAGCATAAAATGACATATTCTTCAAAAGTCAACCATGCCCTAAAAAGTCAACTTTGCAAAAACTTGTAATTCTTGAATTTTGTGAACTTCAACCTTCTTCCATGATCAAATAAAGATCATATACACTCAAAATGATGAAGATCACCCCTTGGTTGGGTCATTGGGGGCCTCAGATGCCCTGATTTTGCACTGACTTGTCTGAAAAGTCAACCCTTGATCAGATGACTTCCCCATGGAATTTCTTCATGAAAATTGATATGCATACTACCTATACCATATAGAGACCAATGGAAACAAGAATGACCAAAAAATTTGGAGTTATGGCCTCTGAAACCAAAACCCTAATTTTAGGTCAACTGTGCAGTCAAACCTGGCTCTGCTTCCATACCATTCTCAGTTCCTGTGATTCTTTGGCATTTTTGACTTTGATAGGATGTAATATGATATAAGAACATACATGGATCCCTTTTAAGTGATTGTTGACCTTTGGAGTGGCTCAAGAAGCTCTTGGATTGCTCAGATCACAAACCCTAGGTGCAGATGACTTAGAAACTATGCAGTGAATCAAACATGTGATATGAGAGGATATGATTGTGTTTATGCATATGAAATGATCACAAGCCATGGTGTGAATAGGTGAGGGAAAATTTGGGGTGTTTACAGCTGCCCCTATTCAAGCATGAGTTAGCTGTGCAGGTCGTAAGCAACGGCTTAGCAGGCAAACAAGATAACTTGTGGTTGAATACCAAAGACAGTCCAAAATTTGCACTCACAGAATGAAGAAGAAAAGGGATATAGATTGTAAAAGAAAATAAAGTGTGTTGTAAAGTGTGGGCGACGGAGGACGACCGTCGAGCAGAGGACGACTGCTGGGTAAAGAGCAATGACGGGGACGGCCGACATGCTGGGAAAAGTGAGGAAAATAAAGCAGTGACGGGGACGGCCGACATGCTGGGGATAAAAGAATTATGATGGGGACGGCCATCAAGATAAAGCTGTAAAATTCTCTGGGGGTCAATGAAACATGACGGGGACGGCCATCAAGTTCACAAAGTAAAGTAACCAACGACGGGGACGGCCATCGGGTTAAAAAGAAAAGGGAAAAGGACCACGACGGGGACGGCCATCGGGTTAAAGAATAAATGAAATAAACAGATGATGAGGTACGGTCATCAAAGGTGAAGGACGATCACCTAGCAGGGGACGGCTGCTCTGTTGGGGTTAAGATGAGGGACGGTCATCTAAGGTGGAGGACGACCACCTGGCAGGGTACGGCTGCCGAAAATATCGCGACATAGGACGAATGCCGGATAAAAGATCCACGATGGGGACGGCCATCGGATGAGCATGATGGAGGACGACCATCAAGAGGTGGAGGACGACCACCTAGCAGGGGACGGCTGCTCTCAAGGTTTGTCTATGACATAGGACGAATGCCAGATAACCAAAATCAACAATGGGGACGGCCATTGGATAAAATGATGAAGGACGATCATCAAAAGGTGGAGGACAACCACCTAGCAGGGGACGGCTGCTGAAAATATCAACGATGGGGACGGCCATCGGACGAGCATGATGGAGGACGACCATCAAGAGGTGGAGGACGACCACCTAGCAGGGTACGGCTGCTCTCAGGGTTTATCATGACACAGGACGAGTGTCAGATAAAAAGAAAATTGCTTTGTTGGCGATCTACTGGGGAATGGTAAACACGGACGAGTGCTTACATTCAAGAAACAAAAAGTATAAGTGTTTAGATGTTTGTGTATAGATTAAAGATGCGGACGAGCATCCTTAAGACTATGATACGGACGAGTATCGGATAGAAACAAATACTGACGCGTGTTCAAAGATGATGATACGGACGAGTATCAACTGGTTAACAGAGAACACAGACGAGTGTTGAATCTGAAGGGACTCTTCTGGGGAATGGTAGACACAGACGAGTGTCTATATTCAAGAAGACAAAAGTGTTTGACACAGTGTATGGATTAAAGATGCGGACGAGCATCCTTAAGACTATGATACGGACGAGTAGCAGGTAGAAACAAACGCTTGACGCATGCTCTGAGATGATGATACGGACGAGTACCATCTAGTTAACAAAGAACACGAACGAGTGTCGAATCTGTGGGGATATGAATGGTATATACAAGATACAGACGAGTATCTGTATGAGTGTAACATGAGTAGTGAGTATGAGTATTGTATAGATGAGTGTTTATCTGCTGGGGAGGGTGACACGGACGAGTGTCAAGAGAGGAAAGTATAATAATATCAACAAGTATATGGGTTGTAAAAGTGTAGGCGACTGCGCTGGGGATACGACACGGACGGGTGTCAAGAAAGTGTGTATAGGTATATGTGAGTGCAAAGAGGATGTCTTTGGCTTTCTGCTGGGGTATGACACGGACGGGTGTCAGGACGTATCTGTAATACGGGTGATTTTGTTCGTAAAGAGTGTTCAGGCGACTTTACTGGGGAATGACGATACGGGCGGGTGCCGAAGAGAGTATATATACTGGTGTTTGTGGATTGTGAGGCAGCTGCTTTTGCTGGGGACTCTGGTGGGTATTTTTCTATGCGTTGATGAACTGTCATTATTCACAAGTGTTGGTTCAAAACATGGCTTATGATTATGCTATATGCTTGATTTTTGCCGTAATTCTCCGTGTTAAAACGGAATGCTACGCTTTGTGGGTGAATATGATGCGAATGCTATGATTATGCAAAAATACCAAACCGGGATCCGGGTCCCGTCGCTGCGAAGATCTTCGATCGATCCGTCTGAAATGGACATCCCAGCTGGGGAGAGATCATTGGTAGATCTGACGAGATGCTATCTGCTTGGGGATATGGGTCACTGATAGACCTATCTCAGTAATGAGAGACCCAGCTGGGGTTTGTAGAAGCTTTCTTCACTCTGTTGTGATCTTCTATGCGCTGCTTTTCTGGATAGAGGCTGGAGCTCTGTGGGGAGATAGCTCCTTGACTTTTGTACTCGGCTGAGGGCGAGATGGCAACTCGGATGGGAGCAGTAGCATGTGGCGGCTCAGCTGTGGGGAGTCACGAGAGGCAACTCAGCTGGGGAGAGAGCACTTCGGGTGCTAAGATTGAGTGTTGATTTGCCAACTTGCTGGGATAAAGTTTTCATGCCCCGAGTTGCATTCTGGATACCTGCAATCCTGCAAAGATAGGGAAACGCACAAGTAATCCCGAGGTATCCCTTACTGGATTCCGTCATAGGAGTTTAGACACTTCCGAGAGTAAGTATATTTCCTGCAAGCACGTTCTTATTTGAAGATAAACATCTGTATTTTATGCAATCAGTGTTTCTTTCAGACATTAGACATTTTTTTTGCAAATAAAACGTACAAAACGAGACATGACTGAAAATCTGATTTTAATAATTCATATGCCCTGAATTGGCGAGATACAGTCAAAGGAACATATCCCCTGAAATGAGGAGATTGTTACAAATTGAGAAACAAAATGCTGGCAGTGCTGATGACGCTTTAAGGAGCTTCCTCTTCACTATGACTCGTATGACTTTCTGACGTTCTTCTCATCTTGCTTTCTGAAGAAGGTTGATTCTGATTGAAGCTTGGTCCTTTCGAAGCTTACCAAGTTATAAACGATACAGACGAATTCAGAATGCAGTCATTCGCTTATTCCCTTATTTTGCATGGATCACCCTTTCGGGTTTTCAATCCATCGGGATACCCATTTTTGCCTGAGTTGTCCAATGCGGCTTTTCAACTCAGCGGGTGTACATTTTTGTTTATTTTCCCTTATTTTTGCCCGAGTCTTTTATTCTGTTTTTGACTCGCCGGGATGCCCTATTTTTGCCTGGACTTACATTCTGTTTTTATGTCCAGCGGGTCATTTTATGCGAAGTATTTTTTAACTGCATCTGAATTCACAGGGGACGGGAAGTCTTCACCATCCATAGTGCCGAGCATCAGTGCTCCACCGGAGAAAACTTTCTTTACTACGAAAGGTCCTTCATAGTTTGGAGTCCATTTGCCCCTGTGGTCTGTATGAGGAGGGAGGATTCTCTTCAGCACCAGATCTCCTACTTGGTACTCTCGGTGCCTGACTTTCTGATCGAAGGCTCTCTTCATTCTTTTCTGATACAACTGCCCATGACAGATTGCAGCCAATCTTTTCTCTTCAATCAGACTCAGTTGTTCGAATCGGGATCGGACCCACTCTGCTTCGTTCAGCTTAACATCCATCAGTACTCGCAAGGAGGGTAATTCAACTTCAACCGGTAGGACTGCTTCCATACCATAAACAAGCTGATACGGTGTTGCCCCGGTGGATGTTCTGATTGACGTGCGGTACCCATGCAAGGCAAACGGTAGCATTTCATGCCAGTCTTTGTAGGTGACTACCATCTTCTGCACAATCTTCTTGATATTCTTATTTGCTGTCTCAACAGCGCCGTTCATCTTTGGCCTGTAAGGAGAAGAATTGTGATGTTGGATTTTGAAGTCCCGGCATAGCTCAGCCATCATTTTGTTGTTTAGATTGGAACCATTATCAGTAATGATCCGCTCGGGAACTCCGTATCGACAGATGATATCTCTCTTCAGAAATCGGGCTACCACTTGTCTTGTGACGTTGGCATAGGAAGCTGCTTCGACCCACTTGGTGAAATAGTCGATGGCGACCAGGATGAATCTGTGGCCATTCGAAGCAGTCGGCTCAATCTTGCCAATCATGTCAATGCCCCACATGGCAAAGGGCCAGGGTGAAGACATTACGTTCAAAGGGTTGGGAGGCACATGCACCTTATCTGCATAAATCTGGCATTTGTGGCATTTTCTGGCATAGGCACAACAATCAGCATCCATTGTGATCCAGTAATAGCCTGATCTTAGCAATTTCTTGGCCATGGCATGCCCTCCCGCATGGGTACCAAAGGATCCTTCGTGCACTTCATGCATTAACAGGTCTGCTTCTGTCTTATCAACGCATCTGAGGAGTACCATATCAAAGTTCCTTTTGTATAAAGACCCATCAGTGTTCAGAAAGAAACTACCAGCAAGCCTTCTCAAAGTCTTCTTATCATTGGAAGATGCCCCAGGTGGGTATGTTTGATCCTCCAAGAAGCATTTAATGTCATGGAACCAAGGCTTATCATCTTTAACAACATCTGCTGCGAACACATATGCTGGTCTGTCAAGTCTGGACACTGAAATCTGAGGTACGAAGTTGGCAGTCTGAACTTTGATCATGGACGAAATGGTAGCCAGAGCATCTGCAAACTGATTCTCGTCCTGAGGGATATACTCCAGCTTGACTGTCGTAAAGAAAGTCAACAACCTCCTTGTATAATCCCTGTAAGGTATCAGATGATCCTGGTGGGTGTACCATTTTCCGTTGGTTTGATTGATTACCAAAGCTGAATCTCCGAATACGGTCAATGTCTTGATCCTGAGGTCAATGGCTTCCTCAAGACCCATAATGCAAGCTTCGTATTCAGCTTCGTTGTTAGTGCAGTTGAAAGTGAGTTTTGCCGAGAAAGGCATGTGAACTCCTTTGGGTGTAATGAGTACTGCACCAACACCACGACCATTCATGTTAACAGCCCCATCAAACATCATAGTCCATTCTTCTTTCGGGTCGGGCCCTTCAGTGTGAATGGGCTCTTCATGATCTTTTGCTTTTATGAACATGATGTCTTCATCAGGGAAGTCAAACCTCATAGGCTGGTAATCATCAATAGGTTGCTCAGCAAGATATTCGGACAATACACTGCCCTTGATGGCTTTTTGAGATGTGTATTGGATGTCATATTCTGTGAGGATCATTTGCCATCTTGCAACCCGTCCGGTAAGAGCTGGCTTCTCGAATATGTATTTGACTGGGTCCATCTTTGAGATCAACAAAGTAGTGTGGGTCAACATATACTGTCTCAGTCGGCGAGCAGCCCACGCTAAAGCACAGCAAGTTTTCTCGAGCAGTGAATAACGTTGTTCACAGTCGGTAAACTTTTTGCTTAGGTAGTATATTGCATACTCTTTTCGACCAGACTCGTCATGCTGGCCCAGCACACACCCCATTGACTCTTCTAATACTGTCAAGTACATTATCAGAGGTCTTCCTTCAACTGGAGGCATAAGGATTAGAGGTTCTTGTAAGTATTCCTTGATCTTGTCAAAAGCCCTTTGGCAGTCTGCGTTCCACCTGACCGTCTGTTCTTTTCTTAACAATTTGAACAAAGGTTCACAGGTTGCTGTAAGGTGAGATATGAACCGTGAAATGTAGTTCAATCGACCTAAGAACCCTCGAACCTCTTTTTCTGTCTTCGGTGCAGGCATTTCTTGAATGGCTTTGACTTTATCAGGGTCCACTTCAATCCCTTTCTCGCTTACAATAAAACCCAGCAGCTTACCAGATCGCACCCCGAATGTGCACTTGTTGGGGTTCAGCTTCAATTGGTACTTCCTCAAACGCTTGAACAGTTTCAGCAGATTTAACAAGTGGTCTTCTTCAGTGAGGGACTTGGCAATCATGTCATCCACATAACACTCTATTTCTTTATGGATCATATCATGGAATAATGTTACCATAGCCCGTTGATATGTGGCACCAGCATTCTTCAGTCCGAATGGCATTACCTTGTAGCAGAACGTGCCCCAGGGTGTGATGAAGGTTGTCTTTTCCATGTCTTCAGGAGACATCTTGATCTGATTGTATCCTGAAAATCCGTCCATGAAGGAGAATACCGAGAACTGAGCCGTATTATCCACCAATACATCAATGTGAGGTAATGGGAAATCATCTTTCGGGCTGGCTCTGTTCAGATCCCGGTAGTCAACACACATCCTTACTTTGCCGTCCTTCTTAGGCACAGGTACTATATTAGCAACCCACGGTGGATAGCTAGTCACAGCAAGGAACCCGGCGTCCCATTGCTTTTGTACCTCCTCCTTGATTTTCATAGCCATGTCTGGGCGAGTACGGCGCAATTTCTGTTTAACCGGCGGGCATTCTTCTCTCAAAGGCAGCTTGTGCACAACGATGTCGGTGTCCAACCCTGGCATGTCTTGATAAGACCAAGCAAACACGTCCACATACTCTCGAAGCAGGTCAATCAGTTGTCTCTTCACTGAGTCTTGCAGGCAGGCCCCGATTTTAACCTCTTTCACGTCCTCATCTGTACCAAGATTGATCGTTTCGACCTCCTCCTGGTGAGGAGTAATAACCTTTTCCTCTTGTCTCAACAATCTGGCTATCTCTTCAGGAAGCTCATATTCTTCTTCAACCTCTTCATCAGCTTGATTGATCGGATTGCCAAAGTCATACGAAGTCATAGCCGTGCTGTTGTCGGTGCTGTCTGGAAGGCACTCTCTGCAAGGGTTCAGTTTGTTCATTTTAGTGATTTGCTTTTAATCTTGTTTTAGAAAAGTGAAATAAAGTTGTCATTTTGAAAACACTGCCATTTATTTTTTTTGTACAAAAAGAAAAATAGAAAAACAGTGAGCGGAAAAGAAAAAAGACCCATTTGCAAAAAGACGTCTGATATTTCATTGATTAATCTTGTTGCACAAAAAGTACAGATGGCCCGGTTACAAAATGAGTCTTGTCATCTTGGGCAAGATGCAAGACTTTGATGCATGCTATAAAACACAGGAAATAATAATTACTCTGCATGAGTAACTCTTATAATTTCCTGGGAAGACCAGTTCGAGATACTGCTCCCCGGGATCTTTGGACGAATCCAGCTTTCCAGGTTGCGTTCTTCTTCCAGCTCGTCTTCCAGACAGTTGACAACATCAGGGGTGAGCATCCCCCCACTCACAAAGTTGGGCTCTTTCGCAGCCTCTGCTTGATCTTGTTGAGTTGGTTTGTAACCCAACCCAAATCTATCCTCTTTCTTCTCCACAGGTAACAATTTGCCCCAGCCTTGGGCAGTTCCTTCCTCAACAACCTTCCGGGCTTGTTGGTATGATGATATTGAAGTACCAGGTACAGCAGATGTCTCATTGATGTTCAAAGCTTCGAACCCCTGACTCATTGTTTCATGGATCTCCCCATCCATTTCAATGTATTTATAAGTAGCCAGGTGGCTGACAAAAATATCCTCCTCTCCACAGATTGTAACGATTTGACCCTCCCACTCGTATTTTAACTTCTGGTGAAGGGTAGAGGTCACGGCGCCAGCGGCGTGAATCCATGGCCTACCCAATAGACAGCTGTAGGCAGGCTGTATATCCATCACGTAGAAGGTTGTTTTGAAAGTTTGCGGGCCAATCGTTATGGGTAACTCAATCTCTCCCAGAACCGATCTCTTTGAACCATCAAAGGCTCTCACCACCAGGTTGCTGGGTCTTAACGCCAATCCGTCATATTCTAGCTTCACAAGGGCCTTTTTAGGTAAGACATTGAGGGATGACCCCGTGTCTACCAGCACATGGGAAAGGACAGCACCTTTACATTCCATGGTTATGTGCAAGGCTTTGTTATGGTTGCGGCCTTCCGTGGTCAAATCAGTGTTGGTGAACCCTAGTCCATGACTAACATTAACATTTCCAACCACAGCTTCCAACTGATTGACGGTGATCTCTTCAGGCACATAAGCTGCGTGCAAGACTTTGAGTAGTGCATTCCGATGGGCTTCGGAGCACATAAGCAATGATAGGATTGAGATCTTGGAAGGCGTCTGATGAAGCTGATCCACTATTTTGTAATCACTTTTCTTGATGATTCGCATGAACTCATCAACCTCTTGATCGAAGGGTGTTTTCAAAGCTTCCTTAACAGTCTGCTCTTCCTGCACCAAGCTCTTTCCTTTTGCCTTGGCAGCAGCCTCTGCTTTGGCAGTGGGTCTTTGAATTTGTGGAGCAAAGAGACGTCCGCTTCGAGTGAAGCCTCCGCCTCCTCCCACATTATCTACTTGTGGTGCAGGGGTTGATGATTCGAAAGTGATTCTTTGTCCTTCACAGTATAGGTCAGAGCCGTAATGCCAAGGGATGGCGTTACTGCTTTCATAAGGTACTGGTCCAGGCGCCATGATAGTGACTGAACTGATTGCAGCTGCGGAAGGAATTGTGATAGTCTGTGGATCATAATAAATTGTGACTGGTGCCCTGATGGGAGCAGCACCTTCTGAGTTGTAGGCAGAATTGTTTTCAGGATCATAAAATATTGTGACAGTTGAGACGTCTTCATGATTTGTTACTGATGTTGTAGGAGACATTGTTGGGAGGATGGATGTTGTTGTTGTAGGAGTTTCAAAATGGAGTGGTGCTGGAGTTGTAGAAGGAACATTTGTCGATGTCTGGTCAGTTGAAATGACAGATGAAGTACTTGTTGATGAAGCCGAAGAATTGTTGGGAACAATGGTTGTTGCAGTTGTAGGAGGTTCTGGAGTTGTTGCTGATGAGATTGCTGGATTTGTTGGAAATGATGTGGTGATTTGAAGTTGGCCACTCTGAATGAGACTATCTATGCCATTCCTCAGGTTATTGCACCCATTTACCGAGATATTGCAGTAAGCACACCCCAACTCACACCCTGGGAACATTTGACATTCGAGGAGCTGAGCCTTAATTTCCACCAACGGTGTCCGGATCTGACCCACACTGGTTATTAAATAAGACGGCTTGTCTTCTTCAATAGCGTTAATTCTGGGACCCCCGTGGTTTGGCATAGGGTTTTTGTTGACATTAGGTGGCGGTGCGAAATTCAGAGCTTTTGAGTCTACCAGGTCTTGTACCTTCATGTGCAAGGCTCTGCATTTTTCTGTACTGTGGCCAGGTGCATTTGAATGAAAAGCACATCTGGCGTTGGAGTCATAATTCCTGGGTAGACTATTGGGATCCGGAGGTGCCAACGTCCTTAGCTCAACCAGGTTGAGTTTCAGGAGTTGTGGCAGCAATGTAGCATATGGCATAGGGATCGGATCAATCACCCTATTGGCTTGAGATGGCCTCTGCTGAAATGGCCTTTGCTGGTTGTTGTTGGTGTTGTTGTAGTTCCTTGGAGGATACTGAGCTTGTTGATGGTACTGAGGTTGTTGCTGATAGTTTTGTGGCGGTGGTTGATAAGCCGGTTGAGGATGAACTGGAGCGGGGATGGTGACTGCTGCTACAGACCTGTGAACATACTGGGGTCTGCCCCTGTTGGTGTGGATGGCATTGGTCTCGCCAGTTCTTCTCGGGCCCGCAAAAGGCTTCCTTGTACTACTGGACGAGCTGGCACCATTGTCAGAAATCTTACCCATTTTTAACAGGCTCTCAATTCTCTCTCCAGCTATGACAACATCTGCAAAGCTAATGGAAGAGAAAGCAGCCAACCTGTCAATATATGTCCCCTGAAGGGTGTTCATAAACATATCTGCCATTTCCCTCTCAGACATAGGTGGTTGAACAGCAGCAGCCAATTGCCTCCATCTCTGGGCATATTCTCGGAAACTTTCCCTTGATGACTGTGACATTCCCATTAGGAGAGTCCTGTTGGGTGCCATATCTAAATTGTACTGATACTGTCTGATGAAGGCCTCTGCCAGGTCCTTCCAACACCTGATAGTTGCTCTCGTCAGATGAGAATACCATTCTCTTGAAGCTCCCGTCAAGCTATCCTCAAAATAGAACATCCAGAGCTTCTCATCCATAGTATAGGCCTTCAGCCTTCCCAGAAATGATTGTAAGTGAGTCCGGGGGCATGAAGTCCCGTTGTATTTCTCAAAACAAGGAGGCTTGAACTTGTGGGGAATCCTGACCCCGTCTACCAAGCCCATGTCCATGACATCGAAACCCAAAGAGTTTTGAGACTCTAAGGATCTCAACTTCTCAGCTATCTCATCCAGCCTTCTGTCATAAGCTTCCTCCCCAACACCCATTACTGTGAATTGATCCTCCTGGGGGTCTTCTTGCAGTACTCTAGCTGCAGTGGCAGTCCCTTGAACATTTGCAGGGATGTTGATCTCGGGATGGAGGCGTGGTCCAAAGACTGGGGGATTAACATGAGGTTGAACCCTTTCATTGTTGCTGGTGCCGGCAGTCCCTATATGTGGATCCTCTTGATTTCTCCCTTCCACCAGTGCTCTGAGCCTCTCCTGGCTTTGAGCCATGTTGTTCATTACCTCCATAAACTGTGTCATTTGGTTCCTCATTTCCAACCTCTCGTTGGTCATTTGGTTCCTGACCTCTGTAAGGTCCTGCTGCATCTGATCCATCTGTATGCCCGGAAGGTTACTGCGGGTGGGGTACCTGTGTGGTCGGTTGAGTGGAAACCCTCGTCGTCGAGCAATAATTCCTGAGCATCACAACAGAGTTAGCAACAACAAAACAAAAACCTACAAAACAAACAAAGGGTTAGCATGCAATGCAGTATGCTTATTTGTTTCCAAGGTATCCGGCTTGGCATTCAGTTTTGACCCTTCCAGACCCTTGAAGACGTTGTTGATGTTGCTTTTGAAGTGGAACAAACTAACACATATATTACAAAAGGCAAATGGTACATAGTTTGTTTACAAATACGAGCCCTCTGAGGGGTCAAAATACATTACAGGAAAACAAAAATACATGGAATGAAAGCAACAACAAACAAATGGTCAAACACCAAGACCAAACTCATCCTCACGAACTTCCTTGAGAAGTGCTTCGGTCACAGGATCAGCCGGACGCTCCGTGAGATTCCTGATGAGGAGATTCCGGGTAGTAACAGCTGCTGTTAACTTCTTGTGCTGACTTTGGTCCTTTGACCTCTTCACTCCAGCTTTGATCTTCAGCTCTGATATCTCCCTCTGGGCTGCTGCCAGGGCTTCTTGCTGCTCTTTTGCACTAGCTTCCAGTTGCTCCATCTTGTCTTGGGTCCTCTTGTCCTCCAGAGTACGAGCTTCGGTGATCCTGACCCACCTAGCCTGACTCTCCTTCAGATACAAGTCTGTCCTAGCTTTCTGGAACTGGGCTTCCTTGCAAGCATTCTTCAGAATTTGTTCTCCAGCCCTAGACTTCTTGATGTAATCCTCAGACTTCTCAATTTTAGCCAGATGCTCCACTCTCAACTTCTCTAACCTCTCAATATCCAACCTGCCATCACTCCTCTCCCGGAGGGTTTTCTGCAAAGCCTGAGTCAACTTCTCATTTCTTTCTTTCAAGCTCTCAAACTCCTCCAAACTGACAGTGGCAGGGGGTGGTGCTGAGGATGGTCCAGGCATATCCTCCATGGTAAAGGGCATTCCAGAGAATTGAGCCCTGGCCTGGGACCACTCATAATATTGTGCTGATGCCACATTATTGCACTTTCCCAGGATGGTTACTCCCTTGGTTTGAACATTATCCCAGGCCCAGGCTGCCTGCCTAACAATAGCCAGATTAGGCTTGTTCTCACAATAAAGAGTCTCAACCAAGTCCTGTGCCTTAGGAGTGTGGACCAGTGCATAGCCCAGTTGCCTTCTGAACAGCAGAGGATTGTAATTAATACTACCCTTAACTCCTATTAGGGGCACATTAGGAAAATGCCCACAGCTGGTGACGATATCCCTGCCTTTGGTGCTTTGAGTACACCATCTGATATCGGCTAAAGTTAGAGCAGTGAGTCTCCTAGCCCAGTTTCTCTGTTGATGAGGGTTCAAAAATGCATCTGTCTTGGGTAGATGCATGAGAAGCCAAGTGTGAAACAATGGAGCACAACACCTCACTAATCTTCCCCTCTGCTTTTCATTCCTTTGATGCACTGAGTAGTAAAAATCCCCCAATAAAGTGGGCACTGGGTCCTTCAGGATGAAAAGGTGGATTGCATTCTTGCTAATGAATCTAGGCTCATCTGCAAATAATACAATTCCATATTCCACTCTCCCAAAGAAGCTTTCAGGGTAGCTTGAGAGATCAAGAAATCCAGATGCAGGCCAAGGATTCCAGCCTTAGAAGTCATATGCTGCCCAATCAGAATTGGCTCCAGATGTAATGCCTTTGCTACCTCTTCATTACCAGGAAAGACCATCTCAGGGTTGAAAGGGACTCCACCCCTGATAGGTATACCAACCAATGATGAGTATTCTTCCAATAAAGGGCCCAGCTGAAAGTCCTGAAAAGTGAAACATCTCAGTGGGGGATCATAAAACTGAAGGCAGGTGTGAATCAGGCTTCTCTGTGAAGGGTCCAAATCCATAACCACATCAAGTATATCCCCATAGTATTCCCTGAACAATGGTATATGGTCTGGAGTGATCAGGGTCCGAATCCTCCTGATGTCAGCTAGCTCTGGCTGGAAGAAGTGGTATGTGATGTTACTCTTTTTAGGTGCCATGATGTTGAAGATGAGTGGAGACAGGTGCTGATGATAACACTGAAGAATGGGCCACTGATTGGCTGGTGCAGGTGACTGAAACAAATAGCTGATAGCTGATAGATGAAGCAGGTGCTGATGAAGATAGGTCAATACTGATGATGGGGTCAAAACCAAAACCAAATGAAGATGGATACCCTGAAACACAAATAAGCAAATGTTAATATGATGCAATGAGGATGTATGCAAATGGTATGCAAGGGTTTGTGACTGAGCTGGATCTGATCAAGTGCTCTGATATAAGTCCATGTATGTTCAAGAAATCCAGATGGAGGTCTGTAGGTCCAGTAACCAAGGTGGGGGACTCAAATAAAGAGCCACATGTCCAGGGTTTTAGAATCACAAGAACTGTCCCAAAATGGAGTATTCTTAATCAAATCAAAGTGACAGGGTATTCTGAGGCCAAAGGTACCTGCAAACCTGTAAACAGCCCAACCCCCTCACAGGTGGTGTTCTAAAACAAGGATCCTCAGACTTGGATCAGTTATGAGAAGTGTAAACACTTCTAACCCGGAGGTACAGTGTTTACAATAACCATAAAAGTTCCTCCTCTAATTCACCTCAGTTTCTGAAGGTCAATACTAAAGGTCATCCAGACTTAGCAGGCTTCCCAGATAGCCCTAGCATTGCAGGAAATCTGCAACACAGAGTTCTCAAGAAGAAACCCATATCTGAACCGTGTTTCATATTCCCGCACCAGACCGAGATGGAATGGGAAAGAATATGATTCACTCTAGCCTAGGTGTCACTCAGGTCCCAGGTATAGGACCTTAACTCTCAATAGAACCCCACCCACCAAAGCAAAACCAAATCCAGCCAGACAGCATGACAGTATGATATATGTAAAGCAGTAAAGAAAGCAAATAAACAACTGTACATAAAGCAAAAATAAATACAAATATAAACACAAATAAGCACATAACACCCCAATAAACACAAATCAAACAAGCGCTAGGAGGAACCCACAAAAAGAACCAGAAGCCCTGGTTACAGTATAAGGGTCCCCAGCAGAGTCGCCAAGCTGTCGCTCCCGAAGATTTGCATCCCGGTACAAGCGCGAACGGTCGGCGAAGGGAACAGTGAGAACACACAGTCGTGAACTCACTGGAGATGAATAGAGTCGCCAGCTAGGCATTTTTATCCCGGAGGAAAGGCAATGCTGCATAGACCTAGAAAGACATGGATAAGACGGTTGCGAACCAGAGAGACTGAGAAAGGGGGTTGGTTACAACCTGGGAAGGTATTAGCACCCAGATTGTCCGCCGTACTTGACGGGATCCACGCTTAGAAAATTTGTGTTTTAAAGGGGTAGTGTCAGTGCAATCTGTGTATAAAAGAGCTGGAAAAGGATGTACAGGTGTCAGTGTAAAAGAAGTGTAAAGTGTGATGAATACAGTGTCAGTGTAAGAACAGGAGTGAAATGCTCATGATCATGAGGCTAAAAGAATGAGGCTAGAAAAAAAGGGGGGAATATACAGAGACTTTTGTTCGATAACTGTTAAGTTATGCCTACGTATCCTCTCGTGCAATGAGGAAGTCAGAACACTGTAGTTCGACCCAAAGAGACTGAAAGATGAATTGACTGGTGAACTGCTTGCTTGCCTATGCTCAAGTGTATGATCTTTCTGGCACAGATGCTAACTGTCTTGCATTAGACGGAAGAAGCAAGTTCTCGTTTATGAGTGAATGAGATGAGAAAAGAATCCCGAAGGAGACGATTATTGTTTGTTTTTGAGTTTTCAGTTTTGTTATTGTTTTTGGTGTTTGTCATAAGTTAATGAGCTTAAGCCTAAACCAATGGATTTAGCAAACTCATCGCATCTTCCCTCTGATTAGGGGTAATGAGAATACCTTAAGTGTGAAGTCAGCTTCTCACACTTAATCACCATGGAGTAGGATTAAGATCATTAACCCACTTGTGATTATTTAGATGTTTTTGGTGTTTTTGTTTAGTGTTAAGTAATGAGGTTAAGCCATAATCAGGGATTTAACAGACTCATTACACCATCCTAATAGAAGGATAATAGATGAGAATGTTTAAGCTGAGGAAAGCTCCTCAACTTAATCCATGATTAGGGATTAAACTCATGACAAAACAAGCCTTTGATTAAGTGGATTTTATTTGGTGATATGATGAAGAAATGTTTTTTAGGGGTTGTAAGACAACTTGAGGGGGACTTGTCCATTAACACTAGGGTTAGTCCTTCTTAACCACTTAAGGAAGAATTAGAACCCTAATGCAAGGCCCAAGTTACAAGCTTGATGTCTTGATGATTATTAAATGAATTGATTAGAGGAGTTAAACACATTAAGGGTTTAACACTTAGGATTAAAGTTATGCACTCCATCCTAAGAGAAGGATGCAGGCATAAGCTTAATCACAAAGCCTTAAAGCCTTTAGGGTTTAGTCCCTGATTATGAGGTGAGAAGAGAAGACTCAAAAGAGACACAAAGGTGAAAACTAAGAAGGGATACTAATCCAAACCCTAATCATTGTCATGCTTGGTTGTTCCTAAGGTTTGTGAGGTTTTCAAGAGAAGTCTTCAATGGAACCACCAGGAAGCAGATGAAAGGATCAAGAGAAGCAAAGCAACTTGCTTCATTCAAGAAGTCAAGTCACTTGAAGAAAGAGAGTAAGGAGAAGAAGAATGAGCAAGCTCAAACTCAAGCACATACCAAATGCAGCATGGATGCAAGAGATGAAGAGAAGTTATGAGAAGTGAAGGCAAATTCACTTCTCAAAGTCACTTACCACCTGAAAGGTTAGAAAAGAAATGCAATGCAATGCAAAATGGGATGAGATGACATGATGAGAAACAAAACCAGAAGCATATACATGATGCTAATGATGTTATGAGATGCTACAAACATGAGGCAGCACATGGAAATGATCATACAAATTCATGAATGCAAATGAAGCAAGTTATGAACCATGGACATACATGAAAAGTTATGAAGTGCACATGACATACAACATGGCAAATACATGATGCAATGATCAAACATGCTTTCAATATGTCTTATGATGTCAAATGAATCAAATGGATGCTTGAAATGGCATGGCAAGTCATGTTATGCAAGAGAATGCAAGATGGATGCATATGGAAGCCCAAATTAGGGTTCATGAACAACACATCAAACAAAAATCAAAATCAGAAGCAAACCCTAAGATAAAAAATTGAAAATGCCACTCAAAGGACCCCTAATCCTATACTAACTCACTGCCCAAAGGAGAGGTTTCAACTCTTAATCAATTTCAAGATATGAATTTCCTAAGATTTCTAGGGATTTAGGGTTCCTTAACAAGAAAATTACCAAACAAATTGAAAATGAAGGATCAAATCATGGCCATTTAATATTACAAACTACATGCTAAACACAATGCAATGCAAAAAGAATCAATGTCCAACTCTTCATGAATAGGCAGAAATGATTTTTGGAACTTTAGATCAAATTAATGCATAAAAATGATTTTAAATCAATGAAAAATTCTCAAAATGCATCAAGATCAAAAAAGAAATTTGATTTGAAGGTTGGACAATGTTTCTAAATGTCTTAGAACATTTCATGAATTTTTTGGTGATTTTTAAATACCTAAAAGTATTTTTAATAAATTAATTTTCATTAATCAATTAAAAATAAACTTTTAAATATTTAAAAATACTTTTTAAATGCTAAAAATGAAAATAAAAATATTTTTGTGTTTTAAAAATTAATGGAACTTTTGACAAAAAGTTTCATAATTTTTAAAACAATTTTGCTATTTTAAATAAATTGTATAAAACAAATATGAAATAAATGAATTAAAACAAAGAAAAAGAAAAGTCAACTGAATGGAGGGCCTGGATGCATTCTGGGAGAAGGGGGATTGACTGCGCGCGCAGATCAAAGGCCCACATTCAAACTTGGTTAATCTGAATTAAGAATTAATTAATTATGGATTAGGGCTTAATGACGAATCTGGACCATCCACACGCGCGGCAAGTCAACTGGTCAAGGCAATCTAACGCTCCAGATTCAAATGGCCATTAATGACATAATTAAACCCTAATGATTTTCAGGTGGCCGGAGAAGACCTCCGGTCGTCTTCTCCGGTGGGAATCCCACCTGAAAATCCCTAAAAACCTCAAAACGCAACAAAAATGAAAACCAAGCATACAGAAATGGTTCCCATAACCCACTGAATCAAAACCCCATCACAAACAACATTTATATTCCCTCAAGCTCATGAATCGAAACAAACATTTTTTAGGTCACAGAGTTTCAGAACACGATTACATCCTCATTTTCCAACCATTTTCAAAACTAAAGATATCAGAACAATCAGTGAATCATGAAGAACAACTTAAGAACTTAAAAAATGATTTCTGGAAAAAAGTTCTTGAGCTACCTGAGTTTCGAAGCTTTCACTCTTGCAACTTTCTGTCCCTTTCCTTTGATGAAAACCACTCCTTATGACCCCTTGATGATGTTTGGATGCTTAGAAGAAGTTTATGTTGGCTGGTTAAAGAGTTTGAACAACTTCTGCTCAAGCTCAGTTGAAAATGGTGATGGTGATTCAAGCTGTTTCAGGCAAAGGTGAGTGGTTCTTTGTGGTCAGGATGATGTTTTGAGAAGGTTTATGAAGTTTGTTCAGGCGTTTGTGAGCTGTGTAAGGAGATTCGAAAGTTCTGGCTTTGAGGGTGAAAAATGGAGAAGCAATGTTCTTGTTGGTTTCAGGCTTGGTTCTTGATGGTTTTGGCTCAATGAAGCCAGATGAGTTGATCAGTGAAATTGGTTTTTGTGTTTGTGAGCTATGGAGACAAATTCGAAAGGTTTTTGCTTGAGGGAGTGTTTTTGTGAATGTGATGTTCTTGTGTGTTTTTGCCTTGCTTCCTATGTGAAATGGCTAGCAAATGGATAGTATAAACAACTCCAATTGGTCAGATGATGTGACCTGGCCTGCTGTGATTGGGATGTTCACTTTTGCAAAAAGTCCACTCTTGTGTAAGGAAAACATGGGCTTGGTTCTAGGCTAGTACAAGCATGGGGCTGGCGCAGCATGGTATGTGAGTGAGGCTAGGGTGGTTCAATGGCCAATGCAGCAAGTGGTAGGAAGTATCATGATGGTTTTGCAACTTGGTTATCTTTTGGTTCATATGGAAAGATCTTGCTATACAAGTCATGAACATGAGAAATTCTTGGTCCAATCTGAACTTTAGAAGTTGTGTGATCATGTTGAGTGCATTAGAAGCCCATATGATGACTGAATTGGCCTTGAAAGGAGAATTTGCAACTTTGCCTTTTGGTGCATGACTTGAAAATTAGTGATTTTTGCCAACTTTAACACACCATAACTTTTGATCCAAAATGAATTAGATCATGTTCTTGTACTTTTTGAAAAGGGGAAAATGTATTCTACAACTTTCATGACCAAAGTTTTTCCATTTGAAGCCTTTTTGGATCAAAAAGTAAGGCTTGAAAAGTAGCATAAAATGACATATTCTTCAAAAGTCAACCATGCCCTAAAAAGTCAACTTTGCAAAAACTTGTAATTCTTGAATTTTGTGAACTTCAACCTTCTTCCATGATCAAATAAAGATCATATACACTTAAAATGATGAAGATCACCCCTTGGTTGGGTCATTGGGGGCCTCAGATGCCCTGATTTTGCACTGACTTGTCTGAAAAGTCAACCCATGATCAGATGACTTCCCCATGGAATTTCTTCATGAAAATTGATATGCATACTCCCTATACCATATAGAGACCAATGGAAACAAGAATGACCAAAAAATTTGGAGTTATGGCCTCTGAAACCAAAACCCTAATTTTAGGTCAACTGTGCAGTCAAACCTGGCTCTGCTTCCATACCATTCTCAGTTCCTGTGATTCTTTGGCATTTTTGACTTTGAGAGGATGTAATATGATATAAGAACATACATGGATCCCTTTTAAGTGATTGTTGACCTTTGGAGTGGCTCAAGAAGCTCTTGGATTGCTCAGATCACAAACCCTAGGTGCAGATGACTTAGAAACTATGCAGTGAATCAAACATGTGATATGAGAGGATATGATTGTGTTTATGCATATGAAATGATCACAAGCCATGGTGTGAATAGGTGAGGGAAAATTTGGGGTGTTTACAACCATTGTACTTAAATGGAGACTCGAATGAAATGGGATCGTTGTACTTAAACGAGAGCCCAGCAAACAGGATCATTGTACTTAAATGATAACCTGAGACGCGACCGTTGTACTGAAACGGAGACGCGAAAGAATGAGACTGTTGTACTGAAACAAGACTCAAATACGAGACCATTGTACTTAAATGGAGACTCGAATGAAATGGGATCGTTGTACTTAAACGAGAGCCCAGCAAACAGGATCATTGTACTTAAATGATAACCTGAGACACGACCGTTGTACTGAAACGGAGACGCGAAAGAATGAGACTGTTGTACTGAAACAAGACTCAAAGGCGAGACCATTGTACTTAAATGGAGACTCGAAAGGAACGGGATCGTTGTACTTAAACGAGAGCCCGAGATACGACCGTTGTACTGAAACGGAGGCATGAGAACATGAGATTGTTGTACTGAAACAATACTCAACTGGGGATAACAACAAAACTTGGTAGAAGCATACATCCTGGGAAATGAAGTTGCATTCTGTGGGGAATGCTTCAATCTAATTAGAGATGTAACGGGTCTTATGTAATATACCTCAAAACTGGCCCATGCTGGTATGCATATGTTTGTATTTATGGCGTAATGCTCCATGATGATGGAAATGCTACACTTTGGAGGATGCAGACGCAATAATGATTATGCGAATGACAATGCAAAGAGGTCTCCTAATAAGGAGACTGCAGGTAATTCCAGATAACTTGGCTGGGGAGAAACGGTGATCACTGCATTGATCTGGCTCATCCTGATGAGGAGGAAACAACTCTGCGGGGAAAGCTGTTAATAATTCACTGGCTCTGAATAGCCGCCACTGCCAAAAATAAATTGGACTTTGAGATTGGGGCGCCAAGACCCTGCTGGAGGCGAACCCTTCTTGAACTCTAATGGGGAAGCGAGGACTTCCTGGGAACCAAAGGTGTGACACTGCTGAGGAAGCAACTGCTGGGGAGGCAAAACACTCCTTATACTGCTAAGAATTGCCCCTGTCTGAAAGGAGACCTCTGCTTGGGGACGACACCCACTCTCTGCTATCTGGCTGGGTGAAATTTCAACTTGCACATGGCTGGGGATGATTGAAAACACCCTGGGAGACACTTGTTTCTGTCCAAACAAAAGGGAATGCCCATCCCGGATAATTGTTGTTAGCTTTGTTAGCAACATCAGCACCTGTACCTGCATGAACACAATCGATAGTACTTGCAACATAGAGAATTAGTTTGGGACCTGCTTGCCCCAGGCTCATAGCATGAATCATTGTCTAGGTATCTCAACACCCTTTCTGAGTTATATTAAATGTTTCTATTCTCCTGCACGAGTTAGAAAAGCATTCAAATGTTCATAACACAATGCGAGTTACCATTTACTAGACGTTTTCACAATCAATCAATGCTAGATGAAAAAGTAAAAACAAAGAAGTAAAATAGTCAATTGACTGAAGTTGAATTCTATTGATTTGGAAAGGTGGCCCTGAATAGGCGATACAAAGAAAGCAGTTCCCTGGAATGAGGGAACAACTAAAATAAAAACAAACTACCCTACTGGCAATGTGAGAAATGAATCTCATCAAGTATCAACCCAGTTATGACTCGTATGTCTTCAAGACGCTCCGCTCGCTCTGTCTCTTGAGAAAAAGTAAGTGAACTGATCTTCAACCCTTAGGATAGCCTCAACTGTAGGTAGGTCATGGATCTCGCAGATCGCAGTCGTTCGTGTTAATCCCTCTTTTGCGTGGATCGCCCTTTCAGGTTTTCAATCCACCAGGATACCCTTTTTTGCCTGAGTTGTCCGATGTGACTTTTCAACTCAGCGGGTGTACATTTTTTTTCAATATTTCCCTAACTTTTGCCCGAGCCTTTTATTCTGTTTTTGGCTCGCCGGGATGCCCATTTTTGCCTGGATTATTATTCTGTTTTTATCCAGCGGGTCATTTTTACACGAAGTATTTTCTTACTGCGTCTGCGTTGACAGGGGATGGAAAGTCTTCTCCGTCCATGGTGGTCAGCATTAAGGCTCCGCCTGAGAAAACCTTTTTAACCACAAACGGTCCTTCATAATTGGGTGTCCACTTGCCCCTGTGATCGTTGAGAGGAGGAAGAATCCTTTTTAGCACTAAATCTCCTGGCATGTACCCCTGTGGTCGCACCTTATTGTCAAAAGCTTGCTTCATTCGTCTCTGATACAACTGTCCATGGCATACAGCTGCTAGACGCTTCTCTTCAATGAGGCTCAATTGATTATATCTGGATCGGAGCCATTCAGCTTCATCTAGCTTGATGTCCATCATCAACCTCAACGAGGGAATTTCTACTTCGATTGGTAGGACTGCCTCCATACCATACACTAATGAGAATGGAGTTGCCCCAGTTGAAGTATGTACGGATGTCCTGTACCCATGCAACGCGAAGGGTAACATCTCGTGCCAATCTTTGTACGTCACAACCATCTTCTGAACAATCTTCTTGATGTTTTTATTAGCCGCCTCGACGGCGCCATTCATCTTCGGACGATATGGAGAAGAGTTGTGGTGTTCTATTTTGAAGTCTCGACACAAATCAGCCATCATCTTGTTGTTGAGATTAGAACCATTATCAGTAATGATTCTTTCAGGGACTCCATACCGGCATATGATATCCCGCTTAATAAATCGAGCGACCACTTGTTTAGTGACATTGGTGTAGGATGCCGCTTCAACCCACTTTGTGAAATAATCAATAGCAACTAGGATGAAGCGATGTCCATTAGAAGCTGTTGGCTCAATCTTTCCAATCATATCGATGCCCCCACATAGCAAACGGCCATGGTGAAGACATGACACTCAACGGATTCGGAGGCACATGGACCTTATCGGCATAAATTTGACACTTATGGCATTTACGGGAGTATTTACAACAATCAGATTCCATAGTAATCCAATAGTATCCCGATCTCAATAATTTCTTGCCCATGGCATGTCCTCCAGCATGGGTACCAAATGAGCCTTCATGAACCTCCTGCATTAACATGTCTGCCTCGTGTCTGTCCACACATCTGAGCAGCACCATGTCAAAGTTCCGTTTGTACAACACACCATCTTGATTCAAGAAGAAACCTCCTGCCAGTCTTCTAAGAGTTTTCTTATCTTTACTAGATGCCCCGGCCGGGTATTCTTGAGCCTTCAGGAATTGTTTGATGTCATGGTACCATGGTTTGTTATCTTCGCCATCACCAACTGCAAAGACATAAGCAGGTCTTTCAAGACGAGAGATCGAAATTCGAGGCACGAAATTATCTCGACAAACTTTAATCATGGATGACAAAGTTGCGAGAGCATCGGCGAACTGGTTTTCGTCTCTAGGAACATAGCTCAGCTTTACTTTGGTAAAGAAGGTTAACAGCCTCCTGACGTAATCTCGGTAAGGAATCAAACGAGCTTGATGAACTAGCCATTTGCCATTGACTTGATTTACCACCAAAGCAGAATCTCCGAAGATCTCAATGTTCTTGACTCACAAGTCTATTGCCTCTTCGATCCCCATGATACAAGCTTCATACTCTGCCTCATTGTTAGTGCATTCGAAGGTCAACCGAGCTGCTAGAGGTGTGTGAACCCCTTCTGGTGAGATAATAACAGCACCCACTCCACTCCCATTCATGTTTACAGCCCCGTCGAACATCAACTTCCATCTGGATTCAGGGTCAGGCCCCTCCTCCGGAAGTGGTTCTTCATGGTCTTTCGACTTGAGGAACATGATGTCCTCATCCGGAAACTCAAACCTCATGGGTTGATAATCATCAATCGGCTGCTGGGCCAAGTATTCTGACAACACACTCCCCTTGATAGCTTTTTGCGAGGTGTATTGTATGTCATACTCCGTGAGTATCATCTGCCAGCGGGCCACTCTTCCAGTCAAAGCCGGCTTTTCAAAAATGTATTTTACAGGATCCATCTTGGAAATTAAGAGAGTAGTGTGAGTCAGCATGTACTGTCTTAGTCGGCGAGCAGCTCATGCCAAAGCGCAGCAAGTTTTCTCGAGTAGTGAGTATCGTGTCTCACAATCGGTAAACTTTTTGCTAAGGTAATAAATGGCGTGCTCTTTTCGACCAGACTCGTCCTGCTGACCCAGCACACATCCCATTGATCCTTCGAGCACAGTAAGATACATGATCAGAGGTCTCCCTGGCACTGGAGGCATAAGAATTGGTGGTTCCAACAGGTACTCTTTGATTCGGTCAAAAGCTTGCTGACAATCTTCGTTCCATTTAATGGCCTGGTTCTTCCTCAGAAGCTTAAAGATGGGCTCGCACGTGGCCGTCAGGTGAGAAATAAACCGTGCAATATAGTTTAGTCTCCCCAAGAAACCACGCACTTGCTTTTCAGTCTTTGGCTCAGGCATTTCTTGGATGGCTTTCACCTTGGCTGGATCAACCTCAATTCCTCGTTCACTAACAATGAAGCCGAGCAACTTGCCAGAACGAACCCCGAAGGTGCACTTATTCGGATTTAACCTCAGTCTGAACTTTCGAAGCCTGTCAAACAATTTTGCTAGGTTAACCAAGTGCTCTTCCTCTGTCTGGGACTTTGCTATCATGTCATCAACATAAACCTCAATTTCATGATGGATCATGTCGTGAAACAACGTCACCATTGCCCGTTGATAGGTAGCTCCTGCGTTCTTTAAACCAAATGGCATGACCTTGTAACAAAAGGTGCCCCAAGGAGTGATGAAAGTTGTCTTTTCCATATCCTCGGGAGCCATCTTGATTTGATTATAGCCTGAGAATCCGTCCATGAAAGAGAACACGAAAAACTGAGCAGTATTATCGACAAGTACATCTATGTGAGGTAGAGGGAAATCATCTTTGGGGCTAGCCCTATTCAAATCCCTGTAATCCACATACATCCTGACTTTGCCATCTTTCTTGGGAACCGGCACGATGTTAGCAACCCACGGAGGATAACTAGTCACGGCCAAAAAGCCAGCATCAAACTGTTTTTGCACTTCTTCTTTTATTTTAATTGCCATGTCTGGACGCGTGCGCCTCAACTTCTGCTTTACCGGAGGACAACCTTCTCTGAGAGGTAGCTTGTGTACCACAATGTCAGTGTCTAAACCAGGCATATCTTGGTAGGACCATGCGAAGACGTCAACGTATTCTTGAAGCATAGCCATCAAACGAGTCTTGACAGATTCTTCTAATGCAGCTCCGATCTTGACTTCTTTCTTGTCCTCTTCAGTACCCAGGTTTATCACTTCAACATCTTCCTCATGCGGCTAAATCATCTTTTCCTCCTGTTTAAGCAGTCTGGCCAACTCTTCGGGTAAATCGCAATCCTCTTCACCTTCCTCATCGGCTTGATAAATTGGATTGTCGAAGTTATACTCAGCCATAACAGGGTCGTCATTGATAAGATCCGGTGACGAGCACCTGCATGAATGATGATTCATGCAAGGCTTTAGCAACAACTTGATAAAATGAGAAACATTGCCATTTTAAAAACTTTTCTTTCTTTTTTGAAAAACAAAAGTAAAAACGAAAGACAGAGAACAACATGAATGAATGTGAAACGTCAATTTTATTTATTATTGTGTTAATGAACAAATGAACCCTTACAAAGAGCCACTATGCCTCGGGCAAGACATAGTGCTTTAATACAGGAAAAATAGAAACAAAACATCATTACTCTTCGAAAGAGGTGACCGAGATGAGCCTTTCCGATGTCCAGTTGCTAAGCTGAGTTCCTGGAGCGGCAGGCCTAATCCATTCATCTAAGTCACAATCACTATCGACAATGTCATCCTGTACTGCACTGATGTTTCCGTAATCTATCACTCCTGCGCCTGTGAAAGTGACCGGGCTCTGACAACCTTTTACACTTGATTCAGACGAGGATCCTCCAGGGTGATAGCCAATCCCGAACATGTCTTTCTTCTCTGGCAATTCGACTGGGCTGCCCCAGCCTTCTCGCACTCCAGATTCTACTAGTTCAAGCGCTTGTTTATAAGAGGCTATGGAAACCCCTTTCTTCGGTACTGCAGGAGAAGTTGCTATGGCAGACGCTTGCTCGGACTTCAAAGGCTCAAAAGCTTGACATGGGGTTTCGACTATTTCGCCATCCATCTCCACATATTTGAATGAGGCTAGATGACTGACGAATATATCTTCTTCCCCGCTGACCGTCACAACTTGACCTTCCCAGACGAACTTTAATTTATGATGGAGTGTAGAAGATACCGCTCCTGCCGAATGTATCCAGGGTCTTCCAAGTAAACAACTATATGCCGGCTGGATATCCATCACGTAAAACGTGGTGTTGAAGATCTGTGGACCTACCTTGATGGGTAATTCCACCTCTCCAAATACCGATCTCCTTGACCCGTCAAATGCTCGAACTACTAGATCACTGGGCTTTAGCACCACTCCATCATAGTCCAGCTTCATCAATGCCTTCTTAGGCAAGACGTTCAGAGATGATCCAGTATCCACCAGCACATGGGAGAGTACTGCACCCTTACATTCCAGAGAGATATGCAATGCCCGATTGTGAGCACGCCCATCAGAAGTCAAATCCAAATCTGTGAAACCCAATGCATGACTGGAATTAACGCTGGACACCACCGTTTCTAACTGGTTTACAGAAATATCCTGAGGCACGTATGCCTTGTTCAGAATATTTAAAAGGGCCTTCCTGTGAGAGTCCGAACACATGAGTAATGATAAGATGGAGATCTTTGACGGCGTCTGCTGCAAATGGTCTACAATCTTATAGTCACTCTTCTTGATGATCTTCAGGAATTCTTCGGCTTCTTTATCAAAGGTGAGATCTGGATCAGTTGACGGAGTTGGATCATTGGCAACTACTGGTTGCTTCCCCCTGGCTCTAGCTTGGGCTTCGACAGTATCCCTGGGTGGTATCACATTGCTTCTCAGTGCTTCCGGCGCAAATAGTCTTCCGCTTCTAGTAAAACCCCCTACTCCAACATTCTCTATTTGAGCTGGGGTTATACTAGTCGTGGCCAACTCTTGTCTCTGGCCGTTGCAATACACTTCGCCACCATAATTCCAAGGAACTGCTCTGTCACTTTGGTACATTATGGGTCCAGCAGTGGTAATAGTTATTGGCGCCGCTCTGGCACGCGAAGGAACTTGGGATGGATCATAAAAGATAGTCACTGTAGATACTTCACTTTCTTTCACAATCTTGTCAAATTGCAGCACTCCTTCATCAATCATACCTTGAATTCCGGCCTTCAATCGTTTACAACCGTTGGTAGTTTCTGTACATTCTGAACAATCATCCTCGCATCCGGGGAAAATGCCTTTCTTCAACAAGCAAACCTTGATAGCAACCAATGAAGTTTGCAAGTCATCTACATCATCCACCAAATTCAATTTCTCCCCTTCACCAATTGCACCAACCATGCCCCTGTGAGGAGGCATGGGATTTTCCAGCACATTAGGAGAGGGAGCGAAATTGATCGCCTTAGAATCCAACAAGTCCTGAACAACATGCTTCAATGCTTTACAATTCTCAGTACTATGGCCGGGAGCTCCAGAATGAAACTCGCATCTAGCGTTTGAGTCATAACCTTCAGGAATTTGGCCTGGCTTCGGAGGTTGCAAGGTCCGGAGCTGAATCATTTGAAGCTGCAGGAGATTCTTCAAAAGTTGGGAGTAAGACATTGGTGGAGCTTCAATATGTCTATCCCTCATCCTCTGGGAGTAGTACGGACGCGGGGGTCTTGGCTGATACCCCTGTGAGCTTTGCGGCTGTGGAGGCTGGACTCGCTGTTGAACTGGAGGAGTTGAAATAGTGACGGGGGCCACTTGCTGATAATATCCTTGGTGCATCATTCCTCTCTGTGCGTATACTGCTCCTGTTTCTCCTTCCCTCCTTTTCACAAAGGGTTTCTTGATGCCAGACACTGAAGCGCTTCCATTTTGAATCTTCCCTTGTTTGAGCCAGCTTTCAATTCTTTCTCCCGTCAAGATAATGTCCGAGAAACCACTTGAGGAACAACCAGCCAACCTTTCCATGAAATGCCCTGGGAGGGTATTCAGGAAAAGATCGACCATCTCTTTTTCCAATAAAGGTGGTTGCACTCGGGCGGCCACCTCACGCCACCTCTGTGCATAGTCTTTGAAGCTCTCCGAGCTCCTCTGTGTCAAACTTTGAAGCTGAGTACGGCTAGGTGCCATGTCAATGTTGTATTGATATTTTCTGAGGAAGGCCTCTCCCAAATCCTTCCAACTTCTAATAGAGCTCCTTTCCAACTTCATGTACCACTCCAAGGACCCTCCAGAAAGGCTATCCTGGAAATAGTACATCCAAAGTTTCTCGTCTCGCGTGTGAGCCGCAATCTTCCTGTAGAAGGCCTATAGGTGAGTTTTCGGGCAAGAGCTGCCGTTGTATTTATCAAATGCTGGTGGCCTGAACTTGTGTGGAATGACCACCCCAGGTACTAAACCCATATCTGACACGTCAATCCCCAAAGTGTCTTTGCACTCTAAGGCCTTGACCTTCTCTGCAAGCACCAAGAAGTCATTGAGATTTCCATCACCGCCGAAACCCATATCGTTATTGAAGTACTGGAATTGGTCCTCCTGCCTGTCGTGCACAGGAACATACGTAGCCATAGCTGGATCTGGAACATGAGGTCCACTTGGGCCGTTGTTAGTGTTGGGAGGACCCCCTGGTCCGCCGGAAGTGGTTGCCTGAGCATTAGTATTAGGAGGAGTTAACCCTTGAATTGCATTTCTCAGCTCCTGCTGTCCCTGGGCCATCCCCTGCATCAGAGTCATAAATTCTGCCATCTTGGTACGGACTTCATTAAGTTCTGTCTGCATGGATTCCATTGCTGTTCTTTGATTACTGCGGGTCGCGTACCGATGAGGTATATCTTGTCGAAGGTACCGGGTCTTGGCGGCCCTCGCAATCTTTGCCTGTTTGAACACAGATAAATTAAACATCCCGAAGAAAACCTGCAAAGACAAAGACAAAATGCAAATGATGTGTATGCAATGCAATGTGTTCCTTTTATTCTCGAGTATTTTACTGTGTCCGGTCCTGGCATTAAGAAGATAAGAATTGGGAAGAAGACCCAAGTAATATTCAAGTATAATGACTGCTGTGAAGAATTGGTGCTCATTACCCCGTGTCGGTGCAAATAACGAACAAGAAATCCGGAACAAATCAATCATATAAACTGGAGTTTGAAAATACAACGTCCCTGAAGGGTACCAATCAAAATAACAACAAAAGTACATCACATATAAGGAATCCCACAACAAGCCTGTGGGTAATCCAAGTACAACAACATGAAATTAAACCCTAGGGAACTCTATATCTTTCAATCTCCAGCTAAGGCGTTGGACGCTCTGGAACAGCTGAACCACATCTGAATGACTGGGCTCCTGGATGAGATTCTGAATGAGGAGGTCCCTCGTATCAGAAGAAGCGTGTAACTCCTCGATCTGCTGTAGAAATGCTGCTTCATTATCCTTGCTTTGACTCGACTCGGCCTTCGACCTTTTCACATCAGCTTTCAACTTCAAGTCTTCAATCTCCTTTTGAGCTTCCTTCAGTGCCTGCTGACTTTCTGCTACGCGCCGGATACGATCCTCCTCTTGATAATAAGCCTTCCTGAGGAGTTCTTTTTGCCTATCTAAAAAATCCTGAAGGCTTTTGACTTCCTGTTTATGCTTGGCGTCCAACTCTTTTTGTTTCTTCAAGTTTTCGTCCCATTTCTCCTGCCATAACGTAACAGCTTCATTGGCTTCGCTAAGATCTTTCTTCTCTCTTCGGCGCTGGGCCGTCTTGTGAGTCTCAGCTAAACCTTTCTTTCAGAAGTAGAGCTCCCTATATTCAAAGTTCTTCTGCTTAAGACGGACTATTTCCTCGGCTTGCACAGCTCTATCTTTCAATTGACGGTTCTGGATCATCAGCTTTTGACAAGAATTAAGAGCCTCTTGATTTTCAACCCTCATTTGCTTAACCAAAGCTTCTAACTTCTGATATTCCTCCAAAGGCACCATAGTAGGTGGTGGTAACGGTGCAGAGAAAGGGATTAGAGTCACTTGGGCTTTTTCTCTGACCCACGCTTCAAACTCGGGAAACATTTGGTTGTTGCTCCTGCCCAATCGATCTATACCCTTTTTAATAACCGTTTTCCAAGCACCTGCAGCCTCCCGCACCAATGGGAGATTATCCTTCGTAGGAAAATAAAATGTCTGATCCAACTCTGAATCCTTGGGAACATTCTTCAAAGCGTACCCTAATTGTCTTCTCAAGAGTATGGGGTTGTAGTTAATGCAACCAGCTACTCCTAAGAGGGGAACATTAGGATTCTTTCCGCAACTGGAAATAAGCTCTTTCCCTTTCAACCTTAAAGTGAACCATCTGATGTCTTTGGCAGTCAATGTGTTGAGCTTCTGCGACCAGATTACTTTGGGATCCGTGAACACTCCAGCAATAGGGATGTGCCTCATAAACCAAGTGTAGAACAACTGAGCACAACATCTAACCAAACCACCTCGTCTCTTCTCATTCCTATAATGCACTGAATAATACAAGTCACCTAGGAAAGTAGGTATCGGATTCTTCAACACAAACAAATGAATAGCATTTATGTCCACAAACTTGTCCATATCAGCAAACAAAACTATCCCGTACACAGATAATGCCAAGATAGCGCAAACTGAATCCCACTGCTTTTCCACGGCACACTCTTCAGCTTTTCTGACCAGAAACTCTAAGGGAAAACCAAGCACTCCGGCCTTGGTGGAAACCAGATTAGCAGATACTTCTGATGGGCTCAAATAAAGAGCCTTAGCAATGTCGGCGTGAGTTGGTCTTGTCATTTCTGAATTGAATGGAATCTGATCTTGGATCGGTAGTCTCAGAATCTCAACATACTCTTCTAGTAATGGACCTAGCTGGAAATCCGGAAATGTGAAACATCGGAGCCTAGGATCATAGTACTGTAGCAAAGTATGAATGGCACTCTTCTGTGAACTATCCAAGCTGAAAACCATATCCAAAATATCACCATACTGCTGTTTGAAGAAATCCAAATGACCTGGGGTAATGAGAGACACCATCTGCTTGAGCAAGTCCACTTTGGTATCAAAAAACTTGTAGAAAATATTCTTCTTTCTGACGTCTTCCATTCTGAAGCAAAGATGTGACCAGGAACCGGGAATAATGCAAACCCTGAGAATAAAAGAAACACAAATGATTAATGATGATATGATGTTTATGCAAGGCAAGGCATGTGATCAGTGAAGTGTCTGTGATGTGCCAATCATATAATCAGGTGTCGGTGCCAGGTCTCAAAATCCAGATGTCACAATAATTATCCCTCTGATCCGGGATCCATAACTTAAGAACAGAAATCCAGATCACGAAACTGAACCATAGGCAAAGTGGGTATGATGAAGGTATTAGGGTTCCTGCAAACCTGTAAACCCTTCCCAAATCTCACGGGTGTGCTACTACGGGTCAACATCACGGACTCTCAAAGCCGAATAGCAATAATACTTTCACCATTTCCGAAAAATGGCTCATGACCAAATCAGGGAATCGGTTTGGCATTATGTACTACTCAGGGAGGCCTCAACTGAATTCCAGAAAAACAAGCATCCCTCACAAGTTTCCAGCTTCAAGCACTGAATCGAGAAACAATAGTACATTCATCCCGAAGGGTACAATACTACCGTCATACGAACAGTTCGCTTTGGCTGAATTCCTATGAGAGAACCAGGCCATCCTATGCAAGTTCCCAATGGACCCTCGGATGCGAGTGGGTTTGCCAACAAATGTGGTCTGCCACTGTCATCACTGGAGAGGGGTGTTCCCATTAAGGTCCTCGAAGATCGGTCACCAGATGCACATAACTGTCAAGGTCGTACCCTGAAGTGAGGTAATCCCCACACAGGATAGTTCCAAGACGGTCGCAATCTGGGTGTGGAACACATCGCCACCCATCATGGTGAGATACCATAAGAGTACAATGTCTGTCCACGCTAATCCTATGGTGCACTCAAGCCGGGTAGTTGGCTTATCTCACAGTAACTCCCATCCCGCAGAAAAAATGAAAACCAGCACAGCCAGACAGTCCAGTATAATATGATGCATGGAAAATAAAATACCGAAAGCGGTAAATAAATGCGATAAAGTAAAGCTGTAAATAAAACTGTAAATAAAAACAGTAAAGCTAAACTAAAGCACTCAGCAACAAACATACATATAAACACCCAAAGAAGCAAAACCAAACAGGCGCTAGGATTAACTCTACAAGGGAAACCGGAAGAATCAGGTTAAGTCCCCAGCAGAGTCGCCAGCTGTCGCTCCCGGGATTTTCATCCTAGTACAAACGCGAAAGTGGCGCGGAAAGGTTAGAGTCGCCAGCCAGACATTTTTATCCCAAAGGAATGGGAAAGGTAATGTTGCACAAACCTGAGGAAGAAGGAAAGGATAAGGTCCTGCGAACCAAAGATCTGAGTTCGGGAGTCGGTTACGACCTGGGAAGGTATTAGCACCCCAGATCGTCCGTCGTACCCGACGGGATCCACGCTTGCTTGTTTGTTTCAAAGGGTGAGAAAATAAAGATGCTGCTGAATAAAACCGCTAACTGGAAACTGGAATGAGAAATGGGAAATGGAATTAAAAGAGAGTGGAAAGAAAGGGGGAAATGTAGGGAAAATAAAGAATGTGCTCGAAAGGGCCCTACCCCGCTGCCTACGTACCTCATCGGGATAATGAGGATCAGAGTCGACGTAGTTCGCCTAACCTAGGCAGGAACTATTTGTTTGTGTTTTTTACAGCTGGAACTGCGTATGTCTATGCTCAGGTGTTGCAGGCTCGTCTGGTACAAGTGCGTTTACCGTCTTGCATGCGAGACAAGTCGTCGCGAGTTCGCGTTGTGAGTGAATGAGATGAGAAAAGAAGTTCCCGCAGGATAGTCGCTTGTTGTTTGTTTTTGTCTTTTATGAGAAATGTTTTGAATTTATTTGTGAACTGTCTTGTACTAAGACCTATCCATCGCGGGGAGTATTTACACCTCGCCCCGAAACAGGACGAGTATAAACACTCCGCAACAAAGTCTCGTGTCGTACAAGATTGTTCGGTTTTTATTAAGTATTTTATTGCTTTTCTTTTGAAGGGAGAAAGAATGACTCAAGTTGCAAAAGGAAAAATCTAAGGGACTAAGACTCAATCCTAATTTTGTTATGTATTTACAAAGTGGTCCTAATGGTTAATGAGGTTTCTAAGCCTAATGGAAACTAGAAACTATTAGAATTCAACTTACTTCTTAATGAAGTTAAGTTGATTCTAAGAACAAATGGGAAACCTATACAAGTTATAAAATCAAATGATAAGGCAAAACAATGAAATTAAACATAAGAAATAAAATTCTACAAATGCATTAGAGGCATGAATTAAAAAAAAAGTCTATTTTTATTTATTCTATTTCTACATGGAAAATGAAACTTCAAGCTTAAGTTCTAAACTAAGCTAACGCTCATCTAAAAAATGAATTTTAACTAGCCTAAGTCTAAATTATTCTATGACTAAATCTAACCTAGACTATTATTATTTTTTTGAATTATTTCTAACTATGATTAAACTAATGGGATTTATGCATAACTAGGCCTAAAACTAATATTCTAAAAAAAAAAATAAAACCTCTAGAAAAATTGTGAAAATTAAACTATAGGGTCCTAACACTATCTCTAAAATTGTATTAAGAGGGATTCTAAAAAATCTTATTTTTTCTATGCCTAACAATTAATTATTTCCAGCTAAGAATTAACTACTATTTCCTAAGGATTACTCCACTAAAACCTAAGATAAAAGCTCCTAAAAATTCCATAAAAAATATCCTAAGAACTATTATAAATCCTCTAATTACAGAAAAAAGAATGGCTCAAAAAAGTTGCTGGAAATTACTTAAATAAAATCAACAAAATTCAGCATAATTAAAAGAAGTACAAATGAAGCTAATTAAAAGAATAATTCATAATTAAATCAAAAATAACAAAAATTCAGAAAATAAAAATATCACAAATTTTTCTAAATGGGATTATTAAGCTATTTAATTTTTTGGGGAATTTTATAGTGCTTTTTACTATTTTTATTGAATTTAATTTGAAACTATATTAACTTAAAATAAAATCCTAAAGAAATAATGCAGGGGTGTTCTTAGTAAATTTTTTATGTGTTTTTGCGAATTGGGCCCCAGAGGAAGGTGCAAATAGCAGCAATATCTAAGCCCAGAATGCAAGAAATTGAGAGGGGGTGCAAACAGAAGCTTATTGTGTTTTTTTTTCTATGGGCCTAAGACAGGAGGTGTGAGTATCATATGTTTTTTTTCTAAAATCTTAATGAATTAAACTAAACTTAAACTTAATATTTTTTCTAAAAAAATCTTAATTTAAGTTTATATTAAACTAAACTTATGGTTATATCAACTTAATATTTTAGCTAAACTTATTAAAATATTTTTTTCTAAAATCTTAATTAAAGAAAATAAGCTAAAACTAAACTTAAACTAATATTCTCTAAAAACTCAATTAAACTATAGTTTTTTTATCATAATATTTCTTTTATACATTCCTAACTTAGGAAATGAATTAAATGATAAACTTATGATTATATCAATTCATATTTTAACTTAAGAAAAAGATAAACTAATCTTAACATAAATGAATTAAATTATATAAAACTGATAACTGAATTAAATTATATAAAATTATAATGTTCTAATCCTATGATAAACACAAAATGAAATGAAACTTGCAGAAAATAACCTAATCCTCCTTTCTCCTCTTTCTAATCTGCCGCCAGCATCCCCATCCCCTCTTCTCCGTCACACCGCCATCGTCAATCACCCCTCCCTTCTACACAACACCGTCCTTCTCTCGGCCTCACTTCCTTCTTCATCACACCTCAACGCCGCAGCACCTAATTCATCTTCTTCCTCCCGAACCTCACCTTTCCCCTCAAAACCCTAACGCCGCGGACTCACCCTCTCCTTCTTCTAACCGAATCAACACCAAAACCCTTTTCCGAACCCTAGACCCCTCAAATCCACACCGTCACAACCCAACATCACGTTATCCTCTTTCGAACTGAAGCAAAATCATAACAACCTAACACTATTCCAATCTGAAAAGCACAAATTGACCTAAACCCTCTTCCCTCAAATCAGAGACGAAATCGCGCATAAACGGAAGGGCTTACCGAATCCACAACAGGCAACAATCAACTATATCCAAAGAACGTTCGGATTCGTACCTGAATCGGAGAAATTCAATGACGGTCGTGATCGATTTGAGAGCTCCGCTTGATAGGTAGCGATGACGACGATTACTCGGGCAAATGAGGCGAAACCAGAGACTCTCGTTAGTCAAACGGAACAACTCGAATCGGAACAACGGACACAAACGGAGCTTGAGGATGATGCTGCTCGAAGAGAAGAATAAGAATCCCAGGAATCTGACTCTGTGATGGTGGCGACGAATTCTTTCCCAAAGATTCAGTTCTGCCCCCAGGTACGGTAGATTTAAGTTTTTTTTCTTTGATCTACGAATCTTGCGTCAAGGATCGGTTATGCCCAATATAAAATCATTTGGCTGTGTTGAACATGAATCCGTTGCAGAAAATTACTGACAATGCGAATCGATTTGTATGCACACGGATGTTGATGCAGGTATATGATGAAGAACTGATGAAAATCTTTTCCGTTGAA
Organism: Lathyrus aphaca; assembly: GCA_963966055.1. NCBI lineage: Eukaryota > Viridiplantae > Streptophyta > Magnoliopsida > Fabales > Fabaceae > Lathyrus > Lathyrus aphaca. The sequence goes on from OZ014523.1 coordinate 506,797,925, forward strand.
AACTGCTGAAGAGGATCCGGAGCGCCGACGCCATTGAATCCGCAAAATCTGCGGTAGATAAAGGTGATATGTGCAACTGTATTCTTGCTGCCAGCTACTGATTCATTCCTCTTTTCAATTTTGTTTTTGAGATGCTGCCATTACTAACTGCATTAGCTATGACTTTGGCAGCATGTTTTTGGTGAAGAAGGAAGAGTGCACAAAACTAGTAGCTTTTTGAGTTGAGGGAATGAAACAGCATGAAGAAAAAGGGATTGAAAAGAAACGGTGAAAAAAGGAAATGAAGAAGTTGATACTAAAAAAAATCGAAGAAACTGAATAGAAGTGAGGCCTTTGATTTATAAGAGATTCAGGGAGGATTCCGGAAACTTCAGGAAGACTTTCAGGTATTCGGTTACGATTTTGTTGTGGTTTTCACTCTCCATTCTGTTATGAGGCTGCCATTGGTTTCTTTTCTTTTTGAATTGTGAAAAGTTAGTTAAGGGTTAGTTAACTTTCTGTTATGCTTTCTCTTTCTGTTGACAATTAGTTAGGACACGATTAGAATCAGCTATGATTCTGTCATACTTTTCCTCTTCATTTTCCATTTTGATTGTTGAACTCATTTTCTTCTGAACTTATTTGAGATTGGTGCCGACATTTTGGTGTTAACCCCTTTTGTAATTTGCACTGATTTTTGAACCTCTTTTCTGAGTCATGTTATTGATGAACGAATCTGGTTTTTTTTGTAGTTTGTGAGCTTGAAGGTAAAGTAAACATTGCTGGCCCTTTTTGTCGGAGAACTTAATAAATGGAGTTATAGCTGATGCGAAGAGTTTCTGAATTTCTCTAGATAAGAATCCTGTTATATACATAACTGATTTTGTTTTGTTTTCGTTCATTTAGCAGCCTGTTTCTCTTCCCGGATACGAAGCTATGAAGCAGTAACTCAAAGATGCTACCAATGATGAGAAGTTGGCTAATGAGTCTCGTAACTTCGATTCGTAACTCTTGCAGAAACCAAAGGAGGTGATCTCTTTGTGATGGTAATTGGCACCAATCCTTTAATTATGTTTGTTTCTAACTCGGATGATGGTGCTTGACTATCCTTTTGTTCAACGCCGTAGGCCCAGGAGCATGATATATATATATATATGATCCGAGATTGCTCTTTAATAGTAGTCGGTTCGCAAAATTCAGTTGCGTTTTGGATGAAGAGTGGGCAGGGATTATACATTACCTGAGGTGAATGTGAAGCTGGTTCAGAGAGATTAATGAAGTTGGAGTCTTTTCCTTTAGAATTTTTATGTGTAAAAGCTTTTGCCTATTATCTTTGTTGTGATTTTGTTAACAAAATGTAAACGAATTTAATTTCTTTTGTTGTAACTGTTTTGATAATAAAAACTTCTTCCAACTCTGTTGGAAACCTCATGATGATCCTCTTTTCATTTCGGTTATAATTTCCTCTAGTAACCATTTTTTTAATTTTTACTATAACCTAATTTTCCTCCTCACTTTGTATGAATCTCAGAATTCGTTAGTATAGGCTTTCTTCAATTTTGTATTGGGGTTTTTGCCCGTCTCATATGGATACACGTGTTCATTGTTATGATTTTGGAATCGTCTACTGTAGGTTCATAATCCCCTTTGAATTCTAAGATTAATAAAAAATCTTTCCAATAATAATAATAATGTAACATTTGAATTTTCAATTCCACATCTTGTGCACATCCTGTTTCTTTTGAGTCCTTGAAAACCATTGGATGCCATTTAGCTTTGTACTATATTTCCAAAATCAATAAAAATGCCTACTCTTAACGTGTTGTTTCTTGAGAATATTGATTCTTTTACACATATTGAATTTGAATCGAACCTCATATCCAAATCAGGCTTGGGTTCTTAATGAAACCTTAACCACGTTCTCAAACCCTCATTAACTTACACTGCGAGTAGCAAGCAACCAAAAACTAAAAGAAAGACCACCATTCCCTGATCACAGTGAAATTCCTAATGAAAATGCCTACAAACTCAGCCATTATCACAAGCCTGGACTCTTCTCGAGATGCACATTGACTGCGAAAATAACTTGACATCAGAGCCATAATCCCATGATTTTTAATCGGAACATGATATGCGGAAAACCTAATCTCAGGACCTCAATTGATGAATGTCTTTCCATGAGTAATAACACCAATCCTCTTTGAGACATACACTGATAATAATGAAATGAGTAGCCTGAAATATTGAAAGGAAATAAACCCTCGCTTCACACCATTAGCCTCCTAAACCAGCGCTCTTGAATAATCCTCTAAATAAAGAAAACCATGAGCTTGATAATCCTCTGAATAGGAAGATGCTCCTAATGTTGGGAGCTTAACTTTGACCTTAGCCCCAAACTCAATGATAGACTGAAACTTCAAACCAAACTTTACACGAGACGCTGTTTGATAGACTGATGAATTTCAACACACGACAACCTGAACTTTGAATACGCATTGTTTAAGCAATGGCCCAGCGGTTCAAAATAAATCTTGCAGTTGCAATCATTCTTTTGATAGCTTGGCCCTAACTAGGTCAAACTCCCATCTGAATCGAAACACAACTGAACAACCGCATTTGAAGTGGAATCATCGTCCAGTGAATATCCTCTATCATTTCAATCTCTGACAGATAACGTATGAAACCCTAGTTTCCCTGGGTCCTGATCACATGCCTTATGAAACAACGAAATGAACTACTATGATGTTAATGAATTGATGAGAAATGCTGATGAATGCAAGATGATGAGCCAATAGAGGGAATAAATATGAGGGCAAATTTTGAGGTATTACACCCGCTTACAGTTGTCTCCTCGGAAGACCCTGGATTCATGAAGCAGGAGCTGTGACATCCACTCTTCATCAGAAGTTGAAGTTTGTGAAAGAGGGGAAATTAGTGACCATTGGCGGTGAAAGGGCGATGCTTGTGAGCAATTTGTCATCTTTCTCCTATATTGGTGCTGAAGAAGATGTGGGAACTTCATTTCAAGCTCTTTCAGTTGTGGATAGTGTTGCTAAGAAGAATGTCATGCCTATGTCTTCTCTCAAGGATGCTCTGCGTATGCTTGAAACTGGTCGATCTGACGGTTGGGGATGAATTATTGATGCTGTCAACAACAAGGAGGGATTTGGTATCGGCTTTGCACCAGGCGTAGTTCTCAATGACCCGAAGACTATTCAGGAAGGATTCCGAAGTGCTGGGTTTATCAACGATCATTCCGCTGCTGCCATCATTGAAGATGATGAAGATAAAGAAATGCCTAACTTTGTTACGCACGGAAAGATTTGCCAGAACTGGATTGCTGTTGATGTTCCTTTTATTGTTCATGCTTCAAAGTAATTTGTTTTATTTTCTTTCAAAAAAGCCTTTCACTCTGCCCAAGGTGAAAGTGATGTTTGTCGGGCTTTGTTTCAAATTTTATCATCATCAATAAAATGCTATTTTGATTTCCATATGTGTTTTTCCTTTTTGCTTTATTCTGAAAAATGGTAACATAAAAAACCCAAAATAATAATAATTGTTTATCTGCATAATGTTTGCATTTGTGTTCATGCTCTAAAATAAAAATAAAATCATTGTGTTGATTCATTGATAAACCCATTGAAAACAATGATCCTATGCCCTCTCCCAACTTTGAATTCCCTGTGTTTGAAGCTGAGGAAGAGGATGTTGAAGAGATTCCTGATGAGATTTCTCGGTTGCTTGAGCACGAGGAGAAGGTTATTCAGCCTCATGGAGAGTCTATAGAGATGGTCAACTTGGGTTCTGAAGATGATAAGAAAGAAGTCAAAGTTGGAGCATTGCTTGGTCCTGATGTTAAGAAGAGGATTGTAGAGCTTCTCAGATAGTATGTTGATGTATTTGCTTGGTCTTATCAAGATATGCCAGGTCTTGATACTGATATTGTGGAGCATAGATTGCCGCTGAAGCCTGAATGTCCACCTATAAAGCAAAAGTTGAGAAGAACTCATCATGATATGGCAGTAAAGATCAAAGAGGAGGTTCAAAAGCAGATTGATGCAGGTTTTCTTGTGACGTCAAATTATCCTCAATGGGTGGCCAATATTGTGCCTGTTCCAAAGAAAGATGGAAAAGTCCGAATGTGCGTTGATTACAGAGATTTGAACAAAGCCAGTCCAAAAGATGATTTTCCATTGCCACGCATTGATATGTTGGTAGATAATACGGCTAAGTTTGATGTGTTCTCTTTTATGGACGGATTTTCCGGTTATAATCAAATAAAGATGGCACCCGAAGACATGGAAAAGACCACAATTATTACACCATGGGGAACATTCTGCTATAGAGTGATGCCCTTTGGATTGAAGAATGCTGGTGCGACATACCAAAGAGCTATGACCACACTTTTCCATGATATGATGCACAAAGAAATCGAAGTATATGTTAATGATATGATCGCTAAGTCGAAGACTGAAGAGGATCATGTTGAACATTTTTTGAAGTTGTTTCAGAGATTAAGGAAGTTTAAGCTTTGTTTGAATCCGAACAAGTGCAACTTTGGTGTACGTTCTGGAAAGTTGTTAGGTTTCATTGTCAGCCAAAGAGGCATTGAAGTTGATCCTGATAAAGTGAAAGGTATTCAAGAAATGCCTGCTCCAAGAACTGAAAAGCAAGTAAGAGGATTCTTGGGCCGTTTAAATTATATTTCGAGGTTTATCTCTCACATGACTGCCACGTGTGCTCCTATCTTCAAGTTGTTTCGGAAAGACAAAGGTTGTGTCTGGACAGATGATTGTCAGAAGGCATTTGAAAGTATCAAAGAATATCTGCTTGAACCTCCTATCTTGTCTCCTCCGGTGGAAGGTAGACCGATGATCATGTACTTGACTGTGTTGGAAGATTCCATGGGTTGTGTGTTTGGTCAGCAAGATGAATCTGGAAGAAAAAAATATGCAATTTACTACTTGAGTAAGAAATTCACTGATTGTGAGTCTCGGTATTCCATGCTTGAAAAAACTTGTTGTGCCTTATGTAACACGGTGGGAGAACTGACTTTAGTTAAATGTTGTGGATAGCAAGAGTCGCCACCGACTTTTATTTTATCCAAAGGAAAGGCATAAAAGAACAGGAAAGACCTTTAAAAGATTTTTGGGTTCGGAGGGTAGGTTATGTAAAGGGAAGGTGTTAGCACCCTTTACATCCATGGTTATCCATGGGCTCTTAGTTACTTAGCTCACTTTAAAATGTTTTTGAGAAGTGTAGTGTGTGTTTAGAAATTTTCTTAAGTACTTTATAATGATCCATGTACGGATATATATAAAGCCTTTGTTTGGAAAATTGCTTGAAAAATGTGAAGTGTTTTTGAAATGTTTAAAAAGGTGAGCAAGTACATAAGAGGAACCTACCCTAAGTTAAATCTTTTCTGTTCTTGAATATCCTTTAAATGGTAAGACTATCCCTATTATTAAGGAATAGGTAGTCATTACCTTGGATGTATGAGGGACCAATGAAGGGACAACTGTGATTAGGCAACTGTAAGGTGTATTTAGCAATTCGAAGGGACTTATCATCTTTATTCGAAAGGGACAGGATCATTTACGAAGGCAACCATGGAGGGACTTGATATTATTATCTTTTAAGGGACTAGATGATATGAGAGAAGGGACTTTGCTTTACACCTTACTTGACCTTTTTGTTTAGGCAACATGAGAGTTAACCCTTAAGAATGTGAGATGGCGATCCAAGATCGACTTACGTGTGTGCGTGTACAAATTCAAGTATTTATCTTACAAATTAGTAATCTAAATTCAATTTTAAATACAAACATGTTTACACTCCCTATTTTACTAACCATGGCAATTTAAATAAATAATAAAAATAATTCTACAACTATTACATAATTGGCACAATTACATTATAAGAATAATAAAAATAATTTAAATAAGTAAGCATATAATAAATAAATAATTAGATTGGTTAGTAATAATAAACAAAAATAAATATAAGAAGGTTAGTATAACAATATAATATAGAAACAACTTAAAAGTTCAAAATTAAATAAATAATTATTTTTAAGAATTTTAATAAAAGAAATAAATAATAAATATTATATACTAATAAATATGACTAATAATTCTAATAATTTAATTTTATATACATATTATAAAAAATATTTGTTAATTATAATTAAGTAAACATATAAAAAACTAGAAATTAAGCTCATAAAATAAAGTTCGGGTTTTTAATTGTTTAGAAAAAAATAAATTAGGGTTAACTACTTAATTAAATTATTTATATATATATAAACAAACTACATATAATAATTATAAAATAAATATATATATAATTAAAATTTACAAACAAATATATTGAGATTTATAAGATAATTAGGGTTTATAAAAAAAAATTAGTTTAGTTTTTTTTTTACATATAAAATTTTAGGGTTAATTATTTAATCTAAGCCTAATTAAATTATTTGTCTAAAAAAACATATAACATTAATAATATACAATAAAATAAATATTAAATAATTTTATGAATAAAGTTTAAATTTTTTCAAAATATAAGTTTTTTTGAATTATATACAAAATAATAGAACTATTTTATTATAAACATTTATTATTAATTAAATTAATTATAATATAAACAAAAATCAAATAAAATAAAATAAAATGAGAAAAGGAACTTACCTGGGGCTGGGATTCGAACCCACCCCCTGGGCTTTGCATCTCTAAGACCAGCAAGGTCTCCACCAGGCCAGCGCGCGCTGATGAACTATGGATGATCACCAATCTTTATATGTCAAGCCTGGAAAAATAAAGGAAATAAAGCAAAAAATTGCTGAGACTGGGATTCGAACCCCTGCCTTGACCTTGCATACACGCATCCTTTACCAACTGAGCCATCAACGCGTTTGTGTAATAAACCTCAAACAATTCAATAAAATATTAAAACGAATTTTAAAATCATAATTTGGCGCCACTGGACTTCATCTTCTCCAAATTACCTGCGAATTCATTTAGGCTTTTACCTGCGAATTTACCTGCAATTTTTCAAAACCAGGATCCTATGTTTTTTGAAACTTCATGAAAACCTTAACAATAATAAAAACCAACAACTCAGATCAATTGCTTATAGTTTATATGTTATAGCCATGTCTTTAGAATGTCCAAAAACAATGTAAAACGTAAAGTCCTAAAGTGATGGCCGAAACCCTAATAATGGCATCTATTGTATTCGTCCATGGTTCTTCACAAAAACAATCCAGAAACCATCTATGAGCATCAACAAACATTAGTATATAATCAAAACTCATTATAAACATGTAAATTTAATGAATCGAAAAAAAATAGGTTAAGGGCATGTATGCTTCGGGTTATGCAAATGAGGATGAATCAGAGGCATGTAAGGGGTGGTTTAGATTCAGGGAAGCTCAAGGAAGCTTCTTGTGTCCTTAGAATACCTTGAAATATCCTGCAAAGATGAAACCGAAAATTGATTTTTGATGTATTTTGTGAAGTTTGAAATAGGTCTTAGAGGCTGCAAAAATTCGTCTCTTTGTTTGTGATATGTTCCCCTATATGTAGTGAATCAAATTAGGTTAAAAAGTGTTATGGTTCTTTGGATTTTTGGATCATTTGAATATTGAGAAAGATATGTCATAAAATTTGAATATTATTTGATCTAACATTGCTATTTTAGGACAATCATCATAACTTGTGTATCAATCTGATCCAAATGTCATTTATAACATTCTAGAAACAAAATCCCTTTTTAAATATTTGATTATATATTTTATTTCAATTTAAATGGTATTTTAATGAATAAAATTCAAATAAATATGAAATAAAAAATAAAAAATCAGAAAATAGGTGGGTTGGGTCGTGCTTGGTGTTTTTATAAAGATGGGATGGCAATTTGGTGGGCTCATTTAGCAAAAATTTGATTTTAGGCCTTATTTGCTTCATAAACTTCCCAAAAATTTTCCAACTTTGCAAGGGCACAAATCCTTCAATTTTAATGCTATGAGGGCGTTCTTGGACATTTTGGAAAGCTTAAAGAGTCCTCTAACCAACCTCATTGGTTACATGTCCATATCTTTTACCATTCTCAAGTTATGCTCTTTTGAAGTTGTTGACTTTTTGTTGACTTTCAAAAGGACCTATAATGTCTTAGCTCATGCCTTCCAAATGAAGCATTTTTGGGCTTGGCTTGTGAGACACAAAGTTGTAGATAATTCAATTTCCTTAAAAATTAGCTTTGGATGGAAAATTCTTGATGAAGCATGTGAAAGTTATGGCTGGTCAAAGTTCAGTTGACTTTTCCTGAGGAAACCCTAATTTAGAAACTCCTGATTCTTGATGATCTGAAATCTCCTTGATGAATCATGATCAACCCTTGATAAAGTGATGAATTTTACTTCATATAATTGATGTTGGCAAAAAATCATGAAGTTTGACTTTGGTTTGACCACAGTTGACCTCAGTTTGACTTTTTAACCGCTTTAACTGACTTTAACCTATCTGATCATCTGACTGAGCAAACCTTTGGGAAAAGTCTTGAAACTTGTCATGGGGATTCTTGAACACATATAAGATGTTATGAAGCTCACTGTAAGTCTTGGAAGTCCATTTAGCCTGATTAAAGTCAAAACCCTAGTTTAGGATGCATTACTTAGGAGGATGCATTGTCTGAGGGAAATGTCAAATCTTCTGACTGATTGTGAACTTTGTGAACCTTGTGAACCTCATGAGATGTCTTGTGAACCTTGTGAGCCTCTTAGTACACAATGACTTGTCTTGTGGAGGTCAAATTTTGGGGTGCAATAGCTGCCCTTGTTCAATTTTCTGAAACCTGAGGGGTTAGATTGGTATCTGTGTCATTCGTGACCTGGAAGGTTGAAGGGGATTGAACACAAAAGCCCAAAAATTTGCACTAGCCGGTGCATAAAGTAACACTGATGATTAGCTGTATATGATTGAGTGGGCTTGAAGATGCCACTTGGAAGAATTAGTGATGGGCTTAGAGATGCCATCAGGATGAACTGGAGATGGGTTTAAAGATGCCATCAGGATGAACTGGAGATGGGCTTAGAGATGCCATCTAAAATATCTGGATGTGGTAATGTTCTGATGTTGATACTGGATATCAGTACTAGGTCTTTGTATAAGCCGTCTCTGAATCATTTATGCAACATGATTTGAGTTGTTGAATGGACCAGTAGAAATAAATCTTGTGATGATTATCTCTTCTGGAAGTATCTTGGATTAGGGAGTAGATCTTTGTACAGACCGTTTGCCTATTCTCCAAGGTCAAAAGAACGTCAGGATTTGTCCTTCTGAAAAAGTATCTTGAACCAGGGAATGGATCTTTTTACAGACCGTTTGCCTGCTATTCAAGGGCCGAAAGAACGTCAGGATTTGTTCTTAAGGGTCAAAAGAACGTCAGGATTTGTTCTTCTGAAAAAGTCTTGAACAAGGGGCCAAAAGAGCGTCAGGATTTGCTTTTAAGGGTCAAAAGAACGTCAGGATTTGTTCTTCTAAAAAAGTCTTGAATAAGGGGCCAAAAGAGCGTCAGGATTTGCTCTTAAGGGTCAAAAGAACATCAGGATTTGTTCTTCTGAAAAAGTCTTGAACAAGGGGCCAAAAGAGCGTCAGGATTTGCTCTTAAGGGTCAAAAGAACGTCAGAATTTGTTCTTCTGAAAAAGTCTTGAACAAGGGGCCAAAAGAGCGTCAGGATTTGCTCTTAAGGGTCAAAAGAACGTCAGGATTTGTTCTTCTGAAAAAGTCTTGAACAAGGGGCCAAAAGAGCGTCAGGATTTGCTCTTAAGGGTCAAAAGAACGTCAGAATTTGTTCTTCTGAAAAAGTCTTGAACCAGGGAATGGATCTTTTTACAGACTGTTTGCCTGCTATTCGAGGACATCTGGAGTAGTGTATGGATCATTTCTGACCTGTTGTAAGTTGTTGATATTGTTTTACCTGCATATAACTATCCTGCAAGGGAAATATTAGTCTATGCATTATATATGCATGCATAGTATGATGCACCTAAGTAAATGTATTATGTACTTATGGATATGTATGTCATGGTATGATGTAAATGATGTATGTATGCATCACGCAGCTTGAAGCGTCTAGATATCTTCATATAACAATTGCTGGCCAGGGAAAATAAAATGAGGCATTGAAAACCTGAGAACCAACTTTGATTGGGAGATCAATTTCTCCATGCACCACTCTTCTCGAGCCATCAAAAGCCTTCACCACTATATTACTGGGTTTTAGCACAGCATCTTCAGGACTAAGCTTATTCAGGACTTCTTTGGGCAACACATTCAGAGAGGAACCATTGTCTATTAATACATGTGACAGGGTAGTGCCCCTGCATTCAATGGAGATATGTAGAGCCCTGTTATGATCCCTCTTGGCAGGAGTCAAATCAGCATCGGAGAAACCTAACCCATTATCATAGGTCAAGTGTGCAACACAATTTTCAAACTGGTCTACAGAAATCTCATTGGGTACATGAGCAGTCTTCAAAAACTTAAGCAGGGCCTTGGCATGAGCCTCAGAACACAACAATAAGGACAACATAGAAATCTTGGAGGGAGTATGCCCCAATTGATCAACAATGTCATAATCACTCTTGCGAATGATTTTCAATACTTCTTCCATCTGCTTAGAAAGATCATCAGCAGTTGGCACATCAGTTGGTATAGGTTCAATAACAGGACCTTTGCCCCGAGCATCAGTGGTGGAGGTAGTATTTGGAGTAACTGTATTCTTGGAAACAACCGGAGAAGAGAAAACTCTTCCACTTCGTGTGATATTACTAGATCCAGCAATATTATCAACATCAAGGTTCGCATCAGCAACAGGTGTATCAGCTAAGGGTTCCTGCTTAATACCATGGATATAAACATCAGACCCATAATGCCAAGGCACAGCTTTATCAGAAGTATACGGAATAGGACCAGGAGTGGTAATGATCATAGGAGCCACTCTAGCTTCAGCAACAATCTTCACAGGGCCTTCAGCAGTAATCTTAATTGGACCCTTATGAGTGATTTTGACAGGTCCCTTGGAAGTAATCCTTACCGGTACTTTATCAACCATATCTACCTCTTCAATCTTCGCACCTTTAGTTATATGATCAACCATACTTTCCACAGAAAGTGGTGTCCTCTCAAACACTATGGTGTAATTATTCATGAGGCGTTGAATTCTGTCCTTCAACCTCCAGCAACTATTCGGCTTATAAGCACAATAGACACAATCTTCACGACAACCTGGAAAGAACCCAGCTTGTACCAACTTCTTCTTAATAATAGACAATGGTGTAGTCAAGTCTGCAACTGAGGAAATATGTGAATCTTCATCAATGGCATTGACATTCTTCTCATGATTTAGCATGGGAGCAGTAATCACATTTGGAGTACCCGGAGGGTCAAACTCAATCTCTCCAGCCTCAATCATATCTTGAATTTTGTTCTTCAATACCCAGCAACTATTGGTATCACGTCCCTGACAGTTCGAATGGTATGCACATCGTGCATTAGGATTGTACCTGGGAGAGGTAACATTAGGATTCTGAGGAGGATCTTTCAGAGTGATAAGTTCATCCTTCAACAAGTGTTGCAAGGCTTTGGCCATTGACATGTTGATCTTAGTGAACTGCCTTCTAGCCCTCTGTTGATTTCCCTGTGGCTGCTCTGGTGTTGTAGGAGTTGGATTGGAAATATGAACTGCACTCATAGACTGATGCCTTCTATTATGATCAGGTTGACCATAAACAACATTTGACTCTTTCTTCCCACTAGGAGGCTTCTTTGCAGCACTTGATGAAGAAGCACCCACTTGAATCTTGCCACTCCTTATACCACTTTCTACGCGCTCTCTTGTCATTATCAACTCAGTGAAGCCAGATGATGAGCTTCCAATGAGATGACTGTAAAAAGGACCATTCAACGTACACATGAACATATCAACTAACTCCCTGTCAGTTAAAGGGGGTTGTACTCTTCCAGCCAAGTCTCTCCACTTCTGAGCATACTCCTTGAAGCTCTCTTTAGCACCCATAGTGTAACACAGTGGGAGAACTGACTTTTAGTTATGTTGCGGATAGCAAGAGTCGCCACCGACTTTTATTTTATCCAAAGGAAAGGCATAAAAGAACAGGAAAGACCTTTTAAAAAAATTTTGGGTTCGGGGGGTAGGTTATGTAAAGGGAAGGTGTTAGCACCCTTTACATCCATGGTTATCCATGGGCTCTTAGTTACTTAGCTCACTTTAAAATGTTTTTGAAATGTGAAGTGTGTGAAAAATTTTCTTAAGAGTTTAATAATGATCCATGTGTGGATGCGTAAAAAACCTTTGTTTTGAAAATTGTTTGAAATGTGTGGAGTGTTTGAAAAGTTTTGGAATAGTGAGCAAGTATCTAAGAGGAACCTACCCTAAGTTTTAAGTCTTTTATGTTCTTGGATCCTTTAAATGGTAAGACTATCCCTATTATTAAGGAATAGGTAGTCATTACCTTGGATGTGCGGGACAAGTGAAGGGACATCTGTTTATGTAGGCAACTGTGGGGTGTATAAGCAATTCGAAGGTACTATCATCTTTATTCGAAAGGGACAAGATCATTACGAAGGCAACATTCGAAAGGGACTTGATCTTTTATCTGTTAAGGGACTAGATGATGTGAAATTGAGGGACTTTGCTTTATACACCCAACTTGACCTTTTGATTAGGCAACATGAGAGGTATCCCTAAGGAAGTGAGATGGCGATCAAAGATCGACTTATGCGTATGAGTGTTCAATTTTAATATTTATCTTTAAATTTGTGATCTAAATTGATTTTATATTACAAGTATGTTTACACTCCCTATTTTACTAACCATAGCATAAAATAAATAATAAACATTATTACTAAATATTACACCAAGGAACAATTACATAATAATAATAAAGCAAAATTAAATATAATAAACAAAAATAAATAATAATAATAATTGGGTTAGTAGAAAATAATAATAATAAAAATAATACCAAATTAAATGGGGTTAGTAACAATAAAATATCATATAAAAATAAACATAATAAATAATATAAACAAAAACATTATAATAATTAAGATCAAACAATTATTTAAGATTAATAAGAAAAATAGGAACAATTATATTAATTATTATAAAGTTTTAAATTATTTGCAAATTATAAAAATTAAATTAATTATAAACATTATTATGAAAATAAAATTATAATTACAAAATTAATTTAGCAATCTTTAATTATTCTTAAACATATAACAAAAATTATTTACATACTAAATTAAATTATAAACAATTTATAGAATATTTACATATTATAAAAATAGGATTAATTATAATTATATTTACAAAATTTAATTATATTAAATAAAATATATACATGATTAAATAAAATATGATCATACTATTATATTTACAAAATTAAGAATTATAATAAAATTATATTTTTAATAGAAGCAAATTAGGGTTTGATTTAAAAAATACTAGGATTTATTTACTAATTAAAATATAAGCAAGAATTTAAATAAATAATATTCACAATTAAGGTTTTTTTAGAAAAATAGTTTTAGGGTTAATCTTGATTTATAATTTAATTAGCATTAATAATAATAATAAACAAAATAAAACAAATAATGGAGAAAAAGGAAAAAAAGAACTTACCTTGGCTGGGAATTGAACCCAGCCCCTTTGCTTTCATGACCTCCAGCCAGCAAGACTCTCCACTGGGCCAGCGCGCGCAGGTGCTAAGGAGAGAGGTCCAATTGGTTTTGTTGTTTGTTCCTGAAAATATCATGAAAAAATAAAACAACATAAAAAAGGCCTGGGGGGATTGAACCCAGGACCTTCACAATGCACACAAACACACATTCCATTCCAGCCGGGAGGGCGCTTCTGTCCATATAACAGCCATAATACATAATATATTATGTCTAATGATTAAAAGAGAAAAATATGAAAAACTGCCACAGCCAGGATTCGAACTCAGGACACTGCCTTCATGCGCGCATACGTTTACCATTGGGACACACGCTTGTGTGTGATACAAAACAGAAACATATACATTATAATATATCATAACAATTCAAAATCAGAAAAACGCGCGCAGGTCTTCTTCTCCAAATTACCTACGAAATTTCCTTCAACATTTCCTGCGGAATTTCCTACGTGTTCTTCCCTTCAAGAACCTGCGAATTTGGATCTTTCACAACACATAAAATTTCAACAAAATATTCATACAGACATGATCCACACATCAAATCCAATTCAATGACGTCGTTAGAATTTATTTAGGTTGGTTTAAATGAGAAACCCTAAACGGCTTCTTCAAACCCTAACAATGGTGGAATGCGATTGAGGTCACTAAACTTCAAGGTTGCTGCCCAGAAACGTTCCTAGCACTATCACAAACATCAAGCAATCATCAAATATCATTTAAAACAAACAAATATATGAAATCGAAAAACTCATATTCAAGAACAAAGCATGATTCGGTTAACATGATTCAGTGCATGAATGGATGTTTTTATGATTCAGATACACTCAGTGATCTTCAAGGAACCATTTGCAACCTTCAAAAGCTTTGGAGATGGCCTGGAGATAAGAATCCGATTATGAGTTTTGTGATGAATTTTGAAAAACTTGAACTTACTCTTGGAGGCTGAATTTTTCGTCCTCTATGATTAGGTTTGTGTTATGTACTCATAGTGCAATGGATTTAGGTCAAAAAACTTGATGGTTGTGTGAAGAAATTGATTGAAAAAGATTGAAAAAGATCAAGCTTTAAACTTCAAATATTTGAGAATTAAGCCTTTCTATTTCAAGCCAATCACCATGATTCTCATACCATTTTGATTCAAATCACTTTTATGAATTTTTAGAAACAAAATCCCATTTAAATATTTGACTTTTATATTTTATTTTAATTTAAAATGATTTTAAATGAATAAAATCAAAATAAATAAAATAAAATAATAAAAAAATCTGAATATTTGATGGTTGGGTCGTGCATGAGGTATTGGTATGGATTGGGTCATCCTATGGCAAGCCCATTTAGAAAGAATTGGTTTTAAACCTCCATTTTCTTCATAAACCAACCAAAAATTTCCCAACTTTGCAAGGGCACAAATCATTCAATTTTAATGCTATGATGGTGTTCTTGGACATTTTGGAAAGCTTGAAGAGTCCTCTAACCAACCCCACTGGTTTCATGTCCATATCATTTACCATTCTCAAGTTATGCCCTTTTGAAGTTGTTGACTTTTTGTTGACTTTCAAAAGGACCTATAATGTCTTAGCTCATACCTTCCAAATGAAGCATTTTTGGGCTTGGCTTGTGAGACACAAAGTTGTAGAGAATTAAATTTCCTTCAAAATTAGCTTTGGATGGGAAAAATGTGATGAAGCATGTGAAGGTTATGGCTGGTCAAAGTTCAGTTGACTTTTCCTGAGGAAACCCTAATTTAGAAACCTCTGATTCTTGATGATCTGAAATGTCCTTGATGAATCATGATCAACCCTTGATCAAATGATGAATTTTAGTTCATATACTTGATGTTGGCAAAAAATCATGAAGTTTGACTTTGGTTTGACCACAGTTGACCTCAGTTTGACTTTTTAACTGCTTTGACTGATTTTGACTTATCTGATCATCTGACTGAGCAAACCTTTGAGAAAAGTCTTGAAACTTGTCATGGGGATTCTAAGACACATATAAGATGTTATGAAGCTCAATTGAAGTCTTGGAGATCCATTTAGCCTGATTAAAGTCAAAACCCTAGTTTTGGATGCACTGCTTAGGAGAATGCCTTGCCTGAGGGATTTGTCAAATCTTCTGACCCATGATGAACTTTGTGAACCTTGTGAACATTATAAGATGTCTTGTGAACCTTGTGAACCTAATTAAAGGTCTTGTGAACCTTGTGAACCTCATGAAGGGTCTTGTAAACTTCATGAATCTGATGTAAGGTCTTGTGAACCTCATAAAGTGTCTTGTGAACCTTGTGAACCTCATAAAGTGTCTTGTAAACTTCATGAACCTCATGAAAGGTCTTGTGAACCTTGTGAACCTTCTTAGCACACAAAGTCTTGTATTGTGAGGGCAAATTTTGGGGTGCAACAGCTGCCCCTGTTCAATTTTCTGAAACCTAAGGGGTTAGATTGGTATATGTGTCAGTCGTAACTTGGAAGGTTGAAGGGGATTGAACACAAAAGCCCAAAAATTTGCACTCACCGGTGCGTAGAGTGATATGGATGATTAGTTGTATATGTTTGAGTGGGCTTAAAGATGCCACTTGGGAGGAGGGTTCTTCAAATACGTCTCTTGGAGGATAGAGCAGTCCAAAATATGAAGATATAATGATAGCTTTCAGGAGGATAAACAACATCCTGAGGTAGTGATATGCTTTCAGGAGGATAAACAACGTCCTGAGGAAATGATGTAACCTTTGGGAAGATAAACAACGGCCCAAAGTCTTGATATGCTTTCAGGAGGATAAACAACGTCCTGAGGTATGAGTATAACTTTTGGGAAGATAAATAACGGCCCAAAGTCATGATATGCTTTCAGGAGGATAAACAACGTCCTGAGGAAGTGATATAACCTTTGGGAAGATAAACAACGGTCCAAGGTAATGATATGCTTTCAGGAGGATAAACAACGTCCCGAGGAAATGATATGCTTTCAGGAGGATAAACAACGTCCTGAGGAAATGGTGTAACCTTTGGGAAGATAAACAACGGCCCAAGGTCAAGATAGCTTTCAGGAGGATAAACAACGTCCTGAGGTATGAGTATAACTTTTGGGAAGATAAATAACGGCCCAAAGTCATGATATGCTTTCAGGAGGATAAACAACGTTCTGAGGAAAAAGTATAACTTTTGGGAAGATAAACAACGGCCCAAAGTCATGATATGCTTTCAGGAGGATAAACAACGTCCTGAGGAAGTGATATGCTTTCAGAAGGATAAACAACATTCTGAGGTATAAGTATAACTTTTGGGAGGATAAACAACGGCCCAATAGTCATGATATGCTTTCAGGAGGATAAACAACGTCCTGAGGAAATGGTGTAACCTTTGGGAAGATAAACAACGGCCCAAGGTCATGATATGCTTTCAGGAGGATAAACAACGTCCTGAGGTATGAAGTAACCTTTGGGAAGATAAACAACGGCCCAAGGTACTGATATGCTTTCAGGAGGATAAACAGCGTCCTGAGGAAAAAGTATAACTTTTGGGAAGATAAACAACGGCCCAAGGTCATGATATGCTTTCAGGAGGATAAACAACGTCCTGAGGTGATGATATGCTTTCAGAAGGATAAACAACATTCTGAGGTATGAGTATAACTTTTGGGAGGATAAACAACGGCCCAATAGTCATGATATGCTTTCAGGAGGATAAACAACGTCCTGAGGAAATGGTGTAACCTTTGGGAAGATAAACAACGGCCCAAGGTCATGATATGCTTTCAGGAGGATAAACAACGTCCTGAGGTATGAAGTAACCTTTGGGAAGATAAACAACGGCCCAAGGTACTGATATGCTTTCAGGAGGATAAACAACGTCCTGAGGAAAAAGTATAACTTTTGGGAAGATAAACAACGGCCCAATAGTCACAAGTTGTTGATGAAATTTGTCTGATAGAGAATTAATCTGAAAAACAAGATTATAACATTCTGTATGATAATATTAGCTTATGCATTATGTATGCATTTATAATATGATGCACTTAAGTAATGTATTATGTATCTAGGTATATGTATGTTATGATGTAAATGATGTATGTATGCATCATGTAGCTTGACGCGTCTGGATATCTTTGTATAATAACTGCTGGCCAGAGAAAATAAATCCCGATTTGTTGCTGAAGGATATGACGAACTTGTTCCCGTCTTGTTTGATAGCTTCCCGTCTACTGGGATAGTAAGGTATACATAACCTTCCGTCTGCTGGGGATAGTAAGGTATACATAACCTTCCGTCTTCGTTCGTCGTACTCCTATTGGAAAAATAAATTCCGACTATCCGTATGAGGATAAAAGAGATGGATATAAATTCCCGGGGAGATGTGACTTGAAGTTCTTATGAAGATGGATTTTCCCTACTGGGGATTTGTAACTGTCTTGTAGGGATGAACCGGTGAAGCTTTGTTGAAATCCTTCCCTCTTTCGTCCTTATTACTGCCTTTCTGGTAAACATCAATCATATTCAAAAGCATACATACATTTAAACACAACCCATGGACGTTTCGCTTATGTAAATAGGGTAAAAGTAAATCTGGATTCAGAGGGAAAAGTAAAGCTGAACTTGAAAACAGAATCGTTTCAACTTCGAGAGTGTATAACCAATTGGATTTGGAGCTCCTGAAATTTTTAACTTTCCTGAATACCTTCCCAGAAATCCTCATAGCTGGATCTGAAGACATGATACTGACACCATCTGATACTACTGGCGTAGACAATTAATTTCCATCTTGGTTTCAGCTAAGAATCATATATCAAGGTAATACAATGAGAGGAATGTGTCTTCAAATTGTGATGGACCATACACGCTCCGGGTATTAGATTTGAATAAAAAGCATTGCCCCTTGGTTGAGGATGGATTATACCATAATGGAAGTATCTGAATGTAGTTACCTCAAGAGAAATAAACAGAGTGCCTCACCATAATATGCCCCTGACATCATGAAATTCACATATATGAGGAGAGCTGCCTCTGGCTATTAAGCATTGTTGAATCTGGACCTGATTGCCCCAAATGAATTGAACAGTAAGTTGGTATGCCCCTTGACTGGGAAACAGTGACTATGCCCCTGGCATTATGAACTTTGTAATGTTACCCTCGGTAATTTAGACAGATGTGGAGATCTGCCCCTGGATACTTAAACGGCAGTATCATGGCCTGCCCCCTTGATTGGGAGATAATGACTATTCCCCTTTGTATACATGGACTTTGATCCAGGAAGCAACTTTGTTTATCGGAAGGACTTTGGTTCATTGAACAATAATCCTGTAAGTTTCTCCATTTATCAAACACTCAGGTATATGCAAACAAATATATTCAAAAATGCAATGCTTATGCTTGTCTTGAAGTTTTTGAAAAAGAATTATTTTAAAATTTTTTTCTTAAGAAAACTGTGATATTAACTCAAGTTTTATAATAAGCCCTAAAGGAGTCAGGATACCTTTTTGTAGCAGTACGCTTTTGAACTAACCATGCTTCAGTTAGGACTTTTAAAGGGTTGTAACGTGGCCTGGTTCACGGTTTAAGAAACAAAGGATAAAGACTCAAATTTTATTTGTACCCAACCCAATCTCCATGATGTTCTTCAGTCCTATGTTCGATTAACTTATGCATTGAAGCTCCAAAGAAGTTTGGTATTATAACACTGACATTTGTGATGGTTCAAAAACCAAAAATTTATTTGAACATCCAGTCATCTTTCTTCATTGAGGATTCATAGTGACCTCTTTTTTCTTTTGACTTTGTTATCCCTTCTTTTTGCCTGAACAGTTTATTTCAAGGTTACAGTCAGCGGGATGTCTTAATTTTATTATTAAGTCTCCTTCATAGGTTTTGACTTAGTGAGCTTTTTTTTTTTGCTAGATATTGACTGTCAGGTTTAATGATTACAGAGAACCATCATTAGTTGTGTACAACACAGATAATTGGCATATTTGAGTTAACCGAGTAACTACCCTGCCCCAGGTTATGAATAAGGGTTTTAATTTGTGCAAGAATAAAACCTCCTACTTCATAGGCTCAAAAGGGTTGACTAGGGATTAACTTCCTTATATCTCCACTGTTTAGGAATTGAAACAATGTCTGTACATCGTCAGCATAGTCTGTTCAAAAGCATACTGCATAAGATTATGGTATTATTTTCGTCATCCTCCCTTTATAGGCTTATAACTTTATCAGGAGTTAAATATCACAAAATAGAAATATGATTCATAGTTTACAATATAGTGAAACGAATGGATTAATTCAAGACAAACATATGCAATGCATTAATGAAAACAAAAGTTTAACATAATAGTAAGTGTTCAAACAAATAAAAGAAATTACAAATGAAAATTCAAATGTTGTCCCATCCAGTTGGCTGAATGTCCTCAATTGCAATCTGTGAACTTTGAGGAGCAGTATACTTCACCATAAAATCAAATTTACCACTTGGATGTCCCAAGGTGCCCCATATCTCAACAGGAATAGGTAGGCTTCCTTTCTTTCCACCTTGGGCCACTTGTCTTGCAGCTTCGGTGTTTGATGGACGATAGTAGAACTCAACTTGACCTTCTGGAGTAACCTCTAGGATTCCTTCGTCAATTAGATCTTGGATCTTTTTCTTCAATGTCCAACAACTATTAGTATCATGTCCCGGACAGTTGGAGTGATACCCACACCTTGCCTTGGGATTATAGCGAGGAGAGGAAGTTTTAGGATTTTGAGGAGAATTTTTCAAGGAAATTAGTTTCATCTCCAACAAGCATTGCAGAACTTGTGACATTGGAGTGCTGAATTTGATAAACTGTCTTTTACATCCCTTGTGTTGAGGTGGATTAACTTTACCATGTCTTTTTTCTTTAAATGAAGAACAATCAGTGGCAACCGGTTTCTTACCTTCTTTTATCCTCATCTTCCTTTCAACCAAATCAGCTTGTTTTAATGGAGGTTGATTGACAATTAGATTCCTGACTCCATTACTTTGAAGTTTTTGGACAAAGGTTCTCAGCTCTTCTTGCCCCTGAGCTAAACTTTGGATAAGAGCCACCTGGACATTCATCTGGATCCTCATTTTTGTTATCTCAGCTTGCAATTTTTCCAACTGACCATCCTTGTTGTCCTCAGGACTCTTCTTCTTAGCCAGAAGTGTCTTCAACTCATCTTGTCCCTTGGACAAGTTCAGAATCAACTCTTGGAATCGGGCATTCTGAGCCTGGAGATATTTGACTATTTGTTCAAGAGCCATTGATGAAATAAACAGCGAGAAGATAAGAAACCTATGCACAAGAAACCTGTGATGCAATGATATGATATGTGAATGCGTATGAAATGTTTTCAAGGACCGCAGGATTTAAATTTGCTTAAACAAACAAGAAGGTAAATTTTTATTAGTAATAAATTTGTTTTGCCTCTTGGGCTTACAGAAAATGAAATGAAATAAATACAAGAGATGAGGTTTTAAGTCTCCCATGGACGTTTCCTCTTTGTGTTGAGGTATGAGTTGAGATTCCGTTCCTCGTGAAGTTGCTTTGTTAGTTCCAGGATCCTTTCTTGGCTTGCTTTGTAATGAGCCTCGAAGGTATCCCTTTGCTCCTTCAACTGGATCTAGGATCTATGTAAGTCTTCCATGTCAGTAGGCATGTCTGGGTGAAGGATGGTATAAGAAGTATCTCCTTCAGCAACAGGTTCCATGGTAACTGGCAGGATAGCAGGATATGGCATCATGAGAGTCTGAGCACGAGATCGCACCCATCTGAGATAAGCTTCCATAGGAATAGTGTACTTAGGCTCTAGAGTCTTGCTGTCAACCTTGTTCACTTTTCCCCATGCTCGTATGAATCTCTGACGGTAACCTTGAAGATCATTGTCATAGTCAAACACAATACCTTGAATCAACATGTCATGAGGACCATCACTCCGAGCGTAACCAAACTGTTGTAAAGCTAGAGAGGGGTTGTAGGTAATGCCTCCTCTTATGCCTAGAAGTGGCACATTAGGAAACTCCCCACAACGGTCAATGATAGCGACATTCTCCATAGATCTGGAGCACCAATGAATATCTGAATGCGAGAGTGACATGATCCTCTTGGACCACCTGAACCCTTGCTCATTCTTCATTACTGAGCGAGGAAGGTGAGAAATAAACCACCTAGATAACAAAGGCATGCAACACATCAAAGTTCCTCTTGCCCTTGTAGTACGGGTATGAAGAGAATGTAGGATGTCTCCAAGCAATGTAGGCACTGGATTGTGACTCAGGAATGTGTTGATGGCATGAACGTCTATGAACTGATCAGGATTGGGAAACAACACTAAGCCATAAATCAACAAGTCTAAGATCTCCTCAAAAGCATCATAGCTCATAGCTTTCAAGAACACCTGAGCTTTATCCATTAATACCTTGGCGAGAATACCCTTAACTCCGCTTCTGGTTTCTAGAACAATGTCAGACTTCTTCAGATGTAGAGCTGCAGCAATAACTTCTGGTTTAAGCTCTTTTTCCAAGCCTGTGAAGGGTCTTTGATCAAGAACAGGTATACCCAGAAGTTTAGAGAACTCTTCCATTGTAGGAACCAGCTGATAGTCAGGGAATGTGAAGGAATGGTGTTTAGGATCAAAGAACTGAAAAAGGACACTCATCATGTCTTCCTTGAACCCTGAGGTGACTAGATCCAATAGGTGACCATGTCTCTTGATAAACTGGGAATGATCAGACACTTGAGAAACCAACTCTTTAAGCTTAGCAGGTATCCCTACAAAGTTGATCCTGATAGTGTTTCTACGAGCTGAAGCCATGACCTGCAACAAAGAACAAAGATAAATCCTTTGGTCCTTAAAATGGTTAGTGAAAATGCTATGCTTATGATGCATGATGATGTCATGATGTTATGCTCAATCACAAACATGTGGCACACACAAACAAGTCACACAATAGCCCTATGTTTGAAGGCTTGCATGAGGTTCAAAGGTAAGTACCCTCCCCTAAAGTTAGTTGGTTCATCCTGTCCTATAAAGTAACCAGGTTCTAAGGGATCTCAATATTATTGATCCTTCACAAGGGTGGTTGTTCAGTAGGCAACTTACTTGCCAACCAAAACCCTCCAAGTTTAGGATCTCAATGAGCGTAGTATCGAGTATCAACCAACTTCAGTCTGCACCAAAGCCGGTTATCTCACTACTTTTCTAAAGGCCAAGATGGGTTAACTAGGGTTCTAAAAGTTAGTTAGTGCATTGACAACATATGGCAGCCTCATATTATCCTCAACTTGACTTAAGGAACATAAGCACCAACCAAGAAGTCACACTAACTATGGCCACCAGATCAACCATATCGGTATACGCCGTACAGTTTCCTTGGTCTATTGCCATTTACCTAAGGTACACTAGATCCGGGTTAGGATCTTTCACACATGAGAGCCCCAACAAGTAAAGTAAAGCAAACAAAGCAAACAAATTTAAAGTGATCTAATTCCTAAGGGTACCCCTCTTTTATTAACTCCCCAGCAGAGTCGCCAGTTCTGTAACACGGTGGGAGAACTGACTTTTAGTTATGTTGCGGATAGCAAGAGTCGCCACCGACTTTTATTTTATCCAAAGGAAAGGCATAAAAGAACAGGAAAGACCTTTTAAAATTTTTTTGGGTCCGGGGGGTAGGTTATGTAAAGGGAAGGTGTTAGCACCCTTTACATCCATGGTTATCCATGGGCTCTTAGTTACTTAGCTCACTTTAAAATGTTTTTGAAATGTGAAGTGTGTGAAAAATTTTCTTAAGAGTTTAATAATGATCCATGTGTGGATGCGTAAAAAACCTTTGTTTTGAAAATTGTTTGAAATGTGTGGAGTGTTTGAAAAGTTTTGGAATAGTGAGCAAGTATCTAAGAGGAACCTACCCTAAGTTTTAAGTTTTTTCTGTTCTTGGATCCTTTAAATGGTAAGACTATCCCTATTATTAAGGAATAGGTAGTCATTACCTTGGATGTGCGGGACAAGTGAAGGGACATCTGTTTATGTAGGCAACTGTGGGGTGTATAAGCAATTCGAAGGGACTATCATCTTTATTCGAAAGGGACAAGATCATTACGAAGGCAACATTCGAAAGGGACTTGATCTTTTATCTGTTAAGGGACTAGATGATGTGAAATTGAGGGACTTTTCTTTATACACCCTACTTGACCTTTTGATTAGGCAACATGAGAGGTATCCCTAAGGAAGTGAGATGGCGATCAAAGATCGACTTATGCGTGTGAGTGTTCAATTTTAATATTTATCTTTAAATTTGTGATCTAAATTGATTTTATATTACAAGTATGTTTACACTCCCTATTTTACTAACCATAGCATAAAATAAATAATAAACATTATTACTAAATATTACACCAAGGAACAATTACATAATAATAATAAAGCAAAATTAAATATAATAAACAAAAATAAATAATAATAATAATTGGGTTAGTAGAAAATAATAATAATAAAAATAATACCAAATTAAATGGGGTTAGTAACAATAAAATATCATATAAAAATAAACATAATAAATAATATAAACAAAAACATTATAATAATTAAGATCAAACAATTATTTAAGATTAATAAGAAAAATAGGAACAATTATATTAATTATTATAAAGTTTTAAATTATTTTCAAATTATAAAAATTAAATTAATTATAAACATTATTATGAAAATAAAATTATAATTACAAAATTAATTTAGCAATCTTTAATTATTCTTAAACATATAACAAAAATTATTTACATACTAAATTAAATTATAAACAATTTATAGAATATTTACATATTATAAAAATAGGGTTAATTATAATTATATTTACAAAATTTAATTATATTAAATAAAATATATGCATGATTAAATAAAATATGATCATACTATTATATTTACAAAATTAAGAATTATAATAAAATTATATTTTTAATAGAAGCAAATTAGGGTTTGATTTAAAAAATACTAGGATTTATTTACTAATTAAAATATAAGCAAGAATTTAAATAAATAATATTCACAATTAAGGTTTTTTTAGAAAAATAGTTTTAGGGTTAATCTTGATTTATAATTTAATTAGCATTAATAATAATAATAAACAAAATAAAACAAATAATGGAGAAAAAGGAAAAAAAGAACTTACCTTGGCTGGGAATTGAACCCAGCCCCTTTGCTTTCATGACCTCCAGCCAGCAAGACTCTCCACTGGGCCAGCGCGCGCAGGTGCTAAGGAGAGAGGTCCAATTGGTTTTGTTGTTTGTTCCTGAAAATATCATGAAAAAATAAAACAACATAAAAAAGGCCTGGGGGGATCGAACCCAGGACCTTCACAATGCACACAAACACACATTCCATTCCAGCCGGGAGGGTGCTTCTGTCCATATAACACCCATAATACATAATATATTATGTCTAATGATTAAAAGAGATAAATATGAAAAACTGCCACAGCCAGGATTCGAACTCAGGACACTGCCTTCATGCGCGCATACGTTTACCACTGGGACACACGCTTGTGTGTGATACAAAACAGAAACATATACATTATAATATATCATAACAATTCAAAATCAGAAAAACGCGCGCAGGTCTTCTTCTCCAAATTACCTACGAAATTTCCTTCAACATTTCCTGCGGAATTTCCTACGTGTTCTTCCCTTCAAGAACCTGCGAATTTGGATCTTTCACAACACATAAAATTTCAACAAAATATTCATACAGACATGATCCACACATCAAATCCAATTCAATGACGTCGTTAGAATTTATTTAGGTTGGTTTAAATGAGAAACCCTAAACGGCTTCTTCAAACCCTAACAATGGTGGAATGCGATTGAGGTCACTAAACTTCAAGGTTGCTGCCGAGAAACGTTCCTAGCACTATCACAAACATCAAGCAATCATCAAATATCATTTAAAACAAACAAATATATGAAATCGAAAAACTCATATTCAAGAACAAAGCATGATTCGGTTAACATGATTCAGTGCATGAATGGATGTTTTTATGATTCAGATACACTCAGTGATCTTCAAGGAACCATTTGCAACCTTCAAAAGCTTTGGAGATGGCCTGGAGATAAGAATCCGATTATGAGTTTTGTGATGAATTTTGAAAAACTTGAACTTACTCTTGGAGGCTGAATTTTTCGTCCTCTATGATTAGGTTTGTGTTATGTACTCATAGTGCAATGGATTTAGGTCAAAAAACTTGATGGTTGTGTGAAGAAATTGATTGAAAAAGATTGAAAAAGATCAAGCTTTAAACTTCAAATATTTGAGAATTAAGCCTTTCTATTTCAAGCCAATCACCATGATTCTCATACCATTTTGATTCAAATCACTTTTATGAATTTTTAGAAACAAAATCCCATTTAAATATTTGACTTTTATATTTTATTTTAATTTAAAATGATTTTAAATGAATAAAATCAAAATAAATAAAATAAAATAATAAAAAAATCTGAATATTTGATGGTTGGGTCGTGCATGAGGTATTGGTATGGATTGGGTCATCCTATGGCAAGCCCATTTAGAAAGAATTGGTTTTAAACCTCCATTTTCTTCATAAACCAACCAAAAATTTCCCAACTTTGCAAGGGCACAAATCATTCAATTTTAATGCTATGATGGTGTTCTTGGACATTTTGGAAAGCTTGAAGAGTCCTCTAACCAACCCCACTGGTTTCATGTCCATATCATTTACCATTCTCAAGTTATGCCCTTTTGAAGTTGTTGACTTTTTGTTGACTTTCAAAAGGACCTATAATGTCTTAGCTCATACCTTCCAAATGAAGCATTTTTGGGCTTGGCTTGTGAGACACAAAGTTGTAGAGAATTAAATTTCCTTCAAAATTAGCTTTGGATGGGAAAAATGTGATGAAGCATGTGAAGGTTATGGCTGGTCAAAGTTCAGTTGACTTTTCCTGAGGAAACCCTAATTTAGAAACCTCTGATTCTTGATGATCTGAAATGTCCTTGATGAATCATGATCAACCCTTGATCAAATGATGAATTTTAGTTCATATACTTGATGTTGGCAAAAAATCATGAAGTTTGACTTTGGTTTGACCACAGTTGACCTCAGTTTGACTTTTTAACTGCTTTGACTGATTTTGACTTATCTGATCATCTGACTGAGCAAACCTTTGAGAAAAGTCTTGAAACTTGTCATGGGGATTCTTAGACACATATAAGATGTTATGAAGCTCAATTGAAGTCTTGGAGATCCATTTAGCCTGATTAAAGTCAAAACCCTAGTTTTGGATGCACTGCTTAGGAGAATGCCTTGCCTGAGGGATTTGTCAAATCTTCTGACCCATGATGAACTTTGTGAACCTTTTGAACCTTATAAGATGTCTTGTGAACCTTGTGAACCTCATGAAAGGTCTTGTGAACCTTGTGAACCTCATGAAGGGTCTTGTAAACTTCATGAATCTCATGAAAGGTCTTGTGAACCTCATAAAGTGTCTTGTGAACCTTGTGAACCTCATAAAGTGTCTTGTAAACTTCATGAACCTCATGAAAGGTCTTGTGAACCTTGTGAACCTTCTTAGCACTAAAAGTCTTGTATTGTGAGGGCAAATTTTGGGGTGCAACATATAGACATGCTCTATAGTTGCATGCGAGTAGGGGCTAGATCAGCATTGTATTGATATTGCTTATAGAAGGCTTCAGCAAGATCATTCCAATCACGGATGTTGACACTCTCCAATTGATAGTACCATTCCAATTGAGCTCCAGATAAGCTCTCTTGGAAGAAATGGATCCATAACTTCTTATCAGCAGTATGAGGTTGGATTCTCCTGACATAAGACCTCAGATGCAGCTTGGGACAAGAGACACCATCATAAACTACGAAAGTAGGAACCTTGAAACCAATGGGTATGACTACCCCAGATATCAAACTCAGGTCTTCAAAATCCAGCCCAGAAGACTTTTGCAATTCCATAGCATCCATTCTATCCACCAGCATCTTGAACTTATCTTCATTAGGCTCATGATAGTAGTTTGCTTCAGAATCAGAGTCCCCCATTGTATTGTGGAGACTGCCTCCCTCTTTCTCAGACTCTTCAGAATCATAATCTTCCACTGGTTCCTTGGTCTTGACAGGAACCCTGAACCTTCTTCCCATGTTGATCAGGCCTCCTGACCTTCTAGTCTTCTTAGTCTTCTTGGCCAGCAGTGATTTCAATTCATCTTGCCCCTTGGACAAGTTCAGGATTAGCTCTTGGAACTGTGCATTTTGTGCCTGGAGATCCTTAACTGTTTGCTCAAGAGCCATTGCTGAAATAAACAGCGAGAAGATAAGAAACCTGTGCACAATAAACCTGTGATGCAATGATATGATATGTGAATGCGTATGCAATGTTTTCAAGGACCGCGGGATTTAAATTTGCTTAAACAAACAAGAAGGTAAACTTTTATTAGTAATAAATTTGTTTTGCCTCTTGGGCTTACAGAAAATGAAATGAAATAAATACAAGAGATGGGGTTTTAAGTCTCCCATGGACGTTTCCTCTTTGTGTTGAGGTATGAGTTGAGATTCCGTTCCTCGTGAAGTTGCTTTGTTAGTTCCAGGATTCTTTCTTGGCTTGCTTTGTAATGAGCCTCGAAGGTATCCCTTTGCTCCTTCAACTGGATCCAGGACCTCTGTAAATCTTCCATGTCAGTAGGCATGTCTGGGTGAAGGATGGTATAAGAAGTATCTCCTTCAGTAACAGGTTCCATGGTAACTGGCAGGATAGCAGGATATGGCATCATGAGAGTCTGAGCACGAGATCGCACCCATCTGAGATAAGCTTCCATAGGAATAGTGTACTTAGGCTCCAGAGTCTTGCTGTCAACCTTGTTCACTTTTCCCCATGCTCGTATGAATCTCTGACGGTAACCTTGAAGATCATTGTCATAGTCAAACACAATACCTTGAATCAACATGTCATGAGGACCATCACTCCGAGCGTAACCAAACTGTTGTAAAGCTAGAGAGGGGTTGTAGGTAATGCCTCCTCTTATGCCTAGAAGTGGCACATTAGGAAACTCCCCACAACGTTCAATGATAGCAACATTCTCCATAGATCTGGAGCACCAATGAATATCTGAATGCGAGAGTGACATGATCCTCTTGGACCACCTGAACCCTTGCTCATTCTTCATTACTGAGCGAGGAAGGTGAGAAATAAACCACCTAGATAACAAAGGCATGCAACACATCAAAGTTCCTCTTGCCCTTGTAGTACGGGTATGAAGAGAATGTAGAATGTCTCCAAGCAATGTAGGCACTGGATTGTGGCTTAGGAATATATTGATGGCATGAACGTCTACAAATTGATCAGGATTGGGGAACAACACTAAGCCATAGATCAACAAAGCTAAGATCTCCTCAAAAGCATCATAGCTCATAGCCTTCAAGAACATTTGAGCTTTCTCTATCAACACCTTAGCAAGAATACCCTTAACTCCACTTCTCGTTTCTAAAACAATGTCTGACTTCTTCAGATGTAGAGCTGCAGCAATAACCTCAAGTTTAGGCTCTTTTTCCAAGCCTGTGAATGGTTTCTGATCAAGTACAGGTATACCCAGAAGTTTGGAGAACTCTTCCATTGTAGGAACCAGCTGATAGTCGGGGAATGTAAAGCAATGGTGTTTAGGATCAAAGAACTGAAACAAAACACTCATCATGTCTTCATTGAATCCTGAGGTGACTAGATCCAATAGGTGACCATGTCTCTTGATGAACTGGGAGTGTTCAGACACTTGAGAAACCAACTCTTTAAGCTTAGCAGGTATCCCTACAAAGTTGATCCTGATGGTGTTTCTACGAGCAGAAGCCATGACCTGCAACAAAGAACAAAGATAAATCCTTTGGTCCTTGAAATGGTTAGTGAAAATGCTATGCTTATGATGCATGATGATGCTATGATGTTATGCTCAATCACAAACATGTGGCACACACAAACAAGTCACACAATAGCCCTAGGTTTAAAGGCTTGCATGAGGTTCAAAGGTAAGTACCCTCCCCTGAAGTTTAGATGGTTCATCCTGTCCTACAAAAGTAACCATGTTCTAAGGGATCTCAATATCATTGATCCTTCACAAGGGTGGTTGTTCAGTAGGCAACTTACTTGCCAACCAAAACCCTCCGAGTTTAGAATCTCAATTAGCGTAGTATCGAGTATCAACCAACTTCAGTCTTCACCAAAGCCGGTTATCTCACTACTTTCTAAAGGCCAAGATGGGATAACTAGGGTTCTAAAAGTTAGTTAGTGTATTGACAACATATGGCAGCCTCATATTATCCTCAACTTGACTTAAGGAACATAAGCATCAACCAAGAAGTCACACTAACTATGGCCACCAGATCAACCATATCGGTATACGCCGTACAGTTTCCTTGGTCTATTGCCATTTACCTAAGGTACACTAGATCCGGGTTAGGATCTTTCACACATAAGAGCACCCAACAAGTAAGTATAAAGCAAACAAGGCAAACAATTTTAAAGTGATCTAATTCCTAAGGGTACCCCTCTTTTATTAAATCCCCAGCAGAGTCGCCAGTTCTATAACACGGTGGGAGAACTGACTTTAGTTAAATGTTGCGGATAGCAAGAGTCGCCACCGACTTTTATTTTATCCAAAGGAAAGGCATAAAAGAACAGCAAAGACCTTTTAAAAGATTTTTGGGTCCGGGGGGTAGGTTATGTAAAGGGAAGGTGTTAGCACCCTTTACATCCATGGTTATCCATGGGCTCTTAGTTACTTAGCTCACTTTAAAATGTTTTTGAAATGTGAAGTGTGTGAATAGAAATTTTCTTAAGTGTTTTATAATGATCCATGTACGGATGTGTATAAAACCTTTGTTTTGAAAATTGTTTGAAATGTATGAAGTGTTTGAAATGTTTTGAAGAGTGAGCAAGTATCTAAGAGGAACCTACCCTAAGTTTAAGTCTTTTCTGTTCTTGAATCCTTTGAATGGTTAGACTATCCCTATTATTAAGGAATAGGTAGTCATTACCTTGGATGTGTGGGACAAGTGAAGGGACATCTGTTATTTAGGCAACTGTGGGGTGTATAAGCAATTCGAAGGGACTTATCATCTTTATTCGAAAGGGACAAGATCATTACGAAGGCAACATTCGAAGGTGTAAACACCCCAAATTTGCCCTCACCCATTCACCATGGCTTGTGATCATTCTCATATTCATAAACACAATCATATCATCTCATATCTCATTTTTGGTTCACTGGATAGTTTCTAAGTCATCTGCACCTAGGGTTTGTGATCTGAGCAATCCAAGAGCTTCTTGAGCCACTCCAAAGGTCACCAATCAATTCAAATGGGTCTACATGTGTTCAAGCATCATAGTACACCCTCTCAAAGTCAAAAATGTAAAAGAATCACAAGAACTAGGGTTTGAGTGGATGCAGAGCCAAGATTGACTGCACAGTTGACCTAAAATTAGGGTTTTGGTTTCAGAGGCCATAACCCCAAATTTTTTGGTCATTCTTGTTTCCATTGGTCTCTATATGGTATAGGGAGTATGCATATCAATTTTCATGAAGAAATTCCATGGGGAAGTCATCTGATCAAGGGTTGACTTTTCAGACAAGTCAGTGCAAAATCAGGGCATCTGAGGCCCCCAATGACCTAACCAATGGGTGATCTTCATCATTTTGAGTGTATATGACCTTTATTTTATCATGGAAGAAGGTTGAAGTTCATAGAAATCAAGAATTTGGAAGTTTTGCAAATGTTGACTTTTTGGGCATGGTTGACTTTTCAAGAATGCCTCATTTTAGGTCATTTTTCAAGCCTTGATTCTTGATCCAAAAATGCTTCAAATGGAAAAACTTTGGTCATGAAAGTTGTAGATCACATTTTTACCTTTTCAAAAAGTACAAGAACATGATCAAACTCCTCTTGGATCAAAAGTTATGGTGTGACAAAGTTGGCAAAAATCATTGATTTTCAAGGCATGCTTCAAATGAGAATTTTGCAAGATCATGAACTAAAGCCAATTGCAACCTCTAATTCATTTCAAACCATGACACAAACATTCCTTAGGCTTTAAAAGTCAGAATTGGACCAAGAATGCCCATGGTTTATGTTTGGTTGGCCAAAGAAATCACATGTGAACCAAAGGTGTAACAAGTTGCAAAACCACTCATTTCACTTCCTACAACTTGTGACATTGGCTGCTAACTTTGGCTAGCCTTTCCCCTCACCCTTGCTGCGCAGCCCCATGCTTGTACTTGCCTAGATCATGAGCCATACTTTCCTTACACAAAATTTGACTTTTGAGCAAAAGCAAACTTACCAATCACTATAGGCCAGGTCACATCATCTGACCTATAGGATTAAAATACAATATCATTTGGCAAGCAAAAGGTATCAAGAGGCCAAGCTGAAACACTTCATGTGAACATACACAAAAACACTCCATCTTGCATCTTCCTTCGAATTTGTTTTCTCAGCTTGCAAACACAAAAACCCTTTCCATAAATCAACTCACCATACTTCATAGACCTAAAACCACCAAGAGCCAGGCCTGAAACAAGCAAGAACACCCCACTGCCATTTCTCATCTCAACTTGCAGTTTCATTCGAAACTCTTTCCACAGCACACAAACATACAAACAAACACCACAGACCTTCTCCATTCACCATCTGGACCACAAAGAACCATTTACAATGACCTGAAACTGCCTGAAACTCCATTGCCATTTCTGACTGAGCTTGAGCAGAAGCTTGTCAAACTCCTCATCCAGCCAACATAAATTCCTTTTGAGCATTCAAACATCATCTGGGGATCAAGTGGAGTGGATTGCACTGAAGGAAGTGGCCAGAAAGTCATCAGAGTGAAAGCTTCGAATCTCAGGTAGCTTGAAAAATATTTTTCCAGAAATCATTTTTCTTGTTCTAAACTTGCTCTTTGTGCCTTCCTGATCATGAATATGCTTTTAGTTTTTGAAATGGCCTTGAAATGAGCATTTAATTGCTCTCTGAAACTTGCGTGCCCTAGTTCTTATTTGCTTCGATTCAGTTTTGTTAGGGAAAATAAATTTGTTTTGAGTGAGGGTTTTGGTTCGTGAGTGTGTAAGGATCATTTCCCAGTTCTTGGATTTCATTTTAGTTAGGTTTTGAGGGGTTTTGGGGATTTTCAGGGGAGATGCTGGCCGGAGAAGACGACCGGAAGTCTTCTCCGGCAGCCTGAAAGTGTTTAAGCCCTAATTGTGTAATTAATTGCCATTTGAATGTGGACCATTGGATGCGTTGACTCCATTGACCTCCCGCGCGTGTGAATGGTTCAGATCAAGCCATTATGCCCTAATCCACGTGTTTATTTTAATTAATCCATAATTAAATTAATCTGATCAGAAGCAATCCTGGCCTTCCAAAAACGCGCGCGGTCAACCCCTTTGAATCCAGAGTGAATCTCATCCCTCCATTCTGATTACTTTCCCTTTTATTTAATTTTAATTCATTTTCTTTTCATTTTATTTGCATAATTTATTAAAAATAGCAAAAATGTCTTAAAAATTATGAAACTTTTTCTTAAAAGTTTTATTAATTTTTAAGACCCAAAAATATTTTTATTTTATTTTTTATCATTAAAAAAGTATTTTTAAATATTTAAAAGATTATTTTTAATTGATTAATGGAAATTAATTAATTAAAAATACTTTTAGGTATTTAAAAATCACCAAAAAATTCATGAAATGTTCTAAGACATTTAGAAACATTGTCCAACCTTCAAACCAAATTTCTTTTTTGATCTTGATGCATTTTGAGAATTTTCCATTGAATTAAATCATTTTTGGTGCATTATTTTGATCATAAGTTCAAAAATTCATTTCTGCCTATCTAAGAAGAGTTGGACATTGATTCTTTTTGCATTGTTTTGTGTTTAGCATGTAGTTTCTAGAATTAAAAGGCCATGATTTGTTCCTTCATTTTCAATTTGCTTGGCATTTCTTTTGTTTAGGAACCCTAAAAACCCTAACAACTTAGAAAAATCATAACTTGAGATTGGTTAAGAGTTGAGACCTCTCCTTTGGGCTTTGGTTTAGTATAGGTTTAAGGTTTCTTTGGATGGCATTTTCCATTTTTTATCTTAGGTTTTGCTTCTGTTTTTTTGGTTTTTGTTTGATGTTTGATTCATAAACCCTAATTTGGGCTTTCATGTGCATCCTTCTTGCATTCTCTTGCATGACTTGACTTGCCATGCTATTCCATGTTTCCATGTGATTCATTTGACATCATAAGACATATAGAAAGCATCTTTGATCATTGTACCTTGCATTTGCCATGTTGTATGCTTTGTATGCTTCATAACATTCCATGTATGTCCATGCTTCCAAACTTGCACCATTTGCATCCATGAACTTGTATGAACATCTCCATGCCTTGTCTCATGCTTGTAGCATCTCATAGCATCATTATCATCATCAACATGCTTCTGGTTTTGTTTAGCATCATACCATTTCATCCCATTTTGCATTGCATTGCATTTCTTTCTAACATTTCAGGTGGTAAGTAAACTTGGGAAGTGAATTTGCCTTCACTTCTCATAACTTTTCTTCTCATCTCTCTTGCATCCATTGCTGCATTTTTACTTGTGTTTGAGATTGAGCTTTCTCATTCTTGTTCCTCCCACTTTCTTTCTTCAAGTGACTTGACTTCTTGAATGAAGCAAGTCACTTTGCCTCTCTTGATCTTGTTCATCTGCTTCCTGGTGGTTCCATTGAAGATTGTTCTTGCAAACCTCATAAACCCTAGGAACAACCAAGCATGACAATGAATTAGGGTTTTGACTAGTCTCCCCTCTTAGTTTACCTTTGTGTCTCTTTTGAGTCTTCTCTTCTCATCTCATAATCAGGGACTAAACCCTAAAGGCTTTAAGGCTTTGTGATTAAGCTTATGCCTGCATCCTTCTCTTAGGATGGAGTGTATAACTTTAATCCTAAGTGTTAAACCCTCAAGGTGTTTAAATCTCTTAGTCAATTCACTTAATAATCATCAAGACATTACACTTGTAACTTGGGCCTTGCATTAGGGTTCTAATTCTTCCTTAATTGGTTAAGAAGGACTAACCCTAGTGTTAATGGACAAGTCCCCCTCAAGTTGTCTCAACAAATCATAAAAATCACTTCATCATCTCACCATTTAATAAAATCCACTTAATCAAAGGCTTGTTTTGTCATGAGTTTAATCCCTAATCATGGATTAAGTTGAGGAGCTTTCCTCAGCTTAAACATTCTCATCTATTATCCTTCTATTAGGATGGTGTAATGAGTCTGTTTAATCCCTGATTATGGCTTAACCTCATTACTTAACACTAAACAAAAACAACAAAAACATCTAAATAATCACAAGTAGGTTAATAATCTTAACCTTACATCAAAGGTGATTAAGTGTGAGAATCTGACTTCACACTTAAGGTATTCTCATTACCCCTAATCAGAGGGATGATGTGATGAGTTTACTAAATCCATTGGTTTAGGCTTAAGCTCATTAACTTATGACAAACTTTCAAAAGCAATAAAAGACTGAAAACACAAAAACAAACAATAATCGTCTCCTTCGGGATTCTTTTCTCATCACCTTCACTCATAAACGAGGACTTGCTTCTTCCGTCTAATGCAAGACAGTTTGCACCTGAGCCAGACAGGTCATACACTTGAGCATAGACAAGTAAGCAGTTCACAAGTCAATTCATCTTTCAGTCTCTTTGGGTCGAACTACGGTGTTCTGACTTCCTCATTGCACGAGAGGATACGTAGGCATAACTTAACAGTTATCGAACAAAAGTCTCTGTACATCCCCCCTCTTCCAGCATCTTTCTCTTAGCCTCATTATCATGAGCATTTCATTCCTGGTCTTACACTGACACTTCACTTATACACTTTACACTTCTTTTACACTGACACCTGTACATCCTATTGTTTCCAGCTATTTTATACACAGATTGCACTGACACTACCCCTTTAAAACACAAATCTTTTAAGCGTGGATCCCGTCGAGTACGACGGACAATCTGGGTGCTAATACCTTCCCAGGTTGTAACCAACCCCCTTTCTCAGTCTCTCTGGTTCGCAAACCGTCTTATCCATTCCTTTCTAGGCCTATGCAGCATTGCCTTTCCCCCGGGATAAAAATGCCTAGCTGGCGACTCTATTCATCTCCAGTGAGTTCACGGCTGTGTGTTCTCATTGTCCCTCTCGCCGACCGTTCGCGTCTGTACCTTCATTTGATCCATTTTTTTCATTTGTCGGGAGCGACAGCTTGGCGACTCTGCTGGGGAATCCTTATACTGCAACCAGGGCTTCTGGTTCTTTTTGTGGGTTCCTCCTAGCGCTTGTTTGATTTGTGTTTACTGGGGTGTTATGTGCTTGTTTGTGCTTGTATTTATTTTTTGTTTATTGCTTTATGTACAGTTGCTTTACTGCTTTCTTTATTGCATTTGTATATATCATACTGTCATTGTTGCTGGCTGGATCTGTTGTTTTCTTTGGTGGGTGGGTATTTCATTGAGTGTTGAGGTCCTATACCTGGGACCTGAGTGACACCTAGGCTAGAGTGAATCATATTCTTTCCCATTCCATTTCGGTCTGGTGCGGGAATATGAAACACGGTTCAGATATGGGTTTCTTCTTGAGAACTCTGTGTTGCAGATTTCCTGCAATGCTAGGGCTATCTGGGAAGCCTGCTAAGTCTGGATGACCTTTTAGTATTGACCTTCAGAAACTGAGGTGAATTAGAGGAGGAATTGTTATGGTTATTGTAAACACTGTACCTCCGGGTTGGAAGTGTTTACACTTCTCATAACTGATCCAAGTCTGAGGATCCTTGTTCTAGAACACCACCTGTGAGGGGGATGGGCTATTTACAGGTTTGCAGGTACCTTGACCTCAGAATACCCCTGTTACTTTGATTGTTTAAGAATACTTCGATTTGGGACAGTTCTTGTGATTCTAAAACCCTGGACATGTGGCTCTTTATTTGAGTCCCCCACCTTGGTTACTGGATTTATAGACCTCATCTGGAATTCTTGAGCACACTTGGACCTATATCAGAGCAGTTTGATCAGATCCAGCTCAGTCACAAACCCTTGCATATCATTTGCATACATAATCATTGCATCATATTGACATTTGCTTATTTGTGTTTCAGGGTATCCATCTTCATTTGGTTTTGGTTTTGACCCCATCTTCTGTATTGACCTATCTTCACCAGCATCTACTTCAGTTATCACCAGCACCAGCCAATCAGTGGCCCACTTCTTCAGTATCTTCATCAGCACCTGTCTCTACTCAGTCTTCAGCATCATGGCTCCTAAAAAGAGCAACATCACCTATCACTTCTTCCAACCAGAGTTATCAGACATCAGGAGGATTCAAACCCTGATCACTCCAGATCACATACCATTGTTCAGGGAACATTATGGAGATATACTTGATATGGTTATGGATCTGGACCCTTCACAGAGAAGCCTGATCCACACCTGCATTCAGTTTTATGATCCCCCACTGAGATGTTTCACCTTTCAAGACTTTCAGTTGGGCCCCTTATTGGAAGAGTACTCCTCATTAGTTGGTATGCCTATCAGGAGAGAAATTCCTTTCAACCCTGAGATGGTCTTTCCTGATAATGGAGAAGTAGCAAAAGCTTTGCATCTGGAACCTGTTCTGATTGAGCAGCATATGACCTCTAAAGCTGGAATCCCTGGCTTTCATCTGGACTTCTTAATTTCTCAAGCTACCCTGAAAGCTTCTGTAGGAGAGTGGAAAGCTGTCTGTGCTTTACTGGCCTTGAGTATATATGGAATTGTATTGTTTGCAGATGAGCCTCGATTCATTAGCAAGAATGCAATCCATCTGTTCATCCTGAAGAACCCAGTGCCCACTTTATTGGGGGACCTTTACTATTCAGTGCATCAGAGGAATGAAAAGCAGAGGGGGAGATTAGTGAGGTGTTGTGCTCCATTGTTCCACACTTGGCTTCTCAGGCATCTACCCAGGACAGATGCATTTCTGAACCCTCATCAGCAGAGCAACTGGGCTAAAAGACTCACTGTTCTAACTTCAGCAGATGTCAGGTGGTGCACTCAGAGCACCAAAGGCAGGGATGTCATCACCAGCTGTGGGCATTTTCCCAATGTGCCCCTAATAGGAGTTAAGGGAAGTATCAATTATAACCCTCTGTTATTCAGGAGACAACTGGGCTATGCACTGGTCCATACTCCTAGGGCACAGGACTTGGTTGAGACCCTCTATTGTGAGAACAAGATTAGTTTGACTGTTGTTAGGCAGGCTTCTTGGGCCTGGGATAATGTTCAAACCAAGGGAATAACCATTCTGGGGAAGTGCAATAATGTGGCATCAGCACAATATTATGAGTGGTCCCGTGCCAGGGCCCAATTCTCTGGGATGCCCTTTATCATAGAAGACATGCCCGAGTCATCTTCAGCACCACCCCCTGCCACCATCAGTTTGGAGGAGTTTGAGGGCTTGAAAGAAAGAAATGAGAAGTTAGCTCAGGCCTTGCAGAAGACCCTCCGGGAGAGGAGTGAAGGTATGAGGGAGATTGAGAGGTTGGAGAAGATGAGAGTAGAGCATCTGACTAAGATTGAGAAGTCTGGGGATTATATCAAAAAGTCTAAGGCTGGAGAACAAATCCTGAAGAATGCTTGTAAGGAAGCCCAGTTCCAAAGAGCAAGAACAGACTTGTATCTGAAAGAGAGTCAAGCCCGGTGGGTCAGGATCACCGAGGCCCGTACTCTGGAGGACAAGGGAGTTCAAGACAAGATGGAGCAACTGGAAGCTAGTGCAAAAGAACAACAAGAAGCCCTGGCAGCAGCCCAGAGGGAGATATCAGAACTAAAGATCAAAGCAGGAGTGAAGAGGTCCAAGGACCAAACTCAGCACAAGAAGCTAACAGCAGCTGTTACGACCCGGAATCTCCTCATCAGGAATCTCACGGAGCGTCCGGCTGATCCTGTGACCGAAGCACTTCTCAAGGAAGTTCGTGAGGATGAGTTTGGTCTTGGTGTTTGACCATTTGTTTGTTGTTGCTTTCTTTCCATTTCCTTGTAATGTATTTTGACCCCTTGGAGGGCTTGCGCTGTAAAATGAACAAGTTGTATTATTTCACCTTCTGTAATATATTTGTGTTAGTTTGCTTCATCTGAGTTTTCCTCAAGCAACAACAACAATATCTTCAAGGGTCTGGAAGGGTCAAAACTGAAGGCCAAACCGGATACCTTGAGAACAAATAAGCATAACTGCATTGCATGCTAACCCTTTGTTTGTTTTGTAGGTTTTGTTTTATTGTTGCTAACCTCTGTTGTGATAAATCAGGAACTATTGCTAGGCGCCGGGTATTTCCCCTCAACCGTCCGCACCGTTATCCAACCCGAAACAACCTTCCGGGAATTCAAATGGATCAGATGCAGCAGGACCTTACTGAGGTCAGAAATCAAATGGCAAATGAAAGGCTAGAGATGAGGAATCAAATGACTCAGTTTATGGAGG
The DNA here is from genome assembly GCA_963966055.1 of Lathyrus aphaca. Classification (NCBI taxonomy): domain Eukaryota; kingdom Viridiplantae; phylum Streptophyta; class Magnoliopsida; order Fabales; family Fabaceae; genus Lathyrus; species Lathyrus aphaca. The sequence continues at coordinate 506,837,210 of OZ014523.1, forward strand.
TTATGAACAACATGGCTCAGAGCCAGGAAAGATTGAGAGCCATGGTGGAAAGGCAAAATCAAGAGGATCCACATATAGGGACTGCCGGTACCAGTAACAATGAAAGGGTACAACCTCATGTCAACCCTCCGGTATTTGGACCACACCTCCATCCTGAGGTCAATATTCCAGCAAATGTTCAAGGGACTGCCACCGCAGCTAGGGTACTTCAAGAAGACCCCCAAGAGGACCAGTTCACGGTAATGGGTGCTGGGGAAGAAGCTTATGATAGGAGGTTGGATGAGATAGCTGAGAAGTTGAGGTCTTTAGAATCTCAAAATTCTTTGGGCTTCGACGTCATGGATATGGGCTTGGTAGACGGGGTCAGGATCCCCCATAAGTTCAAGCCTCCTTGTTTCGAAAAGTATAATGGGACTTCTTGTCCTCGAACCCATCTGCAATCTTTTCTCGGGAGATTAAAAGCTTATACCATGGACGAGAAATTGTGGATGTTCTATTTTGAAGATAGCTTGACTGGAGCTTCGAGGGAGTGGTATTCCCATCTGACAAGAGCAACAATTAGATGCTGGAAGGACCTGGCAGAGGCCTTCATCAGACAGTATCAGTATAACTTAGACATGGCACCCAACAGGACCCTCTTAATGGGAATGTCACAGTCTTCAAGGGAGAGTTTCCGAGAGTATGCCCAGAGATGGAGGCAACTGGCTGCCGCTGTTCAACCACCTATGTCTGAACGGGAAATGGCAGATATGTTCATGAACACCCTTCAGGGAACTTATATTGACAGGTTGGCTGCTTTCTCTTCCACTAGCTTTGCAGATGTTGTCATAGCCGGGGAGAGAATTGAAAGCTTGTTAAAAATGGGAAAGATCTCAGACAACGGTGCAAGCTCGTCCAGTAGTACAAGAAAGCCTTTTGCAGGCCCGAGAAGAACTGGCGAGACCAATGCCATCCATTCAAACAGGGGCAGGCCCCAATATGCTCAAAGGTCAATAGCAGCAGTCACCATTCCTGCTCCAGCACATCCTCAACCCGTCTATCAACCTCCTCAGCAAAACTATCAGCCGCAACCTCAGTACCATCAACAAAATCAGTATCCTCCAAGGAATTACAACAACAGCAACATTAACAACAACAGTCAACAGAGGCCATTTCAGCAGAGGCCTTCTCAAGCTAACAGAGTGATCGATCCGATCCCAATGCCATATGCTACATTGCTGCCACAGCTTCTGAAACTCAACCTAGTTGAGCTAAGAACGTTGGCACCTCCGGATCCCAACAGCCTACCCAGGAACTATGACTCCAATGCTAGGTGTGCTTTTCATTCAAACGCACCTGGCCACAGTACAGAAAAATGCAGGGCTCTGCATATGAAGGTACAAGACCTGGTGGACTCCAAGGCTCTGAATTTCGCACCACCACCCAATGTCAATAAAAAACCCATGCCAAACCATGGTGGTCCCCGGATAAACGCTATTGAAGAAGACAAGCCGTCTTATTTAATAACCAGTGTGGGACAGATCAGGACACCATTGGTAGAAATCAAGGCTCAGCTCTTGGAATGTCAGATGTTCCCAGGGTGTGAATTGGGTTGTGCTTACTGTAATATCTCGGTAAATGGGTGTGATAATTTGAGGAATGGCATAGATGGCCTTATTCAGAGTGGCCAACTTCAGATCACCACATCATTTCCAACAAATCCAGCAATCTCATCAGCAACGGTTTCAGAACCTCCTACAACTGCAGCAACTATTGTTCCTGACAATTCTTCGGCTTCATCAACAAGTACTTCATCTATCATCTCAACTGATCAGTTCTCAACAAATTTTCCTGCTACAACTTCAGCTTCACTCCATTTTGAGACTCCTACAACAACAACATCATTTCTTCCGACAATATCTCCTACAACACCAACAACCAATCATGAAGATGTCTCTACTGTCACCATATTTTATGATCCTGAAAACAACTCTGCCTACCATTCAGAAGGTGCTGCTCCCACCAGAGCACCAGTTACAATCTTTTATGATCCACAAACAATTACAGCCCCTTCAGCAGCAGCAATCAGTCCAGTCACTGTCACGGTGCCTGGACCAGTACCATATGAAAGCAGTAGGGCCATCCCTTGGCACTATGGCTCTGACGTGTACTGCGAAGGAAAAAGAATCACTCTTGAAACATCAACACCTGCACCACAAGTAGATAATGTGGGGGGAGGCGGAGGCTTCACTCGAAGCGGACGTCTCTTTGCTCCACCAATTCAAAGACCTATTGCCGAAGCAGAAGCTGCTGCTAAGGCAAAAGGAAAGAGCCCGGTGCAGGAAGATCGAGCTGTTAAAGAAGCCTTGAAGACACCGTTCGATCAAGAAGTTGATGAGTTTATGAGAATCATCAAAAAGAGTGATTACAAAATTGTGGATCAGCTTCACCAAACGCCATCCAAAATCTCTATCCTCTCACTGCTTATGTGCTCCGAAGCCCATCGGAATGCACTACTTAAAGTCCGGCACGCAGCTTACGTGCCTGAAGAGATTACTGTCAACCAGTTGGAAACCGTGGTTGGAAATGTTACTGCTAGCAATGGGCTAGGGTTCACCAATACTGACTTGACAGCGGATGGCCGCAACCACAACAAAGCCTTGCACATCACCATGGAATGCAAAGGGGCAGTCCTTTCTCATGTGCTGGTAGACACGGGGTCGTCCCTTAATGTCTTACCAAAGAAGGCTTTGGTGAAGTTAGAATATGATGGATTGGCATTGAGACCCAGTAACCTGGTAGTAAGGGCCTTCGACGGTTCAAAGAGATCGGTTCTGGGAGAGATTGAGCTTCCCGTGACAATTGGCCCACAGACCTTTAAAACTATCTTTTATGTGATGGACATTCAGCCCGCCTACAGCTGTTTGTTGGGTAGACCTTGGATTCACGCCGCCGGCGCAATAACGTCTACCCTTCACCAAAAGTTAAAATTTGAGTGGGAAGGCCAAGTTGTTACAATCTGTGGGGAGGAGGATATATTTGTTAGCCATCTGGCTACTTATAAGTACATTGAGATGGATGGGGAGATCCATGAAACAATGAGCCAAGGATTTGAAGCCTTGAATGTCAATGAAGCATCTGCTGTATCTGGGATCTCCATGTCATCATACCAACAAGCCCGGAAGGTTGTTGAGGAAGGAACTGCCCTAGGCTGGGGCAAGGTTTTAGCTGTGGAGGAGAAGAAGGACAAGTTTGGGTTGGGTTACAAACCAACTCAACATCAAGCAAAGGCTGCTGGAAAGCCCGGTTTTGTCAGTGGGGGGATGCTTACCCCCGATGCTATCAACTGTCTGGAAGACGAGCTGGAAGAGGAACGCAACCTGGAAAGCTGGATTCGTCCAAAGATCCCGGGAAGCAGTGTCTCGAACTGGTCTTCCCAGGAAATTATAAGAGTTACTCGAGCAGAGTAATTATTATTTCCTGTATTTTTATAAGCATGCATCAAAGTCTTGCATCTTGCCCAAGATGACAAGACTCATTTTGTAATCGGGCCATCTGTACTTTTTTGTGCAAACAAGATCAATTAATGAAATATCAGACATCTTTTTGCAAACGAGTCTTTTTCTCTTCTGCTCACTGTTTTTCCTTTTTTTTCTTTTTTGTACAAAAAATAAATGGCGGTGTTTTCAAAATGATAACTTTATTTCACTTTTCTAAATAAGACTAAAATCAGATCACTAAAATGAACCAACTTAACCCTTGCAGAGAGTGCCTTCCAGACAGCACCGACAACAGCACGGCTATGACTTCGTATGACTTTGACAATCCAATCAATCAAGCTGATGAAGGGGTTGAAGAAGAATATGAGCTTCCTGAAGAGCTAGCCAGGTTGTTAAGACAAGAGGAAAAGGTTATCACTCCTCACCAGGAGGAGGTTGAAGTGATCAATCTTGGTACGGATGAAGACGTGAAAGAAGTCAAGATCGGGGCCTGCCTGCAAGACTCAGTGAAGAGGCAACTGATAGATCTGCTTCGAGAGTATGTTGATGTGTTTGCTTGGTCGTATCAAGACATGCCAGGGTTGGATACCGACATTGTTGTGCACAAGCTGCCTTTGAGAGAAGAGTGCCCACCGGTCAAACAGAAGTTGCGCCGTACTCGCCCAGACATGGCTATGAAAATCAAGGAAGAGGTACAAAAACAGTGGGACGCCGGGTTCCTTGCTGTAACTAGCTATCCGCCATGGGTTGCTAACATAGTACCTGTGCCTAAGAAAGACGGCAAAGTAAGAATGTGTGTTGACTACCGGGATCTGAACAGAGCCAGCCCGAAAGATGATTTCCCGTTACCTCACATCGATGTATTGGTGGATAACACGGCTCAGTTCTCGGTATTCTCCTTCATGGATGGATTTTCAGGATATAATCAGATCAAGATGTCACCTGAAGACATGGAGAAGACAACATTCATCACACCTTGGGGCACGTTCTGTTACAAAGTGATGCCATTCGGACTGAAGAATGCTGGTGCAACATATCAACGGGCTATGGTGACATTATTCCACGATATGATCCATAAGGAAATAGAATGTTACGTGGATGATATGATCGCCAAGTCCCTTACAGAGGAAGATCACCTAGTGAATCTGCTGAAGTTGTTCAAGCGACTGAGGAAGTACCAACTAAAGCTGAACCCCAACAAATGCACATTCGGGGTGCGATCCGGTAAGCTGCTGGGTTTTATTGTAAGCGAGAAAGGGATTGAAGTTGACCCTGATAAAGTCAAAGCTATTCAAGAAATGCCTGCACCGAAAACAGAGAAAGAAGTTCGAGGGTTCTTAGGTCGATTGAATTATATCTCGCGGTTCATATCTCACCTTACAGCAACCTGTGAACCCTTGTTCAAGCTGTTGAGAAAGGAACAAACGGTCAGGTGGAACGAAGATTGCCAGAAGGCTTTTGACAAGATCAAGGAGTATCTGCAAGAACCTCCAATCCTCATGCCGCCAGTTGAAGGAAGACCTCTGATTATGTACTTGACAGTATTAGAAGAGTCAATGGGGTGTGTGCTGGGCCAGCATGACGAGTCTGGTCGAAAAGAGTATGCAATATACTACCTAAGCAAAAAGTTTACCGACTGTGAACAACGTTATTCACTGCTCGAGAAAACTTGTTGTGCTTTAGCGTGGGCTGCTCACCGACTGAGACAGTATATGTTGACCCACACTACCTTACTGATCTCAAAAATGGACCCAGTCAAGTACATTTTCGAGAAGCCAGCACTTACCGGACGGGTTGCAAGATGGCAAATGATTCTCACAGAATACGACATCCAGTACACCTCTCAAAAAGCCATCAAGGGCAGTGTACTATCTGAATATCTTGCTGAGCAACCCATTGATGATTACCAGCCAATGAGATTTGACTTCCCTGATGAAGACATCATGTTCATTAAGGCAAAAGATCATGAAGAGCCTATTCACACTGAAGGTCCTGACCCGGAAGAAGAATGGACTATGATGTTTGATGGGGCTGTTAACATGAATGGTCGTGGTGTTGGTGCAGTACTCATTACACCTAAAGGAGTTCACATGCCTTTCTAGGCAAAACTCACTTTCAACTACACTAACAACGAAGCTGAATACGAAGCTTGCATTATGGGTCTTGAGGAGGCTATTGACCTCAGGATCAAGACATTGACCGTATTCGGAGATTCAGCTTTGGTAATCAATCAGACCAACGGAAAATGGTACACACACCAAGATCATCTGATACCTTACAGGGATTATACAAGAAGGTTATTGACGTTCTTCACAACGGTCAAGCTTGAGTATATCCCTCGGGACGAGAATCAGTTTGCAGATGCTCTTGCTACCATTTCATCCATGATCAAAGTTCAAGCTGCTAATTTTGTACCTCAGATTTCAGTGTCCAGACTCGACAGGCCAGCATATGTATTTGCAGCAGATGTTGTCAAAGACGATAAGCCTTGGTTCCATGACATTAAGTGCTTCTTGGAGGATCAAACATACCCACCTGGGGCATCTTCCAATGATAAGAAGACTTTGAGAAGGCTTGCTGGTAGTTTCTTCCTGAACACTGATGGGTCTTTATACAAAAGGAACTTTGATATGGTACTCCTCCGATGTGTTGACAAGACGGAAGCAGATTTACTGATGCATGAAGTGCACGAAGGCTCCTTTGGTACCCATGCTGGAGGACATGCAATGGCCAAGAAGTTGTTAAGATTAGGTTATTACTGGATCACAATGGATGCAGACTGTTGTGCTTATGCCAGGAAGTGCCATAAATGCCAGATCTATGCAGATAAGGTGCATGTGCCTCCCAACCCTTTGAACATCATGTCTTCACCGTGGCCCTTTGCTATGTGGGGCATTGATATGATTGGCAAGATTGAGCCAACTGCTTCAAACGGCCACAGATTCATCCTGGTTGCCATTGATTATTTCACCAAGTGGGTCGAAGCAGCTTCCTATGCCAACGTTACAAGACAAGTGGTAGCCAGGTTTCTGAAGAGAGATATCATCTGTCGGTATGGAGTTCCCGGGCGAATCATTACTGATAATGGTTCCAACTTAAACAACAAAATGATGGCTGAGTTATGCCGGGACTTCAAGATCCAACACCACAATTCTTCTCCTTACAGGCCAAAGATGAATGGCGCTGTTGAGGCGGCAAATAAAAATATCAAGAAGATTGTGCAGAAGATGGTAGTCACTTACAAAGACTGGCATGAAATGCTACCGTTTGCCTTGCATGGATACCGCACGTCAATTAGGACATCCACTGGGGCAACACCGTATCAGCTTGTGTACGGTATGGAAGCAGTCCTACCTGTTGAAGTTGAGTTACCCTCCTTACGGGTACTGATGGATGTTAAGCTGAACGAAGCAGAATGGGTCCGGTCCCGATATGAACAGCTGAGTCTGATTGAAGAGAAAAGATTGGCTGCAATCTGTCATGGGCAGCTATATCAGAAAAGAATGAAGAGAGCCTTCGATCAGAAAGTCAGGCACCGAGAGTACCAAGTGGGAGATCTTGTGCTGAAAAGAATCCTCCCTCCTCATACAGACCACAGGGGCAAATGGACTCCAAATTATGAAGGGCCATTCGTGGTAAAGAAAGTTTTCTCTGGTGGAGCACTAATGCTCAGCACCATGGATGGTGAAGATTTCCCGTCCCCTGTGAATTCAGATGCGGTTAAAAAATACTTCGCATAAAATGACCCGCTGGACACAGAAACAGAATGTAAGTCCAGGCAAAAACAGGGCATCCCGGCGAGTCAAAAACAGAATAAAAGACTCGGGCAAAATAAGGGAAAATAAGTAAAAAATGTACACCCGCTGAGTTGAAAAGCCGCATTGGACAGCTCAGGCAAAAATGGGTATCCCGATGGATTGAAAACCCGAAAGGGCGATCCATACAAAATAAGGGAATAAGCGAACAACTGCATTCTGAGTTCGTCTGTATCATCTACAACTTGGTAAGCTTCAACAGGATCAAGCTTCAATCAGAATCAGCCTTCTTCAGAAAGCAAGGTGAGAAGAACGTCAATTGTCATACGAGTCATAGCAGAAGGGGAAGCTCCCTAAAGCGTCGTCAACATTGCCAGCATTTTTGTTTCTCAATTTGTAACAATCTCCTCATTTCAGGGGATATGTTCCTTTGACTGTATCTCGCCAATTCAGGGCATATGAATTAATAAAATCAGATTTTCAGTCATGTCTCGTTTTATACATTTTATTTGCAAAAAATGTCTGATGTCTTAAAAGGAAAAAACTGATTGCATAAGTACAGATGTTCTTCTCTAAGAAAATAAAGAAACATGCTTGCAGGGAATATACTTACTCTCAGAAGTATCCTAACTCCTATGACGGAATCCGGTAAGGGATACCTCGGGATTATCTTGTGCGTTTTTCTATCTTTTTCAGGATTGCAGGTACCCAGAACGCAACTTGGGGCATGAAAGCTTCACCCTCAGCAAGCTGGCAGATCATTATCAACTCGGTCTATCTTCCATGTGGCACTGGAAGGTGCCCATTTCCCCAGCAAAGTTGCCAAATCAACATACACTCAATCTCAGCATCTGAAATGCTCTATCCCCAGTTGAGTTGCCTCTTGTTGCTCTCCCCAGCTGAGTGGCCAGCAACTCTCCCAGCCGTAGTACCAATCATTCCTCCTCAGCAGAATGCAAGAATCAGGGAATCATATCCCCACAGAATCCTCAGCCTCTATTCAGAAGAGCAATGCATGAAGGAATCACAACAGAGTGAAGAAAGCTTCTGCAAACCCCAGCTGGGCCTCTCATTTATTAGGATAGGTCTATCAGTGACCCGTATCCCCAAGCAAATATCATCTTATTAGATCTACCAATGATCTCAAACCCCAGCTGGGAGGTCCATTTCAAACAGATCAGCCAGAGATCTTCGCAGCAACGGGATCCGAATCCCGGTTTGATATCTTTGCATAATCATGGCATTTGCATCATATTATCCCCTCAGAGCGTAGCATTCCGTCTAATACGGAGCATTACGGCAAAAGTCAAACGCATAGCATAATCATAAGCCATGTTCTGAATTAACACTTGTGAATAATAGCAGTTCATCAACATACAGAAGAAAAATCCCCACCAGAGTTACCAGCAAGAGTAGTTTCCTCACAAATCATCAAACACCAGTATATATTTCCTTTTGATACCCGTCCGTATCAACACTCCCCAGTAAAGTCGCCTGAACACTCTTTATAAACAAGATCACCCGCATTACAGATACTTCCTGACATCCGTCCGTGTCATATCTCAGCAGAGAGCCAAAGACGTCCTCTTTGCACCCACATATACCTATATATACACTTTCTTGACACCCGTCCGTGTCATATCCCCAGCACAGTCGCTTACACTTTCATCACCCATATACTTGTTTATATTATACTTTTCTCCTTTTGACACTCGTCCGTGTCACTCTCCCCAGCAGATAAACATTCATCTATACACCACTCTCTTTACTCATGGTACACTTATACAGATACTCGTCCGTATCTTGTATACACCATCACTCATATCCCCACAGATTCGACAATAGTCCTTGTTCTTTGTTAACCAGTTGGTACTCGTCCGTACCATCATCTCAGAACATTGCGTCTAATGTTTGTTTCTACATGATACTCGTCCGTATCATACTCTTAAGGATGCTCGTCCGCATCTTTAATCCATACACTGTGTCAAACACTTTTGTCTTCTTGAATATAGACACTCGTCTGTGTCTACTATTCCTCAGAAGAGTCCCTTCAGATTCAACACTCGTCCGTGTTCCTTGTTAACCAGTTGATACTCGTCTGTATCATCATCTCTGAACACGTGTCAGTTTGTTTCTACCTGATACTCGTCCGTATCATAGCCTTAAGGATGCTCGTCCGCATCTTTAATCTATACACAACATCTAAACACTTACACTTTCCTTTCTTGGTTGTGAACGCTCGTCCGTGTTCACTATATCCCCAGTAGATTGCCAACAAAACAAATTTTCCTTCTTATCTAACACTCGTCCTGTGTTATGATAAACCCTGAGAGCAGCCGTACCCTGCTGAGTGGTCGTCCTCCACTTCTTGATGGTCGTCCTCCATCATGCTCATCCGATGGCCGTCCCCATCATTGATTTTAGCAGCCGTCCCCTGCTAGGTGGTCGTCCTCCACCTTTTGATGATCGTCCTTCATCATTTTATCCAATGGTCGTCCCCATTGTTGATTTTGGTTATCTGACATTCGTCCTATGTCATGATAAGCCCCGAGAGCAGCCGTACCCTGCTGAGTGGTCGTCCTCCACTTCTTGATGGTCGTCCTCCATTATGCTCGTCCGATGGCCGTCCCCGTCGTTGACCTTTTCTATCCGATGGCCGTCCCCATCGTTGATATTTTCGGCAGCCGTACCCTGCCAGGTGGTCGTCCTCCACCTTTGATGGCCGTCCCCATCATATTTCTTTTATCCCCAACAGAGCAGCCGTCCCCTGCTAGGTGATCGTCCTTCACCTTTGATGGCCGTACCCCATCATATGTTTATTTCATTTATTCTTTAACCCGATGGCCGTCCCCGTCGTGGTCCCTTTTCCTTTTTAGCCCGATGGCCGTCCCCATCGTTGTTTACTTTGCTTTATGAACTTGATGGCCGTCCCCGTCATGTTTCATTAAATCCGCGGAGAATTTTGCAGCTTTATCTTGATGGTCGTCCCCATCATGATTTTATTTCCCCAGCTAGTCGGCCGTCCCCGTCCTGGCTTTACCTTTTATCCCCAGCCTGTCGGCCGTCCCCGTCATTGCTATTTACCCAGCAGTCGTCCTCTGCTCGACGGTCGTCCTCCGTTGCCCACACTTTACAATATACTTTATTTTCCTTTACAATCTATATCCCTTTTCTTCTTCGTTCTGTGAGTGCAAATTTTGGACTGTCTTTGGTATTCAACCACAAGTTATCTTGTTTGCCTGTTAAGCCGTTGCTTACATCCTGCACAGCTAACTCATGTTTGAATAGGGGCAGCTGTAAACACCCCAAATTTGCCCTCACCCATTCACCATGGCTTGTGATCATTCTCATATTCATAAACACAATCATATCATCTCATATCTCATTTTTGGTTCACTGGATAGTTTCTAAGTCATCTGCACCTAGGGTTTGTGATCTGAGCAATCCAAGAGCTTCTTGAGCCACTCCAAAGGTCACCAATCAATTCAAAGGGGTCTACATGTGTTCAAGCATCATAGTACACCCTCTCAAAGTCAAAAATGTAAAAGAATCACAAGAACTAGGGTTTGAGTGGATGCAGAGCCAAGATTGACTGCACAGTTGACCTAAAATTAGGGTTTTGGTTTCAGAGGCCATAACCCCAAATTTTTTGGTCATTCTTGTTTCCATTGGTCTCTATATGGTATAGGGAGTATGCATATCAATTTTCATGAAGAAATTCCATGGGGAAGTCATCTGATCAAGGGTTGACTTTTCAGACAAGTCAGTGCAAAATCAGGGCATCTGAGGCCCCCAATGACCTAACCAATGGGTGATCTTCATCATTTTGAGTGTATATGACCTTTATTTTATCATGGAAGAAGGTTGAAGTTCATAGAAATCAAGAATTTGGAAGTTTTGCAAATGTTGACTTTTTGGGCATGGTTGACTTTTCAAGAATGCCTCATTTTAGGTCATTTTTCAAGCCTTGATTCTTGATCCAAAAATGCTTCAAATGGAAAAACTTTGGTCATGAAAGTTGTAGATCACATTTTTCCCTTTTCAAAAAGTACAAGAACATGATCAAACTCCTCTTGGATCAAAAGTTATGGTGTGACAAAGTTGGCAAAAATCATTGATTTTCAAGGCATGCTTCAAATGAGAATTTTGCAAGATCATGAACTAAAGCCAATTGCAACCTCTAATTCATTTCAAACCATGACACAAACATTCCTTAGGCTTTAAAAGTCAGAATTGGACCAAGAATGCCCATGGTTTATGTTTGGTTGGCCAAAGAAATCACATGTGAACCAAAGGTGTAACAAGTTGCAAAACCACTCATTTCACTTCCTACAACTTGTGACATTGGCTGCTAACTTTGGCTAGCCTTTCCCCTCACCCTTGCTGCGCAGCCCCATGCTTGTACTTGCCTAGATCATGAGCCATACTTTCCTTACACAAAATTTGACTTTTGAGCAAAAGCAAACTTACCAATCACTATAGGCCAGGTCACATCATCTGACCTATAGGATTAAAATACAATATCATTTGGCAAGCAAAAGGTATCAAGAGGCCAAGCTGAAACACTTCATGTGAACATACACAAAAACACTCCATCTTGCATCTTCCTTCGAATTTGTTTTCTCAGCTTGCAAACACAAAAACCCTTTCCATAAATCAACTCACCATACTTCATAGACCTAAAACCACCAAGAGCCAGGCCTGAAACAAGCAAGAACACCCCACTGCCATTTCTCATCTCAACTTGCAGTTTCATTCGAAACTCTTTCCACAGCACACAAACATACAAACAAACACCACAGACCTTCTCCATTCACCATCTGGACCACAAAGAACCATTTACAATGACCTGAAACTGCCTGAAACTCCATTGCCATTTCTGACTGAGCTTGAGCAGAAGCTTGTCAAACTCCTCATCCAGCCAACATAAATTCCTTTTGAGCATTCAAACATCATCTGGGGATCAAGTGGAGTGGATTGCACTGAAGGAAGTGGCCAGAAAGTCATCAGAGTGAAAGCTTCGAATCTCAGGTAGCTTGAAAAATATTTTTCCAGAAATCATTTTTCTTGTTCTAAACTTGCTCTTTGTGCCTTCCTGATCATGAATATGCTTTTAGTTTTTGAAATGGCCTTGAAATGAGCATTTAATTGCTCTCTGAAACTTGCGTGCCCTAGTTCTTATTTGCTTCGATTCAGTTTTGTTAGGGAAAATAAATTTGTTTTGAGTGAGGGTTTTGGTTCGTGAGTGTGTAAGGATCATTTCCCAGTTCTTGGATTTCATTTTAGTTAGGTTTTGAGGGGTTTTGGGGATTTTCAGGGGAGATGCTGGCCGGAGAAGACGACCGGAAGTCTTCTCCGGCAGCCTGAAAGTGTTTAAGCCCTAATTGTGTAATTAATTGCCATTTGAATGTGGACCATTGGATGCGTTGACTCCATTGACCTCCCGCGCGTGTGAATGGTTCAGATCAAGCCATTATGCCCTAATCCACGTGTTTATTTTAATTAATCCATAATTAAATTAATCTGATCAGAAGCAATCCTGGCCTTCCAAAAACGCGCGCGGTCAACCCCTTTGAATCCAGAGTGAATCTCATCCCTCCATTCTGATTACTTTCCCTTTTATTTAATTTTAATTCATTTTCTTTTCATTTTATTTGCATAATTTATTAAAAATAGCAAAAATGTCTTAAAAATTATGAAACTTTTTCTTAAAAGTTTTATTAATTTTTAAGACCCAAAAATATTTTTATTTTATTTTTTATCATTAAAAAAGTATTTTTAAATATTTAAAAGATTATTTTTAATTGATTAATGGAAATTAATTAATTAAAAATACTTTTAGGTATTTAAAAATCACCAAAAAATTCATGAAATGTTCTAAGACATTTAGAAACATTGTCCAACCTTCAAACCAAATTTCTTTTTTGATCTTGATGCATTTTGAGAATTTTCCATTGAATTAAATCATTTTTGGTGCATTATTTTGATCATAAGTTCAAAAATTCATTTCTGCCTATCTAAGAAGAGTTGGACATTGATTCTTTTTGCATTGTTTTGTGTTTAGCATGTAGTTTCTAGGATTAAAAGGCCATGATTTGTTCCTTCATTTTCAATTTGCTTGGCATTTCTTTTGTTTAGGAACCCTAAAAACCCTAACAACTTAGAAAAATCATAACTTGAGATTGGTTAAGAGTTGAGACCTCTCCTTTGGGCTTTGGTTTAGTATAGGTTTAAGGTTTCTTTGGATGGCATTTTCCATTTTTTATCTTAGGTTTTGCTTCTGTTTTTTTGGTTTTTGTTTGATGTTTGATTCATAAACCCTAATTTGGGCTTTCATGTGCATCCTTCTTGCATTCTCTTGCATGACTTGACTTGCCATGCTATTCCATGTTTCCATGTGATTCATTTGACATCATAAGACATATAGAAAGCATCTTTGATCATTGTACCTTGCATTTGCCATGTTGTATGCTTTGTATGCTTCATAACATTCCATGTATGTCCATGCTTCCAAACTTGCACCATTTGCATCCATGAACTTGTATGAACATCTCCATGCCTTGTCTCATGCTTGTAGCATCTCATAGCATCATTATCATCATCAACATGCTTCTGGTTTTGTTTAGCATCATACCATTTCATCCCATTTTGCATTGCATTGCATTTCTTTCTAACATTTCAGGTGGTAAGTAAACTTGGGAAGTGAATTTGCCTTCACTTCTCATAACTTTTCTTCTCATCTCTCTTGCATCCATTGCTGCATTTTTACTTGTGTTTGAGATTGAGCTTGCTCATTCTTGTTCCTCCCACTTTCTTTCTTCAAGTGACTTGACTTCTTGAATGAAGCAAGTCACTTTGCCTCTCTTGATCTTGTTCATCTGCTTCCTGGTGGTTCCATTGAAGATTGTTCTTGCAAACCTCATAAACCCTAGGAACAACCAAGCATGACAATGAATTAGGGTTTTGACTAGTCTCCCCTCTTAGTTTACCTTTGTGTCTCTTTTGAGTCTTCTCTTCTCATCTCATAATCAGGGACTAAACCCTAAAGGCTTTAAGGCTTTGTGATTAAGCTTATGCCTGCATCCTTCTCTTAGGATGGAGTGTATAACTTTAATCCTAAGTGTTAAACCCTCAAGGTGTTTAAATCTCTTAGTCAATTCACTTAATAATCATCAAGACATTACACTTGTAACTTGGGCCTTGCATTAGGGTTCTAATTCTTCCTTAATTGGTTAAGAAGGACTAACCCTAGTGTTAATGGACAAGTCCCCCTCAAGTTGTCTCAACAAACCATAAAAATCACTTCATCATCTCACCATTTAATAAAATCCACTTAATCAAAGGCTTGTTTTGTCATGAGTTTAATCCCTAATCATGGATTAAGTTGAGGAGCTTTCCTCAGCTTAAACATTCTCATCTATTATCCTTCTATTAGGATGGTGTAATGAGTCTGTTTAATCCCTGATTATGGCTTAACCTCATTACTTAACACTAAACAAAAACAACAAAAACATCTAAATAATCACAAGTAGGTTAATAATCTTAACCTTACATCAAAGGTGATTAAGTGTGAGAATCTGACTTCACACTTAAGGTATTCTCATTACCCCTAATCAGAGGGATGATGTGATGAGTTTACTAAATCCATTGGTTTAGGCTTAAGCTCATTAACTTATGACAAACTTTCAAAAGCAATAAAAGACTGAAAACACAAAAACAAACAATAATCGTCTCCTTCGGGATTCTTTTCTCATCACCTTCACTCATAAACGAGGACTTGCTTCTTCCGTCTAATGCAAGACAGTTTTCACCTGAGCCAGACAGGTCATACACTTGAGCATAGACAAGTAAGCAGTTCACAAGTCAATTCATCTTTCAGTCTCTTTGGGTCGAACTACGGTGTTCTGACTTCCTCATTGCACGAGAGGATACGTAGGCATAACTTAACAGTTATCGAACAAAAGTCTCTGTACATCCCCCCTCTTCCAGCATCTTTCTCTTAGCCTCATTATCATGAGCATTTCATTCCTGGTCTTACACTGACACTTCACTTATACACTTTACACTTCTTTTACACTGACACCTGTACATCCTATTATTTCCAGCTATTTTATACACAGATTGCACTGACACTACCCCTTTAAAACACAAATCTTTTAAGCGTGGATCCCGTCGAGTACGACGGACAATCTGGGTGCTAATACCTTCCCAGGTTGTAACCAACCCCCTTTCTCAGTCTCTCTGGTTCGCAAACCGTCTTATCCATTCCTTTCTAGGCCTATGCAGCATTGCCTTTCCCCCGGGATAAAAATGCCTAGCTGGCGACTCTATTCATCTCCAGTGAGTTCACAGCTGTGTGTTCTCATTGTCCCTCTCGCCGACCGTTCGCGTCTGTACCTTCATTTGATCCATTTTTTTCATTTGTCGGGAGCGACAGAAGGGACTTGATCTTTTTATCTGTTTAAGGGACTAGATGATGTGAAATGAGGGACTTTGCTTTATACACCCTACTTGACCTTTTGTTTAGGCAACATGAGAGGTAACCCTAGAAAGTGAGAAGGCGATCAAAGATCGACTTACGTGTGTGAGTGTACAATTTTAAATATTTATCCTTTAAATTAATGATCTAAATTAATTTTAAATACAAATACGTTTCACTCCCTATTTTTACTAACCATAGCATTTAAAAATAAATATTAAACATTGCTACTAAAATATTACATAAAGGAGACAATTACATAATAATAATAATTAAAGCAAATTAAATAAATAAGCAAAATAATAACAATAATATAATTGGGTTAGTAAAAATAATAATCACAATATATATATATATATATATATATATATATATATATATATATATATATATATATATATATATATATATATATATATATATATATATATATATATATATGGGGTTAGTAATAATATATGAAAATAAATAGAATTAATAATAAAATAAACAAGAACATTAGCATAATAATTAAAAAATTTCTTATAAACACTTATTTCTTAAGATAAAGAAGAAAATATAAACAATTATATACTAATTATTATAAAGTTTTAAATTATATACAAATTATAAAAATTAGGTTAATTATAAACATATTATGAAAATAAATTATATTTACAAAATTAAATTAGCAAATTTTAATTATTTTTAAGCATACACTAAAAATTATTTAAATAATAATTACAAACAAATTATAAAATATATACATATAATTAAAGTTATAATTAACAAATAAATTAATATTTATAATTAGGGTTTATAAAAAATAATTAGGTTTTAAAAAAATATTTTAGGATTTTAGAAAATTAGGGTTTATATATTTTTTGGAATAATAAATTAGGATTTATGGTTTAATTCACAATATTTATTTGAAAAAAAACATATAATAATAATATACATACTTTAATTTAAATATAAACTAGGATTTAAATTTAATAAATTAGAGGCCCTCTTTTGAAAATATGAAATTAATATAAACATTTATATATAATTATTTAAATATATTTTATTATAAGGCAACTAATTAAAATTAATTATAAAGTAATAATAATAAAACAGAATAATTAAAAAAAACTAGAAATTAAAACTTACCTGGGCTGGGATTTGAACCCAGTCCCTAAGCTTTCAACCCTCAAGACCAACACACCAACCACTGGACTATGCACGCGCAGGTGCTAACAATGCACTCCATGGGATTTTATTGTTAAACTAGAAAAAATCATGACAAAGCAAAAAGAAATTGCGCAAAAGGCCTGGGGGGGATTCGAACTCAGGACCTTCACACAATACACAAGCACACTTACCATCCAGCCGGGAGGGCGCATCTGATATATAATATACAACAAATCATAATATTTTAAGTTCTATGAATAGATGAGAAAATGTAACAAAAATAAGGCTGCCTCCAGGAATCGAACCCAAGCCTTTGAAGCAATACGCGCGTGTCCCTTACCACTGGGCCAGGCATACATTTGTGAAACAAATCAGAAACAATTTTATAAAATATTAAGAGTAATATTTGAATTCCAGAACGCGCGCCAAGGGCTTCGTCTTCCTCCTTGGTACCTACGAATTTTACTGCGTTTTTACACACGCATTTACCTGCGAATTTCTTAACACAGGAAACCTACGAAATTGAAACACCATCAAAACTGTACAATTTTTCAAAATTAATTAGTGCATCATGATCCTTAAGCTTCATACAACACAATCATGTTTCCAGAATTCATTTATCTTTGATAAATCAAGAAGCCCTAAAGCTTGGCCGAAACCCTAATAATGGCTAAATTCGTTCTAGGCAATGAAACTCCAATCAATTGATCCAGAAAGCTTCAACACAACGAGACTAATAAGATTAAACAATCAAAATCAATTAATATGCAGCAAATTCATGGAATCGAAAAAATCAAATGTGAGAAACAAAACGATTCAGATTTCTCAATATGTCATGTTATGGAGCAATGTGATGGATGGTTTTGATTTAGGGATGTCCAGGGAAGCTTGTGATGTTCTTAAAATACCTTGAAACTTCCTCTAGGGTTGAAACCGAAAACTCACTTTTGAAGGGTTTTTTTGAGGTTTGGAACTTACTCTTGAGGCTGTGAATTCGTCCCTATGCATTGTGTTCTCTTCATATACTTATAGTGAATGAATTAGGTCAGAAAAATTGGATCATTGTATGGATTTTTTTGATTTTGGAGATTGAAAAAGATTAGAACTTAAATTTCAAATATTTGTGAATGAGACCTTTCTATTTCAAGCCAATCATCATCAATGTTATATCAATTCAATCCAAATCATGTTAATGACCTTCTAGAACCAAAATATATTTTAAATTTTCACATTTGATATTTTATTTAAATTTAAAATGATTTTTAATATAAAAAATCATAATAAATAAATTAAATAAAATAAAATTATGAAAATATCAAATAAATTTCGTGCATGATGTCATGGAACACTTTGGGTCACAAAAAGTTCAGCCCATTTAGAAAAATTTGGTTTTAAGACCCTATTTTCTTCATAAACCACCCAAAAATTTCCCAACTTTGCAAGGGCACACATCCTTCAATTTTAATGCTATGAGGGTGATTTTGGACATTTTGGAAAGCTTAAAGAGTCCTATAACCAACCCCATTGGTTTCATGTTCATATAATTTATCATTCTCAAGTTATGCCCTTTTGAAGTTGTTGACTTTTTGTTGACTTTCAAAAGGACCTATAATGTCTTAGCTCATACCTTCCAAATGAAGCATTTTTGGGCTTGGCTTGTGAGACACAAAGTTGTAGAGAATTCAATTTCCTTAAAGTGAGCTTTGGATGGGAAAAATGTGATGAAGCATGTGAAAGTTATGGCTGGTCAAAGTTCAGTTGACTTTTCCTGAGGAAACCCTAATTTAGAAACCTCTGATTCTTGATGATCTGAAATATCCTTGATGAATCATGATCAACCCTTGATAAAATGATGAATTTTACTTCATATACTTGATGTTGACAAAAAATCATGAAGTTTGACTTTGGTTTGACCACAGTTGACCTCAGTTTGACTTTTTAACTGCTTTGACTGATTTTGACATCTGATCATCTGACTGAGCAAACCTTTGAGAAAAGTTCTGAAATTTGTCATGGGGATTCTTAGACACATATAAGATGTTATGAAGCTCACTTGAAGTCTTGGAAATCCATTTAGCCTGATTAAAGTCAAAACCCTAGTTTTGGATGCACTGCTTAGGAGAATGCCTTGTCTGAGGGATTTGTCAAATCTTCTGACCCATGATGAACTTTGTGAACCTTGTGAACCTCATAAGATGTCTTGTGAACCTTGTGAACCCCGTGAAAGGTCTTGTGAACCTTGTGAACCTCATAAAGTGTCTTGTAAACTTCATGAACCTCATGAAAGGTCTTGTGAACCTCATAAAGTGTCTTGTAGACTTCATGAATCTCATGAAAGGTCTTGTGAACCTTGTGAACCTCATAAAGTGTCTTGTAAACTTCATGAACCTCATGAAAGGTCTTGTGAACCTTGTGAACCTCATAAAGTGTCTTGTAGACTTCATGAATCTCATGAAAGATCTTGTGAACCTTGTGAACTTCATAAAGTGTCTTGTAGACTTCATGAACCTCATGAAAGGTCTTGTGAACCTTATGAACCTCTTAGCACACAAAGTCTTGTATTGTGAGGGCAAATTTTGGGGTGCAACACCTGGCATATCTTCATAGGATCAAGCAAAGATTTCCACATAATCATGTAACATTTGAATCAATCTGCTCTTAACACTATCCTCTAATTCAGCCCCTATCTTGACTTCTTTCCTGTTTTTTTCAGTTCCCAAATTCACAACTTCGATTGGCTCTTCATGTGGCTGTATAGCTTTCTCTTCTTGTTGTAACAACCTAGCAAGCTCTACAGGTACTTCACAATCGTCCTCATTTCCATCTTCAGCTTGATAGATCGGATTCTCGATATTATAATTGGCAATAGTAGAATTGTTATCAACAGGATCCAGAATGGATGAGGATCTGCATTTTAGTGATGTGGGTGTGTGTAAGAACACATAGCTGATAAAACAAAAATAAAAGAAAAGAAAGATAAGGAACACAATATTTACAAAAACGAAACATCCACTGATTTTTATTGAATTAAGTATGCAAATGAAATGACATCCCGAAACAAGCATACCATTGTGCCCCGGGTAAGGCACAAGGCTTGAGAGTTTAATTGTTCAAAAATTACAAACTTTAAAAGTAACAACACAGTAATAGTATTTACTCCTGACTAAAGGAGATAGGAATAACATCTTCAGCTTTCCAATTATTGAGCCCAACACCCACAGTAGGAAAAATCCAAGCATCCAAATTGTAATCTTCATCATAGTCACCCACATCATTGATCTGATCTTTCATAATCCCTTGATTGGTGATACGAACAGCATGAACACGACGAACAGCCTTCTGGGACTCTGCAGTGAAACCCAAACCAAACTTGTCAGACTTGTAAGGAATGTCAGGAAGCTGACCCCAAATAGTACAACCACCTTCATCCACCATAGCTCTAGCATCCTTGAGGGAAGCCATTGTAGGAGGTACTCTGGTGACCACAGGAACTTTATTGACAACAGGAGGAGCTTCATAATTATTAACAACCCAAGGAACTACTTCGAATGTCTGGCACGGAGTTTCAACATATTCACCTTCCACTTCGAGATATTTAAATGTGTTCACATGGATAATCATATATCCTTCCTCTCCGTAAACAGTAACAACTTTTCCTTCTACTGGATATCTCAGCTTCTGATGTAAGGTGGAGGTTACAGCTCCTGCCCCGTGGATCCAGGGACGCCCAAGCAAACAAGAATACGACGGACGAATATCCATTACATAAAAAGTAGCATTGAAGACCTGAGAACCTACTTTGATTGGGAGATCTATTTCTCCATGCACCACTCTTCTCGAGCCATCAAAAGCCTTCACCACTATATTACTGGGCTTCAACACAGCATCTTCAGGACTAAGCTTATTCAGAACTTCTTTGGGCAACACATTCAGCGAGGAACCATTGTCTATTAACACATGTGACAGGGTAGTGCCCCTACATTCAATAGAGATATGTAGAGCCCTGCTATGATTCCTCTTGGCAGGAGTCAAATCAGCATCGGAGAAACCTAACCCATTATCATAGGTCAAGTGTGCAACACAATTTTCAAACTGGTCTACAGAAATCTCATTTAGTACGTGAGCAGTCTTCAAAAATTTAATCAAGGCCTTGGCATGAGCCTCAGAACACAACAACAAAGACAACATAGAAATCTTGGAAGGAGTATGCCCCAATTGGTCAACAACATCATAATCACTCTTGCGAATGATCTTTAGTACTTCTTCCATCTGTTTAGAAAGACCATCAGCAGCTGGTACATCAGTTTGTATAGGTTCAATAACAGGACATTTGCCCCGGGCATCAGTAGTGGAGGTAGTAGCTGGAGTAACTGTATTCTTGGAGGTAATTGGAGGAGAGAAAACTCTTCCACTTCGTGTGATCTTACTAGATCCCGCAATATTATCAATATCCAGATTTTCATCAACAACAGGTGCATCAGCTAAGGATTCCTGCTTAACACCATGAATATAAACATCGGAGCCATAATGCCAAGGCACCGCTTTATCAGAAGTGTATGGAATAGGACCAGGAGTGGTAATGATCATAGGAGCCACTCTAGCTTCAGCAACAATCTTCACAGGGCCTTCAGCAGTAATCTTAATTGGACCCTTATGAGTGATTTTTACAGGTCCCTTGGAAGTAATCCTTACCGGAACTTTATCAACCATGTCTACCTCTTCAACCTTCGCACCTTGAGTTATATGTTCAACCATGCTCTCCACAGAAGGTGTCCTCTCAAACAATATTGTGTAATTGTCTATGAGGCGTTGAATTTCGTCCTTCAACTTCCAGCAACTATCCGGTTTGTAAGCACAATAGAAACAATCTTCATTACAACCTGGAAAGAACCCAGCTTGTACCAACTTCTTCTTAATAACGGACAATGGTGTGGTTATATCTGCAACTGAGGAAATATGGGGAACTTCATCAATGGCATTAACAGTCTTTTCATGATTTGGCATGGGAGCAGTAATCACATTTGGAGTACCCGGAGGGTCAAACTCAATCTCTCCCGCATCAATCATATCCTGAATCTTATTCTTCAATATCCAGTAACTATTGGTATCATGTCCCTGACAATTTGAATGATATGGACATCGTGCATTAGGATTGTACCTGGGAGAGGTAACATTGGGATTCTGAGGAGGGTCCCTCAAAGTGATGAGTTCACCCTTCAACAAGTGTTGCAAGGCTTGGGCCAGTGACATGTTGAGCTTGGTGAACTGTCTTCTAGGCCTCTGTTGATTGCCCTGTGGTGGCTCTGGTGTTATAGGAGTTGGATTGGAGATATGAACTGCACTCACAGATTGGTGCCTCCTATTATGACCAGGTTGACCATAAACAACATTTGACTCTTTCTTCCCACTAGGAGGCTTCTTTGTAGTACTTGATGAAGAAGCACCCACTTGGATCTTGCCACTCCTTATACCACTTTCTATGCGCTCTCCTGTCATTATCAACTCAGTGAAGCCAGATGATGAGCTTCCAATGAGATGACTATAAAAAGGACCATTCAACGTACACATGAACATATCCACTAACTCTCTGTCAGTTAGAGGAGGTTGTACTCTACCAGCTAAATCTCTCCACTTCTGGGCATACTCCTTGAAATTTTCTTTAGCACCTATAGACATGCTCTGTAGTTGCATGCGAGTAGAGGCTAGATCAGCATTGTATTGATATTGCTTATAAAAGGCTTCAGCAAGATCATTCTAATCACGGATGTTGACGCTCTCCAACTGATAGTACCATTCCAACTGAGCTCCAGACAAGCTCTCTTGGAAGAAATGGATCCACAACTTCTTATCAGCAGTATGGGGTTGGATTCTCCGGACATAAGACTTCAGATGCAGCTTAGGACAAGAAACACCATCATACACGACAAAAGCAGGGACCTTGAAACCAATGGGTATAACCACTCCAGATATCAAACTCAGGTCTTCAAAATCCAACCCAGAAGACTTTTGCAATTCCATAGCATCCATTCTATCTACCATCATCTTAAACTTATCTTCATTAGGATCATGATAGTAGTTAGCTTCAGAATCAGAATCCCCCATTGTATTATGGAGACTGCCTCCCTCTTTCTCAGACTCTTCAGACTCATAATCTTCAACCTGTTCTTTGGTCTTGACAGGACCTCTAAACCTTCTTCCCATGTTGATTAGGCCTTCTTAACCTTCTTGTCTTCTTAGTCTTCTTGGCCAACTGTTTGTTCAAGTGCCATTGCTGAAATAAACAGCGAGAAGATAAGAAACATGTACATAAGAAACCTGTGATGCAATGATATGGTGTATAAATGCGTATGCAATATTTTCAAGGACCGCAGGATTTAAATTTGCTTAAACAATCAAGAAGGTAAACTTTTATTAGTAATAAATTTGTTTGCCCTTTGGGCTTACAATAAAAATGAAATGAAATAAATACAAAAGATGGGGTTTTAAGTCTCCCATGGACGTTTCCTCTATGTGTTGAGGTATGAGTTGAGATTTCGCTCCTCGTGAAGTTGCTTTGTTAGCTCCAGGATTCTTTCTTGACTTGCTTTGTAATGAGCCTCGAAAGTATCTCTTTGCTCCTTCAACTGGATCCAGGACCTTTGTAAATCTTCCATGTCAGTGGGCATGTCTGGGTGAAGGATGGTTAAAGAGGTATCTCCTTCAGCAACAGAATCCATAGTAACTGGCAGGATGGCAGGATATGGCATCATGAGAGTCTGAGCACGAGATCGTACCCATTGAGGTAAGCTTCCATAGGAATAGTGTACTTGGGCTCCAGAGTCTTGCTGTCAACCTTGTTCACTTTCCCCCATGCTCGTATAAACCTTTGACGGTAACCTTGCAGATCGTTGTCGTAGTCAAACACAATACCCTGAATCAACATGTCATGTGGACCATCACTCCGAGCGTAACCAAACTGACGTAAAGCTAAGGAAGGGTTGTAAGTAATGCCTCCTCTTATGCCTAGAAGTGGTACATTAGGAAACTCCCCACAACGGTCAATGATAGTAACATTCTCCATAGATCTGGAACACCAATGGATATCTGAATGAGAGAGTGACATGATCCTCTTGGACCACCTGAACCCTTGTTCATTCTTCATTACTGATCGAGGAAGGTGAGAAATAAACCACCTAGATAGCAAAGGTATGCAACACATCAGAGTTCCTCGTGCCTTTGTAGTACGAGTATGAAGAGAGTGCAGAATGTCTCCAAGCAATGTAGGCACTGGATTGTGACTCAGAAATATGTTAATGGCATGAATGTCTATGAACTGATCTGGATTGGGGAACAGCACTAAGCCATAAATCATCAAGGCTAAGATCTCCTCAAAAGCATTATAGCTCATAGCCTTCAAGAACACTTGAGCCTTCTCTATCAATACCTTAGCAAGAATACCCTTAACTCCACTTCTTGTTTCTAGGACAATGTCTGATTTTTTCAGATGTAGAGCTGCAACAATGACTTCAGGTTTAGGCTCTTTTTCTAAGCCTGTGAAGGGTTTCTGATCAAGTATAGGTATGCCCAGAAGCTTGGAGAACTCCTCCATTGTAGGAACCAGCTGATAGTCAGGGAATGTGAAGCAATGATGTTTAGGATCAAAGAACTGAAACAGGACACTCATCATGTCTTCATTGAACCCTGAAGTGACTAGATCCAGTAGGTGACCATGCCTTTTGATGAATCGGGAGTTTTCAGAAACTTGAGAGATCAATTCCTTAAGCTTAGGAGGTATCCCTACAAAGTTGATCCGGATAGTATTCCTACGAGCAAAAGCCATGACCTGCAACAAAGAACAAAGATAAATCCTTTGGTCCTTGAAATGGTTAGTGAAAATGCTATGATTATGATGCATGATGATGCTATGATGTTATGCTCAATCACAAACATGTGGCACACACAAACAAGTCACACCATAGCCATAGGTTTAAAGGCTTGCATGAGGTTCAAAGGTAAGTACCCTCCCCTGAAGTTAGTTGGTTCATCTTGTCCTATAAAGTAACCAGGTTCTAAGGGATCTCAATATCATTGATCCTTCACAAGGGTGGTTGTTCAGTAGGCAACTTACTTGCCAACCAAAACACTCCAAGTTTAAGATCTCAATGAGTGTAGTATCGAGTATCAACCAACTTCAGTTTTCACCGAAGCCGGTTATCTCACTACTTTTCTAAAGGCCAAGATGGGCTAACTAGGGTTCTAAAAGTTAGTTAGTGTATTGACAACATATGGCAGCCTCATATTATCCTCAACTTGACTTAAGGAACATAAGCACCAACCAAGAAGTCACACTAACTATGGCCACCAGATCAACCATATCGGTATACGCCATACAGTTTCCTTGGTCTATGTCCATTTACCTAAGGTACACTAGATCTGGGTTAGGATCTTTCACACATAAGAGCACCCAACAAATAAGTATAAAGCAAACAGTTTTAAAGTGATCTAATTCCTAAGGGTACCCCTCTTTAATTAAATCCCCGGCAAAGTCGCCAGTTCTGTAACACGGTGGGAGAACTGACTTTAAGTAAATGTTGCGGATAACAAGAGTCGCCACCGACTTTTATTTTATCCAAAGGAAAGGCATAAAAGAACAGGAAAGGCCTTTAAAAGATTTTTGGGTTCGGGGGGTAGGTTATGTAAAGGGAAGGTGTTAGCACCCTTTACATCCATGGTTATCCATGGGCTCTTAGTTACTTAGCTCACTTTAAAATGTTTTTGAGAAGTGTAGTGTGTGTTTAGAAATTTTCTTAAGTACTTTATAATGATCCATGTACGGATATATATAAAGCCTTTGTTTGGAAAATTGCTTGAAAAATGTGAAGTGTTTTTGAAATGTTTGAAAAGGTGAGCAAGTACATAAGAGGAACCTACCCTAAGTTAAATCTTTTCTGTTCTTGAATATCCTTTAAATGGTAAGACTATCCCTATTATTAAGGAATAGGTAGTCATTACCTTGGATGTATGAGGGACCAATGAAGGGACAACTGTGATTAGGCAACTGTGAGGTGTATTTAGCAATTCGAAGGGACTTATCATCTTTATTCGAAAGGGACAAGATCATTTACGAAGGCAACCATGGAGGGACTTGATCTTATTATCTTTTAAGGGACTAGATGATATGAGAGAAGGGACTTTGCTTTACACCTTACTTGACCTTTTTGTTTAGGCAACATGAGAGGTAACCCTTAAGAATGTGAGATGGCGATCCAAGATCGACTTACGTGTGTGCGTGTACAAATTCAAGTATTTATCTTACAAATTAGTAATCTAAATTCAATTTTAAATACAAACATGTTTACACTCCCTATTTTACTAACCATGGCAATTTAAATAAATAATAAAAATAATTCTACAACTATTACATAATTGGCACAATTACATTATAAGAATAATAAAAATAATTTAAATAAGTAAGCATATAATAAATAAATAATTAGATTGGTTAGTAATAATAAACAAAAAATAAATATAAGAAGGTTAGTATAACAATATAATATAGAAACAACTTAAAAGTTCAAAATTAAATAAATAATTATTTTTAAGAATTTTAATAAAAGAAATAAATAATAAATATTATATACTAATAAATATGACTAATAATTCTAATAATTTAATTTTATATACATATTATAAAAAATATTTGTTAATTATAATTAAGTAAACATATAAAAAACTAGAAATTAAGCTCATAAAATAAAGTTAGGGTTTTTAATTGTTTAGAAAAAAAAAATTAGGGTTAACTACTTAATTAAATTATTTATATATATATAAACAAACTACATATAATAATTATAAAATAAATAAATATATATATATATATATATATATATATATATATATATATATATATAATTAAAATTTACAAACAAATATATTGAGATTTATAAGATAATTAGGGTTTATAAAAAAAATTAGTTTAGTTTTTTTTTTACATATAAAATTTTAGGGTTAATTATTTAATCTAAGCCTAATTAAATTATTTGTCTAAAAAAAACATATAACATTAATAATATACAATAAAATAAATATTAAATAATTTTAGGAATAAAGTTTAAATTTTTTCAAAATATAAGTTTTTTGAATTATATACAAAATAATATAACTATTTTATTATAAACATTTATTATTAATTAAATTAATTATAATATAAACAAAAATCAAATAAAATAAAATAAATGAGAAAAGGAACTTACCTGGGGCTGGGATTCGAACTCAGGCCCTAGGCTTTGCATCTCTAAGACCAGCAAGCTCTCCACCAGGCCAGCGCGCGCTGATGAACTATGGATGATCACCAATCTTTATATGTCAAGCCTGGAAAAATAAAGGAAATAAAGCAAAAAAATTGCTGAGACTGGGATTCGAACCCCTGCCTTGACCTTGCATACACGCATCCTTTACCAACTGAGCCATCAACGCGTTTGTGTAATAAACCTCAAAAAATTCAATAAAATATTAAAACGAATTTTAAAATCAGAATTTGGCGCCACTGGACTTCATCTTCTCCAAATTACCTGCGAATTCATTTAGGCTTTTACCTGCGAATTTACCTGCAATTTTTCAAAACCAGGATCCTATGTTTTTTGAAACTTCATGAAAACCTTAACAATAATAAAAACCAACAACCCAGATCAATTGCTTATAGTTTATATGTTATAGCCATGTCTTTAGAATGTCCAAAATAAATGTAAAACGTAAAGCCCTAAAGTGATGGCCGAAACCCTAATAATGGCATCTATTGTATTCGTCCATGGTTCTTCACAAAAACAATCCAGAAACCATCTATGAGCATCAACAAACATTAGTATATAATCAAAACTCATTATAAACATGTAAATTTAATGAATCAAAAAAAAATAGGTTAAGGGCATGTATGCTTCGGGTTATGCAAATGAGGATGAATCAGAGGCATGTAAGGGGTGGTTTAGATTCAGGGAAGCTCAAGGAAGCTTCTTGTGTCCTTAGAATACCTTGAAATCTCCTGCAAAGATGAAACCGAAAATTGATTTTTGATGTATTTTGTGAAGTTTGAAATAGGTCTTAGAGGCTGCAAAAATTCGTCTCTTTGGTTGTGATATGTTCCCCTATATGTAGTGAATCAAATTAGGTTAAAAAGTGTTATGGTTCTTTGGATTTTTGGATCATTTGAATATTGAGAAAGATATGTCATAAAATTTGAATATTATTTTATCTAACATTGCTATTTTAGGACAATCATCATAACTTGTGTATCAATCTGATCCAAATGTCATTTATAACATTCTAGAAAGAAAATCCCTTTTTAAATATTTGATTTTATATTTTATTTCAATTTAAATGGTATTTTAATGAATAAAATTCAAATAAATATGAAATAAAAAATAAAAAATCAGAAAATAGGTGGGTTGGGTCGTGCTTGGTGTTTTTATAAAGATGGGATGGCAATTTGGTGGGCTCATTTAGCAAAAATTTGATTTTAGGCCTTATTTGCTTCATAAACTTCCCAAAAATTTCTCAACTTTGCAAGGGCACAAATCCTTCAATTTTAATGCTATGAGGGTGTTCTTGGATATTTTGGAAAGATTAAAGAGTCCTCTAACCAACCTCATTGGTTTCATGTCCATATCTTTTACCATTCTCAAGTTATGCTCTTTTGAAGTTGTTGACTTTCAAAAGGACCTATAATGTCTTAGCTCATGCCTTCCAAATGAAGCATTTTTGGGCTTGGCTTGTGAGACACAAAGTTGTAGAGAATTCAAATTCCTTCAAAATGAGCTTTGGATGGAAAATTCTTGATGAAGAATGTGAAAGTTATGGCTGGTCAAAGTTCAGTTGACTTTTCCTGAGGAAACCCTAATTTAGAAACTCTTGATTCTTGATGATCTGAAATCTCCTTGATGAATCATGATCAACCCTTAATAAAATGATGAATTTTACTTCATATACTTGATGTTGGCAAAAAATCATGAAGTTTGACTTTGGTTTGACCACAGTTGACCTCAGTTTGACTTTTTAACTACTTTAACTGATTTTAACCTATCTGATCATCTGACTGAGCAAACCTTTGGGAAAAGTCTTGAAACTTGTCATGGGGATTATTGAACACATATAAGATGTTATGAAGCTCACTTGAAGTCTTGGAAGTCCATTTAGCCTGATTAAAGTCAAAACCCTAGTTTAGGATGCATTACTTAGGAGGATGCATTGTCTGAGGGAAATGTCAAATCTTATGACTGATTGTGAACTTTGTGAACCTTGTGAACCTCATGAGATTTCTTGTGAACCTTGTGAACCTTGTGAGCCTCTTAGTACACAATGACTTGTCTTGTGGAGGGAAAATTTTGGGGTGTAACACCTTAGCTTGGGCTGCAAAGCGTCTTCGCCAATATATGTTGAATCATACAACTTGGTTGATCTCTAAAATGGATCAGATCATGTATATATTTGAAAAGCCTGCTTTGATTGGGAGGATTGCTCGTTGGCAAATGTTATTGTCAGAATATGATATCGAGTACCAAGCTCAAAAAGCTATAAAAGGTAGTATCTTGGCTGACCATTTGGCACATCAACCGATTGATGATTACCATCCTATCAAGTTTGATTTTCCAGATGAGGATGTGATGTAATTGAAAATGAAAGATTGTGATGAACCTTTGATTGAGGAAGGGCCGGATCCTGGATCTCGATGGGGTTTAGTTTTTGATGGTGCTGTGAATGCACGTGGAAGAGGAATTGGGGAGATGATCATTACTCCCCATGGTTCACATATTCCTTTTGCTGCGAGGTTGACTTTTCCTTGTACTAATAATGAAGCTGAGTATGAAGCCTGTATTATGGGTATTGAGGAGGCTATTGATATGAGTATTAAGCATCTTGACGTGTATGGAGATTCTGCCTTGGTAATCAATCAGATCCAGGGCACGTGGGTAACTCATCAACCCCACTTGATCCCTTATAAAGATTATGTCAGGAAGATATCAACTTTCTTCACTAAAGTTGAGTTTCATTATGTTCCTCGTGATGAGAATCAGATGGCAGATGCTTTAGCAACTATAACTTCTATGATAAAAGTGCACCAGTGGAATGATGTTCCCATGATCAGGGTGATGGGGCTAGAAAGACCAACTCATGTGTTTTCAGTTGAAGAGGTCCATGATGACAAGCCTTGGTATCATGATATTAAATGTTTTCTCCAGAGTCAAGAATACCCACTTGGGACATCCGATAAAGATAAGAGGACTATGAGGAGATTGGTAGGCAATTTCTTCCTGAATGGAAATGTGCTTTATAAGAGAAATTTTGACATGGTCTTGCTCAGATGTGTGGATAGACACGAAGCAGACATGTTAATGAAAGAAATTCATGAAGGATCTCTTGGCACTCATGCTAATGGGCATGCAATGGCTAAGAAGATGTTGAGAGAAGGTTACTATTGGCTGACAATGGTATCTGATTGTTGTAAGTATGTGAAAAAATGCCATAAGTGCCAAGTGTATGCTGATAAGATTCATGTGCCGCCAACTTATCTCAATGTGATTTCTTCCCCGTGGCCTTTTTCTATGTGGGGAATTGATATGATTGGTATGATTGAACCCAAGGCTTCGAATGGACATCGTTTTATTCTTGTGGCAATTGACTACTTCACTAAGTGGGTGGAGGCGGCATCGTATGTTAATGTGACCAAGCAAGTTGTGGTTCGGTTTATCAAGAATAACATTATCTGCAGATATGGTGTTCCGAATAGAATCATTACTGATAGTGGTTCGAACTTGAATAATAAGATGATGAAAGATATTTGTGAAGAATTCAAGATTCAACACCATAATTCTTCTCCTTATAGACCGAAGATGAATGGGGCTGTTGAAGCTGCGAGTAAGAACATTAAGAAGATCATTCAGAAAATGGTTGTGACATACAAGGACTGGCATGAGATGCTCCCTTTTGCTTTGCATGGGTATCGTACATCTGTCCGCACCTCAACAGGGGCAACCCCCTTTTCACTTGTTTATGGTACAGAAGCAGTGCTCCCTGTCGAAGTTGAGATCCCATCAATGAGAGTTCTGATGGAAGCCAAGTTGACTGTGGCTGAATGGTGTCAGAGTAGATTTGATCAGTTGAATTTGATTGAGGAAAAGAGAATAACAACTTTGTGTCATGGTCGGTTGTACCAGCAAAGAATGAAGAAAGCTTTTGACAAGAAGGTCAAACCCCGTATATTCAGAGAAGGCGACCTCGTGCTCAAAAAGATTCAGTCTTTCATTAAAGATTCTCGGGGCAAGTGGACTCCGAACTATGATGGCCCGTATGTTGTCAAGAAAGCCTTCTCTGGCGGTTCATTAATTCTTGCAACTATGGATGGTGAGGAGATCACTCGTCCTGTGAATGCGGATGCAATCAAGAAATACTTTGCCTAAAAAAAAATAAAAGAACAGTTCGCTAAGTTGAAAACCCGAAACGGCGGCTTAGGCAAAAATGAGCGTCTCGGTGGATTGAAAACCCGAAAGGGCGGTCCAGGCAAAAGTTAGAGACATAAAACAGAAATAATTATCCCGGTAGATTGAAAACCCGAAAGGGCAATCTAGGCAAAAGTTAGGGATCATGGAAAGTAACTGCGTCGACAGACTGGATCACTTGTAATACCGAGGATTTCAGGTTCTGTCCCTCAGAAGAAGTGCCTATCAGAGATTCTTATTCACTCATCCTTGACTGAAGTTTCGGACACAGTGGAGTTCAAAGTTGATAGGGAGAATAGTGATCATTGTATTTCAATGTAGCCTTTTTCCATGTATTTACTATTTTTCAAACTTGTAATGATCCATGGAGTCATGCCATTTGTTGATTACCATTCTATCAATGAATTTGAGCTTTTATTCAATTGTTTGCAATTCTTTATATTGTTTTTGTTTACAAAATTTCAATTTATTGTTGATGATGATTTTTGAAACAAATTTAATAAATTTAATCTTTGAAGATTATAAAAACATTTTTCTTTTGATATGTGAACAAAGAAAGGATATCAATAGTGATTCCAAGGATGGTAAAGTCTGGATATGTGTAACTTGTCTCTCCCAAAGCAGGGTTTGATTCGGTTGTGTCCATGCAACGTTCCTGAATAGTCTTGACAGGTTGATGTTAATGATGTTTTGATCCCAAACAATAAGCATGAGCAGAGATTGTATTTGAGTTCCAATGTCTTACCCAGAAGAAATTGTTGGAAGGGATGTTTTTAAGAATCCCCAGCTGAGTTTTGATCTATTCCTCAGCAAGTTATCTTTAACTCAAGAAGCATTGGGAATCCTCAGTCTAGTCCTTGTTCCTCAACTTGAGTTGGTTGCATCCTTGAATAGAAGTATTGATATAGCAGTCAGTTTAGAGGTTTTCTTTTACCTGATGGTGGGTATTGATTTAAAATCCCTCGTAACTGTGTTTTGGCTATTGTAACACGGTGGGAGAACTGACTTTAGTTATGTTGCGGATAGCAAGAGTCGCCACCGACTTTTATTTTATCCAAAAGGAAAGGATATAAAAGAACAGGAAAGACCTTAATAGATATTTTTGGGTCCGGGGGGTAGGTTATGTAAAGGGAAGGTGTTAGCACCCTTTACATCCATGGTTATCCATGGGCTCTTAGTTACTTAGCTCACTTTTGAATTGTTTTTGAAAGTGTAGTGTGTGAATAGAAAAATTTTCATAATAGTTAATAATGATCCATGTACGGATGCGTAAAAACTTGTTTTTGAAAATTTGTTTGAAATTTGTTAAGTGTTTGAAAAGTTTGAATAGTGAGCAAGTACATAAGAGGAACCTACCCCAAAGTTTTAAGTCTTTCCTATTCTTTATCCTTTGAATGGTAAGACTATCCCTATTATTAAGGAATAGGTAGTCATTACCTTGGATGTGAGGGACATATGAGGGACATCTGTTTTTATGAAGGCAATTGTGAGGTGTATTAAGCGTTTAGGAGGGACTATCATCATTATTCGAAGGGACTTGATCTTTAAAGGCAACCATTAGGGACTTGATGATTTTTCTTTCAAGGGACTTGCTTTATACACCCCACTTGACCTTATGATTAGGCAACAATGAGGGATAACCTTAGAAATGTGAGATGGCGATTAAAAATCGACTTACGTGTGTGAGTGTTCAATATTATTTATCTTTAATTAAAGTGATCTAAATTTAATTTTAAAATATAAATAATTTTCACTCCCTAAATTACTAACCATAGCAAAAAATTAAATAAAATTAAATATTACAAAATTTACACCAAGGAGCAATTACATAATTATAATAATAGGCAAATTAAAATAAATAGCAAAATATAAAAGCAAAATATAAATAATAAGCAAAAAGTAAAGAAATAAGCAATAATAAATAAATAGGGGTTAGTGATAATAATAATTAAAAATAGGGTTAGTAAAAATATTAAAAATAAATAAGGTTAGTGAAATAATAATAAGCATAATTAAATATATAAGATTAGTGAAGCAAAAATAATAAATAACAATATGGATTAGTGAACAATAATAATAATTAGAATTAATAAAAATATTATAATAACATGACGAGAATAATAAACACAAAATTAAATTTTAATATATAAACATTTATTTAAAAAATAAGAATAATTAAATAATTATTATAACATAAAATTTTTAAACATAATATAATTATAAATTTTAATCATTACAAATTTAATTATTTCTAAACATATATTAACAATTATATATTAAAAGATATTTACACATTATATGAAGAAAATAAGTTTTAAATGTCATATTCACAAAAATTAATCATATTTACAAAATTTAAATTTTATTAATTATTACATTTACAAAAATTATATTAAATAAATATATACATAATAATTGTATTGAGAATTAGAAAATAAAAATTATTTAGAAAATAAAATTAGGTTTTTTTTTAAGATTAGGGTTTTGTTTAGAAAATATTTTTAGGGTTTTCAATTTAATTATACAAAATTATTTAATTAATATGCATATATTATATTTACATAATAAAAGAAATAATAATTTTTTTTTTAAATTAAGAAAATAAGATTTTAGAATATTATAAACATTGAATAACATTTTAAAGAATTGTTTTATTAATAAAACTAAAATCAATTAAATATAACTAAACAAAGCAAAAAATAAAATAAATAAAAAAGTGACAAAACAAACCTGGCTGGGATTTGAACCCAGGAGGCTTTGTTTTCCAGCATCAAGGCATACCACCAGACCACTCCATGCGCAGGTGAGAGGAAAGGAAGAGAAGTTGTTTTTGTGCATTGTCTGAAAAATCAAGAAAAATCCAGAAGCAAAAAGGCCT
The DNA here is from genome assembly GCA_963966055.1 of Lathyrus aphaca. Lineage (NCBI taxonomy): Eukaryota > Viridiplantae > Streptophyta > Magnoliopsida > Fabales > Fabaceae > Lathyrus > Lathyrus aphaca. The sequence goes on from OZ014523.1 coordinate 506,871,421, forward strand.
GGGGTGGTGTTGAACCCAGGACCTCATAGCTATACATACACGCGCATTACCACCTGGCTGGGAGAGCCTTCCTGATATTTTGTTGGTTGCAATACATAATATATAATGATTATCAATTAAATGAAAAAATTGAAAAAAAGGATAATGAAGCCTGGACTCGAACACAGGCCCTCATGTTACACGCACAAGCCTCCTACCACTGGGCCAACACAGCTGTTGTGATAAACAAACAGGATATTAACATAATGTTTTAAATCAAAAATTTAAACATGGAATCCGCGCCAAAACCAGTCGTCTTCTTCCTCATCCCCTTCGAATTTTCCTGCGATTTCACATACAAACTTACCTGCGATTTTTAAATTGCAGCAAAACCTACAAAATCCAAACAATGACAAAACAGCATGGTTTCATGAAATTGATCATTCCATTAAGTTTCTAACAAGCTTTCCAATCATTCCACGTTCTTAGAATCCATTTATATTGGCTGGATTACAAAACCCTAATTGAAGCCATAAACCCTAAGTATGGTGAATCACGATTCAGGCTATGGAACTTCACCAAATGATCCAGAATCCATCTATAGCTATCAACAAACAAGATTATGTAAGCAAAATTCATTGAAAAACAACACATTAATGGAATCGAAAAAATTATTTTCAAGCATAAAGTGAATTCGGGTAGGGCATTATGGCACGATTTGGATGCATATGAATGATGGTTTAGGATCAGTGAAGTCCAAGGAATCTTGCTGTGTCCTTATTTTACCTTCAAACCTCTTGTATGAGTGAATCCGAATGTGACTTTTGGATGAGTTTTTTGAACAATGGAGCTTACCTTTGGGCTGCTGAATTTCGTGAATGAGTGATAGGGTTCTGTTCAGTACTTATATGTGATTGAATCTAGGTCAAAAACTTGATTGGTTGTGTACAAGATTTGATCCAAAAAGATTCACAATGATAAGCTTTGAATTTTCAATATTTTTGCATCAATGCTTTCTATTTCAAGCCATTCCATATAATTTTTGTATCAACTTGTTCCATGCTGATTTTATGATCTTCTAGAATCAATAATAAAATTAAATCTTCATATTTAATATTTTATTTAAATTTAAAATGATTTTAAGTATAAAAAATCATAATAAATTAATTAAATAAAATAAAAATTATGAAAATAACATGGAAATTTCGTGCATGATGTTGTTGTATGGGTTGGGTCATAATTTGACAAGCCCATTTGAAAAGAATTGGTTTTAAACCTCCATTTTTATCATAAACCATCACAAAATTTCCCAACTTTGCAAGGGCACATCTCCCTCAATTTTAATGCTATGAGGGTGTTCTTGGACATTTTGGAAAGCTTGAAGAGTCCTCTAAACAACCCCATTGGTTTCATGTCCATATCATTTACCAATCTCAAGTTATGCCCTTTTGAAGTTGTTGACTTTTTGTTGACTTTTGAAATGACCTATAATGTCTTAACCCATACCTTCCAAATGAAGCATTTTTGGGCTTGGCTTGTGAGACACAAAGTTGTAGAGAATTCAATTTCCTTAAAAATGAGCTTTGAGTGGAAACTTGGTGATGAAGTATGTGAAAGTTATGGCTGGTCAAAGTTCAGTTGACTTTTACTGAGGAAACCCTAATTTAGAAACTCCTGATTCTTGATGGTCTGGAATTTCCTTGATGAATCATGATCAACCCTTGATCAAATGATGAATTTTACTTCATATACTTGATGTTGGCAAAAAATCATGAAGTTTGACTTTGGTTTGACCACAGTTGACCTCAGTTTGACTTTTTAACTGCATTGACTGATTTTGACTTATCTGATCATTTGACTGAGCAAACTTTTGAGAAAAGTCTTGAAACTTGTCATGGGGGTTATTACATACATATAAGATGTTATGAAGCTCACTTGAGGTCTTGGAAGTCCATTTAGCCTGATTAAAGTCAAAACCCTAGTTTTGGATACACTGCTTAGGAGGTGCATTGTCTGAGGGAATTGTCAACTCTTCTGACCAATTGTGAACTTTGTGAACCTTGTGAACCATCATAAAATGTCTTGTGAATCTCATGGGAGGTCTTATGAAGCTTGTGAACCTTGTGAACCTCATAAAGTGACTTTGCAGACCTCATGAACCTCAGGGAAGCTTTGTAATCATTGTGAATCTTGTGAACCTTCAAGAAGTAACTTGTAGACTTCATGAACCTCATGAAAGGTTATATAAGCATTGTGAAACTTGTGAACCTTGTGAACCTTCTTAGCACACAAAGTCTTGTATTGTGAGGGCAAATTTTGGGGTGCAACAGCTGCCCCTGTTCAATTTTCTGAAACCTGAGGGGTTAGATTGGTATATTTGCCAGTCGTGACCTGGAAGGTTGAAGGGGATTGAACAGAAAAGCCCAAAAATTTGCACTCATCAGTGCATGGCTAGTTGAATATGATTGAGTGGGCTTAAAGATGCCACTTGGAAGAACTGGGGATGGGCTTAGAGATGCCATCTAAAGTATCAGAATACGATGATGTCTTTATGTTGATACTGGATATCAGTACTAGGTCTTTGTATAGGCCGTCTCTGAATCATTTATGCAACATGATTTGAGTTGTTGGATGGACCAGTAGAAATAAATTTTGTGATGATTATCTCTTCGGGAAATATCTTGGATTAGGGAATGGATCTTTGTACAGACCGTTTGCCTATTCTCCAAGGGCCAAAAGAACGTCAGGATTTGTTCTTAAGGATCAAAAGAACGTCAGGATTAGTTCTTCTGAAAAATGTATCTTGAATAATGGGCCAAAAGAGTGTCAGGATTTGCTCTTAAGGGTCAAAAGAACGTCAGGATTAGTTCTTCTGAAAAATGTATCTTGAACAAGAGACCAAAAGAGCGTCAGGATTTGCTCTTAGGGATCAAAAGAACGTCAGGATTTGTTCTTAAGGATCAAAAGAACGTCGGGATTAGTTCTTCTGAAAAATGTATCTTTAATAATGGGCCAAAAGAGCGTCAGGATTTGCTCTTAAGGGTCAAAAGAACGTCAGGATTAGTTCTTCTGAAAAATGTATCTTGAACAAGAGACCAAAAGAGCGTCAGGATTTGCTCTTAGGGATCAAAAGAACGTCAGGATTTGTTCTTCTGAGAAAGTCTTGAATGAGGGGCCAAAAGAGCGTCAGGATTTGCTCTTAAGGGTCAAAAGAACGTCAGGATTAGTTCTTCTGAAAAATGTCTTGAACCAGGGAATGGATCTTTTTACAGACCGTTTGCCTGCTATTCGAGGACATCTTGAGTAGTGTATGGATCATTTCTGACCTGTTGTAAATTGTTGATGCTGTAATTATCCTGCAAGGAGAATGTTAGTTTATGTTATATATATGCATGCATAGTATGATGCACCTAAGTAAATGTATTATGCATTTATGGACATGTATGTTATGGTATGATGTAAATGATGTATGTATGATATGATACTACCGGAAGTGTCTGGATGTCTTCGTATAACAACTGCTGGCCAGGGAAAATAAATACCGATTCGTTGTTGAAGAATATATTATACATAACCTTTCGTCTGCTGGGGATGGCAAGGTATAGATAACCTCCCGGATGCTGGGGATAATAAGGTATGTATCACCTCCGTCTTCGTTTGATGGTAGGGCAGATATAACCTCCCATCTTCGTTCGTCGTACCCTTATTGGAAAGTAATTTCCCGTATATTCGTATGAGGATAAAAGAGATGGATATAAATTCCAGGGGAGATGAGACTTTGTGAAGATGGATTCGTCCTACTGAGGGTTTTGTAGTTTTCTTGTAAAGAGGAACCGGCGAAGCTTTGTTGAAATCCTTCCCTCGTTCGTCCTTAGTAAATACTATTACTGCATTTTTATGCATTTCTGGTGAACATCAATCATATTAAGCATACATGCATTTCTGGTAAACATCAATCATATTCAAAAGCATACATACATTCAAACACAACCAATGGACGTTTCGCTTATGTAAATAGGGTAAAAGTAAATCTGGATTCAAAAGATGGAATTTATTTATATCAAAAAGTGTCCCATACACGGGCAAGTTTGTACAAGGAGACATAAACCCTAGTAAGAGGATTTTGTCACAAAGTTTTTACAAAACAAAAATCAGCTATGTGGGAAATAATCCTATTGAGTTTCAATTCTACTATTGCCATTATCTTCAAGCATCTCATCTTCTGCTGTTGGGACGAAAATGATTGGATTGAGCTTTATCTGTTCGATCTTGAGTAAGTAGTACAACTGGTTGCAGTTTCATGGGTGATCCAAACGAGACATAGTCATACGCTTTTAATCCCTAACTTTTTCCTGGATTGCCCTTTCAGGTTTTCAATCCACCGGGATACCCTTTTTTGCCCAAGCCGCCTTTTCAGGTTTTCGACTTGCCGGGTGTACATCTTTATATATATATCCCTAATTTTTGCCCAAACCCTTTTGGTTTGCCGGGATGCCCTTACTTTTGCCTAGGCCAGTCAACCTAGCGGGTCTCTTTTTATGCGTAGTATTTTTTAACTATGTCTGCGTTTACAGGCTGTGGGAAGTCTTCACCATCCATTGTAGTCAGTATCATGGCACCTCCTGAGAACACTGTCTTGACTACAAATGGTCCTTCATATGTTGGAGTCCACTTGCCTCTAGGATCACCCTGTGGTAATATGATACGCTTGATTACCAAGTCACCAGCCTGATATACCTTTGGCTTAACCTTCTTGTTAAAAGCTTTGATCATTCGTTTCTGGTACATCTGGCCGTGACAAACTGCTGCTAGCCTCTTCTCATCAATCAAATTTAACTGGTCCAGTCGAGTCTGAATCCACTCATCTTCATCCAGGCCTGCATCCTTCATAATTCTTAAGGAGGGAATCTGAACTTCAATAGGCAGAACTGCTTCCATACCATAGACTAAGGAGAATGGGGTTTCCCCTGTTGAAGTACGTATTGTAGTACGATAACCATGAAGAGAAAATGGTAACATCTCATGCCAATCCTTGTAAGTAACAGTCATCTTCTGTACAATCCTCTTAATGTTCTTATTAGCAGCTTCAACTGCCCCATTCATCTTTGGACGATACGGAGAAGAGTTGTGATGCTTAATCTTGAACTGCGTGCAGAGATCAGTAATCATAGTGTTGTTCAGATTAGAGCCATTGTCAGTGATAATCCTCTCAGGGATGCCATACCTACATATGAGATTATTCTTAATGAACCGAGCCACAACATTCTTGGTAACAGATGCAAATGAAGCTGCCTCCACCCACTTCGTGAAGTAATCAATAGCAACCAGGATGAAACGATGCCCATTATAAGAAGTAGGCTTGATCTCACCAATCATATCAATGCCCCACATGGCAAAGGGCCAAGGAGCAGTCAACACATTCAATGGTGATGGAGGTACATGGACTTTATCTGCATAAATTTGACACTTGTGACAAGTTCTGGAGTGTTGATAGCAATCAGCTTCCATGGTAGACCAATAGTAACCTGCTCTCAATATCTTCTTTGCCATAGTATGACCACTAGAATGAGTGCCAAAGATCCCATCATGCATATCTTCCATAATCTCAGTTGCTTCCTTCTTATCCACACAACGAAGCAAAGTTGAATCATGATTGCGCTTGTACAAAATGCCATTACTCAAAAAGAACTTAGCAGAAAACCTTCTCAGAAACTTCCTATCTTTGACAGATGCCCCTTCAGGGAACTCCTGAGCTTCAAGATATCTTTTTACTTCATAGAACCAAGGCTTCTCCTTTGCCCCTTCTGTGTCAATTTCATTGCAATATGCAGGCTTCTCAAATCTATCAATAGTAATTTTGGGAGCTTCATCATCCCAGCTGATCTCAAACATGGATGCCATGGTGGCTAATGCATCTGCCAACTGATTCTCTCTTCGTGGAATATGTCCAAAGGTAATCTCTTTAAAATGTGGGATCAAAGACAACACATTCTCTCTGTAAGGAATGAGGTTATCATGCTTGGTATCCCATTCTCCTTTAATCTGACTTACTACCAGGGCTGAATCTCCATACACATCAAGGAACGGAATCTTCATATCAATAGCAGCTTTAATACCCAGGATACATGCCTCATACTCAGCCATGTTATTGGTACAATAGAAACAAAGTATGGCAGTAATCGGGGTATGACAACCTTCAGGGGAACTAATCACAACACCAACACCATTACCAAGTGCATTGGAAGCACCATCAAAAACCATAGTCCATCGGGATCCTTGTTCAGGTCCATCATATTGTCCAGGTTCTTTGGTAATAATCATAATGTCTTCATCAGGAAACTCAAAATTCATTGACTGGTAATCATCCACTGCTTGATGAGCCAAATGATCAGCAACCACACTTCCTTTAATGGCCTTCTGAGTAGTATACTGTATATCATACTCTGTCAAGATCATTTGCCATCTTGCAATTCTTCCGGAGAGAGCAGGTTTCTCAAATATGTACTTGATTGGATCCATCTTTGAAATCAACAAGGTAGTATGGGTCAACATATACTGTCTTAGTCGGCGAGCAGCCCATGCCAAAGCGCAGCAAGTTTTCTCGAGTAGTGAGTATCTTGTTTCACAGTCGGTAAACTTTTTGCTAAGGTAGTATATTGCCTGCTCTTTTCGACCAGACTTGTCATGCTGCCCCAACACACACCCCATTGAGTTGTCTAACACTGTTAAGTACATAATTAAGGGTCTTCCATCAACTGGTGGCATCAAAATTGGAGGTTCTAACAAATACTTCTTGATTTCATCAAAGGCAGTCTGGCACTCATCATTCCATTCCATCACTTGATCTTTCTTCAACAACTTGAAGATTGGCTCACAGATGGTAGTTAATTGGGAGATAAATCTTGCAATGTAGTTCAATCGTCCCAAGAAACCTCTAACCTCCTTCTCAGTACGGGGAGCTGGCATTTCTCGTATAGCTTTCACTTTTGTTGGATCTACTTCAATACCTTTTCCACTGACAATGAAACCCAGGAGTTTACCGGATCTAACCCCAAAAGTACATTTGTTTGGATTCAATCTCAACTTGTATTTCTTCAACCTCTCAAACAACTTGTGCAGATGATCAAGATGTTGTTCTTCATTCTGAGACCTGGCTATCATATCATCTACATATACCTCTATCTCATGATGAATCATATCATGAAACAAAGCCACCATAGCACGCTGATATGTTGCCCCTGCATTCTTCAAACCAAATGGCATCACCTTATAGCAAAAGGTGCCCCACTGTGTCACAAATGTTGTCTTCTCCATATCTTCAGGTGCCATCTTGATTTGATTGTAACCAGAGAAACCATCCATAAAAGAGAATACCTTATGCTGAGCAGTGTTGTCTACCAGAATATCAATATGAGGGAGTGGAAAGTCATCTTTAGGGCTAGCCTTGTTCAAATCTCTGTAGTCCACACACATACGTACCTTACCATCTTTCTTAGGAACTGGTACCACATTTGCAACCCACTGAGGATAAGAAGTCACTGCTAAGAACCCTGCATTGAACTGTTTCATTACCTCTGCTTTGATCTTTTCTGACATCTCAGGACGCATACGACGAACCTTCTGCTTCTTTGGACGACAATCTTCTTTCACTGGCAAACGGTGAACCACAATGTCTGTATCCAACCCTGGCATATCTTCATAAGACCAAGCAAAGATCTCTACATAGTCACGTAACATCTGAATCAACCTGCTCTTGACACTGTCCTCTAAGTCAGCCCCTATCTTGACCTCTTTTCTGTTTTCTTCAGTTCCTAGATTCACAACTTCGACTGGCTCTTCATGTGGCTGTATAGCTTTCTCTTCTTGTTGTAACAACCTAGCAAGCTCTACAGGTATTTCACAATCGTCCTCATTTCCGTCTTCGGTTTGATAGATCGGATTCTCGAAATTATAATTGGCAATAGTAGAACTATTATCAACAGGATCCAGAGTGGATGAGGATCTGCATTTTAGTGATGTGAGTGTGTGTAAGAACACATAGCTGATAAAACAGAAAATAAAAGAAAAGAAAGACAAGGAACACAATGTTTACGAAAACGAAACGTCCACTGATTTTATTGAATGAAGTATGCAAATGAAATGACAGCCCGTAACAAGCACACCATTGTGCCCCGGTTAAGGCACATGGCTTGAGAGTTTTATTGTTCAAGAAATTACAAATTTAAAATATAACAACACAGTAATAGTATTTACTCCTGACTAAAGGAGATAGGGATAACATCTTCAGCTTTCCAATTATTGAGTCCAGCACCCACAGTAGGAAAAATCCATGCATCCAAGTTGTAGTCTTCATCTTGATCTCCCACAGCATTAATCTGGTCCTTCACAACCCCTTGATTAGTGACACGGGCAGCATGAGCACGACGAACAGCCTTCTGGGACTCTGCAGTGAAACCCAAACCAAACTTGTCAGACTTGTATGGAATATCAGGAAGCTGACCCCAAATAGTACAACCACCTTCATCCACCACAGCTCTAGCATCATTGAGGGAGGCCATTGCCATTGTTGGAGGCTTTCTGGTGATCACAGGAACTTTCTTCACCACAGGAGGAGCTACATAATCATTAACAACCCAGGGAACCACTTCAAACGTCTGACACGGAGTCTCAATGTATTCACCTTCCATTTCCAGATACTTGAAAGTGTTTACATGGCTGACAAAGTATTCTTCTTCTCCATAGACAGTAACAACTTTTCCATCTACCGGATATCTCAACTTTTGGTGCAATGTAGAGGTTACAGCACCTGCCCCATGGATCCAGGGACGACCAAGCAGACAAGAGTACGAAGGACGAATATCCATCACAAAAAATGTAGCAGTAAACACCTGGGAGCCAACTTTGATTGGAAGATCAATTTCCCCATGTACTACTCTTCTAGAACCATCAAAAGCCTTTACCACAATGTTGCTGGGCTTCAACACAACATCTTCAGGACTCAGCTTATTCAGGACTTCCTTGGGCAACACATTCAAAGAGGAACCATTGTCTATCAGCACATGTGACAGGGTAGTGCCCCTGCATTCAATTGAGATATGCAAGGCCCTGTTATGATCCCTCTTGGCAGGGGTCAAATCAGCATCAGAAAATCCTAACCCATTGTCATAGGTCAGGTGGGCAACACAGTTCTCAAATTGGTCAACAGAAATTGCACTGGGTACATGAGCAGTCTTCAGAAACTTGATCAAGGACTTGGCATGAGCCTCAGAACATAACAACAGGGATAGCATAGAAATCTTTGAGGGAGTATGCCCCAACTGATCAACAATGTCATAATCACTCTTGCGAATGATTTTCAATACTTCTTCCATCTGCTTAGAGAGGTCATCAGCAGCTGGCACATCAGTAGATACAGGCTCAATAACAGGACCCTTGCCCCGAGCATCAGTGGTGGAAGCAGGAGTAACTGCATTCTTAGAAGCAACTGGAGGAGAGAAGACTCTTCCACTACGAGTGATCTTGCTAGATCCAGCAATATTGTCAACATCAACAGGCACATCAGCTACAGGCTCTTGCTTAACACCATAGATGTAAACATCAGATCCATAATGCCAAGGCACAGCTTTGTCAGACGTATACGGGATAGGACCAGGAGTAGTAATGACCACAGGAGCTACTCTGGCTTCAGCAACAACTTTCACGGGACCTTCAGCAGTAATTTTGATTGGACCCTGATGAGTGATTTTAATGGGACCCTTTGAAGTGATTCTTATTGGTACTTTGTCAACCATGTCAACCTCTTCAATCTTCCTACCCTGAGTCAGATGATCCACCATACTTTCTACAGACGACGGAGTCCTCTCAAACACTATAGTATACTTATCCATGAGACGTTGAATTCCATCTCTCAATATGAAGCAACTATCCGGCTTGTAGGTGCAATACAAACAATCTTCACGACAACCTGGAAAGATCCCAGCTTGTACTAACCTCTTTTTGATAACAGACAGTGGTGTGGTCAACTCCATAACTGAATAGACATGTAGATCTTCATCAATAACATTGACAGCCTTCTCGTGATTTGGCATTGGAGCAGTAATCACATTGGGAGTACCCGGAGGATCAAACTCAATTTCTCCCGCATCAATCATATCTTGAATTTTATTCTTCAAGATCCAGCAGTTATTAGTATCATGTCCCTGACAGTTTGAATGATATGCACATCGTGCATTGGGATTGTACCTGGGAGAGGTAACATTAGGATTCTGAGGAGCCTCTTTCAAGGTAATGAGTTCAGCCTTCAACAAGTGTTGCAATGCCTGAGCCATTGACATGTTGATCTTCGTGAACTGTCATCTAGCCCTCTGTTGGTTGCCCTGTGGCTGCTCTGTTGGTGCAGGAGTTGGATTTGAAATATGCACTGCACTAACAGACTGATGCCTTCTGTTACGATCAGGTTGACCATAAACAGCATTGGATTCTTTCTTCCCTGTGGGAGGCTTCTTTGCAGCACCTGATGAGGAAGCACCCACTTGGATCTTACCATTCTTTATACCATTTTCTACTCGCTCTCCTGTCATTATCAACTCAGTGAAGCCAGATGATGAGCTTCCAATGAGATGATTGTAAAACGGACCATTCAGCGTACACATAAACATATCAACCAATTCCCTATCAGTCAAAGGGGGTTGAAATCTTCCAGCTAAATCTCTCCACTTCTGAGCATACTCTTTAAAACTTTCTTTGGCACCCATAGACATGCTCTGAAGCTGCATGCGAGTGGGGGCTAAGTCAGCATTGTATTGATACTGCTTATAGAAAGCTTCAGCAAGATCATTCCAGTCTCTGATGTTGACGCTCTCCAACTGATAATACCACTCCAACTGAGCTCCAGATAAGCTCTCTTGAAAAAAGTGGATCCACAATTTCTTATCAGCAGTGTGGGGTTGAATTCTTCTGACATAGGACCTCAGATGCAACTTGGGACAAGAGACCCCATCATAAACAACAAACGTAGGAACCTTGAAACCAATGGGTATGACTACCCCAGATATCAAACTCAAATCCTCAAAATCCAGCCCAGATGATTTTTGCAACTCCATGGCATCCATCCTATCCACCAGCCTCTTGAACTTGTCTTCATTAGGATCATGGTAGTAATTAGCCTCAGAATCAGAGTCCCCCATAGTGTTGTGGAGACTGCCTGCCTCTTTTTCAGATTCCTCAGATTCATAGTCTTCAGCTAGTTCTTTGGTATTGGCAAGACCTTTGAACCTTCTTCCCATGTTGATCAAACCAGCAGACCTTCTAGTCTTCTTAGTCTTCTTGGCCAGCAGTGCCTTCAATTCATCCTGCCCCTTGGACAGGTTCAAGATCAGCTCTTGGAACTGTGCATTTTGTGCCTGGAGATCCTTAACTGATTGTTCAAGAGCCATTGCTGAAATAAACAGCGAGAAGATGAGAAACCTGTGCACAATTATAAACCTGTGATGCAATGATATGATATGGGAATGCATATGCAATGTTTTCAAGGACCGCAGGATTTAAATTTGCTTAGACAAACACGAAGGTAAACTTTTATTAGTAATAACTTTGTTTTGCCTTTTAGGCTTACAAAAAATGAAATAAAATAAGTACAAAAGATGGGGTTTTAAGTCTCCCATGGACGCTTCCTCTTTGTATTGAGGTATGAGTTAAGGTTCTGTTCCTCGTGAAGTTTCTTCGTTAGTTCCAGGATTCTTGCTTGGCTTGCTTTGTAATGAGCCTCGAAAGTATCCCTTTGCTCCTTCAGTTGGATCCATGATCTCTGCAAGTCTTCCATATCAGTAGGCATGTCTGGGTGAAGGATGGTATAAGCTGTGTCTCCTTCAGCAACAGGTTCCATGGTAACTGGTAGGACGGCAGGATATGGCATCATGAGAGTCTGAGCACGAGATTGTACCCATCTGAGATAAGCCTCCATAAGAATAGTATGCTTAGGCTCCAGTGTCCTGCTGTCAACCCTGTTTACTTTTCCCCAAGCTCGGATGAATCTCTGACGGTAACCCTGAAGATCATTGTCGTAATCAAACACAATGCCCTGAATCAACATGTCATGTGGACCATCACTCCGGGCGTAACCAAACTGTCGTAAATCTAGAGAGGGGTTGTAGGTGATGCCTCCTCTTATGCCTAGAAGTGGCACATTAGGGAACTCCCCACAACGGTCAATGATGGTGACATTCTCCATAGATCTGGAGCACCAATGGATATCTGAGTGAGAAAGTGACATGATCCTCTTGGACCATCTGAACCCTTGCTCATTCTTCATTACTGAGCGAGGAAGGTGAGAAATAAACCACCTAGACAGTAAAGGTATGCAGCACATCAAAGTTCCTCTTGCCCTTGTAGTACGGGTGTGAAGAGAATGTAGGATGTCTCCCAGCAATGTAGGCACTGGATTGTGACTCAGGAAAATGTTGATGGCATGAACATCTATGAACTGATCTGGATTGGGGAACAATACTAAGCCATATATCAGCAAGGCTAGGATCTCCTCAAAAGCATCATAGCTCATGGCCTTCAAGAACACCTGAGCTTTCTCTATCAACACCTTGGCAAGAATACCCTTGACTCCGCTTCTCGTTTCTAGAACAATATCAGACTTCTTCAGATGTAGGGCTGCAGCAATAACCTCTGGTTTAAGTTCCTTCTCCAAGCCTGTGAAGGGTCTTTGATCAAGAACAGGTATGCCTAGAAGTTTAGAGAACTCCTCCATGGTTGGAACCAACTGATAGTCAGGGAATGTAAAGCAATGGTGCTTAGGGTCAAAGAACTGAAACAGGACAGTCATCATGTCTTCATTGAACCCTGAAGTGACTAGATCCAATAGGTGACCATGTCTCTTGATGAACTGAGAATGATCAGAAACTTGAGAAACCAACTCTTTAAGCTTAGCAGGTATGCCCACAAAGTTGATCCTGATAGTGTTTCTACGAGCTGAAGCCATGACCTGCGACAAAGAACAAAGATAAATCCTTTGGTCCTTGAAATGGTTAGTGAAAATGCTATGCTTATGATGCATGATGATGTCATGATGTTATGTTCAATCACAAACATGTGTCACACACAAACAAGTCACACCATAGCCCTAGGTTTAAAGGCTTGCATGAGGTTTAAAGGTAAGTACCCTCCCCTGAAGTTAGTTGGTTCATCCTGTCCTACAAAAGTAACCAGGTTCTAAGGGATCTCAATATCATTGATCCTTCACAAGGGTGGTTGTTCAGAAGGCAACTTACTTGCCAACCAAAACCCTCCAAGTTTAAGATCTCAATGAGCGTAGTATCGAGTGTCAACCAACTTCAGTCTGCACCAAAGCCGGTTACCTCACTACTTTCTAAAGGCCAAGATGGGATAACTAGGGTTCTAAAAGTTAGTTAGTGCATTGACAACATATGGCAGCCTCATATTATCCTCAACTTGACTTAAGGAACATAAGCACCAACCAAGAAGTCGCACTAACTATGGCCACCAGATCAACCGTATCGATATACGTCGTACAGTTTCCTTGGTCTATTGCCATTTACCTAAGGTACACTAGATCCGGGTTAGGATCTTTCACACATAAGAGCACCCCAACAAGTAATATAAAGCAAACAAGGCAAACAATTTAAAGTGATCTTAATTCCTAAGGGTACCCCTCTTAAATTTAAATCCCCAGCAGAGTCGCCAGTTCTGTAACACGGTGGGAGAACTGACTTTAGTTATGTTGCGGATAGCAAGAGTCACCACCGACTTTTATTTTATCCAAAAGGAAAGGATATAAAAGAACAGGAAAGACCTTAAGAGATATTTTTGGGTCCGGGGGGTAGGTTATGTAAAGGGAAGGTGTTAGCACCCTTTACATCCATGGTTATCCATGGGCTCTTAGTTACTTAGCTCACTTTTGAATTGTTTTTGAAAGTGTAGTGTGTGAATAGAAAAATTTTCATAATAGTTAATAATGATCCATGTACGGATGCGTAAAAACTTGTTTTTGAAAATTTGTTTGAAATTTGTTAAGTGTTTGAAAAGTTTGAATAGTGAGCAAGTACATAAGAGGAACCTACCCCAAAGTTTTAAGTCTTTCCTATTCTTTATCCTTTGAATGGTAAGACTATCCCTATTATTAAGGAATAGGTAGTCATTACCTTGGATGTGAGGGACATATGAGGGACATCTGTTTTTATGAAGGCAATTGTGAGGTGTATTAAGCGTTTAGGAGGGACTATCATCATTATTCGAAGGGACTTGATCTTTAAAGGCAACCATTAGGGACTTGATGATTTTTCTTTCAAGGGACTTGCTTTATACACCCCACTTGACCTTATGATTAGGCAACAATGAGGGATAACCTTAGAAATGTGAGATGGCGATTAAAAATCGACTTACGTGTGTGAGTGTTCAATATTATTTATCTTTAATTAAAGTGATCTAAATTTAATTTTAAAATATAAATAATTTTCACTCCCTAAATTACTAACCATAGCAAAAAATTAAATAAAATTAAATATTACAAAATTTACACCAAGGAGCAATTACATAATTATAATAATAGGCAAATTAAAATAAATAGCAAAATATAAAAGCAAAATATAAATAATAAGCAAAAAGTAAAGAAATAAGCAATAATAAATAAATAGGGGTTAGTGATAATAATAATTAAAAATAGGGTTAGTAAAAATATTAAAAATAAATAAGGTTAGTGAAATAATAATAAGCATAATTAAATATATAAGATTAGTGAAGCAAAAATAATAAATAACAATATGGATTAGTGAACAATAATAATAATTAGAATTAATAAAAATATTATAATAACATGACGAGAATAATAAACACAAAATTAAATTTTAATATATAAACATTTATTTAAAAAATAAGAGTAATTAAATAATTATTATAACATAAAATTTTTAAACATAATATTATTATAAATTTTAATCATTACAAATTTAATTATTTCTAAACATATATTAACAATTATATATTAAAAGATATTTACACATTATATGAAGAAAATAAGTTTTAAATGTCATATTCACAAAAATTAATCATATTTACAAAATTTAAATTTTATTAATTATTACATTTACAAAAATTATATTAAATAAATATATACATAATAATTGTATTGAGAATTAGAAAATAAAAATTATTTAGAAAATAAAATTAGGTTTTTTTTTAAGATTAGGGTTTTGTTTAGAAAATATTTTTAGGGTTTTCAATTTAATTATACAAAATTATTTAATTAATATGCATATATTATATTTACATAATAAAAGAAATAATAATTTTTTTTTTAAATTAAGAAAATAAGATTTTAGAATATTATAAACATTGAATAACATTTTAAAGAATTGTTTTATTAATAAAACTAAAATCAATTAAATATAATTAAACAAAGCAAAAAATAAAATAAAAAAAAAGTGACAAAACAAACCTGGCTGGGATTTGAACCCAGGAGGCTTTGTTTTCCAGCATCAAGGCATACCACCAGACCACTCCATGCGCAGGTGAGAGGAAAGGAAGAGAAGTTGTTTTTGTGCATTGTCTGAAAAATCAAGAAAAATCCATAAGCAAAAAGGCCTGGGGTGGTGTTGAACCCAGGACCTCATAGCTATACATACACGTGCATTACCACCTGGCTGGGAGAGCCTTCCTGATATTTTGTTGGTTGCAATACATAATATATAATGATTATCAATTAAATGAAAAAATTGAAAAAAAGGATAATGAAGCCTGGACTCGAACACAGGCCCTCATGTTACACGCACAAGCCTCCTACCACTGGGCCAACACAGCTGTTGTGATAAACAAACAGGATATTAACATAATGTTTTAAATCAAAAATTTAAACATGGAATCCGCGCCAAAACCAGTCGTCTTCTTCCTCATCCCCTTCGAATTTTCCTGCGATTTCACATACAAACTTACCTGCGATTTTTAAATTGCAGCAAAACCTACAAAATCCAAACAATGACAAAACAGCATGGTTTCATGAAATTGATCATTCCATTAAGTTTCTAACAAGCTTTCCAATCATTCCACGTTCTTAGAATCCATTTATATTGGCTGGATTACAAAACCCTAATTGAAGCCATAAACCCTAAGTATGGTGAATCACGATTCAGGCTATGGAACTTCACCAAATGATCCAGAATCCATCTATAGCTATCAACAAACAAGATTATGTAAGCAAAATTCATTGAAAAACAACACATTAATGGAATCGAAAAAATTATTTTCAAGCATAAAGTGAATTCGGGTAGGGCATTATGGCACGATTTGGATGCATATGAATGATGGTTTAGGATCAGTGAAGTCCAAGGAATCTTGCTGTGTCCTTATTTTACCTTCAAACCTCTTGTATGAGTGAATCCGAATGTGACTTTTGGATGAGTTTTTTGAACAATGGAGCTTACCTTTGGGCTGCTGAATTTCGTGAATGAGTGATAGGGTTCTGTTCAGTACTTATATGTGATTGAATCTAGGTCAAAAACTTGATTGGTTGTGTACAAGATTTGATCCAAAAAGATTCACAATGATAAGCTTTGAATTTTCAATATTTTTGCATCAATGCTTTCTATTTCAAGCCATTCCATATAATTTTTGTATCAACTTGTTCCATGCTGATTTTATGATCTTCTAGAATCAATAATAAAATTAAATCTTCATATTTAATATTTTATTTAAATTTAAAATGATTTTAAGTATAAAAAATCATAATAAATTAATTAAATAAAATAAAAATTATGAAAATAACATGGAAATTTCGTGCATGATGTTGTTGTATGGGTTGGGTCATAATTTGACAAGCCCATTTGAAAAGAATTGGTTTTAAACCTCCATTTTTATCATAAACCATCACAAAATTTCCCAACTTTGCAAGGGCACATCTCCCTCAATTTTAATGCTATGAGGGTGTTCTTGGACATTTTGGAAAGCTTGAAGAGTCCTCTAAACAACCCCATTGGTTTCATGTCCATATCATTTACCAATCTCAAGTTATGCCCTTTTGAAGTTGTTGACTTTTTGTTGACTTTTGAAATGACCTATAATGTCTTAACCCATACCTTCCAAATGAAGCATTTTTGGGCTTGGCTTGTGAGACACAAAGTTGTAGAGAATTCAATTTCCTTAAAAATGAGCTTTGAGTGGAAACTTGGTGATGAAGTATGTGAAAGTTATGGCTGGTCAAAGTTCAGTTGACTTTTACTGAGGAAACCCTAATTTAGAAACTCCTGATTCTTGATGGTCTGGAATTTCCTTGATGAATCATGATCAACCCTTGATCAAATGATGAATTTTACTTCATATACTTGATGTTGGCAAAAAATCATGAAGTTTGACTTTGGTTTGACCACAGTTGACCTCAGTTTGACTTTTTAACTGCATTGACTGATTTTGACTTATCTGATCATTTGACTGAGCAAACTTTTGAGAAAAGTCTTGAAACTTGTCATGGGGGTTATTACATAAATATAAGATGTTATGAAGCTCACTTGAGGTCTTGGAAGTCCATTTAGCCTGATTAAAGTCAAAACCCTAGTTTTGGATACACTGCTTAGGAGGTGCATTGTCTGAGGGAATTGTCAACTCTTCTGACCAATTGTGAACTTTGTGAACCTTGTGAACCATCATAAAATGTCTTGTGAACCTCATGGGAGGTCTTATGAAGCTTGTGAACCTTGTGAACCTCATAAAGTGACTTTGCAGACCTCATGAACCTCAGGGAAGCTTTGTAATCATTGTGAATCTTGTGAACCTTGTGAACCTTCAAGAAGTAACTTGTAGACTTCATGAACCTCATGAAAGGTTATATAAGCATTGTGAAACTTGTGAACCTTGTGAACCTTCTTAGCACACAAATTCTTGTATTGTGAGGGCAAATTTTGGGGTGTAACAGCTATGATGTTAACTTCTGATACCCCCATGCGGATCCCCAGTTGTAACACCCTAATTTTTGCCCTAAGTTCGTCGCATATTATCTGCATTTTGCATACAAGCAAGATCACATTGGTTTCCGAGTTTCCCCTCAGATCGGGTCTATGCTTCGCAGGGGATCACCATTATTTTTATTGCTTTATCTTTATTTATATTTTACTGACTTCTAACCAAAATACAAAAAATATTGTTGCAGTATTCTTCTTCTTCTCTGTGTTGCAGGTTTGCGAGGATGAGACAGTAATTTCACTCAGATGCGTTTGTTCAATCACAATGCGTTTTCAAGTGGACGTTTGACCTAATCTGGTCAAACTATTAAAAGATTGTGTTGATTGCCAGTTGTGTGTGCCAGTAATTCATTCATCAAGCAATGCGTTTTTAAAGTACAAGATGGGTTGTGTGACAGTGTTTTGTGCAAAGTTGGTTTTGTTCATCAGTTATCAGACGGTGTTCTGTACGAAGTTTGGTTTGAATCTCCAGTGTTTATCAGTTCATCGATTCATCAGTTCATCAGTGATTCATCTGAGGATTTATTTTCCTCAGTATGGATTCAGTTTATCAGAGAAATAATCAGACAATTTTCAGATGACAGTTGTGGTTTGAGTTGCGAATTATTCGGCTGTTCAGTGGGTCTGTGTTGGCTGTGTTCATTCAATCAAGAGGCTTGTGAAAGAGAAATCGGGAGTTGGTTGTGAAACCTAAAAAAAATCATCATCATCCAATTTCTAAATCTTTTTTAGTTTGATTATCCATTATCCTTTATCCAATAACCATTTTTCCATTTGTTCTCGATTATTTGATTATCCAAATTACCACTGTTCTCAACCATTTCCAATTATCCAATTAGTATTCAATATTTTTTATTTTATCCATTTATATTCATTACCATTTTTTTTATATTTCGACTTTTATCCATTTTATTCGATTCTTTTCATTTTCCATTAACTTTTTAGAAATTATTCTATCCATTTTTTTTACTCTAATCCATATCTACACCACAAAAAATAATAGAACCATGTCTTTGTTAAAGCCCATTTAATATTTTTTCTTAGCCCATGTCTTTAGGTTTTAGAATTCAATTATTAAATAAATAAATAAAAAAAATTAAGGAAATTTAGGATTGAGTCAATTGTTTTTATTTTTATTTTTATTCTATTGCCTAAAATCCTTTGCTCACACGTGAGCATCACATTTCTCAGCATCACACTTCCTAATAACACTCCCTTCAGCCTACTTCATATCAACAAGCATTTGCCTAAACACAAACTCACCAGCCCCACGTGAATTCCCAAGCAGGCCCACACAACAACTGAACAAGCCTCAAAGACTCCAGGCCTCACGCCAGCTTGTCAAAACACCAAGCCAAGCTAGCAATAGTTATCTAGCTCTTCAAGTTTTCTTCTCACGCCTGTTTCCCGTACGCCCAGACCCCACTTGCCATCATACAAGCCAAGCCTCATGAGGCAAAACAAGCCAGGCCCCACAAGACTTCACGTCATCCCGCGCCAACATGACCTCCAGCCGAAGCATGCTCACGCGTGACAAAGTCTCAGCTGCACAAATCCAAGCCTTTCCCGTAGCTCATTTCATCACATCGCAAGGCCAAGCCCACCAAACATACACACAAGCACTTTAGGCCCAAGTAGCGCAGCAAGCATCTCACCCTCACATTTCAAACAACAAGCCAAGGCTTCAAGCCTTTTATGTTATCTCAGCACAGCAACAAGTACAACAGCCAGCCCAAGGCAATACTTCATCAAGTTTCACCGCAAGCCGTAAACAAAAGTCACGCATCCGTCACGAGCTTCAAAACAGCAAACTCAGCCGCACGCGTTACGCACAATACACCTGAAATGGAAATCATCAAAACGCACAGCCTCATCACACAAAACAAACAAAACGCGAGACGCATTGAAATGAAAAACGCAAGCATCAGAAATCAAAAACACACGAGAAACTCACCGTGAGCAAAACGCATCTCAATTCTTTCAAAACGGCAACCTCATTCTTCTCTCTTCTCCTATAAAAGCAAGCCCTCACTCCATTTGAAATGGAAGCTTTCATAAGCCAAAATCTCGCTGCCGAAATTGAAACCAAATCAAATCCTTTTCCATCTTCAACCTCTCAAATCCCTAATTCCCAAATCTGTCAAACGAAAACCTAATTGAGAAAAGGAGAAGAATCCGAAATCAAAAAAGGGAGAGAGTGCGTTTTGTTCGTTTCATTTGAAGGTGAGGATCGGATTGTTTGTTGACTCTGATTTGCCGCCGCCTGTTGTTGATTTGTTTCCCCTGTTTTCGCGTGTGTTTACAAGGAAGAAGAAGCTACCTTTGTTTCTTTATTTTATTTAATTTGTTTTTTCTGTTTTTTGTTTTAATTTTTAATAAAACAATGTAAATGTATATGGACCTGGATCCATTTTGGATCCAGTTTGCTATCCTACCCGCGGACAACATCTTCCCCCTCCCCTTCTTTTATTTTTTTCTACTTTTCTTTTTATATTAATTAGTCTTAGTTTTTTTTAGATTTTGATTTCATTTATTTTGATATAAAAGAAATTTTAGAAAGTGTTTTAAGAAGATAATTTGGAAAATATTTTAGGAAATATTTTGAGAGAAACAATTTAGAAGAAATATGTTAATAAAAAGATTTTTAGAAAGAATTTAAAAAATGATTAAAAAATATTTTGATTTCTTCTTATGGATCTATTTTTAGATTTATTTTTCTTCATCTCTTTTTAATTTTGGTCGATGACAATCTTCCGATTCGGGATTGTTGGTTTCCGATTAAGTTTAATCTTCATTATTTCAAATCTATGGATGAATGATCATTTGGATCATTCTCCATACTTTGAGATCGTGATAGGTTGCTAATCGAGAAATTCAACGATAATCTCGATTAAGATTAGACCTTCCTTTCTTCTTTTCGTGTGGCATGTTTTCGGAGAACGATCCATTATATCGTTTCTCTAACATGTATTAACACGAATATTTTCCACTTTAATTAGTGGTGGCCGGCCTCATTTGTAGGGTAATTACTTCGTAAATTACTCGGCGATTGCTTAACATAGACCTAAAGTTGTCCCGATTCGATTAAAGATCCACTTGGATCCGTTTGCCTCGGTTTTATTTTCATTGTTGTGGTTGTGCTTGATTAAGTTCATCATACCACCTTATATTGTAAATAATATAATAATGCGAATATAATTGTTTAAATTTAATCTCTTGCACCTTATCCCTTTATTTTAAATCTCTCGCTCCCTTATCTCCTTATTATATTTTGCCATATTATATCATATATCATTGTTTATATTCATATTGTGCTTGTATATATTCGTATTGTGCTTGTTTTTTTATTTTTGTCCATTTGGATATTAAAACACTTAATAAAGGATTAAACTCTTAAAAAACTTGTGACTTCTAACTTTGGACTTATGGTTACTATCCCGAACTTTTGGAGATTGGACTTAGACCTTCTAGGGTTCCCTTTGCTCAAGTTGGAGTGGTTAGAAATCTTAGCCTCAAATGATGTCATTAACTTTTGAAGATGGAAGTCCGAACTTTGAAGATTTGTACATATTGGTCTTGGTAACTTCTTTCCTTAGCTTTTAATTCAAGCATTAGGACTAGTCTCTTCATCTCCTCCCCATTCTTTAATTTTCAAAACTTCTTCCTATTTCAAAACCTTCTTGTTTTCTAAACTTCAAACAATTTCATAAACAAACCTTGATTTCGATCAAGCGATTTTTAACCTTTTCCTTTTATTTTCTTAGCCAAATATTAATTCATGTAAATATATTAAAACCATTTTTGTACATACTTTAAAAAATACAAATCCATTCAATTGTTTTTGTGCCTTGTGCACTTTTCTTCTTTTCCACATGTTTAGATATGATTCATCCCTTTTAGCGGAATTATTCGCTAAGGGATGACGACTTATCTTTACATCTTAAAATTAATTCAACCCACTTATTCTTTTCAAACTTTGTACCACGAACTACGAGGTTTTGATCTCGCATTGCACTTTGTGGGTACGTAGGCATAAGGCTTTAAAACCTTATCAAACACAAAATCATTAAAAAATATTCTTCTTCTCATCTCTTCCATCATTTTAAACAAACCAATTTCAGACCAAAAAGCAATAAGTATTTCAAAGGGGCTCCCGTGGAGTACCACGGATGAGTCGGGTGCCTACAACCTTCCCGGTTCATAACCAATCCGCTTACCCAATCTCTGTTTATTTCTTTTAGCCTTTGCTTTTAGAATCCTAGGTTTTTATTCGTTCTTTTACCTTTTTCCATTCGGAAATAAAGAAAAGCGCGGTGGCGACTCTGTGTTTTATCGAGTTAAGTTAATCAATAACTTACACTCACGATTTTACCGCTACAGAAAAGTGGCGACTCTGCTGGGGAGTAATCTCTAAGCGGATTTAGCCTACTTTGATTTATTTATTGCTTTGGTTTGAATTGTTTGTTATTTGTTTGTTCCGTTTTGGTTTTGGTGATCCTCTGTGTGAGATAGATTCTAACCCGGATCTGAGTAACACTTATGATAGGACGGCGATATTCGAAGCGATATGCGATGGAGTAGTCCAAAGCAATATCAATTTGATAATCTCCACTCGGTTAGGCTCTCTTGGACTATCAATGTCATGACGAGTAATCGTACGTGGCATTATTTTCCGACCTTGAGCTGATCATACTGAGGACCGTAGAACCCTTAACTCATCTAAGCCAATTTAGGAACGTAGTGCGGAAGCTGTCTGGATGTAAATCTAAGGCGGTTGTCACGCGATACTACACTCGGACGAGGTCTATTTTAAGAATGTTATCGGTTGGGGAGTAATCCAACGTACCGGTGATATTCTAAAAATGGCTGTTAACTCTGGGCACCTCTGTTAGCACCCTTTTGGTTTCTTGCAGGTACAATGAAGACAAAACCTTAGTACTTACCTGTGGGGTTGGTGTTCTGTTACCTTGACTTCATGCTCGTGACTCGGAACCTAAGCCCGTGTGCTTTGTGTGATCTTGTTTGTGGTTGTTGCATCTACATATTCATCATGATCATCATCACAACCATTTTTTCAAAGAAGACAATTCTGATTATTGCAAATATTGGAAAGAATAAATATTCCTTTTTGCCAAGATTTTTTTTTTCATGATAATATTCTCGATGTCGACCATGTTTGCAATAATCGAGTTGGTTTTTCTGAAAATGGAAGTGAATTTTGCATATCATTGCATCCTCGCATATTCTTGTGTTCATCCGAGTTGTGTGGGAACTCATCCCGGTTGTTTCTTTCCTCAGTTGTCTGTTGATCCGTCAAGCTGACTCCTCACCACAGATACGGTACTAGAGCTGCTAACAGATTGAGGGTTATTAGATTGAGAATGGAAAATCAAGCCCAACATAACAAGAAAGTTAGGGAAGACCTTGATGAGTTGAAAAGCAATGTGAGTCAGATCATGGAGATGCTACAGGCTTTGATCATCAGGGAAACTCAACCTCAGAGGATTGTCATGCCTCAAGTCAATGTTCCTGCTGGTGAAACAAGTGTTGTTGGGATGACTCGTTGCAGACAACAACACCATGAACAATCATACCCTACTGCAGTCGCTCTGATGATCAATGGTCCATCTATTCAAAGGAATGTTGGCCAGAACCAGAATCGTAATGCTAGGAGTAAGCCAAACTTTGATCCTATTCCTGTGCTGTATGCAGACTTGCTTCCATCTTTAATCGCAAAGAATCTTGTGCAGACTCGTCCACCACCTCCGGTTCCAGAGACTATTCCATGGTGGTATAAGCCAGAAGCTCGTTGTGCTTTTCATCAAGGTGCCCCGGGGCATGATGTTGAGAACTGTTACCCGCTGAAGTTTGAAGTACAGAAATTGATGAGGAACAATGTTCTGTATTTCAATGATGTTAATGTGCAGAAGAATCTGTTGCCGAAGCATGGTAATGTGTCTGTGAACATGGTTGATGGTTGTCCTGGTAATGCGTCTGATGAAGACGAAGAAATGTTTGATTTCGTTACGCATGGAAAGATTTGCCAGAACCAAAATCGTAATGCTAGGAGTAGGCCAAACTTTGATCCTATTCCGATGACTTATGCTGAGTTGTATCCTTACTTGGTCCAGAATGATTGGATTACTACTAGGCCTGCGCCTCCTGTTCCAAATCCTCTTCCGTTTGGTTATAGATCAGATCTTCGTTGTGAGTTTCATCAAGGTGGAATTGGTCATGACCTAGAACACTGTTTTGCATTGAAGGCTAAAGTAAGAGAGCTTGTTAGAAATGGGATGATCACTTTTGAGGACACTAACCCTTTTCCGAATCATGAGAAATGAATCTTCTAGAGGAATTCAACTATCAAATTTTCTTCAAGGCCAGAATCTCAGACGGGACAACTCATCCTTTGTTGCTGATGGATCACTAGGCCATTGTTTCTTTATGTTTGCGATTTTTCTTCAATCATATTAAGTTGTTTGCTTTTAAGCTTGTTTGTACTTTCATGTTGATTTTAATGAAATGAGCATTGCTTTGTTTTGATTTCATTTACTATTTGCATCTTTATGCTTTACATTTCAAGTTCATTTATCTTGTCTCAAGCTTTCATAATGATTGGGGGGAGGATGATGAAAACGGAATACCCATAATTGTTGTTGGTATGCTGTCAATTGAGACTTGGTTGATGATATACAGGCATTGTTTAAATCCCAAACACTGGAGAAATAAGGAAGTTAATCCTTTGTCAACCCTTTTTGAGCCTTGAAGTTGGAGTTTCTTTCTGTTCGAAAAAACCCTTAATTTTAATCCGGGGATGGGTAGTTCTCAATTAATTCGAATGTGCATTCAATTACAAGAGAATCATTCAAGACACCTTTCAACAAAGGTTGTAATATCAAATTTTCCTTCACACATATCAAAGAGGTGTTGAAGATGTTTCTCATTTCAAAAGCCAATGATGATTTGTCGTAATCATTAAGCCATGCAGTCATTATCTTTCACAAAAAAAATGATAGTGAAAAATTATTGAAGAAAAAATCAAATCCCGCTAAGTCAAAACCTATGAAGGAGACTTAGGCAAAAACTGGGGCATCCCGCTGGCTATAAGTTGAAATGACGCAGTTCAGGCAAAAAAAAATTAGGAATAATA
This sequence comes from Lathyrus aphaca, assembly GCA_963966055.1. NCBI lineage: Eukaryota > Viridiplantae > Streptophyta > Magnoliopsida > Fabales > Fabaceae > Lathyrus > Lathyrus aphaca. Next base: position 506,896,522 of record OZ014523.1, read on the forward strand.
AAAAGAAAGATTTACCCAGAGGTCATCAAAATCCTCAGCAAAAATAAGTTGAGTTGACCAAAGTCCTCACTAGAAATAACAAAAGGAAAGATGTGACTGTTATCTCAAAATCCTTTGTCTTATGAACCATCTTCATCTGTGCAATCCTAAATGTCCGGGAACTTGAATGCATAGGCTGAATTAATTGAATGTAGGACTGGAGTTCATCACGAAGAGGGGTTGGGTATAAATAAACTTTGAGCCTATATCCTTTGTTTCATAAACCGTGAACCATACCACATTACAACCTTCAAAAGTCCTAATTGAATCCAGGTTTCTTTTGAAAAGCATATTACAACGAGGTTGCGTAAACTGACTCCCAAGTTCTTTACCAATCATTTGTTTTCTTACCTTTGCTTTATCATTAATGTTGTCTCAACCGCCGTGTTTTGACAATATTTTCAATTACTTTACATCAATAAATTTCACTCCAAAAATGATTCTTGATTTCAAACTTTGCATTGAACTTTGCATTAAAATCACCAGGTTTGTACAAACATTTTTTATTTGCAAATAAACTTTTCTCATTAAGGAATTTTCAAACAGTGGAGAAACTTGGTCGGTGATCTTATCAGGGGCAATTTCTCCTTAGGTCCTATGGATCAAGAGTTGTTGATCAGTGCAAGTTATTCTCAGATATGGTTAGTCAGAAGATTCTCTGCAAGATTCATTTCTGGGTTATTTTCTCAACAATCATTTCAAGAACTGAAGCCATGATCAATTTACTCTCTCAACAGTTATTCCAAAGATCTGAGTATTTTCTCCTCAGCAATCAAGAATTGAATCCATTACCAGTTTACCTTTATCAGTCATTGAACTTGGGGCAACTTTCTTCAAGAATCTCCAAGCAGCTTTGCATGATTTCTCTCAAAAGATTTTCAATTTGATGCAGTGGGACAGAGATTTGTTCAGCAGTAACATTTCTAATTTCCAAGGACTGGCATGAGATGCTCCCTTTTGCTTTGCATGGGTATCGTACATCTGTTCGCACTTCAACAGGGGCAACCCCTTTCTCACTTGTTTATGGTACAGAAGCAGTGCTCCCCGTCGAAGTTGAGATCCCATCAGTGAGAGTTCTGATGGAAGCCAAGTTGACTGAGGCTGAATGGTGTCAGAGTAGATTTGATCAGTTGAATTTGATTGAAGAATAGAGAATAACAACTTTGTATCATGGTCGGTTGTACCAGCAAAGAATGAAGAAAGCTTTTGATAAGAAGGTCAAACCTCGTGTATTCAGAGAAGGCGACCTCGTGCTCAAAAAGATTCAGTCTTTCCTTAAAGATTCTCGGGGCAAGTGGACTCCGAACTATGATGGCCCATATGTTGTTAAGAAAGCCTTCTCCGGCGGTTCATTAATTCTTGCAACTATGGATGGTGAGGAGATCGCTCGTCCTGTGAATGCGGATGCAGTCAAGAAATACTTCGCCTAAAAAATAAAAGAACAGCTCGCTAAGTTGAAAACCCGAAAGGGCGGCTTAGGCAAAAATGAGCGTCTCGGTGGATTGAAAACCCGAAAGGGCGGTCCAGGCAAAAATTAGAGACAAAAACAGAAATAATTATCCCGGTAGATTGAAAACCCGAAAGGGCAATCTAGGCAAAAGTTAGGGATCATGGCAAGTAACTGCGTCGACAGACTGAATCGCTTGTAGTAACCGAGGGTTTCAGATTCTATCATTCAGAAGAATTATTCATCAAAGATTCTTATTCACTCATCCTTGACTGAAGTTTCGGACACAGTGGAGTTCAAAGTTGATAGGGAGAATAGTGATCATTGTATCTCAATATAGCCCTTTCCATGTATTTACCATTTTTCAAACTTGTAATGATCCATGGAGTCACGCCATTTGCTGTAAATTTAATCTTTGAAGATTTCAAAAACATTTTTCTTTTGATACATGAACAAAGAAAGGTTATCAACAGTGATTCCAAGAATGGTAAAGGTCTGGATGTGTGTAACTCGTTTCTCCCAAAGCAGGGTTTGATTCGGTTGTGTACATGTGAAGTTCCTGGATAGTTTTGATCAGGTTGATGTTAATGATGTTTTGTTCCCCAACCATGATGTTGAATGGAGATTGTATGTATTCCCCAGAAGAGTTGTTGGAAGGGTTGTTCTTAAGAATCCCTAGTTGAGTTGTGATCTTTTCCTCAGCATGTTATCTTTGAATTGAGAAGTATTGGGAATCCCCAGCTGAGCTCATGTTCTTCAGTTTGATTGTTTGCATCCTTGAATATATAAGTATTGATATAACAGTCAGTTTAGAGGTCTTCTTTTACCCTATGTTGGGTACTGATTTAAAATCCCTCGTAACTGTGTTTTGGCTATGATGTTAAATTCTTGATATCCCCATATGGATCTCCAGTAGGTCTGCATGTGTTGATTTCCAACAGGTTCCTATGCGATTTTTAGCAAGTCTGGCACTCTATCCCCAGTTGGAGCAGGAGTTGTATGACAGTTATTCCTCGTGAAGTTTGATTTTTATCAAGAATATTTCCATCCTCAGCAGATTATTGCAGATTATTACCTTTCCTCAGTAGGATGATATTCCTAGTAGATGCTGTATTATCATGATTTGAGCCTTGTAGTAGGATTGTATTCCTTTGATGGCTTGTGATATTCCCCTACAGATTTCAATTTGAATCTCTAGCATGTTTCCCTGCATTATTATCTGAGATTAGCCGAGTATCCGGTTGTTGTGGTGTTCATGTCACCTGTTTCTTGTCTTTATGTCTGTTTTGTCAGCATATTCATAAACATATTCATACGCATAAGCATAGCATTGTTTGCTTGCATTCTTGTGTTTATCATTGTTATCTGCTCTTTGGTGTGGATTTTCCCCACAGAGTGTGTGTGTCGTATCCCTCTCAAGTTTAGAGTGTCGACCATTAAGTAGAAAGTGTTAATCCATTCTAATTCCCCACTGAGTTTGTTTCTCGTGGATGATGTTGATTCAGTTTCCTCCCCAGTTCATTATCTGGATGGATTGTCCCCAGTTGAGATATTTCCTCCTCGGGATGAGTTTTGTTTGACCGTTTCTTTCCAATTTGATTCTTGGATTGAACTTTGGTCCCCTTTTGTGGATATGTTTGCTTTGGAATTAAGCTATCATTGTTTGATAGTGGGCAACATTTTCTCCAGCTTGAGTATTATTACTTTGGGATTAAGCTATCAGTAATCGATAGTGGGTGATATTACCAATTTGATCAAGTTCTTTTACTTGTGCTCCTACCCAGTAAATTCGGTAGTCGAGATTTTATCCTCTTACCCAGTAAAAAGGTAATAGAGTTTGTGTTCAGTTGCTTAAAGCTCCTACCCAGTAAATCAGGTAGTCGAGAATTGTTCTACCCAGTAAATCCGGTAGTCAAATTATTTTTCTTACCCAGTAAAAAGGTAATGTAATCAGATATTTTCCTCTTACCCAGTAAAAAGGTAATTTGATTGAGTTCCTACCCAGTAAATTAGGTAGTCGATCATACTCCTATCCAGTAAATTGATAGTCGAGTCCCTTATGCTCCTACCCAGTAAATCAGGTAGTCGAGAATTGTTCTACCCAGTAAATCCGGTAGTCAAGTTATTTTCCTCTTACCCAGTAAAAAGGTAATAGAATCAGATATTTTCATCTACCCAGTAAAAAGGTAATCTGATTGAGTTTCTACCCTGTAAATCCGGTAGCCGATATTTCTTCTTCTTACCCAGTAAAAAGGTAACAGAAACTATTTCCATGTGATTGAGTTCTCTACCCAGTATATCAGGTAGTTGAAAATTTCTTGCCTAGTAAAAAGGTAATAGAAGTTGTTTCTCTTTGATTGAACTCCTACCCAGTAAATCAGGTAGTTGATCATACTCCTATCCAGTAAATCGATAGTCGAGTCCTTTTTATTTCCTACCCAGTAAATCAGGTAGTGGATCATACTCCTATCCAGTAAATCGATAGTCGAGTCCTTTATATTTTCTACCCAGTAAATCAGGTAGTCGAGAATTTTTTCTTACCCAGTAAAAAGGTAATTGAGGTTATTCCTCCGTATTTCGCTCCTATCCAGTAAATTGATAGTCGAGTCTTCTATATCTCCTACCCAGTAAATCAGGTAGTTGAGAGTTTGTTACCCAGTAAAAAGGTAATTGAGGTTATTCCTCCGTATTTCGCTCCTATCCAGTAAATCGATAGTCGAGTCTTCTATATCTCCTGCCCAGTAAATCAGGTAGTTGAGAGTTTTTTACCCAGTAAAAAGGTAGTTGAGGTTATCCCTCCGTATTTTGCTCCTATCCAGTAAACTGATAGTCGAGTCTGTTATATTTCCTACCCAGTAAACAGGTAGTTGATGATTTCTTTTCCAACACAGTATTTCTCCATTCTTGGATTCGGATACTTTGTTTGGTTGATATTTCTGGCAGAGTGTTTAATTTGCCCTTGTTGAATCTGTTTCTTGATTATTTCATATCTTTTCCCAAGTGGAGTCTGTTATCCAGTGATTTATTTTCCTGGTAACTCTTTGGTTGTCTGTTGTTTCCCCAGCGAGATTTTCTTCTGTGTCTCCAAGTTTTTTGCTGTTCTCTGGTGGTCATTATTTTCCCCCACAGAGATCTTGGGTCTGCATATCATACTCATATCATATCATTGTTCTCTTAGGACAAAAATTGGGTATTCTGTATTTAAGTCTCTCCCATCTTGTAGAGACGAAGATGTCAATCTTCATATCTTCGGATTGAAGAAACTTAAATAGGGGCAGCTGTAACACCCTAATTTTTGCCCTAAGTTCGTCGCATATTATCTGCATTTTGCATACAAGCAAGATCACATTGGTTTCCGAGTTTCCCCTTAGATCGGGTCTATGCTTCGCAGGGGATCACCATTATTTTTATTGCTTTATCTTTATTTATATTTTACTGACTTCTAACCAAAATACAAAAAATATTGTTGCAGTATTCTTCTTCTTCTCTGTGTTGCAGGTTTGCGAGGATGAGACAGTAATTTCACTCAGATGCGTTTGTTCAATCACAATGCGTTTTCAAGTGGACGTTTGACCTAATCTGGTCAAACTATTAAAAGATTGTGTTGATTGCCAGTTGTGTGTGCCAGTAATTCATTCATCAAGCAATGCGTTTTTAAAGTACAAGATGGGTTGTGTGACAGTGTTTTGTGCAAAGTTGGTTTTGTTCATCAGTTATCAGACGGTGTTCTGTACGAAGTTTGGTTTGAATCTCCAGTGTTTATCAGTTCATCGATTCATCAGTTCATCAGCGATTCATCTGAGGATTTATTTTCCTCAGTATGGAGTCAGTTTATCAGAGAAATAATCAGACAATTTTCAAATGACAGTTGTGGTTTGAGTTGCGAATTATTCGGCTGTTCAGTGGGTCTGTGTTGGCTGTGTTCATTCAATCAAGAGGCTTGTGAAAGAGAAATCGGGAGTTGGTTGTGAAACCTAAAAAAAATCATCATCATCCAATTTCTAAATCTTTTTTAGTTTGATTATCCATTATCCTTTATCCAATAACCATTTTTCCATTTGTTCTCGATTATTTGATTATCCAAATTACCACTGTTCTCAACCATTTCCAATTATCCAATTAGTATCCAATATTTTTTATTTTATCCATTTATATTCATTACCATTTTTTTTATATTTCGACTTTTATCCATTTTATTCGATTCTTTTCATTTTCCATTAACTTTTTAGAAATTATTCTATCCATTTTTTTTACTCTAATCCATATCTACACCACAAAAAATAATAGAACCATGTCTTTGTTAAAGCCCATTTAATATTTTTTCTTAGCCCATGTCTTTAGGTTTTAGAATTCAATTATTAAATAAATAAATAAAAAAAATTAAGGAAATTTAGGATTGAGTCAATTGTTTTTATTTTTATTTTTATTCTATTGCCTAAAATCCTTTGCTCACACGTGAGCATCACATTTCTCAGCATCACACTTCCTAATAACACTCCCTTCAGCCTACTTCATATCAACAAGCATTTGCCTAAACACAAACTCACCAGCCCCACGTGAATTCCCAAGCAGGCCCACACAACAACTGAACAAGCCTCAAAGACTCCAGGCCTCACGCCAGCTTGTCAAAACACCAAGCCAAGCTAGCAATAGTTATCTAGCTCTTCAGGTTTTCTTCTCACGCCTGTTTCCCGTACGCCCAGACCCCACTTGCCATCATACAAGCCAAGCCTCATGAGGCAAAACAAGCCAGGCCCCACAAGACTTCACGTCATCCCGCGCCAACATGACCTCCAGCCGAAGCATGCTCACGCGTGACAAAGTCTCAGCTGCACAAATCCAAGCCTTTCCCGTAGCTCATTTCATCACATCGCAAGGCCAAGCCCACCAAACATACACACAAGCACTTTAGGCCCAAGTAGCGCAACAAGCATCTCACCCTCACATTTCAAACAACAAGCCAAGGCTTCAAGCCTTTTATGTTATCTCAGCACAGCAACAAGTACAACAGCCAGCCCAAGGCAATACTTCATCAAGTTTCACCGCAAGCCGTAAACAAAAGTCACGCATCCGTCACGAGCTTCAAAACAGCAAACTCAGCCGCACGCGTTACGCACAATACACCTGAAATGGAAATCATCAAAACGCACAGCCTCATCACACAAAACAAACAAAACGCGAGACGCATTGAAATGAAAAACGCAAGCATCAGAAATCAAAAACACACGAGAAACTCACCGTGAGCAAAACGCATCTCAATTCTTTCAAAACGGCAACCTCATTCTTCTCTCTTCTCCTATAAAAGCAAGCCCTCACTCCATTTGAAATGGAAGCTTTCATAAGCCAAAATCTCGCTGCCGAAATTGAAACCAAATCAAATCCTTTTCCATCTTCAACCTCTCAAATCCCTAATTCCCAAATCTGTCAAACGAAAACCTAATTGAGAAAAGGAGAAGAATCCGAAATCAAAAAAGGGAGAGAGTGCGTTTTGTTCGTTTCATTTGAAGGTGAGGATCGGATTGTTTGTTGACTCTGATTTGCCGCCGCCTGTTGTTGATTTGTTTCCCCTGTTTTCGCGTGTGTTTACAAGGAAGAAGAAGCTACCTTTGTTTCTTTATTTTATTTAATTTGTTTTTTCTGTTTTTTGTTTTAATTTTTAATAAAACAATGTAAATGTATATGGACCTGGATCCATTTTGGATCCAGTTTGCTATCCTACCCGCGGACAACATCTTCCCCCTCCCCTTCTTTTATTTTTTTTCTACTTTTCTTTTTATATTAATTAGTCTTAGTTTTTTTTAGATTTTGATTTCATTTATTTTGATATAAAAGAAATTTTAGAAAGTGTTTTAAGAAGATAATTTGGAAAATATTTTAGGAAATATTTTGAGAGAAACAATTTAGAAGAAATATGTTAATAAAAAGATTTTTAGAAAGAATTTAAAAAATGATTAAAAAATATTTTGATTTCTTCTTATGGATCTATTTTTAGATTTATTTTTCTTCATCTCTTTTTAATTTTGGTCGATGACAATCTTCCGATTCGGGATTGTTGGTTTCCGATTAAGTTTAATCTTCATTATTTCAAATCTATGGATGAATGATCATTTGGATCATTCTCCATACTTTGAGATCGTGATAGGTTGCTAATCGAGAAATTCAACGATAATCTCGATTAAGATTAGACCTTCCTTTCTTCTTTTCGTGTGGCATGTTTTCGGAGAACGATCCATTATATCGTTTCTCTAACATGTATTAACACGAATATTTTCCACTTTAATTAGTGGTGGCCGGCCTCATTTGTAGGGTAATTACTTCGTAAATTACTCGGCGATTGCTTAACATAGACCTAAAGTTGTCCCGATTCGATTAAAGATCCACTTGGATCCGTTTGCCTCGGTTTTATTTTCATTGTTGTGGTTGTGCTTGATTAAGTTCATCATACCACCTTATATTGTAAATAATATAATAATGCGAATATAATTGTTTAAATTTAATCTCTTGCACCTTATCCCTTTATTTTAAATCTCTCGCTCCCTTATCTCCTTATTATATTTTGCCATATTATATCATATATCATTGTTTATATTCATATTGTGCTTGTATATATTCGTATTGTGCTTGTTTTTTTATTTTTGTCCATTTGGATATTAAAACACTTAATAAAGGATTAAACTCTTAAAAAACTTGTGACTTCTAACTTTGGACTTATGGTTACTATCCCGAACTTTTGGAGATTGGACTTAGACCTTCTAGGGTTCCCTTTGCTCAAGTTGGAGTGGTTAGAAATCTTAGCCTCAAATGATGTCATTAACTTTTGAAGATGGAAGTCCGAACTTTGAAGATTTGTACATATTGGTCTTGGTAACTTCTTTCCTTAGCTTTTAATTCAAGCATTAGGACTAGTCTCTTCATCTCCTCCCCATTCTTTAATTTTCAAAACTTCTTCCTATTTCAAAACCTTCTTGTTTTCTAAACTTCAAACAATTTCATAAACAAACCTTGATTTCGATCAAGCGATTTTTAACCTTTTCCTTTTATTTTCTTAGCCAAATATTAATTCATGTAAATATATTAAAACCATTTTTGTACATACTTTAAAAAATACAAATCCATTCAATTGTTTTTGTGCCTTGTGCACTTTTCTTCTTTTCCACATGTTTAGATATGATTCATCCCTTTTAGCGGAATTATTCGCTAAGGGATGACGACTTATCTTTACATCTTAAAATTAATTCAACCCACTTATTCTTTTCAAACTTTGTACCACGAACTACGAGGTTTTGATCTCGCATTGCACTTTGTGGGTACGTAGGCATAAGGCTTTAAAACCTTATCAAACACAAAATCATTAAAAAATATTCTTCTTCTCATCTCTTCCATCATTTTAAACAAACCAATTTCAGACCAAAAAGCAATAAGTATTTCAAAGGGGCTCCCGTGGAGTACCACGGATGAGTCGGGTGCCTAAAACCTTCCCGGTTCATAACCAGTCCCCTTACCCAATCTCTGTTTATTTCTTTTAGCCTTTGCTTTTAGAATCCTAGGTTTTTATTCGTTCTTTTACCTTTTTCCATTCGGAAATAAAGAAAAGCGCGGTGGCGACTCTGTGTTTTATCGAGTTAAGTTAATCAATAACTTACACTCACGATTTTACCGCTACACCAGTAGGTCTGCATGTGTTATTAGTCAGCAGGTTCCTATGTCATTCTCAGCAGGTCTTTCACTTTATCCCCAAGTGGAGCAGGAGTGATATGACAGTTATTCCTCGCAAAATTTGATTTTATCAAGAATTCTTTTGTCCCTAGAGAGGGTTATGGAAGTTTTTCCCTATTCTCAGTAGATTATTACCTTTTCTCAGCAGGGTGATATCCCTATGCAGAATGGATGTTTGATGATCTAATGGATTATTCTTTATTTGCATCACTGATATATCTTTACCTTGTTTCCTCAAACGGAGTTATGAAGATATTTGTTCCCATCAGTGTTTAGCAGGGACATTTCCCTCTTTCCCCAACGAATGGAAGATTTTGTTCTGTTGGTGCTTCTTGAAGATTTCTTTGTGGATTGGATCCCTAGCAGATGTTTTCTCAGTATGAGTTAAACCTTGTAGTAGGATTTTATTCCTTTGATGGCTTTTGATGTTCTCCTGCAGGATTTCAAGTTGAATCTCCAGCATGTTTCCCTGCATTGTTGCCTTGGGATTAGCCGAGTATCTGGATGTTGTGATGTTCATGTCACTTGTTGCTTTTCTTTATGTCTGTTTTGTCAGCATATTCATACGCATATTCATATGCATAAGCATAACATCATTTGCTTGCATTCTTGCATTTATCGTTGTTCCCTGCTCTTTGGTGTGCATTTTCCCCAAAGAGTGCGTGTGTTGTCTTCCTCTCAAGTTTAGAGTGTCGACCATTAAGCAGAAAGTGTGAATCTTTTCTAATTCCCCACTGAGTTTGTTTCTCGTGGATGATGTTGATTCAGTTTCCTCCCCAGTTTATTATCTGGATGGAATTTCCCCAGTTGAGATATTTTCTCCTCGGGATGAGTCTTGTTTGACCGTTTCTCTCCAACTTGTTCTTGGATTGAACTTTGGGCCCCTTTTGTGAGTAATATTGCTTTGGAATTAAGCTATCATTGTTTGATAGTGGGCAACATTTTCTCCAGCTTGAGTATATTACTTTGGAATTAAGCTATCAGTTAATCGATAGTGGGTAATATTACCAAATTGATCAATCTCTTTTGCTTGTACTCCTACCCAGTAAATCCGGTAGTCGAGAGTTCTTTCTTCCTGCCTAGTAAAAAGGTAATAGAAGTTGTTTCCCTTTGCTTGAGCTCCTACCCAGTAAATCAGGTAGTTGAGATTTTTTTTCCTGCCCAGTAAAAAGGTAGTGGAGTTTATCCCTCTTTGTTTTGCTCCTATCCAGTAAATCGATAGTCGAGTCCTTGGTTTTCCTACCTAGTAAACAGGTAGTTGATAATTCGTTCCCAACTTGGTACTCCTCCATTTTTGGACTTGAATATTTTGTTTGGTTGATATTCCCTGGCAGAGTATTTATTCTTTCCCTTGTTGAATCTTGTACCTTGATTATATCATATATCTTTTCCCAAGTGGAATCAGTTATCCAGTTATTTATTTTCCTGGTAACTCTTTTGGTGTCTGTTGTTTTCCCCGGCGGGATTTTCTTCTGTGTCCCCGAGTTTTTGCTTTCCTCTGGTGGTCATGTTTTCCCCACAGAGATCTTGGGCTTGCATATCATATCCATATCATATCATGTTTTCTTAGGACAAAAATTAGGTTTTCTGTATTTAAGTCTCTCCCATCTTGTAGAGACGAAGATGTCAATCTTCATATCTCCGGATTGAAGAAACTTAAATAGGGGCAACTGTAACACCTTAATTTTTGCCCTAAGATTTCTTTGCATCTCATCTGCATTTTGCATACAAACAAGATCGCACTGGTTGCATAGTTCTTCTCGGGTTAGGATTATGCCTTGCAGGGGATCACCGTTGTCTTTAATTGTTTTATTTGATTGTGTTTATTAACCATTGATCAAAATCCAAAAATATTTTGTTTCCTTTTGCTAACCTTTTTTTTCAGGAAGAGGAACCATATAAAAATGCCAAAAAATAGCAGTCCTGCAGCTCGAGTAAATTTCACAAAAGTCGAAGACAATCCGCAAATAATTCAAAATTATCAGATCAAGGATTTCCCAAGTTAATTGATTCATTCAAAGGATCTCCAAGGTTCACGTGTTTATTTCTTCGACGTACACAAGAATCGGGCCGAAACAACCAAGCAGCTATTTTTGAACAAAAAAATTCAAAATTCAGCTTGGTTAACCGGTTAACCAATGCGAAATTTGAATTTTTTATTTCAAATTCAGCACCTTTAGATCATTGATTTAATTGGAATATTCTAGATCCATTGGTTTCTGATTTCTCTACATCACTTTGATCATTTCCTACCATAAACCCTCACTAATCACCACTCTTTTCCATTTCCCACCAAAATTCTAATTACCAAACCTAAATTCAAATTACCAAAGCAAGCCCCATTCCACAAAATTTCCATACCTAAGGCCTTTAAATAGGACCACAATTTCATTCATTCCACAAGCTTTTGATATAGACACAAAACCTCTTGCAAAATACTCCCTCAACACCAAATTCTCCAAAGCTCATTTTTCTTTCTTTTGAAGTTATCAAGAATTCACATTGAATTCTTGATTAACTTGAGCTAGACCTTCATCCTTTCATTCTTTTGCTCATCAATTTCAGTAGATCTAAACTTATGTTGGTTCAATTTGAAGAAAAGCTTTTGGTAATTCATCTTCCTCCATAAACTCATATTCACCATCAACATTCAAGATGTAGATCTTTGGTGCTTTTGTTTCTTAATCCTTCGGATCTTTATTTGTTGTTTGATTGCAGGGATTCCACTGTATTTTGGTTTTAAAATTCGTGCAAATTCAGATCATGATCATCCAATGTTTGAGAAAAGGTTTCAAAAATGGATCATGCTGAATTTTATGCATTTTTCAGCATCTGGTAAAGCGTTAACCGGTTAACCAAATGGTTAACCGGTTAACCAGTTTAAAAATAGCGCAATTTGTCCAAAATTTGCTTGCGTTAACCGGTTAACCAATTGGTTAACCGGTTAACACAAGTCAGAATGGTGTTTTTGGCTTGTTTCAAGCCCCTTTTTGGTTCCTCTTTCTTCTTCTTCTTCCTCCCTTTTATTTTTACCTTGGGAAGCATTTTTGGGAGTAATTCCTCTTTAATTTCAATGGACTTTGGGTGTAGATTAGAGTAGTTAATGTTCATTAATTCAAAACTACCTTTAAGTGGATTATTCAATTCATTTAAGGTACTTTGCATTAGTGACACATTTTCATGCTTGAATCCACCAAGATGAGTGATTGAACTTAAGGATGGAAGAATACCATAAGTACGGCTCAATTTGGAATTCATCTTTAGTTTTGTGCGGTATCGCATTCGGATAATGATTTACATATCGTTTATCTCGCATGCATTAGCACTAACATTATGCACCTTAATTGGTGGTGGCCGGCCTCATTTGTAGGGTAATTACTTCGTAAATTACTCGGCGATTGCTTAACATAGACCTAAATGTGTCCCGACTTCGGAATAAAAATCTAATTGGGTACTTACACTTTCGTGGACCGGATCTCTTGTTGATCGCGTAATCCCAAAGTGGTTAATCATATTGCTTCAAGAATCGAGACTTGTGAATTTTTGATGCGTAGGTGCTTTGGGTCTCCCAATCGTCTTTCAAATTTCATTGAATTCGGTTCGGTTTGCCTTGATTAATCGCTATAGTGTAAGATGCTAAGCGGATCCGGTTGCCTTCGATTTTGGTTACTTTCCTTTTTGGTTGTGGTTGATTAAGTTCACCATACCATTATTATGGGAATATTATTATACTATTACTACTATTAATATCTTAGATTCTTGCATTTTTATTTCTTTTGTTACTAACATTTAATTTCTTGCATTTTTATTGTCTTTATTCTATTTTGCTTTACTCATCCATATCATGTTTATTATTTGCTCTTATTATTTGTTGATTGATTTTCTATTTGTTCGTTTGGACACAAAAACATTAATAAAGGATTAAACCTCTAAAAAACTTGTGATTTTAATTTGTGGACTTTTGGTTACTATCCTTAGCATTTGGAGTGGAGATTTGGACTTAGATTCTTAGGACACCTCCTTTGCCTTGATCTTCAAAAAGTTGGATTTAGCCTTTATTTGGCCATTTGCTAGCTTATAAGGATGGAAATCTTATGCTCATAATTTGGAATGTCATCAAGTTTGGTTAGATCTTTCTTCCCTTATCTCTTTATTTTATTTTCTTAGGATAATCACTTCATCTCCTCCCACTTCTTAAATTTTCAAATCTTCTTCCTATTTTCAAAACCTTCTTTGTTTTCAAACTTCAAACGTTTTCATAAATCAAACCTTGACTTAGGTCAAGCGATTTTACCTTTTCATTCCATTTTCTTAATAAATGTTAATCCATATAAGCATATCGAAATTTTCTTCTCAAAGACTTTTAAAAATCCAAAACTCACTCAATTGTTTTTGTGCCTTCGTGCACTTTTCTTTTCATATGTTTAGATATGATTCATTCTTTCTAGCGAAATTATTCGCTAAAGAATGACGACTTATCTTTACATTTTAAAATCAATTCAACTCATTGTTTCTTTTCAAATTTTGTATCACGAACTACGAGGTTTTGATCTCGCATTGCACTTTGTGGATACGTAGGCATGAGGCGTTAAACCTCTTCAAACACAAAAATATTAAAAAACATTTCTCTTCTCATCTCTCCAATCTCTTTCAAATAAACCATTTTCAAACCAAAAGCGGTAAATTTTTCAAAGGGCTCCCGTGGAGTACCACGGACATTTTGGGTGCGTAAAACCTTCCCATTGTGTAACCTATCCCCTTACCTGTTTCTCTGTTGTGTTTCTTTAGCTTTTTGCTTTTAGATTCATTAGGATTTATTCGCTCTTTTTTCCTTTTCCTCTTGGAATAAAATAAAAGTGCGGTGGCGACTCTGTTTACCTTGAGTTAAGTTAACTAATAGCTTACACTCATGATTTTACCGCTACAATTTGTGTCGAGGGAGAAGTGATATTGGGCGTCGAGCATATGCCCATGTCAAAGTGTGATATATTCAAGCTGCTCCGGACGTCGTGGAGGACGTCATTCAATTTGTCGGGCATGTGGTGTTCTCAGGGGTCGAGGATGTCTCTTTATAGTCGGGGAGATCTGCGGTTGCCCGGCGTCGTTCAAAATTCTCTAAACTGACGTATCTTAGGCATTAATGGTGTGTCGCTTCGTTTCCTGTGCTAGTGTCGTCCTAGGGGCCTAGGTAATGATTGCCTAGCGTGTTTGCCCACACGCTCTCTTAGTATATAAGGTGGAGGGACCACTTCATTTCAATTTTCCCTCCTTCGTTTAACCGGAAGCTCTGAGAAGAAACTTCTTTCCTCCCGCAACAGCCGACGACTCCGCCACTTACTCCCCGCGCGCCACCGTAATCTCCCCGTCTCCACTATTTCAGGTAATCCTCTATACCTTCTCTTTTTACGCACTTTTTCGCTTGTTAAGTGAAAAGTTCGCAACTTTTCTGTTTAGAGTAGGTAGATCCCTGTTTTAGGTTAGTTTTTAGGTTTTAGACATGAATGTCCCGGACACGATTTGCATGGAACGGGCGAAAAACTCATATCTATATGAATGAGCCGGCCAGGATCATCATATAATTGATGAAGACCGCGGGCGCTCTATGTATTCTCCAGGCAAAATCTCGCCCTTCTTGGTTTTTTTTAAGGGTTTCGTATGCGCTCGAGTGGATCCGAGGACCGTCCCTTTGTTGATTTAGGATAGTTTTAGGGAACTTAGGGCGTTCAGCTCTTCACCCTTTCACTTGAATTGCGGTGGAAAGGTGAATTTGATGCAATGTCAAATTCACTTTTCCCTTCTGCTTTTCAGCTACTTCCAAACAACGACGACCCGAGGAGGGGAACACCGAGGAAGGGGGCATGGTCGCTTCTTCATCTGGTCGTGATGACCTGTCGTGGATCGCCGACGAGCCTTTGGAGGAAGAGTCCTGTTTTGTGGACGAGACCATTACCGCATATGCAGTGGTCAAAGATATCAACTCCGAGGACACACCTAATTGGCAGTGTTTTTCCCCTCAGGAAGAAGACCGAATTTGTTTTCATTTCGCGGGGAAGCAGTTTACTATGTACGAGTTCGCTTTTTGAGAGGTGAGAATGTGGCTTCCCTTCAATGACTTCCAGATGGGGGTCTTCAAGTGGCTCAGGTTGGTGCCTTCATAATTACATCCCAATGCTACTGCCTTCATACGGGCGTTTGAACTGACCTGCCGGTTTCTTGGGGTCGGCTGTATGATGCCCCTGTTCTTTCGTATCTTCCACCACCAGAGGTCAGGCTCAGGAAGGCGCCACAGTTCGGTGTCTTTTAAGAATCCTTCGCGGTTGTTTAAGACGTATGTCGACTCTACCCGCCACTTTAAGGGAATGTGGTACGTGGTGAAACCGCTCACCCGTTATGCTCTTGACTGTTTCTACTCTCGTAAACGGAAGGCGAACGACAAGGAGAAGCTAGTGCCGAAAATCCCTTTGAGATGGCATCCATACCACTTTGATCTGCCGACCAGCCACTACCGGGTCCGACATGGGAGCCTGGGAGCCGAGGACCGGTTGTCCTATCAGAAGCTGGTGGACTTTGTCCAGAGCTTCAACTTGGCGGTCTGCGTGGACCGGCTGGACAACGCTTATGTGGACGACGACGGGGTGCCTATCACTGAGATTCGCCTGATAAATACAAAGGCCCTGCTTGAGTGTAATATGGACGATGAAGCTATTCGGTTATTGCATAGGTTCTTTCGGCCCTTCCCCCTCCTCTGATTTTTATGTCCGTTAACTGATGTTTAGTTGTTTTTGTTTTGCAGGAATGATGCACGCTCACCGAGAACGAGTCTTGAAGCTGGCCAACCAGGCTGGGGGCCCGAACAGGGTCTCTAAAAAGAAGAAGAAAGTGGGCAACCGCGTCCAGGAGGTAGCTAATGAGCACGGGGTTGGTAGTTCTGGTACCCCTAACTCGACCACTAACTCTCCACAAGCTGTCGTCAAGCCGACTTCCCTGATACACATCTGGGACATCCCTTCGCCCTATACGTCTCCTCTTATTAAGCGCAAGCGAATGGATGAATCTCTTGCCCGTTCTTCGGCCGTGGGTGACATGGATTCGGGCACACCCGGGAGCTACTTGTTGCCTCCCTGCTACTTGGAGAGGGATTTCTTCAAGTTTGAGGGTTCTGTCGTGGTGGCGGCGCCCGAGGCAAAGGCTCTTCTCAACCAGGATGTGACCTCTAGATGGACAGGTCTGGTCGGGGATCTGGCCGCTATCATCCGGGTGATGGAGACTGTTATGGTGTTGTCCGAGAGTGTTGTCTCGACGGCTGCGTTGGAGGAGGCTCTTGAGGCTGTCGGGACTGAGAAAAATAAGTTGTCCAAGGACCTGTCCGACTACAAAGAGGAGCATAAGCTCCAAGAGGGGCTGGGCTCGGAGTTGGAAGAGGTCAAGCTCGAGCGGGACACCTTGAAAGCTAAAAAACAAAGTTTGGAGGATCAGGTTGTTGAGCTCAAGTAGGCGGCCGAAGAAAACGCGAACCTTCGTGCCCGAGTGGCGCTGCTGGAGGGTACAGTCCGTCCTCTGGACGATGAGACTGAAGAGGAGCTAGCCCTCTGCATTCAGGGCGAATTGGTCGGCAAGATCCGCGAGCTCAACAAGGACTTGCTTGTGATGTTTAAGGATGGGTTCGACAATGCCACCGAGAAGCTCAAGGTTTTGAACTCAGGGCTTGTGACTGAAGGGACGACTCACAACTACTGCGTGGCCGACGTTGAGATTATTTGCTCCTTCGCTGCTGAGGAGGAGTTGGCTGAGGATGACGACGATGGAGAGGAGTAGCTCCGGGCGGAGACCCTTTTATGAAATTTTTGGGCCTGCGTGCCTTTGTATTGGCCTGTGTGCCCTGTACTTTTTGTTGTAATGACCTTCGTGCCCTTTGTTTGAATATTGGCCTATGTGCCTTCTCTCTTGTACTTTTGGTGGCCGACTTTTGCCGATTTTAAATACTTGTTTGTTATTTAATTGTGTTTGATTATTTATAATTGTTTATTTATTTTAAACTCTTTGCGCTCGACCTAGTTGGACTCGTCGGTTTGGGGAACCGACGAGGTGGCAGGTTTTACGTCCGCCTTGAGTCGGGATTAGGGTTGTGATTGGATACCCTAATCTCGGGGCTTGGGCCTACCCATTGCGAGCTGGGTGCCCTTCCGACATGGTACTACGACGTTGGGGGCTCGTTTGAGATGTCCGACGTCAGAGAAGGTACGACCATGTTGGGTGGTGAAGGTCGTGGTCGTACCTTCCATGCCTCCCCGGATTATCTTCTAGCTATAGTATTACCTAAGTTTTTTTGCGTTCCATGGTCGAGAAAGTTCTTCACCTTGTAGGTTTTCCAGATGATAGACCTTGTTGCCTGTCTTATCTCGGACACGGTACAAGCCTTCCCAATTAGCAGCCAGTTTGCCTTCTCATGGGTTTTTCTGGTTTCGTTTGAGGACCAGGATGCCTGCTTGGAACTCTCTTTTTATGACTTTCGTGTCGTGGTGTAAAGCTATTTTCTATTTAAGGGAGATTTCCCTAAGGGTTACCTCGGAGCGGATTTCATCGACGAGGTCCAGCTCGGCTCGAAGCGCTTCGTCGTTAAGCTCCTTGGCAAGGGGTACTTTAGTGCGCCTCGTTGGTTCTCGGATCTCTACTGGTATGACCGCCTCGGTGCCGTATGTTAACCTGAACTGGGTCTCCCCGGTCGTAGAATGTGGCGTTATGCGATATGCCTAGAGGATGCTGTGCAGTTCCTCAACCCACGCCTTTTTCGCCTCGCCAAGTCGGTGTTTCAGTCCGCGTAGAATCACCCTATTGGCTGCCTTGACTTGCCCGTTAGTTTGGGGGTGCTCGACGAACGTGAAGTGTTGTTTTATGCCTAAGCCGACGACGAAGTCTTGGAATCCTCCGTCTGTGAACTGTGTTCCGTTGTCGGTGACAAGGACTTAGGGTATGCCAAAGCGTGCGAGGATGTTCCTTTTGAAGAATTGGAGAATGTTTTGTGCCGTTATTTTGGCCAAGGCTTCTGCTTCGATCCATTTAGTGAAGTAGTCCACCCCTACAATGAGGTATTTGTTTTGGTAAGAACCGGCCACGAAGGGGCCGAGGATGTCCATCCCCCACCAGGTGAAGGGCCACGGGGGGGAGAATGTTTTTAGTTCGTTGGGGGGTGCGAGGAGAATCCCATTCGGTAGAGTTTTCCCTCGAGGAGGACATACGAGCATGCCCTCATCTTGGTCGTGGAAGCCTCTTTGGGGTCTGCGGGGAGTTCGTCCTTCGTGAGGTAGTTGTAGATGGGTTTCATCCAGCAGTGAACGTCATCGATCACGTTTACCTCGAGCGGGGGAGGTAGTCGTTTGGTACTTGGTCGAGGGAGGATTTCTTGAATCACCGACTTGTTTCTGCCCTTCTTTCTCGTGCTCTCGAGTTTGGATAGGACGTCAGTCCGCGTGTTGTGTTCGCGTGGAACGTGTTGGACCTCCCATTTTTCGAATTTTTCAAGTTTTTCTCTCACTAAGGCTAAGTATTCGATGAGGTTGTCGTTCTTAGCTTGGTATCTCCTCGTACTTGTGATGCCACAAATTGAGAGTCTGTTGATATCTTTACTTCCTTTGCCACTAAGTCTTCGGCTAATCTTAGACCTGCAAGGAAAGCTTCATACTCGGCTTGGTTGTTGGAAGTCGGGAAGGATAATGCCAACGAGACCTCGATCATAATATCGTCCTTGTTTTCGAGGATTATTCCTACGCCGCTTCCCGCCGGGCTGGAGGCACCGTCGACGAAGATCGTCCACTTGTGGGCGCCGTTAGCTGGGAACGGGCTATGTGTCATTTCAGCGACGAAGTCGTCCAGGACCTGAGCTTTTAGGGCTTTCCTGATTTTGTATTGGATGTCTAATTAAGAGAGTTCCAACGACCTCTTAAGCATTCGACCGACCATGTTTGGTCGGTCGAGGAGCTGTTTTATTGGTTGGTCGGTTCTCACTTTAATCGTATGGGCAAGGAAGTAGTGTCATAGTCTCCTCACGGCATTGATAAGGGCTAAGGAGACCTTCTCGTTCTGTTGGTACCTGAGCTCGGGGCCTTAGAGAGCTTTGCTCGTGAAGTAGATATGCTTTTTCCCCCTCGATGGTTTCTCGAATGAGAACAGTGCTAACGACTTCGGTTGCTACGGACAGGTATAGATACAAGGTCTCCTTTTCTAGTGGTTGGGACAGAACCGGGGGCTCAGAGAGTTCGTTCTTTAGGTGGAGAAATGCCTGCTCACACTCTTCGGTCCACTCGAAGGTGGCCTCTTTTTGTAGGAGTTTGAAGAAAGGTAAGGCGTGTTGGGCGGACTTGGCGACAAAGCGGGACAGGGAGGCGACCACACTATTGAGGGACTGAATGGATTTTTTCGATTTTGGGGTTGGGAACTCCGAGAACGCCCGGCATTTGTCCGGGATGGCCTCAATCCCGCGCTCGGTGAGATAAAAGTCGAGTAACTTCCCTGCTCGGACATCGAATGTGCATTTTTCAGGGTTAAACCTCATTTTGCATTGTCTCGCCTGCTCGAAAACCTTGCGGACGTGTCGGGCGTGGTCGACCTCCTCGTGTGATTTATGATCATGTCATCCATGTATACTTCGAGCATGTCCCCGATTTCTCCTTGGAAGACTTTGTTCATCATGCGTTGGTATGTGGCCTCGGTGTTCTTTAGTCCGAAGGGCATTACGTTGTAATAGTAATTGCCCGTCGGGGTGATGAAGGCCGTGTGTCTCTTGTCTGTGTCCGAATTAGGGATTTGGTTGTATCCACTATATGAGTCCATAAAAGACAAGAGTTTGAAACTTGCAGAGTTGTCGACCAATTTATCTATGTTAGGGAGAGGAAAAACATCTTTGGGACAAGCCATATTAAGATCAGTATAATCAACACACATACGCCATTTTCCATTATTTTTCTTAACGAGGACTACATTAGAGAGCCAGATTGTATACTGGGCTTCAGAAATAAAATTTGCCTCTAAGAGGTCTTTTACAACTTGCTCAACAGCCTCCGCTTTCTCAGGAGACTGTTTGTGCCTACATTGTGCTATGAACTTAATTGCTCGGTCTAAAGCTAACTGATGACATGCGACCTAAGGGTCGAGCCCAAGAATTTTTGTGGCGTTCCATGCGAAGAGGTATGCATTCTTCTTGAGGCAGATTGCGAGTTGCTCCCTCGTTTCAGCGGGCAGCCCCGTGCCTATCTTCACAGCTCTGTCAGGGTTATCGCCCAGCGGAACGAGATCGAAATTTCCGTCAGGGACGGGGCGAAATGAATGTGTTAAGGCTTGCCCGTTGATGGGTCCCTGCTCTTCAGCATCGTCCTCGCTGATGCGGCTGTCGAGGTCGATGGCGTTGATTCCCCGAGGGAGGTTGTTCTTCGACCATTGGTTTCTTGCCATTCTTGGTGTTAATTATGGCATGTCCTTTTACTGCAGCATCATAGCATCTTCGAGCGGCCTCGATGTCACCGTGGACCGTGACTACACGACCTAGCTTGGTGTAGTACTTCACCTTCAGGTGGATGGTGGAGGGGACCGTAGTTAATTCGACATGAGTTGGGCGGTCGAGGATGCAGTTGTAATGGGAGGGGCACTATATCACCAAGAATTGGATCTTGACTTATCTAGCTGTTTCTTGCTCACCGAAGGTGACGAGGAGGTCGACATAAACCCATGGCCTTGTTGTGGCCCCATTGAATCCTTGGAGGTCGGATCTGACGTACATAGATAAATTGGTTTTGTCCAGCTTGAGGGTTTTGAATAGGTGGACATACATGATGTCTACTAAACTGCCTTGGTCGACCAGGATGCGTCAAACACTGAAGCGCGCCACATTGGCTCTTATTATTAAAGGGATGCCGAAATTGGGGGAACCGCCCGGCAGCTTCTATAGGAAGAAAGATATTAGGTTGGACTTTCCTCGGTACTTTGTCAGTGTGGCCAACTGCTCGGGCGCGGTTATCACATGGCCACTTGATAAGAAGAGTCGTCGGGCGGCGTTTCCTCGCGAGTCATCTTCTTTTCTTGCTCCTCGTGCCTGGGAGTTTCATTCCTCTTAGTGTACTATTTGAGATGACCTTCCTGAATCAAGATCTCAATTGCGTCTTTCAGGTGGACGCAATCTTCAGTCACGTGTCTGTGACTTCTGTGAAACCGGCAATAATTGGATTTGTCTGTGTGGAGCTTGGGTGCAGAAGGTTTGGGGAACCTTACCCTGCTCTATTTGAAGTCGGGGTTGATGCATGATCACACTAAATTTCACCGTGTTTCTGCCTCCGATTTCGCATGCATTCTTAGCTTTTATTGTTGTTTTGTTATGTTATTACTTTGTTTTCTTTTGTTTTCAGGTTTTTATTGTAATCGGGGCTTGAATCGAGAAAAGGAGCGAAAAAGGAGTGGAAACAGACGAAAACCTAGAAATTCAGCGTTTTGCACTTACGGCACCCACCGTGGCGGGCGCCATGGGGTTAGCCATGACGTGGCCACGTCTCAAGACCACTCCACAACTGCCAAGACCCACGATCCCCACTCTTTCATTCTCCCTTAGTACTATGGCGGGCGCCATAGGCCTGTGGCGGGCGCCACAAGGCAAAAATTCAGTTCCCTCCACTTTTTAGTGGAGGGGCGTCCTGGTCATTTCCCGTTTTTAGTTTTCCTATAAATAGGACTTTAGTTTTTCGTTTTTCTTCATCCAAACTTAGATTTCTCTAGGCATATATCAGTTTTAAAGCAGTTACCATTCCACATCGGGGTGTTTCTGCAATCGAGTGATCGAGTCTGTAATCTGTCTGTGTGATCGAGTTTTGGAGCACTCTGGAGGAAGTTAATCCTGCCGCCATTTTAATTCCAGTTCGTATTTTACTTTTCTGCATTGCTTTACTTTTATTTATTTCTCGCACTGCTTTACTTTATTTATTATCCGCACTCGCTTTACTTTATTTATTTCCTGCACTCGCTTTACTTTCGTTTATTACCCGCACTTGCACTAAATTCCTTTATTTCCCGCACTCGCACTAAATTACTTTATTTCTCGCACTCGCACTAAATTCATTTACTTTCCGCACTCGCACTACTTTACTTTTATGAAAAATTATAAAAAGAACCTTTACTTTATCATGTCTAACTAATTCCATAAAGGTTAGAATGTAAGGATCGTAATTAAACCAGTAATCCGTATAATTGTTCGTGGAAACACTTAAGGGCTATTTTATCTTTCAATTCAATCTGATTGTTTTTAACTATTTCAAAAACAGCCAAAAGCGCTTTGTATAGTTCATTAGGAGTTTTTAGATTAAAAAGAAAAGAGATTTTAAAACGATTTTCGGACGCGTTAGGAAGTTTAGAGTCTGGTTCATAAGAACCTCTTTTTGCTAAGAAATCCAGGTTAAAGTACTTTTCAACTTAGTTAAGATACTATATTTCTTTAAAATAGGTTTACTACTCTAACGCAGTACGCACCTTTTTATCCGTGACAATAGGAGGGGTTGATTAGAGAGTACAACTCGGTTCTGAATACGCGAAAGCGACATTCCTGTTAAATTAGTTCTTTTCAAAGGAGAAAACATTGCCCATAAGTAGTTCCATTAACAAGTACTGGATTATCATTGATTACGTGAATTACATTCGAGCCTGTCTTTTATTTATTATTTAAAATTATCATTTTATTTACCATTGCACCCTTATTAAAACCCTTATATTTAGTTGCCTTAGATACACACCATAACAACAGGTACGATAGATTGACATTTGGTCTTTGTGGATTCGACAATCTTTTATATTACTCTGACGTGTTTGTACACTTGCGAAAAACACGCATTAAGTTTTTGGCGCCGTTGCCGGGGACCAATATCGTCAAATTTCATTACCCTGTAGTTATACCGTTTAGACTAAGGTTGTTACCCACCGGTCAATGCGAAAGACTCGTAGTGCCGGAAGTTTAGTAGACCCTCTAGCTGAACCTGAACGTTACGCTCGCGCACGTTTGTTTTTCCATAGGAATAGGAAAGCTATGGCCGAAGATCAAAACCGAAGACCTCTTAAGGACTTCGCCCAACCATCAAACGAGGAACCTAGTTCCAGTATAGTAAACCCCGCTATCCCAGCCAATAATTTTGAACTTAAACCATCCCTGCTGCAATTAGTGCAACAGAGACAATTCGCAGGTCTCGCTACTGATAACCCAAACCAACATTTAAAAAACTTTATTCAGTTAGCAGACACCTTTAAAACCAATGGAGCTTCTCCTGAGGCAATACGCTTAAGATTATTTCCCTTTTCCCTCAGAGATAAAGCTCTATCATGGTTAGATTCCCTTCCACCCAATTCAATAACAACTTGGGATGACCTTAGGAAAGTTTTCCTTGCTAGATATTTTCCCCCAAGTAAGACTGCTCTTCTTCGAAACCTAATAACCAGATTTACCCAACACCAAGGAGAGTCGTTGTTCGAAGCCTGGGAGAGATATAAAGAACTATTGAGAGCATGCCCTCATCATGGCTTAGAGAATTGGATAATCATCCAAACCTTCTATAATGGACTTCATTATAACACTAAGATGACCATCGACGCTGCCGCTGGTGGCGCACTGATGAACAAACCTTACCCTGAAGCTAGTGCCCTTATCGAGGATATGGCCCAAAACCATCAATCATGGGGAGTAGAACGAGAGACAGTGGAAAAGAAGGAAGCCCAAGGAGGAATACATGAGATAAGCTCTATAGACATGATGCAGGCTAAAATGGACGCGTTGGCCCTTAAAGTCGAACATATGTACACAACTCCGAATACTGTTGCTGCAGTTTCGCCGAATTGTGAGATATGTGGAACGCAAGGACACCAATCCGCCGAATGCAATCTGTTGAATGAAACCAACACTGAGCAAGTGAACTATACCCAAGGGAACCCATTTTCAAACACATATAATCCTGGATGGAGGAATCACTCAAACTTCTCCTACAAAAATAATAACCCTATTCAAAATACCGCACCTCCGAGACAACAAGGTTACCAAGCCCCAAGAACAAATCAACCTATGCAACCTGTACCACCAAGTCCGAGCTTTGATGAAGTTGTAAAAATTTTTATCACTGCTCAAACACAATAAAACAAAGAGTTCATGAACCAAAACGTCCATGTTAACGAACTAATTACCCAGTTAGGAACCAAGGTTGATCAAATTATTACTCATAACAAGATGCTTGAAACCCAGATCTCTCAGGTAGCGTTAAACCAAGCCCCACAGACTACACCTGGAGGACAGTTCCCTGGACAACCTCAACAAAACCCGAAAGGGCAAGCAAACGCCATTACTCTACGAAGTGGAACCGCTTATAAGGAACCTTCAAACCCTAGATTAAGTGAGCCCGAAACTTCTGAGAGGAATGAGGAGAAAGAACCAGAGGAGCCTGAAACCCCGGAAAGTCAAGAAAAAGGAGAAGAACCTAAAAATAAGACCTATGTACCACCACCGCCATACAAACCACCAATACCTTACCCTCAAAGATTAAAGAAAACCCAAATTGATAATCAATATCAAAAATTCGTTAAGGTTATAGAAAAACTTCACGTAGAAATCCCCTTTACAGAAGCCATCACCCAAATACCTTCTTACGCTAAGTTTCTCAAAGACATACTTACAAATAAACGTAGACTTGAAGATCCGAAACCCGTGGAATGTAATTCTATTTCCGAAAATAGGTTAGCAAAGAAAGATAAAGATCCCGAAAATTTTTCCATTCCTTGTATTTTGGGGAATCATGTCATCGAAAAAGCTTTTCTAGACTTAGGAGCTAGTGTGAGCTTAATGCCTTTAGCAGTTTGTGAGAGATTAAACTTAGGAGAATTACAACCTACTAAGATGTCACTTCAATTAGCCGATAGATCCGTTAAATATCCTATAGGCATACTTGAAGACGTCCCTGTTAGGATAGGTCAGTTGTTTATACCTACTGATTTTGTTGTCATGGACATTAAAGAAGATGACGACATACCAATCCTCCTAGGTAGACCGTTCTTATCGACTGCTGGAGCCGTAATAGATGTTAAAACAGGGAAACTAACTTTTGAGGTAGGCGACGAGAAGATAGAATTTATACTTTCGAAATTTCTTATGGCACCTGTGATAGGATATGCTTGTTATGCCTTAGATATCATCGAAGAATGCATTAGGGAATTAGAACAAGAAGAAGAAACTGAATCTATAAAATTGCCATCAACCCTTATTTTGGAAGATGACAATTATAAAAGACCCTACATTGATGTTAACCTTCACGAATGTTTATCTCTTACCCCAGATCCTATGCCTTGCCCTATGAAACCGACCGTAAAACTTAAGGAACTGCCTAGAAACCTGAGATATGAATTTCTCGATGAAGAAATGAACCGTCCAGTTATAGTCAGTGCTACCTTAAACCAAGAAGAAACCGATCAATTATTAGAAGTTTTACGTAGGTACCCCTCAGCCTTAGGATATAAGATCTCTGATCTAAAAGGAATAAGCCCATCCGTATGCATGCATCGGATTTTGCTTGAAGAAGATTCAAAACCTTCCAGAGAACACCAACGAAGAATAAATCCTATAATGAGTACAGTAGTTAAGACTGAAGTTCTTAAGTTACTAGTGGCATGTATAATATATCAGATCTCGGACAGTAAATGGGTGAGTCTTGTGCATGTAGTACCTAAAAAGGGAGGCATCACAGTCGTGCAAAACGAGAAGGGCGAACCTGTAGCAAAAAGAACCGATGGAGGTTGGCGTATGTGCATAGATTATAGAAAATTAAATAAAGCAACTAGGAAGGACCATTTCCCATTACCATTCATAGACCAAATGTTGGAGCGCCTAGCCAGACACTCTTACTTTTGTTACCTAGATGGATATTCAGGATTCTTCCAAATACCTATTCACCCCGAAGATCAAGAAAAAACTACCTTTACATGCCCAGTTGGAACTTTTGCCTATAGAAGAATGCCTTTTGGACTTTGTAATGCTCCTGCCACTTTCCAACGCTGCATGATGTCTATCTTTGCCGATTATTTAGATGGAATCATGGAAGTATTTATGGACGATTTCTCAGTTTGTGGATCAGATTTCAAAAATTGTCTTGTCAACCTTGAGAAAATCTTGGAGAGATGTGTGGAGGTAAACCTTGTGCTAAATTGGGAGAAATGTCATTTCATGGTCACCGAAGGGATTGTTTTAGGACATATAGTTTCCGAAAAAGGTATAGAGGTAGATAAAGCAAAAATAGAAGTCATAGAGAATCTAAAACCGCCGAAGACTATCAGGGAGATAAGAAGTTTTCTTGGACATGTCGGATTTTACCGACGTTTTATCAAGGATTTCTCCAAAATAACAAAGCCCTTAACTGGTCTTTTAATGAAAGATGCTGAATTCATCTTCGATGAAAAATGTACTGAAGCATTTAATCTTCTGAAGCAAGCTCTGATTTCAGCACCTATAATGAAACCCCCAGATTGGTCAGAACCGTTTGAGATAATGTGTGACGCCAGTGATTATGCTGTTGGAGCCGTTCTAGGTCAAAGAAAAGACAAGAAGTTACATGTAATTTATTATGCCAGTAGAACCCTAGACGCTGCACAGCTCAACTACGCAACAACCGAAAAGGAGCTCCTAGCTGTAGTTTTTGCAATAGACAAATTCAGATCTTATCTAGTAGGAGCCAAGATTATAGTTTACACCGACCATGCTGCCATTCGTTACTTACTAAGTAAAAAGGATGCCAAGCCTAGGTTACTTCGATGGATTCTATTATTGCAAGAGTTTGATTTGGATATCCGTGATAAGAAAGGCACTGATAATGTGGTAGCTGATCACCTATCTAGGCTAGAATACCTGAAACCTGATTTAGTACCCATAAATGACGATTTTGCCTATGATAGACTGATAGCCCAACTAGAAACTATTGAAGATGATAACCCAGACCTACATGAGCATTCTCATAAATCCTTAGCTATAAGTAATGTACCTTGGTATGCAGACTTTGTTAATTACCTAGCCGCTGACATCATACCCCCTGATCTAAACTACCACCGGAAGAAGAAGTTCTATAGTGATGCGAGAAACTTCTATTGGGACGAGCCGTTTCTTTTCAAGAGAGGTAAAGATGGCATTTTCCGCCATTGTGTTCCAGAAGAAGAGGTAAATAATATAATTGAGCATTGTCACTCTGCGCCCTATGATGGACATGTAAGCACATCTAAGACCTACGCCAAGATTCTTCAAGCTGGCCTATTATGGCCTACTATGTGGCGTGATGTCCATGCTTTCATTGTCAAGTGTGACAGATGCCAACGCACAGGAAATATTTCAAGACGCAATGAAATGCCATTAATAAATATCCAAGAAGTAGAACTCTTCGACGTATGGGGTATAGACTTCATGGGACCGTTCCCACCATCTTTTGGAAATCAGTACATCTTAGTAGCTGTTGACTACGTGTCCAAATGGATTGAAGCTATCGCCGCACCCACAAACGACACCAGAGTAGTCATCAAATTATTCAAAAATTATATATTTCCCTGGTTTGGAACACCCCGTTTAGTCATAAGCGATGGAGGATCACACTTCATATCAAGAATATTTGATAAACTTTTAAGCAAGTATGGAGTTAAGCATAGAGTAGCAACACCATACCACCCACAGACCAATGGACAAGTGGAAGTATATAATAGGGAGATCAAACAAATCCTCGAGAAGACTGTCTCTATATCTAGAAAGGATTGGTCGTAGAAACTTCAAGAAGCATTATGGGCCTATAGAACCGCTTTCAAAACTCCTATAGGAACAACCCCTTATCAACTGGTCTATGGAAAATCATGTCACTTACCTTTTGAATTGGAGCATAAGGCCTATTGGGCCATCAAGACTTTGAATTTGGATTACTTGACTGCTGGTGAGAAACGTATCCTTGATATCCACAAATTAGAAGAGCTCAGACAATCCGCCTACGAAAATGACATCATATACAAAGAAAGAACAAAAGCTTGGCATGACAAAAGAATCATAAGAAGAGACTTCAAAATAGGCGATCCTGTTCTCCTGTTCGATTCTAGGTTACGACTTTTTCCAGGAAAACTTCGTTCGAGATGGACGGGCCCTTTCGAAGTATCTAAGATCCTAAGATCCGGTGCTATTGAAATCAAGAACCAAACATGTAAACCGTTCATCGTCAATGGACAGAGGTTGAAGCCCTACGAAGGAGGTGACATTCCAACAACATACACCTGTCATACTCTGAGTGATCCACCATATCCTTCCAATGATGTTTAAAAATCGGTCGTCGAGCTAATGACGTTAAACAAGCGCTGCATGGGAGGCAACCCATGGTTTTCTTATTTATGCACTTTTTATTTATTTTTACTTTATTTTAATTTGTTTATTATTATTATGTCAGGACTAATGATTGAATGTTTTATGTGCTTTCAGGACTTGTTTGCTAACCTTGTACAGAATGCAGAACCCTGATGACATGCACATGGCCTTTAGAGACGACACACAGAGAGAGCGTTACTATGTCCACATGAGACGCCCTATGGCTCCTACCAGGTACCCTGACCATGACTGCATGGATGCCTTGGGGATAGAGCCAAGCGTCAGATTCTTATGCCATCAACTCCAGTGGGACCAGTTTGACGACAGGAACAACACTTATAGGAACTTGACTCTTGAGTTCCTCAGCTCGTTTCATCATGACCCTTGGGCTGGACCCGATGGACTCGCTGTTTTCAGGTTGTTCGGGATTGACTACTCCTTCTCTCACAAAGAGTTTGGTGATTTACTAGGTTTCCAGACTACTCCTGATGCTATTCCAGAGACGCCGATGGGGTATTTTATGAGCAGAGACGTGGATAAGTTTTGGTCTAAAATATCAGGTGGAGGAAGCCAAGATCCTTCCACCCAGTTTTCTCAGGTAATCCACAACCCTGCGTTAAGGTACTTCCAGATGATTCTAGCACATTCTTTCCTAGGTTTGCCAGATACAGAGACCCTGCTAAGTGAAGAGGAGATTTTCCTACTGTTTTGTGCGACTCAGTCTCGCTCAGTTGCTTGTGGCAACTTTCTGTTGAAGGGCCTTGCTAGTGTTGCCAGATCATCAGTAGGCATCATACATGCCGGTGGGATTGTTACACAGATAGCTACTGCATTGGGTTTGTCTCGCAAGTTATTGCACCTCAGGTCCTTCTGCTGCTACACCACCCTGGATATTGATTTTTGTCTTGACAGAGGACTGATGAGGAGGGCTTCTTTTGAGCCCAACATGTTTAGATTACTGATCGACGGCGAAGCGATACACTACTTTACATTACCAGATCCGCTGATGACCAGTGTCCATGATCCTGCAAATTGGAGTTATGCTCTAGAGGGTTATGGAGAGACTGTCGAAGAGCCGAAATCACCTCCCGCCGTTGAGTACACTCCTACACCTCTTACTCCCCGAATCACTGTTATGTCTAACAATATGTCTCTGCAGCCGCCTGACCTACAAACACAGATTTATGAGCTCCGTAAGGAGACTGCCCTGCTCAAGCAGGAAGTAGCGGACTTGGAATTACAGATTCAGGTTTCTGATCTCACTCATGCCTCAGAGGTCGATGCTCTATATCAGGAGATTGAAGAGCTTCAGAGGGAGATAGTTGAGATTCGTGGATCAAGCCAGGAGAAGAAGCCTACCACATGACTCATTCTACACTGACAGCGCTACCCTAGTATTTAATTTCCTTTTATACGCTTTATTTTATTTCTCGCATCTCCAGACATATATCATATTATTGCATCTTTTATATTTTCATGTACTTTGAATTCCTCCTATATATACATATTATGCACTAATGTCGATTTTTTCTTTTTCTTTTTTGATTTTTAATTATTTTATTTTTGTCGTGCAAAGAAAAAAAAATATAAGACAAAAATATTTTCATTTTTGTCTTCACAAAAAAAAATATGCAAGCCTCATGCCTTGAAAAGAAGAAGAAAACGCTATTCAGACCCCCCGAAGACCAAAGGTGCAAGGAAGACCCAAAAGGAGGATTTAAAAAATCCAAGGCCCAGGAAATGGCCTTATGGCGGGCGCCATAGGCCCTGTGGCGGGCGCCATAGGCCCTGTGGCGGGCGCCACACCGTCCCACAACAAATACGGGGCTGATCCCCCATTTCCACCATTTTTCACACCTTTCTTCTCCAAAAACCCATTTTTGCAACTTTGAAAAACCTCCTTGAACCCCATTAAAGCTCCCCCATTTCCAAAATACCCTCCATCCATAAAACATATCCAACATCCATTTCCATTTTCATCCACCACAAACCATAAAAATCAAAACTTTATCATTCCCCTCATAAACCATTTTTCTACCATTTTCACTACCTAAGGAGAAATCAACAATGGAGTTCAATGGATTTCTTCTTCGTGATGGAAGACCGGGCGATAGGCAACGGAAAATTATTCAGAGGCTTCAGAGTCGAGAAATTCTCTCGACTAGGTACGTCGACGATAAATGTCTGTATGCTTTGGGTATTTATCATAGTGTTTTTAATTTATTAGAATTTCTAGGCTTGCATAATATTTTCATTAATCAGGAACCTACCTATGAGAAACTGACAATTGAGTTTTTGAGTTCTTTGATATACACTGTCAGTCCTAACACTGCTAGCACTGTCGGTACTGTTATTTTTAGACTGTTTGGAATTGAATATGAATTCAGTACCAACGAGCTAGCAGGCTTGTTAGGAATCCCTCATAGGGAAGGTGCGATTTGTGAGGCACCTTTGGATGCGGAATGGTCGGCCGAGGTATTTACCTTCTGGAAAAGGCTTTCAAGTACTTCAATTAATTCTTTTGAAGGGATACTTGCGTCGACCATTCACAACCCGGCCATAAGAGTTTTTAGACTTCTTTTGGCATGTACTATTTTTGGCCGGGAAAGTCCAAACAAGGTAAATGCTAGAGAACTCCTATTTTTGCAAGGATGCCTCACTAGAACCCATATCAATCCGGTCCCGTTTATGCTTGCACATATGGCTTTACTTACTAATAAAACAGGACCGATTGTTTTTGGAGGGCTTGTTACGTCTATTGCTCGGGCTCTTGGCCTGAACGATGAGATAACTACACTTGAACCACTACCTCCTCGCACAATTAATTTAAAATTTCTGAAAGACATGAAATTGTGCTGAACGAGGAGAGAAGGTGGTTATGAGTTGATGGTTCATGGGGTAGCTATCCCATCTGTTGCTTTACCATGCAGTAGACGTACTGATGTACGTGATGAAAGGAACTGGACCTATGATCTTAATGCTCCACGTGTTTTGGGTCCACTTCCTCCTAATATTCCTGATGGGGAGGCACATGACACTGATGAAGATTATGATCGGAGAGAGCAGTCTCCCATCCCTCACATGTCCCCCCATCGTCCTTCACAGTCATACACCGCACCATCTTCCTCTAACCCTGTTGCAGGTACTGCTCCTGGATTTTATGTCACAGAGGAGATGTGGCGTGATATGACAGCTAGAGAAGAAAGGCGCGATGGCCTTCTCTCTACTATTTCACAACAGCTGATGGACAACATGAGCTTCATGCAACAATCGCGATTGGTTTCGGATCGTGCTTATAGCAACGTTTGCCGTACCTTGAACGATATCTCATTAGAACAGAACCGTCAGAGAGAGTTCAACCGCCGGCACTACCAGCTTGTAGAGGCCACTCAAGGTTCCATCTTAGGTAACCTTCGAGAGGTCCGGGGTGCTCATGCTGCCTTATCAGCACGACTCGACCGGAGGGACCAGCATCGTAGTAGATCCCGTCGTTCCAGACCATCACATCAGGACGGCGAGGGCACCAGTGCTCCTCCTCAGTAGTCTTTTTCAGGTTACCCCCCTTATCTTATTTCGAAACATTGGGGACAATGTTCGATTTAAGTGTGGGAGGGGATTTTATTGCTTTCTGTCATTTCCCTTTTTAGTTAATTATTTCTTTTCAGTTATTTCCCTTTTCAGTAATTTATTTTTCTTAGATAATGCATGAGTCTGACGAGTCACCAGTATAGTGTATTTTTAGTTCCTCTTCATTTTTTCCCATTTCCTTAGCCTTACCAGAAAAATTTTAAAAAGAAAATAATGTTGTTTCACATGTTTTTTGGGCTTTGAGACAGGTTTAGATTAGGATGTGGTGACTTAGGTCAACTTTTTGAAACATCAGCACCGTTTTAGCACCATAAACCTCTTGAATATAGGAATCACCCCTAAACCCCACCACCATGGCCTTTATTATCATTTAAAAAATTGTCCTAAGTAGTTTATCTTAGCAGTCAGCTCCGGCCTAAGCATGCTCTACGTAGGGGGTCGATGAACATAAGTGAATGATCCAGTGCTAATAAAAAAGGAAAAAAGGAAAACTCTGGTATAGGTGACCCTCACAAAGTCATTTAAACCGGAAAAAAAAAAGAGAAGAAAAAAAATGTTGCCACAAAAAGAAAAAAATTGCAAGTCACCTATTGTTAGTTGGTTCAGAGGTATCTGGCACTGAACTTGGTAGGGCGGATTACGATCCGATCCCCCGCAACTTACAATTAGGTCAAATAAAACAGGTTTACACATGCTTATGTGCCAGAAACCTTATGTTATGGATCAGAATCACTAACCGGTCACTCTACTATGAAGCATGTACGGATAACGGGCTTAATGTGATTGCGCCTGAATGAAAAGGACACAAAAAGATGAGAAGATAGGCCTAGGTATTGTGGGATGATATGGAGTGGTTAATATAGGATTGAAGTTTGTGTTTGTGTTACTATGGTACCCTTGGTTCACTTAGTTAGTATCTGTCACTACATCCTGACTTAAACTTAGAAGCCCTTTAGCCCAAAGACACGTGTTGACACCATATTTTCTTGAGCTTTAATGTTTGCTTGAGGACAAGCAAAGGTTTAAGTGTGGGAGAATTTGATCACACTAAATTTCACCGTGTTTCTGACTCCGATTTCGCATGCATTCTTAGCTTTTATTGTTGTTTTGTTATGTTATTACATTGTTTTCTTTTGTTTTCAGGTTTTTATTGTAATCGGGGCTTGAATCGAGAAAAGGAGCGAAAAAGGAGTGGAAACGGACGAAAACCTAGAAATTCAGCGTTTTGCACTTACGGCACCCACCGTGGCGGGCGCCATGTGCTATGAACTTAATTGCTCGGTCTAAAGCTAACTGATGACATGCGACCTAAGGGTCGAGCCCAGGCATTTTTGTGGCGTTCCATGCGAAGAGGTATGCATTCTCCTTAAGGCAGATTGCGAGTTGCTCCCTCGTTTCAGCGGGCAGCCCCGTGCCTATCTTCACAGCTCTGTGAGGGTTATCGCCCAGCGGAACGAGATCGAAATTTCCGTCAGGGACGGGGCGGAATGAATGTGTTAAGGCTTGCCCGTTGATGGGTCCCTGCTCTTCAGCATCGTCCTCGCCGATGCGGCTGTCGAGGTCGATGGCGTTGATTCCCCGAGGGAGGTTGTTCTTCGACCATTGGTTTCTTGCCATTCTTGGTGTTAATTATGGCATGTCCTTTTACTGCAGCATCATAGCATCTTCGAGCGGCCTCGATGTCACCGTGGACCGTGACTACACGACCTAGCTTGGTGTAGTACTTCACCTTCAGGTGGATGGTAGAGGGGACCGTAGTTAATTCGACATGAGTTGGGCGGCCGAGGATGCAGTTGTAATGGGAGGGGCACTATATCACCAAGAATTGGATCTTGACTTATCTAGCTGTTTCTTGCTCACCGAAGGTGACGAGGAGGTCGACATAAACCCATGGCCTTGTTGTGGCCCCATTGAATCCTTGGAGGTCGGATCTGACGTACATAGATAAATTGGTTTTGTCCAGCTTGAGGGTTTTGAATAGGTGGACATACATGATGTCTACTAAACTGCCTTGGTCGACCAGGATGCGTCAAACACTGAAGCGCGCCACATTGGCTCTTATTATTAAAGGGATGCCGAAATTGGGGGAACCGCCCGGCAGCTTCTATAGGAAGAAAGATATTAGGTTGGACTTTCCTCGGTACTTTGTCAGTGTGGCCAACTGCTCGGGCGCGGTTAGCAGGAGTTCATTAAACTTGCGTTTCACTGAGAGGACAATGTTTTCGCTGTTCATCCCCCTCCTGATATAACAAGAGCTGTCGGGAAGTCTTCCCAGGGACTGAGAGTCATGAGTCGCCCTTCTGTTCCCGAGTCGGGGGGATGAAAGTCCTCCGGGCGTGATATGCACATGGCCACTTGATAAGAAGAGTCGTCGGGCGGCGTTTCCTCGCGAGTCATCTTCTTTTCTTGCTCCTCGTGCCTGGGAGTATCATTCCTCTTAGTGTACTATTTGAGATGACCTTCCTGAATCAAGATCTCAATTGCGTCTTTCAGGTGGACGCAATCTTCAGTCACGTGTCTGTGACTTCTGTGAAACCGACAATAATTGGATTTGTCTGTGTGGAGCTTGGGTGCAGAAGGTTTGGGGAACCTTACCCTGCTCTATTTGAAGTCGGGGTTGATGCATGATCACACTAAATTTCACCGTGTTTCTGCCTCCGATTTCGCATGCATTCTTAGATTTTATTGTTGTTTTGTTATGTTATTACTTTGTTTTCTTTTGTTTTCAGGTTTTTATTGTAATTGGGGCTTGAATCGAGAAAAGGAGCGAAAAAGGAGTGGAAACAGACGAAAACCTAGAAATTCAGCGTTTTGCACTTACGGCATCCACCGTGGCGGGCGCCATGGGGTTAGCCATGACGTGGCCACGTCTCAAGACCACTCCACAACTGCCAAGACCCACGATCCCCACTCTTTCATTCTCCCTTAGTACTATGGCGGGCGCCATAGGCCTGTGGCGGGCGCCACAAGGCAAAAATTCAGTTCCCTCCACTTTTTAGTGGAGGGGCGTCCTGGTCATTTCCCGTTTTTAGTTTTCCTATAAATAGGACTTTAGTTTTTCGTTTTTCTTCATCCAAACTTAGATTTCTCTAGGCATATATCAGTTTTAAAGCAGTTACCATTCCACATCGGGGTGTTTCTGCAATCGAGTGATCGAGTCTGTAATCTGTCTGTGTGATCGAGTTTTGGAGCACTCTGGAGGAAGTTAATCCTGCCGCCATTTTAATTCCAGTTCGTATTTTACTTTTCTGCATTGCTTTACTTTTATTTATTTCTCGCACTGCTTTACTTTATTTATTATCCGCACTCGCTTTACTTTATTTATTTCCTGCACTCGCTTTACTTTCGTTTATTACCCGCACTTGCACTAAATTCCTTTATTTCTCGCACTCGCACTAAATTACTTTATTTCTCGCACTCGCACTAAATTCATTTACTTTCCGCACTCGCACTACTTTACTTTTATGAAAAATTATAAAAAGAACCTTTACTTTATCATGTCTAACTAATTCCATAAAGGTTAGAATGTAAGGATCGTAATTAAACCAGTAATCCGTATAATTGTTCGTGGAAACACTTAAGGGCTATTTTATCTTTCAATTCAATCTGATTGTTTTTAACTATTTCAAAAACAGCCAAAAGCGCTTTGTATAGTTCATTAGGAGTTTTTAGATTAAAAAGAAAAGAGATTTTAAAACGATTTTCGGACGCGTTAGGAAGTTTAGAGTCTGGTTCATAAGAACCTCTTTTTGCTAAGAAATCCAGGTTAAAGTACTTTTCAACTTAGTTAAGATACTATATTTCTTAAAAATAGGTTTACTACTCTAACGCAGTACGCACCTTTTTATCCGTGACAATAGGAGGGGTTGATTAGAGAGTACAACTCGGTTCTGAATACGCGAAAGCGACAGTTCCTGTTAAATTAGTTCTTTTCAAAGGAGAAAACATTGCCCATAAGTAGTTCCATTAACAAGTACTGGATTATCATTGATTACGTGAATTACATTCGAGCCTGTCTTTTATTTATTATTTAAAATTATCATTTTATTTACCATTGCACCCTTATTAAAACCCTTATATTTAGTTGCCTTAGATACACACCATAACAACAGGTACGATAGATTGACACTTGGTCTCTGTGGATTCGACAATCTTTTATATTACTCTGACGTGTTCGTACACTTGCGAAAAACACGCATCAATGCACTCGGCGGGGATACGCTTGCGGGGAGCTGTCAGCAATGTATATTCGTTATAACGGCCCGCGGATCCCCTTCCTTCCCGAGGCTCGCGGGGCTTTTCCTCCCTCCGCCTATCTCTGTTGCGGTGGGGAGCATTGGGGTCCTCGCGTTTGGGATGGTTGGTCTCCCCGATGTTGCGACTACTCCGAGCGTTGTGTAACACGGTGGGAGAACTGACTTTAAGTTATGTTGCGGATAGCAAGAGTCGCCACCGACTTTTATTTTATCCATAAGGAAAGGTTATAAAAGAACAGGAAAGACCTTAGAGAATATTTTGGGTCCGGGGGGTAGGTTATGAAAAGGGAAGGTGTTAGCACCCTTTTCATCCATGGTTATCCATGGGCTCTTAGGTACTTAAGCTCACTTTTGTATTGTTTTGAAAGTGTAGTGTGTAAATAGCAAAAAATTTCAGAATAGTTTAATAATAATCCGTGTATGGATGTGTAAGAAACTTGTTTGAAAATTTTGTTTGAAAATTGTTTAAGTGTGAAAAAGGTTTTGAAATGAGCTTAAGTACTTAAAAGTAACTTTCCCTAATGTTTAAAGGTCTTTCTTGTTTTTTATTCTTTCCTTAGTAAGACTATCCCCACTATAATGGAGTAGGTAGTCCTTACTTTGGATGTTTAAGGGACATGTAAAGGGGCAATTTGGTCTTTGAAGGCAATGGTGGGGTGTAATAAGCATTTATAAGGGACTATCATCATTTTTCGAAAGGGACTCGATTCGTATAGGCAACATAAGGGACTTTGATGATTTTTACTCGAGGGACTTGCTTTTATACACCCCACTTAACCATTATTCGTAGGCAACGAGAGGGATAACCTTAGAAGGTGAGACGGCGATTAAAATCGACTTACGTGTGTGAAGTGTTTAAATTAATTATCTTTATTAAAAATTATCTAAATTGATTTTTAATATTACATACATGTTAACACTCCCTAATTACTAACCATAATAATAATTAAATATTTATAAATTTACATCCAGGAACAATTACATAATAATTATAAAATAAATGGCAAATAAATAAATGTAATAGCAAAATATAAATAATAAATAAATGAGCAAATTATAATCAGATGTTAGTAGCAATAATAATAATAATAAGTTAGAAATAATAAACGAGGTTAGAAAAATGATAATAATATGGTTAGTAAATAAGAATAAAAGTAATTAGAATAAACAAAATAAAAATATAATATAATAATACATAATAATTTAGTTAGTAACAATAAACAAAATTAATTATGATATTATGAGAAATTAACAATTTTTAATATGAACAATTATATTTAGAAAACAAATATTAACAAACCATTATTTTTTTGAAGTTTTAAATTATTAAATTATTCTTTAAATATATTATGACTACAAAATTTAATAATTATTAATATTTATAATATATACATATAAAAAAGTAAAATTTTAATATCATATATAAAATTAATCATGTTTATAAAATTTAATCCTATTAATTATTATACTTACAAATTATTTTTTTTTTACTATTTACAAAAATATAATTAAACTATTTCTAAATATTAAAAGGAAATTAATTTAAGATACAAATACAAAATTTTATGAAAAATTATAATTATACTAGGATTTAATAAAAAAAAAAAACAGAGTTAAATATTATTTAGAAAAATATTTTAAGATTTGGAAAATTAGATTTTTTACATTTTTGAGGGTTTTAGAATTATAATATACAAAATTATCCTAATAATATGCATACACTATTTTAATTATATAAAAGAAATAATAATTTTTCCATGATTTTTTTTTATATTTTGAAAATTATTTGAATATATACTTTATGAAATAATGTTAATTACATATATATTTTAAACATAAATTAATTAACAAAAATGAAGAAAATAAATAAATAGAGAAATAGCAAAACAAACCTGGCTGGGTTTTGAACCCAGGAGGCTTTGCTCCACAGATCATAGGCTTCACCACTTGGCCAGGCGCTGGTTAGTGCAAGAAGATCTGACTCCCAATGGTTTTGTGCCTTCAATCCAATAATTGGCAAAATAAATAAAAAAACAAAAGGCCTGGGGTGGGATTCGTACCCAGGACCTTGTGTATGCAAGCTAGTACGCGCTACCGCCTGGCTGGGAGAGCCTTCCTGTCAACCTGTTGGCTTTGATTCATTATATTTTATGCCTTCCATGATCCTGAAAAATAAACAAAAAAATATGGTCCCAGCATGACTCGAACCATGGACCTCTCATCAAATACATGCGCCTCCTTCCACTGGGCTATGCAGCCAACCTTGTGATACAAACAGAAAGAAACAATTATATTTTATAATCAAATTTCAAATTTAAAATTGGCGCCAGTCAACTCCTTCTTCTCCAGATTTCCTGCAAATTTTCTTCCCTTTTTTCCTGCGAATTTAGCTAGGTGTTCTTCAACCTTCAAAAACCTACGAAAATGAAACATGAACAAAACGGTACAGATTCATGCAATTGATTAATGATTTATGATTCCCATGATTCATACAACAATTCTATGCTTTCCAAATTCATTTATATTTGGTGGATTGATAAACCCTAATTCGAAGGTCAAACCCTAATAATGGTGGATTCTGTTCTAGGCCATGGAGCTTCACCAAATCATCCAGATTTCATCTATAGGAGTGGACAAACAAGTTTACATAATCAAAAATCATTAATACACAATGAATAGTTAGAATCGAAAAAAATATGTTCAAGCCAAAACTTGCTTCGGGTTGGCCAATACAGAGGTCATGAGATGCATATGATGGATGTTTTCACTTCAAGGATGATCAAAGAACATGTCTATGTTCTTTATTTACCTTCTAAAGATCTCAAACTCAAAAACCGATTTTCACTTTTGGATGAACTTTGGTGCTTTTGAACTTACCTCTTGGCTGCTCAAATTCGTGTATGTGCATTAGGTTTATGTTATGTATATATATGGGGTTGATTTAGGTCAGAAAAACCATTTGGTTGTGTGAAGATTTGATCCAAAAAAGATTCATAAAGATCATTGTGTAACTTTCAAATATTTGATCATAATGCCTTACTATTTTGGGAGGGATCTCATGATTTCCTTCTCTTTTGACTCCAATCACCATTTATGATTTTTTAAATCCAATCACAAGAATATCCTTTCATGTTTAATATTTTTTTTTAAATTTAAAATGATTTAAAATGTAATAAATCATAATAAATTAATAAAATAAAATAAAAAATATGAGAATATCATGAAAATTTCGTGCATGGCATTATGAAGTGGATTGGGTCACAAATTGAATGGCCCATTTGAAAAGAAATGATTTTGAACCTCCCTTTTCAACATAAACCATCACAAAATTGTCCAACTTTGCAAAGGCACATCTCTCTCAATTTTAAAGGTATGAGGATGTTCTTGGACTTTTTGGAAAGCTTGAAGAGTCCTCTAAACAACCCCATTGGTTTCAGGTCCATATCATTTACCAATCTCAAGTTATGCCCTTTTGAAGTTGTTGACTTTTTGTTGACTTTTGAAATGACCTATAATGTCTTAGATCATATCTTTCAAATGAAGCATTTTTGGGCTTAACTTTCAACATCAAAGTTGTAGAGAATTCAATTTCCTTCAAAATGAGCTTTGGATGGAGACTTGGTGATGAAGTATGTGAAAGTTATGCCTGGTCAAAGTTCAGTTGACTTTTACTGAGGAAACCCTAATTTAGAAACTCCTGATTATTGATGATCTGGAATCTCCTTGATGAATCATGATCAACCCTTGATCAAATGATGAATTTTACTTCATATACTTGATGTTGGCAAAAAATCATGAAGTTTGACCTTGGTTTGACCACAATTGACCTCAGTTTGACTTTTTAACTGCATTGACTGATTTTGTCTTATCTGATCATCTGACTGAGCAAACTTTTGAGAAGAGTCTTGAAACTTGTCATGGGGGTTCTTATATACATATAAGATGTTATGAAACTCACTTGAGGTATTGGAAGTCCATTTAGCCTGATTAAAGTCAAAACCCTAGTTTTGGATGCACTGCTTAGGAGGTGCATTGTCTGAGGGAATTGTCAACTCCTTTGACCAATTGTGAACTTTGTGAACCTTGTGAATCTTCATAAAGTGTCTTGTGATACTCATGGGAGGTATTGTGAAGCTTGTGAACCTTGTGAACCTCATGAAGTGGCTTTGTAGACCTCATGACCCTCAGGAAAGCTTTGTAAACATTGTGAAACTTGTGAACCTTGTGAACCTTCAAGAAGTAACTTGTGAACTTCATGAACTTCATGAAAGGTCTTGTAAATGTTGAGAAGCTTGTGAACCTTGTGAACCTTCATAAAGTAACTTGTAGACTTTATGAACCTCATGAAAGGTTATAGAAAGCATTAAAGAACTTGTGAACCTTGTGAACCTTCATAAGGCAACTTGTGGGCTTCATGAACCTCATGAAAGGTTATATAAGCATTGAGAAACTTGTGAACCTTGTGAACCTTCAAGAAGTGACTTGTAGACCTCCTGAATCTCATGAAAGGTTATGCAAGTGTTGGAAAACTTGTGAACCTTGTGAACCTTCTTAGAACACAAAGTCTTGTATTGTGAGGGCAAATTTTGGGGTGCAACAGCTGCCCCTGTTCAATTTTCTGAAACCTGAGGGGTTAGATTGGTATATTTGCCAGTCGTAACCTGGAAGGTTGAAGGGGATTGAACACAAAAGCCCAAAAATTTGCACTCACCAGTGCATAGAATGATATTGATGGTTGGTTGAACATGATCGAGTGGGCTTAAAGATGCCACTAAGGGAAAATTCTTTAGTAGTATAATGAAAGCTGTCAGGAGTTTGGAGTAATACTGATGTAACAGCATGTCTTCATGAGGATAGAGCAATGGAAATCTCTAAAGCAGTCTTGAAGTAATGATTTCAGGAGGATGGAGACATCAATAATGACAACTCCAATGCAGTCTTGAAATAATAGTGTGATATGTCTTCAGGAGGATAGAGCAATCAATAATGATAACTCTAATGCAGTCTTGAAGTACTGATTTCAGGAGGATGGAGACATCAATAATGACAACTCCAATGCAGTCTTGAAATAATAATGTGATATGTCTTCAGGAGGATAGAGCAATCAATAATGATAACTCTAATGCAGTCTTGAAGTACTGATTTCAGGAGGATGGAGACATCAATTATGACAACTCCAATGCAGTCTTGAAATAATAATGTGATATGTCTTCAGGAGGATAGAGCAATCAATAATGATAACTCTAATGCAGTCTTGAAGTACTGATTTCAGGAGGATGGAGACATCAATAATGACAACTCCAATGCAGTCTTGAAATAATAATGTGATATGTCTTCAGGAGGATAGAGCAATCAATAATGATAACTCTAATGCAGTCTTGAAGTACTGATTTCAGGAGGATGGAGACATCAATAATGACAACTCCAATGCAGTCTTGAAATAATAATGTGATATGTCTTCAGGAGGATAGAGCAATCAATAATGATAACTCTAATGCAGTCTTGAAGTACTGATTTCAGGAGGATGGAGACATCAA
Organism: Lathyrus aphaca; assembly: GCA_963966055.1. Lineage (NCBI taxonomy): Eukaryota > Viridiplantae > Streptophyta > Magnoliopsida > Fabales > Fabaceae > Lathyrus > Lathyrus aphaca. The sequence continues at coordinate 506,938,483 of OZ014523.1, forward strand.
TAATGACAACTCCAATGCAGTCTTGAAATAATAATGTGATATGTCTTCAGGAGGATAGAGCAATCAATAATGATAACTCTAATGCAGTCTTGAAGTATTGATTTCAGGAGGATGGAGACATCAATAATGACAACTCCAATGCAGTCTTGAAATAATAATGTGATATGTCTTCAGGAGGATAGAGCAATCAATAATGATAACTCTAATGCAGTCTTGAAGTACTGATTTCAGGAGGATGGAGACATCAATAATGACAACTCCAATGCAGTCTTGAAATAATGATGAGCTCATCAGGAGGATAAAATAACCCTGAGGTTATAATAAAGCAGTCCCAAAGATCATAGGTTTGCTTGTTGGACAATTAACCTGAAAACAAAGTAGCATTCTGTATAACAATATTAGTTTATGCTTTATGTATGCATGTATGATATGATGTACTTAGGTAATGTATTATGTATATGGATATATATGCTATGGTATGATGTAAAGGATGTATGTATGATATGATAACTGCCGGAAACGTCTGGATATCTTCGTATAACCACTGCTGGCCAGGGAAAATAAATCCCGATTCGCTGTTGAAGAATATATAACCCCTGTCTGCTGGGTATAACAGGGTATAGATAACCTCCCGTTGTTGGGGATAGTAAGGTATATATAACCTTCGTCTTCGTTTGATAGTAGGATAAGTATAACATCCCGTCTTCGTTCGTCGTACCCTTATTGGAAAGTAGTTTCCCGTACATCCGTATGAGGATAAAAGAGATGGATATAAATTCCAGGGGAGATGAGACTTTATGAAGATGGATTCGTCATACTGAAGGTTTTGTAATTGTCTTGTAAAGGTGAACCGGCGAAGCTTCGTTGAAATCCTCCCCTCGTTCGTCCTTAGTAAATACTATTACTGCATTTTCATGCATTTCTGGTAAACATCAATCATATTAAAAGCATACATGCCTTTCTGGTAAACATCAATCATATTCAAAGGCATACATATATTCAAACACAACCAATGGACGTTTCGCTTATGTAAATAGGGTAAAAGTAAATCTGGATTCAAAAGATGGAATTTATTTATATCAAAAGTGACCCATACACGGGTAAGTTTGTACAAGGAGACATAGATCCTAGTAAGAGGATTTTGTCATAAAGTTTTACAAAAAGAATCAGCTATGTGGGAAACAATCCTATTGAGTTTCAATTCTACTATTGCCACTCAAGTATCTCATCTTCTTACTGTTTAGACGGAAACGATTGAATTGAGCTTTATCTGTTCGAGCTTGAATAAGTAGTACAACTGGTTGCAGTTTCATGGGTGATCCAAACGAGATATAGTCATACGCTTTAATCCCTAACTTTTGCCTGGATTGCCCTTTCAGGTTTTCAATCCACCGGGATACCCTTTTTTGCCCAAGCCGCCTTTTCAGGTTTTCGACTTGCCGGGTGTACATCTTTTTATATATATCCCTAATTTTTGCCCAAACCCTTTTGGTTTGCCGGGATGCCCTTATTTTTGCCTAGGCCTGTCAACCTAGCGGGTCTCTTTTTATGCGTAGTATTTTTTAACTATGTCTGCGTTTACAGGCTGAGGGAAGTCCTCTCCATCCATTGTAGTCAGTATCATGGCACCTCCTGAGAACACTGTCTTGACTACAAATGGTCCTTCATATGTTGGAGTCCACTTGCCCCTAGGATCACCCTGTGGTAATATGATACGCTTGATTACCAAGTCACCAACCTGATATACCTTTGGCTTAACCTTCTTATTAAAAGTTCCGATCATTCGCTTTTGGTATATCTGGCCATGACAAACTGCTGCTAACCTTTTCTCATCAATCAAATTTATCTGGTCCAGTCGGGTCTGAATCCACTCATCTTCATTCAAGCCTGCATCCTTCATAATCCTCAAGGAGGGAATCTGAACTTCAATGGGCAGAACTGCTTCCATACCGTAGACTAAGGAGAATGGGGTTGCCCCTGTTGAAGTACGTATTGTAGTACGATATCCATGAAGAGCAAATGGTAACATCTCATGCCAGTCTTTGTAAGTAACAGTCATCTTCTGTACAATCTTCTTAATATTCTTATTAGCAGCTTCAACTGCCCCATTCATCTTTGGACGATACGGAGAAGAGTTGTGATGCTTAATCTTGAACTGCGTGCAGAGATCCGTAATCATAGTGTTGTTCAGATTAGAGCCATTGTCAGTGATAATCCTCTCAGGGATGCCATACCTACAGATGAGATGATTCTTAATGAACCGAGCCACAACATTCTTAGTCACAGATGCGTATGAAGCTGCCTCTACCCACCTCGTAAAATAATCAATAGCAACCAGGATGAAACGATGCCCATTAGAAGCAGTAGGCTTAATCTCACCAATCATATCAATGCCCCACATAGCAAAGGGCCAAGGAGCAGTCAACACATTCAAAGGAGATGGAGGTACATGAACTTTATCAGCATAGATTTGACATTTGTGACAAGTTCTGGAGTGTTGGTAGCAATCAGCTTCCATGGTAGACCAATAGTAACCTGCTCTCAATATCTTCTTTGCCATAGTATGACCACTAGAATGAGTGCCAAAGGTCCCATCATGCATCTCTTCCATAATTTCAGTTGCTTCTTTCTTATCCACACAACGAAGCATAATTGAATCATGATTACGCTTATACAGAATGCCATTACTCAAAAAGAATTTAGCAGCAAACCTCCTCAGGAACTTCCTATCTTTGACAGATGCCCCTTCAGGGAACTCCTGAGCTTCAAGATATCTTTTCACTTCATAGAACCAAAGCTTCTCCTCTGGCCCTTCAGTATCAATCTCATTGCAGTATGCAGGCTTCTCAAATCTATCAATGGTAATCTTGGGAGCTTCATCATCCCAACTGATCTCAAACATAGATGCCATGGTGGCCAATGCATCTGCCAACTGATTCTCTCTTCGTGGAATATGTCCAAAGGTAATCTCTTTGAAATGTGGGATTAAAGACAAAACATGCTCTCTGTAAGGAATGAGATTGTCATGCTTTGTATCCCAATCTCCTTTAATCTGACTTACTACCAGGGCTGAATCTCCATACACATCAAGGAACTGAATCTTCATATCAATAGCAACTTGAATACCCATGATACATGCCTCATACTCAGCCATGTTATTGGTACAATGGAAACAAAGTCTGGCAGTAATCGGGGTATGACAACCTTCGGGGGAACTAATCACAACACCAACACCATTACCAAGTGCATTAGAGGCACCATCAAAAACCATAGTCCATCGGGATCCTTGTTCAGGTCCGTCATATTGTCCAGGTTCTTTGGTAACAGTCATAATATCTTCATCAGGGAACTCAAAATTCATTGACTGGTAATCATCTACTGCTTGATGAGCCAAATGATCAGCAACAACACTCCCCTTAATGGCCTTCTGAGTAGTATATTGTATATCATATTCTGTTAAGATCATTTGCCATCTTGCAATTCTTCCGGAGAGAGCAGGTTTCTCAAATATGTACTTGATTGGATCCATTTTTGAAATCAACAAGGTAGTATGGGTCAACATATACTGTCTTAGTCGGCGAGCAGCCCATGCCAAAGCGCAGCAAGTTTTCTCGAGCAGTGAGTATCTTGTTTCACAGTCGGTAAACTTTTTGCTAAGGTAGTATATTGCCTGCTCTTTTCGACCAGACTCGTCATGTTGCCCCAACACACACCCCATTGAGTTGTCTAGAACTGTTAAGTACATAATCAAGGGTCTTCCGTCAACTGGTGGCATCAAAATTGGTGGTTCTAGCAGATATCTCTTGATTTCATCAAAGGCAGTTTGGCACTCGTCATTCCATTCCATCACCTGATCTTTCTTCAACAACTTGAAGATTGGCTCACAGATGGTGGTTAATTGGGAAATAAATCTTGCAATGTAGTTCAATCGTCCCAAGAAACCTCTAACCTCCTTCTCAGTACGAGGAGCTGGCATCTCTCGTATAGCTTTCACTTTTGCAGGATCCACTTCAATACCTTTTCCACTGACAATGAATCCCAGGAGCTTTCCAGATCTAACTCCAAAAGTACACTTGTTTGGATTCAACCTCAACTTATATTTCTTCAACCTCTCAAACAACTCGTGCAGATGGTCAAGATGTTGCTCTTCATTCTGAGACCTGGCTATCATATCATCCACATATACCTCTATCTCATGATGAATCATATCATGAAACAAAGCCACCATAGCACGCTGATATGTTGCCCCTGCATTCTTCAAACCAAATGGCATCACTTTATAGCAAAAGGTGCCCCACTGTGTCACAAATGTTGTCTTCTCCATATCTTCAGGTGCCATCTTGATTTGATTATAACCAGAGAAACCATCCATAAAAGAGAATACCTTATGTTGAGCAGTGTTGTCTACCAAAATGTCAATATGAGGAAGTGGAAAGTCATCTTTGGGGCTAGCCTTGTTCAAATCTCTGTAGTCTACACACATACGTACCTTACCATCTTTCTTAGGAACCGGTACCACATTTGCAACCCACTGAGGATAAGAAGTCACTGCCAAGAACCCTGCATTGAACTGTTTCATTACCTCTGCCTTGATCTTTTCTGACATTTCAGGACGCATACGACGAACCTTCTGCTTCTTTGGACGACAATCTTCTTTCACTGGCAAACGGTGAACCACAATGTCTGTATTCAACCCTGGCATATCTTCATAAGACCAAGCAAAGATCTCCACATAGTCACGTAACATCTGAATCAACCTGCTCTTGACACTGTCTTCTAAATCAGCCCCTACCTTGACCTCTTTTCTGTCTTCTTCAGTTCCCAGATTCACAACTTCGACTGGCTCTTCATGTGGCTGTATAGCCTTCTCTTCTTGTTGTAACAACCTGGCAAGCTCTACAGGTATTTCACAATCGTCCTCATTTCCGTCTTCAGTTTGATAGATCGGATTCTCGAAATTGTAATTGGCAATAGTAGAACTGTTATCAACAGGATCCAGAGTGGATGAGGATCTGCATTTAGTGATGTGGGTGTGTGTAAGAACACATAGCTGATAAAGCAAAAATAAAGAAAAGAAAAACAAGGAACACAATATTTACGAAAACGAAACGTCCACTGATTTTATTGAATGAAGTATGCAAATGAAATGACAGCCCGTAACAAGCACACCATTGTGCCCCGGGTAAGGCACATGGCTTGAAAGTTTTATTGTTCAGAAATTACAAATTTAAAACATAACACAGTAATAGTATTTACTCCTGACTAAAGGAGATAGGGATAACATCTTCAGCTTTCCAATTATTGAGTCCAGCACCCACAGTAGGAAAAATCCATGCATCCAAATTGTAGTCTTCATCTTGATCTCCCACAGCATTGATAACCCCTTGATTGGTGATACGAGCAGCACGAGCACGACGAACAGCCTTCTGGGACTCTGCAGTGAAACCCAAACCAAACTTGTCAGACTTGTATGGAATATCAGGAAGCTGACCCCAAATAGTACAACCACCTTCATCCACCACAGCTCTAGCATCATTGAGGGAGGCCATTGCCATTGTTGGAGTTTTTCTGATGACCACAGGAACCTTCTTCACAGCAGGAGGAATCACACAATCATTACCAACCCAAGGAACCACTTCAAATGACTGACACGGAGTCTCAATGTATTCACCTTCCATCTCCAGATACTTGAAAGTGTTTACATGGCTAACAAAGTATTCTTCCTCTCCAAAGACAGTAACAACCTTTCCATTCACCGGATATCTCACTTTTTGGTGCAATGTAGAGGTCACAGCACCTGCCCCATGGATCCAGGGACGACCAAGCAGACAAGAGTATGAAGGACGAATATCCATCACATAAAATGTAGCAGTAAACATCTGAGAGCCAACCTTGATTGGAAGATCGATTTCCCCATGCACTACTCTTCTAGAACCATCAAAAGCCTTTACCACAGTATTACTGGGCTTTAACACAGTATCTTCAGGACTCAGCTTGTTCAGGACTTCTTTAGGCAACACATTCAGAGAGGACCCATTGTCTATCAGCACATGAGACAGGGTAGTGCCCCTGCATTCAATTGAAATATGCAAGGCCCTGTTGTGATCCCTCTTGGCAGGGGTCAAGTCAGCATCAGAAAACCCTAACCCATTGTCATAGGTCAGGTGGGCAACACAGTTCTCAAATTGGTCCACAGAGATTGCACTGGGCACATGAGCAGACTTTAGAAACTTGATCAAGGACTTGGCATGAGCTTCAGAACACAGCAACAAGGACAGCATAGAAATCTTTGAGGGAGTATGCCCCAACTGATCCACAATGTCATAATCACTCTTGCGAATGATTTTCAATACTTCTTCCATCTGCTTAGAGAGATCATCAGCAGCTGGCACATCAGTAGATACAGGCTCAATAACAGGGTCTTTGCCCCGAGCATCAGTGGTGGTGGTAGCAGCAGGAGTAACTGCATTCTTGGAAGTATCTGGAGGAGAAAAGACTCTTCCACTACGAGTGATCTTGCTAGATCCAGCAATATTATCAATGTCAACAGGCACATCAGCTACAGGCTCTTGCTTGACACCATGGATGTAAACATCAGACCCATAGTGCCAAGGTACAGCTTTGTCAGAGGTATAAGGAATAGGACCAGGAGTGGTAATGATCAAAGGAGCCACTCTGGCTTCAGCAACAACTTTCACAGGACCCTCAGCCGTAATCTTGATAGGACCCTGATGAGAGATCTTGATGGGCTTCCTTGCAGTGATTCTTACCGGTACTTTGTCAACCATATCAACCTCTTCAATTTTCTTACCCTGAGTCAGACGATCCACCATATCTTCTACAGATGCTGGTCTTCTTTCAAACACTATAGTATACTTATCCATGAGACGCTGAATACCATCTCTCAAAATGAAGCAACTATCCGGCTTATAGGCACAATACAGACAATCTTCACGACAACCTGGAAAGATCCCAGCTCGTACTAACCTCTCTTTGATAATGGACAATGGTGTGCTCAACTCCATAACTGAATAGACATGCAGGTCTTCCTCAATGTCTTCATCAATGGCGTTGACAGTCTTTTCATGATTTGGCATTGGTGCTGTAATTACATTTGGAGTACCCGGAGGATCAAACTCAATCTCTCCAGCATCGATCATATCTTGAATTTTGTTCTTCAAGACCCAGCAGTTATTAGTATCATGTCCTGGACAGTTTGAATGATATGCACATCGTGCATTGGGATTGTACTTGGGAGAAGTAACATTGGGATTCTGAGGAGCCTCCCTCAAAGTAATGAGTTCAGCCTTCAACAAGTGTTGCAATGCCTGAGCCATTGACATGTTGATTCTCGTGAACTGTCTTCTAGTCTTTGGTTGGTGTCCCTGAGGCTGCTCTGTTGGTGCAGGAGTTGGATTTGAAATATGAACTGCACTGACAGACTGATGCCTTCTGTTACGATCAGGTTGACCATAAACAGCATTGGATTCCTTCTTCCCAGTGGGAAGCTTCTTTGCAGCACCTGATGAAGAAGTGCCCACCTGGATCTTACCATTCTTGATACCATTTTCTACCCGCTCTCCTGTCATGATCAACTCAGTGAAGCCAGATGATGAGCTTCCAATGAGATGGCTGTAAAACGGACCATTCAGCGTACACATGAACATATCAACCAATTCCCTGTCAGTCAAAGGGGGTTGAACTCTTCCAGCTAAATCTCTCCATTTCTGAGCATACTCCTTAAAACTTTCTTTGGCACCCATAGACATGCTCTGAAGTTGCATGCGAGTGGGGGCCAAGTCAGCATTGTATTGATACTGTTTGTAGAAAGCTTCAGCAAGATCATTCCAATCTCTGACGTTGACACTCTCCAACTGATAATACCACTCCAGCTGAGCTCCAGATAAGCTCTCTTGAAAGAAATGGATCCACAACTTTTTATCAGCAGTGTGGGGTTGAATTCTTCTAACATAAGACCTCAGATGCAATTTGGGACAAGAGACCCCATCATAGACAACAAATGTAGGAACCTTGAAACCAATGGGTATCACAACCCCAGATATCAAACTCAAATCCTCAAAATCCAGCCCAGATGATTTCTGCAATTCCATAGCATCCATTCTATCCACCAGCATCTTGAATTTGTCTTCATTAGGCTCATGGTAGTAGTTAGCCTCAGAATCAGAATCTCCCATAGTGTTGTGGAGACTACCTCTCTCTTGCTCAGATTCTTCAGATTCATAGTCTTCAACCTGTTCCTTGGTCTTGACAGGTCCTTTGAACCTTCTTCCCATGTTGAGCAACCCAGCAGACCTTCTAGTCTTCTTAGTCTTCTTGGCCAGCAGTGCCTTCAAATCATCTTGCCCCTTGGACAGGTTCAAGATCAGCTCTTGGAACTGTGCATTTTGTGCCTGAAGATCCTTAACTGATTGTTCAAGTGCCATTGCTGAAATAAATAGCGAGAAGATGAGAAACCTGTGTACAATTAAATCTGTGATGCAATGAAATGATATGGGAATGCATATGCAATGTTTTCAAGGACCGCAGGATTTAAATTTGCTTAGACAAAAACGAAAGTAAACTTTTATTAGTAATAACTTTGTTTTTCCTTTTAGGCTTACAAAAATGAAAATGAAATAAGTACAAAAGATGGGGTTTTAAGTCTCCCATGGACGTTTCCTCTTTGTGTTGAGGTAAGAGTTGAGGTTCCGTTCCTCATGAAGTAGCTTTGTTAGTTCCAGAACCTTTTCTTGGCTTGCTTTGTAATGAGCCTCGAAAGTATCCCTTTGCTCCTTCAGTTGGATCCATGATCTCTGCAAGTCTTCCATATCAGTAGGCATGTCTGGGTGAAGGATGGTATAAGTTGTGTCTCCTTCAGCAACAGGTTCCATGGTAACTGGTAGGACGGAAGGATATGGCATCATGAGTGTCTGAGCACGAGATCGTACCCATCTGAGATAAGCCTCCATAGGAATAGTGTACTTAGGCTCCAGTGTCTTGCTGTCAATCCTGTTTACCTTTCCCCAAGCTCGTATGAATCTCTGACGGTGACCCTGAAGATCGTTGTCATAATCAAACACAATGCCCTGAATCAACATGTCATGTGGACCATCACTTCGAGCATAACCAAACTGTCGTAAAGCTAGAGATGGGTTGTAGGTGATGCCTCCCCTTATGCCTAGAAGTGGCACATTAGGAAACTCCCCACAACGGTCAATGATAGTGACATTCTCCATAGATCTGGAGCACCAATGAATATCTGAGTGAGAAAGTGACATGATCCTCTTGGACCATCTGAATCCTTGCTCATTCTTCATTACTGAGCGAGGAAGGTGAGAAATAAACCACCTAGAAAGTAAAGGTATGCAGCACATCAAAGTTCCTCTTGCCCTTGTAGTACGGGTGTGAAGAGAATGCAGGATGTCTCCAAGCAATGTAGGCACTGGATTGTGACTCAGAAATATGTTGATGGCATGAACGTCTATGAATTGATCTGGATTGGGGAACAATACTAAGCCATATATCAGCAAGGCTAAGATCTCCTCAAAAGCATCATAGCTCATGGCCTTCAAGAACATTTGAGCCTTATCTATTAGCACCTTGGCAAGAATACCCTTGACTCCACTTCTCGTTTCTAGAACAATGTCAGACTTCTTCAGATGTAGGGCTGCAGCAATAACCTCTGGTTTGGGCTCCTTCTCCAAGCCTGTGAAGGGTCTTTGATCAAGAACCGGTATACCCAGAAGCTTAGAGAACTCCTCCATGGTAGGGACTAACTGATAGTCGGGGAATGTGAAACAGTGATGTTTAGGATCAAAGAACTGAAACAGAACACTCATCATGTCTTCATTGAACCCTGAAGTGACTAGATCCAATAGGTGACCATGTCTCTTGATGAACTGGGAATGATCAGACACTTGGGAAACCAACTCTTTGAGCTTGGGAGGTATCCCCACAAAGTTGATCCTGATGGTATTTCTACGAGCTGAAGCCATGACCTGCAACAAAGAACAAAGATAAATCCCTTGGTCCTTGAAATGGTTAGGGAAAATGGTATGCTTATGATGCATGATGATGTCATGATGTTATGCTCAATCACAAACATGTGGCACACACAAACAAGTCACACAATTGCCCTAGGTTTAAAGGCTTGCCTGAGGTTCAAAGGTAAGTACCCTCCCCTGAAGTTGGATGGTTCATCCTGTCCTACAAAAGTAACCAGGTTCTAAGGGATCTCAATATCATTGATCCTTCACAAGGGTGGTTGATCAGAAGGCAACTTACTTGCCAACCAAAACCCTCCGAGTTTAAGATCTCAATGAGCGTAGCATCGAGTGTCAACCAACTTCAGTCTGCACCAAAGCCGGCTACCTCACTACTTTCTAAAGGCCAAGATGAGTTAACTAGGGTTCTAAAAGTCAGTTAGTGCATTGACAACATATGGCAGCCTCAATATTATCCTCAACTTGACTTAAGGAATATAAGCACCAACCAAGAAGTCGCACTAACTATGGCCACCAGATCAACCGTGTCGATATACGTCGCACAGTTTCCTTGGTCTATTGCCATTTACCTAAGGTACACTAGATCCGGGTTAGGATCTTTCACACATAAGAGCATCCCAACAACGTAAAGTAAAACAAACAAGGCAAACAATTCAAAGTGATCTTATTTCCTAAGGGTACCCCTCTTAAAATAGATCCCCAGCAGAGTCGCCAGTTCGGTAACACGGTGGGAGAACTGACTTTAAGTTATGTTGCGGATAGCAAGAGTCGCCACCGACTTTTATTTTATCCATAAGGAAAGGTTATAAAAGAACAGGAAAGACCTTAGAGAATATTTTGGGTCCGGGGGGTAGGTTATGAAAAGGGAAGGTGTTAGCACCCTTTTCATCCATGGTTATCCATGGGCTCTTAGGTACTTAAGCTCACTTTTGTATTGTTTTGAAAGTGTAGTGTGTAAATAGCAAAAAATTTCAGAATAGTTTAATAATAATCCGTGTATGGATGTGTAAGAAACTTGTTTGAAAATTTTGTTTGAAAATTGTTTAAGTGTGAAAAAGGTTTTGAAATGAGCTTAAGTACTTAAAAGTAACTTTCCCTAATGTTTAAAGGTCTTTCTTGTTTTTTATTCTTTCCTTAGTAAGACTATCCCCACTATAATGGAGTAGGTAGTCCTTACTTTGGATGTTTAAGGGACATGTAAAGGGGCAATTTGGTCTTTGAAGGCAATGGTGGGGTGTAATAAGCATTTATAAGGGACTATCATCATTTTTCGAAAGGGACTCGATTCGTATAGGCAACATAAGGGACTTTGATGATTTTTACTCGAGGGACTTGCTTTTATACACCCCACTTAACCATTATTCGTAGGCAACGAGAGGGATAACCTTAGAAGGTGAGACGGCGATTAAAATCGACTTACGTGTGTGAAGTGTTTAAATTAATTATCTTTATTAAAAATTATCTAAATTGATTTTTAATATTACATACATGTTAACACTCCCTAATTACTAACCATAATAATAATTAAATATTTATAAATTTACATCCAGGAACAATTACATAATAATTATAAAATAAATGGCAAATAAATAAATGTAATAGCAAAATATAAATAATAAATAAATGAGCAAATTATAATCAGATGTTAGTAGCAATAATAATAATAATAAGTTAGAAATAATAAACGAGGTTAGAAAAATGATAATAATATGGTTAGTAAATAAGAATAAAAGTAATTAGAATAAACAAAATAAAAATATAATATAATAATACATAATAATTTAGTTAGTAACAATAAACAAAATTAATTATGATATTATGAGAAATTAACAATTTTTAATATGAACAATTATATTTAGAAAACAAATATTAACAAACCATTATTTTTTTGAAGTTTTAAATTATTAAATTATTCTTTAAATATATTATGACTACAAAATTTAATAATTATTAATATTTATAATATATACATATAAAAAAGTAAAATTTTAATATCATATATAAAATTAATCATGTTTATAAAATTTAATCCTATTAATTATTATACTTACAAATTATTTTTTTTTTACTATTTACAAAAATATAATTAAACTATTTCTAAATATTAAAAGGAAATTAATTTAAGATACAAATACAAAATTTTATGAAAAATTATAATTATACTAGGATTTAATAAAAAAAAAAACAGAGTTAAATATTATTTAGAAAAATATTTTAAGATTTGGAAAATTAGATTTTTTACATTTTTGAGGGTTTTAGAATTATAATATACAAAATTATCCTAATAATATGCATACACTATTTTAATTATATAAAAGAAATAATAATTTTTCCATGATTTTTTTTTATATTTTGAAAATTATTTGAATATATACTTTATGAAATAATGTTAATTACATATATATTTTAAACATAAATTAATTAACAAAAATGAAGAAAATAAATAAATAGAGAAATAGCAAAACAAACCTGGCTGGGTTTTGAACCCAGGAGGCTTTGCTCCACAGATCATAGGCTTCACCACTTGGCCAGGCGCTGGTTAGTGCAAGAAGATCTGACTCCCAATGGTTTTGTGCCTTCAATCCAATAATTGGCAAAATAAATAAAAAAAACAAAAGGCCTGGGGTGGGATTCGTACCCAGGACCTTGTGTATGCAAGCTAGTACGCGCTACCGCCTGGCTGGGAGAGCCTTCCTGTCAACCTGTTGGCTTTGATTCATTATATTTTATGCCTTCCATGATCCTGAAAAATAAACAAAAAAATATGGTCCCAGCATGACTCGAACCATGGACCTCTCATCAAATACATGCGCCTCCTTCCACTGGGCTATGCAGCCAACCTTGTGATACAAACAGAAAGAAACAATTATATTTTATAATCAAATTTCAAATTTAAAATTGGCGCCAGTCAACTCCTTCTTCTCCAGATTTCCTGCAAATTTTCTTCCCTTTTTTCCTGCAAATTTAGCTAGGTGTTCTTCAACCTTCAAAAACCTACGAAAATGAAACATGAACAAAACGGTACAGATTCATGCAATTGATTAATGATTTATGATTCCCATGATTCATACAACAATTCTATGCTTTCCAAATTCATTTATATTTGGTGGATTGATAAACCCTAATTCGAAGGTCAAACCCTAATAATGGTGGATTCTGTTCTAGGCCATGGAGCTTCACCAAATCATCCAGATTTCATCTATAGGAGTGGACAAACAAGTTTACATAATCAAAAATCATTAATACACAATGAATAGTTAGAATCGAAAAAAATATGTTCAAGCCAAAACTTGCTTCGGGTTGGCCAATACAGAGGTCATGAGATGCATATGATGGATGTTTTCACTTCAAGGATGATCAAAGAACATGTCTATGTTCTTTATTTACCTTCTAAAGATCTCAAACTCAAAAACCGATTTTCACTTTTGGATGAACTTTGGTGCTTTTGAACTTACCTCTTGGCTGCTCAAATTCGTGTATGTGCATTAGGTTTATGTTATGTATATATATGGGGTTGATTTAGGTCAGAAAAACCATTTGGTTGTGTGAAGATTTGATCCAAAAAAGATTCATAAAGATCATTGTGTAACTTTCAAATATTTGATCATAATGCCTTACTATTTTGGGAGGGATCTCATGATTTCCTTCTCTTTTGACTCCAATCACCATTTATGATTTTTTAAATCCAATCACAAGAATATCCTTTCATGTTTAATATTTTTTTTTAAATTTAAAATGATTTAAAATGTAATAAATCATAATAAATTAATAAAATAAAATAAAAAATATGAGAATATCATGAAAATTTCGTGCATGGCATTATGAAGTGGATTGGGTCACAAATTGAATGGCCCATTTGAAAAGAAATGATTTTGAACCTCCCTTTTCAACATAAACCATCACAAAATTGTCCAACTTTGCAAAGGCACATCTCTCTCAATTTTAAAGGTATGAGGATGTTCTTGGACTTTTTGGAAAGCTTGAAGAGTCCTCTAAACAACCCCATTGGTTTCAGGTCCATATCATTTACCAATCTCAAGTTATGCCCTTTTGAAGTTGTTGACTTTTTGTTGACTTTTGAAATGACCTATAATGTCTTAGATCATATCTTTCAAATGAAGCATTTTTGGGCTTAACTTTCAACATCAAAGTTGTAGAGAATTCAATTTCCTTCAAAATGAGCTTTGGATGGAGACTTGGTGATGAAGTATGTGAAAGTTATGCCTGGTCAAAGTTCAGTTGACTTTTACTGAGGAAACCCTAATTTAGAAACTCCTGATTATTGATGATCTGGAATCTCCTTGATGAATCATGATCAACCCTTGATCAAATGATGAATTTTACTTCATATACTTGATGTTGGCAAAAAATCATGAAGTTTGACCTTGGTTTGACCACAATTGACCTCAGTTTGACTTTTTAACTGCATTGACTGATTTTGTCTTATCTGATCATCTGACTGAGCAAACTTTTGAGAAGAGTCTTGAAACTTGTCATGGGGGTTCTTATATACATATAAGATGTTATGAAACTCACTTGAGGTATTGGAAGTCCATTTAGCCTGATTAAAGTCAAAACCCTAGTTTTGGATGCACTGCTTAGGAGGTGCATTGTCTGAGGGAATTGTCAACTCCTTTGACCAATTGTGAACTTTGTGAACCTTGTGAATCTTCATAAAGTGTCTTGTGATACTCATGGGAGGTATTGTGAAGCTTGTGAACCTTGTGAACCTCATGAAGTGGCTTTGTAGACCTCATGACCCTCAGGAAAGCTTTGTAAACATTGTGAAACTTGTGAACCTTGTGAACCTTCAAGAAGTAACTTGTGAACTTCATGAACTTCATGAAAGGTCTTGTAAATGTTGAGAAGCTTGTGAACCTTGTGAACCTTCATAAAGTAACTTGTAGACTTTATGAACCTCATGAAAGGTTATAGAAAGCATTAAAGAACTTGTGAACCTTGTGAACCTTCATAAGGCAACTTGTGGGCTTCATGAACCTCATGAAAGGTTATATAAGCATTGAGAAACTTGTGAACCTTGTGAACCTTCAAGAAGTGACTTGTAGACCTCCTGAATCTCATGAAAGGTTATGCAAGTGTTGGAAAACTTGTGAACCTTGTGAACCTTCTTAGAACACAAAGTCTTGTATTGTGAGGGCAAATTTTGGGGTGCAACACGTTGTGGGCAACCTGTTTTTCTTCATATCTAATATAAGCTTGGGCCTTGTGCAGGAGCTCGTCCAGGGTGCAAAGAGGTTCTATCCCGACCGCTCTACTGAGTTCGCTTCCTAGCAAGAGTGCTCTCTTGATGAGGTATTTCTTCATGTGTTTCGTCGTGTCTACCTCGACGGCTTCTTGGTTGAATCGCTCGATGTACAAGTGCAGCGTTTCATTCTTCCTCTAAACTATAGCTTCGATGGTTGCCTCAGTTTTGGGATGACGTCGGGAGGCTGCGAAATTCCTCGTAAACATGGATTTCATGACCCTCCAGGATATGATGGACTCTGGGGTCAGGCTTTTGTACCAGGCCATGGCTCCTTTCTTGAGAGTTGTTGAAAACAATCTGCATTTGAGATGCCCGGTGATGTCGTTGTGGTAGTCGAGCATAGCGTTGATGTTGTCGACGTGATCGTCGGGGTCAATGGTCCCGTTGTAAATGGCCAAATGTGGGGGCTTCTCCATGCCTTTGGGGAGTGGTGCCTCCATAATTTCCCGTGAGAGGGGGAAATGGGGGTCCTCCTCGTCACTCCTCAACGGGGAGAGCTAATCGTTGTCAGGATTTTGGTTGCGTCTAGGTGAAGACCTTGATCGATTAGTCTCATGGTGCATCCTGGATCTGCTCTTTTTGTGCTCGGGGGAGCGTCCTCCTCGCCGCGGAGGGGAGCGTCCCCGCTTCTTTGCAACTTCTAGACGTTGATGCGTCCTTCGTTCCTGCTGGGGTCGATCTTCCCTTCGGCCAACCTCCAGGGCCATGATTCTCTCGTGTTGCTGGTAGAGCATGGAGCTGGCCTGGTTAAGGGCGTTCACCATAGCAATCATGGTGACGTCTCCCTCGACGAGCACTGGGATGGGATGGAATGGAGCGACCGACGGGTTTTGAGGCTGAGGCTGCTGGATCCCGTTATCTTCAGGTTCAGGAGACGAGGTGGAAGGTTGCCCGTCTCTGGGGTAAGCTTCGTGGTAATTCCGATTGTCCTCCGTCGTGTAGTCGACGAGGGGACGGTCATGGTCACTGGTGTGTTCTTCGTCCATACTAGAAGGATAGGATAGTTTTGAGCTTTGATCTTCTGCTGCGGAAGAAGGGGACATCTAGTTCCCACAGACGGCGCCACTGATCTTACCTGATCAGGAGGGCCTTCGAGTTGTTGAACGTGAACAACAAGGTGGATGGAATGGAGGGGGTGTACCTGCAAGGCACTCTGATGCCAAAGTAAATAGATGTACAAAATTGTAAGTAAGAAGGGTTAAATCAGAGTATCTGGCCCTTTAGTGAAAAAAAGTATTTATAGTGAGCCCCAGTGCTGGGCCAAGGTCCTTCCTTGGGCTGGATCAACGAGGTCCAAGGAAGAACTGTCAAGGTACGCGTATGGAGCGTGTAGACCTAACAAGTTGTCTAGTCCTTGGTCCAACTGCCCCTTATCTTTCAGGAGATAATGAGGGATAGATGGGTGAGGTGGAAAGTGGAATAGAGGACTTGTTATCTGCCTGTCTCGTAAAATGTATGCCCGACCCATAAAATGTCTGCCCAACCGTTAAGTGGTGTTCGCTCGACCATCAAATATGCTTGTCTGAGCGGATGGGCATCTGCTCGACGTATTGGGCCACGACCCAATACAGTCTCTGGGGGCCCAGTCCAGAACAATATATATATATATATATATATATATATATATATATATATATATATATATATATATATAATTAAAAATAAGGTATGAAAAGTTGTATAAAGGGGATGAGATCCTTCTAAGATAAATAATGCTTTAGGAAAAGAGACTAATGTTGTGAAGTCAGATGAAGATTGAGATGAGGAAGGTGATAAAAATGTTGTCGGAAACTCTAACGGTCTGAATGTTATATTCAATTGTGTTGATAAAAACATCTTTAGAGTGATTAAAAATTATACAATTGCAAAAGAGACGTGGGAAATCCTGAGAAAATCCTACGAAGGTAGTTCTAAAGTAAAGGCCTCAAGACTTCACTTTATCACTTCTAAGTTTTAGAATCTAAAGATGAGTTATAATGAGACTGGTGTAGCGGTAAAATCATGAGTGTAAGCTATTGATTAACTTAACTCAAGGTACACAGAGTCGCCACCGCGCTTTTATTTATTTCCAAAAGGAAAAAGGAAAAAGAACGAACAAAACCTAATGAATCTAAAAGCAAAAGCTAAAAGAAACAAACAGAGAATGGGTAAGGGGATAGGTTACAAATCGGGAAGGTTTTACGCACCCGACTTGTCCGTGGTACTCCACGGGAACCCTTTGAAATATTTAATGCATTTTTGGTCTGAAATGGTTTGCTTGAAAATGAAAAGATTGAAGAGATGAGAAGAAGAATGTTTTTTTAAGATTTTTGTGTTTGAAGAGACGAACATCTCATGCCTACGTACCCACAAAGTGCAATGCAAGATCAAAACCCCGTAGTTCGTGGTACAAATTGTGAAAAGAAGCAATGAGTTGAATTAATTTTAAAATGTAAAGATAAGTCGTCATTCTTTAGCGAATAATTCCGCTAGAAAGAATGAATCATATCTAAACATAAAAAATGGAAAAGTGCACAAAGGCACAAAAACAATTGAGTGAGTTTTGAATATTTTTAAGGTTTTTGAGAAAAAAAAGTTTCGATATGCTTATGTGGTTTAGCATTTATTAAGGAAATGAAATGAAAAAAGTAAAACCGCATGACCTAAGTCAAGGTTTGATTGTGAAAATGTTTGAAGTTTGAAAACAAAGAAGATTTTGAAAATAGGAAGGAGATTTGAAAATTTAAGAAGATGGGAAGAGATGAAGGGACTATCCTAAGACTTGAAAATAAAAGCTAAAGGAAGAACGATCAAACCATATGACAAGCATTCTTGAAGCAATCGGATTTCCATCTTCATAAACAAGTGAACTTAATCGGAGCCAAAGCCTTCAATCCATAACAACTCAAGCAAAGGGATAGATCCTAAAATCTAAGTCCGAAACTCCAATGCTAAGGATAGTAACCATAGTCCGAAATTAAAGTCACAAGTTTTTTAGAGATTTAATCCTTTATTAAATTTTTGTGTCCAAATGGACAAATAGAAAATCAATCAACAAATAATAAGGGCAAATAATAAACATGATATGGATGAATAAAGCAAAATAAAATAAAGGTAATAAAAGTGCAAGAAATTAAATGTTAGTAACAAAAGAAATAAAAATGCAAGAATCTAAAATATTAATAGTAGTAATATTATAATAATATTCATATAATAATGGTATGTTGAACTTAATCAACCACAACCAAAAAAGAAAGTAACTAAAATCGAAGGCAACCGGATCCGCTTAGCATCTTACACTATAGCGGTTAATCAAGGCAAACCGAATCGAATTCAATGAATTTTGAAAGGCGATTGGGAGACCCAAAGCACCTACGCATCAAAAATTCACAAGTCTCGATTCTTGATGCAATATGATCAACCACTTTGGGATTACGCGATCAACAAGAGATTCGGTCCACGAAAGTGCAAGTACCCAATTAGATTTTTATTTCGAAGTCGGGACACATTTAGGTCTATGTTAAGCAATCGCTGAGTAATTTACGAAGTAATTACCCTACAAATGAGGTCGGCCACCACCAATTAAGGTGCATAATGTTAGTGCTAATGCATGCGAGATAAACGATATGTAAATCGTTATCCGAACGCGATACCGCACAAAACTAAAGATGAATACCAAATTGAGTCATACTTATGGTATTCTTCCATCCTTAAGTTCAATCACTCATCTTGGTGGATTCAAGCATGAAAATGTATCACTAATGCAAAGTACCTTAAATGAATTGAATAATCCACTTAAAGGTAGTTTTGAATTAATGAACATTAACTAATCTAATCTACACCCAAAGTCCATTGAAATTAAGGAGGAATTATTCCCAAAAATACTTCCCAAGGTAAAAATAAAAGGGAGGAAGAAGAAGAAGAAAGAGGAACCAAAAAGGGGCTTAAAACAAGCCAAAAACACCATTCTGACTTGTGTTAACCGGTTAACCAATTGGTTAACCTGTTAACGCAAGCAGATTTTGAATAATCTGCGTTTTTTTTTAAATTGGTTAACCGGTTAACCAAATGGTTAACCGGTTAACGCTGTACCAGAAGCTAAAAAATGCAGAAAATTCAGCATGATCCATTTCGAAACCTTTTCTCAAACATTGGATGATCATGATCTGAATTTGCACGAATTTTAAAACCAAAATACAGTGGAATCCCTGCAATGAAACAACAAATAAAGATCCAAAGGATCTAGAAACAAGAGCACCAAAGATCTACATCTTGAATGTTGATGGTGAATGTGGGTTTATGGAGGAAGATGAATTACCAAAAGTTTTTCTTCAAATTGAACCAATACAAGCTTAGATCTACTGAAATTGATGAGCAAAAGAATGAAAGGATGAAGGTCTAGCTCAAGTTAATCAAGAATTCGATGTGAATTCTTGATAACTTCAAAAGAAAGAAAGATGAGCTTTGTAGAATTTTGGTGTTGGGGAAGTATTTTGCAAGAGGTTTTGTGGCTATCAAAAGCTTGTGAAATGAATGAAATTGAGGTCCTATTTAAAGGCCTCAGGTATGGAAATTTGGTGGAATGGAGCTTGCTTTGGTAATTTGAATTTAGGCTTGGTAATTAGAATTTTTGGTGGGAAATGGAAAAGAGTGGTGATTAGTGAGGGTTTTTGGTAGGAAATGATCAAAATGATGTAGAGAAATCAGAAACCAATGGATCTAGAATATTCCAATTAAATCAATGATCTAAGGGTGCTGAATTTGAATAAAAAATTCAAATTTCGCACTGGTTAACCGGTTAACCATTTGGTTAACCGGTTAACCAAGCTGAATTTTGAATTTTTTGTTCAAAAATAGCTGCTTGGTTGTTTCGGCCCGATTCTTGTGTACGTCGAAGAAATAAACACGTGAACCTTGGAGATCCTTTGAATGAATCAATTAACTTGGGAAATCCTTGATCTGATAATTTTGAATTATTTGCGGATCGTCTTCGACTTTTGTGAAATTTACTCGAGCTGCAGGACTGCTATTTTTTGGCATTTTTATATGGTTCCTCTTCCTGGAAAAAAAAGGTTAGCA
Organism: Lathyrus aphaca; assembly: GCA_963966055.1. Classification (NCBI taxonomy): domain Eukaryota; kingdom Viridiplantae; phylum Streptophyta; class Magnoliopsida; order Fabales; family Fabaceae; genus Lathyrus; species Lathyrus aphaca. Next base: position 506,958,811 of record OZ014523.1, read on the forward strand.
AAAGGAAACAAAATATTTTTTTGGATTTTAATTAATGGTTAGTAAACACAATCAAATAAAACAATTAAAGACAACGGTGATCCCTGCGAGGCATAATCCTAACCCGAGAAGAACCGTGCAACCAGTGCGATCTTGTTTGTATGCAAAATGCAGATGAGATGCAAAGAAATCTTAGGGCAAAAATTAGGGTATGACAACTGGTCATGAGTTTTACATGAATCTTGTTGACATAGCAAATCCATCTAGTGATTTGGGAGAAAAGATTCAAGATAATAAGCTGGTCAAGAAAATTCTTGGATCACTTCCAAAGAAATTCGAAATCAAGGCTACTACTATTGAAGAAACTCATGACTTGGATACCATGCAAGTATATAAACTCATAAACTCCTTAAAAAACTATGAGTTGAATATTAGTGAAAGAGATGACAACAAGAAGGATATAACCTTGATCACTAATCAAAGTGAAGGTGAACATAAGACAAATAAGGAGTTAACCAAGGTCGTGGAAGTTCTTGAAGAACAATGTAATCAATTGAGAAAAAAGTTGAAAGAAAGACTGAAAATTATGTTCAGAAAATTACCATTCAACAATAACAAAAGAAGAGACTTTCCTAAAAGTTTCAAAGAAGACGGAAAAGGAAAAAAAATACTCAAATGTTCTAAATATCAAAAATTTGGACACACAAAAATTCAATGCCCCACTTTCTAGATTAAAAATAATAATAATTTGATGAATCACATTTTTACAAGGAAGAGACCTTTTTATAATTAAATTTGTACACATATAAAGATAATTAGATTTAAATCCAACTGACACATGAGAGATGTCAGCAGAGAAAAACGCAGGAGGATTGTTTCCCTTTCCTAACTGCTTAAATAGGTTGGACCCGCCAATTACAAAGAAACCAACAACTCACTTTCTCTGCACACGAACCCTAATTTCCTTTCTCTTTCATCTCTCAAGATTTCCTCTCCGTCATCTTCAACTTTTCAAATTGCAAACACCTCTATTACTCTCTCAAGGTTTCTTTCTATTCCCCTCTTTCACTCACCCCCAATTTTCTGTTTCACCAACTAGGGTTTTTCAATTTCGTTTTCGCTAATATTTTCGCTTCTTTCAGTTAGCTTGTTGTAGCTTTTAGAATAGAATAACATATTTATGTTCGATATTCAATGGGTTGTTTCTTTAGACGATCACAAAATTTGGTTTTTATCATGCAGTATATGAATTGCGAAGAGCTAGTTCCAATAACCGGTTTTTCTGTTTTTACCAGTTTGAAATTGGAACTAGTTTTACTTTCACTAACTCTATGATGTGTGTTGTTAATTTTTCTCTCTCTTTATCATGCAGTGACTATTGGTGAGAAATGCAGGATCCAAGGATTCCTTTGTCCGAGAATACCTTGAGTATTAAGCCAAAGAAGAAGAAAAACCCAAACCAAAAGGCATCTTTACAGGTGCAAGGGAATATTGTTATCGGAGAGGAAAAGACTCCTCTGCCATTGAAGCCATTGAAGCCGAGACACAAGGGTTCGAAAAGACCTATAATGACGGAAGCCTCGCCGTCTTTTCAGAAACCGGAGGGTTCCAATTCGGATTCGTTGCCCGACTCCTCTGCGGGTGGAAGTGAATACCGTCAATTGAGGCGGAAGTATTTGCAGCTGGAGGATGATGGGTTCGCATTAAGTAAAGAGCTAAAAGAGGCTGAAGATCAGGTGAAGACCCTTGAGGAGGAGAAGATTGCGTTGCTGGATCAACTCGTTGTAATGGAAGGTCTTGTTAATCCAACGGAGATTCACTTGTAGTGATTGCAATTAGCTATCACTTCATCTTCTGATCGTGACACCTATATGCTGTTATATATGTAATGCCTATATTGAAGTCAATGTTTGCCTCCTTTTGTGCAGGGCTTTAGAAATTCGATGGATTAAAATCATCTGTAGAAATTTTAGAAGTGAAATGCTGAAGCTCACTAATATCTAAAATCCAGTTTGAATACATAACACCGATTATCTTAGTTATAGTTTGTTGTTCATATTTCTTGTTCACCATCTGGATTCCTATGTTTTCTATGAATTGTGATATACATTTTTATAAACCATCAACAAGTTTGCCGACATATAATTAATACATTCATAGCGATTAATGCATCTTAAAATGTGGTAAATTTTTATTATATTTGGAACCCAAAAAAGTTGTAAACAATTTCTTATATTTAATAGGTAAAAATGTTACAATAATGACCAAACTATTTTAACTTCCCAGCTCCCAGACACAAGAATTATACATTTTGTTACTGACTAACCTACAATAATACTACATAACAACATTCTCTGTTGTAACAACTGACAAATAGTGATAAAGTATCCTGGAGGGTATATTCTCTTTGAATTTTGTTTGGTATTGCTTGCTTCTCCAAACATGTAGCTGTAACTTAGGTATGGAAATGATCATTTAGATTCTTTAGGACATGAGTACGAGTGTACAAATGTTTGTTCTTAAAGCGACCATGGGAGTCTCACGGCTCCTAAGCTAATATGTACATATTTACAATTGTTATCTGACCAACCCACGGCTCGCTGTTGCAATCTTTACAACTAAAGGGCTGGTGACCTGTGATATTCTGTTACTCCATGTTAATAACCCAAATGCATAGCCCTTTATGGGAGCAATCACTTTGAAATTCACAGTGAACTTGATTTTCTGTCCTGTTCTTGTGAATACTAACCGATTTGGCACAACTGTAACATTAACTCCGTCTGGAGACAGCAGTTCAGCTTCATAGATACTTCTTGCTTTTCCAACATTAGTCACAACACGAGTCGCTGAAAAGCTGTCTTCAAGATTGGGAACTGTAATAGATGGATAGTTGAGGTCAGATGGTGTTTTGAATGCACCAGCGCATGTGCTGTTGTCTCTTGTAACAAGGTGGAGTGACTTCTCATCGTAACCAATTGAACACAGGAATGCAACAAAATCTTCTGGCTGTGAATCATATACAAGACCGGGATCCAGAACTCTTGTAGGGTTCACAAACCCTGATCCATAATCAAATGCATCAGCCCTTCTTCTGTCAGGATCCGCTTTAATTGGTTCGTTGTGCTTATCCACAATTGTTGCTGCATATAAAATTTATGATTAGTTCCTTATGTATCGATAGTGACTAGTGAGTCTTGTGAACTGTAAGGTCTATCTATGCTATGAACTTTCATTAGTGCTCCCATAATCTAGTAGGAAGATTTTTTTTAATGTTTGATTAAGAAGAATCTCAACAAGCCACATTGAGTAATATAAGAGCTAGATAATTATATATAGGTAGTTATACCAGTAGTCATGATGGCAGATTTGATAGCAGATGGAGACCATGAAGGATGCGCAGCTTTGATTAAGGCTGCAATTCCAGTTACATGAGGACAAGACATAGAAGTTCCTGATAGAATATTGAACTTCATGTTTCCAGCTGCTGCTGGAGACCATGCTGCCAGGATGTTTAACCCGGGAGCCAAAACATCGGGCTACATGGTATTACAACAAGAAATCATCAAGGATTAAGTTGAGGAAAAATAAGGCATTTTATGAACTCATTGGTGCATAAATGAAAATATAACCTTCAAAATTTCGGGGGTTAAGGAATTGGGGCCTTTAGAAGAAAATGCTGCTGCACGTGGTGCAGGCTGAGCTCCTACTACTGTCTTGGCCCTGGAAATCCTAGATATAGGCATGCTGTTCACCATTATACAATACATGGTTAGAGAATGGAGATAGAAGATATCAAAATGCATCTATTTAATCAAATATAAAACAACAAACCTTGTACTATTGATATATGATAGAATCTTCTCTCCCGTTTTCGCTCGAACAATAGCCGAAGGTATGACAAATGGGATGGCAACTTCTTGGTCTGTTTCATCAATAAGTATCATCCCAACTCCACCCGCCTCTTTCACTACCCTACTTTTTTCCAATTTTGACGCCATTGAACCTTCGTCGTGTCTACACACGAGAACCTTCCCTTTGGTCTTGGTCTTGTTTAACGAGCTATCCAAACAGTAACTGTAGAAAAGTAGAAAAGAGGACAACACTTAACTTTAAAAGCCATCCATTTGCGTTGATATTTAGGAAACTCTAGCTTCGAAGTACCTTGTGCTTCACCTGGATTGATAAGGAGTAAAATATCCTGCAAAGGCTTCAGATGCAGGAATTGTTCTTCTAGAGGCATTCATTTCCAGTAGACTGAGACTGTCACCCTAAGGCGGATATAGAGAACTGTTAGAACAACAACCATGGTTCAAAAGATTACAGATGCAAAAAGCGCAAACAAAAAACACACCAGATTTCAAATTTTGATTATAAAGTTTACAAGAGAAAGAAATCAGATTTACCTTGATGTTAACACCATTTCCTAATATGATATCAGAGGTGAAATCCCTATCTGTTGAGCCAGCAGCAACAGTGATGATCCATGGTGCAAGGTTTGTTGCAGAGCCAGGAGTTCCTTCATTTCCAGCTGATGCTACTACAAGAACTCCATGTCTAGCAGCATGGAAAGACGCCACAGATATGGCATCATTGAAATAGTCACCTTGAGGAGATTGAGGACCAAGAGATAGTGATATAATGTGAACACCATCTCTTATGGCATCATCAAAGGCAGCTAACAAGTCCACATCATAGCAACCTGAATTCCAACATGTTTTGTAAACAGCAATTCTAGCCATAGGTGCACCTCCCCGAGCTTTTCCTGCTGCCAAACCCTTATAGTTCATATCTGCCACGTATTGTCCTGCTGCTGTGGAAGCTGTATGGCTCCCATGACCAGAGCTGTCTCTTGCAGATCTGAAAGAGACTTTCTTGTCTGACCCTTCTTCTGCTTCATATCCACTCATATAGTATCTTGCCCCTATCACTTTCCTAAAGTATATCATCAATTATTAACCAATGTGTATGGTCCAACTTGAACCTAATAATGCATATGTAGTCAAAAAATCATAAAGTGATGAACATGTGATTCAATCACAAACCTGTTACAAGAGGAAGCATTGAATGCTTCTCCTATTTGACAACGGCCTTTCCATCTACGTGGAACTGGTGGCATGTCAGTGTCTCTAAAGCTTGGGGATTCTGGCCAAATTCCTGTGCAAATAATGGTAATTGATTATGACTAAAACCTGTTAATCATGCTTTGCTTTTACTGCTATTCATAAAAGTAGTAAAAGAAATAAATAAAGTGTGTAAGTACTTGTGAAAACCGACTAATAAATGTTTTCATGAGACTTCTAAGAAAAGGTGCATGTTGTACGTGAGAATGAAGGGATGGTTACATAGAAGTTATCAAAAAGGTGCACCTTACTCTAAGAGTAAGACTTCTCACTCACCTGTATCAATGATACCAATAATAACATTTGCTTGGTTTTTGTTTGAGTACCCCATATTCTCCATGTCATCATCCAAAAGTCCCATGAAATCCCATGAATGAGTAGTGTGCAACATTCTCTTAGAATTGGGGAACACAGAAACCACTCCTTCCATTTCTGGTCAAATTCAAACCAAATAACTAACTAAATAAATAAAAATGATATGATCCTTTAAACACTGAAGCTTAAGGAAGATGAAAATTTCACTGACTTGACATTTGGTAAGCCTGTTCCTCTGTCAACTTTGCTGCAAAGCCTTTGAAACCATGTTTGTAGCTATAAATATGTGAAGCTTGTGCTTGTTCAATACTGTTACATAAAAAAGGTAAAATCACATATCTGAAATAACATAGAAAAAAGGCTTATTCCAAATGAATAAAACTAGAAGCATTAATTCTTACCTTCCCCTATTAACTTCTGCAAGCATTTGATGATTATGCTTCAGAATACTATCCGGGTCTTGATCGTTACTTTTGCTTCCCATGTAGACGACATAAACCTGTCAGTTCCATTCAATTCAGATTCCATAACTTGCATTTAAGACAACCCAAACGGAAAATATAGAAATACTTTGTGAATATTTATACCTTGGCAGAAAAGCAAAAGGTTGAATTCACAACAAGTACTGCAAGAAACAGATTAAAAAAGGCAAAACTTCTTTGGCATGTAAAAGAAAGCATTGTCACAAGGTTCTTAGAAGGAGAATCTTGGTTGCAGTTTTTTGTCTTAATTGAATGAAATTAGTAGTTAGTTATATATAGCAACAAAAAGAACGAAAAAACGTGTAGTAGTGGGAGTGAAGGAAAGTAGTGATGGGAGAAAGACTAAGATGAAGAGAGAGAGAGAGAGAGAAGGAAGTGTTGCTTTTGGAACAAGTAAAAGGAACCGCAAAAGAGTCCAATATTTGTATGAAACCGTTATATCTTCAAAGCAATGTAATGTTATGTAACACTCTCAAACACTCAATCATTTTATAAAACATTAATCTTATTAATTAATAATGAATGATTGATTGGTTCCATTGTGATGATATGTGTTTATCAAGTTTTAGATATGATACATGTGATGAGCAAATAGTATATATTTGTCCAAACAATGAGAATGAGTCCAGTGACTTTCTTACCATTGACAGTGAAATAGCGTATGATTGTTACTAAATGTAGCAATTGCACTTGTCAAAGATGGTTAGGTCTCCTGGTCATACATAAATTGCAGCTATGATTTGGATGTTACATCGAAATTGGATTGATGGATTAATACTTGAATTTCACTATAAATATACAATGTTTCTAAACTTATATTGAAATGTTTCTTCTAATGTTTATAAATTTTGGTTTTTATGACTTTTTAATTGGTGTTACTAGTTAAATCTTATTTGGTAAAAAAAAATGTATTTGTTATGTTTTTAAATTTTTAAAAATTTGTTAGAGTTTTAAAATTTTAAATTTTCAAAAATCAAAATTAATTTTAAAAATAAATATTTATGATAAATATATATTAGGTTTGCAAAATAATTTATATATTATAAATTTATAATATATTTTGTTAATAGTAATTTTGATATATCACGGTTAAAAATAGTGGTTGTCAACAAATGTATCTTTGAGTGGTGATTCTTGGACGTCAGAGTGGTGGTAGTTTGTGGTGGTTAGTGATGATAATCAATCGTGGTTGGAGGTGGTCGAAGTGGTGGTTATGAGTGATGGTAACGGGTGGTCAGATTGATGATCAAATGTGAATATAGCGGTGGTCAATGTGGTGGTTTGACGATATTTGGTTATTAAAATATGTCTTAAAATATTAAGTGAGAAAAGAGAGGAAAATAATATGGTTTTTGGACAGCCAATTTGTCTAGTAAGATGCGGCAATAACATTGGTGATATCACAACAAAGAGGAGTTTGTCAGCAATAGAGGATTTCTGGCTACTGATGGTGGAGTTCTCTTATCTGATGACAATAAAGGTTGATTAATTGGAGGCTTTGACTGATTAGCGGTGACTGCGATGTGGTGACGCAAGAGAGTCTGATAGTGATCTTCTGATTGGTGGTGGCGGTCGGTCGGCAACGAAGAAGGTCAATTGACTGGATGATAGCGTGTGATCGGACGGTAACGGATCAGAGGTCGGGTAGTGACGCCAATTCAAATGAGTATCAGCTTTTTACGAACTTATTTCCGGATATATTTATTAATTAAGTCATATTTTGTGCTCGTTTAAATTTTGATAGTTATACATATGATTTTTTATCAACATTAAGGTGTATAAGGTAGTAATCCTAGTCAAAAGCAAATGAAATAAATTTTTATCGTTATATTCTTGTGGTTTGAGAGCCTTTTGGATTATCAAAGGAATTTGAGAAATATTTTAAATATATTAAATTTGTGTGATTCTTATGTTGAGATTCGAGAGTGAGAGATTTAGAAACACTTAAGTAAGAAATAGAGTTAGTTTGTGAACTCCAAAGACTATTATTTTTAACTCGTATTGTAATCTCTTTGAATAACTTTTGAAGTATAGTGAATCGAAAAATTGTTTTCCCTCAAACATTGGTTCGATTGAATTGGATACATAATTTTATTTATGTTCTTGTCTATTATACTTGTGTTGCGTGAAACTATTTAGTTGGTTGCCATTGTTTTTTAGTCACAGTTTTGGTGTGTTGCAATTTTGAATTATTCTATTAATTTTCCATAACATTGGTAGTTGGTGGTGACAAGAGTGATGGTTGATGATAATCAATATTGTGGTTGACAATAGTCAGAGTGATGGTCGACAATGGATCAATGTGGTTGTTAACGGTGGTCACATTGGTGATCACAATGGTGGTTAGTGGTGACTATTGTGGTGGTTGACGATGGTCATTATGGTGGTCAACAATTATTATAGTAGTAGTCTATGGTGATCAAAGGTAGTCAGAGTGGTAGTTGGGGGTGAGCATAATAGTAGTTGAATAATGATCGACAACAATTGATTATATTGTCTTAACTAGGACTGGAAATGAGTCGAGTCGAGTCGAATTCGCCTAAGCTCTACTTGACTAGTTAAAAATTGGTTCAACTCAAATCTCAGTTCGAGTTCGACACGAATTTTTAATTCAAACTCGATTCGTTATAAGTTCACGAACAATTCGGTTCAACTTGTTAAGTTCAACTCAGTTGATTCACGAACTTAAAAACCATTTTTTAAATCTATTATATATATATATATATATATATATATTTGATATTTTAAATTAATATATATTCTTTAAAAAGTAAAATATTAAAATAAAATAAAAATGATCAAATTGGAATTTAACTTTGTCTAAAAAATATACTCCTAATTAAAAAGTTACAAACTTTCAAGAGATAAATTTTAAATTCTAATTCAAAAACTACTCAATTAAAATTGAAATTTTTCTAAAAAATCCACAATTTCATCTAAATATTTAGGAACCTTATAAATTTAATGAAATAGTCCACCGAAAATTACTAAAAATTGATATATTTTCATCATAAAAGAATTACACCCATTGCAACATTTATTGCATATGTTATTTTAGCAAATATCATTATACCTCCAACTAGAATGACTCTAAATGCATTTATCATTATACCTCCAATACGGACCCAAACGCTCTCTCACGCCCAATCAGCCCAATAACCCGTTGACGGCCGCTCGACATATCCCTTGCTCGACACCTGTACCATTCGACCAACTGACAAGTCGAGCGAGGTAAATAGCGCCCCAACGGCTAGTTTCTAACCGCTAACGGTTATTACGGAATCCGTGATCCACGTCCAACAATACAGACCAATAACCATCCACTTGGACCAATATAAAAATCCTTTCATTTGAGAGGGTCACGTATTCAAATCTTGACCAAAAACTTTGTATTTGCTCACTCGTTGCTCGCTCTCTGACTTTAGCATCGGAGTGCCTTTGCAGGTACACCCCTTCTCTCCATCATCAACCGTGCTCATCCACGTTTGACGCCGGCCACATCGGATCCTAATCTCCGGGTACGATCAATAATCATTCTCATATATAATCGAGTTGAATCATTAATCTAATTAGTTAAACTATATATAATTTAAGTTTAACAAACTTAATTTTTTTATTATAATTTAATTTATTTGGTTCATAAATCTAGTTTAATGATTTAATTATCGAATCAAATTTCAAACAATTTTTAAGTTAGTTTGGTTCATCCCTAATTTTTTAATTATAACTCGAAAACAAAAATTCAAAAATTTAGTTTTTTATTTTATTTTTTAATTTTGAGTTGGAGTAGAAAACTTAAAATTAAATATATATAAAAAATCAACTTGACATTGTTAAAAATATTTTAGTTTTGAAATTGACTTTCGAAATAAAAATTACAAAAACTACAACTATCCCTAACATTTTATTGTTTTCTTTTTCCAGCTTCTATTTGTCAATCTCACGTAATCATATAGGCTGTTGAAGCTTATCCTCTATAATGTCTTTTTCTGTAAACAAATAATTAAGAGTTAAGACGGTTGAGATGAATAAAATTCTAATTAACTCGTAATCTTTAATATGTCAGCACTACACATACGAGAGTGATTATATATACGTATTACGAATATAATTTATGGTAAGATACAAAATTAATTATTAACATATATACGTATTACCATATATACGAATATAATTTTTGGTAAGATACAAAATTAATTATTAACATATATACGTATTACCATATATATACTAATATAATTTTTGGCAAGATACAAAATTAATTTGATTATTAAGGGTGTGTATTCCTGGGAATATACTATAATATTGTTATGGAAATAGTATATACTAACATGATTCAAATTTTATAAAATAATTTCACAATATTTTTTATTCAAAAAATCTTATTTACACATGATTTTTTTTATTTTTATTCCAAGGTTTAAAGGGTGAGAATATAATATTACAATGGGAATAAATTTAACTAATTATAACTTCCCACTATCATTCATATTTATTTTTATTTTTATTATTTTTATAATATTAAATTAAATAAATTTCATAATTATTCCAAGGAATCTAAATTTTTACCAAACGTTTAAGTTGGAATAATATTCCCAAGAATATGATTCTAAGGAATACAATTTTAATCCTTGAAACAAACACACTCTAACAATTTCGTGAAGATCGTTGTTATTTAAATTTAAATGTTATTAAAAGAAGGAATTAGCGTAGTATTTATTATAGTATCTTGGGATAATTATACAAACTCCCGGTCATTAGGGCGTGATTTGATATTCCTCTTTATAAAATCCAAAACCAGAATTTAACGCCCCATGTTACCATCCATACTGACATGGTTTGCTGACTGTACTTCATCTTCTTCATTGCCTTAAGCAAACTATAAAAAAAAACACCATGTAAAAGTGGAAGGTTGAGAAAGAGCAGCAACAGCGGTAACAACAACAAAAGAAAGCAATGCTGACAAAATATAAGACCAATATCTTTCACCGCCATCAACAACAACAACACGTTCATCATCAACAACAATACTTTCATCAACAACATCAACACTTTCACCATCAACAACAATACTTTCATCAACACTTTAATCATCAACAACAAATTTAAGAGATTTCCGTTGTCTATCACTAACCCCAACTCTCTGATGAAAATTTTCGAAGTAGAGCAAGCGAAACTCGAGATAGAGCCACTGTTTGATGACACTCTTTGAAAGGAAAAGGAAGGTCGAGAGCGTAACATGGGTTGTTAAGTTAAAAGGTTGCGTTTTTGTTTTATGTTGGGTAAAGGAGAGAAAACTGAAATTGAAGGTCAAGGTTACCGTGATGAAATTAATGATGAAAATTGCAATTTCGTGGAATGATTATTACAGAGATAACTCTATGATGGCGTTGAAGGTCAAGGCGTTGCTGGCATTATTTCTTCGCTTTTGGAGAAGCCTCATGGTGTTGTTGCTGACGTTGAATGTCAAGGTTAGTGCTTTTCAAGTTTAATTGTTTCTTTATTTGGTACTGTTTATTTAAATTAAGCGATTATTATAAGATACACTTTTATATAAGTGCTTATTTATATCAGAAGCAGAAAAACAGAAGAAGAATAACAAATTCAATTTCAAATCTTTCTTTCCAATATTCAATAATTTCAGTTCAAAGATTTCAAATTTCAAATTTCACAATTTCTTTTCAGAATTTTCAGAAACAATAACAAATCAATCTATCGTAGGTTTGAGGTTGTGGAGTGTGATGTTGTTCATTTTCGTAGGTTTGAGGTTGTGGAGTGATGGGATCTGTTATAATTTTGGTAAGAGTAAAAGTTGATGGATTTGAGTCTTTCTAAAACAGAAGGAGGCCTAAATAGTTGTTGTGGAAAGTTGGGATCTTGTTGGTGGTGGTGGTGGTGTTTTTGGGTGGCATTTGCAAAGGTGAAAGTGATGTAAATGGTGGCAATAACGAGCTGAAGGAGGAGGAAACTAGAATACATATACATGCTTCAAGTGGCATGCACAGTCAGCAAGCCACATAATCAATTAACTATGGCCCAGTTAGCATGGGTGGTAACAGGGGGCGGTAAATTTTGATTTTGGGTTTTATAAGGGGGTCTCTATTAAAAAAAATCAGGGGAAATACCAAATCACGCCCTAATGGCAGGGGGTTTGTATAATTATCCCTAGTATCTTTTATAAGTTGTTTTAAAAATATTGAGGGAAAGTTTTTTCTAGTCGTGGTGTGATTTTCTTGACAGATTTTAGAATTTTATTTGTCGAGGACATTGAGACTATATCTAGATTGACTGTGAATATATCTAGTCTTTACTAAAGATTAAAAATTACCTATTGTTTTAAAGGTCTAGGTTTAAGTGGCTTAGCAAAGGAAATATTAGTTTTGACTACTTTCATGCTTTTGTAAAATGTAGAGGTTGAATGAATGATATCATTGTCCTTAAAGTAGTAGAAAGTTGAATTTAAAGATGTTTGAAATTAGGCAAGAGGTAGTTAAATATATCTCAGAGGTTTTTAGAGAGTTAAATCTTGATAAATTTCATTTTTATGGTGTTGTTTTCCACTCTCTTTCAGAAGATAATATTTTTTTTTGACGACTTCTTTCAGTCTCCAATAGTTAGATATTGTCGTGTTCTAATGTGATGGTAATAAAAGTTCAGGTCCAAATGAGTTTAATTTATCATTCTTAAAAGGGTTATAGAGTTTTGTTAGAGAAAATTCATGGATCATGTTTGATCAATTTCATTGTTTTGTCTCTTTACTTTGTAGTTTTGCATTCTTCTTTTGTGACTTTGATCTCCAAGATCAAATCTTCCTCTTATTTAGGTGAATTTAGATTGATTTATTTGACATGATAACTATATAAGCTGGTAGGGTGGCAAAGCAGGCGACCTAACTCATTTATATCTGTCCAAAAGCGGGGCGAGCCTAATTTCCCTGAAAATTGTAAACAATCGTTGGTCCTCTAAAAATAACACAATATTTTTAGTCACTCACAGGATCGATCAAATTGATCATAGGACTTGTGCTATAAATATGTTTTAATAGATTTTAAGGAATAATGTCATAAACTCTTCGACATAATTTATGAACTATTTTTGGTAAAAAAAAGAAAAGAAAAGAAAACAAGACTAAAAAACAATTGAAGTCGAAAGTAAAGTGCAGTAAAATGTAAATGGAAAGGAAGTGTAAAAAAGGCAAATAAAAGACAAATAAAAGATTGAATAGTAAACTTGCTTGAAAGTAAAGGAAATTCAAGATAGAAAGACTTCAAAATAAAGGCTTAAACATAAATTGCATTGATATGAAAAAAGGGTGGTGATCTCATCACGTACATTATCGCCTTCACTCGTTTCTCTACACATGGGTACTTTGAGTGTTTATGGAGTAACTTGTACAATATGATTCACACACAATTCTAACATTAGAACTACTTTATTTATACTAGTTGAAAGTAACAACTATTGGAAGTTTCCTCCTAAAATTACACCACTTGTCACTCTTGCATGCTCTTGGACTTCCAATGTGCGCCAATTGTCTTTATTCAAATTTGAAAGAAACATAACTTTTCCCTCCAATATTGATCCCAACAGCTGCATGTTTGTCACTCCAAGGACACGCGGTCGAAGCTACTTCTTTTATACTTAGAAAATATTCTAAGTCCACGTCCTTAAAATTCCTTGCGTCTCTGACTCAGGTCTTTTCAACTTTAATTTAGTTGAAGCATTTTCCTTTCTACCAAAACATGATGCTAAAGTCAATATTTTCTAAAGTCAACAAAGGTGTCGAAATTAGGAGCTAACAAATTGCCCCCCAAAAATTTCCTTTTGACCTAACTGACAGAAAGGTAATTTTTTTATCATAGCTTTCGACACCCATCTTTCGACGACACAAAAGTATGGTTGTAGAACCCTTTTTACCCCATGACATAATAATACGAAATTATTCAGGAAATCAGAGTTCTCAACATAAATGGCATCACATTTCATCAAAACATCAATAAAACGCATTTACGTGTCTTGTCCCGTAACACGGGTTACAACATGCATCATATTTAAAACCAACATTTTTATCACGCAACAGATCATCATTTAACAACTTAATCAACATAGTATAAAAATTCCATTTGTTAATTCAAAACATCATCATGTCATATCAAAACAGACAAAAATAACAAAACTTCCAAGCGTTCCCAAATGTTACACGACACAGAGGATGACACCACCCTAGACTCTATAAACAACAAAAGGACATACTTCAAGCTACGTCCAAGCACCAATCTATTCTTGAGTATCTACAGGATGACATAATCGACCATCACGAAAGGCAGGTAGGGTGAGTAAATTAACATTCAATATAAATAATATAAAGAAAGAATTATAAGACAACATGCATCAATAGATAAACTACATCAAATCTCACCCATGTACAACAAAATCAATCACATAATCACAAACACAAATGCAATCATGCTATGCCACCAAGAATAAAATGCAATCTTCATAATATACATGTGGTACCGAAACATCATCATGGATGGACATTGGGCCATCAACCATCCACAAGGGAGCACAACATAAGCAACATATCACATCAATCCACACGATAGGATTGAAGCTACCAACAGACCAAAGTCCTAACATAATTATGCCATGAATGCAAGACGCAATAGAATTATACATCATCAAAACCATCAACTATTGCATCCACATTCATCACTATTCATCATTCATACATATACCACTTTGCCTACTCATGTCATCGATACTACATATCATCATAATACAACATAATTATTTAAACATCATTTCATCACAAATTCTTACACATTTGGCATATTATAGCATGACAAGAATTCACAACAACATCATAGCAACATAAGGCACCAAAGTAATCATTTCAAGTCATTTGGGAAAAGAAATTTTTTTTCAAAAGATGTCAGGTCTCGCTAAGTGGGCATCGCGCTCGCTAAGCGAGCTGGTCTCGGGTTGCGGGATTCTCAAAGTTTCATTCGCTCGCTAAGCGAGACGATGATTTTTGGCAAAAACCCTACGATTTCCAACACAACTCAGTTGCGACAAACCCCTCAAAAATCATCATTTGGCAGCAGAAAAACACAGAATTCAATTCTACATCCTACTATCGTCATATAATCATTAACTACAACATCTAACAATAACAATTCATCAAATTCTTCTAATAATCCTCTTAACCTTAAGGTTTCCCTTAAAAATCCCCTTTCTCATAGGACATACCTCTACATTATAGATATCGAATAGAAAAATACTCCCAATACCTTAGTCAATTGAGCTCTTCGATCACCTCTTGAAGAATTCCCAACCTCAGCCTCCTTGTTCTTCAGAGTAACTTCCTCAATCTTCACAAAACACGCGTTATGAGAAAACTGTTTCTATTCCCTTCTAATAACCTTCTCAAATGACAATACTACCCCTAAGACCTCCAACTCTTTATTTTATTTTTCATAATAATATTTAAATAATATTCAATAATTATTCTAATATCACTATTTAAATAAAACAATTTCACACAACACCACAAAATACCACCAATTGCCAAATTATCATAATAAAATTAAATATATAATTAAATTATGAAATCGGGGCGTTTAAACTCTCCCCCACTTTAGGAATTTTCGTCCTCGAAAATATACCTGAAACAAACAGAGTCGGATACGACTCCTTCATCTTATCTTCACATTCCCAAGTCCAACTTTCACCTGCTGGTCCACCCCACAATACCTTTACCAAGGAAATCTCTTTTCCTCGTAACTTCTTCATTTCTTGATCGTCTATCTGCAATGGTAATGCCTCAACAATCAGATTATCTCTTACCTGTACATCATCCATCTGAATCACATGTGATGGATCGCACACACACTTCCTCAATTACGACACATGGAACACATCATGCAAATTCGCAAGTGATGGTGGTAACGCAATCTGATATGATATTGCTCCGATCCTTTGTGAAATCTGATATGGACCAACAAAACACGGAGTGAACTTTCTAGACTTCAAATCTCTTTTGACACCAGTTATCGAAGTAACTATCAAGAACAAATGGTATCCCTCTTGGAGCTCAAGAGCTTTATTCCTCTTATCATGATAACTCTCCTGTTGACTCTGAGAAGCCTTCATTCTTTCTTGTATCATCTTAATCTTCTCAGTCATTTCCTGCACAATCTCGGGTCCAAGTACTACACTCTCGCCTGATTCATACTAACACAATGGAGTCCGACATCGTCTACCATACAACGCTTCATGCGGTTCCATTCTAATACTATCATGATAACTATTATTGTAGGTAAACTCAATCAACGACAAATGACTATCCCAAGATCCTCCTTGATCCAACACACAAGCTCTCAATAAATTCTTTAAAGATTGGATAGTCCTCTCTGTCTGAACATTTGTCTGTGGATGATAAGTAAAGCTTACCCTCAACTTAGTACCCAAAGCATCTTGTAAACTCTTCCAAAACCTCGACATAAACGACAAATATCTATCTGATATGATACTCGACGATATCCCATGCAACTTCACAATCTCCTCATTATACAACTTAGCTAGCTTCTGCATATAAGGGTTAATCTTCATCGGCAAGAAATGGGCCGACTTAGTCAATCTATCCACAATCACCCAAATTGAATCATTTCCCTTAGCAGTCTTCGGAAAATTCGTCACAAAATCCATGGAAATGCTATCCCACTTCCATTCTAGAATATTCATCGGTTGTATCATACCTAACAGTTTCTGATGTTCAATCTTCGAATTTTAGCAAGTTAAACATGCATACACAAATTCCACAACGTCCTTCTTCATACCTGGCCACCAAAACAATTTCTGCAAATCATGATACATCTTCGTAGCACCAGGATGGATACTCATTCTACTTCAATGTCCTTCTTCTAAAATACTCTTCTTAATTTCCGCAACATCAGGAATACACATTCTATCTCAAAATCTCATCACATAATTCTCATCAACTCGGAATTCACCTCTGTTACCTTGGTTGATCAAAGTCAGATTGTTGTCCTTCTCAGATCCTTTCCACAATTTCGCTGGTCAAATTCAGCATTCCTAACTTCACACTCTTAGATGTAGCCTCACACAAGAAACTCATGTCTATGAACTGTTCAATCATTTCGAGTTCTTTCACCATAAGCATCGGCATATGCAACTTCTTCCTACTCAAAGCATATGCGACCTCATTCGCCTTATGATCAGTGCATTTTAATGCACATTCTACCATGTTTACACTTAAGCATTTCTTTGATTTTCTTTGTTTATTTTTATATTTTAATTTGTTTTTCTATTTTATTTTATTTTTGGCTTAATTTTATTTTTTGCAATAAAGATATTTCCTACTATGAGTGAAAATAAAGAACAAAGATAAGATTAATTAATATTTTCAAAATGAGGTGTTTGTGGTTATGTGAAAAATGAATATTGGGGTTTGAAGAAATGCGGGTTGTTTTAAAAGTATGTATACTACATACCATGTCAATATTATTTTAATTGAAAGTAAACAAATATTTTTTTAAACAAAAAACACGCGGGCCAAACCCGCCCCTCCCCGCCCTCGACCCGTTTTAAAAGTGGGTCAGGCCAGGCGAGCCAACTTAAGACACTGATCCAAAAACCTCGCAACGACCCGCTAAAAATTGTGGGTTAAACAGGCGGGCCCAACCTGTTTTGTCACCATGATAAGCTGGTGGCTTAAGTATTGACCATTTGACTTGGGTTAGTAATGCTCAATATCATTTCCCCTAATCAATTGACTTTTCTTAACGGGAGAATGTTGGTTGATGAAATGGCGGTTATCAATGAAGTCATAGATTTTCCCAAGAGATTTAAGAGAGTCTGTCTGATTTTAAAGGTAGATTTTGAGAAAATGTATGATTCAGTTAGTTAGAGTTTTCTAAATTACATGGTTATAAGATTTGGTCTTGGTTAGAAGTGGAAGGCTTAGATGAGAGCTTATGTGTTCACGAATAACCAATTGGTGTTGGTTAATGGGTGTACAAATCAAGATATTAGCATTCAAAGGGGATTAAATCAAAGGGATCCACTATCTAAATCCTTTTTTAACTAGTCGTTAATGGGCTAAATTGCTTAGTTATTAGGGTTAAGGAGATTGGTGTTTACTTTAGGTTTAAGGTGGGATCACCTAATATAGTGGCAATTTATCTTTAATACGCAAATGTTACTCTCTTAATGGAGGGTCTTACTTTTGAAAATCTGTGGAGTATTAAGGCGATCCTAAGAGGATTTGAATTGACTTTAGGACTTCAAGTTAATTTCTTTAATAGCAGTCTTATAATGATTAATGTGGAGCACATCTTTCTAACATATGTAGGTGATTTTCATAATTGTGAGATTGAAACCCTCCCATTTACATACATTGGGTTATTGGTAAGAGCTAATCCTAGGCTGAAATCTACTTGGGACTTTTTAGTCAATTTTCTTACCAGAAGGCCCCATTCTTGGAATCACATATATGTTAGTTTGGAAGGTATGATGGTTCTCCTTAATTATATGTGTGATATTATTATCATTTTCTTCTTGTACTTTTTGAAGACATCTATAAAGTTATGACAACAAGCTTGTTAGGTTATAGAAATGGTTTCTTCGGGGAGGTGTTTGTAAGTCAAAGAGTAAAAGGGGATTGAAGTTAGAGACCTTCTACTAGTTAATCTAGCTTTTTTGGCTAAGTGGAGGTGGATATTGCTTGCAATTGATTTAGGCTCGTGGTTTAATATTCTTGTATCTAGGTATGGTGCTTTAGTTATTTCCTCTTTTCGAGGGGAGAGGGGCTTTGGGATTATGATTTACTTAACTTTTGTGAAAATATATGTCTCTTATTGGGTCCAAAGAAGATAATCATTCTAATTGGTTTGCTAAAGGTATCCTTTAGAATCTCAGGTGGAGAAAACATTTCTTTCTTAGAGAGGCGCACATGTTTGAAAATCTTCTATCTATGCTTTGATGTGTTATTCTCTCTCTCTCTCTCTCTCTCTCTCTCTCTCTCTCTCTCTCTCTCTCTCTCTCTCTTTCAGTAGAGGGATAAGTGGATTTAGAGGCATACCAGATATTGTTTTTTTCCTGTCACACCTGTTTATCATGTTAAGTTTGTTAGTTCCTTGTCGTCAAATACGAATGCAAATTTGACACCCCTTTATCTGAGGTAAGGGTGTGCAAAAATATGGTAACCAAACTATATTACTAAAACCGAATTGCATTACACAGTAAAAAATTGAACCACTTAAATGGTTAATGAACTAAACCATTTAATTCAAACAATTCTGATTCAGTTTAAAACCGGTTCATAACCAGTTTTCTTTTATAAACTGCTTTAAAGAGTTTTTTCATAAAAAAAGAAAAAAAAACTATTGAAAGTGAAAAAATGGAAATTAAAAAATATTTGTAATTATTGAAAAATAAAAAATATTTTATTGAAATAACTTTTTTATTTTGAAATTTTTATTTTTCATAAATTTTATTTAATAAAATATCAATTATGAAAAAAATATATTAATATTTTTTTTCCAAAATTTTAAAAAAAATATTCTAATTTTTTTATTTTTAATAATTTATTTTTAAAAAATATTTATTGTGATATTTTTTAAATAAATAAATAAATATTACAAAAAAGCAATTTCCCAAATTTTAAAATTTTTTATTCTGAAACTTTTTTTTTTATTCAGAAAATTTATTTTTCAAAAAAATTGTATTCTGAACTTTTTTTTATGAAAATTTTTATTTTTCAGAAGTTTATTTTTGAAAAAAATTATTTTGAAATTTATTTTTCAAAAAAATTTTAAAAAATTTATTTTGATTTTTTTTTCAAACAAAATAAAAATAATTCAATTTTTTTTCTGAAAATAAAACAAATATAATTTTTTCAAATATTATAAAAAAAATAAAATTATTAATTTTTTTATCAAATTAAATAATTGGTTTTAAAAGAGTTCAAATTATAAAATTGGTTTATAATGTAAACTAATTATAAACTAGTTTTCTAAACTGAAGTGAAATCATTTTAATAGTTAACTGCATTTTTATTGAAATGGTTATCGTAAACTAAACAGAACCATAAATATGGTTTGGTTAAGTGCAGGATGAACACCCATAATCTGAGGTAGGTGGCCTTCTTCTAAAGAGTTTATCTTTTCTTGATAACTTTTGCAAGATAGACTTCATTCTAGAGAAAACCTATTTAAAAAGGGGTAATTTCTGATCCTGGCGAAATTTCTTGTCCTTTTTAGGGGTGTACATTGTAACGCTCCGAATTCGATTAATTAATTTAATTGAATTTTTATCATTTTTTATTTGATTATATGGGTGATTAAAATGCTTTATATGATTTTTGCGAATTATGTGTTATTTTGTTGGGTTTTATTGGTGTTAGTATATTTTTTTAAATTAAAAATAATAAAATAAGATAAATAATGAATTATGGGGTGGAATTAGAATTTTAGTGAAATTAGTGTGGCAAGGAGCAAGAGCCCATAAGTTGAGGGGAAGTTGAGAATTGTGAAAAATATAATTAGGTCATTTATATAGATAATGTGAGGGATTGAAACTTTTATCTGATATGTAAAATTTGACAAAAGTGGAAGAAGAGGCATGTGGATGTTACCTCAAATTTTTGACACAAGCTTTGATTGTAAGGATTTGACAATTTTTGAAGTTTGTTTGATGACTTAGGGTTTTACCTAGGTCGAAGTGGCCAGTTCTGATCATGAGGACATATATGCACTTTTTGGCAAATTGTTCTCATCAAATGATATTGGTGACCTTGATCGAATTTTGAAACAGTTAGTTAAAGATCAGGGATTTGATGTTTTTTGACTTAGTGAAATTCCAAGTTTCAGTATGATGTTACTCTTCACGCAGGCAAATAAGGCACAAACAGATAAGATCAAAGAGTTATTTCAGAACACATGGAAGCTGTTGGGAATAAAGATTGCACGGAGACGAGGACATGGCATAATTTCTTGAGTCGACTATTGCAGAAGATTATGTTAGGACTAATATATATGTAGTGTTCACTAGTAGTTTTAGGGGTCCATAATTTTACACAAATTCCATAAACTCGAAGTATCCAAGCATTTGGTGAGAAAATAGTGATATAGGAATGTATGTATTTGTGTTCCACTTCATGAATTAAATTCTTTATTTTTAAGTCATTTACTACATTGAAAGTTATTTTCAAGTTTCTTTTTTAATTTCGACTTTAATATCAAATATGTTTCAAACTCATAATTTTTGCACAATATATTTTGGGATCTTTTCGAGTTTAATCCCTTAAGTGATATCAAATTTGTTTTGTTTACCAAATTTTAACAGTAACAAATTGACACGCTCAGTGGAACCTTTTGTGTGAAATTTTACATTTTGTTTAATTTTTTTTGTTGCATAGGTTCTTCGTTTATGAAACTTCTCGAATCTTTGAGTGTGCGTGAGATTGAGGAGTAGTAGGATAACCAAAAAAGATGTTAGAAAACCAGGAAGGAGATACATTAGGAGAATGGTTAATCCCAAAAATAACAACAATGGAGAACAATTGTCCAATAACACGGGGGGAAGGCACGGTCACTACAAGTTTTGGTGAAGCAATTGCCTCTATATCTAGCACAACGACCGTACTGTCGACTACATAAGAATGTGTGATATTATCCCCATCAACAACACATAGTCACCCCCATAACTCCTAGGTCGACTATGGCAAGTGACTTCAGGCCTTCTGCCACAAGTTTCACAATGCGTATGTCTGGTCATGAACAACCTTATGGCATGCCGACATCAATGATGAAAAGCTTGTATACAAATGCTTCGACATTTATTGACAATGCAAAAAATACATATTTACCACTATTGGCATCAAGACCGGCTATAGGTAACCCTGATTGAACCATGAAACCCCAATTGGGGATGGGTTTCGGTTCCGAAGTGATGTTGACTTTTACCATAAATTATGTGATGTCGATGAGACAACAAATGGAAGAAAGTGACCATGAGATGGTTAACTTGTTTACCCGACAATTGATAACTTAAATGACCCTAATTGTACAACTTTGGCGCCCCTCAAGCACAAGTTCGACCAATTATACAACCCCAATTGGCTAGGTCGATTCAAAACGAGGGAATAATCCTTGAAGAAAATATAGTTAATTAAGGCCAACAATTTATGCCCTATGTAGTCAAACAACCAATGCCTAGGGAGGCCGACCACCCGCTAGATTTAGTAGTTAATCAAAATTAGGACGCCGACCAAGTGGTCCATCAAGTCCGACAAGAAAACTCGGTAGGAGAAAATAATCTTGCAACCATAGTTGAACGAATAATGGTACAAATGGTTTGAATTTAAGCCTACAAATTCCAAATTATATGTCCCTATTGTCGGAGTACGTATTACATACACTCCCAATGGGTTGGAAAGTCCCCAAGTTCACCGAATTTGCTGGTGATACTAATGAATCTACAATCAAACATGTCGCTCGATATTTGACTGAAGCGGGGGATATTGCAAATAATGAGAAATTAAGGATGAGATATTTCCCTAGCTCTTACAAAAAATGATTTTACATGGTCTGAAATGCTCCCTACGCATTATATTAATGATTGGACTCGTTTAGAAATATTGCTCCATGAACAATTCTATATGGGGCAATCTAAAATCAGCCTGAAAGAGTTGTCAAACGTGATGCAAAAGTCCGTTGAATTGATCGACGATTACCTAAATAGGTTATGAATCTTGAAATTATGGTGATTTACCCAAGTGCTTGAGCACGAGCTAGTCGAAATGGCAGACGGGGGCTTAGATTATTCCATTATAAAGAAATTGGATACACAATATCTGAGGGATATGGCCTAACTAACAGATAAATTTCAACAAGTAGAACAATTGAAGGCTAATAAAGTTAGAGTGAATAGAAATAAGAAGTAACAAATGGATTATGTAGACATGGATGACAATGACCAAGGGTCATATGTCAAATATAACCATATTGAAGGGAACGAGGTCGATGTGGCCGAGTTGAAGCCAGGACCCTATATATATATATATATATATATATATATATATATATATATATATATATATATATATATATATATATATATAAACTCCATACACAAGCAAATGGGAAGAACCCTGTCGAGCCTGAAAAGAGTGACAAATTCCCCAAGAAAACCTATACTTCGGATGCGACCAAACGTGATGAGTTCTTTGATCTGTTGGTTTCAGATGGCTAAATCTTAGTGCCACAAGATGCAAAAATGCCACTATCAGGGATCTTGTTCAAAATTCTCTAAATGATGGTAGGTTGAAATTTGCTAAGAGTAAGGCGCCAGTGAAGATTAATTTTGATCCATTGTAGATCGAAGAAGCCTATTATGTTGAACTAGTGAATATTAACATGGTCGAAATTATTAATATTTCGACATGGAAGCTAAAAGAGAGGCTGTTGAAAGTAGCAAAAATCATATGATATTCGTCT
Organism: Lathyrus aphaca; assembly: GCA_963966055.1. Lineage (NCBI taxonomy): Eukaryota > Viridiplantae > Streptophyta > Magnoliopsida > Fabales > Fabaceae > Lathyrus > Lathyrus aphaca. The sequence continues at coordinate 506,982,229 of OZ014523.1, forward strand.
ACCCAAAGGTGAGGAGGGCCTGGTCGACTTCCTTCACCGATGTAAGGCTAAGGAGTCGGAGGTGATGCTCTGCCCAAGATGGAGTTTAATTTTTAACAAAAAGGCTGTTAAGGAGGTAAATAATGCTCGACAGGTGCATTGGAAGGGAAATTAGAAGAATAACAAACCTTAGTTCTACTTTGAAAAAAGGGGAATCCCCCGGAAGATACAACAATTTCCAACTCATCATAGGAACAAACCTAGAACCTATGTTCCAACATCCAAAGCTCCCTTAAGGGAAGTGGGTGCAGCCTGCAGGCAAGGAGAGATCTGGCCACCATAAATGGAAGAATTTTGAGATGGGTAGAGGTTTCTCACTAACTTATCGAGAGAGATTTCAGATGTATGATAAATGTTTCTATGGGCCCAACAATTACAAAGGAAAAAATCCAATGTGAATGACCCAAAGGATGAGGTTCCAAAGGAAGAAGAAAGTATAAAGGGAGGTTAGTGATTTGAGTAGCAACAAACCATATCAAAACCAGTTTAATGATCAAGTCAAGAAACCAATAGGAAGGCAATTGTTTTCCCCCATGTCAGTCAAGGCGAAAGAGGAGACTCCACTCAAAGATGACGAGATGGTGACATATAATTTTGATTCAGGGTTGGAGGATGACTTCAAGGTCATATGTAATGTAGTTTTGATGCTTCCGAGGGAATACTATTGTATCATAGAGGTGATAGAACTAGTGTATTGCAATGAGGAAAAGATGGCGAAGCATAAACCTATGTGTTACTTTGTGATGTATAATGGTTATAGTGAAGAGTATAACACATTCTTTGAGGGGCTGGACGAGGGTATGGAGAGTCACTAGAAACCTCTATTCATAAGATCCACAGTTGAGAATACCACAGTTAACAAGATTTTGGTTGATGGATGAGCTACAGTCAACTTGATGCCACACTTTTTGTTGAAGAAAATAGGAAAATATGTCACCAATGTGAGGCCACACAACATGATGCTATCAAATTATGAGGGTAAGACAGGGCATACTACGAGTGTGATACAAGTCTACTTGACAGTCAGATCAATAACTAAACCCACTATTTTTATGGTGATAACATCGAAGACGAGTTACAATATACTCCTAGGTCGGGAGTGGATCCATGGCATAAGGGACGTGCTATCATCGCTACATCAGAGAGTTGAAATATGGAGAAATGATGGGATTATGGAAAACATAGATGTCGATCAAGGTTATTTTATGGCAGAACTGAATCACGTGGATAAAAGAATTTTTAATAAAGCCTAACTAACATTGCACATCTCTCTATAGCAGGATTTGCATATATGCCTCTAGAGGAGGCATTTTACTCTCTCAAGCTTTGGATTTATATGGGACAAAGAGATTATGGGTGATATAAGCTTACACACCATCCAACCAACTGGTCGGAGTGACGAATTTGACAATGATGTTTGAGTTCGACACTTTTGAGCAAATTTTGGCTTATGTAGCCAAAAATAGATTAAAAGTGGATTTAGAGGCCGAAGTACAACATATGGTTGTCGAAGACAATGAAGTAGAAATATTCAGAAACAACCCAATGAGCCGCAATCATTAGGCATGGAAAATGGTGGCGTAAAATTCCATAGGCTCGACTTCATCTTTGACGATTAGCCTTTGGGTTTCAAGAAGGATCATGTCACATCAACAACAAAGATGCAGCCCCATGATCCATTGGAGGAATTCGACTTGGGTGATGGGGTCATTAAAAGGCTTATGTACATTAGTGCCAACATCGACCTAGGTCTGAGAATAGAGGTAATCATTTTACTTTGAGAATATAAAGATTATTTTGCTTGGAATTATAATGAAATGCTAGGTTTAAGCAAAAGTTTGGTGCAACTAAAGTTGCCGATAAAGCCTAGAAAAAACCCGATCAAGCAAATGCCAAAACTATTTTCACCAGAGGTTATGTCAAAAATAAAAGAGGAGATCAATAGACTCCTAAAAAGCAAGTTCATAAGGACAAAAAGGTATGTCGAATGGCTTGGAAACATTGTTATGCTAATTAAGAAGAATGGAACATTGAGGGTTTACATAGATTTTAGAGACCTGAATGCTACAACCCCAAAACGTTTCAATTATCTTAGTATGTTTGGTGGTTACTATGGTTATAATAAAATATTTACTGCAGATGAAGATGTGTAGAAAATGACATTTCTATGTCCAGGAGCTTTAGGCACTCATGAATGGGTGGTAATGCCATTTGGCTTGAAGAATGCGGGGGTAACTTACTAAAAAGTGATGAATTCGATTTTCCATGATTATATCGAAACTTTTATCCAAATATACATTGATGATATAGTCACTAAGTATGCGACAGGAAAAGGTTATCTTGACCATCTTCTTTAATTATTCGAAAGAATGAGGAAATATAGGCTAAAAATGGACCCTTTAAGTGTGATTTTAGTTAGCAGGATGGAGATTTGGTTTCAATGTCCAGAAAAAAGGTATCGAGATAAACCATAATAGGAATAAAGCATCATGGAGACTCGACCTCCTTCGACCAAGAAAGAGCTTCAATCTTTATTAGGGAAGATCAATTTTTTGAGGAGGATTATTTGGAGCCTTAGTGACAAAACACGAGCATTCTCGCCATTACTTCATCTGAAAAGGGAAGAGTTCAAGTGGCAAGAAGAACATCAAAAGGTTTTTGAAGAAATAAAGGAGTACCTGATGCACCGAGTAACACCCTATTTCTACCTGGCAAATATCGACAAAGTCAGAGTAATAAAAAAATTCAACTTAATTATAAAAACATGATGCCACATTTCAATTTTGAAACATATTCATTTTAATTTAATCAAATAATACAGTGATAAATAACACTTTTTATCCGGATGAAACTATAACAACAACTTTTATTCAACTTTGAAACTACAACGACTTTTACAACTACGCAGCGAATTCTCAATTTGTTCAACCAAACATGGTATAACATGTTACTCAACTTAAACAGCTCTGTAACAACATATTTCAACTAAAAAAACTTTAAACAACAACAAAACAACTAAGCGTTCATCCCCCCGAGTGTTACGTATCAGAGCATCGACATCGACTCGAACTAACAAAGATAACCATCTTCCTTCAAGCTACATGCACGTTACCAACATAAGGATAACATTCAAACAAAAAGGGTGAGATATCGATAATTATAAACGATATATGATAAATAATACATAGACAAGGATTATACAATTATCACCACTTCACTTCAACGACAACAACTTAACAATCACCCACATTTTATCAACTTATTTTACTAACTAATTACACTCATCAACATTTACTACATAATCCACATACTCATATATCCAACACTAACGACTTAGTCAACCTAATCAACACGAACCACTTAATCAACTTGAACAACATAAACAACTTATCAACTTGAACAACATAAACAACTTATCAACTTGAACAACACAAACAACTTATCAACTTGAACAATATAAACAACTTATCAACTTGAACAACATAAACAACTTATCAACTTGAACAACATAAACAACTTATCAACTTGAACAACATAAACAACTTATCAACTTGAACAACATAAACAACTTGATCGACATAAATAATGCAACACAAATGTGACTCAACTATGCATATGCATGTGGTACCATCAGAGTAAAACTCCCAACTTAGAATATACCAGAGGTATCTGCAAGGCATGAGCCTTCAACTTAATAATTTTGCCAATTTACCGAGGCATCAAGACATAAGCCTTCAACTTTCAACGTGGTGCCAATCCAGGTCAACTTAAAAATGCAAGTATACGACTCAGCAAATGGCATACAGTAACGACAACTACAATTACAAGCAACATCAACTTCAGCAACTAATACAATTTAATGACATAGCAACATACAACTTATCAATGTTGGCCAAAGGCCTTCAACATAACAACAACAATAATAATTACATAGCAACACAACAACAATTCTAATTTAGCCATGAACCTACAACTTATATTCTTCCCACTGATAAGGCACTACAACAACATTCACAACCAACAACTTCACAACTTAACATAAGAAATACAACATAAAGAACAAACCAATTATACCTCAACTACACCGCATAACTATTGTTCTACTAATTCCTATTCTACATTAATATTATTAGGACTATTCTAATACTACCATTATATAATATATGCTATTATTCCCCTAACTGTCCTCCTAGATCATTTCTCAAAAAATCTATCTCAGACTAGTTTGCATAGCGAACAGGTAGCAAAGTGAGTTCGCGTAGCGACTAAAACTTCGCGTATCAAAGTCAATTCGCGCAGCGACCAAAACTTCGCGTAGCGAACTTTCACGAACAAACCATTACATCTTTGTTCGTATCAGTTCCTCTTCCACTAATTTTCTTCTTCTTCTTCTTCTTCTTTATCTCAGACCCACACAATACAATAGTAACACGACAAATAATGATCAAACAACATAAATTAACTCCTTTTTCGACTAATTCAACAATCACACAAGAAAACATCATCACAACAATGTCAACATTTCATAGCAACACCCAAAGTTATCTAGCCTTAGTATCAATTATCATACCCGATTATAAAAATCAAACCCACCCTTATCTTAATTGATAGCCTCTCGTATCTTCGACCAATTTTTTTCTTCCGATTTGGCTTTCCGACAACAACTTCTCGTATTCTCCCATTTTCTCCAATTTCTCTCCGTTCCTTTTTTTTCTCAACTTCTACTAATACATCTAAAACCTCTTTTCTATTAGTTTATTATAATTATTATTATAATTAAAATCTCAATTTGGGCCTACTAATCAACACCTCCACGATTACTACCACCAACGCAACGACTAGACCCACTTAAATAAAAAATACGCTTATAATTCCATAATATCAATTCTAATATCATTTCTACGACTTTCCGACTTAATATTCCGACTTAACGACTTAATTCACCGTACACCAAATCGACCGAATAATTCACCAATAATTACTTCCTCCCGACTTAATTGATTAAATAAGCTAATTACCGATTATCAAATAACAGTACAAACAAAGCATTAAACCTATTCCACAATAGTCATAAAATATCCAACATCATTTTCCATAACTTAAATCAACTCAATTCATTCCTTCAACTCAAACCAACTTAGGAACATCAACATAATATTCCGATATTTCAGAAATCGACTTAAATCAACACAACATAATACAATTATATTTAATTAAATAAACAGGGCGTTACAACTCTCCCCAACTTAGAATATTTTCGTCCTCGAAAATTCATCTGATTCAACCACTCCAACTGCTTATCCCATCGACTAATCAACCCCATTTATAATACAAACAATGATTCATAACATCAATGGCAACAACAACATGAACAACACTCAAGCAATACACTTGACAACTATCATCACAATACAATGAGTAACCAACTTAAGAAATCACCGAATAAGAACTAGAACACAACAACATGAGAACACACAACTTAAACACAACATTAATACAACTAAATACCAACATCGTTGTTATTCACATATGAACAACTTCACTATACCACACATTCGCTGCGCACTCTGATTACTTACAAAATACCAAGTCTACCAAGTTTAACTTCAACTTCAAATCACCAAAATCGAAACATCAACAAAGCCGTTGACTTAACTTTTCAGACTTTCGTCCCCACGGGTATTCTAACTTCTGTAGTTACCAGATACTTCAAACTTAAATCCATAATATAACACCTCCGAACGTTCAACATAATTACAACGACGACTACTTCCCAGTTCTTGGATAAAATATTCATATATTTCCATGAATTCCCAATTATCATCAATATAGACTACAACTTTTCCATCTTTTAATAACACGTCCCTCAAAAATCATCTTAAACGCACAACATCATTACAACAACATATGGTACAGGAGTCCAACTAATTTCCACAAGATAACTCATATTCTTCACTTCCAACTAATTCAACATACTGAATCCTCGATTCCTACTCATACCGACACAACCCTTCATGAATTCATATTTGAATCAACACAACCAACCACTCTTCTTGTTTCAACAAAAAATCACACTTAATAAACCAACTTATAATTTCACTTCTTTTGATACTTACAATTCAACTCTATCCAATATTCTTGTCAAATCATGAACTTACATTTCCATCTACTTTCCTTTGAATCATCTCAAGAAAGCTTCAAGTCTCAAGTCCATCAACTCACCACAAAACATCACTCAAATTAACCAGAACTCAACTATGAGTTTCCATAATACTATTCAATTCAAACGTAACTTCATGCTATCATTCTTAAATCCAACTAATATTCTTATATACAAATCTGCATCGACAAATTAAACAATTCACAAACACTCGGCTTGACTTCAATCAATTCAACGTACATACTATACTAGTTGGTATGACACATCTATCCATCAATTATGATTCTGTCTACTATTAACAATAAATTAAGGGTGATCAGTTCCTCAATTTGTCAATAAACATCTGACAACCATACGGTGGCATAAATCATCATTATCCAACACAATAGCGTATTTCAACTCGTGCCCAAAGTCTGTAAGCATAACGCTCTGCCAACTCTCTAAGGCTTATCAACGTCATCTTAGTCCCCCTAATTCCGACTTCGTCAATTATACCAAAACATCCAAAATCCAATACATAATTTCTTATACACGCTCATAGCACAACATAACTTTAAATATCTTTTCAACACCGGAATCTCTACAACATCGAGTACCATCCAAATCGATTCGCCCCAAATGCAACTTTCATCCAAATTAAGAATTTTAACCACACTAACCAAATCTCCGTCTTTCTCTTAACACTAACATGACATAACATTGTCACTCTACTCATCATTGTTAAACATAAATATCATCTCTATGCTTTTTTCGATACCATCGCACCTTTCTAATACCGACATATTATTCTTTATCAATATTTCGCACTCGTCTTCATCTTTCCAAATTTTAAGCAATAGTTGCTCAACTTTAAACACATTTTTATCTTCCAATACAGACCTCCCAACCACAAAATCATATTCCAAAATGAAGAGAATTTCATACATATTTCAGAACTTCAAGAACCGCTCAAATTCGATTTACGAGTAACAAGTTATCATTTTCACCACGGGACTGGTTTAAAATTTTTGTATGCAGAATTTTCCAAAAATCAGCATCAGACCCAAATATTAAAATGCACTTATCTCTCTCTCTTCACAAATCTCCCGAATACAAATGTTATATGAAAACTGTAGGGAATTTCGTAAGCTTTCCAAAAAGTCCAGAATCGCTTAAATCAGAATCACGCATAAAAAGTTATGCCCCTATTACTGACAGCTGCTCCAAAATTCCAGAAATCAGAATTTGTGGTTGATGAACATAAGTTCTCTCTCTCTCTCTCTCTCTCTCTCTCTCTCTCTCTCTCTCTCTCTCTCTCTCTTTCTCTCTCTTGCTTCCAAGATCTACCAACAATCCTTTCTTTTTATCCAACTCTAAAAATTACCCAAATTTAATCCAACTATACTCAAGGTATATTAATCTATCGACTTGATTCATCAACTTATCATTTCCTTTGGGATAATTTCTTATTCTTATTCAATTCACCATCCATAATCTATGCACATCTTAAACTCGACCGATACGAATTCATGAATCCATACTCTCGTCAGTCCATACAACATCGCTTCAACAACCTTGCACTCTTGCAATCAACATCAACTTGAACCAACTCTACATACCAACAACACGTCTGAGAGACAAACCTCTCCCCCACTTAATCCAAACCAACACCTGCAGACAACAACTAGAAACTAACAAACAGTACCGATAGTGTTTCACACATATGTCATGCACTAAGGAATAAACGACATTAGACAACATTGGCCGGACGGACCAACCTACTCTGATACCACTAATGTAACACCTCATTTCTACCCGACAAATATAGACAAAGTCAGTGTAATAAAAATTCAACTTAATTATAAATTCAGGATGCCACATTTCAACTTTCAAACATATTCATTTTAATTTAATCAAATAATACAGTGATAAATAATAATTTTTATCCGGATGAAACTATAACAACAACTTTTATTCAATTTTGAAACTACAACAACTTTTACAACTACGCAGCGGATTCTCAATTTGTTCAACCAAACATGGTATAACATGTTATTAAACTTAAACAGCTTCGTAACAACATATTTTAACTAAAACAACTTAAAGAAACAACAAAAAAACTAAGCGTTCACCCTCTGAGTATTATGTATTAGAGCATCGACACCGACTCGAACTAACGAAGAAAACCATCTTCTTTCAAGCTACCTGCACGTTACCAACATAAGGGTAACATTCAAACAGAAGGGGTGCCATATCGATAGTTATAAATGATATATGATAAATAATACATAGACAAAGATTATACAATTATCACCACTTCACTTCAACGACAACAACTTAACAATCACCCACATTTTATCAACTTACTTTACTAACTAATTACACTCATCAACATTTACTACATAATCCACATACTCATATATCTAACACTAACGACTTAATCAACCTAATCAACACGAAACACTTAATCAACTCGAACAACATAAACAACTTATCAACCTGAACAACATAAACAACTTATCAACTTGAACAACATAAACAACTTATCAACTTGAACAATATAAACATCTTATCAACTTGAACAACATAAACAACTTATCAACTTGAACAACATAAACGACTTATCAACTTGAACAACATAAACAACTTATCAACTTGAACAACATAAACAATTTATCAACTTGAACAACATATAAAACTTGATCGGCATAAATAATGCAACACAGATGCGACTCAACTATGCATATGCATGTGGTACCATCAGAGTAAAACTTCCAACTTAGAATATACCAGGTTATCGAGGTATTTGCAAGGCATGAGCCTTCAACTTAATAATTTTTCCAATTTACCGAGGCATCAAGGCATAAGCCTTCAACTTTCAACGTGGTACCAATCCAGGCAACCTTAAAAATGCAAGTATGCGACTCATGCAAATGGCATACAGTAACGACAACTACAATTACAAGCAACATCAACTTCAGCAACTAATACAACTTAACGACATAACAACATACAACTTATCAACGTTGGCCAAAGGCCTTCAACATAACAACAACAATAATAATTACATAGCAACACAACAACAATTCGACTTTGGCCATGGGCCTGCAACTTGTATTCGTGCCACTGATAACGCACTGCAATAACATTCATAACCAACAACTTCACAACTTAACACAAGAAATACAACATAAAGAACAAACCAATTATACCTCAACTACACCGCATAACTATTGTTCTACTAATTCCTACTATACATTAATATTATTAGGACTATTCTAGTAAAACCATTGTATAATATATGTTATCAGTCCCCTAACTGTCCTCCTAGATTATTTCTTAAAAAATCTGTCTCAGATTAGTTCACATAGCAAACAGGTAGCGAATAAAGTTCGCGTAGCGACTAAAACTTCGCGTAGCGAAGTCAGTTCATGTAGCTACCAAAACTTCGCGTAGCGAACTATCGCGAACAAACCATTGCAACTTTGTTCATTCAGTTCCTCTTCCACCAATTTTCTTCTTCTTTTTCATCTCAGACCCACACAATACAATAGTAACACGACAAATAATGATCAAACAACATAAATTAACTCCTTTTTCGACTAATTCAACAATCACACAAGAAAACATCATCACAACAATGTCAACATTTCATAGCAACACCCAAAATTATCCAGCCCTAGTATCAATTATCATACCCGATTATACAAATCAAACCCACCCTTACCTTAATTGATAGCCGCTCGTATCTCCGACCAATTTTTTCCTTCCGATTTGGCTTTCCGACAACAACTTCTCGTATTCTTCCATTTTCTCCAATTTCTCTCCGTTCTTCTTTTTCTCAACTTCTACTAATACATCTAAAACCTCCTTTCGATTATTTTATTATAATTAAAATCTCAATTTGGGCCTACTAATCAACACCTCCACGATTACTACCACCAACGCAACGACTAGGCCCACTTAAATAAAAATACGCTTATAATTCCATAATATCAATTCTAATATTATTTCTACGACTTTCTGACTTAATATTCCAACTTAATGACTTAATTCACCGTACACAAAATCGACCGAATAATTCACCAATAATTACTTCCTCCCGACTTAATTGATTAAATCAACTAATTACTGATTATCAAATAACAGTCCAAACTAGGGGTGTGCATGAATCACAAACCAAACCAAATTGAACCATATATATGGTTTGGTTTGGATCTTGTAATTGTTTCTATAAAACCAGTTTTATTTTTTAAAAACCGGTTTACAAGTGGATCAGTTCAGTTCCAAACCGGTTTTTCACAAAAAAACCAATTTTTTTTAAAACCAGTTTTAAACCGATTTCTCTTAAAATCAGTTTTTTATTTTCTTTAAAAAAACCAATTTTAAAACCAGTTTTATAAAAAAACCAATTTTAAAACTAGTTTTATTAAAAAATCAGTTTTATAAAAAAAAAATCAATTTTATATCAAAAATAGTTTTATTTTCTTTGATTAGCCTTTTTATTTTAACTAATTATAATCTTAATAAACAATATCTCAATTAAAATTAATACCAAAGTATGATGTGTTACATAAAAAGATCACAAAATAAAGTAATTATCAACATGTCTCTATAAATCATAATTGTTCATAAATTATCCAAGCTTCCAACATCTTTGTGCATCATCTAAGTTTCCAACATCTCTTTGCATCATCTAAGTTTTCAAACATATCTTTGCATCATCCATCACATCTACAAGTAAAATAAATAAAGTGGAAGATCAATGAAGCTGAATTAAGAAGACCAAGTTAAGATATCATATAACACTATATTGTTGCAATATTGTTCTAGAAACAACCATAAAGGATAAAATACCTACTCAAACTTATCAATATGGGAATACAATTCATGAGTAAATTTCATGTGACAAAGACAATTAACAAAAACTTAATCAATAATTAGTGCTTTGAAAGAGAAAAATTTAATCAATAATACTGTTAAGTCATCTTCGAGTGCAACTGAGGTTGAAGAGGTTGAACAACTAGCACCATCTTCCGTATAAAGTAATTCTACAAAACATATAAAGACATTTCATTATGCCTCAAGTATAATAAATATTAATAAATTAGGCAATATAGTTAGTTATCATACCTTGCTCAAATCTCTCGAGAATATCAAAATCTTCATTTGTAATCAAGGATGAAGATGTTCCTTTGAGCCAATCCTGGGTGCATATCAATGCTTCGACTGTTGTAGGTGTTAACGAGCTGCGATATGGATCAAACACTCTTTCACCTGTACTGAATGCAGATTCAGACGCCACCGTGCTTATAGGAATGACCAGCACGTCTCTTGCAATGTTTGCGAGGTTGGGATATCGACCAGAGTTAACTTTCCACCACTCTAGTACATTTATCTCCATGTTATGCTCCAACTTCTCTCCAAGATAAGTATTTAACTCATTATCTGCATTGTCACACCCTTCTGAAAGATAGAACTCAGCAGTTCCATAAGGATGACTAACACTACCAAAAACTTGCAGCTCATCTGAATTACCTTGAGGAGGCATAAAACCAACACAATATTCCTCATAAATAGATTTCAAACAAGAATCTAAGTTTGCTTTCAAGGCATCGGCATCTTCCTTATTGTAGTATCGCCTTACCATCCAATCGACCAATCTAATCTTGCGCCTAGGGTCAAAAACTAGAGCAACCAACAACATCATGTTAAGCTTCTCATGAGGTCCCCAATACTTATCATACTTCTTCTTCATCTTTTGAGCTGCTGAACGTAGATGTTCATCTTCAGACGCACACATATCCACAATGCTCTTTCCAATACCCAAGACCTCAAACATATAAATATTGCTTGTCAAATAAGATGACCCTGATATGTGTACCGTAGCATCATAAAACAACTTCAAGAATGGAATAATTAAGTTGATATGCTTCCAATCGTCTTTTGTAGGGACACCTTTTCCCTTCTTTGTCAACTCATTCACATACCTAGCACAACATAAAATGTTTATCATAAATACATCATGAGAAACATAATAATATTTATGGAAAGCAATAAAGGATTAGATTCCTGCTATTTTTGTATGACTTACACTTAAACATTCCATGTAAAGCTACAATTTGTACGGCAGAAAAAAGACAAACTCATGCTTTGAAATATCAACCCAATTCTGATGTTAACACATTATAACTAACAACAATATCAAGTACTCTAACATGAATTTATAATCAAATCATGCCACCAACAACAGACTCAGAGAAGAAGAACCATGTGACATATATGCACACTGTTTCAGAAGCTGGTCGTCTTCTTCCTTCATCAAGCCGCTGGAACTCCATTGATTTCAAACTTACTCCTAAATCATATATTTCCTATGATTCCATCCCTTCCAAATATCCTAACATCTTTTTTTCCTATAAGTCCTTACACCATGTAATTCACACAACAACAAGTAGGTGTATTGGTGCAAATCTCATTTGTTAAGATTTGTTTAGTAAGAAAATTACACTATGGAAATTTACACAAAAACAAATTAAAGTGTGAAAGGGACGAGCACTATGTGGAAAGTCTCTTTTTGTATATGCTCACTTGTTTATGCTTTTACATATAATTCTTCATCGTTAACTTATTAACTTTGTAATACTGTTTTCTAAACCCATTTATAATTTTTAATATACAATATTGTGTTTTTGGAAAATAATTTAGAAACTACATGAAGCTAGCTAAGTATATATCCACTTGTAAATGTATTAGTACTCGCAATACATCAAGCTAACTTAGCTAACTATATATTATCCAATTTTAATGTAGAATACAATAACTACTAGTAACATTTTTTTTAGTAACATTTTCATGAAACTTTCTTAAGTAACATTTTTGCCATCATAGGACTGGCTTTGCTGTTGCACTTTTTACCTCAGAACCATAACCTTACATGTATATTCTCAGGCAAGATATAAATTTCATATCATGTATATTTCTTATTCAGAATCATATACTAATAACAACAAAAACTAAGGCATTTACTAACATCAAGTATAACAATAAATTTTCACGTACCTTTTATTTCGAAAACCTAATTCTTCAAAGGTTCTTTCATGTTTTGATGCGGATACTAACATCAAGTAAGTTGAATTCCAACGAGTCTCAACATCTAGAGAAACTAAACCTTTATAGTCCATGCTCTCCACATCAATACATGCCTTGAATTTAGCAAGTCTCGCGGGAGAAGATCTAGCATACCAAACAGCATGACGAACTCTATAAACAGAATTATCAATGTCTTTCAAACCTTCTTTCACAATTAAATTCAATATGTGTGCACAACACCTCATATGAAAATGGTTTCCGCTCATAACTAAACTATTCTTAGACAAAAGCCTTCTCTTGAGACGTTCAACTCCAACATCATTTGATGAAGCATTATCAACCGTCAAACTAAGCACGCGGTTTAAACCCCAATTGTTCAAACACATCTCCATTGTTTCACAAATAGCATCTCCCGTATGACTTGTGACTTGACAAAAAGTTAAAATCTTCTTCTGTAAGTGCCAGTTATTGTCAATGAAATGGGCCGTCACACACATATAGCTCAACTTTTGACAAGAAGTCCACATATCAGTGGTAAGACAAACTCTTCGACAATTCAGAGAGAGAAAGTTTTTCAAAATCATTCTTTCTGTATCCCATAGTTTCAAGACATCACGTGCCAATGTTGTGCGTGAACAAATCTGAAATCTTGGTGAAGCAAGACTCATAAATTCATGAAAAGATTCATGTTCGACCTTCCGAAAAGGAATCTCCATGTTTATGAACATCTTAACCATTGCTCTTCGAATGGCTTCTTGGTCAAACTTGACAATTAAAGGAGATCCAACAGGTTCTTCAGAGCTTGTCATAGTAGATGATGTCCTTTTCCTCTTGTAAACAAGGCATCTCGATAAATGGGCATGCATGGAACTGGTTCCGTTACTATACTTAATTTTTGTTCCACAATATTTGCACGAAGCTTTTTGTTTTTCTTCTGACGATACAATGAAATGATTCCAAGCCTCTGAACGATTCTTTCGCTTCTTAGTGTGAGGAGGTGGCATTTCATTAGAGACCGAAGGTGGAGGGGTTGAAACCGTATTCTCAGATGTTGCATAATTTGTGCCAACATTAGTCATCTTGATTCTGTTAAAAATAGGAAAACAAATTAGAAACGAACAAATTAGTTTTGTCATCGGATGTGGAATATATTAAGATAATCAAGGAATACAAAATCATAATATATGCTAGGATACAAAAGCATAAGATACCCTATCCAAGTTTATTTATTGATGTATCATGTAACAATTAATCAATCAATCGATGCCTTCCTAGCTAGCACACACCTATATATAAGTGAACACATTCTCAGAAGATAAGCAAACAAACATCACAAACAAGAAAACCAAGCAATACACAAAACACAGTTTGCTGCAATGGCCTCTGCACAGTGCTACAAAACCTGTGAACAAAGCTGGCACCACAAAAACAACATAGAAATCGCACTAGTTCTATCGATAGAAACCATTTCAACTTTCTTTGGTTTTCCGCAACCGAAATCAGTGCTATAAGCCTCAAATTTAGGTGAACCAGCAGTACCAATTATCTTAACATCAGCAGTGCCAAAACCATCAAGTAACCATGAAGACCAATTTTCAGCTCCATTCAACACTCCATCTTTTAGAGTTTCCAAAGCTTCACTTAAATGTTTAACAGCCACAATTAGTCCATCTTCTCCCAATATCTCACTTGTTTCAACAACTGCTAGTCTTCCTCCAATACAATTTCCAAAATATCTTGCAGGAATAGGCGGATCTAACCGATTCCTGCAATCGACATTCAAACCAATTATAACATTTTTGTTCTCAATTTCCTCTGCCTTCACTCTACATACCAATGCATATGCAACAGACACCACAAAAGTTGACAAGTGAAGATTTTTATTCTCATTCCTAGCACACTTTTCTTTTGACACTACAAATTGCTTAAGTTTTTCAATATCCGAACGAGTTAATTGAAATAACCCTCTAACTGAGTCTTCTGGAACATCAAGATTATTAGATACCTCACATTGAAATTTGTTTGTTTTCACACACCCACTTGAGTAATCACCAAGATTCCAATCAAACAGTGACTTTGGTTCATAACCATTCAAACAATTGCAGGATGGCTTTGAGATCTCATTACAGCTACCAAATGCATCATATAAAGCATATACCTGACACTGTCCTTTTGGTTGTGACCAAAATAAATTCCATTGCTGAGAACTATCCAACCAAGTATATTGTTTGATCTGCCCGAACTCATCCATCACGAAGCGAGGTATAATAGAATTGTTGTACAAAGAGTATGTAAAATTGTTGTTACCATTGAAGAAGTCTTGCAACAACTGCTGAACTTTGGGAATTCTAGTGGAACCACCCACAAGAATAACATCATGAACCGAACTTTTGTCATCATCAGCCCTTGTCTTTCTCTCAACATGTTGCTACTGCACTCTAACAGGAAAAGGCTTCCCCCACAAGCTCATAACACGAGTAATCTCCTTCGACAAATAATACGGGGCTGAACACATTGCTCTAATATACAAATACTCTTGAACTAGCTTGACTACTTGCTGTGCCTTTCGAAGCAGTATCCAAACTACCCTGTTCTTCTTAGGAAATTCCCATGGGACTACCCTGTTTGTGTTAAGAAGATCAAGTAATGGAGTAACATATACATTGACAGTCCATGAGATAATATGAATGGCTGTCCCAATTTTTTCCTAGTATATACATCACTCATGAATTTGTTTAATCTTGATAGTTTATACACATACAGAAGTTATAGCGACAAAATTTGTACAACCTTTCCAAGCGAGAGGTATATTGATATTCAAGGAATGGTTTTTGAAATCATATGAATCATTAATACTGTTAAATCATCTACTTAGTTCAACACACAACAGAGTAATTACTACATTTACAACTCAATTTTGTTCAACACAAAAAGTTAAAAGCTACTTAGTTCAACACACAACCCAAATGTGGAGTTTATAATATGTTTACCTGAGTATCAATGGAAGATTAGGGTTGGAAATTTGAAGAATGATGAAGAAGATTTGGATTTTGAGGATTAGGGTTTCTGAGATTTTGTTGGAAATTTGAAGAATGATGAAGAAGATTTGGATTTTGAGGATTAGGGTTTCTCCAAACTACCGCATTTTCTTGAAAAATGGTAACTGGATTCTTGATCCAGTTTGGAACAATGGTTACCGTTTTTTTTTTAATTTGATAAATGGGCCACCAAATTAAAAATATAACTTTAGGCTGGATTTTAAAATTTGGATTAATTTGGATAGAAATTTGGTTCATGGTTATTGGTTATTTTGCACACCCCTAGTCCAAACAAAGCATTTAACTTATTCCACAATAGCCGTAAAATATCCAACATCATTTTCCATAACTTAAATCAACTCAATCCATTCCTTCAACTCAAACCAACTTAGGAACATCAACATTATATTCCGATATTTCAGAAATCGACTTAAATTAACACAACATAATACAATTATATTTAATTAAATAATTAATTAAATAAATAGGGCGTTACACACAGTCTGATATTGTCTCCTCATGTTAATAATATGTGCATGAGATTATATATTCCTCAAACTTGACCATATGAAGAATGTTAGCACAAGAGGACGATAATGACGTCGAAAGGGTCATTTATTACCTCAGTCGAGTCTTAAATGATGCATAAACTAGTTATACCTTAATAGAAAAGATGTGCCTATGTTTGTATTTCTCGTGTATGAAGTTAAATCATTATATAAAACTCGTTGATGTTTATGTCTCTTCGCATTTCGATATCATTAAACATATGTTATCTAAGCAAATTTTGCATAGTCAAATTGGAAAGTGGGCTCTTGCCCTGACTGGATATTCCCTGACAAATATGTCTTTAAATGCAACGAAGGGGCATATGGTCACCGACTTCATCATAGATCATACGATAGTCGAGGTACATCAAAATTATTTGGAACTAGAACCTTGGAAATTATATTTCGATTGTTCCATCCATAAAAATTGAAATGTCATTGGAATTTTAGTGATTTCTCCTAATAATATTTCAACAAAGTTTAATTACAAAATTGACATCTCTTGCTCAAATAATGAGACTAAATATGAAGCTTTGATAGTCGGTCTCAAAATTTTGTTAAACTTGGGGGCAAAAAGAGTCAAAATAAGAAGAGATTCTGAGTTGGTTGTTAAGCAAATAACAAAAGAGTACATGTGTATTAAAGAGAATTTGATAATGTACTTTTTATAGTAAACCTAATAATTAAACATTTTGATTTTGTCGACATTCAACATGTCCCTTGACTTAAAAAGAAAAAAGAAAATGAGATATATCAAATTGAATCAGGATACAAAATATCGAAAGGAAAGTTGGAAAATTTAATTAAGGTTTCAAGGAAGAGTAAAGTCGGCGAGGTTATGTCCATCGGATTTGTTGATGACAAAGTTGGTATCTGCAAATCCTAAAAACTTTGAGATCTTTGGCATTGACAATTTGACAGATACTGATTGGCGAAGGCCAATAGTTTAATATCTTGAAAATCCAACATGATTGATTGATCAAAAGATCAAGTATAGCTCTCTAAGCTATGTTATCATAGGGAACAAATTGTTCAAAAAGACACCTGAAGGTATGTTGCGAAAGTTAGGCATACTTAGTAGTATTGAATGTTCATATTTGAGTTTGTGACACCCATAAAGTCAGACATAAAATGAAATAGTTGCTATTTTGACAAGGTGTTTACATGGCATTTTGGGGGACAATTTGTTATCTTGAATTTTGACACAGACCTTTATTGTAAGGATTTGATAATTTTTTAAGTTTGTTTGATGACTTGCGTTTTACCTAGGTTGAAGTGGTCAGTTATGAACATAAGGACAGAAATGCACTTTTTGAAAAATTGATCCCATCAAATGATATTGGTGAGCTTGGTCAAATTTCTCAAATAGTTAGTGAAAGATCAGGGATTTGTTAGTTTTGGACTTAGTGAAATTCTGAGTTTCATTATGATGTTACTCTCCATGCAGTTGGGAACGAAGATTGCATGGAGACGAGAACGTGGCGTAATTTGCTGAGTCGACCGCTGTAGACAATTATGTTAGTACTAGTGTATAAGTAATATTCACTAGTAGTTTTAAGGGTCCACAATTTTAC
Source organism: Lathyrus aphaca (assembly GCA_963966055.1). Lineage (NCBI taxonomy): Eukaryota > Viridiplantae > Streptophyta > Magnoliopsida > Fabales > Fabaceae > Lathyrus > Lathyrus aphaca. The sequence goes on from OZ014523.1 coordinate 507,000,659, forward strand.
ACAAATTCCATAAACTTGAAGTATCTAAGTATTTGGTGAGAAAATAATGATTTGCAAGTGTATGTATTTGCGTTCCACTTCATGAATTAATTTTTTAATGTTAAGTCATTTACTACGTTGAAAGTTATTTTCAAGTATCTTTTAATTTCGACTTTAATGTCAAATATGTTTCAAACTTATAATTTTTGTACAATATGTCTAGGGTTATTTTTGAGTTTAATCCCTTAAGTGAAATTAAACTTATTTTGTTTACCAAATTTTCACAATAAATAATGGCTAGGAACCCTAAAGAGAGCTCTAGGAAAAGAAGACATAACCAAAGTTAGAAACTGGCTGCTGAAAATTAAGGTAACAAAGATTACTATAATATTAATGTCAACTGCATGAAGGATAGAGATGGATCATCACCCTCCTCTTGGTTTTCTCATCCTTTTCACTATTGTTGAAGCTGATGTGTTTTTGGAAAAAGTTGTGTGAAATTCGTGATAATCATTGTGTTTGTTATAAAATTCATGTTCTATTTTATTGACGAATTTTGTGTATAATGTGTATGTGAAAATCTTGATAGGTCGCACGAATAAGCGTCACCAAAGAGATAGTGTAAAGGCGTCTAAGCAATGATCGACGAGAATTGTTTGCGGAAACTATAAGTAATTACAGAAATACAGAGAAGGAATTCCTAGGTCTCAAGAGTGGCAAAAAGGGAAAATCAATCTTGAAATCCTTATGTACCAATTGACACAACCGTCATACGATCAACGGTAGATAACATCAAAAAGTACAATTGTGCCACCGATGGTCATGATCTCGTCTTGATATATTCAAACACTCGAGTATCCTAAAAATAAAGCTATCATCACTATCTGACTTAGAATCACACGTCATGTTCGTCCCATGAAACATTGTAGTTACGAGATGAACATTTATTGCGCACGTTTCCAATGTAACCAACTTCCACTCAAAACCTTTCCATTTCCTTCAACCGGAAACCGACTTGTATACTAAGAGAATAGTCAAGGTTAGCCCGAGCTACACAAACCTCGCTTCAACAAGTAGTGGCAAGGGCTTGGGGAAGTCGAGGCCGTTTGCAAGGCTCATACACAAAGGTTGATCTTGGGGCCCAACACATATTAGGACATCGATTTGAGGGGGTTCAACATGAGAGAACATTTTCATTCTTGGGGATTTTTCTTTCATGAGCAACACATCTTAAGGTGATAAGTGTGTGAGTTCTCTCATTTATAAATGTTCAAGTCTCCACATTTCTAACTGATGCAAGACTTCCCCACACTTTGTTTCTCAAAGTTTCTAACTCACACTTGTTATTCTGAACAACACATAAGGCACGAGCAACAAACAGGAAGCAAGTGAGACCTTAGCCAAATATGGAGCATTCAATCGCATCCTACGACCTATCTACCAATATCAAATATAATCGGACGATGATCCACACAATGTACTAGATTAATCGGGGGCGATTTTAACAACTCACCTTATATAAATTTCACAAATGTCAATTTCAAATATCTTTTGACTCTCACTCTAAACTACTTTTCGAATATTTAATTGCATATATATTAGAATACTAATCTTACATATTCAACTCACTCTTTCGTATCCAAATAATTCACAATCCGCATAGAATCTTCTTCCTATCTCGTATCCTATTTCTAATTCTCTCCTAGAACAAATATGATTAGACACCAAATGTAAACTTATACCATTTTTTTTTTTTTGGATTCATTCTAATAATTTTATTTTAGTCAAAATAATAACAATTACAATTTCAGGTGAAATTGGTTCTGTAGTAAACAAAACAAGAGAGTAGAGACCATAGTGCATGGCGTTGTAGGACTATGATGCACGTAATGGCAACGCAAAATGGTTGTCAATTCCGCGAATCAATCAGTCAACCAAACCACGTTAGCAACATTCAATTTCGACAGATAGATAGCCACATGTTATGAAGCAGGAACACATAACACAACCCTACACTACACCCCACCCCACCTAATAACTACCATTAACGGCGCTCACGTGACGCAATTCACTCCTCTTCAACTAAATGACGTTTTTACCCCTAACACTTCCCGCTATTCACAAATCTCTCACTGTTCTTTCCATCACCATTCGCGTGGTCCTTCATACGACACCGTTCCATTGCACAACTGAAAATGGCGACGGAGAAAGTTTTCAACGGAAGAGAAGAATTCAGTGATTCGTCAAACACGTTGCATTCAATTCTATCATTATCGTTGTGGCTTGGATGGATTCACTTCAACATTGCTTTGATCCTCTCCGCTATATTCTTACTTCCTCTCTCCAAATCTCTCTTGTTCGTTTTCTATCCCTTTCTCTTTTTCTCGTTATTATCAATATCATTCATTTTTTATTCCGTAATTTTGTTGATTTTTTGTGTGATAGGGTTATAGGTTTTCTGTTATTGTTCGCGGTGCTTCCACTGGGAGCTAAGAGTAAATTTGGCAGAAGATTGTCGAGGTAGATTTTCGCTTTCGTTAAACTTTTTGCTTTTTCATAACGTGTAATTTGAGCTTTTTCCTTTTTTTTCTGTGTTAAAAATATCTTTTCTTTGTTTTGGTTTATATGATTTTCAGGTACATATGTAAACATGCTTGTAGTTACTTTCCAATCACGCTTCATGTGGAGGATATAAAAGCCTTTGATCCTAATCGTGCTTATGGTTTGTACTTTGTACCAAAAAATTGATAATTGAGTTGTTTATTTTTTTTTGTTGCATGAATTATGTTTTTTTATTTTGGTAAAATGACAAGATAAATTGGGAAAAGAGAGGAAATTGAAAGCCTTATTTGCTATTTTTTTAACGGCCCTACTTGTTTTTATGTTCCTAGGCTTTGATTTAGGAAGAAAGTTAACATAGGAAAGTGGAAGGATATATTAATGTAGATTTGGATAATCATTTCCTGTTATGGGAGCTTGGTGAAGACTGTGGAAAGTTTGGTTGTTGATTAAAATTTAAACCGAATATGAAGCTTAAGTGTTAATCAAGTCTGATCTGTAATGCTTGATGTAGTAATTACAGTATCTGTACGTACCTTACATTATTATTTTTTAGTATATTAGTAATTACCTTTTTTTTTTACTCCTGTGTTCTCCACGAAGCAATAGAGATATGTCTTTTTCTTCTTAATGTACTCATTTTCTCATTTTTGGGGCGTTTAAATATAATCCATTCTTCTTCCATGGGTGCCTCAGCTTAGGATGCTATCTCATTGGGACCTATTTTTTTTGAAAAATAAATAAAAATTCTAGCATTATAACAAACAACGAGGATCAGTTGAAATTCTTCATATTTCTACTCTGGTAGTTGTTTTCATTGCTCAATTGGATACCTTTTATGTTCATGTATACCATATTAAGGCTGGACATTAAATTTGGATTGCTATATTCAATAGACTTAGTGCTCTGTAGTTGAGGACATTGACTATCATTTCATCTGTATTTTAATAATCAGAATTTGCCTTTTCGCATAGCTACTTTTAACGAAAACCCCAGATATGACTGTTGTCAATTGTCATGTTGAATTAAATTCTTGCTTAATCTTGGCCTAAACTATATCAGAAACATGATTTACTAGGTTTACCAAGCATTTTATTTGATTCATCTGAGTTGATGGAGATTTCCTTATATGTAACTAGTACAATTTATAATAAGCTTTATACTTTCCTATAGTTTGAGCCACATGAAATTCCTACTTTTCTATAATTGCTCTTTTAGAAATTCAAAGCAACTGTTACTTCAGTTTCTCTACTTTTCCTCTTTATTGTGGTATTTTCTATTGAAAGGGGTTTTCAAACTCAATTTTGTCTTCCATATTTGATTTGACCTATATTACTAATAAGTAATAAGTCATTGGTTATACTGCTTTGGTGTATCTTCTTGTTAGTTGCTCATTGATAGTAACAACAGTGGAACAAACATGCAGTTTTTGGTTATGAACCACATTCAGTTTTGCCAATTGGCGTTATTGCACTAGCTGACAACACAGGTTTCATGCCTATTCCAAAAGTTAAAGTTCTTGCTAGCAGTGCGGTAAAATTTTTTCTTGAGGCACTAATGTTTAATAATACTTACTGAGGATTCCATTATAAGTTTTTCTCTTCACATTTGAATGATAGGTGTTCTACACACCATTTTTAAGACACATATGGACATGGTTGGGTCTTACAGCAGCATCAAGGAAAAATTTTACCTCCCTGTTATCTGCTGGCTATAGTTGTATTTTAATACCTGGTGGAGTTCAAGAGACATTTCTCATGCAACGTGGTTCTGAGGTGCATTGCTTTTTGCCCTCATCTTACTCAATACTCATGTGATTTTTCTCCCTTTTTGACAGTCGAGTGATAATTTTTTTCTTCCGATAATAAATGGAAGTGTTCATTTCCTCCAGATATAGGATTGTTGTTTATGCAAAGTTCAATAATATGTTTGTGCAGGAATTTGCTTAGCTTTGAAATCACTGCGGCTCGTTTGTGAATTGTACATGTTTTGAATTTCAATTTATGTTAGACTTTTCCTATTATATTTCATATTTTATTTAGACTGGAGGAAAGGGAATTCTGTTCTTTTTAGTTGGAGTTTAAGATCAATAACCAGAAATCATTCAGCCTGCTTTATTGTGTTTCTTGCGTTTTGGCATAAATATCACAGTCTGAGTTGAGTCTGCCGTATCGTTTATAAAAGATAAAATTGTGACTAACCATTGATATTACACCATAGCATACAACAATTTTCAGTATCTAGCCTCCTAAGAGTATGTGTTGCCTATCAAACAAAATGGTACTTTCCAAAAAGCATTGGTTCTGGGTCGGACTGAATTTTTATACCGTTTCGATATGTAGGAAGACGAGGTCTATCCATAAAATGGGTCTCACAAGGATGACATCCTTGTGTCTTATAGTTTCATAGATGTTAACAAGATAACTTGAAATTTTTACTTTATAGATTGTTTATCTTAAGTCAAGAAGAGGTTTTGTCCGCATAGCAATGGAGAAAGGCCATCCCTTAGTTCCAGTTTTCTGCTTTGGTCAGGTACTTATTTCTTCTCTTGATCGCTTATGTTACTGCATGTGTGCCATTTCTATACCCGTCATGTCAACTTCATTTTCTCTGCTCTTTTGTTTTTGTTTTTTCATGACATATACTTTCCTAAGTTAAAGATAACCATCCTTTCTGGTGTAACTTTGATACAGTCAGATATCTACAAGTGGTGGAAACCTGGTGGAAAGTTCTTTCTGAACTTTTCTAGAGCTATCAAGTTCACCCCAATATATTTTTGGGGTATTTTCGGGTGCGTGTTTCTTTTATGTATCAATTTGCAATCTACCCTGTTCATTCTGCTTGATTTTCAACCTGTACAATTGACTGAATTGAAGAAGATGGAATAATAGAGTAAAAGATCTTTAAGATGTTGAACTATGCCTTCCACATTCACAATGCTATTTACACACATTATTGACTACAAAAGCAATTGGCATCTAATATAGAAGCAACGGTAAAAAGGAGGTCAGTTTTTGTTGGAAATAAGCTTAAACTATTGGCTAAAAATATGACTGGAAAAGTTGGATTCCATTGATGCAGTTCAGGATGTATGCCTTAATGCCTTTTCCGATCTGCTATCACTAATAGTAACTGGCAAGCTCTTTTTCTTGGAAACTTTTTCCTTCAGAATAATTGATTGAGTAGACTAGCCAATTATTGTACACAACCAGAGTCTAAACTATAGTTAGCTTGGAAGTTAGTTCATCTCTATAACATATTTTATTTAAACAAATCATCTCGTCTCCTTTTTCAGATCCCCAATACCGTTCAGGCGACCAATGCATGTGGTGGTGGGTAGGCCAATTGAACTCAAAAAAAATCCAGAACCAACCACGGAGGAGGTATGCATTGTCTTATTCTTAGCTTTGAGTAACATGCAATTTAATTACAAAAATGTAAATGTGATAGCTGGCAACAAACTGTTTCTAGATGAGAGAATTCTTGTTAGTTTATCATGTATATATGCAAATGCTGGCGTGGTTTAGATAGCTGGTCAAAATACTGGTTTCTTATATTTATTCAAACCTGCTTATGCTTTTAGGTTGCCAAGATACATAGTCAGTTTGTGGAAGCACTTCAAGATCTCTTCGAAAGGCACAAAGCTCAGGCTGGCTATCCCAACCTTGAGTTAAGAATTGTTTGATAATGCTTTAATATCGTCCTATGTATTTCATTGGTTTATTAATGTATTTTCTGTTAGTATATGTTTAAGGATGGGGTTGGTCTATGTAATTGGGTTATGCATTGCATGCACTAATAAAAGACCACCACCCTGTGGGGTAATTGAATAGAAGTAATGGCGCGAATGAGGTGGTGGTGTCGTGGTGACCTCCATTGCACTTAGGTGCAGCCTACATAATCTGTTGCTTTGGTGGCCTACGATCATACAATCCCCTTGAAAAGAAAGAAAAAGTGGTGTTACCTTTGGTCAGGTTATCTATTATTTCAGTATAATACTGAATGTTGGAAAAAATTAAGGTTACAAATTTATGTTAAGTATGTAATGATGCTTTTTTTTTCCACCCTTCCATTTTGTTGAGGGATTCAACACAACTGGTTTGATGAGAGATGCCTTTGGAAGCATAGAATTAGGGAGTGGCAATTCAAGGCCATTGTCACTTCTAATGGTTTTAAGATGATAGTTATAATGTATTTCAATCATTTTGAAAAGATTGATGACATTTTATCTTGTTTCATTTTAAGATAATGATCCATGTATATCTGCCGAAATCATTGACAACAATAAAAAAAAAAGAGTGATCACGATGATATTTAATATATGGACCCCAAATATCAAAATGTAAAATATCAAAGGGTTGTTTGGATTTATTGAAACTTAAGTGATAATGACTTTGTTTATGTTTGGCATAATGGCAAACATCACAAGTTGCATTCTTATCAACAACAATAAAGGAAAGAGTACTGTGAAAAGATTGCATCCTATTGGGAGACATGCGTCCTAATCTAAAATGCCATAAGGCATTTTCATGTAAGTTGCAAGTTGAATAATGGTAAGTAGCATAAGCATCACCATGCATGTCTTTGAGGATTAAGTGATGCAATCCTTCAAAACTTTCATCTAAACTAATCCTCTTCATTGTCATTGGATCCTGAATAAAACCGTGATCATGAGTAAAACTAACTTTATACTTGGATTGTTGGCATAACTTTGAAACTTAAATTAAGTTGACAAAGAAACCAGGTATATAAAGAACAATATTTATTATGAATTCAGATGAAAACATAACTAAACCTACATGTTTGGCTAAAGCAAATTGACCATTTAGGAGTATAACATTTATGGGTTGAATTTCTTTGTAAGAATGAAACCAAGAACTTGAGAAACAAATGTGGTCACTAGATCCCGATTCTATGATCCAAGATTTTGAAGAACAACACTAATAAGCTAAAGAATGAGATTTACCTTTTATATTTCAAAGGGGGGTGACCTGTGAATGAATATGAGCCAACTTAATTAGAAACTGCAAAGATAATATCTTGGTTAAAAGATGAATTCTAAAGTAGATTCACTAGTGTCTCAAATTGATCTTGAGTAATTATAGAAGAACCCTGGTTGACAGTTGAAGCAGAAGCATTTACACCATTATCATGACCATAATTTTTGGTAACATTGTTGGCGATAGAACCTTTGTCAAAATGTGGTCGGAATCCATGTTTACGATAACACACTTCAATTGTGTGGTCAATTCTATCACAATGAGTGCAAACCTTAGATTTTGAAGGGTTGGATCATGTGAGTGAACTATCATTCTTGAGATACGGTTTCTTGAATCCCACGACATTGATTAATGCTTGAGAGTCTTCAACGGATGCAAAATTACCTTGTCTTTCATGTTGAAGAACAATAGAGAAAATCCTATTCATGCTTGGTAAGGGATCCATGAGTAATATTTGAGATCTGACCACTGCAAAATTATCATTCATGCCAGTAAAAAAAGTAACATGAAGCAAGTTATGATTCCTTCTTTCTTGCCTCAGCCTCACAAGAACATCGAATTCTACACGTGTAGTTAGACATGGGCATGTAAATCTCAAGTTCTTCCCAAATAACTTTTAATGTAGGATATAATTCAGTGAAAATTTTAGATTCTTGCTTTAAAACATAAACTTCTTGTTGCAATTCAGAAATTCGAACAAGATCATCTTAAATGAATATTTCCTTTAGATCATTCCAAACATCTATGACATTTTCCATGAAAACAATGGATTGTGCAATAGATTCAAACACATAATTAAGTAGCCAAGAGAGAAAAGGTATATTTCACCTATTCCATGGGCGGAAGAAAGGATCAAAATCATCTACCGGGACTAATATTGATATGTCTATGAATTCAAGCTTCATTTTGCCACCAAAAGCTTTACGCATAGATCTCGCTCATGCATCAGCCACCAGGTTTTTATAATCTTAAACATCTTGATCATGTATGCTTGCTCAGGAAATCACTTTATGGACTTAAGCAAACACCTTTTGCTTGGTATCAATGATTTACTGAGTATGTTGATACCTTGGGTTTCTCTCACATCATTTTCGATCATTCCTTATTCATCTATCATTGAGGTAAGGATATAACTTATATCCTTCTATATGTGAATGACAATGTTCTATTTGACTCCTCATATTCCCTTCGTCAATCTATCATGACTAAACTCAACTATGAATTTTCTATGAAGGATTTAGGTCCTTTTAGTTACTTTCTCAGTATTTCTATTACTAGACACGCATGGGATTTTTTCTGTCATAAAAGGAATATGTCGAGGAAATCATTGAGTGTGCGAGTATGTTTTCTTGCAAATCATTTGCTCTAATTGTGGACACACAAGACAAAATAAGTGGATTTTATGTAAATCCATATCATGATCATACTAAGTATCGTAGTCCCGTTGGATCACTTCAATACTTGACTTTAATAAGACCCAATAATACTCGTCGTGCAATAAGCGTGTTTGTTTATGCATGTTTCGAAAGCACAATATAATCGTATCATTCGATATATTCAAAGCACTTTTACAGACTGCTCTACATCTGTATCATTCATGTATTAACAAGCTTGTCGCATATCCTGATGCAGTTTGCGGTGGATGTCTAGATACTAGAAGGTTCACATCTATGTATTGTGTATATCTTGGGGACGGTCTTATCTCTTAATATGCCAAATGACAGCCTATATTGTCTCGTTCCATAGCTAATGTTGAATATCATAAAGTCGTTAATGTAGTATGTTTTAGTCATGTTGGTTTAGGAATATTTCTTGGAACTACATTGACATGTATCGAGTGCAGCATTAGTCTATTGTTATAAGTAAGCACCTTGTATCTCTCCAACAATGGTGTTCAACATCAACATATAAAGCACATTGAGATGAATATTAATTTTGTGTGTGATAAAGTTACTCGTAGCCAAATTCGTGTCTTACATGACCATTCACAACATCAAATAGTCGACATCCTCACTAAGGGCCTTCAACGACAACTCTTTGACAATTTTTGACTTAGTCTCAACATTCGATAACCTCCAGTTTAGACTACTGGGGTGTGTATTAGAATACTGTATATACACATTTAAATTTATTTCGCAAATTAATTTCATCAATTAAGAGATTTTCGTTACAATTTAACAATGTCTTGATAGTTAAAATACTCTTTTATTTATATAAATTTGTTACACAACCGTAAAAAAAAACTAAAAACACCGGTATTATGTTGCTACCAACTAGTCAAACGAAAGAGCAGTGACAGATCTTGCCTAAAATATTAGGGGAGCCGTCATTGTCAAATAATATAGGCTTAAATAGTCTTTGATCCTTGTAAGTTGGCGAGATTTTAGTTTTAGTCTCTGAATTTTTTTTTCCGGTCCAGGTCCCCACATGTTCAATTCCTTTTGGCGTTAGTCCATGCTGTTAGTATTTCGTTTAAAAAAAGCTTACCTGGCAGACATTGGTGACTTGGAATTTTTTTTTTCATTTCCTATTTATTTAACTTTTCCACATATGGATTTAAATGACTCTTCATTTCTTATAATTCCCCTATTTTCTTTTAAGTCCCTGTAAATTAGGGTTTGTCTCTTCATTTTCATCTTTGTCTTTCGTATTCAGGTGTAGCTAAGGGAAGGAGAAGGAACACCGGTCTCATCACATATGCACAAACGATGAAGGAACATCTTAAAGACACCATGGATGCTCATTTCAAATCTCACAGGCAAAGCGAAGACCAACTTGTCACATCTTCGTTGACAAAGAAACAACATCCCAAAGACACGATGGTTGCTCATTTCAAATCTCACAACACGCAGGACTACATCAGGCCACGGTAAGAGTCAATTATTCATGGTTGTCACAGTTATTCATGAGTGTGGTCTATCTGGGTAACACTTATCATTCAACTTGTTATTTTAACCTTTCCTGCTTATGATTTGTAGTTATAAAGATTGACTAATATATTTTGTTATAATGTTGTCACAACACTAAGGATCTCAAAGATTTTAAACGCATGCTGAGTGACAGGGAAACTATGTATCAGCAGGAGTCCTTTCACTAGAAAAAACAGAAGGGTGTGGAGGGGAGAACAACTTGTCTACACAATGGAGGAATGAACTTCAATGGTGTAGGTTGGAAGGGAAAAGCTAAGGCAGAGGAGGGTGCAAAAAACTCAAAGGGAAAATGTATGGTCTTGGAAGATCCATTTTTGAAGGGAAAAACACATATTGTTACTTCAGCAAAAAGTAAAGGAGGGTTTGGTTTTGTTGAGGTTAAGAAAAAGCAGGAGTATATTACCATTTCCTTTGATAGTGAAATGTGACAATTCGAAAATGTAGAATGACACCACCTTATTATAGTACTACATACTAATTGTCAGCTATAGTAACATTGTTTATGGTTTTTCTAAATGCAGGGAATTTACTCCTATTTACCAAGAAAAGTACGAAGAAAACTGGGTCAGGGTTGTGAAAGATGCAAATTCGATGGGTTCAAATGTCTTGGTAAGATGTTTTTCCATTAGTTTGTTGATATATAAGCAACTGGTATAGTCATTGGTTGATAAATTTGATTGCCTTTGTAATGTGCATCAAATACCGCACAACGTGATAAAGAGTTGCCTCCGCAAACCTTAAGACCCCATCAGTCTATATGATACGGATCAAAGATGTACCTACTAGTGCAAACTGAGAAAAAGGGAATGTCAAATGGAGAGGTATCTTCTAAGAGGGTGGTATGGTTTTTGTAAAGACTGAAGCCTCAAGGAAGGAGATGTTTTGGAGTTTTGCATAAGATATCCTCATGCGAGTGAGATTTTAGTGGCCGTGAAACGAGGACTCGCGAGACGTTGATGTGGTAGAAAGTGATATTGTGTTTTTGTAACCCGTTAGGTGGTTTTTGTAACCCGATGCGGTAGAAAGTGATATGGTTGAACAATGTGTTTTTTTGTTGACTTTAAGTAGTAACAGTTCAAAGAGGAAGAACAATATATTAGTTTGTTAAGTAATTGTTGGACTGATGTAGTCACCTTATATTTTGGTTATCCTAACTAAGTATCATGTTTGCGTTTATGTAATTGATATTGTTTGAAAACTTTATCGTGTTTGCCTAAGAAAACTGTTACACGAACATCAATAAAATCCAAATAACGAGGTTCCAAATGAGGTTCCAACTCTTAATTGAATACATATATTGAATAATATAATTGCATACATATATTGAACAAAAACAAAACACGTTTTTCATTCATCATATGGTATAGAGACCAATTCCAAAATACAATACTTCTACAAGGACTGAAAGAAAAAAATCTGAACTACAACACAAACATTTGGATTCACCATTTCAGATAACCAGAGAAAATTCCCCATGAAACAACCAACAATAGCTTCAAAAGATTCACTTTTCTCTTCTCCTTCTTCAGCTTAATCTTCATCGCCCCAAATAAACAACTTGCAACCAGAAGAATTTTGACACTTCCAAAATCGTCTTTTAGGGTTATCAATTGCATTTGACATAAACATGCTGAAAGTTCACAGAGAAAACGAGGCCATGGATGTTGAAAGTAGAAGACGCGAAAAACGAGAAGAAGAAGAAAACGAGACCAATGTAGAAGGAAGAAGAAGAAAACAAATTTGGTATTTTTTGGATTTGGTCCCACTTTATTATACAGTCATTTTCATTTTCCACGTGTGTTACACAAATTAATAAAGAAATGATAAAATAATATTCCAAATCAGCACTGTCTGCTGACTCAACTTTTTTTAACGTTCCATTGATAGCATGGACTATAACCAAAATGAATTGAACATATAAGGACCTGGATTGGAAATAAAGATTCAGGGACTAAAACCAAAAACTCGCCAACTTATAGGGACCAAAATACTATTTAAGTCAATAATATATTATAATTAATGCTAAATTACCTATTGGGTCCTTTAAGTTATTTAACTGTAACAATGTGGTCCTTTATATTATTTTTTTGCTTCAATTAGGTCCTTTATATTAACTAACAGTTGCATCGTTGCCCTTTTACACAGATTCTGTTAAAAAGTGTTGATGTGTCACAAACAGTGTTGAAGTGTCTTTTAACTATGTTGAAGGATAGTTAAAACATGTCATGCGGATATTTTTAATAAATATTTTAATAAAATAAGAAAAATGGAAGGTCATATTCTTCCTTAAGACTTGAAAAATAGAACCTCAATATGGTTCTTGCCAATTCTTTCTACAACCAATATGTTAGTCAGAAAATATTAAAAACAAAAACATCAACAATTATTGCTTTCTAAGTAAAAACTAATTTTCTCAAGTAAATATCATTGTTGGAACGCGTGATTATACATTAAGACCATGCAAAAGGACGCTAAAATTGATTAATTATTTCAATAATCAACAATAGTTCTTTCTAATAGAGAAGAGAAAGGGAAACCAAGGTAAAAAAAAACTCACAAAAGTTTGCGTGAATGAATATCCGGAACCACATGATTTTTTTTTCTCTTTTAGGAGCTTGACATGCACAAATAAAAAATTCCCAGAAAATAAGTGTAGTATCAGTTGTGATGTCATTAGCACAAATTAATAATTTGTCAATTTTAGCATGCAAGTTGTTCCGGACTGCCCCAATGACTAGGCATGATCCAATTCACTCTTGCTTCCAGGACAACACAATAGCCCAATGTCAAAGAGATTCATTGACTTTATGCCCCTCAGCCGAGGAGGAATTGTCGACCACGGTCACCCGTGGTCGATTTCCTCTGCTCCTTCTAGGTTTCTGCCCGACATCCAGAGAAGTCACCCAGATCCAGTCAAGGAATAACTCATGCTCAGATTCCCCTCTGTTCAACGTGAATCTCATCCGACCAAGTATGCCCGTTCCAACGACTAATATTAACAATTACCTATTTCTGGGGGATCCATGATCTAGACCTAAAATAGGGATCAATAGCCAAGTGCAAGGGCTCTATATAAATTCTCTCACGTGAGAGGGTCAGGTATGCAATATTCACTCTCTTAACTCTTTTACTCGTACTTGCTCACTCTTCTGTCTTGTCTTACTTTGACATCAGAGTGTCTTGCAGGTACACTATCCATCTCTCCTCAACGACCGAATATCATCATTATCCTTATCATCGTCCGTGACCCACTACAGATTCTGATCGCCTTGGAACAATCAACTTTCATCCGCTAAAAATTAGTGATTTATTTAAAATCACAAGATTTGTAAATAACACCGGTTATATGTTTATTAATTTACAAATATTAATAATGAAATTGTAATTTATTCTTATTAAAAATTGAACTTGAAAAAATTCACAAACTTCTGTAAAATATAAATTATACAATTTTTTTAATAATATTAAATCTTATTTTAATAAATTATAAATTAAAATATAGAATATCACTCATTTTGGTAAAATATCACCAAAAAAATCTAAAACAAAATATTAAAAAAACTATTTACGAATAATATTAATATTTGTAAGTAGTTTTTTTTTTTTTGGTTTTTAAACTGTGATCCTTCCTATCCAGTCCAGCGTCAATCACCACTGAACCAACTAATTATTGATATAATTGATATAATAGTAAGTAGGCTTACTCAATCACATACTTAGCAATTTAAAAACCTTTCAAATTATAATAAAAGAACTAACCAATATAAATAACAATAATTTTGGTGAGGGGTACCGTGGCCCACCCCTGCTTCTATCAAGATCCGCCAGAGCAAACGAAACAAACAAAGATAGTAAAATTGAAAGGGACAAATGTCTTAATTTTACTATTCTAATTTGAACAAAATGATATACATAAGGTCTTAATCGTTCATCATAATTACGTAGCAAAAAAGACAACTTAAAATATATTCTTGATAGTTACAGCAATGTTACAGTCAACCACCAAATGTAAATAACGCAGAGGATAACTCACGGTAACGGTTGCTCCAAGTTGCATGATTCACAATCACATATACAAATACGACAAACCAAATCAAACCATTTATGTCATCTAATCTACACAAGAATATATGTTTTTCTTTTTTGGTTAATAATCATGGTAGCTGGAGTTCACTTTATCAAACATAATAAATGCGATGTTTTAAGTTCGAATACACACTTATATATTTATGTCTTCTAATAATTATCAATCGAGCTGTTTTAACGAAATATAATATATGTTTGAATTAATAGATAAATGATATCTGTTGCATACCCACACCACAAATATATAAACAGATACAATTAAATTATAAAAAATAAAATATGAATAAAAATATCAAGACACAAGCCACATGAAAAAAGTTGACCACAGAGTAACCGCAATTGATGCCAATGCATAGGTCCACAGCATTATGACAGAACATTCACTTTCCCCAGCTCCAAATAATTGAGCAATAGTACCTAAGTTACTCACATAGCAAATTAATTAGTTTGAATAATTATATACTCTACTATATAAAAATTAATTAATTAATTAATTATACCTATACTCATAGCTGGTGGAAGTGCATATTGAAGGAGAAGAATGAACTGATATAAAGGATCAACTTGCACCAAACCCAAATTTGTTGCCACTCTAACAATTACAACACCAAAAATTGGTAGCATCAAATATCTCACTGCTATGATTCCTATAATTGTCCAAATTGGAGTACTTGCTCCTTTCAATCCTTTAAGAAGGTTAGCACCCATTATAAGTGTTGTTGTTGGAATTGCAGCATCACTGCATATAATAATAATAGCATATTATGCAACTTTATGTAATAATTTTTCAAAATCTTAAAAGATGAAAATTTGGAAACCAATAGTTAGTTGTTTTAGTGATGGTTGATACTGAACTTGGTAGGAAGGACTACAGTTCGATCCCCACAACTATTATCGGGAGAAGGCTGAAACCACTTACCCTAACATGGAAGCAGAGTCTTCAATTACATGAAGAGGAGCATTGTTTCCAATCATTAAACTATGTAACTGAGGAACTACACCAATAGTAAATCCAACAATCTGCATAAACAAAATTTTAATCTTAATTTTTCATTTTCTCATGTATATGAATAATAATAGCATATGAACAATGCATCATACCGAGCCAATTGTTGCAGGTGAAAATATGCCTCTGATATTTGGATTGCTTAACAAATTTCCACATTTAAGCTTAATTTTATCTAACAGATGCACCTGCAATTACATTTATACTAATTTTAAAAAACAAACATACAAAGATTCATAAAAAAAAAGGGAAATTTGTAGTACTAACCTTCACTTTTTGCTCAGATTCATTCTTAGAAAGCAATAATCTGTATTCATCATCCACATTGTCTTTTGCTGAATTTATACTTTCTGAGCATCCCTCTACTAGTGATTCTGATACATCCTCTGAATTCGGCAATGTAATGGAGTCACTGCGTTCTTTCTGAACTTTACTCGACGAAATCCGCATTATGTTGTACACATAAGCCCATATAAAAATCATTCCAATCTATAGTTTCCCCAAAAAAAATTAATAAATACAAGCTCAGAAAATAAATAAGAAATTTTCACATAGCTTAAGGTGTACTAATGAAGTTACATACTGCCATAGAAAGTGAAGCATAAGCTATTCCATATTGATAGCAGACATCAGGATCTCCAAAAGGACTATCTTTGTCTTTACATATTGCTGGAATAATGATTATTGGCAAGTTTCCTAAATTTCCTGTTCACATATCAATCTTACAATAAGCTCAATCAAAGACGCACCAAGCAATAATTTATTCTTAAGAATGTGTCGTTGAATCTAACTCAACCCTACAAATCTATGTGATTTACCTGCGGAACAAACACCTACTACGAGACCTTCGAGATTTTTCGGAGGCCTGGTGAGTTTAATAACGATCCATCCTAAGGCTGAGCCTAACAAAAATGTAACGAATATGTTCACCGGCATGAACCACCTAATAATCAAAATCAAAAAGTGTTAAGACTTAAAACCATAATCAAGAATTCAAATCCTCAAATAAAAATTAGCAGCAAAACATGTAACCACTCACAACAAAGCAACATTCTCATAAGTGATTGTTTCTGCCAAATTCCCACACACCATAGCAGGATTAAACACATAATATACAAGCTGAAACAGATGAACTATTGGTGTGAATATATAAATAGAAAAAATATATATAACAGAAAGAAAAAAAAAGATGTTAAGAATTTATACATGATTGGTTTGATTCCTTGCATCTTTGCCCAGCAAATTTATGCTATCCAATGCAAGAAATAAACCAATTGCAGTGAGTAGTAGAACTTTGATGACAGGGAAAGAAGCAACAGAAAATAGCTCAAGAAATCCCATTATCACAATGAATGAACTCTTCCAAAACTATATGCTAATTAATTATTCCTACACAAATTAAAAATATATGTTAATTGACAAACTTGGAAGTATAAAGTTGTTATTCATCCTAATCAGATTAGGCACCTGTCTTCCAAAACTATAGCTTCCGTGTGTTATCTTGTTGCTTTTAATGATTGAAGTGAGACTGAAAAATAAGCAGTGAAGGTCGCAACTGTTTTATTTATTTATTTATTTTTAAAGATTAAATAAGTTTTTGTTTTTGTTATAGGGCCAATTCAGGAGGAAGTCCAAGAAGATTGGGAAGAGGAAAAATAGACAGGATACTACCTGTGTCATCCCATTTCATATAGGACATCTTTCATATTTTTAATATTTCAAAATATCTCTGTTACTATTTATCTAAAATATTTATCATTTTTATAAAAAAAATTAACTTTTTTCTATCTAAGATTTCAATTTTTTTTTTATAGTTATTTCTAAATTTTTGGTACGCATAATTTTACAAATTTTGGAAATTCTCCTGTTTGTATTAGAAATTTTTGAAAATACGGTATTTTTCACCAAAAATTTGTAAATATCTGTATTTTATACTGAAAATTCTAAAATATCCGATGATTATCATAATAAATTTGACATCAATATCGGAAATTTTGAAAATTTACAGTACGTAGCAAAAATTTCCGAAATTTTTTAAAATATCTGTTATACCGAAAATTTCGTCTACACTTGAAATTTCCGGTAACAAAGCTGCTAGTTCAAAAATGTTTGTTTTGTGTTATCCGGAACCGGTAGGGACATCTACGGATTCGTGTAGGGATTGAACGCAGTTCTTCACCACAGACAAAATATATTTTCTATATAACAAGTTCAAACTTAATATTTTCGTTGCGTTATATGATATTGATACTATACTTTTTATGTAATGTAAATGACAAATATTTCGGAGCCGAGCTAAAGTATTAGCCTAAGCACATCATATTGGCAAACAATATGGTATTATAGTTGTGACTATTCGTTCTGATACTGCAAATGACCAGTGTGGTAGGAAGGATAAATTGATTATGGGTTATGAGAGAGGAGAAAATTATAAAAGAAAAAATACATCTGAAAGTAGTCAATCTTCAGACAAGGATGACTTTTATAGTATGAAAGTGAAATGTCCTTTTAGGCTGAGATCTTCGCCAAGTGGTATTGGTTGGAGGGTGAATGTTGGGTGTGGGTTTCACAATCATAAATTATCTGATAATTTAGATGGTCATGACATATTGGGTCGTCTAAAAAATCATGAAAGACAATTTGTGAATGACACGACGAAGTACAACATGGCTCCACGATACATGGTTTCTGCCTTGAAAGACAAAGATCCAGAAAACCACACAAGTGTTAGACAAGTGTATAAAGCTAGAGCTACGTACAATGCAAGCAAGAGAGGTTCATTGACGGAAATGCAAATGTTGTTGAGTCTTATTCATAAAGAAAAAATACATGTGTTGGACAAGAAATAAGGAAGACTCAAATATTGTTGCTGATATCTTTTGGACATTGTAATACCCTAATTTTTGCCTTTATAATTCCCCACATTTCATCTGCATCATTGCATATAAACAAGATCACATATTGGTTCCTCTATCCCTTTCATCTTTGGGTTTATGACTTGTAGGGATCACCAAGCATCTGTGTGTTTCTTATTTGCTTTTGTGTTTTTTATGTTTATTAACCCTCAATCAAAATCCAAAAATATTTTGTTTTTCCTTTACTAACTTTTTCAGGGATAAATCTGGATCAAGAACACTTCTCCAGCTCGAGTGTAATTCATCTGAATAAAGTCAAAGTTGATCTACAAACAATTCAAATTCATCTGATCAAGAGTTGTCCAAGAATTCATTGATTATTGCTTAAGGGATTCCAAGGTTCATGTGTTTATTTCCATGTCTTCTTGATAAGCAAAAGGAATCGAGCTCATAACAGATACAGTGCATCAAAAAGCAATTTTCACAATTTTAATTGTGGTAATCGACTACCACATTTGGTGTAATCGGTTACCACCCTTCAAAACGAACTTTTTTTGAGATTTTTCAACATGGTAATCGATTATCACATTTCATGTAATCGGTTACGGCTGTGAAATTTGGCCAAAAATAATAATTTTCAGGTTTTGCATTTTGGTACCAAATGCAAAAATTCCATCATAAGAATATTCCAGATCACTCTTAAATTATTCCCTTACATCATAATTAAATTCCAACACACACCATTATTTGATCACGCATGTGCACCACTTGATCTTGATTTTGCCTCCAAATTAGAATTTCAAACCTAAATTTGATTCCAAACCAAATTTCAAGCCACCACTCAATTTCAAGCCTGGACTCTATAAATAAAGTCTTCATTTCAAAAACTTTTGATATCCAAATTCACCTTGCTAAAATTTCTCTCAATTCTCCCCCAACCCACACTAAAGCTTTTCTTCCATTTTCGAAAGTTGGTAAGTTTTTCATTGAAGCTTACTAATCTTTGAGCAAAACCTTCATCCAAACACTTCATTATTCATCAAATTCTATAGATCAAGGCTTTGGAGTGTGCATTTTGAAGTTCATTTGGAGCAAATTATGATTTGGAGTGGTAAATTCTTAAATCTACCATTGTTGAACTCATTTTTACATCTTCCACAATGGATATCTTGCGGTTTATGGTGATAATTGATCCATTGATTGATCTTGATGTTTGATGGATTCAATTGATCTTTAATTGTTATTATTTGATGTAATTTTCATGGTCAATTTTATGTCTTAACATTGGTGATTGGATCAAATAAATTGTTCTAAAAAATGCTTTTTCAAAAATATGTGGTTGCTATTTTTTGCCTTCGTAACGGATTACGCAGAATCCTGTAATGGATTACGAAGGCAAAAAAAATGACCTGCAATTGTTGTTTTCGTGTCCGTAATTGGTTATGGCTTTTAGCCAAATCGATTACGCTTACGGATTTTGCCATTTTTGTTCTTCCATACAACTTTGTAGCCGTCATTGCAGAGTATAAATATAGTCTCATTCTATTCATATTTTAATCCTTGTGCACCAATAGAGTAAGCACGCTATGTGTACCAATAGAGTAAGCACGCTATGTGTTTAATGATATGACTCAAAGAAGTGTAGTTAGCTGGACTTCTATATTTGATGGGTATATTAAGTGATGTCAAGATATTTGAGGCGGAGGAGTTGATAAACAAAATGCCATTGAATATTGATTTGTTATTTGGAGTTCATTACTAATGGCATACCTAAACAAGTAAATAAATTTTCATTTTAGTAATATAATCAAATAATTAAAAATCTAACCTGCAACAAAAATCTTTCCAAAGAACTCCACAACACTGTTGTCATCTATCCAGAGGTAATAAAAATCTAAATCCAAAGCCACACTTTAGTAATATGGTCAATGATGTTAAATATCATACATTACACACCAGGGCCGGCCCAATAAATCCAGAGGCCCCGTTTTATTTTTAAAAATATGCCTAATTTAAAAAAAAAAAAAAAATTAAAAATGATAGAAAAATATAATTATATATTAATTAAAAATAAATTTAATTATAATTATGTTAACATTTGACACATCTCATTTTTTTATGTATTAAGTTTCATAATATTTTTTACTTTATTGAATTTTTATATAATATTTTTTATATATTTATTAATATTAATGAAAAAAATTGCATCTTTTAAAAAATTTGGACCCTCTATTATTTGGGGCCCTGTGCGGTAGAGCTTGTTGCTCTTGCACAGGGCCGGCCCTGTTACACACGTTCCTTTTTGCATTGAAACAATGAGAGATCTATGACTAGTTTGATATGCATGTGGAAGAAATTAGATATAAGTAAATTGTCATTACAATGTAAAAGTGGAAATGAATTGGCGGCATTTTAAACTAGTAATTTTCAAATCAAATAATTTGTGGTTGAACATTCAGGTGTATATAGTTAAAACTATGAGTATTTATCCATGGAATAGAGAAAAATAAAAACAATAAAACACAATCCAATGATTCAAGTTCAATGTTCGGAGAGAGATTTCAGAATGTACAATGATGATGCAAGCGCAACCATATTGTAGTTAGAGAGATGTAATAGCCATTGAGCATTAGTGTGGTGTATTGGCATGAAAACTAAGAGTTAATCCATGCAAAAATAGTGCAACCATATTATGGTTAGAGAGATGATTTCATTGCCATTGAGCATTAGTGTGGTGTATTGACATTAAAAGAGAAGTTTTATCAAGTTTGATTATTTAGTCAACATCCTTTGTTTTTTTGGTAAGGTTTTGCTTCCATTGTGCAATGCCTCTATTTTCTTGTTGATGTATCCGAATCAAATGGAGACAAATAAGTGTAACATCTGTTCAGAAGTTGTTTAACGAAATGTCAAAGATAATTTAGGGATTTATGGAGGTTTGTAATCCCCGCAATTTAACTAGTTTTTTTTTAAGTTGATTATAAGTAATGTGTCACGATAGTTTCTGTTAGAAGAAATAGACAGAGAAAGTAAGACCAAAATTGTTGACAAAAAACCTTAACTTTAATACAATCATTGTTTGTCAGTTTTCGTTAGAGGAATTATACGGTAAGATCAAAAGTGTTGACGAAAAATCTTAAGAGGATCACTATTCGAAGAAAAATTTTATAAGGACTAAAATAAAATTTCAATTATTTATTGGGACGAAAAACATATTTTATTTTATTTTTATTTTTATTTTTAATAACCATGCCCACCTTTTAGCCATGCTGCATATTTTTTATTTTATTCTACTTTTTTTTACAACCGTACATTTTTCTTTTTCGTATTTTACTAGACAATACTTTATAATTATGTTGAGGGTTAGTTAATAAAATATATAATGAATAATATATTTCATTAACTAATAAAATTTAACATATAGTTTAGTTATAGTTGAAATTAAATAATATAATTTTTCATATTCCAAAATTTGTCACACTTCCTCGTTCAATTCGTCTGATTTATGATTTTATTCATTTTCATATATTTGTCTATTTGATCATCCATTTAGGTCATTTATCAACATTTGCATGTTGTAATAAGTTCAGGTTAAATGTTCGGCAATAATGAATCTAATTTTTTTAAGTGGATTTTCGAGAAGGATATTATGTGGTATTTATTCATGTTTATTTGCCTTATTACTTGTGGTGTGGATCACCACTTTTCATGGTTGGCTGGGAGATTGAAATGATTGTTACTTAATTCGGATGATAGTTTGGATTCAAAGAAAAAGGTGAAGTTGGAATAAAAGAAAATTTTCATTCTTTTATTGCAAATTCACGGTACAATTCATATTTCTTGAGATACAAATCAAAAGAATGGATTACAAGGAAATATGGTATAAAAAAATTACATCTTTTTGGTACAATTGACTTTTTGGTCAATTGTTGACTTTTGGTCAACTATCGCCATTAACTCGATTTCGACTCCTGAATTTTCTCAGACCTATTCTACAAGCATATGATCAAGGGATTCATCATAAATGACTTCTGTCATGATTATGTCAAGTGCTAATTTCCAGCAAATTCTATCTTCCATCAAGCTTCACTTGTTTTTCAACACTTTCCAACATTGTTTCAAGTCCTAAAGGGTAGAATTTAATCCTTGAGTTTATGTCATTCAAAAGTGTTTATTTTCAACACAAAATCACTTCCCAAACATGGTCTTCCAGGCTTACTTTTAAGCAATGAAAATAATAGATCACATAGTCCACTTCAATTCAACTTCATTGAATGCTGCATATTTTTGAACCTAATCAAACAGTGTTAGATTTATTATGATACTCAACCACTAAAAATTCTTCAATGCCCAAAAAGATTTTTGCAGGTTTATTAAATAAAGACTTCAAACCTTATGCACCTTATATGTAGAGATGTAAATGGATATCCATTGAGACATATACTATGATATTCATATCCTCCCTATTAGATAAATATGATATCTATATTCGCCCTATATTCATGCGGGTATCTGTTAAGTGGGTAATCCACAGATTTTACGGTATCCACAACTATTTTTAGATGTCCATGGATAATATTTTTTTTATAAAAAATAATTTTTGAAAAAAAATATTTTTAACTTCTTTTAAAGACACAAAAAGTTATTATCACTAACATCCATACAATTTGCTCTTAATTTAATAAAAAAAATTCATCACATTAATTTTCTTATTCAACAATACATAATTAGATTATGTTCCGGACTGCCCCAATGACTAGGCATGGTCCAATCCACTCCTGATCACAGGACGGCCCAATAGCCCAAATGTTAGAGGGACCCACTGGCTCCATGCCCCTCAGTCGAGGAGGACTTGTCGACCACAGTTATCCGTGGTCGAATTTCTCTGATCCTTCTAGACTTCAGCCCGACGCCCGCAGGTGTCACCCAGATTCAGCCGAAGACAACTCCTGCTCGGATTTTCCTATGCTCGACACACATTCCATCCGACCAGGTATGCTTGTCTCAACGGCTAATTTCTGACAGTTACCTATTTTTGGGGGATCCACGATCCAACCTAAAATAAGGACCAATAACCAAACGTTGAAGGCTCTTTATAAACACTCTCCCATGAGAGGGTCGGGTATCGAATATTCACTCCCTTAACACTTTTACTCGTACTTGCATACTCTTTTTCCCGCTCTTACTTTAGCATCGGAGTACCTTGCAGGTACACCCCTCATTCTCCTCGACGACCGAGCAAAGACTTCAACATCTACGTCAACGTCCGCAATCATTGTAGATTTTGATCACAAGTACAATCAATGGAGTCGTCTGTGGGAATTCGTGTTACCCCATTTTCTCATCCTTAGATCGTGAGAATCAAAACATCATCGTTCAACTCACTCAATGGCTCACCACAACGGCTCTATCAATGCCCAAATCATCTCCAAAATTCCCGTAAAACAACGGGAAAACGATGAAACCATCCCTCCCCTCGGGGAGCTTGACCGTTTTCAGGACGGGTACTCCGCCTCCCCGTCACCAGAACCATCCATGCAACTTGAGATCAACCCTACTGATCTCCCCCTGATTCCCATTCCCGAGAGGACGAATCAGACGCTCGCAGCTCTGGTCGAAACGACCAACAACATTAACCTCCTACTTTTACGCCAAGGAGAAAGGCTAGAAGCGCTAGAGGAGGCCCGACGTACCAGACCCCCCTCTCCCGCGAGGAGGCCCTGCAGGTCCCGCAGTAGGTCACCTGAGTGAAGAAAGAATCACCACCACCCAGAGGCAACTGGGTCTATCAAGAAACGGACTTGTTCGTCTCCCCGACGAAACAAGTCCTCGGATACAAGGAAGACCAGGAGGACTCTCCAAGCAGGAACGCGATCGTCTCCCGAGGGTGCAAGAAATCGATCAAGATCCCTTTCCCCTCGTCGACATCGGGACAATCGCTTCCACTCCGCCTCCCATAATTCTAGAGATGAGGATGAACGTAACGGTCCTCTCTCCAATGAGATCATGTCCACAAGGCTACAAAAGGGGCTCGAGAAGCCTCCTCCCATGGGGACCTATGACGGAACGACATACCCAAATGATCATATTGAGAAAATTGATGCTCTACTCGATTACAGAGGCATCCGAGGAGAAATTAAATGTCGTCTTTTCCCTACAACGCTAAGGAAGGGATCTATGGCCTGGTACAAAAGCCTTCCTCATGAATCTATCACATCCTGGAGACATCTCAGGAGAACCTTTTCTCGACACTTCACAGCTTCGCGGCGCATCCGTAGACTGAGGCCTCTTTGGAGGCGATCATTCAGGGTAAGGACGAACCCTTGCGGGCATACATCGATAGATTCAATAAAGAAGTCGTCCAGGTCTCGACCATGGAAGACATGAAAAAATATCTTCTTGAATGGGGGCTCCGTCGCCATAGCGACTTCAGGAGGGTTGTGGGCATTGATACGCCTGCCACGCTTGATGTTTTTCACCTCAAAGCGCAAGAATAAATCCAATATGAGGAGAAGAAGACAACCAACATTGTCCGGGATACAAGGCGTCATGAAGATTTCAAGCCGTCTAAACATGAAGACTCGTCGACATCTCGTCGGGGAGGTGAAAAATGAAAGGAAGAACGCTTCCGTGAACCTTCAGGCCGACGCCAGGTTTCCAAAGCAGCTGCCGACCAAGCCAAATACGGACAAGACAAAGTACTGTTGGTTTCACAAGTCCCACATACACAATATCGATGATTGCATCCATCTGAAGGATTCCATCAAAATCCACATTCAAGACGGCCATCTGAAGCAGTTCACCAAGGGGAAGAAGGCTCCCTGACAAGAGGTGCAGGAAGCTTGAAAATTCGAAGAAACCGCCCCTCCAGCCACGAAAGCCAATCTCCAGGTTTCCATCAGCATCACGCGGCCAGAAGATTTCTATGTCCCCGAACCGTACACCGATCCTTCCTATTTCGCCGCCAACAGCCCGTGGGAGCTCTTCCCCTCTGCTATGGTAATTTCAGAGGGAGGGCATAACAAAGTTACAGTGGGGTCGGCAAAGCAACGCTTTGATCAACTAATCAATATCGGCTCCAACCAAATTCTACCATTGATCCTCCCCGCGGGGGATCAATGCCCATCTCCTTTTACAAGGAGGACCTCATCGGCGGGGCACCTAACGCCAGCATCCCCCTGCTCGTCCATGTAAAAAGGGCCAACTTTGACATTCGAAGGATCCTGGTCGACCAGGGAAACTCTGTCGATATCATGTACTCCCAACTCTTCGCAACCTTGCAGCTCAACGAGACACATCTGACACCCTACATGGGCTCAGATCTCTAGGGGTTCAACGGGATTGTCTCTAGATCCTGGGGTTATGTCGACCTGATAGTGACCTTCGGAGCAGGGGAGACCGCTAGGGCCATCAAGGTGTTGTTCCTCGTGAACGATTGCTAGTCTCTATATCAATGCATCATGGTCGTCCAACCCTCGTCGAGCTCATTGTTGTACCCTCCATGGTGCACCTAAAGATAAAGTACTATACTTCATCAGGACAACTAGCCACTTTCCACGGGGACATCAAAGATGCTCGCCGATGTTTCGAGGCTGCGTCCAAAGGGCTCAACATCATAGCCGTCAAGCCAAAGCAAGCCAAAGTTGCCCTTCCCTGTAGCTCCAAGGAACCAAAGCCACTCCCTCGGGTAGATTTGATCGATCTCGAAAGCAGGTTTAACGAAGAAGAGGAAAAAGCCAAATTGACCGTAAAGATTTCTTCGTCTACTCGTCTGGTGCCCAACAAAGATTTCGAGATGGTTGCATTGGAATAAGATCTTACCAAAGGAGTAAATATCAGAGTCGACCTCCCGGACCTCGCGAGGAAATAGTTGAAAGTGTGCCTCAGGGAGAACGCTGATTTGTTCGCATGGAGCGCAGTTGAGATGTCGGGGTTGGATCTAGAAACGACACGACACCACCGTACCATAGACCCCTATGTCTGAGCAGTAGCACAACGCAAGTGGAAGCAGTCCCCTAAAAAGGTAGAGGTTGTCGAGCAGGCCGTAAAAGACCTCCTAGAGGAACACTTTGTAACAAATGTCAGGTATACCACATGGCTCTCAAATATTGTATTAGTCAAAAAGAGCAATGGAAAGTGGCTCATGTACGTTGACTACACTGATCTCAATTGGGCTTGCCCGAAAGACGCTTACCATTTGCCTAACATTGATAAGCTGGTCGATAATTCTGCATGTTTAAAATTATTGTCGTTCCTTGACGCCTACTTTGGGTATAATCAAATACCTATGGCCGTGACCGATAAGAAATACATTGCTTTCATGACCAAATCGGGCAACTATTACTACAATGTAATGCCCCTCGGCTTGAAAAACACGGGCGCGACCTACCAATGAATGATGAACAAAGTCTTTCGAGCAGAAATCAGAGACATGCTCGAAGTTTACATGGATGACATGATCATTAAATCCCACGAGGAAATCGATCATTCTCTTCACTTAAAGAAAATCTTCGATCAGGCACGCAAATACAAAATGCAGTTTAATCCAGAAAAATGCACGTTCAGGGTACGAGCAGGCAAATTCCTTGGTTTATGTCTAACCGAAAGAGGAATCGAAGCTAACCTCGACAAATGTTGAGCATTCTCCGAAACACTCACGCCAAAATCCAAAAAATCCATCTAGTTACTAAACAGGGTACTCACCTCACTATCCCGCTTTGTAGCGAAATCCGCCTAGCACACGCTACCCCTCTTCAAGCTCCTCCGCAAAGAGGCTACTTTCGAATGGACGGAGGAGTGCGAGCAAGCCTTGACACACCTCAAGAAAACTCTGTCAGAACCCCCAATTCTCTCCCAACCAGAGACTTTGTTTCTATATCTGGTCATCGCTAACGAAGCCATAAGCGCCTCCCTCATACGAGAAACACCTAAAGGACAAAAAACGATCTATTTCATGAGCAAAGCCATGCAATGGCCCGAGCTCTGGTATTAGCTGATTGAAAAGGTTGCCCTTGCCCTCCTCCATGCGGTGAGGAGACTCAAGCACTACTTCTTAGCGCATATGATCATCGTACGAACAGACCAACCCATTAGGCAGCTCCTCGATCGACCCGACATGGTCGGAAGGATGCTCAAATGGTCCTTGGAACTATCTAAGTTTGACATTTGATATGAAAGAAAATCAGCCCTCAAAGCGCAAGCCCTGGCTGATTACGTGGCTGAAATGACCACCCCGGAAAACCATGTACGCGCGTCCAGAAAATGGACCATTTTCGTGGATGAAGCATTAAGCTCAATTGGAATTGGAGCAGGGATTATCCTAGAAAACGAGGAGGGAATCCTGATAGAGGTATCCTTCACGCTATCTTTTCCCACCTCCAACAACCAAGAAGAGTACAAAGCTTTCCTCGTTGGTCTAAGGCTCGTTGAAGACCTAGGAACCAAAGAGATAATCATATGTACAGACTCTTAGCTCGTGGCCTTGCAAGTCAAATGTGAATATCAAGTTAAAAACGAAAATTCATCAGAATACCTGACGCTAGTCAAGGAGAAGATTGTGAAGTTTACATTCGCAGACGTCAAACATGTTCCTCGTGAACACAACGTATGAGTAGATGTGTTATCAAAACTCGCGAGTACAAAAAGGAAAAGCGGAAACAAGTCTGTTATATAGGAGATACTTCCTCGAACCAACATTGAAAAAACATCCTCGATAATAGACGTAAACGTCAGTGGCGACGCCAACAGCTGGATGACCCTGGTCTACAAATACTTAACTAATGACGAATTGCTCGAGAATCCAAAGGAAGCCAGTATAGCTAAGCGACGAGCCTGCTCATACGTGTTATTCGAAGGAAAACTCTATCGGCGGGGATTCTCCATTCCCCTCCTCAAGTGTGTCGAGGAAGAATTAATTCCGCATATCCTGTGTGAAATCGACGAATTAAGGCATCAACACCCAACATCTGAGCGGGAGATCTCTGGAAAGGAAAGTCCTCCGGGTAGGATATTGCTGGCCGATAATGCAAAACGACGCCAAAGAGCACGTAAAAAAATGTGAGAAATGCCAACGACACTGGGACATGCACTTAGCACCTTCAAATGAACTTAAGATAATTTCTTCCCTGTGGCCATTCACATGGTGGGGTCTGGATATCCTAGGTCCCTTTGTCGTCGGTTCAAACCAGAATAAATACTTGATTGTCGGAGTAGACTACTTCACGAAGTGGATAGAAGCTACGACTCTAACTAAGATCACAACCCTCAACATATTGCATTTCTTCAAATGCAACATCCTCGTCCGGTTCGGGGTACCCCGTGCCATTGTTACCGACAATGGGACACAATCCACGGACAAAAATTTCCAGGAATTCATTGCCAACATAGGAACTAAATAGCATTTCGCTTCAGTCGAACACTCGTAAACCAACGAGCTGGATAAAGCAGCAAACAAGGTCATTCTTCGAGGACTCAAACGAAAACTAGATGAAATTAAGAAATGCTGGGTTGAGGAATTGCACAGCGTCTTGTGGGTATACCGAACCACGCCTCACTCTACATCCGGGGAAACCTCTTTCCGACTAGCATACGGAACAAAGGTCGTTATCCCCATAAAAACATACATACCATCCAGGCAAACATAGGCCCCAATGGAAGAGGATACTAATTCAGAAGCATTACGCGAGGAGCTCGATTTAGTCGAGGATGTTCGGTCAGGGGCAGCCCTACGCGAAGCATCACTTAAACAAAAAATCACCATTAGACATGACTATAAAGTTATAAAGAGAACATTCGAGGTCGGCAACCTCTTCCTGAGGAGAAACCACAAAGACTCCAAAGAAGGTAAATTGATCGCAAACTGGAAAGGTCCCTAACGTGTCCGAGCAAAAACGGAGAATGAGACCTATTACTTAAAAAATCTGAATAGAAAAAAACTTGCTCGTTGTAACACCTTTTTGTCAACTATTTAATTAGGGGTTACTTTAGTTTTAAATTCTTGATCATACATTAACATTTAAATTTAACTTATTTATTTTAGTGATTATAAAACGATGAGTTTCTAATTGGGTGTTCTCGGTAACTATGAGATGTTGAATTATTAATTTCTAATTGGTTAATTTATTTATGTATGTAGTAGAGTAATATGTAGTATTTAGTAAATAAATTAAAGTGTAGAATAATTAAGAAAAATATTAAAGAAGATTATTATAACCAAACATGAATATAAATAGAACGTGTGGTACTGTAGAGTCAATTATGTTAGTCAAGTAAGTTTTAATATTAATAAAATAAAATTGGGTGTTCCATATTTTTCTCTCACCATCCTATTTTTTCTCAATTTCCGCCTCAAAAGAACTCCTATAGGTTTCACGTAGAAACTATTCACAGAATAATATTTCCAAATCATCATTGAGTTGCAACGTCGATAAACTTCATATTTCGTTCTGATATTATTCTTGAGAGTGTCTCTTAAAGTCGTCATAAGTTTAATCAGATCGGAGAATTTTATTGATTTCAGAGAAAAACACTTTAAGGTAGATGTTTTTCCCCTGTAATTCTAAAGACTTGATTTAGGGATTGGTTAAATATTTGTATACATATTTTAAGAGAAAAAAAAAAAAAGTGATCTCTTTAATAATAGATTGTTGATGTTAATAATTTAGTTATTAAATTAAACTAAGGTATATTAAGATTCTAGATACTCGTGGTTCTTTTAGTTAATTATTGTGTTGCTTGGTATATATGAGTGTTGTTGTGTAACTAAGTCATGATCGGTTATTGGCGGATATATGTTAGCAGTGTGTCTCTAGTGTAAGCCACGGAAAATATATTAGGATTAGAAATTACACACACGTATAGTAATAGCCAAACCTTGTTAAGATAATCACTTATATATAATATGATAGTAACTGAATCTAGTTAGTCATGTTACAGGAAAATAACTAGGTAGTTACAATTAAGTCTGGTTAGATATAATTATATTATTGTGTGAATGAGTAGTCATGTTACAACTTACATGAGAATAATTAAATAGTAATTGGTAAGTCTTGTTGGGCTATATAGAATTATGGTAAGTGTATTTTTGCATCCGGGAGGATTGTTAGATGGATATGATATACTGTCTGAATTTTAAAATTAATTCAAGAAGTTGTGCCTCCCGAAATTAGATGAGGAGCAATAATTATTATATTTATTGTATGGTTGTCTTAGTGGCGGGTAGAAATCTTGGTGTGGTTGTCTTAGTAGCAGGTAATTATATCTTCATTTTCATCATGCATGATATTGCATATGCATTTTTGTGTGGTGCCTTAGTGGCGGATTATTTTTCCCGTTGATATGTGATGAATTCTTTGTGGTGCCTTAGTGGCGGGTTGATTATATATGGATCATATAGTTTTAAGAGCATGCACATTTTTGCATATGATCAGTATGAGGATAATTGTTGATAGTTTTTATTCAACCCCTTTATGTGTATTCCCTGTTAAACTTACAACTTTATTTTTAATAATTTTGGTGAATTTTCCTCTATTTAATTCTCTTGGACATGATATGTATATTATATTTATCTGATTTGTAGCTCTTATTTAGTTTAGTTTTACATGGTTTGTGGTTAATGGAAACTAACCCTTACAATAATATTTTAGGTACAAATGAGGAGTTCTCAAAGTGATTGATGATTGCTTGATGTGTGCTCGTGGGGAAGAAGGGTTTTTGAAACAAACACTATGTGGAAATAAATTTACCGTACTACATTTTGAAATTATTTATTTAGCATTTTTTTTTCGCTCAATGAATTTAGAAGCGTGTTGATTTTCCGTTTGACGTTGAAGTGATTAAATTCTTAAACCGTTTTAGTTATGTTTAAGACATATATTTTAATAATTTATGAGTCATGTCTTGAATGAAAATTCGGGACGTTACACTCGTCCTTGGAATGCCGAGAAACTTAAGCAATACTACAGTTAAGGTGTCAGTCGTCCTGCTCAGATCTAAACGATGGAGCACAAGCACCGACCTAACATGCATACCTAGGTACAAGTATCACATACCAAAATATTTTCTTCGACGGGATTTCCCTCATGCACGAGAAAGATCATCGTCACACGATTGGATCCTCAACCGAGTCTGTCGCCTTCTTCGTACCACGACCAGGAAAATCACCCAACTCGCGATGGAACGTTCACACCGCGGAGCACGGGTCATCATCATGACTCGAGCACCGTTCCCCGACCAGATATACTCTGGAATTCTGCCCAATTCCCCAAACTTCCAGACATACATGAACCGAACATAGTTTCTCAAACATACAAACAAACCCCAAGTCCCCATGGGGCACATAAAAAAGAACATCGCACACGTTTTTTAAGCGAACATCTAAGTGATCGAGCATCGTAAAAACACTTAGCAAAAATTTAAGAATTAAAGTGTGCCCTCCAACGGACACACGTGCACACGCAACAGGAAGATAATAAAACGACCATCAAAGTCGGAAAACACTGAAGCATGAAAATACGGCCATGCAGACCGACTTCTTCAAATATTACATAAATGGGGGAACAACCCCCCCAAACAGAACTAAGGTCATGGCACGTAGGCCGACCAACAAAATTAAAAGATAAAAAAACAACAGGATCTTCAAGCATTTGCATCTGTGGCAGGCTGAGCGTCAACAAGGACCCCTGATTCCCTTCAGCCATGGCCGTATCATCCAATTTCGGTTGTCTAAGAAAATCAGGGACAAAGATCTATCAATCATTGACCTTGTAAAGGAAGTTGATGCCTTCATCGTTGAGCACCACCCCGGGGTTGACGATATTCAATTGATTTGCCACGTTTTTGAACGCCACACTCGCTATCTCCTCAAGGTCCTCCTCCCCTTGCTCGATCTTCGAGATCAGCTCAGCCCGAGTCACCAGTGACTTCAGGTCCTCAGGTTCGTCCTCAGCAGGAGCCATTGCAACCTTGAAGCGAGCAACTTCATCTTTGTTCGTTCTCTTCTCCAAGTTAGCAGCAACCAAGGACTCTTTTAACTCATTGATCTTCTTCGAAGCTTCATTCAAAGACTCGGAGGAAGCATTAGCCCTATCCTCAGAAGCAGACATGAGAGTCTTTAGCCGCTAAATATCCTAAATATCCTGCTCTTGAGTGGCAGTACCTTCGGCTTACATAGAAGCCATTGTTGAGACCTTCATCACAGAGCTCGCATCTCGAGCCAAACATAACCGCCTGTCCCGTCGACTCATCTATTCCAATTTAAGAGTTTTCTCCCTATGGATTTGGAGAGAGGTCTCCTCGAAGAAGGTCGGCTTCAGGAAGAAAGTTGGGAATTGGAACGACGATTTTGGGGGGTCTCCGTTAAGTGTATAACTTCATCGGCCCTCGACCTCTTCCCCAGCCTGGAAGCAGTGCCTGGAGAACCTTGGGGAGTTGAGGAGGAGTTACCTGAACCTGTGCCCGCAGATACCAACCGGTTATTCAGACGAGTTTGTTTCAGCTTTTTGGCCCCCTTTCTCTTGGTAGCATTGGCCATCACCTTATCTTGCAAATCAACCATCGAATCTGAAAAAGACAGAAAAAATTGGTTAGAGCATAAAAGGTACACGAATATAATTTCAATACAAACGAACAACTCTAAAAACTACCGAGATAAGCGGTGACATCCTCGTCCGTCTCACAGACGAGAAGTTTGGACACTTCTATGAATCTAAGGGTCACTCTAGCACCCACGTCCTTGTCAAAGATCGACAGACCTTGCTCGTCTACATGCATAGTCATGGTAATCCTGGAAACATAGCTCATCAGAGCATCATAGCTATTCTTATCCTCATCATTTAGCTCAGATTCTATGGCCAAATATTCCTCGGTACCATGCATGAAATGGTCACGTGACCAGGAAAAATCGAATTTCAGCATAAGATGGGAAACCTCCTTCCCCTCCCCGTCTAACAAAACTCTCCCTTCATCATTAATATATACCCCCCAGAATTTGCAAGAATTTTGAGCACGAACTGAAATTGGTTCAACCATGTAGTACCGATCCTTGAAGTCTCTGATCGACTCAGAGTAAGCTTTGAAGATCTTTTTCTTTTGTTTGAGAGAGACCCAACCATATCCCCCCTGCACGACCTGCCTTTGGAGGTGAAATATGTGGAAAAATAGGGGAAAGGGTCGCCCCAATCTTCAAGTATCTGCAGGTCAGCTCGAAAGTTTGCATGAAAGCAAATGAATTTGGATGCAGCTGCGACGATGAGAGTTTTAAGTGCACGAACACGAAAACTTGAAAGTCCAAGAAAGGGAGCCTAAATCTGAGCTCCTTGAAGAATATGTCGTACATGGGAAACCTGTTGGGACCATACGACCAACATATACAATCTTCTTCACCAGGGTATTTGATAATCCAATCCTCTGGGACCCCGACCACCGGACCTGGCCCCTACATGGGCTGGGAGTATATCGATTGAATGGTCAGTGGCTCATCGGCAGCCCATTCTTCAATAGGAACATTTTGATCCTCGTCGTTCTCCTTAGGGTTGGCAGGATTAGCATGATTTGAGGTGGTATCCTCGGAATCACTCGAGGATGAAACACTTCTTCCCAACATCGTCTCTTTAGAAGGATTCAGGGACGAATCTATGTCACTAGAAAGGTCTTCGACGTCCATGTGGACGGGCGCGTCGTTGGACATCTTCACACCTGAAAAGCAGCGAAAGTAAACGTGAATTCGATGAGTTAAATCAAATCCCCCCTTCTACTGTTGATCAATGGAAAGGGCACACAGAGGAACGAGGACATTGTACTTGACCTAAGCCCTTATTCAAAATAGTCCACGACCGTTATAACGACCAGGTATGTATACGGGGAAAGGAGGATCCTAAGACATCAACCTACCGGTTCACATCAACTAGCAGGGTACTCCACACTAAAACCCGGAACTCCTGTTGAAGTTCAACCAGAGCTTCCATAGAGAGCCACGAGGAACATCACTAAAAGCCTTAAGTATCACAATGAAGACGGCGTGGCACACATAGCCACCACACAAAAATGGGGGCGCCGTATCGGAACCATAACAATCTAAATTATGAGTCCTATTGACCATAAAATATAACCTAACCGCATGCATCTATGTAATCAACAAGAATCAGAAGGAAAAATAGATGGGTAAATAAAGAAACTTACAAGTTTTAGAAGGTTTTCGCGTGGTCGTTTGGCTGTCCTCGTTAGAGACGGCGGCAGACGGTGGCTTACGACGGAGCTCGACGACTTGTCTTTGTCGAGCAGAAAAACAGAGAGCAAAAAGTATGAAGCTAAGTCCCAACGCCCTATTTACAGCCTCCGTCAGCACGTGCACGGGCATCTGGGACCTATAACATATAAACGACATACTCATTGCCTAGGGACGACCATAGAGTAGTCATTATTACGCATTAAATGCGCACACTTCCCCAGATGCAGGCGTGTCATGACTTCTCAGCATAACTGTTGGGATCTTAGTCCAACGACCACATTTTAATGCGCAGGGGTACGCGGGTTCACCTACACCAATCTAGGTGACTAAAAAATATCACAAGTCTCAACTTTACCCCGTACATAGCTGACGACCCTTAAGTCATCACTTTTACGACCAAAAGCAATGACTTGGGAGCTCTTGTTCTGGACTGGCCCAATGACTAGGCATGGCCCAATCCACTCCTGATCATAGGACGACCCAATAGCCCAAATGTCAGAGGGACCCACTGACTTTATGCCCTAAGCTGAGGAGGACTTGTCGACCACGGTTAACCGTGGTCGGATTTCTCTGCTCCTTCTAGACTTTTGCTTGACGCCCGCAAGAGTCACCCAGATTCAACCGAAGACAACTCCTGCTCGAATTTCCCTATGCCCGAAACACATTCCATCAGAACAAGTATGCTTGTCCTAACGGCTAGTTTCTGGCAGTTACCTATTTTTGGGGGATCCACGATCTAGGTCCAAAATAGGGACCAATAGCCAAGCACTGGTGGCTTTTTATAAACCCTCTCCCATGAGAGGACCAAGTATCGAATATTTACTCCCTTAACACTTTTACTCGTACTTGCATACTCTTTTGCCCGCTTTTACTTTGGCATCAGAGTACCTTGCAGGTACACCCCATTCTCCTCGACGACCGAGCAAAGACTTCAGCATCCACGTCAGCGTCCACAACCATTGTAGATTCTGATCACATGTACGATCAGATTCAAATATAATATTCATACATTTCATTTTTAATCAAACAAGTAAAAGATATTGTGATTGTGAGTTATGATGGAAGAGCGGACGATAGAGGAGTAGGAAGGGAGACACTGGTTCGATAGAGGAATGACGACACTAGTTTGTTGAACTATAAAATTGTTGAAGTGAGTATGAAGTATTGAAGAGATTAAATATGAAATGACTAATAGAATTTGAATGAAATGTGAAAGATTTTCTTCAAAGAAAAATTTAAAAAAGAGAAATAAATATAAGAAGACTAATTTTTTTAGTAGATGAAAATATAAGGTATAATAAACTAATGATATTTAAATGATTTTTATAATTTATTAATGGATATGGATATTCGTAGACACGAATGTCATTAAACTCGTATCCATATTCATTAACAAACAAATATTTATATATCCATTTATTTTATTCGTGGATATCTATTAAGCTACTCGTCTCATATCCATGACGAATTTTATCCGCGGGTACATGTTTTTTTGCCATTCCTACGTATATCTAGTTATATTAATATTTTATAAATATTACAAAATGACATAATAATGAGATGTAATTGAATAAATACATGTAGGAGTGTGAAACTATTTTATATAATGTATATTTAAACTCTTAATGATTCTAATATCTAATTTTGTAATGTTTTCATAACTATTTCAAAATTTAGTTAAATGTGTCAATATGTTAATGCAAAAATTTATATAATTGAATCAATTCCTTTCTTGGATGGTTAACTCCTTGTGATAATGGCAAAACTAAATCTACCAAATACCAATAATTCTTTTATTCAATAACAGTGTCTTCGTGTTTTTTCAACATCTAAACAGTGAAGTTAGACAGGTACATATATGTTGTGTAACACTATTGTGCTCCTAGGTAGAATCAAATAACACAATAGTCACAAAACTAAATTAAAAATACAGCAAAGTGACTTAACCTATGTCCCGTCTCTATAAACTTGTTCATTATTTACAATCCCAGAAACATTCGACTTGGTTGGACAAACTAACTGCTGGTTCAATTCCAACTGCAATATAGTTCACAAACAATAGATATAATATTAGAAATAATGTACACAGATCAATAATTTTCTTTCCTAGTTGAGCGCATCATAAACAACAGACCTAACATTATGTTGTATTCAAACATATAATATAAGATTCACACATGAAATTGAAAAGAGCCTCCACGTTAAGACATATTGGTATAATAACCATGAACAAAGTTGTTGGCGACACCTTATTTACCGTTAATGAGTTGCTTTTGGTGGAAAAGTTGACAATATGTTCTCGTCCTCACCTCATCAATAACAGTGTCCTTTAGATCTACAAAATTCGTCAAAACATTATCAGACAAAAGACCAAATGGATAAAATTGGTCTTTGCATCAAAAAAAGGAAAAAGAAATCCTTCAACTCCTTAGCCCTGGCTTCTGAATCATCATTTTGTTTATTGCCTTTTAAGCATGTTATCTTTAAAGGTTTAAGCTTGGATCCACAAATGTGAGAAGGCCCTACACTAGAAACAATAAATCCTTTATATGATGTAGAAATAAAGGATCACATGCCTTTTTATTTGCGTTCTTCATGTAAAATTTGCCCATGATATGAAACTGGAAAATTATAATTGAAATCTAAAAGCATTGATAACATAATTAATATCAATGATTTGGTAAAACAATATATACAAACTATAACCACTACAAGAAAATTGGCAGATTGCGACGGTTATTTTGGCAAGTAACGACGGTTAAAACCTCCGTAATTTGCAAGTCACGACGGTTTCAACACTGTCATAGAAACGTGCGTCGCGAGGCCGTATCGCGTCGGTTGTCAAAACCGTCGCACAAACTATTGTTATCTCTCACGACGGTTAGGGAACTGACATAATCTTCATATTGCGATGGTTACAACCGTCATAACATTCCATTTGATTTTTTATTTTTATTATTGATTACGACGGTTCCAACCGTCGTAACTTTCTGTTCCACAGGAAAATTTGTAGATAAATTCGTAGGAAATTTCATTTTCACAGTTAAATCCGCAGGTAATATATTTTTAAATTTTTAAAAAAAAAATTAACAGCAAAAACTCATTGCAAGAATTTTCATTCAATGAAAAGTTCAATAGTGCAGTTCAAGTACATAATAGTCATAACAGAATGCTAGCTCACCATATAATAATTTCTAACAAATTAACATCAACTAACTTAACAGTGATAATTAATTAACCTACACTAGCTAACTTCATCCATTAAAACAACAACAAGCAGTGCAATAACAGTTAACATATCATAATTAACTTCACTAATAACTAACAATCAACTAATTTAAGTTACTAACTTCCATCCATTTGACTAATTACTAGTAAGAGTTTTATGGATCATGCCTAGAGGATTATGAGGGAATCTAGTTTGCTTTGTTTGATAGTATGGGTTTGCCCCACATCTACATATTTATGGAGTAGAAGGGCCAAATGCAGCATGAGGATTAGGTGTTGGAGATGGAGATATCCAAGGGCCAAATGTAGCATGAGGATTAGGTGTTGGAGAGGGAGATATCCTGCCAGTCGGAGTCATTGATTTGGGAGGCACACGTAGTCCATCAAATGGAGAAACGGGACATGAGACGATCCTTGATTTATGAGCATAACTGAAAAACAAGGGCAAGAAATGATTAATTATCTCCTTGCATATTTAAAAAAAATTGATTTAAATAATTTCTCTTAAAATCTATTTTAAATATTTTATATTTTTGCTTAAGACGTTTTTTACAAGACCATGACATGTGTCTCTGTACAATTGAATTTGAGAAAGAGTAAGATACCTTGATTCATAACCGGTTCTGAAATTTCTAGCTGGAGGGATGCCGTGAATACCATCTACATCTTCCAAGTCTAAATTAGGCGATCCAATGGCCTATAAGAACAGTTTGAAGTGATCAATAAAAGATGCGATCTGTGAAAAATCCAAACATGAAAGTAGGACAAAAACACTTTCGGTATACCCAAAATATGTATTTTATCTACCCTAACACAACCCAGTAGTGGCATAACATATAAAATGAAGAGTTTGCCTGAAATGAAATAGATTTTAAATATTTAACCAACCTTAAGACAAACTTCATAGCTTCAAAGTTGTTAAAATGACAGAGCTGAAATTTTGTCGCCAAAAATAAAAGTTAACATACTTAAACTTCACACGAGCATGTCCGTAGCGCTCCATCCGAATTAATGCATGACCTCATGCATTCCACACTAGAAGCACATTGATCTAAAAAAGGACAATATTATTTTTAAAACCCTCATTAACTGAAATGTGGCAGTTCTAGTAAATAAAAGAGTGACAGGTCATGTGTCAACCTTACACTTTTTGTTCGTATACACCGCCATGCTATACCGTTCTACCACAACCATCCTGTCACGAAGATGAGCAGATGATTCTCCATCGGCAATATCATCAAGAGAAACAACAATGCCTGATCCTAAAAGGCTTTGGAGGAGCTCTGCATGTGACAAGATTTCAGATAGTTCATTTGTGGATTGACTACCTACACTAGAGCTAACAGCATCAGATGACGTGTCATAGACATCTCTATTTCTTTCCCAATTACATGAAAATTCACTACCACCTGCGAGCTTTATCAGCAAGGACTTGGCACAAAGTAGACCCTGCATATGCAACACATCAGAATGATTGTATTTTTCATTACAAGCAAAAAGCCAGGATGCAAATTGAGAGTGATGCTGCTGTGTAAGTAAAACAAATGGATATATTGCTTAAAACCTATCATTATTAACCACTAACATAAACTGTAATCAATAAGTTATTATGCTCCCATGACAAATGTTTCTGTGGAATGGTATGCCAGCCCAATTGTTTCCATAGATGCATTCTTAGGCATCTGCTTAGAACTCAAGACATTTTTCATTTTATTAATGCACAAGTCAAGGGAAATCTCACAGTTGTCAAAGTAAGGCTATATTTGGAAAATCAATTAGCATAATTCAAAAATAAGAATAATGAGTGAATACATGGTTGGAATTAGCAATCTATCGTTAATAAGAGCCAAGATAGTTACTTCTAATTATTACAAATAACTAACAATTGATAAAAGAAAGCAGAAAATTTGGAAGAATATATAACTGCCAAAATATAATAAATACCGAAATTAGCATACACCACTAAAACAAAACATCATTTTTTAGAAGGTCATAAGAAAAATGCATATGTCAGATATATTGTACCTGATTCTAACCATAAGTTCCATAAATCAGTATATTAGGGGTCTCTATTTACAACAAGGTGTTTAACAAAAAACAAGGTAATTAAAGAATATTAGGTTAAGAATACAATAATTTATGAAGGAAGACAGAAAAAGTGAGAATTTACCTCTTATTCGACCTTATGTCTCTTGGAATCTTTGACAACAACATAATATTTAGCTATACGGATCCGCACCGTGTCGGTTCTACAATTGAATGAATATGATCTGCAATAGAAATAGGTAGATAAATTATTTGTTTTATTTATTTAAACATGAGATGAAGAATTAAGGAAATAATGACAAATCCTAAAACATAATAGAAAACTTAACAACTAAAATCTTTAAATAAGAGAGATTCATAACTCACATGTGTACCTGTTAAAGAGTAAGTTTCAAATTATTAGAAACGAAAAAGAGAGAAATTTCTTGTAGTTTATGCTATATAAGAAGTATCATTCTTAAAACTTGTTTTGGTTTCAACATTGTTTTAATCATGTTCACTAGTGAGATTGAATTCAAAGTATTCCAAATACGAACATTTGTCGTCATGACAAAAATGTTAGAATGGCAGGAAATTAAGAGGACAACTTACAATTAGTTTTATCTTATTTTTAAAACATTAGTATTGATAATGTAGTGATAATTAATGTTGCAGAGCATACCTTGTACCACAAAAATCTTGTATATTCATATCATGATCTAAAAAAGAGGAGCATGCTATGTATATTTAAGTAATATATATCACATAATAACAAGAGGTTCTCACTAAGGTAGACCTTAATATATGTTGACACTAATATATATTGAACAGGAGATGAAATGACAAAGGGAACCAAACAATTTTAATCCCATCTTGATATGTGTACATATTGACACTATTTATCCACATGATATATTAATCCAAGATATTATTCGTAGTTGATTTTTAAAATGTAGACTTTATAAAAACAAGAAATTATTTGATGATTTGGGTGATTAAAATCATACTAGAAACTTGTGCATTATATACCATATTGTTTTTAATTAAGAATAATAGATCACAACATAAGAATAGGTTAAAAATTCATGCAATCATGAAAAAAATGTGAAAGTCTTTGTTAGAGGATCCCTGAGCATGTATTCCTCATTGTTTTCTGATTTTGTGCTTGCTCTAAAGTAGAACTTTGCTCCATCCCCTGCAACCACGGAAAGTTCATGGTAGTAACAATGTGTCTCCATCAAGTTCTATGGACCATGTTAATAATTATGTATATTATGTCAGCATTGAGAAACTTATGATAGGAACTAGAGATTTACAACAAATAATAAACAGAACAGAACAGTGACTCTCTAAGATACTTCAAACACCTTGTATATGATGCATATGACAATTTTTCAAACCAAAGAACTCCACATATTCTTCATACCTATGACGCATTAAAATATTGACCATTCAACGTTTAGAAAGGTTTTAAAAAACAGTCTACGACCACGAAAATGCCAACACCAAACCGTTATTCATTGTATTTACATTAAAGAAAAAATTGTAGTTATTCACGTTCTTTCATCATAACAAATCATCTCACCTAATATTTCAACATAATAATTTATCCACCAATAAAATATAACATAGTTTCTCATCAGGATTTCGGTTCATAAACTCAATCACCTATTGGGTTAACATTCCCCTAGTAAGTCGCTTTCAGAGGATGCTCTAGAGGATTACCATACAATAGCTCATTTTCCTTCAATTTTTGTTAAACTGTTCATAATAATCTCTTGTTTCATCTAAAAAATCATGTCTCTCTTGAACACAATCCGAAGTGGTCTATCTTGGATAACGGTGTGGCGCATCGTTCCCGACCTTGGGTTAACAGATACATGAATGTGTAACACACACAAAACAATAGAGAGATGAATCAGAATTCCAACTACAACACTTAGAAGTGAAATTTTGTTAGCACCTACTCTAAGCTTCATACACTCGCTAAAAGTTGATTTGGGGAAATCCAAGCTTCGATATAAAGATCCTGATCAAAATATTGTAAGTAATAGGCTAAATTAATTGAAGATGAAGTTGAATGGAAACATTAATAAGTAGACCACGTCTTGATGTTATTGAAATGGTATAAAGTATAAATCAATAATTTGCTACTGACCTGACAGCTGACTATTGATGAAAACATACAAACTATAGCCAACCGATACTACTGTAAGAACAAGATCCCCACCATTCCTAAAGATTTCTTTAGTGAAATTAATCACATAACTTAGAGTAAGAAAATGAACAAGATAATTATTCAGTATGAAGAAAAATAATAAATAAATATATCTATAATACTCTTGAGTTTTATGTCACTCACTCTGTACAATACCACTAATAGTCATATAAATCTCTGGTTGCATATGGACTTCTGATTCACTATACCAGCCAGACCAAGCTTTTTCCACATTTTTGGTTTCTAAGCCTTATTTGGAAATAAATAATCACAATATAAACCAATGCAAGTATTAATCTACTAAAAAATTACATTAGAATTAGCAGCTAGTAAATGACACTGACTCGAATCATAGTTCTCCTTATAATAATACTTCATTAATAAAAAATAAAACCAAAAAATTATTTTTT
Organism: Lathyrus aphaca; assembly: GCA_963966055.1. Lineage (NCBI taxonomy): Eukaryota > Viridiplantae > Streptophyta > Magnoliopsida > Fabales > Fabaceae > Lathyrus > Lathyrus aphaca. The sequence goes on from OZ014523.1 coordinate 507,043,180, forward strand.
TCAAATTACACTACAAGCATAATAAGCATTGTTAATGTTAATAATTGCTTTGACAGGTGAAGGTTCATGTCCATTCCAAAAACATAAGTTTGGATCACATTCAATCGTCCTTCTAGGTACAACAACATCACCTTCAACTGTAGCATCATAACCAAAATTTCCTACCTTTCACCGGCGACGATCATCCTTCCTTCTATGAACCATCATAGTTTCACTTAAACTACAAAAACAATGTTCTAAAGTTGAACATTTCTTCATTGAGTTATATATTTCTTCAAATCAACTTAGTAACTCATTCTTTCACCTTAGAGAGATTAGAACTTCGGAACGAAACATGTACCAAAAATTATACTAACTCAGTAACTTCTAAATTCACTTTTAATTTCAATGTTTGTGCATCCATTGATATCTACTTGTTAATTTAATTGTTATTAGCATAAAATTTTACAACAAACCCCTTTGTCACTATCTCTAAAAAACAAAAAATTAAGTAGACAAAAACTAAACCAACTAGAGAGATGGAATCAGAATACATAAACAAACCTTATACACCATTTACTTCAACGTATCTGGTATGCAAATGCCGAAGAGGTTGAACGGTGAAATGTGGTCTAACTACCAACATCAGAGAATAGTCGGTTGAACAACGGAGAATGGTGATTTGAACGGCGAAACCAGTTTTCAAGATGAATGGAGAAAGGATTTTGGCCAAAGAAGTTTTATTCGTGATTTTAGGGTTCATGGTAATTGGTTGAAATTTTCTGCAATTTCAGTGCTTGAGAGTTTGTAAGAATAAATTGAAGGAATGAGTTAATCAATTTTTTATTTTTGGATGATTTAGTTTAGGGTTTTGGTAAAAAAGTTTCAGATTTTGCCATATGCACATAGGAGGGAAGAGGAAAATGTGAAGAAAAAAAATTGGAGCGTAAAATGAGAGTGAGACCATATTTGTTCCGAAAATAAATGCACCTAATTCTCCTTTCTCACAATAACTTAATAAAAATGTCACGACAGTTCACTAAATCTGCCGCAAGACCCGTCTTTAACTTTATGTGAGGCAGTTTTTGAGGAACTGTCGTAAATGATGTGTCGCAATCTTAATATTTTTGTGACGGTTAGTCAAAACTGTCATCTAAACTGTCGCAATCCATAAGTTGCGAAGGTTGCGTGTCAGCTGTCGCAACCCAAGTGTCACAAATCAATAATTTTCTTGTAGTGAATAAACCATCAATATAGATCCTTGAGCATTTGGTTGAATCTTTAATATCTTATAAGAATTCGTCACAAAGAAGAAAAAGAAGAAGATTAACAACGAACCCTAACTTTGTTCATCTTATTTTGATTATTTTCCTTTCTTCCAAATTGCATCCATGGAATACCAGATCTGTTACAACCAATAACACCAACGGTAGTAGTAGTTGCAGTCATTCTTAAAATCACAGAAATCTAAAAAATCCAGAAAATCTTTCCTTAAAAGGATTAAACTTTGAAATCTTTAACACAAATACAAAAAAAACCCAGAAGAGTTTTTGTTATAAAGGACTAAACTTTCAGATTTCGAACACAAATAAACAATGACCCAAAAGGGTTTAAAAAATAAGAATGTGTACACTTACAAAAGGGTCTGATGTTGTTGAATATTGTTGCCACTTCAAAGATCTTTGGTCCAATAAAAAACATCATGACAACTCCACGATTTGAGGCAGGGATAAAAAACCTTCTTTCAAATCCATGTATGCTTTGGCAGGATTGCATCCCTTGTAACATTGCACTAAGTAATTTTCCCTCGATTACATATTCAAAAGTTTATCACTTGGTGTTAAGCTTGACTACAAATTCATATCATGAAATGTTCTTTGAAAAACATAAAAATATAATTAAAATAAAACAAACTTAGATACCAGTTCTAATCACTTCAATACATGAATATTATCGAATCGCGGTCCTTGATCTCTCCATATCCTACAATATGCATATTATTGTTAGCTTATAAGAATTTACGCAAAATGGTAGAGAGAAAGAGAAAAACAAATTATTAAAAGAAGGATGAATCAGAAACCCTAAATTTTTTCAAATTAGATTATGGAAAAATGAATTCGATTCCATGGATTTCAAAGCATCATATTTTGTGGAATATCAGAACAAACCCTAGTACGAATAGCATGTCGTCAAAGTTTGTTCACATGTTATTGTTTAATTGGACCTTGTGTTATGGATCCAATTGTTTAAGTTAGCTTGTACCCTAAGTTAGTTTCTAATGGGTAATTGTTAAAAAACTCATTAGATTAGTATGTTAGTTTTATTATAAATAACATACTAGTCTCTCATATTTTGTATAAGGGAAAATAGGAAGATAAAACCCTAATTCAAAAGTGAGAGAGGTTATTTTGTTATTCTTGTATAATTGTAAACTTGTTTTAAGAGAAAGGAAAGAATAACAGTTTATAACAAATCCTTGTTGTTATCTTTGGTAACCCTAAACCCTAACCCTTGTGGGTTTTTTGAGAAACCTATTATACTTTATTTCTAAGGTATCTAATTCACAACAAATTGGTGTGGTGAGCGTGGAAAAGATGCCTTCAACAAAGTATGAGATTGAAAAGTTCATTAGAGTGAACAATTTTGGTATGTGGAGCTTGAAGATGAAAATCCTACTTGTTCGGCAGGGTTGTTTGGAAGCGTTGAAGGGAGAGACGACCATGAATGTTGCATTGACGACAACTGAAAAGATGGCCATGATTGAGAAAGCACACAATGCAATATTGTTGAGCCTTGGTGATAAGGTTCTTCGACAGGTATCAAAGGAGACGACGACGTCACAATTATAGTTGAAACTTGAAGGTTTGTACATGACCAAATCATTGGTGAATCGACTCTACCTGAAGCAAGCCTTGTATTCATTCAAGATGAGTGAAGATAAAGTGTTGGCCGAGCAGTTGGATATGTTCAACAAGTTGATTCTTGATCTTGAAAATATTGATGTGAAGTTCGATGACGAAGATCAAGCGTTGTTGTTGTTATGCGCTTTGCCCATAACACATGCTCACTTCAAAGAAACCCTTTTGTATGGAAGAGAGTCCCTGACCATTGAAGATGTTCAATATGCCTTTTACTCTAAGGACTTGAACGAACGAAAGGAGCATAAATCTTCTACGGTTGGTGAAGTTTTGGCCATTAAGGCAAAATTCTCGCGAAAGGATGGTAAGTTCGACAAGAAGAAGGGTAAAAGTAAGCAGAAGTCTTATAATGGTGAAGCATCTGGTGTTCAATGCTACCATTGTAAGAATGAGGGTCACATTCGAAAGGTGGGTCCAGAACGCCTAAAAGAACATGGAGGTAATGATAATGGAAATGTTGTCATTGTTCAAGATGATTTTGACTCATCTAATGTTCTTGTGGTTTCAAGTGGCGACTCAAGAAAAGAGTGGATTATGGATTCAGGTTGCACTTGGCACATGACTCCAAATAAAGACTTGTTAGAGGAATTATGTGATCAAGATGGTGGATCAGTGCTGTTGGGAAACAACAAGCTTGCAAAATTGCAGGTATTGGATCTATGAGATTCAAGCTCCATGACGAGTCAATTAGACTGCTGACTGAAGTTAGGTATGTACCTGACTTGAAGAGAAATTTGATTTCTCTTGGTGAATTCGACAAGAAGGGATATGTCTTTCAAGGAGATAAAAGTATCCAAAGAGTCATGAAGTGGTCGAAGGAAGTCTTGAGAGGCATGAAGAAACAAGGCTTATATACCCTTGAGGCTGAAGTTTAAAGTGGTTCGACAAATGTTACATCCACGAAACTGTTGTCGAAGACAAAATTATGGCACATGAGATTGGGCTATGTCAGCGAGAGAGGCCTGGTCGAACTGGGGAAACAGAATCTGTTAGGTGGTGACAAAGTCGAGAAGTTGGAGTTTTGTGAACCTTGTGTATTTGGTAAATCCCGTAGGGTGAAGTTTAACAAAGGTAAACAAAGAACACATGGATCCCTTGATTACATCCATGCTGATCTTTGGGGGCCTGCTAGGAATCCTTCACATTCAGGTGCAAGATATTTTCTATCCATAGTTGATGATTATTCCAGAAAGTTATGGGTATTCATTCATAAGACGAAGGATGGAACTTTTGAGAATTTCAAGAGTTGGAAGGTTCTAGTCGAAACTCAAACTGAGAGAAAGGTCAAGAGGTTGAGAACTGATAATGGCATTGAATTTTGCAATGAAGCTTTCGATAGTTACTGTGTCGAGTCTGGGATTGCAAGGCATACGACTGTAGCAGGTACTCCTCAATAAAATGGTCTAGCTGAGAGATTCAATCGAACAATCCTCGAAAGGGTTAGATGCACGTTAGTTAGTGCTGGATTGAAGAATGTGTGTTTGGGATGAGGCTGTTTCGACAACAACATATCTGATAAACAGATGTCATTCGATTGCGTTAGATATGAAGACACCTGAAGACGTTTGGTCGGGATATCCACCAGATCTCGACAAACTGATAGTATTTGGTTGTGTAGCCTATGCTCACATTAGGCAAGACAAGGTCGAACCTAGAGCTCTGAAATGCATGTTAATGGGATATCCTAAAGGAGTCAAAACTTATAGGCTATGTTGCCTAGAGCCAGGTCACATGAGGTGTATCACCAGTCGAGATGTATTTTTCAATGAAGCTGAGATGGATTTCAAGAAAACTGACGATGTTGTCGAAGAGCTGAAACATGGAGAAATTCCTGTTGAGGTGGAGCATAATGATGCTGAATTGCATGACCCAGATGAAGTCGAAAAAACAGAAACTGCTGTCGAAGATGAGGAAACTGATAATGACTACCTGCTGGCAAGAGATAGGTCGAGAAAAGTCATCAAGCCACCTCAAAGACTTGGGTACGCATATCTTATAGCTTATGCTTTAATCTCTGCAAGTGAGGTTCTAGACGAAGAACCTAGAAACTATAAGGAAGTTATGAGGAGTCGAAATAAGACTGAATGGTTGAAGGCCATGGATGATGAGATAAAATCTCTTTATGATAACAATACTTGGGAACTAATCAAGAAACCTGTTGGATCCAAGTTAGTCAGCTGTTAATGGATTTTCAAAGTTAAGGAAGGAATCGAAGGAGTGACGTCGAAGAGATACAATGCAAGGTTGGTTGCAAGGGGGTTCACTCAGAAAGAAGGTGTTGACTTCAATGATGTGTTCTCTCCTGTTGTGAAGCACAATCCCATTCAAATGTTGCTTGCCATGGTGGCACAATTTGACCTTGAACTGGAATAAATGGATGTGAAGACTGCATTTTTGTATGGGGATCTTGATGAAACACTTCTGAAGAGGCAACCTGAAGGGTATGTCGAAGAAGGGAAAGAAGAGTATGTGTGCAAACTGAAAATATCTTTATATGGGATGAAACAATCTCCTCGACAGTGGGATAGGAGATTTCACAAGTTCATGGCACACATAAGTTTCATCAGAAGTCAGTTCGACCAATGTGTTTACTTTAAATTTCGACCTGGTAATTCATTTGTTATTTTGTTGCTTTATGTGGATGATATTTTAATAGCAAGTAATAATGTCTAAGATGTAATAAGGGTGAAGGATGAACTCAATAAGGAGTTCGATATGAAGGATCCGGGAGCTGCGTCCAGGATTTTTGGGATTGACATCCTGAGAGATAGAAAGCAATCGAGATTATGCTTATCTCAAGAGGCATACTTGAAGAAGATTCTTGATAAGTTTGGTATGTCGAATTCAAAGCTTGTTGCGACTCCAACAAACCCTCAATTCAAGCTGAGTATAAATCAGTGTCCCAGTACTGATGTCAAAAGAGCTTATATGAATAGCATTCCATATGCTAATATAGTAGGTTCTTTGATGTATGTTATGATATGTACTAGACCCGACATATCATATGTTGTAAGTCTTGTAAGCAGGTACATGTCGAATCCTGGAAAGGCTCACTGACAAGCCTTGAAGTGGATTCTAAGGTACACAAATGGGTCTCTGAATAAAGTCCTAATTTATGGTGGAGTCTTAGGTGAAGATATTAAAGCAGCAATCGAAGGATATGTCGACTCTGACTATGAAGGTTGTATGGATTCTAGAAAATCTATTTCTGGATATGTTTTCACTATGTTTGGCACATAAATTAGTTAGAAAGCAACACTTCAGAAGGTTGTTGCCTTATCAACCACTGAAGCGAAATATATCGCTCTAACTGAAGCTGTAAAGGAAGCATTATGACTTGAAGATTTTGCAAAGGAGTTGAAACTTCAAGGTCGAAGTATCACTGTTAAATATGATAGTCAAAGTGCAATACACTTGTCGAAGAACTCAGTTTATCATGAGCGAACTAAGCACATTGATGTAAGGTTGCATTTCGTCAGAGGGGTAATCGAGCATGGAGAAGTCCAAGTGCTGAAGGTGTCGACAAATCATAATGTTACTGATATGATTACCAAGACGTTGCCCAGTTGCAAGTTTTTCCACTGTATGTAGTTGATAAAGCTGCATGATGAAAGCTAGTTTGTTTCTTGTTGGTATAGGGTGTGTTCCAAGGTGGATATTTGTGGAATATTGTAACAAACCCTAGTACGAATAGCATGCCATCGAAGTCTGTTCACATGTTATTATTTAATTGGACCTTGTGTTATGGATCTAATTATTTAATTAGCTTGTACCCTAAGTTAGCTTGTAATGGGTAATTGTTAAAAAAATCCATTAGATTAGTATGTTAGTTTTATTATAAATAACATACTAGTCCCTCATATTTTGTATAAGGGAAAATAGGAAGATAACCCCTAATTCAAAAGTGAGAGAGGTTATTTTGTTATTCTTGTATACTCGTAATCTTGTTTTAAGAGAAAGGAAAAAATAAAGGTTTATAACCAATCCCTGTTGTTATCTTTGGTAACCCTAAACCCTAACCCTTGTGGGTTTCATGAGAAACCTATTATACTTTGTTTTTAAGGTATCTAACTCACAACATATTCCAAATCAAAACCATGTTGAACTGAACTACTGAAATGACAACTAAATGGTAGATAGAGAGAAAAAAGAAAGATGATTGAGAGTAGATGAATCAAAAACCCTAAAAGTTTTCAATCAGGTTATAGTACAAAGTGAGAGAGTGGGAAAAGTGGGAAATCAAAAGAATCAATTAAAGGTTTAATTATTTTCTCACTTTTCCCACTCTCTCACTTTGTATTATAACCTGATTGAATTTTTTTTAGTGTTTTTGTACTGTAAATATGATAATGAATTATTGAATATATTTGTCTATTAGCAGGTATATCATGCATTTGAGAGAAAAAAAGAGAAGGAAATATGCACTTTATTGAAATATAAGATCAAATTACAATATTATTATATTAGATATTTAAATTTCATTACAAAACTTGGTTTGTCTTGCCACAAGATTTTGTGACTAATGTTACCTTTCCCTCCCAGACATATCTGACAATGTGGTATGGGTACAACGGAAGTAGGGACAAATCTGAAGGACCCCTTCCGAACCCCGGTGGCTTAGCATCCGCATCCGCATCCTCACCCTCTAGAGGTGGGACATCTGCTTCATGATCACCAGTAACACCACCCTCCAGTGGTGGCACCAGATCAACAGTAGGTGACACAAGTGCATTCCGACGATGCCTGTGGAAGGATGGGGGAATATGATGCGTCATCTGGAGAATTTCGATGCCTGCGGGAAGAAGCAATAGAAGGAGTGTCCTGAGGCGAAAACCGAGCCGTAAAAGTGGGTTTAGATGTAGATATAGTGAATTGGATTTCTAAATGGTGATTTTTCAATCTACTTGTTTAGTGATTTTTCAATCCTTCATTCTTTTTCTTTTTCGGTTTTAATTTTCCTTATTCCTTTTACTATACCCATTACAATAGTTTTTTTTTGCAAATTTAGGATACTTGAGTGAATATTGTTTGATTGGTGAGTGAATATTGTTTGTAGAATTAATTTAATATCTTTGTTCCCCATATAAAATAGACGGTAGAAATTAATAGTATGGATGAAATTTTTTAAAAGAATCAATTCTTTAAAAGAAATTTAGAAGAACTAAAATTGAATTGAATAAATTGAATTGAATGTTTGGATATTTAGTAGGACCCATAAGTCCCCACTTGTTGCTTATGTAGATGCAAGAAACCACGTATAAGCCCCCACTGTAGTTTTGTTCCAATTTAAAACACATAGCGCGTGAAGCGTGCATTAAACGCGCATCAAATTCTGCCGTTTCGAAAAAAAATTCGCATACTTCTGAAAATTCCGGCGAAACTCACAGAAGGGGACAAACAATTTAGGGTTTTTCAAAATTCAATTTAGGGTTTTCTCTGCTTACACTGTAAGCTCACCCTTCAATCTCAACACGCACAGGTGATTTCTACATTACGATGTTTCTTCTATTTTTTCAGTTTTAATTTTGCCTCAATTAGTTAATAACCATGAAAATCAAAGCTTTATCTTTTCTGGGGGGTAAGTAAACCATGGTTGTTTCATTAATAGATTATTGGCTAGGGTTTAGTATTCAGGGTAACATGGTTTCGTTCTCTCTCTTTTTTTCTTCTTTACCTTTTGTTTATTCTTGCGTTTTGTGTGTGCGTGTGTTGGTCTTGGAAACTGAAGTTGTGTTTTTCTTAGGAGTTTGCTGTGTTTGCATGCTTGATTAAAATTTGGAAATGAGTGATACAAAAGAAAGCGAGGAAGTTAACCATAGTCAGAGCATTTCCGCGCCTGTTAATATAGAGGAAGCTGGCCATGTTATTGGTGAAAATGGAAGTCCAAACCAAGCTTCAGCTAGTCCACATTTAAGAGATGACCATCAGATGATTATAGATAATCTTGCTGGCCTTGATTCATACCTTGATCGAGAGATGCATCTTGAACCTGTTCCTGCAGAAGAAAATTATGTATCATATGATGATAAATATGAGAGGGAAGAACTACTTGTCGTGGATGAAAATGTGAAACCGAAGGTTGTTTCAGAAGACGTTGCACGAGAGAATGTTCAAGATACTCTTCACTTAGTCCCGGTTGAGGTTGATGATCCGATTCTGAATACAACTGAGTGTGAAGCTGCTTCTGATGCGAAGGTGGAAGCCAAAAGACTTCCTCAGAGTAATAATGGGGTTGAGAATGATGATACTGCATGTCAAAATAGTGTTAGTGATGGTGATGCTGAAACGACAGGGATGGAGGTTGATGTGAAGCCTGAAGTTTGTGAAGCGGCTGATAGTAAAACTTGTGATAATGAGCTTATATCGTCAAGTCATAACGATCTGGCGTCTTCTGATGCAAATGAACCTATGCTGTCAAGTCATAACGATCCTATTACACCGCAACCTGCCCATGCTGAAACAGGGTCAGAAATCAAGAATGTTTTAGACGTTGAAAGTAGTAAAGCCGGTGAAGAGCAAGCTGATGAGCATGCAGATAATGGGAACTCTGATTCGCCGCAGAACATGTTTTTCTTGGATGCTGATCATTATTATGATGGTAATGAGTCGGGAACTGAAGAGGACCAAGCAGTTTTTATGAAGGAGCTTGAAAACTTCTTTAGGGAGAGGAGCATGGAATTCAAACCTCCCAAATTTTATGGGGAAGGACTTAATTGCCTTAAGTGAGTGATATGTGTTGATTTAAACTTTTAGCCATATTTGAATATGACATAAATGCACTGAATTCTAAAATGTTGTCACTCTGGACTAATGCTTATTTGGTGAAATATAAGGTTATGGAGAGCTGTAATGAGATTGGGAGGCTATGAGAAGGTATTAGTTTATTTATTTTTCATTTCTGCTGAATGTTTCATACACATTTATGTAGTTGGTTTTGGAAAAACAATTAAATATTGTAGAGGTTCATAGTGATTTCAAATAGCGGTTCATGGTTAAGCTTGTTGGTACACTGAATGAGGAATTATCATGAATATAATTCAAGTATGTGAGAAGGTAATTGTGATTTCTTGTAAAGTGTGAAAACAAATATGATTCAAATACATGGAACATCCAATTTTGTTTAGAGATTTTAAATTTTCCAATTACCATAATTTCTTTTGAAAATGGCATTCAAAACCTATGCATTTCAAGATAGTTGGTTTTCTTAATCACTAGAAGAAGGATACTTAACTTAATAGTTGATTAATAAGCCCTATATTCTACTCCATCAACCTGGAATCTTTATTGTTCGATTAATAAATTAATAGTTGATTTTGATGCATTTAAAAGTTTATAAATTTGGCTACTTAACTTAAAACGTATAATTTTCTCTTAATTCCTAAGTTTCAAGTGATTTTGCTTCAGATGAGTGAAGTTTTAGGCATTATTTTTTGAGCCAAACTATCACTTATAGAACTTTAGGCTATCCATTTAGTTTATTTCATGTAGGTTGTTTGTTCATTGCTTATAGGATATATACCTAATTGACTTGTATTTATGAATAGGTAACCTCATGTAAGCTGTGGCGGCAAGTGGGAGAGTCTTTCAAACCTCCGAAGTAAGGACTAACTTGCATTTCATGTCTTGATCTTGTTCATGACTCTGAAATTTTGATGTTTCCATAAATTTCAGATTTGCATTTGTGCATTTGATGTCAAATTTGTGATATGTGTTGTGTCTAATCTGCATAGAATTTTTGTTTGGACTACTTAACTCCATGATAAGCTTTGATATCATCTTAGAATTCTGGTTTACTCCTAACTTAACTTGAAAACCAAGCTCTTAGGGCGAGAATTGCTCCCACTTACTGTATTGGTGATATCAATATCCAACGTGGGACTCTTACAGTTTACTCGTTACCACACATTTCTTACCATATTGCAATGATAGCGCGTGTTGAAAAGTTTCTTGAGAGCAATTTATGTGTCGGTCACAGTTTTATCATGCAAGGCTGTGATGGGTGCCTATGTTCAATTATTAATTGTTGATAAATTTTCATATTGATAGAAAAACTTATTTATTATAGCTTTCAGTCATTTATTTTTATTTTTTAAGAGATGGGTTGCACGTGTTTATTCACCCTTTTCTGCAGATCCTATTGAGCTGCATCTTTTTCCTTATATTTTTAATTTTTCTTTGGGGCGGGGGTTGGATAGAAATGTTAGATACTGTGAACTGCTTGGATAAACCTGATTATTCTAAAAAAGTGTACTAATATTGTCCTCTCTATTCATCTTATGCAGGACATGCACCACAGTTTCCTGGACTTTCCGGGGATTTTATGAGAAGGTGATTCTTGATTAATAAGTTATACTTAATCCTTTTATTTGATATTTTATATTAAGAAATCACAAATATAGTTTATATACATGGCTTGTTGAGATCCCTTCCTAGTTTATGAGTGGACGTTTTGTTTGCACGTGAGTTTTGACTCTTGATGTCAAGAATATATTCATATACATTTACACAAATGGCTTGAACGGTTTTTGTGTTATTGTACTGTCTTCTGATTGGTAAATGATAAATATACCAGTGATGGCCGTATTGGAGAATATTTATGCCGTTTATGCAGTAGCCTAAGATCAAAATTTTCTCTTAATATATTTAACACTTAACTGTGGCATGGGCTTTAGTTGTTTATTTCCTTTCTTATGGTTGACTAGAAATATTAGTCTTAAACCATGCTTTTAAATCTAAGATAATATATACATTTATTTTGATTGTATAATTGAAAAACTGTATCTGATATTGTACCTTCATAATGATGCAATCTGTAATCCTCTCCTTTTTAACACTTATTTCATTGTTGTTGTTTTTTAAATATTACTCTAGGCCCTTCTTGATTACGAAAGGCATAACATAAAAGGTGGCGAGCTGAATGTGCCTATCGCTTCTCCTCCAGAGCCTGTGAATGTTGAAAATCAGGTAATGTGATTTATATTTGATTTCTTTAGCATGAACAATAATGATACTATATAAGGAGCATTCCCATCACCATGATCTTACTAACTGAATGTATTTGATTAGGTAATTTTGTATTTGAAACAACTTGTAATGAAAATTGTAGTGGGAGAATTTTTGAAAAAAAACAGCAACTTCATCCCAAAACTTGAGAAAAACAGACATGCATGTACTTTGCTTTGATTGCATGTCAATCATTTGCTCTAGTTTAAGAGACGTGCATATACTATAACTATTTGCGTTTCACGGTAATTTTGAAATGATGGTTGTTTCTAGGCTTTAGCATCAGGTAGAGCCCGGAGATATGCGGCTGAACAGGCTATGCGGGGTTGGCACTCACAACGTCTTCTTGGCAATGGTGAAGTTAGTGACCCTATTATAAAGGTGGTGGGATTTGGAAGTTATTTGTACTCTTCCAAGTTCTTTTTCATTTTCTGTGTTTGTACATCCATATAGTTGTTTGATGCTTCTGTTTTTCTCAGGATAGGAATTCGTTGTCTGTCCAAAAGCGAGAAAAGCAGCTTAAGAATATCAGTATGGATCTTCATCGTTGTATAATTTTTAATTGCTCTAAGTGTTACCATGTCAGATTATTCTCAGTATTGAATCACACCCGTTATTGACTCAGATATACTTAAACGTAAGAAGCCATCTTATATGGATAATGCTGCAGTCAAAGCAGCACGCAGTAAACCATCTAAACCACAGTTAAGACACGGTTACTTCTTTCTACCTTTCATTGTTTGTTATACTTGCTTACTTGTTTGTGTATCCAAAGAGGTTTTTTTTATGGAACTATGTTTTATTCACTACTAGCATGCCTATGCCAATATATGTGGTTGATAGGTTGGACACATCTGTGGTTGACATTGGACCTCCTGCTGATTGGGTAAAAGTCAATGTACAAAAAACTGTAAGTTTCTTACTCTTTGTATTCAAAATAATATATTATAAGTTGTATTTCATCTCAATGAATACTTTCTTGTGCAGAAAGATTGTTTCGAGGTATATGCTTTAGTTCCTGGCCTTTTGCGGGAAGAGGTACTGTTCTGCACATTCTGATTGCTTTATCTTTAGTATGTATTTATCTGTATTATGATGAAAATTAAGGTGTCTATTTCACTATTTCCTACCTTCCTGTGTGTTGCTATTGGAGGTGTGCAAAACTCATGGTGGAGTGGGTGGGAAATTCTGGTCATACAAGGACATTTGCACGTTTCTAGGTTATTCTGTAATATTCTCCTTCAATCTTGAGTAGAGAACTATAGAATCCTTGAAAAATTGTAGATGCAGGGTTTTCTTCTCCTGAAATGGATATTATCAGTGCCATTTCTTTTAATAGAAAAGTTTGATTTTATATAAATCAGTGTAACTTTTTCAGCAAAGTGATTCAACTGCATAATTCCACCTTTTCTTTTTCTAACGTTTATTTTATTTTGTAAGGTCTGTATATTAGCTTTGCATACAAAAAAAAACAATTTTGAGAACATAATTTGCGATGCTGGAATGGTCTTAAGGATATCATGCCTAATTTTCTAAACCAGGTTCGAGTGCAATCAGACCCAGCAGGACGATTGGTCATAAGTGGTGAGCCAGAGCATATAAATAATCCTTGGGGCGTGACACCTTTCAAAAAGGCAAGTTTTTCTTCCTTTTAAACCATCACTATTTTGTCGTTTTGGAATCCATCGACAAATGACCTGATACCTGAACTTCAATTGTTGCTCTAATATAGTAAATAATTATATGAATCAGGTTGTGAGTTTGCCCTCAAGAATTGATCCTCATCAGACATCAGCCGTGGTAACGTTGCATGGACAATTGTTTGTTCGTGTCCCATTTGAACAGTCAGAATAGTGGTATTTTGTTGATGCTTTTCATACAAGTTACAGATTTCCTTTACCATTATTCATAGGATAGTTGGCACAGAAACAACAATGGAGAGGAATTAGTTATGCCTGTAAATTGTTTAATTTAAAATGACCGTACATTGTTTTCTCAAGGATTACAATTTGACCATGTTAATGTTAATATTACCTAGTTAGGATTTTGTAATGCTGAAATGCTATAAAATTGGCAAGTTGGTGTTACTGAGATTACATTAAAAGTTAGAATGAAACGCTATGTGATGAACCCTTTTTTAACCTAAGATGTGAGGGATGCGTTGCATGATTGAGTGCTTATGCTTCAAAACCGAGTTGTCTTCCTATGCTCACACATTTCTACCTGTTTTTTTGCACTTGAAGGTGTCTTAAATGTGATAGTAATGCTGTTTTTCTTTTCTTCTATTCAGTGTGAGATGACTCAAATAAATGGATTTTTTTAAACAGTCATATTAAACTCATGTCAGTTGTATGTTTAAATAAATAAATAAAGTTAAAAATACTCTAAATATATTAACGTTAAATCTAGTTCCATATAATTTTTTAAAAAAGTCACTTAATATATTTATATAAGATATACTCGAATAAATCGATTTAAAATATTTTTGATTTATTAGTGTTAAATCAAGTTCCATACTTGTTGGAATTTATAAAATAAAATGAATACTCAAGTATTTTGGGAAGGCCACAATGAAAGCAATCTATCAACCACGTTTGGAGCATTTGACTTATACTCTCCAGTTGGATTTGACACCCCCTCCATTTAGAGCAAATTTATCTTTTTATCTTCAATTTTTTTTTGAAAATTATGAAATTTACAGTATTGCATCAAAAATTGTGACTTTATTGAAAATTTAAATACTTAACAGTGTTTTACCGCTCTCGGAAATTTCAAAATTTTCGAAAAAAATCTGAAGAATTTCAAAATTTTTGGATGAGATATACCAGAATATAGTAATTTATGTAAACCGTCCAATACTTTTGGAAATTTGAAATTTCTAGAATATCGGAAATTTCAGAAATGTAAAATTTCCGATATAAACTCGGTGTTTAATTTTTTTTTTTATATATAATTTCAATATTTTCAACACAGCGACATGCAAAAATGGTTCTATATAAAATTCATTACATATAATAGATACATATTTTCCACATGATTTTGTATAAAAAATTCATTACATATAATAGATACATATTGTTCTATGAAACATTCATGACATATAATAAAATTACACAGCAAATTAAGATGACTTCCTAACTTCATTCTCCTAGTATCTAATCTGTAATGCATACACATATTTACATGCTTTTGTATCTTCAGTACAGTTTTGTATCCAACGGTCAGTGACGAGAGGAAATGAACTACTAGATTTCAACTTTACCTGAAGCCAATGATTGTTGTTGACAAAATCAACAACAATGATTTTATACTTGCTCGTACACATAGGTGGAGCTATGGTAAGAGAAAAAAATGTAATGTTAAGTCTCTGTGACAGGGAAACAAATACGACATTGTACCTACATGCAATAAGATAACTCATATCAGGAACCATCATCTATTTTTCTCGACCCTGCACACCCAAGTGTTATATTTTTAAGGAATTCCTAACTTCAGAGACCATGTCATAGAACAAATTGGAAAACAATTTAGGGTGTTGATGAACTTGAGTATCTAACTACATCCGAACCAACGACCATGACTTTTCACCCCATCCAAGTAAAGTTGCAATAATCCAAAAATCACAATTATCATCGTCACCCACATCAACAATATCATAAATATATGGATGTAAGAAACTAGGAAACTGAGGTAAAGATGGCTCGAAGATACAGTGGACAGTTGACTTTGATCCAACATACTTGAAAGTTGACTTTCCTGTTGGTTTCGTGCATGATCTCTTTGTAGTCTGACTCCCCTGCGAGCCTTCACCATACTCCCACTATGAAGGATCACGATGCACATCACTCTCTTTACCCGTTCTTCTCTTCTTAACTCCCTTTTTTGGCTTGTACTTCGCCGGTGGAGGACACATAAAAGTTATGGATGAATGTGTTAGTTCCCGAACCTTTTTCTTCAACACCCTCTGGCCTACAATATCCAATGAATTGAAATATGTCTTCAACTCTTCATACTCTGCTTCCAAGTCCAACTTTGTACCACTATCTTCATGACCGTCAACATGCTTTTCAATGTGTAATTTCTTCAAAAAAACATGAATTAGTTCTAAAGGAACAAATAAGCCTTGTATTTGGAAATCAACAAGTTGACATGCATAAGGTAACTCATGTGTAGTTCTAATGAAGCAACCACAAGCATATTTCTTTGCACTAACAAATTTTACCCTTTCTAGTTCATTCCCTATGTATTATATACACTGTCTTGAAACAAAACTGTGCAAGTAGAATGAAGTGTTATACCGATGCTCAATATTGACAATACTTTTTTGAAACGACACACTGATTGAACCTAACTTTAACATGATGTTCATAACATCCTAACTTCGGCATAAATCTCCCCGACTTATAGTCAACATGTTTTTGTCTCCAATGAGCAGATTCCACCCTAAAAACCTGTAATACCCCGTAATTTATTTAATGCTCTGAATAATATTATTTGATATCTATAATATTTCGGGATACTTTGAGAGATTTTAACAAAATAATTAGAGCAGTCAGCGGGACTTATTTATATTAAATAATATTAGTTGACTCAAAGGTTTTATAAAATTGTGGATTAAGAGACATTTTTGGATACTCTCTATTTGGACCCGTTGTGGGAGAAAATAGGTTTTTCTCTTATAACCTAAGTTTTATTTTTCTTTGTTTCATAATAATAGAAACATAGTAAGAAGAAGATAGAAAGGAAGAGAAAGAAGAAGAGGAGGAGGTCTTGAAGAAGAAGAAGAGAACTCTTGATCCTTGAAGCTTCCATCATCCATTCATCACTCAATCTTCTCCAATCATCTTGCTAGAGGTGGGTTCATAGTTAGAAACTTTTGTTTTAGTTTTGAATGAGTTTTTGAGTTTTATGAATTTTAGGGTTTTGATAGAAAAATATTAGAATCAGAAGTTTAAATGGTTAGAAATCGATAAAAATGCTTGAGCATGCTGTTATTAGGTATATGAACCTTAGTTGAGATTGTTTAGAGGTTTGATGATGATTTGAATTGATTTTGGAAGGTTCTGTTATTGTGAAAACGTGTTTTTACTGCTTTTGGTTTCTGGTTAACCGGTTAACCCAGGGTGTTAACCGGTTAACGCTGCTGTTTGTGCACTTCTGGATTCTGGTTCTGGGTTGGTTAACCGGTTAACCCCAGGCGTTAACCGGTTAACGCTGTAGGTATTGGAAAAAATTATTTTGTTCCAAACTTTGAAAATTCATAACTTTTTCCTCGGTTATTCGATTTAACTGTTCTTTATACCGTTTTGAAGCTAAAAATATGTACCATATTATGATACTGAAAAATATTATTTTTACCCGAATTTTACCCGACTTTTCAAATAAACCAAAATTATGATAGTTAGGGAAAATGTGAGCTATTGGAAATAAAAGGTATAACTTGTGAGATATTTTAGCACTACCCTAGGCCGGTGTGATTTGTTGGCATGTATTACGCTAGGTCCTCCATAAAGTCTTGAGTAAGTCTTGATATGGATTACCTTGTGTTCCACGAGAAACATACGTAAAGGCTTGAGGTACTACTGGTAAGACGTGGGTAGTGGATTGAGTTAGTTATTACCTTGGAACCTCCGTATGATCTTGAGTAAGCATTGAGGTGGGTGATATTGAGTCCCACGGGAAGCATCCGTAAATACTTGAGGTGTGTATGTTGCGAGTCCTCCGTAAGTTCTTGAGTAAGTCTTAAGGTGGGTTGCTTTTAGTCCCACGGGAAGCTTCCGTAAAGACTTGAGGTAAGTGCTATTCGGGATTTACGCGAGAAGTCTTGAGTAAGCCTTGAGGTGGATTATTCTTAGTCCTATGGGAAGAACCCGTAAAGACTTTAGTGAGTGTTATATCGATTCCTCCATAAAGTCTTGAGTAAGTCTTGGGGTGAGTTGCCTTTAGTCCCACGGGAAGCATCCGTAAAGGCTTGAGGTAGATGTTCCACTCGTTTTACATCGAGAGTAGGCATGTCCTTTGTTCCTTTTGTTTTGGTTTCTTATAAGAAGTGGCCAAAGACTTGAGAATGATAGAATTGAACCCTTAGAGCCGAGAGAGCTCTAAGATAGAGAACTCACTGAGATGTTTTATCTCACCACATGTTGATGTTGTTATTTCAGGTACTTCAGGTTCCACAAAGGGTAAAGATAAGGCAATTTGATTATCTTTGCTTGTTTGATGGTTTTCTTCCGCTGTGGACTTTTGAGATCTTCAGATCTAGTTCTTAGACTTTTTATTTTGTGAACATCTTGTATTATTTATAGCCTTTTGTGTTAGTACCTTATGTTGTAGTGGCTCTATTTATGCAATGTGTTACTAAGAACTTATTGTATTTCAGTACCAAACTTGAATTTATATATGAAAAATATGCTTTGATGTATGTCTTTTATATATGGGTATTACAATTATTAAATCATAATGAGTAAACATGATAAATTATGCTTAGTAATGTAATAACATAAAAAAGAAGTCTGTGTAGTTATTTGTTGTTGTGTTCCCTAAATGAGTGACTCTGTTAGTCCAAGCAACAACAAACAAAGGATTATCAACACAAATAGTCTCAAAGTGCTTCAAGTGTGTGACAAATTCAGTTTCTCTATTTGTATACATGATGTTGTACCATAGATCCATAACATGTTCATGTCTTTCTAATTTAACATGTTTTTTACATTTTATGCAACATTTTTTGAAATAAGGAACGAACATAATAAATGAGCTGAATTTGGAAACACAACCTCAATTGCATTCATCAACACAAGTTCTCGGTCAGCCCCGACAACATCCAGTAGCAATTTATCGGAAGAAAACAACTCTTTGAACTTCTTCAGTCGCCATTTGAAATTCTCCTCCCTTTCATATTTCAAATAGGCAAAGCCTACCGAAAACGTCAATTTTGTTGATGTACACCAATAATCTCAAGCAGTGGTAATCGGTACCTATATGATCACGATTCAAATAATAATAAATCTAATACATCAAAGTATGTCAAAATGATATCAAGGTATGATCAAGACTCACATTACCTATTTGTCTTGTATGTACAGTAAAAAAGCAAAACTAAGTGAAACATATTCAACAACTTCACTAAATCATGATATGTCCAGAAGATATCAACAACAACATTTGAGTCTTCCCTATTTCTTGTCCAAAACATATATTTTTCTCTGAGTAAAAGTCAACAACATTTTCATTTCCATCAATGAACATCTCTTGTTCGCAATGTATGTAGCTCTAGCTTTATACATTTCTTGGGTAACACTGGTGAGGTTTTCTGGATCTTTGTCTTTCAAGGCAAAAACTATGTACCGTGGAGTCATGTTGTACTTCATCACGTCATTCAAAAACTGTCTCTCATGAACTTTTAGACGACCCAATATGTCATGCCCATCTAAATCCTCAAAAAATTTATGATTGTGAAACCCACACCTAACCTTCACCTTCCAACCGCTACCACTTGACACAGATCTCAGCCTAAAAGAGCATTTCACTTTCATACTATAAATGCCCTTTGAGGATTTACTGCTTTCAGATGTATCCTTCCTTTTATGATTTTCTCCTCACTCACAATCCATAATCAGTTTATCTTTCCTACCTCGCTGGCCATTTGCAATATCATAACGAAGAATCACAACTATAATACCATGTTGTTGGCCAATATTTTGTGCCCAGACTAATACTTCAGATTGGGACTCAAATATCTGCCATTTACATCACATAAAAAGTACACTATCAATATCATATAAGGGCAAGAAAATATTTAATTTAAACTTGTTACATAGAAAATATATTTTGTCTGTGGTGAAAAGCTGGGTATAATCGCTACACGAATCTGTAGATGACCATGTCGGCTCCGAACCACGCAAATAAAACATTTTTCCTAATTTCTGTTCTATTACCTGAAATTTCAAATATATTTAAAATTTCCGGAAGTTTATGTAATTTATCTGAAATTTTGATAATTTTCGATATTGGATACCGTTTTTTTTCTTCAAATTTTCGGCATTTTGTACCGGATTTTATTCAAAAAATGCGAAAAATGACGTACCGAAAATTTCGTTTTGAGATGTTCAAAAGGTGTGTGTGTGTGTGTGGGGGGGGGGGGGGGGGGGGGGGGGAAGTAGTATGAATCATATCATCTCACAAGTGTTATGAAGTAGTATGAATCATATCATCTCACAAGTTATAATTTTAATATGTTCGATCTGTAATACAAAATGATGGAAAAATATAAGGGATGTAAACTATCAGATTTAAGCTTAGTGACTAAAATGGAGGAGAGCTTTAGAGATTTTGTGTGACACAAAGATACCTCTGAAAGAGAAATTTCATTGCATCACGCGGTAAGATCTGCGATGTTGTACGAGATAAAATATAAGGTGGTTAAAAATCAACAAAAAAATAAAATAAATGTAACATAGATGAAGATGTTGTGTTAGATGTGCCATAAGACTAGATATGATAAAATTAGAAAAGATAATATTAGAGAGTGTTTAAGTAATTTTTATAATATAAAATACGGTGAAAAATAGACTTGTATAATTTGAATATATAGAAAGTAAATATGTGATATGAATAGGAGATCAAATGGAGAGGAATGTAACAGTTAAAGGTGAAATAATACTTACAAACAATTATAAGAAATATTTTGAGATTAACTATTTGAATTTGAATATATGTATGAATCTGAATAAAATATTATGATAGATGTTGATCCATGTGACCTCTATTGATCCATGTGACATCTCTTAGTACGATAATGTTTGGTTGTTGTTGGTCTTATTCATCACAAATTTCAGATTTTGTTTCCTTAGCTATTAATGGATTTCATTGATAAATTTTCCTATTGACGCAAGTAATGTTCTAAACCAGACAGAGGAGAGGACTATTAATGTTATCCATTTAGTAAAACTTCATTATAAGTTAATGTCTTTGAATACTTTAATCATATGGTAATAATACCTTATAAGTGAATGCCTTTGAATACTTTAATATAGTAATACCTTATTATTTACCTCCACTTTGAACATAACAGAAACAAAACAAACAAACAAAAAAGTGAAATTTTAATAGAACTTCGTAGCTCAATCATCTGCAAATAACATGTGATATATAATGGGTGCACCATGAACAAATCTTGACTCCATGAATGCCTCATCTAGCATCTACTTTATGAATGACTTGGTGAGCAAGTCAATTCAGAAACTATACACTAGTTCATTTCTCTATCTCAGTTCAAAGTTCTAGACCAACTAACAAATAATGACAATAATATTATTTTATAAAGTAGGTGTTAAAGGCAACCTCAATAATTTTCAAAGAAAACTGTGGATCAGCTACGCTTTTGGAAGATTAGTGGATCTTTAGACACAAACCTGTAGCAATTAAAGATATCATAAATCTAAGTGACCATTAGTCCTCAAAGTTTGTTACTATCATTAAAAGTATACAACAATAAAACAAATTTGTATGCCATAATCACATTCTTAATAACAAAGCTAGCCACTCTACCATAAAAGCCAATTCACAAGTCAAACTTTGTTAGACTAACAAAGTTTTAAAATTCATATTATAATACTAGGCTAATCAACTTGATTATCCTATTCCTTTTTTGCTTTAGTCACCTACTTTGAAAAAGAATCCATGGCATTTTCTATCCTTTTCTCATTTCCCTTTGCCCCCTTATGGCCCTACCACACCAATCAACATTCACTTGTTGTTTAATTTTTTATCACCCATTCCTAGCTATGTTTTAAATATTATGTTTAGCTTCATCATAATGGATAGATACACAACATTAATGTATAACTCAATACTAAAATGAACACACAAAATTGCATAAATCATATCAATCACATTTTCATAACATATTTGATCTTATATGTGACTTAGTAGTCCAATGAAAATAACCCGATCTCATACGAATGGTACTAGAAACTCACACATATAACCGTAAAGATCAGAGTTTGAATCTTGATGATAACATTCAACTCAATAATATCGATTTTTATCAATTGAGTTAAAACTTATAAACCGACTCAACAAGTTTGAATCTTTATTAATAAATATATTTTTCAGGTGTGACAAAATACGTTGAACCCGTCTGTGTCTTTCCGGACAAAGTTTGTCACCCCTAATATTTTGAGACTATATCTTATTCAAGGTGACTCTCAATCATTTTCAATACTAGTATTTAAACATATACAAGTGTTTTAAGCTAAATCCAGGTCACATAAAATACACCTCAAAGATTCAAACTCCTTTGTCTTTCTATTACCTAACCGTCCAAAGTTCCAAAACAGTCCAAATCTCTTTCACACCATCCAACATTATATATTTGTACACACAACAAAGGTTGCATCCTAAAACCAACACAAGCCAAAAAAATGAGTCAAATAAGTTACAACAGAGTTAGCAGCAGCAGTAGTAAAGCATCATCAGCATCATCATCATCATCATCTTGCCATGGAAAATGCAGAGGATTTAGGCTGAACCTCACAAGACTTTACTTTTCGCGGCTACGCAAAAGGGTCGATTTCTTTCTCAGAATCTTTGATAAGTTGAAACTTTCACATGCACAAGCTTTTCGGTTGTTGAAGAAAGTTTTCTGCAGAAAAAGTGGATTGAAAAGAAACAACAGCAACAGTAGTAGGAATGGTTTAATGAAAGAGGAAAGAGGAAAGAACCAAGGCGATTGTAGAGTTTCATCTTCTGGAATGAATAATTCTTTCTATGCAGAAGCTATTGCAGATTGTTTGGAGTTCATCAAAAGAACATCTATTTCTTCTATGGATCAAATTCAAGACCCTATTGGTCATGTTCATGATAGAAACTTATGACTCTTTTTTGTTTGTTTGGTAAGGACAAAATTAGTAGTAAACTAGTGTTAGATTATGTTGTTGTTTTTTTGAGTTCTCCTAGAATTATTATGAGTTTATGTTTTTTTATTTTTTTTATTTTTAAGGAATGATTGAGAATATCCAGCTAGTCGTTCCTTTTTCTGTGTATATTTTTCTTATGTTTTGAATTTGGAGATTGTTATTCTCTTGACACAAATTTTAGATTGTTATATATTGTTCCTTTGATTTAGAGTTTTTTATTTTTGAGATTTTAATTAAACATTACAATCAGTACCAAAATATAAATCTGACACAACAATCATATATTTAGCTGAACTAAGTCCAAAGAAGCCTAAAGAAAATATTGTCTTAATCCACCTGTTTTTAAAAGAATGGTAACCTTATAACTCAGAACCTAGTCGATAGATAAATAAAAGTTGAAAAATAATTGTGTTGATTAATCCAAATATTTCAAATCATTTCAATTTAACTGCAGTTTATTAATCATTTGAATCTAGTGTCATACATTTTATAAGAATTTACTAATATTATTAGGTATGCTCTAGGGAGGAAACACTAATATCTTAGACAAATCAACAAGTTTGGAATTTCATCTCATAGTTTTATTTGTACAAAAATAATCCAAATAGTATCCATATACTCTTGACGACAATTTGATGGTCTGACTGATTTCACGAGATGTTTGAACTTTTTTTTTGTGGACCGTCCCTTTTGTTGGAATAAAACTAGCTTGAACAAAGTCAGTCTATACTTGATTGATTGATTAACCTTCACACTATTTTTCATTCAAGTAATACACACAATATTTGAAAGAGTCAACCTTATTCCTTAGACTTTAGAATTGAAAAGAAAAAAAGATAAAGATTGGAATAGAGAGAGTGACGAGGAAGAAGGTGAAAATTTATTATTGTGGTATTGTTCAATTACAATGAGGGGTGGTATTTATATACTCATTAGCCGCCGAAGTTGTTACACGATTCCTAAGTAACATAAATTGATACTATAAATTACACTTTTAACACACCACAAAATTTATTATGTCTAGATTTTCTACATTCATCATGCTTTTCAACCTTTTGAACAAATCAACTTGCACAACTTTGGTCATGATGTCGGCTATTTGATATTCACTTCTACAATGCTTCAAGTGTAGCTTTCCATTTGTTACTTGTTCTCTAAGATAATGGAATCTCATTTCAATGTGTTTTCTCATTCCATATGCTATCAGGTTCTTGGCCAAGTTGATAACAAACATGTTATCAATTCTCTTCTCTTCAATCTCATCAATTAGATTCACCATCCATGTTGCTTGACATTTCACAAATTCCTTTTTCTCTTAGAAAATCACCCATCATCTTCATCCAAGATCTTGGAGCTTGTTTCAGTCCATACAATGCTTTATGCAGTTTGTACACCTTACTTTCTCGACCTTCTTTCTCGAAACCTACTAGTTCTGACTCATAAACCTCTTCATCTAAAGGGCCATTCAGAAATGCACGTTTCACATCCATTTGACACATTAACCAATTGTTCATGTTTTCCAAGCCAACAATCAATCTTATTGTTTCAATCCTGGCCACTGGTGTAAACACTTCATCAAATTCGACTCCTTCTCTTTTAAGAAATACTTTAGCTGCAAGTCCTGCTTTATGCCTAGTCATTTCTCCTTTAGGATTCAGTTTTAGCTTGTACCTCCACTTCACATCAGTTTCGTTCTTTCCTTGTGGCAATTCAACTACCAAGTTTTGTTGTGTTTTATGGACTCCAGTTCCTCTAGCATAACATTCATCCAATTTGAATCCTTCGTTGACTCAGCTACATTAACAGGCTCAATGTCTGCATAGAAAACATAATTTACCAACCCAGCTTCATCATTAACCACACCATCTGATGTTATCACACAGTCTTGCAACCTTGCTTGTATGTTTCTTGTCCTTTGAGGTCCGCTTGTACCTGCTTAAACTCTCCAACCTTCTATTTGAATCTCTTTGTCAGATTCACTACTTATTTCATCACACATGACTCTCATTGAATCCTTTCTTACATTGTCATTTCAATATTATTCTTTCAGTTCATCAATGATCACATCTCTATTTGTTACAACCTGTCTTCTCACATGATCAAATAAATTGCAGCCACCAGTTGAATGATATCCTATCAAGACCATTTGGATTGACTTGTCATCAAGATTTCATCTAAGCGGATCAGTCATATATATATATATATATATATATATATATATATGTAATAGACCCAAACACTTTCAAGTGGCTTAGACCTAGCTTGACACCAGACCAACAATCTTCTTGTGTAATTCCTTCTAGCATTTTGGTTGAACATCTATTCAAGATATATGTTGCAATGAACATAATCTCACCCCATAGCTCATAAGGTAGATGCTTGTCCATCAACATACTTCTCACCATGTTCATGACGGTTATGTTCTTTCTTTTATGTAGCTCCATTTTGCTGAAGAGTGTATGGTGGCACTACTTCATGCAGTATCCCTCCTCTTTTACATAATGCATCAAAATCATTTGATACATACTCTCCACCATCATCAGTTCTCAAGATCTTAATCTTGTGACCTTTTGTATCTCATAATGGATTTAAATTTAGTGAACACCTAAATCACATCAATTTTTTTCTTGATCAAGCATGTCCACAATTTTATACTGTAATCATCTATGAATGTAACAAAATATTTGTTACCTCCAATTGAATCCACTTGAATAGGTTTACACATGTAACACCCCCATCTTTCATATTTAATTAATTATGCTATTTTAAATTCAATTTGTGATGTGATAGTGAGGTGGATCTCGGATAAAGCAATAAGAATGCCTTCATCCAGTCTTTAGTTTGAGGTGGATCTTGGATGAAACAACACACAATACCTTCATCTCAGTCTTTTCATGATGCAACTGTAAATAAATTTACATCTGATGAAAATAAATTTTATTAAGATGATTTTTCTTTCTTCGCTTTCTCCAAATGAAACAGGAAATTCCACATACCCCGAGGCTTTATATTTGAGGCATCGAACCCTTGGACATTACCATTGTGGTAAGGTTACAAAATTCACTCAAGTCCTAATGTATTGCACATTTCTTTATACAGTGTGTGGCAATGACTTCTTTGATCCAACAACACACATGAGATATCAAAATCAACCATCAGTGCCCATAAGAGCAATGGGATGTAATATCTAGGTACATCATTAATCGACTCTTTATTATAAAAGGATAAAGTAGGTGTACCTCTTTCAGAATTTCCTCCCAGTTCATACCAAACACTGATGCCTTCCTCCTACGTTCCCATAAGGGAAACCATATTTCCCCCTCGAGACGAGGTAACCCTAAAGATGACGAGTGTCTGACATCGATTCTCCATTTTGTATTTCTCCGAAACGTTTAAGGGAAAATCATCCTAAAAGGTACAAAGTTGTCATGCGATGCAAACTAGAGTGTGAATGTCATTCCATCGACTGAATATACCACCAATATTCCTTTCCTAATTGTAATTATATGGTCGACACATTGTCGGAGTTCACCATTAAAGTGCGAAAGAGCATATAGGTTGAAGAACATTTCCTATATACGATGTCAAATGTTCCTGAGTGGACCTTTGCAATTCACACAAATTAAGGGGGTGAACTAAGGTCTGGTGGTGAACTTCGTTGAAGATCGTGATATCCACGTGCTCCGAAATAGTTGAGGGGATGGGAGATAATTGCAAGCACTCTTACATCCAAGTTAATGATAGAAAAACATGAGAGATTTTAGAGTTAGGATAGTGTATACATGAATATGAAGAATTTGTTAGACTTCTGTACTAGAATTGGATTACTAAAACCTTCTCTTAAATACATTAATCTTAGAATAAATATTTCAAGATTTAAGTTCGTCTCTCTCTCTCTCTCTCTCTCTCTCTCTCTCTCTCTCTCTCTCTCTTTCTCTCTCTGTCTCTCTATCTGTTTCGTGAGACATTCAGACCTTTCACTTCATAAGACGTCCCCTTTCTTGAACCATCTTAAAGAAGATCCTTAGTGGAGGTGTTTCTTAATCCGCCTTCCCGCTAAGGACTTTCTTTGGTTTAGAGGTGTTTTAAGCACCGACCAGTTATTGTGTCCACTTTGCAATGAGATGAATGAATCATTTGCGCATTTAGTTTTTGATTGTGACATTGCTAAAAAGGTTTGGAAGGATTTAACGGTTTGGGTAGGTTTCAAAGTGAATTTTGTGGATGATATGTGTAACACCCTTTCTACCCCATCACAATTATAATACAAATTAACCACATTATCAGAGTTCCCTCATAAAAAGGGCATCACATTCTTCAATTAACTCAAAACATCATAAAACATGACATTGAGTCCTGTCCCGTAACATGAGTTATAAAATCATACAATTTCAATACTCTTTTCAACAATTACGCAGCGGAAAACAAAACATCATCTTTCATCTTTAAAAAAAACTTCATAATTTAATCCAAACATCGTTTAAACCAAAATTAATCAAAAGAAATAACATCTTAATTCAAATAGACAAAATAACTCAAGCGAAACCCATCGCGATGTTACTGGACACAAAGTAGGACTCATCTTCTAACTATCACGACAATTCACTACTCCGAGCTAAATACACACCGAGCTAACCTTGATTATCTGCATGATGACATAATAGACCATCAACAGAAGGCAGGCAGGGTGAGTAAATTCACATTCAATGTAGTAATATAAAAATGAGAATTTATAATCATGGACTACAAAAACGGAATCATTCATCTCAAAACCTCATCACATAGACAACGCCAATTACATCACATCACAACATCAATCATCACAAAGCTCATTTATACACAACATTAAATACATCACATCATCACACAAAATCAATGAAAATCATGCTATATCATTTAGAGTGATATGCAACCTCTTATTATGCATGTGGTACCGAAACATCCTCATGGATGGACACTAGGTCATCAACCCTCCACTAAGGGAGCACATCATAACATCAAATCACTTCAATTTGTACAATGAGATTGAAGCTACCAACGGACCAGAGTCTCTTCATAAATCATGCCATGAATGCAAGACGCAATATACACACATCCTCCTCAAAACATCATAAACATTTCATCCACATTCATCGTTAGTCATCATGTTACATACTCATTCAATCATCATACTACATACTCATTTAACATCATACCTCTACCTCATGTAATCATACTTCATAACTCCTAAAAATCATTCAAATCACCATACATCATTTAATCACTAATCCTACTCATATTGCCTCTAAAAACACATCATACAACAGCTCTAAAACATCATAGCGGCTTATGACACAATCCGCATCGAGTAAAACATTTTTCTGAATTAAAAATTATTTTTCAAACATGCCAGGTCTCGCTAAGCAAGACACTTTGCTCGCTAAGCGACCAAATCTCAGGTTTTTGATTTTTCAAAACTTTTACTTGCTCGCTAAGTGAGTTGTAGCTCTCTAAGCGAGCTTCGCGATTTCGCAAACCCCTCTGTGATTTCCAGAATCTCTCTTCTGCGACAACACTCAGCAAAAACTCAATATTCACAGCAGCACGACAAAAAAATCGTCATCAACATCAACATTAACCATAATATCATCCTATACATCATTATATGCATTAAAATCATCAAAAAATCATCATAAAAAAACAAATCATTAATCAAAACCCTATACCCTAAAACTATACCTCAAACCCCCAATTCTATTCCCACATTACAATACCGGACAAAAAAAATACTCCTCATACCTTAGGTTCCGTAATCTTTCGATAATCTTCTCGGAAAACCTCTCCAACCTTCAAGTCCTGGCTTTTCCTCTTCTTCAGAGCTCCTCTTCTCTTCACGCAAAGTATGATCGTTCCCAATTGATCGTACTAACCAAACTTCACTCTTTTGTCACTCTTGCCCCTAGGACCTCTTTAGTCTTTCCCCATAATACCCTCATTAATCCTCCACTAAAAGACCACATTACCCTTATCCTCTAATTCCTCTTATTTTATTTTATTTAATCTTAAATAATCAAATAAACTCACTATACTTAATATCCTAATATTATTAAAATATTAAGTCACCCTCAAAACTCCACTAAACATCAAATAACACCATAAATCATCAAAATTCACAAGAAACACATCAAATAAATCAGAATCAACTTTGGGGTGTTATAATATGTGCAACAACTTTCATTTTTGGGTTGTCTTTGCTAGAAGGAAGAAGGTAGGAGTTTGTAAAAGACTAGCGATTATACTCACTGCTTGTTGGTGCTTGTGGAAACTGAGGAATGACTTGACTTTATTATAATGATACTTGCATTGTATTAGAATTCATTTGGAATATCAAAATATTGGTTTGGAGATGATCATCCATTAGAGATATTAGTTGGTTCAAATGTAACTTTTACGAATTTTGCAAAGATCCATTGTATTTTCTAGGATAAGTTTCATTTGGTCTAATCTCTCCATATTAATTTTTCGGATGTTTTTCCATCTATTGTAATCGAGATAGAATACCCCTAATACTCTTTTAACATAATCCTTGCTTAAAAAAAACCCTAGAACAAAATTTTAAATCAGCAAACTCAAATTTTGTTGCTAATATTAAATTGTGGCGCATGACATGCTCTATATTTAGCTACTTAACATGTTTCCTATAGGCCAATATCATTAAAATCATGCTTATACTTTATTTATGTACATGAATAATTAAGCAATTGAGTTCAAATAGTTTTAATCAATGACAAATTATTGGTGAGGATTTGAATTTAAAATTTTAGTTAAAACAATTTCCAGTCAAATTTTATTTTCTTTTCTACTGAACTTCATATTACCAAAACCTCACGTTCAATCTTCAAACTTGAAAAAAAGTGCATGACTTAAGCAATATTCTCACTTTACCATCAATGCTGATTAGGAATCCACTAATAATAATCTGAGGTTTTGTTTGTGGGGTGCAGTGACATTGCCATGTTGTGGCTAAATTGGCTTACAGGTTGGCTCTACTTACCGACTCTGACCAAAATAATCTAGGCTTTTAAACCTTACTAATACCGACAATTCTTCAACAAAATCGGTTTGTATTGTAATATATATTGTGACGCCACAGACTTTAATAATAATCATAACGTAAAACATGTGCCTTTATAATATTAAAAGTTTGACTTAAGATAATCATTATCATCATGATCAAACTAATTCAATATATGAGTTTGATTAGACAATCACTTCGGTGTTTCAAATATTAATTTTGTAGGCTCGTTTCTGTTCCGCTGTATTGAAGAACTTAAATTCAACTGATCATCATATATTTCTAATTTCACTATGTAACATTTTGTTTATTAAATCATATTTCAGTATTATGTTAATGATTATTATTTATACTTGAAAATGATTTTTTTGAATCCCTTCGAATTTGTAGATTTTGAAGGAAGCGAGGGAATATGAATTTTGATATTTAAAAAATTATTATATTTATTAAAATATACTCGATGACAGTCATTCGTTTGAGGTGACAGTCATCTATCTTGTTTGATAATCACAAAATTAGATTCTGTCAGGAATTTTGGTGATCCTTTGGTTCTGGATATAATTGTCACATATCTACATTTTTTCTTCTTCTTTTAAGCACTACACCAAAAATGGCCTAACGCAACACTAAAAAGACAACGCTTTTAACAAAAAACGCTGCTATAAAATCTTAAAAAATTTCGCTAGAAAAAATGTTCCTAAAGGCTACCTTTAGAAATCCACCTTAAAAAGTGCTTCTATAAAAGCGCTGCTATAAGTTTATCCTTAGAAAACGCTTTTATAAAACATTGCTAAATGGTAGTCTTAGAAACGTTTTTATAAAGTGTTGTTATAGACCAATTAAAAGCCAATTAAAAGAAAACACTTTTTAAGAAAAAAGTGTTGCTAAATGGAGAACTTAAGACAACGTTTTCCATAAGCGCTGTCTTAGGTCATTTATAATTAAAAAAATAAAAACAATCAATTTCAGGAAAACGCCCTAATCACTTTTTCTAATCATTTTCACTCTTCTCTCTCGCGACCGTTTCTCTCGCCATTGTTCGTCGTTCTTTCGCCATTCTTTCGCCATTGTTTGATTTTATCCATCTGCCATTGTTGTTGTTTGTAACGCCTTTATTTCGTAATTTAATTATTTAATTAATTATTATGATATTTTGGCAATTTTTGGTATATTTGTCGTGGTTAGGGGTGTAATGTTCAGTTTGGACCGGTTTTTGGTCAAAAAAGGTTCGAACCGATGATATCTTCATCGGTTTGGTTTGGTTCAATTTTTATCATTTTTCAAAAATAGAACTGAACCAAACTAAATGGTTTGGTTTGGTTCATCGGTTTACAATGTTATTTTTTTTCAAATATTATATTCATAAATATATTCTCCGCTATCATATTTTTTATTATATTTTATGCTATTATTTTTAAAATAATACATTTCATATAATTCTTATTTCATGCTCTATTTTTTCAAAACAAATTATAAGTTTATCTTAATTCATATGAAACAATTAATTGATTTTCATTGCACATGAAATAAGTTGACTATCAAATATAAAGGTTGACACTTGACATCAAAAGGTTGGAAAGAAATTTGAAAGCTTAACAAATAAAACACAACAAAACACACATCAATTAACATGTTTCACACCTAAAACACACATAAAAACTATTTTGTAACAAGATTATAAGGAATTTTGTTGAAAAAGAAGAAAAAAAAGGTTAAAAAAATTATGAAAATTAATAAAGAGAACTTGAACACAAAAAAGACGAACATAACATATCAGAACGATAATAAAGAAAGCAATAGTTACAACAAACAGCGAGAGCAACACTTCAGTGTACGCAAGTTTTTTTTACTTATGTTTTCTGTTTTATATGTTTTGGAGTTTGGTTCTAGATGTGTATTTTGTTGAAAGTAAGGAAATATAAACAAAGATGGAGAATTATTAGACCGATACAAAATTTAGGCTTAATGATGGGTGAAACAAAAGATTTATAGCGTAATTATATTCATTAGTTCGGTTCATCGGTTTGACGGTTCCTAAAAATAAAAACCGAGAACGGAACCAAACCACAACGATTTTCATTGATTTGGTTCGATTTTAGAACCGAACCATAAATAATTGGTTTTATTGCGGGTTGGTTTGGTTTGGATAATCAGTTTAATTGATTTTTTTTCCTGATCCACTTACACCCCTAGTCGTGGTGTTTCATGTTGACTATGTTGAGTAATTATTTTTATTTAATGATAATATTGAATGATGTAAACTATATTATTTAAATATTATTATTTAATTAAAATAAATAAGTTAGAGGTATGAAGGGTATACTGGTCTTTTGTGGAGAATTAGTAAGGGTAGGATGAGAAAGACATATTTGGGATCATAGGGTTAAGATTGACAAAATGAAGTTGATGATTTTGGGATACGATCAGTTTTCACGATCATGTTTGAAGGAGAAGAGAGGAAGCTATGAAAAACGAAAGAGGAGAGGCTAAGACTTGAAGGGTTTCCGAAGATTTTGAGAAAAGACCGTAAAAAGCTTCACTCTAAGGTATGGGGAGAAATTTGTGTTTATTATTTTAGCATGATAGGTAGAATATGATGGGATTTGGGGAATTGGTGGATAATTCATGATGAGGGTTTGAATTGATGAGTTAGGTTGATGAATACGAGTTTGTTTTATGGCCTATAATTTTTTGTATGTTGCTATTACTAGTTTTACTGGTTTAGAATTGTTTTTTTTGTGTGTATTTGGGACTATGAACGGGGGTTGGGACTGGTATAGCAGCAGAAACGCTGCAGGAAAATTCTGGGAATCGTTCGAGGCACCGGGCGGTGCCTTGTGCCGCCGGGCGATGACGATGTTTCGTCGGGCGATGCTTGCGAGGCGCAACATGGAACGTTGTTGTCTTTGGATGTTGTTGAAGTGAGGGTTGGGCGTGGCTTGTTGCGTCGGGCGGTCACAGGCTGATTTTGAGTTTTTGCCCTTTTATTTTGTTGTTCTTGATTGTTTATGTGTGGTGATTGATGGCTATGGTTATAACATGATGTTTGATGAATAATTGATGATATTACATGAGTATAACGTAGTATTTTGATAAACATGAAATGATGATGCACATGTTGATATTGTTGAACTATGTTGATTCTATGAGGTTATTAGCATCATTGCATTTCATGGCATTCCCATGTTGAGACTTTGGTCTGTTTGGTAGCTTCAATCCCATTGTGCGGATTAAAGTGATATGTTGAACATGTTGTGCTCTCATTAGTGGAGGGTTGATGGTCCAATGTCCATCTTATGATGATGAAGTCGGTACCGCATGCATTTGCTGTATGACACATACTAAGTGATAATGCATTTGTTTGTATATGTTGATGATGATGATTGAGTTGAATGTTGTAATTTTGTTATGATTGAAATGATGTGGAATTCCATATTATTTTATGTTTATTATGCTATTATAATGAATGTGAATTTACTCACCCCGTCTGTTTGAATGTTACCCATATGTTGGTAACATGCGAATTCTCAAGGATAGCTTCGGTGCGTGGAATCGTTTAAAGCATTTTCCCTTTTCGTTTAGTTTGAAATCTTAGGTGGTGTCTTGCTCTGTGTCATGTAACATAGGATTGAGAACGAATGTGGACCACCGAATCCTTTTGTTTTTTTACCTTGTTGAACTATTTGTTGTTTTCAAATAACTAAGTTATTTTTATGGATGAAGTATGAAGTTTAATTCCGCTGCGTAGTAAAATGTTTAATATGTTGAAATATGTTGTTAACCCGTGTTACAAGACATGACATCTATATGATGAATTGTTTGTTATGAATGAAATGGGACACCCTATTGTGTTTGTACTCTGATTTAATTGGTTGTTCTGTATATATTTTGATGTGGGGTAGAAGGGTGTTACATTGCCAAATGGATTTCTTGTTGTCGTCGTTCTTTCACCATTGTTTGGTGCGTTTTGCTTTTGTTGATTGTGTTCTTAATTTTGATTTTGATGTTGTTGATGTTGATTGATTTCTATATAAAAGGGTTGAAGATGATAGTTAAGGGTTGTACATTGTTGTTCTCTGTTGTTGTTGTTGTTGCTGTTGTTCTGTTGTTGTTGTTTTGTACATTGTTGTTCTGTACATTGTTGTTGTTCTGTACATTTTTGTTTTGATTAGTTATGAGTTGGTTGATAATTTGGTACAAACTGAGTATACAAACCATATTTTAACATTTGTTTTGTACATTGTTTTGATTAGTTATGAGTTGTTATATACAAAGTTTTGAGGTAATGTAGACGAAGTTTTGAGGGTGTGATAGTGTGAATCGTATTTGAGTGGAGGAAAAGATAATATTTGAGTGAAGAAAAATGGTTTCCATGGTTATTGTTATGAAGATTGTGTGAATGGTGAGTTTGTGTTGAACTAGTGACAATTTAAAAATGAAAGAAATGGTTATGTGTTGTTATGGTTGTAGTGTTGTTTCTCATGGAGTGTGTGTGAGTATATGAATGATGTTGAGTGTAGTTTGGGTGAGGAGGTGAAATGGAAGGGAGGTTAAGGAATTCTCAACGGTTTCTTTTCATGAGAGATGAATGAGTGAGGGATATAATATGATGTGGTAATGGTATATATTAGTACAATGACTATTTTTGTGAAAATATCAAAATGGAATGATTGGTTTAGTAATTTATGTGAGTATATGTTCTGTTGTTCAGTACATTGTTGTTGTTCTGTTGTTGTTTTGATTAGTTATGAGTTGGTTAATCATTAACTGAGTATACAAACCATATTTTAAGATTTGTTTTGTACATTGTTTTGATTAGTTATGAGTTGTTATATTGAGCTCAACATTTGTTGAGTTTGTGGTATTGGTACTCTATTTCAACACTTGATAACAAACCATATTTTATACAACTGGTATTACCAAAAGAAATTAATGTTCAAAATTTTCTCCTAAAAAAGCTTCAAGAACTAGTCAACAAAGCTCCATATTGAAGGAAATTTCTTGAGGAATGCTATATATTTCCCGTTGTTTCACAACTAACCAAGTATTTATGATTATCCATGAGTTTGTATATGTAAATGAAATAATAGAAATATGCATAGGTTCTTGAGGATTCATATGTTGTAACACACATGTTGGTTCTAGAAAACATTATTGGAATGAAATATTTGTTGAAAATATAAAATACAACACAACTTAGATTGAAGAATTTTGAGGTATAGGATTGAGTCAATATATACTATGTAGAATTCTTGAATAAATTACTATTAGAATTTGGCATAAGATATATCTTGTTGAAGAGACATTGAAAAGTGAAAAGTTGGATTGATATTGATAGTATGATTGTTTTATAGGTGCAAAGTGAAATTCTAATCGTTGGAGGAATCTTACATTGTGTGGGTCCAGAACTTGATTACTTCTCTACATGTAATTAGTTGTTCTTTTGCTATAGTTGCGTGAATAATTAACGTTTTTGTTTAGCTTAATTAGTTAAACTATTTGAATGAACTGCTAAATTGGATGAGCATTGCTTGCAATGATTGAGAACTAACTTATTAAATTTTCTATATATAGGAGTTACTTGTGATCAAAGTGTGAAAGTCGGATCGTCTCCCTACAGGTAAATATTTTTTATTTTGTTTTTGTTTAGCTTAGTTAGTATAACTATGGATAAGAAATGGATGCCTTCGAATCGATTGTCGAATGAGTACGAGAATGGGGTATCAGAATTCGTTAAGTTTGTTGTTGCACGCACCAAAGACCTCATTTGAATGATATGTCCTTTCTTGGGTTGCTATTTGTGAGTCAGGTTGACGCAATTCAGTTGACGCAATTCAGTTGGCATCACATTTAAAGAGGCATGAAATTGATAGAAGTTATACATGTTGGAATTTGCATGGTGAGAAAATTAATGGGAATGTTGAACCGGGGGATAATACGGCCTATGCTTCAAATGAAAATGGCATAGATACATACGATTATGATCGAGTCGAAGAGATTGCAGAAGCACTTTGAAGATGATCTTAAGGATTGTCCCGAAATGTTTGAGAGGTTGGTAAGCAATGCAGAGAAACTGTTGTATAATGGTTGCACTAAATTCACAAGATTTTATGTAGTATTAAAGTTGTACAACTTAAAGGCGGGAAATAGGTGGCCGAATAAAAGTTTCACAAAGTTATTGGCCCTTATGAAAGATATGCTTCCAAAGGATAATGTTCTTCCCAATCGAACATATGATGCCAAAAAGATGTTGTACTTTATTGGCATGAGCTATGATAAGATATATGACTGACCAAACAATTGCGTTTTGTTTCAAAATGAGTATGCATCGTTAAATGAGTGTCCTAAATGCGGTGTCTCTCGATATAAGAAGTTGTCTCCAGCAAAAGTCTCATGGTATTTTCCTATAATTCTGAGATTCATACGCATGTTTCGTAGTGAAACCGATTGAAGACACTTGACTTGACATGCAAATGAAAGAATTATTGATGGAAAGTTTCGACATCCGGAAGATTCACCATAGTGGATGAAAATTGATGATGATTATCCTGAATTTGGAAAAGAAGCAAGAAACCTTCGCTTGGCATTATCTACAGATGGAATGAACCCAAACGGTCTTCAAAGTATCTCACATAGCACTTAGCTTGTGATTTTAATGATTTATAACCTACCTCCATGGCTATGTATGAAGCGTAAGTACATGATATTATCTATTTTAATTTATGGGCCTAAACAACCAAGAATGACATAGACGTATACTTGATAGCCTTAATCGAAAATTTAAAGTTTATGTGGGAGAACGGTGTGGAGGTTTATGATGGGTATAGGAAATAAAGTTTCAACTTGAGGGAAATGTTGTTTGGCACAATTAATGATTTTCCAGCATACGAAAATCTATCAGGATACACCATAAAAGGTCAATGTGTGTATCCTATTTGTGAAGATAACACATATTGGACGCGATTGGAGTTTGGTCAGAAGAATGTCTTTCTCGGTCATCATAGATTATTAAATTCGAATCATCACTACCGTGGGTGGAGAAAAGCCTTAAATGGAGACACATAACAAGGTAGAGCTCCATCTATATTGACAGGTGATCAAATTTTTGAAAAGGTGAAAGATGTGAGTACTCAACTTGGCAAGCCTTTTGCATACACACTTGTCAAAAGTGGGTGGAAGCAGAGGTCAATTTTTTTGAACTGCCATATTGGAAGTCGTTGTATGTAAGACATTTTCTCGATGTTATGCATATTGAAAAATGTATTTGACAGTGTTATTGGTACGTTACTCAATATACAAGGAAAGTCTAAGGATGGCCTTAAAGCAAGAAAAGACTTGATAAAGATGGGGATAAGAACTGAAGTAGGACCCTTGAAGAAAGGAAAATGAACATATTTACCACCTGCATCATATACTCTATCTAGAAAGGAGAAAAAAGTATTGTGTAAGTTTATAAGTGAAGTTAAAGTTCCAGAAGGATACTCTTCAGATATTAGAAGACTCGTGTCTATGAAAGACGTCAAGTTAGAGAGTTTAAAGATGCGTAACTGCCATGTTATAATGGAACATCTTCTACCAATAGGTATACGTTCTATTCTTCCAGAAAAAGTAAGAAGCACAATAACTAAATTGTGTTTTTTTCTTCAAGTCAATTTGCAGTAAGGTGATCGATCCTACGATGTTACCAACATTGCAAAAAGAGATAGTTATTACTTTGTGTGATCTTGAAATGTATTTTCCTCCCTCGTTTTTTGACATAATGGTTAATCTAGTTGTTCATCTGGTGAAAGAGACACAATTGTATGGACCGACTTATATGAGATGGATGTACCCTGCTGAACCTTATATGAAAATATTAAAAGGGTATGTGAAAAACCAAAGTCGACCAGAGGGTTGTATTGCCGAACAATACATGTTGAAGAAGAGATTGAGTTTTGTACTGAATATTTGTCTAATGTACAATCAATTGGAATCCCCAAATCTCATATTGTCGAAAAAAAGAAGGAAAAAAGTTAATTGGAAATGAAGTTGTGACAGTATCTAGGGTCGAACAGGATCAAATGCATTTGTATGTTCCGGACAATGAGAATGAGGTTGAGTCATATGTTGAAATGCACAAGGATGTTCTCCAAGGTTTAAATCCGAATAGAAATGAGAATTGGATAATACAAAAGCACAATTGTAGTTTCATACATTGGTTTAGGGATCATATTTATTCAAAGTATTACTCACATCCCACTTCAATAACAGAAAGGTTGAGATGTTTAGCATATGGTCCAAGTTTGGTTGTGTTTTCTTATAGCGCATACACAATTAATTGATACACATTTTATACCAAAGAACAAGATGATAAAGTACTATGCAAAACAGTGGTGTCACCGTGGCAGCTGAAACAATGCACATTTTAAGTGTGAAGGAATTAAACCCCAAATTTGCAAATTTGTCATATTTTGGGGTTATCGAGCGTATTTGGGTGTTTTATCATGAGAAGTTTCATATTCCTATATTTTTTTGCAAGTGAGTTGAAAATAATAATAGCATACGAATGGATAAGTCAAGATTTTTGCAAGTGGATCTTAATAGGTTGGGGTACAAATATGAGCCTTTTATTCTAGCCTCTCAAGCTAATCGAGTGTTCTATCTCACTGATCTGACAAGTACAAAATGGTCTATAGTGATTTTATCTAACAAAGTAATTGATGAAAACATTGGATAGAAAGGTGATATTAATGTTGATATTGAATCATTTACTATAAATGATCAAGATGAAAATATTATAGCGAATGAATCATAACTAGAAATAATCATAATGAGGGTATTTGGATCAATCCAACCGTCTGTGTTGTTAAGAGATATGTAGAACATATTCCAACCAAGAAAAGAAAGAGACGTTAGTGAAAACGGTACTAGTTATAAAATTATAGCTTATATAATTCAATAATATTATGGATTATGGATTTTTATAGCTTATGTCATGTTATATATATATATATATATATATATATATATATATATATATATATATATATATATATATATATATATATATAT
Organism: Lathyrus aphaca; assembly: GCA_963966055.1. Lineage (NCBI taxonomy): Eukaryota > Viridiplantae > Streptophyta > Magnoliopsida > Fabales > Fabaceae > Lathyrus > Lathyrus aphaca. The sequence goes on from OZ014523.1 coordinate 507,082,104, forward strand.
ATATATATATATTAAATGGATTATGGATTTAGGTTTTTAATAAAATTATAGCATATGTCATGTTATATATATTCAATGGATTATGGATTTTTATATTTGTCATTTAATTTTTGTTTTTTTATTTCTTATAGGTCAAATGGTTAGTAACCAGGAGGGCTTACACGAGACACGTAACCAGGATGACTCACACGAGACATATGATACAAATGAAGCTCATGGTGTAGAAAGTGAAATTAAACGAGGAATAACTATTATGAAGTCAATCATTCGTGCAAGAGATAAAGGGATCAAATTTGATGAACATTGGAGTGATAAAAACCAATTAATTGAGCATAACGATTCAATGTTAATTAGTTACATAGGTTCCATTGTCCGTCAGCACATTCCAATCACTAGTGATAATTGGAGGAATCAATTGTTGCAAGCCAGTAAAGATAAAATGTGGACTGAAATACAAGTACTTACCAAATATGATTGATGTTATTAGACTTTTGTTGATGATTAAATCTTTAATTTACTTATATTAACACACTTTATGAGTATGTTTTTTCGTAGAGTCTTTTAATATTGATGAGAGCCGAAAAAAGTATTGTCTTCAATTGGCCGGAAAAAGACACAAAGGGTTTCGAACAATGTTATCAAACAAATATCTTAGGGATGAGGAAATTTTTTTTGTTAAAGCATAACTTCCACAGTTGTATGCGAACTTGATTACACCAGAAGAATGGGGCACTTTGCCAAACGGAAAAATGAAAAATTCAATATAATGTTAATTTGTCATGTCTATTAATTGTATTATATAATTGTTGCATTTTTTTTTCTTATATGACTTAAACTTGTTTATCCAGTAATTGAGTTCCATTAATCACAAAAGAGCATGAAAACCCGTGTATCCATACAAAAAAGGGCGTTTGAGATATGCACGCTTACAACAAAAAATGGTAAGTATATATAAATGCTATGATTTTATTAATTGTTTTATTGTGTTATAATTAATGATCTTATTATTTATCTCAATGTGTAGTTAGAAGAGACGAAAAGTGAAGAAACATCACTTCTGGAACATGTTTTGTGGAAGGAAGCTCGTGTGGGCAAGGATGGAGTTGTTAGGGAAGATTTTCAGGATGTTTATGACGAATGTGTAAGTATAACATTATGTCTTTTTTAAGTTAATCGAAATTTTTAATCCCCACTAATAGTTTTCGATATGTCATGAATTTTAGGAGACTCTATCTAAATCCTTAACCACAGGTGAGGAAGATTGCAGGAGCACACTTAATAAAGTACTAAATGTTCCTGAGTATTCCGGCCGGGTGAGGGGTAAGGGATTTGATGTGACTCCATCTTCCTTGTATAAGAAGCCAAAGAGAAAAAAATGCTAACAATCAAGAAATGATGCAATCGTTGGAGGAATTAAAAGCGCAAGTCAATGAATTGCAAAAGGATAAAGAGAGATATGAGGCAGAAAAGCGCGGTTCAGAGGTGAAAGATACTAGTGACAAAGCTAGTATCAATGGTCAAAAGAAAATTCCCAAGGTAAGTAGCACATTTATTTTAATTGACATATATTTAGTTTAATTAAATTTTCACATTTATTTTAATTGACATATATACACATTAACAATTACATATTTATTATTGCTTTAGGGCATTTCATCTTGTCAGTTATTTTTATCGTTACCGACATATCGCATAGTTGACAAGGGAAAAGTGCATAACAAATTGGGAGAGTTACTTCATCATAATCCGCTCTCTGATGGATATCTTAAAATGTCGGTTGATATTGCTATAAATAGGGATGCGTTACTACCTATACCTGACTTGGTTTCAGAGATAACATTGGTGGGAGATACAATAGGCTCATTTGTTGCATGGCCGTCAGACCTTATTTTCATAGATGATGAGGTAAGTTTAAAACCATTATGAATCTTTTAGTATTCAAATGTCAATTCTCAACCATTTGAATCTTTTTTACATGGTAATGTTAGACTCCTACAAAACTCGCATCTAAAGATAAATGGATTTTGCCGCACAACGAGTTTGTTGCATAAAAAAAAAGAGGTACATTGAAAGTTTTATTCTATGATCCGAATTCAAAAGCTTTATCATTTTCTACTTTACATAACTTATTTGATTTTTAGGTTCATGCTCAAGTTTCACAACAAGTGATTAGCAAGAAAAAAACTCCTGCAAGGACCGGGCCGACAAAAAGAGGTTTTACACCTCGCTTTTGGATTTGTATTGAAACACTTGTGGCAACATTAGATGTGATGGATGGTGCTATTTGTCAAATAGACATGGACAAAGGTGTTTTTGGTTTTCCTCATTCCGAAATAATTGGAAAAGAGGATATGCTACAGATTTTCAATCATCTTGAATTAGGCATCGATGCTATGCATTCATACATCTGGTACTCCGATCAATCTATTATTTAATTAGTTGAATAATTTATTTTTTACACATTTTAATGAAAATAGTCTAATGTTTATTATGTTTTTATTTAAGGTGCTTGTATGACAAATTGATGTGTGGGAATCAATTGTCAAATAGATTCTATTTTGTATCTTGTGTCTGTGTTAATGCCACATTAATTGATACGAATCCAATTTCAGTAAGAGATTACTTACTCGAGAGATTTATGGTCAGCAGTACAGAAAGTTTGTATCTTTTACCGTATAATACTGGAAACGAGTAAAATTTTCATTTTAATTTCATTCTAATCTTTGTATCTTTTGCGTAGAAATTATACATCTAAACTTTTGTTATATTTTACAGTAGACACTGGTTGCTAGTTCCTATTAATCCTACAAGAGAAGTGATGTATTATCTGAATTCATTGGATCATGAATGGACAACATATAAGGATATGAAGGATTTGGTTGATACATAAGTGAGATTGTTCTAAATACTTGTGTGTATTTGTATGTTTAATTATTTATGTGAGATTGTTCTAAATTTGTGTTTTTCCTTTATAGAGCAATACTAGTATACCGAGCACAAAGAGACGCTCGAGTATCACGGTCTAAAGCAAACAAAATTACATGGATCATAGTGGAGGTATATTAATTTTCACAATGTTGCTTATAATAGTGATGCTACTTGATAATGCAAGACAACTATATATTACTTTTTATTTGTTTTTCTATATGTAGTGTCCTCGTCAGCGAATGGGATAGATCGCGGCTATTTCGTTTTGAGGTTTATGAGAGAAATCCTTAATTTGGATCGATTAGAGATTCCCATCACAATATGGGTTTATAACTTAGGATTTATTTTAATATTTATCGGATATTTCATATAATTTATTATTTAAAACTAAATAATGCATATTGTGTTTTGTTATGTAGTACTTTGATGAATACGCGTGTGCTCATTACACGAAAGATATATTGGAAGAAAACAAGGAGGAATTGTGTGAATACCTTATTGACAAAAGAATCATATATGGAATTGGTGTGTAGTTATGGAGTGTAATTGTATAGTTTTGGAAGTTGTTGTATATTAGGAGATCTTTAGAAATTAAAGGATTAGAATGATTTAATTATGTGAATAGTTTATGGATTAGAGTGTTTCGGTTTAATTATGTGCACGAATGGTTTTCGTGAATGGTTTATGGATTTTGGTTTAATTATGGAAATGGTTTATGTGAATCATTTATGTGAATGATACATGGACTAGAATGGTTTAATTATTATATGAATGTTTTATGGATTAGAATGCTTTAATTATTATGTGAATCACATAAGGATTAGAATAGTTTATGTGATTTAGAAGGCCTAGAAATGGTTTATGTGATTTAGAATGGTTATGTAATTTAGAAGGCCTAGAAATGGTAATGTGATTTATACAGGTTTCTGATTTAGAATTGAAATATATACAGGTTTCTGAAAAAACAAAAGGAAAATGTGATTTTTAAAAAAATCATTAGAAAAAAACGTGAAGAAAAGAAAACAATTTTAAGTAAAAGCATTGCCTATATATAACAAAAGAAAGCGCTTTCTACTAAAAGCGCTGCCTAAAGTGAAAATAAAAAATATACATTAGACATCGCTTTCAAAAGCATTGTCTAAAGGGGGACATTAGATAGTTCTTTTTCCTGAGAAAGCGTTGCCTAAAGATGACTTAAAGTGGAAATAAAAATTACATTAGACAGCACTTTCAAAAGTACTGTCTAAAGGGGACATTAGAGAGCGCTTTTGCCTGAGAAAGCGATGCTAAAGGTCCATTTTAGGCAGCGCTTTTTCAAGTAAAAGCGCTGTCTAAAGGCCTACTTTAGAAAACATTTTTAAAGGTAAAGCGCTGCCTAAAGTAGGCATTTAGCAGCACTTTCTCATAAAAAAAACGATGTCTTTACCTACGGCAACGCTACCTTAGGCAACGCTTTTAAGCGTTGTTAAAGGCCAAAAAAAGCGTTGTCTTTTCCCTTATTTGGCGTAGTGAAGTGGTTTTCTCGATATTTTTCCTTTCATCCTTTGGAATAAATAAAGTTATGTAGCGACTCAGTTCGAAGATCTTTTTTGCGAGTGTGCGAACGACTCAGAAGGATCACACTTTTCAAGATACGACAGCTTTCTCTATCAAGACTTTAGCAAGAAGGCCTTTAACTCCACTTCTAGTTTCCCAATTTGATACAATATCTGACCTCTTCAGATGCAAAACTGCTGCAATAACTTCAGGTTTAGGCTCCTTCTCTAGATCGGTGAAAGGTTTTTGATCAAGAATAGGCATACCAAGTAGTTTAGAGAATTCTTCCATCGTGGGTACCAACTGATAATCGAGAAATGTGAAACAATGATGTTTAGGGTCAAAGAACTGGAACAAAACATTAACCATGTCTTCATTAAACCCTGAGGCAACCAAACCAAGTAGCCAACCATGTGTTTCGGTGAATTGAGAGTTCTCAAGAACTTTTGAGACTAATTCCTTAAGCTTGGAAGGTATCCTTGCAAATTTGATTCAGATAGTGTTTCTTCGAGCGGAAGCCATAACCTGCAACAAAGAACAAAGATAAATCCATTGGTCCATGAAATGGTTAGTGAAAATTTTATGTTATGATGTTATGATGTTATGTTCATATTTAAAGCAAGTAAATGGAAAGCACACACACGTCACACAAGAGCCTTAGTTTTAAGATCTTGCATGAAGTCCATAGGCAAGTACCCTCCCTACTGAAGTTTAGCTGGTTCAACCTGTCCTAGAAATAGTAACCGAGTTCTAAGTGTAACGCCCCGATTCGATTTTCCCAAATTTTGTGGAGTCTTTTATTTTATTTATATGATAATTGCTTTATTTGTGAAATTATCATGATGATATTTGATGTTGAGGAATTAATGTGGTGATATGTCATGTTGTGATTTTTACCGTTTTATGAATTTTCGGGTAAAAATTGGATAATAGGGTATTCTAGACTTTGGTTAATTAATGATAAGTTAGAAATTAGTAGAATTGGTATTTTGTGAGAGAATGATATTTGGTTGGAGAGAGTAGAAAATATAAAGAAAATATAAGAGAGTGAGAAAGAGTATAAGTTGGTAAGAAGAGAAAGAAAAGGTAGAAAGAAAAAGAAAAGAAAGAAAAAGGAGAAGAGAAAAGAAGAGAAAAAAGGGAAAGTTGGAAAAGCTTCAAGATTTCTCCGAGGAATCGAAATAATCGGGTAAGGGTGATAAACATTGTTATCTTAATATTGTGTATGATTATGTATGTGTTTGATTGGTTGATTTTTGGTTTTGTTGAAAGTTAGAGAAGATGAATAGTTAGGGTTTTAGTGGAAATGTGAGAAATTGGTAGATTAATCGGTTAGAAATCGTTATAATCGAAGTATGATGTTAGCTATATTTTATTGATCATGTTTGTATGGGTTTAGAGGAGTTTTGGAGTGGTTAAGGTTGACTGTTCGCAATTGGTATGTTGCTGAAATCGCAGTGGTCGCTCAGCGAAAGTTTCAGGGTGAGTTTCGCTCAGCGAGCTGTTTGTCGCTCAGCGAGCTGTTTGTCGCTCAACGAGCTTGGGAGGATTTTTGGGTTTTTACGTTTTGTTTCGTAACTTGAGTTTCGGGTATCCGTTTTTAGTGATCCTTATATTGATTCGAAGCTAAAAACATGTAGAATCTAATGATGCTAAAATTTGTAATGTTTAGCCGACGTTTACCTGACTTTTCCGATAAAACGTAATTATGTTAATTATGGAATTGTGGGTCTGATTGTTGTGTTGTGGCCATTTGGCAAGTAGATACATTGCTTGAATTAAATGCGAATGTATGCTAATTGTATGAGATGAATGCATAATTATATTATGAATATGTATGAATTTTCAAGAATGTTGTGTGTCATTTTGCATGTAAGCATAATGTATGCATTCTTGTGCTGTGGGATTCTTTGTGAATTCGTTGTAGCATTGTGTGCTCATGTGGAGTGTGAGCGATGACTACAACAAGATCGTGTGCCCATGTGGGATGTGAGCGATCAGATTGTGTGTCCGTGTAGGGTGTGAGCAATCCAGAAACATTGTGTGCCCGTGTGGGGTGTGAGCGATGAGTGATTTATTCACATTGATTGTGTGCCAGTGTACGGTGTGAGCAATCAGATTGTGTGCCCGTGTGGGGTGTGAGCAATCCATAAACATTGTGTGCCCATGTGGGGTGTGAGCAATGGGTGAACATCGTGTGCCCGATGGGAAGTTACTTTAGGTAACAAGCGATGATTCCATTTGGTTCCTGAGAGAACCTGCTGAAATGTTGAGTCGGTACCGCATTTGCATCTGCATAGAGTCGTGTGTCGGTCTCTATGAGTTGCATTTTTATCATTTTAATTATGATATGCAGAAATAAACATGAATGTGTAAATGTTTATTTGGAGTGTTATGGAGATGATAGTATGTGTGATGAAACATACTTGATTGTATATATGCATGTTTGATATGTATATGTTTGCGGTTTATACATTTGTAATGTATATATGTAATTAAACATAGCTAGACGTATGTTTATGCGGAATGAATAGAATTGAGGAATAAACATAAATAATATGAGTTTATGTGAATTAATAAATTGGTGCATGATGAACATGCTTGAATTGTCTATGTACACATTGCGATGTGTATAGGTGATGAGGAATGAAATGTGTGGTGAGAATATGTTTTATGTGCATTTTTATATGTTGAGATATATAATTATATGCAATGTTATTATGATAATGTTTTTCACCCTTCTGCTGTTTTATGATGCTCAATGAGGCATTGCAGAGTAGGTTGCTGGATGATATTTTTGTGAAGTTCGTCTTCATCTTTTTGGTCGGTCGACTCTGATATGTAGCACCGGGTAGCTAGGGTTGACTTGATGCCTTTTGTGAATACATTTGTATATGTATTTTGATGTGAAATGTTTTATGTAAACATGGAAGTATTTTGGTGATTCAAACTTGCAGATATATTTATGATAAGTATATAAGTTTGAAATTGTTATGTTTTCTTTTCCGCTGTTTAATGAATTGATGAATACGGGTGTAAGGATAAAATCCTTGTGTATGTAAGTTACCCCGTTTGTTGCATATCTTTATTGAGCAGGTGTTGTATGTTTTCAATTTCAAGTATAATGTGACATTGATCTTTTATACCGTTTTTCAAATATACTCTGATGAAATTTTAATATGTGCCTAAGTGATTTAATTGCTTATTTGGGGTATAGAAAGGGGGTGTTACACTAAGGAATCTCAATATCACCGATTCTTCTCAAAGGCTTTATTTTAGTGTGGCAACTGTTTCACCAACCAAAACATTCCAAGATTAGAATCTCAGTGAGTGTAGCATCGAGTATCAACCAACTTTATACTGCACCAAAGCCGACTATCTCACTACTTTCTACTGGCCAAGATGGTTCAATTAACGTTCTAAAGGGAAGTTGGTGTAAATGACACCACATGGTAGCCTGATATTATCCTCAAATGACTTGAAGAACATCAGTACCCACCAAAATGTCACATTAATTGTAGCTACCAAATCAACCATAGTGATATACGCTGTATAATTTCCTTGGTCTATTGCCATTTACCTAAGGTACATTAGATCCGGGTATAAGATCTTTCACACAAGTATCTCCCAAGACAAATACCCTTAAAAATAAAGCATTCAATTTAAATTAGTTAAATCAATTAATAAAGTGATCTAACTCTAAGGTAACCCCTCTTTTTAAGAGATAAACTCTCCCCAACAGAGTCGCCAGTTCTGTAACATAGTGGGAGAACTGACTTTTAGTTTTTTGTTTCAAAATATGTTGCGGTAAGCAGGAGTCGCCACCGACTTTTATTTTATCCAATTAGGAAATACATAAAAGAACAGGAAAAACCTTTAAAACGATTTTGAGTTTTTTTTTTTTTTGGGGGGGGGGGGGGGGTAAATTATACAAAGGGAAAATATTAGCACCCTTTGTATCCATGGTTATCTATGGGCTCTTAATTGCTTAGCTCACTCTTTACTTGTTTTGTTTGAAAAGTGTAGTGCGTGATTGAAATATTTCGTAAAGATTTAACTTTGTAATGATTCTCGTATGAATGTATACAAAGTGTCTACTTGTTTGAAAGTATTTTGAAAAAGAGGGTGAGGTGTAAAAAGTATTTGTTTTGAAAGTTGTGAGCAAGCGTTTAAGAGTTACCTACCCTAAGTTGTAAGGTCTTTTTTGTCATTTCCGTTTCCTTAGGGATATAACTATCCTTACTATTAATTAGTAAGTAGTCTTATCATTGGATTTGGAGGGACAAGCGTATGGTCATTGTTATGGTCATAAAAGGCAACATGTAGAGATACCTTAACAATTCGAAGGGACTATCATCATTTTCGTAGGGACAAGATCATTTATTTGAAGGCAACTTTGAAGGGACAACAAGGGACTATGATCTTTTATTCAAAAGGTAACTGTGATAATTTATTTCTTTAGGCAACAATTTAAGGTATCCCTACGTTCGAGGGACTTGACCATATTTCATAAGGCAACAAAGAGAGGTTACCCTAGATGTGTGAGTGTGCAAGTGTATTCAGTTCAGTTATTTTAGTCTTGAAATTTAGAGTTATATAACTATTGATTTTAGTCTTTCCATACAATCCCATTAAGCATACATCTAACAGTTTATAATATGCAAAAAAATAAAACCCTAGTTTTAAGCTATTACATGGCTTTGGGAGAGGTACATAATCATAAAAAACCCTGGCAGAAATATAAAATGCGGAAAATAAACCTAAGTTATTACAAGGCTTTAACAGTTACATTATGAAAAAATCGGGCGAAAAAAGTAAATCTGAACAATACAAATTCAAGCAATCTATACAATTACTCTAAGAAATAAAATCGGAAAGAAAAGATGAAGGAGATAAAAGTTTCGGATATCGATTAATTGAATTTTGTTAGAAAAGATAAATGTTTGATTAAAGAAATTAATTTGATAAAAATAAATCTAATTTAATTTAATTATATAAAAAAATATATTTTTTGGTATTTTATGATTTTATGAAAAAATTATTAAGGCTTCTATTTTTTTTATTTGTTAAAAAAATAAATAATTGAATTAATTAATTAAAATAAATAAAAGAAAAGTGAAAAAAGAAAGAAAATAAGAAGGAGGAAGAAAATGATAAAAAAAGAACAAAGGGGAGGGCGTTGGGGATTGAACCAGGCCCCCTTGATCACCACTGCACGCCTCCACCACTGGGCCATCTGGTCTTTGGTGATAATTGAATAGAAACAATATATCATATAATAAAACTAAAATTCAAATTATTCAAACACCAAAACACGCGCGCTCAACTTCATCTTCTTCATCAATGATCCAGACTTTTACCTACAGGTTTTGTCGTCGCCAAAGCCTATAGTGACGGTTTTGCCCGTCACTATAGCACCTGCAAATTTCCAAACATTCAAATACGCATTATCAATACAATCTAAGGGTATAGGCCAACGGGAAATCATCCTCTGAATCCATTGGTACCCTTAATTTGGCCTGAAATCACCCCTAGCTAGGGTTCCCCAAAATTATAACCGTGAACCCTAACAATGGTGGTTTACGATTCCTGCACTTAAAATCAAATTAAATTATCCAGAAAGCTTATAAACATCATTATAAACAAGAATATGCAGCCAAATTGAGTTTATCATGCGTGTATAAATGAAATCGATTTTGAAATAAATGGTGAATAACCAAGTGACGGTTATAGTGTTTTATGAAGTTTTGGATGATGGTAATGGTTGGGACACCTTCAGAGGAACCTCAAGAATGTGTTTGGACCTTCAAATCACCTTGAAAGGGATTGCAACCTTGAAACCGAAACTCACTTGTTCTTGAGATTTTTTTGAAGCTTTTTAGGGTTCTTTTGATGAAAAATTTCGTGCCTTTACCATCTGAAGCTGTTATGTACTTATAAAGGAATGATTTAGGTCAACTTGTGGGCTTAAATTCACATCTTTTTGGGATGATAGGATTTGATTGAATTTTTCAATGAAAACTTTCTATTTTAGTCATTATTATGCTATCATGACTTTCCCTCTTGTTGTGCATGATTTGGATCATATATCATGTAAATAACTTCAATATCTGATCCTAAAATAGTCCAAATATCAAATCTTTGATTTTTTTCATATTTATTTTGATTAAAATTGAATTAAATCCAATAAAATATGAAATAAATAAAGAAAATCAAAATATATGACTTAGGGGTCGTGGATCATCTTTAGATTAAGTTTGGATTGTGAAAAGATAGACATATTTGGTAAAAACTCAAGTTTTGGTCATTGTTTGCCTTATACACCTCCTCAATTTTGCTCAACTTTAACAATGCACAACTCTCTCAATTCTTATCCTATGAATGTGTTCTTAGACTTCTTAGAATCTTAAAGTGTCCTTTAATCACTCCTTTTGGTCCCATGTCAATTTGATCTTCCATGTTCAAGTTACGAGCTTTTGAAAAAGTTGACTTTTTGTTGACTTTTTAGAGAACCTGTAATGTCTTAGCCCATATCTCTTAAATGAAGCATTTTTGGCCTTGGCCTTAGATAGACAAAGTTGTAGAGAATTGAAATTCCTTTAAGATAGACTTTGGTTTGGAAATTTATAATGAAGTATGTGAAAGTTAGGTCTGGTGAATGTTCAATTGACTTTTCCCTTAAGAAACCCGAATTTAGCATCTTTTATTTTGTGATGAATTTGAGGTTTTCTTGATGAATCATGATCAATCCTTGATCAAATGATGGATATTACTTCATAATCTTGATGTTGACCAAAAATCTTGAAGTTTGACTGTATGTTGACCACAATTGACTTTTTACCCAAATCCACTGATTAATGATTATTTGAGCATCTGACTGGCCAAACTTGTAGGGTAAGTCTTGAAACTTGCCATGAGGATCCTTTGAAGTATATGAGATACCATGAAGTCCACTTGAGACTTTATAAGTCCAATTTGCTTTGAGAAACACAAAACCCTAATTTGAGATCCACTGCTTAGGAGGAGGCTTTGTTTGATGAAACCTTGAGTTCCTTTGAGCAATTGAGAATCCTATGAACATTAAGAGACCTCTTGAGATATATTATCTTGAAGATATGAGGACAAATTTTGGGGTACAACAGAGACTCTACTTGACTCTATGCATGCGGTACCATACTCCGATCTCTATTTCAAGATCTAGTTCCCGTCAGAACTCTCGACCCTTCTTTCATGGTCCAATATGATCCCTATTTCATGATCACACCCATCGACCCTCATTTCATGGTCATGTACGATCTCTATTTCATGATTGCACCAACATCACAACAACGAACATACCCCACCTTGGTATATTGTCCCAACTATGCACATGTCATGCATCATCAATGACATACATGCATATATGCAACAATTACATTAAACAACTCCACAACAACAATCAACATATCACAACTCATTACAACAACAACTATCATCATCATCATGCATATTTTAGCATACAACAACCTAAATCAACTTCAACCATCGCAACACAACAACATATTACATATACATGTATCAACAACAATAATATGTAACTTATCACAACAACAACTCATAATCAACAATAACAAAGTCAATAAACATACTAAGCTATGTTCATTTCCAAGTTATAACAATTATCTCTCCAATTGCACGTATAACTCTCTTCTCGCTGTCTTAATCGCAACTCTTGTACTTCTAGACTGCTTTGCAACTCTTTGATTCTCATGATGTCTAGATTCTTAGAATGTTATATTGGTACCACACTAAAAATCATTGGTTCATACTAAATACCACCATTTTATCCGTAATATTTAGGGTAGAATCAAATTATGCCATTTTCCATATCATCTTTGATCACATTTTGTTTTACTTTGGCATAGACCGAACACAAAATGTATCACATGTATGTTATATTGTCTTATTCTATCCTATTCTTAACTTTGCACACAAGAACAATTAAGATTACAACAACTTAGATAAAAAGACAAATAAAACAAACAAAAGCAACGAACAATTTAGAATAACCAATAGAAACAAAGCAAACTACATAATTTCATATTGGATGGTATTCCAACAAAGAACCTAAGACCCGTACCTCTTCCATATTCCAAGTTCCAACCCAAGTCTCACATTTTTTAAACGAAAACGAGCTTTCATTCAATTCAATTCAAATTAAAATTATAAATTATTTATTATATAGTAAGAAATATTTATTGCATTTTACAAAATAAAATAAAATAAAATAAAATACCTTAGTTTTCTAAGGTAAAATTAATAGGAAGAAGAATAGAGGAGGGAAATGAAATTTAGATTTTGCGATTATAACAACTGGAGCAATCTCTATAACAAAGCGCGAAACCTAATTTCCAATCAACGCTCTTCTTCCGCCACTTTCGCAGCCATGACAGACCTCGACACCCTCAAAACCAAGCTCTGCATCATCGGAAGTGGCCCCTCCGCCCACACCGCCGCTGTATACGCGGCCCGTGCCGAGCTTAAACCAGTCCTCTTCGAAGGATGGATGGCCAACGACATCGCTCCTGGCGGTCAACTTACAACCACCACCGACGTAGAGAATTTCCCAGGGTTCCCTGATGGTATCCTCGGTGGCGAACTTATGGATCGGTGCCGCCAGCAATCCGTTCGCTTCGGGACTGAGATCTTCACCGAGACTGTTTCCAAGGTCGATTTCTCATCTCGTCCTTTTAGGATTTTTACTGACACAAGAACTGTGGAGGCTGATTCGGTTATCGTCGCTACCGGAGCTGTTGCCAAACGCTTACCGTTTACTGGTTCCGGAGACGGTCCTGACGGTTTCTGGAACCGTGGGATCTCAGCTTGTGCCGTATGTGATGGCGCAGCTCCAATTTTTAGAAACAAGCCGTTGGCGGTGATTGGTGGCGGAGACTCGGCTATGGAGGAAGCAACGTTCCTAACAAAATACGGTTCTGAAGTTTATATAATCCATCGTAGGGATACGTTTAGGGCTTCAAAGATTATGCAGAGCAAGGTGGCGAACAATAGCAAAATTAAGGTGATATGGAACTCGTCGGTGGTGGAGGCTTATGGGGAAGGAGAAACCAAGAGATTGCTTGGGGGTTTGAAGGTGAAGAATGTGGTGACAGAAGAGGTTTCTGATTTGAAGGTTTCTGGATTGTTCTTTGCAATTGGTCATGAACCTGCAACCAAGTTCTTGGATGGTCAGCTAGAACTTGATTATGATGGATATGTCGTGACAAAGCCAGGGACCACAAAGACTAGCGTCGAGGGAGTTTTTGCTGCTGGGGATGTTCAAGATAAGAAGTATAGACAAGCTATTACTGCTGCTGGCACTGGTAATTCCTTTGGACTCTACATATTCTTACATTATTATATATTCATTATTTGCTTATTTGTGTGATTCCTGGTTTATAAATAGCCATGCTTTCTCGATTGTTGTGATTTTGTTTGTGTGTTTGACTTACAGTTACATGTTGGTGAATGTCTCATTGCCTGTTATTGCACTGATTGTTAAACCTAAAACCTAGTTTGCATACCTCATCTTAAATGAGGTTGGGATGTATTTAAGAGATTGATGAACTCATCTTCATTTCACAATCTCTATTGTATATACTGTGATGTGATGAACAAGTTTTTAAATAATTATGGCTTCATCTAAAGTGGAATATTTATCTCTGTACTATATATGACTGGCATAGAAATGGAATGGTCTGAATGCTTTGTTTTCTCCATGTTCATTGTTTACTTTCATTTGGAGATGGTCTGATGGAAAAATGATTAATGTTAAAAAAGACTTTGTATTTACATAATTTTCTTGCCCGGAGATTTGGCAGTTGAAGTAGTTTAGGTGTTAGAGATAGTTGTAGTTCACTAATCTTTACTCCATTCTTTGTCACTGTCATGATTTTTCTTATAATTTAGCATAGTTAGGTTTTTTCAGAGTTAATAACCTATTCATTGATTGCCCAACTCTTTACTGTTCCTGATCGGGGAGTTTGTTAGTCCTTGAATTAGATAAGGTTTTGAGTTTTGACATTTAATGCTCTAAAATAGCATTTATCGTATATTTAGCTGTAAATCTAATTGATTCCTTCCAATTACATAATCAAAACTTCAATCCATTCTCAGAAATGAGAGGTGTACGGTAAGATCGCGAGTTACCGTGTAGGATAGTGCAATCTTACGTTTCAGAACCACTTTTTTTTGTGCAGCAATGTGAGAAGCAGCGAGATCACAGTGAAATTTCCCTCAATTTGGGTTGGGTTTTAGCGACTAAAAACCTTGATCTCTTCATGCTGACCCCATGTTTTAAATGGTATAAAGAATTAAAATTGAAATGTTTTCTTCCTCAGCAAGTTCTCAGTTCAGTGGCAAAATGTCTTCCTTTTTTCTCTCACAGCCTCTCACACATTCCTCTGTCTCTCAAAACTGCCTCTCAAAACCTCTTCCTTCCTCTCCTCTGTGTTTTGCAAGTTTGAGAGGGGATTCTCTGTTTCTTGCTAGTTGGGCATGGTTCCTAACTATGAAATTATTAATTTATGGTTACTAAACTTTCGAGTTAATTCAATTGTATGAAGTCTAATCTATCCATGAAGATGAACAATACTATATAGAGTATGAATCCATATCTTCCTGCATAAATGAAGTCACAAACCAGAGTACATGTGCAACCTAGCTTTGTTAAGATGAACATTAGACTAATGAAGGAGTCTTATTCTCATCCATCACTCTTCAATGTATTATACTTTTTGATTTGTCAAATTTTCCATTTTTTTTGAATTTGTGTTAATGTTGTAAATCTTTTTTGTCATACATGAATTTGTCTATGAATTTTGAATTTAATTGTAGTGTCTGATTTGCAAATCCATCTTTGTTTCATTTATTAGTTGCATACATAACATTTAACTGTGTACTTGAAAATTTCAAACTGATTTATTATATACTTTAGTTTTTGAAATGAAAAAATGAGAGTATATATATAGTTAGAGGACAAATTGTTTGCATTAGGAATTACCATATTGTCGAGTTAGATTATGTTTCAGAAGAGTTTTTATCCTTTAATGATACGGATGTCTTATTTTTGGTGCAGGTTGCATGGCAGCTTTGGATGCAGAACATTTCTTGCAAAACATTGGTTTGCAACAGGATAAAAGTGATTGACTAGCTAAGGGATGTCCAAAAGCAGGAAGATGCTTAATTAGAAGCAATGTTTGATTTCTACTAATAAGATTAAAAACAATTTGCTATGTATTCTGCTTGAATCTTTATTTGTTCGTTGATATTCAAAATTTAATTTAATCACGGGGTTAAACTTGCATTATTTGTAACATTGAATTAATCAGAGTTAAACTTGCATTATTAGTAACATTGTTTCTCACAGACATACGGATAATTGTTACCACGAAAGTTTGATCTATTGGGTCGGATGCTAGATGATGCAAATATATTTGCTTAACTTTAAGGAGGTCCAACTCTGCATCTTCCCCTTTTTCCACTTCATAGAATTTCTTAAAATACTTTATATGTTTCTAATGCACCATGCGAAATTATTTCAAAGTTGTTTATACTTTTCTGAAGATATATCTTTGTATGTATCATATGCATCGTAAAGCACACATTTTACTTGTTTTTGAGTTACTTCTGAAATTTATTAATAAATTTATTCTAGAAATATATCTCCGAGAAGTTTTTAAAAATATATTTTTGATAATTAAGCAAACATAAATATACCCACTTGTGGTGGAATCAAAAAAATTATAAAATTTTTTTAAGACCGTAAATTCATATTGTATATAATATATAAATAGTCTAAAATAAAAGAAATGAAACATAACCTTATAATAGTGTGTTAAATAAAATCACAAGGCAAATGTTTTTTCCGAGACTTCTTTGCAGTGAATGTTCGAATAATATAAATATCATCAAGTGACTTAAATATCTCTCGCTCGGTGTAATATACTAGTAAGTCATTAAACCACACATCATTGATCTTATTTCACAATTTAGACTTGATAATCTTCATTATTGAAAAAGCTCTTTCAACGGATGTTGTCGACACTGACAATATCAAAGCTAACTCAATAAATTTGTAAACCAATGGAAATATCAAATGTTCCTCAGTTTGAAGCATCTTCATAGCCAAACTTTAAACATCTTCACAAGTGGAAAATAAAGCATTTCTTTTCACTTGAAGAAGATAAGTCTCAAGTTGATCCCTAATTGTTCCACGATCATCATCAGAAAAGTTTGCATCATAAATATCAGCAAGACGATCAAGTTTATCAACATCAAACTCGGAGAAAGAGTTCTTGGGGTAAAGACATGCGAAACATTCAAGGATAATGTTACGTCCTTCACTAAAGCGATGATCCATCTCCACACATATTTTGTCAATAGCAACATAAAAAATCTCTGTACGGTAATGATGAAGTTTAGTGATAGTTTTCCCTTCTACCCTTGAACGGTCCCGAACCGGTATTCCGTCATCCATATTTGGCACCAAAATACCTTTAGCAACACAAAATCCATGGATATCGACAAATAAATTATCCCAAGCACTCTCTTATTATGATCACCGAGTTTTGACAACATCAACTAATTCTATGACATTCAAAATATTAAGATCTTTTCTTTGCAAGACATTTGAAAGCTCATTTGTGATAGCAAACAACTTTAGCATTAACTTCAAAATAAAAGAACATTTAAAGCTCTCCGTTTTTCTATCAAACCCGCTGTTTGAGAAGGTCCACATCCATTTTCATCAACGATACTAAGCACCTTTAACACAGAATACCACATTTGATTCAAACGAAGCAATGTAGTATGATGTGAACCCCGTCTAGTATCCCCAGGTCTAGTGAGACTAGATGATTGGTGCAAGTATCTTTCTCTAAATATGTCACCAATCTCAAGTTTATTTAAAATATCTTGGTGTTGTGCCTCCGTCAAAACATTTGTCCTCTTACAAGACGCACTTGTTGTGGTCACAATCAAGGAGATGTACTAAAAGAAATCATGAGTAAATGAACAACTACTAGCAACATACGCAACAACCAATTGCAAACGGTGAGCATAACAATGGACATAGAAAGCATAAGGGTTTTCATTTAGAATATTTCTTTGCAAACCATTAAATTCACCTCTCATATTTGAAGCTCCATCATATCCTTGCCCTCATATCCTTGAAATAGATGACATGTACTTATCGAGAATACCATAAAGAACATCCTTTAATGACTCGGATGTAGTATCTTTGACATTATCGTCGTTCAAAAACCTAAAACAAATTCAACAAGTTTACTTGATGATATAGAGAACAATAGGTAATGAAAATTGGAAAATACAACTACTAACCTCAACATCACCACCATTTGCTATTTGACGGATATATCACGTGACTCATCAATAAGCATGGAGAATTGTCTATCATCAAGCTCTTCCATAATCACTTTGATAACTTCATGTGCACAACACATAACAAGCTCCTTTTGAATGTTACCGGAAGTCATTATGCAATTTTTTCCACCACGGTCAAAAGCATCCCTCACTTGTTCATTCTTAGATGTTACCCAATGTACCATCTCGCTAAAATTTCCCTTATTTGGAGAAATAGAGGGTTCATCATGGCCACAAAAATCCATGCCTTGTGCAATGAGATATCTTGAACAATCTACAGAACAAGTCAAACGATTTTTATACAATTCTTCTGATTCCTTGGCAGCTTTAACAAACATACTTGCTACGCTTTGTTTTTGATTATTATAATCATTGTAGTGTTTAACACATGAGTCGTAAAAACTATTATGAATACCAACGTGATCTTTCAAGCCTTGTGATGCAAGTTTTCAACCTTTATATCATCTTTTAGTGAAGACTTAAAAATCACAGTGCTCGACCCTCCCGAGTTTCTTAAAGAGAAAACAATAAAAACAATAAGCTGCATCCTTGATCTCACTGTATTCTAACCATTTATAATTCTTATACCATGATTTACTAAATGCTCTTTTAACACTTCCAAATGGAGTACGAGGAAAGCTTGTCAAATCTGGTTGCATTGGATCCTTCAATATATATGCTCTCCTCACTTGGTCTTGAATATCCGAAACAAACTCATTAGTTTGTTTCCTGTGACCTGGATCACACACAATCTCATTTGGGTTAAACTCATTAAGAGTTAAGCGACCAATTTAATATATAAAAAATGATTAAGAGATCAATATGAATTCAAGAATAGAGTTAAAAGAACCAAAAATAATATTTTGTAATATTTTTTACTATCCCTATTAGTTTTCTGGGATGGGGGTTTAGATGGTTTAGATATGTGAAGCCTAGCTTTTCTTCCTCGTAAGTGGATTTTTTTTCTAAGTCTTTTGGCTTAGTGAAGCATTATGTAATTTGGCTATGGTACTGCTTTATATATTTATGCTTTGATACTCTCTTATTACTGTGTTTCAGATCGATAATACCTGTGCTATTTGATTACATTTACTCTGTATTTTGATGCACTATATTGAACTTTTTATTATTTGCCACAGAAAAAAACAATCCTTATTATTCGTATAACATATCATCTATAGTAATTATTTCAGACGACTTAAAGGATATAGGATATAGATGTTGACAAGTACCTAGCTTTGCATAGCATAGAGAAATTATATTTATCTGAATAAAATATATTGTACTTCAGGTGTGAATGGTTATAAATATTACTATTTTCTGAATTCAAACAAGCAGCCGTCTTAGCTCAGCTGGTAGAGCGCGTGGCTTTTAACCACGTGGTCGTGGGTTCGATTCCCACAGACGGCGGAAGTTTATTTTTTTGTAATTTTGTTTGTTTTTATTTTCACACGATCTCATATGAAGATATGGAATGTTATTACCATTTAATTACTATCAATATCTATTGGCTTTGAGTATTAAAGAAAAATAAATTGTATTTAATTAGATTTTATGCAAAACGAAAATAGTTTATCAAGCCATTACGCAAATTATTCTTTCTGTTTTATGCAAAAGGTTTTTCTTAACCAGTGCTGCAGCAGGTTCCAATAACTTTGGAGGTAAAACCAATTTCTTTTAGAATTGTATCTTGAATTTCGTCAAACTAAAAATGATTGAACATATAGATAAAACATAACCATTTTTTCCATTAGAATCCAAGACAAAAAGGTAAGGAAATAAATGTAACACGGAAAGTTTTAAACTATAAAGGACAAAATACAACCATTTCATTCATTAGATTAGAACAGTTCCCACCCAAAAAAAGAAAGAAAGAATAATTTGGTTTCAATATTAGAGATAAATACACAAAAAGATTAAGCCATGAATCCTTCAAAAGAGTAATTAATTGCAGCAACAAAATATGAGTTTACAGCCCATCCAAACATCAGTTTTAAAAGATTAAAAAAATTGAAATACAAAATGCAAGTAAGATAATGATGAAGGAAGGTATGTATGAAAAGAAGTCAATTTATAAATGACAAACTATTGCATCAGTGATTTGCATCATCTCATCGAGAATCCACCTTATCAATTCACCAATAACTCCGGTCCTATAATGGAACAATGTCGCATGTGGGGAGCGAATTTTAATTCCTGCAGATTTTCACCATTAAATCTCATCTGCTTAGGAAGGAAAATTCCCACTACAAAGATTCTAAGATCACAAAAAGATGGATAGAAGTCCTAAGGAAGGAAAATTCCCACTACAAAGATTCTAAGATCACAAAAAGATGGATAGAAGTCCTAATGCAACACTTATATTAATCATTATTGCTACCATAACTAATCATTATGTTTCATGGATCCTAATTGATGACGAAGAGAAGAGTTCGTGCAGTTTGATATACCTCACAATTTTCACATATCTTGGCTGAAGCAAGTAAAATTTGAGGTTGTGTGAAGGTCAAAGTCTCATAGTATTCAACAATTCCTCTACTCGTTCATCTTCACATAACTAATCATATATGTTTTCCTGGGAGAAGGGAAACATAAGAAAACTATGAATGTTTGTTTCATTGTGATTCTTCGTAGAAGCGTTTACAACGACATTCTTGGAAGGTTGTTCATAGAAACAATAGAAGTGGTGGCCTCCTCCGTCCACTTCAAGATGAAGTATCACAACTATTCCAACAAGCCAGTTGTAATCGCAGTCGACCTACGTGGATCATAACACATACATGAAGCACCATTGAAGAACCCCCTATTAACGACTTTCATCCTCGTGAAGAGAAGAAATGAGTCATATGAAGCAACCAACTTAGATGATCTCAATGTGCGTGAAGACAAAAACCCATAGGACAATGAACTTGGTCCCTTGTCCAGGATCACGATGAAGGTCTTGAGGCCGGTTGCAGATAGATAATTTGAAGTCATCCAACTAGACGATAACTTAACACTAATGATGAATTTAGGGGCGACCTACCTGTTGGGGGTGAAGAAAGGATTAGGTGATTGCTTAAGAGATAATGATGATATATTCATCGTCTCTCCCCACGAAATATTTGACATAAACCCTAGTGTAGTATGCCATCAAATAAACATTGATCCCGATGTCTAGTACGAGTCTTAAAGGAGAAGACGACCATCTCTTGAGAAGGTCGAGGCAACACAATAGACGGTCCAGGGTTTGTTGACGTTAACCTTATCTTTGAGGTAAGATATATCAAATGGTTGTCCAATGCGGTAATAGTAAAAAAAAGCTTCTATGAAGTGGATGATAATGATTCAAATTCTAGTGATTCTTTACATAAAACTTAGTAATTTTGCACCTCCATTACTTATAAATGATAATATTTTATTAACCATGATCTAAAAAAGTATTACTCTGGCGAAGTGGTTGTGTTTTGCAAGAAAAGATTGAAAGAGTGCATCTGATAAAGCAAAAACAAGAAAACATGTCCTGCAAAGTTCGCATCGCGAACTATACTTTGTTATGCAAAGTACATCCACTTCGCTCAAGAGCTATACTTCACATCACGAAGTCCATGCAACAATAAATCCTCAAAAATTCGCTTGAAGCGAGTGGAGTGAGAAGAAGCAAAACAAGTTCGTATAGAGAAGTATGACGGTTTCTTGAGGTGGTTTGAAATTCTTCAAGGTTACGAAAGCTAGGTTTCACATAGCGACCAAAACTTTGCAGAGCGAACTAAGGCGGCCAGAACTGCTATAAAAAGGGACAAAACTCAGCTCAGGGGAGGGATTCCGTTTTTATCATTGTAATACTTTATAATACATAAGTAGAATAGGAATAAAATTGAGGTTGGAAGGAAGAGGAGCTGGATACACATCAAGAGTCGGGTAATCATCATTGATGCTCGTTCAACTCAATTCTTCCATTATGTTTCAAACTACCATGAGTAGCTAAATTCCTCTCTTGTTGGTATTGGTCGTAGTTCAACAAAATAGTATGTATTTTCTTTGATCATGGCATTATATGCAACTTATGTATGAATCATTATTGATGTTATCTTTGTTTTATCATTTATTTCAAGGATTTAATTGATATTGACAAATACAATTATAATCTCGATCTAAGATAACATCTATTAAAATCTAAATTCTAGACATAGATTTAGGTTTAATATTCACTATAAGTATTGAATCTTAATGCTACTGTATTGTTTAATAGGCTGAGAAATCGTCGACTAAACCATAAGGTAAGAATCTCATCAAATGTTTAAACATAAACTTTGTTTGTGAGCAATACGTGATGATATTGAAACATGCTTAAAATGTGTATAACTGATCTGTGATTTGCATATTAAATCGGTGAATGAAAACCAATTCCCAACAAGCTTATTCCTCTAAAACTTATCTTTATCTCTTGAATGCTTTTACTTTTCGTAACTTTTAAACCAAACATCTTGAACTTCTGCTTAAAACTATAGAAATTGTTGAACGATTTTGATATCGCTCCAATCCCCGTGAATACGATAAAATATAATACTTTCATTTAATTTTACTTAACATCAGTAGACAATGGGTGTTGATTACATCGACTTCAATAAAGTGTGTCACAAAGACTCATACTTGCTCCCAAGCATAGACAATTTGGTGGATAATTCGGATGAATACAATATTTTATCGTTTATAGATGCATATTTAGGCTACAATCATATGCCCATGTATTAGTCTGACATAGAGAAACTGACCTTCATGACCAAACAAGCCAACTAACTACCAGTATAATGTAATTCCTTTTTCCTTGAAGAATGAATGAAAACACATCAGATGATGATGAATAATGTTTTCAAATAAGAGATAAGATAAACATTTGAGGTAAACATGGAAACATGATCGTTAAATCCAGTGAGGAGGGATTACAAGATCAATATCTCACATGTGTATCCTAAAGAGTCTAATAATAAAATATGAGGCTCAATATATAAAAAAATGTACCTTTGGAGTTAGAACTGACAAATTTATGGGATTTTATCTGGAAAAGAGGGGCATATAAGCGAAACCGGATAAGTGTGAAGTGATCATCCATATAGCAAAACCAACAACCAAGAAGGAAGTGATGAAGTTGAATAGGATATTGACAACCTTAAACAAGTTCATTTCGAAATCAGAGAAACACACCTTGTCATTTTACAAACTATTGAAGAAAGAAACATATTTCAAATGGGTCCTAGAATGTCAATGAGAATTTGCGTTCTTGAAGTTAGCCTTATGAACTTAACCATTACTATCTAAGTTATCCATCAGGGAAGTTATATACATATTCTTTGTTATGTTTGATGAAGTGAATAATGACATCCTTGTAGAGAGCTTATTTCAACACAAAGTCTAGTCCATTTCATCTCCAAAGCATTGTTTGGACCATAAAGACACTATCAAAAGATATAGAAGGCAAAACTGGCATTAGTAACTGCATCAAAAAATATATGATGTTATTTCCTTGTCTAAACCAACTTACCATTGAAGCAAGTGCTACATTGCTCAGATCTAGTAGGGAAACTAACAAAGTGGTCCATTGAGATGTTTGAATTTAATGTTTCCTTTAAATCAAGGAAATCAATGAAACCAAAAAATTTCATAGATTTCATTGTAAATTTAACCTCAGGCATGCCATAACCGGTTCATACGAGGGTAGTGTTTACATATCGGTCATCTAATAGACAAGAAAGTGAATCCAACTTAGTATTCGAGAATAATTTTAGCTTTATAATCGAAGTGTCTCTACATTTGGAGTTTTCAACCACCAATAATCAATCTGAGTATGAAGAAGATATTGTCATCCCAATCTTGGCCAAGACGAGAGCAATGATAGTTAGATTGAGAATAAACTCCCATTTTGTGGCTCACTAGTCAAATGGGAAATCCATACCAAAGAGACGTTGCTACAATAATATGTTGCTTTGGCCAGAGAAAAGTTAACAAAGTTCAAGAAGTCTGAGAATTTGCATGTACCAAAAAAGCAGAACACCCGAGCTGATATCTTAACTAAGGGAACATTTGATTTTACTGCTTGAATGTAATATTATCAAGAATATTATTTCAATCATTGCTTCTATAAGTCATTAGATTCATATATGATATGTTTTGAAGCTTCATCTGAGTTCAAATCCTTGAAAATAGACTGCAAAGTCTAGTGAGAACGAGGCTTGAATTTATCAGAGTAAATCTGGACTGTTTACTTCAGAATCATTGACTAAGATATCAAGAGTTGACTTTATTTGAGCATTTATTTTTAGTTTTACATTGATACAAAATCTGATGGTGTCTAAAGTTTAGAGTTTAATGAATATAAAAGTCCAGAGTATTACTTTATCCATCTTCTGGCTTGTTCAAAAGTTTGCTTTATCCAACATTTGACTTATTCAAAGTCTGCTTTATGCAGCATCTGGCTTGTTCATATTATGCACACTTAACAAAACTATTAGAGTATAAAATAGTTGTTTATAGTCTAAATCACCTGCAAGGTCCTTTAATTTATTTAATTGTAACAATGTAGTCCTTTATGTTTTTTTTTGCTACAAGTAGGTCGTTTTGCACTCTGTTTTTGTAACGATTTGATCCTTTTTGGACGAAACACATCATGAAAAATCGTCGATCTAACCAAAATACACAATCATACGCAAACATAATTATATATTCGTGATCAGCGTAAAAATATCGGTTCAAATGGTATATGTGTTTGCAATTTATTGTAAAGGAGATTTTTTAAAAAGGACCAAAGCGTTACAAAAAAAACTTAAGGGACTAACTTGATATTTTTAAATAACTTAAAGGACCATGTAGGTAATTTAACCCTTTTTATACTTTGTTATCATCAAAACTTAAGGATTGTAGATGTAGAACCAAACTTGTTCCAAAAATCATATCAGATCCAGCCAACACAAATTCAAAATGACAAAACTACCAACCGAGGGAACTCGAAGCTAGTTCATCATCAACATAGTTATCTATTTACACAACCCCAAATTGGATGAACCTCTATAAACTATGATATCTATTATTTTCTCTTCTATCTTAGTGTTATTTTTAACGTTTTCATAACTTTTCTCACTGCTATATTTCCAAATCTCACATGATTTCTTTTCTGCAAATTTGAGGAGCTTAGCTTTCCATCCTTTCCATTTGCTACACTTTATCATCCACTTCAATTCCTATTTCCATTATGTCGATTCATGCTTAACCTGCAACCAGTCTTGAATACATTTCCAAATTTTCCTCAACTTACACAGCTAAACAAAAGATATTGGATAGTTTCTACCTTTAGACAAAAACATGTTACATTTTCAATCATGCCAAACATGTAGAGCCTCTCTTTGGTAGCTAGCCTTTCATGAAAAGTAAGCCATATCACAACCAAAACTCTAGGATGAGCCACGTTGTTGTAGAAGATTTTCCTCTATTGAACCATTTGATATTCTTATTTTAATGCCATGTACATTGCCTTCATGTTGAACTTGTTCCTCTGGTGCATATTATTCCAGGTCTACATATAATAGACAATCTCTATTTTCTTTAAAATTTCCTTCATAATCCAAGAGTAGTTGGATTCATATAATGAACAGTCTATTTTTGGTCAGTCTCGATCCTATGATGATTAATTGG
Source organism: Lathyrus aphaca (assembly GCA_963966055.1). NCBI lineage: Eukaryota > Viridiplantae > Streptophyta > Magnoliopsida > Fabales > Fabaceae > Lathyrus > Lathyrus aphaca. Next base: position 507,107,652 of record OZ014523.1, read on the forward strand.
GTGTGAGTAGCTAATTCCTATTAAGGGGGATTAGTGAAGCGTTAGATATGGTGATGATAAAAAATTGGTGTGCACCTATTCCAAGAGAGAATCTAATCCTATGATGAGGATCAGGGAGCAAAATGAAACTGAGTGTTCATATTTGGTACCACATGCATGTCGTGTTGGTGTTGAGTACATTGCAAAAGTGTTTCATTTGTATTGATGTGTTGTTGATGTGTTGTTGATATGTTGATGGATACGACTATTTAATATGTTGGTGTTGATTGAGTAGTGTGTATGTTCTTGTTCTGTGTTAATCTACTCTGGCTTGTTTTCACCTTTATTTTTTTAAGTGTATTCTCATTCATTTGCTTTAATGTTGTCCATTATGGACAACTTATAGATACCCAAGAGTACCATTATTGAAGTAAGTGGAAGATAGCTCTTGGAGTGGCTTCCATTAGTTTGTCAGTTTTTAGTAGGGTCTTGCTCTGATCATGTAACCTTAGGTTGGGACCATTTGCTTTCACTTATTTTGTTTTGTTGAAGTTACTATTTTGGTTTTGTTAAGATCTCAAAGTTCTGGTGAGTTGAATAATACAACTCCTTTTGTTGCGTCATGAAAATTGAAGTTTATGAGACTAAATATCACGGGTTACAATATTATGTTTATTTGATTTAATAATGATTTTGATGCGATGATACTCTAAATGAAGGTAAACATACGACAATAGGTTCTAAATTGTTGTGTTATAACGCGTGTTACGGTGCAGTCTATGTTTGATTGTGTGTGACACCCTGAATGGTGTCATTTTGTTTAATTACATTCCATAATAAATTGTATGAGGGGTTTAGGGTGTTGTACAATGGTATCAGAACAGGTCGGTCGGTCCAAGCATATTTTTATATGATGAATGTTCCTTATTGGTTGATTAGTGTGTGAACATTGTCAATGTTTTGTTTCCGCTAACGTTGTTTACCTATATGCAGAAATATGGCTTAAGGAAGGAATGTTGATGCAATTATTGAAGCTTTGGAGTCATTGGCCAGGCAATGACTCAGAATCAGCAGAGCAATCATAATATTGAAGAGAATGATGAGTTTCATGCCTTGGGGAAAATTTAGCAAAACAATCTGCCAACCTTCAAAGGTAGACATGATCCCGATGGTGCACAGGAATGAATCAGAGGGATTGAGACAATCTCTTGAGTGATGGCTTACTCAAAGGAGCATAAAGTAAAATTTGGTACTCATATGATGGATGAGAAGGCCGAAGATTCGGGGGATAATACAACTCTTTTTGTTGCGTTATGAAAGTTGAAGTTTATGAAACTAAATATCACGGGTAACAATATTGTGTTTATTTGATTTAATAATGATTCTGATGTGATGATACTCTAAGTGAAGGTGAACATGCGAAGATAGGTTCTAAAGTGTTGTGTTATAACCCGTGTTACAGTGCAGGCTATGTTTGATTGCGTGTGACACCCTGAATGGTTGCATTTTGTTTAATCACATTCCATAATAAATTGTATGAGGGGTTTAGGGTTTTGCACAATGATATCAGAGCAGGTCGTTCTGTCCAAGCATATTTTTAGATGATGAATAATCCTCATTGGTCGATTAGTGTGTGAACATTGTCGATGTTTTGTTTCCACTAACGTTGTTTACCTATATGCAGAAATATGGCTGAAGGAAGGAATGTTGATGCAATTACTGAAGCTTTGGAGTCATTGGCTCGGGAAATGACTCAGAATCAGCAGAGCAATCATAATATTGGAGAGAATGATGAGTTTCATTCCTTGGGGAAAATTCAGCAAAACAATCTGCCAACCTTCAAGGGCAGACATGATCCCAATGGTACACATGTATGACTCAAAGGGATTGAGACGATCTTTCGAGTGATGGCTTACTCAAAGGAGAATAAAGTAAAATTTGATACTCATATTCTGGAAGAGAAGGCCAAAGATTAGGGGGATAATGCACGTCATATAATAGAATTGTTGGTACATAGATCAATTGGGTTGTGTTCAGAGCTGAATTTCTAGAGAAGTGATTCCTAGAGGATGTGCGTGGCAAGAAAGAGAATGATTTCCTTAAGCTGAAACAAGGGAATTTGACTGTTGCTGAGTATGCTACCAGGTTTGAAGAACTGGTGAATTTTTATTTGCATTATAATAGTGTGGCAGATGAAGGGTATGAGTGCATCAAGCTTGAAAATGGACTATGCACAGAGAACAAGCAGGGTATTGGATATCAAGAAATTCTCCAATTTTATGTGTTGGTGAATAAGTGCAAATTTTTGATGAGGATTGTAGATCCCGATCTCCTTATTATAAGAACCTCAATGATAAGAAAGGGAAGAACCAGGATCATGGAAATTCGTATAGAGCTCCACCTGACAAAGGGAAGCAAAAGGATTTAAATGGGAATAAGACAAATTGGGGAAGGAGTCCCGTTCCTCTCAAATGCTAGAAGTGTGGCGAGCAGGGTCATAGTGCTAATGAGTGTTATAATAAGGTCCTGAGATGTTTCAAATGTGGCAAGATAGCGCATTGTGCTACCGAGTGCAAGAATGATGGTCCGATATGTTTTAATTGTGGTGAATAGGGTCATATCAGTATGCAATGTTTGAAGCCAAAGAATATGACATCTATTGTCGCCCAAACTAATGGTAGAGTGTTTTCTTTGAGTGGTTCAGAGGTCTCCAAGGCAAATAACATAATTAAAGGTACATGTTTCATTAACAATGTTGAGTTAATTTCTATTATTGATAGTGGTGCTACTCATTCATTTATTTCTCTTGAGTGTGCTTAGAGGTTGGATTTAAAACTAACTTCTATGGTTGGGTGTATGATTATCGATACTCTAACTAATGGTTATGTGACTACTGTGTTAGTTTGTTTGAGTTGCTCGTTGACAATTTATGGTAGGAATTTTATGATGGACTTGGTCTGTCCACCATTGCATCAAATCGATGTTATCCTTATAATTAATTGGCTGGAATTCAACTATGTTCATATTAACTGTTACAACAAGATTGTTAGGTTTACAAAGTTTTGGCGATAATGGAGAGTTGATGTTTTTATATGCCAAGCAAGTAAAATAAATCTTAGGAGTCGAGGCTCAGATGTTTGCAATGTTCGCGTCTTTGCAAGTTGACAGTAAAGTTTAGAATGTTGAGCTATCGGTTGTGTGTGATTTTCCTGATGTGTTTCCAGATGATATAAATGATTTACCGCCAGAGAATAAAGTGGAATTTGCCATCGACCTAGTACCAGGTATGAGTCTGGTGTGAATGGCTCCTTATAGAAAGAATTTCTGCTTCAAAGTTGGGTGAACTGAAGAAATATTTGGAAGAATTGCTTGAGAAGAAGTTTGTTCGACCAAGTGTTTCTCCATGGGGTGTTCCACTGTTGCTAGCTAAGAAGAAAAACGATAATATAAGGTTGTGTGTTGACTACAAACAACTGAATAAAGTTAATATTAAGAACAAGAATCATCTTACAAGAATCGACAATTTGATGGATCAGATAATAGGTGCTTATGTGTTCAACAAGATAGATTTGAGGTTGGTTATCATCAAATTCATGTAAGACCAGAAGACATTCTGAAGTCTACTTTTAGAAAGAGTTATGGTCATTATGAGGCTGGTTATCATCAAATTCATTTGTTTTTATATGCTTTATGTTTTACTAATCATTTATCAAAATATCAAAATATCAAAAATTATGCTTAGCCCCTTTTGTTTCTTTGCAAGGTAGGGTTTTATATCAAAAGCATCAAGCATGGTTCCTTAACTAGGGTTTTAGTCCCTCAAGTTAAAATGTGACCAACCATTGATTCCCAAGGGATATCTCATCAAATCACGACCTTTAATCACAAAGTGTTTGTTCTCAAGCATCATTCAATCTCATTTTGATCAAAGATATCTCAAGGTTTTATAGCTTGTGTCTCAAGAAAAGTCAAAGGTTCATGTGTTTATTTGGCAAAATACCCATTTTAGTCCCTTAACTTTACATCGGGGTCCATTTTGATCCCTTAATTTTAAAAAGTGTCAATGTAGTCCCTTATGTCTTCAAACAGTGTCATTTAGATCCTTTCCGCTTGATTCTCACAAACGGTGTCTATTTCTGCAGACGTGGCGTCTGACATGGCATATGTTAATATGCGTGACATGTGACATGGCATATGCTAATTACCAAGGTTACCAAAATTCTAAAAAAAATCCTAAACTTCTGCTTTCACAAAGTATTGAACCCACATCTATTTGATTGTTTGGTAAGACATTGAACCACTAAGCCATGTTACATTAATTTGTTTTATTTACAATTATAATTATAATAAGCACTGCAAAGATTTATAATAAACGCACATGTAAAAAAGACAACCATATAAGATATATTTATGGTTTTCCATTGCCAATATTTACGGAAAGATTAGTTGCAATATAAAATTCAAGATACCTAATCTTAAATAATTGTTACTATATTCTTAAATATTTCTTTTTTTCGTAAAAAAATATCTTTTTCTTGTAGATGAAAACAAGTCAATTTTTTTCTCTCTTTTAATATAGGTAAATTTTCAAAAATGAAAATAGATAAAATCAATTAAATTAAATATTAATATTATTATAATATAAATTTAAACTGAATTAGAAAACAAAAATTATATCCAAACAAATGAATGAAAAAATATAAATTCAAAACAAATTTAAAAAGTATTGTCACCGATTTTGTTATTTCTATGTGAAGGATTTTATTATTTCAATGTGAAGGATTTTATTAACTATCTATAATGAAAAAAATATTTCAACTTAAAATATATTTATTTAGAAATTTTGTATATTAACAAATCCAACTTAAGAATTTGTTACTGTTTTTCAAAAACCCCAATTTAACAAATATAAACTTGAAAAAATTAAAAATATAGATTTTTTTATATAAAAAAAAAGACATTAAAAAAAGATAAATTTATAAGAAATACTTTTCATTTAAATAGTTTATATTTTGAGGAAAAAGTCCTCAAATCGAATAAAAATATATTTTAATTTTCAAGAAGACAATTTTTCATAAAGAAAATCATAACATTTATTTACTAAAGTCAATAGTTAAAATATAAAAAAAATAATAAAGTTCATATATATATATATATATATATATATATATATATATATATATATATATATATATATATATATATATATATATATATATATATATATATATATATATATATATATAAATTAAAAATTTCATAACACCTAATGATATTAAGATTTAATTACCACCGTGACACTTTAGTGGCTGACATTTGTTTTATGAGTATCTGTTATGCATTGAAATTGAAATATCATTTGTTTTGCTATGTTTTATTAATTATGGTTTCAGTTTGTAATTATAGTTTCAGTTTTTAATTACTAAATATAAAATGTGAAGTGGTTTGGTTGTAGTGAAATTTGCCTTGCAATTTAGATGTCCTGCATTCAATTCTAGATAAATGCAAATTTTTGGATTTTTGATGATTTTGGTGATACACATGTACCATGTCAAAGGTCACGCGTAATTCCACATGGGTAAGAGATTCCACATCAGCCACACGTGTGCGCCAATTGTACAATCTCATTGACTTTGACTAATGGTGTTGACGGTAAGGACTAACGTGATATTATTTAAAAACTTAAGGGATCATTTTGAAACTTTTTAAAATTAAGGGACCAAATTGGAACCTGAGGTAAACTTAAAGGACCAATTTGAATATTTTGCCTGTTTATTTCCATGTCTTCATTAACAAGTTACCTCAAGCTTTGGTCAATGTAATCAAAGGAAATTCAGGGGCATATTATTTTGAGTTCATATGATCATCTATGTACCTTGAAATACAATTAAAAGACCAAGTTCACAAGTTGATTCAAAGTGGTTTGACCTAAAAAGTCAACATTGAAAGTCAAAGTTCAAAAGATCACAACTACTTCAATTTTCAACATTATTTGAATGCTTCTTTTTGCATATGACTCTTCTCAAAATCCTACACAACTTCTCTTTACATGACATGAGCCAAATTTTCTTGGAGGATCATCAAAAGTTTAAAGACATTATTGGTCATTTGTGGACTTAGTGAAATTTTGCATATTTTCAAGTGAATTTTCCTCAACTTTCAAGAATCATAACTTCTTCAAATTTCAACATTTGAGGCTGATTTTTCCCCCAATATCATTTGTGATTCCCTCTACAAGTTTTCTTTAAGGGTCAAAGGTTAATTGTATTTGAAAGGCCATGGAATTCATCAATACATTACAGGTCATTATAGGTCATTGGGACTTATAATTTTTCTAGTTTGCACTATCATAATTTTGTGCAAACTTTAACATGCCATAACTTTTGACACAAGCATCCAAATGCAACCTTTCCTGGCACATTGTGATCTTTGTTATGATGTTAGTAAGTTGCAAAAAGAATAAAATCAAAAAGTCATTTGTGCAAGATGCCCCATTGATTGAAACATGCCTACCTTAAGCTGAAAATATCACCATGATCAGATTTTGAAGTTCCTTAATTTTCAATTACAAGCCAATTTACCACATGTTTTCCATTCTAATCATGCTTAACAAGTTCCCTGAAGTTAATTGTCATCTAAAACACAATTTTAAGGTGAGTTTTGGACAAATGCAAGTCACACTTTCTTCACTATGAGGGTGCACACGATTTCAATAAAACTTTGATCATTTCACCCCTCGTAACATTCCATTATCCTCTCCTATAAATAAAGACCTTTTTCCCTTTATTTCATAAGTATTTTAGAGCCAAAAACACTTTGTTCAGATCACACCGAACCTTCAAATTATGAGATTTTGTTTTCATACTTTAAGACTTTTTCAACACAATCTATCACATCCAATATCTTCACCGTTCTTATCTGAAGCTAAGGGAATAAGAATCAAGGTCCGAGGTGCTATGAAACTCCTCAACCAACCGCTCTGATTTTCTCTTTCAACCACATATTCGATCAGTTAGTTAGAAGTATCCATTTGCTTCAAATTTAATTCCACAATGTAGTTAATATAAATGATTTTTGAAACCATAGTTGCCTTCGCCTTGATGAAACAATCATGTTATTTTGGTACTCAAAAGTAACAAAAACGTCAAGCTCCGGTGAGGGATCGCCGAAGAAGATGATTGGAGAGGCCAGAGTGAGGGTCTGAGTTCTGGTGCGCCATGTGAAATGTTTTGACTGACTAATTTTAAAATGGATCTTGTGTGATTATTTCACTAAATTCCACCATGATCGTGCACTCCTTGACCACTAGATCTACCAGATCAGATTAATGAAGTGGATCCAACATTTGTGACTTTTTCCATTTTATTTTCTTTTTCTATTTTCATTTTAAATTGTTATTAACTTATAAATTTCATAATAAATTCATGGGTTAATAGGCATTCACCCCCCATGCAATATGAGCGTGTTTCAGTTTACCCTCCACCGTTGTCAAATGTAGGTTTTGGCAACAATTTTTTTTAAAAAACCGTTGCCAAAAGGCAGGGAGGGGGGTAAACCGAAACACGCTCATATTGCAGGGGGTGAATGTCTATTAACCCTAAATTAATTTTTAGTCCAAAAATTCCAAAAATAATTTCTAAAATTCTCTTTTATTTTTATTCATATGATTTTATTTTTTGGATTTTATTTTCATGATTTTCTATTTTCATTGATTTTCTCTTGTTTTCTTTGTTTTAATTGGTTTAAAAATGGTTTTCTGACTTTAATAATTCATAAAAAAAATCGTTATATGCTTCTTATTTTATTTATGACCTTTCATTGTTTTCTTGCCCATTTATTTGGTATTTTGAAGGGTTTTATGGATTATCTCTTTTATTTTCCTTTTAAAAATCATTTTAAAAATCCCTTTGATGAATTTTATTTCATCTTATTGTATTTTATATTTGTTTGATCTTTGTTGACTTCTGTTTGCCTTGGATCTTAGTTGATTTGATCATAAGTTTCATCAAACTCAAAGGATCTTGGGTGTTGATGGGGTGAAAACCCTAATCCACCAAAATGGATGATTGATTTTGATGATAACTTGATCATTACCTTGATCCAATTTGGATTTTGCTTTCTATCTTGTTATCTCCTTCTTCTTCATCTCTCTCTCTCTCTCTATCTCTCTCTCTCTCCCCTTTATTATTTTCCCTTTCAGTTGATGAAAATCTTAAATATTATGAAATGTTGATTTTCAAAGATGTTGAATCTTCATTATTTCAAACATGTTGATGAATGATCATTTTGATCATTTTTTACACTTTGAGATAGTGATAGGTTTCCTTTGATCAATCAATGAAAATTCTTGATTAAGATGAAATCATTTTTTTTCTTTTTTGTGTGTGTCATAGCTTTAGGAGAATTATTTACATATCATTTCTCTAGCATGGATTAACACAAATATTGTTATTGACCAGTCTCAGATAGGTGTGGCTTCTATATAAGCCAACTTACGATTGTTTAACATAATGCTAAATTTGTCCCGAATCGGAAAGTGATCATTTGATCCAATCATTAACACTAACATACTAACCTTATTGTGCTAACTTTACTTTAATGCACTTTATTTCTTGTCATTTACTTTTCGTTGTTTACTTTAATACACTTTATTTCTTGGCATGTTGTGGATAGTGAACGGCCTATTCATAAGCATAATTTATTTGTCTCTCATCGAGTGGAAACACAAGACGAAGCATCCCTCTTCATTGTAGAACATGTCATGTAGCTGAACTAAATTCCAGAACTTCGTCATGTACTGCTTGACTGCGTTCATCTAAGATCTCCACCATGAACATATATAATCAGTGTTGATTCCCAGTATTTTACTTCTGATTCATTGTCCGCCTCTTCAATTTCACTTTCAATTTCACCGTTTACGAGCTTTAGCACAATGAACACGATAGCCATCCATTTGTTGGATCCCTATTTCCACTAATAACATCCACCCAAAGCTTCGTCACTGATTCGTCTTGTATTGTTTTGTTATCTCCTTTGATTCCTCCAATCTCGTCTCCTATGGTTGTATATAGGGATTCTGCTTCTGCATTGATTTCTTCCTCTTCAGTTTCCTTTAAATTGCTTCTTGTATTGTTGCTAATCTCCCCGTTCTTAGTCAGTTGAGGTGTTTGCATCACACGGTTGCCAGTATTTCCAACAATTTGGGCACCTAATTCCTTGGTCGCCCCCTAGCTCTTCCACTCATTGCAACGTTTTAATAAAAAAGTTTTCATTTTTATTTACTCGATGTTTTTAATATTAAAAAAATATAAATAATTTATCAACAATAACTTCAATGATTTATTATTAAAAATGCTATAAAATAATATAACCAATATGAAATAAAAACAAATAAATTATGTGTATAAGAACTTTAAAACAACATCTAAAAATAATAAGTGAGTAACATCTACAAAATCTTCAATTTTAGATGATAAGTAAGGAAGATTACAACACAAATAGACAAATAGGAATACAAGTAAAAAAGAAAGACTAAAACACTACTATTTTACATGATGAGACTTGAGACACACTACAACAACCTTATTGTTTCAAAAAAGAATAGAAAGAGGAATCACAGGAAATCTTACTATAGTTAATTCCTTCTATACAACTTCAGAGAGATATGACTCCTTCACATGGACCATAAATTAATGAAGTCGAGTTTGCAGGCTATGTCCCAACCACCACAACCAATTAATACCCTCTTAAAAATAATTTATAGTCCTACATTGAAATTTCTTTTTCTTCCATTATTATACTTGATGATACATGCATGCTTATTATTTATATGACAGTTGTGGTATTGTCAATTGGCCAACTCATGAAGCATTTTTGGTGACATCTTTACTAGATCTGTTGTATTTCATGTGACTCTTAACAAGCTGACCGGCTGCAATTGCGGACATGAGTGAAAGCTCTCCGGCAAGAACTGAAGCAGCTACTATTGTTGCCAGTTGCCTTGAATTTGATCCTGGTGACTCTTTACTAGCACCCTTCACACCAAGTAAATTCAAACAAGCTGATTGTGATGCTAGCTGTGTGCCCCCTCCAACTGTTCCGACCTGCATCAAAATAAAGAGAGTTACTATTAGGAATTATGTGATTTCAAGCCTCTTTAAATGGATTACAAAATGTAACATGTACTAGGGGTAATTTACTTGTGCTACTCATTCCCGAGGGAGTTAAGAGTTTATGCAACATTATTAAGAGATGAACTACCTGGAATAACTTCTCAAATTGTCTTGCACACAGACAAGTTTTGACTTTAGAGAGGTTTAGGACCATACAGAGAAAAATTGGATGACTTTAGAGAGGGAAAGGCATGGGTATGCCTTTAGTGTATTTTGAATGTTTTAAGTAAAGAAATATGGTCAAACAATTTGTTATAAAAGCTTAGCCCTAGCCCCTTATGGACCACCAAATCATGGTCAGTGAAACAATGGACCGATCCTAGCTACCCTTTTCTTTATAGGCCACTAGTCAGTTCCAACCGCTTTGAAAACTCTACAAAATTGGTACTATAACATATATTCTTGAAAATTAAGCATAATTAATATAACAATCAAAATAGTTAAGACTAAAACAAGTAGTTATACTTCAATGGAAGGCATAGTGACCGAGATATGAAGGTCTTTCCCATCATTCACAGCTTCCATCATGGTCATACAATGAGAACTCTCAACATTTTGAGCTGGATCTTGTCCTGTAGCCAAGTATATAGCTGAAACAATATTACTAGCATGTGCATTGAATCCACCAAGAGCACCAGCCATGGCTGAACCAGTTAGATTCTTAAGCATGTTAAGCTCAACCAAAGACTCAACACTAGTTTTCAACACTTTCCTCACCACTTCTTCCTTGATTACAGCCTCACACACCACAGACTTTCCTCTCCCTTCAATCCAATTCACTGCAGCTGCTTTCTTGTCTGAACAATAATTTCCTAACATAACCAAAACACAAAACATCACAATTTTAGAGCAAGTTTGACCATAGCAAAAATAGAATATTATAATCCAATTAAAAAAAAGTTGTTAATGTGATGTAATATTTACCAGATATACCAATCACATCCATATCAGGAAAATCACTATGAAGAAATTCAAGTACGTTTTGTACACCTTTTGATACCATGTTCATCCCCATTGCATCACCCGTTGAACACGTAAATCTAATGTATAAATTCTTTCCTGCTATTGTAGCTTTTATACTCTGTAATCTCGCAAATCTACTTGACCTGAATATTCCAAATAAAATCAATTACTAAAACTAATAAAAACTTTTGAATTTTTGAATAAAATTAAAAGAAGTTAAAACTAAAATAGAAAGTAGAAAATTACTTGTTGAAAGTGTGAGCCAGGGAATCAAAATTTTGAGCATCTTCTAAAAAAAACTTTAACTGAGAAGCTCTTCTGGCGGAGTTGAATCTAACAACAGGGGCTCTAGTCATGCCGTCGCGGAGGACAACGGCGGAAGCACCACCAGAAACATAAATAGCTTTAAAGCCTCTGTTAGTACTTGCAACCAAACAACCTTCAGTGGTTGCCATTGGAACCGTGAACTCTTTTCCGTCGAGCAATAAAGGACCGGCAACACCTACCGGAATCTGGACAAATCCAATAGGCATCTCACAACACTGTCCTAATATAGAATCGTAATCAAAATTTTCTATTGGTAAACCCTCAAGTGACCTTCCAGTAACTCTTTCCACAGCTTGGTTACGAATTGCCGCTGCACGCCTGCAATCTCCAAGTTTGGTTTCAAGTGAGTAAGACGGAATTGACCCTGAAACTACTGCCTGGACAACCTCCTCGTCATCGGATGAAAGCTTCACCGTCACCGATGCTGGAGCAACTTTTTTTACGGTAGTTTTCGATGGCAGCGGAGGGAACTTCGGTGTAACTCCGGCGAGGCATGAACCGGTAGTTTTATCAATCTCTGCTTCATCTTCTTCATCATACTGAACGGCACGAGACACGGGGAAGGGATGAAGGATGAAGCTAATGCTGAAGAAAGCCATAAGATAGAAAATTGAAGCTATGAGGGAAACAAATGCTACAGTCTCGGAGATTGTGAGTACATGTAGAGGAGTAGAGGTTCGGATCTTCTCACGCCACCGGTGAAGAAGAAAGTAGGCGACAGAGAAGAAGAGGCCGAAGAAAACCGCGTTTGTTAAGTAGAGTGAAGGTTGTGATTGTGAATCATGCTTTTCGTTTTTCGTTTTTGAAGATTCACCGGAGGGAGATGAACATTCGACGGCATTCAGGCTTCGCTGGTGAACATCCATTTATCTTTGGTTAAGTGAGGGATTTTTGAAAAATTGAATCCCAAAATGGATAGTAGTAGAAAAGAGAGAAGAGAGGCAAATATTTTTCTTAGTTTAGAGAATTGTTGGTTGAAACTTGAAGGAAAAAGTAAAGATTTAGAAGGATATTTATAAACAAAGAAAGAGGAGGGAAATGAAAACACCTGTACGGCGTGTCGATTTATCCTACACTTTTTTCTTAATCCATTTTCCTTTTTTTTTTGTCAAATCTTTTTATATAAGGAAATTTGGATTAAACATAACACCTAAATACTCAAATCCAAATACAACATGTTAACATAAATTAAAATACATTAGATTAGTCGTGTTCCAATCATTCCAATCATAAAAACTAAAACAACAGTTAGAATTTAGACCTATAATATACAAACTCAACATTATGAATCGCATCGGCTACAGCTGTTATGCTTATTTCTCCCCCAAAATGAGCATTGTTTCTATAACACCTTAGACATCAACCATACCATGTCTCCCCCAAAAAGAACATTGTTTCTACAACACCATAGACATCAACCAAACCACAAGAACCTTACACGGATTCGACCTACTTCCGACCGAGATAAAGATCAATTTGACATGATCACAATTGACTGTTTATTTCCAAAATTGATAAACAACCACTGGTCTTCTAAAAATACTAAAATACTCTCAGTTATTTGCAGGATCAACAAGATTGATCCTAAGACATGTGTTAGTTGTGGGTTACTTGTAGTGTTTTTTGGGGAAAAAATCATGAATCTTTCGACAGGATTCAGAAAGTAAAAGCAAGAAATTAAAGTAAAGAAAAACAATATAAAAATAATTTTTAAGTGCAAGAAATGTTTAAAAGGCTTTCAAAGTAAATGAAAAGATAATTGAAAGAGTAAATACAAAGCAAAGAAGTTTAAATGGCCGGAAATGTAAAGAAATGATAAGTGCAAGACAAGAATGCTAAAGAGCAAGAATTGTAAATGAAATGCAGTAAATTGCTTGCAAAGTAAATGACTTGAAAGATAAATGATTTAACATAAAAGACTTTGGAAGTTAAATGACTTTAAAGATAAATAACTTGAATGGTAAAAGACATTGAAGATAAATTGTTGCTTTAACATAAAAGACTTTGAAAATAAGATGGTGGTGTTACATCACGTACATTCTCACAACACTCTTTTCTCTACACGCGGATACTTTGAGTGTTATACAGAGTTACTCAGTGCAATGTGATTTTCACGCACACTTATTCTAACACTAGACTAAGCTATTTATAGAAAATACAGATAATTGTTTTCGACAATTCTACTGTAAGATGATGACACTTGTCCCACTACATGCTGAAGAAGTTCATCTTGCGCCACTTGTCCCTGTCTTTGAATTGGAAATTACAGATTTTCCCTCCAAGGCTTGAACGTGCATCATTTGGGTAACAACCACTTTGCGTCGAATCATGTGTTTGTCGAATCCCACTAACACTTAGAAAATATTCCAAACTTAGAATTTCTATAAGTACAAAATCTGTAGGTGGGTGATTCCTTCGACTCTCACCCTTTCAATGAGTAAGGTCGAAAATACCTCATTTTAGCTTATAACAAGAAAAACTCTTTTCTAAGTCAAATAACCCAATTATACTAGTGTCGAAATTTGGAGATAACAAATTACCCCCAAAAAATGTTTTTTCCGACCATTTTGATGAAAATATCATTTTTTTATGTTTATTATTTCGACGCCAACTTTGGTCAGATGAAAGCTTGGTGGTAACCACCCAACCCACGTTCTAAAAACTGTTGTGATTCTCCACCATGCGCATGATGTCATATCATAATGGCAAAATCCCCAAAGGTCCCATCATCCATATTTTGATGTTTTCTCATCATGACCTTTTCTTCAAACAAAGCACCAGAATTTCGTTGAAGATGCTGGTCGAATTTCCCCAATCAGGTCCAAAGCCCATCCTCTAAAGGGACAATGTTTCACAATGGAATGTAACTCACTTGTAGGAACATGTTGAATGCCAACACGTACTTGACATTCTTGACATCATTTAGCAAATTTAATGCAATCTTTCAACATAGTAGGTCAATACATACCCTGTCGAAATAACAACCATTTCATTTTATGGCCAACTTGGTATGCTCCACATGCCCCACTATAGACAGTCGAGAGAGCTAAATATGTCTCAGCTTCACTAAGGCATTTAAGCAATACTCCTTCAGGAGTCTTTTTAAATAATTCATTCCCCAAAAGAACATAACTTAAAGCTTGATATCTGATCTTCCTTTCTGTCGAAGCTGTTGGATTCTCAAGATAGTCCACTAAGGGCTTTCTCCAATCTTTGTCACTTATGCTATCGACTACCAATATTGCAAAATTGTCTTCATCAACATACCCAAGCTTAGTCTCTTCTAAATCTAACGGGGTTAATCCTACTGACACAACTTTTCCTTTGACCTCAATTGCACTTTGTAATTTTTCTTTTGAAATTTTGTACATTGAAGCAATTTGAGCCAAGTCATTTGAAACTTGATTCTCTAGTCTAGGAATGTGTCGAAAGATGACTGCTCTAAATTTTTTAAGTAGTCTGTTTACCACTACAAAATACATAATTAAATTTTATTTTATGCATTTGTACTCTTTGGTGACTTGTTTTATTACCAACTCAGGATCTCTCATTATTTTGACATGAGTTTCCCCCAATTCCAACAATACTTCAAGTCCAACTATTAAAGCCTCATATTCTGCTTCGTTGTTAGAACAACGGCCATCAATTTTATACTTAAGTATTGTTGGAATTTTATTAAGAGAAATAACAAGTACCCCAATTCTTGTCCCATCTTTATGACTAGACTCGTCGAAGTATAACTTCCAGGTCTCAATCTCCAGATAATTTAAAGGACTTTCATTTATAGAGTGGTCGACTATGAAGTCTACAACCATTTGCTCCTTAACAACTTTTAAGGGTTTATAAGTTAATGAATACTTAGTTAATGCTAGTGCCCATTTCCCAATTCGACTATGCAAAATAGGTTTGGACAACATATATTTTATAACATCAAAACGAGAAGAAACATAAACATCAACTGGTTTTATATATTGCTTCAATTTAGTACAAGAGTAATATAAACACAGGCATAATTTCTCTATCATACTATACCTAGTTTATGCATCATTTAAAACTCTACTAAGGTAATAAATGGCTCTTTCGACACCACTATCATCCTTTTGGACTAACATACTCCCTAAAGTTCTATATGAAGCAGCTATGTACAATCACATACTTTTCTTCCTACATGGTGGAGAAAGAATTGGAGGATGACTCAAGTACTCCTTGATCTTGTCGAAGGTTTCTTGTTGAGCTTGCCCCCATTCAAATCTTTCTTTGCCCATTCGCAGAAAAGGTGAGAAGGCTTGTGTATTTCCACTTAGGTTTGATATAAACCTCCTCAAGAAGTTTATTTTGCCTAGCAGTGATTGCAACTCCTTCTTGGTCGAAGGCGAATTAGCTTCCATGATAGCTTTGGTCTTATTTTGATTGATTTTGATCCCTTTCTTGTGGACCACAAATCCCAAAAGTCCCCTACATGTATACAAAAAACACACTTTAGATGATTCATTTTAAACCATGCTTTATCATTCTTTCAAAAGAACGTCGAAGATGATTGACATGGTCTAGTCCTGAAATAGACTTTACAACAATGTCATCAATATAAATTTTCATGAACGTATCTATGAAATCATGAAAGATTGAATTCATTGCTCTTTGGTAAGTTGCCCCTGCATTTTTCAAACCAAAAGGCATTACTACCCATTCATAGGTGCCCAAGGCCCATGGGCATCGAAAAACAGTTTTGGGGACATCTTCCTCATCAATGAATATCTGGTTATATCTAGAGTATCCATCTAGCATGCTTAGATACTCATGTCCTGCAGCAGAATCAATTAACATTTCTTCCACAGGCATTGAATACTCATCTTTAGGGGTTGCTGAATTCAGATCTCTAAAATCTATGCAAACCCTTAGAGAGCATTCTTTTTAATAACTTGTAATACCTCAAAATTTTCCCACATTTTTTTTACCTTAACTGGCTTATGCCTCATCCATATGCATCTCATATTAGGTCATAAAATCGTAATCATGCATTTCATGGGCTCATAAGGCATGGGATCAAAATCATGTTCTTGGGATTTGGAATCTTCCTATTCATATGTGATTTATCTGGCTATTAAACCCGAGATCGGGACAAAGAATGAGTTCCCAATATCCTGAGTATTTTCCTATCAAAGCATCATATTTATTTTTCTCCAAGATTTCTCAAAGGCATCGGGTGTCATAGATTGTCAATTTGGGAGGCTTTAAGATAAGGTTGTTGATTTTTTACATCATGAATTGTCATTCAAAAGGGATCTCAAGAAGATGATTTTTTTTTACTACTCATCATAATTGATTTTTTTAAGTACTCATCAATTGAAGATCGTAATATGTGGGTTTCATGTCAAGAACATTTTTTTCGGGGAGTCCTCAAAGCACTAATGGCTTATCATCTTATTGTTGCTTGCGGATCAGATTTAATTATGTTTATTGATGGAAGTTGGGGATTGGCGGAGAATACAATTGGCTTTGGATTGAGGTTTTTTTATGGATTGAACTCGTTAAGATATGGTCATGAGGAATGCTTGAGATTTGAGATGCAGGCACACCAGAACCGTTTATTCAATCTAAATCCAAGTATCCATTCATTTTAAAACAACTTTTCAAAACTAGTCCAAATATCATTTTTTTCTTTATTATTATTCATTTCTTATAAAATCCAATTAGCCATTCCGTCAACCTTCCTGATCACATGAAACATTTACAGGGCCGATTAATCACTAACCACAACAAAATTAATCCATGCTAGTTTTTGTTTTTTAAGCAAATCCCAATATTGATGGAAAAAAGAGAGAGGTCATAACTTAAAAAGAAAAAATAGAAAATAGAAAAGAGGATGCATTAGTCTTTGGCATGGATTAGAGAGCCATCAGTAGAAAGTACCTGAATAATTTAACAGAAAGTATAAAGTACGCGACAGAGGAGAAATTAACAAAAAAAAAGGAAGAAGAGCTTCAAATGAAATTCAGTGATATACAAAAACGGTTACACAATCTCAGGGGGGACGGATAAACGAAAAAAACTTAGGGGAGAGAGGGTTCGAACCCCCGTTTGCCATTTTTGATATTCTGAAAGTTCAATATATTTATTGACTTTAGAGAGCGCTTTTAAGAAAGCACTTTCTAAGGTTTCCCTATAGAAGCGCTTTTGAGAAAAGCGTTGTCTAAGGTGGCTTCAGTTTAGGGCTTTTAACAGTGCTTTTATAAGCGCTCTCTAAAGGCTGACTTTTAGAGCACTTTTTTTAGCGAAATTTTTAAAATACCTATAACAACGCTTTCTCCAAAAAAACGATGTCTTTATTGCGCTGCTACAGGCCAATTTTGGCGTAGTGAATTGTTTACTAAATTTCAGATTCACATATAAACACAACAAAACATGCATAACCATATAAAGCCTAATGAAGGTTAAGTACTCCTCAATTCTATCCCTTAAGCATATGCCCGTTATTGAATCAATTCTCCTCTTACCTTAATTCTTAGCAAGCAATTTGAATCTTAATTGGTTTGAGTATTTTCCTCTCATCCAAAATTCCAAGTCCTCCCTTTGCCTCTAGTCTCTTTCTCTCTTTTCCAATTTTTCTATGTACTGATAAAAAACTCATAATCTTAGGTTATGTTCCTAATTTATATAGTTAGGGTTAATCTAGTTGAATTTACAAACTCACCTCTCACTTATAAACATCCTCTCCTTCCCCCCCTCTATTTCTCATAATTCACACTTCGGTATCAAACCTTATATTTTCCAATTTTAATTAAATAATTTAATTAAAATACTATTATTTAATTATTACAATAGACTTTAATAATTGTAGCTCATCACTACCAATCTCTAATCACTCTCCTTACTCCCACCTCAATGTCACACACCCCTAACACTCATATTAATTCAATTGTCGCTCATAATAATTAAACTAAAATAAAATTGAATCACGAATAAATACATAAAATAACTATTCAAAAAAACTGGGGTGTTACTATTTACATTTCTGCATTTTATCTTCTGCATTTTTTATTCTCTGTTGCACAACTATAAAAATTTTCTAAAAAAAATTATAACTTTGATTTTAACTCGAAAAGTTTTTCAAAACCAAGTTTTTCTAAAACACCTAATTCACCCCCTCCCCTCTTATGTGCGAAGTCACATGTCCAACGAATTCCTCATCTCTCATAGCCATTCTAGTAAAAAACTGAATGAAACATTTATACCAAGCTTTTGGAGCTTGTTCGTTCCAACTCATAGAGTGCCTTCTAAGCTTATAAACCTGATCTGGTGAGGTAGAATAAATGAAACCTTTAGATTGTTCAACATACAGTTCTTCATTCAGAAATCCATTTAGAAAGGCACTTTTAACATTCATTTGATACAACTTGAGTTTAAGAAGACATGATATTCCTAGTAACAATCGTATAGCTTCCAAGCGGGAAATATGATCAAAGGTTTCATCGAAATCTACTCCCTTTGTTTGAGTGTACCCTTGATCAACTAAAAGAGTCTTATTTGTTGTGACATTACCATTTTCATATGACTTTTTTTTTGTATATCCACTTGGTTCCAATAATGTTGGCAAAGTCGGATCTGGGTACCAACTCCTGCACTTTGTTTCTTTAATACTGAACAAGTTCTCCTTACATGGAATTTGTCCAATATTTATCCTTTATGGCCTCCTTGACATTATTGGGTTCAATTTCGGAGATAAAACACATTTTAGAAACTACTTCGTTGCATATGGTGATGACTCCTTCATTCAAATACCCAATCACATTTTCTATAGGAAGATACTCTTAAACTCTTATGGATGATCCTTTGTTTACTGGAACAATATGCTTTATATCTTATGATTTTTCATCTTTAGATGTAAGAATGATGTTGATACCTTTGTAAGAGACATAAAGTGTGACATTCTTCTCATGATCAATACTTTCCTCTTCTTCTTTTTCTTCTTCTTCATTGACATCTTCATATTATGTGTCATAAAAAACAACATTGATAGACTCCATCATGGACTTGGTGTGATTATTGTACACTCGGTATGTCCTATTATTTGTAGAGTATCCCAAAAGGATTCCTTCATCACTTTTAGGATCCAACTTATATTAGCTCACGATTAACAAAAATGTAACATTTTCTACCAAATACATGAAAGTACTTAACACTTCGCTTCCTTCCTTTCAATAGTTCGTAACAAGTAACTTTGTTTCCTGGTCGAATATCACACAGTTGTGAATGTGACATTCTATGTTCATGGCTTCATCTCAAAAGCGATAAGGAAGGTTCTTGGTATGAAGCACGACTCTAGCAATTTCTTGAAGTGTTCGATTCTTACGTACTACAACCCTATTTTGTTGAGGAGTATTGGAAGTTGAGAACTCATGAGATATTCTTCAATACACCACAAATCATAGAAACTACAATTCTCAAATTCCCTTCCATGATCACCACAAATTCGAACAATCTTACTAATTTCTTTCCCTTTCTCACACTGAAATCATTGGCGTATGCTTTCAAACGTGATAAAATTATCACATTTTTCTCGAGAAAGTCAACCCAAATGTACCTTGAGAAGTCATCCACACACACATAAATATATTTTCTTCCACCTAAGTGTTCTACTTGCTTGGGTCCCATACAATCCATGTATAGTAGCTCAATAATTCTAGAGGTGGTAAGATGTTGTACCTTCTTATGTGACATGTAGGTCTGTTTACCTATCTGGCAGCCTCCACAAATTTTTCCTTCTTCAATTTTGAGACCCGGAAGCCCAAATATTTCCTTTCCAAATCAAATATTCCTCATAGTTATGAGATTTAGATGACCAAGCTTTGTGTGCCATAGTTTGGTTCCATCCTCTTTATAAATCATACAAGCTTGAGAATGGTCCTTTGATTTTAATCACCGCATATATAAATTTTCTGATGATTTAGTACCCTTCATTATTTGTTCTAGATTTTGGTTAGTGATAATACATTCAGAAGGGTTGAAATTTACACATATATCTTGATCACATAGTTGGCTAATGCTGATGAGGTTTGCCGTGAGACCTTCAACCGGAAGCACGCCGTCTAGGCTAAGAAGCCATGGAAAATCCAACTTCATTTTTCCAATAATCTTTCCTTTAATACCATCACCAAAAGTAACATAGTTGTTGGAGTAAGATTTTACCTCTTTCAAGTAATTATTTTCTCTAGTCATGTGTCTAAACGTACAATCCATTAGACACAATATCAAACACACAAGTGAACATTTATGTTTCTATATGCAATATAAACACTATATTTTAATATAACAAAACCGATGTGGGACTTATATCCATTAGACACAATTTACATCTTTAGCTTATGTTTTCTCTCTCTACAAATAAATAGCTACCACTTTTTCCTCTAGTCTTGAAGCAACACATCTCATCTCTCTCAACCACACAACCCTTTTGGATTTTATTTTAGAAGATGAATGAAACAAGAAAAAAAGATTCTTACTTGATGGATTCCCAAAGAAAAGTTTGAACTTTAAAGTTTCAATTTCAAATGGGTTTCTAAAAAAACAAGATTTCTTATAATCTACTAGGGTACTGTTATTGAATGAAAATTGTTGTTTCACTTCCAACCTTGAAATACCACAATGATACTATTCTTAAATGATTTTTTTTCTTTTTCTGGAAGTGGATATGAAATCTAGTGTGCACTCTGCTTCCTATGCACATGGGTATTGTATGTTTATTGGCTTTTAACAATCCTACTTTTCTTTTTCTTGTAGTTTTCCATGTTCATCAATTCCAATTATAAAACGTCCACTCTTTTATTCATTAATCCTATAAATATATAATGCTATAATATAAGACTATAAATCATATGCATTTAGGTGTGTGTACGCAGGTATTTCTGGCGAACAATATCTAGTTAACCAAATCTCTTAGAAAAGGTTGACTGACAGGACCAACCAAACAAGTCTCAAGATGTCGCGTGCTAATAATCAAATGAAAGATAATCTAAACGTGGTGTTTATATATTTCTGTCGAAATGTCCTAGAATAACCTAATTGTTGTTATCTATATTGAAGTTGAAGGTGTTTGTATATTTGAATCTACTAACGCATTTGAAAGTTTTAATGGAAAAAAACTAAAGTTTGACATGAAGATAAAGAATTGCTTAAACATAAACTGACTAAAATATGAAATTGTTGGAACGTGAATGAAAAGTAAATGACAAGACGGAAAGTAAAGATTTAAAGAAGAAACTTAAAGCTTTTATAACTTGAAATAAAATTGGTGTTAATACGTACATTTCTAAAATAATCTCTCTTTTCTCTTTACACACGAGTACTTGAGTAAATTTACAGGAATTTGTACAATTTATTTCACACACTTTTCACAAAGCAAAACTATCCTATTTATATACAAATATCATAACCGTCGAACAACGGTCGAATCCTAAACGAATGCCACTTGGCATTGTGCATGCTAATGTCTTCTAAAAACCTTCCACGTCCCTCTTTACCAACGAAACAGTTATTGGTACAAAAACCTGCTATTCGACAGATGAAATGAGGTGTCTCTTCGTGACATCAAATTGATTTCCAATTCAAATCCAAAAATCCTTCTATCAGATTCTTCTTCGTTGAAGCTCTTTATTGTCGAAATAACAACAAAACTTTTATCCGTAGTGATGTGAAGAACATCAACCAACAATCCAGCACCTCTTTTGACAAACCACTTTCGACTTATCAAACAAATCATCACAAACCTTCTCGAGATTCTGGACATGTTTGGAAGAAAGAGTGATCAAATTCGTCAAAATATCTTTATAGAAGCTATTTAAAACTTTCATGGACCAAACTCATGTTGTCGAAAATCCTATGCATACAAATTGCCCCCCAACAAAGGTGTTTCGACTAAATTTCTGGAGAAAACAACTTTGCTGCCAAATTATACTTCGACTCCGTGCTTTTTGCATTAAATGTGCGGATTCCCAAAAAGCTCACTTTGTCAAATCAAATCTAAGTAATCATTAGATTTCCTCAACCCATCAACTTCAACCCACGTTCCCAGATATGATCTCCATGACTCTATGAACTAGGTCCACTGTACCCTTTTTAACTTCCACGCCTTTTTTTATGTCCAATGGCATATGGACACGTACCCTAACAACTTGAAGAGCCAAACATCTTTCTTCATTTTTCAGTATAAATAATACATTTCTTCCTCTTTAAAAACTTTTTTACACTCTCAACTTTAAATTTTCAAAGTTCTTCCTCTCTCAAACCCAGATCTTCATCTTTCCTCAAGCTCCTTCAAAGTTAACAATGGCGGCCTCAAGCTCTCAAAAAGACAAGAAGAACACATAAACTTTCCCTCCTGCGCACAAAATCCTTGGCCCAAAGGTGATGGATAACCAACAATACATCTCAGAGCCTCCGAATCAAAGAGAAAAAGAAAGCATTTACTATTCTCATGTACTCATTCCCATTCTTGTTTCTGGTAAACATCATGCCATGTTAGGTCCCCTCCCTATCCCAAATACTGATCCAACTCGTCTCACATATTTCTTCCCCACTTATACACATTCAAAACCCATAGGAGAGGGGAAGATAAAAACATCTAGTGACAAATCCCCAGAAACCCAGACTGAAACTAAAACTCTAGACTTAACTTATTTAAATCAAACTAGGATTTTTAGAAGTTTCCCCTGGTCGAAAGACCCATCTGAATACTTAGACTGGTTAGAAAAGGTTGAAGCAGTCAAGGGTAAGATTTGGAAGAAAATAGGCATTTATGACCTAATTCAACTGTCTAAAGAGGGCCCAAACTATTGCCCTACCATGAGTCTAGCTTCCCATTATTTTTTGGATAGTACTTATAATACCTTCCACCTTCCTTGCGGAATGGTAACACCCACTCTTTTCGACCTAGCTGCTATAGTAGGTCTTAGCCCACTAGGCATGGATTTTTACCCAACTGTATTAGATAAAAATATATAGCTTTCGACACCAACTTTGCCTCATACTCCCCCTTCATTGCTCATTATCACAACAAAGACTCCCCTGATGTGTCAGACACAGAACATATAGCCGTTTTGACTATTTAGCTATCAAGATTCGTATTTTGCTCAAGATCCCTCCAGGTAGCCAAAAAATACTTCACTATAGCTAATCAACTACATGCTGGTAGAAACCTTCGACTAAGCAAAATGATTTTGGCTAGCCTCTATGAATCTATGAGTGGGGGAGTCGAAACCCTGAAACAAATCAAGGACAAAGGCAAAATTATCTTGGCAGGTCCCTTTTGGCTCCTTCAACTGTGGCTCAATGCCACCTTTGAATCCAGAATCTTCGACAAAGGCGTGGTGGATGAAGAGTATGTCAAGGATAGGAACGTCGAATGGGAAAGGTTGTCTCATCTAACTTCTTCTGAAGAAGGGCAACACCTTCGACGTTCTTTCACCAGTTACATCAATATGTTCGCCAAGAGCCACAATTTTACTGCGAACATGGCCCCCTTTGCCAATAGGACTGTAGGGCCCAAATGGTTTACCAGACAACTCCCTGTTGAACACAAAAAGGACGAAGACAATTTATTTGCTGTTTGGAAAATGCTGCTGACGCTAAAACTTTTACCCTCTTACCCAACCATGAATAACTCTAAGGTAGCCTTACTAGCTTATCAACCAAACTTAGTTGCTCGACAGTTTGGGTTGGTACAACTGAAGCCTAGGTCGATTTACCCCAAGAAAAGAGCTATTCTCTTTTACAATCCGTTTCTGACTGCGGCGAAAAGTATTGAGATTATGGAGAAATTGAACGATACTATTCTGGAGGTTCGACCGGTGATCTTACGACCCATGTTCTTCTGCACTCAAGAATTCAACGTCTGGTGGAAGGATTACTATCTTACAAGATTTTATGATGTAGCTACCTTCAACCAACTTCTGACGAATGCTTTTGCTTTTGTGCAGGACAGAACGAAAAAAGGTATTGATCAGCATGTTAAGGAAATTCAAAAATTTCAAAAATATTTTGAAACAGCATACGAGCCATATGATCTTAGGCGAACCATATGTGAAGCAGCTATGACTCTAAAGCATAAATTCACTGAAAAGATGGGGAAACTGGTAATACCCTCGTATATTCCACCAGAGGTGCATTATAATTTTGCGTATTCCAGTTATCCACCAAAGTTTCCCCCCTCTGCCATCTGCTAATTTTGGTGTGGTGCTCAGCCTTTCTTTCCCAAATTGGTTCGTATGTGAGGAAGATTTAAAACTGCCTAAAGAGTCACGAAAAAAGCTAGTCGAACGTGTGGTTCCGACCAAATATCATTTGGACGATTTTCCTGGGCACCTTCATGTTGGAATAGAACACGTGCGCGTGGAATATACTATTCTTGAAGGTGTTTGCACCATTCGAATTTATTGTTTTTAATTTCTTATGTTTTATTCATTTATTTTTTAACAATTCTTTCTTTCCAGCTACCAAAATTCCAATCAAGAAGGCATCTGTCGAAGACCAACTTGTCAAGCCTGTTAAGAAAACTTCTTCGACATCGAAAAAGGTTTCATTTTATTTATTTATTTAAAGGACTTGTTTTAATTATGAAATTGCCTCGGCCTTTGGCTTATTGAAATCTTGTTATTTTTCAGGTGAGTCGAAAACCACCTACTCCTTAGAAAAGGAAGAAAGAAATAGTGAATGAGATTTCTGAAGATTCTGGTGACAAATCTCCAGATCAACAACCCCTAAAAAGGAAGAAATCCAGCAACATAAGAATAATCGCTTCCGAATGGTCGCTCGTCACATCGAAGAAAACCTCTCCCATCAGTCCAATGGTAAAACTCGCGCGAGACGCAGAAAGTGGGAACTCCAGTTTTCATACTGAGATTCCTCAGGTAACTATTTTCGACTGACTTTTGAATTTAACTTCGTATGCATATTTTTCATATTCTTTTCTTTTCTTCATGTTGAAATCCACCTTGGTGAACCTTCCCATGGCGCTGGTGAGACGAATATGGAGAAACAAATCCAAGAGAAAGAACTCTCAAAGGGCGATGTATTGGAACCCCAAACCTGCTCTGCATTCGACACCATATTGGATGAGCATTCTGCGGATAACTCCCCTGACAACCCAAAATCCAAAGCCAAGGAAGATCAACCTTCCGAAGCTGGTAAAGGCAAAAAAGTTGACATCGAATTTGTGACTCAGGAGAAGGAGAAGTCACCCGAAACTACAAACGCTAAGGAGGAGAAACTTAAAACCAAAGCTGCATCAGAACAAGACCTGTCGAAACAAGGCACTGGGCCCAACGTTCAAAACCTTCCTGACTCCAATCCGAACAAATCTCTATCTTCGGGTTCGACTGCCTTTACTCATGAGGAACTTGAGAGCCTGAAGGTACGGAAGCCTTTGGACTATCTGAAAGCCATGATCAACCAACGTTACAATTTCCCAGATTCCTCCGACAGTTCGTCAACCTCTGGAACCACTTCTGAAGTGAAGAACCTTAGCATTATTATGGGTGAAATCAAAAGCAAAGTGCTTAGTGTCGATCTGTTCAGACTTATGGAGGAGGACCCTACTCAGCAATGCGAAATGAAGAAACTCCTTAAACAAGTGAACGTTTTGGAAGCCAGCACTGACGAAACTCGTTTGGTGCTGGATCTTTCTTAGATCATTGATGTAACCTATGCAGATCCCAACCGTCGAAGAGAGTACATCAAACTGATTTCCAACAAAACAGTCACTCAAAGTGCTGAATGGGATGCTGCAGCGGCTTCGACGAACAAGGTTTTTGAGCTGTCAAAACTCTCCGACACTTACTCTCAACAAGTGTCTGATTGTAAAAATAATATTCAAAACTTTGAGAGACAGATAGCCGAACTCCAAGCCAACTTACTCTCTGACACTTGCATAATTGGTTTATATTTCTTTAAGTACTTGCCATTTATTTTAATTATTCTCTCATCTTTGCTTATTTCTTCAATTTCGTAAGCGACATTTGAGAAAACACTTAAAACTTTAAAAGGTCCTTCCCACTTGGGGGACCATTTCCCCATCACTCTATCTTTTTGATCCATGGGAAGTATTACCTTCCAGACTAAATCACCCTCAAGAAAGATTTCCGACTTCATTTTCTTATTATAAGATTTCTCAACTCTTTCCTTCTGTCTTTTAATCAAATCCAACGTGCATAACCTTTCTTCGTCTAAATCTACTAGTTCATCCATCATCATGCTCCAATATACATCTGAAGGAATTTCATGATGTCTTTGGATACGTATAGATTGTAAATAGATTTCGGCTGGAAGCACTGCCTCATGTCCGTATGTTAATTTAAATGGGGTCGAATTAGTAGCTTCTTTAGGTGACGTTCGACATGCCCACAAAATTTGATCTAAGGTTTTGTGCCAATTTCTAGGCTTCTTACCTACATGTTTTTTTATCAGATTTATTATTACCTTATTTGCTGCTTCGACTTGTCCATTGACTTGGGCGTAATAGGGCGTAGACGTTAATAACTTAAAACCCATTTCATTTGCAAAAGCTTGCATATTTTTACCAGTAAACATAGACCCCTGGTCAGCGGTTATATACCAAACCTATAGATTATGTATTTTTGGATAAATTCTATAACTGCTTCTTGATCCACATTAGTTAGCGGTATGACTTCGATCCATTTAGTAAAGTAATACACTCCTAATAAAATATACCTTTGCCCTTTTGATGAAGCATGTCGAATTTCTCCAATTAGATCCAAAGCCCATCCTCTAAATGGCCAAGGTTTTATGATCGAATGTAGTTCGCTTGCATGAACATGTGGTATTCCTGCGTGGATTTGGCATTCTTGGCAACCCTTCGCGAATTTGACACAGTCTTTGAGCATAGTTGGCCAATATAAACCCTGCCTAAATAGTAGCCATTTCATCTTATACCCTGCTTGGTGCGCACCACATATGCCACTATGTACATTCGATAGTGCAATATACGTCTCTTCTTCGCCTAAGCATTTTAGTAAGACTCCTTCTGCAGTCTTTTTAAACAATTCATTCCCAAAGAGTACGTAGCTCAATGCTCTATATCTTATTTTCCTTTCTACGCTTTTGTTTGGGTCTTGTAGATAACTTCTTATAGGTTTTCTCCAGTCATCCATGTCTGAATTGTCTATATTAAATTTTTTTGAAGCTTTTGTCATCCCTATAACCAAGTTTCATTGATTCTAAATCTGATGGGGATAATTTGGTCGATACAACCCTTCCCCTTACTTCAATAGCTTTCTCCAGTTTTTCTCTTGATACCCTGTAACCTGATGCAATCTGAGCCAAATTATTGGCCTCTTGATTCTTTATTCTAGGGATATGTTTGAGGGTTACAGTGCCGAATGCTTTCAGGAGCCTGTTGTTTATGACGAAGTACATGATCAGATTTTCTTTAACACATATGTACTCTTTGGTTAGTTGTTTTATTACTAGTTCTAAGTTGCCCATTATTTCGACTCGAGTTGCCCCCAGTTCCAACAAAGTTTCAAGTCCAGCAATTAAAGCTTCGTACTCAGCTTCATTATTTGAACAAGGGTCTTTGACCCTATACTTGATTTTTGTTGGAATTTTATCAGGAGAAATAATCAATATACCTATACCTGCACCATTCTTGTGGCTGGAACCGTCGAAATACAATTTTCAAGGCAATAGTTCGACGTACTTTATTTCACTATCGTCTATGGAATGGTCGGCTATGAAATCAGCCACCACTTGCCCTTTTACAGCTTTTAAAGGCAGATATCTTAAGGAATATTCAGTTAATGCTAAATCCCATTTCCCAATTCGACTATGTAAAATAGATTTAGAAAGCATATATTTTATTACTTCGAAATGAGATAATACAAATACATCAACTGGTTTTATATAGTGTTTTAATTTTGTACAAGAGAAATATACACAAAGACATAACTTTTCTACTACACTATATCTGGTTTCAGCGTCGTTTAATACTCTTTTGAGATAATAGATGGCTCTTTTGACGCCATTTTCATCTTCCTGACAAAGCATGCTTCCAACGGTCTTGTCAGATGCTGAGATATATAACCTCATGCTTCTTCATTTATTAGGTGACGTCAAGACTGGAGGGCTTGCCAGGTATCCTTTTATCTTGTCAAAAGCTTCTTGTTGTTCTTGCCACCATGTGAAATTTTCTTTTTTGAGTCGAAGCAAGGGGGAGAAGGCTTGCGTCTTCCCACTGAGGTTTGAAATAAATCTTCTAAGGAAATTAATCTTCCTCGGAAGTGACTACAGTTCTTTCTTTATCGAAGGAGCTTTCGCCTCCATGATTGCTTTAGCTTTATTAGCTTTTATTTTGATTCCCTTTTTGTGGACCACAAAACCTAGGAAATCTCCAGCCTTCACACCAAATGCACATTTAAGGGGGTTCATCTTTAAACCATGTTTTCTCATCCTCTCAAAGGATTGTCGAAGATGGTTTAGATGATGTGTTTTTGAAACAGACTTTATTACAATATCGTCAATGTATACTTGCATGAATGTTTCAATAAAGTCATGAAATATGGAATTCATAGCCCTTTGGTATGTGGCCCCAGCGTTTTTCAAACCAAAGGGCATAACTACCCATTCGTATGTCCCTATCGCTCCGGGACACCGAAAGGCTATTTTTGCAACATCTTCCTCTGCAATGAAGATTTGGTTGTAGCCAGAATATCCATCTAGCATACTTACGTATTCGTGCCCTGCTGCAGAGTCTACTAGCATTTCTGCTACTGGCATAGGATATTCATCATTTGGGGTGGTAGAATTTAAGTCTCAAAAATCAATGCACACCCTCAAAGAGCCATTTTTCTTTATTACGGGTACAATATTTGCAGTAGTTCCCCAAACGTGGCTTGGTTCGCCAATTACCTCTTTGTCCCATTGGAATCCATGTGTCGGATGTAAGTACATAGAGCAATAGGTGTTGTCCGACGATGTCAGGTCAAAGTCAGTTGGGTTGCAAGAAGCTATGTGGGCTAAGTTTTTGTCGAAGCTTCGACTAGTTATGGATTTCACTTCAGTCATGAAATAAATTTGATCTGCCTCAATATTTTCGACGATCCCATCAGGACGCCATATGACTATCCTTTGGTGCATCGATGATGGTACCGCTCCTACTCCATGGATCAACTCCCTACCTAGCAGCAAGTTATAATTCGCCCTTGATGCGATAACTATGAATATTGTTGGTCTGGTGATGGTGCCTACTGTCAGATCTACTTGAATGACACCCATGGTTGTGCCCGCTTTTCCTTCATAGTTCGACAGGACCATGTTGTGTGGTTTTGCACCAGAGTCATTTTTGTCAATTTTCTATAACATATAGTGGGGCATTAGGTTTACATCAGCCCCTCCATCTACTAGGATTTTGTTGACGCCTGTGTCTTCGACCTTTCCTTTTATGAAAAAGGGTTTCATATGTCCCTTCATTGAATCATCTGGTTTTTCGAAGAAATCATTTTGTTCTTCGACACAGCCATTATTCATGATATAGTAGCATACGGGTCTTGGCCCCACTGTACTATCCATCAAGGCATCTTCTTCATCCTTTACTTCCATTACTCTATCGTAGTCCCTGGGAAGTACGAAGACAACATTACAAATCACGTCGAATGAACCCTCTTCGTCAGATTCGAAGTTATCAGTAGCTTCGTCAGCTTCTGCCACTGTGCTGGTAAGCTTTAACAATGGTAGCCGGTTGATGGTGTCTTTTCCTTTGTGGAGCTTGTTGTTTTCTGCCACTTGAGTGTTTCTGCTGGATTCTGCTTTGTTTTTGCCAACATTTTTCTCCTTGGCCTTTAGTCCGCTTGTTGCTTCTTTCTCAATCCTTTTTTGCCTCTGGAACCTCCTCCATTGAGATTTCGACATGGGATTCTTCCCTTTATAGTTCTCTGAAGGATATGTCTTGTGCCTCTGCTTCTCAGCTTCCTTTTTTTTATTTAGACTGAGGATCCCCTTTGAACTTCAAAACTTTTCCATTTCTCTAGGCCTCTGAGCGTCCCTAATGGGCTGTACCCATCTGTCATTAGGTATTTTTCCTGATGGCTTGTAGGTATTGTGGTACCTGCCCCCAGGGCTTTGGAAGTGATATCGGCTTTTCCTCGAATCCTATCCACTGGCTTCGACTGCTGGCTTTTTAAACCAATTACTCCTTGCCATTGATTTCTCTACTTCCTCCAAGTTTGTTGTCTCCTTTCTGTCGAAAATGGAGTTGCAGCGCGGACATAACATCACTTCAGTATTCTTGTTTTGCAACTTTGGATAAACTCTGCCAAATTTTCACATTCCTTTGGATAGGCTGCCCTTTGGTACTCCTCTCGACGACATTCCATCTCATTCTTTTCTTTGTTCTCTTGAGAAGTTTCGACCATGTTGATATCCAGCCCTTGTCTATCAGCAAGACTTAATTTGTCCATCTTCTTTATGAGAGCCTCTTCAACTTCGCAAGGTCCCTTTGAAGCCGGGACACTCTTGGTTTGGGCTGCTTTCTCTTTAGGATCTTCCATGGTTCTGTGAAGTATCCCATAAGTGATTTTTGGTGGAGGGCCTTCAGCAGCCTCAACTGTGATTTCCATATTGTCTTTATTTGCAATCTTACCTATTCCGGTGAGATTACTAGTGTCACTGTTAAGGCCTTCAGTGACCTCCTTCGACTGGCTAGGAACATTTTCCCCAGTGACCTCATTTTTATTATTAAGGCCTTCTTATCAGCGTTGGGGAAAGCCTCAAATTTCTCCTCATTGTTGTCAAAATCTTCACCCCAGCCTGTTGGTTGTACTTCGTTGATGTTGATCTTGGCGCTAGTAGGCGAACTGTATTTTACCCAGTAGTCTAATTTTCCACTAAGCTCTCCCAAGGTATCCCGGACTACCCCATATGCAACTAATTTGTTGACTCTTTTGTGGAAGCTTTCGGTAAATCCCTTCCTTAGATGCTTAGCGTCTTCAATGACCCTGGGGTCACCTTGGTGGTCGAAACCTTAAGTGGTTTCAACCTTACTTTGGTTGTCGAAATCTTCAACAGCCTCGACATTGCTTTTCTCTTCAAGATCCTCAGTGACCTTGATCAGAACAAGCATAGTCAATTCATCTCCTGATACTTCCTCTACGTTGTGGCGAATGGGGGAACCTTCAGTGACTCCCACCATGTTGACAACGTTGTCGAAACCGTCAGTGGCGTCAATCAAATCAAAACTGTGATCTGACATTTTTTCTATCTCGACCATATTCATGTCGAAAGGTTCAACATAATTAGCTTCCATTACTTGCACATGGGTCGTTTCAACCCTTGTTTGTTGTTTTGGCTTCTCTCCAAACTTCAGCCTTCCGTCCTGGATTGCATTTTGAACTAGGTCCCTGAAAAGGAAACATTGAGAAGTTTTATGACCTAGAAAATTATGGTACTTACAAAAACCTCTCTTTTTCTGTTGGTCAATAGAGGTTCTTTTACACCCGGTGGTTTTATTAGTTGACCATCTTTTACCAACAGATCAAATATTTCGTCACACTTGGTGACGTCGAACATGTATGTTCTTTTAGGGAATTTGTTGTTCTTATCCGTTTCGACATGATTCTTCCCGTTCGACGGAGCTAACATTTTGCAGGAATATGGGGGACCTTGTTTTAATTCTGCCAGGTCAATTTCTTATTCGTCGAAAATGATTGATTCGTCTTTGTCATAGTCATCATTTTGACGCATTCCTACATAGGCTACCCTTTCTTTTTTGCTTTTGTTAGCCCTATACTTCTCAGCTTTCAATCTTTCAATCTGCCTTACCTTATCTGCCAGTTGTGCCATATCTCTTAAGTATTGGGTGTCTAGTTTCTTCCTTATGGAATAATCTAAACCTCCCGCAGCCATTTCGACAAGTTATTGCTATGGCACCTGTGTGAAACATCTTGCCTTTAGCAATCTGAATCGATTGAGATAGTCATCAATGGGCTCTTAGAATTTTCTTTTTACACTAGCTAATTCTTTTAGACTTATTTTTGTTTGTCCCGTGTAGAATTGCTCGTGGAACAACCTCTCCAATTGAGTCCATGTATGAACGGAATTCGCTGGTAGGGATGTAAACCAAGTAAAAGCATTTTTTGTTAAGGAACTTGGGAAATATTTTATCCTCGAGTTCTCATTTTTGCGCTATTTCACCTGCCTCTATCAAATAACGCGATATGTGTTCTATGGTGGACTCACTAGTATCCCCTGAAAATTTAGTAAACTTGGGGATCTTCCACCTTGGGGGTAGTTCCTTTTGTAGGATATATTCAGATAGTGGGGAAATATAATTTGGCCTTTGTAACCCCACATTTACCCCATTTTGCGCCATTATCCTTTCGATCATGGCTGCTAGATTATTTTCGACAGGTGGATTATTGTAAAGCATTCTTTGTTGCAATATGTCATCAGCATCTTGCCCTCTCTGGACTATTGTTGGTTCCTCTTCGACGTTGACTACTGGATTATGGACCAACTGCTCTCTCTGTCGAATTTGGGGTACTCTAAAGAATTCAGCAATACGCACAATTTGTGTTGCCAACATTTGGTTTGTTTGAGTGGTGCTTTGTATTAAAGGGTTAAATACTTCCCCCATTTGTTGAGTCAACCTATGG
The DNA here is from genome assembly GCA_963966055.1 of Lathyrus aphaca. Taxonomy (NCBI): domain Eukaryota; kingdom Viridiplantae; phylum Streptophyta; class Magnoliopsida; order Fabales; family Fabaceae; genus Lathyrus; species Lathyrus aphaca. The sequence continues at coordinate 507,140,749 of OZ014523.1, forward strand.
ACCATTTCATGGTTGCTTTCGTCCATTTGTTGACGGATTGCCTGCGTAGAATTAGTCGTAATTGCTGGCATATGGAATCCTGGGGGTTGGTTTGGTCTACTAATGTTTCCACCATAACCTGAACCTTGTAGCGGCGAAGACAAGTGGGTCACGATATCCGAATATAATGGTGTTACGTTATGCAAACTAGCCATAATTGAAGTTTGCATTCCATAAGGTTGTTCCCTTCCAAACATGGGTGTAGAAAAATATGATTGATAAGGCCTGAAGTTATTTACCCCGGGGGGAGGAGTACTCATGGGTATCGAATGTCCTATGTTGGAGGAACTAGGTCTACTTCGAGACAATGACATTCCTGGTATTGAACCTGATACTGAGGGATTCCCTCCTTCTGAAACGTGGAGTGTTTCCATATTCCCTCCCGTCGAAGGAATGGCAGTGGAAACTGGAATTTCATCATTATTTACTGGCGGTGGGATAGTCATCCTCCTAACTCTAGTCCGCATGGGTCTTTCTACGTTATTTTCTGCTACTTTTCCGCTACACAGAAACATACAACGTTATAGTCTGTTCTTAAAGCAGTGGTCCCACTGGGCGTGCCAATTTGTTCACTAGTATTTTTGGCGAACAATCTCTGGTTAACCAAATCTCTTAGAAAAGGGTGACTGACAAGACCAACCAAACAAGTCTTAGGACGTCGCGTGCTAAGAATCAAATGAAAGATAATCTAAACGTGGTGTTTATATATTTCTGTCGAAATGTCCTAGAATAACCTAATTGTTGATATCTATATTGAAGTTGAAGTTTTTTGTATATTTGAATTTACTAACGCGTTTGAAAGTTTTAATGGAAAAAAACTAAAGTTTGACATGAAGATAAAGAATTGCTTAAACATAAACTGACTAAAATATGAAATTACTGGAACGTGAATGAAAAGTAAATGACAAGACGAAAAGTAAAGATTTAAAGAAGAAACTTAAAGCTTTTATAACTTGAAATAAAATTGGTGTTAATACGTACATTTCCAAAATAATCTCTCTTTTCTCTTTACACACGAGTACTTGAGTAAATTTACAGGAATTTGTACAATCTATTTCACACACTTTTCACAAAGCAAAACTATCCTATTTATATACAAATATCATAACCGTCGAACAACGGTCGAATCCTAAACGAATGCCACTTGGCATTGTGCATGCTAATGTCTTCTAAAAACCTTCCACGTCCCTCTTTACCAACGAAACAGTTATTGGTACATAAAACTGCTCTTCGACAGATGAATGAGGTGTCTCTTCGTGACATCAAATTGATTTCCAATTCAAATCCAAAAATCATTCTATCAGATTCTCCTTCGTCGAAGCTCTTTATTGTCGAAATAACAACAAAACTTTAATCCGTAGTGATGTGAAGAACTTCCAACCAATAAATCAGCACCTCTTTCGACAAACCACTTTCGACTTATCAAACAAATCATCACAAACCTTATCGAGATTCTTGACATGTTTGGAAGAAAGAGTGATCAAATTCGTCAAAAGATCTTTATAGAAATTATTTAAAACTTTCATGAACCAAACTCATGTTGTCGAAAATCCTATGCATACAAATTTCCCCCCAGCAAAGGTGTTTCGACTAAATTTTTGGAGAAAGCAACTTTGCTGCCAAATTATACTTCGACTCCGTGCTTTTTGCATTAAATGCGCGGATTCCCAAAAAGCTCACTTTGTCAAATCAAATCTAAGTAATCATTAGATTTCCTCAACCCATCAACTTCAACCCACGTTCCCAGACATGATCGTCATGACTCTATGAACTAGGTCCATTGTACCCTTTTTAACTTCCACACCCTTTTTTATGTCCAATGGCATGTGGACACGTACCCTAACAACTTGAAGAGCCAAACGTCTTTCTTCATTTTTCAGTATAAATAATACATTTTTTCCTTTTTAAAAACTTTTTTACACTCTCAACTTCAAATTTTCAAAGTTCTTCCTCTCTCAAACCCAGATCTTCATCTTTCCTCAAGCTCCTTCAAAGTTAACAATGGCGGCCTCAAGCTCTCAAAAAGACAAGAAGAACACAAAAACTCTCCCTCCCGCGCACAAAATCCTTGGCCCAAAGGTGGTGGATAACCAACAATACATCCCAGAGCCTCCGAATCAAAGAGAAAAAGAAAGCATTTACTATTCTCAGGTACTCATTCCCATTCTTGTTTCTGGTAAACATCATGCCATGTTAGGTCCCCTCCCTAACCCAAATATTTATCCAACTCGTCTCACAGATTTCTTCCCCAGTTATACACATTCAAAACCCATAGGAGCGGGGAAGATAAAAACATCTAGTGACAAATCCCTAGAAACCCAGACTGAAACTAAAACTCTAGACTTAACTTATTTAAATCAAACTAGGATTTTTAGAAGTTTCCCCTGGTCGAAAGACCCATCTGAATACTTAGACTAGGTAGAAAAGGTTGAAGTAGTCAAGGGTAAGATTTGGAAGAAAGTAGGCATTTATGACCTAATTCAACTGTCGAAAGAGGGCCCAAACTATTGCCCTACCATGATTCTAGCTTCCCTTTATTTTTTGGATAATACTTATAATACCTTCCACCTTCCTTGCGGAATGGTAACACCCACTCTTTTCGACCTAGCTGCTATAGTAGGTCTTAGCCCACTAGGTATGGATTTTGACCCAACTGTATTAGATAAAAATACCATAGCTTTCGACACCAGCTTTGCCTCATACTCCCCCTTCATTGCTCATTATCACAACAAAGACTTCCCTGATGTGTCGGACACAGAACATATAGTCTTTTTGACTCTTTGGCTATCAAGATTCGTATTTTGCTCAAGATCCATCCAGGTAGCCAAAAAATATATCACTATAGCTAATCAACTACATGCTGGTAGAAACCTTCGACTAAGCGGAATGATTTTGGCTAGCCTCTATGAATGTATGAGTGGGTAGAGTTACACATATGATTTGCATTGAAATTGTTTTGGAAATTTAAAAAGTTTAAACTATTAAATAAATAAATATAATAAAATAATATATCATTATTTGATTGGAGAAATGTACATTATTCAACTTTTAGTGGTGGATAACTAAAATAATAATGTTTGATGAATGTAGTATATTACGAGTGTTATAATTTTGAATGCTTAGTGTTAAGTAGTATACACATACACGTGCATACATATCCTCCTTACATTCAATTTTTTATTATTTTTCCTTCATATTAATTCAGTGCCTCCTCTTAACGACCAACGTTTTAAATGATTGAGTACAATATGTTGATATTTTATACTTTTTTATAAATAAATATTGTAATTACTAACTCCTTTTGTTTCCAACTTGTACAACTCTGTATCCATTCCAAATTGTAACTACCAAGTTCACTTATGTGACACGTGTCAACGGTTATTGCATCATTTTGAAAGGATTTAAATATGTATTTGGTTACTACTTTTTTGTTTTAATTTTAAAACTTTAATTTTGATATAAATTTAATGGGATATAAAATCATCGTTCAATAAAAAAATATCAAATCGTCATGTTATACCAGTATTTTAAAAATATACAACGTGAAATTTATTTTACAATGTCATTATACATTCTATTTACTCTTTTGATATTCATAAAAATCTATTATTTTATTTTAACCTTTTTTTATATTTTAATCTTTCTAATTTAATTTAGGATTAATATATTTTTTAGTCCCTATAAATTTTGAAATTTTATTTTTAATCCCTCCTTATCTTTTGACAACTGTTTTTACGAAAAAAATCGTTGTCAAAACCAATTAAAATTGCTGTCAAAACTCATGAGGGACTAAAAATAAAATTTTCAAATTTATAGAGACTAAAAATATATTAAGCCTTAATTTATATTAAAATTGTTCTCTATAGTTTTTCTTTTCTGTCTAATATAAATGTATGAAAGAATAGTGCTAATATTATATACATATACACATACCAATTCTAATTTTAACTAATTTTAAAATGATTAAAACATAATCAAAAACAAAATTATATATACTTACAAGTATCAAAAGTCAAATAAAGCAATTCCAATAACTAACTTAAATAATATATATATATATATATATATATATATATATATATATATATATATATATATATATATATATATATATATATATATATATATATATATATATATATATATATATAATGACCATATTAAATTATTGGGTTAAAAATGTTTGAGGTTCTTATAGATATGCCAACGATCAAGATTAGTCCCTCTAAAATTTACCTTCAAGCAATGGTCCTTACAAAGTTTTATGTTCTTGAAATTGATCTCTCCTCTTAGTTTCCAATAACGGAGACTTACGTGGCATGTCATATGGAAATTTTTGATAATGTGACATACTTGTGGTAATGCCAACGTGAAAAAAAAATGCTGACATGGATGTATATGTCAATTATTTCCATTTTAATTTTTTATATTAACATCATAATTAAACCAAAATATTGTAGCTAATTTCAAACTAATGTTCTATTCTCTTTTATCCATGTTCTTCCATGATGTACATCACTACATAAACTTCATTAACACATATCTAGCACTTCCATCCTAACTGATTCATAGATAAGTATATATGACAAATGAGCATCACCCAAAAAGCTAAAACAAGAATTAGTTTATGAAAGAACTACACTAACCCAACATATTTCAGTAAAATACTGAATTTATGTCTTAGTAACTAATTATTTTTTCCTAGGAAATATTAAAGTTCTTATTAAATGTCATTGGTTTAAAGCAGTCTGCATCACCTGTAAAAATTTAAATATCATATCATTGGTTTAAACACGACAACAAGGACAACCACCACTTGGTTTCTTTCTCTACAACTTGAAAACACTATGTCAAATAAGGGTTTAAACAACGTTTTTTTTTACCTTTAACAGCGTTTAAACGCGTTGTCTAAGGTGGCGTTGTCGTAAGAAAAAACAACGATTTTTTAAGGAAAAAACGTTGCTAAAGACCTACTTTAGAAAGCGTTTTTAAAGGTAAATCGTTTTCTAAAGTAGGTCTTTAGCAGCAATTTTTTCCTTAAAAGGCGCTCTCGAAAGTGGGCCTTTAGACAGCGCTTTTAAAAGCGCTGTCTAATGTATACGTATAAAATTTTAATAAATTTTTTTATATACCTTTAGAGAGCGATTTTTGAGTAAAAAAACGCTTTCTTTTGTCCCTCTTTAGACAGTGCTTTTGAAAGCGCTCTCTAATATATACCTATAATTTTGATGAATTTTTTTTATACCTTTAGAGAGCGTTTTTTTTAAAAGTGCTTTCTTTTGTGGACTATAGAGATAGCGTTTTTTCTTAAAAACGTTGTTTTTTCTATACATATAATTTTAATGATTTTTTAAAAATCTCATTTTAACCATTTTTTTAATGTAGAAACCTGTATAATTCAATTCATTTCAATAAATCTGTATAATTCACATTTCAATAAACCTGTATAAACCACAAATACCATTATATCTTAAAATTAATATCATTTCACTAATACCATTATACAATTCAAGTCATTTACATCTCAAAACTAATATCATTTCACTAATATCATTTCAATCCAAAACTATACAATTCAAGTCATTTCATTTACATAAACCACAAGTCAATAACATTCACATAATCTCATAATTCTATACCTTAAACTATTCTTTTTTCATTAATATATTCGCACAATTCCTCCATAATTTCAACCATTTTTTAGGGTGTGTAATAAGAACACGCGAATTCATCAAAGTACTACATAACTAAACAAAATATGCATTAGTTCGTTTAAAATAATAAATTATGACATATCCGGTAAGTATTAAAATAAATCCTAAGTTATAAATCCATGCATACCTGAATAGGAATCTCTAATCGATCCAATTGAATGATTTCTCTCATAAACCTCAAAACATAATACCCGCAGTTTATGCCATTTTTCTGTTGAGGACACTACACATAGACAAACAAATAAGAATTAATATATAGTTGTTTTGTGTTATCAAGTAGCATCACTAATAATCAACATTGTGAAAATTAAATTAATTTACCTGCACATGGATCCATGGAATAATGTTTGCTTTAGCCCGTGCTACTCGAGCATCTCTTTGTGCTCGGTATACTAGTATAGATCTATAAAAGAAAAACATGAGTTTAGAACAATATCACATAAATAATTACATATACAACTACACACGAATATTTTGAACAATGTCACTTACATATCAACCACTTCCTTCATACTCGGATATGTTGACCAATCATGCTCCAATGAATTCATATAATAGACCACTTATTTTGTAGGATTAATGGCAACCAACAACCAGTGTCCACTGTAAAATATAACAAAAGTTTAGATGGATAATTTCTAGGCAAAAATATACAAAGATTAGAATGAAATTAGAATGAAAATATTATTTGTGTCCAGTATTATACGGTAAAAAAACAAAGTTTTTGTATTGGCCTCCGTAAATCTCTTAATTAACAGGTCTCTTACTGAAACTGAATTCACACCAATTGTTGTTGCATTGACATGGGTGGAAGAAAAGAAACGAAATTTGTTTGACAATTGCGTCACACACATGATTTTGTCATACAAGAACCTTAAATAAAAACATATATAATGAGCATTAGACTATTTTCATTGAAATGTGTAAATAAATTATTCAACTAAATAAAGAATAGATTGATTGGAGTACCAGATGTATGCATGCATAACATCGATGCCTAATTCAAGATGCCTGAAAATCGGCTCCATGTCCTCTCTTCTGATTATATCGGAATGAGGAAAACCAAAAACACCATCGTCCATGTCTATTTGACGAATACAACATTGCATCACATATGATGTTGACACAAGTGTTTCAAGACACAACTGAAAGCGATTTGCAGGAGCTTTTTTTTCCTGCATGGTTCTTGCAGGAACCTTTTTCTTGCTCATGACCTATTGTGAAGCTTGAGCAGGAACCTAACAATCATATAAGTTAGGTAGAGTAGAAAATCATGAAACTTTTGAATTCGGATCATAGAATAACATTTTAAATGTACCTCTATCTGTGATTCAACAAACTCTTTTTCCTGTAAAATCCATTTATCTTTAGATTCGAGTTTTATAGGAGTCTAACATTACCATATTGTTAAAAAAATGTACGTAATGGTTCAGACTGATTTTCATAATGGTTCATAATTGACATTTGAATACTAAGAGATTCATAATAGTTTTAAACTTACCTCATCATCTATGAAAATAACGTCTGACGGCCATGCAACAAACGAGCCTATTGCATCTCCACCAATGTTATCTCTGAAACCAATTCAGGTATAGGTAGTATCGCATCCCTATATATAGAAATATCAACTGACACTTTCAGATATCCATGAGGGAGCTGATTATGGTGAAGTAACTCTCCCACTCTGTTATGCATTTTCCCCTTGCTAACCATGTGATAAGTCGGAAACGATAAATACAGTCGACAAGATGAAATGCCCTTAAGCAATAGTGAATGCATAATTGTTAATGTGTATAAAGGTCAATTAATATAAATGTGTTAATTTAATTAAAATAAATATGTGCTAATTACCTCGGGAATTTTATTTTCACAATTGATACTAGCTTTATCACTAGTATCTTTCAACCCGGAACCACGCTTTTTCGTCTCATATCTCTCTTTATCCTTTTGCAATTCACGGACTTGTGCTTTTAGTTCCTTCAATGATTGTATCACTTCTTGATTGCTAGGATTTTTTTCTTTTTGGTTGCTTATACAAGGAAGATGGAGTCACACCAAATCATTTACCCCTCACCCGACCGGAATACTCAGGGACATTTAGTACTCGACTAAGAATGCTCCTGCAATCCTCCTCACCGATGGTTAAGGATTTAAATAGAGTCTCCTGAAATTCATTGATACATCGAAAATTATCAGTGAGGATTAAAAATTAATTATATTTTAAAGACATAATGTTATACTTACACATTCCTCATAAACATTTTGAACATCTTCACTAGCAACTCCACTCTTGCCCACACGAGCAACCTTCCACAAAACATGTTCCGGAAGAGATTTTTCTTCACTTTTGTCCTCTTCCAACTAGACATTGAGACAAATAATAAGATCAACAATTATAACATATTGATACAATTAATAAGATCATATCATTTATATATAGTTACCATTTGTTGTTGTAAGCATGCATATCTCAAACGCCTTTTTCTGTATGGATATGCAGGTTTTGATGCTCTTTGGTGATTAATGGCACTCAAATCATGGATAAACAAGTTTAAGTCATATCAAAATAAACTAATGCAACAAGTATATAATACAATTAATTGACATGAAAAGATAACATTACATTGAATTTCCCGGTTTTCTGTTTGGCTACAAAAGCGCCTCATTATTCCGGTGTAATCAAATCCGCATACAAGTGTGGAAGTTCTCCTTCAACAATTTGTTTTTCATCATCTCTCAGATATTTGTTTGATAATAAGGCTCGAAACCATCTATGTTTCTTTCCGACCAATTGGAGACAATACTTATGCCGACTTTCATCAATATTAAAGGACCTCTACAAAAAAACATACACATATAAACATAAAGTGTGTTAGTATAAGTCAAAAACAATCTAATAACACATTAATCATGTTTGATAAGTACCTATATCTCACTCCATATCTTATCTTTACCAGCTTTCAACAATGGATTCCTCCAATTATCACTGGTAATTTGAATGTGTTGGCGGACAAGTGAACCAATGTATGAAGACAACATTGAACCGTTAGGCTCAACTAGTTGGTTCTCATCACTCTAATGTACATCAAATTTCACCCATTTGTCTCTAGCACGAACAATTGACTTCATAATTTTTATTCTATGTTTTATTTCACTTTCTACCTTCGAAGCTTCATTTTGAGTTTCATTTGTCTCATGTGTGTCTTTCTCATTACTAGCCATTAGACCTGTAAGAAAGAAAAAAAAAAAAAATTAAATGACAAATTATAAAAATCCATAATCTATAATCCATTGAATAATATAACATGACAAATTAAATGACAAATATAAAAATCCATAATCTATTTATAACTAGTACCTTTTTTAGGCACACCATTATACATTTTGCTTTGTCATAATATGATTAGTTTGGCCATTCAATTTTATTTTAATTAATGAATGTTTTATTTTTATTTAATCAACATTTTGATATTAAACAAATTGATTCATACCATCAGTTAATCACAAACGACAGGTCTCTTAGAAAAAATACTAATATTTATAAATAATTATAAATTATTTTATAATTATAATAAAATATTAATATTCATTTTAAATTCATACTCGTTTAAAAAAATATTAATATTTATTGAGTCTTTTAGTAATTTTTTAATATAAATAATTTTTTGAACATCCTTTTAATAATATATCATAAATGAAATTTCAATTTAAGAGAGAGAATAAGAAAAGCTAAATGATATAAAATCGTGCTCTTTCATTTTAGACAACCGTTTTTTGGTTGTTGCTTTTGAATAAGAATAAGAATAGGCTGCGAAATATAAAGTGTTGTCTATAGGTAATAGACTACCGTTATTTTATGCCTACACTTACCAAACCACCCTTTATACCAAATAGGCTACGGTTTTTGCAAGGTGATAAACAAAATGTAAATTATATGACAACACTCATAAATCATCGCCTATATTACTTTTGACAACAATTTTATAATCGTGGCCTATAATTTCGTTGCCTAAAGTCAAAAATATTGTAGTGATTGTTAAATCTATTCTAACTCAACTAGATGGTAAGATATGGATAACTCGACATTCATCCTCAAGGGGATGGTGTGTGCTTTAGGCATAAGTAAGTAGATTTTTATATTAATTGTGATAAGTCGTGTTGTTCCGGAGAGAACGTGAACCATATGCGTTTAAGGCTAACGAAAAATCATGCGAATACAAAGTGTAAATTATAGCAGATGTTATAAATGTTGAGTAAGATTGTCTATACTGTTATTATAATTGTTGATTGATATTGACAACTTGAGGGATTGATCCACCTCGATCTCTTGTTGATGTTAGACAAAATTATAATGAGTGGAATAGATCGATCTCATCAAATGTTGGAGCATGTCAAGTTAATTAGACATACAAAGTGAATTAGTATGCAACCAAAGATTTGATGTAACTATTTTCATTTTTCCTTTTGAGTTCAAAGCTCTCTTAACTTACCATATACCATAAATGTTAAAAAACAATTACGGGATTTAACATTGAATTTTCAAAAATATATTGTTTGATCTTTGATAAATGATTTTATTTTACTATATTAAAGAAAAGTTTATTTGTTTTCTGCGTAGTAAATTATGTCATCAAAGTATTTTATTTTATATATAAGTATTTTATATAATGTTGATATTGAATTTTTTTTACTTTTGATTTTAATAGATTTTCAAAATTTACTTCAACTATAGAAATTAAAGATGATATTCATTTGAGAACACAATGCGCATAGGAGAAGAAGTGCGACGTCCAATTACTTTTATTTGTTGTCATAAACTTAAATGGTTTGTTTACATAATTTTTCTAAAGAAAAACATGATTAATAATTTGAATATAGTTTCAACTATAAATTTATATAAAAGTTGTTGAATAGTTTCAACTTTAGACTTTCTTAAATGTGTTATTGATTTGCCGTAACCTTCTAGTTTCGAGGACGAAACTATTTAAAGAGGTAAGACATCCCTATATTTTTATATACCATACATTTATCCTATTAATAAGCTTTAATATTTATTACCCATCAAATATATATATATATATATATATATATATATATATATATATATATATATATATATATATATATATATATATATATATATATATATATATATATAAAATTTGTCTTATGTATAAAGTTGTATTTTCATAAAAAAATTATATTACACTATTCCAAAATTGATTTTTGTATCGCCTAATTTAATAGTGCTTTTAAAGAAAGTGTTATTAAAAAGAAAATATATTTAGGGATAAATATATAAAACCCCCCTGTCATTAGGGCGGGTTTTGGTTTTACCCCCTTTAAGATTTTTTTTTATTGACGCCCCCTTATAAAATGAAAACTCAGATTGTACCACCCCCTTTTACTGTCTTGCTGATGTGGACAAGGATGACTGGGCAATGGGGTGTGACTGGACAATTTCTAGGGTTCCATAAAAGGATCCCAATTTCTAGGGTTCCATTCTTCTTCTCCTCTTGCATCGTTTTCGATTCACAATCTCCAATCACAATCTCCATTCTTCTTCTCCTCTTGCATCGTTTTCGATTCACAATCTCCAATCACAATCTCCATTCTTCTTCTCCTCTTGATTATGTCTACTGCAAGTAGTGCTTCGGTTTCGATTCCTGGGTTACCCGTTTGTGGTTGTGGGAGATCAATGAAGTTGTGGGTTTCAAGTACAAGCAAAAATCGCAATCGGAAGTTCTGGAAATGTCGCAATAACACTAATGGTTGTGAGTTATTTGCATGGGATGATGAAATGGAAAAGTCAGTCAAAGATATGGGTGATATGCAATCTGTTTGTAAGAATTGTGTAATGGAAGAAGTGCAATTTGAAGCATTGAAAGTCAAACTAGAGAAGGTGAAGATGAAGCTTGATGTGCAGAGAAGTGTTAATAGGAAACTTAAGATAGGAATTATAATGCTCTGTATTTTTATTGCCTTATTGTTTAACCATTTGTAAAGAATTAATGACAAAGTTGTAATGTTGATGACAAAGTTCAATAAAATGAGATAACATTGTTTCTGGCATTATAATAGTGTTTATGGTTTATGATAATTATATTGTTTCTGGTTTATGATAATTGCATAGTGTTTCTGCATTATTTGTTTCTGGTTTATATTGGTTGGTTGTTTCTGGTTTATATTGGTTGTTTGTTACAAGTCCATTATTTGTTGCTTGTTTCTGCATTATTGATTCTGCATTATTGGTTCTGGTTTATATTGGTTTTGCATTATTGATTCTGGTTTATATTGGTTATTTGTAATATTGGTTTATGCAGAATAGTTGTAATAGTTGTAATATTATGCAGATATTGGTTTATGCAGAATAGTTGTAATAGTTGTAATATTATGCAGATATTGGTTTATGCAAAATAGTTGTAATAGTTGTAATAGTTGTAATAGTTGTAATGGTTTCTGTAATATCTGCATGATTCTTGTAATCTTGGTTTATATTGGTTAGTTGTAATATATTTGTAATATCTGCATAATAGTTGTAATATTGGTTTCTGCATAATAGTTGTATTATTGGTTTCTACAAAATATTCAGAATCTTGTTTACCAAAATGGAAGAAGTAACATAAAGCAGAAATAAAGCATCTTGTTTACCAAAATGGAAGAAGTAACATAAAGCATCTTGTTTACAAAATATTCAGAATTCATTAAGAATACAAAATAGCATCTTGTTTAAAAAATATTCAGAACTAAGGGTTTACTAATATGCAGAATTGAAACATAACATAAAATGTAGTTAGAGCCCATTGATGCATTTCTCCTTTTGAGCCTTCCTTGTAGCCTTCTTCCTCAGGGCATGTCCATCTTCTTCAGGGAAAGTCAAAGGTTGTTGTGGGTCTGAACCTGGACCTGAGTTGGGTTTTGGTTTTTTAAACCAATTTTCCTTAATTCTCTCACTTTGCCTCTTTCTCAATGGCTTGACCTCCTTTTTAAGATTTGCTTTTCCCTTAGCCCTTGCTGATGCTTGCACACTTTGTTCAACATTAGGCTGAGTTTTACTGGTCACCACACTAGGCTGACTTTGATTTTGTTCTACATTAGGCTGAGTTTGGCTGGTCACCACACTAGGCTGACTTGGTTCAACACCAGGTTGAGTTTGTTCAACACCAGGCTGAGTTTGTTCAACACTAGGCTGACTTTGATCTTGCTCACCTTGTGGTCTATTCATCTTCTGCACAGGCAGTAGAAACATAACATTAGCAGAAACATATCATTAGCACCTAGGCAGTAGAAACATAACATTAGCAGAAACATATAATTACCTTTCTTTTTAGTGCATTTGGATGTTGTTTCTTGGCCTTGCATGATTTCACATTATGCCCAGTCTTGTCACACCTAGTGCATCTATAAGATACACTTGGTAGCCTTCTTCTTGCACCTTCCTCCCCACTCTCCCTAATTCTGAGTTTTCTAGGTCTACCAGGACCCTTTTTGTACTTAGGAGGCAACAAATCTTCACACTCAACCTCAGGCCACATATCAATCTCATTTATAGGACTGATAGCAAAACCATAGGCCAATGCATACTTCTCTCTTGAGTAACACTCATGTACAAACAACTCAGGTGATTGTTGCCTAAAGCCTAATGCAGCAATAGCATGCCTGCATGGGATGCCAACCAATTCCCAAAAATTACAGCTGCATGCTCTTTTGGCTATGTCCACAATAAACTCTTGTCTGTTATATGTATGACTGACTTGAAATACTTCATCCTTAGACCAAGTAGGTAACCAATGACCACTATTAGCAACCTCAGTATCTAACCTTCTCCTAGGAATGGGCATTACCATATGTGGCCACTTATCCAGTTTCACAGTGGAGTTACTACATCTATTCATTAGATACATCCTAATCCATTCACACATTGTCACAATTGGTTTATCTCTAGCAAGCAAAATAGTTGCATTAAAAGATTCAGATATGTTGTTCATCAATACATCTCACTTAGAATAGAAACTAAAAGCATGCTTACACCAACTTTCCTTTGGAATTCCCATGAGCCAAGCCCAAGCCTTAGTGTCTATTGCCTTTAACTCATTCATCTTTTGCTGCCATGCTTGCTGGTATGTTGCCTTTGCTGCCCCCATCATAAGATCTCTAATTAGAGCTCCACCACCAAACTTCTTCTTGAAGTTAGCATACAAGTGCCTTAAGCATAGCCTATGCTCGATCCTAGCTTCCATTTCCTCAAAAAATGACACCAACCCCTGACAAAATGAAGATAATTTGTATGAAACATAAATAAGACAGACAAGAAAATAATATCACATATGACAGAACCAATATAAACCAGAATATAAACCAGAACATTACAAGAAAATAAACCAGAATATAAACCAGAATATCACATATGACAGAACCAATATAAACCAGAATATAAACCAGAACATCACATATGACAAAACCAATATAAACCAGAACATTACAAGAAAATTTCTATTTTGTATATCACATATGACAGCAAAATTACAAGAAAATAATATGACAGACAAGAAACATATGATAGACAAGATATGTTTACCTTTTGCTGGTCAGAAATAAAAACATATCTGTTTTCAATGCCAACATCTTCCATCACCAAATTTATGAACCACCTCCATGATTCCTTAGTTTCAGTTTCAACCACACCAAATGCAAGTGGAAAATACTGATCATTGGGATCCCTTCCAACAGCAATCAAAAGCTGACCTCCATATCTAGTTTTCAAGTGACACCCATCAACACCAATGAAGGGCCTACAACCATTCTTGAAACCCTTCCTACATCCATCAAAACAAAAATAAAAGGATCCAAATCTTGGTTGAATGGAGGATGATGCTCTTTCTGTGTTTATCTTTACAGTATTCCCAGGATTTGCCCTCTTCAACTCAGTTGCATATCTCCATAGGCTAGCATACTCTTGATCTGCATCACCTTCTATGATTTTCTTGGCAATCATCTTAGCCTTCCAAGCCCTAGCAACAGTGATACCAACTGCAAAGGTTTGCCTAATATGTTGTATGATATCAATGATTCTCACCTTCTCTGAAGTTTGAAGCATCTTAACCACAACCTTTGCAACCCACTTTGAACTAGCTGTTTTGTTATCTAAAACCCTAGCACATGTGTGGGTATCCTTTATAGTCTTTATAGCATAAGTGTGCTTGTGGCCCACTTTGGAACAAAGCATTAAAAAACCACATTTCACTTTACATTCCACTCTCACTCTATACCCCTCATTTTTCACAAATCTTATTTCCCTCCCATTCAAAATAGTCCATTCACGAATTGCTCCCCTAAACTCATCTAGGGAATTGAACTCCATACCCCATTTGAACTTGAAATTTTTATTCAGCTGTTCTTTTTTAAACTTCTCAAACTTTGGTTTTTTCTCTCCATCTGAGTTATCAACATCAGAACTCAACAACTTTTCACTCACATAAGCATCATCATCCTCATCATCCTCATCTTCCACACATTTCTTACTACAACCAGTTAAGAAACCACTAATTATTGGACCTTGACTGACTGGTAGAGTGACATCTATACCTTCAAAACCATCTACAAAAGCAGTGGTTCTCTCATCCTCACTATCGTCCAAACTTTCTACATTATCTTCATCACTATCCTCTGACTCAGACCAATGATTGACACACCTAGGGTTTATTTCACTACCACTAGCATTATGTTCAACAAAAAGTTCACCATCAACTTCATTTGCAGAATGGTAACATGCGAAATCATATGCATCCTCATCGTTCTTAATCTGAAAATGCTTAGGAGCAATTTCAGGGATCCTAGCCCACATCCGAAACGATCCTACATGGTATCCCCATCCACTGACTATGTTGTTAATATGACTAGTGTTAAATCTATCTAAGTGTTCCCCAGAAACTAGAGTAGAAACACCACCCTTATATATTGTTTCGCCAGCACTGTGCTTCACAAACTCACCTCCATGTCGAAACACCACATTAAACAATAGTTTTTTTTTCTGAAAATAGAAACAGAAGAAGATGAAGATGACGAAAATAAAACTACCTAACATCATCAACATTGCTAAACAAACCTGTAAATCCGTTGCTTCGTCTTCTTCCTTGCGTTCTTCCTTGCGTGAATCATTGCGTTCTCCCATGGATGTCACTTCGTCTTCCTGCTTCCAAACCTCTGAGATTGGGAACCCTAAATCACGGGAGGGAATTTCAAATAGTATAACAAGGTTACACAATTGTCCAGTCACACCCCATTGCCCAGTCATCCTTGTCCACATCAGCAAGGCAGTAAAAGGGGGTGGTACAATCTGAGTTTTCATTTTATAAGGGGGCGTCAATAAAAAAAAATCTTAAAGGGGGTAAAACCAAAACCCGCCCTAATGACAGGGGGGTTTTATATATTTATCCCATATATTTATAATAGCACATTATGGTCAGACTCTATAATAAGATGCAGACAATGTGATTTTAATAGCACTTTGTTAGAAAATGCACTATTACAAAACGCACTTACAACAATGCTAGATTTGGGATCATACATATTCATACATGAAAATATTTGTGAAATGAGGATTTTTGTGGATTTTAATTCTCTTAAGTGTCGCTCCCACCAAATGAAGCCGGGTCAAATGGGATACAGACGCGAACGGTCGGTGAAAGGAGGTGTGAGAACACACAGGAGTGAACTCACAGGGAATGAAAAGAGTCGCCAACTAGGCATTTTTATCCCGGAGGAAAGGTAATGCTGCATAGACCTAGAAAGATATGGATAAGACGGTCGCGAACCAGAGAGACTGAGAAAGGGGGTTGGTTACAACCTGGGAAGGTATTAGCACCCAGATTGTCCGTCGTACTCGACGGGATCCACACTTAAAATATTTGTGTTTTAAAGGGGTAGTGTCAGTGCAATCTGTGTATAAAAGAGCTGGAAAAGGATGTACAGGTGTCAGTGTAAAAGAAGTGCAAAGTGTAATATATGCAGTTCAGTGCAGGAACAAGAATGAAATGCTCAAGAATATGAGGCTAAAAGAATAATGCTAGAAGGAGGGGGGAATATACAGAGACTTTTGTTCGATAACTGTTAAGTTATGCCTACGTATCCTCTCGTGCAATGAGGAAGTCAGAACACCGTAGTTCGACCCAAAGAGACTGAAAGATGATTTGACTTGTGAACTGCTTGCTTGTCTATGCTCAAGTGTATGACCTGTCTGGCTTAGGTGCAAACTGTCTTGCATTAGACGGAAGAAGCAAGTTCTCGTTTATGAATGAGTGTGATGAGAAAAGAATCCCGGAGGAGACGATTATTGTTTGTTTTTGAGTTTTCAGTCTTTTATTGCTTTTGATGTTTGTCATAAGTTAATGAGCTTAAGCCTAAACCAATGGATTTAGTAAACTCATCACATCTTCCCTCTGATTAGGGGTAATGAGAATACCTTAAGTGTGAAGTCAGCTTCTCACACTTAATCACCATGGTGTAGGATTAAGATCATTAACCTACTTGTGATTATTTAACTGTTTTTTGTTGTTTTTGTTTAGTGTTGAGTAATGAGGTTAAGCCATAATCAGGGATTAAACAGACTCATTACACCATCCTAATAGAAGGATAATAGATGAGAATGTTTAAGCTGAGGAAAGCTCCTCAACTTAATCCATGATTAGGGATTAAACTCATGACAAAACAAGCCTTTGATTAAGTGTATTTTATTTAATGGTGAGATGATGAAGTGAATTTTATGGTTTGTAAGACAACTTGAGGGGGACTTGTCCATTAACACTAGGGTTAGTCCTTCTTGACCAATTAAGGAAGAATTAGAACCCTAATGCAAGGCCCAAGTTACAAGTGTGATGTCTTGATGATTATTATGTGAATTGATTAAAGGAGTTAAACACATTAAGGGTTTAACACTTAGGATTAAAGTTATACACTCCATCCTAATAGAAGGATGCAGACATAAGCTTAATCACAAAGTCTTAAAGCCTTTAGGGTTTAGTCCCTGATTATGAGATGAGAAGAGAAGACTCAATGAGACACAAAGATAAAAACTAAGTGGGGGACTAATCAAAACCCTAATCATTGTCATGCTTGGTTGTTCCTAAGGTTTGTGAGGTTTAACAAGAAAGATCTTCAAAAGAACCACCAGGAAGCAGATGAAAGGATCAGGAGAAGCAAAGTAACTTGCTTCATTTAAGAAGACAAGTCACTTGAAGAAAGAAAGTGAGAAGAGAAAGAAAGAGCAAGCTCAATCTCCAACACATAACAAAATGCAGCAAGGATGCATGAAAGAGATGAGAGGAAAATGTGAGAAGTGAAGGCAAATTCACTTCTCAAAGTTACTTACCACCTGAAAAGTTAGTGAAAAGAATGCAATGCAATGCAAGATGAGATGAAATGGCATGATATAAACCAAAACCAGAAGCACATACATGATGTTAATGATTCTATGGGATGATGTGAACATGAAACAAGGCATGGGGATGATCATACAAACTTATGGATGCAAATGGAGCAAGTTTAGGACCATGAACACACATGAAAAGTTATGAAATGCAAATGACATACAACATGGAAAATACATGAAGCAATGATCAAACATACTTCTAACATGTCTTAATATGTCTAATGAATCAAATGAATGCATAAAATGTCATGGCAAATCATGATATGCAAGCAAATGCAAGATGTATGCAAAAGGAAGCCCAAATTAGGGTTTATGATCAATGCATCAAACAAAAACCAAAATCAGAAGCAAACATCAAGATAAAAAATTGAAAATGCATTCAAAGGAACCCTAATCCTATACAAACTCACTGCCCAAAGGAGAGGTTCCAACTCTTAACCTAATTAGAGTTATGAATTTCCTAAGATTTCTAGGGTTTTAGGGTACCTTAACAAGAAAAATACCAAACAAATGGAAAATGAAAGATCAAATCATGCCAATTTAATCTCACAAACTACATGATATGCAAAACACAATGTAAAAAGAATCAAAGTCCAACTCTCAAAGACTAGGCATAAATGGTTTTTTGAAGTTTGGATCAAAATAATGCCTTGAAATGATTTTAATTCCATGAAAAATTCTCAAAAGACATCAAGATCAAAAAAGAAATTTGGTTTGAGGGTTGGACAATGTTTCTAAATGATTATGAAGGTTTCATGAATTTTTTGGTGATTTTTAAATACCTAAAAGTATTTTTAATTAATTAATTCTCATTAATTAATTAAAAATAAACTTTTAAATGATTTAAAAATATTTTAAAATGCAAAAAATAAAAATAAAAATGTTTTTGGTTTCTGAAAATTAATAAAAGTTTATATAAAAATTTTCAGAATTTTTGAAAAGGTTTTGCTATTTTTAAATAAATGGACAAATTAAATGAAATAAAAAGAAAATAAAATTGGATTTAAATCTGAAAATGAGAAAGTATGCGCATCTAAGGGCCCAGATTCAAATTCACACGCGCGGGAGTGGACCTGGCGCGCATCTGGACGGCCTATATTCAAATTTCGCTAATTATGATTAGTGCCCTAATCTGAACCCTAAACAAAATCAGGTGACCGGAACAGTGTTCCGGTCATCTTCTCCGATCACCCAAAAACTCAATCTCCCTCTCCAGGCCATTTTAGAAGCTCTAACTCTCCAGAAATCATCTCTTACCCACCCCAAACACGAATCAAGCATAAAATCATGTTTAACTTCAAACACAAACACGAATCGAATCAAAGAAGTTTTTAGGTTAAACTTTCAGAACATCATAACATGCTTATTTCTTGCTCATTTTCAAAAGTAAATAGATCCCCATGATCAGGGCAACATACAGAACAACAATCTAACAAGAAATTAAAGTTCTGGAAAAATTGTTCATCATGCTACCTGAGATGGAGCTTTCGATTCAGGAGCTTTCTGGCTGCTTCTTTGGCTCAAACAAGTCCCAATGATCCTCCTTAGAAGCTTTTGACACTTAGTTGGAGTTTATGTGGCCTCTAGAGAAAGTTGGCAGAAACTCAGGTCAAGGGTGTGTTGAAATCGTGTTTTTGATTCAAGGAGTTTCCGGCTATGGTGATGGGTGGTTTGTGATCAGTGGAGTGAGTTGAGATTGTTTGTGAAGTTTTTTTTTTGTGTTTGAGGCTTGTGGAGAGTGTTTCGAAGGAAAATGCAAGTTGGAGAGATTTTGTGAATCCTGTCTTGTGGGAGGTTTCAGCCTTGTGTATCCTATGAAAATGAAGCCTTGGGATGTGTTTGTAAAGTCTGGATTAGGCAGAGAGTGGTTGTGTCACTGTGGGATTGGTATGGCTTCAAGTTGCAAAATGTCAAGCAAGTTGTACTTGGAGGTATGGGCAAGTGGCAGGCTAGGATAGGAGCATGGCTGAGTTCAGCTGAGTTTAGGGAGAGCCATGGAATGATTTATGAGGTGATTCAGCAACTTGATCAAGGTTTGTGTAGTGTTTTGCAAATTCCACAAGATTTGGTCCCTTTGTGAATTCTTGAGATTCAAGGCATGAAATGTGATGCTTCTTTGATGCAAACTGACTTTTAGGTCTTGGTACATGTTTGTATGAAGATTAGAAGTGCACTTGATAGCTTTAGAACACTTGATCAAGTCATTTTGCAAAATGCCTCTTTGGTAGAAACTTTGAAATTTTGTGATTTTTGCCAACTTTGACAAGCCATAACTTTTGATCCAAAATGAATTAGGTCATGTTCTTGTAATTTTTGAAAAGGGAATGATCCATTCTACAACTTTCATGACCAAAGTTTTTCCATTTGAAGCTTTTTTGAATCAAAAAGTAAGGGTTGGAAAAGTTGCCTAAAATGATAATTTCATTAAAAGTCAAACTTGCCCAAAAAGTCAACTTTGCAAAAGACTTGAAATTCTCCAATTTTGTGAACTTCTAACAACTTCTATGATCAAATAAAGATTAAATACAATCAAAATGATGAAGAACACCCTTTGGTTGGGTCATTGAGGGCCTCAGATGCCCTGATTTTGCACTGACTTGCTTGAAAAGTCAACCCTTGATCAGATGACTTCCCCATGGAATTTCTTCATGAAAATTGATATGCATACTCCTTATACCATATAGAGACCAATAGAAACAAGAATGACCAAAAAATTTGGAGTTATGGCCTCTGAAACCAAAACCCTAATTCTAGGTCATCTGTGCAGTCAAACCTGGCTCTGCTTCCACACCATTTCCAGTTCTTGTGATTCTTTGACATTCTTGACTTTGAGAGGATATAATATGATGTTTGAACATACATGGACCCCTTTGAAGTGATTGATGGCCTTTGGAGAGGCTCAAGAAGCTCTTGGATTGCTCAGATCACAAACCCTAGATGCAGATGACTTTGAACAAATGCAGTGAATCAAAAATGTAATATGAGATGCTATGATTGAGTTTATGTATATGAAAAGATCACAAGCCATGGTGTGAATGGGTGAGGGCAAATTTGGGGTGTTTACAGCTACCCCTATTCAAACATGAGTTAGCTGTGTAGGATGTAAGCGACGGCTTAACAGGCAAACAAGATAACTTGTGGTTGAATACCAAAGACAGTCCAAAATTTGTACTCACAGAATGAAGAAGAAAAGGGATATAGATTGTAAAAGAAAATAAAGTATATTGTAAAGTATGGGCGACGGAGGACGACCGTCGAGCAGAGGACGACTGCTGGGTAAAGAGCAATGACGGGGACGGCCGACATGCTGGGAAAAGTGCGGGAAATAAAGCAATGACGGGGACGGCCGACATGCTGGGGATAAAAAGAATTATGATGGGGACGGCCATCAAGTAAATAAAGTAAAGCAACCAATGATGGGGACGGCCATCGGGCTAAAAAGAAAAAGGACCACGACGGGGACGACCATCGGGTTAAAGAATGAATGAAATAAACAGATGATGAGGTACGGTCATCAAAGGTGAAGGACGATCACCTAGCAGGGGACGGCTGCTCTGTAAGGGTTAAGATGAGGGACGGTCATCTTAGGTGGAGGACGACCACGTGGCAGGGTACGGCTGCCGAAAATATCGCGACATAGGACGAATACCGGATAAAAGGTCAACGATGGGGACGGCCATCGGATGAGCATGATGGAGGACGACCATCAAGAGGTGGAGGACGACCACCTAGCAGGGGACGGCTGCTCTCAAGGTTTGTCATGACATAGGACGAATGTCAGATAACCAAAATCAACAATGGGGACGGCCATTGGATAAAATGATGAAGGACGATCATCAAAAGGTGGAGGACGACCACCTAGCAGGGGACGGCTGCTAAATATCACGACATAGGACGAATGTCGGATAAAAAATCAACGATGGGGACGACCATCGGATGAGCATGATGAAGGAAAATCATCAAGAGGTGGAGGACGACCACCAAGCAGGGTATGGCTGCTCTCAGGGTTTGTCATGAGATAGGACGAATGTCAAATAAAAAGGAACATTGCTCTATTGACGATCTACTAGGGAATAGTAAACATGGACGAATGTTTACATCCAATAAACAAAAGGTATAAGTGTTTAGATGTGTATAGATTAAAGATGCGGACGAGAATCCCTAAGACTACGATACGGACGAGTATCGGGTAGAAACAAATACTGACACGTGTTCAGAGATGATGATACGGACGAGTATCAACTGGTTAACAGAGAACACGGACGAGTGTTGAATCTTAGGGGTCCCTTCTGGGGAATAGTAGATACATACGAGTGTCTATATTCAAGAAGACAAGAGTGTTTGACACAGTGTATGGATTAAAGATGCGGACGAGCATCCTTAAGACTATGATATGGACGAGTATCAGGTAGAAACAAACGCTTGACGCATGTTCTGAGATGATGATACGGACGAGTACCATCCGGTTAACAACGAACACGGACTAGTGTCGAATCTGCGGGGATATAAATGGTGTATACAAGATACGGACGAGTATCTGTATAAGTATAAGCAACAAGTATGAGTGGTGTATAGATGAGTGTTCAATCTGCCGGGGAAGTGACACGGACGAGTGTCGAAAGGAGAAGAGTATAGTATAAACAAGTATCTGGTGTACAAAGTGTTTACATTATCGTGCTGGGGAAAGTGACACGGACGGGTGTCAAAAAATCTGTACATATATGTATCTGTGAGTGCAAAGGGGACGCTTTGGCTTTCTGTTGGGGGTATAACACGGACGGGTGCCACAAGGAGTATACACTGGTGTGAGGCAACTGCTTTTGCTGGGGAATCTGGGGGGTATCCTGTATACTGCTGATTGTCATTATTCACAAGTGCTTGATTCAAAACATGGCTTATGATTATGCAATATGTTTGACTTCTGCCGTAATGCTCCGTATTAAACGGGATGCTACGCTTTGTGGGTGAATATGATGCAAATGCCATGATTATGCAAAGATACCAAACCGGGATTCGGGTCCCGATGCTGTGAAGATCTCTGGCCGATCTGCTTGAAATGGACATCCCAGCTGGGATGAGATCATTGGTGGATCTGATGAGATGTATTTGCTTGGGGGGGTAGGTCACTGATAGACCCATCTTGATAATGAGGGACCCAGCTGGGGTTTGTAGAAGCTTTCTTCACTCTATTGTGATTCCTTCATGCGTTGCTCTTCTGAATGGAGGCTGAAGCTCTGTGGGGAGATGGTTCCCTGACTTTTGTACTTGGCTGTGGAGGAGTAAATGATAACTCGGCTGGGGAGATATGACAAGTGGCAACTCAGCTGGGGAGAGAAAACTTTGATTGCTAAGAATGAGTGTTGAGTTGCCAGCTGTAACACGGTGGGAGAACTGACTTTAGTTAAATGTTGCGGATAGCAAGAGTCGCCACCGACTTTTATTTTATCCAAAAGGAAATGGCATAAAAGAACAGGAAAGACCTTAAAAGATTTTTGGGTTCGGGGGGTAGGTTATGTAAAGGGAAGGTGTTAGCACCCTTTACATCCATGGTTATCCATGGGCTCTTAGTTACTTAGCTCACTTTGAATTGTTTTTGAAAAGTGTAGTGTGTGAATAAAAAAAATTTTCATAATAGTTAATAATGATCCATGTACGGATGCGTAAGAACTTGTGTTTGAAAATTTGTTTGAAATTTGTGAAGTATTTGAAAATTTTGAATGAAGTGAGTAAGCAACTATGAGATACCTACCCTAAAGTTTAAGTTTTTTCTGTTCTTTATCCTTTAAGTGGTAAGACTATCCCTATTATTAAGGAATAGGTAGTCATTACCTTGGATGTAAGGGACATATGAGGGACATCTGTTTAGTGAAGGCAACTGTGGGGTGCATTAAGCATTTAAGAGGGACTGTCATCATTATTCGAAAAGGGACTTGATCTTTAAAGGCAACCATTAAGGGACTTGATGACTTTATTTTGAGGGACTTGCTTTATACACCCCACTTGACCTTTTTGAATAGGCAACAATGAGGGATAGCCCTAGAAAGTGAGATGGCGATTAAAAATCGACTTACGTGGGTGAGTGTTTAATTTAATTTATCTTTAATTAAAATGATCAAAATTTTATTTTAAATACAATATATGTTTACACTCCCTAAATTACTAACCATAGCATAAAAATTAAATAAATTAAATATTTACAAAATTTACACCAAGGAGCAAGTACATAATAATTATAATGAGCAATTAAAATAAATAGCAAATAAATAAATATAAATAATAAGCACAAATAAATAAATAGAATATAATATAATAAGGGTTAGAAATAAAAATTAAAAATAGATAGGGTTAGTGAAATAATAATAATAAATATAATTAACTAAATGGATTAGTAATAATATGGTTAATAATAATAAAAATAATTAAAATAAAGGGAATTAGCAAGAATATAAGAACATAATTAAAATAATGAACAAAATATTAGATTTTTGATATGGACGATTATTTATAAATAAGAGGAAATATTAACAATTATTAAATCATTTTTAAACATATTATAATTACAAAACAAAATTATCATAGAAATTATTTACATATAACATTTAGATTATAAACAAATTATAAAAAATATTTACATATTATATGAAGAAAATTATATTTACAAAAAATAAAGTTAGAAAAATTAAATTGGGTTTTAACATTTGTAAAAAAAAAAAAAAAATTAGGGTTTTATAAAGTTAGGTTTTAGAAAATATTTTTTTAAGGTTTAAATAAATATACATATATTTATAATTTAATTACATAATGATAGAAAAATTAAAATTGAGAGAAATAAAAGTTTAGAATTTTTAAGAATATAAGTATTGTTTTTTTTTAGATATTTATTAAGTATATATATATACATGCATAATTTATTTTTGAATTAATAATAAGAAAACAATTAAATCAATTAACTAAAGAAATTAAAAAAAAATTGGTAAAAAGAACTTACCTGGGTGGGACTTGAACCCAGGTCACTCTGATTACCAGCAACAACACCAACCACTAGACCACCATGCGCAGGCAACAAGGGAGAAGGCAGAATTGATTTTGTTCATATCCAGCAAAAAAAATTCAGAAAAATAACAAAAGAAAGCAAAAGGCCTGGGGGAGGATTGAACCCAGGACCTCTTAACACTCAAACGCACGCATAACCATCCGCCTGGGAGAGCCAATCTGTTAACAAACCATCAAACAATAATAATATATAATACTCAATGCATAAATGAGAAAAAAAATCAAAATTATTTGCCACGGCCAGGATTCGATCCCTTGCCCTTTGTTTCAAATGTCCAAGACCAAGCAGCCAACCACTGGGACAAGCACGCGCTTGTGATAACAAACCAGCACTAAAACAAAAAATATTTCAAACAATATTTGAATTTTACAGGATGCGCCAAACTGCTTCTTCTTCTCCAAATTTCCTGCGAATCTTGCTGCCTTTTTTCCTGCGAATTTTGCTGTGTGTTCTTCATTGTTTTGAACCTGCGAAAACCAAACATCTACAAAGCAGTACAGTTTCTTTCAATTAATTAGTGATTTATGATCCTCACAGTCCATACAACATTCCTATGTTCTCAAAATTCATTTATACTTGATGAATTGAAGAACCCTAATTTGGAGGTTCAAACCCTAATCATGGCCGATTGTGATTTAGGCAGTGAAGCTTTGGTTTAATGATCCAGAAACGATCTACATAACACCACAAACAAGATTATGCAAACAAAATTCAATAATATGCAGCAAATTAATGGAATCGAAAAACATATTTTCAAGAACAAGTGAGCTTCGGGCTAAGCATCATGGCATGTTTTCGATGCATATGGGTGATGGTTCATGATCAGAGAAGTCCAAGGAAGCTTGCTATGTGTTTGTTTTACCTTCAAATGCCTTGAATCAAAGAATCCGAATGTGACTTTTTGCTTGAATTTTTGAAGTATGAACTTACCTTTGAGGCTGCTGAAATTCGTCGCTTTGCAATAGGATTATGTTTAGTACTTATAGGTGATTGAATTTAGGTCATAAAATTGATTGATCATGTGGAAAAATTGATATGAAGAGATTCAAGTTGATCATGCTTTGAAAATCAAATATTCTTGTATGATGGCTTACTATTTTTGGACCAATCTTGTGATTTCATTCCTCTTCAATTCCAATCAACATTTAAGATATTCTAGAAGCTCAATCTCCATCAAATATTACATTTTCATATTTTATTTTTATTTAAAATGATTTTTAATGAATTAAATCAAAATAAATAAAAATAAAATAATAAAAATTCTGATTTTTAATGGTTTGGGTCGTGCATGAAGTCAATGTATGGATTGGGTCATCATTTGGCAAGCCCATTTGGAAGAAATTGGTTTTAGACCTCCTTTTTCATCATAAACCAACTCAAAATTTCCCAACTTTGCAAGGGCACACATCCTTCAATTTTAATGCTATGAGGGTGTTCTTGGACATTTTGGAAAGCTTGAAGAGTCCTCTAACCAACCCCACTGGTTTCATGTCCATATCATTTACCAATCTCAAGTTATGCCCTTTTGAAGTTGTTGACTTTTTGTTGACTTTCAAAAGGACCTATAATGTCTTAGCTCATACCTTCCAAATGAAGCATTTTTGGGCTTGGATTGTGAGACACAAAGTTGTAGAGAACTCAATTTCCTTCAAAATGAGATTTGAGTGGAGACTTGGTGATGAAGTATGTGAAAGTTATGGCTGCTCAAAGTTCAGTTGACTTTTACTGAGGAAACCCTAATTTAGAAACTCCTGATTCTTGATGATCTAGAATATCCTTGATGAATCATGATCAACCCTTGATCAAATGATGAATTTTACTTCATATACTTGATGTTGGCAAAAAATCATGAAGTTTGACCTTGGTTTGACCACAGTTGACCTCAGTTTGACTTTTTTAACTGCATTGACTGATTTTGACTTATCTGATCATCTGACTGAGCAAACCTTTGAGAAAAGTCTTGAAACTTGTCATGGGGGTTCTTAAACATATATAGGATGTTATGAAGCTCACTTGAAGTCTTGGAAGTTCATTTAGCCTGATTAAAGTCAAAACCCTAGTTTTGGATGCACTGCTTAGGAGGTGCATTGTCTGAGGGAATTGTCAACTCTTCTGACCAATTGTGAACTTTGTGAACCTTGTGAACCTTCAAGAAATGACTTGTAGACTTCATGAACCTCATGAAAGGTCTTGTAAACATTGTGAATCTTGTGAACCTTGTGAACCTTCAAGAAGTGACTTGTAGACTTCATGAACCTCATGAAAGGTCTTGTAAATGTTGAGAAGCTTGTGAACCTTGTGAACCTTCAAGAAGTGACTTGTAGACTTCATGAACCTCATGAAAGGTCTTGTAAATGTTGAGAAGCTTGTGAACCTTGTGAACCTTCAAGAAGTGACTTGTAGACTTCATGAACCTCATGAAAGGTTTTGAAAGCATTGTGAAACTTGTGAACCTTGTAAACCTTCATAGAACACAAAGTCTTGTATTGTGAACCTTGTGAACTTCATAAAGTAACTTGTAGACTTCATGAACCTCATGAAAGGTCTTGTAAGCATTGGGAAGCTTGTGAACCTTGTGAACCTTCATAGAACACAAAGTCTTGTATTGTGAGGGCAAATTTTGGGGTGCAACAGCTGCCCCTGTTCAATTTTCTGAAACCTGAGGGGTTAGATTGGTATGTTTGCCAGTCGTGACCTGGAAGGTTGAAGGGGATTGAACACAAAAGCCCAAAAATTTGCACTCACCAGTGCATAAAGTGGTACAGATGGCTAGTTGAATATGATTGAGTGGGCTTAAAGATGCCACTTGGAGGAAAATTCTTCAGATACATGTCTTGGAGGATAGAGCAGTCCAAAATATGGAGGTATAATGATAGCTGTCAGGAGGATGGAGCAATCCCGAGGTAATGATATGATTTCAGGAGGATGAAGCAATCCTGAAGTAAAGAAGCTGTCAGGAGGATAAAGCAGTCCTGAGGTATTGATAATATGCTTTCAGGAGGATAAAGCAGTCCTGATGTAATAGGAGTTTTCAGGAGGATAGAGCAATCCTGAAGTAAAGAATTTTCAGGAGGATAAAGCAATCCTGAAGATGATAATAGCTATCAGGAGGATAAAGCAGTCCTGATGTAATAAAAGCTGTCAGGAGGATAAAGCAATCCTGAGGTAGCAATGTGATTTCAGGAGGATAGAGCAATCCTGATGTAATAGGAATTTTCAGGAGGATAGAGCAATCCCGAAGTAATGATGATAGCTATCAGGAGGATGAAGCAGTCCTGGTGTGGTAATATGTTCCCAAGAGGATGAAGCAGTCTTGAGAGATGATAAGTTTTCAGGAGGATGAAGCAATCCTGATAATCATAAGTTTGTTTGCTGGATAATTAACCTGAAACAAGGTAGCATTTGTATAATAATATTAGTTTATGCATTATGTATGCATGTATGATATGATGCACTTAAGTAATGTAATATGTATCTATGGATATGTATGTTATGGTATGATGTGAATGATGTATGTATGATATGACACTGCCTGAAGTGTCTGGATATCTTCATATAACAACTGCTGGCCAGGGAAAATAAATCCCGATTCGTTGCTGAAGAATATGAGGAACTTGTTCCCGTCTTGTTTGATGATGAGGTATACATAACCTCCCGTCTTCTGGGGATAGTAGGATAGACATAACCTCCCGTCTTCTGGTAATAGTAAGGTATATATAACCTCCCGTCTGCTGGGGATAGCAAGGTATATATATAACCTTCGTCTTCGTTTGATAGTAGAGTAGATATAACACCCGTCTTTGTTCGTCGTACCCTTATTGGAAAGTAATTTCCCGTATATCCGTATGAGGATAAAAGAGATGGATATAAATTCCAGGGGAGATGAGACTTTATGAAGATAGATTCGTCCTACTGAGGGTTTTGTGAATGTCTTGTAGAGATGAACCGACGAAGCTTCGTTGAAATCCTTCCCTCGTTCGTCCTTAGTAAATACTATTACTGCATTTTCATGCATTTCTGGTAAACATCAATCATATTAAAAGCATACATGCATTTTTGGTAAACATCAATCATATTCAAAAGCATACATACATTCAAACACAATCAATGGACGTTTCGCTTATGTAAATAGGGTAAAAGTAAATCTGGATTCAAAAGATGGAATTTATTTATATCAAAAAGTGACCCATACATGGGCAAGTTTGTACAAGGAGACATAAACCCTAGTAAGAGGATTTTGTCATAAAGTTTTTACAAAACAAAGAAAATCAGCTATGTGGGACACAATCCTATTGAGTTTCAATTCTACTATTGCCATTGTCTTCAAGTATCTCATCTTCTGCTGTTGAGACGGAAATGATTGGATTGAGCTTTATCTGTTCGAGCTTGAGTAAGTAGTACAACTGGTTGCAGTTTCATAGGTGATCTAAACGAGACATAGTCATACGCTTTAATCCCTAACTTTTGCCTGGATTGCCCTTTCAGGTTTTCAATCCACCGGGATACCCTTTTTTGCCCAAGCCGCCCTTTCAGGTTTTCGACTTGCCGGGTGTACATCTTTTTTATATATATCCCTAATTTTTGCCTAAACCCTTTTGGTTTGCCGGGATGCCCTTATTTTTGCCTAGGCCTGTCAACCTAGCGGGTCTCTTTTTATGCGTAGTATTTTTTAACTATGTCTGCGTTTACAGGCTGTGGGAAGTCTTCACCATCCATTGTAGTCAGTATCATGGCACCTCCTGAGAACACTGTCTTGACTACAAATGGTCCTTCATATGTTGGAGTCCACTTGCCCCTAGGATCACCCTGTGGTAATATAATACGCTTGATTACCAAGTCACCAGCCTGATATACCTTTGGCTTAACCTTCTTGTTAAAAGCTTTGATCATTCGTTTCTGGTACATCTGGCCATGACAAACTGCTGCTAACCTCTTCTCATCAATCAAATTTATCTGGTCAAGTCGGGTCTGAATCCACTCATCTTCATCCAAGCCTGCATCCTTCATAATTCTTAAGGAGGGAATCTGAACTTCAATGGGCAGAACTGCTTCCATACCATAGACTAAGGAGAATGGGGTTGCCCCTGTTGAAGTACGTATTGTAGTACGATAACCATGAAGAGCAAATGGTAACATCTCATGCCAATCCTTGTAAGTAACAGTCATCTTCTGTACAATCTTCTTGATGTTCTTATTAGCAGCTTCAACTGCCCCATTCATCTTTGGACGATACGGAGAAGAGTTGTGATGCTTAATCTTGAACTGCGTGCAGAGATCAGTAATCATAGTGTTGTTCAGATTAGAGCCATTGTCAGTGATAATCCTTTCAGGGATGCCATACCTACATATGAGTTTATTCTTAATGAATCGAGCCACCACATTCTTAGTAACAGATGCAAATGAAGCTGCCTCCACCCACTTCGTGAAATAATCAATAGCAACCAGGATGAAACGATGCCCATTAGAAGCAGTAGGCTTGATCTCACCAATCATATCAATGCCCCACATGGCAAAGGGCCAAGGAGCAGTCAACACATTCAATGGTGATGGAGGTACATGGACTTTATCAGCATAAATTTGACATTTGTGACATGTTCTGGAGTGTTGATAGCAATCAGCTTCCATGGTAGACCAATAGTAACCTGCTCTTAAAATCTTCTTTGCCATAGTATGACCACTAGAATGAGCGCCAAAGATCCCATCATGCATATCTTCCATAATCTCAATTGCTTCCTTCTTATCCACACAACGAAGCAAAGTTGAATCATGATTGCGTTTGTACAAAATGCCATTACTCAAGAAGAACTTAGCAGAAAACCTTCTCAGAAACTTCCTATTTTTGACAGATGCCCCTTCAGGGAACTCCTGAGCTTCAAGATATCTTTTCACTTCGTAGAACCAAGGCTTCTCCTCTGCCCCTTCTGTGTCAATCTCATTGCAGTACGCAGGCTTCTCAAATCTATCAATAGTAATTTTGGGAGCTTCATCATCCCAACTGATTTCAAACATAGATGCCATGGTAGCTAATGCATCTGCCAACTGATTCTCTCTTCGGGGAATATGTCCAAAGGTAATCTCTTTGAAATGTGGGATCAAAGACAACACATGCTCTCTGTAAGGAATGAGGTTATCATGCTTGGTATCCCAATCTCCTTTAATCTGACTAACTACCAGGGTTGAATCTCCATACACATCAAGAAACTGAATCTTCATTTCAATAGCAGCTTTAATACCCAGGATACATGCCTCATACTCAGCCATGTTATTGGTACAATAGAAACAAAGTCTGGCAGTAATCGGGGTATGACAACCTCCAGGGGAACTAATCACAACACCAACACCATTACCAAGTGCATTGGAAGCACCATCAAAAACCATAGTCCATCGGGATCCTTGTTCAGGTCCGTCATATTGTCCAGGTTCTTTGGTAATAATCATAATGTCTTCATCAGGGAACTCAAAACTCATTGACTGGTAATCATCCACTGCTTGATGAGCCAGATGATCAGCAACAACACTTCCCTTAATGGCCTTCTGAGTAGTGTACTGTATGTCATATTCTGTCAAGATCATTTGCCATCTTGCAATTCTTCCGGAGAGAGCAGGTTTCTCAAATATGTACTTGATTGGATCCATCTTTGAAATCAATAAGGTAGTATGAGTCAACATATACTGTCTTAGTCGGCGAGCAGCCCATGCCAAAGCGCAACAAGTTTTCTCGAGCAGTGAGTATCTTGTTTCACAGTCGGTAAACTTTTTGCTAAGGTAGTATATTGCCTGTTCTTTTCGACCAGACTCGTCATGTTGCCCCAATACACACCCCATTGAGTTGTCTAACACTGTTAAGTACATAATCAAGGGTCTTCCATCAACTGGTGGCATCAAAATTGGAGGTTCTAACAGATATCTCTTGATTTTATCAAAGGCAGTCTGGCACTCATCATTCCATTCCATCACCTGATCTTTCTTCAACAACTTGAAGATTGGCTCACAGATGGCAGTTAACTGGGAAATAAATCTTGCAATGTAATTCAACCGTCCCAAGAAACCTCTAACCTCCTTCTCAGTACGGGGAGCTGGCATCTCTCGTATAGCTTTCACTTTTGCAGGATCCACTTCAATACCTTTTCCACTGACAATAAAACCCAAGAGTTTACCAGACCTAACTCCAAAAGTACACTTGTTTGGGTTCAATCTCAACTTGTATTTCTTCAACCTCTCAAACAATTTATGCAAATGATCAAGATGTTGCTCTTCATTCTGAGACCTGGCTATCATATCATCCACATATACTTCTATCTCATGATGAATCATATCATGAAACAAAGCCACCATAGCACGCTGATATGTTGCCCCTGCATTCTTCAAACCAAATGGCATCACCTTATAACAAAAAGTGCCCCACTGTGTCACAAATGTTGTCTTCTCCATGTCTTCAGGAGCCATCTTGATTTGATTGTAACCAGAGAAACCATCCATAAAAGAGAATACCTTATGCTGAGCAGTGTTGTCTACTAGAATATCAATATGAGGAAGTGGAAAATCATCTTTGGGGCTAGCCTTGTTCAAATCTATGTAGTCTACACACATACGTACCTTACCATCTTTCTTAGGAACTGGTACCACATTTGCAACCCACTGAGGATAAGAAGTCACTGCCAAGAACCCTGCATTGAACTGTTTCATTACCTCTGCCTTGATCTTTTCTGACATTTCAGGACGCATACGACGAACCTTCTGCTTCTTTGGACGACAATCTTCTTTCACTGGTAAACGGTGAACCACAATGTCTGTATCCAACCCTGGCATATCTTCATAAGACCAAGCAAAGATCTCCACATAGTCACGTAGCATCTGAATCAATCTGCTCTTGACACTGTCCTCTAATTCAGCCCCTATCTTGACCTCTTTCCTGTTTTCTTCAGTTCCCAGATTCACAACTTCGACTGGCTCTTCATGTGGCTGTATAGCTTTCTCTTCTTGTTGTAACAACCTAGCAAGCTCTACAGGTATTTCACAATCGTCCTCATTTCCGTCTTCAGTTTGATAGATCGGATTCTCGAAATTATAATTGGCAATAGTAGAACTGTTATCAACAGGATCCAGAGTGGATGAGAATCTGCATTTTAGTGATGTGGGTGTGTGTAAGAACACATAGCTGATAAAACAAAAATAAAAGAAAAGAAAGACAAGGAACACAATATTTACGAAAATGAAGCGTCCACTGATTTTATTGAATGAAGTATGCAAATGAAATGACATCCCGTAACAAGCACACCATTGTGCCCCGGGTAAGGCACATGGCTTGAAAGTTTTATTGTTCAAGAAATTACAAATTTAAAAGCAACAACACAGTAATAGTATTTACTCCTGACTAAAGGAGATAGGGATAACATCTTCAGCTTTCCAATTATTGAGTCCAGCACCCACAGTAGGAAAAATCCAAGCATCCAAGTTGTAGTCTTCATCATAGTCTCCCACAGCATTGATCCGATCTTTCATAACCCCTTGATTGGTGATACGAACAGTACGAGCACGACGAACAGCCTTCTGGGACTCTGCAGTGAAACCCAAACCAAACTTGTCAGACTTGTATGGAATATCAGGAAGCTGACCCCAAATAGTACAACCACCTTCATTCACCACAGCTCTAGCATCATTGAGGGAGGCCATTGCCATTGTTGGAGGTTTTCTGGTGACCACAGGAACTTTCTTCGCAACAGGAGGAGCTACATAATCATTAACAACCCAAGGAACCACTTCAAATGTCTGACATGGAGTTTCAATGTATTCACCTTCCATTTCCAGATACTTGAAAGTGTTTACATGGCTGACAAAGTATTCTTCTTCTCCATAGACAGTAACAACCTTTCCATCCACCGGATATCTCAACTTTTGGTGTAATGTAGAGGTTACAGCACCTGCCCCATGGATCCAGGGACGACCAAGCAGACAAGAGTATGAAGGACGAATATCCATCACATAAAATGTAGCAGTAAAAACCTGAGATCCAACTTTAATTGGAAGATCAATTTCCCCATGCACTACTCTTCTAGAACCATCAAAAGCCTTCACCACAATACTACTGGGCTTCAGCACAGCATCTTCAGGACTCAGCTTGTTCAGGACTTCCTTAGGCAACACATTTAGAGAGGAACCATTGTCTATCAGCACATGTGACAGGGTAGTGCCCCTGCATTCAATTGAAATATGCAAGGCCCTGTTATGATCCCTCTTGGCAGGGGTCAAATCAGCATCAGAAAACCCTAACCCATTATCCTAGGTAAGGTGGGCAACACAATTCTCAAACTGATCAACAGAGATAGCATTGGGTACATGAGCTGTCTTCAGAAACTTGATCAAGGACTTGGCATGAGCCTCAGAACATAGCAACAAGGACAACATAGAAATCTTTGAGGGAGTATGCCCCAATTGATCAACAATGTCATAATCACTCTTGCGAATGATTTTCAATACCTCTTCCATCTGCTTAGAGAGATCATCAGCAGCTGGCACATCAGTAGATACAGGCTCAATAACAGGACCTTTGCCCCGAGCATCAGTGGTGGAAGTAGCAGCAGGAGCAGCTGCATTCTTAGAAGCAACTGGAGGAGAGAAGACTCTTCCACTACGAGTGATCTTACTAGATCCAGCAATATTATCAACATCAACAGGCACATCAGCTAAGGGTTCTTGCTTAACACCATGGCTGTAAACATCAGACCCATAGTGCCAAGGCACAGCTTTGTCAGACGTATACGGAATAGGACCAGGAGTAGTAATAACCATAGGAGCCACTCTGGCTTCAGCAACAACTTTCACAGGACCTTCAGCAGTAATCTTGATTGGACCCTGATGAGTGATTTTAATAGGTCTCTTTGAAGTGATTCTTACCGGTACTTTGTCAACCATATCAACCTCTTCAATCTTCCTACCTTGAGTCAGATGATCCACCATACTTTCTACAGACGACGGAGTCCTCTCAAACACTATAGTATACTTATCCATGAGACGTTGAATTCCATCTCTCAATATGAAGCAACTATCCGGCTTATAGGTACAATACAAACAATCTTCACGACAACCTGGAAAGATCCCAGCTTGTACTAACTTCTTTTTGATAACAGACAATGGTGTGGTCAACTCCATAACTGAATAGACATGTAGATCTTCATCAATGGCATTTGACAGTCTTCTCGTGATTTGGCATTGGAGCAGTAATCACATTTGGAGTACCTGGAGGATCAAACTCAATCTCTCCAGCCTCAATCATATCTTGAATTTTGTTCTTCAAGACCCAGCAGTTATTAGTATCATGACCCTGACAGTTTGAATGATATGCACATCGTGCATTAGGATTGTACCTGGGTGAGGTAACATTAGGATTCTGAGGAGCCTCCTTCAAAGTAATGAGTTCAGCTTTCAACAAATGTTGCAGTGCCTGAGCCAGTGACATGTTGATCTTTGTGAACTGCCTTCTAGCCCTCTGTTGGTTGCCCTGTGGCTGCTCTGTTGTTGCAGGAGTTGGATTTGAAATATGAACTGCACTAACAGACTGATGCCTTCTGTTGCGATCAGGCTGACCATAAACATCATTGGATTCTTTCTTCCTAGTGGGAGGCTTCTTTGCAGTACCTGATGAAGAAGTACCCACTTGGATCTTACCATTCTTTATACCATTCTCTACTCGCTCTCCTGTCATGATCAACTCAGTGAAGCCAGATGATGAGCTTCCAATGAGATGACTGTAAAACGGACCATTCAGCGTACACATGAACATATCAACCAATTCCCTGTCAGTCAAAGGGGGTTGAACTCTTCCAGCTAAATCTCTCCACTTCTGAGCATACTCTTTAAAACTTTCTTTGGCACCCATAGACATGCTCTGAAGCTGCATGCGAGTGGGGGCTAAGTCAGCATTGTATTGATACTGCTTATAGAAAGCTTCAGCAAGATCATTCCAGTCTCTGATGTTGACACTCTCCAACTGATAATACCACTCCAACTGAGCTCCAGATAAGCTCTCTTGAAAGAAATGGATCCACAACTTCTTGTCAGCAGTGTGAGGTTGAATTCTTCTGACATAAGACCTCAGATGCAGCTTGGGACAAGAGACCCCATCATAAACAACAAAGGTAGGAACCTTGAAACCAATGGGTATGACTACCCCAGATATCAAACTCATATCCTCAAAATCCAGCCCAGATGATTTCTGCAACTCCATGGCATCCATCCTATCCACCAGCATCTTGAATTTGTCTTCATTAGGCTCCTGGTAGTAATTAGCCTCAGAATCAGAGTCCCCCATAGTGTTGTGGAGACTGCCTCCCTCTTTCTCAGATTCCTCAGATTCATAGTCTTCAACCTGCTCTTTGGTCTTGACAGGACCTTTGAACCTTCTTCCCATGTTGAGCAGGCCACCTGACCTTCTAGTCTTCTTAGTCTTCTTGGCCAGCAGTGTCTTCAATTCATCCTACCCCTTGGATAGGTTCAGGATCAGCTCTTGGAACTGTGCATTTTGTGCCTGGAGATCCTTAACTGATTGTTCAAGAGCCATTGCTGAAATAAACAGTGAGAAGATGAGAAACCTGTGCGCAATTATAAACCTGTGATGCAATGAAATGATATGTGAATGCATATGCAATGTTTTCAAGGACCGTAGGATTTAAATTTGCTTAAACAACCAAGAAAGTAACTTTTTATTAGTAATAAATTTGTTTTGCCTCTTGGGCTTACAAAAATGAAAATGAAATAAGTACAAAAGATGGGGTTTCAAGTCTCCCATGGACGTTTCCTCTTTGTATTGAGGTATGAGTTGAGGTTCCGTTCCTCGTGAAGTTGCTTTGTTAGTTCCAGGATTCTTTCTTGGCTTGCTTTGTAATGAGCCTCAAAAGTATCCCTTTGCTCCTTCAGTTGGATCCATGATCTCTGCAAGTCTTCCATATCAGTAGGCATGTCTGGGTGAAGGATGGTATAAGCTGTGTCTCCTTCAGCAACAGGTTCCATGGTAACTGGTAGGACGGCAGGATATGGCATCATGAGAGTCTGAGCACGAGATCGCACCCATCTGAGATAAGCTTCCATAGGAATAGTATACTTAGGCTCCAGTGTCTTGCTGTCAACCCTGTTTACCTTTCCCCAAGCTCGTATGAATCTCTGACGGTAACCTTGAAGATCGTAGTCGTAATCAAACACAATGCCCTGAATCAACATGTCATGTGGACCATCGCTTCGAGCGTAACCAAACTATTGTAAAGCTAGAGAGGGGTTGTAGGTGATGCCTCCTCTTATGCCTAGAAGTGACACATTAGGAAACTATCCACAACGGTCAATGATGGTGACATTCTCCATAGATCTGGAGCACCAATGGATATCTGAGTGAGAAAGTGACATGATCCTCTTGGACCATCTGAACCCTTGCTCATTCTTCATTACTGAGCGAGGAATGTGAGAAATAAACCACCTAGAAAGCAAAGGTATGCAGCACATCAAAGTTCCTCTGGCCCTTGTAGTACGGGTGTGAAGAGAGTGTAGGATGTCTCCAAGCAATGTAGGCACTGGATTGTGACTCAGGAATATGTTGATGGCATGAACATCTATGAACTGATCTGGATTGGGGAACAATACTAAGCCATAAATCAGCAAGGCTAAGATCTCCTCAAAAGCATCATAGCTCATGGCCTTCAAGAACACCTGAGCTTTCTCTATCAATACCTTAGCAAGAATAACCTTGACTCCACTTCTCGTTTCTAGAACAATGTCAGACTTTTTCAGATGTAGGGCTGCAGCAATAACCTCTGGTTTAAGCTCCTTCTCCAAGCCTGTGAAGGGTCTTTGATCAAGAACAGGTATACCCAGAAGTTTAGAGAACTCCTCCATGGTTGGAACCAGCTGATAATCAGGGAATGTAAAGCAATGGTGCTTAGGGTCAAAGAACTGAAACAGAACACTCATCATGTCTTCATTGAACCCTGAAGTGACTAGATCCAATAGGTGACCATGTCTCTTGATGAACTGGGAGTGATCAGACACTTGAGAAACCAACTCTTTAAGCTTGGGAGGTATCCCCACAAAGTTGATCCTGATGGTGTTTCTACGAGCAGAAACCATGACCTGCAACAAAGAACAAAGATAAATCCTTTGGTCCTTGAAATGGTTAGTGAAAATGCTATGCTCATGATGCATGATGATGTCATGATGTTATGCTCAATCACAAACATGTGGCACACACAAACAAGTCACACCATAGCCTTAGGTTTAAAGGCTTGCATGAGGTTCAAAGGTAAGTACCCTCCCCTGAAGTTAGATGGTTCATCCTGTCCTACAAAAGTAACCAGGTTCTAAGGGATCTCAATATCATTGATCCTTCACAAGGGTGGTTGATCAGAAGGCAACTTACTTGCCAACCAAAACCCTCCAAGTTTAAGATCTCAATGAGCGTAGTATCGAGTGTCAACCAACTTCAGTCTGCACCAAAGCCGGTTACCTCACTACTTTCTAAAGGCCAAGATGAGTTAACTAGGGTTCTAAAAGTTAGTTAGTGCATTGACAACATATGGCAGCCTCATATTATCCTCAACTTGACTTAAGGAACATAAGCACCAACCAAGAAGTCGCACTAACTATGGCCACCAGATCAACCGTATCGATATACGTCGTACAGTTTCCTTGGTCTATTGCCATTTACCTAAGGTGCACTAGATCCGGGTTAGAACCTTTCACACATAAGAGCACCCCAACAATATAATATAAAGCAAACAAGGCAAACAATTTAAAGTGATCTAATTCCTAAGGGTACCCCTCTTAAATTTAAATCCCCAGCAGAGTCGCCAGTTCTGTAACACGGTGGGAGAACTGACTTTAGTTAAATGTTGCGGATAGCAAGAGTCGCCACCGACTTTTATTTTATCCAAAAGGAAAGGGCATAAAAGAACAGGAAAGACCTTAAAAGATTTTTGGGTTCAGGGGGTAGGTTATGTAAAGGGAAGGTGTTAGCACCCTTTACATCCATGGTTATCCATGGGCTCTTAGTTACTTAGCTCACTTTGAATTGTTTTTGAAAAGTGTAGTGTGTGAATAAAATTTTTTTTCATAATAGTTAATAATGATCCATGTACGGATGCGTAAGAACTTGTGTTTGAAAATTTGTTTGAAATTTGTGAAGTATTTGAAAATTTTGAATGAAGTGAGTAAGCAACTATGAGATACCTACCCTAAAGTTTAAGTCTTTTCTGTTCTTTATCCTTTAAGTGGTAAGACTATCCCTATTATTAAGGAATAGGTAGTCATTACCTTGGATGTAAGGGACATATGAGGGACATCTGTTTAGTGAAGGCAACTGTGGGGTGCATTAAGCATTTAGGAGGGACTGTCATCATTATTCGAAAAGGGACTTGATCTTTAAAGGCAACCATTAAGGGACTTGATGACTTTATTTTGAGGGACTTGCTTTATACACCCCACTTGACCTTTTTGAATAGGCAACAATGAGGGATAGCCCTAGAAAGTGAGATGGCGATTAAAAATCGACTTACGTGGGTGAGTGTTTAATTTAATTTATCTTTAATTAAAATGATCTAAATTTTATTTTAAATACAATATATGTTTACACTCCCTAAATTACTAACCATAGCATAAAAATTAAATAAATTAAATATTTACAAAATTTACACCAAGGAGCAAGTACATAATAATTATAATGAGCAATTAAAATAAATAGCAAATAAATAAATATAAATAATAAGCACAAATAAATAAATAGAATATAATATAATAAGGGTTAGAAATAAAAATTAAAATAGATAGGGTTAGTGAAATAATAATAATAAATATAATTAACTAAATGGATTAGTAATAATATGGTTAATAATAATAAAAATAATTAAAATAAAGGGAATTAGCAAGAATATAAGAACATAATTAAAATAATGAACAAAATATTAGATTTTTGATATGGACGATTATTTATAAATAAGAGGAAATATTAACAATTATTAAATCATTTTTAAACATATTATAATTACAAAACAAAATTATCATAGAAATTATTTACATATAACATTTAGATTATAAACAAATTATAAAAAATATTTACATATTATATGAAGAAAATTATATTTACAAAAAATAAAGTTAGAAAACTTAAATTGGGTTTTAACATTTGTAAAAAAAAAAAAAAATTAGGGTTTTATAAAGTTAGGTTTTAGAAAATATTTTTTTAAGGTTTAAATAAATATACATATATTTATAATTTAATTACATAATGATAGAAAAATTAAAATTGAGAGAAATAAAAGTTTAGAATTTTTAAGAATATAAGTATTGTTTTTTTTTAGATATTTATTAAGTATATATATATATACATGCATAATTTATTTTTGAATTAATAATAAGAAAACAATTAAATCAATTAACTAAAGAAATTAAAAAAAATTGGTAAAAAGAACTTACCTGGGTGGGACTTGAACCCAGGTCACTCTGATTACCAGCAACAACACCAACCACTAGACTACCATGCGCAGGCAACAAGGGAGAAGGCAGAATTGATTTTGTTCATATCCAGCAAAAAATATTCAGAAAAATAACAAAAGAAAGCAAAAGGCCTGGGGGGAGGATTGAACCCAGGACCTCTTAACACTCAAACGCACGCATAACCATCCGGCTGGGAGAGCCAATCTGTTAACAAACCATCAAACAATAATAATATATAATACTCAATGCATAAATTAGAAAAAAAACCAAAATTATTTGCCACGGCCAGGATTCGATCCCTTGCCCTTTGTTTCAAATGTCCAAGACCAAGCAGCCAACCACTGGGACAAGCACGCGCTTGTGATAACAAACCAGCACTAAAACAAAAAATATTTCAAACAATATTTGAATTTTACAGGACGCGCCAAACTGCTTCTTCTTCTCCAAATTTCCTGCGAATCTTGCTGCCTTTTTTCCTGCGAATTTTGCTGTGTGTTCTTCATTGTTTTGAACCTGCGAAAACCAAACATCTACAAAGCAGTACGGTTTCTTTCAATTAATTAGTGTTTTATGATCCTCACAGTCCATACAACATTCCTATGTTTTCAAAATTCATTTATACTTGATGAATTGAAGAACCCTAATTTGGAGGTTCAAACCCTAATCATGGCCGATTGTGATTTAGGCAGTGAAGCTTTGGTTTAATGATCCAGAAACGATCTACATAACACCACAAACAAGATTATGCAAACAAAATTCAATAATATGCAACAAATTAATGGAATCGAAAAACATATTTTCAAGAACAAGTGAGCTTCGGGCTAAGCATCATGGCATGTTTTCGATGCATATGGGTGATGGTTCATGATCAGAGAAGTCCAAGGAAGCTTGCTATGTGCTTGTTTTACCTTCAAATGCCTTGGATCAAAGAATCCGAATGTGACTTTTTGCTTGAATTTTTGATGTATGAACTTACCTTTGAGGCTGCTGAAATTCGTCGCTTTGCAATAGGATTATGTTTAGTACTTATAGGTGATTGAATTTAGGTCATAAAATTGATTGATCATGTGGAAAAATTGATATGAAAAGATTCAAGTTGATCATGCTTTGAAAATCAAATATTCTTGTATGATGGCTTACTATTTTTGGACCAATCTTGTGATTTCATTCCTCTTCAATTCCAATCAACATTTAAGATATTCTAGAAGCTCAATCTCCATCAAATATTACATTTTCATATTTTATTTTTATTTAAAATGATTTTTAATGAATTAAATCAAAATAAATAAAAATAAAATAATAAAAATTCTGATTTTTAATGGTTTGGGTCGTGCATGAAGTCAATGTATGGATTGGGTCATCATTTGGCAAGCCCATTTGGAAGAAATTGGTTTTAGACCTCCTTTTTCATCATAAACCAACTCAAAATTTCCCAACTTTGCAAGGGCACACATCCTTCAATTTTAATGCTATGAGGGTGTTCTTTGACATTTTGGAAAGCTTGAAGAGTCCTCTAACCAACCCCACTGGTTTCATGTCCATATCATTTACCAATCTCAAGTTATGCCCTTTTGAAGTTGTTGACTTTTTGTTGACTTTCAAAAGGACCTATAATGTCTTAGCTCATACCTTCCAAATGAAGCATTTTTGGGCTTGGCTTGTGAGACACAAAGTTGTAGAGAACTAAATTTCCTTCAAAATGAGATTTGAGTGGAGACTTGGTGATGAAGTATGTGAAAGTTATGGCTGCTCAAAGTTCAGTTGACTTTTACTGAGGAAACCCTAATTTAGAAACTCCTGATTCTTGATGATCTGGAATATCCTTGATGAATCATGATCAACCCTTGATCAAATGATGAATTTTACTTCATATACTTGATGTTGGCAAAAAATCATGAAGTTTGACCTTGGTTTGACCACAGTTGACCTCAGTTTGACTTTTTTAACTGCATTGACTGATTTTGACTTATCTGATCATCTGACTGAGCAAACCTTTGAGAAAAGTCTTGAAACTTGTCATGGGGGTTCTTAAACATATATAGGATGTTATGAAGCTCACTTGAAGTCTTGGAAGTTCATTTAGCCTGATTAAAGTCAAAACCCTAGTTTTGGATGCACTACTTAGGAGGTGCATTGTCTGAGGGAATTGTCAACTCTTCTGACCAATTGTGAACTTTGTGAACCTTCAAGAAATGACTTGTAGACTTCATGAACCTCATGAAAGGTCTTGTAAACATTGTGAATCTTGTGAACCTTGTGAACCTTCAAGAAGTGACTTGTAGACTTCATGAACCTCATGAAAGGTCTTGTAAATGTTGAGAAGCTTGTGAACCTTGTGAACCTTCAAGAAGTGACTTGTAGACTTCATGAACCTCATGAAAGGTCTTGTAAATGTTGAGAAGCTTGTGAACCTTGTGAACCTTCAAGAAGTGACTTGTAGACTTCATGAACCTCATGAAAGGTTTTGAAAGCATTGTGAAACTTGTGAACCTTGTGAACCTTCATAGAACACAAAGTCTTGTATTATGAACCTTGTGAACTTCATAAAGTAACTTGTAGACTTCATGAACCTCATGAAAGGTCTTGTAAGCATTGGGAAGCTTGTGAACCTTGTGAACCTTCATAGAACACAAAGTCTTGTATTGTGAGGGCAAATTTTGGGGTGCAACACCAGCTTGCTGGGATGAAGCTTACATGCCCCACGTCGCGCTTCGGATACCTGCAATCCTGCAAAGATAGAGAAACGTACAAGTAATCCCGAGGTATCCTTTGCTGGATTCTGTCATAGGAGCTCGATACTTCTGAGAGTAAGTACATTCCCTGCAAGCACGTATTTTTATTTTTAAAGATAAGCATCTGTATTCATGCAATCAATATTTTAAAGACATCAGACATTCTTTGCAAACAAAAATGTACGAGACATTGTGTGACTGAAAAAAATCTGTTTTTATTAATTCAT
Organism: Lathyrus aphaca; assembly: GCA_963966055.1. NCBI lineage: Eukaryota > Viridiplantae > Streptophyta > Magnoliopsida > Fabales > Fabaceae > Lathyrus > Lathyrus aphaca. Next base: position 507,184,413 of record OZ014523.1, read on the forward strand.
GTGCCCTGAATTGGCAAGATACACCAAAGAAACGTATCCCCTGAAATGAGGAGATTGTTACAAATTGAGAAACAAAATGCTGGCAATGTTGACGATGCTTTAAGGAGCTTCCTCTTTTGCTATGACTCGTATAACTTTTGACGTTCTTCTCGTCTTGCTTTCCGAAGAAGGCTGATTCTGAAAGAAGCTTGATCCTTTCGAAGCTTACCAAGTCGTAAGTGATACATACGAATCCAGAGTGCAGTCGTTCGCTTATTCCCTTATTTTGCATGGACCGCCCTTTCGGGTTTTCAATCCATCGGGATATCCATTCTTGCCTGAGTTGTCCAATGCGGCTTTTCAACTCAGCGGGTGTACATTTTTTTGCTTATTTTCCCTTATTTTTGCCCGAGTCTTATATTCTGTTTTTGACTCGCCGGGATGCCCTATTTTTGCCTGGACTTACATTCTGTTTTTATGTCCAGCGGGTCATTTTTATGCGAAGTATTTTTTAACTGCATCTGAATTCACAGGGGACGGGAAATCTTCACCATCCATGGTGCTGAGCATCAGTGCTCCACCAGAGAAAACTTTCTTTACCACGAATGGTCCTTCATAGTTCGGAGTCCATTTGCCCCTGTGGTCTGTATGAGGAGGGATGATTCTTTTCAGTACAAGATCTCCTACTTGGTACTCTCGGTGCCTAATTTCTGATCGAAGGCTCTCTTCATTCTTTTCTGATATAACTGCCCATGACAGATTGCAGCCAATATTTTCTCTTCAATCAGACTCAGTTGTTTGTATCGGGACCGGACCCATTCTGCTTCGTTCAGCTTAACATCCATCAGTACCCGTAGAGAGGGTAATTCAACTTCAACCGGTAGGACTGCTTCCATACCATACACAAGTTGATACGGTGTTGCCCCAGTGGATGTTCTGATTGACGTGCGGTACCCATGCAAGGCAAATTGTAGCATCTCATGCCAGTCTTTGTAGGTAACTACCATCTTCTGCACAATCTTCTTGATATTCTTATTAGCTGCCTCAACAACGCCATTCATCTTTGGCCTGTAAGGAGAAGAATTGTGGTGTTGGATCTTGAAGTCCCGGCATAGCTCTGCCATCATTTTGTTGTTCAAGTTGGAACCATTATCAGTAATGATTCGCTCGGGCACTCCATACCGACAGATGATATCTCTTTTCAGAAATCTGGCTACCACTTGCCTTGTAACATTTGCATATGAGGCTGCTTCAACCCACTTGGTGAAATAGTCGATGGCTACCAGGATGAATCTGTGGCCGTTTGAAGCAGTCGGTTCAATCTTGCCAATCATATCAATGCCCCACATGGCAAAGGGCCAGGGTGAAGACATCACATTCAAAGGATTGGGAGGCACATGCACATTGTCTGCATAAATCTGGCATTTATGGCATTTCCTAGCATAGGCACAACAGTCAGCATCCATTGTGATCCAGTAATAGCCTGATCTTAGCAACTTCTTGGCCATGGCATGCCCTCCCGCATGGGTACCAAAGGATCCTTCGTGCACCTTGTGCATTAACAAGTCTGCTTCTGCCCTATCAACGCATCTGAGGAGTACCATATCAAAGTTTCTCTTGTACAGGGAACCATCAGTGTTCAGAAAGAAACTACCAGCTAGCCTTCTCAAAGTCTTCTTATCATTGGAAGATGCCCCAGGTGGGTATGTTTGATCCTCCAAGAAGCACTTAATGTCATGGAACCAAGGCTTATCATCTTTGACAATATCTGCTGCAAATACATATGCTGGTCTGTCAAGTCTGGACACTGAAATCTGCGGTACAAAGTTGGCGGCTTGAACTTTGATCATAGATGAAATGGTAGCCAGAGCATCTGCAAACTGATTCTCGTCCTGAGGGATATACTCAAGCTTGACCGTTGTGAAGAAAGTCAATAACCTCCTTGTATAATCCCTGTAAGGTATCAGATGATCCTGGTGTGTGTACCATTTGCCGTTGGTTTGATTAACTACCAGAGCTGAATCCCCGAATGCAGTCAATGTTTTGATCCTGAGGTCGATGGCTTCCTCAAGACCCATAATGCAAGCTTCGTATTCAGCTTCGTTGTTAGTGCAGTCGAAAGTGAGTTTTGCCGAGAAAGGCATGTGAACTCCTTTAGGTGTAATGAGTACTGCACCAACTCCACGACCATTCATATTAACAGCCCCATCAAACATCATAGTCCATTCTTCTTCCGGGTCAGGCCCTTCAGTGTGAATAGGCTCTTCATGATCTTTTGCTTTTATGAACATGATGTCTTCATCAGGGAAGTCAAATCTCATAGGCTGGTAGTCATCAATAGGTTGCTCAGCAAGATATTCAGACAATGCACTGCCCTTGATGGCTTTCTGAGAGGTGTACTGGATGTCATATTCCGTGAGAATCATTTGCCATCTTGCAACCCGTCCGGTAAGAGCTGGCTTCTCAAAAATGTACTTAACTGGGTCCATCTTTGAAATCAATAAAGTGGTGTGGGTCAACATATACTGTCTCAGTCGGCGAGCAGCCCACGCTAAAGCACAACAAGTTTTCTCGAGCAGTGAATAACGTTGTTCACAGTCGGTAAACTTTTTGCTCATGTAGTATATTGCATACTCTTTTCGACCAGACTCGTCATGCTGGCCCAGCACACACCCCATTGACTCTTCTAATACTGTCAAGTACATGATTAAAGGTCTTCCTTCAACTGGAGGCATAAGGATTGGAGGTTCTTGCAAGTATTCCTTGATCTTGTCAAAAGCCTTCTGGCATTCTTCGTTCCACCTGACCGTCTGTTCTTTTCTTAACAGTTTGAACAAGGGTTCACAGGTTGCTGTAAGGTAAGATATGAACCGTGAAATGTAGTTCAATCTACCTAGAAACCCTCGAACTTCTTTTTCAGACTTCGGCGCAGGCATTTCTTGAATGGCTTTGACTTTATCAGGGTCAACTTCAATCCCTTTCTCGCTCACAATAAAACAGTGAGCGGAAAAGAAAAAAGACTCATTTGCAAAAGATGTCTGATATTTCATTGATTAATCTTGTTGCACAAAAATTACAGATGGCCCGATTACAAAATGAGTCTTGTCATCTTGGGCAAGATGCAAGACTTGATGCATGCTTAAAATATACAGGAAATAATAATTACTCTGCAGGAGTAACTCTTATAATTTCCTAGGAAGACCAGTTTGAGATACGGCTCCCCGGGATCCTTGGACGTATCCAACTCTCCAGGTTGCGGTCATCTTCCGACTCATCTTCCAAATTGTTGACAGCATCAGGGGTGAGCATCCCCCCACTAACAAAGTTGGGCTCCTTAGCAGCCTCTGCTTGATCTTGTTGAGTTGGTTTGTAACCCAACCCAAATCTATCCTCTTTCTTCTCCACAGGCAACAGTTTGTCCCAGCCTTGGGCAGTTCCTTCTTCAACAACCTTCCGGGCTTGTTGATAAGATGTCATTGAGGTTCCAGGTACAGCAGATGTTTCATTTATGTTCAAGGCCTCAAACCCCTGACTCATCGTTTTGTGGATCTCCCCATCCATCTCAATGTATTTGTATGTAGCCAGATGGCTGACAAAAATATCTTCCTCTCCACAAATAGTAACGACCTGGCCCTCCCACTCGAATTTTAACTTCTGGTGAAGGGTAGACGTAACTGCGCCAGCGGCATGAATCCATGGTCTACCCAACAAACAGCTGTAGGCAGGCTGAATGTCCATCACGTAGAAGGTCGTTTTGAAAGTTTGTGGGCCAATCGTTACAGGCAACTCAATTTCTCCCAGAACTGATCTCTTAGAGCCGTCAAAGGCTCTCACTACCAAGTTACTGGGATGTAATGCTTTTCTTTTGCTGGATATTGACTGTTAGGTTTAATGATTACAGAGAACCATCATTAGTTGTGTACAACACATATATTTGGCATATTTGAGTTAACCGAGTAACTACCCTGCCCCAGGTTATGAATAAGGGTTTTAATTTGTGAGAATAAAAACTCCTACTTCATAGGCTCAAAAGGGTTGACTAGGGATTAACTTCCTTATATCTCCACTGTTTAGGAATTGAAACAATGCCTGTACATCGTCAGCATAGTCTGTTCAAAAGCATACTGCCTAATATTATGGTATTGTTTTCGTCATCCTCCCTCTACAAGCTTATAGCTTTATCAGGAGTTAAATATCACAAAATATAAATATGAAGCGTAGTTCAAAATATAGTGAAACGAATGGATTAATTCAAGACAAACATATGCAATGCATTAATGAAAACAAAAGTTTAACATAATAGTAAGTGTTTAAACAAACCAAAGAAATTACAAATGAAAATTCAAATGTTGTCCCATCCAGTTGGCTGAATGTCTTCGATTGCAATCTGTGAACTTTGAGGAGCAGTATATTTCACCATGAAATCAAATTTGCCACTTGGATGTCCCAAGGTGCCCCATATCTCAATAGGAATAGGTAGGCTTCCTTTCTTGCTACCCTGGGTCATTTGTCTTGCAGCTTCGGTGTTTGATGGACGATAGTAGAACTCAACTTGACCTTCTGGAGTAACCTCTAGGATTCCTTCGTCAATCAGATCTTGAATCTTCTTATTCAATGCCCAACAGTTATTAGTATCATGTCCAGGACTGTTGGAGTGATACTTACACCTTGCCTTGGGATTATAGCGAGGAGAAGAGGTGTTAGGATTTTTAGGAGAATTTTCCAAGGAAATTAGCTTCATCTCCAACAGGCATTGCAAAACTTGTGACATTGGTGTGCTGAACTTGATAAACTTCCTTCTACATTCCTTGTGTTGAGGTAGATTAACCTTATCAGGTCTTTCTTCTTCAACTGAAGAACAATCCATGGCAACTGGTTTCTTACCTTCTTTTATCCTCATCTTCCTTTCAACCAAATCAGCTTGTTTTAATGGAGGTTGACTAACAATTAGATTCTTGACTCCATTACTTTGAAGTTTACTGACAAAGGCTCTTAACTCTTCTTGCCCCTGAGCTAAACTTTGAATAAGAACCACCTGGTTATTCATCTGGGTCCTCATTCCTGTCATCTCAGTTTGTAGTTGTTTCAGCTGATCATCCTTGTTGTCCTCAGGATTCTTCTTCTTAGCCAGCAGTGTCTTCAATTCATCCTGCCCCTTGGACAAGTTCAGGATCAGCTCTTGGAACTGTGCATTTTGTGCCTGGAGATCTTTAACTGTTTGTTCAAGAGCCATTGCTGAAATAAACAGCGAGAAGATGAGAAACCTGTGCATAAATAAACCTGTGATGCAATGATATGATGTATAAATGTGTATGCAATGTTTTCAAGGACCGCAGGATTTAAATTTGTTTAAACAACCAAAAAGTAAACTTTTATTAGTAATATATTTGTTTGCCCTTTGGGCTTACAATGAAAATGAAATGAATACAAAATATGGGGTTTTAAGTCTCCCATGGACGTTTCCTCTTTGTGTTGAGGTATGAGTTGAGATTCCGTTCCTCATGAAGTTGCTTTGTTAGTTCCAGGATTCTTTCTTGGCTTGCTTTGTAATGAGCCTCGAAAGTATCCCTTTGCTCCTTCAACTGGATCCAGGATCTCTGTAAGTCTTCCATGTCAGTAGGCATGTCTGGGTGAAGGATGGTATAAGCAGTGTCTCCTTCAGCAACAGGTTCCATGGTAACTAGCAGGATAGCAGGATATGGCATCATGAGAGTCTGAGCACGAGATCGCACCCATCTGAGATAAGCCTCCATAGGAATAGTGTACTTAGGCTCCAGAGTCTTGCTGTCAACCTTGTTTACTTTTCCCCAGGCTCGTATGAATCTCTGACGGTAACCTTGAAGATCGTTGTCGTAATCAAACACAATGCCCTAAATCAACATGTCATGTGGACCATCACTTCGAGCGTAACCAAACTGTCGTAAAGCTAGAGAGGGGTTGTAGGTGATGCCTCTTCTTATGCCTAGAAGTGGCACATTAGGAAACTCCCCACAACGGTCAATGATGGTGACATTCTCCATAGATCTGGAGCACCAATGGATATCTGAATGCGAGAGTGACATGATCCTCTTGGACCATCTGAACCCTTGCTCATTCTTCATTACTGAGCGAGGAAGGTGAGAAATAAACCACCTAGATAGCAAAGGTATGCAACACATCAAAGTTCCTCTTGCCCTTGTAGTACGGGTGTGAAGAGAATGTAAGATGTCTCCAAGCAATGTAGGCACTGGATTGTGACTCAGGAATATGTTGATGGCATGCACATCTATGAACTGATCTGGATTGGGGAACAACATTAAGCCATAAATTAGTAAGGCTAAGATATCCTCAAAAGCATCATAACTCATAGCCTTCAAGAACACTTGAGCCTTCTCTATCAACACCTTAGTAAGAATACCCTTAACTCCGCTTCTCGTTTCTAGAACAATATCAGACTTCTTCAGATGTAGAGCTGCAGCAATAACTTCTGGTTTAAGTTCCTTCTCCAAGCCTGTAAAGGGTCTTTGATCAAGAACAGGTATACCCAGAAGTTTAGAGAACTCTTCCATGGTTGGAACCAGTTGGTAGTCGGGGAATGTAAAGCAATGGTGCTTAGGGTCAAAGAACTGAAACAGAACACTCATCATGTCTTCATTGAACCCTGAAGTGACTAGATCCAATAGGTGACCATGTCTCTTGATGAACTGGGAGTGATCAGACACTTGAGAAACCAACTCTTTAAGCTTGGGAGGTATCCCTATAAAGTTGATCCTGATGGTGTTTCTACGAGCAGAAGCCATGACCTGCAACAAAGAACAAAGATAAATCCCTTGGTCCTTGAAATGGTTAGGGAAAATGATATGCTTATGATGCATGATGATGTCATGATGTTATGCTCAATCACAAACATGTGGAACACACAAACAAGTCACACAATGGCCCTAGGTTTAAAGGCTTGCATGAGGTTCAAAGGTAAGTACCCTCCCCTGAAGTTAGATGGTTCATCCTGTCCTACAAAAGTAACCAGGTTCTAAAGGATCTCAATATCATTGATCTTTCACAAGGGTGGTTGATCAGAAGGCAACTTACTTGCCAACCAAAACCCTCCAAGTTTAAGATCTCAATGAGTGTAGTATCGAGTGTCAACCAACTTCAGTCTGCACCAAAGCCGGTTACCTCACTACTTTCTAAATGCCAAGATGAGTTAACTAGGGTTCTAAAAGTTAGTTAGTGCATTGACAACATATGGCAGCCTCATATTATCCTCAACTTGACTTAAGGAACATAAGCACCAACCAAGAAGTCACACTAACTATGGCCACCAGATCAACCGTATCGATATACGTCGTACAGTTTCCTTGGTCTATTGCCATTTACCTAAGGTACACTAGATCCGGGTTAGGACCTTTCACACATAAGAGCACCCCAACAAGATAATATAAAGCAAACAAAGCAAGCAATTTTAAAGTGATCTAATTCCTAAGGGTACCCCTCTTAAATTTATATCCCCAGCAGAGTCGCCAGTTCTGTAACACGGTGGGAGAACTGACTTTTAGTTATGTTGCGGATAGCAAGAGTCGCCACCGACTTTTATTTTATCCAAAGGAAAGGCATAAAAGAACAGGAAAGACCTTTTAAAAGATTTTTGGGTCCGGGGGGTAGGTTATGTAAAGGGAAGGTGTTAGCACCCTTTACATCCATGGTTATCCATGGGCTCTTAGTTACTTAGCTCACTTTGAATTGTTTTTGAAAAGTGTAGTGTGTGAATAAAAATTTTCATAAAAGTTAATAATGATCCATGTACGGATGCGTAAAAACTTGTGTTTGAAAATTTGTTTGAAATTTGTGAAGTGTTTGAAAAGTTTTTTTAATGAAGTGAGCAAGCAACTATGAGGAACCTACCCTAAAGTTTTAAGTCTTTCTGTTCTTTATCCTTTAAATGGTAAGACTATCCCTATTATTAAGGAATAGGTAGTCGTTACCTTGGATGTGAGGAATAAGTGAAGGGTCATCTGTTTATGTAGGCAACTGTGGGGTGTATAAGCAATTCGAAGGGACTTTATCATCTTTATTCGAAAGGGAGAAGATCATTACGAAGGCAACATTCGAAAGGGACTTGATCTTTTATATGTTAAGGGACTAGATGATGTGAATTTGAGGGACTTTTGCTTTATACACCCTACTTGACCTTTTTGATTAGGCAACATGAGAGGTATCCCTAAGGAAGTGAGATGGCGATCAAAGATCGACTTACGTGTGTGCGTGTTTATTTTCAAATATTTATCTTATTTAATTAATTTTCTAAATTAATTTTAATCACAAACATGTTATGCACACCCTATAGTTACTAACCACACAGTTAATATCTTTAAAATAAAGCAAAAATATAAACCTAAACTATTACAAAGCTTTGGGATAGTTACAATATAATCGGAAAAATAATAATAACGATAAAATAGAAAATAAATAAGCAATAATTTAAATGGTTAGTAATAATGAAATAATAATAATAATAAAAGGGTTAGTAAAAATATAAAGAAAAATAACAATTTAAGAGAAAATATTATTTTTTAAGTTAAATAAACATTTAGAGAAAAAAAAATTTAGAAGAAAATAGAATAATTATAATAATAATAAACAAATACTAATTATATAAAAAAAATGATTAATTATTTAATTATAGTTTATAACAAAATTAAATTAAATATTAAGGTTAATAAAAATTAGGGTTAGGGTTTGAGAAAAAAAAATTTAAGGTTTAGGAAAAATTTTAGGGTAAAAATTATGGCGAAATTTGGGTTTTAAGATAAAGATTAGGGCTAAATTTTTAAGGTTTACAGTTTATGAAAAAAAATTAAGACTTAGGTTTAAAATTAAGGTTTAGGGAAAAAATTAAGGTTTATGAAAAAAATATAAGTTTTAAAAAAAAAGGATTTTGTTTTATCTTTTAGAAATTAGTTTAATAATAATAATAAGGAAATTCAAAGAAAATACATAATTTGATGAAAAAGGGAAAAATAAAGTTAGAGATACCAAAAATATTGGGGGTTTGCCCTTTTTGCTTCATTGAGTTCTTTGCCACTGGGACACCCACGTTTCTTCATCAAAATGCTCCAAACCTCAGTTCCTTACCACTAGGTTGTGGGCCTTAGGTCTTTGTCACTAGGGCAATCAGCGCATGCCACACACCATCTTTTTCCTCCCACCTGCCTATTTTTGGTATATACTGTTGGAAGAATAAAAAAAGAAATAAACAAGATCAAATAAAATTGCTGCAGATTTTAAAATAATGAAAAATAAGAAAAGCGATTAAAATAAAATCTAAAAAATATTAAAACGATGCTAAAAATCTAATAAAATCAAATAAAGAACGCACAATTTTTTTTAGATTTTTTTGAGAATATGAAAATAGAAAATAAATCAAATAAAATAGAAAAAAGAGGAATTTGCGATTTTGAGGGTCGAAATCTTTTAGAATTCTATTCTAAAAGAGTATTGTTTGTCGATTTTTTTCTGAACTTCTGGAAAAAATTCGGAGCAAATCGAAACAGTAGTACTTACCTGACTTACCTGTCAGCCTGTAATGTTTATCACTACTGCAGCCTTCGAAGTATCGACGAAAACAGATTACAGCAGATTAACCAATAGTTTAGTTCTCCATGGTGCCCTATGATTCCTGCATCGAAACTTAAATCCAACTATCCAAAAACCATCTACACAATCAAACAAACATATTATGTAATCAAAATCAATTAATCATGCGTAAATCATTAAAATTGAAAAAAACCAAAAGAAAGACAAGAATACGAATTTGGTTTGTATGATTTGGCATGAATTTGATGATGAGGATGATTGGAATAGGTTCATGAAACCTCAATGTTGTTGTCCAGAAATCATCTCTATAGCACTCTAACTTAGAAACCGAAATCAAATTTTTGTATGATTTTTTGAAGTTTTGAGACCAGGTGAGAGGCTGCCAAAATCCTCTCTTTGAAGCTGTTTCATGTTGTATATATAGGAGTGAATGAAATTAGGTTAAGAGCTTTCACAAACTTGTGGATATTTGGACCTTTTAAGATTGAAAAATATTTGGTTTTAAAACTTGAAATATCTTGATCTAGCCTTGCTATTTTGGGATGATTTTCATAACTCTTGTATCAATTAGATCAAAATATCATTTATGACATTCTAGAAGCAAAATAATTTTAAATCTTCACTATTTCATATTTTATTTGAATTTAAAATGATTTTTAATATAAAAAATCATAATAAATAAAAATAAAATAATGAAAATAATGAAAATATTAAGTTAATTTCGTGCATGATGTCTTGGTGTGGATTGGGTCATCATATGGCAAGCCCATTTAGAAGAAATTAGTTTTAGACCTCCATTTTCTTCATAAACCAACCAAACATTTCCCAACTTTGCAAGGGCACACATCCTTCAATTTTAATGCTATGAGGGTGTTCTTGGACATTTTGGAAAGCTTGAAGAGTCCTCTAACCAACCTCACTGGTTTCATGTCCATATCATTTACCAATCTCAAGTTATGCCCTTTTGAAGTTGTTGACTTTCAAAAGGACCTATAATGTCTTAGCTCATACCCTCCAAATGAAGCATTTTTGGGCTTGGCTTGTGAGACACAAAGTTGTAAGAATTCAATTTCCTTCAAAATGAGCTTTTAGTGGAGACTTGGTGATGAAGCATGTGAAAGTTATGGCTGGTCAAAGTTCAGTTGACTTTTACTAAGAAAACCCTAATTTAGAAACTCCTGATTCTTGATGATCTGAAATCTCCTTGATGAATCATGATCAACCTTTGATCAAATGATGAATTTTACTTCATATACTTGATGTTGGCAAAAAATCATGAAGTTTGACTTTGGTTTAACCACAGTTGACCTCAGTTTGACTTTTTAACTACTTTGACTGATTTTGACTTATCTGATCATCTGACTGAGCAAACTTTTGAGAAAAGTCTTGAAACTTGTCATGGGGGTTCTTAAACACATATAAGATGTTATGAAGCTCACTTGAAGTCTTGGAAGTTCATTTATCCTAATTAAAGTCAAAACCCTAGTTTTGGATGCACTGCTTAGGAGGTGCATTGTCTGAGGGAATTGTCAACTCTTCTGACTAATTGTGAACTTTGTGAATCTTGTGAACCACCATAAAATGTCTTGTGAACCTCATGGGAGGTATTGTGAACCTTGTGAACCTTGTGAACTTCATAAAGTGACTTGTAGACTTCATGAACCTCATGAAAGGTCTTGAAAGCATTGTGAATCTTGTGAACCTTGTGAACCTCATAAAGTAACTTGTAGACTTCATGAACCTCATGAAAGGTCTTGTAAGTGTTGTGAATCTTGTGAACCTTGTGAACCTTCTTAGCACACAAAGTCTTGCATTGTGAGGGCAAATTTTGGGGTGCAACAATAAGCAATGATAGAATAGAGATCTTGGAAGGCGTCTGGTGAAGTTGGTCCACTATCTTGTAATCACTTTTCTTGATGATTCTCATGAATTCATAAACTTCTTGATCAAAATGTGTTTTCAAAGCTTCCTTAACAACTTGTTCTTCTTGCACCATGATCTTCCCTTTTGCTTTGGCAACAGCTTCTGCTTCAGCAATGGGTTTTGGAATTTGCGGGGCAAAGAGACGTCCGCTTCGAGTGAAGCCTCCGCCTCCCCCCACATTGTCCACTTGTGGTGAAGAAGTTGATGATTCAAGAGTGATTTTCTGTCCTTCGCAGTATAGATCGGAGCCGTAATGCCAAGGGATGGCATTACTGCTTTCATAAGGCACTGGCCCAGGCACCGTGATAGTGACTGGACTGATGGCAGCTGTAGAAGGGACCACGATAGTTTGTGGATCGTAGTATATTGTGACTGGTGCTCTGATAGGAGTGGCATTTTGTGAGTTGTAGGCAGAATCATTTGCAGGATCATAATAAATTGTAACTGTTGAGACGCTTTCATTGTTTGCTGTTGATGTTGTAGGAGACACTGTTGGATGGATGGGTGTTGTTGTTGTAGGAGACTCTGAATGAAGGGGTGCTGAAGTTGTAGAAGGGATGTTTGCTGATATCTGGTCTGTTGAAGTAACAGATGAAGCATTTGTTGATGAAACTGAAGAGTTGTTTGGAACAATGGTTGTTGCAGTTGTAGAAGACTCGGGAACTGTTGTTAAGGAGATTGCTGGATTGGTAGGTATTGATGTTGTGATTTGAAGCAAGCCACTCCGGATGAGACCATCTATGCCATCCCTCAAGTTATCACACCCATTCACTGAAATGTTGCAATAGGCACATCCTAGCTCGCATCCTGGGAACATTTGACATTCAAGGAGTTGAGCTTTAATCTCTACCAAGGGTGTCCGAATCTGACCCACACTGGTTATCAAATAAGACGGCTTGTCTTCTTCAATAGCATTGATTCTGGGTCCTCCGTGGTGTGGCATAGGGTTCTTGTTAACATTTGGTGGTGGTGCAAAGTTTAGAGCTTTAGAATCTACCAAGTCCTGTACTTTCATATGTAAGGCCCTACACTTTTCTGTACTGTGGCCAGGTGCATTTGAGTGAAAAGCACATCTGGCGCTGGCGTCGTAATTTATGGGTAGACTGGCAGGATCTGGTGGTGCCAAAGTCCTTAGCTCAACCAGGTTGAGTTTCAGGAGTTGTGGCAGTAATGTGGCATAAGGCATAGGGATCGGATCGATCACCCTATTGGCCTGAGAAGGTCTCTGTTGAAATGGTCTTTGCTAATTGTTGTTGCTGGTGTTGTTGTAGTTTCTCTGAGGAGGATACTGAGTTTGTTGCTGATAATTTTGTTGCTGTGGTTGATAAACTGGTTGTGGATGAATTGGAGCGGGAATGGTGACTGCTGCCACAGACCTATGAACATATTGGGGTCTGCCCTTGCTGGCATGGATAGCATTGGTCTCACCAGTTCTTCTTGGGCCCACAAAAGGCTTTCTTGTGTTGCTGGATGAGTTGGCACCGTTGTCAGAAATTTTGCCCATCTTTAACAGACTCTCAATTCTTTCTCCCGCTATGACGACATCTGCAATGCCGGTAGAAGAAAAGGCAGCTAGCCTATCAATGTATGTCCCTTGGAGGGTGTTCATAAACATATCAGCCATCTCCCTCTCTGACATGGGTGGCTGGACAGCAGCAACAAGCTGTCTCCACCTCTGGGCGTACTCCCGGAAGCTTTCTCTGGATGATTGTGACATTCCCATCAGGAGGGTCCTGTTGGGAGCCATATCCAAATTATACTGGTATTGTCTAATGAAGGCCTCTGCCAAGTCCTTCCAACATCTGATGGTTGCTCTAGTCAGATGAGAGTACCATTCCCTTGAAGCTCCTGTTAAGCTATCTTCGAAATAAAACATCCATAGCTTTTCATCCATGGTATATGCCTTCAGCCTCCCCAGAAAGGATTGTAAGTGGGTCCGTGGACAGGAAGTCCCGTTGTACTTCTCAAAGCATGGTGGTTTAAATTTGTGGGGAATCCTGACCCCGTCCACTAAGCCCATGTCCATAACATCAAAACCCAAAGAGTTTTGAGACTCCGGGGATCTTAATTTTTCAGCAATTTCATCCAGCCTCCTGTCATAGGCTTCATCCCCAGCTCCCATCACTGTGAACTGATCTTCCTGGGGGTCTTCTTGCAGCACTCTACCTGTAGTAGCATTCCCTTGTACATTAGCAGGAATGTTGATCTCTGGATGAAGGTGGGGTCCAAATACAGGTGGGTTGATGTGAGGCTGAACCCTCTCATTGTTGCTTGTCCCACCGGTCCCTAGATGGGGATCTTCCTGATTCTGCCTCTCTACCAGTGCTCTTAATCTCTCTTGGCTTTGAGCCATATTATTCATCACCTCCATAAATTGTGTCATCTGATTCCTCATTTCCAATCTCTCATTGGCCATTTGGTTCCTGACCTCTGTAAGGTCCTGCTGTACCTGGTCCATCTGTATACCCGAAAGGTTGTTACGGGTGGGATATCTGTGTGGACGGTTGAGTGGGAACACCCGTCGTCGAGCAATAGTTCCTGAAGTCACAACAGAGTTAGTAACAAAAATAAAACAAACCTACAAAACAAACAAAGGTTAGTATGCAATGCAGTATGCCTATTTGTCTCCAAGGTATCCGGCTTGGCACTTGGTTTTGACCTTTCCAGACCCTTAAGGAAGATGCTTGCGATGTTGCTTGAAAGAAACTCAGATGGGACAAACTGATACATATATTACAAAAAGTAAGTGATACATAGTTTGTTTCTTACAAATCATGCCCTTTGAGGGGTCAAAAATACAACATAAGAACATAAAAGTACATGAAATGAGAGCAACAACAAGCAAAAGTCAGACACCAAGACCAAACTCATCCTCCTGAACTTCCTTTAGAAGTGCCTCAGTCACAGGATCAGCTGGACGCTCTGTAAGATTCCTGATAAGGAGATTCCTGGCAGCAACAGCTGCAGTTAGCTTCTTGTGTTAACTCTGGTCCTTTGACCTCTTCACGCCAACTCTAATCTTCAACTCTGAGATCTCCCTTTGGGCTGCTAATAGGGCTTCCTGCTGCTCCTTTGCACTATCCTCCAACTGCTCAATCTTGTCCTGGGTCTTCTTATCTTCCTGGGTACGAGCTTCGGTGATCCTGACCCACCTAGCTTGACTCTCTTTCAAATACAAATCAGTCCTGGCCTTTTGGAACTGAGCCTCCTTGCAGGCGTTCTTCAAGATTTTCTCTCCAGCACTAGACTTCTTGATATAGTCCTCTGACTTCTCAATCCTAGCTAGATGCTCCACCTTTAGCTTTTCTAACCTCTCAATGTCTAGTCGACCATCACTCCTCTCCCAAAGGGTCTTCTGTAGAGCCTGAGTCAGCTTCTCATTTCTCTTTTTTCAGTTTCTCAAACTCCTCTAAACTGACAGTGACGGGAGGTGGTGCTGAAGATGGTCCAGGTATATCTTCCATGGTAAAGGGCATCCCAGAAAATTGAGCCCTGGCATGGGACCACTCATAGTACTGTGCTGATGCCACATTGTTGCATCTCCCAAGAATGGTTACTCCTTTAGTCTGAACACTGTCCCAAGCCCAGGATGCTTGCCTGACAATAGCCAGATTAGGCTTATTCTCACAGTAAAGAGTCTCAGCCAAGTCTTGTGCCTTAGGAGTGTGGACCAATGCATAGCCCAGTTGTCTTTTGAATAGCAGAGGGTTGTAGTTGATGCAACCCTTCACTCCTATCAGAGGTACATTGGGAAACTGCCCACAACTAGTAATGATGTCTCTGCCCTTAGTGCTCTGAGTACACCACCTGATATCATCTGAGGTTAAAGCAACAAGTCTCCTAGCCCAGTTCCTTTGCTGGTGAGGGTTCAAGAATGCATCAGTCTTTAGCAAATGTTTGAGTAGCCAAGTATGGAACAAAGGAGCACAGCATCTCACTAATCTTCCCCTTTGCTTTTCATTCCTCTGATGAATGGAGTAGTAGAAATCTCCCAGTAAGGTGGGCACTGGGTTCCTCAGGATGAAAAGATGGATTGCACTCTTGCTTACAAACCTAGGCTCATCTGCAAAAAGTATGACCCCATATATGCTAAGGGCCAATAAAGCACAGACTGCCTTCCATTCTCCTGAGGAGGCCTTCAGGGTGGCCTGGGAAGTCAAGAAATCCAAATGTAGACCAGAGACTCCAGCCTTGGTAGTCATATTCTGCCCAATCAGACAAGGTTCCAGATACAATGCCTTTGCCACTTCTTCATTACTTGGAAAAGCCATCTCAGGGTTGAAGGGGACTCCACCCCTGATAGGTATACCAACCAATGATGAATATTCCTCTAATAAAGGTCCCAACTGGAAATCCTGAAAAGTGAAACACCTCAGAGGGGGATCATAGAACTGCAGGCAAGTATGAATCAGGCTCCTCTGTGAAGGGTCCAAATCCATAACCACATCAAGTATGCCTCCATAATGTTCTCTGAATAGTGGTATATGGTCTGGAGTAATCAGGGTCTGAATCTTCCTGATGTTAGCCAACTCAGGCTCAAAGAAATGGTAGGAGATATTACTCTTCTTGGGTGCCATGTTGCTGAAGAAGATGCTGAGAATAACACTGAAGATGGGCCACTGGCAGGCTGAGGCAGGTGACTGAAGCAGGTGCTGATAGCTGAGGTAGATACTGATGAAGATAGGTCTATGCTGATGAAAGTGTCAAAACCAAGCCAAAATATATGATGGATACCCTGAAAAACAAATAAGCAAATGTTAAAATGATGCAATGATGATGTATGCAAATGATATGCAAGGGTTTGTGACTGAGCTGGATCTGATCAAGTGCTCTGATATAAGTCCAGGTGTGTTCAAGAAATCCAGATGGAGGTTCATAAGTCCAGTAACCAAGGTGGGGGACTCAAATAAAGAGTCATATGTCCAGGGTTAAAAATCACAAGAACTGTTCCAACATGGAGTACTCTTAGTCAAAACAAAGTAACAGGGTATGCTGAGGCCAAGGGTACCTGCAAACCTGTAAACAGCCCAACCCCCTCACAGGTGATGTTCTAAAACAAGGATCGTCGGACTTGGATCAGTTATGAGAAGTGTAAACACTTCCAACCCGGAGGTACAGTGTTTACAATAACCATAAAAGATCCTCCTCTAATTTACCTCAGTTTCTGAAGGTCAATACTAATGGTCATCCAGACTTAGCAGGCTTCCCAGATAGCCCTAGCACTACAGGAAATCTGCAGCACAGAGTTCTCAAGAAGAAACCCATATCTGAACCGTGTTTCATATTCCCGCACCAGAACGAAATGGAATGGGAAAGAACATGAACCACTCTAGCCTAGGTGTCACTCAGGTCCCAGGTATAGGACCTCAACTCTCAATAGAACAGCCACCCACCAAAGCAACAAAACAGATCCAGCCAGCACAGTATGACAGTATGATATATGTAAAGCTATAAAGAAAGCAACAAAACAACTGTACATAAAGCAAAAATAAATACAAATACAAGCACAAATAGCACATAACACCCTAGTAAACACAAATCAATCAAGCACTAGGAGGAACCCACAAAAAGAACCAGAAGCCCTGGTTACAGTATAAGGGTCCCCAGCAGAGTCGCCAAGCTGTCGCTCCCACCAAATGAAGTCGGGTCAAATGGGGTACAGACGCGAACGGTCGGCGAAAGGAGGTGTGAGAAAACACAGGAGTGAACTCACAGGGAATGAAAAGAGTCGCCAGCTAGGCATTTTTATCCCGGAGGAAAGGTAATGCTGCATAGACCTAGAAAGATATGGATAAGACGGTCGCGAACCAGAGAGACTGAGAAAGGGGGTTGGTTACAACCTGGGAAGGTATTAGCACCCAGATTGTCCGTCGTACTCGACGGGATCCACGCTTAAAAGATTTGTGTTTTAAAGGGGTAGTGTCAGTGCAATCTGTGTATAAAAGAGCTGGAAAAGGATGTACAGGTGTCAGTGTAAAAGAAGTGCAAAGTGTAATATATGCAGTGTCAGTGCAGGAACAAGAATGAAATGCTCAAGAATATGAGGCTAAAAGAATAATGCTAGAAGGAGGGGGGAATATACAGAGACTTTTGTTCGATAACTGTTAAGTTATGCCTACGTATCCTCTCGTGCAATGAGGAAGTCAGAACACCGTAGTTCGACCCAAAGAGACTGAAAGATGATTTGACTTGTGAACTGCTTGCTTGTCTATGCTCAAGTGTATGACCTGTCTGGCTCAGGTGCAAACTGTCTTGCATTAGACGGAAGAAGCAAGTTCTCGTTTATGAATGAGTGTGATGAGAAAAGAATCCCGGAGGAGACGATTATTGTTTGTTTTTGAGTTTTCAGTCTTTTATTGCTTTTGATGTTTGTCATAAGTTAATGAGCTTAAGCCTAAACCAATGGATTTAGTAAACTCATCACATCTTCCCTCTGATTAGGGGTAATGAGAATACCTTAAGTGTGAAGTCAGCTTCTCACACTTAATCACCATGGTGTAGGATTAAGATCATTAACCTACTTGTGATTATTTAACTGTTTTTTGTTGTTTTTGTTTAGTGTTGAGTAATGAGGTTAAGCCATAATCAGGGATTAAACAGACTCATTACACCATCCTAATAGAAGGATAATAGATGAGAATGTTTAAGCTGAGGAAAGCTCCTCAACTTAATCCATGATTAGGGATTAAACTCATGACAAAACAAGCCTTTGATTAAGTGGATTTTATTTAATGGTGAGATGATGAAGTGAATTTTATGGTTTGTAAGACAACTTGAGGGGGACTTGTCCATTAACACTAGGGTTAGTCCTTCTTGACCAATTAAGGAAGAATTAGAACCCTAATGCAAGGCCCAAGTTACAAGTGTGATGTCTTGATGATTATTATGTGAATTGATTAAAGGAGTTAAACACATTAAGGGTTTAACACTTAGGATTAAAGTTATACACTCCATCCTAATAGAAGGATACAGGCATAAGCTTAATCACAAAGTCTTAAAGCCTTTAGGGTTTAGTCCCTGATTATGAGATGAGAAGAGAAGACTCAATGAGACACAAAGATAAAAACTAAGTGGGGGACTAATCAAAACCCTAATCATTGTCATGCTTGGTTGTTCCTAAGGTTTGTGAGGTTTAACAAGAAAGATCTTCAAAAGAACCACCAGGAAGCAGATGAAAGGATCAGGAGAAGCAAAGTAACTTGCTTCATTTAAGAAGACAAGTCACTTGAAGAAAGAAAGTGAGAAGAGAAAGAAAGAGCAAGCTCAATCTCCAACACATAACAAAATGCAGCAAGGATGCATGAAAGAGATGAGAGGAAAATGTGAGAAGTGAAGGCAAATTCACTTCTCAAAGTTACTTACCACCTGAAAAGTTAGTGAAAAGAATGCAATGCAATGCAAGATGAGATGAAATGGCATGATATAAACCAAAACCAGAAGCACATACATGATGTTAATGATGCTATGGGATGATGTGAACATGAAACAAGGCATGGGGATGATCATACAAACTTATGGATGCAAATGGAGCAAGTTTAGGACCATGAACACACATGAAAAGTTATGAAATGCAAATGACATACAACATGGCAAATACATGAAGCAATGATCAAACATACTTCTAACATGTCTTAATATGTCTAATGAATCAAATGAATGCATAAAATGTCATGGCAAATCATGATATGCAAGCAAATGCAAGATGTATGCAAAAGGAAGCCCAAATTAGGGTTTATGATCAATGCATCAAACAAAAACCAAAATCAGAAGCAAACATCAAGATAAAAAATTGAAAATGCATTCAAAGGAACCCTAATCCTATACAAACTCACTGCCCAAAGGAGAGGTTCCAACTCTTAACCTAATTAGAGTTATGAATTTCCTAAGATTTCTAGGGTTTTAGGGTACCTTAACAAGAAAAATGCCAAACAAATGGAAAATGAAAGATCAAATCATGCCAATTTAATATCACAAACTACATGATATGCAAAACACAATGCAAAAATAATCAAAGTCCAACTCTCAAAGACTAGGCAGAAATGGTTTTTTGAAGTTTGGATCAAAATAATGCCTTGAAATGATTTTAATTCCATGAAAAATTCTCAAAAGACATCAAGATCAAAAAAGAAATTTGGTTTGAGGGTTGGACAATGTTTCTAAATGATTATGAAGGTTTCATGAATTTTTTGGTGATTTTTAAATACCTAAAAGTATTTTTAATTAATTAATTCTTATTAATTAATTAAAAATAAACTTTTAAATGATTTAAAAATATTTTAAAATGAAAAAAATAAAAATAAAAATGTTTTTGGTTTCTGAAAATTAATAAAAGTTTATATAAAAATTTTCAGAATTTTTGAAAAGGTTTTGCTATTTTTAAATAAATGGACAAATTAAATGAAATAAAAAGAAAATAAAATTGGATTTAAATCTGAAAATGAGAAAGTATGCGCATCTAAGGGCCCAGATTCAAATTCACACGTGCGGGAGTGGACCTGGCGCGCATCTGGACGGCCTATATTCAAATTTCGCTAATTATGATTAGTGCCCTAATCTGAACCCTAAACAAAATCAGGTGACCGGAACAGTGTTCCGGTCATCTTCTCCGATCACCCAAAAACTCAATCTCCCTCTCCAGGCCATTTTAGAAGCTCTAACTCTCCAGAAATCATCTCTTACCCACCCCAAACACGAATCAAGCATAAAATCATGTTTAACTTCAAACACAAACACGAATCGAATCAAAGAAGTTTTTAGGTTAAACTTTCAGAACATCATAACATGCTTATTTCTTGCTCATTTTCAAAAGTAAATAGATCCCCATGATCAGGGCAACATACAGAACAACAACCTAACAAGAAATTAAAGTTCTGGAAAAATTGTTCATCATGCTACCTGACATGGAGCTTTCGATTCAGGAGCTTTCTGGCTGCTTCTTTGGCTCAAACAAGTCCCAATGATCCTCCTTAGAAGCTTTTGACACTTAGTTGGAGTTTATGTGGCCTCTAGAGAAAGTTGGCAGAAACTCAGGTCAAGGGTGTGTTGAAATCGTGTTTTTGATTCAAGGAGTTTCCGGCTATGGTGATGGGTGGTTTGTGATCAGTGGAGTGAGTTGAGATTGTTTGTGAAGTTTTTTTTTTTGTGTTTGAGGCTTGTGGAGAGTGTTTCGAAGGAAAATGCAAGTTGGAGAGATTTTGTGAATCCTGTCTTGTGGGAGGTTTCAGCCTTGTGTATCCTATGAAAATGAAGCCTTTGGATGTGTTTGTAAAGTCTGGATTGGGCAGAGAGTGGTTGTGTCACTGTGGGATTGGTATGGCTTCAAGTTGCAAAAAGTCAAGCAAGTTGTACTTGGAGGTATGGGCAAGTGGCAGGCTAGGATAGGAGCATGGCTGAGTTCAGCTGAGTTTAGGGAGAGCCATGGAATGATTTATGAGGTGATTCAGCAACTTGATCAAGGTTTGTGTAGTGTTTTGCAAATTCCACAAGATTTGGTCCCTTTGTGAATTCTTGAGATTCAAGGCATGAAATGTGATGCTTCTTTGATGCAAACTGACTTTTAGGTCTTGGTACATGTTTGTATGAAGATTAGAAGTGCACTTGATAGCTTTAGAACACTTGATCAAGTCATTTTGCAAAATGCCTCTTTGGTAGAAACTTTGAAATTTTGTGATTTTTGTCAACTTTGACAAGCCATAACTTTTGATCCAAAATGAATTAGGTCATGTTCTTGTACTTTTTGAAAAGGGAATGATCTATTCTACAACTTTCATGACCAAAGTTTTTCCATTTGAAGCTTTTTTGAATCAAAAAGTAAGGGTTGGAAAAGTTGCCTAAAATGATAATTTCATTAAAAGTCAAACTTGCCCAAAAAGTCAACTTTGCAAAAGACTTGAAATTCTCCAATTTTGTGAACTTCTAACAACTTCTATGATCAAATAAAGATCAAATACAATCAAAATGATGAAGAACACCCTTTGGTTGGGTCATTGAGGGCCTCAGATGCCCTGATTTTGCACTGACTTGCTTGAAAAGTCAACCCTTGATCAGATGACTTCCCCATGGAATTTCTTCATGAAAATTGATATGCATACTCCTTATACCATATAGAGACCAATAGAAACAAGAATGACCAAAAAATTTGGAGTTATGGCCTCTGAAACCAAAACCCTAATTCTAGGTCATTTGTGCAGTCAAACCTGGCTCTGCTTCCACACCATTTCCAGTTCTTGTGATTCTTTGACATTCTTGACTTTGAGAGGATATAATATGATGTTTGAACATACATGGACCCCTTTGAAGTGATTGATGGCCTTCTGAGAGGCTCAAGAAGCTCTTGGATTGCTCAGATCACAAACCCTAGATGCAGATGACTTTGAACCAATGCAGTGAATCAAAAATGTAATATGAGATGCTATGATTGAGTTTATGTATATGAAAAGATCACAAGCCATGGTGTGAATGGGTGAGGGCAAATTTGGGGTGTTTACATTAAGGTATTATGTTTTGTATGATTTGTTTTATAATAGTGTACTGTATATTTTGTTTGATTTAATATGGATGATGAAAGATTGACCTCTTACAATCAAAATTTTAGGTACCAATGAATTTGAAGATATGAAGTGAAAATGGTGTAATGTTTCACGTGATCGCAGGGAGAAAATCGGGTTTTTACCAAACTCATTTGTTTTACTTTAAATTACATATTTTTCCAAACTTGAAAGTATAGTTTTATATCAAAAATAAATTATAGTGTTTTTAAAGTAAATTTAATTTGTTCTTACTAATGCATTGGGTTAAAGTTTGGGGTATGTAGTAAAGTCGCTCTGATATGTAATACTAGGCAAGAAATTGTTCTTTGTTTTATGTTATGTTGCATATCTTCCCTTTTGTTTTAGAGATGAATCATGTTTAATTTTGAACATTGTTAACGCTTTTAATGTCATAATACTTTCAAAATAAAATTGATCAAAATCATATGCATTATTCTAATTCTTATAGTGTAATTTTAATTGTGCATATTTAACTTTGGTCTCAAGTTCAATAAATATTAATATTTTACCAATAATCTTTGTATGTATTTATTACAAATAAATATTTAAAATTAGTATGAAATAAAGACAGAATTCTATGAAAAGTATATACCCTTTTTTTTATGTATAATAAAACAACCTTAAAACCACATCAAAAAATAATAGGTGAAGAGGAATCAAACCAACACATGCAATTAGGAATACTACAACACTTTTTTCTTTCTTTTCTTCTTCGGACATAAAAGGATAGAGGAATCAAACCAAATCTTATTTAATTCCTCCTGTACAACTTCAGCTATGTCCCAATTAACACCGCCAATTAATGCCCTCTTAAAAAAATTTATACTCCTACGTTGACATTTCTTTTTCTTTCATAATTATTCTTGGTGATACATACAAGTTTTATTTATATCACAGGTGTGATGGTACAGTAATTTGGCCAGCTCATGAAGCAATTTTGGTGACATCTTTACTAGATCTGTTGTATTTCATGTGGCTCTTTACCAGCTGACCTGCTGCAATTGCGGACATGAGTGAAAGCTCTCCGGCAAGGACTGAAGCAGCTACTATTGTTGCCAGTTGCCTTGAATTTGATCCCGGTGACTCTTTACTAGCACCCTTCACACCAAGTAAATTCAAACAAGCTGATTGTGATGCTAGCTGTGTGCCCCCTCCAACTGTTCCTACCTGCATAAAAACAAAGACTCTTAACTACTAAAAATTAAGAGTAATCTATGCTATATATAACTACTAAAAATTATGTTGTAATCTGTGAAAACTATATATAACTAATGTAACAACCAAAGATTAAGACTAAAACAAGTTACTATACCTCAATGGAAGGCATAGTGACAGAGACATGAAGGTCTTTCCCACCATTCACAGCTTCCATCATGGTCATACAATGAGAACTCTCAACATTCTGAGCTGGATCTTGTCCTGTAGCCAAGTATATAGCAGAAACGATGTTACTAGCATGTGCATTGAAGCCACCAAGAGCACCCGCCATGGCTGAACCAGTAAGATTCTTAAGCATGTTAAGCTCAACCAAAGACTCAACACTAGTTTTCAACACTTTCTTCACCACCTCTTCCTTAATTACAGCCTCGCACACCACAGATTTTCCTCTCCCTTCAATCCAATTCACTGCAGCTGCTTTCTTGTCTGAACAATAATTTCCTAAAAAATCCAAACAGGCATCACAATTTTAGTAACAAAGTTTCACCATATTATAAATAAAATAAAAAAAGTTTTTTTTATGTGATGTACTAATATTTACCAGATATTCCAATCACATCCATATCTGGAAAATCGCATTGAAGAAAATCAAGTACGTTTTGTACACCTTTTGATACCATGTTCATCCCCATTGCATCACCAGTTGAACAAGTAAATCTAGTGTATAAATTCTTTCCTGCTATAGTTGCTTTAATATTCTGTAGTCTCGCAAATCTACTTGACCTGAATATCCAAACCAGAATCAGTTATTCAAATGAATAAAAATCTATGAAGTACTTGACATTGTTGAGAGTAATAATGTTGACACGTTAAAAAGTATTTTGCATAAATAAAAAGCAGAAAATTACTTGTTGAAAGTGTGAGCTAGAGAATCAAAATTTTGAGGATCTTCTAAATAGAACTTTAACTGAGAAGCTCTTTTGGCGGAGTTGAATCTAACTACAGGAGCTCTAGTCATGCCATCACGGAGGACAACAGCGGAAGCACCACCGGAAACATAAATAGCTTTACAACCTCTGTTAGTGCTTGCAACCAAACAACCTTCGGTGGTTGCCATCGGAACCGTGAACTCTTTCCCATCGAGCAACAAAGGACCGGCAACTCCTACCGGTATCTGAACAAATCCTATAGGCATCTCGCAACACTGTCCTAATATAGAATCGTAATCAAAATTTTCCATCGGTAGACCCTCCAGGGACCTTCCTGTAACTCTCTCCACAGCTTGTTTACGAATCACCGCCGCACGCCGGCAATCCCCGAGTTTGGATTCAAGTGAGTACGACGGAATTGATCCTGAAACTACTGCCTGGACAACCTCCTCGTCATCGGACGAAAGCTGCAACGTAAGCGGTGCAGGTGCAACTTTTTTGACGGCAGTTTTTGGTGGTAGCGGCGGTAACTTTGGTGAAACTCCGGCAAGGCATGAACCGGTGGTTTTATCAATCTCTGCTTCATCTTCTTCATCATACTGAACGGCACGAGACACGGCGAACGGATGAAGGATTAAGCTAATGCCGAAGAAAGCCATAAGATAGAAAATTGAAGCGATGAGGGAAACTACAGCTACAATCTCGGAGATTGTGAGGACGTGAAGAGGAGTAGAGGTTCGGATTTTCTCACGCCACCTGTGAAGAAGAAAGTACGCAACAGAAAAGAAAAGGCCGAAGAAAACCGCGTTTGTTAAGTACAGTGAAGGTTGTGATTGTGAATCATGCTTTTCGTTCTTCGTTTTCAAGGTTTTACCGGAGGGAGCTGAACATTCGACGGCTTTCAGGCTTCGCTGGTGAACGTCCATTTCTCTCCGGTTAAGTGAGGGATTTTTTGAAAATTTGAAATTCGAAAACGTAAAGTAGGTGAAGGAAAAAGGAAAGAAAGGAGAGAGGGAATTTGTTTTTTTTGCTTAGAGTATTATTGGTTGAAACCTGAATTAAAATGTTAAGATTTAGAAGGTTTTTTTATAGACAAAGAAAGTGAAGGAGAGAAAGGTAAACGACCTTTGAACACCCGCACGGTATGTCTTTCATCCTTCACTTTCACTACCGACAAGAACTCTTTTCTTTCTTTCTATAGTAATTTTTTTTATCCATTTCTTTTCTTTTCTAAATTTTTCACTTCACTAACCAAACCATTGTCTGACTCCATCCATCTGGCTGTTAAAATGGATAATGCTATCCCAAACGGGTTGGTCCGGATGGGGAAATTATATCCTGTACATCTATGTTTAGTCCGATATCTCTACAATTTTTTTTAATTCCAATTTTTTCATTTTAATATTTAAATAAAAACATAAAAATTTTACCGTGAAGTCAGAAAAAAAAAAAAAATTAAATTTGGAAAAGACAAACCGGATGTACAATGGGTAAGATTTCCGGTTAGTAAAATTAAGAACCGGAAGTAGGTGTGTTAAGTTTTCCGATTCAAAAAAATAACAAACCGGAAGTAGCTATGCTGCGTTTTCCGGTTTGTATTTTCTTAACCGGAAGTAGCTTGCATGGGTTTTCCGGTTTGTATTTTTTAATTTTCAATTTTTTTTAGGAGACAAGGAACTGTCTTTGATGATATGCGCGAAGGATGATTCAAAATTAGATACTACAGATATATTCTCTACTACACAAAAATTTCCTACAAGAGAAGAGGCGACTCGATGGATCAGGGAGGTTGGACTCAGAAATATGGTTACTATTATAATCACTTGCTCGGACACAAAGATAGGGAAGAGAGGAAGAAATGACAAAGTTATATTTGGCTGCGATAGAGGTGAAAAAGACAAAGAACGAGAAAGCAAAGCACAAAGTGCTTCCAAAAGATGTGAGTGTCCATTCAAAGTTAGATAAACACCTTCAAAGGATGGTTCTGGTTGGAAAATCGATGTAAAATGTGGCGTTCACAACCATGGTTTACCGGATAGATTTGAAGGTCATGCATTTGTTAGCCGACTCACTGAAGATGACCAACAACATATTTTAGATTTGACAAAACGTCGTGTTCCTCCAAGACATATTTTGTTGTCTTTGCAAGAGCGAAATCCAAACAATGTGACTCGAATCACCCAAATATATAAACATAAGAGTAAGATTGAGGAAAATATTAGGGGAAGTAGAACAGAAGTACAACATTTGCTTAAGTTGATGATGAATCGAATTATGTTTATTATAGTAGAAAAAAAGATGAATCAGAAGTTGTGAAAGATATCTTTTGGGCTCATCCAGACTCTGAAATTATTGAATATGTTCCCGATTTTGTTGATTATGGATAGTACGTATAAAACCAATAAGTATAGGCAACCTTTGTTTGAAATAGTTGGTGTCACATCAACAGAATTAACATTTGCTGTTGCATTTGCCTATATGGAATCTGAGGAAATAGAGACTTTGTGTTGGGTACTGGATAAACTGAAACAGTTATTCACGAAACAAGGGTTATGGCCACAAGTAATTTTAACCGATAGAGATCTTGCTTTGATGAAAGCAATTGAAACTGTATTTCCAACTACAGTCAATATGCTTTGTCGATATCACATAACCAAGAATGTGAAAGCGAAGTGCAAGGAGTATGTTATGGACGATATGCGAGACCCGATAGAGAAATGTTTCTACGAAGTTATTGTGGCTAGTGATGAGGTTGAGTATCATCAAAGATTGAAGTTATTTGAGAATGTTTGTTTGGATTTTGGACCTTTTATTGATTACGTGAAAGACACATGGTTGACACCTTATAGACATAGATTTGTTGAAGCTTGGATCAATAAAGTAATGCATTTAGGCAATGTCACCACTAACAGGTAATGTGTTTGTTTTTTATGGGTTTAGACATAGTTGTTTTGTGGTAATAATAATGAAATTGGATTTTTAATTTTATTTTTAGAGTTGAATCTGCGCATTGAAACTGAAACAAATGTTGGAGAACAACTTAGGTGATCTGGTCAAATGTTGGGAGGCTATGAATGGCAACATCAAGGTTCAAGTGGGCAATATTAGAGCTTTGTTTCAGAAGAGTTTTTACGAGGTTAAGCGTGTCCATAGAGGTCCATTTTACGTGAATTTGGTTAATTCAATATCTAGAGCAACTTTGCATCATATTGATGAAGAATGGCACAGGGTTGACATGGTGGGTACAAACACCAAGATGTGCAGATGCTTTCGTAGAGCAGTTTATGGGTTACCTTGTGCCTGTGAATTATGAAAATACAGATTGATAGGTGAACCAATACCTATAGATGTTATTCATATCCATTGGAGGAAACTAAGTATGGAAGGTGAACAAGAGGTGGACACAGAGGAAGGAGCAGAGTTGGATATGACGGCTGCAATTGAGGCACTGTGGAAACAGTTTCATTCGTTAGATGTTGCAGGTAAGAGAGCATTAAAAAGTAGGGTGTGTGAAATAGCTTACTCCAATACAACAAAGATGGTACCACCACCTGAGAAGATAAAGACCAAAGGAGGAGTGAAGAGAAAAGGGAAAAAACTTGTTGGGTATGATGTTTACTGTGATCCTTCGTATCATGAGTATGTTGAACAATCACAAAACAATTCTCAGAAATCGTCTAAGAGGCCCTGTTCACAGTTATCACAAACGTCAAAGAAAAAACCGTCTCACAGGTACATTGCACAATTTCCGACACATATCAGAACTTTTATTGACGACATTGTCGATGTTAAGGATGATGGAAATTGTGGGTTTAGAGCCATTTCATCAATGCATGGGTATGGTGAAGATGGTTGGTCAATGGTTCGTCGTGATTTGGATAATGAAATCAGAGGACCTAGAAATGGTATTTATGCGAAATTATTTGGTGATCGCTTAGGAAACGTAAGAGAATCTTTGTTGATATCATCTGTAGGTTCTCAGCCATATGATAAATGGATGACAATACCAGAAATGGGTTATGTCATAGAAAATCGTTATAACTCGTTCTTGTATCCTTAAGTTCTCTTAGTTTGGCGTTCTTCCCTATGACGACTAAACATAATCCTAATGTCTCCATTTACTGCATTGGTTTTGTAAACTCAAATCATTGGGTTCAGGTAACATTATATGTATGCATTTTTGTTACAGGTTAACATTATATGTATGCATTTAGGTTACAGATAAACATTATATCCATTCATGTGTGTAACAGGTTAACATGAACGAATGATTTCCTTTACCACCCGTCACAATGGATTGGCTGGATAATTGCACACCAGATGCAACATCTTGGATAACAGGATTCTCTGGACGGTTACAACATTGGCACAAGCTTACCCCGATTCTCCCAAGCCATATTAAATTATAACATGGTTTCATTTTTTTCTATATATTTCTAAAGTACTATCCTTAATATGTTATTTTCTTTTTTATATGTTGGATGAACAATTATAAATAATATAAGTTTGATTTCATCTGAATAATTATGAATCATACAAGTTATCTGAAGATAAAAAAAACAAAATATTACTACAACAAAAATAACTACAATAAAAGATCACACATCGTCCTGAGGAGCCGGTCCACCCTGTGGAACTGGTCCACCCTGCGCTAGACGTAGTGCTCGGAAGATCTCAACAAACTCATCATCCTCCTCCTCAGCCTGGTGACGTTGCAAATAGCAACTAAGCTCATGTGAGATATGCCATAACCTCAGATCTGTCGGTCCACCATCAAACTCAGGAACTGGAACCTGTATGTCCTCTCCCCGAACTGGTGGAGTCAAACGAGGATGAGATATTGTGTAGTACCAAGCCAGGACTCTGCCACAGTATCATGTGGAACATCTGCAAAGCGCGCCTGCTGAATCACCTGCCTAACGCTCTGGTGGTAACTGACCCAGTCAACGACTATGTCCAGTGAATCAATGTCAGGGGGATGTGATGGTACGTACTGCTGGTATCCAAATTGTCGTAAGCATCTGTCAAGTAAATAAAGGACAGATGTATCATACCATCACAGACCACCCTTGTACAAAGCAATATCATCAAAGGGCTTGTACTTCCTGTGATCCTCGAATGGGAGCCATATCACATCACTGGGTGTCAATCCATCTAACTGAGCTCTGATCTCGTTAGCCTTCGTCGGCGATTGCTTGTAGCACCACTTCATCGCCCTCGGAAGCCGAGCACCAGCACCACCAGACATCTTCGAGAAGCCTTTCTTCCCAATACTCGGGAATACTCGTGAATCCAACATTGTAATCAAAATATTACCATTTAAACGTATTATAAATTACATAATATGAATATTATAAAGTCGCTTGAAACAATAAAGTAAATTAAAATTAAAATTAAAAATTTGTACCTGTAGAAGAGTGGCATATCCACCAAGTTGCTTGCACGAATAAAATGAAGCATCTCTCAGGTATCTATAAAGTGTGACAAGTGCAGCAGCTCCCTAACAGTATCTGTCACATCTGTCCAGGTCCTCAAACAGGGGTAAATACTTTGCCTCTACGAGAGTAAAGGTCTTACCCGTAAGAATAGTGCAGCCAAGTGTCAATAGCATATACACTCTGGTCGCACAATCAAATATCTCCTCAGATCGCTGACGAACAAAATGAGTCTTCAACCACTCAAGTCTATAATATGGACCTCTGCTTGCACAGACCTCTTCGGCTGCATCCTCCAGCAAAACGCCCATCAGACGAATAGCAAGACTGATGGCATCTGAGTTAGTAATGCCTTCTGCCGGGATAAATAGCTCTCCTCTAATAGGTGTGTGAAAGAGGCAGGATACATCGTCCAGCGTGATGGTCATCTAGCCAAAGGGCATATGAAAAGACGAGGTCTCGGGATGCCATTTCTCGACAAATGCAGATAAGAGGTTCGTATCGATCCTGGATAAGTTGGTCCACTAAAGAGACGCTAGACCTGACTGAGACATCCACTCATGTATCTGAGGTGGGAGCATAGATGGAACCCATCCTATAAGTTTGCTGCCATGTACAGCAACCTTAAGCTCCTTCTTCGATCGTCTCTCCTGAAAAAAATACATATTACATGCTATTATCAACTAAATATTAAAATAAATTTTATTCATTACTGAAAGTTTATAGCTTCTCTTACCTCGCCATCCCACAAATGACGCGCAACATGATTCTGGTACCTCACCAGAAGTGAGGTATCAGAAGGTCCTCCGGGAAACGCTGGATGTGGAGGAACATGAGGCGCAACAGGATTAGCAGTCTGTAGTGCGTCAAGTTCCTGCTGGTATAAATGCGTAGGAACTGTCCTTCCATCGGGCAATCGCCGATGAATATGTCTGTCGCGTCCTCTGATTCGAGACACTGTAAAGAAAACAAAAAAAAATTATTAAAAAAAAATTAAAAAATTAAAAAAAACAAAAAAAAACACAACCAGAAGTAGCTCATTAGCTACTTCCGGTATGTAACGTACACAACCGGAAGTAGCAATGACCCTACTTCCGGAACGCAAAATAAAAAAAAAAAACAGAACCAAAAGTAGCTTACTCGAGTTATCCGGTTGGCAAATAACTGAACCGGAAGTAGCAGTTGTGGGTTATCCGGAAAGAACTTTTCACTGTGCGATTTTTTCTCCAAAATTTTGTTTGACGTGAAATGAGGTGAAAAAGTGAAATTTTTTGAATTATTTACTATTTATATGAGGGTAAAATCGTCCAAACAAAATTTCGTAGGGGTATCAGGCTAAACCTGGGGGTACATGGTATAATTTCCTCCGGATGGACTAGAGTTTTTTTTTGGGTCGATCAAAAAACTCATTTTTAATATGAGGTCGAAAATTATTATCTGAAGCCGATTTTAGATGAATTTCGGACTATCTGATTCTAAATGAATTTTTTTAATAAAAATTAAGAATTTAAAAATATCATAATATTTATTATAAATAAAATTAAAAATTATATTATATTAAACATAATTAAATATTATATTATCTTTTATAAATACTATAATATACTTTTAATATAATATAGTTTTAAATATAATACATGTCTAAATTTAATAAAATAATACTCTAATATTTAACATAACAGAAATTATTAGAATACAATAAAAGAATATTGATCATATTAATGTATAATATTTAAAAGAGATCTTGAATAAAATAGAGGTAAAAGTTAGTGATGTTAGGAAAATAAATATGTTATTTTGAATCAAGACAATATAAATATTAATATAATTTTATAAATTTTATAGCGATGTGGATCTAATGGACTATCCACCGTCTATATGGAGAAAATTTTACCGTCCATATGGAGAAAATTTTACCTTGTATCCCTACATTTAACCTCATACCCCTACATATTTTTAAAAACTCCAATTTTGTCCTTTTTATTTATTTATTTATTTTTATTTTTATTTTATTTTTGTTTTTTAAAAAATTTCGGAATAAAAAATATTTCAAATTGTTCCAGAGTGTATTTTTATATTTTTTTCTCAACCGGAAGTAACACCCTTGTTACTTCCGGAGTGTATTTTTTTTTTTTTTTTTCTCAACCCTTTGTTACTTCTGGAGTGTATTTTTTCATTTTTTTTTCTGAACCGGAAGTAACACCCTTGTTACTTCCGGAGTGAATTTTTTTCTCAATCGGAAGTAACACCCTTGTTACTTTCGGAGTGTATTTTTTCACTCTAGTTAAGAAACATTGATGTTCCTTTTATGATATGCGGCAAAGACCAGACAAAAGTAGATACAACAGAGATATTCTCAACTATAGAAAAATTTCCTACAAAAGAAGAGACGACTAGGTGAATTAGGGAGGTTGGACTCAGAAATAGAGTCACTGTTATAATAATTTGTTTCTTCCTCTCTTACCATTCTTTGTGTCCGAACGAGTTATTATAACAGTGACTCTATTTCTGAGTTCAACCTCCCTAATCCACCTAGTCGACATCTTTTCTTGTAGGAAATTTTTCTGTAAGTTAAAATATCTATGTTGTATCTATATTTTTCTGGTCTTTGTCGCATATCATCAAAGGAACATTCATGTTTAGAGTGGAAAAAATATAAAAAATACACTCCGGAAGTAACAAGGGTGTTACTTCCGATTGAGAAAAAATACACTCTAGAAGTAACAAGGGTGTCACTTCCGGTTGAGAAAAAATATAAAAAATACACTCCGAAAGTAACAGGGGTGTTACTTCCGGTCGAGGAAAAAAAATAAAAAAAATACACTCCGGAAGTAACAAGGGTGTTACTTTCGGTTGAGAAAAAAATACACTCCGAAAGTAATAAAGGTGTTACTTCCGGTTTGAAATATTTTTTATTCCGAAAATTTTTAAAAATAAAAATAAAAATAAAAAATAAAATAAAATAAGATAAAATTTGAATTTTTTTTAAAATAGGTAGGGGTATGAGGTTAAATGTAGGGGTATAGGTAAAATTCTCTCATGTGGACTATCCCTAATAGGTAACAGACTATTTAGGACTGGGTGAAATTTTTTTTTTAAAATGAGAATTTCTTATGGCGCCCATTGGATCTCTTAGCTACCTCACACTTTTACTATAATATCCACAGGTTTCAGAGATGTATCTCTTAAAGCTGATAAAATCGAGTAACGTTGGTGTAAAATGTAAAGTTAATTATTTCAGGAAAAGTTCATGAGATTTATCTGCGGAACATCTGTCACATTTGCATGTCAGGTTGTTCCGGAGATACATCTCTGGAAGATTCTGATATATTTCAAACCTGTATGATCACTCCCCCTATTGCAGCCATACTTGTTATAAGTGTTTCCTCTTCCCTAAAAATCTTACACTCTCAATCTTATATTTCACTCCAAGTTATTCAAGAAGTGGGTGATGTATTTAATAAAGAGGTGTCTCATATTGTAAATATGGGATCGATCTAGGAAACCAACAATCAGGGAGGCACTGTAGGCGAAATGCGACATAATTTGCCTCCCACATCGCCTTTTGTAGGTACCTCACAAATATACTAATACACAATCTCTTAAGCACGAGGGCTGGAAAATGGAGAAATGTTTTGTTTCATTTTCTTTAGAATCGTTTAAATAGATCCTTTAAATGGAGAATATTATATGAAACTGAAGTTGATTTCCTCAAGAAAGACTTTAGTTGAGTCTCCTAAGTGAGACTTAAGTTGAGTCCCTCAAGAGAGACTTAAGTTGAGTTTCTCGGGCGAGACATAAGTTGACTCCCTCAAGAAATATTTATTTTAATGCCTCTTGTGAGAAATAAGTTGAGTCCCTCAGGCAACACTTAAGTTGAGTCCCTCTGGCGAGACTTAATTTTGGTCTCTCGAGCGAGACTTTAGTTGAGTCTTACATGAGAGACTTTAGTTGAGTCCCTATGGAGATAATTAAGTTGATTTCCTCAGGTAAGACATTAGTTAAATCTCTTTGGCGAGACATAAGTTGAGTCCTTCATGTGAGACTTAAGTTGAGTCCCTTAAGCGAGACTTTAGTTGAGTCCCTCTGGAGAGACTTAAGTTAAGTCCCTCATGCGAGACTTTAGTTGAGTCCCTCTAGTGAGACTTAAGTTGAGCACCTCATGTGAGACTTTAGTTAAGTCCTTCAGGCAATACTTTAGTTAAATCCCTCAAGCGAGACTCTAGTTGAGTCCCTCTAGAGAGGCTTAAGTTAAGTCCCTCTAACGAGAATTAAGTTGAGTTCCTCATTAGATTATTTACTCTATATGGGAGATTTCTCAGTGAAATAGTGTTAATAGTGTTCATGGGTTGGCAAATACCTTTTTCAATGCAGTCAACGTTTAAAGTTCCTTTTTGAAGGCGACAGGGATCTTCATATGTCTAGTATTTATATTTCCTTTTTTAAGGCAATAAGGATCTTCTTATGGAAGTCAAACATTTATATTACCCTTTTGAAGGAGGATGGGATCTTCTTGTGGAAGTCTAACATTTGAATTGACTATAGAACAACATAAAAATTTATAAATAACAATAAAGGATTTTCAAAGAGATTCATACATCGGTAGGAAACTTGCCAATTGACTTTAGTTATACTTAGGTTAAATGAGTTCCAAATTCTAGGAAAAAGTTGTCCATATAACTCCTCAAGCTTGTAGATTATGTGAGTGAGCT
The DNA here is from genome assembly GCA_963966055.1 of Lathyrus aphaca. Classification (NCBI taxonomy): domain Eukaryota; kingdom Viridiplantae; phylum Streptophyta; class Magnoliopsida; order Fabales; family Fabaceae; genus Lathyrus; species Lathyrus aphaca. The sequence goes on from OZ014523.1 coordinate 507,218,672, forward strand.
TCTAGTATATATAATGCATTCCTACGCAGTTAGGCTATAGTTTCTTCTATTGGGCGAGCACGACGACTTGTCTTAACACCAAGTCACCCTTCTAAATTTTCCTTCCAACCAATTCAGAGTCGTATATTCTAGCCTCATTCTACTTGGTGATGAATTCTCGAATCAGGGAAATATCTCTTATTTCTTTTATTAGGTTAGTGACACATCTTAGTCATATCTCGCTCTCTTCTACAGTAATTTAAATCATCATTTCTCTAACATCAATAATACACACATATAATATATATTCATTTGCATACGATTAATACTTAACAATTTTTTATTAAGTCACATAACAAGAATACTTTTTTTCTCCTCAAATAAAATATAATATTAATATTTAAAAAACATATTTTTATGGGTAACACTAACTTATGTTCTAACAGTATAAATTAAATACTAAATAAAAAAATGTTAAATTAAAAATTGTATATTGATTTTAATAAAATGCAAAATTAATTATTTTATCATTTTTTTCAATATAAAATTTATAAGTGAATTAGAACATAAATTATTTATTTATTATGGAAGACACACCCATATAGGGATGTCAATGGGACAGAGCAAGGATGAGGGATAAATTTTCATCTCAACCCCCGTCCTCGAATTTATCCCCATCCTCGTCACAGGTCCCCGTCATGGGAGAATTTTGTACCCAGTCTTGTCCTTACGGATCCCCGCAGATCCCCACAATTTCTGCGAAGATCTATAAACATAAAATTTGTATTTATCATTTTTAACTAAATGGCTTAATTGCAATTTTGGTCCCCCTATTTTCATTATTTTTTACTTTTGGCCCCCCTATTTTAAAATCCGGAATTTTTGGTCTCTCTATTTTTATTTTATTTTAGTTTTGGTCCCCCTATTTTAAAATCCTGAATTTTTGTCCTTCTATTTTCTTTTTTATTGAGTTTTGGTCCCCTAATTTTTATTTTTTAAAATTTTTGATCCTCCTATTAAATTAGTTCCAAATTGGAAAGGAGACTAAAATCCAAAACAAAACTTAAAATAGGGGACCAAAACTCAAATAAAATGAAAATAAAGGGACCAAATTTTCGGATTTTAAAATTAGGGGACCAAAACTAAAAATAAATGAAAATAGAGGACCAAAAATTCCGGATTTTAAAATAGGGGGACCAAAACTCAAAAAGAATGAAAATAGAGGGACTAAAATTGCAATTAAGCCTAACTAAATTAATAGAAAAAATTCAAAAGCTATCCACGATAAATTAATAAACTAATCATCTACAATAATAAATCCCAAACAGGAAATCCTCATAGAGATCTTCACTAATGGGACAAGTTGATATACATATGCTCATATATACTTCATTGAATATGTATAATAAAAAGTTCATAAATTGTAATTAGTAAATAAAAAGTTTAAATTGTAATTAGTAAGAAAATATACTTCTTCTTCCGTCTTTTTTTATTTATATTTTTACATTTTTTAAAATAATAATTAATTTGATTAATTTTAATGATAAAATGAATATCATTTATTAAAATAATCTTATTAATAATACATAATAAATATTACATTGATATTTTAAAATAACAAATAATTCGAGATAAATAAAAATAAAAAATATAATATTTATTTTGAGACAGAGTAATAAATATATGACGTGAAACACTATTAAGTTATATTATAATAGAAAATACTAAATAATGAATATGACGCATTCATGAGTATATTTATTTATATTTTTTGCAGAAAAATATTTATTTATTCATATATTTTTGGAACTAAAATACATTCACGTGTATAAGTGAACTTTAATATAGTTTTAATAATTTTAATACGTTTGATTTATTTCTAATCTATTTTATTGTATACAAGTAAGCAAAGTTTCATCGCTGGTTGGTAATGAACTCGTGAACAACGAGGGAATATTTTAATGTCTAATTGATTTTGTGTACTGTCACATAATCCAACCTCAAATAAATGCTATAATAATATTCAATAAAATTAAGTTACGAAAATAAAATAATATAGTAAAATAGTGTGGTGCCTCTTCTTTGCGACCACAAATTTTGCACTCCTTTTTTTTTTCTTTTTCTCAGTTTCAAAACTAAAAAGAAGAAGATAAAACCGTTGTTAAAAAATTAAAATTTTACCAGAGTTTTAAAACCCAGTAAATAATTGAAAATTTTAAAAAAAAATTATAAAAATTAACTGATATTTTATAATGGTAAAAATCGTCGCCACTAATAATCATAACTAAAAAGAAGACAAAATAAAAAATAAAAAATCCCAATCTCTCACATGTGAAAGACATGTTAAGGTCTCTCACAATATACAGCCAAAATTTATTAGCATATTTTTTCCTTCCTATGAGATTGTTTGTTTTATCAGACATGTGATCCATATTGCATCATTTTAAAACATACATATAGGTTCAAATGTGTATCTATTCGAATTTAAATCGATTAAAATTAAAACAATAAATAAGTTAAAAGAAATATAATTAAATATAACTAAAATTTTGTGAAAACTGCTCGGTCTAAATCGAATTGATTTTAGATTAGATTTTCAATCTAAACCAAACCACACATATATTTAATTTATTTATTAGCATAATGTTTTACATTAATCTATAATTTTTGGTTTTTAATTGTTTTAATATAATTTATTACTTTAACTTGATTATTATTATTTTACTATTTTATATGCTTCAAACATATTTGATAAATATTGATATATAAAATTTTAATCTAATATATGTTATAACTTTTATTAAAAATTATTATTTCGTCCCACATTTATAATATTATTAGTAATTTTAAAAAAATAATTTGTAAATTTGGATATTTGAAATTTGTTCTTAAATAAATTTTAATAAAATGTATGTTATATTTTATACAGTATTAAATTTATTTTCTCATTGTGGATTTATAATATTATTATTAATTTTAAAAACATTAATTTATAAATTCGAATATTGAAAGCTTAATGTCAAATAAAACACATTAAATTGGATTGGTTAGGATATATATATTCTTTGTATAAAATAAATTTTTGTTCTATAAACACCCCTAACATAATCTTTTAAGTTATTTATTGCTTTTAAATACTTTGGACACACATGGGAATTCGTTAAAAATCTTATGAGGTAAAATCAATTAATACATATTTATTTTCTACTATGAACTACGGAGCTTTGATTTCTCATTTCATATTGAGGATATGTTGGCACGGGATTGCGAGATCTTGGTGAGCACTCTAATAAAGAATCAATTATTTCCTTTGATAGCAAGTAACCCTCAGATAACGACACTCATTCGTGCATAAATAACTTAGATGGTTCTCGTTGAGTACAACAAATGTGAGGGGTGCTAATATCTTCCATTTGCATAACCGACTTTCGAACTCGATATTGGTTGTGATGACCATATCCTATTCTTTCGTTTATGGGTTTTACCAATGTTTTCCCTTTTTCTCTCTGGAAAAAAAAATCGGTGGCGACTCTGTTAAGTTCATCCCGCGAACGTGCAATTGTGTTTCGTGAGGTCGTTCTCATTTTTCGAGGTACGACAACATACATTACTAATTATAAGGGTTTTAAGGGTAAATCCCTTTGTGTTAAAAATGACAATAGATGTTCCAAAGTTATCTACGACTTGGATGGGAGTCATCGTTTTCCAATTTGTTGGATGGACAACCCTTTACCTATCTCGGTTTTTGATTACGATAATCTTAATAATCTAGAACTTTGATCCCTGGTTGTGTTGGATGCTTTCCAAGTAGTGAAAGTAAAAGATCTTTTACAGATGGCCAATGACCTAGAACATATCTTTAATTTCTTGGGTAATTCATATTTGCTTATGTATTGACATGCTATTATTTTATTTGGTCAATTTTTTATTGGTCTGATCTCTTGTGTTTCAACTAACATGACGAACCTCAAACTCTCAGAGCAAAAATATTTGATTGTCGAGGCTAGAGCGAGGCGAACAGACCAAGCTACCACTAAAACTGATCTTACGGGAATTCAAGTTCGGGCTCTTAAAAGAAAGAAACCCGACGTTGCTAAGGTGATACCCACATTATCAGAGCCTCAACCTACTACTACTCCTATTTTTGAAGGTCCAAAGCCTCCTTCTCCCAAGAAGATGAAGAATCTTATAAGTGACAATGTCATTCAAGCTGATCTTACCATTAAAACCCTCATGCAAGGTTCAAGTAGCAGTCATTAACCCTATCCTTCATCCGAGTTCAAATTTTGGTCCAACAACTTCGATGGACCGAGGTACCTTTATGACAGGGACGTTAAGAATGTGAAGTCTATTGGATTTCAGCAACCTTCCTCGGAATCTTGGTTCCTATTTAATGAGATATGTGGTGATGACCCATGGTTTATTCGATGTGAATAAGGCCCATGAGAAAAACGAGACTCGTATTTCCAGGGAAATGGCGCAAATGAACGCTGATTTGGAGGTTCAAACAGATAAGGTTGAGGAGTTGAACAAACAAGTATTATATTGAACAATAAAAAAGAAACTTCGGAGTCTCATTTACAAGAGCTGACAAAACAAAAAGAGGTTGTTGAATCCTGGTGCTTGAAATTGGAGACAATTAATGCTGGTTTGACTCTTGAATTAGAGAAAACTAGGGCTACGAATGAGACCCTAAGGAAACCCCTCAAAGAATCCTAGACGGACATTCTTTCTGTTAGAGATGAGGCTTTCGATAGAGCTAAAGCCCAAGCATTGTGCATCATTCCTGGTCTTGACGTATCGAGGATAAACTTCTTTAAGACCGTGGTGGACGACTAATTAGTAGACCTGGAAGAGACTTCTTCTGAGGCTAACATTCAAGCAGACATACCGACTACCAACCATACTCATGAAGTTCAAGAGGATGATTAAAAATGATGTTTTAAGCTAATGGTTTGCCATCCATGATGATGTACCTTCGTAATAATATTTGAACTATGTTTATTTTTCATTATTGTACGTTTGCTCCCCTAGGGCGAACCTTTTAAAATTGTATTGGTGCCATTTTGTTAAATGTGTTGTGTCAATCACTAAAGCTTACCAAATGTTGTTTTATTACAACCAATCTATCTTAGGGAACTCATATCTTAACTTTCAGTTAGACCGGAAATATGTTATTACAGGATGACTGAAGCCACATATGCCTCAAGCTTGTAAGCCGCTTAGGTTTTGGCTAGAGGTAGACTAACGTAGCCTGACCTAAACCGATTTCTCCAAAGGCATCAAGTGCGCTTAGATTTAAGCTAGATGTATATTAATGTAGTCTGGCCTAAGCCGATTTTTCCAGATGCATCAAGTGTACTTGGACTTCGGCTAGAGGTATATTAGCATAGCTCAACCTTAGCCGATTATGTGAAAAACTCTTACACGTGGATGATTATTCTCCATCCCTTAGATTAATCCTGGATCATGTCCTTGGATCAATTCCTTTGTCTTATATAACACAATTGTTTTAAATATGTGTTCCTCATTAAAAACCCTTGCCTTGCAGGGGAAAAGAGTACATTCCCATAATTTTTATTTAATACATTTGTTACATGATCTAACTGAGATAAAATTAAGGCTAGTTACATTCCAAGTCTTGGGCATCTCTTTACCATCCAATATTTTCAATTTTTAAGCCACATTGCCTATCCTCTAACAAATATGGTAGGGACCCTACCAATTTGGGGCTAACTTTCCCTATTCATAGGGTCAATTATCTTCTTTACCACTAAGTCTCCTTTATGAAACCCTTCTCTCTTACCTTGATATTGAACTTATGCGCAATTCTTTGCTTAGCCACAAATTCTCTAATGTAAGTTGTCTCCCTAATTTCAACCACTAAGTTGGGTTATTCAAGCCTTTGAGTTGGTGCTTTCAACAAAAGTTAAATGTCTCTATGTTGGGGTATGGATCTCGACTATGATCATTGCATCTGTACCATTAACCATTCTGAAGGGAGTTTCACGAGTAGTTGAATACGGTGTATTATGATAAGACCATAAAATTTCATGTAAGTATTTGACCCATAATCCTTTAGCCTCAACCAACTTCTTTTCATCTCGGACATAATGATTTTGTTTGCTGCTTCTGCTTGTCTGTTTGCTTGAGGATGTTCTACTGAGATGAACTTATTATGTATTCCCAGATCCTTACAAAATTCAATAACTAATGCACTAGCGAATTGTGCACCATTGTCATACACGATATCTCTGGCCATGGTGAGAATAATGAGTGTAGCGCTTCTACAGGTGAATGGATAAAAGGAGCAAATACATGACTTTTCTCTCATCGACTTACATATCATGCACAATTTTGTAACATGCTCGGCCAATAATATACTTCTCTCAGTATTTTCCCTGATAACACCATTCCTCCAATGTGACTTCCACATATTCCTTCATGTACTTCTTTCATGATAAAAATTGTGTCTTCCTCTAAGATACCTTGCAGATATCATTTCACTTGTTTTTCATTTGTTTCTTCATCGGATAATTTGTTTCAAATCAGATATCTGACAATATGTGTAATCCAACCATTAGACTTTCTCAATGTCATAACCTCCTTGACATCAGTGCTCGATGATTCTATGGTTTCTCGAATTACTATTTTAATTTGTGAACTACCTTGGTGCTCGCCATACGCGCCAGGAGATCAACCCGAGTATTTTCCTCACGGGGAATGTGATTTATTCATAACTCATTGAAACTCTGGGATATCCTAAGGGATTTCTGCAAGTATCTAATTTAATGTTGGATCTTTATTCTGAAACTCCCCATTTGACTCGGTTGGTGATTAACTATGAATCAGTTTGGACCATTAGGTGTGTTACTCCGGCTTCTTTTTCCAATTCCATCATGTGATTAATGTTTCTTATTTGGTCTGATTGTTGCTAGCCTAAAAATTAAAACATAATGAATATTCAAGTACCAAATCGCCCGATCCTTCAAGAATTATTCCTGCTCCTCTTCCTTTAAGGTTGGAGGATCCATCCATTGACAAAGTTCACCTGCACGACGATCCTTTTGGAACCAGATTACTTAAATATTTCAAGAATTCGACAAACATTTGTGATTTAATATTTCTCCTGGATACAAATTTTATATAGTATTCTGACAACTCTGCTAACTAGGTAATCATTATTCCTGCCAAATCCGGTTTCTTCAAGAATTTCCTGATAGGATAATTAGTTTTTACTATGATGGAGTGTCCATACAAGTAATACCTCAGCTTTCTCACTGTAATTACTACCGCCAAAGCGAGATGCTCGATCTTTTAGTTTCATAGTTCTGCTCCTTTTAGCACCTTACTACCAAAATTTATAGGTTTTTTTTCCACCCTCGGTTTCTTGTACTAGAATCGAGCTTGTGGCTTTATCTAATAAGGCTAAATATAAAATAAGTCATTGATTTTCTTTCAGACGTACTCAAATGGGAGTTGCAAACAAGAAGCGCTTTACTTCTTTAAAATCCTTTTCACACTCTTCTATCCACTAGAACTTTGCTGAATTTTTCACCTCAACAAATAAATGAATCGATTTGTCTCCTTGCACAAGATAAAAAACGTGATAGGGAGGCCAAAAGGTCTGTTAGTTATTGCACCTCTTTCACCGTCGACGGACTCCTCATATTAATGATTGGTTTCCACTTATCTAAGTTTGCTTCAATTTCTTGATTTGTTAGCAAAAACCTGAGGAACTTCCTGGCTTGTACTCCGAACGTGCATTTGTTTGGATTCAATCTCATATTATAACCACAATTTTATGTGAACGTCTTCTTTAAATCCTCAATGTGCTTTCTACTTTCCGGAGTTCTTACCACCATATCGTCCACATACACCTCAAGGTTCCGCTTTATTTGTGAGGCAAATATTGTGTCCACCAATCTATGATAAGTAGCCTCTATGTTTTTCAACCCGAAAGGCATCACTTCATAGTAGTAATTTTTTATGTTTGTCATGAATGTTCTTTTGGATGCATCTACCATATTCATTTGTATATAATTGTATCTAGAATATGCATCCAAAAAACTAAGAAGCCAGAAGCCCTATTTATAAGTCGGTCTATGTGAGAGAGCGAATAAGAATCTTTCAGATATGTCATTTTTAGATCAATTAAATCGACACACATTTGCCACTTCCCAGATTTATTTTTCACCATAACTATGTTGGCTAACTACATCGTGTACATGATTTCTTTGACAAACCCAACCTTCAAGAGCTTTCCAACCTCTTCTTCTACAACCTTCCTCTTTTCTTCGTCTTCCTTCCCTTTTCTCTGTGCCACCGGCTTGATGGTGGGATCCAATGCTAAATGATGATAGACTATATTAGGATCAGTTATGTGCATATTTGCTGGTTTCCAAGCGAACAAGTCTACATTTTTTCTTAACACTTCAATGACATCGGCTTCTTCCTCGGGAGATAAACCTGATCCGATATGGGTTGTTTGTGATGGTTGGGCCCAATCTGTACTATTTTCACCTCCTCCATAGGTGTAAGACTATCTTTTATTGGTTCTTACCTTGAATCTATGTCCACCGCATTTACTTTTACCTGGTTTATTTTGTTGGTTCCTCGATATGATTTCTTTTCTTGGGTCTTAGACTATCCTTATAACATTTTCTTTCTACTTCTTGGTCACCTTGTATTACTCCTTCTTGAACGTTTTCTAATAGGTATTTTAGAGTGAGGTACAAGGTGGACAGAACTAGTTCTAGGGAATTTAAAGAGGGTCTATCGATAATGATGTGTTAGGGAGACACAATGTTGATAATCAAGTATCTCACGTAAACACTTTTGGTGTCTTTACCATCGTTGAAAGTAGTCATATCAGACTAATATCCTATTATATAAACTTGCTTCCCTGAAAATCGAACCAATGTCCCCGTGAAGGATAACAACTCGATGACATCAAGGTTCATCCCTTTGAATGCTTCCCAATATAAGATGTTTGTTAAACTTCCTGGATCAACCAGAGCTCGCTTCACATTCTAGGTTTTCTATTTTCACTCTAATCACCATTGGGGCATCCTCATGGGCTATCATCCCTTCAACATCATTTTCAAAAAAATTAATCGTAGCCCGATATGTTCTTCCATCAGGAGTCGATCCTTGTCTGACATGCATTATTGTTTCGGCATATTGTTTCCACGCCGAATCGGATTTTCCACCCCTTGTGAATCCTCCTGCAATAATATTCACTGCGGTTAATGAAGTTATATTTAGTGATGAAGATAACTCACTTCGATTTGGGAAATGACTCAAATATAGTGAAATTGTATTGCTGATGGTATCGACGATTTTTGTGTGGTCTAGGCACGTTTTACCGAGGCCCCACGGTGGACGCAAAATGTTCTTGCTAAAACACTAAAAGGTTGACTTCCTCGTTATTTCTCGAGGAGAGTCTTAGATGAATGGTTTCAGATGTTTGTTTTATGTATGAGTATTGTGTATTGGTTGTCCTCTTTGTCTTCAAGCACTTCTTATTTATAGGTTTCTTTTTGCTGATACATCTTCCTAAAACGTACACTACCTCCATAATCATCCTGTAACGTATGCATCTTCAATGATTGTAACTCTTCATTTATAATGTTTTGTGTCCTTTGGTATGGCATCTGAGCCCTGTCATCACTCTGCCATGAATGACTGAGACATTTCTCGATTCATGCAAGGTCAAATCGTCCTCGTTTCTTCCGGTTATTCTTAATTGGGATCCTACTTATAAGTAGGCAAAGGGTTTTCCAATTATCCATTCCTATTATGCTCGGTATTACAGGGTTTATGTTTCGGTTGTTCAACATGATTTTCGGGATGTATAGTCGGGTTATCAATTCAGAGTCAACATGTGGGAGCATTTACATTTATTGTGGTATTTCTTTATGAACAACATACCTTATGAGAGACACATCATTTTCCCCCTAAAAACTTAAGGTGATAGATATGCGGGTTCTCTCACTTATAATCAATGTAAGATTTTCCCACACAAAACTTTCAACTTACACTAGTTTTTCTCAACACTCCCCTCAAGTGTAAGTCTATCAACAATGTTCCTCCTTAAGCAAAAGGTGTAACACCATTTACCCCTTATCAAAATAATACATGATTATTCATTAAAATCAAAGTATCAACAAAAGGGTATAACATTTCTTCCATAACAAACATCATTAAAACCATCATCATTTAGCCATGTCCCGTAACACGGGTTAAAACATGCACTCATATTAAAATGCCAACATTATTACGCAACAGATTAACAATCATCAACTTAATTAACTCAAATATGAAAATTCAAAATTTAATTCAAAACATCATTAACTCAAGGTAAAACAAACGAACAAAACGCGTTCCCATTCCGATGTTACATGACACATAGCAGGACATCACACCTAACTAAAATAATGACAAAGGAATAAACATTCTAAGCTATATCTGCAGGATGACATAATAGGCCGTCACCAAAGGCAAGCATGGTAAGTAATCACGAATCAATATAATTGACATAAGTAAAGATAACCATGCAACAGTTTGTCATATAGCAATACATCATAATTTTCACCCATCACATAATAAAACTCATCAATCATTTATTCAACATATATGCATCATGTTGTGCCACCAAGAATGAAATACAACTTCATATATGCATGTGGTACCGATTTCAACATGTGATGGACACTATGCCATATACCATCCATAATGGAGCATAACATAATCAGCATAACCCCGATCCACACTGTGGGATCAAAGCTTCCAACAACATAGGTATGCCATGAATGCAACGATACAACAATTCAACATAATTCAACATTTGCATCAGAATTCATGTTAATAAGCATCATGTAATAACCTACATCTTATCTTCATTTCAATCATAAAAAAATCGCTAAAAACATCAACAGAAATCATGACAACAAGTATAATACATCACAACATCAATACATCCTATCTACACCTCATTAGACCATTTTCTGAAATTAAATCACTAATTTTTCACTTCCAAGGCTCGCTAAGCGACCCCATTGCTTGCTAAGCGGCCTCCTCTCGGGTTGGAGAAAATTCCCAGTTTTCTCTGCTTGCTAAGCAAGCTAGACGAATTTCATAAATCCAATTCTGCAACAACATCAAACTATGCTACGATATTTCACCTTAAAGACACATTTTTTCATCATTTTAATCACTAATTCAGTAATAGAACATATAGCTAACACACATACATCATTTACAACATATAATGCACAACAATTCATAACTAATCCCTCAATTCTACTCATCAAATCCTAGGTTTTCTCTAAAACCCCAATTACTCACATTACCTAAACTCTACATCAAGAACATTGAAAAGCGGTACTCCTCATACCTTAAAGTGAAGCTTTTCTATGGTCTTTCTCAAAAATCTCCGGGAACTTCTTCAAACCTTAGCTTCTCCTCTTCGTTCTTCAGAGTTTTTCTCTCCTCTCTCCCAAACGGGATCGTGAAAAACTGATCATATTCCCAATCTCAACTTCCTTTTTGTCAATCTTACCCCTAGGACCCCAAATATGTTTTCCTCATTATACCCTTACTAATTTTCTACAAAAGACCATTACATCCCTCATACTTCTAATTCTTCTTTTATTTAATTAAATAATAATATTTAAATAACACATCTTACATTATTCAATATTACCATTAAATAAAATAATTTCATCACCAAAGCACCACAACAAATACACCAAAAATTACCAAATTATCATAATAATTAATTAAATAATTAAATTACGAGATCAGGGCGTTACAACACTCCCCCACTTTAAGAATTTTCGTCCTCGAAATCTAACTGAAGTAAACAGAGTCGAATGCGACTCCTTCATATGATCTTCACGTTCCCAAGTCCAACTTTCACCTGCTGGTCCACCCCATAATACCTTTACCAAGGAAATTTCTTTTCCTCCTAAATACTTTATTTCTCGGCCATCTATCCGGAATGGTAATGCCTCAACAGTCAAGCTATCTCTTACTTGAACGTCATTCATATGAATCACATGCGATAGATCACACACATACTTCCTCAATTGCAACACATGAAACACATCATGCAAATTTTCCCAAGCGATGATGGTAATGCAATCCGATATTCCACCGCTCTGATCCTCTGTGAAATCTGATACGGACCAACAAAACACAGAGTGAGCTTTCTAGACTTCAAATCTTGTCTGACACCAGTCACTGGAGTAACTCTTAAGAACACATGGTCTCCCTCTTGGAACTCAAGAGCTTTCTTCCTCTTATCAGGATAAGTCTTATGTCGACTCTGACAAGCTTTCATTCTTTCTTGTATCATCTTAATCTTCTCAGTCGTTTCCTACACGATCTCAGGTCCAAGCACTTCGCTCTCACCCGATTCATACCAACACAGGGGAGTCCGACATCGTCTACCATACAATGCTTCATACGGTGCCATTCCAATACTAGCATGATAACTATTATTGTAGGTAAACTCAATCAATGGAAAATGAATATCCCAAGATCCTCATTGATCTAGCACACAAACTCTCAGAAAATCCTCTAAAGATTGGATAGTCCTCTCTGTCTGACCATTTGTTTGTGGATGATAAGCAGAGCTCATCCTCAAATTAGTACCTAAGGCATCTTGCAAACTTTTCCAAAACCTTAATGTAAACCGTAAATCTCTATCTGATACGATACTCGATGGTATCCCATGTGACTTCACAATCACTTCAACATACATCTCGGCTAGCTTCTGCATGGAATGAATCTTCATCGGCAAGAAATGGGCCGACTTAGTCAATCTATCCACGATCACCCAAATTGAATAATTTCCCTTAGCAGTCTTTGGCAAACCCATCACAAAATCCATGTAAATGCTATCTCACTTCCATTCTGGAATATTCAATGGTTGCATCATACGTAATGGTTTTTGATGTTCAATCTTTGACTTTTGGCAAGTCAAACATGCATACACACATTCTGCAACGTCTTTGTTCATACCTGGCCACCAAAACAATTTTTGCAAATCATGGTACATCTTCGTAGCACCAGGATGGATACTCAATATACTTCGATGTCCTTCTTCTAAAATACTCTTCTTAATTTTTGGAACATCTGAAATGCACACGCTATCTCAGAATCTCATCAACTCAGAATTCACTTCCGTTACCTTGGTTTATCATAGTAAACTAATCAGCCAACTTCAAATCAGATTGTTGTCCTTCTCGAATCCTCACCACAATTTCACTAGTCAACTTCAGGATTCCCAACTTCACACTCTCGGAAGTAGTCTCACATAACAAACTCATGTCTCTGAACTGTTCAATCATTTCGAGTTCTTTCACCATAAGCATCACCATATGCAATGTCTTCCTACTCAAATCATATGCAACCACATTCGCCTTACTAGGATGGTAATTCAAATCAAAATCAAAATCATTCAACATTTCCAACCACCTTTTCTACCTCATATTCAGTTCCTTCTGATCAAACAGATATTTCAAACTCTTATGATCACTAAACACTTCAAATTTTGAACCAAAGAGATAATGTCTCCAAATCTTCAACACAAACACTACACCTGCCAACTATAAATCATGCGTATGGTGATTCCTTTAATGAACTCTCAGTTTTTAGAAGTATAAGCTACCACTTGACCATTCTGCATCAAAACTCCTCCAAATCCATTCTTTGACGCATCACAATACACTACGAACGACTAATTCGGATTAGGCAAAATCAACATTGGAGCAGTTGTCAATTTCTTCTTCAACTCTACAAAACTCTGTTCACACGCAACATCCCACACATAAGCTTGACCCTTTCGAGTCAACTGAGTCAAAGGTAACACAACTTTGAATATCCCTAAATAAACTTTCGATAATAACCTACCTATCCCAAAAAACTTCTAATCTCAGTAGTTGACTTAGAAGTCTCCCACTGTAACACTGCATCAATCTTCGACGGATCCACAACAATTCCACTACTGGAAATTACATGCCCAAGGAAACTCACTTCTTGCAACCAGAACTCACACTTTGACAACTTAGCATACACTTTTTCTCTCGCAGCACTTACAGCACAATCCTCAAATGCCCTTCATGTTCCTCTCCTGTCTTGGAATAAATCAGGATATCATCAATAAAAACTACCACATATTTATCCAAATACTCATCGAAGATTTGATTCATGTACTCCATGAACACACCGGGTGCATTGGATACACCAAACGACATCATCATGTACTAATAATGACCATATCTCGTCCTAAAAGTTGTCTTCAAAATATCATCAGACTTAACACGAATCTGATAGTAACTAGATCTTAGATCAATCTTATTGAATACACAAGCTCCCACCAACTGATCCATCAATTTGTTGATCCTCTTAAGTAGATACTTATTCTTAATAGTAACCTTGTTCAATTGTCGATAATCAACACACAACCTCATACTACCATCTTTCTTCTTGACCAACAACACAGGAGCACCCCACGAAGAAACGCTAGGTTGAAGAAAATTCTTTTCCAATAATTCTTCTAGTTATTTCTTCAACTCACTCAATTCCAAAGCAGACATCTGATACGGAGCCATAGACACGTGACTTGTACCAGGTAATAAATCTGCTACTTATTCAACTTCGCGTTCTGGAGGCAAATCACTTATGTCCTCCGGAAACACATCTGGAAATTCTTGAACAACTGGTAGTTTTACCCTCGAATTCTTACCTTCAACTTGCAACGATGCAAACATTGCAAACATCTAAGCTTCGTCTTCTAATAGTTCATTCACATTGTTAGCCATCAAGAACATCAATTCACCATGATCATTATGTTCAGGAAATTCCACAGTCTTCGCATAACAATTGATATGCACAAAGCTGAACTCTAGTCAGTTCATCCCAAGAAGAACATCAATTTGGTGCAAAGGTAAGCACACCAGATACATCAAGAAGTCCTTCTCAAAAATAGTCAAAGGGCACTTCAAACACACATATGTGGTAGTAACAGAACCATTAGCTGGCATTTCTATTACCATACCACCATTCATACTAGACAACTTCAAACACAACTTAGTAGCACATTCAAGAGAAATAAAGGAATATGTAGCACCAATATCAATAATTACAATCAACTCAACACCGTTAATAAAACATGTACCTCGAATCAGGTTATCCTTCTTAGGGACTTCAGAACCACTCAAAGCAAACACTTTACCATTGGTCTGAGCAGCAGTAGCCGTCTTAGGCTTCTGACATTGGATGTTGATATGTCTTTGTTCACCACAGTTAAAACAAGTTGGACCTTCATTTGGGAAATCACCAACCCGATTACCTCTCTTGCCGTACCTGTAGCATCTCACCACTGGATTGATGCACACATCGAACTTGTGACCGGATTCACCATATTTGTAGCACTTGGGAGGAATGAAACCTGCTTCCCCACTTGGCTTATTCCCATCTGAGACCTTATGCTTCACTTTTTCAGTTGGAGTCACATAAGGTTTTCCTTGAAACTAGGCTTTCTCTTTCTTCTCACTCAATTGCTTATAGTGAGCAGATCGAGCTCGGCTATCTTCATTATAAATCCTGCTTTTGTCCAATAAATCATAGTACCTATGGATCTATTGACATCCAATCCCCTGTTTAATCTCTGGTCTCAGTCCATTCTCAAACTTGAGACACTTAGAAAGTTCAGCATCAACATAATTATAGTAAGGACAATACTTAACTAGCCTATCGAATTTAGCAGCATACTCTGCTATCGTCATATTTCCTTGCTTCAACTCAAAGAACTCCACCTCCATCTTACCACGAGCATCTTCTGAAAAATTCTTTCCCTTAAACTCCCTTCTGAATACTGCCCAAGTCACTGCAGTATCGACATCCTCCAAACGCTGACAGGTATTATCCCACCAATCTTCAACCTCCTTAGACACCATGTGGGTACCAAATCATACCTTTTGTGCATCTGTACACGCCATCACTCTGAAAATCTTTGCAATCTCCTTGAGCCACTTCTGTGCACTATGAGGGTCATGATCTCCTTCAAAAACTGGCGGACTATTACTCTAAAACTTCTCAAAAGCACGAAACTCATCTTGCTCATTGTTTCGAGCCGTAGCCTAAGCAAGTGCCGCAACAACTTTAGCAAGAGCATGTGTGTTGTTTCCATCCATTCTGCACAACACTCACCACATCATAAAAGAAAGAAAATAATTGTTAACAAGTAACGACTGATAACAGACCGACAACAACGACACTTGGTCAGACAGACTGACCTACTCTGATACCATTAATGTAACACCCTTTACCCCACATCAAAATAATATATGATTATTCATTACAATAAGAGTATCAAAAAAATGGTATCACATTTCTTTTATAACAAACATCATTAAAACCATCATCATTTAGTCTTGTTCCATAACACGGGTTACAACATGCACTCATATTAAAATGCCAACATTATTATGCAGTGAATTAATAGTCAGCAACTTAATTAAATCAAATATGAAAATTCAAAATTTAATTCTAAACATCATTAACTTAAGGTAAAATAAGCGAGCACAACGCATTCTCATCCTGATGTTACATGACACAAAGCAGGACACCACACCTAACTAAAATAATGACAAAGGAATTAACACTGCAAGCCAAGTCCATGACCAAGCTTATTCTTGAGTATCTGCAGGATGGCATAATAGACCATCACCAAAGGCAGGCAGGGTGAGTAATCACGAATCAATATAATATACATAAGTGAAGATAATCACACAACAGTTTGTCATATAGCAATACATCATAATTTTCACCTATCACATTATAAAACTCATCAAACATCTATTCAACATATATGCATCATGATATGCCACCAAGAATGAAATTCAAATTTATATATGCATGTGTCGCTCCCGGGATTTTCATCCTAGTACAAACGCGAAAGTGGCGCGGAAAGGTTAGAGTCGCCAGCCAGACATTTTTATCCCGAATGAATGGGAAAGGTAATGTTGCACAAACCTGAGGAAGAAGGAAAGGTCAAGGACTTGCGAACCAAAGATCGGAGTTCGGGAGTCGGTTACGAATTGGGAAGGTATTAGCACCCCAATCCGTCTGTCGTACCCGACGGGATCCACGCTTGCTTGTTTGTTTCAAAGGGTGAGAAAATAAAGATGCTGCTGAATAAAACCGCTAACTGGAATGGAAATGAGAAATGAAAAAGGAACTGGAAAAGAAAATGAAAAGAAAAGGGGAAAATGTAGGGAAAATAAAGAATGTGCTCGAACGGGCCCTACCCCGCTGCCTACGTACCTCATCGGGATAATGAGGATCAGAGTCGACGTAGTTCGCCTAACTAAGGCGGGAACTATTTGTTTGTGTTTTTTACAGCTGGAACTGCGTATGTCTATGCTCAGGTGTTGCAGGCTCGTCTGGTACGAGTGCGTTTACCGTCTTGCAAATGAGACAAGTCGCCGCGAGTTCACGTTATGAGTGAATGAGATGAGAAAAGAAGTTCCCGCAGGATAGTCGCTTATTGTTTGTTTTTGTCTTTTATGAGAAGTGTTTTGAATTTTGTTTGTGAACGGTCTTGTACTAAGACCTATCCATCGCGGGAAGCATTTACACCTCACCCCGAAACAGGACGCGTATAAACACTCCGCAACAAAGTCTCGTGTCGTACAAGATTGTTCGGTTTTTATTAAGTGTTTTATTGCTTTTCTTTATGAGATGAGAAAGAATGACTCAAGTTGCAAAAAGGACAAACTAAGAGGACTAAGACACAACCCTAAGTTAGTTATCATATACAAAAGGGAGATCCTATGGTTAATGAGGTATTCTAATCCTAATAAAGAAAAGGAAAAGAAGAAAAAAGTTAGAAACTAACTTACTTCCTACGGAAGTTAAGTTATCTCTAAGGAAAGGGAAAACCTAAAAGCAAAGCACAAGGTGCTAAGGCAAACACAATTAAAATGCATAAGAGATAGGAATGAAGTAATGCTTACCTCAATCTTCCCCCCTACAAAACAAAGGTTAGCATGACAATGCATATTGAAAGTAAAATCAAAGCATGAAAACAATTAAGTACCATAAACGTCCTAGAATGGAACTAGGTTCAAAATAAGACCTAAGTCTAAAGGTGAAGGTACCTAAAGGTTACATGACTTCTAAAATCAGTAGCTACATGATATATATCCCTAAGGATGCTAGGATACCCCACAAGATCAAACTATGTCAAACTATGTACAAAAAGTTCACTTAAGTTCACCTAAATGCAAATTAGGGTTTATGGATGAAATATGAATGCATATGGCTTACAAACATAAATTAATACATGAAATGAACATCAAAGTCAGTAGTGAATGCTTATGAATATGGGTGAATGAATATACAATCATGGATGCAATGGATTAGGCATATGGAGCAAGGAGAAGAATACATGAGAAGAAATGAACAAAAATCGCATAAGATCGCACATGATGAAAGTTAAGGGAGAATGGCATGTGAATATGCATGAAATGATTATGGGTCACTAGCGTACAAGGTATGAGATGAAATTAGAATGCATGAATAGGCATTGATGATTTCCACATAATTCAAGTTAAACATGAGAAGAGATTAGCAAACCGTTTAAGTTAAACTAGTTCACATAAGTATGCACTTTGAAACACAAAAACAAACCAAAGGAGTATGGTTCAAAAAGTGGCTTATAACTGGAATTAAGAAAATACAAATTACCTATAATTAACTCCTAAAAGTTACCAAAAAATATTCCAAGCAAATGGCATGAATGCCTCCTTAACATTTAGATTATGCGACACCTAAACACATGAATCAACCTAAGATCTAGGTGACATGGAAAAATAGCAAAAAGCCTTTAAAAATTATGAAATTAAATCCCTAGAATTATATAGTCATTATCTTACATTGTACAAAAGGATTCTACAAAATTATGCACCAAAGTGCCAAAACAATTCCTTGATTGGCAAGGTAACAAAACATGGTCACCCAAAAACAACTCCACAAAGTGGATCAAAAAGGGCACTAAAAAATATGAAAAAAATGCCTAATGAGCATCAAAATGTCAAAAATTTCAGTGATTAATCACACACAAAAAATAGGTTTCACACCTATGGGAAAAAATCGATTTCGGTCCCTTATGCCAAAACCTTCCTTTTTGGGACAGCTTGTGATCTAAAATTCAAATTAATTATTAAAACCACCCAAATATGGAAATAAAAAATATGAAAAATTAATTAAGAAGATGAGGATCACTCATGAATTTTTCCATAATTTTATCTCACCTAAAACTATTTTTAATAATTGCGACGAAACGGGCAAAAAATGGATTTTAAGGGGAAGTGAAAGGAATCGATCCTAATGGTTCGTAACCTAATCCCTAAGCTCCGAAATCGATACATATCATCAAAAATCACATATATATATCCAATGCCTCAGGTGGGAGGGCTTAGTATACACCTTAAGTTATATGATCCTAAGCCACATACAACTAGAATGATGCTTAAAAGCCGAAGAAAGCTCGAAATCACTTACTTGATCGAAGTGTCGATTCTTCACATAAAAGAAATCCGAAAAAATCCCCAAGCAAGGTCTTGTAGTCTCCTATAAGCAAAATAAATGCCCATCTTCCATAATTAGCTTTGTGAAGCTTTGCCATAATCGGAATTGATCCAAATCGGTGAAAAACATTTACGAACCCTTTATTCCAAAATTAATTCACAACTATAATCAAAATTATGACAATATCTAATTAAAAAAACTATTAAGAAATGGATTAAAATATTAATCCACAAAAATTGATTTAAAAAGAAAAATTAATTAACAAAGAATTTTTCTTAAGCAAATTAATTAACAATTCTTAGGAATAAAATATAAAGAACACATGGAGGTGTAATTGGAAATTGATGGTGTCAACATAGAATCCATGGGCAAAGGCCCAAATCACCATAGAGAATCCGCAGGGGGGTGTATAAGCATAACTGATGTGAAAAAAATAAAACTATGGGGTTGAGGCCCAATATCTTCAAGAGAACGCAGGAGGGGGTACACGTTGAAAGCAGAGGTGTTGATAGCACATTCACTTGGGCTTTAGATATTGAGCCCGTTCCATGAACATGAGGACAGAGAGAGGGGCAAATCAAAGAATGAGGGTGTGCGAATAACTAATTCATGGTGGATGAGTGTCTCAAGCCCAATCCAAGTTATGTTGACCTAATTTAACCATAGCTGAAAAACCAAAAGCCAATTGACCTTCTTCTTCCCAACCCTAACACGTCGCTCTTTCTCCCTCAAAGAAAATCTCTCTGCAACATCGCCGTGAGTCTCTTATGCCTTCGCCGCCGTACACACCATCATCAACGAGCCCTGCTCCCTCTCCATTATCGCACCATGATCTTATTTTCCCTTCGCTCAATCGCTCCAACGCCGACCCTAACATGAAGCTATTCTTACAAAGACGATCACTAATTGTCGTGGAAATCGCCATTGTTGATCGCGAGCTTACCACACCATGATTCTCTACGGTTACCCGTCGGGGCAGATGGAGGTCAAATTCAGTGATCCAAGGCCACCAAACCTTTGCGTAAGTTCTTGCTTTGTTACTCTTTCACTCATCAGCGAAACAACCAGACCTCACCGTCCCCTGCTCAACTCTCAACGTCGAAGATGCATCAAACCTCGTCGTCATTGTTACGTTCCATAGACCATTGCAAAACCGTTCAGAGAGAGTCTGACGCTTCCTCGGATCAGAGAAGATGATCGACAATCCTGAGGTAAAAATCAATGACACTCCCTCTTCTTCTCCATGATCTAGAATCGTTTATCTCCGCAAGCTTGTATAGTAGATTCTTGCGTCAATTTGTTATTGAGTTGTGATGTGAATCTTGTTGCATTGATCTGACAGAATGGAGTACAAACACTAACTTCTCAACCTGTTCAAATCAAAGTCAGCAAAGGTTGAAGGTTAAAGAAGCTGTTGATGGAGATCTGTGAAGGCTTGCGAAGTTGTTGTGCATGCGGCGAACCAGTGACAAATTTCTTGATGTAGTATTGAAAACCTAAACTTATCGTCGCGAATCGAAGGAGGCGTCCTCTCTCTTTTCATCCAATCTTGATATGCGATGGCGAAGCTTTTCTCGTTCAAAGTCCTCAGCTTTGATACCTCCATCTTCACGAGATCGCATTTCCCTCTCTGTTTTGTTTTCGTCAGAGACGACAAATCGAAACTCTCAGTTTAGGTATGTGCATCCTGCTCCATTATTCTGGGTTTAATTCTTCTTCTTGATTCTTGCTTCTGCTTCTTTGATTCGAATCGTTGCCATACCCGAATCATCATTGCTGCGATGTGACTCTGCTATTGCCAATTGTTGTTGAACGACGTTGTTGAATCTTGCAGGAATGTTGAAGATGAGGATACATTTGCGGTGTGTTTTGTGTCGAAGACGAAAAGCTGAAGAGCGAAGGTGAGGATTATGAGGATGGTGCGATGAAGATGATGAAGTTGATCTCAAATCAACAAAGAATTCCGGTAAATCCAATTCGATCCTCTCTTCTTTCTGCGTGTGATGGTTGTTGTTGTTAATTCTTGAACTTTGAATTTTTGATTCAGGTTGCAGCCTTGATGAAGAGTTTGAGAGGTTGAACTTGTAGGTTGAATTGATGAAGTTTGTTGATCAAGAGTTTATTGCAGAGAGGTTTTGGAAGATGGTGTAGGTCTGGATTTGAGAGGGATGAAGGCTTGGTGTGAAGTTGTTGAGAAATTATTGAGAGAGAGTGATGCAGATCAATTAGAGAGTGATCCCCCTGTTTTTCTGTTATGTAATGTATATCAGTTTTTAAAACTGAATTTTCCTCTAACTGTTTCTGTTATGTATATCAGTTTTAAAACTGAATTTTTCTTCTAACTGCATCTGCCTTTTTTCACTATCATGTAACTGAATTTTTTCTGATATGCATAGTTAGTCATCCCTGCTGCATTTTTTTTTGCTATATGGTAATGGGTATCCTTTTAATAAAATGGGCTTTATTTAAAGATATGGACCAAAATAATAATCTAACATTAGTGCTGGATTTAGATTTTAGGAAATGGGCTTTGGGGTTAATGGGGATTAATAACCACTTTAATATGGATTAACAATATTCTATTGGTTCAAAAATAGAAGAAAGCCAAATTTAATTATGGACTTTGAAAATAAATTTAGACCCTAGAATTTAGTTTTAAATTTGGGATATGACACAACTATTAATATGGAGGTGGTCATTGGTTTCGAAATTCAAATATGGTTTGGAACTCTTATCTAAAAAATAATCAAATAAGAATGAGGTATGAGTTTGGATTTAGAAGAAATGCGTTTGACTAATACAAGATTTTGTAATCGATTCTCAAAGTTGAACGAAATAATTCAAAAGTGAATGAAATGGTTATGAGCTAGGGTGAATACTGAGAAGTAGTTTTGGATTCGGAAATTTAAATGGGCTTAAATCAAAAAAAACTTGGTATGTGATTTAGGATCAAACCAAATGGTTTTTGAAATGAAATATGACCATGATGAATAGGAGGACAAAACGGATATGACACTAGTTTAGTGAACTAAATCAAATCAGAAAATGGGTGTGACTCGACTTCAAATTTGAATGATGTTTTCTAAGTAAGCCCTGAACATGCCCTCCCTTAGTTCGAAACGAAACCTTCCACACAATCCACTCTTAGGAACTTTGATGCCACAATAAACTCCACACAATCTCGAATTATTGCTCTAAAAACAAATGGATCCAAACCACTCCTTAATACACTAGACCTCCATTGGTAAAGTTCCCTTCAAAATTATGAACAAAAACTCCTAACTTCCCTTGAGATATTAAATGATACGGAACACAAATTGAGACGTTAAGAAAAGTCAACGCTCTTATTTCAAGCAAATCTGATTGAACACCTCAGTACTGGGTTAGATACACCAATGAATATTCTCCACAAGTTCAATCCCTGATAAATACGAACAAGGTACGAAACCCTAATTTCCAAGAACCTTGATCACATGCCTTATGAATTCAATGCAAATGCAGGGTTATGAATATTATGACCTAGTAAAAAATGCAGATGAATGCGAAGCGATAAGCCAGTTAAGGTAAAAAGAATGAGGGCAAATTTTGAGGTATTACAGCTGCCCCTATTCAATCAACTGCAGACTTGAATGGATAATTGCAACAGCTTTTAGACGTTCAAGGTATGGAGTGATTGAATACTCGAATAAAACCTGAAAATTTGCACACTGAGGGCAACAAAAATGCCGTCTGCCCATTTATTTATTTATATCTATTTTGATTTTGACCTCTGAATAGGTAACGGAAATAGAACCAGGTGGAATAGAGTCAATGCAATCACTGCGACTGCTGAGCGAACCGAAACCACAAGGAGGGTGCCTGTTGGCGTAACAGGACTTAACGCAACATCAACCGATTTGCGACTCAAATAAGATCAACCGATCTAACACGGAGATGGTATCAACCAATCCAT
Organism: Lathyrus aphaca; assembly: GCA_963966055.1. Taxonomy (NCBI): domain Eukaryota; kingdom Viridiplantae; phylum Streptophyta; class Magnoliopsida; order Fabales; family Fabaceae; genus Lathyrus; species Lathyrus aphaca. The sequence goes on from OZ014523.1 coordinate 507,242,208, forward strand.
CCCGGAAAGCGAGAATGTAATATCATCCGATTTACAACTCGATGAGAAATGATATCAACCGATTCATGACTCAAATAAGATCAACCGATCTAACATGGAGATGGTATCAACCGATCCATAACCAAGAAATGCGAGAATGTAATATCATCCGATTTACAACTCAAAGAGAAATGATATCAACCGATTCATAACTCAAATATGATCAACCGATCTAACACGGAAATGGTATCAACCGATCCTCCCCGGAAAGCGAGAATGCAATATCATCCGATTTACAACTCGAAGAGAAATGATATCAACCGATTCATAACTCAAATAAGATCAACCGATCTAACAGAAATGGTATCAACCGATCCATTATCTTCGCACTGAAACGAGACCATTGTACTTAAATGGAGACTCGAAAGGAATGGGATCGTTGTACTTAAACGAGAGCCCAAGACGCGACCGTTGTACTGAAACGGAGACGCGAAAAAAATGAGACTGTTGTACTGAAACAAGACTCAAAGACGAGACCATTGTACTTAAATGGAGACTCGAAAGGAACGGGATCGTTGTACTTAAACGAGAGCCCAAGACGCAACCGTTGTACTGAAACGGAGACGCGAAAAAATATGAGACTGTTGTACTGAAACAAGACTCAAAGACGAGACCATTGTACTTAAATGGAGACTCGAAAGGAACAGGATCGTTGTACTTAAACGAGAGCCCAAGACACGACCGTTGTACTGAAACGGAGACGCGAAAAAATGAGACTGTTGTACTGAAACAAGACTCAATTGACGAGACCATTGTACTTAAATGGAGACTCGGAAGGAACGGGATCGTTGTACTTAAACGAGAGCCCAAGACACGACCGTTGTACTGAAACGGAGATGCGAAAAAAAATGAGACTGTTGTACTGAAACAAGACTCAATTGACGAGACCATTGTACTTAAATGGAGACTCGGAAGGAACGGGATCGTTGTACTTAAACGAGAGCCCAAGACGCAACCGTTGTACTGAAACGGAGACGCGAAAAAAATGAGACTGTTGTACTGAAACAAGACTCAACTGGGGATAACAACAAGACTTGGTAGAAGTAACCACCCTGGGAAATGAAGTTGCATTCTGTGGGGGATACTTCAATCTGATTGGAGATGTAACGGGTCTTATGTAATATACCTCAAAACTGGCCCATGCTGGTATGCATATGTTTGAATTTATGGCGTAATGCTCCATGACGATGGAAATGCTACGCTTTGGAGGATGCAAATGTAATGATGATTACTGGATGCAAATGCAAATGCAAAGGGGGTCTCCCGATGAGGAGATAATAGATATCCCAAATGGCTTGACTGGGGAGGAACTGATGATCACTGCATTGATCTGAATTAGTCCTTGTGAGGAGAAGACATCCCTGCGGGGAATGCTGTCAATGATATATCGGCTCTGAACTGCCGCCATTGCCAAAAATAAATTGGACTTTGAGATCGGAGTGCCAAGACCCTGCTGGAGATGGACTCATTTTGAACTCTGATGGGGATGACGAATGATGTCAATGATAAAGATTCCTGCTGAAGATAAGAGCTCAAGTTGCCACTTGCTGGGGATAAGAAATAAATCTTCTCATGTTGGGAATGAGAGATGATGATATCCTTCTGCTCAAGAAGTAACCTTCCATTTGCCGCACTACTGGAGAAGGAATTGTCTAATGAGACTTGCTAAGGAATTCTGATCAATGAAGTCCACCGACGAAACAACTCTTGAAGTACTGTGCTGACAATGGCTTTGCCCATAGACTCTGGGTTGATAGGTTGCCAACTAATCATGAGTGAACAATGGTTCTTTGCAATTTCCAACTCTCCTCCTACTAGGATCTATCAAAAGATAATGTCTCAAGAGGATTTTACAGAAAACTGGCATACGAGATGCCTCAGTGTCTTCAAACTCTTGGAGAGATTCGTTGGATCTCGAAATAACTGCCCCAGACTGCATGGTCTGTGCAAGAATTTTCCTCGCGAGGATTCGTGAAAAACCTCATATCACTGTGAGATAGTGTGTCCTAGTATTTTGAACCTTGGGTAGGTGCTTCTGATTAACCGTCTTCAGGAGAAAGTAACTTCCAGTGCTCTTGGGGTGGCCTGCCCCAGTACAAGTCTTGAAGTGATCGCCCCTGAATGACCGTGCTTTGAAGAAAACACCCAGACCGATTGTTCTTTGAGAGATTGGATCTCGAAGTAATTGCCCCTGTTTGGCTGAACTTTGAATGCATGCCTCAGACTAATGGCTCTTTGAGAGATTTGAATCTCGAAGTGATTGCCCCAGCTTGGCTGAATTTTGAAGAGATTGCTCGACATGATTGCCCCGGATTAGTTGGCTCTTACCATGACTGCTGGGAAAGTCCCTACTCAATGGAGTTTTCTTGAAAAGTGCACCTCGATATGATCGTCCTTCGGAAGTTTCAGACTTCTCAACTTGGCAAGATTAAGCTTCTGGACTGAGATTCCATACGTGAACTTTTATGATGCCAAACAAATGTATGTAAGCAGAAAATATTTATTTTAAGAATGAAAATTCTAATGCAACACACATGTTAATCTTGAAGTTTTACTGTAAAAAGATGTCGCAAACCTTTGTGAGCGGATCACTGGTTAAGATACGGCATTATTTTTTTTGAATAATAGAAATCATGCACATGCAACACCAACGAAGATATTTCAACACCACTCATAGGAGTCAGGAACGCGGTCTCGTGGTAGTACACTCTCAAAAATAACCTTGTTTCAGTTAGGACTTTTGAGGGTTGTATCGTGGCCTGGTTCACGGTTATAGAAACAAAAGATATAGGCTCGAAATTTATTTGTGCCCACCCATCTTCGTGATGTTCTCCATTCCTATTTTCAGCTAGCTTTCACAAGCGCTCACTTCTCAAAAAGGGTTTTGTGATGGTTGAAGAACCAATTACACTAACAGTTTAAGCACTACTCAGGTTGTTGTTGGGAGCCAGTCACCCCTATTGTCTTTTGTGTCTGTATCACACGACTTTGTTCTTATTCAAGGATCTTTCTTGTGTAATCCTTTTCGTCTTTTGCTTTTGCATGATTTTTCCTATCCCTAACTTTTGCCTGGACTGATTCTTGTGAATCTTTGATTGTGAAGTCCAGCGGGATGCCCTAATTTTTGCCTAAGTCGCTTGTTTTCAAGTCTCGACTTAGCGGGCTTTCTCATTTCTCTTTTTTTGAACAAATCGTGTGACACTGTTTGTCTTGAATGCTTTGCGAGGGTCGTGACTGTCTCACTCCTTTGTTGTTGAGGAATAACCATTGTGGTCTCCGGTCTTTGGACCTCTTGATTGGGATAACCATTGTGGTTTCTGGTATTTGGACCTCTTGATTTGGTACAACGAAAGGTAATGGATCCTCAGATGTACATTCCTTTTTGAAATTTGAACGCTCGGTCAAACTAACTGAAGCCTACCCTGCCCCTGGGTTAAGTGCAAGGGTTTTTTCATGCAAAAAGAAACTCCTACTTCAAGGCTCAAATGGGTTGGCGAGGGTCAATCTCCCTTATCTCTCCGGTGTTTAGGATTTGAAACAATGCCTGTACATCGTCAACAGGGTCTTTCTCAAAAGCACACAATTAGAGATTTTTGCGTTTTCAGTTCGTCATCCTCCCTCATAGAGTTTAAACACAATAGTTGGTATTGCAATGCACATAGACAAAATCATGAGTAAATACGAATGGATTACTTCAAGAAAAACATGTGCGTTATATTATGATTAACATTTAAAAACAAATAAGTTTCATGCATGCATACAAATGTTTAAACAAACAATATAAACTACAAATGAAAAATGCAGTAAAGAAGCTGAACATTGCCGTCATTGAGGAGACTTGACTCCGTATGGACTTATTGCTTCTGAAGATGCCTTTGCATATTGGGAGACCCATTTGATGAGGAGACTTCAATATGTGAGCAGACTTTCTGGAATGATGACCTTTGAATCGATCAACTTCGGGACCTTGTCTTCACCTTTGCCTCTGAAAGACTTGCAATTTTCAATTAAAAGGCCAGGTGCCCCAAAATGGTAATCATACTCGGCATTGAAACCCCAAAGGAAGCTTTGTCGGAGATGATCCTGATGCAACTAACTCAATCAGTTTGAATCTGAGCCAATGAGGAAGCTTGTTGCGCGCATGACCTCAGAATATGATCAAACTTCTTCTCAAGTTGTTTTGGCCTTTACCCATATGCTTTGGTCCTAGGACTCTCTTGGGAAGCTCAGGTTGGATGCTGACAAATGACATCTGGAGGGAAGAGGTTGATAGAGTTAATAGATAAGGTTGCTAGGAAAGATCTTGCACGATCTCCTGCCTACGTATCTCCATTGACCAATGGAGAATCAGAGCAGCGTAGTTCCCCTCAATAGGGATGAAAATAGCTTCGTTCAGAATTTCCATAACCAAGATAATCTGAGTCTTCATCTGGTTGACTTCCTGTTTCAGCAGTTTCTGGTTCTGAAATAAAGCTTATACCTCTGCCCTGAATGGCCTCAGCTGGGTCTTTGTTTGGTTACCTTCGCCCGGAGTTATACCTTGATAGTTGTGATTCAAGTTGTCTATTCTGATGAGAAATCAAGTCAGGAAAAGAATCTGTCTCTGAACACCTGTAAAGAATGCAAGGATGTATGCAAATGCCATGTTCAATTATTTCTGAGGAATCTATCTGCTTTGATTCAAATTTTGACACAGAAAAAGTCCAATAACATGATTCATATATGTGATCCTCGGAAATAACTGAACATGTGTGTAGAAATGCTATGATGTCATGTATGCAACAGGCATGTGATCAATGGTCTGATGTTGGTGCCGGTGTTGAGCAATGAGTCAAGTGTCTGAATAAAACCATAATAGCAGCACCGTCTCTGTATAGAAACCCATAACTGAAAACCCAATAACTGTAAAACTGGATCACATAATAGCATAGTCACTGATGGTGTTGAAGTTGAACAACGAGCCAAATGTCTGTGGAGAGTCATAATAACAGTCACAATATCAGGGTCACCATGGTAATCATAGTAACAATCTCTCTGAATAGAAATCCCAGATCTCAGAATCAAAGAACCATAGAACACTGAACAATACTGGCAAAGCGGGTATGTTGAAGTTTAGGGTTCCTGCAAACCTGTAAACCCCTCCCAATCTCACGGGTGTGCTACTCGGGTCAAACATCACGGACTCTCGAGGCCGAATAGCAATAATACGTTCACCATTTCCGAGAGATGGCTCATGACCAAATCAGGGGATCGGTTTGGCATTATGTACTACTCAGGGAGGTCTTAGTTGAGTCCGGAAAAACAAGCATCCCTCACAAGTCTCCAGCTTCAAGCACTGAATCGAGAAACAATAGTACATTCATCCCGAAGGGTACAATACTATCGTCATACGAACAATTTGCTTTAACTGAATTCCTATGAGAGAACCAGGCCATCCTATGCGAGTTCCCAATGGACCCTCGGATGCGAGTGGGTTTGCCAACAAATGTGGTCTGCCACTGTCATCACTGGAGAGGGTTGTTTCCATTAAGATTCTCAATGATCGGTCCCCAGCTGCACATAACCATCGAGGTTGTACCCTGAAGTGGGGAAGAACCCCCACATAGAATAGTCCCAAGACAGTCGCAACCTGGGTGTGGAACACATCACCACTCATCATGTAACCATGCGAGCACATCGTGTCCACGCTAATCCTATGGTGCACTCAAGCCGGGTATTTGGCTTATCTCTCAGTAACTCCCAACCCACAGAAAAAATGAAAACCAGCACAGCCAGACAGTCCAGTATAATATGATGCATGGAAAATAAAATACTGAAAGCGGTAAATAAATGCGATAAAGTAAAGCTGTAGAGAACTGTAAATAAAAACAGTAAAGCTAAACTAAAACACAAAGCAACAAACATATAAACACCCAAAGAACAAAACCAAACAGGCGCTAGGATTGACTCTACAAGGGAAACCGGAAGAATCAGGTTAGTCCCCAGCAGAGTCGCCAGCTGTCGCTCCCGGGATTTTCATCCTGATGTTACATGACACAAAGCAGGACACCACACCTAACTAAAATAATGACAAAGGAATTAACACTGCAAGCCAAGTCCATGACCAAGCTTATTCTTGAGTATTTGCAGGATGGCATAATAGACCATCACCAAAGGCAGGCAGGGTGAGTAATCACGAATCAATATAATATACATAAGTGAAGATAATCACACAACAGTTTGTCATATAGCAATACATCATAATTTTCACCTATCACATCATAAAACTCATCAAACATCTATTCAACATATATGCATCATGATATGCCACCAAGAATGAAATTCAAATTTATATATGCATGTGTCGCTCCCGGGATTTTCATCCTAGTACAAACGCGAAAGTGGCACGGAAAGGTTAGAGTCGCCAGCCAGACATTTTTATCCCGAATGAATGGGAAAGGTAATGTTGCACAAACCTGAGGAAGAAGGAAAGGACAAGGCCTTGCGAACCAAAGATCGGAGTTCGGGAGTCGGTTATGAATTGGGAAGGTATTAGCACCCCAATCCGTCCGTCGTACCCGACGGGATCCACGCTTGCTTGTTTGTTTCAAAGGGTGAGAAAATAAAGATGCTGCTGAATAAAATCGCTAACTAGAATGGAAATGAGAAATGAAAAAGGAACTGGAAAAGAAAATGAAAAGAAAAGGGGAAAATGTAGGGAAAATAAAGAATGTGCTCGAACAGGCCCTACCCCGCTGCCTACGTACCTCATCGGGATAATGAGGATCAGAGTCGACGTAGTTCGCCTAACTAAGGCGGGAACTATTTGTTTGTGTTTTTTACAGCTGGAACTGCGTATGTCTATGCTCAGGTGTTGCAGGCTCGTCTGGTACGAGTGCGTTTACCGTCTTGCAAATGAGACAAGTCGCCGCGAGTTCACGTTATGAGTGAATGAGATGAGAAAAGAAGTTCCCGCAGGATAGTCGCTTATTGTTTGTTTTTGTCTTTTATGAGAAGTGTTTTGAATTTTGTTTGTGAACGGTCTTGTACTAAGACCTATCCATCGCGGGAAGCATTTACACCTCGCCCCGAAACAGGACGCGTATAAACACTCCGCAACAAAGTCTCGTGTCGTACAAGATTGTTCGGTTTTTATTAAGTGTTTTATTGCTTTTCTTTATGAGATGAGAAAGAATGACTCAAGTTGCAAAAAGGACAAACTAAGGGGACTAAGACACAACCCTAAGTTAGTTATCATATACAAAAGAGAGATCCTATGGTTAATGAGGTATTCTAATCCTAAGAAAGAAAAGGAAAAGAAGAAAAAAGTTAGAAACTAACTTACTTCCTACGGAAGTTAAGTTATCTCTAAGGAAAGGGAAAACCTAAAAGCAAAGCACAAGGTGCTAAGGCAAACACAATTAAAATGCATAAGATATAGGAATGAAGTAATGCTTACCTCAATCTTCCCCCCTACAAAACAAAGGTTAGCATGACAATGCATATTGAAAGTAAAATCAAAGCATGAAAGCAATTAAGTACCATAAACGTCCTAGAATGGAACTAGGTTCAAAATAAGACCTAAGTCTAAAGGTGAAGGTACCTAAAGGTTACATGACTTCTAAAATCAGTAGCTACATGATATAGATCCCTAAGGATGCTAGGATACCCCACAAGATCAAACTATGTCAAACTATGTACAAAAAGTTCACTTAAGTTCACCTAAATGCAAATTAGGGTTTATGGATGAAATATGAATGCATATGGCTTACAAACATAAATTAATACATGAAATGAACATCAAAGTCAGTAGTGAATGCTTATGAAGATGGGTGAATGAATATACAATCATGGATGCAATGGATTAGGCATATGGAGCAAGGAGAAGAATACATGAGAAGAAATGAACAAAAATCGCATAAGATCGCACATGATGAAAGTTAAGGGAGAATGGCATGTGAATATGCATGAAATGATTATGGGTCAGTAGCATACAAGGTATGAGATGAAATTAGAATGCATGAATAGGCATTGATGATTTCCACATAATTCAAGTTAAACATGAGAAGAGATTAGCAAACCGTTTAAGTTAAACTAGTTCACATAAGTATGCACTTTGAAACACAAAAACAAACCAAATGAGTATGGTTCAAAAAGTGGCTTATAACTGGAATTAAGAACATACAAATGACCTATAATTAACTCCTAAAAGTTACCAAAAAATATTCCAAGCAAATGGCATGAATGCCTCCTTAACATTTAGATTATGCGACACCTAAACACATGAATCAACCTAAGATCTAGGTGACATGGAAAAATAGAAAAAAGCCTTTAAAAATTATGAAATTAAATCCCTGGAATTATTTAGTCATTATCTTACATTGTACAAAAGGATTCTACAAAATTATGCACCAAAGTGCCAAAACAATTCCTTGATTGGCAAGGTAACAAAACATGGTCACCCAAAAACAACTCCACAAAGTGGATCAAAAAGGGCACTAAAAAGAATGAAAAAAATGCCTAATGAGCATCAAAATGTCACAAATTACAGTGATTAATCACACACAAAAAATAGGTTTCACACCTATGGGAAAAAATCGATTTCGGTCCCTTATGCCAAAACCTTCCTTTTTGGGACAGCTTGTGATCTAAAATTCAAATTAATTATTAAAACCACCCAAATCTGGAAATAAAAAATATGAAAAATTAATTAAGAAGATGAGGACCACTCATGAATTTTTCCAGAATTTTATCTCACCTAAAACTATTTTTAATAATTGCGACGAAACGGGCAAAAAATGGATTTTAAGGGGAAGTGAAAGGAATCGATCCTAATGGTTCGTAACCTAATCCCTAAGCTCCGAAATCGATACATATCATCAAAAATCACATATATATCCAATGCCTCAGGTGGGAGGGCTCAGTATGCACCTTAAGTTATATGATCCTAAGCCACATACAACTAGAATGATGCTTAAAAGCCGAAGAAAGCTCGAAATCACTTACTTGATCGAAGTGCCGATTCTTCACATAAAAGAAATCCGAAAAAATCCCCAAGCAAGGTCTTGTAGTCTCCTATGAGCAAAATAAATGCCCATCTTCCATAATTAGCTTTGTGAAGCTTTGCCATAATCGGAATTGATCCAAATCGGTGAAAAACATTTACGAACCCTTTATTCCAAAATTAATTCACAACTATAATCAAAATTATGACAATATCTAATTAAAAAAAACTATTAAGAAATGGATTAAAATATTAATCCACAAAAATTGATTTAACAAGAAAAATTAATTAACAAAGAATTTTTCTTAAGCAAATTAATTAACAATTCTTAGGAATAAAATATAAAGAACACATGGAGGTGTAATTGGAAATTGATGGTGTCAACATAGAATCCATGGGCAAAGGCCCAAATCACCATAGAGAATCCGCAGGGGGGTGTAGAAGCATAACTGATGTGCAAAAAATAAAACTATGGGGTTGAGGCCCAATATCTTCAAGAGAACGCAGGAGGGGGTACACGTTGAAAGCAGAGGTGTTGATAACACATTCACTTGGGCTTTAGATATTGAGCCCGTTCCATGAACATGAGGACAGGGAGAGGGGCAAATCAAAGAATGAGGGTGTGCGAATAACTAATTCATGGTGGATGAGTGTCTCAAGCCCAATCCAAGTTATGTTGACCTAATTTAACCATAGCTGAAAAACCAAAAGCCAATTGACCTTCTTTTTCCCAACCCTAACACGCCGCTCTTTCTCCCTCAAAGAAAATCTCTCTGCAACATCGCCGTGAGTCTCTTATGCCTTCGCCGCCGTACACACCATCATCAACGAGCCCTGCTCCCTCTCCATTATCGCACCATGATCTTATTTTCCCTTCGCTCAATCGCTCCAACGCCGACCCTAAAATGAAGCTATTCTTACAAAGACGATCACTAATTGTCGTGGAAATCGCCATTGTTGATCGCGAGCTTACCACGCCATGATTCTCTATGGTTACCCGTCGGGGCAGATGGAGGTCAAATTCAGTGATCCAAGGCCACCAAACCTTTGCGTAAGTTCTTGCTTTGTTACTCTTTCACTCATCAGCGAAACAACCAGACCTCACCGTCCCCTGCTCAACTCTCACCGTCGAAGATGCATCAAACCTCGTCGTCATTGTTACGTTCCATAGACCATTGCAAAACCATTCAGAGAGAGTCTGACGCTTCCTCGGATCAGAGAAGATGATCGACAATCCTGAGGTAAAAATCAATGACACTCCCTCTTCTTCTCCATGATCTCGAATCGTTTATCTCCGCAAGCTTGTATAGTAGATTCTTGCGTCAATTTGTTATTGAGTTGTGATGTGAATCTTGTTGCATTGATCTGACAGAATGGAGTACAAACCCTAACTTCTCAACCTGTTCAAATCAAAGTCAGCAAAGGTTGAAGGTTAAAGAAGCTGTTGATGGAGATCTGTGAAGGCTTGCGAAGTTGTTGTGCGTGCGGCGAACCAGTGACAAATTTCTTGATGTAGTATTGAAAACCTAAACTTATCGTCGCGAATTGAAGGAGGTGTCCTCTCTCTTTTCATCCAATCTTGATATGCGATGGCGAAGCTTTTCTCGTTCAAAGTCCTCAGCTTTGATACCTCCATCTTCACGAGATCGCATTTCCCTCTCTGTTTTGTTTTCGTCAGAGACGACAAATCGAAACTCTCAGTTTAGGTATGTGCATCCTGCTCCATTATTCTGGGTTTAATTCTTCTTCTTGATTCTTGCTTCTGCTTCTTTGATTCGAATCGTTGCCATACCCGAATCATCATTGCTGCGATGTGACTCTGCTATTGCCAATTGTTGTTGAACGACGTTGTTGAATCTTGCAGGAATGTTGAAGATGAGGATACATTTGCGGTGTGTTTTGTGTCGAAGACGAAAAGCTGAAGAGCGAAGGTGAAGATTATGAGGATGGTGCGATGAAGATGATGAAGTTGATCTCAAATCAACAAAGAATTCCGGTAAATCCAATTCGATCCTCTCTTCTTTCTGCGTGTGATGGTTGTTGTTGTTAATTCTTGAACTTTGAATTTTTGATTCAGGTTGCAGCCTTGATGAAGAGTTTGAAAGGTTGAACTTGTAGGTTGAATTGATGAAGTTTGTTGATCAAGAGTTTATTGCAGAGAGGTTTTGGAAGATGGTGTAGGTCTGGATTTGAGAGGGATGAAGGCTTGGTGTGAAGTTGTTGAGAAATTATTGAGAGAGAGTGATGCAGATCAATTAGAGAGTGATCCCCCTGTTTTTCTGTTATGTAATGTATATCAGTTTTTAAAACTGAATTTTCCTCTAACTGTTTCTGTTATGTATATCAATTTTAAAACTGAATTTTTCTTCTAACTGCATCTGCCTTTTTTCACTATCATGTAACTGAATTTTTTCTGATATGCATAGTTAGTCATCCCTGCTGCATTTTTTTTTGCTATATGGTAATGGGTATCCTTTTAATAAAATGGGCTTTATTTAAAGATATGGACCAAAATAATAATCTAACATTAGTGCTGGATTTAGATTTTAGGAAATGGGCTTTGGGGTTAATGGGGATTAATAACCACTTTAATATGGATTAACAATATTCTATTGGTTCAAAAATAGAAGAAAGCCAAATTTAATTATGGACTTTGAAAATAAATTTAGACCCTAGAATTTAGTTTTAAATTTGGGATATGACACAACTATTAATATGGAGGTGGTCATTGGTTTCAAAATTCAAATATGGTTTGGAACTCTTATCTAAAAAATAATCAAATAAGAATGAGGTATGAGTTTGGATTTAGAAGAAATGCGTTTGACTAATACAAGATTTTGTAATCGATTCTCAAAGTTGAACGAAATAATTCAAAAGTGAATGAAATGGTTATGAGCTAGGGTGAATACTGAGAAGTAGTTTTGGATTCGGAAATTTAAATGGGCTTAAATCAAAAGAACTTGGTATGTGATTTCGGATCAAACCAAATGGTTTTTGAAATGAAATATGACCATGATGAATAGGAGGACAAAACGGATATGACACTAGTTTAGTGAACTAAATCAAATCAGAAAATGGGTGTGACTCGACTTCAAATTTGAATGATGTTTTCTAAGTAAGCCCTGAACATGCCCTCCCTTAGTTCGAAACGAAACCTTCCACACAATCCACTCTTAGGAACTTTGATGCCACAATAAACTCCACACAATCTCGAATTATTGCTCTAAAAACAAATGGATCCAAACCACTCCTTAATACACTGGACCTCCATTGGTAAAGTTCCCTTCAAAATTATGAACAAAAACTCCTAACTTCCCTTGAGATATTAAATGATACGGAACACAAATTGAGACGTTAAGAAAAGTCAACGCTCTTATTTCAAGCAAATCTGATTGAACACCTCAGTACTGGGTTAGATACACCAATGAATATTCTCCACAAGTTCAATCCCTGATAAATACGAACAAGGTACGAAACCCTAATTTCCAAGAACCTTGATCACATGCCTTATGAATTCAATGCAAATGCAGGGTTATGAATATTATGACCTAGTAAAAAATGCAGATGAATGCGAAGCGATAAGCCAGTTAAGGTAAAAAGAATGAGGGCAAATTTTGAGGTATTACAGCATGTGGTACCGATTTCAACATGTGATGGACACTGGGCCATCTACCATCCACAATGGAGCACAACATAATCAACATAAGCCCGATCCACATTATGGGATCGAAGCTTCCAACAACATAGGTATGCCATGAATGCAACAATATAAAAATTCAACATATTCAACATAATTCAACATTTGCATCGACATTCATGTTTATAAGCATCATATAATAACCTACATCTTATCTTCATTTATATCATAAAATAATCTCTAAAAATATCAACAGAAATCATGGCAACAAGTATAATACATCACAACATCAATACATCATATATACATCTCATTAGACTATTTTCTGAAATTAAATCACTAATTTTCACTTCCAGGGCTCGCTAAGCGACTCCATCGCTCGCTAAACAACCTCCTCTCGGGTTGGAGAAAATTCCCGGTTTTTTCTACTCGCTAAGCGAGTTAGGCGAATTTCAGAAATCCAATTTTGCGACGACAACAAACTCTTCTACGATAATTCACTCTAAAAACACAGTTTTTCATCATTTTAATCACCAATTCAGTAATAGAACATATAGCTAATACACATATATCATGTACAACATACAATGCACAACAATTCACCACTAATCCCTCAATTCTACTCATCAAATCCTAGGTTTTCTCTAAAACCCCAATTACTCCATTACCTAAACTCTACATCAAGAACATTGAAAAACGATACTCCCCGTACCTTAGAGTGAAGCTTTTCTACGGCCTTTCTCAAAAATCTTCGAGAACTTCTTCAAACCTTAGCTTCTCCTCTTCTTTCTTCAGAGTTTTTCTCTCATCTCTCCCAAACGCAATCGTGAAAAACTGATTGTATTCTCAACCTCAACTTCTTTTTTTGTCAATCTTACCCCTATGACCCCAAATATGTTTTCCCCATTATACTCTTACTAACTCTCCACAAAAGACCATTACATCCCTCATATTTCTAATTCTTCTTTTATTTAATTAAATAATAATATTTAAATAACATAGCTTACATTATTCAATATTACCATTAAATAAAATAATTTCATCACCAAAGCACCAAAACAAATACACCAAAAATTGCCAAATTATCATAATAATTAATTAAATAATTAAATTACGAGATCAGAGCGTTACAAAAGCTCTTTGATTTACATACATTCATATCATTGTTGACACTCTTCAACGAGACACCTCTACATACCACCATGTGGGGATGAATTTCGATACAAGTGAGTCAGTTCTTCACTCGAACCAGACTCTGATATTACTATTGGAACATTGCTTTTGAGGTTAAACATGAGGGGGCATTTATCATTGGGCTTTATCTATGAGAAACATACCTTCTGAGAAAGGCACCAAATACTCTCCTAAAATCAAAGGCTCATGATACCATTATTAAGTCATCAGTTTTGGGGTTCAATATGAGAGAGTATTTTTACATTTATTGGGTTTTCTCTAATAGTAACACACATTGTGAGAGATACACCACATACTCACTCAAAACCTTAAGATAATAGAAATGTGGGTTCTCTCTCTTATAAATACTTAAATCTCTATTTTTCTAATCAATGCATTGCTTCTCCACATGTTGTTTCTCAATATTTTCACTTCACATTTATTATTTAAAATAATCTCATACTATTTTGACTTTATTGATTATTCACACAATCTCATATTTATTTAAAGTTTTTTTTTTAAATTTTTTTTTAAAATATTGATACACAAATAATTTAACATATAATTCACTAAGTCACTTTAAAATATATATATATATATATATATATATATATATATATATATATATATATATATATATATATATATATATATATATATATATATATATATATATATATATATATATATATATATATATATATATATATATATATATATATATATATATATATGGGGATGATAAATTCGATATCCTTAATTAGATAGTATCATAAATATAAGGAATTTCTTAATACATCCCAAAGGTTTCTTAGGCACTGTACGAAAATTCTTTTTTATCCTCAGCTTCCGGATGTACACATCCAGATGCACCATTATTTATAAAATGTTGATTTGTTCCGGATGTGCATATCAGGAATACTTCCTGATGTGCAAATCCAAAACAATTTCTTATAACTTCGCACCAGAGCTTCTCCCTCCTCATTCTTTAACTTTTCACATTCCAAACACTCAAACTCTATCAAACTCTCAATTTTTCATTTTCAAATATCCCGACTTTATTCACTCGAGTTCGGCACAAAGCAACTTCTACATTGATCAAGACACTTCAAATACTTTGTATCTCAATTTTTATCGGCAAATTTTCGAATTTTAGAGTTTCGGAGTTATTTGCAAGTAATCTATTTAGAGTAAACATTTAGGTGTAGAAATTGATAGGTAGTATGAATAACATAGGTTAGAGACAATGTAGGTATTGTTTGCTGCTTCAAATGGATGATCAGGGCATTAAAATGCTCTTTTCTATGGTACAGTAGCCATGACTGTATTTTTAGAACTTGAAAATCAGATGTGCACATCCAGAAAAAACCCAATGTTAAATATTCAAAGTACTTCTGGATGTGCATCCATAAAATTTTTCCCAATGTGTAACTCCAGAAGCAACTTTTTTTTTCCGTTTAACTCGGGTACCTTTTGGATCCTACAGAGATCCATGGGTACAATTGGGGAACGACTACGCTGGCATACACATATTCTAAGATCTCATATTGTTGCCTATGTGTATCCAAGACCGTGGTATGCAGTTGTACACTATATGTGGTAACAATCTTATATTCTAAGGATGGTTGGCATGCAGTTCGACCATCACTGCTCGGTACCTACCAGAGTGCATCTTACAACAGTTCGATTACACATAGACTATCCCTAGGATGCCTCATGAGTCTGCTCCTCTAGGCTTGACCCGCACGCAGATAGGTGAGAGATATGCTGACTTCCAGAACCACTTGGTACCGGAAAAGGCTCGGGCGACCAGAGCCCCAAGAGACTGGAGCGTTGTTGTCGGGTACATCATATGGTTCTATACCGTCTTACACCCATGCATGGTGCCCACTACTGAGGGATCATCACCCATACCTGCTCATCAAGAAATATTAGAGGAACAAAAGTTTTAGTTGGACCATACGTAAGATGTCCTACCTCAATGTCGCATGATAGAGCAGATAGCGCGGGAGGCCATTGCGGACTGTCACCTCCCTGACGGCTCTGGTGGAAGACTTGCCATTGATAAGATTATTGAGATTGCTCGAGGGGTACTTCACTATCGTAGACATCGAGTCAGGACGACGGGTAGTAGGGGTGTTCAAATCCAAACCAATCCAAATAAAAACCAAAAACCAGTCTAAAAAACCGAAAACCGAAAAAAATGATTTTTTTTTTATGTATTTGGATGTCATTTTGTAAGAACCGGTCGGTTTGGATCGGGTTTCGAATTGATTTTTTAAAATCAATCCAAACCAAACCAAACCGCATATATATATATATATATATATATATATATATATATATATATATATATATATATATATATATATATATATATGTGTGTGTGTGTGTGTGTGTGTGTGTGTGTGTGTGTGTGTGTGTGTGTGTATATATATATATATATATATATATATATATATATATATATATATATATATATATATATATATATATATATATATATATATATATATATATATATATAT
This sequence comes from Lathyrus aphaca, assembly GCA_963966055.1. NCBI lineage: Eukaryota > Viridiplantae > Streptophyta > Magnoliopsida > Fabales > Fabaceae > Lathyrus > Lathyrus aphaca. The sequence continues at coordinate 507,258,568 of OZ014523.1, forward strand.
ATATATATATATATATATATATATATATATATATATATATATATATATATATATGTGTGTGTGTGTGTGTGTGTGTTGTGTTAATTTAATATTAGATGATAATTATTTTTTAAAATACTATTTATTAGTTTGATTTAATCTATGTATTTTTAATTTTTTCATCTTGTAATATTAACTTTTGATATAGTATATTTTATATTATATCAAACTTACTATTTATTAGTATTTTTAGAATATTAATAAAAATTATAATTTGTAATTTGGATATCCTAAAAACCGATCCAAATTAAACCGCATAAAATTGGATCGGATCGGATCGGAATTTTGTAATCAATCATCCAAAATCGAACCAAACCGCAAGTAAATTTATCTTTGGATCAGATGATATTTTGCTCAAAAACTGATCCAAATCAAATCGCGAACACCCCTAACGGGTAGGGACATAGGAGCAGGGGAGCCAAGAGAGATCCTTCGACATACCCAATAGTTTTTTGTTTGATGTATTTTATTTTTATCACATTTATGTACTGTATTTTGACAGGAGTATTAAGTTGTGAATGTATATTAAGTTGCGACGAAGAATTAACATATGCGACCAACCACCAAAACTGTTTTCTTTTTAAAAATAATTAAAGTTCTGGTATTTTTCCTGATCTACAGATCCGAAAATATTCCTAATATGTACATCCGAAACAAATAAACCTTTGGATGTAATAAGAAATTCTCTAAATATAAATATAGTGCACTAACAATGTGAAACAATTATATATATATATATATATATATATATATATAATAAATTTAAAATTTTAATATATATATATATATATATATATATATATATATATATATATATATATATATATATATATATATATAACATTGTAAAATTACATAGAGTTAAATATACGATATCCCTGCAAGGTTAGTGAAATTCAATTTATCTCTTTGTAAAAAAAATTAATTCTCCTTTGAAACGTTAAAATTCTATGTCTTTTGCGTCATAAGCGTCAAAGTTACACTTGGGAAACAAACAAACAAAAATTACAGGGAGAATCAAAAAAATAAAAATTTATCGAGGATAAAGTGAAATTCGCCTACATTATAAGGGGTGTTGTATATTTTACCCAATTATATATATATATATATATATATATATATATATATATATATATATATATATATATATATATATATATATATACTTTTTTTTAATAAAGAAATTATATTACCCAAAAACAGATTACAAGCAAAAGCTGATCAATTGATCCAGGCTACCAAGTGACTAAGAAAAACTACATCCAAAGGGCAAAAATCATAAACTATTACAAAATTGATCCAATTTTCTATCACTCTTAGTCCTAATCTTGACTACATCTATGATGTCTTGGACTTGAAGCTCTTATAATCTTCTTTCTTGAAAAACCATACTCTTTCTCATTCTCCAAATTTTGAATATAGTTTCAGCAAGTATAATTTTAAGCATTTGTCTCTTAACACCTTTCCCCCTAGTGGAGTGGCTGATCCATATCAATTCAGTGTGCTACGAAGATACACCTTTCCCCTTAGTGGAATGTCAAACTTTTTCAATCTGTCTTTGGTAGGTAACCAAAGATTATAAGTAATCCACAATTGGAAGATTGCTCTAGGCCTAGCTCTGTTCTGAATCATAATTTTCCTCCACTGCATGCTTGGCTTTTCACCCCTGAATTCATTATACATTTTTCTAGTTTTGTATTTTTCCAGCCTTTGAAACTCATTCCAAGAATCAGAGTTTATCAACTTTTCTCTATTCTTGAAGATGACTTTCACAATCCAAGAAGAATTAGTATTAGGCTGGTATTCTGCAGAATCAAAGTTCTTCATATAGTACACATGAATCCATTTTATCCACATCTTGTCCTTTTTGGACCAAATGTTCCACAACATTTTTCCAATCATGGTTATGTTCCAAGTTGGGAGATGCACCATGTTCTGGCCTCCAGCATTACCCGGATCACAAACATGTTCCCAAGCTATTGGAGCTTTCCTGTTTTGGCTCTCTTTACCAGTCCACAAAAAGGTTCTACATATTCCTTCAATGTGATTGAGCACCTTCTTTGGAAAGGGGAAGATTTGCATCCAGTAGTTTGCCACAGAAAACAAAAAAACTTTTAATCATTTGAGCCCTTCCTGCATATGACAGCAGTTTGGTGTTCCAATGATTAAGTATCTTCATCATTTTCTCAATTAAGGGTTGACAGTTTTTAACAGTTAGCTTTTTCCTGTCCAAAGGAACCCCTAGGTACTTGGAAGGCATTGTCCCCATTTCTAAACCAGTAAGAAGTTGCATTTAAGCCTGAGTATCTATGTTCACCCAACCACAAAACAACTTGCTCTTGGTAATACTAATTTGCAGCCTGTAGCTTTTTTTAAAATCTTGCATCTTCTGCATAATCAACCTCAAAGATTCAATGTCTCCTATTAGGAAAATCAATATGTCATCAGCAAAGGACAAATTTAATATTTTCAACTATTCAAATTTGGGATGAAAATTGAAATTGGGATTCCTTTGCAGCCCTTGTAACACTTTGTGGAGGTATTCCATAATGATAACAAAAAGAAAAGGTGATAGGGGATCCCCCTGTCTCAGCCCTCTCCTAGCCCTGACCAAACCAAAATGAATACCATTTATAACAAATTTATAAGAGACTATGGTGACACAAGCCATTGTCCAATTGATGAAGATCCAAGGAATGCCCAATTCCACCATTATTTGATATAAGTTCATCCATTCAACTGAAAGTCTGGTACCACAAAGCATTCCCAATAACTCTATCTATTCTAGAATAGATCATTCCTGCAGATTGTTTGTTAGACCAGGTGAAATGGCACCCTCTAGTGATATATATTCTTTTTGAAAAAAATGGACTGTAGTATAAAATATTTGTATGTTATCAATTAATTAAGTATATTGAATTTGTCATCTTCATATATATATATATATATATATATATATATATATATATATATATATATATATATATATATATATATATATATATAGGGTTAAATATACGATATCCTTGCAATGTTAGTGAAATTTGATTTATCCCTCACTAAAAATTTTTTGAATCCCACTTTGAAATGGTAAAATTCTATGTCTTTTGTCTCATAAGCATCAAAGTTATTCCTGGAAAACAAACAAAAAGAATTACAGTGAAAATCAAAAAATAAAAATTTACAGAGGATAAAGTGAAATTCGCCTATATTATAAGTAGTGTTATATATTTTATCCAATTATATATTCATTTTGAAAAAGTAATATACACTGATAATATAGAATATTTTTATATTATCAATTAATCAAGAACGTGTATTTCATCAAATAATATTTTTAATTTTTAAATACTAATATATATTGGAATTCTCCCAAAACCTATGGGAATTCCGTAGCTATCACGCAATAGAAACGTTAAAAGAAAGAAAAAGAAAATTAAGTTTCTTGAGAAAATTGAAAAGATGAATGTTGTTGCCCACAAACTGTGGGACTTTCTTTCTCTTATTGCTACTCACTCTGCAACTGCAAAACTATGAGTGAAATAATATTGTGATATTTTACAATGAGGGAAACTCCCTATTTATAGAATTAGGTTTGCTTGCATATCAAGACAAAGTCCAAAACTATAAAAGCCCAAAATATCTATTTGAATTAAATCTAATCTAGATCAAATCAAATCTTTCCTTCTGTCGAGCAACCTGCTTCGACACAAGGAATTACAATTTAACACACCGCCTAATTCATTGTGTCTAAGTTATCTATGTTCATCAAAGACCTTAGCTTTTTGAATACTTCGACCTGCACTCCTTTCGTCATGATATCTGCAATCTGATTCTCAGTTCTGCAGTGTTCCATATTCATCTTCCTATCTGCTACCTGCTCTCGAAGATAATGGAACCTCATTTCGATGTGCTTGCTTCGGCCATGTGCTATCGGATTCTTCGCCAAATTGATAACTGACATGCTGTCGATATTCATGGTGATTGCTCCATGACTCTTTGTTGTAATCTCTTCGACCAGATTCACCATCCATATTGCTTGACATGCACAAAGAGAAGCAGCTATATACTCTGCTTCACATGATGATAATGCCACCACTGGCTCCTTTCTCAAACTTGAAGCAACTAGTGCATCGCCTAACATAAACACATATCCAACTGTGGATTTTCGATCCTCAACATTACTACACCAACTGGAATCTGTGTATCCCACTAACTAGCATTCTTTTCCTTCATCAACTGCTGGAAACAAAATGTCATAGTCGAAAGTTCCTTTCAAATACCTTAGTATCCTCTTCGCTGTTGCTAGGTGTGATACCTTTGGCTTCTGCACGAATCTACTCACTATACCAACATTGTATGCTAAGTCAGGCCTTGTGTGACAAAGGTATCAAAGTGACCCAATAAGTATTCTGTATTGGATTGGTTCGACATCATCTTCTTCTGAATCCTTAGACATTTTCAATTTGAGCTCAACTGGAGTCGAAGTTGGGTTGCAATCTTGCATTTCAAATCTCTTGAGTATTTCGCCTGCATATCTTCTTTGATGCATCATCAAACCTCTACCACCCTTTTAGAATTCAATGCCAAGGAAATACAAGATATTTCTCAAGTCTGAAATTTCAAACTCCTCACTCAGGTCACGTTTGAAATCTTGGATCTCCTTCTTGCAACTTCCTGTTATCAACAGGTCATCAACATAGAGACATAGTATAAGCAATTCGCCATTTCTTCTTCTTACATATACTTCATGCTTAGTTGTGCACTTCAAAAATTCCTTCTCCCTTAGAAAGTTGTCTATCTTCTTATTCCAAGCTCTCAGAGCTTGCTTCAGTCCATACAGGGCTTTATGCAGCCTGTACACCTTTCTCTCTTCGCCTTGTTTCACAAAACCAACTGGTTGTGCAACATAAACCTCTTCATCTAATGGACCATTTAGGAATGCACACTTCACATCCATCTGACACATCTGCCAGTTATTCATGTTTGCTAGACCAATAACCAACCTGATTGTTTCGATCTTAGCAACAAGAGAAAATAATTCGTCGAAGTTGATTCCTTCCTTCTGAAGAAAACCTTTCGCCACAAGTTTTGCCTTGTGTCGAGTCACTTCCCCTATGGGATTCAGCTTCACCTTGTATACCCACTTCACATCAATTGCCTTCTTGCCTTGAGGAAATTTGACAAGTGACGAAGTGTTTTTGACTTCGATTGACTTTATCTCCTCATTCATTGCTTTCACCCACTTCGAATCTTTCAATGCCTCAGCTGCATTGACGGGTTCGACATTTGCATAGAAAGCATAATGTACCAGCTCACCTTCTTCATCGACCACATCATATGATGTAATCACACATTCTTGCAACCTTGCAGGCATGTGTCTTGTTCTTTGAGGTCTGCTTGGGTATGCTTCACCTCTAACATCTTCTCGTCGAATATCTCTTTCGACTTCACTAGTTGGTTCTTCACATAAGATTTCAACTAAATCTTTCTTGAAATTTTCAGTCCAATTCCATTCTTTAAGCTCATCTATGATCACGTCCCTACTTATCACAACCTACTTGTTTACTGGGTCGAACAATTTGTAACCTCTAGTTGAATGATATCCTATCAGAATCATTTGACTAGACTTGTCATCAAGCTTCCTTCTCAACTGATCTGGCACATGCCTATGTGCTATAGATCCAAATACATTCAAATGACTCAAGCTAGGCTTGACACCAGACCAACACTCTTCTGGCGTAACTCCTTATAGCTTCTTCGTCGGACATCTGTTTAAGATATACGTTGTAGTCGACACAACTTCTCCCCATAGTTCTTTGGGTAGATGCTTGCCATTCAACACACTTCTTACCATGTTCATGATGGTTCGATTCTTCCTTTCTTAAATTCCATTCTGTTGTGGAGTATAGGGTGGAACCACCTCATGCACAATCCCTTCTTTTACACATAATGCATCAAAATATTTCGACACATACTCTCCACCACCATCAATCCTCAAAATCTTGAGCTTTCGACCACTTTGTCTTTTGACCATAGATTTAAACTTGGCAAATACATCGATCACTTCACTTTTCTTCTTGATAAGGTAAGTCCATAATTTTCGACTAAAATCATCTATGAAAGTGACAAAGTACCTGTTACCTCCAATCGAATCCACCTGGATAGGACCATATACATCAGAGTATATAATTTCAAGAATTGCCTTTGACCTGCTTCATGCATCCTTGCTGAAGCTATTCTTGTGTTGTTTTGATTGAACACATTCTTCACATACTTCTTTTGGGATGTCAATTTCTGGCAATCCTGAAACCAATATTTCTTCTCTTAAAATCTCTGATGTCTTTGAAATTGAGATGACTAAGTCTATAGTGCCATAACCATTCATCTTTGCCAGCTGCACTTGCAAGGCACTTATGCTCCATCACATTTAGTTCGATCTTGAAGGTTCTATTCTGAGACATTGGAGCCTTCAAGATCAACCTACCACCTGCATCGACGACTCTCATCACATTGTCTTTGACCAACACCTTGTAGTTCTTTTCGACCAACTGCCATATACTAAGCAAATTGCTCTTCATGCCTGGTATGTACAAAACGTTGGAAATTATTGACCTCTTGTCATCCTTCCTCTTAATCAGAACATCACAAATACCTTCAGCTGCTAGAGTATTATCATTTGCGAATTTCACCATGTTCTTCATTGAGGATTTTATGTTGACAAACCAATCTTTCCTACCAGTCATGTGTGATGAGCATCCTGAGTCCAAGTACCATTGATCTCGGAATCTCTCTTCATCTCTTGTTGTGACCATCAACAACATCTCTTCTTCTTCATATTTGGCCAGCTTAGCATCAGAATCTTGATTCTTTTGCTTTTCTGGACAACCACTAAAATAATGACCATATTTCTGACAATTGAAACACTGAATGTGACTCTTGTCTGGCTTTCGACCACCACTTATTCCTCTACCTGCAACACCACCTCTTTGGTTGCCTTGGTTCCAGGGTTTTCTATGATTCGACCAGTTTTCTTCTTGCTTATTTTAACTAGTTGAATTGTTATAGCCACATTTGCCTTTGTTGTCGAACACCTTTCCTTTGCCTTTCTTATCTCTTGCTGATTGCGCCTGCAAATCCACATCACTCTTTGACTTGCCTGCTGCTCTTTCAGCCATTCTTTGTTCATGCGATTCAAGTGTCCCTTGAAGCTCTTCTTTAGTCACCTTCGACAAATATTTCGATTATTCTATGGCTACTACCACACGGTCAAACTTTGGAGCCAACGATCTCAAAATCTTTGAGACTAATACTTTCGTCGTCAGCACTTCTCCACATACTTTGATTTGATTCACAAGTTTTGTAACTCTTGTGAAGAAATTTGTTATGCTTTCATTGTCTTCCATCTGAAGCAATTCATAAGCCCTTTTGTGAGTTTGTAACCTCACCTCTTTCACCTTCTCCGCCCTCCAAAAGACTTCTCAAGAATCTCCCATGCTTCTTTTGCAGAATCAACATCACTAATTTTTTCAAAGTTATCCGGATCAACACATTGATGGATTATAAAGAGAGCTTTATAATATTTCTTCTTCAATTCTTTGTACACATCCTTTTCCTCTTTCGTTGCGTTCTCTGCAAGCGTTGTTACTCCTTCCTTCACAAGATCCCATAAATATTTATAACAGAAAACAACTTTCATCTGCTTGCAGCAATTCTCATAGTTATCTTTCTTGAGAATCGGAAGACTCACCGGAAAATTTCTATTCGGATGATTCATCGCCATCGCGTTCTTGCCCTTGAATCTCTTCAACCAGAGCTCTAGATACCAGATGTTGGAATTCACCCAAAATATATGGGAATTCCATAACTATCACGCAGTAGAACGTTAAAAAAAGAAGAAGAAAATTAGGGTTTTCTTGAGAAAATTGAAAAGATGAATGTTGTTGCCCACAAAACTGTGGAACTTTCTTTCTCTTATTGTTATTCACTTTGCAACTGCAAAACTATGAGTGAAATAATATTGTGATATTTTACGATGAGTGAAACTCCCTATTTATTGAATTAGGTTTGCTTGCATCTCAAAACAAAGTTTAAAATTATAAAAACTCAAAATATCTATTTGAATTAAATTTAATCTAGATCAAATCAAATCTTTTATTCTGTCGAGCAACCTGCTTCGACACAAGGAAATACAATTTAACAATATAATATAACTGAATATTATAATTTTATTATATAAAATTAATTTATATTACAGTGTATTACCTTTATAATGATTCCTTTTTCTATTAAATATGTGTATATTCTTTATAACTTTATGTTATTTGAATTAAACCCCTCGTTAGAGGTGGATCCATCCCGATAGATGCATGAGATGTTGTGGCTAAGTTTGTGACATTAAATATTCATGGATAAACTTGGAAGTAAATGAAAAACATTATGATGAGGTAATCACCGATGATGTTAGTCAAACATTAACTCATCCAGAAACCAGTGAACAAAAATATGAAAGCATAAAGTCAAAAATAGAATGAGAAATCTTTGTCTTTCGAAATGATAAACACCATTTAAAATTTACACGCATAATTTTATCCATTAACTAGTAAGATACCTGTATTTTTGTACGGGTAAAATTATTTGATATGATATAAAATAAATTGAAATGTATATATAAATTGGGAACGTTATAAAATGTATTTATATATGTATCTAAATTTAAAAATTAGTTTTTAATTTTAAAATGAACAATAATTATATAAATTCAATTGTATTAAAATACAAATAGATAAAATGACCCGTGAGATGATTTTTTATTTAATATTTGATAATAATGATTTTATTTTTCAAATTAAAATAATTATTGATTAGGATAAAATATGTATTGTGATTATATTGACTCGTGAAATAGAAATAATATTTGATATAATATAAAATGTATTTATATACATATGTAAATTTGAAATGAGTTATTTAATTGTAAATTAAAAAATAATTATACAATCTCAACTGTATTAAATAAGCATGTAAGAGGAAAAAAAATGACTCGTAAGATAAAGACAACAAAGAAAATTTTGATACAATAATGATCCGTGAAATAAAAAAAAAATTCATGCGTTGTAAAATGTATTTAAATACAAATACAAAATTTAAAATGAAATATTTAATTGTAAAAAAAAAAAATCATATAAATTAGATTGTATTAAATAATTATATAAAAAGAGAAAAAAGTATTATGAGATGGAGAAATAAAAAAAATTAAAATAAGAAATTTGTCTCTTAAATTAAGATAAATATTTATGAAAATATATATATATATATATATATATATATATATATATATATATATATATATATATATATATATATATATATATATATATATATATATATATATATATATATATATATTATGTTGATAGTGATCCGTGAGATAAATAAATTTTTAATTTTATTAAAATTATAAAATAAATTATTAGTATTTTTAGTGATAATAAATAAATAGAGAAAAAAATTAAAAAAAAAAGTGTGGGAAAAAATATGAGAGAGATTTGAAATTTGAATGAAGAGATAATGAGTGTATGTAATATTTGAATGAAGATTTGAAATTTAAAATTTAAAATTTAAATGAAGAGAGAGAATAGATGTATGACATGTGTCATACATAGAGAGATTTATTAATGTTTTAATTGTAATATTTGTTAATTATTATTTTGTTCATAATGTGTAAAAATATTTTGGAAAAAAGGTATAATGAACAAAGTATACAATCTACTTTTAATTGTAGATAGTAGATGAGAATGGGTACATGTAGCTTGATTACCAAAATTTGATGCCCAATTACTTAATTACGCGAATGATCTTTTGGTAGTGCAAATTTTATTTTAGTGAAGAGCAATATAATCAATTTGGTCAAATTATTAATAATGGATAGATAGTAGATATTTTTGTCCACCGAGACTTCACATCAATAAGAATAGTAAAAAAAAAATCTTTGTTTTACGAAATGACAAACACCATTTAAAATTCACACGCACAATTTTAAAAATTTGGATTTACATTCATATAAGGGAATGTTCATATTAATATTATTTACATTTAGATTTTGTTTGGATGAAAAAAGAAAGTGAGACAAAAAAAAAGTAAAAGAAAAAAGTGTTAGAGGAATGAAAATGAATGGAAAATAAATGAAAGTTTAGAAAATTAATTTAAATTGAATATGATAGAGAGTGATTTATAATTATATTAATTGAGTTCATTTAGAATTTATATAAATAGTACTTTATTTGTATGGTTAATTTTAGTGGGCTTTTAGTAGTATTTGGACTTTAAGGTTTATTATCTTTAAGAGTATTATATAATGTAATCTCTTAGAGACATTTAGAGAGGAATGAAAAATCAAAGTTATATTTCATCTCTATTTTTTTTAGTTTTCTTGTAGATTTATAGTTGTTTTCATATCTTGCTAGGGTTCTTGAAGTTGTTTTCTAACAATTGGTGCTTTCATTTTTGATCTCACTCTCCGTTTTAACATGACAATATTATTGTTTGATGGAGAAGATGATGCCTATTGGTGAATTCTTTGTTTTGAGAAATTTTTCAAGCAGCATATCACACATGAGTCATTGAAGGTGTTAAATATTGTTAGAGCTTTGAGAGGCTTTGCTCTCAAATGGTGGATATGGTGGTCTCGTGTTCATTGCAGATATAGTTGGGATATATTTACAACAACTTTGTTATGGAAATTTAAACCGGAATGGAGAGAAATATTACTAATCGAAGAAGAGGATGGACCAATCTAGAACTGGTGGATTTCATTGAGAAACCCTCCCTTTGTGAAGACATTGTTGTCGAACGACACACTCAATCTGTTGGGGAAAAGGGTCTAAATCCTTATCCTAATTTAAAGCACCAATCAGTTCCATCTCCTGGTGACGCATCTACATATTATACTAACATCATGGATTTGGGTTGTGTGGTTGAATCTCATTCCACACACATATGTTTTAATGATGATTCTAATTTCACGATTCCAATAATTCCACCAACTCCACTTGGGGTTTCCACTACACCGACTGGATATCCCTCACAACAATTTGAATCCACATTCTCAACGATTACTTACGAAACCATATCGAGTTCCATTACATTCCATCGCACGACTCAACCCACACCAGTCTTCGATTCTTCAACAGTACTCATGGCCAAGGCTCCCTTCGACAAATGGATTTCAGGACAATGCCGACTTTTCTACTCCATTAAAACCTCCAGATCCAAACTTCTCGAAGATGACAATGAAATCTCATGCCGCAACACAAACATCACATCCCCAACCACGATCTGATTCCCTAGTGTTGAAGAGGTTTAGAAGAACCAGATTCATTCATGACCATCTAATCAATTCTTTTGGTTACCGTGATGGGTTCATAGGTGATCAATTTGTGTGTTGGATTTATTTATAGGAAGATATTTAAATTGTGTGGGTGGTTGCCGCTAGCAATTGTGGCAGTCAGTGGCGCCTTGGCTACACAAGGAACGTCAAACATAAAAAAATGGAAGATAGTTTGTAAAAGATTTGGCTTTGTAATTATTGGAAGATATCAAATGGCATTCAAATCACTCTCGGAGTCTGTAAATGTTGGTTCTGACTGGAATTGGGATCGGGCCTTGCGATTGATTATTAATGACAAAAGATTGTTGCGTATCACTATGCTCTTAGCTCTCGAATTGACTATATTAAGATTGACGTTTCTCGCTCTTCAGACGAATTTTTGTTGGCTCTACATGATAGATAGAGATTTACAGCAGTTGTCTGGAAACACCAGTTCTAGAGTTGATCATGTGAGCTCAAAACAGATAAGAGATCTTAATGCTTCACATCAATCTGCTGAAAAGATTAATGATGATAATGTAACCATGAATCAAGCTGCTTTGATGTTGGCTATAAGTTCTGTATGACAAATATTGCTCGGTGTTGAAGAGAAATGCGAAGGCATTGATGTCAAAGTGAGGTTTTTAGACATTGATGTTGCTCGTCATGTTTTTAATGATAATTGTTGTAAGGATATGGTGTCTTGGACTGGGATGGTATCTTATTATGTGATGACACTGAATTTTACCGTATTTTTTACTCTGATTTCACATGCATTCTAAGTCCTTTAGTGTCATTTTGTTATGTTATTACTATGTTTTCCTTTGTTTTCAGGTATTTAGTTTAATCGGAGCCTCGAGCGAGAAAAGGAGCTAAAAAGAGCTAAAATCAAGTTAATCAGCATTTTGTGCTTGTGGCACCCACTATGGTGGCTGCCATGGGGTAGGCCGTAAGTTGGATAAGGCTCAATTGTTGACAACTTCCACGTCTCCCACTTCTTTCCACAAGGGTTCATGTGGCGGGCGCCACCCTCACATTTCGTTTTCCCTCCCAAAAGAAGTTGGGGGCACCTCTGTCTTTCCTCTCTTATTCCTCTGCTTATAAATATAAGGCCTTTAGTTCATTTTTTTTCCTTCCAAACTTAGTTACCTTAAGCATATATCAGTTGTAAAAGTAGTAATCGCTTCACATCAGAGTGTTACTACAATCGAGTGATCGAGTTTGTATGTGTTTGTGCGATTAAGTCTTGGAGCACTTTGGAAGGAAGTTAATCTTGCCGCCATTTTAATTCCAGTTCGTATTTTATTCAACCCTACGATTGGAACAAGTTTTCATTGCTTTAACTTTTGTCTATTTATTTTCCGCACCGCTTTACTTTCCTTTATTTCTTGCACTGCACTACTTTCCTTTATTTCCTGCACTCACACTTTACTTAATTTATTTTCCGCACTCGCACTTTACTTAATTTACTTTTCGCACTCGCACTAAATACCTTTTATGAAAAATATTAAAATGAACTTTTACTTTACCATGTCTAGCTAATTTTATAAAGGTTAGAATGTAAGGATCACAATTGAACCGATAATCTGTACAATTGTTTGTAGAAACACTTAAGGGCTATTTTGACTTTCAATATAAGTTTTCCTGTTTTTTAAAGTTTCGTTGGGTTAGATCGAAAGCCGTCTGACGTTTATTTAAACTTAATTGTTTTTAACTATTTCAAAAACAGCGAAAGCGCTTTGTTTAGTTCATTAGGAGTTTTTAATTCAAAAAGAAAGGAGATTTTAAAACTATTTTTGGACGCATTAAGAAGTTTAGAGTCTGGTTCGTAAGAACCTCTTTTTGTTAGAAAATCTGGGTCAAAATACTTTTCAACTTAGTTAAGATACTACATTTCTTAAGAATAGGTTTACTACTCTAACGCAATGCGCGCCTTTTTATCCGTGACAATAAGAGGGTTTGATTAGGGAGTACAACTCGGTTCTGATTACGTGAAAGCGACAGTTCCCATTAAATTGGTTCTTCTCAAAGTAGAAAATATTGCCCATAAGTAGTTCTATTAGCAAGTACTGGATTATCAATTGATTATGTGGATTGCATTCGAACCAGTCTTTATCAATTAATTTAAATTTATTACTTTATTTATCATTGTACACTCCTTGAAACTACCATTTTCAATTGCCTTAGATACACACCATAACAATAGATAACGATAGATTGACATTTGGTCTATGTGGATTCGACAATCTTTTATATTACTCTGACGCGTTCGTACACTTGCGAAAAACAAGCATCAAGTTTTTGACGCCGTTACCGGGGACCAATTTCGTCAAATTTCGTACCCTGTTGTTATACCGTTTAAACTAAGTTTGTTACATGTCGGTCAATGCGAAAGACTCGCAGTACCGGAAGCTTAGTATACCCTCTAGCTGAACCTGAATGTTACGCTTGCGCCTATTTATTTTCCATAAAATTAAGAGAGCTATGGCCGAAGATCAAAATCAAAGACCTCTTAAGGATTTCACCCAACCATCCAACGAGGAACCTAGTTCTAGTATAGTAAACCCAGCCATCCCAACTAATAATTTTGAATTTAAACCATCCATGCTGCAATTAGTACATTAGAGACAATTTGCAGGTCTTGCTACTGAGAACCCAAATCAACATTTAAAAAACTTTCTCCAGTTAGCAGACACCTTTAAAACCAATGGAGCCCTCCTGAGGCGGTCCACTTAAGATTATTTCCATTTTCCCTCAAAGATAAAGCCCTATCATGGTTAGATTCCCTTCCACCCAATTCCATAACAACTTGGGAAGACCTTAGAAAGAAAAGTATTCCTTGCTAGATATTTTCCCCTGAGTAAGACCGTTGTTCTTCGAAACCTAATAACCAGATTTACCTAAAACCAAGGAGAATCGTTGTTCAAATCCTGGGAGAGATATAAGGAGCTATTAAGAGCATGTCCACATCATGGTTTAGAAAATTGGTTAATCATTAAAACCTTCTATAATGGAATTCACTGTAACACTAAGATGACCATCGACACTGCCGCAGGTGGCACACTGATGAACAAACCTTACCCTGACGCTAGTGCCTTTATCAAATATATGGCCCAAAACCATCAATCATGGGGAGTAGAAAGAGCGACGGTGGAAAAGAAGGAAGTCCGAGGAGGAATACATAAGTTAAGCTCTATAGACATGATGCAATCTAAAATGGACGCGTTGGCCCTTAGAGTTGAGCATATGTGTACAACCTCGAATATTGCAGCCGCAATTTCGTCAAATTGTGAGATATGTGGGACGAAAAGACACCAATCAGAAGAATGCAGTCTATTAAATGAGACCAGCTCTGAACAAGTGAACTACACCCAAGGGAACCCATTTTCAAACACCTACAACCTAGGATGGAGGAATCACCCAAACTTCTCCTATAAAAATAATAACCCTATCCAAAATACCGCACCTCCGAGACAACAAGGTTACCAAGCTCCGAGATCAAATCAACCTATGCAACCTCAACCCTCAAAACCGAGCCTTGAAATAATTATGGAAAATTTTATCACTGCTCAAACACAACAAAACAAGGAGTTCATGAACCAAAACGTTCATGTTAACGAACTAATTACCCAGTTAGGAACCAAGGCTGATTAAATAATCACTCACAATAAGATGCTTGAAACCCAGATCTCTCAGGTAGCTTTAAACCAAGCCCCTCAGACTACACCTAGAGGACAATTCCCTGGACAACCTCAACAGAACCCGAAAGGACAAGCAAATGCCATTACTCTAAGAAGTGGGACCGCTTATGAGGAACCCTCTAACCCAAGATTGAGTGAGCCCAAAACTTCCAAGGGAGATGAAGAGAAGGAACCAGAGGAATATGAAAAACAGGGAAGTCTAGAAAAAGGAGAAGAACCTAAAGACAAAACCTATGTACCACCCCCACCATACAAACCACCAATATCATACCCACAAAGACTAAAATAGACCAAGATCAATAACCAGTATCAGAAATTCATTAAGGTTATAGAAAAACTTCACGTAGAAATCCCTTTTACAGAAGCCATCACCCAAATACCTTCTTACGCAAAGTTTCTCAAAGACATCCTTACCAACAAATGTAGACTCGACAATCCGAAACCATTGGAATGTAATTCTATTGTCGAGAATAAGTTAGCAAAAAAGGATAAAGACCCCGAAAATTTTTCCATTCCTTGTATTTTGGGGAGCCATGTCTTCCAAAAAGCCTTTCTAGACTTAGGAGCTAGTGTGAGCTTAATGCCTTTAGCGGTTTGTGAAAGGTTAAAATTAGGAGAGTTACAATCTACTAAGATGTCAATTCAATTAACCAATAGATCCGTTAAATACCCTATAGGCATACTTGAAGACGTCTATGTTAGGATAGGTCAGTTGTTTATCCCTACTGACTTTGTTATCATGGACATTAAAGAAGATGACGACATACCAATCCTCCTAGGTAGACCGTTCTTATCGACCGCTGGAGCCATAATAGATGTCAAAAAGGGAAAATTAACCTTTGAGGTAGGTGACGAGAAGATAGAATTCATACATTCAAAATTTCTTATGGCACCTGTGATAGGAGATGCATGTTATGCCATAGATATTATTGATGAATGCGTTAGGGAATTAGAACAAGAAGAAGTCACTGAAATAATTAAGCTGCCATCAAAGTCAGTAGGCCTACATTGATGATAACCTTCACAAATGTTTATCCCTTACCCCAGATCCTATGCCTTTCCCTAGGAAACCAACCATAGAACTTAAGGAACTACCTAAGAACCTGAGATATGAGTTTCTGGATGAAGAAATGGACCGTCAAGTTATAGTCAGTGCTACCTTGTGTCAAAAGGAAACAGACCAATTGTTAGATGTTTTACGAAGGTATCCCTCAGCCTTAGGATATAAGATCTCTGATCTAAAAGGCATAAGCCCATTTGTATGCATGCATCGGATTTTGCTCAAAGAAGATTCAAAACCCTCCAGAGAACATCAGAGAAGAATAAACCCTATGATGAGTATTGTAGTTAAGAACGAAGTACTTAAGTTACTAGAGGCATGTATGATATATCAGATCTCGGACAGTAAGTGGGTGAGCCCTGTACATGTAGTACCTAAAAAGGGAGGCATCACAGTGGTGCAAAACGAGAAAGGCGAACATGTAGCAAAAAGGATAGGATGAGGATGGTGTATGTGCATAGACTATAGAAAATTAAATAAAGCGACCAGGAAAGATCATTTCCCTTTATCGTTCATAGGCCAGATGTTGGAGCGCCTAGCCAGACACTCTTACTTTTGTTTTTTAGATGGATATTCAGGATTCTTCCAAATACCTATTCACCCCGAAGATCAAGAGAAAACTACTTTTACATGCCTTGTTGGAACTTTTGCCTATAGACGAATGCCTTTTGGACTTTGTAATGGTCCAACCACTTTCCAACGCTGCATGATGTCAATATTTGCAGATTATCTAGATGGAATGATGGAAGTATTTATGGACGATTTCTCGGTTTGTGGATTTGATTTAAAAAATTGTCTTGTCAACCTTGAGAAAATCCTGGAAAGATGTGTGGAGGTAAACCTTGTGCTAAATTGGGAAAAATGTCATTTCATGGTTACCGAAGGGATTATTTTAGGACATATAGTCTCCGAAAAAGGTATAGAGGTAGATAAAGCTAAAATAGAAGTCATAGAGAATCTAAAACCACCAAAGACCATCAGGGAAGTAAGAAGTTTCCTTGGACATGCCGGATTCTACCGACGTTTTGTCAAGGACTTCTCTAAAATAACAAAACCCTTAACTGGCCTTTTAATGAAAGATGTTGAATTCATCTTTGATGAAAAATGTAGCGAAGTATTTAATCTTTTGAAGCAAGCTTTGATTTCAACACCTATTATGAAACCCTCTGATTGGTCAGAACCGTTTGAGATAATGTGTAACGTTAGTGACTATGCTGTTGGAGCCGTTCTAGGTTAGAGGATGGATAAAAAATTACACGTAATTTATTATCCATTAGAACCCTAGACGCTGCCAAACTCAACTATGCAACAACTGAAAAAGAACTCCTAGTTGTAGTTTTCGCTATAGACAAATTTAGATCTTATCTAGTAGGAGCAAAAATTATAGTTTACATCGACCATGCTGCCATCTGTTACCTACTAAGTAAAAAGGATTCTAAACCCAGGCTACTTCGATGGATTCTGTTACTACAAGATTTTGATTTAGATATCAGTGATAAAAAAGGCACTGAGAATGTAGTAGTTGATCATCTTTCTAGGATAGAATACCTGAATCCTGACTCAGTACCCATAAATGACGATTTTTCCTATGCTAGATTGGTAGCTAAACTATAAACCATTGAAGATGATAACCCAAACCCTCGTGATCACTTTCAAAAATCCTTAGCTGTGAGTAACGTACCCTGGTATGCAAACTTTGTTAATTATCTAGTTGCTGACATCATACCCCCTGATCTCAATTACCACCAGAAGAAGAAGTTCTTTAGCGATGTAAGAAAATTTTATTGGGACGAACCACTTCTTTTCAAGAGAGGTAAGGATGGCATTTTTCGCCGTTGTGTTTGTAACACGGTGGGAGAACTGACTTTAGTTATGTTGCGGATAGCAAGAGTCGCCACCGACTTTTATTTTATCCAAAGGAAAGGCATAAAAGAACAGGAAAAACCTTTTTAAAAGATTTTTGGGTCCGGGGGGTAGGTTATGTAAAGGGAAGGTGTTAGCACCATTTACATCCATGGTTATCCATGGGCTCTTAGTTACTTAGCTCACTTTAAGATGTTTTTTGAAAATGTGAAGTGTGTGAATAGAAATTTTCATAAGAGTTTGATAATGATCCATGTACGGATGCGTAAAAAAACTTGTGTTTGAAAATTGTTTGGAATTGTGAAATGTTTGAAAAAATTTTGAGTAGTGAGCAAGTAACTATGAGGAACCTACCCTAAAGTTTAAGTCTTTCTGTTATTTATCCTTTAAATGGTAAGACTATCCCTATTATTAAGGAATAGGTAGTCATTACCTTGGATGTATGGGACAAGTAAAGGGACATCTGTTTATGTAGGCAACTGTGGGGTGTATTAAGCAATTTTGGAGGGACTGTCATCTTTATTCGAAAGGGACAAGATCATTATGAAGGCAACATTCGAAAGGGACTTGATCTTTTATTTGTTAAGGGACTAGATGACTTTATTTTGAGGGACTTTTGCTTTATACACCCTACTTGACCTTTTTGATTAGGCAACATGAGAGGTATCCCTAAGGAAGTGAGATGGCGATCAAAGATCGACTTACGTGTGTGAGTGTACAATTTTAAATATTTATCTTTTGAATTAAGTGATCTAAATTAATTTTAAATAATAAATAGTTTCCACACCCTATTTACTAACCACGCAGTTAATATGAAAAATAAATGGCAGAAATTAAAAGGCAGAAAATAAAATTCCTACACTATTACATGGCTTAGGGGCAGTTACATAATAATAATAATAATGGCGGAAAATAATAAAAACCAATTATTACAAAGGCGAAGCAGTTACATAATCAGGAAAACAGTGAATGAATAACATAAAAATGAGTGAATAAATTAGAAGAAAAAAAGTTTGCAGACTAGGTTAAGAAAACAATTAGGGTTATGGTTTGAGAAAAAATTTAAGGTTTAAAAAAACAATTTAAGGTTTAGGAAAAAATTTTAGGGTAAAAATTATGGCGAAATTTGGGTTTTAAGATAAAGATTAAGGCTAAATTTTTAGGGTTTAAAGTTTATGAAAAAAATTAAGATTTAGGTTTAAAATTAAGGTTTAGGGAAAAAATTAAGGTTTATGAAAAAAATATAAGTTTTAAAAAAAAAAGATTTTGTTTTATCTTTTAGAAATTAGTTTAATAATAATAATAAGGAAATTCAAAGAAAATACATAATTTGATGAAAAAGGGAAAAATAAAGTTAGAGATACCAAAAATATTGGGGGTTTGCCCTTTTTGCTTCATTGAGTTCTTTGCCACTGGGACACCCACGTTTCTTCATCAAAATGCTCCAAACCTCAGTTCCTTGCCACTAGGTTGTGGGCCTTAGGTCTTTGTCACTAGGGCAATCAGCGCATGCCACACACCATCTTTTTCCTCCCACCTGCCTATTTTTGGTATATACTGTTGGAAGAATAAAAAAAGAAATAAACAGGATCAAATAAAATTGCTGCAGATTTTAAAATAATGAAAAATAAGAAAAGCGATTAAAATAAAATCTAAAAAATATTAAAACGATGCTAAAAATCTAATAAAATCAAATAAAGAACGCACAATTTTTTTTAGATTTTTTTGAGAATATGAAAATAGAAAATAAATCAAATAAAATAGAAAAAAGAGGAATTTGCGATTTTGAGGGTCGAAATCTTTTAGAATTCTATTCTAAAAGAGTATTGTTTGTCGATTTTTTTCTGAACTTCTGGAAAAAATTCGGAGCAAATCGAAACAGTAGTACTTACCTGACTTACCTGTCAGCCTGTAATGTTTATCACTACTGCAGCCTTCGATGTATCGACGAAAACAGATTACAGCAGATTAACCAATAATTTAGTTCTCCATGGTGCCCTATGATTCCTGCATCGAAACTCAAATTCAACTATCCAAAAACCATCTACACAACCAAACAAACATATTATGTAATCAAAATCAATTAATCATACGTAAATCATTGAAATTGAAAAAAAAAAATCAAAAGAAAGGCAAGAATATGAATTTGGTTTGTATGATTTGGCATGAATTTGATGATGAGGATGATTGGAATAGGTTCAGTGATGTCTCAATGTTGTTGTCCAGAAATCATCTCTATAGCACTCTAACTTAGAAACCGAAATCAAGTTTTTGTATGATTTTTTGAAGTTTTGAGACCAGGTGAGAGGCTGCCAAAATCCTCTCTTTGAAGCTGTTTCATGTTGTATATATAGGAGTGAATGAAATTAGGTTAAGAGCTTTCACAAACTTGTGGATATTTGGACATTTTAAGATTGAAAAATATTTGGTTTTAAAACTTGAAATATCTTGATCTAGCCTTGCCATTTTGGGATGATTTTCATAACTCTTGTATCAATTAGATCAAAATATCATTTATGACATTCTAGAAGCAAAATAATTTTAAATCTTCACTATTTCATATTTTATTTGAATTTAAAATGATTTTTAATATAAAAAATCATAATAAATAAAAATAAAATAATGAAAATAATGAAAATATTAAGTTAATTTCGTGCATGATGTCTTGGTGTGGATTGGGTCATCATATGGCAAGCCCATTTAGAAGAAATTAGTTTTAGACCTCCATTTTCTTCATAAACCAACCAAAAATTTCCCAAATTTGCAAGGGCACACATCCTTCAATTTTAATGCTATGAGGGTGTTCTTGGACATTTTGGAAAGCTTGAAGAGTCCTCTAACCAACCTCACTGGTTTCACGTCCATATCATTTACCAATCTCAAGTTATGCCCTTTTGAAGTTGTTGACTTTTTGTTGACTTTCAAAAGGACCTATAATGTCTTAGCTCATACCCTCCAAATGAAGCATTTTTGGGCTTGGCTTGTGAGACACAAAGTTGTAGAGAATTAAATTTCCTTCAAAATGAGCTTTGGATGGAGACTTGGTGATGAAGCATGTGAAAGTTATGGCTGGTCAAAGTTCAGTTGACTTTTCCTAAGGAAACCCTAATTTAGAAACTCCTGATTCTTGATGATCTGAAATCTCCTTGATGAATCATGATCAAACCTTGATCAAATGATGAATTTTACTTCATATACTTGATGTTGGCAAAAAATCATGAAGTTTGACTTTGGTTTGACCACAGTTGACCTCAGTTTGACTTTTTAACTACTTTGACTGATTTTGACTTATCTGATCATCTGACTGAGCAAAACTTTGGGAAAAGTTTTGAAATTTGTCATAAGGATTCTTAAACACATATAAGATGTTATGAAGCCCACTTGAATCCTTGTAAATTCATTTAGCCTGATTAAAGTCAAAACCCTAGTTTTGGATGCACTGCTTAGGAGGTGCATTGTTTGAGGGAGTTGTCAAATCTTCTGACTATTTGTGGACTTTGTGAACCTTGTGAACCATCATAAGATGTCTTGTGAACCTTATGGGAGGTATTGTGAACCTTGTGAACCTTGTGAACCTCATAAAGTGACTTGTAGACTTCATGAACCTCATGAAAGGTCTTGAAAGCATTGTGAATCTTGTGAACCTTGTGAACCTCATAAAGTGACTTGTAGACTTCATGAACCTCATGAAAGGTCTTGTAAATGTTGATAAGCTTGTGAACCTTGTGAACCTTCAGAGAACACAAAGTCTTGTATTGTGAGGGCAAATTTTGGGGTGCAACAGCTGCCCCTGTTCAATTTTCTGAAACCTGAGGGGTTAGATTGGTATATTTGTCAGTCATGACCTGGAAGGTTGAAGGGGATTGAACACAAAAGCCCAAAAATTTGCACTCACCAGTGCATGAAGTGATACAGATGGCTAGTTGAATATGATTGAGTGGGCTTAAAGATGCCACTTGGAAGAACTGGAGATGGGCTTAGAGATGCCATCTAAAGAACTGGATGTTATGATAGCTTTGTGTTGATACTGGATCTCAGTACTAGGTCTTCGTATAGGCCGTCTCTGAATCGTTTATAATTTGAATTTGTTGAATAGACCAGTAGAAATAAATCTTCGTGACGATTATCTTTTCTGGAAATATCTTGGATTAGGGAATAGATCTTTTTACAGACCGTTTGCCTACTCTCCAAGGTCAAAAGAACGTCAGGATTTGTTCTTCTGAAAAAAATCTTGAACCAGGGAATGGATCTTTTTGCAGACCGTTTGCCTGCTATTCAAGGGCCAAAAGAACGTCAGGATTTGTTCTTCTGAAAGATATCTTGAACCAGGGAATGGATCTTTGTATAGACCGTTTTCCTGCTATTCAAGGGGCCAAAAGAACGTCAGGATTTGTTCTTAAGGGTCAAAAGAACGTCAGGATTTGTTCTTCTGAAAAAGTATCTTGAACAAGGGGCCAAAAGAGCGTCAGGATTTGCTCTTAAGGGTCAAAAGAACGTCAGGATTTGTTCTTCTGAAAAAGTCTTGAACAAGGGGCCAAAAGAGCGTCAGGATTTGCTCTTAAGGGTCAAAAGAACGTCAGGATTTGTTCTTCTGAAAAAGTCTTGAACAAGGGGCCAAAAGAGCGTCAGGATTTGCTCTTAAGGGTTAAAAGAACGTCAGGATTTGTTCTTCTGAAAAAGTCTTGAACAAGGGGCCAAAAGAGCGTCAGGATTTGCTCTTAAGGGTCAAAAGAACGTCAGGATTTGTTCTTCTGAAATATGTCTTGAACCAGGGAATGGATCTTTTTACAGACCGTTTGCCTGCTATTCGAGGACATCTTGAGTAGTGTATGGATCATTTCTGACCTGTTGTAAATTGTTGATGCTGTTTTATCTGCATGTAACTATCCTGCAAGGAGAATGTTAGTTTATGTTATATGTATGCATGCATAGTATGATGCACCTAAGTAAATGTATTATGCATTTATGGATATGTATGTTATGGTATGATGTAAATGATGTATGTATGATATGATGCTGCCGGAAGAGTCTGGATATCTTCGTATAACAACTGCTGGCCAGGGAAAATAAATCCCGATTCGTTGTTGAGGAATATGAGGATCTTGTTCCCGTCTTGTTTGATAATAAGGTATACATAACCTTCCGTATGCTGGGGATAACAAGGTATATATAACCTTCGTCTTCGTTTGATAGTAGGGTAGATATAACCTCCCGTCTTCGTTTGATAGTAGGATAAATATAACCTCCCGTCTTCGTTCGTCGTACTCTTATTGGAAAGTAAATTCCCGAATATCCGTATGAGGATAAAAGAGATGGATATAAATTCCAAGGGAGACATGACTTTATGAAGATGGATTTGTCCTACTGAGAGTTTTGTAATTGTCTTGTAGAGATGAACCGGCGAAGCTTCGTTGAAATCCTTCCCTCGTTCGTCCTTAGTAAATACTATTACTGCATTTTCATGCATTTCTGGTAAACATCAATCATATTAAGCACACATGCATTCAAGCCCAACTAATGGACGTTTCGCTTATGTAAAATAGGGTAAAAGTAAATCTGGATTCAGAGGGAAAAGTAAAGCTGAACTTGAAAACAGAATCGTTTCAACTTCGAGAGTGTATAACCAATTGGATTTGGAGCTCCTGAAATTCTTAACTTTCCTGAATACCTTTCCAGAAATCCTCATAGCTGGATCTGAAGACATGATACTGACACCATCTGATACTACTGGCGTAGACAATTAATTTCCACAATGGCTTCTGCTGAGAATCCAATATCAAGGTAATACAATGAGAGGAACGTGTCTTCAAATAATGATGGACCATATACGCTCCGGGTATTAGATTTGAAAAGAAAGCATTGCCCCTTGGTTGGGGATGAATTGTCCCATAATGGAAGTATCTGAAATGAGCTACCTCAAGAGAAACAAGCAGAATGCCCCATAAGCATATGCCCCTGGCATCATGAACTTTGCAGTGTTACCCTTGGTAATTCAACTGTATGAGGAAAAATGCCCCTGGCTATTAAGCACAGTTGAGTCTGGACCTAATTGCCCCAACTGAATTGAACAGTAACTTGGTATGCCTCTTGACTGGGAAACAGTGACTATGCCCTTGGCATTATGAACTTTGTAATGTTACCCTTGGCACTTCAGATAGATGAGGAGATCTGCCTCTGGCTGCTTAAACATAGTTGAATCTTGTCCTGATTGCCCCAAATGAGTTAGGCAGTATCATGGCCTGCCCCCTTGATTGGGAGATAATGATTATGCCCCTTTGTATACATGGACTTTGATCCAGGAAACAACTTTGTTTATCGGAAGGACTTTGGTTCATTGAACATCCGTCCTGTAAGTTTCTCCATTTGTCAAACACTCAGGTATATGCAAACAAATATATTCAAAAATGCAATGCTTATGTCTGTCTTGAAGTTTTGAAACAAGTTGTTTTAGAAAAACTTTTTTTTTTTTTTTTGTGAAAACTGTGATATTAACTCAAGTTTTATAACAAGCCCTAAAGGAGTCAGGATACCTTTTTGTAGCAGTACACTTTCGAACTAACCATGCTTCAGTTAGGACTTTTAACGGGTTATAACGTGGCCTGGTTCATGGTTTAAGAAACAAAGGATATAGGCTCAAATTTTATTTGTCCCCAACCCAATCTCCATGATGTTCTTCAGTCCTATGCTCAGTTAACTTATGCATTGAAGTTCCAAAGAGTTTTGGTATTGTAACACTGATATTTGTGATGGTTCAGAAACCAAAAATTTATTTGAACATTCAGTCATCTTTCTTTGTTGAGGATTCATAGTGACCTCTTTTTTCTTTTGACTTTGTTATCCCTTCTTTTTGCCTGAACTGTTTATTTCAAGGTTACAGTCAGCGGGATTTCTCAATTTTTTTTTTTAACTAAGTCTCCTTCATAGGTTTTGACTTAGTGGGTTTTTCTTTTGCTGGATATTGATTGTCAGGTTTAATGATTACAGAGAACCATCATTAGTTGTGTACAACACAAATAATTGGCATATTTGAGTTAACCGAGTAACTACCCTGCCCCAGGTTATGAATAAGGGTTTTAATTTGCATGAAAATAAAAACTCCTACTTCATAGGCTCAAAAGGGTTGACTAGGGATTAACTTCCTTATTTCTCCACTGTTTAGGAATTGAAACAATGCCTGTACATCGTCAGCATAGTCTGTTCAAAAGCATACTGCATAAGATTATGGTATTATTTTCGTCATCCTCCCTCTACAGGTTTATAGCTTTATCAGGAGTTAAATATCACAAGATAGAAATAAGAAGCATAATTCAAAATATAGTGGAACGAATGGATTAATTCAAGACAAACATATGCAATGCATTAATGAAAACAAAAGTTTAACATAATAGTGAGTGTTCAAACAAATAAAAGAAGTTACAAATGAAAATTCAAATGTTGTCCCATCCAGTTGGCTGAATGTCCTCAATTGCAATCTGTGAACTTGGAGGAGCAGTATACTTCACCATGAAATCAAATTTACCACTTGGATGTCCCAAGGTGCCCCATATTTCAACAGGAACAGGTAGGCTTTCTTTCTTGCAACCTTGGGCAACTTGTCTTGCAGCTTCGGTGTTTGCTGGATGATAGTAGAACTCAACTTGACCCTCTGGAGTAACCTCTAGGATTCCTTCGTCAATCAGGTCTTGGATCTTTTTCTTCAATGCCCAACAGCTATTAGTATCATGTCCAGGACTGTTGGAGTGGTACTCACACCTTGCCTTGGGATTATAGCGAGGAGAGGAAGTTTTAGGATTTTGAGGAGGATTTTCCAAGGAAATTAGCTTCATCTCCAACAAGCATTGCAGAACTTGTGACATTGGAGTGTTGAACTTGATAAACTGCCTTCTATATTTCTTGTGTTGAGGTGGATTAACCTTATCAGGTCTTTCTTCTTCAACTGAAGAACAATCAATGGCAACCTGTTTCTTACCTTCTTTTATCCTCATCTTTCTTTCAACCAAATCAGCTTGTTTTAACGGAGGTTGACTGACAATTAGATCCCTGACTCTATCACTTTGAAGTTTGTGGACAAAGGTTCTTAGCTCTTCTTGCCCCTGAGCTAATCTGTCAATAAGAGCCACCTGGCCATTCATCTGGATCCTCATTCCTGTCATCTCAGCTTGTAGTTGTTTCAGCTGATCATCCTTGTTGTCCTTAGGATTCTTCTTCTTGGCCAGCAGTGTCTTCAATTCATCCTGCCCCTTGGACAAGTTCAGGATCAGCTCTTGGAACTGGGCATTCTGAGCCTGGAGATCTTTGACTGTTTGTTCAAGAGTCATTGCTGAAATAAACAGCGAGAAGATAATAAACCTGTGCACAATAAACCTGTGATGCAATGATATGGAATGCGTATGCAATGTTTTCAAGGACTACAGGATTTAAATCTGTTTAAACAACCAAAAAGTAAACTTTTATTAGTGATAAATTTGTTTTGCCTCTTGGGCTTACAAAGTGAAGTGCAATAAATACAAGAGATGGGGTTTTAAGTCTCCCATGGACGTTTCCTCTTCGTGTTGAGGTATGAGTTGAGATTCCGTTCCTCGTGAAGTTGCTTTGTTAGTTCTAGGATTCTTTCTTGGCTTGCTTTGTAATGAGCCTCGAAAGTATCCCTTTGCTCCTTCAACTGGATCCAAGATCTCTGTAAGTCTTCCATGTCAGTAGGCATGTCTGGGTGAAGGATGGTATAAGCAGTGTCTCCTTCAGCAACAGGTTCCATGGTAACTGGCAGGATAGCAGGATATGGCATCATGAGAGTCTGAGCACGAGATCGCACCCATCTGAGATAAGCTTCCATAGGAATAGTATACTTAGGCTCTAGAGTCTTGCTGTCAACCTTGTTCACTTTTCCCCATGCTCGTATGAACCTCTGACGGTAACCTTGAAGATCGTTGTCGTAATCAAACACAATACCCTGAATCAACATGTCATGTGGACCATCACTCCGAGCGTAACCAAACTGTCGTAAAGCTAAGGACGGGTTGTAAGTAATGCCTCCTCTTATGCCTAAAAGTGGCACATTAGGAAACTCCCCACAACGGTCAATGATAGTAACATTCTCCATAGATCTGGAGCACCAATGGATATTTGAATGAGAGAGTGACATAATCCTTTTGGACCACCTGAACCCTTGCTCATTCTTCATTACTGAGCGAGGAAGGTGAGAAATAAACCACCTAGATAGCAAAGGTATGCAGCACATCAGAGTTCCTCGTGCCTTTGTAGTACGAGTATGAAGAGAGTGCAGGATGTCCCCAAGTAATGTAGGCACTGGATTGTGACTCAGAAATATGTTGATGGCATGAACGTCTATGAACTGATCTGGATTGGGGAACAACACTAAGCCATAAATCAGCAAGGCTAAGATATCCTCAAAAGCATCATAGCTCATAGCCTTCAAGAACACTTGAGCCTTCTCTACCAACACCTTAGCAAGAATACCCTTGACTCCACTTCTCGTTTCTAGAACAATGTCAGACTTTTTCAGATGTAGAGCTGCAACAATAACCTCAGGTTTAGGCTCTCTTTCCAAGCCTGTGAATGGTCTTTGATCAAGAACAGGTATACTCAGAAGTTTAGAGAACTCCTCCATGGTTGGAACCAGCTGGTAGTCGGGGAATGTGAAGCAATGGTGCTTAGGATCAAAGAACTGAAACAAAACACTCATCATGTCTTCATTGAATCCTGAAGTGACTAGATCCATTAGGTGACCATGTCTCTTGATGAACTGGGAGTTATCAGACACTTGAGAAACTAACTCTTTAAGCTTAGCAGGTATGCCCATAAAGTTGATCCTGATGGTGTTTCTACGAGCAGAAGCCATGACCTGCAACAAAGAACAAAGATAAATCCTTTGGTCCTTGAAATGGTTAGGGAAAATGCTATGCTTATGATACATGATGATGTCATGATGTTATGCTCTATCACAAACATGTGGCACCCACAAACAAGTCACACAATAGCCCTAGGTTTAAAGGCTTGCATGAGGTTCAAAGGTAAGTACCCTCCCCTGAAGTTAGATGGTTCATCCTGTCCTACAAAAGTAACCAGGTTCTAAGGGATCTCAATATCATTGATCTTTCACAAGGGTGGTTGATCAGAAGGCAACTTACTTGCCAACCAAAACCCTCCAAGTTTAAGATCTCAATGAGTGTAGTATCGAGTGTCAACCAACTTCAGTCTGCACCAAAGCCGGTTACCTCACTACTTTCTAAAGGCCAAGATGAGTTAACTAGGGTTCTAAAAGTTAGTTAGTGCATTGACAACATATGGCAGCCTCATATTATCCTCAACTTGACTTAAGGAACATAAGCACCAACCAAGAAGTCACACTAACTATGGCCACCAGATCAACCGTATCGATATACGTCGTACAGTTTCCTTGGTCTATTGCCATTTACCTAAGGTACACTAGATCCGGGTTAGGACCTTTCTCACATAAGAGCACCCCAACAAGATAATATAAAGCAAACAAGGCAAACAATTTAAAGTGATCTAATTCCTAAGGGTACCCCTCTTTTATTAAATCCCCAGCAGAGTCGCCAGTTCTGTAACACGGTGGGAGAACTGACTTTAGTTATGTTGCGGATAGAAAGAGTCGCCACCGACTTTTATTTTATCCAAAGGAAAGGCATAAAAGAACAGGAAAGACCTTTTTAAAAGATTTTTGGGTCCGGGGGGTAGGTTATGTAAAGGGAAGGTGTTAGCACCCTTTACATCCATGGTTATCCATGGGCTCTTAGTTACTTAGCTCACTTTAAGATGTTTTTTGAAAATGTGAAGTGTGTGAATAGAAATTTTCATAAGAGTTTGATAATGATCCATGTACGGATGCGTAAAAAAACTTGTGTTTGAAAATTGTTTGAAATTGTGAAATGTTTGAAAAAATTTTGAGTAGTGAGCAAGTAACTATGAGGAACCTACCCTAAAGTTTAAGTCTTTCTGTTATTTATCCTTTAAATGGTAAGACTATCCCTATTATTAAGGAATAGGTAGTCATTACCTTGGATGTATGGGACAAGTAAAGGGACATCTGTTTATGTAGGCAACTGTGGGGTGTATTAAGCAATTTTGGAGGGACTGTCATCTTTATTCGAAAGGGACAAGATCATTATGAAGGCAACATTCGAAAGGGGCTTGATCTTTTATTTGTTAAGGGACTAGATGACTTTATTTTGAGGGACTTTTGCTTTATACACCCTACTTGACCTTTTTGATTAGGCAACATGAGAGGTATCCCTAAGGAAGTGAGATGGCGATCAAAGATCGACTTACGTGTGTGAGTGTACAATTTTAAATATTTATCTTTTGAATTAAGTGATCTAAATTAATTTTAAATAACAAATAGTTTCCACACCCTATTTACTAACCACGCAGTTAATATGAAAAATAAATGGCAGAAATTAAAAGGCAGAAAATAAAATTCCTACACTATTACATGGCTTAGGGGCAGTTACATAATAATAATAATGGCAGAAAATAATAAAAACCAATTATTACAAAGGCGAAGCAGTTACATAATCAGGAAAACAGTGAATGAATAACATAAAAATGAGTGAATAAATTAGAAGAAAAAAAGTTTGCAGACTAGGTTAAGAAAACAATTAGGGTTATGGTTTGAGAAAAAATTTAAGGTTTAAAAAAACAATTTAAGGTTTAGGAAAAAATTTTAGGGTAAAAATTATGGCGAAATTTGGGTTTTAAGATAAAGATTAAGGCTAAATTTTTAGGGTTTAAAGTTTATGAAAAAAATTAAGATTTAGGTTTAAAATTAAGGTTTAGGGAAAAAATTAAGGTTTATGAAAAAAATATAAGTTTAAAAAAAAAAAAGATTTTGTTTTATCTTTTAGAAATTAGTTTAATAATAATAATAAGGAAATTCAAAGAAAATACATAATTTGATGAAAAAGGGAAAAATAAAGTTAGAGATACCAAAAATATTGGGGGTTTGCCCTTTTTGCTTCATTGAGTTCTTTGCCACTGGGACACCCACGTTTCTTCATCAAAATGCTTCAAACCTCAGTTCCTTGCCACTAGGTTGTGGGCCTTAGGTCTTTGTCACTAGGGCAATCAGCGCATGCCACACACCATCTTTTTCCTCCCACCTGCCTATTTTTGGTATATACTGTTGGAAGAATAAAAAAAGAAATAAACAGGATCAAATAAAATTGCTGCAGATTTTAAAATAATGAAAAATAAGAAAAGCGATTAAAATAAAATCTAAAAAATATTAAAACGATGCTAAAAATCTAATAAAATCAAATAAAGAACGCACAATTTTTTTTAGATTTTTTTGAGAATATGAAAATAGAAAATAAATCAAATAAAATAGAAAAAAGAGGAATTTGCGATTTTGAGGGTCGAAATCTTTTAGAATTCTATTCTAAAAGAGTATTGTTTGTCGATTT
This sequence comes from Lathyrus aphaca, assembly GCA_963966055.1. Lineage (NCBI taxonomy): Eukaryota > Viridiplantae > Streptophyta > Magnoliopsida > Fabales > Fabaceae > Lathyrus > Lathyrus aphaca. Next base: position 507,289,042 of record OZ014523.1, read on the forward strand.
TTTTCTGAACTTCTGGAAAAAATTAGGAGCAAATCGAAACAGTAGTACTTACCTGACTTACCTGTCAGCCTGTAATGTTTATCACTACTGCAGCCTTCGATGTATCGACGAAAACAGATTACAGCAGATTAACCAATAGTTTAGTTCTCCATGGTGCCCTATGATTCCTGCATCGAAACTCAAATTCAACTATCCAAAAACCATCTACACAACCAAACAAACATATTATGTAATCAAAATCAATTAATCATACGTAAATCATTGAAATTGAAAAAAAATCAAAAGAAAGGCAAGAATATGAATTTGGTTTGTATGATTTGGCATGAATTTGGTGATGAGGATGATTGGAATAGGTTCAGTGATGTCTCAATGTTGTTGTCCAGAAATCATCTCTATAGCACTCTAACTTAGAAACCGAAATCAAGTTTTTGTATGATTTTTTGAAGTTTTGAGACCAGGTGAGAGGCTGCCAAAATCCTCTCTTTGAAGCTGTTTCATGTTGTATATATAGGAGTGAATGAAATTAGGTTAAGAGCTTTCACAAACTTGTGGATATTTGGACCTTTTAAGATTGAAAAATATTTGGTTTTAAAACTTGAAATATCTTGATCTAGCCTTGCCATTTTGGGATGATTTTCATAACTCTTGTATCAATTAGATCAAAATATCATTTATGACATTCTAGAAGCAAAATAATTTTAAATCTTCACTATTTCATATTTTATTTGAATTTAAAATGATTTTTAATATAAAAAATCATAATAAATAAAAATAAAATAATGAAAATAATGAAAATATTAAGTTAATTTCGTGCATGATGTCTTGGTGTAGATTGGGTCATCATATGGCAAGCCCATTTAGAAGAAATTAGTTTTAGACCTCCATTTTCTTCATAAACCAACCAAAAATTTCCCAACTTTGCAAGGGCACACATCCTTCAATTTTAATGCTATGAGGGTGTTCTTGGACATTTTGGAAAGCTTGAAGAGTCCTCTAACCAACCTCACTGGTTTCACGTCCATATCATTTACCAATCTCAAGTTATGCCCTTTTGAAGTTGTTGACTTTTTGTTGACTTTCAAAAGGACCTATAATGTCTTAGCTCATACCCTCCAAATGAAGCATTTTTGGGCTTGGCTTGTGAGACACAAAGTTGTAGAGAATTAAATTTCCTTCAAAATGAGATTTGGATGGAGACTTGGTGATGAAGCATGTGAAAGTTATGGCTGGTCAAAGTTCAGTTGACTTTTCCTAAGGAAACCCTAATTTAGAAACTCCTGATTCTTGATGATCTGAAATCTCCTTGATGAATCATGATCAACCCTTGATCAAATGATGAATTTTACTTCATATACTTGATGTTGGCAAAAAATCATGAAGTTTGACTTTGGTTTGACCACAGTTGACCTCAGTTTGACTTTTTAACTACTTTGACTGATTTTGACTTATCTGATCATCTGACTGAGCAAAACTTTGGGAAAAGTTTTGAAATTTGTCATAAGGATTCTTAAACACATATAAGATGTTATGAAGCCCACTTGAAGCCTTGGAAATTCATTTAGCCTGATTAAAGTCAAAACCCTAGTTTTGGATGCACTGCTTAGGAGGTGCATTGTCTGAGGGAGTTGTCAAATCTTCTGACTATTTGTGGACTTTGTGAACCTTGTGAACCATCATAAGATGTCTTGTGAACCTTATGGGAGGTATTGTGAACCTTGTGAACCTCATAAAGTGACTTGTAGACTTCATGAACCTCATGAAAGGTCTTGAAAGCATTGTGAATCTTGTGAACCTTGTGAACCTCATAAAGTGACTTGTAGACTTCATGAACCTCATGAAAGGTCTTGTAAATGTTGAGAAGCTTGTGAACCTTGTGAACCTTCAGAGAACACAAAGTCTTGTATTGTGAGGGCAAATTTTGGGGTGCAACAGTGTTCCAGAAGATGAGGTACGAAGTATAATTGAGCATAGTCACTCTGCACCCTATTGTGGACATGCGAGCACCTCTAAGACCTACGCCAAGATTCTTCAAGCTGGTCTATTCTGGCCTACCATGTGGCATGATGTCCACACTTGCATTGTCAAATGTGACAGATGCCAACGTACATGAAATATTTCAAGATGTGATGAAATGCCTCTAAGAAACATCCAAGAAGTAGAACTCTTAGATGTATGGGGTATAGATTTTATGGGACCCTTCCCACCATCTTTAGGAAATAAGTATATCTTAGTAGCTGTAGACTGCGTGTCTAAGTAGATTGAAGCTATAGCCGCACCCACAAATGACACCAGAGTAGTAATCAAATTATTTAAAAATTATATATTCCCCAGATTTGGAACACCCCGTTTAGTCATAAGCGATGGAGGATCACACTTCATATCAAAAATATTTGATAAACTTTTAAGCAAGTATGGAGTTAAGCATATAGTAGCAACACCATACCACCCACAGACTAGTGGACAAGTGGAAATGTCTAATAGGGAGATTAAATAAATTCTTGAGAAGTCTGTCTCTATATCTAGAAAAGATTGGTCGCAGAAACTTCAAGAAGCGTTATGGGCCTACATAACCGCTTTCAAAACCCCTATAGGAACAACCCCTACCAACTAGTTTATGGAAAATCATGTCATTTACCTTTTGAGTTAGAACATAAAGCCTATTGGGCCATTAAAACTTTGAATTTGGATTACCTAATTGCTAGTGAAAAACGTATCCTCGACATCCACAAATTAGAAGATTTTAGACAATCAACCTACGAGAATGCCATTATATATAAAGAAAGAACGAAAGCTTGGCACGAAAAAAGAATCATAAGAAAAGACTTCAATATAGGTGATCAGGTTCTCCTGTTCAATTCTAGGTTACGACTTTTCCCAAGGAAACTTCATTCGAGATGGACTGACCCCTTCGAAGTATCTAAGATTCTAAGATCTAGAGCTGTTGAAATTAAGAACGAGACATGTAAACCATTCATTGTCAATGGACAGAGACTGAAGCCCTATGAAGGAGGAGACATTCCAACAACCTACTTCAGCCACACTCTAAGTGATCCACCAATTCCTACAAAAGATGTATAAGTTTCGTTCGTCAAGCTAAACGACGTTAAACAAGCGCTACATGGGAGGTAACACATGATTTTCTTATCCTATTTACCTTTTATTTTTCATTTTATTTATTTTCTTTTCTTTTCTTTTATCATATTCTGTCAGGACTAATATTTGAAATGTTTGTGTTTTCAGGACCTTTTTCCTAACTCTGTGCAGGATAAAGAATTTCGATGATATGTACGTAGCTTTCAGAGATGATGCCCAGAGGGAGCATTACTTTGTTCACTTCAGGCGTCCTATGGCACCTACGCGATACCCAGATCAGGTTTGCATGGAGGCTTTGGGGATTGAGCCGAGCGTCAGATTTTTATGCCACCAGCTCCAATGGGATCAGTTCGATGACATGAATAACACCTACAGGAACCTGACTTTGGAGTTTCTCATCTCATTTTCTTATGACCCCTGGGTCGGACCTGATGGATGTACTACTTTTAGGTTATTTGGGATTGAGTACTCTTTGACTCATAAGGAGTTTGGTGACTTGTTAGGTTTTCAGACTACCCCCGATGCTATTCTTGAGACACCGATGGGATACTTTATGAGTAGGGAAGTGGAGAAATTCTGGAGTGATATCTCTGGTGTAGGGAGCCATGATCCTTCCACTCAAGTATCCCAGGTTATCCACAACCCTGCACTGAGGTATTTCCAGATGATCCTAGCACACTCCTTCCTTGGTTTACCAGATGCTGAGACTTTGCTTACTGAGGAGGAAATATTTCTGATGTTTTGTGCGACCCAGTCACGCCCTGTGGCATGTGGAAACTTTCTGTTGAAAAACCTTAGTAGTGTCTCCGGATCATCCATGGGCATTATTTATGTAGGAGGGATTATCACTCAGATTGCTTCTGCATTGGGCCTATCTCGTAAGTTGTTACACCTTAGGACTTTCTATGGCTATACCACCATGGATATCGATTTCTGCCAAGACAGATGGTTGATGAGGAAAGCCTCTTGGAACTCCAACCAGTTCAGATTGTTGATTGATAGCGAGGCTATACATTACTTCACACTACCTGATCCGATGATGACTAGTGTTCACGACCCAGCTAATTGGAGTTATGCTTTGGAGGGTCATGGAGAGACTGTTGAGTAGCCTAGATCACCTCATGTTGCTGAGTATATTCTTAAACCTTCTTCTCCCAAAGTCATTATTTTATCTAATAATTTGTCTTTGCAGCCACCTGATTTACGCACCCAGATTGATGAGCTCCGCAGAGAGACTGCCAGGCTCAAACATGAGGTAGCTGATCTTGCTTTACAGATTGAGGTATCCGATCTTACTCACGCTACTAAGGCAGACTCTTTATACCAGGAGATTGGAGAGCTTCGTCGAGAGATCGCTGCACTTCGTGGAGCAGACTAGGTAGAGGAGCCTGCTACTTGATCATGTTGCCCTGACCTATTACTCTACTATTTAGTATTTAGTATTTATGCATTATTTTACTTTCACATTTCTGGACATATTCCATATTAGTGTATTTTCTATGTTCCCTATGTACTTTGGTTTCATATATATATATATATATATATATATATATATATATATATATATATATATATATATATATATATATATATATATATATATATATATATATATATATACACGTATTATGTTTGTTAATATTTTCCTCTATTTTATATATCTCATAATAGATTTTTTATTTTATGTTTGATATTTATTTCCATAAAAATCGTGCAAGTCCCATGCCTTAGAAAACAAATGCTATCTGCACCTTGCTTGCGATCATAACCGAGCAATCCCGTCAGCAGGACTTCAACCGCCGACATTACCAGCATATGGAGGCCACTCAGGGTTCCGTGCTAGGTAACCTTCGAGAGGTCAGAGATGATCAGGCAGCCTTATCAGCCCGACTAGACCGGAGAGACCAGCACCGCAGCAGATCCCGACGTTCTAGGCATTCCCAGCAGGATGGCGGGGGAACCAGTGGTCCACAACATAAGTTTTCCTGTTTTTTAAACTCATAATCTGTACAATTGTTTGTAGAAACACTTAAGGGCTATTTTGACTTTCAATATAAGTTTTCCTGTTTTCTAAAGTTCCGTTGGGTAAGATTGAAAGCCGACCGACATCTATTTAAACTTAATTGTTTTTAACTATTTCAAAAACAACGAAAGCGTTTTGTTTAGTTCATTAGGAATTTTTAATTAAAAAAGAAAGGAGATTTTAAAACTATTTTCAGATGCATTAAGAAGTTTAGAGTCTGGTTCGTAAGAACCTCTTTTTGTTAGAAAATCCGGGTCAAAATACTTTTCAACTTAGTTAAGATACTACATTTCTTAAAAATAGGTTTACTACTCTAACACAATACACACATTTTTATCCGTGACAATAAGAGGGTTTGATTAGGGAGTACAACTCGGTTCTGATTACGCGAAAGCGACAGTTCTCGTTAAATTAGTTCTTCTCAAAGTAGAAAACACTGCCCATAAGTAGTTCTATTAGCAAGTACTGGATTATCAATTGATTATGTGAATTGTATTCGAACCTGTCTTTATCAATTAATTTAAATTTATTACTTTATTTATCATTGTGCACTCCTTGAAACTATCATTTTCAATTTCCTTAGATACACACCATAACAATAGATAACGATAGATTGATATTTGGTCTCTGTGGATTCGACAATCTTTTATATTACTCTGACGCCTTCGTACACTTGCGAAAAACACACATCTTTATGCTGAGAATTGTTTCTATGAGGAATCATTGCAACTTTTTAATATAATGAGGATTATGGGGTACATGCCCAACAATTTCACCATTTCAGGTAGTTATGATCATGATCTTTTTGTTGGAATTATGTTGCTTGAGTTGTATGCAAAGTCTGAGAAGATTGTTGATGCACAACGAATGTTTGAGGAAATTCCGAAAAATGATCTTATTGTTGGGCGCAGTGTGGAGGATTTAAATTTATTTGACATGATGCAACATACTGATTGCAAACCTCATATACTGAGTTTTGTTGGTGTCTTGTCTATGTGTAGCAATGCAGAACTGTTATTGAAAGCAGAAATATCTCATTTCTTGAACTGCCTATTTGGAAATTGTCATGCTTTTGGTGGAAAATTAGTTACTAATCTCACACAATCCAGAACTCCTAAAAAGGAACATGCATGGCAACAATCTTCTGCAAAAGAATGACTGATTAGCTAAAGCCATATGGTAAAAAGGGTTTCTAGAATGGCAGAAGGTCTAGATGATCTTGCTCTTGATATTCCATCAGCTAAAGCCTTGTTTCAGTCATTTGTCCCCATTTTCACCAGTTGGATTGGTATTTGGGCTTTTAATTTAGAAACTTGAGGACAAGGTTCAAGTGAATATAACGACAATGATAGAGAGTGATTTATAATTATATTAATTGAGATTATTTAGAATCTATATAAATAGTACTTTATTTGTATTGTTAATTTTAGTGGGCTCTTAGTAGTATTTGGGCTTTAAGGTTTATCATCTTTAAGAGTATTGCATAATGTAGTCTCTTAGAGACATTTGGAGAGGAATAAAAAATCAAAGTTATCTTTTATCTCTATTTTCTTAGTTTTCTTTTAGATTTATAGTTGTTTTCATATCTTGCTAGGGTTCTTGAATTTGCTTCCTAACATAATAAATTGAAGTTAGAATCGTGAATAAAATCATTTTTATAAGTATTTTAAGTGTTAGGTTAAATAATATATTTATTCAAATCCTACATCAGATAGTAGAAGAAAATAAAATTTGAGTATTAATATAAATTGAGATAATTCGTTTTAGTTTTATATACAACAACAAAATATAACATTTTGGGTGTTTTGTGAATTTGGATAGTTGTGTGTTTAGAGTGAATTTTTTATTTTTCCGTTTAAAAATAGTTTGTTGAGACAGTTTTCTATTTTTCCATTCAAAAATATTTTGTTGAGAGAATTTTCTATTTTTCCATTCAAAAATAGTTTGTTGAAAGAGTTTGTATTTTTTCCGTTCAAAATTTGCAATTGAGAGAGGGTTTGCAATTTTTTCGTCCAAAAATTACAATTGAGCGAGAGTTTGTAATTTTTCCGTTCAAAAATTGTAATTGGTAGAATTTCAAATTTTCTCCTTAAAGTTACAATTTTATGAGAGAGTTTGTAATTTTGTCCTTGTAAAACTTACAAGTTGAATTATGATTTTATGAGTTTTTTGTTGGAAATATTTTCTTCTTTTTCTTTTTTGTGGGTATGCTTCCACGTGCGTAAAAAAAATGTTTTTTTTTTGTTATTGTTTTTTCAACAACTGGTATCAGAGCTAAGGTTCTGATCGAGGGAGGAAGGAAGAGTAATAATTATTCTGATCAAGGGAGGAAGAAGACATAAAGATTGAAGAGTAATAATCATACAAATATGCCTAATCATTATAATTTTAATGATAATGATTAAAATTGTTTGAGAGAGTTTGTAATTTTGTCCTTATAATTTTAATGATTAGACACCTTTGTAAAATTATTACTCTTCAACTATAAGGACAAAATTATAATTGAACATGTAATTTTTATAAGGATAAAATTACAAACTCTCTCATACAATTATAGATAGTCAAATGGGGATCAAAATTGTATGCTAAAACAAAGAGTTAGGAGGAATACTATCACTTCAGTTAGGATGGGTTCAGAATTGGTGGAGGAAGTTAGTATCGTCAAAAGGTCTATCAAGAATCATTTTCAGCTTTGTTTCGAAGCAAAATTGGCATTCGGCCTAAGCTTCTTTTAGATGGTTTGACTAGATGATCAGAAGTTGATAGGTATAACATGGAAGGTGTCTTTGAAGAGGAGGAAATAAGGGATATTCTGTTTAATTGTGCAAGCAATAGAAGACCAGGACCAGATGGCTTTAACATAGGATTTTGTCAAAATTGTTGTGTTGTGATTAGATTTGACTTTGTGAGGTGTATTCAAGAATTCTACTCTACTGCTCGATTTCCTAGAGCAATGTCTTCGTCCTTTCTCGCCTTGATCCATAAAATAGATAGCTTTCAATCTCTTGATGACTATATGTCGATTTGTCTTATAGGTTGTGTTTACAAATTTTTATCAAAATTGTTGGCTTTCAGGTCGAGGAAAGTGTTGGATGAGCTTATATCTATACAAAGGAATTTTTTGTGGCATGGGGCAGACGATAGTAAACGCATGGCATGGGTGAGTTGGGAATCTTTATGTAAGTCAAAGGAGGATGGTGGTCTTGGTGTGAAGGTTTTGAGATTATTCAACTTAACATTGATGGTAAAATGGCTATGGCGTTTTCTCAAGGAACCTAATGCAATCTGGATTGCGGTATTGTGAGAAAAATATGGTGATCATACAATGTTTATTCTATCTAGGGAGGATTATGAATCCAAAAATTTAGATTCACAATGGTGGAAGAATATCATGAGAATCAATTCAAGTACACAACATATAACATTTGGGGAGCTTATTACTATTATATTGGGGGATGGTGCTTTGATACCATTTTGGACAGCGAGATGGGTGGGAAATTATACTTTGAAAGACCAATTTGTAGGTCTATTTTCGATTACAAACACGCGATATTATATGATATCAGATTTGGGAGTTTGGGATGATACTGCTTGGTCGTGGAAACTGGGTTTTCAATAACAGGTTTTATCTTCAAACCTAGCATCTGAATTTCATGATTTATCTTTGTTATTGTAGGACATTACTCCAACCAAGGATTGCGAGAATATTATTCTTTGCCCTTTGGGAGTTTTGAACACTTTCTCTGTTAAATAATTTTATGCTAGATTTCTAATGACTGTGGGAAGAGTTATTTTGGATGAGTACTTGATGACTGAATTGTGTTACATGTGGAAAGAATTTATTCCATCCAAGGCATAATTGTTTGGATGACGACTCTTGTTAGATATAATGCACTTAAGGGGAACCTCTTTCATCGTGGAATTCTCTCAAATTCCCCATGATATTATTTGTATTTTATGTTTTCGTCATTTGGAGGATGTAAGTCACCTCTTTATTTTGTGTCCTAAGAGTTTGATAGTTTGGCGTAAAGTTTGCGAATGGTTGGAAATTAGGGAGTTTAATGAAACTTTGATATCTAAACACTTTTTGTCTTGGATTTTAAATTTTAGGGGAAGGATTTCCAAATGGATAGCTTGTAATTTATGGGTGGTGATTTGTTGGAATATTTGGAGGGCACAAAATAATATAATTTTCAATGACGAGGTTGGTGATACGAAGTTGATAGTTATGTGTATCAAGTATTTCACTTGGTGATGGATTTTAATTTTATCTAAGGGTCAAATGTCTTGTAATTTTTATGAATAACATATGCATCATTTAGATATTTTTGTAAAGGTTGAGGTGGTATATCCTAATTGAAGGTTGTATTTTGGATTGGGATATCACTATTATGATTTATTATAATATTAAATAATTTTGAATTGAAAACAAAAAAAATACTAAATTTGTATCCATAGGATTTCGAACACAAGTATCACAAAGTCAAATGGTGATCACTTTACCATTAATTCAATATGTTACTATAGTTAATATTTATATTTACTTAACTTAATAGTTCAAAATAAACATTGATTTTTTTACCAAAAATAAATTATATTCATTCATTCAAATTGATAGAGTATATCGTTGTAATACAAATCCAAAATCATCAAAAATAAAAAGGATGAATTGCTAACAAACTCACATCATCCATGTTAATTGCATAAAACGAGAAATTACATAAGCCTACAAATATGATTGTATTGAGATGTCTGAAATCTTCATGCTTCCAGATTTGTAGCGTTAATGACACTAAAGTCATTGATTTGATCTGCACTAGGTCGAAACTAATCTTTCAAACAAACGAACACCGCACAAAGACGGAAAAACAAAATACCCCACACAAAGATGAGAAATCAGAATACACCGTACAAATACAGAAAATCAAAACGATTGGATGGGTAATAGAGAAACAAAAACGATTGGATGGGTAATTTTGGATCAAAATTGATCCTTAATCACCCTTCTTTGAGAGAAGAAGAAAAATAAGAAAAATGATGACGGTTAAAAAAAAAACATTGATTTATTTACTTATTTTAAATAACATAAATATTGACTTATTTCAAATAAAATCAAATTGAATAATAATTAATTAATATAATTGTAATTTAATTAATTAATTAAATAATCAATAATTTTTTTAAAATTATCAATTAATTCAAATTAAATAATAATCAATTAAATTTACTAGTAATTCAATTAAAACATTAAACAAATTTTCTATTTGTTAATTATATTTAGGATTTATATTTTATTAATTTTATTTTTAAATTTGTGTATTATTTAAAATAAATAAATATTTATTTGTGTACTATAAAATAAATAAATAATTAATTAATTATTCTGAATTATTTAATATTACTATAAAACTGGTCTAGTGGTATAGTGACTAAACTTGTATTTTTTTTATAAAAAAATTTAGAATTATTTAATATTAATACAGAGAGCAATGCTATTTAGGAAACAAATTTGAATAAAAAATGCAAGAATACACACATGTCACTATTTTAGAGGTGAATTATAAATTGATTTTAAATTTAACTTTCTTTTTAATGGAGATCCTAAGATAGTGGTGATAATGAATGATTGAGATTTATTCTTATATTTCTTGTTTTCACATTTTCTTACTGATAACCATTTTCCTAATACAAATCATATGAATTATCTCTCACCAATGTATATTGAACTAGTGGTAAAGACATAGTATGTGATTTAAAGGTTCTTAAAGTTTTATATATATATATATATATATATATATATATATATATATATATATATATATATATATATATATATATATATATATATATATATATAATCTAAATTATTTAAAAATACAATTGAAATAAAAAACAAAAACAAATTTAGTATTTAAAAAATGAAAAATAAATAATAAATTCAACGTGACTGTCTTAGACATAATTATTAAAAAAGAAGGAAATTTTTTGGATCAAAGGGCACATGCCTAACCTGGTTGAACCTTAAAATCTCCCATGATTGTCTACATAATTATTAAAAAAGTACACGTGACATAAATAATATACATGGCCCAATCCTAGTTTAATAAAAAAACAATTTGAAAAAAATATTAGGCATAATTAGTCCCCCTTAAAGCTTTGGTCCCCAATCTAAAAAACGTTACATAATAATCTCTTAACTTCACTTCCGTTAAACCATTTGATCCCTACCATTAGTTTGTGTGAAAAAACGTTAAATATGGTTGAGGTGGCATTCCATGTAAGCTTGAGCTGGCATAATATAACAGAAATATGAGAAAAAATTAAAGAGTTAAATATGTTTAAGGTCTCTATAAATATCCCAACTTTGAGATTGGTCCCTCAAAATATTTACTTCAAATATTGATCCCCATAAAGTTTTCCGTTTCCAAATGTAGTCCCTGCTGTTAGTTTCAACTAACGGTGAGTGATGTGGCAAGTCACATGTCTAGAAATCATTTTCCATGGTGTAATGTATCCGATCCACATGTGAAATGAAATGCATAATATTTGTAGTCAATATTCCTATTTTGGGCCAAACCCTAAATCTTCTCCCCCCCCCCCGAAATCGTGATTCTCTCTTCATTTCTTCTCTTCAATTGATTTAGTCTCTTCTTCCCCAATTCGTTCAACTCCTTCCATTTCGTCATGTCTTCTTTTTCAAGGGTAAGCAGTTTCGTGTCGCAACACTCCATGATTTCCACCAACAGTGAAGGGAAAAAGTGTGGATGCAAGGGTACCTTGATTGCATACATGTGCAAGAAGGGAAATAACCAAGGGAGATTGTTTTGGAGATGCTCTTTTTGGAAGAATGTGGGAACTTGTAATATGTTCGTTTGGGATGATGAGTATGGTTTAAGGAAGGAAGATGTTAAAATGGTGGAATTTGAATCCTGCAAAGATGAGAGGGATATGCAATTTGTGGATACATTTAAGGAGCTTTATGAAGCATCAATGAAGAAGAACAATAGGTTTAAGCTGAAGTTAAAGAAGGAGGAATTTTATGGAAAGTTTAAGACCATATGTGTTGTAATTTAAATGTTGGTAAACATGTATTTTGTTCTTATATGTAACCGTTGAAGTGATATGTTAATGTTTTTTTGTTTTGAACAAGTTCTTTTGTAATGTTTAGGTGTTATTAAATATAATTTGCTATGTTGGTTTGTTATGAAAAAGTCCTTTTATTATGAACAAGTACTTCCTTTTGTAATATGTGTTTTGTTATGATCTACAAATTTAAGTTAAGTTGTTGATTTGAAATATCCTATCAATCCATACCATTTGTTGATACAGAATGTGTTAAACCAGTTTTATTCTTTACACCTATATGAAATACTAACAGTGATGTGAACATAAAAAGGCCTATATTAATGGTCAATAATCAGTAAGAAGACCAAAAGAGTTTTCATTTCATTGCATACTAAAATGTCATAATGTAAGGAGTGGTCCTAAAAAAATTTGGTTGCTTCCTATGCTTAATTAGTTCACTGTTGCTTGGCCTTGACAAAGCAGTTCTTATTCCTGGTGGTTTGAAAGGAATGGTCCTATAAAATTTTGGTTGCTTCCCAAAAATGACTCTTGCTCCACTTGGCTTAGAGGGTGGTTTGATAGATGACTTGAGAGGTGACTTATCAACTCTCAGGGGTCGAATGTCCAATACTTCACCATCAGTTTCTATAGAAGCTAAGGTATCATCCAAAGTCGTAGAGTTCTCCATGACAATTGTCTCTGGTTCTGGCTCAATAGTTGTTTCATTCTCAAAAACTGTTTCCTGCACAACAGGGTTCTCCTTCTCAATGACAGTTTCTTACACAATTGGGGGTTCATTCTCAATGACAGTTTCCTTCAAAATTGGTGTTTCCTTCAGAATTGGTGTTTCCTTCAGAATTGGTGTTTCCCTCCTTCTCAATTTCTTAGATCTACCTGGTCCATGTTTAAACTTAGGTGGAAGCATCATTTCATTCTTAGTTCTAGGCCACTTGTTTTGTCCATTTAATGGAGTAATGACCTTACTGTAACAGGCCTGATAAGTACTTTTGTGATAGCACTTATGTACATACTTTAAAAGTTTATCTACCTTCCCATGTATGACAGCTACAACATGCCTACATGTAATACCTACAAGCTCCCAATAATTACAAGAACATGTTTGTTTCTCTAAGTCTGTAACAAAGTTGTCTGTAAACAACACATGAGTAACTTGAAATGTTAACCTACCAGCATATGTTATTACCCTGCTATCACTCTTTTCTATCTCCCTATCCAATCTCCTTAAGGGTTTTGTCATGATAAGTCCATTATAACCCTCTAACTTTTCTCTAAGTGTAGCAAACCTCCCTATTAAATAATTTATAATCAACTCCAACATTGTTATGATGGGTTTGTCTCTTTGTAACAAAATTGTTGCATTGAATGACTCACTTAAATTGTTCATTAAGACATCACATTTTGAAAAAAATGGAAAAACATGCTTACACCATTTATTCTTTGGAATTCCTTATATCCATTCATATGCTTCCAAACTGATCTCTTTAATCATTAACATCTTTGCCTCATGTGCTTCAAAATAGGCATCTTTTGCAACAACCATCATGAGATCTCTAAATAAGGTCCTTCCTCCAAATTTCTTCTTAATGTTTGTATAAAGATGTCTAAAGAAAAACCTATGCTCATATGATGGATACTCCTCCTCAAACACTTGTACCAGACCCTGTTCAAGTAGTCATCATTAGTACAATTAAAAAGTAAATACAATATAACTTATGATTACCTTTTGTTGGTCAGAAATGAAGCACCACCTTTCATCACCTATGTCTTTAATTAGCAATTTCATGAACCAGCTCCAAGAGTCCTTAGTTTCAATCTCAACCATAGCAAATGCAATTGGTAGGTATTGATCATTAGGATCTCTCCCAACAACAATAAAAAACATCCCTCCATATTTGTGTTTCAAGGACAACCATCCAATCCAATGAAAGGTCTACATGATCTTATCAAATATTTCTTGGTTCCATCGAGGGACATGTAGAATCTCTCAAATCTTGGACTCAACATTTCAATTGAAGCACTAGTATTTATTTTAAAAGTGTTACCAGTTGATGCCCTTATTAATTCATCCCCATAAGACCATAGAAGACTAAATTATTTTCTTGAGTCACCTTCAACAATGACTCTTGCAATCTTTCTTGCCTTAAATGCCCTACATGTTGGGATCTCTATTGCATACCTTTGCCTTACATCAACTACCACCTCTTTTAATCTCATCTTAGATTTATTCTTCAAACCATCAACAATCACTTTAGCTACCTATTCATCTCTAGCATTGTTGTTAAAAAACATCCTTCCACACTTGTGATTTGCATACAAGGTTTTGATTCTAAATGTAGTGGAGGTGAGTACCCTACTACATAACACAATATAGTCACATTTTTTTGTCTTTACATACAATCCTACATCTATTTGAGTCATTTTTTCAAACTTAATATTCTTTCCATTCAACACATTGTGTTCTAAAATAGCATCTTTGAACTGTTTTAGAGATGAAAACTCCATTCCAACTTTGAAAACATAATCCTTACACAATGTATCATTCTCATTATACCTCCAAATACAAGGCCTTTCATCACAACTATCATCATCACCACCATTGTCAAGCTCATCTGTCATATATTCATCCTCAATCAAATGTTTCTTGCCCATCTCTTCAGTCATAAATACTTTCTTATCTTCTTTACTCTTGCCTTCTCCAGTTTCATCATTTTCAATTTTGCTGACTACATCATATCTATTGACAGTCATATCAATAAGTCCTTCTTTAAAACCAGCCATCCTCTATTCTTCACTATCCTTAAAGTGTACACCTTCCACAAAATTATCACTAGAATCACTACTTGATTCACTCAAATTGGCAGCTTTGTCTTCACACTTAACTCCCTTTCCTTTATCTATATACTTAGTCATAAAATTTTCCTCTCCCTCAACCTTAGGCTCACAATAAATCTCAATATCACACTTATATCCAATAGAATACAAGGCTAACTCATGTGCATTTCCATCATCCCTAAATGATTTTAAGTCTTCTTCAAGCAATCCTCCCTCGTGCTTCCACCATATCTTAACTGAAGTATAATCAAACTCTGGTTCAAGCACTTTCACTAAATCAACTACCTCAAAGAAACTCCAATAATATGGATCTTATCCACTAAAGGCATATATATCCCCACCCTCGTATTTTAGGTTATTGTCTTTTACAAAACGACCCTTTGTGTAAAACATTATCTTGAACTTATCCATTACCTTGTAGAGATAAATTAACCTAACTTTAATATCATTTACCATTTCAGGATCAAACATAACATTAACCCTATTTTTTTTACCAATTCTACATCAAAAACCACAAAATGTATATTTGTCCTAATTATTTACTCACACTAATAACAACATTCAGTTAAAGCATTGTACAACATAAATAAAAAAACACACATTATTAAAGAATACAATAAATAGGACCACGCGAGTATAACAATGGCAGGCAAAGTTACTAACCTGGGACCACCTTCTAGGATACGAACGATGTTTCCTTGGGACCACTTCACCGGTTGATATCTTCATTGACTTACACGAAACCAAATTAGAAAAATAGAAGGACTTGGTTCAGAGCTAGGGCATGAGTTAAAAAGGGAAGCAATGTCTCTTTGAGTTACCATTGACTTTGAACCTTTTGTTTTTTTTACATATATTCCATTGTGGCATAAGTAACCCACTTCAGCAAATGAATTATAGATACTTGGCGTCCACATCACCATCTGTTTGTTGAAACTAACGGAAACGACTGCATTTGGAAACATAAAACTTTTGGAGGATTTGAAGAAAAAATTTAGAGGGACCTGAAACATGGTGGGAGAACTGACTTTCTATAAATGTTGCAGATAGCAAGAGTTGCCACCGACTTTTATTTTATCCAAGTGGAAAGGACATAAAAGAACAAGAAAGACCTATTTTTAAAAGAATTGAGTTCGGGGGGTAGGTTATACAAAGGAAAGGTGTTAGCACCCTTTATATCCATGATTATCCACAGACTCTTAGTTACTTAGCTCACTTTAATTATTTTTTTGAAAAGTGTAGTGTGTGATTAGAAATTTTCTAAGTACGTTGTCGTATGGATGTATACAAAGCCTTGTTTGAAAATGTTTGAAAATAGTGAGGTATGAAAAGTATTTTTTAAAGGTGTGAGCAAGTAATTATGAGGTACCTACCCTAGACTAAGTCATTCATGTTCTTATACGTTCTTTCAAGGGTAAGACTATCCCTATTATTAAGTAGGTAGTCATTACCTTGGATTTGTTTAAGGGACAAACGTAGGGTCATCGTATGGTCAATGAAGACAACTTAAGGGGTGTCTTTAGCAATTCGTAGAGACTATCATCATTTATTCGAAGGGACAAGGTCATTATTCCGTAGGCAACCTCGAAGGGACTTGATCTTTTAAATCTGTAGGGACTTGATGATTTATACGTGAAGGGACTTTGCTTAAGACACTCTTATATTCGAGGGACTTGACCATTTTAAAGAAGGCAACCAAGAGGGATACCCTAGGAAGTGCAGACGACGATCTTAGATCGACTTATGTGTGTGAATATTTATTTTCAGATATTTTATCTTATTTAATTAAATTATCTAAGTCCGTATTAATATTCAATCAATTCACACTCCCTATTTACTAACCAATCATTTAAATAATAATAATTAAAAGGACGAAAAAGTAAATCTAAGCTATTACAGGGCTTTGGGCAGTTACAAGATAATCGAGCAAGAAAAATAAATAAATTATAATATGAGGCAAGAAAAATAAATAATAAGATAAGAAGAATTAAAGAAATAATAGTTAAGCTTAAATAAAAGAAACTAAATAAATTAAGATTTAAAATTTAAAATTAGCTTTAAAAAGTTAAGTCTAGGTTAAGAAAATTAGGTTAAAGTCTAAAGTTAGAGAAATTAGGGTTAGTTAACAAAATTAGGATTTTTAGAATTAGGTTAAGGATTTTAATTAAGAAAAAAAATAGAGTGATAAATAAATTTATTAAGGAAAATATGGATTAATTATATACAAGACTATTATTAACAAAAATAATTAGAATTTTTTTAATTAAGACTATAAAAGGTTTTAACTTTGTTTTTATTTACAAAATACATAAATAATGGAAATTATATACAAATTAAAACATAAATACTTATTAATTGATTTTAAAAAAACTAATGAATTAATTAAATTTTAGGGAAACATAGAAAAGAAATTAATTGGTTTATTTAGAAAGATTATGATTTTATTAAATTAATTAAATCCTATTAACTAAGTTAATTATAATAATAATAATTAGAAATTAACTAATAACATGAAAATAGAAGCATAAAATAAAAACATACCTGAAGGAGCCTGCTGTCGAACCCAGGTCTCCCACTTTCCAACAACAACCCTCAACCAACTGGGCTAGGCGCGCATGGTGTCCATTAACCAGCCTCAATAAAATAAAAATTAAGTTTAACGAATAACAAATGAATTAAAAAAATTGCTTGCACCAGGATTCGATCCCTTAACCTTGTGCATACCAAGCCTATCATCTTGCCATCAAGCCACATGGAGCGCGTCTGCCAAAATAACAACAAAATATGATAATATAGAAAGTTTGTTAAATGACTGGAAAAATTGAAAAAAAGAGGGATCTCACCTAGGATCGAACTCAGGACCTAGCAATACATAAGCATGTCTCCAACCATCAGGCTAACGCGCGCACTGTGAAATACATATTAAACATAAAAAATAAAAATAAAACAAATGAATTTTTGAATTCTTGGATTCGCGCCAGTCTTCTTCATCTTCTTCAATTTACCTGCGGATTTAGCTATGCCTTTTCCTGCGAATTTACCTGCGAACCTGGTTTCGTAGGATTTCTAGCTTTGTACAAAGATCATCAAACCTGTAAAAATTCAACAAATTGGGAGCACCATCGTACTCCCCACAACAAAACCAACTCATTTACATTCTTAGGATTCATTTATATTTATTATTTCGCAAAGCCCCAATTTTAGAGCAAGAACCCTAACAATGGCGTTTGATGAATAAGGTCACGACTCTTCAATCTAATGGTCCATAAACATTCCTTGCATTATCACAAACATCAAATGTAATTTTAAACAAACATATATATATATATATATATATATATATATATTATATATATATATATATATATATATATATATATATATATATATATATGAAATCGAAAAATGCATATTCAAGAACAAAGGATGATTCGGTTAGACGATTGTATGACGTTTTGGATGATGAAAATGCTTGAGATATGTTCAATGAACATGAAAGAGTGGATTGCAACCTTTGGAATGGCTTGAAACGACCTCAAACGTCAAAACTGAATGTGATTTTTTTGATGAAATCTTGAAGCTTGAACAATGTCTCCTTGCCTGAATTTTTCGTGCCTCTTGTTTGTGTTCAATTGTGTATATGTAGGAGAGTCAATTTAGGTCAAAAAACTGATGGATTATTGGACTTTTGTTGTTACTTGATGGTGAAGAAATCTCATTCATAATTGTGATAAAAAATCAAATCTTTTCATACTCTTAAGGCTTTGCACGAAATTGGAGAACATCCAATCAACTTAAATGATGTTTATGAGATTCTAGAAGAAGGATCAAATCAAATATTTGAATTTTTATATTTTATTTTGATTTAAAATGAATTTTAATGAATAAAATACAAATAAATAATAAATAAATCATAAAAATCAGAAATAGTTTGAATTGGGTCGTTCTTGATGTTATTGTTAAGATTGGGTTGCAAATTGATAGGGCCATTTGGAAAAAATTGGATTTAAGACCTTATTTGCTTCATACACCTCTTAAAAATCTCCCAACTTTGACATGTCATAAATCCCTCAATTTTAAGGCTATTGTAGATGTTTAAGAATTGGCAGAATTTTTGACCAACAAGAAATGTTGAATTCAGTTCAGAATGTCCTATCAAATGTTGGGACATTATCAAACAGAGTATGTGATCTTATTTCAGGATGTCTCATCAGATGTTGGGACATTGTGTAAATAACTTCAGTTCAGTTTTTCAGGATGTCCCAACAGATGTTGAGACATCTCAGACCTGCTACCAGAATTAATTATTGATTAACAGATCAGAGATATTTAAGGAGAATTATCTGGAATTAATTAATGATGGATAAAAACAGAACAAGGCGCATCTGTAGGGAGTTTTATATTGAAGATTCAGATTAAAACAGAAGACCTAGAAGCACCTAGAATCTAGGAGGTAACAAACCCTAATTCAAGGTGGAAGCTGCTGCGCATTAGGGCTGGATCATTCTACAGAAAGCCCAAATTACAGATACCTATTTAAGCAACAGAAACTCATAGAATTGAGTACGAATTTCAGAAGCCCAAATAGGGTGTCTAGTGTTTTAATAGCAGGTTGTGTTTTATGTACCACTTTATGAGCTTTTAAGCAAAAGTGCATTTGTGACTTGATTGAAACTGTTAAGTAAGATCAAGCTGTATTGTTTGAAGGATGTCTTCAATTTTTGTAAACTTGTAAACTTGATCACTGTGTGATTGAGGGGGAGTGAGTAGGGTACTCTTATCTAAGGTGTGTCTTAGGTAGAAATTGCATTGGGTAGTTATTAAGTGATAGATTAAACAGGGTGGTTTAAGTCTAGAATTAATATTACTAATAGTGGATTTCCTCCTGGCTTGGTAGCCTCCAGATGTAGGTGTGGTTATACACTGAACTGGGTTAACAAACTTCTGTGTTGTTTACTTTTCTTGCTATTTAAGTTTTGGTTAAATTTGTCAAGTGTCCTATCAAGTGTTGGGACATCTCTTAGGACATCTCATACCTGATCACATAATTTCAATTGGCATCAGAGCAGGCACCCTGCCTGTTTATACTGGGTGAGATCTAGGGAATACAAATTCTGTAACATGGACAGAGATTTAGGGTCAGTAAATAGACCACCTATACTGGATGGATCTAATTATGACTACTGGAAGCCAAGAATGATTGCATTCTTAAGGTCACTTGACAACAGGGCATGGAAAGCAGTCAATGTTGGATGGGATCATCCTGTTCAAGACACCAAAGATGGATCAAAAGTGCTGAAACCTGAAGAAGAATGGAGTAAGGAGGAAGAAGACTCAGCACTAGGCAACTCAAAAGCCTTAAATGCTTTATTCAATGGCATTGATAGGAACATTTTCAGACTTGTGCATCATTGTGAGCAGGCCAAAGATGTTTGGGATACTCTCAAAACAACTCATGAAGGAACATCAAAAGTAAAAATGTTAAGACTTCAACTTCTCACCACCAAGTTTGAAAACTTGAGAATGAAGGAAGATGAATCAATTCATGAGTTCTATATGAACATCTTGGATATAGCCAATACTTCTGGAGCTTTGGGAGAAAAGATGACTGATGAAAAGCTAGTAAGAAAGATTCTCAGATCTTTGCCAAAAAGATTTGACATGAAAGTCACTGCAATAGAAGAAGCTCAAGACATATGCTCCATGAAAGTTGAAGAACTCATTGGTTCCCTTCAAACTTTTGAGATGGGAATGAATGACACAAATGTCAAAAAGAACAAAAGCATAGCCTTGGTGTCAAATACAGATGAAGAAGAGGATGATGAATCAACAAATGATAAAAGCTTATCAGAAAACCTTGCCTTGCTTGGAAGACAATTCAAACAGATTCTCAGAGGAATGGAAGGCAAATCCAAACCTAGTGGAAGAAACACAAACTCTGAGAACAGAAGACCTTATGATGCTAACAAAAGATTAAAGTATGCTGAAAAGACCAGTCAAGATAAAGGAGTCAAATGCCATGAATGTGAAGGATATGGACACATCAAGATTGAATGTCCTACCTACTTAAAGAGGCAAAAGAAAGGACTCTCTGTGACCTGGTATGATGAAAACTCAGGAGATTCAGAAGAAGAATCAGCTAAGCATATTACTGCTTTAGCTGGACTGTGTGAATATGATAGTGATTCCAGTTGTGGAGAACTTACTTATGAAGAACTTGAGCAAGCATTCAAAGATCTATACAAAAGAAGCTCTGAAATATGCAGTGAAGTTATAAAGCTAAAGAAGCAGAATGAGGCATTAGAAGATGACAAAGCAAATGATCAGGAGATCATTGACACCTTAAAAAGTGAAGTAAGCCTTCTCAACTCTAAGTTGGAACATATGTCCAAATCTGTTAGAATGTTGAACAGCAGCTCAAACACACTGGATGTTATTCTCAGCAATAATAAACATTCAGGGGACAAAAGTGGACTGGGATATAACAGAGATGAAGCCAGCTCTAGCAAAACTACTTCAAAAACTACACAGTCAAACAAGATGTCCCAACAGATGCTCCAACATCAGAACACAAAGACAAACATAATGTTCCAACAGATGTCTCAACATTCTGGAAAGAACAAAATGAAGAAGAAGTATCAAAGATGGAGATGCCATCACTGTGGAAGATTTGGGCATATCAAACCTCACTGTTATAAGCTTCATGGATATCCAAATCAGATGTATCAGCAACCTTCCAAGCAGAAAGTAGAAGGTACCAAGAAAGTGCTGCATAGACATCAAAGAAATCAGCAACCTCCTAAGCAGAAGACAGAGGTCATCAAGAAGGTTTGGAGACCAAAAGCTGACATTCAGACTGATCAAAGTCACATACCCAAGAACCAGATCAACAATCAAGCTTGGAGATCAGTTGAACAACACACAGGGCAGAGGTATCAAAAGAAATCTCAACTTATCTGGTCAAAGAAAAGTACTGCATACATAGCACATACATCTCTGAGAGTATCAGCTAAAGAAGACTGGTACTTTGACAGTGGATGCTCAAGACACATGACTGGATTGAAAAATTTGCTAGTAAACTTAAAATCACATTCATCCAGGTATGTTACCTTTGGAGATGGAGCTAAAGGAGAAATCAAGGGAGTTGGAACCTTGGATTGTCAATATGTTCCAAGACTAGATGATGTGCTGCTAGTTAAAGGTTTAACTGCTAACCTGATCAGCATAAGTCAACTATGTGATCAAGGATACAGTGTAAACTTTACCAAATCTGAATGTATAGTGACTAACAAAGAACAAGAGGTTGTCATGAAAGGAGCCAGATCTAAAGACAACTGTTACATGTGGGAATCCCAAAATCTCAGTCTCACTTCAACCTGCTCTCTAGCTAAAGAAGAAGAAGTGAAACTGTGGCATCAAAGACTAGGTCATCTTCATTTCAGAGGCATAAAGAAGATCATATCTATGGATGCTGTAAGAGGTATTCCTAAACTGAAGATTGATGATGGCAAAATATGTGGTGAATGTCAAATAGGCAAGCAAACCAAGATGTCCCATCCAAAGCTCCAACATCTGACAACTTCCAAAGTTTTGGAACTTCTACATATGGATCTTATGGGACCTATGCAGGTTGAAAGTATTGGTGGTAAGAGGTATGCCTATGTTGTGGTTGATGATTTTTCAAGATATACATGGATAAACTTCATCAAAGAAAAGTCAGATGTATTTGATGTATTCAAAGAATTATGTCAAAGATTGCAAAGGGAAAAATCCAGCTGTGTGATCAGAATAAGAAGTGATCATGGAAAAGAATTTGAGAATCAAAAGTTCTTAGATTTCTGCTCTTCAGAAGGAATCAATCATGAGTATTCTTCACCTATCACTCCTCAACAGAATGGGATTGTTGAAAGGAAGAATAGAACCATTCAAGAATCAGCAAGAGCTATGATCCATGCTAAAAAGTTACCTCTATACTTTTGGGCTGAAGCTATGAACACTGCCTGTTACATCCATAACAGAGTTACTTTAAGGAAAGGAACTTTGTCCACAATATATGAAGTCTGGAAGGGCAGAAAACCCACAGTTAAGTACTTCCATGTTTTTGGAAGTATCTGTTATATTCTGGCAGATAGGGAGCAAAGAAGAAAAATGGATCCTAAAAGTGATGAAGGGATTTTCCTTGGATACTCCATAAACAGCAGAGCATATAGAGTATTTAATTCTAGAACCAAGGTTATCATGGAATCCATAAATGTGATAATTGATGATGCTCCTACAGATGTCCCAGAAGATGTTGGAACATCTGCTGATATCAAGATTGAAGCTGAAGAAAAGAATGATCAATATAACTTCACTCAAACTGATACAAGGACAGAAGAATCAAGCAAACCTCCTTCCATCAGAATACAAAAGGATCATCCCAAAGATTTAATAATTGGTGATCCCAACAGAGGTGTAAGCACTAGATCAAGAGAAGTGATTTCAGGTTCTTGTTTTGTTTCCAAAATAGAACATAAAAATGTCAAGGAAGCTCTCACTGATGAATACTGGATTTGTGCTATGCAAGAGGAATTAGGTCAATTCACAAGGAATGAAGTGTGGAATCTTGTACCTAGACCTGATGACATAAATGTGATTGGTACAAAATGGGTGTATAAGAACAAGTCAAATGAACAGGGAATTGTTACAAAGAACAAAGCTAGACTTGTGGCTCAAGGATACACTCAAATTGAAGGGGTAGACTTTGATGAAACCTTTGCACCAGTAGCAAGGCTTGAATCAATAAGACTACTGTTGGGAATTGCTTGTATCTTGAAGTTCAGGCTATTTCAAATGGATGTGAAAAGTGCCTTTTTAAATGGCTACCTTAATGAAGAAGTGTATGTAGAACAGCCTAAAGGATTTGTTGATCCAAACTGTCCAAATCATGTATACAAACTAAAGAAGGCACTTTATGGTTTGAATCAAGCTCCAAGGGCATGGTATGAAAGACTGACCACATTTCTTATCAAGCAAGGATACAGAAAAGGTGGAATTGATAAAACCCTGTTTGTTAAAGATGAAGAAGGAAATGTCATGATTGCACAAATATATGTTGATGACATTGTCTTTGGTGGGATGTCTGACAGGATGGTCAAACATTTTGTCAAGCAGATGGAATCTGAATTTGAAATGAGCCTAGTAGGAGAATTAACCTACTTTCTTGGTCTGCAAATAAAGCAAATGGAAGACTCAATGTTCATCTCACAAAGCAAGTATTCCAAGAACATAGTCAAGAAATTTGGAATGGAAAATGCTGCTCACAAGAGAACTCCTGCCCCCACACATTTAAAGCTGACTAAAGATGAAAAGGGTGAGAATGTAGATCAAAGGTTATACAGAAGCATGATTGGAAGCTTGCTATACTTGACTGCTAGCAGACCAGACATTGCTTTTGCAGTAGGAGTTTGTGCAAGATATCAAGCTGATCCAAAAGTCAGTCATCTCAATCAAGTCAAGAGAATCCTTAAATATGTTAATGGTACTTGTGACTATGGCATAATGTACTTTCATGGTTGCAAACCAATTCTCACTGGCTTCTGTGATGCTGATTGGGCAGGAAGTGCTGATGACAGAAAAAGCACTTTAGGAGGATGCTTCTTTCTAGGAAACAATCTGATTTCTTGGTTCAGTAAGAAACAGAATTGTGTATCCTTATCTACAGCTGAAGCTGAGTATATAGCAGCAGGTAGTAGTTGTTCTCAGTTGGTTTGGATGAAGCAGATGCTCACTGAGTACAATGTCCCACAGGATGTCATGACATTGTACTGTGACAACTTAAGTGCAATCAACATATCAAAGAATCCTATCCAACATAGCAGGACAAAGCATATTGATATCAGACATCATTTCATCAGAGATCTTGTAGAAGAAAAGGTGATTTCATTGGAGCATGTAGCTATAAATCTGCAGTTAGCTGATATCTTTACCAAAGCATTGGATGCTACACAATTTGAGAACTTAAGGGGCAAACTTGGAATCTGTTTATGTGATATTTAGCAGTTAATGAGATGTGCCAACATGTCATATGACATTGCATGGCATAAGGTCCAGATGGCAAAACCAGTCTGGACAAGATCCTTGGAAATTCCATCCCTAATCATTTGCACTGTAACGGTTACTTATTTAGTAACTACTTATAAGCAGCTATCAAGATTCTCATCATACTATCACAAGCGAATCATATTAACTAGCATTCCTTCAGAAATCATAAACCCTAAAGCTGTTCATCTATCTTCCTCTACAATGTCTCAAAACCCTAAAACTACTGAGGAAGTTCTCAACCAGGAAGACGTAGTTCATGCCACTCCCATCTCTGTGGTACCAATGCAATCAACACCATTGGACGAACTCAGGGGAAGCGCTTCTCACACTAAAAAGGCAAGAACTCCAAAGAGAGGTAAAGATCAAGTCAGAAGCAAAGCTAAAGGCATTCCCTCTCCTGCTAACATCCCCCCAAAATCCTCCAAATATGTTGATGATTCCATCAAGGAGATTGTCAACCAAATTCTCTTTGAACAAAGAGTGGTGAGTGGGATCTCAGTTCCTTTGAACACCATGCCTGCACCTCAAGAAGAACCAGCTCAAACTACAGAGGACACTCCTGCAGAACAAGATGTCCCAAGAGATGTTGGAACATCTGCAGAAGAGAAAGAAAATTCATCTGATGCTGAACAGACTGAGGACCAGAAAAAGGCCTCAAGTGAAAGTGATAAAGAAACCTCTGAGGATCAGATCAAAGCATCAAATGAAGATCAAATCCCTGCTGATCAAAGAACTGAAGAAGAGACTGCTTAATCTCCTCCAGTGGTTAATCTGGAGCAGGACTCTGATGCAGAAATCATAGCATCTGTTAAACCAAGCATAGCCAAGAGGCTAAGGTCCAGGAAAGGCAAGATGCAAGCTGAAGCAGCAATTCCTGAGAAGAAGAAAGCCTCTCCAAAGAAAGGCAAAGCTAAAGTCACCTTTGGACCATCAAAACAATGGAGTAAAGTCCAAACTCAGAAAAGGAAAGCTGCCACACCATCAGATTCAGATGTTGGATCAGATATCCCAACATCTCCTCCCAAGAAGAGACCAGCATCATCCAGAGCTTCAACTGCTGTTCCAGAAGCTCCCTTGGACAACATTTCATTCCATCATGTCTCCAGTGTCAACAGATGGAAATATGTGTACCAAAGAAGGGTTGCTCTAGAAAGAGAACTGAGCAGCAATGCACTTGAGTGCACAGAACTGATTGACCTCATCTCTGCTGCAGGACTGTTCAAGACAGTCTCAGACCTCTCTCCCTGCTATGAACTTCTTGTCAAAGAGTTCATTGTTAATCTCCAGGAGGATTGTTCAAATGGTAAGTCCTCTGAGTTTCAAAAAGTTTTTGTTAGAGGTAAATGTGTAGAGTTTTCCCCACAAATCATAAATGAGTACCTAGGAAGAGAAACAGATGGACCCAATGAGCTAGGTAAGACAGATAATCAAGTCTGTAAGGTGATAACTGCAGACCAGGTCAAGGCATGGCCTGTAAAAGGAAAGCTCTCAGTAAGCATGCTTACCAGAAAGTATGCCATGCTGAACAGGATTGGTACAGCTAACTGGGTGCCTACCAACCACACTTCTTCAATCTCCACTGGTCTAGCCAGGTTTATATATGCTGTGGGATCTCAAACCAAGATGGACTATGGAGCTTTTATCTTTGATCAAACCATGAAGCATGCCATCTCCTCAGCAACAAAGCTTCCAATAGCCTTTCCATCATTGCTGTGTGGTATAGTGCTCAATCAATACCCTGGCATTCTCACTGACAAGGATACAGCATGCAAAAGAGAAAGCCCCCTGGCTTTTCACTACAAATTATTCCTCAGTCACCATGCTGCAGATGTTGAAGCACCTTCTGGGACATCTGCTGGTCCCTCAACTGCTAAGACTCCAATCTCCAAGAAGGCTTTAATTTCTGAACTCAAAAGCACATGCAAAGAGCTTGATGCTAGAAAGCAGAAGCTTGAAGAAATCATTCAAAGGTTGGAGAGTGAAGAAGACCAGAAAGCTGCCTCTAATGAACACAATGCCTCTGATGAAGACAGTGCATCTGATGATGCAAGTGAATCTGATGAAGAAACAGAAATTGAGGAAGAAACTGAGAGTGATGAATCTGAGTGATCAATGTATGTGAGGCAAATGTAATGACAGCAATGTATTTCTTTGGCCCCTAATTTTGTGTCTACCAAGGGGGAGAACAACATCAAATCAAATTGTAATTACTGTTTAAGTATGAATGAAAAAAATCTGTTTGTTTGCTTCTGAACTGAATAGTGTTTTTCTGTTGCAACAAGATTGGATACATATATGTTTGAGGGGGAGTAATCTCAAATAAGAATCAACAGAAAAGTAATGTTATACTCTGATAAAAAGAACTTCTGCTGCACTCTGAAAACCAGAAAAGATGTTAGCCAAAAATTAGCCAAAGGGGGAGTTTGTAGATGTTTAAGAATTGGCAGAATTTTTGACCAACAAGAAATGTTGAATTCAGTTCAGAATGTCCTATCAAATGTTGGGACATTATCAAACAGAGTATGTGATCTTATTTCAGGATGTCTCATCAGATGTTGGGACATTGTGTAAATAACTTCAGTTCAGTTTTTCAGGATGTCCCAACAGATGTTGAGACATCTCAGACCTGCTACCAGAATTAATTATTGATTAACAGATCAGAGATATTTAAGGAGAATTATCTGGAATTAATTAATGATGGATAAAAACAGAACAAGGCGCATCTGTAGGGAGTTTTATATTGAAGATTCAGATTAAAACAGAAGACCTAGAAGCACCTAGAATCTAGGAGGTAACAAACCCTAATTCAAGGTGGAAGCTGCTGCGCATTAGGGCTGGATCATTCTACAGAAAGCCCAAATTACAGATACCTATTTAAGCAACAGAAACTCATAGAATTGAGTACGAATTTCAGAAGCCCAAATAGGGTGTCTAGTGTTTTAATAGCAGGTTGTGTTTTATGTACCACTTTATGAGCTTTTAAGCAAAAGTGCATTTGTGACTTGATTGAAACTGTTAAGTAAGATCAAGCTGTATTGTTTGAAGGATGTCTTCAATTTTTGTAAACTTGTAAACTTGATCACTGTGTGATTGAGGGGGAGTGAGTAGGGTACTCTTATCTAAGGTGTGTCTTAGGTAGAAATTGCATTGGGTAGTTATTAAGTGATAGATTAAACAGGGTGGTTTAAGTCTAGAATTAATATTACTAATAGTGGATTTCCTCCTGGCTTGGTAGCCTCCAGATGTAGGTGTGGTTATACACTGAACTGGGTTAACAAACTTCTGTGTTGTTTACTTTTCTTGCTATTTAAGTTTTGGTTAAATTTGTCAAGTGTCCTATCAAGTGTTGGGACATCTCTTAGGACATCTCATACCTGATCACAGAATTTCAGCTATGAAGGTGTTCTTGGACATTTTGGAAAGCTTAAAGAGTCCTCTAACAAAACTATTTGGTCTCATGTCCATATCTTTTACCATTTCCAAATTATGCTCTTATGAAAAAGTTGACTTTTTGTTGACTTTTGAAATGACCTGTAATGTTTTAGCTCATACCTTCCAAATGAAGCATTTTTAGGCTTGGCTTGTGAGACACAAAGTTGTAGAGAATGGAATTTCCTTCAAAATGAGATTGGATGGGAAATGTTTGATGAAGCATGTGAAAGTTATGGCTGGTCAAAGTTCAGTTGACTTTTCCTAGGAAACCCTAATTTAGAAACTTCTTGATTCTTGATGATCTGAGATCTCCTTGATGAATCATGACCAAAACTTGATCAAATGATGAATTTTACTTCATAATATTGATGTTGAAAAAAATCTTGAAGTTTTACTTTAATTTGACCACAGTTGACCTCAGTTTGACTTCTTAACTACTCTGACTGATTTTTGCATATCTGATCATCTGACTGGTCAAACTTATTGGGAAAGCCTTGCAACTTTACATGAGGATTATTGAATACATGTGGGATGTTATAAAGCTCACTTGAGGCCTTAGAAGTCTATTTATCTCAGATAAACTCAAAACCCTAGTTGTGGATCCTTTGCTTAGGAGGAGGCTTTGGCTGAGGAAACTCTCAAAATTTATGACCAATTGGGGACCTTGAGAACCTTATGATCATTGAGAAATCTTGAGAGACATTGCCTTGATTTTGGGAGGGAAAATTTTGGGGTACAACATCTTCCCTTGTTCAATTTTCTGAAACCTGAGGAGTTAGATTGACATGCGCGTCATTCATGACTAAAAGGTTGAAGAGAATTGAACACAAAAGCCAAAAATTTGCACTCGCCGGTGCGTAGAATGATACTGTTGGTTGGCAGTATTGCTTGAATTGGCTTAAAGATTCCATTCGGAGAAAAAGTTCTTCAGATATACCTTTTGGAGGATGAAGTAATATAACTTGATGTGGTCCTGGAGAGTAGAGAAGTCCAAGATGATTATGGGGGATAAAGTAATCCAAAGTACGAAGATATAGCTTTTGGAAAAATAAAACCCAAGGTAAGATGATGTAGCTTTTGGGAAGATAAACGACATCCCAAGATAATGAGATAACCATTTGGTAGATAAACGATGACCCAAGGTAATGGTATGGCTTTTGAGAAGATAAACGACGTCCCAGGATAGCCTTCGGGAAGATAAACAACGTCCCAAGATAATGAGATAACCTTTGGGTAGATAAACGACGGCCCAAGGTAACGATATAGCTTTTGAGAAGATAAACAATGTCCCAAGATAGCCTTTGGGAAGATAAACAACGTCCCAAGATAATGAGATAACCTTTGGGTAGATAAACGACGGCCCAAGGTAACGGTACAACTTTTGAGAAGATAAAAAATGTCCCAAGATAGCCTTCGAGAAGATAAACGACGTTCCAAGATAATGAGATAACCTTTGGGTAGATAAACGACGGCCCAAGGTAACGATACAGCTTTTGAGAAGATAAAAAACGTCCCAAGATAGCCTTCAGGAAGATAAACGACGTCCCAAGATAATGACATAATCTTTGGGTAGATAAACGACGACCCAATGTAATGATATGGCTTTTGAGAAGATAAACAATGTCCCAGGATAACCTTTGGGAAGATAAACAACGTCCCAAGATAATGAGATAACCTTTGGGTAGATAAACGACGACCCAAGGTAACGGTACAACTTTTGAGAAGATAAACAACGTCCCAAGATAGCCTTCGGGAAGATAAACGACGTCCCAAGATAATGAGATAACCTTTAGGTAGATAAACGACGGCCCAAGGTAACGGTACGGCTTTTGAGAAGATAAACAACGTCCCAAGATAGCCTTCGGGGAGATAAACGACGGCCCAAGATAATGAGATAACCTTTGGGTAGATAAACGATGGCCCAAGGTAATGATATGTTGATGAAGTTTGTCTGCTGGAGAATTAACCTGAAAAACAAGGTTAGTTCGGTGCAAATATCATGATGGATATAACACTTGGTAAGATAGTATCTCATGATAATGTTGTATGCATATGATATGATATGATGTGATGTATGTATGAATTATGTATTTGAAGCGTATAAGTAGCTTCGTAGAATAACTGCTGGCCGGGGAAATAAATCTTGATTCGTTGCTGAGGAATATGAAGACTTTGTTCTCGTCTTGTATTGGAATATCGTACTTTGAACTT
This sequence comes from Lathyrus aphaca, assembly GCA_963966055.1. NCBI lineage: Eukaryota > Viridiplantae > Streptophyta > Magnoliopsida > Fabales > Fabaceae > Lathyrus > Lathyrus aphaca. Next base: position 507,319,802 of record OZ014523.1, read on the forward strand.
TCTCGTTTTCGTTCGTAGTACTTCTTATTGAAGGATTTAGTTCCTGAATATCCTGACTGAGGATAGAAGAGATGGACATAGATCCGAGAGACTTATTCGGTCAAGCATCAATTCTTCGGAGGATATGAAACTATTTGGAGACTTCGTAGAGTTGGAAGTACAAGATATTACTTGAAGTATTTCGTAAGAATATCCGTAGAGATTACTCTGTGGAGATGAACCGGCGAAGATTCGTTGAATATGAACTTTATTGGGGATTCCTACCTCCGATCGTTCTTAATAAATGCTATTATTGTATTTTATGCATTTCTGGTAAACATCAATCATATTCAAAGGCATATATACATTCAAACATAACCAACAAACATTTCTCGCTTTAATAAAAGGGGAAAAGTAAACCTGAATTCGGAAAACATTTCTTCCTTGAATAAAGAGGGAAAAGTAAACCTGAATTCGGAAAACATTATCATTTCAACTTTGAGAGTGTATAACCAATTGGGTTTAGAGCTTCTAAGGTTCTTAATTCCATAATAATTTCCTAGAAATTCTCATTGTTGGATCCGAAGACATGATACTGACACCATCTGATACTACTGGCATAGACAGTTAATTTCCACAATGGCTTCTGCTGAGAATCCAATATCAAGGTAATACACTGAGAGGAACGTGCCTTCAAATTGTGATGGACCATATACGCTTCGGGTATTAGATTTGGAAAGAAAGTGTTGCTCCTTGGTTGAGGATGAATTGTCCCATAATGGAAGTATCTGAATGTAGCTACCTCAAGAGAAATAAGCAGAATGCCCCACAATAATATGCCTCTGGCATCGTAAACTCTATAATGTTACCTTTGGTAATTCAGATAGATGAGAAGACATGCCCTTGATTACTTAAGCATAGTTAAATCTTGACCTGATTGCCCCAAATGAATTGGACAGTAACATGGCATGCCCCCTTGATTGGTAGGTAGTAACTATGTCCCTTTGTATACATTAACTTTGATCCAGGAAGCAACTTTGTCTATCGGGAAGACTTTGATTCATTGACTGTTCATCATGTAAGTTCCTCTGTTGTCAAACACTTAGTCATATGCAAACAGCGATATTCAAAATGCAATGCTTATGTCTGTTTCGAAGTTTTGAAAAAATTATTTTAGTAAAACAATGTTTATGAAAAACTGTGATATTAACTAAAGTTTTATAATAAGCCCTAAAGGAGTCAGGATACCTTTTTTGTAGTATTATGTTTTTCGAACTAACCATGCTTCAGTTAGGACTTTTAAAGGGTTGTAACATGGTCTGGTTCACGATTTAAGAAACAAAGGATAAAAGGCTCAAATTTATTTGTACCCAACCCATTCATCGTGATGTTCTTCAGTCCTATGTTCGGTTAACTTATGCATTGTGGCTCCAAAGGTGTACTGACATTTGAGATGATTCAGAAACCATAACTTTATTTGAAAAGTCATCTTTTTTTTTAGGATTTATAGTGACCTCTTTTTCTTTTGTCTTTGGTATCCTTTCTTTTTGCCTGAACTGTTTGTTTTAAAATTACAGTCAGCGGAATTTCTCAATTTTTTACTAAGTTTCCTTCATAGATTTTGACTCAGTGAGCTTTTCTTTTGCTAGATATTGACTGTTAGATTTATCATTAGTTGTGTACAACACAGATAATTGGCATAATTGAGTTAACCGAGTAACTACCCTGCCCCGGTTTATGAATAAGGGTTTTAATTTGCGTGAGAATGAAAATTCCTACTTCATAGGCTCAAAAGGGTTTACTAGGGATTAACTTCCTTATATCTCCACTGCTTAGGAATTGAAACAATTCATGTACATCGTCAGCATAGTCTATTCAAAAGCATACTGCATAAGATTATGGTATTGTTTTCGTCATCCCCCCTATACAGGCTTATAGCTTTATCAGGAGTTAAATATCACAAAATAGAAATATGAAGCATAGTTCAAAATATAGTGAAACGAATGGATTAATTCAAGACAAACATATGTGATGCACTAATGAAAACAAAAGTTTGACATAATAGTAAGTGTTTAAACAAACAAAAGAAATTACAAATGAAAATTCAAATGTTCTCAAAGCCTCTTCCTCTAAATTGGTTACTCTAGATGTCTGGGCGCTTTGATTTTTGATGGGCGATAGAAGAACTCAATCTGGCCTTCTGGCGTAACCTCGAGGATTCCTTTGTCAATCAGGTATTGAATCCTATTCTTCAATTCCCAACAACTATTAGTATCGTCTCCGGGATAGTTGGAGTGATACATACACCTTGCCTTGGGATTATAGGGAGAAGAGGAAGTATTAGGATTTTTAGGAGGATTTTCCAAGGAAATTAGCTTCATCTCCAACAAGCATTGCAAAGTTTGCGACATTGGAGTGCTGAATTTGATAAATTATCTTTTATATTCCTTGTGTCGAAGTGGATTAATCTTACAAGGTCTTTTTTATTCAACTGAAGAACAATCAGTGGTAGCCTGTCTCTTTCCTTTTCTTATCCTTATCTTCTTTTCGACCAAGTCAGCTTGTTTTATCGGAGGTTGATTGACGATTAGATTCCCGACTTCATTACTTTGAAGTTTGTGGACAAAGGTTCTCAGATCTTCTTCCCCCTGAGCTAAACTTTGGATAAGAGCCACCTGGCCATTCATATGAATCCTCATTTCTGCCATCTCAGCTTGCAATTGTTCCAACTGACCATTCTTGTTATCTTCAAAGAGGAGTGCTTTCAACTCTTCTTGTCCCTTGACAAATTCAGGATCACTTCTTGGAACTGAGCATTCTGAGCCTGGAGATCCTTGATAGTTTGTTCGAGAGCCATTTCTACTCAAATAAATAACGAGAAGATAAAATAACTATTTATAAGAAACCTGTGATGCAATGTATATGTTTATGCAATGTTTTCAAGGACCGTAGGATTTAAATTTGTTTAAAGAAAACAAAAACAAAATTATATTAGTAAGTGTTTAATATAAATTTGTTCCTTGGGCTTACAATGAAAGGAAATAACAATAAAGTACAAAAATAAATATATGGGGTTTTAAGTCTCCCATGGACACTTCCTCTTTGGGTTAAGGTATGTGTTTAGGTTTCGCTCCTCGTGAAGTTGCCCTGTCAGCTCCAGAATTCTTTTTTGACTAGCTCTGAAATGAGCCTCAAAATTATCCCTTTGCTCCCGCAATTGAATCCAGGACTTCTGCAACTCTTCCAAATCAGTGGGCATGTCTGGATGAAGGATGGTATAAGGAACATCTCCTTCAGCAACAGGCTCCATAGTGATTTGTGAAACAACGGGATATGACATCATACGAGTTTGAGCACGATATTGCACCCATATGAGATAATGCTCCATAGGAATAGAATACTTTGGCTCCAAAGTCTTGCTATCAATCATATTCACCTTGTTCCAAGCTCGTATAAACCTTTGACGGTAACCCTGAAGATCGTTGTCGTAGTCGAACACAATACCCTAAATAAACATGTCATGAAGACCATTACTCCGAGCATAACCAAACTGACGTAGAGCTAAAGAAGGGTTGTAGGTGATGCCCCCTCTTATGCCAAGGAGTGGCACATTAGGGAACTCCTCACAACAATCAATGACAGTAACATTCTCCATAGATCGAAAGCACCAATGAATATCTGAATGAGAAAGTGACATAATCCTCTTAGACCACCTTAACCCTTGTTCATTCTTCATCACTGATCGAGGAAGGTGAGAAATAAACCACCTAACAAGTAAAGGTATGCAGCACATCAGAGTTCCTCTCGCCTTCGTAGTACGAGTGTGAAGAGAGTGTAAGATATCCCCAAGTAATGTAGGCACTGGATTGCGAGCCAGAAATATGTTGATGGCGTGTACGTCTATAAACTGATCTGGATTAGGGAACAACACTAAGCCATAAATTAATAAGGCTAAGATCTCCTCAAAAGCATCATAACTCATAGCATCCAAGAACACCTGAGCCTTCTCAATCAATACCTTAGCAAGAATACCTTTAACTCCGCTTCTCGTTTCTAGGACAATGTCTGATTTCTTCAGATCTAGGGTTGCAACAATGACTTTAGGTTTAGGCTCTTTTTCTAAGTCTGTGAAGGGTCTCTGATCAAGGATAGATATACCCAGTAGTTTGGATAACTCCTTCATTGTAGGTACTAGCTAACAGTCGGGGAACGTGAAACAATTATGTTTAGGATCAAAGAACTAGAATAAGACACTCATCATGTCTTCATTGAACCCTGAAGTAACTAGATCCAACAGGTAACCATACTTCTTGATGAATTGGGAGTTTTCAGAAACTTGAGAGACCAATTATTTAAGCTTAGAAGGTATCCCTACAAAGTTGATCCGAATAGTATTCCTACGAGCAGAAGCCATGACCTGCAACAAAGAACAAAGATAAATTATTTGGTCCTTGAAATGGTTAGTGAAAATGTTATGCTTATGATGTCATGGTTTCATGATGTTATGCTCAATCACAAACATGTGGCACATACAAGTAAGTCACACAATAGTCCTAGGTTTAGAGGCTTGCATGAGGTTAAAAGGTAAGTACGGTAACACGGTGGGAGAACTGACTTTCTATAAATGTTGCGGATAGCAAGAGTCGCCACCGAGTTTTATTTTATCCAAAAGGAAAGGACATAAAAGAACAGGAAAGACCTTAAAAAGATTTTGAGTTCGGGGGGTAGGTTATACAAAGGGAAGGTGTTAGCACCCTTTATATCCATGGTTATCCATGGGCTCTTAGTTACTTAGCTCACTTTGAATTGTTTTGAAAAGGTGTAGTGTGTGATTAGAAACTTTCTAAGTACTTTGTAATGATCCTCGTATGGATGTATACAAAGACTTGTTTTTGAAAATTTGTTTGAAAAGTGTGGTGTGAAGAGTATTTTGAAAGGTGAGCAAGTAATTAAGAGAAACCTACCCTATATTAAATCTTTACTGTTCTTATGTTCTTTCAATGGTAAGACTATCCCTATTATTAAGGAATAGGTAGTCATTACCTTGGATGTGTAAGGGACATGTGTAGGGACATCTGAATATAGGCAACTGTAAGGTGTCTTTAGCAATTCGTAGGGACTTATCATCTTTTATTCGAAGGGACAAGATCATTTATCGTAGACAACCTCGAAGGGACTTGATCTTATAGAATGAAAGGACTTGATGATATTTTTGAAGGGACTTTGCTTAAGACACCTTACTTGACCTTTTGAAATAGGCAACTGAGAGGCAACCCTAGGAAGTGCAAGATGGAGATCAAAGATCGACTTACGTGCGTGAGTGTTCATATTCAAATATTTATCTTAATTAAGTTAATTATTCTAAGTTAATTTTAATTACAAACATGTTATTCACACCCTAGAATTACTAACCACACAGCAAATATATTCATAATAAAAATAAAGCAAAAATATAAGCCTAAACTATTACAATGCTTCGGGACAAATACAATATAATCGAGGAATAATAATAGAAATAATAAATATAATAAATAAGCAATAATTTAAATATTAGTAATAATAAGAAATAATAATAAGAAATAAGAATAAAGGGTAGAAAGAAATTAGCAAATTAATATTAGAAAAGAATTTTTTTAGATTTAAGAAAATAGGTTTTAATAATAATAAACAAATAATACATTATTCACATATTTAAAAAAAGATTAATGACTAATTATAGTTTATAAATAATTAGGTTAAATATTAAGGTTAAGAAAAATTAGGGTTAGGGTTAGGGTTATGAAAATTAGGGTTAGCTAAATTAGGGTTTTTGATTATTAATTTAAACCTAATTAGTTTATTTACAAAAATATATACAATAATAATAATAAATATAAATACATTATAAATATAAACAATTTGATTTTTTTAGAAAATAAATTCTGAATTTTAAAATATAAGTATTTATATAAGAAAATATTATAAACATTTGTCTTAGAAATTATATTTTAAGAAATTAAATGAATTAAGTAAATATAAATAAATAAAAGCACAAAATATTTGAGGAAAAATTACATACCTGGGGCTGGGATTCGAACCCAGGCCCTAGGCTTTCACTCTCCCAGTCCAACATCACTACCACTAGGCCAAACGCATTTGATGAATATATGCTGGGTATTAGTCCTTTTGTATTAAACCTATAAAAATCAAAATAAAACGCAAAAACAAAATGGCCTGGGGGAATTCGAACCCAGGACCATCAGCCAACAACCAAACACTCCAACCACTAAGCCACATGGGGCGCGTCTGAACATAAACAACAATGATTCATAATATATTAAGTTACATGAATAAATGAAAAAATCAATAAAAAGAATGCTGCAACCAAGAATCGAACCAAGGTCATGCATCTCCCAGCACCAATGCCCTTACCAACTGAACCATCAACGCGTTGTGATATATATACGAAACAAATAAATAATAAATAAGTGTAAAATTTGAATTTAGAATTCGCGCCATTCAGATCATCTTCTTCCTTGGAATTTCGCAGGTTTTCCTGCGAAAATTCCTGCGAATTTCCCTATGAATCTTCTTGCGTATTTTTTCGCAAGAAATCAACAACCTTGAATACCTACAAAATAAGCAACATTCATCCAAATTGAACACACCAATAGTTTACTCAGGTTCTATACAATTCAAATTCATCAACCAGAGTCATTTATATGGTCTAAATCAAGAAACCCTAAAAGCTTGGCCGAAACCCTAATCATGGCTGAATTCGTATTAGGCAATGAAACTTCAATCAATTGGTCCAGATACGATCTATAGCTTATCACAAACAAGAAAACAACATCAAAAATCATTAGTAATGCGTGGATAATAGGAATCGAAAACTTAAAAATTTAAGAACAAGATGGATTCGGGTTATGCATTTTGTGATGTTATGGATGAAGGTGATGATGGGGATACGATCAAAGAACCTTTAGGAAGCTATTGCAATCCTTCAAAGTCCTTAAAACCACCTGCAAGTGTAAAACCGAATTTGATTTTTGTGTGAAAAATTTGAAGTTGGTGATTGACTTTGGAGGCTGGATTTTCGTGTCCCTATGCTTGCTTTTAGTTTGTGTATATGTATCAAGTAGAATTAGGTCAAAAAGTTGTGGATTTATGGGCTTTTTTGAGTGACTTGATCATGAAGAAAGATATGATTCAAATATTGAAAAAAATCTAATATCTCCTTGTTATTTTTGGTTGATCTGATTTTATATGATTCCAATTAACTTTAAATGAATTTTAAGGATTTCTAGAAGAAGAATCATGCCCAAATATTGATTTTTATATTTTATTTAGATTTAATTTGACTTTTAATGGATAAAATCAAAATAAATAATAAATAAATAATAAAAAATCAGAATTTGGTTGCTTTGGGTCGTGCTAGAGGTCCTTGTATGAATTGGATCACAATATTGCAAGCCCATTTGGAGATATTTGGTTCTAAGGTCCTATTTGCTTCATAAACCTCCCAAAAATTCCCCAACTTTGCAAAGACACAAATCCCTCAATTTTAAGGCTATGAAGGTTTTCTTGGACATTTTGAAAAGCTTAGAGAGTCCTCTAACCAACCTTTTTGGTCTCATGTCCATATCCTTTACCATTTTCAAGTTATGCCTTTTGGAAGATGTTGACTTTTTGTTGACTTTTAAAATGACCTATAATGTCTTAGCTCATATATTCCAAATGAAGCATTTTTGGGCTTGGCTTGTGAGACACAAAGTTGTGGAGAATTCAATTTCCTTCAATATGAGCTTTGGATGGGAAATTTTTGATGAAGCATGTGAAAGTTATGGCTGGTCAAAGTTCATTTGACTTTTTCTATGAAAACCCTAATTTAGAAACTCCTGATTCTTGATGATCTGAAATCTCCTTGATGAATCATGATCAACCATTGATCAAATGATAAATTTTACTTCATATACTTGATTTTGGAAAAAAAAAATCATGAAGTTTGACTTTGGTTTGACCACAGTTGACCTCCGTTTGACTTTTTAACTGCTTTGACTGATTTTAGCCTATCTGATCATTTGACTGAGCAAACCTTTTGGGAAAGCCTTGAAACTTGACATAGGGATTCTTGAAGACATATAGGATGTTATGGAGCTTACTTGAAGCCTTGGAAATCCATTTAGCTTGATGAAACTCGAAACCCTAATTTTGGATGCATTGATTAGGAGGATGCTTTGTTGAGGTAACTTCCAAGCTTTCTGACTAATTGTAAACCTTGTGAACCTCTTGAGATACCTTGTGAACCTTGTGAACCTCTTGGGACATCTTGGTACACAATGCCTTGACTAGGTGAGGGAAAATTTTGGGGTGCAACAAGTACCATACCCTGAAGTTTAGATGGTTCATTTTGTCCTACAAAAGTAACCAGGTTCTAAGGGATCTCAATATCATTGATCCTTCCCAAGGGTGGTTGTTCAGTAGGAAACTTACTTGCCAACCAAAACCCTCCAAGTTTAGGATCTCAATGAGCGTAGCATCGAGTATCAACCAACTTTAGATTTCTCCAAAGCCGGCTATCTCACTACTTTATAAAGGCCAAGATGGGTCAATTAAGGTTTTAAAGGTTAGTTAGTGTATTGACAACATATGGTAGCCCCATATTATCCACAACTTACTTAAGGAACATAAGCACCAGCCAAGAAGTCACACTAACTATGGCCACCAGATCAACCATATCGGTATACGCCGTACATTTTCCTTGGTCTATTGTCATTTACCTATGGTACACTAGATCCGGGTTAGGATCTTTCACACATAAGCCCAATAGATAAATATAAATCAAACAAAGCAAACAATATATGCTTATGATGTCATAGTGTCATGATGTTATGCTCAATCACAAACATGTGGCACACACAAGCAAGTCACACAATAGTCCTAGGTTTAGAGGCTTGCATGAGGTTTAAAGGTAAGTACTGTAACACGGTGGGAGAACTGACTTTCTATAAATGTTGCGGATAGCAAGAGTCGCCACCGACTTTTATTTTATCCAAGTGAAAAGGACATAAAAGAACAGGAAAGACCTATTTTTAAAAGAGTTGAGTTCGGGGGGTAGTTTATACAAAGGGAAGGTGTTAGCACCCTTTATATCCATGGTTATCCATGGGCTCTTAGTTACTTAGCTCACTTTAATTGTTTTTTTGAAAAGTGTAGTGTGTGATTAGAAATTTTCTAAGTACTTTATAATGATCCTCGTATGGATGTATACAAAGCCTTGTTTGAAAATGTTTGAAAATAGTGAGGTGTGAAAAGTATTTTTTAAAGGTGTGAGCAAGTAATTATGAGGTACCTACCCTAGACTAAGTCATTCATGTTCTTATATGTTCTTTCAAGGGTAAGACTATCCCTATTATTAAGGAATAGGTAGTCATTACCTTGGATTTGTTTAAGGGACAGGCGTAGGGTCATCGTATGGTCAATGAAGGCAACTTAAGGGGTGTCTTTAGCAATTCGTAGGGACTATCATCATTTTTTCGAAGGGACAAGATCATTATTCCGTAGGCAACCTCGAAGAGACTTGATCTTTTAAATCTGTAGGGACTTGATGATTTATACGTGAAGGGACTTTGCTTAAGACACCCCTATATTCGAGGGACTTGACCATTTTAAAGAAGGCAACCAATAGGGATACCCTAGGAAGTGAAGACGGCGATCTTAGATCGACTTACGTGTGTGAATATTTATTTTCAGATATTTTATCTCATTTAATTACATTATCTAAGTCCGTATTAATATTCAATTAGTTCTCACTCCCTATTTACTAACCAAGCATTTAAATAATAATAATTAAAAGGACGGAAAAGTAAATATAAGTTATTACAGGGCTTTGGGCAGTTACAAAATAATCGAGCGAGAAAAATAAATAAATTATAATATGAGGCAAGAAAAATAAATAAGAAGATAAGAAGAATTAAAGAAATAATAATTAAGCTTAAATAAAAGAAACTAAATAAATTAAGATTTAAAATTTAAAATTAGCTTAAAAAAGTTAAGTTTAGGTTAAGAAAAATAGGTTAAAGTCTAAAGTTAAAGAAATTAGGGTTAGTTAACAAAATTAGGATTTTTAGAATTAGGTTAAGGATTTTAATTAAGAAAAAAAATAGAGTGATAAATAAATTTATTAAGGAAAATATGGATTAATTATATACAAGACTATTATTAACAAAAATAATTAGAATTTTTTTAATTAAGACTATAAAAGGTTTTAACTTGGTTTTTATTTACAAAATACATAAATAATGGAAATTATATACAAATTAAAAAATAAATATTTATTAATTGATTTTTTAAAAAAACTAATTAATTAATTAAATTTAAGAAAACAGAGAAAATAAATTAATTGGTTTATTTAGAAAGATTATGATTTTATTAAATTAATTCAATCATATTAACTAAGTTAATTATAATAATAATAATTAGAAATTAACTAATAACATGAAAATAGAAGCAAACAAAAAAAAATACACGAAGGCGCCTGGGGTCGAACTCAGGTCTCCCACTTTCCAACAACAATCCTCAGCCAACTGGGCTAGGCGCGCATGGTATCCATTAACATGCCTCAATAAAATAAATATTAAGTTTAACGAATAACAAATGAATTAAAAAAAATTTGCTTGCACCATGATTCGATCCCTTCACCTTGTGCATATCAAGCCTATCTTCTTGCCATCAAGCCAAATAGGGCGCGTCTGCCAAAATAACAACAAAATATGATAATATAGAAAGTTTGTTAAATGACTGGAAAAATTGAAAAAAAGAGGGATCTCACCCAGGATCGAACTCATGACCTAGCAAAACATAAGCATGTCTCCAACCACCAGGCTAACGCGCATGCTATGAAATACATATGAAACATAAATAATAAAATAAAACAAATGAATTTTTGAATTCTTGGATTCGCGCCAGTCTTCTTCATCTTCTTCAATTTACCTGCGGATTTAGCTATGCCTTTTCCTGCGAATTTACCTGCGAACCTGGTTTCGTAGGATTTCGTAGCTTTGTACAAAGATCATCAAACCTGTAAAAATTCAACAAATTGGGAGCACCATCGTACTCCCCACAACAAAATCAACTCATTTACATGCTTAGGATTCATTTATATTTATTATTTCGCAAAGCCCCAATTTTAGAGCAAGAATCCTAACAATGGCATTTGATAAATAAGGTCACGATTCTTCAATCTAATGGTCCAGACACATTCCTTGCACTATCACAAACATCAAACAATCATCAAATGTAATTTAAAACAAGCATATATATGAAATCGAAAAATGCATATTCAAGAACAAAGGATGATTCGGTTAGACGATTGTATGACGTTTTTGATGATGAAAATGTTTGAGATATGTTCAATGAACATCAAAGAGTGGATTGCAACCTTTAGAATAGCTTGAAACGACCTAAAATGTCAAAACCGAATGTGATTTTTTTGATGAAATTTTGAAGCTTGAACAATGTCTCCTTGCCTGAATTTTTCGTGCCTCTTGTTTGTGTTCAATTGTGTATATGTAGGAGAGTCAATTTAGGTCAAAAAACTGATGGATTATTGGGCTTTTCTTGTTACTTGATGGTGAAGAAATCTCATTCATAATTGTGATAAAAAATCAAATCTTTTCATACTCTTAAAGCTTTGCACGAAATTGGAGAGCATCAAATCAACTTAAATGATGTTTATGAGATTCTAGAAGAAAGATCAAATCAAATATTTGAATTTTTATATTTTATTTTGATTTAAAATGAATTTTAATGAATAAAATCCAAATAAATAATAAATAAATTATAAAAATCAGAAATAGTTTTAATTGGGTCGTGCTTGATGTTATTGTTAAGATTGGATTGCAAATTGATAGGCCCATTTGGAAAAAATTGGATTTAAGACCTTATTTGCTTCATACACCTCTAAAAAATCTCTCAACTTTGACAAGGCATAAATCCATCAATTTTAAGGCTATGAAAGTGTTGTTGGACATTTTGGAAAGCTTAAAGCGTCCTCTAACAAACATCTTTGGTCTCATGTCCATATCTTTTACCATTTTCAAATTATGTTCTTTGGAAAAAGTTGACATTTTGTTGACTTTTGAAATGACCTGTAATGTTTTAGCTCATACCTTCTAAATGAAGCATTTTTAGGTTTGGCTTGGGAGACTCAAAGTTGTAGAGAATTCAATTTCATTAAAAATTAACTTTGGATTGGAAATTTTTGATGAAGCATGTGAAAGTTATGGCTGGTCAAAGTTCAATTGACTTTTCATAGGAAACCCTAATTTAGAAACTTCCTGATTCTTGATGATCTGAGATCTCCTTGATGAATCATGATCAAAACTTGATAAAATAATGAATTTTAATTCATAATCTTGATGTTGGCATAAAATCTTTAAGTTTGACTTTAATTTGACCACATATGACCTCAGTTTGACTTTTTAACTACTTTGACTGATTTTTGCATATCTGATCATCTGACTGGTCAAACTTATTGGGAAAGCATTGCAACTTGAAATGAGGATTCTTGAATACATGTGGGATGTTATGAAGCTCACTTGAGGCCTTAAAAGTCCATTTAGCTCAGATAAACTCAAAACCCTAGTTGTGGATCCTTTGCTTAGGAGGAGGCTTTGGCTGAGGAAACTCTCAAACTTTCTGACCAATTGGGGACCTTGAGAACCTTATGATCATTGAGAAATCTTGAGAGACATTGCCTTGACTGTGGGAGGGCAAATTTTGGGGTACAACATGACCAATCTTAGAAATTGGGATGTTTGTAGGGACCTAAAACTTATTGTGCCTAAAATTAAATTTCATTTCCAATTTAACTTCAACCAATATACATTGTTAATTATGCTTCACTAGCCACCATTCACTATTTTAATATATTAAAACTACATTATACAAAAAATTCTTGACATTGAATAAATGATCTTGTTATTTCTCTTCTTCTTTTCCAATTACTCCTTGTTAATCTGTCTCATAGAAATTGTTGCTAACTATTGCTTCCTCTGCTAGTTCTTATGTTGACCCAACATTGTTCTGTGTTAATTATGGATTTGAAACATTGATAACACTAAATTTCACCGTATTTCTGACTCCGATTTCGCATGCATTCTTAGTTTTTATTGCTATTTTGTTATGCTATTACTTTGTTTTTCCTTATTTTCAGGTTTTTTATGTAATCGGGGCCAAAATCAAGAAAAGGGGCGAAAATGGAGTTGAAATGGACGAAAATCAAGAAATTCAGCTTTTTACACTTACGGCATCCACAACTGCCGTCATGGCGTCATGGGGTCAGCCATGACATGGCCCCGTCTCAAGATCACTCCACAACTGCCAAAGCCCTCGATCCCCACTTTCTCCACCACTTTACACCTATGGCGGACGCCATGGCCTTATGGCGGGCGCCACAAGGCAAAAGTGTTTCCCTCCACTAAAAGTGGAGGAGGGCATCTTGGTCTTTTCTCATTTAATGTTTGCCTATAAATAGGACTTTAGAATTTCGTTTTTATCATCCAAACTTAGTATCTCTTAGGCATATATCAGTTTTATAGTAGTAATCACTTCACATCAAGGTGTTACTACAATCGAGTGATTGAGTCTGTATACGTCTGTGTGATCGAGTTTTGGAGCACTCTGGGAGGAATTAATCCTACCGCCATTTTAATTCCAGTTCGTATTTTATTTTTCCGCATTGCTTTACTTTTATTTATTTCCTGAACTCGCTTTACTTTATTTATTTCTCGCACTCGCTTTAAATACCTTTATTTCCCGCACTCGCACTACTTTTATTTACTTTCCGCACTCGCACTACTTTTATTTACTTTCCGCACTCGCACTACTTTTATTTACTTTCCGCACTCGCACTACTTTTATTTACTTTTCGCACTCGCACTAATTACTTTTATGAAAAACAATAAACAAAACTTTTACTTTACCATGTCTAACTAAGTCCATAAAGGTTAAAATGTAAGGATCGTAATTGAACCGGTAATCCGTACAACTGTTCGTAGAAACACTTAAGGGCTATTTTAACTTTCAATATAAGATTAATTATTTTTAACTATTTCAAAAACAGGCAAAAGCACTTTGTCTAGTTCATTAGGAGTTTTTAGATTAAAAAGAAAAGGGATTTTAAAACGATTTTCGGACGCGTTAAGAAGTATAGAGTCTGGTTCGTGAGAACCTCGTTTTGCTAAGAAATCCAGGTTAAAGTACTTTTCAACTTAGTTAAGATACTATATTTATTAAAAATAGGTTTAATACTCTAACGCAGTACGCACCTTTTTATCCGTGACAATAGGAGGGGTTGATTAGAGAGTACAACTCGGTTCTGAATACGCGAAAGCGACAATTCCTGTTAAATTAGTTCTTTTCAAAGTGGAAAACATTGCTCATAAGTAGTTCTATTAACAAGTACCGGATTATCAATTGATTATGTGAATTACATTCGAGCCTGTCTTTATTAATTGTTTAAAATTATTATTTTATTTACCATTGCGCACTCCTTAAAACCATTATATTCAATTGTCTTAGATACACACCATAACAACAGGTACGATAGATTGACACTTGGTCTCTGTGGATTCGACAATCTTTTATATTACTCCAACGTGTTCGTACACTTGCGAAAAACACGCATCAAACAAACAGAAAGATAGAAGTAGAGGATCTCCCCAATCTGTGATTGGAAGACCTTGTTCATCATGCGTTGATATGTGATTTCTGCATTCATCAACCCGAATGGCATTATGTTGTAGTAATAATTTCCATTCGGGGTCATGAATGCGATATTCCTTTTATCTTTATCAGCCATGGGTATCTGATTGTACCTAGAATAAGCGTCCATGAAGGACAATAGTTTAAAACCTGCAGAATTATCTACCAATTTTCTATGTTAGGTAATGGGTAAGAATCTTTCAGGAAAACCCGATTGAGATCGGTGTAGTCAATAAGAGGCACCATTCCCATTAGATTCAGGTTGTATACCTGGCCTCAGTTACAAAATTGGTCTCTAAGAGGTCCTTAACTAGTTTTTCAGTAGCTAAAGTTTTTTCTTCGGATTGCTTGCGTCTGTGCTGAGCAATTACACATGATGACGGGTTGATGGCGAGCTTTAGGCATGCAATTTAAGGGGAAATGTCAGGCATATCAACGACACTCCAAGAAAAGAGGTTCGTGTTGTTGCGCAAGCATTGCTTCATCTGATCCTTCACATCGTCGGGAAGCCCTATTCCGATGCGAACTCCTTTGTCAGGGTTATCTCCGAAGGTTATGACTTCGAACTCCCCTGTAGGCAGGGGGCGCAGAATGGCTGCTTTGTCCGCAGCGATGTCGCCCTCAAACTCTACTATGATGCGCGAGTCAAGTTTGATTGTATTGATCTAGAGAGTTGGCTTTTTCTCGGGGTGAACCTCTTCAGTTTTTTTGTCCTCCACCCTTGTGTGTTTGTTGCTCTTTGGTGCAATCCCTATTGCGGTCTAGCCTTTGGTGTCTGCTTCAAAACATCTTTGTGTTGCTTCAATATCTACGTGAATAGTAGATACGTGCCATTTCTCAGTATAATATTTCATTTTGAGATTGACCGTAGATGGGACGACGATGAGTTCGGCTAATGTTGGTCTCCCCAAGATGAATTGGTAAAGGGATGAACAATAGATCACCAAGAAATATGTCTTGATTGTCTTGGAAGTGTCTCCTTCCCCGAAAGTGACCATCAATTCGACGTAGCCCCAGGGTTTGGCGGTAGCCCCGTTGAACCCTTGCAGATCAGATCCAATGTATGGGGAAAAGTTCTTCTGATCGAGATGTAATGCTTAGAAGAGTGATGTGTACATGATGTCGATCGAGCTTCCCTGGTCGACGAGTATCCTGCGAACATCCGTCTTTGCCATCTTAGCGCGGATCAGAAAAGGGATGTGAGAGTTTGAAGAACCATCGAGGATTTCTTCCATGTAAAAAGTAATTGGTTGGGACTTCCCCCTGACTTTCTCGAGAGATGAAATTTGGTTTGGTGAAGAATCAACCAAATGCTCGAGCCTTCTTCTAACAGACCCGACAGTCATCTCGTTATAGCCCCCACTCGAGATGAGCATGGCTAATGGGAATACCTTTCATGGGCTGTATGCTGTAAAGTATCCCATGCTTCTGAGGTGTCGAAGAATGAAGAAATCCTCGGGTCTGGTGACTGACAAGGCGACTGGCATGGGAGCGGATTCTTCAGAGACTTTGTCAACCCTCTTTGCTTCCTTCTACCGAGGAGCTTCGTCTTTGACATACTTCTTGAGGTGCCCCTCCTTAATGAGAATCTTAATATTGTTTTTGAGGTGGATGCAGTCCTCAATGACGTACCTGTGACTGCGGTGAAACCGACAATATTTGCTTTTGTCGGCATTGGCCTTAGAAGCAGTTGGTTTGGGGAACCGAACGCCTCCCTGCTTGAATTCGGTATTAATTCATTCAGTCAACATTTTCTCGCTGGGAGAAATGATGAGGGTATATTCTGAGAAACGACTCATTGTTCCCCTGCTTTCGCAACGACGACCGTCGTTGCGCTTTTCGCACCGAGAAGCTTTGTTGTCGTCTTTCTGCTTATGAGGTCGCAAATTCTCTTGATTCCTTGAATAACGTGTCTTGTACGCAGCCTCTTTTTCCTTATACTGGATATAGGTTTGAGCCTTGTGGATCAACTCGGTGAGGGATTGGGGAGGCTCGTTCCCCACCGTTTTACAAAATTTGCTTTTGGGACACAAAACCTTCTCTAGGATGTATCGCTTCATGCAGTTGGTAGTGTGTACTTCCACGGCTTCTTTGTTGAATCTGTCAATGTACTCCCATAGAGGTTCTTCTTTGCCCTGTATGATCCCTTCGAGGATGGCCTCAGACTTGGGATGACGTCTGGATGCAGTGAAATGCTTAGTGAATCGGTTCTTCAAGACTCTCCATGAGGTGATAGATCTTGCGGGGAGGTGTTTGTACCATGAAATGGCGCCTTTTCGTAACGTGATAGAGAAAATCCTACATTTGGTGACTTCTTCCACTCTTTGATAGTGAAGCATGGCCTCGAGGTTTTCTATGTGATCATCGGGATCAATAGTCCCGCCGTAGGTGGCCAATGGAAGGGGCTTCTCTCGAGACCGCGAGGGATGTAGGTTTCCATAATCCCGCGACTTAGTGGCTCGCGATGATCCTCGTCGTCGTTGCTTTCGGATGAAGGATATGGAGACCGACTCCGGCGAGGACTCCTGCTACGCTATCGGGGATGCCGATCTTCATCGTAACGGGATTGCTTGCTCTGATCTCTGTCGTCTGGTGAACGTCTTATTCTTCGGGGAGGAGATCGAGTGTGTTTTCTGGCCTTTTCTAGATGTGATCCTTCAGGCCTGTCTTGATCTCTTGGGGTATAAAGGTGTCTGGTATCCTTCCTCTTTCGATTTTGTGGAGGAGATCGTGAGCGACATGGAGGCATGCGAGAATCTCTGCGGAGGTTTCTCCTGGATGGAGAATGGGAACGACGGTCACCTTTGAGCATATATATGCATTCACTCTGCTGGAAGAAAGCGATGTTTGCCTTATTAAGGACGGTGATGAGAGCCAGAGTGCTAGCATTTGCGTCAGACGGGACGGGGATTGGTTCGAATACATGATCCCCGTGAATGACGGATGGTTGTTTCAGATTGTTAGAAGCTGGGGAGGGAGGATGCCCCTCGTGGTGTTCGACATTGAGTTGGATTGTCCTGTGGTTGTTGATGTTGTCTTTGTCGCTGAGGACGATGGTCAGAGGATCTTTCATAGTCTCGTTGATCTAGGAAGCCATGAAGACGAAAAAGAAGAGACGAGCTTTGATCTTGCGTTGAAAAGAAAGGATCTTATTCACGAAAGATGGGGGAGTTTCTAATTCCCATAGGCGACGCCATTGTACATAAATAATCTGGACATGTCCTCGTGGTCTTCAGCTAGGACTGGGATGATGCTTGTGGGAGAGAGGTTGGGGTACCTGTAAGGTACTCCAACACTCAAGCAAGTTTCTGTGAGAGACAAATTAAAGCGTAAAAAAGAATTGAGTGATTAAAATTGAATACCTGACCCTCTAAAGGTGAAGAGTATTTATAAGGGAATATGTTTGTGGATTGTGGGTGCATAACCTTTGACTGAGCATAACTGCTTCCTGTAATTCAGAAGGGCAATTGGTCGTGTGAAAGGTGTTAGGGCGCGTGTGGAGGAAGTCCACAATGATTACATGCCCAGATGTATACTGGATTTGACCTCAATTGTGTGTAAGGCACTTTCTAGACCAGTCCTTAAAGGAAAATTTTGTGAGGACCAAACCTTAAAGAAAAATTTTAGAGAGACTAAAATTGAAAATGAACATATTTACTGAGACCAATAACTTATTTAACTAAACATATATATATATATATATATATATATATATATATATATATATATATATATATATATATATATATATATATATATATATATATATATATATATATATATATATATATATATATATATATATATATATATATATATATATATATATATATATATATATATATATATATATATGAGAATCAGTTAGTGTCGAAACAAAACGAAAAGGTAGTTATCAAGTTATTGTTTTGGTTTAAATTATATTTATATGATACGTTCAAACAAAAATGCTTTGAAGATATAATTAAGTTCCTTTGGTAGTGGGTAACCCATCGTAGCTATAGTTAGATACATATGTAGCTTAATGACAAGTGCTCCATTTAATTAACCATATTTAGGTTTGAAGAAATCATGGTGCGTACTGCATGTTACTTAACTCTATATCTCATTAATTGCCTGAAGTGTACGGTGTAGTAGCTATATGAATATTTTCATACTTGATTTTAATGTCTCTTACGTATTTTTTTTGACAAGATGTCTCTTACGTATTAAGAAAATCATTTTGTCGTTAACAAAGGATATATTTTTTAAGATATTATAACATAAATTAGATTTAGTATATTGTCAAGCAAATATTAAAATAATCAATGTTTACTTTTGGGTGTGTTTGAATGAAGTATTTTAATGAGAAAAAAATAATTTTTAAGGAAATTTGAAATGACTACCAAAATCCATGTTTGGATAAAAAATATAGAGAATTATTAAAATGATGTAAATTTGTAGAGTATTTTATTCATATTAAATTTAAGGAATTTAGAATGACACAAAAAAGTAGAGAATTTTAAATTGTTTATTATTAATTTTTCAAATTTTATAAGATGGTCCTCATATTTTACGAAAATTTCAAATTGACCCTCAAAATTTTCAAAAAATATTCAAATAAGTCCATAATAATTTTTAAATTTTACAAATTAGTCCTTCAAATTTTTAAAATTTGCAAATTGGTCCATTTTTCATATTTCAGATTTGATCTATAATTTTTAAAAATTATGAAAATTGTCCAAAAATTTTCTATAATGAATCATTTTAATAGTCTATTCAAACAAAAGAATTTAAAATTGCCCAATCCAAACACACTCATAAAGTTATGTTCTTCGTTGAAATCGCTGAGAGAATTATATTTCATTTTATTATGTAGTCTTGAATTTATAATTTTTTAGTGTGGAAAATACATGTTTTTTGTGTTTATATGCATAGTAAATATAACCGACACAAATTTAAAATTCGTTTTAATAAATTTAATTTCTTCGTTATCTCTCTTTTATCTTATAAACAAGGGACCAAATATTGTACTTAAAACAAATACTTGATCTTTCGATTGAACCTAAAGAAGAAAATAACATTTTATATGGACTTTCTTAATTCATTACAAAACAATGACCAAATATATATATATATATATATATATATATATATATATATATATATATATATATATATATATATATATATATATATATATATATATATATATATATATATATATATATATATATATATATATATATATATAGAGAGAGAGAGAGAGAGAGAGAGAGAGAGAGAGAGAGAGAGAGAGAGAGAGAGAGAGAGAGAGAGAGAGAGAGAGAGAGAGAGAGAGAGAGAGAGAGAGAGAGAGAGAGAGAGAGAGAGAGAGAGAGAGAGAGAGAGAGAGAGAGAGAGAGAGAGAGAGAGAGAGAGAGAGAGAGAGAGAGAGAATAATAATATATCAAGTGTTATAAATGTAGATAATTGAACATTTATAAAGGGGAAAATTCACATACCTATTATCTTAAGGTTTTAGATGAATATATGGTATATATTGCTCTTGGTCAAATATTGATAATCTTCTTTATCCTCCAATAAATAATATTATAAGTCTTAAGTTAGAGAAAAAGATCAATTTATTTGTATCAAAATATCCTTAAAAGAGATGTCAATCGTGATGTAAATGTACCTAAACACCTATTTAAAATTTTTAGGTGAATATGAGATGTCAATGTTCTTTCAAATGCAACAATATTATTTAGAAAAAAAACAATATTTAAAAAGGCAAGATATTGATAATAGTGCAAAACAAAAATAATATCCGAATTAGGAATATGACTAATCATCACCTAGAGGAAAAAAAAATCTCATCACTAATATCCAAATGAAAATTCTCAAATACTATATATATATATATATATATATATATATATATATATATATATATATATATATATATATATATATATATATATATATATATATATATATTGTTCCGGACTGGGCCATGACCCCATGCACGGCACGGCCCAACTCTCGTCGGGCCCAAGTCCAAACGACCGAGCATGTAGACATGTCGGGCGAAGGTCTGTTCACCCGTGGAACGTCTCCTCGACCTTCTGACTACGTGTCGGGCAAAGAACGTGTTGTCCGTCCCATGGTCTCTGCCCACATATCATCAGCCCACATCGCGGGCAACTATGTTATGTCGGGCAGAACCATAACGGCACATCACTTACCACGTCACCCAACTCCCCTATATTATCTCCTTAGGGATAGGGGCAGTTGGACCAGGGAGCAGACCTTGGCCTAGGTCTTCACGCTTCGTACGCGTTCCCTGGCAGCTCCTCCTTGGGCCTAGCTAATCCAGCCCATTAGGAGCCTTGGCCCAGCGCTGGGGGCTCAATATAAATACCCCTTTCATGGCAAAGGGACAGGTATTCTAACTTACACTCTGATAACCTATTCTGTACCTCTTCTGACTTAAGCATTGGAGCACCTTGCAGGTACACCCCCCTCCTCATTTCATTCTCTGGCCCATTCACCAAGACCTTGGAAGGCTCTTCTGATCAGGCAAGATCAGTGGCGCCGTCTGTGGGAACTAGCTATCCCCATCTTCATCAACAGAGGATCAAAAGCTCATTTATTTCTGTCCTTCCAACATGGCCGGAGAACAACCTAGCGAGCGCAGCCGTCCCCTCGTCGACTACACTACGGACGACGGCCCGCCATCCCATGAAGCAGACGCTCGAGACGGTCATCCAGCCACCCCGTCTCCAGAACCCCAAAATAACGGGGATGCCCCTCACGCTCAAAATCTAGGGGCAGAGACATTTCATCCCATCCCCGTTCCCGTTGAAGGAGACGCCACAATGATTGCCATGGTAAATGCCCTCAATCAGGCCGGTTCTATGCTTTATCAGCAGCACGAACGAATCATGGCCCTCGAAGCCGAGTGACAAGAGGCCCGCCCCCAGCAGGAGAGGAGGACACAGCAACGTCCAGAACCAACAAAGAAGCGAGGACGTCGTTTTCCAGAACCTCACGTCAGCAGGGCACGCGCCCGTCGGGACAATGGTCGAGCGGGAACATCACCAAGGCGCGGGCGCAGCCCCGACAACAATGAACTATCCCCATTAAGGAGCGACGAGGAAGACCTGCACTGTCCCCTGTCTCGGGCAATAATGGAAGCCCCGCTTCCCAAAGGCATGGAGAAACCGCCCAATCTAGCTGTGTACGACGGGACTACCGATCTCGACGATCACGTCGACAACGTCAACGCGATGCTCGACTACCACAATGACATCACCGGGCATCTCAAATGCCGGCTGTTTTCAACGACCCTCAGGAAAGGAGCCATGGCCTGGTACAAAAGCTTGGCTCCCGAATCCATTACATCATGGAGAGTCATGAGGTCCATGTTCACCAGGCACTTCACGGCTTCCCGTCGTCACCCCAAGACCGAGGCGACCCTTGAAGCCATAGTGCAAAAGAAGAATGAGACGCTGCGCTCGTACATCGAGCGATTCAACCAAGAAGCTGTCGAGGTGGATACCACCGAACACATGAAAAAGTACCTCCTCGAAAGAGGACTCTTGCCCGGTAGTGAGCTGAGCAGAACCGTCGGGATCGAGCCTCCCCGCACACTGAACGAACTTCTGCATAAGGCCCAGGCCTACATTAGATACGAAGAAAAACAGGTGGCACACAATGCCCGCAGCGGACGTAATGCTGGGGACACCGAGCACTCCAAACGCGAGGACCCGAGCGTCCCCCGT
Organism: Lathyrus aphaca; assembly: GCA_963966055.1. NCBI lineage: Eukaryota > Viridiplantae > Streptophyta > Magnoliopsida > Fabales > Fabaceae > Lathyrus > Lathyrus aphaca. The sequence goes on from OZ014523.1 coordinate 507,342,271, forward strand.
CGCAACGGGGACAGGCGAAGAGAGGAAAGACCTCGCGAGCTCCGAGAAGGAAGGGGTCCTGCGGGCCGATATAGCGAGTATACCTTACAGACAGCTCCTCGAGAGCGCATCCTCGCAGAATCCATCAACTCTGAATTCAAACAGGGCAGAGTTAGGTTCCCAAAACCATCTGCGCCAAAGCCTCACACCGACAAATCTAAATACTGCCGGTTCCACAGAAGTCACGGGCATGTGACCGAAGACTGCGTCCATCTGAAGGATGCAATAGAGATTTTAATCCAAGAGGGGCACCTAAAGCAGTATACGAGGAAGAACGAAACCCCCAGACACGACGAGGCAGAGAAGAAGAGACCCCGGGAAGAAACGCCCCCCGACAACTCTCCATACCAAGTGGCCCTCTGTGTGTCACGCCCGGAAGATTTCTTCCTCCCCGAGCTACTGCCCGAAGGAAGAATCGCTGCACTCAGCCCTTGGGAGGACTTCCCAACCGCACTGGTAATATCAGGTGGGGGAGTTAATGGCGAAACCGCTGCCCTCTCAGTCAAACGCAAGTTCGACGAACTCCTATTAACCGCCCCCGAGCAAAAGGCGACATTGACAAAGTACCGGGGAAAATCCAACCCGATATCCTTTTTCCTGGAGGAACTCCCGGGCGGATCCCCGAACTCGGGCATCCCACTATTGATCAGAGCAAAGATGGCCCAGTTCGACGTACGACGCATCCTAGTCGATCAAGGCAGCTCAGTGGATATCATGTACGTCCACCTCTTCAATACTCTGAAATTAGACAAGACCAACCTGGCCCCCTACGTCGGATCCGACCTCCAAGGATTCAATGGAGCAACGACTAGGCCGTGGGGGTATGTCGAGCTCCTCGTCACCTTTGGGGAGCAAGAAACGGCCAGGGAAATCAAAATCCAATTCCTGGTCGTAGACTGCCCGTCCCTGTACAATTGCATCTTTGGACGCCCAACACTGGCTGAACTTACTGCGGTCCCGTCCACCGTCCACCTGAAGATGAAATACTACACCAAATTGGGCCGCGTGGTCACCATCCACGGCGACATCGAAGCTGCCCGGCGATGCTACGACGCTGCAGTAAAAGGACAGGCCGTGATTAGCACAAAGAACAGTTCCAGCAACAAAAAGCTCAGGACCGAAGACCCTCCCCGGGGAGTTAACGCCATCGACCTCGACTGTCGTATTGGGCTAGACGAAACCGAAGAAGGGAAGTCCACCAAAGAAAGATCTCTCGAACACCCGGTCCGACCAATCCCCGACGGAGAGTTCGAGCTCATTCCCCTCGGGGACGATCCAAAAAGGACAGTGAAGATAGGCAAGGGATTGCCCGAGGAAACAAGGGAGAAGCTCGTGGCATGCCTCAAAGAGAATTCTGACCTCTTCGCGTGGAATGCCGCAGAAATGTCCGGACTAGATCCTGAGACCGCGTGTCACAAGCTAGCTTTAGACCGGGCAGCCAAGCCCATAGCACAGCGTAGGCGCAAACAGTCGCCCGAAAAGGCAGAGGCTGCCGAACGAGCTGTAAAATACCTCAGAGAGGCAAATTTTATTTCTGAAGCCCAGTATACAACCTGGCTCTCTAATGTAGTCCTCGTTAAGAAAAATAATGGAAAATGGCGTATGTGTGTTGATTATACTGATCTTAATAGGGCTTGCCCGAAAGATGCTTTCCCCCTCCCTAATATAGATATGCTCGTCGACAATTCTGCAGGTTTTAAACTCTTGTCCTTCATGGACGCATATAGTGGATACAACCAAATCCCTATGTCGCCCACAGACAAAAGACACACAGCATTCATGACCCCAACGGGCAATTATTATTACAACGTCATGCCGTTCGGGCTCAAGAACGCTGGTGCTACGTACCAACGCATGATGAACAAAGTCTTCAAGGATGAAATAGGGGACATGCTCGAAGTATACATGGACGACATGATCGTCAAATCACACGAAGAGAGTACCCATGCTCGACATCTAACCAAAGTGTTCGAGCAGGCGAGGCAGTGCAGAATGAGGTTCAATCCCGAAAAATGCACGTTCGGGGTACGGGCAGGAAAGTTCCTCGAGTTCTACCTCACCGAAAGAGGAATCGAGGCCAACCCCGACAAATGCCGGGCATTTTCGGAATTCCCGACCCCGAGGACAAAGAAATCGATCCAATCCCTCAATGGAGTGCTCACCTCACTCTCCCGTTTTATCGCCAAATCCGCCCAGCACGCATTACCATTCTTCAGACTCCTTCGCAAGAAGGCTATCTTCGACTGGACCGACGAATGCGAACAAGCATTACTCCATCTGAAGAAGGTTCTATCCGAACCCCTGGTCCTATCGCGACCATTAGAAAAGGAAACCTTATACCTATATCTGTCCGTGGCGACCGAGGCCGTCAGCGCCGTTCTAATAAGAGAGACCGACGAGGGACAAAATCCCATCTATTTTACGAGCAAAACACTCCAAGGCCCCGAGCTCCGATATCAGCAAATCGAAAAGGTTGCCCTGGCCCTCATCAATGCGGCAAGGAGACTTTGGTATTACTTCCTCGCACACACAATAAAGGTGAGAACCGACCAGCCAATCAAACAGCTGCTCGGACGACCAGATATGGCCGGGAGAATGCTCAAGTGGTCGCTAGAACTCTCCGAATTCGACATACAATACGAAATCAGGAAAGCCTTGAAGGCATAGGCACTGGCCGACTTCGTCGCAGAAATGACCCATAGCCCGACACCAGCAGAGGGCGCCCACAAATGGACGATCTTCGTCGACGGCGCCTCTAGCTCGTCAGGCAGCGGAGCCGGGATCATCCTCGAGAACGAGGATGGGATCCTGATCGAGGTTTCATTAGCACTGGCTTTCCCGACGTCGAACAACCAAGCCGAATACGAGGCTTTTATCGCAGGCCTGAGGTTAGCCGAGGACCTGGGAGCAAAAGAAGTGACAATATCCACAGACTCCCAGCTCGTGGCCTCACAAGTGCGAGGAGAATACCGAACCAAGAACGACGACCTCGTCGAGTACTTGTCCCTCGTCAAAGAAAAACTTGATAAATTTGAAAAGTGGGTAGTTCAACACATACCACGCGAGCACAACACACGGGCAGACATCCTCTCGAAACTAGCCAGCACGAGGAAAAAGGGTGGGAATAAATCAATAATTCAAGAAATCCTCCCTCGACCTAGCATTGACAAACTACCTCCTCCATTCGAGGTCAACGCTATCGGGGATGTTCACTGTTGGATGACGCCCATCTACAACTACCTCACACGAGACGAACTCCCAACTGACCCGAAAGAGGCGGCCACTGTCAAACGACGAGCGTGCTCGTACGTACTCCTCGAAGGTAAGCTCTACAGGAGAGGATTCTCCATCCCGTTACTTAAATGTGTCGAGGAAGAGAAAGTCCCCGACATACTTGGAGAGATACACCGGGGAATAAACGCTCAGCACCTCGGCGGGCGATCGCTCGCAAGAAAGGCCCTTCGAGCAGGTTACTACTGGCCGACCATGCAAAGCGATTCAAAGGAGCACGTCAAAAGGTGTGACAAATGCCAACGACACGCCGACATGCACCTCGCACCCCCGAACGACCTAAAATCACTATCTTCCCCGTGGCCCTTCGCGTGGTGGGGCATGGACATCCTCGGACCCTTCGTCACCGGATCATACCAGAATAAATACCTCATCGTCGGGGTGGATTACTTTACCAAATGGATCGAAGCGGAGGCACTGGCTAAAATAACCGCGCAGAACATTCTCCGGTTCTTTAAACGCAACATCCTCGCTCGGTTCGGCATACCCCAGGCACTTGTCACGGATAATGGGACACAATTCACGGACGGAGGATTCCAGGACTTCGTCGCCAGCCTAGGCACTAAACAACATTTCACGTCTGTCGAACATCCACAGACGAACGGGCAAGCAGAGGCGGCCAACAGAGTAATCTTACGTGGCCTTAAGCGCAGGCTCGGCGAGGCGAAGAGGGCATGGGTCGAGGAGCTACATAGTGTCCTATGGGCTTACCGCACAACACCACATTCTACCACCGGGGAAACCCCGTTCCGACTGACTTACGGCACCGAAGCAGTCATCCCGGTGGAAATACGGGCACCAACGAGGAGGATAGAGGAACCCCTAGACGAGGAAATGAACGACGAAACCCTTAGAGACGAGCTCGACCTAGTCGAGGAGATTCGTTCCGAAGCAGCCCTCAGGGAAACGACCCTCAAACAAAAAATAGCACTACGCCACGACGCGAAGGTCATAAGAAGAGAGTTCTAGGTCGGCACCCTGGTCCTCAGAAGAAACCAGAAAAACCCAAGAGAGGGCAAGCTGGCAGCCAACTGGGAAGGCCCCTACCGCGTCCGCGACAAGACGAGCAACGGGGCCTATTACCTAGAAAACCTACAAGGAGAACAACTCGCTCGACCATGGAACGCAGAAAAACTTAGACAATATTACAGCTAAATGTATCACGGGGAAACGTGGGTGGTACGACCACGCTCTTCGTCTCCAAAACCCCATAGAGGAACCGCGAGACCCGGGAACGAGCCGAGGTCACATAGCGAACACAACCCTCCCCGACGAGTGGGATCTTGACCAAGACTCAACGTCGAAGTACCAGGACAGGCAGGGCACCCAGCTCGCGATGGGAAAGCCCAAGCCTCGAGACCGGGGCTCATACAACGAACCCGGGCTTCGATCCCAACGGGCACCAAGCCCGACACTTCGTCGGTTCCCTAAACCGAGGAGATTACCTAGGTCGAGCAGAGTACGAATTCATAAAAGCAAATATCAAACATAAACGAACACAATGAATGACAACAAAACATTCATACATTAAAAACAATAACAACGGCCGAAGCCAAGTACGCCCGAAGGCCATATTACAAATGCCCGAAGGCCAAAATATATAACGGGCACGCAGGCCATAACAAAGCTACAAATTAAAATTACATAATTAAGACTCCGCTCGGAGCACTTCTTCTTCCTCCTCCTCTTCCTCACCCCCCAGCTCTTCCTCCGCTTCGAACGGGCAGACGATCTCACCATCCCTGACACAGTAGTTATGGGCCGACCCCGCCGTCACCAACTCGGGGTTCAGAAGCCCAAGTTGTTCGACAGCATTGTCGAAACCCTCTTTGAAAACGGCCACAAGGTCTTGGTTGAGCGAGCGGATATGCCCCAGCAGCTCACCGCGCGAACCAAGGGCACGCTCCTCCTCGGTCTCGTCGGCCAGAGAACGGACCTTTTCTTTGAGAGATTCAATCTGAGCCCTCAGGCCAGCATTGTCCTCGGTCAACTTTTGATGATCGGCCACCTGCTCTTCCAAGCTCGCCTTAGCAGCCTTCAACTGGTCTCGCTCCTTCTCCACCTCATCCAGCTTATGGCTCAGCCCTTCCTGCAGCTGATGCTCCTCTTTGTAGTCCGACAGGTCTTTGGACAGTTTGTCCTTCTCCGACCGGACCTGCAAAAGAGCATCCTCCAGCGAGGCAGTGGAGACCGAAGTGTCGGTCAAGACCATGGCCGTCTCCATCACCCGGATGACAGCGGTAATGTCCCTAGCCAGATCTTTGCGTCGAGCACCAGCGTCTTGATCCAGAATAGCCTTGGCCTCGGGCGCCGGCACAGCAATCGCCTCCTCGGCCTTGAAGAACGACCGTTCCACATAGCAAGGAGGTAGCAGATAGCTGCCCGGTCCATCCGGACTTCCCAGCGACGACCTCGAAAGAGTCCCCGACGGACGCTTCCGTTTGTGGAGGGGAGAGGCAGATGGCGGCGGGCTGTCAGGTATATCTATCGCCCGAGGAGGAGAGGAAGGAGTCACGCTCGCCACATTCGAAGGACCGGCCCCAGCATCACCAGCGGTCTCCAAGACACGGACCACAGTCTTCTTCTTCTTCTTGGGCACCCGGTCAGCTGCACCGGCCTGGTTCGCCAGCTTCAAGACTCGGTCACGTGTACTGGGCATGGCACCTGCAAAAGAATACACACAGACATTAGCGAGCGAAAACATAAACAAAAATAAAAGACTAAACAAAGTCTGCCTACTCAATAATGCTAGAGCCTCCTCCTCAGTATCACACTCGAGCAGAGCCTTGGTATTGATGTAGCGCGTCTCGGTAATTAGCTCCCCGGCCTCATCCAGATAGGGCACGCCCTGTCGATTCGCCCAGAACCCCAAACTGAAGCTCTGCACGTAATCAACCAGCTTCTTATACGCGAGCCTGTCCTCAGTGCCGAGCATCGCGTATTTGATCCGGTAATGGGCCGTGGAGAGGTCGAAATGATCACGCTGCCACCTCAGCGGTATCTTCGACATCAAGGTCTCCTCCCCGTCTGGTTTTCGTTGATAATAATACAGGGAGTGAAGGGCGGCACGGGTGATCGGCATCACCACGTACCATCGGCCTTTGAAGTGACGAACAGAGTCCACGTACGTCTTGAACAGGCGCACGGGCTGTTTGAAAGAGACCTAGCTGTGACGCCCACGGGAACCGGACCGCTGGAGATGGAAGGCGTGGAAGAAGAGGGCCCGGGTGCAACCAATGCCGAGGAACTGGCAGACCAACTCAAATGCCCGCATAAAGGCGAGAGCATTAGGATGCAGTTGGGACGGCGCCAGCCGAAGCCATTTGAAGACCGACATCTGGAAGGAGTTGAAGGGCAGTCTAAGCCCCGCCTCACGGAAAGCAAATTCATACATGGTGAACTGCTTCCCCGGGAAATGATGGCAGATACGGTCTTCTTCCTTAGGGGCGAAACAATGCCAGTTCGGTGGATCTTCCCGGCTCATGTTCTCGACCACAGCGTAAGCAGAGATGGCCTCGTTGCAGAAATATGATTCCTCCTCCAAAGGCTCGTCCGCAACCCAGGAGAAGTCAGCCTGCCCGGAAGAGGAGGCGTGTTCGGTACCATTCCGGACACTCCCGTCCCCAACAGGGAGACGAGCGATTGTCGCATCTTCGGTCGAGGACCCAGAATCTTCCCTCCTCGGTCGTAAACGCCCGGTAGCACCTGAAACGCAGACAGAAAGAGTGAATTCGATGTCATATCAAATCCACCCTTCCACCGCAGGTCAAGTGAAAGGGCGTGGCGGCGACAGACACTAACTGTGCTCAACTCAGAGACACGCGCGTTCTTAAGTTACCGGGCAGAAAATTCATACAGCCTATGCAAATATTGCCCGGCATATGAAATTTCTGCCCGGTACAGTATGATCCTAACCTTATTTTCTACCATCTACAATACATCTACAGTCCACTACACTATTCCTAAGTCAAACCTAACCACATTTCTACAGAGATAACATGCATTTGACGGAAAACAGAAAGGAAAATGATGAATCACAGAGGAAAAATCATACCTGACATAGAGAAGTTGAAAAGGAGACGGTGGCGCACGGGCAACGGACGGTGGTTCAGGCGGGGAGACGGGCGGAGACGGCGGTTCAGGCGGTTGAACGAGCAAACAAGAGAGAATATGGAGAACTTCCGGTGAACGTGGGAGCAAAAAAGTAGAAATGAAGTTACTCAACCCCTTTTTATAATGTCTGGCGCGTGGACCAACGTGCTAGGTCATCATTACCTACTATGCCTACGCCGTCTTTGCACACGAAACGAAGCGACGCCATTAAGTCTGAGACACGTCTATCCAAAAAAGAAATTGAAACGACGCCGGGCACCTGTCCGTCTCCCCGACTCATCAAGACGCCATATCCTCGCATCATACCCTCGTCTGTTACTAGGAAGGTGCATACCTACCGATCACTTCCATCCCCGACACTCCCGGCGAAAGAGGAATTCATGAACAACTCTATAACAACCTCACCTACCAAACGATCACACTTCCCGTCATCTCGGGGAACCCCCAGTTGCAACATAAGTCGTCGCTCTAGCTCAGAGACTCGACTTGGGGGGCTCCTGTTCCGGACTGGGCCATGACCCCATGCACGGCACGGCCCAACTCTCGTCGGGCCCAAGTCCAAACGACCGAGCACGTAGACATGTCGGGCGAAGGTCTGTTCACCCGTGGAACGTCTCCTCGACCTTCTGACTACGTGTCGGGCAAAGAACGTGTTGTCCGTCCCATGGTCTCTGCCCACATATCATCAGCCCACATCGCAGGCAACTATGTTATGTCGGGCAGAACCATAACGGCACATCACTTACCACGTCACCCAACTCCCCTATATTATCTCCTTAGGGATAGGGGCAGTTGGACCAGGGAGCAGACCTTGGCCTAGGTCTTCACGCTTCGTACGCGTTCCCTGGCAGCTCCTCCTTGGGCCTAGCTAATCCAGCCCATTAGGAGCCTTGGCCCAGCGCTGGGGGCTCAATATAAATACCCCTTTCATGGCAAAGGGACAGGTATTCTAACTTACACTCTGATAACCTATTTTGTACCTCTTCTGACTTAAGCATTGGAGCACCTTGCAGGTACACCCCCCTCCTCATTTCATTCTTTGGCCCATTCACCAAGACCTTGGAAGGCTCTTATGATCAGGCAAGATCATATATATATATATATATATATATATATATATATATATATATATATATATATATATATATATATATATATATATATATATATATATATATATATATATATATATATAAATTTTGAAACATTAATTAAATTTAATTAATTGATTAGATGTGAGAAAATAAATGGGTGATCCATTTTAGAATAATAAGAACACTAATCACTTTTGATGAGTATTGATAGAGAAATAATCACACAAACAATTGAATGTTGCTCGTCTCTAAATCTTTATATTTTCAGATTATTGTCAAAAGACTTTTTCTTTTTTCTTTCAATATAAAGAAGTATTTTTAAAGACAACTTGTTGGTCTTTTCATTCTATACATGTTTGTACAATTATTTGATTTCTACACTAAAAATATATAAATATTTTAATATTTTGAGCATATAGGTTTGATTAATCGTTGATATAATTCCAACAACAATTATATATTTAATTGGCTTAGTAGTGGACTCCAGAACACAATTGTAATTTATGCATAACTCGTTGGTTTAATATTTTTTCTATGGTAATTTATGAAAAATAGTGCTTAAAAATAGATAAGTTAAATTAAGATTTTAATAAATTAAGGGGATTTCTTAATACACCCTATAAGTTATTTAGGCATCGTGTGAAATTCTATTATACCCTTTGATTCGGATGTTCAAATCAGAACGCATCAATGCATTTAATTTATAAAAAAAATTATAAATGTGCATATGCGGAAGGTCTCCGTATATGTAGATCCGGAAGCAAAGCTGATATATTTGAAATTGTATGATCACTCTCTCCATTCTCAATCTTTCTTCTTCCACACTCATCCTCACCAACCTAAAAAAACCATACTTCATCAATATCATTTCTCACTCAAAAACTCCAATTTTTTGCTAAAACAAATCAAAGGGAGCAAGAGAAGAATGAATTTCATGTGAATATTAAACTCCATCCACTACATTGCTCACATTATGAATCAACTTTTCTGAAAAATGTGGCTACGCGACTTCTGGATGTGCACATCCGGTAACTATTTAGATGAACATGTCCGGATGTGCACATCCTAAAAATGCCTAGCAGTAATTAGTTTTAATTTTCAGAATTTATTATTTGGATCTAGTTATATATATTTATTGTTATATTATTGTTTATAAATAGATATGTTGCACCCCGATAACATCTCAAAAGAATTAGTTTCGGCGATTTCTCCGAAAGTTGATGGGATTATCGTAAAGTCGATTGATGTCGGCGGTGACTTTAATAACAAGCAAGAATTTGACGATCGTGAAAGCATGCTCGCATATATTCATAGGACGACTATTGGCCCTGGTTTTGGTGTTAATATCAGAAGATCAGATTACGGTTCGGATAGAAGAAACGCTTTTGCAATTTTGGGTGCGAAAAAAGCGATAAATATCAAGTTCCTCTACGGAAGTAAAAAAAAAAAAGACGACACCAGTAGTAAAAATTGTGAGTGTCCTTTTAAGATTCTTTGTTATGCTTTAGCTTCCAAAAAATGGAGATTTAATGTTGTTTGTGTATACATGATCATGAATTGTACTCAAAGATTCAAGGCAATTCTAGTGCATGTCGTCTCAAGTCGGAAGAGAAGACATGTATTGTCGACATGACCTTGAATCTTGTCCAACCGAAAAGCATACTAGCCACATTGAAACGGAAGGAATCCGACAATGTAGCAAATATAAAGCAAGTGTATAACATTCAGTATCAGACAAATAAAAAAACTAAGGGAGACAAAAACTGTTGAAATTGTTGGATGATAACAAATATGTGTCTCGGTACATATATCGCGATGATGGAGTTACGGTCCGAAATATTTTTTGGACTCATCTAGATTCGTAAAGTTGTTCAACACGTTCTCGATAGTGTTCATTCTCATTTGTACCTACAAGACGAACAAGTATCGACTTCCATTATTTGAGATGGTTGGTGTTACTTCCACGGATAAGACATATGTCGCTGGTTTTTCATTTTTGGAGTGCGAAAAAAAAGGACAATTTTACATAGGCATTGGAGACGTGTCAGTCACTTTTGAAGAAACGTGTTCCAATGCCTAAAGCGATTGTTACAGACCACGATACTGCTTTAATGAATACAATTGCAAAGGTATTTCCTTCTTCTAATGCATTACTTTGTCGATATCACATGACAAAGAATGTGAGAAGTCGAGTTAAACCTGTGGTGGGTGTGAAACAGTAGAGTCAGAAGATGGAAATTTGGTTAAGTTTGATGTCATTGTAGAAAAAATAATGGATGCGTGGAATCATATTATAAATTCTTTGACAAAAGAATTATATGCCGATTCGGTCATGAAATTCCAAAAAGTGTGCGAAAAGTATCCGACTTTGTTGAAATATGTTGAAAGCGCTATTCTTGATCAAGTGAATGAGGAGATAGTATGTACTTGGACGGATAATGTCTGACACCTTAGAAATACAACAACCAATAGAGTTGAGTCGACACATGCTACTTTGAAGAATTGGTTGGGTAATAGCAAGGGCGATTTATGTCGAGATTGGGACTCCGTAGATCTCATGATTAAAAACCAACATAACGAGATACAAACCATATTTGGTCGGAGTATCACTATTTTAGAACTAGGCGAACCAAATACAAATTGACGAAGTTTGCCCTCATTGGATGAGCTATATTTTTCACGAGGCCAATCGAGCCGAAACGGTAATGTTCTTTACTCTCAACTGGTCGGCAACATGTCTCGGGCGGGATTGAGCTATTTTTTTCATGAGGCCAATCGAGCTGAAACAGTTGGTTCCAAAAGCGCAAAATGTGGTTGCACTATTGTGAAAACCTACGGTCTTCCATGTTCTTGTGTTATTGCTACAAAGTTGAAACTAGGCGAGCCAAATACAAATTGACGAAGTTTGCCCTCATTGGATGAGACTTATTTTGATGATGACAATTGTATGGAAGGTGTTTCGGGTTGGGCCTCCAGACTATATTGGGCCACGGCCCAATATGTCGAGCAGAGGCCCATGCGCTCGGGCAAGCACGTCCGCTAGCCGGACATAGGCGCGTTGAAGAAGGTGTCGGCATATACCCATGTCGAGCGTGGTGTTAGTCAAACCATTGTATGTACTATTGAGGTTGTCGGGCATGTAGCGCTCACAGAGGCCGAGGACGTTTCTTGTAGTCGGGGAGACTTGTATTCGCTCGACGCCGTTCAGGATTCCTGTGGACTGACGTGTCTCAACATTAATGGTGCGTCGCTTCGTATCTCGTGCTAGTGCCAGCGTAGGGTCTAGGTAATGATTACCTAGCGCGTACGTCCACGCGCCTTTTACTATATAAGGGGTGTGGTCCACTTCATTTGAACTTTTCGCTCTCACGTTTAACCGGAAACACTGAGAAGAACTCTCTCTCTCTCTCTTTGCCCGTCTCCGTCGTCTGCACCACCGTTTTCTACCCGCGCGCCACCGTATTTTCCTTGTCTCCATTATGTCAGGTAACAACCTCAACTTCTCTGTTTTGTGTACTTTTTAGTTTGGTAATTAGGAAATTGCTTGATATGTCTGAGTAGGGTACGCAAATTTTCGTGTAGAGTAGGTAGATCTGTGTTTAGGGTTAGATTTTAGGTTTTGGGTATGAATGTCCCGGGCAGAATTAGCAACCCGCAGGCGCAAAATTCATGTGTGTATGAATATCCCGGGCAAGACTAGCATACCACGAGCGTAAAATTCATATATGTATGAATATCCCGGACAAGTTTAGCATGTCACGGGCGTAAGGTTCATATACGTATGAATTTGTAGGTTAGGGTTTTCATATGCTCGTCGACATCCAATGTGTTCACCGAGCAAAATCTCTTGTCTCTCTAGGGATTTTGTACGTGCTCGAACGCATGCGAGGGTTGTCCATTCGTTGGTCTAGTGTAGTCCAGTGAGGTTCCGGGAATTTTAGCCTTTCGCCCTTTCACTTGACTCGCGGTGGAAGGGTGAATTTGATGCGATGTCGAATTCACTTTTCTTGTCTGCGTTTCAGGTATGGCCGAGCATCGGCATGTCGAGGATGGAGATGTTGCACATAGAGAAGTCAACGAAGGGGAGGTCGAGCATCGGCAAGTCGACGAAAGGGACGCCTAGGAGGACAACGAGCATGTCTCCTTGTCTGGGCGCAATGACCTGTCGTGGGTCGCGGACGAACCGTTGGAAGAAGAGTTATATTTTATCGACGAGACGACCGTCGCCTATGCCGTGGTGGAGGACATCAGCCCTGGAGATCCTGCAAACTGACAATGTCTTGCTCCTCGGGAGGCGGATAGGATATGCCATCGTTTCCCGGGGAAACAATTCGCTATGTATGAATTTTCCTTCCGAGAGGCGAGGGTTAGGCTGCCCTTCAACGATTTTCAGATGGGGTTTTTTAGGTGGCTCAGACTGGCGCCCTCGCAACTGCATCTGAACGCCATCGCTTTAGTCCGGGTGTTCGAGCTAGTTTGTCGTTTTCTAGGCGTTGGGTGTACCTTGCCCCTCTTCTTCCATATATTCCACCTGCAACGGTCGGGTGCCCGGGGACATCACAGCTGGGTGTCTCTGAAGCAGCCAGTGAGATTGTTCAAGACCTACGTCGATTCTGCCCGACACTTTAAGCCCGAATTGGAAGTGATTCAAGCGAGATTTTCAAAGGACTGTGAAAACAAGAACCTACACATCAAAGAAGAATTGAGGAAGCCTGGCTTTCCCGAAATAACCGACATGATACCGCTGTCTCAACCAATGAAGACAAAAGGTGCTCCGAAGAAGTTGAAGCCTACACCTAATGACAACTCGACAACTCGGTCTCGTTCATATTGTGAGCATGTTGACAAAATCTTTCTGGAATCCCGACTCCTAAAACTCTAAAAAGTTCCACGAAAGGAGCTCGAATTTTCAAATCGGCTCTGACACCGATTCCACGAGTTCCGACTCCGAATGCACCGCTTCCGACATCTATTCCACCTATAATTCCTTTTATCAACGAGATGCCAATTTTTATGCACAAGCATATCGATGATATCATCAATGTCGTAGGGGATGGTAATTACAGTTACCGAGTCGTTTCGACTCTACTTGAGAGAGGAGAGGAATGTCATGAGCTTATCTGTCATCAACTTATCCTAGAGTTGCAGACGCGTAAAGGATCATACTTGCATAACATTGTCAATGAAAGTATTGTGTAACATTCATATGCTTTTTAATGCACTAATGCCTTTTATTTCAATAAAAGCACTACATAACATTGTTAATTCTGTTTGAATTTTGTATCAGTAAAATATTCTGATTTGCAGATACGGGAAATTTTCGGATGTGCACATTCGGAATGTGTAATTATAGAGTTTTTTCGGATCTGTAAATTCGAAAAAAGAAATTAGACATAATTTACTTTACCCTAGGTTTTCTATAAATTAGGGGTTTCATTTGATATCTTTCACATAAACACAAAAAGTCTCAATTGTATGAAAATAATATATGTTGGTGTGACGCTGGTGTCTCCTACACCGACGAAAAAACACTCAATCACATGTTTAAGCTAACAGCGCACCAATCCATCAACGAGATCGAACATCTTCTACCTTACCAAGACAAACGGAAGGTTGTGAAGCTTGAGTATCGTTCACATTCGGTTGACAACAAAGGGAACATCGTTTATAGCATTGTTGAGCTCAAGAATCCAGAGAATGTTATAGTGATGTGACAAACTTATTTCTGGTACGAAGAACGATTTCCGCTCGAGTTCGAGATGACCGTACGAAGAACGGTCAGTCAGATCTTAGAGATGTACAAGCGTCCACCGAGCTATTGATCTTTGTAATATTTAAATTTATGTCAATGTAATGACGAATTGAATGTAATCCGATTTTATGGTATGCATGTGAGAAATATTGGAATTATGTTATTCTGCACTGATTTTCTTCCTGATCTTTTTATTAGGAGAATTTCAAAATCAAATTCAAACATTACAATTTTAACAACAACAACCCCAACACATGGTCTCCGGGTCTCTCTTGATGAAGTTGCTTTCCATATTCTTTAAGGTTAGAATAATTTTACTTTTATTGATCATTTAACTCTCTCGGCGTTGGATTGGAGAGTTGTCCAATGAGATGGAAATAAGAGTCTTAATTATGATGGTTTCATCTTTTCTTTTCTAAGATAATTCTAAAACTTGTTGAGAGATGACTTGGGCCTTATGTACAACCAGTTCCACAATTTTGCATCATTATCCTCGTGTTTCATCCCTTATTTTGTGACATTTATCTCATAGGTTAACTATTAGAAAATTTAATATAAACTGAATGGATTATACCGAGGCTAGAATCGTGAACGAAATCATTTTTCTTAAAAGTATTTCAAGCACTCTCCAAAATATTTTAGAGTTGGAACGCAGGAAGATCCAGGATAATTCAACATTTATCGAGTCTGCGCAAGACCGACGAAAACTCGATTATATAGCGAAGAGTGTTTGAAATTTTGTATAAGAGAATATTTGGTTTTTAATAATTTTCTGAATTCCAGAATGAGGTATTTATAGGCATGCATGTGTTGTTTCACAAGGTTGCGACCCTTGATGAAACAATACCTTTTAACCAAAAATTGTCATGTTTCCAACCATTACATATTTTCATTCTGCAACAACACTTCATGAAGTGTTGTTTCTCTTCCATTTTTCTTGTCATTTTGGAACACACCAATTGGACATTTAATTCTCATAAATTATAATAATCCTTCACTTGTTCTAATAATGACAAGACCAATTCCAACAAAAAAAACAAAGAATGTTAATACAGTTAAGTATCTTTCGATTTGAACTTAACTTTAGTAAGAATAATGCAAAGTCTAATCGGAACATTAGGTAGCTATGCTTTGAACCATTATCTCATGTGATTAGACCAACATTACCATACACACATTCTTTAATGGTTCTTCACATACATGTCTCGCCTAGCACTATTTATGGCCATGTGCTTTTCCTGTTTTCATGAATTTTCCATGAGAGAAACCCCAACTCTCACTTTGAGAAGGCACAATCTCGAAATTCACATAGGTGAAGTTCATTTTTGTATCCATTTCCTTGAAACGCATATCCTTGGTATGGAACTTCATTAAGAGTTTCAAAAAAAAACTCAACCCTCGATATATAATAGTCGACATTATCGCAAAATGTTATACAATCATCCAAATCAATGACTTGTTGTTACCCATTGAATCTTAGGTTAAGATTTATTAACTTCAAATTGGGTTGCTATCATTGTTGGAATCCTTATTCAAGGAGTTTTAACCTCTTGCCTCTTGAGGTTGTTTTTACTAAGTTTCTGGCCAGTGGCTTAGTAAATGGATCAAGGAAATTGTAGCTCAATCGCATATATGTGAATGATTACATCCTTAATCAATTTCCTCACGAAAGAATGTATAAGTCCTACTTGCCTAGACTTTCTGTTATACATTTTTGTATACTTTAGTTAAAGTGGTTTGACTACTGCAGTGTATCAACACCTTTGAAACATTATCTTTAGCCAATGAAACTTATAATAGAAGGTCCCTCAACCATTCAACTTCTTCACTAGCATAAGCAAGAGCCTCAAAACTCTGATTCTATGGTTGAGAGAGTGATTCATATTTGTTTCTTTCTCTTCCAAGAAATTATACTCATGGGTAGTATAAACATTTATCCAAATGTAGATTTATGATATTCAATACTCAATATCCAACTTGCATCGATATATCCTTCTAATATGACAGTAAATCTACCATAATGGAGGCCATGATTTTTTTCCCACGAGATAGCCGAAAATCCTAATGATGGTCATCCAATGTTCATCAATTAGATTTCTAATAAAATCTACTCATTTTACTAATTTCAAATGTTGTGTTGGTTCTAGTACATTTCAAACATTTGCATATTCTAATTGAACCATAACTATTCCATCATTATTTTGAAGTTTGACACTAGAATAAAATAAAGTGGTCATTTCTTTAAAGCGTAAGTGTTTGAACTTATCAAACATTTTTTCTTAACATATTCTTTTTGACTAAGTTCATAACCCCCACTATTTCTCTTTTCCTTTGATTCTCAAAAGTGTGTCTACTAGTCCAAGATCATTCATCTTGAATGTGAAAGTCATAAACCTCTTTGTTTCTACAATTCCATTCATCTCATTGCTAATGATCAAATATATAATTAAAATGAAGACAAGTGAATATCACAATATTCTCACACAACATTATGTAAAAACACTTGTAACAAGAATCTGATGAAGAATATTTTTAGATAATCAAGCTTGAAGATACAAGAAGGTTTTATATGAAGTGAGAGATGCAATTATTATCAATTTAAAGTAGTATAATATAAATTAAAATGAGCACTTTATTTATGTTCACTTGTGTCGAATCTTCACTTGAACTTCTATGTTAAACCTTCTTGATCAACTTCATCATTGATGTGCATGACACTTTTGAACCTTTTCTCCTTTGCTAGTCTTTGTCATCATCAAAATTTAAACTAGATATATGATATATTCCTCACATTAATCTTTCCCTTTTGATGATGACAAAATCTTTTAATTCTTGTTTTGATAATGATTGAAAAGTCTCCCTTAAGTTGTGTGTCTCCCTTAATTGGTTAATCTTACAATGACAAAATCAAACTTTTGATGTCATTGTTTTGGTGTCTATTTTAATCCTTACATAATTTTTTCAAACTTGCACACTTTTTGTTTATTTCCATATAACCTTCTAGTTACTCCATGTAAATCTCCTCTTTGAGATCTCATTTTTATGAATGTTATTTTGACATATATTTGATAAACTATAAGGTCATGCAATGAAGCTGATACAAACGAAACTCTAATTTTCATTGTGCTTGCTACTAGTGCATATGTATCAAAATAATCAACACATTCCTTTTGTCTAAAATCATTGGTTAGGTGTTTAATGTATCATCACTATGATACTTTCTTTTAAACACCCAATTTCATCCAATGCTTCTAATCTTACCTGATTAGGAGGGCCTTCCAATGGTAGGAGAAGGGGTTGACAGCGAGGAAGGGGGTGTACTTGCAGGGCACTCTGATGTCAAAGTAAGTATACGGTACATAATGGTAAGAGAGAAAGTGTTACAGAATACCTGACCCTTTAGTGAAAAAAGGTATTTATAGTGAGCCCCCGGCGCCGGGCCAAGGTTCTTCTTTAGGCTGGATTAGCTAGGCCCAAGGAAGAATTGCCAAGGTATGCGTAGGAGCGTGTAAGACCTATCACGTGGTCTTGCCCTTGGTCCAACTGCCCCTATCTTTCAGGAGATAATGGTGGACAGTTGGGTGACGTGGAAAAAGATGGGGATACATGGTCTCCCCGCCATCAGTCCAGTGGATAGGGTGCTTGCCCGATGCACCAAGCACCTGCTCGGGCAGTTGTAAGTCTGCCCGAAGATTCAGGAGATGTGGTCGACTGGATGGGCCTCTGCTCGACATGTTGGGCCATGAGCCAGCAGTGTCCTCGAGGCCCAGTCTGGAACATGGGCCCACCAAGTCGAGTCTCCAAGCTGGAGTGATGAGTTAAGAGAAATGGAGTCAGGCACAACCAACATGTCGAGGTAGGACATAGACCGTGGAATGGGTCGTCGGGATCGATCGTCCGTGCCAAAGCGGTTGACATGAATCATTCGGTAAATCAAGGAATATGTATGTTGAATAGATCGAGGTGTGGCGTCTTTAATAGTCGAGGAAGTTTTAGTTGAGTCGAGGAGACCTAGGGGTGCTCGACGTCGTTCAAGATTCTCTTAAGTGTCACGTCCGAGGAATTTAAAGTGTGTCGCTTTATTTTTTGTGTTGGGGCCGGCCTAGGGAGCCTAGGTAATGATTACCTAGGTGTTCCCCCACGCGCTTCCCTTGTATATAAGGTGAAGAATCCAATTCATTTCAATTTTCCGCTCATACGTTTAACCGGACTAGCAGTTCAAGCGTTTTTTAACCGTCGCCGCCGCTCACCGTCGTCAACTCCCTGCACGCCACCGTTTTTTCCCCTCCATCATCATGTCAGGTAACCCTCCAAGTCTCCTCTTTTTAATTATTTTTTCGCTCGGTAGGTAGTAAAATCCGTAATTTTTCCGTTTAGAGTAAGTAGATAATTGTTTTAAGCTAGTTTTTGGGTTTTAGATATGAACGTCCCAGGCGTAATTTGCATGAGCCGGGCGAATTACGCATATCTACATGAATAAGTTGGCCAGAATCATCATATTTTTGATGAAGGTCGCGAGCTCCCCATGCATTCGTCGGGAAAGAATTCCTTAGCTTTCTTAGGGACTTTTAGGCATTCCGTGAGCGCTCGAGAGGGCCCCCGACCCATCCCTTTGTTGATTAGGGTAATGCTAGTGGGAACTTAGAGCGCTCAGCTCTGCACTCTTTCACTTGAAGTGCGGTGGAATGGTGAATTTAATGCGATGTGGAATTCACTTTTCCCTTCTGCTTTTCAGGTATGGCTGATCAACGACAAACCGAGGACAGAAACTTCGAGGAAGGGAACATGGTCGCTTCTTCAACCCTTCATAATGATCTGTCGTGGGTCGCTGACGAGCCATTGGAAGAGGAGTCGTATTTTATGGATGAGGCTAGCACCGCGTACACGGTAATCGAGGATCTAGGTCCCTAGGACTCACCGAACTGGCAGTGCTTCGCCCCTCGAGAAGTAGACCGGATATGCTTGTGCTTCCCCGGGAAGCAGTTTGAAATGTATGAGTTCGCTTTCCGATAAGCGAGGATGAGGCTCCCCTTTAACGATTTCCATATGGGGTTTTCAAATGGCTCAGGATGGCGCCTTCATAATTGCACCCCAACACCATTTCCTTCATCCAGGAATTTGAGTTGGTCTGTCGGTACCTTGGGGTCAGTTGTACGCTTCCCCTTTTCTTCTGTGTCTTCCACCTGCAACGGTCGTGCACATGAGATGGTCATAGCTGGGTGTCTTTCAAGCAACCTTCAAGGTTGTTCAAGGCGTACGTTGATTCAACCCGCCACTTTAAAGGGAGATGGTATATGGTGAAATTGATCACCCAATACGCTCTTGATAGTCTCTGCCTTCTTAAACGGGATGCAAATGGCGATGAGAAGTTGATGTTGAAGATCCCTTTAAAATGGCAGCCGGACCATTTTGATCTTCCGACCAGTTACTACCGAGTCCGACACACAAGTCTGGGGATCGAGGATCGACTGGCTTATCAAAAGTTGGTGGATTATGTCCAAAGCTTCAACTTGGTGGTCTGCGTGGACCGGATGGATAACCCTTACGTAGATGACAATGGAATGCCCGTCCTTGAAACTCGCTTGATCAATATTAAGGCCCTGCTTGAGTGTGATACGGATGAGGAAGCTATTCGGTTATTGCATAGGTTCTTTCGGCCTTTCCCACTCCTCCGATGTTTATATATGTTCGTTGATTCTCTTAGTTTTTTGTTTTGCAGGAAGTATGCCCACGGCCAAAGAACGAGCATTGATTTTAGCCAACCAGGCAGGGCCCCCGATCAGGGTCCCATCAAAGAAGAAAAAGAAAGTGACCAGCCGCGTCCAGGAGGTAGCAACCGAGCATGGGGTCAGTAGCTCTGGCACTCTTAGCTCGACCACCGATTCTCCCCAAGCCACCGCTCAACCAAGCTCCGCGATAACAATACGGGATAGCCCTCCACCCTCCTTCATCTCTCCTCGTTCGAAGCGTCAATAGACGGATGGATCTCTCACCCGCTCAAGGGTTGTGGGCGGTATGCAGTCGGGCGAATATGGAAGTTACCTGCTACCTCCTTGCTATTTGGATAGGAATTTCTTCAAATCTGAGGGCTCTGTTATGGTGGTGGCGCCTGAGGAGAGGGCTTTTCTTGACCAAGATGCCACTACCAGGCGGGAAGATCTATCCGGGGACATCGTTGCCGTTATCCGGGTCATAGAGACGACTTTGGTGTTGTCTGACACTGCTGTCTCCACTTCTGTCCCGGAGGAAGCGCTCAAGGCTACAAGGGCCGAGAAGGATAAGCTCTCCAAAGATTTGTCCGACTATAAGGAGGATTATAAACTCCAAGAAGGGTTGAGCTCGGAGCTGGAGAAGGCTAAACGTGAGCAGGACTCTTTAAAGGATGAGAATAAGAGTTTGAAGGAGCAGGCAGTCGAGCTCAATAAGGTGGCTGAGGAGAATGTGAACCTTCGGGCACGACTGGCGTTGCTGGAAGGTACAGTCCTTCCTCTTGATGACGAGAACGAAGAAGAGTTGGCCTTCCGTACTCGGGGTGAATTGGTCGATAGGATCCGCGAGCTTTGTCAAGATTCGATGGTCATCTTTAAAGAAGGATTTGATAACGCCACTGATTAGCTTAGGGTCGTGAATCTGGTGCTCGTAACCGAGGGGACGACTCACAACTATTGTGTGACCGATAGGGAGATTGTCTACCCCTTCGTTGCTAAGGATGAGCTGGGAGAGGAGAATGACGATAACAATGAAGAGGAGTAGGCCCGGGCAGAGACCCTTAGTTTTTGAATTTCTGGCCTTCGTGCTTGTTTGTTGTAATGGCTTGCGTGCCTCTTTTGATTTTGTTGTTACGGCATGCGTGTCGCTTGTATGTACTTGGATGGTCGGTTTTAAATATAATATTTTTTCGTTATTTTATTGTGTTCTACTATTTAGACTTCTATTTATTTTGAAGTTTTTTGTGCTCGACTAATTGGACTCGTCGGTTTACGGAACCAACGAGGTGACGGGTTTTACGTCCGCTGTGAAACGGGGTTAGGGTCGCGGTTGGACACCCTAATCTCGGGGCTTGGGCCTTCCCATCACGATCTGGGTGCCCTACCGACGTGGTACTGCGACATTGGAGCTCGTTTGAAATGTCCGACATTAGGGAGGGTTGTGCTCGCCTCATGTGGGTGTTATCCTCCCTTTCGATTGGTGTAGAAGGTTGTGGTCGTACCTTCCATGCCTTATGTTATATCCCAAAATTTGTCCTCCCACAATCAAGACAATATCTCTCAAGACTTCTAAAATGATCATAAGGTTCTCAAGACTCCCAATTGATCAAGAAGTGTGGAAGTTTCCCCAGACATTGCCTCCTCCTAAGCAAAGTGTCTAAAACTAGGGTTTTTGGTTTCCTCAGGTTAAAATGACTTTCAAGGCCTCAAGTGAGATTCATAACATCCCACATGTATTCAATAATCCCCATGTCAAGTTTCAAGGCTTTCCCAATAAGTTTGACCAGTCAGATGATCAGATATACAAAAATCAGTCAAAGCAGTTAAAAAGTCAAACTGAGGTCAACTGTGCTCAAATCAAAGTCAAACTTCAATATTTTTTGCCAACATCAAAATTATGAAGTAAAATTCATCATTTGATCAAGGGTTGATCATGATTCATCAAGAAAGTTTCAGATCATCAAGAATCAGGAGTTTCTAAATTAGGGTTTTCTTAAGAAAAGTCAACTGAACTTTGACCAGTCATAACTTTCACATGCTTCATCAAAAATTTCCCATCCAAAGCTCATTTTGAAGGAAATTTAATTCTCTACAACTTGCGTCTCACAAGTCAATCCTAAAAATGCTTCATTTGGAAATGCTCCAAAGGGCATAATTTGAAAATGGTGAAAGATATGGACATAAGACCAAAGAGGTTTGTTAGAGGACTCGTTAAGCTTTCTAAAATGTCCAAGAACACCTTCATATCCTTAAAATTAAAATATTTATGCCTTTTCAAAGTTGTGAGATTTTCAAGGGGTATATGAAGAAAATAAGGGCTTAAATCTAATTTTTTCCAAATGGGCCTATCATTTTGCAACCCAATCTTTATGATAACATCAAGCACGACCCAATTCAAGCATTCTCTGATTTTTATAATTTATTTATTATTTATTTGGATTTTATTCTTTAAAATTCATTTTATATCAAAATAAAATATAAAAACTCAAATATTGGATTTGATCTTTCTTCTAGAAGCTCAAAAACACCATTTAACTTGATTGGATACTCTTCTAATTCGTACAACACCCTTGAGGTATGAAAGGATTTGATTTTTATCACATTTATGGTCATGGTTTTCTTCACACTCAAGTTATCAAAAATCCCACAAAAGTCATATGTTTTTTGACCTAATTTCACTCTACTATAAGTAAACAACTCAACCAAAACACAAGGGATGGATTTGGAGAACAAAAAGAGCCATTGTCACTTAAAAAATTCTCAAGAAAATTGACCATTCGGTTTGGTTATTCTAGTGTCTTTTTAAAGGTTTGAAAGGTTCATTGACCTTCCTTGATGCATTCTGAAGCTATAACAATCATCACCATCATCAAAGAACACATAAATCATGTGGACCGAATTTACATATTGTCTTAAAATTTTGATTTTCGATTTGATTGATTCATGCTTCTTTATTTGATTTTGATCATATAATATTGTTTGTTTGGTTGTATAGAAGCTTCCTGGGTCATTAGATTCGAGTTTCATCGCAGGATTCAAAGCATGCCATGATTAGGGTTTTGAAGGTCGAAATTGGGAACATTGCATAGAGGCAATTTCACACAAAATCAATGGATGAATAAGACTTATAGGATTGCCTTTGTTTGATTTCCATGCTTAAAACAAATTTATATTGTGTATTACATTTTGTTTTATGTGCAGGACATGTAGTGACGAACCAAATTCGTCACTACAACCTTTAACTACAGAAAACAGTGACAATAGCCTAACTGGACGGTTCTGGGAGGAAGATGAAGTCTGGCGCGAAAAATATATTCAAATTCTATGTTTTTCTTATATATTACTCGTTCCATATAATATTCACAACGCGCACGTTGTCCCAGTGGCAAAGAAGTTCTTATGTTATCTACAAGGCGTGGATTCGAGCCTGGCCGATGGCAATTTTTTTAAAACCTGTAATTTTCTGACATTTATAATATATTATGATTTGTTTCTAACATGCTATATGCAGGCGCGTGATGGCCCATCTGTTTTGGTGTGCGTATATTATCCCTTGGTACCTGGGTTCGATCCCAGGTTTTGCAATTTTTTTTGTATTTTCAATTATTTCTACAGGTTTAACATGTAATGATTTGTTGCCAATCTCTATCATCAACACACAACACAGCCTAGTGGTTATCCCTCAGCTTGGTAAGGGGGAAGTCCTGGGATCAAAACCAGGCCTCCCCAATTTTTTTTAGTGTCTATTTTCTTTTCTTTTTCTTTTCTTATAATTATAATTAATTTATCTTAAACTTATTTAATCTCATAATATTTTATAATACTGTTACTAGTTTAAATATCATTTTTTTATTAATTAAACCTATATTAACTCTTTTTAAAATTAACTAAATAAATTCCATCTTTTGAATCCAGATTTACTTTTACCCTATTTACATAAGCGAAACGTCCATTGGTTGTGTTTGAATGTATGTATGCTTTTGAATATGATTGATGTTTACCAGAAATACAGGTATGCTTAATATGATTGATGTTTACCAGAAATGCATGAAAATGCAGTAATAGTATTTACTAAGGACGAACGAGGGAAGGATTTCAACGAAGCTTCGCCGGTTCATCTTTACAAGACAGTTACAAACCCTCAGTAGGACGAATCCATCTTCATAAAGTCTCATCTCCCCTGGAATTTATATCCATCTCTTTTATCCTCATGCGGATATACGGGAAATTACTTTCCAATAAGGGTACGACGAACGAAGACGGGAGGTTATATCTACCCTACTATCAAACGAAGACAAAGGTTATGTATACTTTACTATCCCTAGCAGACGGGAGGTTATCTATACCTTGCTATCCCCAGCATACGGGAGGTTATGTATAATATATTATCAAACAAGATGGGAATAAGTTCCTCATATCCTTCAACAATGAATCGGGATTTATTTTCCCTGGCCAGCAGTTGTTATACGAAGATATCCAGACGCTTCAGGCAGCATCATTTCATACATACATCATTTACATCATACCATAACATACATATCCATAAATACATAATACATTTACTTAGGTGCATCATATTATACATGCATACATAAAGCATAAACTAATATTATTATACAGAATGTTACCTTGTTTTCAGGGTAATTATCCAACAAACAAACTTATGATCATCAGGATTGCTCTATCCTCCTAAAGACATGCTGTTACATCAGGATCACTCCAGTCTCCTGAAAGCATATCATATTATTTCCTCAGGATTACTCCAGTCTCCTGACAGTTTTCTATTACCTCAGGATTGCTTTACCCTCCTGACAACTTCTCATTGCTTCAAGACTGCTTTAGGGTTATCACTATTGATTGCTCTATCCTCCTGAAGACATGCTGTTACATCAGGATTACTCCAGTCTCCTGAAAGCATATCATCAATCTCTCAAGATTGCTCTATCCTCTTGAAATTATATTGTTACCTCAGGACTGCTCCAGCCTCCTGATAGCTTCTCATATATCAATATTGCTCTATCCTCCTGAAGACATGCTGTTACATCAGGATTACTCCAGTCTCCTGAAAGCATATCATCAATACCTCAGGACTGCTCCAGATTCCTGACAGCTTTCATTATACCTCCATATTTTGGACTGCTTTATCTTCCAAGAAATATACCTGAAGAACTTTCCCCTAGTGGCATCTTTAAGCCCACTCAAGCATATACAACCAACCATCAATATCACTCTATGCACTGGTGAGTGCAAATTTTTGGGCTTTTGTGTTCAATCCCCTTCAACCTTCCAGGTCATGACTGGCAAATATACCAATCTAACCCCTCAGGTTTCAGAAAATTGAACAGGGGCAGCTGTTGCACCCCAAAATTTGCCCTCATAATACAAGACTTTGTGTGCTAAGAAGGTTCACAAGGTTCACAAGTCTCAATGTTTTCAATAACCTTTCATGAGGTTCATGAAGTCTACAAGTCACTTCTTGAAGGTTCACAAGGTTCACAAGTCTCTCAACGTTTTCAATAACCTTTCATGAGGTTCATGAAGTCTACAAGTCACTTCTTGAAGGTTCACAAAGTTCACAATTGGTCAAAAGAGTTGACAATTCCCTCAAACAAAGCACCTCCTAAGCAGTGCATCCAAAACTAGGGTTTTGACTTTAATCAGGCTAAATGGATTTCCAAGACTTCAGGTGAGCTTCATAACATCTTATATGTGTGTAAGAACCCCCATGACAAGTTTCAAGACTTTTCTCAAAAGTTTGCTCAGTCAGATGATCAGATAAGTCAAAATCAGTCAATACAGTTAAAAAGTCAAACTGAGGTCAACTGTGGTCAAACCAAAGTCAAACTTCATGATTTTTTGCCAACATCAAGTATATGAAGTAAAATTCATCATTTGATCAAGGGTTGATCATGATTCATCAAGGAGATTCCAGATCATCAATAATCAGGAGTTTCTAAATTAGGGTTTCCTTAGTAAAAGTCAACTGAACTTTGACCAGCCATAACTTTCACATACTTCATCACCAAGTCTCCATCCAAAGCTCATTTTGAAGGAAATTGAATCCTCTACAACTTTGATCTTGCAAGTTAAGCCCAAAAATGCTTCATTTGGAAGATATGAGCTAAGACATTATAGGTCATTTCAAAAGTCAACAAAAAGTCAACAACTTCAAAAGGGCATAACTTGATATTGGTAAATGATATGGACTTGAAACCAATGGGGTTGTTTAGAGGACTCTTCAAGCTTTCCAAAATGTCCAAGAACACCCTCATACCTTTAAAATTGAGGGAGATGTGCCCTTGCAAAGTTGGGAAATTTTATGATGGTTTATGTTGAAAATGGAGGTTTAAAACCACTTCTTTCCAAATGGGCTGGCCAAATTGTGATCCAATCCATACCATATCATCATGCACGACCCAATTGATTAAAAATCATAATTTTTATTATTTTATTTTTATTTATTTTGATTTAATTCATAAAAAATCATTTTAAATAAATATAAAATATGAAAATATATTTTTGGATGAAGATTGAGCTTCTAGAATCTCATCAATATTGATTGAGGTTGAAAGAGAAAGAAATCATGTGATTTATCCAAAAATAGCAAGCTTTCATGAGCCAATATTTGAATTTCATGGCATAATCTTTTTCAATCTTCAAATATCCAAACTTCCACACAATCAATCAATTTTTTTGACCTAATGGAGTCTCCTATAAGTACTGATCATAATGCAAACCCTCATTCACGATTTTGCTGCATCAAGAGGTAAGTTCACAAAACCAAAAAAACCATTGAAAAGTGACATTCGGATTCCATCATACAAGAGGTTTAAAGGTAAAATAAAGACATAGCAAGCTTCCTTGGACCCTTCTGATCATAAACCATCATTCATATGCATCCAGATCATGCCCTAGTGTCTAACCCGTGGCTTTGTTCATGCTTGAAAATATTTTTTCGATTCTAATGATTCACTGCAAATTAATGGATTTTGTTTGTGTTATGTTGTTTGTGACATTGTATAGATCGTTTCTGGACCAATGAATTGGAGTTTCCTTGCCTAAAACAGATTCGGCCATAGCTAGGGTTTTGACCTTCAAAATGGGATCCTTTGATTCATTGAACCTAAATGAATTCTAAGAACATAGGAATGTTCTATGAATCACCAGGATCATAAAACTGTAATCAATTTTATGAATCATTACTGTTTGGTGCAAGTTTCATTTTTCGTAGGTTTGAAGCATGAAGAACTCGCAGGAAAACTTGCAGCAATATTCGTAGGTAAAAACGCAGGTACAAGGAAGAAGACGAAGTCCATTCGCGCCTGTTTTCAAAATTTAAATTCTTGTTTAAAAATATTATGAATTAGTTCTGGATTTATTTCACAAACGCATGTTTGTCCTGGTGGTAAGGCTGATACGCGTATTATGTGAAGGCACTGGTTCGATACTTGGCTGGTGCATTGTTTTTTTGTTATTTTTCAGGTTAAAAGCAAACTTAATATATTATAGTTACTTGCCATTCAACTATTAGAAAGGCTCTCCCAGCCAGGCGGTAAGGCATGCGCATGAATGATCAAGGGTCCTGGGTTCAACACCACCCCAGGCCCCTTTTGTTTTTTTTATATTATTTTCTGGGTTTATCAAGACAAAGCATAAAACAAATTTCTCCCTCTCTTTTGTTGCTTGCGTGCATAGTGGCCTGATGGTGGTTCTTCTTGCTGGCAAGCACACTGACCTGGGTTCAAATCCCAGTCAGGTGAGTTTTTTTTTTCATATTTTATTTTCTTCTTTTTATTTTGATTATTCTATTAAATAAATTAAATATATTTTATGTATATATGTTTGCTAAATAATAAAATGACAATGAAGCATGTTTAATTTTTTTTTTTCAAATTCTAAAATATATAAATGTTCTTAAATTATTTTCTTTATCTTGTGATTAAATTATAAATATATGTATATTATAAATTAAACCCTAAAAATATTTTTCTAACAAAACCCTAATTTATTAAAACCTAATTGTTTATTTTCTAATTTGTGATGTAATTATTATTGTACATGTTTATTAAAAAAATAATTATAACTTATTTGTAAATATATTTATAATCCAAATTATTTTTCTTTTAATATATATTTAGGAGCAATTTAACTTACAATAATTATATTTTGTATATGTTTAAAATAATTTGTAAATATAATAACTAATAAAATTAAAATTTATAAATATGATCAATTTTGTGAATATAATATTTAAAATTTATTTTCTCTTTATAATATGTAAATAATTGTTTTGTTAATAAATAAATGTTAATATATGTTTAAAAATGATTAAATTTGTAATAATTAAAATTTATAATTACATTATGTTTAAACAAATTTTGCGTTTATAATATTTAATTCTATTTTATTTAATTGTTGTTATTAACCATGTTATTATTTATTTTGCTTCATTAATTTTATATATTATTATTATTTCACTAATTTTTATTATTTACTAACCTCACTTATTTTATTATTACTAACTTTTTGATTATTATTTAATATTACTATTATTTTAACTAACCCTATTTCCTAATTTTTATTACTATTAACCCATTATTTATTTATTGCTAATTTATTATTTTTTGCTTATTATTTATATTTTGCTATTTATTTTGCTTATTATTATAATTTTGTAAATGCTCCTGGATGTAAATGTTTTTTTAATTATTTAATTGTTGCTATGGTTAGTAATTTAGGGAGTGTAAACATGTATTCAACTTAAAAATAAATTTAGCTCATTTTAATTAAAGATAAATAATATTGAACACTCACACACGTAAGTCGATTTTTAATCGTCATCCTACACTTTCTAAGGCTATCCCTCAATGTTGCCTACTCATAAGGTCAAGTGGGGTGTATAAAGCAAGTCCCTTTAAAAAAAATCATCAAGTCCCTAATGGTTGCCTTTAAAGATCAAGTCCCTTCGAATAATGATGATAGTCCCTCCAGAATGCTTAATACACCCCACAATTGCCTTCATAAAAACAGATGTCCCTCACATGTCCCTTACATCCAAGGTAATGACTACCTACTCCTTAATAGTAAGGATAGTCTTACCAATGAAAGGATAAAGAACAAGAAAGACTTAAACTTTAGGGTAGGTTCCTCTTATGTACTTGCTCACTTCAAAAACTTTTTAAACTCTTCACAATTTCAAACAAATTTTCAAAAACAAGTTTTTACGCATCCGTACATGGATCATTATCAACTATTATGAAAATTTTTCTATTCACACACTACACTTTCAAAAACAATTCAAAAGTGAGATAAGTAACTAAGAGCCCATGGATAACCATGGATGTAAAGGGTGCTAACACATTCCCTTTACATAACCTACCCCCCGGACCCAAAATATTCTCTTAAGGTCTTTCCTGTTCTTTTATACCCTTTCCTTTTGGATAAAATAAAAGTCGGTGGCGACTCTTGCTATCCGCAACATTTAACTAAAGTCAGTTCTCCCACCGTGTTACAGAACTGGCGACTCTGCTGGGGATTTAAATTTAAGAGGGGTACCCTTAGGAATTAAGATCACTTTAAATTGTTTGCCTTGTTTGCTTTATACTATTTGTTGGGGTGCTCTTATGTGTGAAAGGTCCTAACCCGGATCTAGTGTACCTTAGGTAAATGGCAATAAACCAAGGAAATTGTACGACGTATATCGATACGGTTGATCTGGTGGCCATAGTTAGTGTGACTTCTTGGTTGGTGCTTATGTTCCTTAAGTCAAGTTGAGGATAATATGAGGCTGCCATATGTTGTCAATGCACTAACTAACTTTTAGAACCCTAGTTAACTCATATTGGCCTTTAGAAAGTAGTGAGGTAACCGGCTTTGGTGCAGACTGAAGTTGGTTGACACTCGATACTACACTCATTGAGATCTTAAACTTGGAGGGTTTTGGTTGGCAAGTAAGTTGCCTTCTGATCAACCACCCTTGTGAAGGATCAATGATATTGAGATCCCTTAGAACCTGGTTACTTTTGTAGGACAGGATGAACCAACTAACTTCAGGGGAGGGTACTTACCTTAAACCTCATGCAAGCCTTTAAACCTAGGGCTATGGTGTGACTTGTTTGTGTGTGCCACATGTTTGTGATTGAACATAACATCATGACATCATCATGCATCATAAGCATAGAATTTTCACTAACCATTTCAAGGATCAAAGGATTTATCTTTGTTCTTTGTTGCAGGTCATGGTTTCTGCTCGTAGAAACACCATCAGGATCAACTTTGTGGGGATACCTGCTAAGCTTAAAGAGTTGGTTTCTCAAGTGTCTGATCATTCCCAGTTCATCAAGAGACATGGTCACCTATTGGATCTAGTCACTTCAGGGTTCAATGAAGACATGATGAGTGTTCTGTTCCAGTTCTTTGACCCTAAGCACCATTGCTTTACATTCCCTGACTCCCAGCTGGTTCCAACCATGGAAGAGTTCTCTAAACTTCTGGGTATACCTGTTCTTGATCAAAGACCCTTCACAGGCTTGGAGAAGGAGCTTAAACCAGAGGTTATTGCTGCAGCTCTACATCTGAAGAAGTCTGACATTGTTCTAGAAACGAGAAGTGGAGTCAAAGGTATTCTTGCCAAGGTATTAATGGATAAAGCTCAAATGTTCTTGAAGGCCATGAGCTATGATGCTTTTGAGGAGGTCTTAGCCTTGCTGATATATGGCTTAGTATTGTTCCCCAATCCAGATCAGTTCATAGATGTTCATGCCATCAACATTTTCCTGAGTCACAATCCAGTGCCTACATTGCTTGGAGATATCCTACATTCTCTTCATACCCGTACTACAAGGGCAAGAGGGACTTTGATGTGCTGCATACCTTTACTTTCTAGGTGGTTTATTTCTCACCTTCCTCGCTCAGTAATGAAGAATGAGCAAGGGTTCAGATGGTCCAAGAGGATCATGTCACTTTCTCACTCAGACATCCATTGGTGCTCCAGATCTATGGAGAATGTCACCATCATTGACCGTTGTGGGGAGTTTCCTAATGTGCCACTTCTAGGCATAAGAGGAGGCATCACCTACAACCCCTCTTTAGCTTTACGACAGTTTGGTTACGCCCGAAGTGATGGTCCACATGACATGTTGATTCAGGGCATTGTGTTTGATTACGACAACGATCTTCAGGGTTACCATCAGAGATTCATACGAGCTTGGGGAAAGGTAAACAGGATTGACAGCAAGACACTGGAGCCTAAGTACACTATTCCTATGGAGGCTTATCTCAGATGGGTACGATCTCGTGCTCAGACACTCATGATGCCATATCCTGCCGTCCTACCAGTTACCATGGAACCTGTTGCTGAAGGAGACACAGCTTATACCATCCTTCACCCAGACATGCCTACTGATATGGAAGACTTGCAGAGATCATGGATCCAACTGAAGGAGCAAAGGGATACTTTCGAGGCTCATTACAAAGCAAGCCAAACAAGGATCCTAGAACTAACAAAGCAACTTCATGAGGAACGAAACCTCAACTCATACCTCAATACAAAGAGGAAACGTCCATGGGAGACTTAAAACCCCATCTTTTGTACTTATTTCATTTCATTTTTTGTAAGCCTAAAAGGCAAAACAAAGTTATTACTAATAAAAGTTTACTTTCATGTTTGTCTAAGCAAATTTAAATCCTGCGGTCCTTGAAAACATTGCATATGCATTCCCATATCATTTCATTACATCACAGGTTTATAATTGCGCACAGGTTTCTCATCTTCTCGCTGTTTATTTCAGCAATGGCTCTTGAACAATCAGTTAAGGATCTCCAGGCACAGAATGCACAGTTCCAAGAGCTGATCTTGAACCTGTCCAAGGGGCAGGATGAATTGAAGGCGCTGCTAGCCAAGAAGACTAAGAAGACTAGAAGGTCTGCTGGGTTGATTAACATGGGAAGAAGGTTCAAAGGTCTTGCCAAGACCAAAGAACCAGCTGAAGACTATGAATCTGAAGAATCTGAGCAAGAGGTAGGAAGTCTCCACCATTCAATGGGGGACTCTGATTCTGAGGCTAATTACTATCATGAACCTAACGAAGACAAATTCAAGATGCTGGTGGATAGGATGGATGCTATGGAATTGCAGAAATCATCTGGGCTGGATTTTGAGGATTTGAGTTTGATATCTGGGGTAGTCATACCCATTGGTTTCAAAGTTCCTACATTTGTTGTTTATGATGGGGTCTCTTGTCCCAAGCTGCATTTGAGGTCTTATGTCAGGAGAATTCAACCCCACACTGCTGATAAAAAGTTGTGGATCCATTTCTTTCAAGAGAGCTTATCTGGAGCTCAGCTGGAGTGGTATTATCAATTGGAGAGTCTCAACATCAGAGACTGGAATGATCTTGCTGAAGCTTTCTATAAGCAGTACCAATACAATGCTGACTTAGCCCCCACTCGCATGCAGCTTCAGAGCATGTCTATGGGTGCCAAAGAAAGTTTTAAAGAGTATGCTCAGAAGTGGAGAGATTTAGCTGGAAGAGTTCAACCCCCTTTGACTGATAGGGAATTGGTTGATATGTTTATGTGTACACTGAATGGTCCATTCTACAGTCATCTCATTGGAAGCTCATCATCTGGCTTCACTGAGTTGATCATGACAGGAGAACGAGTAGAGAATGGTATAAAGAATGGTAAGTTCCAAGTGGGTGCTTCCTCATCAGGTGCTGCAAAGAAGCCTCCCATTGGGAAGAAAGAATCCAATGTTGTTTATGGTCAACCTGATCGTAACAGAAGGCATCAGTCTGTTAGTGCAGTTCATATTTCAAATCCAACTCCTGCAACAACAGAGCAGCCACAGGGCAACCAACAGAGGGCTAGAAGACAGTTCACGAAGATCAACATGTCAATGGCTCAGGCATTGCAACACTTGTTAAAGGCTGAACTTATTACTCTGAAAGAGGCTCCTCAGAATCCTAATGTTACCTCTCCCAGGTACAATCCCAATGCACGGTGTGCATACCATTCAAACTGTCAGGGACATGATACTAATAACTGTTGGATCTTGAAGAATAAAATTCAGGATATGATTGATGCTGGAGAAATTGAGTTTGATCCTCCGGGTACTCCGAATGTGATTACTGCTCCAATGCCAAATCATGAGAAGACTGTCAATGCCATTGAGGAAGATCTGCATATCCATTCAGTTGCAGAGTTGACTACACCATTGGCCATCATCAGAAAGAAGTTAGTGCAAGCTGGGTTCTTTCCGGGTTGTCGTGAAGATTGTGTTTATTATGAGTATAATCCAGAGAAGTGCTTCAGGTTGAAAGACGGAATTCAGCGTCTCATGGATAATTACACCATAGTGTTTGAAAGAAGACCGTCTTCTGTGGAGAGTATGGTGGAGCATATTACCAGAGGTAAGAAGATTGAAGAGATTGACATGGTTGACAAAGTACCAATAAGAATCACTTCAAAGGGTCCCATTAAAATCACTCATCAGGGTCCAATCAAGATTACTGCTGAAGGTCCTGTGAAAGTTGTTGCTGAAGCCAGAGTAGCTCCTGTGGTTATTACTACTCCTGGTCCTATCCCATATACGTCTGACAAAGCTGTACCTTGGCACTATGGGTCTGATGTTTACATCCATGGTGTTAAGCAAGAGCCTGTAGCTGATGTGCCTGTAGACATTGATAATATTGCTGGATCTAGCAAGATCACTCGTAGTGGAAGGGTCTTCTCTCCTTCAGTTGCTTCTAAGAATGCAGTTACTCCTGCTGCTACTTCCACCACTGATGCTAGGGGCAAGGGTCCTGTTATTGAGCTTGTATCTACTGATGTTCCAGCTGTTGATGATCTCTCTAAGCAGATGGAAGAAGTATTGAAAATCATTCGCAAGAGTGATTATGACATTGTTGATCAACTGGGGCATACTCCCTCAAAGATTTCTATGTTGTCTTTGTTGTTATGTTCTGAGGCTCATGCCAAGTCCTTGATCAAGTTTTTGAAGACTGCTCATGTACCCAGTGCGATTTCTGTTGACCAATTTGAGAACTGTGTTGCCCACCTGACCTATGACAATGGGTTAGGATTTTCTGATGCTGACTTGACCCCTGCCAAGAGGGATCATAACAGGGCCTTGCATATTTCAATTGAATGCAGGGGCACTACCCTGTCGCATGTGCTGATAGACAATGGTTCCTCTTTGAATGTGTTGCCTAAGGAAGTCCTGAGCAAGCTGAGTCCTGAAGATGCTGTGCTGAAGCCCAGTAATATTGTGGTAAAGGCTTTTGATGGTTCTAGAAGAGTAGTGCATGGGGAAATTGATCTTCCAATCCAAGTTGGCTCCCAGGTGTTTACTGCTACATTTTTTGTGATGGATATTCGTCCTTCATACTCTTGTCTGCTTGGTCGTCCCTGGATCCATGGGGCAGGTGCTGTAACCTCTACATTGCACCAAAAGTTGAGATATCCGGTGGATGGAAAGGTTGTTACTGTCTATGGAGAAGAAGAATACTTTGTCAGCCATGTAAACACTTTCAAGTATCTGGAAATGGAAGGTGAATACATTGAAACTCCGTGTCAGACGTTTGAAGTGGTTCCTTGGGTTGTTAATGATTATGTAGCTCCTCCTGTTGTGAAGAAAGTTCCTGTGGTCACCAGAAAGCCTCCAACAATGGCAATGGCTTCCCTCAATGATGCTAGAGCTGTGGTGGATGAAGGTGGTTGTACTATTTGGGGTCAGCTTCCTGATATTCCATACAAGTCTGACAAGTTTGGTTTGGGTTTCACTGCAGAGTCCCAGAAGGCTGTTCGTCGTGCCCGTGCTGCCCGTATCACTAGTCAAGGGGTTGTGAAGGACCAGATTAATGCTGTGGGAGATCAAGATGAAGACTACAACTTGGATGCATGGATTTTTCCTACTGTGGGTGCTGGACTCAATAATTGGAAAGCTAAAAATGTTATCCCTATCTCCTTTAGTCAGGAGTAAATACTATTACTGTGTTGTGTTTTTTAAATTTGTAATTTCTTGAACAATAAAACTTTCAAGCCATGTGCCTTACCCGGGGCACAATGGTATGCTTGTTACGGGCTGTCATTTCATTTGCATACTTCATTCAATAAAATCAGTGGACGTTTCGTTTTCGTAAATATTGTGTTCCTTGTCTTTCTTTTCTTTTATTTTTGTTTTATCAGCTATGTGTTCTTACACACACCCACATCACTAAAATGCAGATCCTCATCCACTCTGGATCCTGTTGATAACAGTTCTACTATTGCCAATTATAATTTCGAGAATCCGATCTATCAAACTGAAGACGGAAATGAGGACGATTGTGAAATACCTGTAGAGCTTGCTAGGTTGTTACAACAAGAAGAGAAAGCTATACAGCCACATGAAGAGCCAGTCGAAGTTGTGAATCTGGGAATTGAAGAAAACAGAAAAGAGGTCAAGATAGGGGCTGATTTAGAGGACAGTGTCAAGAGCAGGCTGATTCAGATGTTACGTGACTATGTGGAGATATTTGCTTGGTCTTATGAAGATATGCCAGGGTTGGATACAGACATTGTGGTTCACCGTTTGCCAGTGAAAGAAGATTGTCGTCCAAAGAAGCAGAAGGTTCGTCGTATGCGTCCTGAAATGTCAGAAAAGATCAAGGCAGAGGTAATGAAACAGTTCAATGCAGGGTTCTTAGCAGTGACTTCTTATCCTCAGTGGGTTGCAAATGTGGTACCAGTTCCTAAGAAAGATGGTAAGGTACGTATGTGTGTAGACTACAGAGATTTGAACAAGGCTAGCCCTAAAGATGACTTTCCACTTCCTTATATTGATATTCTGGTAGACAACACTGCTCAGCATAAGGTATTCTCTTTTATGGATGGTTTCTCTGGTTACAATCAGATTAAGATGGCACCTGAAGATATGGAGAAGACAACATTTGTGACACAGTGGGGCACCTTTTGCTATAAGGTAATGCCATTTGGTTTGAAGAATGCAGGGGCAACATATCAACGCGCTATGGTGGCTTTGTTTCATGATATGATTCATCATGAGATAGAGGTATATGTAGATGATATGATAGCCAGGTCTCAGAATGAAGAGCAACATCTTGATCATCTGCACAAGTTGTTTGAGAGGTTGAAGAAATATAAGTTGAGGTTGAATCCAAACAAGTGTACTTTTGGAGTTAGATCTGGTAAACTCCTGGGTTTCATTGTCAGTGGAAAAGGTATTGAAGTGGATCCTGCAAAAGTGAAAGCTATACGAGAAATGCCAGCTCCCCGTACTGAGAAGGAGGTTAGAGGTTTCTTGGGACGATTGAATTACATTGCAAGATTTATTTCCCAATTAACTACCATCTGTGAGCCAATCTTCAAGTTGTTGAAGAAAGATCAGGTGATGGAATGGAATGATGAGTGCCAGACTGCCTTTGATGAAATCAAGAGATACCTGCTAGAACCACCAATTTTGATGCCACCAGTTGATGGAAGACCCTTGATTATGTACTTAACAGTGTTAGACAACTCAATGGGGTGTGTGTTGGGGCAACATGACGAGTCTGGTCGAAAAGAGCAGGCAATATACTACCTTAGCAAAAAGTTTACCGACTGTGAAACAAGATACTCACTGCTCGAGAAAACTTGCTGCGCTTTGGCATGGGCTGCTCGCCGACTAAGACAGTATATGTTGACCCATACTACCTTATTGATTTCAAAGATGGATCCAATCAAGTACATATTTGAGAAACCTGCTCTCTCCGGAAGAATTGCAAGATGGCAAATGATCTTGACGGAATATGACATACAATATACTACTCAGAAGGCCATTAAAGGAAGTGTTGTTGCTGATCATTTGGCTCATCAAGCAGTGGATGATTATCAGTCAATGAGTTTTGAGTTTCCTGATGAAGACATTATGAATATTACCAAAGAACCTGGACAATATGACGGACCTGAACAAGGATCCCGATGGACTATGGTTTTTGATGGTGCCTCTAATGCACTTGGTAATGGTGTTGGTGTTGTGATTAGTTCCCCCGAAGGTTGTCATACCCCGATTACTGCCAGACTTTATTTCCATTGTACCAATAACATGGCTGAGTATGAGGCATGTATCCTGGGTATTAAAGCTGCTATTGATATGAAGATTCAGTTCCTTGATGTGTATGGAGATTCAGCCCTGGTAGTAAGTCAAATTAAAGGAGATTGGGATACCAAGCATGATAACCTCATTCCTTACAGAGAGCATGTGTTGTCTTTGATCCCACATTTCAAAGAGATTACCTTTGGACATATTCCACGAAGAGAGAATCAGTTGGCAGATGCATTGGCCACCATGGCATCTATGTTTGAGATCAGCTGGGATAATGAAGCTCCCAAGATTACCATTGATAGATTTGAAAAGCCTGCATACTGCAATGAGATTGACACTGAAGGGGTAGAAGAGAAGCCTTGGTTCTATGAAGTGAAAAGATATCTTGAAGCTCAGGAGTTCCCTGAAGGGGCATCTGTCAAAGATAGGAAGTTTCTGAGAAGGTTTGCTGCTAAGTTCTTCTTGAGTAATGGGATTCTATACAAGCGCAATCATGATTCAACTTTGCTTCGTTGTGTGGACAAGAAGGAAGCAACTGAGATTATGGAAGACATGCATGATGGGATCTTTGGCACTCATTCTAGTGGTCATACTATGGCGAAGAAAATTTTGAGAGCAGGTTACTATTGGTCTACCATGGAAGCTGATTGCTATCAACACTCCAGAACATGTCACAAGTGTCAAATTTATGCTGATAAAGTTCATATACCTCCATCACCATTGAATGTGTTGACTGCTCCTTGGCCCTTTGCCATGTGGGGCATTGATATGATTGGTGAGATCAAGCCTACTGCTTCCAATGGGC
Source organism: Lathyrus aphaca (assembly GCA_963966055.1). Classification (NCBI taxonomy): domain Eukaryota; kingdom Viridiplantae; phylum Streptophyta; class Magnoliopsida; order Fabales; family Fabaceae; genus Lathyrus; species Lathyrus aphaca. The sequence continues at coordinate 507,380,159 of OZ014523.1, forward strand.
ATCGTTTCATCCTGGTTGCTATTGATTATTTCACGAAGTGGGTAGAGGCAGCTTCATTTGCATCTGTTACCAAGAATGTTGTGGCTCGATTCATTAAGAATAATCTCATATGTAGGTATGGCATCCCTGAAAGGATTATCACTGACAATGGCTCTAATCTGAACAACACTATGATTACTGATCTCTGCACGCAGTTCAAGATTAAGCATCACAACTCTTCTCCGTATCGTCCGAAGATGAATGGGGCAGTTGAAGCTGCTAATAAGAACATTAAGAAGATTGTACAGAAGATGACTGTTAATTACAAGGATTGGCATGAGATGTTACCATTTGCTCTTCATGGTTATCGTACTACAATACGTACTTCAACAGGGGCAACCCCATTCTCCTTAGTCTATGGTATGGAAGCAGTTCTGCCCATTGAAGTTCAGATTCCCTCCTTAAGAATTATGAAGGATGCAGGCTTGGATGAAGATGAGTGGATTCAGACCCGACTTGACCAGTTAAATTTGATTGATGAGAAGAGGTTAGCAGCAGTTTGTCATGGCCAGATGTACCAGAAACGAATGATCAAAGCTTTTAACAAGAAGGTTAAGCCAAAGGTATATCAGGCTGGTGACTTGGTAATCAAGCGTATCATATTACCACAGGGTGATCCTAGGGGCAAGTGGACCCCAACATATGAAGGACCATTTGTAGTCAAGACAGTGTTCTCAGGAGGTGCCATGATACTGACTACAATGGATGGTGAAGACTTCCCACAGCCTGTAAACGCAGACATAGTTAAAAAATACTACGCATAAAAAGAGACCCGCTAGGTTGACTGGCCTAGGCAAAAGTAAGGGCATCCCGGCAAACCAAAAGGGTTTGGGCAAAAATTAGGGATATATATAAAAAAATGTACACCCGGCAAGTGTAACACGGTGGGAGAACTGACTTTAAGTAATGTTGCGGATAGCAAGAGTCGCCACCGACTTTTATTTTATCCAAAGGAAAGGTTATAAAAGAACAGGAAAGACCTTAAAAGAATATTTTGGGTCCGGGGGGTAGGTTATGAAAAGGGAAGGTATTAGCATCCTTTTCATCCATGGTTATCCATGGGCTCTTAGGTACTTAAGCTCACTTTAAATTGTTTTTGAAAGTGTAGTGTGTGAATAGAAAATTTTCAGAATAGTTAATAAATAATCCATGTTCGGATATGTAAAAACTTGTTTGAAAATTTGTTTGAAAATGTTAAGTGTTTGAAAAAAAATTTGAAGTGAGCAAGTACATAAAAGGAACCTACCCTAGAATTTAAAGTCTTTCTTGTTCTTTTTTCCTTTCCTTGGTAAGACTATCCCCACTATTAAGGAGTAGGTAGTCATTACCTTGGATGTTAAGGGACATGTGAGGGGCATTTTGATTTTGAAGGCCATTGTGGGGTGTAATAAACACATAGGAGGGACTATCATCATTTTTTCGAAGGGACTCGATTCGTAAAGGCAACCATAAGGGACTTGATGATTTTCTTTTAAGGGACTTGCTTTATACACCCCACTTGACCATTATTCGTAGGCAACTTGAGGGATAACCTTAGAAAGTGAGACGGCGATTAAAATCGACTTACGTGTGTGTGAGTGTTTATTTTAATTATCTTATATTAACATGATCTAAATTCATTTTAAATAACATACATATTAGCACTCCCTAATTACTAACCATAGCAATAATAATTACAAAACTTACATCCGGGAAACAATTACAAAATTATAATGAAAATAATAAGCAAAATAATTAAATAAAATATAAATAAGCAATAAATAAAAAAATAAATGATAAGGGTTAGTGATGATAATAATAATAAAGAAAAAGAGTTAGTAATAAAAATAAGAAAAAATTAGGAAATAGTAAAAATTATAAAGTTAGTGAAATAATAAGCATAAAAATAATAATTAATAATAATATAAAACAAAGCAAAATAAATAATATGGTTAGTAGTAATAAACAAAATTAATTAAGATATTATAAGAAATTAACCATTTTTAATATGAACAATTATATTAAAAAAACAAATATGAATAAACAATTATTTTAATTTACAAATTATTAGATTATCTTTAAAGGTATTATAGCAACAAAACTTAATTATTATAAATTTAATTATTTCTAAACAAAAGTTACAAAAAGTATTTACTTAATATATAAAGAGAAAAATAAATTATATATTTACAAAAAAACTTTAATTTTTAATAATATGAAATATATTTATATTGATATGAGAAAAATAATTTATAATTATATTTACAATATGAGAATAAATAAATTTACATTATAATTATATTAACAATTAGGGAATAAAATTATTTAGAAAAATAGGATTTAGGTTTTATTTTTGAAAATAATTTTAGGGTTGAAACATTAGGGTTTTATAATTAGGGTTTGTTAGAAACATATTTAAGAATTTTTAATATAAGATTAACATACACATATTATAATTTAATTACATGAATAACAATAAAAATTCAAATTGAGAAAAACAAGAGTTTAGAATTTTAGAAAATATAATTGGTGTTTTTTAGGCATTTTAAATATATATATATATATATACATTTATAATTTATTGATAAATAAGAAAGTAATTTAAGCCAATTATTTAAAATAAATAAAACAGAAAAATAGTAAAAAGGAAACTTACCTTGGCTGGGTTTGAACCCAGGACATTCTGCCTGCAAACACCAAAACCCTCCACTAGGCCAGCCATGCGTAGGTGATAAGGAATCAACTTCATTTTGTTTTGTGCCTTGACTTTGGAAAATCAGAAAAAATAATGAATAAGCAAAAGGCCTGGGGTGGGATTTGATCCCAAGACCTTATAAATACAAGCATACGCGCGCCACCACCCGGCTGGAAGAGCCCATCTGGCTATTGAATAGCAAGAATGCATAATATATTATGTTGGCTTTTATCCTGCAAAAATAAAACAAAACAATGCCACGGCCAAGAATCGAACCAAGGCCTTTATAGCATATACGCTTCAGCCTTACCACCAGATCACAAGCACGCTTGTGATAAATAAACTAATAACAATTCATAAAATATTTTAAACAAATTTTTGTATTTCCTGAGCGCGGGAAGCTTCATCTTCAACCTTTCATCCTTCGAAATTTGCTGCGATTTCCTCCACGAATTTTCCTGCGAAAATAAAACCCTAACAAAACCTACGAAAATGAAACTCAAGCAAAACCACATCAATTCATGAAATTGGTTAGTGATTTATAATTCTCACGATTCACACAACAATTCTATGTTTTCATAATTTATTTATATGCATTCAAATGATAAACCCTAATTGGAGGTCATGAACCCTAACATGGCCGTTTGCTTTTTAGGCACTCATCCTTCAATCCAATCGTCCAGAAACGTTCTATGGATCAAGATAAACACATATCAACCATCAAAAACAATTTATAATACATATATTAATGGAATCGAAAAAGTTGAATTCAAGACAAAGATGAGTTCGGGTAGAGCAATATGGTGCACATGAGATGCATATGAATGATGCTTTTGCTTCAACAATGTCCAATAAACATCTCTATGTTCTTACTTTGCCTTCAAATGCCCTGGAATCCAAAATCCGAATCTCACTTTTGGAAGGATTTTTGTGTTTTTGAACTTACCTTGAAGCTGCTGGATTTCGTCCTTGAGGCTAGGGTTTGTGTTATGTATATATATGTGGATCATCCTAGGTCAAAACATTGATTAATTGTGTGGAGATTTGATTCAAAAAAGATTGAAAAAGATGGTGTTGTAAAAGTCAAATATTTGCTTATGAATGCTTGCTATTTTGGGAGAGATCACATGATTTCATTCCCATTTGACTCTAATCACCCTTTAAGACTTTCTAGAAATAAAATTAAAATTTATTTTCATGATTTTATATTTTATTAGAATTTAAAATGACTTTTTAATATAAAAATCATAATAAATAAAAATAAAATAAATAAAATTATGAATAAATTAAATTAATTTCGTGCAAGCCATTATGAAATGAATTGGGTCACAATTTGGGCAGCCCATTTGGAAAGAATTACTTTTAAGCCTCCATTTTCAACATAAACCATCACAAAATTGCCCAACTTTGCAAGAGCACATCTCCCTCAATTTTAAAGGTATGAGGGTGTTCTTGGACTTTTTGGAAAGCTTGAAGAGTCCTTTAAACAACCCCATTGGTTTCAGGTCCATATCATTTACCAATCTCAAGTTATGACCTTTTGAAGTTGTTGACTTTTTGTTGACTTTTGAAATGACCTATAATGTCTTAGATCATATCTTTCAAATGAAGCATTTTTGGGCTTAACTTTCAACATCAAAGTTGTAGAGAATTCAATTTCATTCAAAATGAGTTTTGGATGGAGACTTGGTGATGAAGTATGTGAAAGTTATGCCTGGTCAAAGTTCAGTTGACTTTTACTAAGGAAACCCTAATTTAGAAACTCCTGATTATTGATGATCTGGAATCTCCTTGATGAATCATGATCAACCCTTGATCAAATGATGAATTTTACTTCATATACTTGATGTTGGCAAAAAATCATGAAGTTTGACTTTGGTTTGACCACAGTTGACCTCAGTTTGACTTTTTAACTGTATTGACTGATTTTGACTTATCTGATCATCTGACTGAGCAAACTTTTGAGAAAAGTCTTGAGACTTGTCATAGGGGTTCTTATACACATATAAGATGTTATGAAGCTTACTTGAAGTATTGGAAGTCCATTTAGCCTGATTAAAGTCAAAACCCTAGTTTTGGATGCATTGCTTAGGAGGTGCATTGTCTGAGGGAATTGTCAACTCCTTTGACCAATTGTGAACTTTGTGAACCTTGTGAATCTTCATAAAGTGTCTTGTGAACCTCATGGGAGGTATTGTGAAGCTTGTGAACCTTGTGAACCTCATGAAGTGGCTTTGTAGACCTCATGAACCTCAGGAGAGCTTTGTAATCATTGTGAATCTTGTGAACCTTGTGAACCCTCATAAAGTAACTTGTAGACTTCATGAACTTCATGAAAGGTCTTGTAAATGTTGAGAAGCTTGTGAACCTTGTGAACCTTCAAGAAGTGACTTGTAGACTTCATGAATCTCATGAAAGGTTATGGAAGTGTTGGAGAGCTTGTGAACCTTGTGAACCTTCAAGAAGTAACTTGTGGACTTCATGAACCTCATGAAAGGTTATGGAAATGTTGAGAAACTTGTGAACCTTGTGAACCTTCTTAGAACACAAAGTCTTGTATTGTGAGGGCAAATTTTGGGGTGCAACAGCTGCCCCTGTTCAATTTTCTGAAACCTGAGGGGTTAGATTGGTATATTTGCCAGTCGTAACCTGGAAGGTTGAAGGGGATTGAACACAAAAGCCCAAAAATTTGCACTCACCAGTGCCTAGAGTGATATTGATGGTTGGTTGAACATGATTGAGTGGGATTAAGGATGCCACTAGGGGAAAGTTCTTCAGCAGTATAATGAGAGTTGTCAGGAGTCTGGAGTAATATTGATGTAACAGCATGTCTTCATGAGGATAGAGCAATCAATAATGATAACCCTAAAGCAGTCTTGAAGTAGTAAATCTGACCTCAGGAGGATAGAGCAATCAATAGCTCTAAAGTAGTCTTGAAGTAGTAATATGACCTCAGGAGGATAGAGCAATCAATAGCTCTAAAGCAGTCTTGAAGTGATAATATGACCTCAGGAGGATAGAGCAATCAATAGCTCTAAAGCAGTCTTGAAGTAATAATTTCAGGAGGATAGAGCCATTAATAATGATAACTCTAAAGCAGTCTTGAAATAATAATGTGATGTGTCTTCAGGAGGATAGAGCAATCAATAATGATAACTCTAAAGCAGTCTTGAAGTAATAATTTCAGGAGGATAGAGCAATCAATAGCTCTAAAGCAGTCTTGAAATAATAAGATGATTTCAGGAGGATAGAGTAGTCAGTAGCTCTAAAGCAGTCTTGAAGTCATGAGAAGTTATCAGGAGGATAAAGTAACCCTGAGGTTACAATAAAGCAGTCCCAAAATAATAAGAAGCTCATCAGGAGGATAAAGTAACCCTGAGGTTACAATAAAGCAGTCCCAAAGTAATAAGAAGCTTATCAGGAGGATAAAGTAACCATGAGGTTACAATAAAGCAGTCCCAAAGATCATAAGTTTGCTTGTTGGATGATTAACCTGTAACAAGGTAGCTTTTTTATAATAACATTAGTTTATGCCTTATGTATGCATGTATGATATGATGCACTTAGGTAATGTACTATATGTCTATGGATATATATGTTATGGTATGATGTAAATGATGTATGTATGATATGATACTGCCGGAAGCATCTGGATATCTTGTATAACAACTGCTGGCCAGGGAAAATAAATCCCGATTTGTTGTTGAAGAATATATAACCCTCTGTCTGCTGGGGATAATAAGGTATAGATAATTTCCCGTTGTTGGGGATGGTAAGGTATAGATAACTTCCCGTATGTTTGATGGTAGGGCAAATATAACTTGCCGTCTTCGTTCGTCGTACCCTTATTGGAAAGTAAATTCCCGAATATCCGTATGAGGATAAAAGAGATGGATATAAATTCCAGGGGAGATGAGACTTTATGAAGATGGATTCGTCCTACTGAGGGTTTGTAACTGTCTTGTAAAGGTGAACCGGCGAAGCTTCGTTGAAATCCTTCCCTCGTTCGTCCTTAGTAAATACTATTACTGCATTTTCATGCATTTCTGGTAAACATCAATCATATTAAAAGCATACATGCATTTCTGGTAAACATCAATCATATTCAAAAGCATACACACATTCAAACACAACCAATGGACGTTTCGCTTATGTAAATAGGGTAAAAGTAAATCTGGATTCAAAAGATGGAATTTATTTATATCAAAAGTGACCCATACACGGGTAAGTTTGTACAAGGAGACATAAACCCTAGTAAGAGGATTTTGTCATAAAGTTTTACAAAAGAGTCAGCTATGTGGGAAACAATCCTATTGAGTTTCAATTCTACTATTGCCACTCAAGTATCTCATCTTCTTGCTGTTGAGACGGAAACGATTGAATTGAGCTTTATCTGTTCGAGCTTGAATAAGTAGTACAACTGGTTGCAGTTTCATGAGTGATCTAAACGAGACATAGTCATACGCTTTAATCCCTAACTTTTGCCTGGATTGCCCTTTCAGGTTTTCAATCCACCGGGATACCCTTTTTTGCCCAAGCCGCCTTTTCAGGTTTTCGACTTGCCGGGTGTACATCTTTTCATATATATCCCTAATTTTTGCCCAAACCCTTTTGGTTTGCCGGGATGCCCTTATTTTTGCCTAGGCCTGTCAACCTAGCGGGTCTCTTTTTATGCGTAGTATTTTTTAACTATGTCTGCGTTTACAGGCTGTGGGAAGTCTTCACCATCCATTGTAGTCAATATCATGGCACCTCCTGAGAACACTGTCTTGACTACAAATGGTCCTTCATATGTTGGAGTCCACTTGCCCCTAGGATCACCCTGTGGTAATATGATACGCTTGATTACCAAGTCACCAGCCTGATATACCTTTGGCTTAACCTTCTTGTTAAAAGCTTTGATCATCCGTTTCTGGTACATCTGGCCATGACAAACTGCTGCTAACCTCTTTTCATCAATCAAATTTATCTGGTCCAGTCGAGTCTGAATCCATTCATCTTCATCCAAGCCTGCATCCTTCATAATTCTTAAGGATGGAATCTGGACTTCAATGGGCAGAACTGCTTCCATACCATAGACTAAGGAGAATGGGGTTGCCCCTGTTGAAGTACGTATTGTAGTACGATAACCATGAAGAGCAAATGGTAACATCTCATGCCAATCCTTGTAAGTAACAGTCATCTTCTGTACGATCTTCTTAATGTTCTTATTAGCAGCTTCAACTGCCCCATTCATCTTCGGACGATACGGAGAAGAGTTGTGATGCTTAATCTTGAACTGCGTGCAGAGATCAGTAATCATAGTGTTGTTCAGATTAGAGCCATTGTCAGTGATAATCCTTTCAGGGATGCCATACCTACATATGAGATTATTCTTAATGAATCGAGCCACAACATTCTTAGTCACAGATGCAAATGAAGCTGCCTCTACCCACTTCGTGAAGTAATCAATAGCAACCAGGATGAAACGATGCCCATTAGAAGCAGTAGGCTTGATCTCACCAATCATATCGATGCCCCACATGGCAAAAGGCCAAGGAGCAGTCAGCACATTCAGTGGTGATGGAGGTACATGAACTTTGTCAGCATAGATTTGACATTTGTGACAAGTTCTGGAGTGTTGATAGCAATCAGCTTCCATGGTAGACCAGTAGTAACCTGCTCTCAATATTTTCTTTGCCATAGTATGACCACTAGAATGAGTGCCAAAGGTCCCATCATGCATCTCTTCCATAATTTCTGTAGCTTCCTTCTTATCCACACAACGAAGCATAGTTGAATCATGATTGCGTTTATACAGAATGCCATTACTCAGAAAGAACTTAGCAGAAAACCTTCTCAGAAACTTCCTATCTTTGACAGATGCCCCTTCAGGGAACTCCTGAGCTTCCAGATATCTTTTCACTTCATAGAACCAAGGCTTCTCCTCTGCACCTTCTGTATCAATCTCATTGCAGTATGCAGGCTTTTCAAATCTATCAATAGTAATCTTGGGAGCTTCATCATCCCAACTAATCTCAAACATAGATGCCATGGTGGCCAAAGCATCTGCCAATTGATTTTCTCTCCGTGGAATGTGCTCAAAGGTAATCTCTTTGAAATGTGGAATCAAAGACAACACATGTTCTCTGTAAGGAATGAGATTATCATGCTTGGTATCCCAATCTCCTTTAATCTGACTCACTACCAGGGCTGAATCTCCATACACATCAAGGAACTGAATCTTCATATCAATAGCAGCTTTAATACCCAGGATACATGCCTCATATTCAGCCATGTTATTGGTACAATGGAAACAAAGTCTGGCAGTAATCGGGGTATGACAACCTTCAGGGGAACTAATCACAACACCAACACCATTACCAAGTGCATTGGAAGCACCATCAAAAACCATAGTCCATCGGGATCCTTGTTCAGGTCCGTCATATTGTCCAGGTTCTTTGGTAATAAGCATAATGTCTTCATCAGGGAAATCAAAACTCATTGACTGGTAATCATCCACGGCTTGATGAGCCAAATGATCAGCAACAACACTTCCTTTAATGGCCTTCTGAGTAGTATACTGTATATCATATTCTGTTAAGATCATTTGCCATCTTGCAATTCTTCCGGAGAGAGCAGGTTTCTCAAATACGTACTTGATTGGATCCATCTTCGAAATCAACAAGGTAGTATGGGTCAACATATACTGTCTTAGTCGGCGAGCAGCCCATGCCAAAGCGCAGCAAGTTTTCTCGAGCAGTGAGTATCTTGTTTCACAGTCGGTAAACTTTTTGCTAAGGTAGTATATTGCCTGCTCTTTTCGACCAGACTCGTCATGTTGCCCCAACACACACCCCATTGAGTTGTCTAACACTGTTAAGTACATGATCAAGGGTCTTCCATCAACTGGTGGCATCAAAATTGGTGGCTCTAGCAGATATCTCTTAATTTCATCAAAGGCAGTCTGGCACTCATCATTCCATTCCATCACCTGATCTTTCTTCAATAACTTGAAGATTGGCTCACAGATGGTAGTTAACTGGGAGATAAATCTTGCAATGTAGTTCAATCGTCCCAAGAAACCTCTAACCTCCTTCTCAGTACGGGGAGCTGGCATCTCTCGTATAGCTTTCACTTTTGCAGGATCCACTTCAATACCTTTTCCACTGACAATGAAACCCAGGAGCTTTCCAAATCTAACTCCAAAAGTACACTTGTTTGGATTCAATCTCAACTTGTATTTCTTCAACCTCTCAAACAACTTGTGCAGATGATCAAGATGTTGTTCTTCATTCTGAGACCTGGCTATCATATCATCTACATATACCTCTATCTCATGATGAATCATATCATGAAATAAAGCCACCATAGCACGCTGATATGTTGCCCCTGCATTCTTCAAACCAAATGGCATCACCTTATAGCAAAAAGTTCCCCACTGTGTCACAAATGTTGTCTTCTCCATATCTTCAGGTGCCATCTTGATCTGATTGTAACCAGAGAAACCATCCATAAAAGAGAATACTTTATGTTGAGCAGTGTTGTCTACCAGAATATCAATATGAGGGAGTGGAAAGTCATCTTTAGGGCTAGCCTTGTTCAAATCTCTGTAGTCCACACACATACGTACCTTACCATCTTTCTTAGGAACCGGTACCACATTTGCAACCCACTGAGGATAAGAAGTCACTGCTAAGAACCCTGCATTGAACTGTTTCATTACCTCTGCCTTGATCTTTTCTGACATTTCAGGACGCATACGACGAACCTTCTGCTTCTTTGGACGACAATCTTCTTTCACTGGCAAACGGTGAACCACAATGTTTGTATCCAACCCTGGCATATCTTCATAAGACCAAGCAAAGATTTCCACATAGTCACGTAACATCTGAATCAACCTGCACTTGACACTGTCCTCTAAATCAGCCCCTATCTTGACCTCCTTTCTGTTTTCTTCAGTTCCCAGATTCACAACTTCGACTGGCTCTTCATGTGGCTGTATAGCTTTTTCTTCTTGTTGTAACAACCTAGCAAGCTCTACAGGTATTTCACAATCGTCCTCATTTCCGTCTTCAGTTTGATAGATCGGATTCTCGAAATTATAATTGGCAATAGTAGAACTGTTATCAACAGGATCCAGAGTGGATGAGGATCTGCATTTAGTGATGTGGGTGTGTGTAAGAACACATAGCTGATAAAAACAAAAATAAAAGAAAAGAAAGACAAGGAACACAATATTTACGAAAACGAAACGTCCACTGATTTTATTGAATGAAATATGCAAATGAAATGACAACCCGTAACAAGCACACCATTGTGCCCCGGGTAAGGCACAAGGCTTGAGAGTTTTAATTGTTCAAGAAATTACAAATTTAAAAACATAACACAGTAATAGTATTTACTCCTGACTAAAGGAGATAGGGATAACATCTTCAGCTTTCCAATTATTGAGTCCAGCACCCACAGTAGGAAAAATCCATGCATCCAAGTTGTAGTCTTCATCATAGTCTCCCACAGCATTGATAACCCCTTGATTGGTGATACGAGCAGCACGAGCACGACGAACAGCCTTCTGGGACTCTGCAGTGAAACCCAAACCAAACTTGTCAGACTTGTACGGAATATCAGGAAGCTGACCCCAAATAGTACAACCACCTTCATCCACCACAGCTCTAGCATCATTGAGGGAGGCCATTGCCATTGTTGGAGGTTTTCTGGTGACCACAGGAACTTTCTTCACAGCAGGAGGAGCTACATAATCATTACCAACCCAGGGAATCACTTCAAATGACTGACACGGAGTTTCAATGTATTCACCTTCCACTTCCAGATACTTGAAGGTATTGACATGGCTGACAAAGTATTCTTCCTCTCCATAGACAGTAACAACCTTTCCATTCACCGAATATCTCAACTTTTGGTGCAATGTAGAGGTCACAGCTCCTGCCCCATGGATCCAGGGACGACCAAGCAGACAAGAGTATGAAGGACGAATATCCATCACATAAAATGTAGCAGTAAACACCTGAGAACCAACTTGAATTGGAAGATCAATTTCCCCATGCACTACTCTTCTAGAACCATCAAAAGCCTTCACCACAATATTACTGGGCTTTAGCACAGCATCTTCAGAACTCAACTTATTCAGGACTTCCTTGGGCAACACATTCAAAGAGGAACCATTGTCTATCAGCACATGAGACAGGATAGTGCCCCTGCATTCAATTGAAATATGCAAGGCCCTGTTATGATCCCTTTTGGCAGGGGTCAAGTCAGCATCAGAAAATCCTAACCCATTGTCATAGGTCAGGTGGGCAACACAGTTTTCAAATTGGTCCACAGAAATTGCACTGGGTACATGAGCCATCTTCAGAAACTTGATCAATGACTTGGCATGAGCTTCAGAACATAATAATAGGGAGAGCATGGAAATCTTTGAGGGAGTATGCCCCAACTGATCAACAATGTCATAATCACTCTTGCGAATGATTTTCAATACTTCTTCCATCTGCTTAGAGAGGTCATCAGCAGCTGGCACATCAGTAGATATAGGCTCAATAACAGGACCCTTGCCCCGAGCATCAGTGGTGGAGGTAGCAGCAGGAGTAATTGCACTCTTAGAAGCAACTGGAGGAGAGAAGATTCTTCCACTACGAGTGATCTTACTAGATCCAGCAATATTATCAATGTCAACAGGCACATCAGCTACAGGCTCTTGCTTAACACCATGGATGTAAACATCAGACCCATAGTGCCAAGGCACAGCTTTGTCAGACGTATATGGGATAGGACCTGGAGTAGTAATGACCATAGGAGCTACTCTGGCTTCAGCAACAACTTTCACAGGACCTTCAGCAGTGATCTTGATTGGGCCCTGATGAGTGATTTTAATGGGACCCTTTGAAGTGATTCTTACTGGTACTTTGTCAACCATATCAACCTCTTCAATCTTCTTACCCTGAGTCAGATGATCCACCATACTTTCTACAGATGCTGGTCTTCTTTCAAACACTATAGTATACTTATCCATAAGACGTTGAATTCCATCTCTCAGAATGAAGCAACTATCTGGCTTATAGGTACAATACAGACAATCTTCACGACATCCTGGAAAAATCCCAGCTTGTACTAACCTTTTCTTGATAACAGATAGTGGTGTGGTCAACTCCATAACTGAATAGACATGTAGATCTTCATCAATGGCATTGACAGTCTTCTCGTGATTTGGCATTGGTGCTGTAATCACATTTGGAGTACCTGGTGGATCAAACTCAATTTCTCCAGCATCAATCATATCTTGAATTTTGTTCTTCAAGACCCAGCAGTTATTAGTATCATGTCCTGGACAGTTTGAATGATATGCACATCGTGCATTGGGATTGTACTTGGGAGAGGTAACATTGGGATTCTGAGGAGCCTCCCTCAGGGTAATAAGTTCAGCCTTCAACAAGTGTTGCAATGCCTGAGCCATTGACATGTTGATCTTCGTGAACTGTCTTCTAGCCCTCTGTTGGTTGCCTTGAGGCTGCTCTGTTGTTGCAGGAGTTGGATTCGAAATATGAACTACACTAACAGACTGATGCCTTCTGTTACGATCAGGTGGACCATAAACAACATTGGATTCTTTCTTCCCAGTGGGAGGCTTCTTTGCAGCACCTGATGAAGAAGTGCCCACTTGGATCTTACCACTCTTGATACCATTCTCTACACGCTCTCCTGTCATGATCAACTCAGTGAAGCCAGATGATGAGCTTCCAATGAGATGACTGTAAAACGGACCATACAGCGTACACATGAACATATCAACCAATTCCCTGTCAGTCAAAGGGGGTTGAACTCTTCCAGCTAAATCTCTCCATTTCTGAGCATACTCCTTAAAACTTTCTTTGGCACCCATAGACATACTCTGAAGCTGCATGCGAGTGGGGGCTAAGTCAGCATTGTATTGATACTGCTTGTAGAAAGCTTCAGCAAGATCATTCCAGTCCCTGATGTTGACACTTTCCAACTGATAATACCACTCCAGCTGAGCTTCGGATAAGCTCTCTTGAAAAAAGTGGATCCACAACTTCTTGTCAGCAGTGTGGGGTTGGATCCTTCTGACATAAGACCTCAAATGCAGCTTGGGACAGGAGACCCCATCATAAACAACAAAGGTAGGAACCTTGAAACCAATGGGTATCACAACCCCAGATATCAAACTCAAATCCTCAAAATCCAGCCCAGATGACTTCTGCAACTCCATAGCATCCATCCTATCCACCAGCATCTTGAATTTGTCTTCATTAGGCTCGTGGTAGTAGTTAGCCTCAGAATCAGAGTCCCCCATAGTATTGTGGAGACTGCCTCCCTCTTTCTCAGATTCCTCAGATTCATAGTCTTCAACCTGTTCCTTGGTCTTGACAGGACCTTTGAACCTTCTTCCCATGTTGAGCAACCCAGCAGACCTTCTAGCCTTCTTAGTCTTCTTGGCCAGCAGTGCCTTCAAATCATCTTGCCCCTTGGACAGGTTCAAGATCAGCTCTTGGAACTGTGCATTCTGTGCCTGAAGATCCTTAACTGATTGTTCAAGAGCCATTGCTGAAATAAACAGCGAGAAGATGAGAAACCTGTGCATAATATAAACCTGTGATACAATGAAATGATATGGGAATGCATATGCAATGTTTTCAAGGACCGCAGGATTTAAATTTGCTTAAACAAACAAGAAAGTAACTTTTTATTAGTAATAACTTGTTTTGCCTTTTAGGCTTACAAAAATGAAAGTGAAATAAGTACAAAAGGTGGGGTTTTAAGTCTCCCATGGACGTTTCCTCTTTGTGTTGAGGTATGAGTTGAGGTTTCGTTCCTCGTGAAGTAGCTTTGTTAGCTCTAGGATTCTTGCTTGGCTTGCTTTGTAATGAGCCTCGAAAGTATCCCTTTGCTCCTTCAGTTGGATCCATGATCTCTGCAAGTCTTCCTTATCAGTAGGCATGTCTGGGTGAAGGATGGTATAAGATGTGTCTCCTTCAGCAACAGGTTCCATGGTAACTGGTAGGACGGCAGGATATGGCATCATGAGTGTCTGAGCACGAGATCGTACCCATCTGAGATAAGCCTCCATAGGAATAGTGTACTTAGGCTCCAGTGTCTTGCTGTCAACCCTGTTTACCTTTCCCCAAGCTCGTATGAATCTCTGACGGTAACCCTGAAGATCGTTGTCATAATCAAACACAATGCCTTGAATCAACATGTCATGTGGACCATCACTCCGAGCGTAACCAAACTGTCGTAAAGCTAGAGAGGGGTTGTAGGTGATGCCTCCTCTTATGCCTAGAAGTGGCACATTAGGAAACTCCCCACAACGGTCAATGATGGTGACATTCTTCATAGATCTGGAGCACCAATGGATATCTGAGTGAGAAAGTGACATGATCCTCTTGGACCATCTGAACCCTTGCTCATTCTTCATTACTGAACGAGGAAGGTGAGAAATAAACCACCTAGAGAGTAAAGGTATGCAACACATCAAAGTTCCTCTTGCCCTTGTAGTACGGGTGTGAAGAGAATGCAGGATGTCTCCAAGCAATGTAGGTACTGGATTGTGACTCAGGAAAATGTTGATGGCATGAACATCTATGAACTGATCTGGATTGGGGAACAATACTAAGCCATATATCAGCAAGGCTAAGATCTCCTCAAAAGCATCATAGCTCATGGCCTTCAAGAACATTTGAGCTTTATCCATTAATACCTTGGCAAGAATACCCTTGACTCCACTTCTCGTCTCTAGAACAATGTCAGACTTCTTCAGATGTAGAGCTGCAGCAATAACCTCAGGTTTAAGTTCCTTCTCCAAACCTGTGAATGGTTTCTGATCAAGAACAGGGATACCCAGAAGTTTAGAGAACTCCTCCATGGTTGGAACTAGCTGATAGTCGGGAAATGTAAAGCAATGGTGTTTAGGGTCAAAGAACTGAAACAAGAAACTCATCATGTCTTCATTGAACCCTGAAGTGACTAGATCTAGTAGGTGACCATGTCTCTTGATGAACTGGGAATGATCAGACACTTGAGAAACCAACTCTTTAAGCTTAGCAGGTATGCCCACAAAGTTGATCCTGATGGTGTTTCTACGAGCAGAAGCCATGACCTGCAACAAAGAACAAAGATAAATCCTTTGGTCCTTGAAATGGTTAGTGAAAATGCTATGCTTATGATGCATGATGATGTCATGATGTTATGTTCAATCAAACATGTGGCACACACAAACAAGTCACACCATAGCCCTAGGTTTGAAGGCTTGCATGAGGTTTAACGGTAAGTACCCTCCCCTGAAGTTGGTTGGTTCATCCTGTCCTACAAAAGTAACTAGGTTCTAAGGGATCTCAATATCATTGATCCTTCACAAGGGTGGTTGTTCAGAAGGCAACTTACTTGCCAACCAAAACCCTCCAAGTTTAAGATCTCAATGAGCGTAGCATCGAGTGTCAACCAACTTCAGTCTGCACCAAAGCCGGTTACCTCACTACTTTCTAAAGGCCAAGATGAGTTAACTAGGGTTCTAGAAGTTAGTTAGTGCATTGACAACATATGGCAGCCTCATATTATCCTCAACTTGACTTAAGGAATATAAGCACCAACCAAGAAGTCGCACTAACTATGGCCACCAGATCAACCGTATCGATATACGTCGTACAGTTTCCTTGGTCTATTGCCATTTACCTAAGGTACACTAGATCCAGGTTAGGATCTTTCACACATAAGAGCACCCCAACAAGATAACATAAATCAAACAAGGCAAACAATTCAAAGTGATCTTAATTCCTAAGGGTACCCCTCTTAAATAGATCCCCAGCAGAGTCGCCAGTTCTGTAACACGGTGGGAGAACTGACTTTAAGTAATGTTGCGGATAGCAAGAGTCGCCACTGACTTTTATTTTATCCAAAGGAAAGGTTATAAAAGAACAGGAAAGGCCTTAAAAGAATATTTTGGGTCCGGGGGGTAGGTTATGAAAAGGGAAGGTATTAGCATCCTTTTCATCCATGGTTATCCATGGGCTCTTAGGTACTTAAGCTCACTTTAAATTGTTTTTGAAAGTGTAGTGTGTGAATAGAAAATTTTCAGAATAGTTAATAAATAATCCATGTTCGGATATGTAAAAACTTGTTTGAAAATTTGTTTGAAAATGTTAAGTGTTTGAAATTTTTTTTGAAGTGAGCAAGTACATAAAAGGAACCTACCCTAGAATTTAAAGTCTTTCTTGTTCTTTTTTCCTTTCCTTGGTAAGACTATCCCCACTATTAAGGAGTAGGTAGTCATTACCTTGGATGTTAAGGGACATGTGAGGGGCATTTTGATTTTGAAGGCCATTGTGGGGTGTAATAAACACATAGGAGGGACTATCATCATTTTTTCGAAGGGACTCGATTCGTAAAGGCAACCATAAGGGACTTGATGATTTTCTTTTAAGGGACTTGCTTTATACACCCCACTTGACCATTATTCGTAGGCAACTTGAGGGATAACCTTAGAAAGTGAGACGGCGATTAAAATCGACTTACGTGTGTGTGAGTGTTTATTTTAATTATCTTATATTAACATGATCTAAATTCATTTTAAATAACATACATATTAGCACTCCCTAATTACTAACCATAGCAATAATAATTACAAAACTTACATCCGGGAAACAATTACAAAATTATAATGAAAATAATAAGCAAAATAATTAAATAAAATATAAATAAGCAATAAATAAAAAAATAAATGATAAGGGTTAGTGATGATAATAATAATAAAGAAAAAGAGTTAGTAATAAAAATAAGAAAAAATTAGGAAATAGTAAAAATTATAAAGTTAGTGAAATAATAAGCATAAAAATAATAATTAATAATAATATAAAACAAAGCAAAATAAATAATATGGTTAGTAGTAATAAACAAAATTAATTAAGATATTATAAGAAATTAACCATTTTTAATATGAACAATTATATTAAAAAAACAAATATGAATAAACAATTATTTTAATTTACAAATTATTAGATTATCTTTAAAGGTATTATAGCAACAAAACTTAATTATTATAAATTTAATTATTTCTAAACAAAAGTTACAAAAAGTATTTACTTAATATATAAAGAGAAAAATAAATTATATATTTACAAAAAAACTTTAATTTTTAATAATATGAAATATATTTATATTTGATATGAGAAAAATAATTTATAATTATATTTACAATATGAGAATAAATAAATTTACATTATAATTATATTAACAATTAGGGAATAAAATTATTTAGAAAAATAGGATTTAGGTTTTATTTTTGAAAATAATTTTAGGGTTGAAACATTAGGGTTTTATAATTAGGGTTTGTTAGAAACATATTTAAGAATTTTTAATATAAGATTAACATACACATATTATAATTTAATTACATGAATAACAATAAAAATTCAAATTGAGAAAAACAAGAGTTTAGAATTTTAGAAAATATAATTGGTGTTTTTTAGGCATTTTAAATATATATATATATATACATTTATAATTTATTGATAAATAAGAAAGTAATTTAAGCCAATTATTTAAAATAAATAAAACAGAAAAATAGTAAAAAGGAAACTTACCTTGGCTGGGTTTGAACCCAGGACATTCTGCCTGCAAACACCAAAACCCTCCACTAGGCCAGCCATGCGTAGGTGATAAGGAATCAACTTCATTTTGTTTTGTGCCTTGACTTTGGAAAATCAGAAAAAATAATGAATAAGCAAAAGGCCTGGGGTGGGATTTGATCCCAAGACCTTATAAATACAAGCATACGCGCGCCACCACCCGGCTGGAAGAGCCCATCTGGCTATTGAATAGCAAGAATGCATAATATATTATGTTGGCTTTTATCCTGCAAAAATAAAACAAAACAATGCCACGGCCAAGAATCGAACCAAGGCCTTTATAGCATATACGCTTCAGCCTTACCACCAGATCACAAGCACGCTTGTGATAAATAAACTAATAACAATTCATAAAATATTTTAAACAAATTTTTGAATTTCCTGAGCGCGGGAAGCTTCATCTTCAACCTTTCATCCTTCGAAATTTGCTGCGATTTCCTCCACGAATTTTCCTGCGAAAATAAAACCCTAACAAAACCTACGAAAATGAAACTCAAGCAAAACCACATCAATTCATGAAATTGGTTAGTGATTTATAATTCTCACGATTCACACAACAATTCTATGTTTTCATAATTTATTTATATGCATTCAAATGATAAACCCTAATTGGAGGTCATGAACCCTAACATGGCCGTTTGCTTTTTAGGCACTCATCCTTCAATCCAATCGTCCAGAAACGTTCTATGGATCAAGATAAACACATATCAACCATCAAAAACAATTTATAATACATATATTAATGGAATCGAAAAAGTTGAATTCAAGACAAAGATGAGTTCGGGTAGAGCAATATGGTGCACATGAGATGCATATGAATGATGCTTTTGCTTCAACAATGTCCAATAAACATCTCTATGTTCTTACTTTGCCTTCAAATGCCCTGGAATCCAAAATCCGAATCTCACTTTTGGAAGGATTTTTGTGTTTTTGAACTTACCTTGAAGCTGCTGGATTTCGTCCTTGAGGCTAGGGTTTGTGTTATGTATATATATGTGGATCATCCTAGGTCAAAACATTGATTAATTGTGTGGAGATTTGATTCAAAAAAGATTGAAAAAGATGGTGTTGTAAAAGTCAAATATTTGCTTATGAATGCTTGCTATTTTGGGAGAGATCACATGATTTCATTCCCCTTTGACTCTAATCACCCTTTAAGACTTTCTAGAAATAAAATTAAAATTTATTTTCATGATTTTATATTTTATTAGAATTTAAAATGACTTTTTAATATAAAAATCATAATAAATAAAAATAAAATAAATAAAATTATGAATAAATTAAATTAATTTCGTGCAAGCCATTATGAAATGAATTGGGTCACAATTTGGGCAGCCCATTTGGAAAGAATTACTTTTAAGCCTCCATTTTCAACATAAACCATCACAAAATTGCCCAACTTTGCAAGAGCACATCTCCCTCAATTTTAAAGGTATGAGGGTGTTCTTGGACTTTTTGGAAAGCTTGAAGAGTCCTTTAAACAACCCCATTGGTTTCAGGTCCATATCATTTACCAATCTCAAGTTATGACCTTTTGAAGTTGTTGACTTTTTGTTGACTTTTGAAATGACCTATAATGTCTTAGATCATATCTTTCAAATGAAGCATTTTTGGGCTTAACTTTCAACATCAAAGTTGTAGAGAATTCAATTTCCTTCAAAATGAGCTTTGGATGGAGACTTGGTGATGAAGTATGTGAAAGTTATGCCTGGTCAAAGTTCAGTTGACTTTTACTAAGGAAACCCTAATTTAGAAACTCCTGATTATTGATGATCTGGAATCTCCTTGATGAATCATGATCAACCCTTGATCAAATGATGAATTTTACTTCATATACTTGATGTTGGCAAAAAATCATGAAGTTTGACTTTGGTTTGACCACAGTTGACCTCAGTTTGACTTTTTAACTGTATTGACTGATTTTGACTTATCTGATCATCTGACTGAGCAAACTTTTGAGAAAAGTCTTGAGACTTGTCATAGGGGTTCTTATACACATATAAGATGTTATGAAGCTTACTTGAAGTATTGGAAGTCCATTTAGCCTGATTAAAGTCAAAACCCTAGTTTTGGATGCACTGCTTAGGAGGTGCATTGTCTGAGGGAATTGTCAACTCCTTTGACCAATTGTGAACTTTGTGAACCTTGTGAATCTTCATAAAGTGTCTTGTGAACCTCATGGGAGGTATTGTGAAGCTTGTGAACCTTGTGAACCTCATGAAGTGGCTTTGTAGACCTCATGAACCTCAGGAGAGCTTTGTAATCATTGTGAATCTTGTGAACCTTGTGAACCCTCATAAAGTAACTTGTAGACTTCATGAACTTCATGAAAGGTCTTGTAAATGTTGAGAAGCTTGTGAACCTTGTGAACCTTCAAGAAGTGACTTGTAGACTTCATGAATCTCATGAAAGGTTATGGAAGTGTTGGAGAGCTTGTGAACCTTGTGAACCTTCAAGAAGTAACTTGTGGACTTCATGAACCTCATGAAAGGTTATGGAAATGTTGAGAAACTTGTGAACCTTGTGAACCTTCTTAGAACACAAAGTCTTGTATTGTGAGGGCAAATTTTGGGGTGCAACAGCTGCCCCTGTTCAATTTTCTGAAACCTGAGGGGTTAGATTGGTATATTTGCCAGTCGTAACCTGGAAGGTTGAAGGGGATTGAACACAAAAGCCCAAAAATTTGCACTCACCAGTGCCTAGAGTGATATTGATGGTTGGTTGAACATGATTGAGTGGGATTAAGGATGCCACTAGGGGAAAGTTCTTCAGCAGTATAATGAGAGCTGTCAGGAGTCTGGAGTAATATTGATGTAACAGCATGTCTTCATGAGGATAGAGCAATCAATAATGATAACCCTAAAGCAGTCTTGAAGTAGTAAATCTGACCTCAGGAGGATAGAGCAATCAATAGCTCTAAAGTAGTCTTGAAGTAGTAATATGACCTCAGGAGGATAGAGCAATCAATAGCTCTAAAGCAGTCTTGAAGTGATAATATGACCTCAGGAGGATAGAGCAATCAATAGCTCTAAAGCAGTCTTGAAGTAATAATTTCAGGAGGATAGAGCCATTAATAATGATAACTCTAAAGCAGTCTTGAAATAATAATGTGATGTGTCTTCAGGAGGATAGAGCAATCAATAATGATAACTCTAAAGCAGTCTTGAAGTAATAATTTCAGGAGGATAGAGCAATCAATAGCTCTAAAGCAGTCTTGAAATAATAAGATGATTTCAGGAGGATAGAGTAGTCAGTAGCTCTAAAGCAGTCTTGAAGTCATGAGAAGTTATCAGGAGGATAAAGTAACCCTGAGGTTACAATAAAGCAGTCCCAAAATAATAAGAAGCTCATCAGGAGGATAAAGTAACCCTGAGGTTACAATAAAGCAGTCCCAAAGTAATAAGAAGCTTATCAGGAGGATAAAGTAACCATGAGGTTACAATAAAGCAGTCCCAAAGATCATAAGTTTGCTTGTTGGATGATTAACCTGTAACAAGGTAGCTTTTTTATAATAACATTAGTTTATGCCTT
Source organism: Lathyrus aphaca (assembly GCA_963966055.1). Lineage (NCBI taxonomy): Eukaryota > Viridiplantae > Streptophyta > Magnoliopsida > Fabales > Fabaceae > Lathyrus > Lathyrus aphaca. The sequence goes on from OZ014523.1 coordinate 507,402,041, forward strand.
ATGTATGCATGTATGATATGATGCACTTAGGTAATGTACTATATGTCTATGGATATATATGTTATGGTATGATGTAAATGATGTATGTATGATATGATACTGCCGGAAGCATCTGGATATCTTGTATAACAACTGCTGGCCAGGGAAAATAAATCCCGATTTGTTGTTGAAGAATATATAACCCTCTGTCTGCTGGGGATAATAAGGTATAGATAATTTCCCGTTGTTGGGGATGGTAAGGTATAGATAACTTCCCGTATGTTTGATGGTAGGGCAAATATAACTTGCCGTCTTCGTTCGTCGTACCCTTATTGGAAAGTAAATTCCCGAATATCCGTATGAGGATAAAAGAGATGGATATAAATTCCAGGGGAGATGAGACTTTATGAAGATGGATTCGTCCTACTGAGGGTTTGTAACTGTCTTGTAAAGGTGAACCGGCGAAGCTTCGTTGAAATCCTTCCCTCGTTCGTCCTTAGTAAATACTATTACTGCATTTTCATGCATTTCTGGTAAACATCAATCATATTAAAAGCATACATGCATTTCTGGTAAACATCAATCATATTCAAAAGCATACACACATTCAAACACAACCAATGGACGTTTCGCTTATGTAAATAGGGTAAAAGTAAATCTGGATTCAAAAGATGGAATTTATTTATATCAAAAGTGACCCATACACGGGTAAGTTTGTACAAGGAGACATAAACCCTAGTAAGAGGATTTTGTCATAAAGTTTTACAAAAGAGTCAGCTATGTGGGAAACAATCCTATTGAGTTTCAATTCTACTATTGCCACTCAAGTATCTCATCTTCTTGCTGTTGAGACGGAAACGATTGAATTGAGCTTTATCTGTTCGAGCTTGAATAAGTAGTACAACTGGTTGCAGTTTCATGAGTGATCTAAACGAGACATAGTCATACGCTTTAATCCCTAACTTTTGCCTGGATTGCCCTTTCAGGTTTTCAATCCACCGGGATACCCTTTTTTGCCCAAGCCGCCTTTTCAGGTTTTCGACTTGCCGGGTGTACATCTTTTCATATATATCCCTAATTTTTGCCCAAACCCTTTTGGTTTGCCGGGATGCCCTTATTTTTGCCTAGGCCTGTCAACCTAGCGGGTCTCTTTTTATGCGTAGTATTTTTTAACTATGTCTGCGTTTACAGGCTGTGGGAAGTCTTCACCATCCATTGTAGTCAATATCATGGCACCTCCTGAGAACACTGTCTTGACTACAAATGGTCCTTCATATGTTGGAGTCCACTTGCCCCTAGGATCACCCTGTGGTAATATGATACGCTTGATTACCAAGTCACCAGCCTGATATACCTTTGGCTTAACCTTCTTGTTAAAAGCTTTGATCATCCGTTTCTGGTACATCTGGCCATGACAAACTGCTGCTAACCTCTTTTCATCAATCAAATTTATCTGGTCCAGTCGAGTCTGAATCCATTCATCTTCATCCAAGCCTGCATCCTTCATAATTCTTAAGGATGGAATCTGGACTTCAATGGGCAGAACTGCTTCCATACCATAGACTAAGGAGAATGGGGTTGCCCCTGTTGAAGTACGTATTGTAGTACGATAACCATGAAGAGCAAATGGTAACATCTCATGCCAATCCTTGTAAGTAACAGTCATCTTCTGTACGATCTTCTTAATGTTCTTATTAGCAGCTTCAACTGCCCCATTCATCTTCGGACGATACGGAGAAGAGTTGTGATGCTTAATCTTGAACTGCGTGCAGAGATCAGTAATCATAGTGTTGTTCAGATTAGAGCCATTGTCAGTGATAATCCTTTCAGGGATGCCATACCTACATATGAGATTATTCTTAATGAATCGAGCCACAACATTCTTAGTCACAGATGCAAATGAAGCTGCCTCTACCCACTTCGTGAAGTAATCAATAGCAACCAGGATGAAACGATGCCCATTAGAAGCAGTAGGCTTGATCTCACCAATCATATCGATGCCCCACATGGCAAAAGGCCAAGGAGCAGTCAGCACATTCAGTGGTGATGGAGGTACATGAACTTTGTCAGCATAGATTTGACATTTGTGACAAGTTCTGGAGTGTTGATAGCAATCAGCTTCCATGGTAGACCAGTAGTAACCTGCTCTCAATATTTTCTTTGCCATAGTATGACCACTAGAATGAGTGCCAAAGGTCCCATCATGCATCTCTTCCATAATTTCTGTAGCTTCCTTCTTATCCACACAACGAAGCATAGTTGAATCATGATTGCGTTTATACAGAATGCCATTACTCAGAAAGAACTTAGCAGAAAACCTTCTCAGAAACTTCCTATCTTTGACAGATGCCCCTTCAGGGAACTCCTGAGCTTCCAGATATCTTTTCACTTCATAGAACCAAGGCTTCTCCTCTGCACCTTCTGTATCAATCTCATTGCAGTATGCAGGCTTTTCAAATCTATCAATAGTAATCTTGGGAGCTTCATCATCCCAACTAATCTCAAACATAGATGCCATGGTGGCCAAAGCATCTGCCAATTGATTTTCTCTCCGTGGAATGTGCTCAAAGGTAATCTCTTTGAAATGTGGAATCAAAGACAACACATGTTCTCTGTAAGGAATGAGATTATCATGCTTGGTATCCCAATCTCCTTTAATCTGACTCACTACCAGGGCTGAATCTCCATACACATCAAGGAACTGAATCTTCATATCAATAGCAGCTTTAATACCCAGGATACATGCCTCATATTCAGCCATGTTATTGGTACAATGGAAACAAAGTCTGGCAGTAATCGGGGTATGACAACCTTCAGGGGAACTAATCACAACACCAACACCATTACCAAGTGCATTGGAAGCACCATCAAAAACCATAGTCCATCGGGATCCTTGTTCAGGTCCGTCATATTGTCCAGGTTCTTTGGTAATAAGCATAATGTCTTCATCAGGGAAATCAAAACTCATTGACTGGTAATCATCCACGGCTTGATGAGCCAAATGATCAGCAACAACACTTCCTTTAATGGCCTTCTGAGTAGTATACTGTATATCATATTCTGTTAAGATCATTTGCCATCTTGCAATTCTTCCGGAGAGAGCAGGTTTCTCAAATACGTACTTGATTGGATCCATCTTCGAAATCAACAAGGTAGTATGGGTCAACATATACTGTCTTAGTCGGCGAGCAGCCCATGCCAAAGCGCAGCAAGTTTTCTCGAGCAGTGAGTATCTTGTTTCACAGTCGGTAAACTTTTTGCTAAGGTAGTATATTGCCTGCTCTTTTCGACCAGACTCGTCATGTTGCCCCAACACACACCCCATTGAGTTGTCTAACACTGTTAAGTACATGATCAAGGGTCTTCCATCAACTGGTGGCATCAAAATTGGTGGCTCTAGCAGATATCTCTTAATTTCATCAAAGGCAGTCTGGCACTCATCATTCCATTCCATCACCTGATCTTTCTTCAATAACTTGAAGATTGGCTCACAGATGGTAGTTAACTGGGAGATAAATCTTGCAATGTAGTTCAATCGTCCCAAGAAACCTCTAACCTCCTTCTCAGTACGGGGAGCTGGCATCTCTCGTATAGCTTTCACTTTTGCAGGATCCACTTCAATACCTTTTCCACTGACAATGAAACCCAGGAGCTTTCCAGATCTAACTCCAAAAGTACACTTGTTTGGATTCAATCTCAACTTGTATTTCTTCAACCTCTCAAACAACTTGTGCAGATGATCAAGATGTTGTTCTTCATTCTGAGACCTGGCTATCATATCATCTACATATACCTCTATCTCATGATGAATCATATCATGAAATAAAGCCACCATAGCACGCTGATATGTTGCCCCTGCATTCTTCAAACCAAATGGCATCACCTTATAGCAAAAAGTTCCCCACTGTGTCACAAATGTTGTCTTCTCCATATCTTCAGGTGCCATCTTGATCTGATTGTAACCAGAGAAACCATCCATAAAAGAGAATACTTTATGTTGAGCAGTGTTGTCTACCAGAATATCAATATGAGGGAGTGGAAAGTCATCTTTAGGGCTAGCCTTGTTCAAATCTCAGTAGTCCACACACATACGTACCTTACCATCTTTCTTAGGAACCGGTACCACATTTGCAACCCACTGAGGATAAGAAGTCACTGCTAAGAACCCTGCATTGAACTGTTTCATTACCTCTGCCTTGATCTTTTCTGACATTTCAGGACGCATACGACGAACCTTCTGCTTCTTTGGACGACAATCTTCTTTCACTGGCAAACGGTGAACCACAATGTTTGTATCCAACCCTGGCATATCTTCATAAGACCAAGCAAAGATTTCCACATAGTCACGTAACATCTGAATCAACCTGCACTTGACACTGTCCTCTAAATTAGCCCCTATCTTGACCTCCTTTCTGTTTTCTTCAGTTCCCAGATTCACAACTTCGACTGGCTCTTCATGTGGCTGTATAGCTTTTTCTTCTTGTTGTAACAACCTAGCAAGCTCTACAGGTATTTCACAATCGTCCTCATTTCCGTCTTCAGTTTGATAGATCGGATTCTCGAAATTATAATTGGCAATAGTAGAACTGTTATCAACAGGATCCAGAGTGGATGAGGATCTTCATTTAGTGATGTGGGTGTGTGTAAGAACACATAGCTGATAAAAACAAAAATAAAAGAAAAGAAAGACAAGGAACACAATATTTACGAAAACGAAACGTCCACTGATTTTATTGAATGAAATATGCAAATGAAATGACAACCCGTAACAAGCACACCATTGTGCCCCGGGTAAGGCACAAGGCTTGAGAGTTTTAATTGTTCAAGAAATTACAAATTTAAAAACATAACACAGTAATAGTATTTACTCCTGACTAAAGGAGATAGGGATAACATCTTCAGCTTTCCAATTATTGAGTCCAGCACCCACAGTAGGAAAAATCCATGCATCCAAGTTGTAGTCTTCATCATAGTCTCCCACAGCATTGATAACCCCTTGATTGGTGATACGAGCAGCACGAGCACGACGAACAGCCTTCTGGGACTCTGCAGTGAAACCCAAACCAAACTTGTCAGACTTGTACGGAATATCAGGAAGCTGACCCCAAATAGTACAACCACCTTCATCCACCACAGCTCTAGCATCATTGAGGGAGGCCATTGCCATTGTTGGAGGTTTTCTGGTGACCACAGGAACTTTCTTCACAGCAGGAGGAGCTACATAATCATTACCAACCCAGGGAATCACTTCAAATGACTGACACGGAGTTTCAATGTATTCACCTTCCACTTCCAGATACTTGAAGGTATTGACATGGCTGACAAAGTATTCTTCCTCTCCATAGACAGTAACAACCTTTCCATTCACCGAATATCTCAACTTTTGGTGCAATGTAGAGGTCACAGCTCCTGCCCCATGGATCCAGGGACGACCAAGCAGACAAGAGTATGAAGGACGAATATCCATCACATAAAATGTAGCAGTAAACACCTGAGAACCAACTTGAATTGGAAGATCAATTTCCCCATGCACTACTCTTCTAGAACCATCAAAAGCCTTCACCACAATATTACTGGGCTTTAGCACAGCATCTTCAGAACTCAACTTATTCAGGACTTCCTTGGGCAACACATTCAAAGAGGAACCATTGTCTATCAGCACATGAGACAGGGTAGTGCCCCTGCATTCAATTGAAATATGCAAGGCCCTGTTATGATCCCTTTTGGCAGGGGTCAAGTCAGCATCAGAAAATCCTAACCCATTGTCATAGGTCAGGTGGGCAACACAGTTTTCAAATTGGTCCACAGAAATTGCACTGGGTACATGAGCCATCTTCAGAAACTTGATCAATGACTTGGCATGAGCTTCAGAACATAATAATAGGGAGAGCATGGAAATCTTTGAGGGAGTATGCCCCAACTGATCAACAATGTCATAATCACTCTTGCGAATGATTTTCAATACTTCTTCCATCTGCTTAGAGAGGTCATCAGCAGCTGGCACATCAGTAGATATAGGCTCAATAACAGGACCCTTGCCCCGAGCATCAGTGGTGGAGGTAGCAGCAGGAGTAACTGCACTCTTAGAAGCAACTGGAGGAGAGAAGATTCTTCCACTACGAGTGATCTTACTAGATCCAGCAATATTATCAATGTCAACAGGCACATCAGCTACAGGCTCTTGCTTAACACCATGGATGTAAACATCAGACCCATAGTGCCAAGGCACAGCTTTGTCAGACGTATATGGGATAGGACCTGGAGTAGTAATGACCATAGGAGCTACTCTGGCTTCAGCAACAACTTTCACAGGACCTTCAGCAGTGATCTTGATTGGGCCCTGATGAGTGATTTTAATGGGACCCTTTGAAGTGATTCTTACTGGTACTTTGTCAACCATATCAACCTCTTCAATCTTCTTACCCTGAGTCAGATGATCCACCATACTTTCTACAGATGCTGGTCTTCTTTCAAACACTATAGTATACTTATCCATAAGACGTTGAATTCCATCTCTCAGAATGAAGCAACTATCTGGCTTATAGGTACAATACAGACAATCTTCACGACATCCTGGAAAAATCCCAGCTTGTACTAACCTTTTCTTGATAACAGATAGTGGTGTGGTCAACTCCATAACTGAATAGACATGTAGATCTTCATCAATGGCATTGACAGTCTTCTCGTGATTTGGCATTGGTGCTGTAATCACATTTGGAGTACCTGGTGGATCAAACTCAATTTCTCCAGCATCAATCATATCTTGAATTTTGTTCTTCAAGACCCAGCAGTTATTAGTATCATGTCCTGGACAGTTTGAATGATATGCACATCGTGCATTGGGATTGTACTTGGGAGAGGTAACATTGGGATTCTGAGGAGCCTCCCTCAGGGTAATAAGTTCAGCCTTCAACAAGTGTTGCAATGCCTGAGCCATTGACATGTTGATCTTCGTGAACTGTCTTCTAGCCCTCTGTTGGTTGCCTTGAGGCTGCTCTGTTGTTGCAGGAGTTGGATTCGAAATATGAACTACACTAACAGACTGATGCCTTCTGTTACGATCAGGTGGACCATAAACAGCATTGGATTCTTTCTTCCCAGTGGGAGGCTTCTTTGCAGCACCTGATGAAGAAGTGCCCACTTGGATCTTACCACTCTTGATACCATTCTCTACACGCTCTCCTGTCATGATCAACTCAGTGAAGCCAGATGATGAGCTTCCAATGAGATGACTGTAAAACGGACCATTCAGCGTACACATGAACATATCAACCAATTCCCTGTCAGTCAAAGGGGGTTGAACTCTTCCAGCTAAATCTCTCCATTTCTGAGCATACTCCTTAAAACTTTCTTTGGCACCCATAGACATACTCTGAAGCTGCATGCGAGTGGGGGCTAAGTCAGCATTGTATTGATACTGCTTGTAGAAAGCTTCAGCAAGATCATTCCAGTCCCTGATGTTGACACTTTCCAACTGATAATACCACTCCAGCTGAGCTCCGGATAAGCTCTCTTGAAAAAAGTGGATCCACAACTTCTTGTCAGCAGTGTGGGGTTGGATCCTTCTGACATAAGACCTCAAATGCAGCTTGGGACAGGAGACCCCATCATAAACAACAAAGGTAGGAACCTTGAAACCAATGGGTATCACAACCCCAGATATCAAACTCAAATCCTCAAAATCCAGCCCAGATGACTTCTGCAACTCCATAGCATCCATCCTATCCACCAGCATCTTGAATTTGTCTTCATTAGGCTCGTGGTAGTAGTTAGCCTCAGAATCAGAGTCCCCCATAGTATTGTGGAGACTGCCTCCCTCTTTCTCAGATTCCTCAGATTCATAGTCTTCAACCTGTTCCTTGGTCTTGACAGGACCTTTGAACCTTCTTCCCATGTTGAGCAACCCAGCAGACCTTCTAGCCTTCTTAGTCTTCTTGGCCAGCAGTGCCTTCAAATCATCTTGCCCCTTGGACAGGTTCAAGATCAGCTCTTGGAACTGTGCATTCTGTGCCTGAAGATCCTTAACTGATTGTTCAAGAGCCATTGCTGAAATAAACAGCGAGAAGATGAGAAACCTGTGCATAATATAAACCTGTGATACAATGAAATGATATGGGAATGCATATGCAATGTTTTCAAGGACCGCAGGATTTAAATTTGCTTAAACAAACAAGAAAGTAACTTTTTATTAGTAATAACTTGTTTTGCCTTTTAGGCTTACAAAAATGAAAGTGAAATAAGTACAAAAGGTGGGGTTTTAAGTCTCCCATGGACGTTTCCTCTTTGTGTTGAGGTATGAGTTGAGGTTTCGTTCCTCGTGAAGTAGCTTTGTTAGCTCTAGGATTCTTGCTTGGCTTGCTTTGTAATGAGCCTCGAAAGTATCCCTTTGCTCCTTCAGTTGGATCCATGATCTCTGCAAGTCTTCCTTATCAGTAGGCATGTCTGGGTGAAGGATGGTATAAGCTGTGCCTCCTTCAGCAACAGGTTCCATGGTAACTGGTAGGACGGCAGGATATGGCATCATGAGTGTCTGAGCACGAGATCGTACCCATCTGAGATAAGCCTCCATAGGAATAGTGTACTTAGGCTCCAGTGTCTTGCTGTCAACCCTGTTTACCTTTCCCCAAGCTCGTATGAATCTCTGACGGTAACCCTGAAGATCGTTGTCATAATCAAACACAATGCCTTGAATCAACATGTCATGTGGACCATCACTCCGAGCGTAACCAAACTGTCGTAAAGCTAGAGAGGGGTTGTAGGTGATGCCTCCTCTTATGCCTAGAAGTGGCACATTAGGAAACTCCCCACAACGGTCAATGATGGTGACATTCTTCATAGATCTGGAGCACCAATGGATATCTGAGTGAGAAAGTGACATGATCCTCTTGGACCATCTGAACCCTTGCTCATTCTTCATTACTGAACGAGGAAGGTGAGAAATAAACCACCTAGAGAGTAAAGGTATGCAACACATCAAAGTTCCTCTTGCCCTTATAGTACGGGTGTGAAGAGAATGCAGGATGTCTCCAAGCAATGTAGGTACTGGATTGTGACTCAGGAAAATGTTGATGGCATGAACATCTATGAACTGATCTGGATTGGGGAACAATACTAAGCCATATATCAGCAAGGCTAAGATCTCCTCAAAAGCATCATAGCTCATGGCCTTCAAGAACATTTGAGCTTTATCCATTAATACCTTGGCAAGAATACCCTTGACTCCACTTCTCGTCTCTAGAACAATGTCAGACTTCTTCAGATGTAGAGCTGCAGCAATAACCTCAGGTTTAAGTTCCTTCTCCAAACCTGTGAATGGTTTCTAATCAAGAACAGGGATACCCAGAAGTTTAGAGAACTCCTCCATGGTTGGAACTAGCTGATAGTCGGGAAATGTAAAGCAATGGTGTTTAGGGTCAAAGAACTGAAACAGGAAACTCATCATGTCTTCATTGAACCCTGAAGTGACTAGATCTAGTAGGTGACCATGTCTCTTGATGAACTGGGAATGATCAGACACTTGAGAAACCAACTCTTTAAGCTTAGCAGGTATGCCCACAAAGTTGATCCTGATGGTGTTTCTACGAGCAGAAGCCATGACCTGCAACAAAGAACAAAGATAAATCCTTTGGTCCTTGAAATGGTTAGTGAAAATGCTATGCTTATGATGCATGATGATGTCATGATGTTATGTTCAATCAAACATGTGGCACACACAAACAAGTCACACCATAGCCCTAGGTTTGAAGGCTTGCATGAGGTTTAACGGTAAGTACCCTCCCCTGAAGTTGGTTGGTTCATCCTGTCCTACAAAAGTAACCAGGTTCTAAGGGATCTCAATATCATTGATCCTTCACAAGGGTGGTTGTTCAGAAGGCAACTTACTTGCCAACCAAAACCCTCCAAGTTTAAGATCTCAATGAGCGTAGCATCGAGTGTCAACCAACTTCAGTCTGCACCAAAGCCGGTTACCTCACTACTTTCTAAAGGCCAAGATGAGTTAACTAGGGTTCTAGAAGTTAGTTAGTGCATTGACAACATATGGCAGCCTCATATTATCCTCAACTTGACTTAAGGAATATAAGCACCAACCAAGAAGTCGCACTAACTATGGCCACCAGATCAACCGTATCGATATACGTCGTACAGTTTCCTTGGTCTATTGCCATTTACCTAAGGTACACTAGATCCGGGTTAGGATCTTTCACACATAAGAGCACCCCAACAAGATAACATACATCAAACAAGGCAAACAATTCAAAGTGATCTTAATTCCTAAGGGTACCCCTCTTAAATAGATCCCCAGCAGAGTCGCCAGTTCTGTAACACGGTGGGAGAACTGACTTTAAGTAATGTTGCGGATAGCAAGAGTCGCCACTGACTTTTATTTTATCCAAAGGAAAGGTTATAAAAGAACAGGAAAGGCCTTAAAAGAATATTTTGGGTCCGGGGGGTAGGTTATGAAAAGGGAAGGTATTAGCATCCTTTTCATCCATGGTTATCCATGGGCTCTTAGGTACTTAAGCTCACTTTAAATTGTTTTTGAAAGTGTAGTGTGTGAATAGAAAATTTTCAGAATAGTTAATAAATAATCCATGTTCGGATATGTAAAAACTTGTTTGAAAATTTGTTTGAAAATGTTAAGTGTTTGAAAATTTTTTTGAAGTGAGCAAGTACATAAAAGGAACCTACCCTAGAATTTAAAGTCTTTCTTGTTCTTTTTTCCTTTCCTTGGTAAGACTATCCCCACTATTAAGGAGTAGGTAGTCATTACCTTGGATGTTAAGGGACATGTGAGGGGCATTTTGATTTTGAAGGCCATTGTGGGGTGTAATAAACACATAGGAGGGACTATCATCATTTTTTCGAAGGGACTCGATTCGTAAAGGCAACCATAAGGGACTTGATGATTTTCTTTTAAGGGACTTGCTTTATACACCCCACTTGACCATTATTCGTAGGCAACTTGAGGGATAACCTTAGAAAGTGAGACGACGATTAAAATCGACTTACGTGTGTGTGAGTGTTTATTTTAATTATCTTATATTAACATGATCTAAATTCATTTTAAATAACATACATATTAGCACTCCCTAATTACTAACCATAGCAATAATAATTACAAAACTTACATCCGGGAAACAATTACAAAATTATAATGAAAATAATAAGCAAAATAATTAAATAAAATATAAATAAGCAATAAATAAAAAAATAAATGATAAGGGTTAGTGATGATAATAATAATAAAGAAAAAGAGTTAGTAATAAAAATAAGAAAAAATTAGGAAATAGTAAAAATTATAAAGTTAGTGAAATAATAAGCATAAAAATAATAATTAATAATAATATAAAACAAAGCAAAATAAATAATATGGTTAGTAGTAATAAACAAAATTAATTAAGATATTATAAGAAATTAACCATTTTTAATATGAACAATTATATTAAAAAAACAAATATGAATAAACAATTATTTTAATTTACAAATTATTAGATTATCTTTAAAGGTATTATAGCAACAAAACTTAATTATTATAAATTTAATTATTTCTAAACAAAAGTTACAAAAAGTATTTACTTAATATATAAAGAGAAAAATAAATTATATATTTACAAAAAAACTTTAATTTTTAATAATATGAAATATATTTATATTTGATATGAGAAAAATAATTTATAATTATATTTACAATATGAGAATAAATAAATTTACATTATAATTATATTAACAATTAGGGAATAAAATTATTTAGAAAAATAGGATTTAGGTTTTATTTTTGAAAATAATTTTAGGGTTGAAACATTAGGGTTTTATAATTAGGGTTTGTTAGAAACATATTTAAGAATTTTTAATATAAGATTAACATACACATATTATAATTTAATTACATGAATAACAATAAAAATTCAAATTGAGAAAAACAAGAGTTTAGAATTTTAGAAAATATAATTGGTGTTTTTTAGGCATTTTAAATATATATATATATACATTTATAATTTATTGATAAATAAGAAAGTAATTTAAGCCAATTATTTAAAATAAATAAAACAGAAAAATAGTAAAAAGGAAACTTACCTTGGCTGGGTTTGAACCCAGGACATTCTGCCTGCAAACACCAAAACCCTCCACTAGGCCAGCCATGCGTAGGTGATAAGGAATCAACTTCATTTTGTTTTGTGCCTTGACTTTGGAAAATCAGAAAAAATAATGAATAAGCAAAAGGCCTGGGGTGGGATTTGATCCCAGGACCTTATGAATACAAGCATACGCGCGCCACCACCCGGCTGGAAGAGCCCATCTGGCTATTGAATAGCAAGAATGCATAATATATTATGTTGGCTTTTATCCTGCAAAAATAAAACAAAACAATGCCACGGCCAAGAATCGAACCAAGGCCTTTATAGCATATACGCTTCAGCCTTACCACCAGATCACAAGCACGCTTGTGATAAATAAACTAATAACAATTCATAAAATATTTTAAACAAATTTTTGAATTTCCTGAGCGCGGGAAGCTTCATCTTCAACCTTTCATCCTTCGAAATTTGCTGCGATTTCCTCCACGAATTTTCCTGCGAAAATAAAACCCTAACAAAACCTACGAAAATGAAACTCAAGCAAAACCACATCAATTCATGAAATTGGTTAGTGATTTATAATTCTCACGATTCACACAACAATTCTATGTTTTCATAATTTATTTATATGCATTCAAATGATAAACCCTAATTGGAGGTCATGAACCCTAACATGGCCGTTTGCTTTTTAGGCACTCATCCTTCAATCCAATCGTCCAGAAACGTTCTATGGATCAAGATAAACACATATCAACCATCAAAAACAATTTATAATACATATATTAATGGAATCGAAAAAGTTGAATTCAAGACAAAGATGAGTTCGGGTAGAGCAATATGGTGCACATGAGATGCATATGAATGATGCTTTTGCTTCAACAATGTCCAATAAACATCTCTATGTTCTTACTTTGCCTTCAAATGCCCTGGAATCCAAAATCCGAATCTCACTTTTGGAAGGATTTTTGTGTTTTTGAACTTACCTTGAAGCTGCTGGATTTCGTCCTTGAGGCTAGGGTTTGTGTTATGTATATATATGTGGATCATCCTAGGTCAAAACATTGATTAATTGTGTGGAGATTTGATTCAAAAAAGATTGAAAAAGATGGTGTTGTAAAAGTCAAATATTTGCTTATGAATGCTTGCTATTTTGGGAGAGATCACATGATTTCATTCCCCTTTGACTCTAATCACCCTTTAAGACTTTCTAGAAATAAAATTAAAATTTATTTTCATGATTTTATATTTTATTAGAATTTAAAATGACTTTTTAATATAAAAATCATAATAAATAAAAATAAAATAAATAAAATTATGAATAAATTAAATTAATTTCGTGCAAGCCATTATGAAATGAATTGGGTCACAATTTGGGCAGCCCATTTGGAAAGAATTACTTTTAAGCCTCCATTTTCAACATAAACCATCACAAAATTGCCCAACTTTGCAAGAGCACATCTCCCTCAATTTTAAAGGTATGAGGGTGTTCTTGGACTTTTTGGAAAGCTTGAAGAGTCCTTTAAACAACCCCATTGGTTTCAGGTCCATATCATTTACCAATCTCAAGTTATGACCTTTTGAAGTTGTTGACTTTTTGTTGACTTTTGAAATGACCTATAATGTCTTAGATCATATCTTTCAAATGAAGCATTTTTGGGCTTAACTTTCAACATCAAAGTTGTAGAGAATTCAATTTCCTTCAAAATGAGCTTTGGATGGAGACTTGGTGATGAAGTATGTGAAAGTTATGCCTGGTCAAAGTTCAGTTGACTTTTACTAAGGAAACCCTAATTTAGAAACTCCTGATTATTGATGATCTGGAATCTCCTTGATGAATCATGATCAACCCTTGATCAAATGATGAATTTTACTTCATATACTTGATGTTGGCAAAAAATCATGAAGTTTGACTTTGGTTTGACCACAGTTGACCTCAGTTTGACTTTTTAACTGTATTGACTGATTTTGACTTATCTGATCATCTGACTGAGCAAACTTTTGAGAAAAGTCTTGAGACTTGTCATAGGGGTTCTTATACACATATAAGATGTTATGAAGCTTACTTGAAGTATTGGAAGTCCATTTAGCCTGATTAAAGTCAAAACCCTAGTTTTGGATGCACTGCTTAGGAGGTGCATTGTCTGAGGGAATTGTCAACTCCTTTGACCAATTGTGAACTTTGTGAACCTTGTGAATCTTCATAAAGTGTCTTGTGAACCTCATGGGAGGTATTGTGAAGCTTGTGAACCTTGTGAACCTCATGAAGTGGCTTTGTAGACCTCATGAACCTCAAGAGAGCTTTGTAATCATTGTGAATCTTGTGAACCTTGTGAACCCTCATAAAGTAACTTGTAGACTTCATGAACTTCATGAAAGGTCTTGTAAATGTTGAGAAGCTTGTGAACCTTGTGAACCTTCAAGAAGTGACTTGTAGACTTCATGAATCTCATGAAAGGTTATGGAAGTGTTGGAGAGCTTGTGAACCTTGTGAACCTTCAAGAAGTAACTTGTGGACTTCATGAACCTCATGAAAGGTTATGGAAATGTTGAGAAACTTGTGAACCTTGTGAACCTTCTTAGAACACAAAGTCTTGTATTGTGAGGGCAAATTTTGGGGTGCAACAGCAAGTCGAAAACCTGAAAAGGCGGCTTGGGCAAAAAAGGGTATCCCGGTGGATTGAAAACCTGAAAGGGCAATCCAGGCAAAAGTTAGGGATTAAAGCGTATGACTATGTCTCGTTTGGATCACCCATAAAACTGCAACCAGTTGTACTACTTACTCAAGCTCGAACAGATAAAGCTCAATCCAATCGTTTCCGTCTGAACAACAGAAGATGAGATACTTGAAGATAATGGCAATAGTAGAATTGAAACTCAATAGGATTATTTCCCACATAGCTGATTCTCTTTGTTTTGTAAAAAAAAAAAAAACTTTATGACAAAATCCTCTTACTAGGGTTTATGTCTCCTTGTACAAACTTACCCGTGTATGGGTCACTTTTTGATATAAATAAATTCCATCTTTTGAATCCAGATTTACTTTTACCCTATTTACATAAGCGAAACGTCCATTGGTTGTGTTTGAATGTATGTATGCTTTTGAATATGATTGATGTTTACCAGAAATACAGGTATGCTTAATATGATTGATGTTTACCAGAAATGCATGAAAATGCAGTAATAGTATTTACTAAGGACGAACGAGGGAAGGATTTCAACGAAGCTTCGCCGGTTCATCTTTACAAGACAGTTACAAACCCTCAGTAGGACGAATCCATCTTCATAAAGTCTCATCTCCCCTGGAATTTATATCCATCTCTTTTATCCTCATGCGGATATACGGGAAATTACTTTCCAATAAGGGTACGACGAACGAAGACGGGAGGTTATATCTACCCTACTATCAAACGAAGACAAAGGTTATGTATACTTTACTATCCCTAGCAGACGGGAGGTTATCTATACCTTGCTATCCCCAGCATACGGGAGGTTATGTATAATATATTATCAAACAAGATGGGAATAAGTTCCTCATATCCTTCAACAATGAATCGGGATTTATTTTCCCTGGCCAGCAGTTGTTATACGAAGATATCCAGACGCTTCAGGCAGCATCATTTCATACATACATCATTTACATCATACCATAACATACATATCCATAAATACATAATACATTTACTTAGGTGCATCATATTATACATGCATACATAAAGCATAAACTAATATTATTATACAGAATGTTACCTTGT
This sequence comes from Lathyrus aphaca, assembly GCA_963966055.1. NCBI lineage: Eukaryota > Viridiplantae > Streptophyta > Magnoliopsida > Fabales > Fabaceae > Lathyrus > Lathyrus aphaca. Next base: position 507,417,849 of record OZ014523.1, read on the forward strand.
TTTCAGGGTAATTATCCAACAAACAAACTTATGATCATCAGGATTGCTCTATCCTCCTAAAGACATGCTGTTACATCAGGATCACTCCAGTCTCCTGAAAGCATATCATATTATTTCCTCAGGATTACTCCAGTCTCCTGACAGTTTTCTATTACCTCAGGATTGCTTTACCCTCCTGACAACTTCTCATTGCTTCAAGACTGCTTTAGGGTTATCACTATTGATTGCTCTATCCTCCTGAAGACATGCTGTTACATCAGGATTACTCCAGTCTCCTGAAAGCATATCATCAATCTCTCAAGATTGCTCTATCCTCTTGAAATTATATTGTTACCTCAGGACTGCTCCAGCCTCCTGATAGCTTCTCATATATCAATATTGCTCTATCCTCCTGAAGACATGCTGTTACATCAGGATTACTCCAGTCTCCTGAAAGCATATCATCAATACCTCAGGACTGCTCCAGATTCCTGACAGCTTTCATTATACCTCCATATTTTGGACTGCTTTATCTTCCAAGAAATATACCTGAAGAACTTTCCCCTAGTGGCATCTTTAAGCCCACTCAAGCATATACAACCAACCATCAATATCACTCTATGCACTGGTGAGTGCAAATTTTTGGGCTTTTGTGTTCAATCCCCTTCAACCTTCCAGGTCATGACTGGCAAATATACCAATCTAACCCCTCAGGTTTCAGAAAATTGAACAGGGGCAGCTGTTGCACCCCAAAATTTGCCCTCATAATACAAGACTTTGTGTGCTAAGAAGGTTCACAAGGTTCACAAGTCTCAATGTTTTCAATAACCTTTCATGAGGTTCATGAAGTCTACAAGTCACTTCTTGAAGGTTCACAAGGTTCACAAGTCTCTCAACGTTTTCAATAACCTTTCATGAGGTTCATGAAGTCTACAAGTCACTTCTTGAAGGTTCACAAAGTTCACAATTGGTCAAAAGAGTTGACAATTCCCTCAAACAAAGCACCTCCTAAGCAGTGCATCCAAAACTAGGGTTTTGACTTTAATCAGGCTAAATGGATTTCCAAGACTTCAGGTGAGCTTCATAACATCTTATATGTGTGTAAGAACCCCCATGACAAGTTTCAAGACTTTTCTCAAAAGTTTGCTCAGTCAGATGATCAGATAAGTCAAAATCAGTCAATACAGTTAAAAAGTCAAACTGAGGTCAACTGTGGTCAAACCAAAGTCAAACTTCATGATTTTTTGCCAACATCAAGTATATGAAGTAAAATTCATCATTTGATCAAGGGTTGATCATGATTCATCAAGGAGATTCCAGATCATCAATAATCAGGAGTTTCTAAATTAGGGTTTCCTTAGTAAAAGTCAACTGAACTTTGACCAGCCATAACTTTCACATACTTCATCACCAAGTCTCCATCCAAAGCTCATTTTGAAGGAAATTGAATCCTCTACAACTTTGATCTTGCAAGTTAAGCCCAAAAATGCTTCATTTGGAAGATATGAGCTAAGACATTATAGGTCATTTCAAAAGTCAACAAAAAGTCAACAACTTCAAAAGGGCATAACTTGATATTGGTAAATGATATGGACTTGAAACCAATGGGGTTGTTTAGAGGACTCTTCAAGCTTTCCAAAATGTCCAAGAACACCCTCATACCTTTAAAATTGAGGGAGATGTGCCCTTGCAAAGTTGGGAAATTTTATGATGGTTTATGTTGAAAATGGAGGTTTAAAACCACTTCTTTCCAAATGGGCTGGCCAAATTGTGATCCAATCCATACCATATCATCATGCACGACCCAATTGATTAAAAATCATAATTTTTATTATTTTATTTTTATTTATTTTGATTTAATTCATAAAAAATCATTTTAAATAAATATAAAATATGAAAATATATTTTTGGATGAAGATTGAGCTTCTAGAATCTCATCAATATTGATTGAGGATGAAAGAGAAAGAAATCATGTGATTTATCCAAAAATAGAAAGCTTTCATGAGCCAATATTTGAATTTCATGGCATAATCTTTTTCAATCTTCAAATATCCAAACTTCCACACAATCAATCAATTTTTTTGACCTAATAGAGTCTCCTATAAGTACTGATCATAATGCAAACCCTCATTCACGATTTTGCTGCATCAAGAGGTAAGTTCACAAAACCAAAAAAACCATTGAAAAGTGACATTCGGATTCCATCATACAAGAGGTTTAAAGGTAAAATAAAGACATAACAAGCTTCCTTGGACCCTTCTGATCATAAACCATCATTCATATGCATCCAGATCATGCCCTAGTGTCTAACCCGTGGCTTTGTTCATGCTTGAAAATATTTTTTCGATTCTAATGATTCACTGCAAATTAATGGATTTTGTTTGTGTTATGTTGTTTGTGACATTGTATAAATCGTTTCTGGACCAATGAATTGGAGTTTCCTTGCCTAAAACAGATTCGGCCATAGCTAGGGTTTTGACCTTCAAAATGGGATCCTTTGATTCATTGAACCTAAATGAATTCTAAGAACATAGGAATGTTCTATGAATCACCAGGATCATAAAAATGTAATCAATTTTATGAATCATTACTGTTTGGTGCAAGTTTCATTTTTCGTAGGTTTGAAGCATGAAGAACTCGCAGGAAAACTTGCAGCAATATTCGTAGGTAAAAACGCAGGTACAAGGAAGAAGACGAAGTCCATTCGCGCCTGTTTTCAAAATTTAAATTCTTGTTTAAAAATATTATGAATTAGTTCTGGATTTATTTCACAAACGCATGTTTGTCCTGGTGGTAAGGCTGATACGCGTATTATGTGAAGGCACTGGTTCGATACTTGGCTGGTGCATTGTTTTTTTGTTATTTTTCAGGTTAAAAGCAAACTTAATATATTATAGTTACTTGCCATTCAACTATCAGAAAGGCTCTCCCAGCCAGGCGGTAAGGCATGCGCATGAATGATCAAGGGTCCTGGGTTCAACACCACCCCAGGCCCCTTTTGTTTTTTTTATTATTTTCTGGGTTTATCAAGACAAAGCATAAAACAAATTTCTCCCTCTCTTTTGTTGCCTGCGTGCATAGTGGCCTAATGGTGGTTCTTCTTGCTGGCAAGCACACTGACCTGGGTTCAAATCCCAGTCAGGTGAGTTTTTTTTTCCATATTTTATTTTCTTCTTTTTATTTTGATTATTCTATTAAATAAATTAAATATATTTTATGTATATATGTTTGCTAAATAATAAAATGACAATGAAGCATGTTTAATTTTTTTTTTCAAATTCTAAAATATATAAATGTTCTTAAATTATTTTCTTTATCTTGTGATTAAATTATAAATATATGTATATTATAAATTAAACCCTAAAAATATTTTTCTAACAAAACCCTAATTTATTAAAACCTAATTGTTTATTTTCTAATTTGTGATGTAATTATTATTGTACATGTTTATTAAAAAAATAATTATAACTTATTTGTAAATATATTTATAATCCAAATTATTTTTCTTTTAATATATATTTAGGAGCAATTTAACTTACAATAATTATATTTTGTATATGTTTAAAATAATTTGTAAATATAATAACTAATAAAATTAAAATTTATAAATATGATCAATTTTGTGAATATAATATTTAAAATTTATTTTCTCTTTATAATATGTAAATAATTGTTTTGTTAATAAATAAATGTTAATATATGTTTAAAAATGATTAAATTTGTAATAATTAAAATTTATAATTACATTATGTTTAAAAAAATTTTGCGTTTATAATATTTAATTCTATTTTATTTAATTGTTGTTATTAACCATGTTATTATTTATTTTGCTTCATTAATTTTATATATTATTATTATTTCACTAATTTTTATTATTTACTAACCTCACTTATTTTATTATTACTAACTTTTTGATTATTATTTAATATTACTATTATTTTAACTAACCCTATTTCCTAATTTTTATTACTATTAACCCATTATTTATTTATTGCTAATTTATTATTTTTTGCTTATTATTTATATTTTGCTATTTATTTTGCTTATTATTATAATTTTGTAAATGCTCCTGGATGTAAATGTTTTTTTAATTATTTAATTGTTTCTATGGTTAGTAATTTAGGGAGTGTAAACATGTATTCAACTTAAAAATAAATTTAGCTCATTTTAATTAAAGATAAATAATATTGAACACTCACACACGTAAGTCGATTTTTAATCGCCATCCTACACTTTCTAAGGCTATCCCTCAATGTTGCCTACTCATAAGGTCAAGTGGGGTGTATAAAGCAAGTCCCTTTAAAAAAAAATCATCAAGTCCCTAATGGTTGCCTTTAAAGATCAAGTCCCTTCGAATAATGATGATAGTCCCTCCAGAATGCTTAATACACCCCACAATTGCCTTCATAAAAACAGATGTCCCTCACATGTCCCTTACATCCAAGGTAATGACTACCTACTCCTTAATAGTAAGGATAGTCTTACCAATGAAAGGATAAAGAACAAGAAAGACTTAAACTTTAGGGTAGGTTCCTCTTATGTACTTGCTCACTTCAAAAACTTTTTAAACTCTTCACAATTTCAAACAAATTTTCAAAAACAAGTTTTTACGCATCCGTACATGGATCATTATCAACTATTATGAAAAATTTTCTATTCACACACTACACTTTCAAAAACAATTCAAAAGTGAGCTAAGTAACTAAGAGCCCATGGATAACCATGGATGTAAAGGGTGCTAACACCTTCCCTTTACATAACCTACCCCCCGGACCCAAAATATTCTCTTAAGGTCTTTCCTGTTCTTTTATACCCTTTCCTTTTGGATAAAATAAAAGTCGGTGGCGACTCTTGCTATCCGCAACATTTAACTAAAGTCAGTTCTCCCACCGTGTTACAACCCTACAGTTGCCTTCATTGACCATACGATGACCCTACGTCCGTCCCTTAACAAATCCAAAGTAATGACTACCTATTCCTTAATAATAGGGATAGTCTTACTCTTGAAGAAACATAAAAGAACTGGAATGACTTAGCTTAGGGTAGGTACCTCATAATTACTTGCTCACACTTTAAAACTACTTTTCACACCTCACTTTTCTTAAACATTTTTCAAACACAAGGCTTTGTATACATCCATACGAGGATCGTTACAAAGTACTTAGAAAAATTTGTAAACACACACTACACTTTCTTTTCAAAAACAATTAAAGTGAGCTAAGTAACTAAGAGCCCATGGATAACTATGGATATAAAGGGTGCTAACACCTTCCCTTTATATAACCTACCCCCCGAACCCAAGTCTTTTCAAAACGGTCTTTCCTGTTCTTTTATGTCCCTTCCTTATGGATAAAATAAAAGTCGGTGGCGACTCTTGCTATTCGCAACATGACTAAAAGTCAGTTCTCCTATTGTGTTACAGAACTAACGACTATGCTGGGGACTTACTAAGTAAAAGACGGGTACCCTTAGGAATTAGATCACTTAAATTGTTTGTCTTGTTTGCTTTATATTTATCTATTGGGCTTATGTGTGAAAGATCCTAACCCGGATCTAGTGTACCCTAGGTAAATGGCAATAGACCAAGGAAACTGTAAGGCGTATACCGATATGGTTGATCTGGTGGCCATAGTTAGTGTGACTTCTTGGTTGGTGCTTATGTTCCTTAAGTAAGTTAAGGATAATATGGGGCTGCCATATGTTGTCAATACACTAACTGACTTTTAGAACCCTAGTTATCCCATCTTGGCCTTTAGAAAGCAGTGAGATATCCGGCTTTGGTGAAGACTGAAGTTGGTTGATACTCGATGTTACGCTCATTGAGATCTTAGACTTGGAAGGTTTTGGTTGGCAAGTAAGTTGACTACTGAACAACCACCCTTGGGAAGTATCAGTGATATTGAGATCCCTTAGAACCTGGTTACTTTTGTAGGACAGGATGAACCAACTAAACTTTAGGGGAGGGTATTTACCTTTAAATCTCATGCAAGCCTTCAAACCCAGGGCTATTGTGTGACTAGTTTGTGTGTGCCACATGTTTGTGATTGAGCATAACATCATGACATCATGACATCATAAGCATAGCATTTTCACTAACCATTTCAAGGACCAAAGGATTTATCTTTGTTCTTTGTTGCAGGTCATGGCTTCTGCTCGTAGGAATACTATCCGGATCAACTTTGTAGGGATACCTCCTAAGCTTAAGGAATTGGTCTCTCAAGTTTCTGAAAACTCCCAATTCATCAAGAGGCATGGTCACCTACTGGATCTAATTACTTCAGGGTTCAATGAAGACATGATGAGTGTCCTATTCCAGTTCTTTGGTCCTAAACATCATTGCTTCACATTCCCCGACTATCAGCTGGTTCCTACAATGGAGGAGTTCTCCAAACTACTGGGTATACCTATCCTTGACCAGAGACTCTTCACAGGCTTAGAGAATGAGCCTAAACCTGAAGTCATTGTTGCAACCCTACATCTGAAGAAATCAGACATTATCTTAGAAACAAGAAGCGGAGTTAAGGGTATTCTTGTTAAGGTATTGATGGAGAAAGATCAAGTGTTCTTGAAGGCTATGAGTTATGATGCTTTTGAGGAGATCCAATCCCTATTGATCTATGGCTTAGTGTTGTTCCCTAATCCAGACCAGTTCATAGACGTACACGCTATCAATATATTTCTGACTCGCAATCCAGTGCCTACATTACTTGGAGATATCTTACATTCTCTTTATACCCGTACTACGAAGGCGAGAGGAACTCTAATGTGTTGCATACCTTTATTGGCTAGGTGGTTTATTTCTCACCTTCCTCGATCCGTGATGAAGAATGACCAAGGTTTAAGGTGGTCTAAGAGGATTATGTCACTTTCTCATTCAGACATTCACTGGTGCTCTCGATCTATGGAGAATGTTACTCTTATTGACCGTTGTGGAGAGTTCCCTAATGTGCCACTCATTGGCATAAGAGGGGGCATTACCTACAACCCTTGTTTAACACTACGTCAGTTTGGTTATGCTCGGAGTAATGGTCCTCATGACATGCTTATTCAGGGTATTGTGTTCGACTACGACAACGATCTTCATGGTTACCGTCAAAGGTTTATACGAGCTTGGAACAAGGTAAATAGGATTGATAGCAAGACTTTGGAGCCAAGTATTTTATTCCTATGGTATCTCAGATGGGTGCGATCTCGTGCTCAGACTCTTATGATGTCATGTCCTTCTGTTCTATCAATCACTATGGAGCATGTTGCTAAAGGAGATGTTCCTTATACCATCATTCATCCAGACATGCCCACTGATTTGGAAGAATTTCAGAAGTCCTAGATTCAGTTGAAGGAGCAAAGGGATACTTTTGAGACTCATTTCAGAGCTGGTCAAGAAAGAATTCTGGAGCTAACAAGGCAACTTCAAGAGGAGCAAAACCTCAATAAGTACCTCCACACAAAAAGGAAGCGTCCATGGGAGACTTAAAACCCCATATATTTATCTTTTGTACTTTATTGTTATTTCCTTGTAAGCCCAAGGGGAAAACCTTATATTAAATATTTACTAATAAAAATTTGTTTTTGTTTTCTTTAAACAAATTTAAACCTTGTGGTCCTTGAAAACATTGCATAAACATATACATACCATATCATTACATCACAGGTTTCCATATCAGGTATCTTATCTTCTCGCTGTTTATTTCAGCAGAAATGGCCCTCGAACAATCTGTCAAAGACCTCCAAGCTCAGAATGCTCAGTTTCAAGAAGTGATCCTGAATTTTTCCAAGGGGCAAGAAGAGTTGAAAGCACTTCTCTCTGAAAATCATGAAGATGACAAGAATGGTCAGCTGGAACAATTGCAAGCTGAAATGACAGAAATGAGGATCCAGATGAATGGTCAGGTGGCTTTTATTCAAAGTTTAGCTTAGGGGCAAGAAGACTTGATAACCTTTGTCCATAAACTTCAAAGTAATGGAGTCAGGAATCTAATCGGCAGGCAACCTCCGTTAAAACAAGTTGACTTGGTTGAAAGGAAGATTAGGATAAAAGAAGGTAAGAGACAGGTTACCACTGATTGTTCTTTAGTTGAAGAAAAAAGTCCTGGTAAGGTTAATCCACCTCAACACAAGGAATGTAGAAGACTGTTCACTCGATTCAGCATGCCAATGTCGCAAGTTTTGCAATGCTTGTTGGAGATGAAGCTAATTCCCTTGAAAAATCCTCCTCAAAATCCTAATACTTCCTCTCCTCGCTATAATCCCAAGGCAAGGTGTGAGTATCACTCCAACTGTCCCGGACATGATACTAATAGTTGTTGGGCATTGAAGAAAAAGATTCAAGACCTGATTGACGAAGGAATCCTCGAGGTTACGCTAGAAGGCCAAATTGAATTCTACTATCGTCCATCAAACATATACATACCATATCATTACATCACAGGTTTCCATATCAGGTATCTTATCTTCTCGCTGTTTATTTCAGCAGAAATGGCCCTCGAACAATCTGTCAAAGACCTCCAAGCTCAGAATGCTCAGTTTCAAGAAGTGATCCTGAATTTTTCCAAGGGGCAAGAAGAGTTGAAAGCACTTCTCTCTGAAAATCATGAAGATGACAAGAATGGTCAGCTGGAACAATTGCAAGCTGAAATGACAGAAATGAGGATCCAGATGAATGGTCAGGTGGCTTTTATTCAAAGTTTAGCTTAGGGGCAAGAAGACTTGATAACCTTTGTCCATAAACTTCAAAGTAATGGAGTCAGGAATCTAATCGGCAGGCAACCTCCGTTAAAACAAGTTGACTTGGTTGAAAGGAAGATTAGGATAAAAGAAGGTAAGAGACAGGTTACCACTGATTGTTCTTTAGTTGAAGAAAAAAGTCCTGGTAAGGTTAATCCACCTCAACACAAGGAATGTAGAAGACTGTTCACTCGATTCAGCATGCCAATGTCGCAAGTTTTGCAATGCTTGTTGGAGATGAAGCTAATTCCCTTGAAAAATCCTCCTCAAAATCCTAATACTTCCTCTCCTCGCTATAATCCCAAGGCAAGGTGTGAGTATCACTCCAACTGTCCCGGACATGATACTAATAGTTGTTGGACATTGAAGAAAAAGATTCAAGACCTGATTGACGAAGGAATCCTCGAGGTTACGCTAGAAGGCCAAATTGAATTCTACTATCGTCCATCAAACATCGAAGCTGCAAGACAAATTGCCCAAGGTAGCAAGAAAGAAAGCATACCTATTCCTGTTGAGATATGGGGCACCTTGGGACATCCAAGGGGAAAATTTGATTTCATGGTGAAATATACTGCTCCTGAAAGTTCACCAATTGCACATGAAGACATTCAGCAAACTGGATGGGACAACATTTGAATTTTCATTTGTAATTTCTTTTATTTTGTTTAAACACTTACTATTATGTTAAACTTTTGTTTTCACTAATGCAATGCATATGTTTCTCTTGAATTAATCCATTTGTTTCACTATATTTTTAAATATGCTTCATATTTCTATTTTGTGATATTTAACTCCTAATAAAGCTATAAGCCTGTAGAGGGAGGATGACGAGAACAATACCATAATCTTAGGCAGCATGCTTTTGAACAGACTATGCTGACAATGTACAAGCATTGTTTCAATTCCTAAACAGTGGAGATATAAGGAAGTTAATCCCTAGTCAACCCTTTTGAGCCTATGAAGTAGGAGTTTTCATTCTCATGCAAATTAAAACCCTTATTCATAACCTGGGGCAGGGTAGTTACTCGGTTAACTCAACTATGCCAATTGTCTGTGTTGTACACAACTAATGATGGTTCCCTGTAATCACTAAAGTCTGCAAGTCAATATCTAGCAAAAGAAAAGCTCACTAAGTCAAACCCTATGAAGGAGACTTAGTAAAAAATTAAGACATCCCGCTGACTGTAACCTTGAAATAAACAGTTCAGGCAAAAAGAAGGGATAATAAAGTCAAAAGAAAAAAAAGAGGTCATTATAAATCCTCAACAAAGAAAGATGACTGAATGTTCAAATGAATTTTTGGTTTTTGAATCATCACAAATGTCAGTGTTACAATTCCAAACTTCTTTGGAGCTTCAATGCATAAGTTAACCGAACATAGGACTGAAGAACATCAAGAAGATTGGGTTGGGTACAAATAAAATTTGAGCCTTTATCCTTTGTTTCTTAAACCGTGAACTAGGCCACGTTATAACCCTTTAAAAGTCCTAACTGAAGCATGGTTAGTTTGAAAGCATACTGTTACAAAGAGGTATCCTGACTCCTTTAGGGCTTATTATAAATCTTGAGTTAATATCACAGTTTTTACAAACATTGTTTTACTAAAATAACTCTTTTTCAAAACTTCAAGACAGACATAAGCATTGCATTATGGATATCATTGGTTGCATATAACTGAGTGTTTGACTAATAGAGAAACTTACAGGATGAATGTTCAATAAACTAAAGTCCTTCCGATAAAAAAAGGTGTTTCCTGGATCAGAGCCCATGTATACAAATGGGCATAGTCATTATCTCCCAATCAAGGGGGAATGCCATGTTATTGTCCAAATCATTTGGGGCAATCAAGTCAAGATTCAACTATGCTTAAGTAGTCGGGGGTAGGTCTCCTCATCTATCTGAATTATCAAGGGTAACATTATAGAGTTCACAATGTCAGGGGCATATTATTGTGGGGCATTCTACTTATTTCTGTTTGAGGTAGCTCCTTTCAGATAATTTCATTATGATACAATTCATCCTCGACCAAGGGGCAACTCTATCTTTCCAAATCTAATACCTGGAGTGTATATGGTCCATCACAAATAATATTACCTTGATATTTGACTCTCAACAGAAGCCATTGTGGAAATTAACTGTCTATGCCAGTAGTATCAGATGGTGTCAGTATCATGTCTTCGGATCTAGCCATGAGAATTTCTGGGAAATTATTCAGGAAAGTTAAGAACCTTAGAAGCTCTAAATCCAATTGGTTATACACACTCAAAGTTGAAACGATTCTGTTTTCAAGTTCAGGTTTACTTTTCCCTCTTTATTCAAGGAAGAATTGTTTTCCGAATCCAGATTTATTTTCCCCTTTTACTAAAGCGAGAAAGGTCTGTTGGTTATGCTTGAATGTATATATACCTTTGAATATGATTGATGTTTACCAGAAATGCATAAAATACAATAATAGCATTTACTAAGAACGAACAGAGGTAGGAATTCAACGAAGCTTCGCCGGTTCATCCCCATAGAGTAATCTTTACGGATATCCTTACAGAATACTTCAAGTAATATCTTATATTTCCAACTCTAAGAAGTCTCCAAACAGTTTCATATCTTCCGAAGAGTTGATACTTAACCGAATAAGTCTCCTGAATCTATGTCCATCTCTTTTATCCTCAGTCAGGATATCCAAGAACTAAATCCTTTAATAAGAAGTACAAAGAACGAAAAACGGGAGGTTCTAAGTACGATATTCTTAAACAAGACGGGAACGAAGTCTTAATACTCCTCAGTAACGAATCGGGATTTATTTTCCCCAGTCAGCAGTTGTGCTACCAAGCTACTTATACGCTTCAGCTGCATAATTCATACATACATCATATCATATCATATCATATCATATCATATGCATTCTCATAAAATATTATCTTGCAGAATGTTATATATATCATTATATTTGCACCGAATTAACCTTGTTTTTCAGGTTAATTCTCCAGCAGGCAGATTTCATCAAAAACTTACCTTGGGCCGTCGTTTATTCTTCCCAAAGGTTATCTTGTTACCTCAGGCCGTCGTTTATTCTTCTCGAAGGTTATCTCATTTTGGGTCGTCGTTTATTCTTCCCAAAGGTTATTTTGTTACCTCGGGCCGATGTTAATTCTTCATGAAGGTTATCTCATTTTGGGTCGTCGTTTATTCTTCCCAAAATTTATTTTGAGACGTCAATTATTCTTCTCAAAAGCCATATTGATACCTTAGGCCGTCGTTTATTCTTCTCAAAGGTTATCTTGTTACCTCGGGCCGTCGTTTATTCTTCCCGAAGGTTATCTCATTTTGGGCCATCGTTTATTCTTCCCAAACGTTATTTTGAGACGTCGATTATTCTTCTCAAAAGCCATATTGATACCCTGGGCCATCGTTTATTCTTCCCAAAGGTTATCTTGTTACCTCAGGATGTCGTTTATTCTTCCCGAAGGTTATCTCATTTTGGGCCGTCGTTTATTCTTCCCAAAAGTTATTTTGATACGTCGATTATTCTTCTCAAAAGCCATATTGATACCTTGGGCCGTCGTTTATTTTCCCCAAAGGTTATCTTGTTATCTCGGGCTGTCGTTTATTCTTCCCGAAGGTTATCTCATTTTGGGCCGTCGTTTATTCTTCCCAAAAGTTATTATGAGACGTCGATTATTCTTCTCAAAATCCATATTGATATCTTGGACCGTCATTTATTCTTCCCAAAGGTTATCTTGTTACCTTGGGCCGTCATTTATTCTTCCCGAAGGTTATCTCATTTTGGGCCGTCGTTTATTCTTCCCAAAAGTTATTTTGAGACGTCGATTATTCTTCTCAAAAGCCATATTGATACCTTGGGCCGTCGTTTATTCTTCCCAAAGGTTATCTTGTTACCTCAGGCCGTCGTTTATTCTTCCCGAAGGTTATCACATTATTTTGAAACGTCGTTTATTCTTCTCAAAAGACATATCATCACCTTGGGCCGTTGTTTATCCGCCCAAAGGCTAGATCTTCATATTTGGGATTGTTTCCCTCTCAAAGAAATATATTTGAAGACTTTTTCTACGGATGGTATCTTTAAGCCCATTCAAGCATCACAACTAACCAACAGTATCATTCTGCGCACCGACGAGTGCAAACTTTTGGGCTTTTGTGTTTAATCCTCTTCAACCTTCAAGTCACAAATGACGTACATGCCAATCTAACTCCTCGAATTTCAGAAAATTGAATAGGGGCAACTGTTATACCCCAAAATTTACCCTCCCACAGTCAATACAATATCTCTCAAGACTTCTAAAATGATCATAAGGTTCTCAAGACTCCCAATAGATCAAGAATAGTGGAAGTTTCCCCAGACAATGCCTCCTCCTAAGCAAAGTGTCTAAAACTAGGGTTTTAGGTTTCCTTAGGTTAAAATGTCTTTCAAGGCCTCAAGTGAGATTCATAACATCCCACATGTATTCAAGAATCCCTATGTCAAGTTTCAAGGATTTCCCAATAAGTTTGACCAGTTAGATGATCAGATATGCAAAAATCAGTCAAAGAAGTTAAAAAGTCAAACTGAGGTCAACTGTGGTCAAATCAAAGTCAAACTTCAAGATTTTGTGCCAAAAAAAATTATGAAGTAAAATTCATCATTTGATCAAGGGTTGATCATGATTCATCAAGAAAGTTTCAGATCATCAAGAATCAGGAGTTTCTAAATTAGGGTTTTCTTAAGAAAAGTCAACTGAACTTTGACCAGTCATAACTTGCACATGCTTCATAAAACATTTCCCATCCAAATCTCATTTATAAGGAAATTTAATTCTCTACAATTTTGTGTCTCACAAGCCAAGCCTAAAAATGCTTCATTTGGAAGGTATGAGCTAAAAAATTACAGGTCATTTCAAAAGTCAACAAAAAGTCAACTTTTTCCAAAGGGCATAATTTGAAAATGGTGAAAGATATGGACATGAGACAAACGAGGTTTGTTAGAGAACTCTTTAAGCTTTCCAAAATGTCCAAGAACACCTTCATATACTTAAAATTGAAGGATTTATGCCTTGTCAAAGTTGGGAGATTTTCAAGGGGTGTATGAAGAAAATAAGGGCTTAAATCTAATATTTTCCAAATGGGCCTATCATTTTGCAACCCAATCTTCATGATAACATCAAGAACGACCCAATTCAATCATTCTCTGATTTTTATAATTTATTTATTATTTATTTGGATTTTATTCTTTAAAATTCATTTTAAATCAAAATAAAATATAAAAACTCAAATATTGGATTTGATCTTTCTTCTAGAAGCTCATAAACACCATTTAACTTGATTGGATACTCTCCTAATTCGTACACACCCCTTGAGGTATGAAAATATTTTATTTTTCTCACATTTATGGTCATGGTTTTCTTCACACTCAAGTTGTCAAAAAGTCCACAAAAGTCATATGTTTTTTGACCTAATTTCACTCTACTATAAGTAAACAACTCAACCAAAACACAAGGGACGGATTTGGAGAACAAAAAGAGCCATTGTCTCTTCAAAAATTCTCAAGAAAATTGACCATTCGGTTTGGTTATTCTAGTGTCTTTTTAAAGATTTGAAAGGTTCGTTGACCTTCCTTGATGCATTCTGAAGCTATAACAATCATCACCATCATCAAAGAACACATAAATCATGTGGACCAAATTTACATATTGTCTTAAAATTTTGATTTTCGATTTGATTGATTCATGCTTGTTTATTTGATTTTGATCATATAATGTTGTTCGTTTGGTTGTATAGAAGCTTCCTGGGTCATTAGATTCGAGTTTCATCGCAGGATTCAAAGCACGCCATGATTAGGGTTTTGGAGGTCAAAATTGGGAACATTGCATAGAGGCAATTTCACACGAAATCAATGGATGAATAAGACTTATAGGACCTCCTTTGTTTGATTTTCATGCTTATAACAGGTTTATATTGTGTATTACGTTTTGTTTTATGTGCAGGACATGTAGTGATGGACCAAATCTGTCACTACAACCTTTAGCTACAGAAAACCGTAGCTATAGCCTAACTGGACGGTTCTGGGAGGAAGATGAAGTCTGGCGCGAAAAATATATTCAAATTCTATGTTTTTTTTATATATTACTCGTTCCATATAATATTCACAACGCGCACGTTGTCCCAGTGGCAAAGAAGTTCTTATGTGATCTACAAGGCGTGGGTTCGAGCCTGACCGATGTCAATTTTTTTAAAACCTGTAATTTTCTGATATTTATAATATATTATGATTTGTTTCTAACATGCAATATGCAGGCGCGTGATGGCCCAGCGGTTTTGGTGTGCGTATATTATCCCTTGGTACTTGGGTTCGATCCCAGGTTTTGCAATTTTTTTTGTATTTTCAATTATTTCTATAGGTTTAACATGTAATGATTTGTGGCCAATCTCTATCATCAACGCACAACACAGCCTAGTGGTTATCCCTCCCCTTGGTAAGGGGGAGGTCCTGGGATCAAAACCAGGCCTCCCCAATTTTTTTTAGTCTCTATTTTCTTTTCTTTTTCTTTTCTTATAATTATAATTAATTTATCTTTAACATATTTAATCTCATAATCTTTTATAATACTATTACTAGTTTAAATATCATTTTTTTATTAATTAAACATATATTAACTCTTTTTAAAATTAACTAAATATTTTATAATTTAATTTGTAAATAAAACTAACTAATTAAGTTTAAATTAATTATTTCAAAACCCTAATTTTTTTGACTAATTCTAATAAACCCTAATTTTCTCTAACCCTAAAATAAATATTAACTTTTTTTTTATAATAACTTTTTTTTTATAATTTATACATTAATAATTTTTTTAACATATCATTCCTTTTTTATTATTATTACTAAATTATTTAAACTTATATTTTTCTTAATAACTTCTAAAAAAATCTAACTTATCTAACCTAAACTTTTTCTTCTAATCTTAATTATTATTTCCCTAATTTATTTTTAATCTTATTATTATTATTGCTTTATTATTATTGCTTTATTACTATTGTTTATTTATTATTTTATTATATCTATTATTATTGTTTTTTATCCGATTATTATGTATCTACCAAAGCCATGTAATAATTCGTAGATTTATTTTTCCGTCATTATTTTCTTTGTAAATATTTATTGTGTGGTTAGTAAATAGGGGGTGAAAACCTACTTGTAATTAAAATTAATTTAGATAATTAACTTTAAACAGATATATATTTAAAAATAAACATTCACACACGTAAGTCGATCTTTGATCGCCATCTGCACTTCCTAGGGTATTCCTCTTGGTTGCCTTTTAATATGGCCAAGTCCCTTGAATATAGGGGTGTCTTAAGCAAAGTCCCTTCACATATAAATCATCAAGTCCCTACAAATTTAAAAGATCAAGTCCCTTCGAGGTTGCCTACGGAATAATGATTTTGTCCCTTCGAATAAATGATGATAGTCCCTACGAATTGCTAAAGACACCCTACAGTTGCCTTCATTGACCATACGATGACCTTACGCCCGTCCCTTAACAAATCCAAAGTAATGACTTCCTATTCCTTAATAATAGGGATAGTCTGACTCTTGAAGAAACATAAAAGAACTGGAATGACTTAGCTTAGGGTAGGTACCTCATAGTTACTTGCTCACACTTTAAACCTACTTTTCACACCTCACTTTTCTTAAACATTTTTCAAAACAAGGCTTTGTATACATCCATACGAGGACCATTACAAAGTACTTAGACAAATTTCTAAACACACACTACACTTTCTTTTCAAAAACAATTAAAGTGAGCTAAGTAACTAAGAGCCCATGGATAACCATGGATATAAAGGGTGCTAACACCTTCCATTTATATAACATACCCCCCGAACCAAAGTCTTTTCAAAACGGCCTTTCCTGTTCTTTTATGTCTCTTCCTTATGGATAAAATAAAATTCGGTGGCGACTCTTGCTATTTGCAACATGACTAAAAGTCAGTTCTCCCACCGTGTTACACCTTCTGTAACACGGTGGGAGAACTGACTTTGTATTTATGTTGCGGATAGCAAGAGTCGCCACTGATTTTTATTTTATCCAATTGGAAAAGGTATAAAAGAACAGGAAAGACTTTTCTAAAAATTCTAAGTTCGGGGGGTAGGTTATATAAAGGGAAGGTGTAAGCACCCTTTATATCCATGGTTATACTTGGGCTTTTAGTTACTTAGCTCACTTATTTGTTTGAAAATGTGTAGTGTGTGTTTAGAAATAAGTCTTTGTAATGATCCTCGTATGGAGGTATACAAAGCTTTTAAGTTTGAAAATTTGTTTGAAAAGTGGGGTGTGAATAAGGATTTTGAAATTTGAGCAAGTAACTAAGAACTACCTACCCTAGACTGGTCTTTCGTATTTTTTTATTTCCTTTCAAGGGTAAGACTATCCATACTATTAAGGAGTAGGTAGTCATTACCTTGGATTTTGTTAAGGGACAGGCGTAGGGTCATCGTATGGTCAACGAAGGCAACTTGTAGGGGTGCCTTTAGCAATTCATAGGGACTATCATCATTTTTACCGAAGGGACAAGATCATTATATCGTAGGCAACCTTAGAGGGACTATGATCTTTTAATCTGGAAGAGACTATGATGATTTATTTGTTAAGGGACTTTGCTTTCAAAGACACCCCCACTTTCGAGGGACCTGACCATTTACAAGGCAACTAAGAGGATAACCCTAGGAAGTACAGATGGCGATCATAGAACGATCGACTTACGTGTGTGAATATTAATTATTTATCTTGGATTTAGTGGGCTAGGTCCAATTTATTAAGCATACAGTCTTTACACTCCCTAAGTTACTAACCACACATTTAGCTTGCATAAATTTAAAGCGGAAATAAAGATCCTACGCTATTACATTAGGGAGAGGGGTACATTAGTCCTTTTAAGGGGAATTGCAGAAAATAATAAAAAAAATGTGGAAAATTAAACCTAATGAACTATTACATAGAAGGAACAATTACATAATAAAAAATAAAAGCGAAAATATAAATTATCAATTCTATAAGAAAATAACTAAATAAGTCAAACTTAAGAAAAAATAGTTAATCGTTTTTTAGAAAAATCAGGGTTCATTAGAGGATTAGGGTTTATTAGAGGATTATGGTTTTTTAAGAAAATTAGGGTTTATTAGAGAATTAGGGTTTTTTAAAGAAAATTAGGGTTTATTAGAAAAATCCTAACCTAATTACTAATTAATTTACAATCTAATTAAAATAAAAATTAACTTATTTACAAGAAAACTATTATTATTATTATTTATAATAAAAAATGGTTAAGAGTTTATTTGTGAGTTTATTAAAATAAAATGGGGTTATTGAGTTAATTAATTTACAAATAAAAAAAAAACTAAGTTATTTATGAAAATATTATGTAAGAAAAGTATTTAAGAATTAATTAAAAAAAGATTATTTTTTTAGGAAGAAAATATGTGATTAATTTAATAGGACTATAGTTAGTGGTGATTAGTTAATTAATTAATTAAATAATTAAAAGAATTTGAAAATATGAAAAATAAAGAATAAAAAATCAGGTCACTAAAAAGAATGGGGGACCTGGGACTCGAACTCGCCCCCCCCAAGCTTACCAACGCAGAGTCTCAGCCACTGGGACACACGCATGTGTGTGTTAGTATAATGGAAACAAAAATTAATAAAATACGTCAGTTTTTCAAAATCACCAATTCGCGCCCAGGATCGTCTTCCTCATTGGTCTGTCCAATTAGCTTTTAGTGACAGACGTTCGTCAATACAAGTCATGCCAAATCAAACATTAAAAATATAAAGGATAAATCAATTTTAGTGGTTCAAATCAATTAATATGAGGTTCCTAAGTCCAAAACGGTCATTAATTTAATACGAAATAGCCTCCATCTTGAATTCCCAAATTTGAATTCGCAAACCCTAAGCATGGTGAATCGTTATTCCTGCACAAGAAACCTAATTAACTAGCCCAGAAACATTATATACATCATCATAGTCAATATTATACAATCAAAATGGAGTTTAAGAGCATGAATAATCGAAACCAAATTTCAAGAAGAAAAAAAAGCAAGAAAATGTAATCGATTTATGCATTTCAAGGCGTTATGAATGATGGTGATGATGGCAATATACTCAAAATCCTTCAAGGATAAGAATGCAACCTTTGGAATGCTTTGAAAAGGGTTGGAATGCCAAAACCGAATCTTGAATTTTCTTGGAAAATTTTGAATGTGACAATGGATTTTTTGGTTCTGAATTTCGTGTCTTGAGTTATGGTTTTTTTGTGTTTATATAAGCGATGAAATCTAGGTCAAAAGACGGGCCTTAGAAGCATGGGTTGAGGTTACTTGATGATGAAGGAATTCCACTGTCATAAATGTCACAAAATCAAATATTTTCTTGTTAAGTTGGTCTTGCACGAATTTGTAAGCTTCCAATCAACTTTTAATGACATATATTTGATCCCAAAACAAAGATTGAATCAAATATTTGATTTTCATATTTTATATTAATTTAATTTGAATTTTAATAATTAAAATTCAAAATAAAATAAAACAAATGATAAAAATCAGAATAATTGGTTATTGGGTCGTGCATGACTTCATCTTCAAGTTTGAATGGGCCCATTTGGAAAAAATTGAAGTTATGGCCTTTTTTGCTTCATACGGGTACCCCTTAAAAATCATCCAACTTTGACAATGCATAAATTTCTCAATTTTGATGCTATAATGGTGTTCTAGGACTCTTTAGAAAACTTATATTGTCCTCTAACCAACCCTTTTGGTCCCATGTCCATATCTTGTATCATTTTCAAATTATGAGCTTTGAAAAAAAGTTGACTTTTTGTTGACTTTCAAAAAGACCTATAATGTTTTGGCCCATACCTTCCAAATAAAGCAGTTTTGGACTTGGCTTGTGAGACACAAAGTTTTAGAGAATTGAATTTCCTTCAAAATAAGCTTTGTTTGGGAAATTTTTTATGAAGTATGTGAAAGTTATGGCTGGTCAAAGTTTAGTTGACTTTTACTACGAATACCCTAATTTAGAAACTCTTGATTCTTGATGATTCTGAGGTTTACTTGATGAATCATGATCAAACCTTGATCCAATTATGAATTTCACCTCATAATCTTGATGTTGACCAAAAATCTTGAAGTTTGACTTTGAGTTGACCACAGTTGACCTCAGTTGACTTTTTGACCAAGTTAACTGATTTTTGGATATCTGAGCATCTGACTGACCAAACTTGTTGGGAAAGCTTTGAAACTTGACATAAGGATTCTTTAAGGTATATGGGATGTTATGAAGTCCACTTAAGGCCTTGAAAATCCAATTTTCTTGGGTAAACTCAAAATCCTAGTTCTAAAATCCATTGTTCAGAAGGAGGCTTTGTCTGATGAAACCTTCAATCCTTTTGACCAATTGAGAATCTTGTGACTATTAAGAGACCTCTTGAATTATATGATCTTGAATATGGGAGGGAAAATTTTGGGGTACAACAGTTTCCCCTGTTCAATTTTTTGAAACCTGAGGAGTTAGATTGGTATGTACACCATTCGTGACTTGAAGGTTGAAGGGGATTGAACACTAAAACCCAAAAATTTGCACTCACCGGTGCGCAAAATAATGTTGTTGGTTAGTTGTATTGCTTGAATGGGCTTAAAGATGCCATTCGGAAAAAATTTCTTCAGATATACCTCTTGGAGGATAAAGCAATCCAAAACGTAGATTAATGTAATTTTGGAGGATGTAGCAGTCCAAGAGGTTGTTTGGTGTGGCCCTTGGGGGATATAGCAGCTTAAGATGGATATAGATGTAACCTCAGGAGATATATCAGCCTAAGATATTGGTTTTCGTGGCCCCGGGGGATATATCAGCTCAAGACATTGATGGATTTAATCTTGAGTGATGTAGCAACCCAAGATATTGATATATGTACTCCTGGAGGATAGAGCAGTCCAAGATATTGTTATACGTACTTCTGGAGGATAGAGCAGTCCAAGATATTGTTATATGTACTCCTGGAGGATAGAGCAGTCCAAGATATTGTTATACGTACTCCTGGAGGATAGAGCAGTCCAAGATATTGTTATATGTACTCCTGGAGGATAGAGCAATCCAAGATATTGTTATATGTACTCCTGGAGGATAGACCAGTCCAAGATATTGTTCGAGGTAACCCTTAGGGGGATATTGCTAGGGAATTAACCTGAAAAACAAGGTTAGTTACATGCAATGTCATGATGTATATAACACTTTGCAAGATGATACTCTTATGAGAATGTTGTATGCGTATGATATGAAATGATATATGAATGAATTATGTAGTTGAAGCGCGTGAGTAGCTCCATGTAATAGCTGCTAGTTGGGGAAAATAAATCTCGATCTGTTGCGGAGGAATATAAAGACTTTGTTCCCGTCTTGTTTTGGAATATCATACTTAGAACTTTCCGTTTTCGTTCGTTGTACTTCTTATTGAAGGATTAACTTCCTGAATATCCTGACTGAGGATAAAAGAGATGGGCATTCCTCTGGGAGACTTATCCGGCTAAGTATCAATTCTTCGGAGGATATATTAGATTTGAAAGAAATCTACTTGAAGAATTCGTAGAGTTGGAAGTACAAGAAGCTACTTGGAGTATTCCGTTAGGATATCCGTAAGGATTACTCTATGGGGATGAACCAGCGAAGATTCGTTGGATCCCTACCTCCGATCGTCCAGCTCCCAGGTCACACTTCCACCAGTAGCTCCACCCCAAGCTACTCTCACCAGAGGAATATCTTTACCTCTGAGTTGTTTCATCTTCCGATCCTCAATTCTCATTGGTATTGCTTCCCCAATAAGATTCTCTCTAACCTGCACCTCATCCCTCTGAATAACATGAGATGAGTCAGACACATACTTCCGAAGTTACGATACATGAAACACATCATGCAAGTTTGAAAGCTCTGGCGGTAACGCCACCCTATAAGCAACAATACCAAATTTCTGCAAAATTTGATACGGTCCAATGAACTTAGGATCCAACTTCTTCGATTTCAAAGCGAGTCCAACACCTGTCATTAGATTAACCCTAAAAAACATATGATAACCTTCAGCAAATTCTAATTTTTTTCTCCGACTATCATGATAGCTCTTCTGTCTACTCTGAGACGCTTTCATCTTTTCTCTAATCATTTTAATTGCCTCAGTAGTATGTTGTACAGTTTTAGGTCCAAGCACCACATTTTCACCAGTTTCATACCAACACAAAGGCGTTTTACACCTGCAACCATAAAAAGCTTTAAACAGACCCATTCCAATACTAGAATGGTAACTATTATTGTACGTGAACTCAATTAATGGAAATTGAGTATCCAACACACCACCTTGTTCCAATACACAAGTTCTCAACAGATCTTCTAAAGTTTGAATAGTTCTCTCTGACTGACCGTCCGTCTGCGGATAATAAGCCGAACTCAATTTCAACTTTAAACCCAAAGCCTCTTGCAAACTTTTCCAAAATTCATAAGTGAATCTCATATCCTTATCCGAAACTATACTCGAAGGAACACCATGTAGCTTCATAATTACCCTGATATTAATTTCTTCCAACTTCAATCAACGGAAAACTCATATTAATAGGAATAAAATGTGCGAATTTTGTAAGTCTATCCACAACCACCCAAATAACATCAAAACCTCTCGCCGTATTCGGAAAACTAGTAACAAAGTCCATAGAAATATTATCCCACTTCCATTATGGAATCTCTAACGGTTGCATCATTCTTGAAGGCTTCCGATGCTCCACCTTCGATTTTTGACACACCAAACAAGCATACACAAATTGTGCTATATCCCTCTTCATACCAAACCACCAAAATAATTTCTTTAAATCCTGATACATCTTCAAATCTCCTGGATGAATACTTAAGTTACTACGATGATTTTCTTCTAAATTTTCCTTTTTCAACTCAGCATTGTCTGACACACAAATTCTGCCTCGGAACCTCAACACACCAGAACTATCCACCTGGAAATCACTTTCAGGATCACTGCCTTCTGTAGGCATCAAGTCTACCAACTTCACATCAAGTCTCTGATTCTCCTTAATAATATCTAAGAATTCATTATTCACCTTCAACATTCCAAGCCTAATACTCCCAGGTGTCATCTCACAAACCATGCCCAAGTCTCTAAACTGCTCAATTAATTCTAATTCTTTCACCATCAATGCCGACATGTGAATTGTCTTGCGTCTCAAAACATCTGCTACAACATTAGCCTTACCCGGATGATAACTCAAATTAAAATCATAATATTTCAGAAATTCCAACCATCTTCTTTGCCTCATATTTAGCTCTTTCTGATCAAACAAGTACTTAAAACTTTTATGGTCACTAAACACTTCAAATATTGATCCATACAAATAGTGTCTCCAGATCTTCAACATAACAACCACTACAACTAACCCAAGATCATGAGTAGGATAATACTCTCATGCACTCTCAACTGCCTAGAAACATAAGCCACTACCTTACCATATTGCATCAATACACCACCTAGTCCCATCTTGGAGGCATCACAATATAAAACAAAAGGTTCACCAGGAATTGGTAAAACTAACACTGGTGTCGTAGTCAATTTCCTCTTCAATTATTCAAAACTTTCCTTATAAGCTGAATCCCAAATAAACGCTTGATTCTTCCTAGTCAATTTAGTCAACGGTAGCACAAAATTCGAAAACCCTTGAATGAATCTTCGATAATAACCTGCTAAACCAATAAAAATTTGATTCTCCGTTACTGTCTTCAGAGGTTCCCATTGCAATACAACACTTACCTTAGAAGGATCCATTTCTATACCATCACCAGAAATAACATGACCTAAGAAACTCACACTATCAAGCCAAAATTCACACTTCGATAACTTAGCAAACAATTTGTTATCTTTCAACACCTGCAAAGCAACTCTCAAATGTTCCTTATGATCATCTGCACTCTTAGAATAGATAAGTATATCATCAATAAACACCACAACAAACTGATCTAAATACGAATGAAAAATACGGTTCATATACTCCATAGATACACCAGGTGCATTAGTCACTCTAAAAGGCATCACAACATATTCATAATGTCCATATTGAGTTCTAAATGCAGTCTTATGAATATCTCCTTCTTTCCCTCGAATTTGATGGTAACCTGACCTCAGATCAATCTTACTAAAAACACGCACACCAACTAGCTGATCCATCAAGTCATCAATCCTAGGAAGCAGGTACTTATTCTTAATGGTCACCTTATTCAACTAACGGTAATCGATACACAAACACATACTACCATCCTTCTTTTTCACCAACAAAACTAGAGCTCCCCGCAGTGATATACTTGGCCTAATAAATTTCTTATCCAGCAACTCTTTAATCTGAGATTTCAATTCAGTCAATTCTGACACAGACATCCTGTACGGTGCCATATAAATAGGCCTTGTACCATGAATAAGGTCAATAGTAAATTCAACTTCTCTTGTCGGAGGTAATTCTGTAATGTCCTCAGGAAATACTTCCGGAAACTCACTCACAATTGGCAACTCACTAATCGTTACTTTACGGTCCACAGATAGCGACGCAAACAATGCAAACATCTTCGCCTCATCTTTCAACAAAGTCCTCAACTCTTTAGTAGATAATGAATTAGCCAACGCTTCCTCCTCAGGAGTAAGAAACAATAACTTCTTCCTATAGCAATCAATATAAACTCGGTTGAACTCCAACCAATTCATCCTCAAAATAACATCCAAATTCCCAAGCGGTAAACAAATTAAATCCACATAGAAATCCCTATCAAAAATAGTAAGCGGGAACTTCAAACACACCAAAGATATACCACAGAACCAATAGACTGAGTTTCAATTATCATCCTCTGCTCTAGAGTAGACGGTACAATACCTAACCTTCACACACAATCAACAAAAATAAACAAGTGTATTGCACCCGTATCAATAATAGCAATCAAAGGAGTACTATTAATAAAACAAGTACCTTTGATGGAACGATCCTCACTAGTGGACTAGGCTCCCACCAAAGCAAACATTTTACCATTGGCTCCTTGAATCTTCTTCGTCTTCTGACAAGTTGTACTAATATGAATCTGTTCACCACAATTAAAATAAGTAGGCATAGTAGCTCTGCAGTCAGCTACCACATGACCTGTCCTCCCACACTTGAAGCACTTTTTAAATTTATTCTGGCAAGTGTTAGCACGATGACCCGTACTTCCACACCTAAAACACTTCACGGGATTGGAATTTACCCCTCCCCACTCGGCTTCTTGTCAACAGTGGACTTTTGTTTACCTTTATCATCCGGAGCACTATAAAGAGTATCCCAAACCTCTGCTTACCCTTCTTATCATTCACAACTTTGTAGTGAGCAATTCGAGCCCTGTTGTCATTATCATAAATCATGCTCCTATTCACCAACTCTGGATAGTTCCTAATCTTCTGGCAAGCAATGCCCTGTTTGATCTCAAGATGCAACTCATTCTCAAATTTTAAACACTTTGAAGTCATAGTGTCTTCAGTGTTATAGTGTGCAGAATACTGCACCAGCTCTTCAAATTTCGCAGTATACTCGACTACAGTCATATTTCCTTGCTTGAGCTCCAAAAATTCAACCTCTCTAGCACTGCGAATGTCTTCTGGAAAGTACTTCTCCAGAAACTCGCCTCGAAACACAACCCAAGTAATAGTAGTACCTGCATTATCCAACCTTTGGCGACTGTTGTCCCACCAGACCTCAGCTTCGCCCTCAAGCATGTTAGTACCAAATCTCACCTTCTGATCATCATTGCACCCCATGGTCTTGCAGATCTTCTCAATCGCCTTCAGCCATTTATGTGCAGCCTCTGGATCCAAAATACCTCATTCATAAGTAGGCGACTTGTTACTCATGAACTGATCCAGATCACAAAATTCAGCATTCCCAACAGCTGGACCAATATTCTCAACAACTTGTGTCATGGCTTGCATAGCAGCAGCAAGTGCAACATCATTTCTTCCTGCCATACTAATACAACAAACACAAACACCTCATATTATATCGTAACACAACTCCTATTCTAAGGACTGACTCGACACATCATCTGGCCGGTTGGACCGACCTGCTCTGATACCAATTGTAACACCCCACTGATCCCAAATAGTTAAAATAACAATTTCATACGTAAAATCAGAGTTTCCAAAGTGGAATGCCACATTATTTTCAACAACAATTACCAATATAAGTTCTTCATTAAAATAGTGGAAATATTTTTAAGATTCAATACAACTCATAATCAAATAACATCGACAAAAATCCTCAGTAATCCTCTTTATTTATAAAATGGATACATAACAAAAATAAGCAAAACAACTAAAAGTTCCCCATCCCGTGTTACATATTAGAGCATCCTAGAATTGAACAGGCAACACGACTCCACGCACTCTCAAGTACCTGGATTATCTGTACTTCCAAAGAAGCACAGATGCAACAACAACAACAACAACAACAACAAAGGGGTGAGAAAAAAATTCAAATATAAACGGTGCATATAACATCTTCAAGGTAGTTTCTCACACATAACAACAAATACACCAATTCCACCAATAATCAAGCAACCATAGATACGACAATAATTATGCAACAACAATACAACAATAGTTATGCAATGTGACTCAACACGACATAATGCATGTGGTACCAAGTTTTGTTCATTCAATCGAACACGGTAATCACATACGCCCATCCGACAATGATTATCCCACCATTCTCCATAATGGAGTACAAATGATCGTATTCGCCCATCCGAAATGATCATCCCAACAATAATTCGACAAATGTATGCATGACTATGAAAATGCATACAACATATATAATTCACCATATTATACATCTACATGATCCATCTGATCAAAACATAACAATAGTTCCACCAAAAATCACTAACAATAACCTCACGCGATTTAATCGATTATTCCACTAATTAAATCCATCTAAAATCCATCATTAATCCATTCTCGATTTTAATCCTCAATTAAACATGTATTAAGATTTATCTCAATACCTCACCCAAAAGAATCGACAACGCACGCGAAATCGGGACTGAAATCGCAAAACAACACATTTTTGCCCTACACACTAGTCATATGCGTAATGGCAAGGCCATACGCGTAATGCCTTTGCCCTATATACCCTATACACATACCATACGCCCCCAATACGCGTTTTTCCCTATCACCATACGCGTTTCATACGTAAATGGGCACAAAACCCCTCTTTTTCACCTTCCATACGCGTTTTGCCCTTCTCATACGCGTATACATCAAGAAACACGTCCACCATACACATAATGGCCTAGTCCATACGTGTATGGATAGAGAAACCCATTTTTCTGCCTTTTCCTCTTCATTCCAGATCTGTTTCTCACAACTCTCGATTTCGTGATTCATATCAGACCTATGATCGTTTCTAATCCAGTTTTACACTCTTAATTTCATTCTTCTTTTATCTACATTACTATATACATTTTATATTTTAGTTCTAGGTCTAAAATTCGTATTGTTCATCAACAACAACAACATCAGTATAATTATACATCATCCAGAACAACAACAACAACAACAACAACAATATCTCATTAGAATTTCACCAATATTATATCATCACATTCACAGATTCGCAACAAAGATTGCATGCATATTCACAAACATCATAAACATCTGAAATTCCTACAAGCAGTGTTTTAAAAACTGGACCGGTCATCGAACCGGTGAGGATACTGAGTCACTGGTTTATTGGTTGAACCACTGTGTCACTGGTCGAACCGCATGAATAAACCGGATTAAACCGGATAACTCGAATAATAAACCAGTCTTTATAAGAAAATTATATAGGTATAAAATTGGTTGAACCAGATGATTCAGTCTCTTCAAAATATAAATAACACTTAATTTTTTTTACAAAAAAAAATATCATAAATTCATAAGTTCATAATTTAAATTCAAATTTTAAATAAAGGTATCACACATAACAAAATAGTATATTACAAAGTTTAATTGCAAACAAAGTCTAATTGCAATATAATTTAATTAAATAGTTTATAACAAAATAACTCAAATACGAATCAAATTTATTTTAAAGAAGGAAAAATTGTTTCAATGTTGGGATCTCCTTCTTTAATATTAAAATAATTTGCAGTAAATTCAACCGTATTTGTAACAATTTTCTCATCAATGTATCATTACTATGTTTTATTTTTTTTTATTTTTTTTATTTCATTTTTTTTTAATTTTTAATTTTTAATTTTTAATTTTTATTTCATTTATATTATTTTTTATTTTATTTTTTAATTAAAATAATAAAAAAATTAATTTTTTAAAAAAATTGCAATTAAACCGCCGGTTTGTGAAAACCGCCGGTTTTTCCGGTTTTCCCGGTTTACACCGATTTTTACCGGTTCACATCGGTTCAATGACATAAGCGATCCAGCATTCGAACCAGACCGGTTACCTGGCCGGTTCCCGGTTCGACCGGTTACCTGGCCGGTTCCCGGTCCGACCGGCCGGTCCGGTCCGGTTTTTAAAACATTGCCTACAAGGGAAGGAAGCCCTCACTACCCATCATGTTAAACCACCTGAATTTAAATCCGTTCTCCCCCTACCTCGAATTTGTGTGAAAATTTCTGCGAATTTCTTCAAAAATTAGGTGCCCTAAGTTGATCTTCCTCTTCCTAGCCTCTTGGTTCTCTCACAAAACTTTTTTTACGATTAATCTTTTACTAATCCGCTGTTTTGACTCATTCACCTGTAAACCCTCACCTTGATATTTTACTAAACTGTCCCTTAGTTTAATTTATTCCAAATAATAATTATAAACTTAATAATACTAATATTATTTTCATAACAATAATAATAATAAAAATAATAATTTAAATAATCTTATTATTATTCGCACACCTGTTATTACTAAGCACACCCTGATTATACGCGTCCCACTAGGACACAACACCAAAAACAACAAGATATACACCTTAACAAGACCAACACAACACCAAAAATACCCGGCGATTAAATATTAAAAATGGGGTGTTACACATGATGTCAGTCGGTTTTCAACAACTCTAACCTCTTCATTCATCCAACCCGTTTCAATGATAGGACCAATATCCTCCTCTTGTAACCAACTGTTTTCGAACCGAAATTTGCGAACATGACGAAATTGTTGCTCCATATCGCAAGACAGCATAATAGGGATGTGATCCGAATGCGACGCAATGAGATTTGTAAGAGTATCATTAGGGAAAGTGTAAATTAATTTAAAACAGATAAATGTTACAAATAAAATAGTTATAATGAGACGGGGTATATCTCTTTAATGTTTTTCCAAAAAACAATCGGACTTCAATTTGTTTTACCTAAATACATGAAATTAGTGAATGTTTTCATTATATAATATTTATTACACAATATAAAAATATATGCCACATAATTAACGATATACTTGTAAAAAGTTAATTAATCCAATTGGAAATTTAAAAATATCTCATAAAAAGGAAAAGAAAAAAACATCAAGTTATATGCATTTATTTATAAATGTACTAGTATTTTTCTTTCTAATAATAAATTCTAAGGAAAAGGGTTTAAGTAATAGGTGATGGAAATTTTTGATTAAATCCCAAAATCTCTAAATTTTGGCAAAGTGGTTTAATAAATAAATAGAAGAAATGTATAGTGATATTTGAGACTTAATTGTAATTTTAGTTTCTTTATATTTTTTTTTACTTTAGAATTTTGTCCCCTTATTTTAAAATTCGAAATTTTTGTTTCTCTATTTTTAGTTTTTTTGAATTTTGAATCCCATATTTTAAAATCAGGGATTTTGATTCCTTTATTTTTTTTATTTTTTTTAAGTTTTGATCTCTATTTTAAGTTTTGTTTTGGATTTTCCTTTTCGATTTTAAAAGAATTTAATAGGGAATCAAAAATTAAAAAAAATGAAAAACAAGGGAATCAAAACTAAAAAAATATGAAAATAGAGGGGAAAAAATTGAATTTTAAAATAGAGGGGGTCAAAACTAAAAAAATATGAAAATAGAGGGGAAAAAGTTGAATTTTAAAATAGAGGGGGTCAAAACTAACCAAAAAAACCTGAAAATAAAGGGACACAAATTTCAGATTTTAAAATAGGGGGATACAAATTCAAATAAAGTGAAAATAGGAGACCAAAATTGCAATTAAACCTTAAATATTTCAACAAGTAATCTATCATTAATCATCATGTATCTACTTTTAATATAAGAATTTTAATTATCACCATTTTTATATTTAAACCCTCTATTAATCTAATAAAATATTTATTTTAAAGGTTAAATATGTTTTCGGTCCCTATAAAATTATCAATTTTTGTTTTTGGTCCCTATTAAAATATCGCGTGTTTTGGTATCTACAAAATAATTATGCGTATTTTTGAATGATTATTTTGCAGATGTTTTTAGAACGTTATAAAAAGTTTCTTGAAAAAAATTCAAAATTTGATTTATAAATCGAGATTTTCATTACTTTTATCATTATCTTTTAAAATTTTAAAAATTCATATTTAATTATTCTCATTTTAAAAATTATATAATTTGGTAAAGAAATATTTTATAGTAATCTGAACACGTATGGAAAAAAATTCATAAGTTTAAAAGTTTAAGGGTAATTAATTAGGTTTCAAAATTTTAAAAAATAATAAGGACTAAATTTTTATGCATAAAATTTTTGTAGGGACCAAAAAATATCTTTCTTTAATAAGGACTAAAAATAAAATATAAAATATTTATAAGGATAAGAAATATATTTTTAACCTTTATATGTCCATAATTATCATTTTTGTGTGATAATTATAAGATTACTTGAGTTAATAAGTGTATGGTCACTAGAAATAACTATTAATATTTTTGAATATATTAATAGAAAATTTATATATCATTTATAACAAACTTCATTTCTTTTTCATACTTTCTCTATACACTAAATATAAGGATTCTATGTTGTCTTCTTCCAACTTTTGTGTTTTCAATCATCCATTTTCTCTCTTACAAGTATATGTTACTATTTCCCTAATCTTCCATCCTTTCTGATTTGCAACTTAAAAGGTATATGATCTGTTCTCCATTCTTAACAAGCAAAGTATAATTTTCCACAAGCAAATGTATAATGTGATTTGTTCTTTATCTAGTCCACAAGTACAGTCCTTCAACCATCGAATGCTTTAGGAAAGGTCTTTGTTTCCGAGTTTTGAAACCCTTTTATTTACAATCAAAGTACAACAACCAAAATCATCGTAATCATATCCTTAAGATGGTACAATCTACCTCTTTATCTTACTACGAGTCAAATAATAATCATATCCCAATGTACAATTTCCCTCATCAGAACTTGTATCCCTAGTTGGAACCTTTAACTCAAACTAAGTCTTCTCTACGATAGTTTATTACATTTTCATCTCTAGGTCTTTACTTGTCCTCCTCTTACGAGCCTCACTTAAAGAAATGCATCTTTTTATGATGAACTTTGATCTTCCAAGTTCCACTTCCCATAACTTATAATCCCGTTCACATTCGGAATAACCATTGAAGACACACTTCATTACTTTACCATCAAGTTGGAGTAACTTAATTTAGGAAAATGTTAAAGCTTTTAAGACCTTCAAATTAGAGTACTATACAAGTTTCTTACTCAAAACTTTCATATGTGTGTGGATATGAATGTAAATATTTTGATCAAGTAATATGCTTTGTCACTAGCCTTGCCCCCAAAAACTCTCTAGAAACGTAGATCATACCACATGCCAAAAGCGATCAAATGTGTGTTTATCTGTTGTCTCTTGCAAAACTCATTAGAGTTCTATAAAACATCCTCCATATATCTACCATGCTTTAACCTCAAATCTCATATCTTGTTCTTGTTATAAAAATCTCCACTAGTTGATGATGCACGATTAATAATAGTGGAACAATCTAAAATATATAGGCCATATAATTTAGACCCTTTAGAAATGATCAATCCATCTTGCAAAATTTGCAACATCCCATTTTCAACTATAGTGCAACAACATATACCATCAAATATGCTTATAGACAACATAATTTTCTTGAGTTCATAAATATGCCTCACATTGCATAGAAGGGACTTACAACTATCGAATATTTTTAGTGTGGTTATATGTTGATGCAGTAAATCGACAAGTAAAAATTAAGTAAGTATTCAGTTTTGTCTTCTCCGTAGGGATCGGTTCGAGGGAAAGAATGTCATTTGATAATCTCTAATTCTTTAAGCTTGGGTTTAATGGTTTTAAAGAGTAAAGAGCCAAAAGAAAAACATATGAACAAGTAAATAATGCATTCTTTAGAGAGGAGAGAACTCGTCGGGATTGAATTTCATCTACCCGTTAATACATAAATCTATCAATCAGTTGTTCTCAACCTAAAACACTCATCAATATAATCACATATTACCCACAATAGAGGTTATGTCTAACGCAAAGTCGAGAGAACAACCGTAATGTTTCATCGGTGATGTCTCACGCAACTCAACAACAAAGAGCATTAAAAACTGATACTCACGTGAATGCTAGATTTAAATCTATGTCTATCCTTGATCCAGATCTGAAGAGTATATGTCAATAGCAACTCAAATCCAAAAATAAATCAAGAAAAACAATAAATATACATATAATCAAGGTAAACTTACAAACAAAATCCTAACAATAAAGGGTACAAAGAGAACAAAGAAGATGAATAAGAATTTCTTGGTTTGTCAACGTCGATTGAACCAAATCCAACTCCGAATCATCAAGATATACCTCCAATTGTTGTTTCTAACTTACTCTACTCAAAGAATATTTTTGATGAAATTAGGGTTAAAAGTTCTCAAACCCTAAAAAATGTTGAAAAAGTGACTTTATAGGAAAAATGGGTTCTCGTATCCGCATTGCGAGCTCCGGTTTGCACTACGAACATACCAGTCAATGCTAGTGCCAAAATAGTGTTTTCCATGCTTTTGTTCAATTTATGTTTGCCTTGAGTTCGCGCTACAAATTCCAGGCAAACTCGCTCGCCTCCAGTTCACACAGCGAACATGACAACAAACTTAGAACTTATTTTGACCTTAACTTGAGAATCGTAACTCCGTTTTACGCGCGGTCAGAAGCGTTGGAAAGCTTATTCAATGCTCTATAAGGAAATGATAAAATATGATTTCTTGTATACCCTACAAAAATGAGATATAAACTATCAAACTAAAAGATATGTACATGATTACACATATTACACACTATAATTTAAACTACACACAACATACAATAAAGTTGAGGTTTATTGGTATAAAATGAATGAATTAAGCTGATAATTGCCAATTATTGATACTCAAAATTACTCCAATTTAGCACTTATCACTATACCAAGACCATGAGCCTCGCAAGTCTGGTTATTGTCGATTCAAACAACTTCATCATCTTCTATCTTCAAAGTCGTAATGTATTCTTTCCTTGTGCACCAGAGATACGAGTTTCCTGAATCCATGATCCAAATACTTTCATTTTATAAACTAGTGGACCAACACTCTCATAACCATTCTCATTTTCATCTAAATCAACTACAATCACAACAAAATAATCATTTCCCCTCTCGAGACAGTCCTTTTTGAAGTGACCGATTTTTTTGACAAATCTAGAATTTTTACCTTAACTAATCGAAAGATTTGGATTTTTACTTCCCTCTACCACCAATCCCTTGATATTCTCAACCTTAACCACTATGGTTGACCTTCAAATTTTGACTCATTAAACTCATATTAGATCTCATTGTCATTTAGACTTCATACAAAGTAATAATACTTTTCTTACCATAAAGAAGATTGTCTTTGAAAGACTCAAAGAATCCGGGTAATGAGCTTAAATAGAATGTCCTCATCATCAATCAGTACCTCAATATTCTCCATGTCATCAATGATCTTGTGAAAGTATGGCAATTGCTCCACTAGGAAATTTTTCTCTACTATTCAAAATGAATAGAGTTGTAGTTTCATACACAACATGTGAGTCAAAGACATAGACATATACAATGATTAAACCTTTGTCCACATCAAATTCACAATCTTCTCCTTGGCGACTTTCCTTGGAAATTTATCCCTGATGCACAAGATAATGAATCTTGTGACTTTATCCATCATTTCGATATTATGTACTTGTGTTAGGCATGCAGACATCGATGTCTCGCCCATAAAAGCTTCGACACCCTTCTATTGAGTTAAGATTGCTCACATTTTCACTCTCCACAACCTAAAATCGTTGTCTCCATAAAAACTCCTAATCACCCATTTAGAACTCATGGTGCTCACTTGTAAACTTAATCCCTTTGTTATGGCTGATGCCACTTATTGTGAAATTAAAATATTCAATCACATCAAGACCTTTTTGTTGCGAAAGTCTAACAATAATATTAATTTTGTATCACATCAAGAATAATGATATGTGGGACAAGAATAATGTCAACCAAAATAAATGGTCTCATGCAACAAAATAACCTTCAGACAGTGTATGCAAATCTACAATTGTAAGAGGAAGATAAAAGTTGAGTCCATAGAAAATTTGTTTATCTATCTGATCAAATTGATCTATTTTGGGAGAGAATAGTTCTTAGATTCACTATACTTCTAAATTTTGTTAAAAGAGATTACAAAATGAGTTATAAGAAAATAGAAGTTTCCAAGAACAAAGCTTATTTTTTATATTATTGTTTCTCAATCTCTCAAACTCTCTATATATAAGTTACACAAATCCAGTGTGTTTAGAAATGTTTCTCAATCCTTTTGAGTACCTCTAAAAATTAGTCAAGACTAATAACTCCAAAGAATTTATACATTATCTCTCTAATTAGGACTACCACCTCTTTTTTTTTTTTTTTTTTTTGTCTGGTTCTATTTTTAACAAAAGTGATCGAGAGCCACAATTATAATATCCTAAAATTCTAATGAACTAGATATTCATACTCGATCTATGAACCAACTATAGTCACTTATAAATCAACTAAATTGTTAGCCAATCAACACATTAATTGAGTCAATCATTAACCATTGGTAAAACTTTGACTCTTTTTTTAAAACTAAATTCAACCTTGTCGAGAAAAAGATATCTCTTTCATCACTTGAGTTTTTGAAATATACTTCCGAGATTTTTATGTATCTAGCATGTAACCATTTGGAGTATAGTTTGAGATAATAATTAAGTTCCTTTGGTAGAGGGTAACCCATCGTAGCCATAGCTAGATTATAATTAAGTTCCTTGGAATAAATAGGTAACTTAATTATATAATAAAAATATCTACTATAAGAAATCATGGTGAGTACTGCGTGTGGTACGTGAAAGATAATATAAGCTGAAGTGTACGGTATGGTAGCTATATCAACTTGTAATTACAAATTTTATATATATATATATAATCAACTTATTTCAAAAGTAAGTATTTTTAACTTACTCTGTAATCGTAACTTTTAAATTAGATTCAATCAATGGTTAAATTAACATTTATACTTATAAGTTATAACCATTGGATTGAATCTAATTTAAAAACTACAATTATGGAGTAAGTTAAAAAGATTTACTCTTTGAATAAGTTGATTCTAACTTTTATATATATATATATATATATATATATATATATATATATATATATATATATATATATATATATATATATATATATATATATATATATATATTGTTGACAGAGTGTAAAATACAGCATTTACCGCTCTTAACTAGCAGTAAATAATTATGTTTGTATATAATTATTTTGTTTCCTTTTCTTTAGATAGTTTCTTATTATGATTTATTCTTTCCTTGATTTAGGACTTCCTTCCTAAATTATAATCAATCACCTTTTGTAATTCCCTCTATAAAAAGGAGGAATCTTTGTACAGTTAAAATAAAATATTACCAAATATTTCAACTTGGCATCAAAGCAAAGATCTTTGCGCCTCTGATTTGCAGCCATGGCTGACAGTTCCTCGTCTACCAGCAATGATCAGAATAAGGAGAAGGAGATTGTCGGCCCCAAAGACTTGCAGCGAGTTATTTTTGGCGAATCTCATTCTATCCAAATCACCACCTTTCGACTCAGTGGGTCGAACTACTTCTGGTGACACCAATCTGTCCAGTTGTATATTTGTGGCAGAGGAAAACTCGGATACCTCAATGGTGAGCGACCCAAGCCAAATATTAATGATCCACAATATGCTGTTTGGGATGTTGAAAACTCCATGGTCATGACTTGGCTGGTAAACTCCGTGGAGGAGGACATTAGCAGCAATTACATGTCCTATTCCACAACCAAAGAGCTATGGGATAGTGTCGCAGAAATGTATTCTGACCTTGGAAATAAATCTCAAATTTATGAACCCACCTTGCAAGCCAGAGAAATTCGGCAGGGAGGTAATAACGTGACAAAATACTTTCACTATTTGAAGCTGGTTTGGCAGGACCTTGATCTCTTTAACACTTACAAGTGGAACTCAGCAAAAGATGCCAAACACCATCAACAGACAGTGGAAGAATGTAGAATATTTCAATTTCTTGCAGGTCTGAATGATGAGTTAGATGAAGTTCGTGGTAGGATCAATGGGAGAGCAACCTTACCTTCATTGGGTGAGGTATTTGCTGAAGTCAGGAGAGAGCAAACTAGGAGAAGTGTGATGATGGGAAAAAAACAAAATTGTTCCACCTCCTCCTGAGACCAATGCTCTTGCTGCAAAAACTATTGCCCTTAGAGTTCAACTAACCAGAAGAACTTTTCAAACCTCTGGTGTGACCGCTGCAGCAAACCACGTCATACTCAGGGAAACTTGCTGGGAAATTAATGGGAAACCAGCTAATATAAATGGCAACAAATCAGGTCCTAAAGTTCACAAACCCTTCCTACAACACATGAGGCAAAAAATACTTCTTTGAGAAAGGAACAAGTTGGGGAACTCATAAGGTTGTTATTACTTGTTTGTTTTCTTTTGTTTATTTTGTTTATTATTCTATTTTCTTTTTCTAGTTTTATTTTGATTATTGTTTTTTTTATATTCATAAAAAACTAAAAAAAAGTATTATTAATTATGTTAAATATATTTATTTAATATTAATTAATTAAATTTATTAAATATCCATGTTTAATTTAGTTAATAGTTTTGTATGTAATTTTGTATGGTTTAATCGTGTGGTCTTTAATCAATTGTCTTGGTTATACTATTTCTCATATTATATGCTTATGCCTTGATCTATATTGATCTTATCCCTCACTTACACACCTAAACCATTTTTAAACTAATTCTCGATTTAATATCAAGTCCTTTTCAAAATACCCTTGTAAGTCAATTTCTTTTCAGCAACCATCAACCTCATGCTCACACTTGGAAACATTCATAACTTACTCTTGAGATTTCTTACAATGAGACTTATTCAATGAATTACTTTAAATTAGTTGTCTAAAAGACTGGCCAACTTTGTTAGTACACTCGTAGTTTGAATTTGATTTAATTTTTTTATTGCTTTCATGCCTTTTCCACTTGTGCATGCTTCCTTGTTTGGGTTGTGTGTTTATTATTTATTCTTGTCCCTATTCAACAAAATGTACGCCCATTCCCATGATGTGTAATAATTTTTATCGTGTTATCTTTGATTGTTTTGCGTTTAGGTAGTTTCTAATGCAAGAACAAAATCAACCACTTTTCATAAAGAACACAGATAAAGCTTGATCCAATGTCAAACATTTTTCCTAAAATAAAATCAATTCAATAGTACTTCCATGACCATCAACCCTTAATCCATTCCATTCCACTTTGCATTCACATCCAACTTGTAAGTCGAGTGCTTTTGCCTCGCCATTAACCTTTCCATGACCTAAACATTTTCATAATCAATAAAAAAAAACCTTGATCCAACGTCAAATGGTTTTTCTTCAATCAAACTTCAAAACACATAAAAATATTGAAACACTTTCTCAAATAAGATGAAAAAGGAGTGGGATGTAGTCAACAATCTCCTGAGAAGGAGGACACGATATGTAGTTCTCGACCGCACGGACTCTTTCATCAAATCAGAACACTTCAACTCATCAAAAACTCTTTTATCATCGTAGTGCGATCCCTCAAATCCTTTTTTCAAGGTATAAAAACAACTAACAAACATACATTTTTTACTTTGAACTACGAAGTTCTGATTCCTAATTTTATTATGAAGATACGTAGGCACAAGGGTCCTAATCCTTGGCAAGCACCCTGATAAAAAATAAACCATTTTGTCCCTTTAACCTTTTAATCGAGAAGCATACCATATCTAAGTAAACACTAATGTGCATGACTAACCAAACGGTTCCCTTTGTGTACAACAAACGTGAGAGGGTGCTAATACCTTCCCCTTGCATAACTGATTCCCGAACCCGACATTGGTTACGATGGCCATGTTCTTTCCTTTTCATTTGTGATTTTTATCTATATATTCCCTTTCCCCTTATGGGAATAAATAAAGTTCGATGGCGACTATGTTAACCCATCCGCAAGTGTATGATTGCGCCCTGGGAGGATAATATTTTTCGAGGTACGACACACATTAATGAAATTTTATAGCAAGTATCTTTTGTTGGTTGATAACGAGAAATCGTATCAATAATTTAGCACATTTCTAGTCTATTTTTCACTACATTTCGATAAAATTAACTCCCGACTTTTCCGAGTTTTTTGCATTTGTTACAAGTACAATGTATGCCAAGTCAAAAATATGCAAAATGAAGATATGGAACAAATACACAAGAGACAGATCAAATAACAAAACATAGAAGGAAAATATGCATATTTTGTAACAATGACGGTCGCCACGGATCTATTACGATCGTCACGCAGCTTGTAGTGTGTGACGATCGTCACACCCATGTTACGACCGTAACACGCTAAAAAGGGCCCAAACGATCGTCACAGCCTATGATGTTCACATTGTGTTATAATTGGTCGTATGTAAAACGTGTGCAGAATGGAAACGGAAGCAGAACGAAGTCACACCACTTTCCTTATTTTTCTCAACCTAAACTTTTACGAAGCAAACTTAGTGCTCCCGCTTTTTCTCAGTAAATGGGATTTTATCAGACCTGTAATTTCTCCAACTGCTATATCATTCAATGTCGATAAATAGAAGGGGAAACAGAAGGAAAAAGGGGAGAGTTTTGCTGCACAATCGTTACCGAAGCTCTGCCAAATTATTTCTTGAATTTTCATTGTTTTCATTCCTTTGTTTCAGTACTGTATTTTCCTTTAAATTCAATTACCCGTAATAGTTTCCAACATTAGGAAGCTATTACTTTAGATTAGGATATTTATTTTCTAGCTTCAGAATTCGTATTTAATTTCCGAGAAGATCCAAGTTTGCCGCCATTTGTGGAAGAGGGATCTACGAGGAAAAATTTCTTTTGTATCAGGTTTCAATATATTGTATTTTAATTTTATTGTTTAATTGTTATTTATTAATTATGTATGTGTTCTATTTAATTAATTACTATTGTTGTTTTGATTTAATTAATATGTCTAACTAATCTATTAGTGTCAGTATGTAATAACGGTAACCGAGCAGATTGAATTAATGTTAAGCTAAAAGTTCTAATTAACTTAATATCTGGCTAAGACTTTTTTATAATTAAAATCAAGATTTTTGTTACGAGAGTAAAAAGAATAGAAAAATGTTAGGACCGAGACCACGAGAGTGTGAGGTTTTAACCGGATAGCTAAAGTTAGGCATTTTATTTAAATACAGCGAGAGCGCTTTAAACTGAATTAGATTTTGTTAAGTTTTCAAAGAGTATTTTCTAAACACTTATGGGCTAGCGAGAGCAGGCATAGGGCTTTAGGAATACAATCTAATACAAGACCACGAGAGTGTGAGTTTAGGGTTTTTAAACTGATAATTTCTACAGAAGCAATTAAGTGAAGTAATTCTCTACGTTTAGCCTTAGTTTAATCTGCATAGGTCTACTAAGTTACATATCGACCGCCTTAATCATATAATCTTAATTTAGTAATTTTTCATTTAGTTTACCTTTAGAAACCAACTTCGTGACAATCTTCGTCTTAGCTCACATAACAGCATTTATAGCACTAGAGTGAAAACTTAATCCCTGTGGGTTTGACATCTTTTTATTACTACGCGATAGGTTGTGCACTTGCAGTTAAGATACCGTTAGACGTTAGGTTGATCGCGCACCAAGTTTTTGTCGCCGTTGTCGGGGATTTTGTATTTAGTCACTAGTGCAATTTAAAAGTGTGTAGTCTAGTCTAAGGCAACCAATTTATTTTCTTATTCACCGATTGTATGTGAAGTACTCGCTCACAAGGCGAAAACTTGCAACCTCTGATCTCTGAATTAGAGCGTTTTCTACATTTAAGACGTCGTATAATAGAGTACCAACGAAGGTACAACATTCCTGATCTTTTAGCCTTTCCACCCGAATAAGTTGAAGACCGAGAAGCAACATCTAGAGAAGCTGAGATGGCCGAAGTAGAATGAACTCATCCACTCTCGTATTACGTTGTTCCCTCACAAGCTGAACCTCATAATAGCATTGTCGCACCTGCCATCAATAGAAACGATTTCGAGTTGAAACCATCGCTAATTTCAGCCGTGCAACAAAACTAATTTTCTGGAAATCTTACCGAAGATCCGAACTTTCACCTGTCGATATTCGTGTAATATACTGACACAGTTAAAGCGAATGGTGTTACCCAAGAAGCAATCAGACTACGTCTTTTTCCTTTTTTATTACGAGATAGAGCAAGAGCTTGGCTTCAATCTCTGCCATCGATTTCAGTCACCACCTGGGATGAGCTGAAGAAAGTCTTTTTAGCAAGATATTTTCCACCTGGCAAAACAGCTATGCTAAGAGCTCAAATCAACGAATTTAAGCAAAAGGAAAACAAATCTCTTTTCGAAGCTTGGGAACGATACAAAGACATGCTGAGACTATGCCCTCATCATAGTTTAGTAGAATGGATGGTAATCCATACCTTTTAGAACTCGTGAACTTATCGAGAATATGGCCCAAAACCATTTCCAGTGGGGAGTTGAAAGAGCCGCAACAGAGAAACCAACCAAAGGAGGTATGTACGAAGTATGTAGCATGGATCAAGTTAATGTCAAATTTGATGCTCTTGCTCAAAAGATAGATAACTTGGTCGTAACACCAACAACCACTGTGGCTGCAGTAACACCTAATTGCGAGTTATGTGGAGTTCAAGGACATGCTGCCCCCGATTGTCAGCTATTAACCGGAATCGCCACAGACCAAGTGAATTATGCCCAAGGAAATCCCTACTCCAATACATACAACCCAGGTTGGAAGAATCATCCGAACCTTTCTTATAAAAACAGCAATGCTTTGTATGCGCCTGGTCAAACACCAGCTACACCACCAGGATATCAAAAGACTGCTCTTGTTGCCCCTAGGAAATCAAATCTCGAATTAATGATGGAAAACTTTATAGTTTCCCAAACTCAAACAAATAAAGATTTCCTGAACCAAAACATACACACTAATGAGCAGATTAAACAACTAGTAAGCAAGGTAGATGCGTTAGCTACACACAACAAAATGCTTGAAACTCAAATTTCACAAGTAGCTTAACAACAAGCACCTACAGGTGCCCCTGCTGGTGTATTTCCTGGACAACCACAACCTAATCCTAAAGGACAAAAAAATGTTGTGATATTGAGAAGCGAAAGAGAACTTAACGAATCGATTGATCCAAGGCTTGAAAATCCAGCCATGTACTAAAGGCAAGATAAACCAACTGAAAAGGAGAATGAAGCGGAAGAAAAGGAAGAAGATAACCAAGAGGTTGTGGAGAAAGATAAGCCTTATGTGCCTCCACCACCTTATAAACCACCCATTCCGTATCCTTAAAGACTAACAAACTCCAAAACAATGAACCGATTCAAGAAATTTGTGTGAACTTCTGAAACAATTAAATATCACAATTCCATTCACAGAAGCCATCACTCAAATACCATCGTATGCTAAATTTCTTAAAGAGATCTTATCAAATAAGAAAAAGATTGAGGATAACGAAACAGTTACACTTACTGCTGAGTGTAACGCTATTATCCAAAACAATATGCCTCCTAAGCTGAAAGACCCAGGTAGTTTCTCTATACCTTGTAATATTGGAAAGCTTGTCATAGACAGAGCTTTGTGCGACTTAGGAGCAAGTATCAGTGTTATGACGCTATCTATTTGCAAGAACACGGAAATGGGAGAACTCAGATCTACTAAAATGTCCGTTCAATTAGCTGACCGATCAGTTAGATATCCCGTAGGTATACTGGAAAATGTTCCAGTAAGAATATGTCAATTCTATATCCCGACCGATTTCATAATCATGGACATTTCTGAGGACTCAGTTACTCCTATCATATTAAGAAGACCTTTCCTAGCCACAACTGGAGCCATAATTGACGTAAAGAACGAAAAATTAACCTTCAAAGTGGGAGAAGAAAAAGTAGAATTCATCCTTACTCAATTCTTACAAGCACCAGACATGGATGACACTTGTTATCTAATTGACGTAATAAACGAGTGCGCAAGAGAGATGGAGGCAGAACAAACCACATACTCTGAAATTATGAAGATACAAATTCCACCAATCTTCGATGACGACAACTGGCATGAACCATACAAAGATGACAGTCTAAGCGAAAGTTTAACACTCACACCTGATCATATGCCAGAACCAAAAGAAACAACTTTAGAACTGAAAACCTTACCTAAACACCTAAGATACAAATTCCTAGACACCGAACTTAAAAAACCAGTAATAATTAATGCCATACTAGGACAACTCGAAACTAAGAAATTATTAGAATTCCTAAGAAAGTATCCGACTGCATTAGGATATAACATTTCCTACTTAAAAGGAATATGTCCATCAATCTGCATGCATCGTATTATGCTAGAAGACAATTACAAAACCTCTAGAGAACCTCAAAGAAGAATTAATCATATCCTTAGCATTTCAGTCAGAGATGAAGTTAAGAAGCTATTAGAAGCATGAATCATATATCCGATCTCCGACAGTCAATGGGTTAGCCCAATACACGTCGTACCAAAGAAATGAGGCATCGCTGTTGTGAAAAACACAAAAGGCGAATCAATAACACAAAGAGTGGTGACCGAAAGTAGAGTGTGCATTGACTATCATAAATTGAACAAAGATACTCGAAAGGACCATTTTCCTTTATCTTTCATATATCAGATGTTAGAGCGATTAGCCAAACATTCGTACTTCTGCTATCTAGACGGTTACTCCGGATTTTTCCAGATCCCTATTCACCCTGATGATCAAGAGAAAACTACATTCACATGCCCCTATGGAACGTTCGCTTACAGAGGAATGCCCTTCGGGTTGTGTAATGCCCCTGCAACCTTTCAACTATGTATGATGTCAATCTTTGCGGATTTCATAGATAACATCATGGAAGTGTTCATGGATGATTTCTCTGTGTGTGGGGAAAGCTTTGAAAGATGTTTATCAAACTTAGAAAGAGTACTAGAGAGATGTGTAAAGGTAAATCTCGTGCTTAATTGGGAAAAATGTCATTTTATGGTCATAAAAGGGATCATATTAGGACATGTTATATCTGACAAAGGGATTGAAGTTGATAAATACAAAATAGAAGTCATAAAAGACCTTCAACCACCTAAGACCGTACGAGAAGTACGAAGCTTTTTAGGCCACGCCGGTTTTTACCGACGATTCATCGAAGACTTTTCGAAAATCACTAAACCTTTAACCGGTTTATTAATGAAAGAAGCATAGTTCATATTCAAT
Source organism: Lathyrus aphaca (assembly GCA_963966055.1). Taxonomy (NCBI): domain Eukaryota; kingdom Viridiplantae; phylum Streptophyta; class Magnoliopsida; order Fabales; family Fabaceae; genus Lathyrus; species Lathyrus aphaca. The sequence continues at coordinate 507,461,486 of OZ014523.1, forward strand.
GAAAGGTGCCTAAAATCATTTGAAACTCTGAAATCAGCTCTTATCACCACACCAATAATGCAACCACCCGATTGGAGATTGCCTTTCGAAATCATGTGCGATGCGAGTGACTATGTTTTATGCGCAATTTTAGAACAAAGAAAGGACAAGAAGTTTCACGCAATCTACTATGCCAGTAGAACTTTAAATTCCGCTCAAATGAATTATGCCACAACTGAGAAAGAACTGTTAGCAGTTGTCTTTGCACTCGACAAATTCCGATCCTATCTAGCAGGAGCAAAAATAATCATCTACACAGATCACGCCGCTATCAGATACCTTTTAACCAAGAAGGATGCCAAACCAATACTCTTAAGATGGATTTTACTGTTACAGGAATTCGATTTAGAGATCAAAGATAAGAAAGGCACTGAAAACGTAGTAGCAGATCACCTGTCAAGGTTAGAAAATATCAAACCCGAACCAGTGCCTATTAACGACGATTTTCCTTGTGAACGATTGATATCACAAATAAAAAGCGACCTAGCCCTACTAAACCCAATCAAACCAGAAACCAGTGAAATCGTGGAAGCGGTCCATACAAACGAAAAATTACCTTGGTATGCTGACATAGTTAACTACCTAGCCACAGGCGCGCTTCCACCGAATTTAACATATCAACAGAAAAAGAAATTCTTAGATGATCTCAAATATTATTATTGGGACGAACCTTTACTATTTAAGAGTGGACCCGAAGAAATCTTTCGTCGATGCATACCCGAAGAAGAAATTGAGGATGTCATTTCTCAATGTCATTCATCTCTGTATGGCGGACATGCAAGTACTTTGAAAACTTGTGCCAAGATCTTACAAGCAGGCCTATTCTGGCCTACCTTATGGAAAGACGTCCACATAACTATTATAAACTGTGATCGGTGTCAACGCACTGGTAATATCTCAAGACCCGATGAAATGCCTCAAAAAGGAATACTTGAAGTAGAAGTCTTTGATGTATGGGGGATCAATTTCATGGGACCATTCCCATCTTCTTTCGGAAATAAGTACATACTCGTTGTTGTCGACTATGTTTCGAAATGGATCGAAGCTATAAATTCTCCTACCAATGACACACGAGTAGTGATTAATCTTTTCAAGAATATAATCCTTCCAATATTTGGTGTACCCGGACTTGTCTAGTGACAGTGTCTCCCATTTCATTTTGAAAATCTTTGACAAATTACTATCCAAGTATGGAGTCAGACACCGTGTAGCAACACCATATCATCCACAAACAAGTGGACAGGTCGAAGTCTCAAACATAGAAATAAAACAAATCTTAGAAAAAATTGTTGCCATATCTAGGAAAGATTGGTCATCTAAGCTTAATGAAGCTTTATGGGCTTACAAGACAACTTACAAGACGCCTATAGGAACTACACCCTTTAAACTGGTGTATGGAAAATCATGTCATCTCCCGGTAGAATTAGAACACAAAGCATATTGGGCGATTAAAACACTTAATATAAATTACACAGCCGCAGGAGAAAAGCGAGTCCTCGATATAAACGAATTGGAAGAATTACAATTAAACGCTTATGAGAATGCTAAGATATATAAAGAAAGAACCAAAAGATGGCACAACACGCGTTTATCTAGGAAAGAATTCAGTGTGGGAGTCGTTGTTCTCCTATTCAACTCAAGACTTAGGCTCTTTCCTGGGAAATTAAAATCTAGATGGTCAGGCCCTTTGGAAATTACAAAAGTGTTCCCTAGTGGAGCGATAGAAATCAAGGGTAGAAATAGTGAACCGTTCACAGTAAATGGACAACGATTAAAACACTACCATCATATAGAAAATAGAGAATATGCGAACAATCTAAAACTATTAGAATTACCCGCTAATTCCCCTGATTAATCTACTACTAAGCATTATGTCAGGCTTACGACGTTAAAAACAACGCTTAGTGGGAGGCAACCCACCATATTGCTTTTTGATTATTTTACTTTAATGTTTCTTTCCTTTTATTTCTATTAATTTTCTATATTTTCATTATTTCATTTATTTCCAAAATCTTTATAAAATTGTTTTGCTGAATTTAAAAACTTTACTTGATACAGGATTTCTAAAAGTCTTTTCTACCTTACCTTCCTTCCCTCTGATTTGTTTCTCTCATTTTAACATAGAACCACAACCACATAATTTTATGGAAACCACTTTTAGAGGTAGAAACCATAGAAGGAAATTTGAGGAGTTGTCATAGAGAAATATTGCTATGACCCTTAATTACGATGAGTCAACCTTGGATACCTTAGGTATGTTAGACAATTTCCTATATATGTTTAACTAGTTAGGATGGGAAAATGCCCACATTAAATCTAGTTTTGTCACCTACCGCGAGCTTACCTTTGAGTTTTTAAGTTCTTTGATTCACATACCTGATCGCGGATTCGGAGCCAGAAAAGGATATATTAGTTTCAGACTTTTTGGTATTGAGTTCTCTTATAACCATAAGGAACTAGCTGACTTATTAGGATTCCATATCAAACCTTTTGCATTTACCACCAGCCAAATGGAGCTAATGGATTTTGAGCTAGATTATTTCTGGGGTACCTTAACCGGAAATTACCACCCTGAGTCGGATACCATGGATAACAATGAAATACACAACCCTGTTATCTGCTATTTCCATAAGATCCTAGCCCATACACTATTTGGAAAGGAAGAAAACTGAACCTTAGTATCTAAGGATGAAATATTTATGCTTTACTGTATGACACAAGGATGCCCTGTTAATGTCGTACCTTTCATGATGCAAACCTTCAACCGCATTATTCAGGATGTTGATGCACCAATCATCATAGGTGACCTAGTAATTATGATTGCTGAAGCTCTTGGACTTAGATACCAACTTAATAGGTGCATACCATTTGGAACAATCCGACCTATGAATTTGGATTTTTGCTTTGACAGACGTATCATAGGAAACTTAGGTATTGCACCTTACGACTACTTGATTAGGAATGAAGTCATCACCATATTTACCCTTCCAAACCATTTAAAAGTGAGTGTCCACAACCGTGACAAATGGCTTTACGAATTAAACCCACCTAATCCACCATCATCACCTGATACACCACTTGCTTACCAAGTTCCTGATGAAAACATGTCTGATTATGAGTTTGACCCTGCTACCCCTCATAATTATTATGAACCAAACCACATTGATGAGGATACTGATGTCCCTAAAGTGGATGAAGGAGTGTATAATGAAAACCTGAATAATATCCTTAACACAATGGATGTTTACCAAACTGAGATCAATGAGATCAAAGATGAACTGAGAAGCGTGCGACAAGATCTCATAAGCCTCACAGACATAACTGTGGATCAATTTTACCACATAAATTCGGTTTTGGAAGATTTAAAGAAAAGACATCCTTGATGAACTAGCATTCAACAAAAAATTTATTTGTTTTCTATTTCTAGGACCACTTTAGTTTCCCTTTACTTTGAAGTTTCATTTTTCTTATGCCAATTTATTTATTTCCGCATAATTTCAATTTTTACGCAATTTCTGTTTTATGTCAAGAACAACAATTACAATTTAGTGCAATTTTATATATTTCAACTCTGCAAACAAGTTACTGAGTTTCACATTTCACTTATGGGAGTTACTGATAACAATGCCTAATTACTCTGCTCGATTGATTGCAAATTTAGTTAGTAACTAGTATATGTTTTATATACACTATCATGCCTATTATTATGCTAAATATATTAAGCTTACTGCATAACTTTTGCCTTACCTGCTAAATCTGGAAGCCTGTGAAAATTTCCCAGTTTTTGTAAAGCCGACGATCGTAACGTCTAGCTGACGAGCGTCACGCTCCTTTACCCTGCTTTACGATCGTAATGATCTTGTGACGAGAGTCACAATCCTAGAGAACACGTTCTCTGTAACTGTAGAAGTTCTTCATCCCAAAACACTCTTATCTTTTCCTCTCCACACGACTCTCCACTACCTCCCAATCCAAAAATTCGTAACCACCATTACACCCACTAAATTCACATAATTTCTCCCATAAATTCAATCTTTTCACATCCCATTCTCATTATTTACCCGATCAATTCACAAACTTCTCTCATTCTTCAACCCCAAATTCCATTCTACAAACTTTTGCAAGTTATGGACAATAATCAAAACCCTAACATCACATTCAGAGATGTTGAGCAAGGAGAGGCTCAACATTCTAAGTTTCAAAAATTTCAACACCGTGGTCTCCAACCGACCTGGTACATCGACACTGAGTGTTTGAGAGCCTTGGGTCTATTTCACAGCGTCAGGAAACTACTGCAAAATGTGGGATTATGGCAACTTTGTAGTCAACCGCAACGTATCTACGAAGCTCTAACTCTTGAGTTTCTGAGCTCTTTTTCCTACTTCACTCTTGCAGGCGCAACCGGCCAAATTTCGGGTGTGACTGCATTCCACATGTTTGGTGTGGAGTACAAATTCTCTCAAAACGAAATTGCACAACTACTTGAATTTGACAACAGTGAGGAAGCCCATCGCCGCGTCCCAGAAAACTTCTCTGAAGAAGCCTTCATCTTTTGGCAGAAGATAACCAACACATAAGCCGTAGCATTTGATCACCTAAATGCTACTCTTATACATAACCCTGCCATTCAATACTTCCACCGTATTCTCGGCAACACGATTTTTGCACGAGATAGCAATCATAAGCTTAATTCAAAAGAGCTTTTCTTCATTCACTGTGCCTTAGAAGACGACAATATTAATGTCGCTCCGTTCATGTTATACCACATCCAATCCATATGTGTGAGAGGCAGTAAACCTTTCTATTTCAGAGGCATAATCACCTCTTTGCGCTGAAACTGAACTTAGGCTCTAACCTTGCCAACTTACCTTCCATGGCACTAGCTTACCTTACTTTGGATCACTGCAAGGCTGTACACCTTATCTATGAAAGAGAAGATGGAAGATTCCACCCTGTCATCCGCAATGTGGTTTTCCGTAACATCATCTTTCCTTGCAGGGACCGTGTTGATCCTGATAGCCGTGACAACTGGCTTTTCGACTCTAAGGCTCCAGAAGGCAGAATTCTTACCCATGATGAAGCCCCTGATGCTCATGTTGATGAGATGGAAGAAGAGATGGATGCAGCTGCCCCTACTCCTGAAATCCCAGAAACTTCATCAAGGCAACAATCTCAGAGCGACATCACCCTCAAAGAGATCCTTTGTGCTATACACCATCAGAACCAAATGTCCGTTGCACTAGAAAGGAAGCAGAAAGAACAGTATGATAACTTGTATGCTCAGAACGCTCAAATCATCAGCAAACAAGAATCAATGGATGAAAAGCTCAAGGAAGTCTTGAATGAGATGGGCACACTGTGCATGGATGTAAACACCTTGTACTCCCAAGACACATATGAATAAGCAACACCTTCTAGAAGGGCACACACCAGAAGTCGAAGATGTGACCCCTAGTAGCTTTTGTTTTTGCACTTTTTGTTTTCATTTCCCTTTCCTGTTTTTTTATGTATTGTATTACCCCGCTATTATATCACAATATTGAGGACAATGTCTGATATAGTGTGGGAGAGGTACCGTTCCATTTCGTGTATTTCCCTTATTTTCTCTTCCGCATTGTTTCCATAAAACAATTATTATATGATTTGTTTTGTTTTCAATTTCCCTCGTTTATTACTTTAAATGAAATCTTAGTTAGGACGCCGCGAAAATCTAACAAGATAGATACAGTTCTGACACTTTGGACTCCCTAATTTAAGCGAGTTCCATTTTAGTTATACTTTTATATTAAGTTTTAGTTCTAGAGTAACCGACAGTAGTTTATACTAGCAGTTAGCACCGTCTTGACACAAACCAAGTGGGGAGCCGATGAATATAAGTGTTTGATGCCTTATCATAATATCCTTCTTATCTTGATGCCAAAAAGAAAAGAAAAGAAAATGAAAATTTTGTACCAAGTTATACGGTCGCATATAAGAGATAGAAAAATACTGAAGGAATCCATTGTTGGATGGTTCAGAGGTATCTGGTTTTGAACTCGGTAGGGCGTGTGATTGTACGATCCCCCACAACCACCAAACTGGATTAGTTATAGTGGGTTGCCACATTCTTGTACCCGACCCCGTGATAAAAAAGGATCAAAGTCACTAACCGGCTACTCCACCATGTAAGTGAAAAGGCAAAGGGCTTAATGTGATTGTGCTAGAACGAAACTAGACGAAATAGGTACGAAGGACTTTAGGTAAAATTATAACAGAATTGTTGGATAGCTTATTTGAATAGGAAATTCATGACATAACCTGTTGCTTGTGACAGTAATGTATCGTTAGTGTTTCATTTTTCGGTCGAAATAAATATTGATTTCCCACCAATTTTTCAAAGATATGTAACGCACATGCGTCTGATATGACATATCCAATCTACTTACTGAGTTTTTGCTTGAGGACAAGCAAAGTTTTAAGTATGGGGGAGTTTGATAACGAGAAATCGTATCAATAATTTAGCACATTTCTAGTCCGTTTTCACTACATTTTGATATAATTAACTACCAACTTTTCCGAGTTTTTCGCATTTGTTACAGGTACAATGTATGCCAAGTCAAAAATATGCAAAATGAAGATATGGAACAAATACACAAGAGACAAATCAAATAACAAAACGCAGAAGGAAAATCTGCATATTTTGTAACAGTGGCGGTCGTCACGGATCTATTACGATCGTCATGCAGCTTGTAGCGTGTGATGACCGTCACACCCATGTTATGACCGTAACACGCTAAAAAGGGCCCAAACGATCGTCATAGCCTATGACATTCACATTGTGTTATAATTGGTCTTATGCAAAACGTGTGCAAAGTGGAAACGGAAGCAGAACGAAGTCACACCACTTTCCTTATTTGTCTCAACCTAAACTTTTACGAAGCAAACTTAGTGCTCATGCTTTTTCTCAGTAAATGGGCTTTTATCAGACCTGTAATTTTTCCAACTGCTATATCATTCAATGCCTATAAATAGAAGGGGAAACAAAAGGAAAAAGGGGAGAGTTTTGTTGCACAATCGTTACCGAAGCTCTGCCAAATTATTTCTTGCATTTTCATTGTTTTCATTCCTTTGTTTCAGTACTGTATTTTCCTTTAAATTCAATTACCCGTAATAGTTTCCAACATTAGGAAGCTATTACTTTAGATTAGGATATTTATTTTCTAGCTTCAGAATTCGTATTTAATATCCGAGAAGATCCAAGCTTGCCGCCATTTGTGGAAGAGGGATCTACGAGTAGAAAGTTCTTTTGTATCAGGTTTCAATATATTGCATTTTAATTTTATTTTTTAATTGTTATTTATTAATTATGTCTGCGTTCTATTTAATTAATTACTATTGTTGTTTCGCTTTAATTAATACGTCTAGTTAATCTATTAGTGTCGGTATGTAATAACGGTAACCGAGCGAATTGAATTAATGTTAAGCTAAAAGTTCTAATTAACTTAATTTCTGGCTAAAACTTTTTTATAATTAAAATCAAGCTTTTTGTTACGAGAGTAAAAAGAGTAGAAAAAGGTTAGGATCAAGACCACGAGAGTGTGTGGTTTTAACCGGATAGCTAAAGTTAGGCATTTGATTTAAATACAGCGAGAGCGCTTTAAACTGAATTAGATTTTGTTAAGTTTCCAAAGAGTATTTTCTAAACACTTATGGGCTAGCGAGAGCAGGCATAAGGCTTTAGGAATACAATCTAATACAAGACCACGAGAGTGTGAGTTGAGGGTTTTTAAACTGATAATTTCTATCGAAGCAATTAAGTGAAGTAATACTCTATGTTTAGCCTTAGTTTAATCCGGATAGGTCTACTAAGTTACATATCGGCCGCCTTAATCATATAATCTTAATTTAGTAATTTTCCATTTAGTTTACCTTTAGAAACCAACTTCGTGACAATCTTCGCCTTATCTAACATAACAACATTTATAGCACTAGAGTGATAACTTAATCCCTGTGAGTTCGACATCTTTTTATTACTACGCGATAGGCTGTGCACTTACAGTTAAGATACCGTTAGATGTTAGGTCGATCGCGCACCATTGGTCGGATATGTAAATCCATCTTTTTTCTTGACCAATGTCCTCCAAAAAATAAAAGTAAAGAACCACCTTCATAACTTTTTTTTTTCAATTTCACAAACACTAAAAGCAAGGGGAAAGTATTGGTCATTTGGATCTCTACTAACTACAATAAGAATATTACCTACATACTTGATCTTAAGATGACATCTATCAACTCCTATAAATGGACTACATGATGTTATGAATCCCTTCTTAAGTCTATCAAAAAAATAAAAGCTATTAAACCTTGGTTGTATTGTTGCTCAAACACTTTCTACATTAATCTTACAAGTGTTCCCAAAATTAACCCTCATTAACTCTGCAGAGTACCCCCACAATAAATTATATTACTTTGCTACATCAACTTTAACCAAATCGTTTGAAATTTGCTTCGCCTTTTATGCCATGTTCATAGGTATTCCAACAAAATAATTACTTTTAATTTCAAACACAATATCACAAAGCTTAACACCGCAAGAAGATGTCACCCTAAGCACCACAATCTTAGCTACCCACTTTGAATTCGTTGAGCTATTATTCAACACCTTAGCACATGTGTGAGTACATATCCATTTTCTTAAATTCTATATATATGATTATTCCCAACTTTACTTACAAATGCCTTAAATCCACATTTGCACTTGTAAATTATCCTTACTCTAAGTTTGTCATTTTTCAATAATTTTATCTCTCTCCCATTCGAGATTGACCATTCAGTAATTGCTTCTTTAAATTCATCAGGTGATACAAACTCCAACCAACTTTGATCTTATAATTCTTGTCCAACTCCTCCACCCTAAACTTATAATACTTTGGTCCATTCTCATTATATGAAGAATCAAGGTCACTATCAAGCTCATCATTATAATAGTGATTCATCATCTCATTTTCCACATAACTTGATGAACCTATATTATCAACACCATTCACAAATTTCTTTGGAGTTTACTTGTGCTTATTTGCAACACATTTACCCTACCTTTTGTCGTTATCATCTTGTTTATCCTCCATGTCAAAGCCATCATCCAACTCAAGAGCCCACCCTTCCTCACTATCATCAAATGTTATACCATTAGCTTCATAATAATTATCATCACTTCCATCACTATGTTCATCTTCAATAATAACTCCACCATCACATTGTGCATATTCTTAAAGATTATTTGTAACATCACATTGTTCCTCTTCTTCAACATTAACTCCACCATTATCTTGTTCCTCTTCTTCAACATTAACTCCACTATCATGTGGTTATTCTTCTTCAACATCAACTCCAACTACGCCTCTTACAAAATGACCAATATATAAATGTACTACACATTTCATTTCATTGACATATTTATAAACCTCATTAGCATCTTTATCATTCACCATTCTCTTATATTTGTGCTCATAATTTTTATACCACCATAACCTATATCTTGAATAGATCCTTAATGTCTTTCAATATTTTAGTAGCTTTAATGTAGCTCCACTTATCAGGACCAATATCCTCTACTGCATGTTCATGCCCCCTTTGTAATATAATACACAATCCTTAACAAATTTACCCACATAATGAAAATTCAAACTAAAACCCATCTCTAAACTTTCACCTTTGATTTTCACGAACAAACGCCAAAAAAGAATGAAAAGAACTAACTCCACCTCACTTAATAATGGATGAATCGTGGATGAATGTCTTCTTCTACACCCGCCTCCTGAAAATGACAATCCCCATTCGTCTATCACAATCGCCTCACTTCGAGTCTCTCACTTTCGCAACCCTAATTACAAGGACTATAAGTGAAACACTATTTGACATTTTTTTTGGGATATTTTTGGGGAAATATTTGAGCAAATCCATATAAACAATAAGAAGTTAAAAAAAAGCCTCATAAACAGTTGAAACTTAAAAAAGTAGTCACAACAACGTTCACAACCTTACATTTTTTTTTGTAACGAAGGACTGACGTCAAGAACTACATTCAGATGAAATTTAACATATAAAAACTTTATAAAATAATACAAGGACTAAAAAAAACACGCCATTACCTAAGCCAATTGAATATTATTATTAAAATTTTAATATTATTAAAATCACATAAATTTTCAATAACATCTAGTTTTATTTTACAGGAAAAACTTATAACATTTCATTCAAAATAATAGTTTGGATACATGTTGGTATATCATTAAAATTATGGAAACTAGCAAGATTAGGGGCCGCCTGTGCCAAGACATGAGAAACCTCATTGACTTATGTTTAGCCCCAAAATTGGTAAACAACCGTTGGTCCTCTGAAGATACCAAAATACCCTTAATTACTCACAGAATCGACCAAATTGATCATATGACATGTGCTAAAAGATTTGTAACTTGTAATGTTTTTGGGAAAAAGGTCTTGAATCCTTCGACAAGACTCAGAAGGTGTTTTAAAATAAAAGAAAATGAAGTAAAAGCAAGAACTTTCAATAAAATAAAAGAAAGGGCAAGACTTAAATATTTAAAGGAGAAGTAAAGACAAGACTTAAAAGTAAATAAAAATTAAAGGCGAAGCAAGGGAATTTAAATGACTGAAAGTATAAAGGTAAAATAAATGCAAGGGAAAATGTTAAAGTGTTGGAAAAGTAAAGGGCATGAATTGTAAAAGAAAATGCAATAAATTGCTTGAAAAATAAATGACTTTGAAAGATAAATGCTTTAACATAAAATACTTGAAAGTTTAAATGACTTCAAAGTTAAATGACTTGAAGATAAATTGACATTTGAAGATAAATTGGTGGTGTTTCAATCACGTACATTCTCACTGCACTTTTTTCTCTACACGCAGATACTTTGAGCATAAGGAGTTAGTAGTACATATGATTTCCACACACTTATTCTAACACTAGACTAAACTATTTATATACATTACAAAGTAACCGTTTTCGACGGTTTTCTCCTAAGACTATCCTAAGATGATGACACTTGTCCCACTAACGTGCTAAAGAGGCTTGATCTTGAGCCATTTGTCTCTGCATTTGAATTGAAAATTACACAATTTCCCTCCAAACTTGAATGTGTCAAACTCATGTAACTGCCATTTTCGTCGAATTGCTGCATGGTCGAATCATCCCAACACTTAGAAAATATTTCAACTCAGAATTTCTCTAAGTACAGAACCTGCAAGTGGGTTCCTTCGACTCTATCCTTTTAACGAGTAAGGTCGAAAACCTCACTTTTAGCTTATAACAAGAAGACTTTTTATTAAGCCAAATGACCTCATTAATTGCCAGCGTCGAAATTTAGGGATAATAACTTGTCTCCTAACAAACTTAACATGAGAGTTCCTGAATAGAAGAGCTAACAAACTTTTACACTCTTTAGTGATAGCACCTAGTTCCGAATCATTAGGATTCTGGATGTTCATACTATTCACCACACTTTTAACGTCTAGTTCAAAATCAACATTGTCCAATACTAACTCATAAATCCATTTTAAAGCGAATAGGAGGCCTAAAACTTCCCTTCATCCACTTCAGTAATAGGCGTGATCTATCTTGTACTAACATCAATAAAATCTAGTTAACAAGTGATATTCTTTTTGATATTTAAAAGAAAAAATAGCTTCAAATTAATATCTAAGCAATCTTTCAAATGTTAATACTAAAAGAATGAAAAACTTATAAATTATAATAAGTTAAAGAATTGATTGGTAATATCTATCTTAATAAAGAAATATATTTATCAAAATTGTAATTTATTCTAAAGTGGTGCACATGTTGTATTTGAATCTTTATTAGATTTAAGTAAAAAAAAATGATATTATTGACTATTGAGATTCCAATTTGCAACTATCTACTCATTTACTTTGTATTGTGTGAGTTTCGCCAACTCTATATAAACAACCACATATACTTAAATAGTCTCTTTTACTATCTACATTTATATGTATGCTAAAAATAGAATAAAAATATATTTGACATCAAAATTTTAATATCTAAATATTCTTTCACAAATTAAAAAGTCTAATCAATATTTTCCACTACAAGTATTCAATCCATTTGATCAAATATTCGATTCATTTGATCAATTAATCTAATTTAAAATCAATTTTGATATCAATCTCGCAATTGCAGGAATCCATAATTCTCTATCAAGTCCAACGTTACTAACTAATATAAAGTCTAATCGATTTTACTAAATATAAATGTAAATATAAATGTGTTGGTTTTTATTTATAACAATATCTTATCAATTATATACAAATAAAATAATTAATTTAATTCACAATTTAACCCTAATTTTTGAGTTAACCATCTATTCAATTAAATTAAACTGATTTTTACACATGATTAGAAGAGGAGGTTAAAAAAGTGAGGGTAATTTGGACCTTCAATCACAGCAGAGGAAACGACACAGGCTAATAACCGTATCGTACCGCATTTTAAGTTGCACTATTTCGTTCCCTCTCGACTCCTCGCTCGCTCGCTGAGTCACACTCACTGAGTCACGTAACAAACTCTCGCGCTTCCGTAGTCTTCAAGGTTTCCCCAAACGTCGTCGTTTTTTCACTCAAACGCTTCACTCCACTCCTAGGTTTTCATCTCTCTTCATTCTCGTTCTCGATTTTGTTACTAAGTATTCACTGCATTTAATCGACCATGCAAGTTTGAGAAAATTTTTATTCTTTCTTTTCGTACTTTTTTTTCTGCGTGTTTTCCTCCATTATGATTGGCCACATTTTCTTCTAGTGGCTATAGCACGAGTGTTATTTGGATGTAGAAATGTGAGGTTTAGCGATGGTGAATGAGATTCTTATGAGGTTTGAGAGTTGTGAGATTTAGAGACTTTTTGTGTATTTGAAGAGGATGAGATAGTGTTTGTGGGTGATGAAGAAGGAGTATTGGAGGTGGTGGGTGAAACAGGATTGGTATTATTTATGGTTGTATCAGGACTGATTGAGGAAGTGGGTTGAGGTGGTGAAGTAGTGGAAGTACTAGGAGGGTTGATGGTGGTAGAGAGAGGTTAAGTTGGATTGGTGGATTTGTGGGAGATATATTTGTGGAGAAGGGAAAATTAGGAGAGTGTGTGATAGGAGTAGGTTTGTTGGATGGCTGAGATAGTGGTGATAGTTTGATAAGGGAATCTAATGTCATTGAACAATACATCCTTGGATATGTAAATTATGCCACTGGGTGCTAGACATTTGTAGCCCTTGTGATGAGATGAGTACCCTATAAACACACATTATTGGGAGTGAGTTGAATTTATGATAGAAATAAGGCCTGAGATGAGTGTAGTAGGCACACCCAAAGGCCTTGAGAGATTTGTTATCTAGAACTTGTTGATACATGTCTAGTAAAAGGGTGGGCATTCTGTTGATAAGATAGGTGGTAGTCATGCAAGCATGATCCCATAACTTTAAGGGTAGACTTGCTTGATCAAATAAAGTAAGGCCAATTCAACAACACGCTGATGTTTGCTCTCAACTAAATCATTTTGGTGTAGGGCTCGGGTACGGGGATTTTCTTACGGGGACTTTGGTGTTGAATAAAGTAGTTAAAGTCTTGAACTCTCTCCCTCCATCAGTCTGAACTGACTTGTGACTTGACCTTAGTATTAAATTGTACCTCTATTATAGTGAGTAAGTGTGTGAATGTGAGCAACACATCAGATTTTAGCTTAAGAAGGAAACCCAAGTATACTTAGTACATGCATCAACACAAGTTAGCAAATATTTGGATTCTGTAGTAGAAGTCATAGGTCCAAGACCCCACACATCAGCAAATATAAATCAAAGAGATTAGAGTATGTAGAATTTGATAAACTACTAGGTAATTTGTGGACTTTTCCCAAACAACATGGACTACAAAAATCCATATCCATAGTGGATTTGGGTGGAACATTAACATTGCATACATTTAAAATTGTTTTGAGAACCTCATGTTGAGGATACCCTAGCTTATTATGCCACATAACATATAAGGAAGGCCCTAAGGTAAAGCCTTATTAGGTAAAAACTGTCATGTGAGAGTGTTGATGGCTGCACTTGAGGTAGGAGTTGATGGAAGGGAGCCAAAGGAGTACAAACCATCTTTATTCACTGTGCTATGAAGAACAACTTCAAAAGAAGCCTGTGATTTGACAAGACATTTGTCATCTTTATTCACTGTGCTATGAAGAACAACTTCAAAAGAAGCCTGTGATTTGACAAGACATTTGTCAGAGTGGAACTCAAAGAGCACATTATTGTCCTTGGCAAACTTACTAAGAGAGATCATATTTTTTGTGTGCACCAATAATAAATTTTTAAGTGTGAGTGTAGTGTGTGCCTTGTGTGGAGAACAGAACCGAGCAGATCCAATAGAGAAAATTGGCAAACCTTGGCCATTTCTAAGTAGGATTTGATCGGTACCAGGAAGGGACAAGCTCTTTGAAAGATAGTCGCATTGTTTGACACATGATGTGTGGTACCTGAGTTAGGATACCAACTCTGACTGTTTGCTGTGAAGATGCTACCGGCTTCATTCCCTATGCTAGGTGTGAAAATTGGCAAGCCTTGGCCATTTCCAAGGAGAAATTGATCTGTACCAGGAACGCCTACGGTTGATGAGTAGGGGTGAAAATAGGCCAGGCCAACTAACAGGGGCCTAAGGCCTAGCCTACACAGGCCAAGGCCAGGCCAGGCTATTTTTTAAATAGAAAAGGCCTAGGCTTTTTTATAAGCCTACTTAGTTAAATAGGCTAGGCCGCAGGCCATATAAAAAGTCTTATAAGCCTATCAGGTCAGCCTATTTATTAAATATGAATGAATTTATTGTTTTTATATTGTATTTTATTCTTTATTTTAAAATACAAGAGTAAAACTAGTTATATTTAAGAACTTATGAAAATAAGTTGAAAGAAATCCTATGAATAAGGTGTTTTCATAAGTTCTGTCAAACAAATCATCTCACAAAATTTATGCTACTAGGTAAGCTCAGATAAATCAATGAAAATAAACATTTAGTCTCATTATACTTTTGATTTTCTAGTCTATTTAAACATATGTTGAATTTCTTATTTACACATATTTAAATGATATAAGTTTTTTAAGTAGGCTAGGCTAATAGGCCAATCAGACATTCGAAAAGGCCAGACTCAAGCCAAAACATAAGTCTTTGATAGGCCACAGGCCAGACTTAGGCTTGAAATTTTTTAGCAGGCCAGACTCAGGCTTGGCAAAGCCTAGCTCGGCCCAGTCTATTCCCACCCCTATTGATGAGTTGGCCTTGGCAAAGCCTAGAGATTTGTAACTGAATTTGTGATTCAAAATCTGAAGATAGTTACAGAGAGAGAAACCGAACATAGTTCAGATAGACTGTGCTGACTCAGCAGTCAGTTACAGAATTAGTTACTCATTGTAACAAGTAGCTATTATACTCAGTATTCTATTTACTCTAATATTATCATCTTTATCTTTGTTGATGGGAAGAAGAATACATTTATAAGCTTAGCTTAGCTTTCTGATCATCTTTTGTTGAGATTTTTGTAGTAAATCTAATTTCTATTTTACTGAACTTATGCAGATGAGCATGCCCATTTTCCTTAAAAAAGATCGGAAATCTATATGTAACATAGAGTGTCTGCATCTACCGGCTGACTTATATGGATTGTATACTTACTGCCTTACTGGAGAACCTTTTATGTTATTACAAGTATTTTTATGATAAGACAAACAAGTTTTTTAGTGTCATCTATTTACTATTAAATATGTTAACCTACTTTGTTTTGCAGGCCACAAGAGTGGAACATAGATTTGATTGTTTCGAGGAGAAAGATATCAGATATTTCTGCTTTGCCACAGTTTTCAGTAGCACCTGCTCCAAAGTCTATACGTGACAGGAAGGAGTGGGGATTGTTTTTGAATTTCTTGCACAAGAATGACATGGTATGAAATTTTACTTTTTCCTGCTTACATTCTATTAACAATAGAGTAAAATTAGTACTTTTTCCCGCTTTGTGTTCTTCTTTTGAATGGTTGAACCAGAATCAATATGACTTAGTTTTTCAGATTGCAATAACAAACTTTGAGCAGTGCAAGTTCTACATTTTGCCTCCACCGAAAGCATATATATCAGACTCAGTTAATGTTGCATATCAAACAGGCAGCACATGTAATGTAAATACTCGTCCAAGAGATGCTGAATCAGGTTTTCATTCTTATTTTATAACAAGTCAATGCCAAATGCTCTGAAAACATTACAAACAAAATGTTTTGCATGCAAAAAATGAATTGGCTTGAATCTAAATAGTTTATGGACGATCTTTTTGTAACCTTGGCATAGAATTTGAAATTTATTTATGCATAAAAAAGAAGCCTGTGAAAATATTTATCTAAGATTGGCCTTTGCCTCTTCCACGGAGTTAAATAATTATAGTAGAGGCTTCCTTAACAGGTTCACACTTAGTTGAGGAATATGGTGGACACAATACCATCCCGGCAAGAGGTCCACCAAATGGTGGAGACGTCTCCTCCTCACTTCCGAAGTTTTCCCCCACGGAAGACCGCACACATCATTTTACATCTGAAACATGTGGCGGAATTCAATCACATGTGATGAAGGAAAGACTGCCCGAGAAAAATTTCATACGAGCAGACCCAAGTTACCTAAAAACTCTTAGCCAGGCTCACTCTGGATGGATTTTTGGTGGAATAGCTGAGCTTGTTGATAATTCACGGGATGCCAAAGCAACTAAGTAGGTTTATGTTTTTTTTTTCTGCCACTGTTGCCTTGTTTTTGTCCTTAGCAAACTTTCCATCAATAATATATATTTTACTCTAGAAACTAAGTAGGTTTATGTTTTTTTTTTCTGCCACTGTTGTCTTGTTTTTCTCCTTCTTGGCAAACTTTCCATCAATAATATATTTACTCTAGTGTTTCTAACATTTTTAGAATTTTTCTTGGTATAGTCTTTTTGGTTTGATATTGATCATTTTAAGGAATATTAATAAATTTATCAAATCTTCAGCAACTCTAAGATATATGGTTAAACCTAATTTATAATCTATTTCATTATAAAAGAATCATATAATTCAAAAAGATAAATTTCATATATAGAAAATTTTAAACATAAAATAATAATTTATTTGAAATGTAGTAAATGTGGCTGGTTGAACTGTAGTAAATGTACTGAGTAGCATATATAGAGTTTCCCATTCTTATCTATGTAACTTGACTATCTACTTAAAAAGATACTTGTTATATCTTTGATGTTGATGCAACAGGATTGATATTTTTATTGATACGATAAAGATGAAGAATTCTGGGAACGATGTACCCATGCTGTCAGTAATTGATGATGGTCAAGGGATGAACCATGACGAGATTATGAGAATGGTATCTTTTGGGCACAAAAATTCTGACTATGACGAGAAGGACCAAATTGGTAGATTTGGTGTTGGATTCAAGGTAGATTTCTTACCACTCTCTCTTTTTCTTTCGCCCAAATGTTTTTTGAATTTAATTTTGGCCTTGGTGCACAAGATTTGCGTAAATGGCTTTTGTTTTCTATGTTGTGTTTAGTCAGTGTAGATTTGGGGCTTCCACTGATGCATATTCAAATAGTTGAAAGGTGTTGTTTGATTGCATTTGATTCATGTTTTTCTTTTTCTGTTGCATTTGCTCCCCTATTTTAAGAGTTTCGATTCTCTTTAGTTATATAGTTTATTACTCCCTCTAGTCTCAATTGTAAACACAAATGTTCATATTCTTTGCTCTCAAATATAAGCAATCTTCAACTACCTTCACAGTATTTATTGCTATATATTAAGCCTTCAGTAGTGCTAGTAGACAATTTAAAGGAGATTAGTAATAATAAATATCATAAAAGGTTTTTTTTAGTGAATATGCTTAATTTTTAATGAGATCAAGGAGATTTTCTGCTTTTAAGTGAATTGTGTGAAGTTTGTTAGTTTTGCTAATAATTGAGACTAGAGGAGTATTTTTTTTTTATTGTCGATTAATCTTCTTTTATAAGAAGAAAATACAATTCATTAAGTGTTGTTTAGTTTGCTTAGTTATTTTGCACCGAGAGTTTCTCTTACCTTTACCAGAGATAGTTTGTCAAGGTGATTGTTATTATCGACACTTGAAAATGAGAATGAGTTTTGATAAAGAAATTGAGACTGGATTTGATACCGAGTTTCTTGAGAGATTAACTATCATCTTCCAAACTGAATGTGATACGAATTGCGACAAGCTCCTGAAGAACTGTACCAAATCTTCCAAACCATGCTATAGGGCTTGGGACAGGCATTTTTGCAGCAGCGTTCTGGGGGAGGATATGTCAGTGTTCTGCCGCTATGAGACAACCTTTCCAGGAAAGATGGACTCTCTGCCTTGTGAATTTATAATGGTTAATGTAAATCAGAACCTTTTGATGGTAGGGATTCAATATGATATCTACAACTATTTCTTACCTATAACCTACTTTAAATAATATTTACATCCGAAAAATATTTACAAGGAAGGAGAAAATAGACAATTTGTCTCAATTCTCAACATTGACTAAAGCACTGATTAATGATAGATTGTTTTTCCTTAATGTATTTTGATTTTGGATTTCTGATGTTACAAGGAAGACGTATAATATCCTTTTAAGTTTTAAATCATGATATTGTTTTGTTCAGTGTTGTTAAAAAAACCGGTATAGCCCCGCTATACCACTTTTATGTATCAGAATTTAGGGGTAGATGACACGAAAGCCGATACGGTATGTCAACCCTGCTGTGCTAATTAGAGACATGTTTTAATATATCGGTTATAGCGGTACATAATGAATTGCGGAGTTGTGTTTTAGCACTGGCCTAACATTTAAAACAGAAAAATTACTAAACCAAAAATGGTGGCCAATTTAAAATAAAATAAAATTAAGTAGTACAAAACCTGAAAATGTGGATAATCATTATGTTGGGGAAGAGGAGAATAATTAGATATTTTTATCTTTTATCACTAATTAGAACTACCTGTTAGTTATTTTGAATTAGTTAGATTGAGTTTTAAGTCACTTTTAATTTCTATTTTTGGCTTTCTAAAGCTGTGTATGCAACTATGCATCATGCTTTATGAGTTGTCTGAAATATTTAGATTTTGAGTTTTATGTCGGTTACTTTTTTAATTTATATTTTTGAAGCTTTTATTTGTGTGCAACATGCTTTATTTTAAAGACAATTACTTATATTTCAACCGCTTTGCGGCTTCCTCTATTTACCTACAACCTTATCCGCTATTTCTCATATCAGAAGAAATACAAACTATAATATAGCTTTGATCACACCATTATATTATTACTGCAGTGAAATTTTGACTTTTTGTTCATTTTGTTCCCCCTACAATAGACAGGAGCAATGAGGCTTGGCAAAGATGTTCTTGTTCTAACCCAGACTGCTAATTCCAGATCTATAGCTTTTCTTTCTCAATCATTGAATGAAGGCAAGGATGTACGTTACACAATCTGTATTTTTTTTCTAATTATACTGAAGACATTAGTGTTGGTACTTTAAAAATTATGATGATTGACTTCACTATTCTGTGTTGATACTATTGTTTTAATGTTTTACTGTACTTTATATAAATTTAAATATTTGTTGTAGAATATAGAGATTCCCATAGTTAGTTACTGCCGGCAAGGACAACAAATGGAAGTTGACACAAAAGCACAATCGGATAAATTGGCAAAATACAATTTGAAAGCTATTAAGGAGTTCTCACCGTTTAATAAGTATCTTATTGGTGAAAAGGCAGCCTTGTTTTGTGGTGGTACGGGAACCCAAATATACATATGGAACTTAGATGAATGGGGGTCAGGGTGTTGCCTAGAGTGGCATGAAGGAGTGGAAGGTGGGAGTTCTTTTCATGAAGGTGGTATTTTCATCCGCAGTAGAAGGAGTCGTTCTCGTCTAGGCCAACTTAATCAAAAGGTTTGGCATCTCTTTTGCTATTATGAGATGATTATCAATTGAAACTAAACCTGCTTTTTCATATTTCTTGTGGCTTCAGGTTCTTTTGGATTACTCTTTACGAGCTTATTTGGAAGTCATCTTCATAGTTCCACGAATGAAGATATCTGTTCAAAGGAAACTGGTAATTTCATTCTTGAAAGTTCAAGTAGTTAGTGGAACCAGGGTGTTTTCTTTTTCTTTTCTAATTGACCTTCAATCTTTCATTTTAATTGTTTGTTTTATCTTTAGGTTAAAAGTCGACCGCTGGCAAATTTCCTCACTAATACGGTTATTGTAAGTGGTGACATATTGGGAAGGCCAGTTGAATTGACTCTAGGATTTAGTCAATTAGAATGGGATCAAGCAAACTGTGGAGTATTTCTGTATTGGCATGGTCGCTTAATTGAGGTAAGGATTTAGTCCCATGGTGTATATTTGTAGCTATAAAAGGGTTCGGAATCCCTTTTACAAAGCGTGAACAAATGAAATGTGCCCTTTTTTATCTACTTGTGTCCTTCCCCCATCCCCCACTTTTAATACCCAACGAACAAAATTCAAATGTTTTTTATGTCTTTTCTACCAAAGTCTGCTTAAGATGCAGGCTGTTAGATGAGAGAAATTTGAGAGATTGAAACTAAATTTGATACGAATGATGGATACAATACATATTAACTGGATTTGGGAACCTTCATATCTCACACGCTTGCATTCCAAATGCATCCATCCAAGGTCTTGGGTAAGCCGAATGCTGTTCTGAAAATATTGGCTGCACTGAAGTGCCCCGCAGTTTGCTTAATAATTTGTTATTCCTCAATCTTCGGTGTATTAATGTGTGGGCAAAATTAACAGACTGATGATTTCCCAAAAGTGGAGTGTCGAAGACTCTCTCTTTCCAACATTCAACCGAATACTTACTCTCTTATTTGATGAAATCAATGTGGAAGTGTTTTACTTATAGCCGTTTTAGGTTGTTAAGTTAGTTATAAATGTTAGTTAACTGTTATATCTGTAACTTGTGATCCAAGTATTTCCCTATGTATAAATACTCATCAAATCGATAATAATAGTGAGCTCAATGATCTAACATTCTTCATTCAGTATTATTAGATATGGGTGATGGGTCCTACATGAAGTGTAGTAGCATTTGTGAAAACTGAATATTACAGATGTATATACATGAAGCAACGGCAAACATGATCCTATGATATCGGAATCTTATCAATAAGCCTAGGCTATCTAAAGAAACTATTAAAGCCTGATAATGGGAAAGAAATAACAGTATAATCTCTAACAAATACATTAATATTTACAATTGACAGAATAAAACTATGGTAATTATACCGAGTTTCATATTCAGTAATTACAGTAATTAGGATAATCAAAAGTTCTTGTATTTGTTCCTTGTTTTCTGAATGTTATATCTATAGCTCCATTTTGTAGTTTAGACCCATGAATTTAGTCATATGCCTCTCATTCCTTTTCTTTTAGCATCTTGATTTGTTTCCTAATTTAATTTGAATCAGGAATCTAGTTTAAGTATAGACTTAGGGTTAGGTGTGATTCAATTGCATTTTATAACAGCCTCCTCTATTGTGATATATACCCAATGGTGATTTCTCGTATTTCACCAATGAGATACACTCTAAATTAATATCTCGGATAGTCTGACATGACCATTCCAAATTCTGTTTGACCTCAACAGTTTGAAATCAGTAATGTATTATAGAAACGGATGATTTGGAATCAAATATTATGATCTATACCTGCCTTCCACAGTGAATTATTTCAATAATGATCTCTCCTATTTCACTTATGAGTCACGCCGTGATGAATTATCAATGGCTGTGATAGACACTAGCCATGGTTTCCTAGAGTTGTTTATTTTTAACGAACTTAAATTAAAGCTCAGTAAGCTTTAGCTTACAGCAGTGTTAAACTATTTCTTACAATTGATTTTCATATTTCTTGATTTGTTTCCTGAATTAACTAAGGTTTTGGGTCTAGTAACCGTCATGGTTAGTTTCTTCATTTAATTGGAATCAGGAGTACACTCATATTAGAAATTAAGAGTTGGTGATTTGTCATTTTGTATTAATCTGTAACAAAAGTCTTCATTATTTTTCTCTTTCCTCCTTATTTAAACTTTTATAATTTTCATACCATTCTTTCCTTGCTTTTATAGGCTTACAAGAGAGTTGGTGGCATGATTCATAGTGCAGATGTGGGTCGGGGTGTAATTGGTGTCATGGATGTGACCAATTTAATGGTATGTACCCTCTGATTGCATTAATACAAATACTATATTTTGGAATTGACTTACATGTATTAACCATTTGGAGCCTTGGAGAAAATAATGTGTTTGCTTGGATATTTTTATTAATTTTTGCTGCTTAGGTCTAGAAATGTATTTGTTGCTTCTACAATCTGCCCAAATGATATGATATGATGTGCCTCTGTTATACACATCTGCCGTGGGTTAATTATTATTAAAATTTGAATATTATGTATGTCAAACTAACACAGGGAAATGTCATAACTTTTGGCTGGAGTAACACTTAAGTTTAGAGTGCCTAATTTTTAGTTATTAACTTATTATTCTTTATGTCATATTATAGAACATTAGAACTAGTTTTTGCACAAATCAATTGAAACTTGTGAGAAAAAAGTATGTTCTTGATTATGTTTTTTTTTTCTTTTCATTTTGGATAATTATTTTTTGCTACTGGATTTATATGCTTGTACAATCTACCCAATTGATACTGTGTAAGTTGGCTTAGTTCTGGATTGTACTTCTGAGAAGGGAATTTATTTTTTGCATAGAATGTGTCACAGGAGTCATCATAAAACTATTTTATCAAAATCTTCAATCCAAATGCTTAGTACTTACCCAATAATCAATTGCTGTTTTCATCTTCACAACATTTGAAACCCCATTTTTTTTCTTCCTATTTGGCATAGGATGATCCAGATGGTCGTGTGTGGGTGCACAATAACAAGCAGGGATTCCAAGATTGTGAAGCATATGAAGCTCTTGAGCAGTGGCTTGGGAAAAAAGCGGATGAATACTGGGATACTAATTTTGATTCACTTAATTTGGTAAAACTTTTCTTTCAATTCTATCATTTATGAAAGATCGTCTAATTCTTGTTATTTCTCGAGACTGAAAAAATATTTTAAATTGAAGTTGCTTTCTCTATGTGGGA
This sequence comes from Lathyrus aphaca, assembly GCA_963966055.1. Classification (NCBI taxonomy): domain Eukaryota; kingdom Viridiplantae; phylum Streptophyta; class Magnoliopsida; order Fabales; family Fabaceae; genus Lathyrus; species Lathyrus aphaca. The sequence continues at coordinate 507,484,771 of OZ014523.1, forward strand.
TGTCTCGAGACTAAATAATTGAATAAGAGTGACTTTATTTAAATTGCGAATGGTTAATGTCCTCCTATTCTTCCTTTATCCTGGAGGTTCGCTGAACTTTATTTTTATTTCTTCCTTAGGACAAAGATGTCTGTGTACACATACCAGATTGTGAGTGGGTGCAATGTGACAAATGCCGAAAGTGGAGAATGTTGCCTTCCACCTTTCACAGCCGAGCATTGGCTGCACAATGGTATGCTAACAAACACTTCAAATTCATATATCTTAATAAATTGTGACAAACTATTACTAATCGTTGCTTGATCGCGTTAGCAGTATTCTCTCTCACACACTAATTTACCTGAATAAATATGGCTTGGATCGAATCTGAATATTTCTTGTATCATTTTCAAAAAGTAATATGGATATATATATATTCAAGAGAAACAGCTCCCGACATCCTTAAATTTTGAGCTCACATATATCAGTGTAGGCTATCTATGTTACTATGAAAGTTTATTGTTGAGAGTCTCACAGTTAATGTGAGCTCACATATATCAGTGTAGGCTATCTATGTTACTATGAAAGTTTATTGTTGAGAGTCTCACAGTTAATGTGATACGGTCGGGAAAAGTGTTTATAATGAGTTACATCATCCCTTATCTATTTTGTTAGCCCAACCAAAAAATGGCATCAGATTCTATTAAAATTCGTTGGGCCACTCGTTATCAAGTCATGCACTAGATGTTAAGACCTGGGCGTGTGGGGGGGAGTCGAGGGTCCTAGACTTGCGGCGATGTGGCCAAGAAAAATATTTATAAGTGAGAAACACGCCTCATTTTTAAAGCTGATTTTGTGGAGTAGAGTTTGACCTAACACATTCTAAAATCTATCAAGGTATAAGAGGAAGGAATAATAATGCAAAGAAAGAATAGAAACAGATTATGATTTCACTATAAGGAAACCCCAAGAGAAAATGACGTTAATTTATAAATATTGATTGAAAATACTGCTACAACCCAAAAATATGTATCTAGACTCTAGAGTCACATAATTAGACTGCTAATATATGGTACAAAAACAAAATACAATAGCAAAAATGTTACATCAATACATATAGTAACACGGAGTTATAATGATACAACGGAAACAAAACAAAACAATTTAAGGTAAAAGTCTTCCGGATTCTCTTCCGGACAGAGTCTTACGCCATCTTTTCTTTACCTTTAACTGTAGACTGTTCACCTGTAAAAGATATGATAACAATAAGGGTGAGAATAAACTATCTCAGTGGAATTCTCCTATCTTAAGAGTCTTCTTAGTCATAGGGATTTACCTAATATTCTAAGGTTACTCACCTTAATCATTTTCATTTCACACAACACATATTGTAAAAGATAATACAATCGCATTACTAATCACATGAGTCCCAGTTCGTCGGGATTTCTAAGAATTGCTAATCTCAAGCACTGGTCTTCCGATTATCCGCCTTCCTGCTTTTGGGGCTGCTACCCTCAAGGAATGGACATCCGGACATACCTACTTCTTTCTAATTTTGGGGCTGCAACCCTTAAGGAAGAGTATATAGGTTTACCTACCTGTCTACTACTGGGGCTGCTACCCTCAAGGTATGGTATACTGGATTTATTCACCTTTCCTTCTCTTGGGGCTGATACTCTCAAAGGAACGGGGTATATATATATATATATATATATATATATATATATATATATATATATATATATATATATATATATATATATAAAACAGTTCATAACAGCATTCAAACATTAACATAGGCAAGGAATTTCAAGGCAAAACACAAACATACTATCAATTGACACAAAACATGACTCAAACAAGTAATCAAATATGCATTTTCAAAGAAATTCTCATGAAAACCCCATTTTCAAAACGCAAATAATCCCAAAATTCAATATTGAAACGCTCTAACTATTAGAACCCCACCTTCAAATCAAGAACTTGGAAATTGAAAGTAGAGGAAGATGTGTAGCAGTGTAGCACTTCAAAGCTTGATTCACTTCCAAGACTTCAAAAATTCCACATGCAAGCCTTGCTTTTCATTTTTCCTTCTTTTCTTTCTTTTCTGTGCTCCCTCTCACCCTCTCTCAAATCTTTTACTTCACGTTCTGATTTGTAAAACACAAGGAGTTTTGAGAAGTAAGGTGGAAGACTAGTAAAAGGCTCCTCATGGAAAAGGTCTAATTCGCCCTCCAACTGTGTAATTTACTAGTTTGTCATTAGTTCTATCCTAACTATTTTCTTAAGGATTATTAACTTACTAGTAATAAGAACTTAAAAGTTAAAATGGCAATTGTGGCCTTCAATTACCATATGCTTCCAGAGATGCCTTTTTCCACCTAAATTTAATTTTATTCTTGTAATTAAATATTAAGCATTTGGGATTTAATTGGGGTATTACAAATACACTTCTATTATTATACTTATTAATTCAACAATGATACTCTAATCATAATTACTATTATTTGAAGATGTGGTATTAGGATAATGTTGACAATGCATTGCAGTTATGTAGCTGCTTTTGTATCTTAGTATTACAACAACAATAACCAAGTCTTATCCCATCAAGTGGGATCGATTAAATGGATCAACTTTTGTCATAATGTTCTGCCCTTGTATCTTAGTGTTACAACAACAATAACCAAGTCTTATCCCACCAAGTGGGATCAACTAAATGGATCAACTTTTGTCATAATGTTATATCTAGGATCAAGATTCTATTTAAATTGTTAATCTTGAGATCTTTCTTAATAATTTCTCTTATAATTTTTCTAGGTTTTCCTCTTCCTCTAATTGTTTGACTTCTCTCCATCTGATATTCTCTCCTTACCACATAATCTGTATGTTTTCTCTCTGCATGTCTAAACCACCTAAATCTATTTTCCACCATCTTCTCTTCTATAGGTTCTACCCTAATACTCTCTCTAATATTTTCATTTCTAATCCTATCTTGTCTAGTCTTACCACACATCCAATGCAACATCTTCTGCCCAACATTTTGTCCTGTATAACATCGCATACCATAGTCCGATAAAAAATTTCCTTCAGCTTGAGTCGTACCTTTGTGTCACATAAAACCCCTGAAGTCTTTCTCCATTTCAGCCATACAATTTGAATTCAATGATTTATATCCCCCCTTCCATTTCTCCATCATTTTGTATTACGGACCCAATATATTTAAACCCCGTGGTTTGGGGGTTGATATGGTCTCCAACTTTCATCTCTAGGTTAGAAACACTTCTTATTTTGTTGAACTTACATTCCCTATACTCAGGGACTTGAGTCTCTTTTCTTAATCTTTGTTTAATCACTCTTTTCCATAACTTCATTGTATGACCCATAAGTTTAATCCCTCTATAATTTGCACAATTTTGTATATCCCCTTATCCTTATAGATTGAAACTAAAATAAGTTTCTTTCGCTTTAATAAGATCTTTTATTTTTTGTTAAAATCTTGTCACCCCCTCTCGATCTTACAAAACTAATTGATTAGGATCTTTTGATATTATGTTTTACGATCTTGCTATCAACTCCTGATTTTATACAAGATCTCAATCGTGACAACTTTGATTGTAACCATTACTTCCTTATGAGATGCTTTGGCTTATTTTTTTTTTTTGTATATTACAATGTTCTGTCTAGTATATAACCCCACCGCATGCCTAGCGTATTCACTCAAGCAACACAGTTATTCTGTATTTTCACAAAATTTTGCATCTAACTCGCAAGTCATTCCATAGGATAAACCAAATGGAACTTAAGACTTTTGGTTTTCGAACATCCCTGCAATCCTTTAAATGAAGTTAATCGACCATCATATGTTTGTTAAACCGTTACTATTTCGGTGTTGCAATAATCTGTTTTAAGGGAACAAATAACAATAACAACGAAAGCGAGTTCCTACATGGCTGGGAAATGATGGGATATATAATTAAAATTATCACAAATGTGCGATTCTTTATCAATATGCTATAGATTGCATGTATTGTTCATCATTTCATTGTGAACTGTTGTCATATTAGGTTTTGTTATATGGAGCCTTTCAAAGGTAAATGTGCAGATGCTGAACAGAAGTTGAAGCCTGGCATAGTCACTGTTTCTACAAAGCGATCATATGTTTCCACGACGAAAGATTCTCGTAGTATCAAGGTAGAAGCTGTTTCGGATGCTTCTAACACAGGTTAGACAACTATACTTGTTTGGCTGATTATTTGTTAAATGCTTTTTAAAGTACTTAACAGAAATTTTAATATGTTGATATAAAATTTAAAAGTGTGCCTTTCAATCTCTATCTTATTAAAATTTAATTTAGTAAAAATAATGGGGTTGGTTATTTTGCAGAATATACTTATGAATATTCATAAAAATAAAAATAAAACAATTGTAAAGATAGGTATTAGGTAATTAAAAATATGATGATGGCGTGGTTGCTAAATATATGCTAGTTGTTTTATATTTCATGATTATGTGTGACTGTTATTTTGCTAGCGTAATCTCTTCTGTTTCACTTCAGAATATAACCCAGCTTCATTCATTTCTAATTCTTGCTTTAATCTTCGGTTTCCTTCAAAATATAACCTAGTTTCATTCATTTCTAATTCTTTACATAATCTCAACTTGTAGGTGGAAAATTCTCCAATTCGGAGAGTGTAAAACATAGAGCCTTGAAGCGGTCGAAAAAGAGATGACAACACAAGTTAAAACTAAATACATGTTTTTCTTTTTATTCTCCATTCTGCACAAATTTAGGTTTTGGAAGCCAAACCAAAGATGTCGCACGACAATATATTCTCAAGGACTCGGCATTAACTCATTTTTTTGAAGAATACTTTCTAACATATGAATATTATAGGCACAAATTCTCTAAACTCGTCTTTTGAAGAATGTTGTTTTTGGTTGAATTTGTGATTATGATGAGAGAAGAGTATTATTGATAATATCTTAAACCGAAGTCGTCCCCCTATAATATATTCTCAAATACCCGACATTAACTCATCTCTTGAGGAATACTACTTTCTAACTTGTGAAAACTTGTGAATATTATAGACAAATTATAAAAAAAAAAAAAAGAATATTTTATGAACTCATATCCTATGAATTCATACTCGAATAGAATATGAGAATGAAAGCGGAAGCGTATATTAATTTGTTATTGAAATTTTTAAAGGTGTGCTAGTATGCAATCTTTCGATTTGTAAAGTGTCTTATGATTTCTTGATTTTCTTTTGATGGGGATGAAGAGAGAAAACTTGATAAACAGTTTTGTCGTTCTTCTACAAATGAGAACTAAATCCATAAATAACTCATTTAGGTTACTATTTAGTTTTCAATATTCTAATTTGATGTCAAATTAGAATATTGATTTATGGTATCCACACAATAACCTTTAATGACATTATGTCCTTAGCCATAGACTTAATATAAATTAGATCACATTAATTTTTGACTAATTAAATAATGACCCTTGTGACCCAATTCTAACAATCTCATAATTGCTACATATTTAACCTGACCCGTGTTAGATTTTATGAGCACAAAATTTATCATTGTATACTTCAAACATATACAAATAATCTTGTCCATTTTATGCCAATACTTATAACAAAAATGATTTTCATTATATCAATCATAGAAAATCTATTAGTGGTTACTAATAGTGATAACCAAATGAAATAGATTCATCGTGAATTGTGTAGCATGAAAATCACAAGAATGTGGTTTGTACGTTGATTTTCAATTAGTCCTATTTTACTTTAGTGAGAACATCCAATAACCTTATTCTACAAAATAAATTGTCGATTATCAATCATTATAAACCAGATAAAATATTCAAAACCAGATTATACATACATAATACTAAACATAGAACATAAAATTCATAAATGACTCACTCTCATTAAACTAAAGATTCCTCAAATCGTGAAACACCCATGTGAAACGTGTGCTCATGAAACACCTTGAGTTGAAGAGCTTTTATAAGAGGATTTGCTATCATGAAGTTTCTCCCTAAGTATTCTATGAAAATTTGTTCACTTTGTATCAATTCCTTAACAACTATGAACTTGATGTCAATATGTTTTGATTGGGTCGAGCTCCTATTATTGTTGGAATATAGCACAACCGATTTATTGTCAATGTATAACTTATGATCTTTCAATTACTTCCACTATTCACATCCTAGTGACAAGGTTCCTTAACCAAATCTTATGGTTAGATGCCTAAAAATATGATATTTATTTTGCTACCATGGTGGATGAATCAACAAGAGTTTGCTTGGCAATGCGCCAAGAAATTGCACCATCCGTCAACATGTATATATAGTCAGAAGTGAATCTTTTACTATCTTGACATCTAACAAATTCAAAGTTAGAATATCCAATTATCTCCAACTGATATGGCCTCATATATGTGAACATATAATCTTTTGTTCTCTTTAAATATATCACAACCCTTTTAGAAGCTTTACAATGATACATCCATGTATTGCTCAAATAGTTGCCTAACATCCCAACTATAAACACAATATCCGGACGCGTACAAACTTGGACATACACCAGACTCCCTACAGCTGACACATAAGGAATTGTTTGCATCTCTTGAAGTTTCCTTTTGGGCACTTACTAAGACTAAATTTGTTTCCCTTAACAACTAGAGTATCCCATTGATTGAAATTCCTACATGTCCAACCTTTTACGTACCTTTACAATATAACTCCTTTGTGATAATCCTATAATACCTCGAGATCTATCCGGGTATATCTGAATTCCTAATACAAAAGAGGTGTCATCAAAATCTTTCATTTTGAAGTTTCTCGATAGAAATTTATTGGTTTTGTGCATCATGCATATATCCTTAATGGTAAGAAGTATGCCATGAACATACAAGACCAGGAAAATATACTTGCTCCCACTAAATTTGTGATACACACAATCTTTAACAACATTCACCTTAAAATCAAATGAGAGAATTACATCATAAAACTTGCGGTACCAATGACGAGACATTTGCTTTAGTCCATAAATGAATTTTGCCAATTTGCAAATCATATTCTTTGAGTCTCCTAACACGAAGTTTTCTTGTTGCACTATATAGATTGTTTCATCTACGTTGCTATTGAGAAATTTCGTCTTGACATCCATTTGATGGTGTTCCAAATCATAATGTGCAACAAGAGCCATGATTGTCCTCAAAGAGTCTTTCGATGAAATCGGAGAGAAATTCTTTTTAAACTTCATCCCTTCCTTTTGGGTATAATCATTAGCCATAAGACGAGCCTTATACCTTTCCACATTACCATTAGAATCCCGCTAGTCTTAAGAATCCATTTGTAACCAATGGGTTTCACACCTTATGGTAACACGACAAGTTCCTAAACCTTATTGTCTTGCATGGACTTATATTTCTCATTCATTGTTTCAATCCACTTTTCCAAGTTGAAATCTTGCATGGCTTGGCGGAAGTTGACTGGGTCATCTTTCATCATACCATTACTTTCCTTATGTTCTTGGAGAAAGACTATGTAATCATCCAAAATAGCATTTCTCATTTCTCTAGTGGGTCTCCACAAAGGTATTGGTCCTTGTAACACTTGTTCTTGAAGATATTAAGTTTATTCTTCATGAATTACCATATCATCTTGAGTAGGAGGAAATTCAACAATGTCTTATGGAGGTTCTATAATTTCTTGATCAAAAGCAACTATATGAATCAATTTTTGAATTGTTATTGAATTTTCCTCTAAAGAAAAGTCTTTAACCTTATTCTTTCAACCATACTCAATATTCTCAAAGAATGTGGCTGTTACCATCTCAAAAACTGAGTTTAATTTAGGATTGTAAAATTTGTAATCTTTAGATCTTTCATAATAAGCAATAAAGTAGTTGTTAATTGTTCGGGAGTCTAATTTCTTTTCATTTGGCCTATAAGGCCTTGCCTTAGCTGGACATCCCCATGCATGGAAATGTTTCAAACTAGGCTTCGCTCAGTCCAAAGCTCATAAGGTGTTTTGATAACTACCTTGGTTGGCACTCTATTTAGAATGTAAGTTGCAATATTTAATGTGTCTCCCCAGAGTAACTCTTGAAAGGTAGAATAAAATATCACAATCCTTACCATATTCTTAAGATTCCAATTTTGTCTTTCAGATACACCATTCACGAGGTGACCCAGACATGGTGTACTGTGAGATGATTCCACACCCCTCTAGGTATTTGGCAAAAGGCTCAAGATGTTGTTCACCTAAATTATCATATCTGCCATAATATTCACCGCCACCATCAGATTTGACACTCTTAATTCTTTTATTGAGTTGATTCTCAACTTCAACATTAAATGATTTGAACACATCCGATGATTGACATTTTTTATGTAACTATGTATGCACATATAGAGTAATCATCTATGAATGATATGAAATATTATTGACCATTCCAAGAAGGTGTGGGAAATGGTTCACAAATGTTTGTATGTATCAATTCTAAGACATTTGTAGTTGCAACCAAATTTCCTTGTTTTGGTCTATTCACCTTTAACGCACTCAACACAGACATCAAAGTTTGTGAAGTCAATTGAATATGAAATTCCATCTGACAATAGTCGCTCAATTCTATTTTGAGATATGACATAGGCGTTTGTGTCATAATGTTCATGAATCAATATTATCAATTTTACGCTTAGTACCACATGATTCCACATTTAAGGGTTCACTATAGGCAACTATTATGTCAAGTAAATATAGATTATCATGACCGATAACTGAACTAGTTCCAACAATATTTAAATTAAAATACAACTTAAACATATTGTTTCCAAATGAAAAGATAACTTGATTTGTCCAAATAAGAAACTGAAATTAAATTTTGTCTAAATGACGATACCACCAAATTGTATTTCAAATCCAACAAAATAATAATATAATATAACCTATAGCTTCCACATCCACTGACTTTCCATATCCAACATAGATGTATCTTTCAATATCATTTGGCTTATGGTAGTTCAGACAACCCTGCATTGAATCACTCATGTTAGTAGTTTCACTAGAGTCTAACCACCAAGTGTTTCTAGGAACTGAAGCTAAATTGACCTCATAACATATCAAATCATGAAACATACCTTTCCTTGCACTACACACATGATATTTTGGACTTTTATCCTTCATATGTCCATACATTTTACAAAAGAAACAATTATCAACTTGTTTTTGTTTCTTTTATGTTGGAACATTTGCAGTTCCATTCTTGGGCTAATCAATTTTCTTTCTTTTTCCCTTCTCTTTAGAGATGCCAACAAAATGAACACTTTATGTCTTATCTTACTTCAACCTTTCTTCTTCTTGTACACAAAATGAATGAACACATTAAGAGACCATTTTTCCTTTTGACAGTTATAAGATATCTTAAACTAAATGAAGTATGAAGGAAGAGAAAGTAATACTAAATGAATGAGTAAGTCTTCTGAAAACTTAAGCTTTAGTGCCTTAAGTTTTGAAACAATGTTGGACATGACCAAAAAGTATTCCTTTATATTTCCTTTGCCATGTTACTTCATTGAAATCAAGTTCTGAAGAAGAGTATTTATTTATGTCTTATCTCTTTTTGCTAAGTGCTTTTCAATTACAACAAATATTTGTTTTTGCATTTGTTATATCTTTCGAGATAGTACCCCTAAAGACCTCGGGAATATTGCGCTTAGTGATCATAAGACTCATGAGATTGGAGCGATCCCACTTTTCACCATTTTTCCTCTGTTCAGAGGTACTAGATTTCGTAAGAGAATGTGGTTGCGACATCCTATATGCAAGGTCAAGATCCATTAAACCAAGAACAATTTTCATGTTCTTCTCCAATCCTTGAAATTTCCCTCATTAAGGACCAGAATCGAATTCAGATTAGCAGATATCAAACCAATTGTAGATGAAAATATACCAAGATAAGCACTATAAAAATACTCACATAAAAGAAAAAAATGTAATCATCAATATGTTCAAATAATGGCATGACTCATCTCAAGATACCTAGTGCACCATAATACATAGTCATTAGACACTAACATTAACTGCTAGTGACACTCTGGTTGTAATGGTCAAACATTGATAATAAAACATGTCAAATAATAAACCCCCTCTTTAGATTAATTTATCATTCACATATGAAACCTTATAATTATCACATGTTTATCATCACAGGTGTGTATGAAATCCAGCTTAACATCAATTGTCCTTGAGTCAATTGATACTTATATGGATAAACACACAATTAAAGAAAAACATTTAACATTTTTTATAAGTAATCTCTATAAAGAGGTCACTTTTGTGACTTTTCATTTTAGTTGACTCATTTAAAATTTTAAACTATTGTATAAAATATAATCTGTGGCTAAAATTTGAACGAAATTGTATCAAAGTTAATGGATGAAATAACTAAGGGGCATGACCATGCAAACAAGTATGACATGTTTGTGTTCCAATCCATGTTGATTTGTTTATGCGAAGCACAACAAAACAATATATTTTTGGAGTTTATAAAAGTCAAAAGCCCAAAAAAGAAAATAAAATAAAAAAAGTCATGTGATATTTTGATTTTTAGAGTGCATTAGGGTTTCTTGATTCTCTTATGATGTGGATGAAGATAGAAAACCTTATAAACTGTTTTGTCTTTCTTATACAAATAAGGACCATAACCCATATAAATAACTCACTTAGGGTTACTATTTAGTTTTGAATATTCTAATTTGACTTCTCATCAAATTAGAATATTGACTTATGATATCCATGCAACAATCTTTCATGACATATATACCTTTATCCATAAACTTAATACCAATTAGACCACTTTACTTTTTTCTAATTAAATGATGACTTTAACACATGTAATGTAATATTATATTTGTGACCCAAAATTCAAATACAAATTACCTAAACTCGTTCTTAAGGAATACTTTATGTTGACTTTGTGATTATCAATACAATATAAGAGAAAATTATTATTGATAATAGCTATTAATCTGATAAATATGACTTTATACCAATCTCTATTTACATGGATATATAGCCTCAATCTTAAATGAAAAATAATTGTGATGATAATAACTAATATCAAATATGATATTAATAAAAACTCTAAATCTATAATCTATAACTATAGATAAAGTGGATATATTATTTTAGGATGACCTATTTTTATCCAATAATATCCTTGATTTTATTTATTTTTAATAAATAACATAATACAACCAAACAAATTATGTGGTTATTAACTTTCAAGGGTTATCAATTAGAAGTAGTTGAGAATTAATAGCTTTTCTTTTTCAAAACACAATTAAAGTGTATATGAATTTGCTATGGTTTCTCTTTAACTTCCTTTCTCTCTCTCTCTCTCTCTCTCTCTCTCTTATTCAATTTCAAAAAAAAAAAAAAAAAAAAGTTGTTGTCTCATTTTTCTATTGATAACTTCTGTTTCATTTCTAACTTCTTTTATTAAATTTATTTCTCTCATTCAAAACACTGTTAAAAAATCTACTATAAATCCTTCAAAATTCAATTTCATGCTTTAATCATATTGTCATTCTAAATATTTTCATTTACACTAACATTTGGATATTTCGGTAATTAACAAATAACTCAAATAATGCTGATCAAAGTATCTACTTTGATGCCAAATGTCCATCAACAATTGGCATACTCAAAATTTTCCCCTTCCCACCGAACCATTTCACACGACAAACTTGTTTCATTTCTTAGATCCCTCTTCCCTCCCTTTCTCAGATTTCTAATCTCTTCTTCTCTCTCATTCCTGTTTCATATGTTTTTCCCCATAAACCCTAAATTCGCCGCTACCCTTTCTCCGATCCCTCTTCCCATCTCTTTCTTAGATCTCTAATCCTATCTCTTTCTCTCATTTTTGTTTCAAGCCCTCGTCATCGACCACCGTTCTGGACCTGGACCGTCACAACTCCAAACGGGAAAAGGAACAGGGATCCAAATGGTTTGTTCAACTGCGTTTCTTTTACTTTTCATGAGTTTATATTAAAGAGGAATTCATAATAAAATATTGGGTGTTGATGGATTGATTTTATTCTGAAGGATTTTTTTATTATATGACAGTTGACTCAATATTTTTACTGCGTGTGATGCATTGTATTAATGATATTCATCCATGAGAAATAATCATTTCAAGGTACTTTTGTATATGCATGCTTTTTTTCATCATTGCAGATGTGGTAAATGTGTCCCTTAAAGCCTTTTTTTTAGAATCATCAGTTGATATAATTTCATCACTTTCTTTGTTACTGAAAAGCAACACATAGATCGATCGGTGTTAGTTTTTGCTCAAGGATTACTTATGATGATAACGCTATCACTAATGCCATTGAGATTTATGTTTCTCCTATGTATTTAATTTTCCTTCTCTTTAGTTGTTTTGTTATTTTAATGATGGATGGGTACTTGACTTATGTGTACATTCTTTGTATTTTTATAGGGAATTATTTACCAATCATCATGTGCTCATACACCACAACAGAATGGTGTTACTGAACGGAAGAATCGCCATTTAGTTGAAACCAAACAGACTCTTTTACTTCACCACAATGTACCTTCTCGTTTTTTGGGTGATGCTCTGCTCATAGCCTGTCACCTCATCAACCGAATGCCTTCATTGGTCCTTCACGATCAGATTCCATACTCTATCTTGCATCCACAACATGACCTCTACTCCATTTCACTTCGTGTCTTTGGTTGCACATGCCTTGTTCATGATCTTAGTCCAGGTAAAGACAAACTCTCTGCCAAATCCCTAAATTTTATTTTTCTAGGCTACTCACGTATACAAAAAGGATATCATTGTTTTTGCCCTCAACATCAACGATACATTATTTCCTCTGATGTTACATTCTTTGAAGGTTCCCCATTTTTCTCTGCCTCTATGTCACCCGATGATACTTGTAACTTAGATGCTCAAGATGTCCCTTCTGTCATTCCCACACCCATTAAACCTCCATTGCAGGTCTACCAGCGACGGACATCCCGTCCATCGGAAGTTAGAGATGATATTAATCCACCAACACCACCTCCTGCTCCAAATGTTTCTCCAGCTACGTCACCTGAACTTGACCTCCCAATAACATTACGAAAAGGTATTCGATCTCATACTCCAAATCCTAAATATGCATGTGTTTTAAATTATGACCATTTTTCTACTTCCTATGCGTCTTATGTGTCTGCCTTGGATTCTGTGTCTATTCCTAAGTTTGCAGGTGAGGCTATGACTGATCCCAATTGGAGTCAGGCGATGGTGGACGAAATGGCTGCATTGCATTCAAATAACACTTGGGATATTGTTACTTTACCTTATGACAAAACTATAGTAGGATGTCGATGGGTTTATAAAATGAAGGTTGGACCATATGGTCAGATTAACCATTTCAACGCTTGTTTGGTAGCCAAAGGATATATACAAATATTTGGCCTTGATTATGGTGACATTTTTTCTCATGTGACAAAGATTAGTTCAGTTCGTCTCTTCCTTGCAATGGCTGCTATTAATCATTGGCCGCTTCATGAATTAGACATTAAAAATTCCTTTTTACATGGAGAATTAAAGGAGGAAGTATATATGAACCAACCTCCAGGTTTTACCGTTCCTGGAAATTCTAGACTTGTTTGTTGGCTTCGTCGGTCTCTTTATGGGCTGAAACAGTCTCCACGTGCTTGGTTTGGTCACTTCAACTCTGCCTTAATATAGTTTGGGATGACTAGATGTGAATCAAATCACTCAGTTTTCTTCCTTCATTCCTCCACCGGTCAGCGCATCTTTCTCGTGGTCTATGTTGATGACCTTGTTATCACTGGAAATGATACAAAGGGTATCCAAAGACTTAAAACTCATCTTTTTAACAACTTTTTGACAAAAGACTTGGGTCCTCTCAGATACTTCTTGGGTATTGAAGTTGCCCGGTCCTCATCAGGCATTACAATTAACCAATGTAAGTATGCATTAGACATCCTCAACGAAACTTGTATGCTTGATTGTCGTCCAATTGATACTCATATGGATCCCAGCGTCAAGCTTCTTCCGAGTTAGGGGGAGCTGTTGAAAGACCCGAGAAGATATCGACATCTAGTAGGTAGACTCAATTATCTTACCATCACCAGACCAAATATTACTTTTGAGTGAGCATTGTGAGTCAATTTCTGAATGCTCCTTGTGATACTCATTGGAATGCAGTTATTCAGATTCTCAGATATATAAAGAATGCACCAGGAAAAGGCTTATTATATGAAGATAACAGTGATGCTAAAATCATGTGTTATTCAGATGCAAATTGGGCAGGATCACCGTCAGATAAAAGATCCACTTCCGGATATTGTGTTCTTATTGGAGGAAATATGATCTCATGGAGAAGCAAGAAACAAAACACAGTTGCACTATCTAGTGCTGAAGCTGAATATCGTGTTATGGCGGCAACATCAATGGAACTTGCATGGTTTAATAATTTTAATAATGGCGGCAACATATGTGACAATCAAGCGGCACTTCATATTGCATCCAATCCGGTATTCCATGAGCGGACCAAGCACATAGAAATAGATTGTTACTATGTAAGAGAAAAAGTATTGTTGGGAGAAATAACCACAAACTTTGTCAAATCTTAAGATCAATTGGTCGATATGTTTACCAAATCTCTTAAGGGTTCTCGAGTGAATTATATCTGTAGCAAGCTTGAATCATACAATATATACGATCCGACTTGAGGGGGAGTGTTGAGAATCAGTTACAAATAAATTAGTATTGATTTACATTCAATTAGTCATAAGTGTAAATTATATTATTGCCTATTGTGTATATATATTTTACATATAAATATACAACATGTGTGATCAAATTAGACACATAGAAATACAATCACAACAGAAGAGAAACATCAAAGGAGAACATATGTGTTCTCTTTGGAAGAAACTACATAGACTACAAGCCACCATTAAAAGGTTGAGCAAATCTATGAATAACATCAAATAACAAATCATTATAGATAAAACCAGGCTAGAGGAAGCCCATCAAAAGTTGAACCAAGATAGAATGAACAAGGAGCTGATAAAAAATGTCAAAGACTGCACATATAAAGTTTTATATCTGAATGACATGGAAGAGGAGAATCTTAGACAAATGGCCAAAGTAGACTGGGTCAGACAAGGAGATAGCAATAATGCTTACTTTTATGCAACTCTGAAACACAAGTTGAAACAAGCACACATGAAGCAACTGATCAAATATGATGAGACCATTCTAAATAAGCACACAAATATTGAGCAAGAGGTATTGAATTTTTATGAAACCCTTATGGGAAAAATTGCACCAAGCTTGAAGAGTATTGACATTATGGTTGTGAGAGAAGGAAAACAACTTAACGTGAAACATATAATTTCTCTTGTAAAACCTATAACAAAGAAGGAGGTTGAGCTAAATTTGAAGAGTATAGGTGAGTTGAAGGCACCTGGGACTGATGGCTATGGTTCCAGTAACTTTAAATCATCTTGGAGCATAATCAAAGTTGATGTGATTGCAGCAATTCAAGAGTTTTTTTTATAGAAAAAGGGAGCATGTAAAAACCCATCAATGGGACTTTAGTTACTCTCATACCAAAGTCTCAAGATGCCAAAACCATGAAAGAGTATAGGCACATGACTTGTTGTTCAACTATATACAAAATAATTTCCAAAATTATGGATGATATGAAGCATTATCAGCAAGAACCAAGCAACTTTTGTACCCAATCAGAAGATCCATGATCACGTTCTTCTGGCATATGAATTAATCAAAGGATATTCTAGGAAGAATGGGGTTCTAAGTTGCGTGTTGCAGATGGATGTACAAAAAGCATATGACACTGTTGACTGGATGGCATTATAGGCTATTATGAAAAAGATAAGTTTTCCAAGGAAATTTATTCAGTGGGTGATTAATGTTGTCACAACTGTGACTTACAAATTCAAAATAAATGGGATATATACTAAAAAGATGGTAGCTAAAAGAGGTATCAGGAAGGGGGATTCCATATCCACTCTGCATTTTATGGTTGTTATGGAATATTTGCACAGTACTTAACCAAGCTGAATAGGATTCCTGATTTTAACTTCCATGCAAAATGTGACAAATTGAACCTTATTGACACGAGCTTTGCAGATGATATGTTACTCTTCTCCAGGGGAGATACCAAATATGCGCAGTTGATTGTGGAAGTCTTTGATGATTTTTCTAATTCAACATGGCTTTATGTCAACCCTGGGAAGTGCAAAGTGTACACATGAGGAGTTGATGAAAAAACCAAAGAGGAATTTCTACTTATGTTGAAGGTAATCTTCCCTACAAATATTTAGGGTTACCTTTATCTTGTAAGAGACTCACGGTTAACCAATGTATATGACTGGTGGAGAAAGTTGTCAAAAGGATCCAGCATTGGAGTGGAAAGCTTCTTATCTATGTAGGGAGGGTGCAGTTAATTAGAAGTGTATTATGTGCAACTACAAATTACTGGCATACCTGCATCTCTCTCCCAAAAAAGGTGATAAAGAAAATTGAGGCCCACTATAGATCATTTGTTTGGACTGACAAACGGGATGTCAGTAGGAAAACACCTATAACATGGAAGAAGATTTGCAAGCCTAATAACAATGGTGGCCTGGACATTCCTAGCCTTGAAGAATGGAATAAAATGTAAATGATTAAGCTTTTGTGGGATTTGAATAGAAAGAGAGACAATTTATGGATAAAGTGAGTGCACACTTACTATGTGAAAAAATATTTGATTATGAGTGTTCCCATAAATTATTTATTAAACTACTACCATATTATTTTTTACATCCGTTTATTTCTTTATCCGATGTAAAAACCGTTATAACAATTTTTTAAATTAATTACGGAACTTCCACCGCATTAATTTTTACATCGATTTTTTTAATGAAATAGATGTAAAATCATTTGATAAATGTTTTCCACATCATATATCTTAAAGTCTGATGTAAAATCATTTAAGGAAATGTCTTTTTTCTAGTAGTGATTTTACATTCCTAATGCAATTTTTTTTTAAATCTTGGTATTCGGCCTTTCAATCGACTAATCCAAGAGATCAATTCCACCATCAATTAGCGGGGATCCCGTTTAAAGCCAGAGTAAAGCTCCATATGGATTGACTGTACCAAATAGAATTCGAATCTAAGACCTTAAAAGAAGTAAATTCTCAAGACCCAAACCTCCACCACTAAATCAACCCGTAGGGGTTTCCTAATGTAATATTAATGATATTTTCTCCGATACACCCTCAAATATTTATCATTATTTATTCTTTTAACTCTTTTATTTTTCTCCTCTATGTAATTATAAAGATCAATAACATAATAAAGTAAAATTTTAAATTCATATCTAATTTGTCTTTTCCATAAAATAATAATTAAAATTTTAAATTCGTATGAAATATTTAAAACATATTATAATTTGGGAGTGAGGTATAACTAGTGTGTGATTGTGGCGAGCTATGAATCTCATTCTTGAGATAGAGCTATAGTATTAAATAAAATAATAGTAAAAATGATAAGGGGGAGAGGACAAGGGCAGAAGATGAGATAGAAGGTGAAAGGTGCAGCCTAGTTTTGCTGGCACAGCCTGCCTTATCATGTCTACGAGGTATCAAATTCTCATTCTCATAAGAGATATAGATACTAATGTTACAGTTACACAGTCACATGTTGTGTTATCCACACCACACCTAGATAACAGTTAATACGCAAAAAGGAAGAGAATCACCAATAAGTGAGTGTGTAGAAGATGTAGTAGCAGGAGTAGCAGGTAGGTAACATGTTCATGAGGTTCGCCTGATGGTGAGGGGACAGATAATGCCACAGCACGTGACCATGAATGAGATGCATATAATATTAAAAAAAGGAGAGTTACTATTGTGATTGATTTGAGGCATAACACAATGAGTCCCATGACTATGAGCATGACCACGACCCCGCAAAATATTAACTATAGGATCAAAATGAATTGAATTAAATTATTAGTGAGGTAATTAATGAGGCTATGCCGCGTTGTGTTTCTCAAAAAAGTGAAATGCCATTTGCGTGAATAGTTGCTTTGCCAGCTGGATACACCTATGCCTATCTACGTGTTCCCCTTCCCAACATGCACACCTCTCTCTCTTTTCTTCCATATTGTAAATTCAAATATTATCATCGTTGAAATTTAAATTAAACATATATGAATATAATCACAGTCAAACCATCTTTTTTTAAAACGTAACATATAAAAATAATTTTCAAAACTCTAAAAGAAACACCCATAGTATTGTAAAAATTAGTAATTAGGCAAAATCCAGAATTTTCGGAAAGAATTAAAAAAAAAAAAAAAACCGGCACTTATGTTATGTCATAATTCATAAATCAAGTTTGATAGAAGCCGTTAATTAAAAAACCGCGGGCGTGGGAGAGAAACAAAAACCAGTGAATGGCGTACGTGGTTATTTTGCAAAATAGATAAGGGTATATTCGGAAATACAAAAACTAACGCATAAAACAAAACCAGCAACGACTAGAAGAAGAACAGCAACAACAATAGAAAAATAGGGTAATCGAACAACAACAACAAGAACAAGAGGAAAAAAAAGACCTGTGATTCAGATCGTGAAATTCTAAACCGAATGAACTTTCAGTAGTTTCTTCTCTGTCGTTTAGCGTCAATTGTTTTTGTTTTGTTTTGTTTTCAGTTTCTGAAATCCGTGTGCGTTTTCACATTTTCTGACCCAATAAATATAAGTTTGTTTTGGTACTGGTTTTTGTTATGGTGTTCAAGTATTGAAATTTTTTGAAGCTTTAAGGTTTTTACAGAAATGGAGTGTTGGAGTTCGGTGGATGGGGTGGTGGGAGAGATAATGAGGATTCATAGATCTTTGCCGGATAGGCCTGGGATTGATGAAGTTGAAGCGGCGAAAGGTTTGGTTATGAATGTTGAGAAAGATGACCAAATTAAGTTGGAATCTATTGAGAAACAAAGGAAGGGAAATGATGTGTCGGATGAGCTTTTCATGATTCTGTTAGAGATGCAGAGGAATTATGTGTTTTTTCAGAGTAATGAGCAGAAGAGGGAGGCTTTGAAGCTTCTTGATGTTGAGAATGTTCATTCACTGTTTGATGAATTGATTCAGAGAGCTTCTGATTGTGTTTCGTCTCCGAGTGGTTCAAGTGGTTCTACTGTTGATTTGAATTCTAGGAGAATTGCTTACTCTAATGGTTCGGCTTCCGCGGTTTTATCGAAAATTTCGGCTTCTGGTTCTGGTTCTCGAGGTGGGTTTGAGAAGCAGGTGCCTTCGATTGCTGCTTCTTCCGCTTTGGTTCATGTGGAGAGAGATGTTTCTGCAAAGAGTTCTGAATTGTTCACAAGAGATGATAGTTATGTCACCAAGTCTAAGTCTACATTCTATCCCAACGGGTATGGGATTGAACCAAATTTTGCTTCCAAACCCCAAATAATGGATTCGTCGTTGAAATCCACAACTGCTGCAGGTATGATATTTCAATATGTTAATTTAGTTATTCACGTTATTGTTTTTTGTAAGGTTGTGCTGCAGTTTTTTATATTATGCTGAATCGTGGTCTTGAATGTGGTTGATGTTGTTTACTGCGTTTATTGTGGCTTTGTTATTTCAATTGCGGTTCTAGGGACGTCAAATGCGTTGATGTTGTGGCCTAGATCGCAGTTGCGAATCTGTTTTTTTAGTTATAACTTTGCTATTATTAAGTTGTATTGCTGATGGGATGTTGTTTTACAGGTCAAGATGGTGATAAGTTGAGTTTGATCAAACTTGCTGGCGTAATTGAGGTTTCTGCGAAGAAAGGAACTCGAGATCTCAAGCTCCAGGGAAAGCTGATGGACCAAGTTGATTGGCTACCGGATTCGATAGGAAAGTTATCTAGTTTGGTTACCCTTGATTTATCAGAGAATAGGATTGTGGCTATTCCTTCAACAATTGGTGGCCTTTCATCATTGACGAAATTGGACTTGCATTCCAATAGGATCACAGAGATTCCTGATTCTGTTGGAAATCTCTTAAGTCTGGTATATCTAAATCTGAGGGGAAACCAGTTGACAACCTTACCTGCTTCTTTGAGCAGATTGATACGTCTCGAGGAGCTTGATTTGAGTTCAAATCTAATTTCAGTGCTTCCTGACACTATTGGGTCGCTTGTTAACCTTAAAGTGTTGAATGTGGAAACTAATGATATAGAAGAAATTCCACATTCTATTGGTAATTGTTCTTCCCTTAGAGAACTTCAAGCTGACTATAATCGGCTTAAAGCTCTACCAGAAGCTGTAGGGAAGATTGAGAGTTTAGAGATCTTGTCTGTGCGGTACAACAACGTCAAACAACTACCTACAACAATGTCATCTATGATAAACCTGAAGGAACTTAATGTGAGTTTCAACGAACTTGAGTCTGTTCCTGAGAGCTTATGTTTCGCGACCTCCCTTGTCAAGATGAACATAGGAAACAACTTTGCAGACATGAGATATTTACCAAGATCAATTGGGAACCTTGAAATGCTCGAAGAGTTGGATATTAGCAATAATCAGATACGGGTTCTTCCCGACTCATTTAGGATGCTTACAAAACTACGTATCTTGCGAGTTGAAGAAAATCCTCTTGAGGTTCCACCAAGAGAAATAGCTGAGAAAGGAGCACAGGTATTATTTTTCACAATCTAGTTCCTTTAATATTTCAATCTAACGAAACTTTTATGTTTTATAAATCTCAATTTTATTGTATTGGTGCATATTAGGCTGTTGTTCAGTACATGGCTGATTTTGTGGAGAAGAGGGAAAAGAAAGATGTCAAACCACTACCAGTTAAGCAGAAAAAGACCTGGGCACAGATCTGCTTCTTTTCAAGGTCAAACAAAAGAAAGCGAGATGGAGTTGATTATGTGAAAGCTTGATTTCCTTCAAGGACACACCAAACATCTGATTCCATTAGTAAGTTTGTGTTGTTTTACTTTTTCAATACCTTCAATATCACTTCTGAACTAGTTCTAGGCTTAAGATTCATTCAGAAGAACTTATTTTTCACTTTTGAAAGACTTGTAAAATATGTGTGTGTATGCAACCTTAGTCTAAATGTTTGTTGTTGTTATTAACATAGGTTTCACTTTCACTACATGTGGCATGGCTATATTTCATCATAGAAAAGAAGAGAAAGAATGGCTGTTGATATTCTCTCTATTTTCCTGTTTGGAAGGGATCTTTCTTTGCATTGAGAATAGAGACAAAACAAAATATCCTTTTAAGTCTAAGATCAATCTATGAATGGTGGTTGGGAGAATGAAGTGACAGCATTGGTTGGCTGTTACTAGAATTTCCTGTTGAGATTGCGGCAGAAATTTGTAGATTTGTTGTTCAGTATTTTCTTTTTGAAATTTTCATTTAATTTCATTTGTATTTGTGTTATCTTGAAATTAGAATGTGTACACAATCCAATAGGAAAGTAGAGATGATGAAGATAAACTGAATGATTATGTACCAGTGTTTATGTATGATGTATGTATGTATGTACAATTGTACTTTTAATCCATTGTTAAATGATTCATAGTTACTGTTACCGCTTACCTTATAAGAAGTTCAAATTTACTTGGCTACAAATTGCATAATACTAGCTCATAGTGATGACTTAAATTATTGTTAGAAAATATTTTGAAGACATTTTTGATGTTCATTAAATATTATATTTTTATACTATCATGATATTATTCCAAATAGAGAACAAATGAGAGGTTGAAGATGACATTCGAAAAAAGATTCCTTTTATATATGATGCATGTAAGGTTAGTATTTTAATCGTTGATTAGTGTAAATTTGTGTTAAAATGTGTTACTATAGAAGTGTGAATTAGAAGAATATAGAAGTGTGAATCACATTTATATATAAATTTGCTTCTAGTCAGGGGTAGAAATAGGCTGAGCCGAGTTAAAGTTTGTCAAATCTCAGTCTGGTTTGCAAAAAAAGATTAAAGTCTAAGTTTGGTCTGGTCTATCAGAGATTTATTTTTCAATCTGAGTTTGGTCTTTTCGAAGTCTGATTAATCTATTAGCCTACTTAAAAAGTTTATCATTTGAACATATGTAAATAAGCAATTCAACTATTGTTTAAATATACCGGAGAATCAAAAGTACAATGAGACTAAATATTTGTTTACATAGACTTATTTAAGCTTACATAGAAATATAAATTTTATCAAAATATTTGTTTAGGAGAAGATGTAAAATTAACTTAGTACAAAAAGTTCTTTCAACTAATTTTAAGATAACTAAACTTTATTTTTATATTTTTAATATAAAATACAAAATACGATATAAAAATAATATATTTATTAAAATAGATCGACCTAATAAACTTAAAAAACTTTATTTATGGCATGTGATCTGACTTATTTAACTAAATAGACTTATAAAAAAATCTTGGCATTTTCTACTTAAAAAAAATTGACCTGGCATTAACCTGTGTAGGCTAGGCATATGCCCTTGTTAGTTGGTCTGATATATTCTCACTCCTACTTATAATTGATTTGATATTGACGGGATATAAGGACTATTAATGGCCATCGACAAAGGATTATTAATATCCATTGATGGTGAAGATGAATATGAGAGACACATTTTACGTGGTCCTCTATATTGGAGTTCAATAATGAATTTGATTAATAATGTATAAGAAGAATAGTTGCGCGCGCGCACACACACACACACATAGGGAGAGAGAGAGAGAGAGAGAGAGAGAGAGAGAGAGAGAGAGAGAGAGAGAGAGAGAGAGAGAGAGAGAGAGAGAGACGTAGTTAACTTTCTTCTATTTCTCAAATGTAAGATTTTGTTACAAATTCACTCCACTTGAGTTTATATAGATTCATCCAAATTCAAACGTACATTAAATACAAATTCAAACTTAAATTCAAATGAAATTCAAAACTAAACTAACTTGAATGTTGAATTACATTCAACATCATCCCTTAATTCATATTCAAGTTTAAAAATCAACAACATCAATTTCATCCTTTAAATAGATGAAGTGTTCAGTTTTGATTACCTTGATCAACACATCTGCAAGTTTTTGAGTGCTAACATGAACAACCTCAAGTACTTCATTATGAACCAGATTGCACATAAAATGGTACTTGGTATATGTGTACCCTGCTTCTTCCATGCAACATTGGATTCTTAGAAAGACTTACGACAAATTTGTTGTCAATCATCAACTTTACTGATTTTCTCACCTTGAACTTCACAATAAATTCCACAATTTGACAAGCTAACAAAGCACAAACTATGTATTTAACTTAACAGGTTGACAATGCAATCACTGGTTGCTTCTTGGAACACCAAGAAATAAGGCTCCCAAATACATAAATATGTATCCTGTAGTGTTTCTTCTGTCTACTTTGTCTCCACACCAGTCAAAGTTTAAGTAGCATACTAGCTCAACATCACCTGATACTACAGATGGAAACAAAATTACATGTCTCATAGTTCCTTTTACATACCTCAGAATCCTGATTGCAACTTGGTAATGTGACACTTTGGTTTACTCATAAACTAACTCAAATATCCCATGACATAACAAATGTCAGATTTGGTATTACACATATATCTCAGACAACCAACCAACTATTTGAAGGTTGTAGCATCTACATCCTCACCATTATGATCAAAGTCTGGCTTATGATTTGTCTCAGCAGGTGTGACTAATGACTTACAATTTATCAGCTCGAATGTCTTCAACAACTCAAGTTCATACTTTAGTTGGTGCACAATAATTCCCTTATCAGAATGTAAAATCTCCATCCTTAGAAAATATACCATATTTCCAAGGTCAGTCATATCAAATGCATTCATCAACACCTTCTTGAACTTGTCTATCTCAAAAGACAACTCTCTGTCAGAAGTATTTCATCCACATAAAGACACACCAGAATCACATTGCCTTCAGAAGCATATTGCATATACACACCATATTTCATTTCACATTTATCGAATCCCATATGCTTAAAAAAATAATTAATTTTCAGATTCCAAGCCCTTGGAGCTTGTTTCAGCCCGTATAAGGCTTTATGCAATTTTTACAACATCCCTTATTTGTTCTCTTTCACAAATCCAGGAGGTTGTAACATATAAACTTCTTCTTGTAATGTACCATTCAGAAAAGCCGAATTTACATATAAATGAATTAGAGACCAATTCTTATCTACAGCTATAGCAATAACCAACCTTATGGTTTCATGTCTAGCTATAGGTGAAAACACTTCAAAGTAGTCTAAAACTTTTGTAGGAATCCTCTAGCTACTAACCTTGATTTATGCTTAGCAACTGAAGCATCTTACTTCAACTTTATCTTGAAAACCCGTCTCACACCGATGGCTTTCTTGTTCTGAGGTAGAACTGTCAATTCATATGTCTTGTTTCTTTCAATGGCCTCAAGCTCTTCATTCATGGCATTCACCTACACCTTTTTCTTGAGAGCCTCATTGATGTTGGCAGGTTCACAATCTACCATCATGACACTTTGTATGAATTATCCTTCAAAATCAATCTCAGTATCTTATAGTAACTCAAAATCTACAAGTCTCCTTGGTATCTGTCTAACTCTCTATGGCCTTTGGAAACCTTCAGAAGCAGAACTACCTTTAAAAGCTCCACCTTCGGAGGTTGGATCGCCTTTAGAGGCTGGATAACTTCAGAGTCTGATCCACTATTAGAGTCAGACTTACCTTCATAGTCAAAGTCATCACCAGAGACAAACCCACTTTCAGAGTCATAGTCATCTTCAGATTCAGACTCTCCTTCAGATTATCTTCATCCTTTGTCCATTTTGATTTTCAGCCTTCACTTTGAACTTATGGAACTCAACAAATACCTCATGTTTGAACTTAATGAGTGTTACCCATGTCATTATTATGAACTCATCCACAAATGAAACAAAGTACTTGTTTCCTCTAAGTGAAGGTGCCTCAAATGGACAACATATATAAAAATGCACCACACTAAAGCATGAGTTACTCTTTGAGGCATTTCCGTTGAGAAAGATAGTCTTGGTTGTTTGACTCTCATGTATATATCACATGATTTATCTAGCGCCACAATCTTAGGAATTCTATGTACCATATTTTTTGAACTCGAATGCCCTAAGCTTTTGTAGTTCATATGCCCCAATATCTTGTGCCACAACTCACTTTGCCTTTCAACACTTTTTGCACTAAGGCATTGAGTGTTTGTTGTTGCAACATTCACCTTTAATATTTTGTTTCTTCCTAGTTCAGAATGCATAATTAACATCTGATTATAGTCATACAACTTCAAGAGATTGTCCTTCATGGTAACTAAAAATCATTTTTCAATCAGCTGACATACACTCATGATATTTCTATTCATGCCAGGACATTACTATACATCCTTAATTAATAAAAAATTTCCATTGATCAACTTAACTCTGACATTTCTCATTTCTTTAGCATTCAGATACTAATCATCAACACATTTGATTTTAGTCCTTTTATCAGAGTCAAAATCAACCAGCCATTACTTGTTTCCAGTTAGGTGATTTGAGCAGCCAATGTCTATATACCATTAGTCTACCATTGATCTATCCACATTCTCATATGACATCAATAACACAGGTTCTTCATCAGAATATGCTATAGCTATGTTGGATACTTCACCCTTGCTCACATTGTTTGACCAATAATCAATAGCAAATTGGCCAAGCTTGCAACTGTAGCATTGAACCTTCCTCTTGTCAAACTTCTTTTTTCCCTTATGAAGATTTTTAATATTTTCTTATTAAAATTGGAGAATTCTAACTTCTGAACACCACTATCATACTTCTTGTTTTCTAGCCATGCATGCTTCTGGTTCTTCTTGCCGGAAGAAGCTTTTAGAGTCTGGGCTTTTAGAGCGTGTTCTAACTCTTGTACAAAGTTTCTTCCAGTCACACACAACTCTTGTGCCTCTAAACTACTATGAAGCTTTTCGATTCTCATTGTACTGGTATCTTTAGAGTGTTCTATGACTACAACTATGTAATCAAATTGAGGAGTAAGTGATCTCAGTACCTTTTCAATGATTACTTATTCAAAGAGCGTTTCTCGACAAGACATCATCCCATTAGTGACCATAATCACTCTGGAGATGTAATCAGGTACCTTCTCATTGTTCTTCATGTCGAGATTCTCATATTGCTTACGTAGAGGCTGGATATTGACCTTCTTTACTGATGCGTCACCACCATAACACTGTACAAGTGTATCCCACGCCGTCTTCACCGCCGTCAAATCAACAATTTTCTCAAACACCTTCGTATCCACACATTCATGGATATAAAACAACGCCTTATAACCCTTCTTCCTCATTTCACATTGAACAATTCTTTGTATTTCTGTTGCATTTTCTGCAACCGGCATGTAAGCGTCATTGACGAGATCAAGAACATCTTGAGCTACAAACATCACACACATCTTAATCAACCATCAATTCCATTCCTTTCCGTCGAATACTAGAAGCTTTGGGTTCAAGTCATTGTTTTCACCGTTCATCTTCGTTCTTGTGCAAATCACTCAGTTCTCATCAACACTCGTGTACTATTGTACTTCTTATTCATAAGTGCCCTTTCATTTTATTTTCCAATATCATACATATCTTAATTAAAGTAATTAATGAAGTTAATTTAGTAAATTTATAATTATATCTTAGTCTATGTTCAATAATCTTAAACAATATTTATTTTGAGAAGAGAAACTATTTAACTTTTTCTCTCTTGTTTTACTATTTCATCCGTTATAAGTAGTTATTTTTATGAAATGTGAGAATACGTTGTCAAATTTTATAACACTACTCTTATTTTTAATTCCCAAAGGCCAAACATCATTTCTCTATTAATAATAAGTTAATAACATTGAATAAGAGCTAATTGCTGACGCAGCCACTTTGGTTCATTTAATCACGTGGGCAGCTGGAGAATATTTTTACATGTTGTGTCATAAATAACCTTTCAATTACTTAAAACGGCAAAAAAAAGTCATAAAAGACACTAAGTTATTCTAACTTGTAGAACACATAATCACTAGTATTATAAACAAAAATAACTACACTTACAATAATTAAGAAAAGTTATTGAATTTTATGTTAAACTTATTAAATTGTCATTTTTATTATTTAAAGAAAAGTTCATTCAAATAATTGCAATTAGAGATGAAAATACGTTATGATGGATTTTATAAGATCTGAGTCTGATCTACGATAAATTTAAAAGATTTGAACCTGACCTATGATACATTATAAGTTCACTTTTTTGGTCTGACCTGACATTTTTAAAAGCCTAGCCTGACCTAAAAACCTATTAACAAGTCTTTTTCTCATTAAGGTTCTCAATTATTGCATATTATTGTAGAATTTTTATAGGCTGACCTATATATGCATATATAAACTGACATATTTATCATTTGTTTTAATATATATTCATATATAAATCAACATATGTATCATTCTTTCAAATATACATGCATATATAGGATTAGGGGTGGCAAAACGGGTCGTCCGCCCCGCCAAAAAAATAGCGGGGCGGACATGCCCGCCAAGTTGAAATGGGCATAAAAGTCTAGCCCGCCCCACCAAGGTGGCGGGTTGGCGGGCGGCGGACTTGCCCGCCTTCTTTTTTATATTATTTTTTCTATTTTTATAAATAAATTAATAGGTTCTTCTTTCTACATTTCAATAAAAAAGTATCAAACAAACATTTAAAAAACATAATTTTCATTAGCCTAAAACATCAACTTTTAGTGAAATAATACTTGTATTATATATAACATCAATTTAATATTTTATATGATCTAAATTCAAATTTTGATATCACTTTTGCCATTTTTCATAAGTAAAATTCAAAATACCTGTCCAACAATATAGACAAAGAAAGTAGATTAGTTCTAATAATATAAAAACAACACATGTACATATCATAAATTATTTTCATAGGCTCTTCCAAATACTTAAATAGTTTTATTATATAGGTGCAGCGGACATTGGCGGACGGCGAGTTTTGGTGGAGCGGATTTTGGCGGATGGCGGACTTTAGCGGGACAGACTTTGGTGGATAGCGGGCCTAAAACCCCAACCCAACCCGCCACATTTTAACGGGTATGCGGGCCGGCCCGGCAGACCACGACTTGTTTTACTACCTCAATATAGGACAACATATTTAACATATATATATATATATATATATATATATATATATATATATATATATATATATATATATATATATATATATATATATATATATATATATATATATATATATATATATATATATATATATATATATTAATAGTCTAAATTTGACATATTTAATTAAATAAATTTTTAAAAGAATCTAAGTTTGACATTTTAATTAAAAAAAGTCTGACCTGACATAGCCTTAAGTAGGTTAGATTATATGTGTAGATCCCTATTCTCACCCCTAATTACAATATGTAACAAAAAGAAATACTTACAATTTATTTTAATAAAATGAAGTTTATACTAAAACTAATAATATTAAATCATTCAAAATAATTAATTATTATTCATAACATTGACCAAAATTTGAATCGATTTTCTTTATCTTATTATGGCATTGACCATAATAATATTCAATAATATTCAATGATAATGATAGGTGAAATAAAATTATTATACACATTAAAAAATGAATTAAATTAATTTTTTATTATTAAATATTTGAGTAGACGGCCACTAAGGTTCAAACCCTTGCGATTATATAAATTGTCGTGACAACCAAACTACTCGTCTGCCCAATTGAATAAGATTAATTAATTAGTCAATCTTTTCTGTAGCATTTCTTTAACTACACTCAAATTTCTTGTATTTCATAAAATTAGAATAGGTGACAACCCCAACTGTAGAGTTTTTTTTTTATATAAGCAATTCAATTTTGAGGAGTATTAGTGTACTTCAACCCAATTACATCGGGAATAAAAACAAATAAAAAGACTGAGTTATATAATTTTTTTATAGAAAAACTACATTGATTATCTAAAATAGAAAATTGAAACGATACAATTCTTTGGCTCATCGAAAATCACTCTCAAGATTGAAACTTAACCAAATAGATCAACTTCTTAATATCTTCAAAAAGCTCCTATAAAAATGATATTATTTCTCCTGGACCAAATAAACCAACACACTCAAGACCAAACAGACCAACATAATTTTTCAATTGATTCTGAGCTCAAACCATCCATGAAGAAATTGAGATGTTCAACCAGATTAGAAAAAAGATGTATCTCAACACATCGCATCCATGAGCAAATTAAAAACCATACCCTTCACAATTAAAAAAGAGATGGATATCATGTTACTCCTCTTTGAAACCCAAGGAACACACCTCATCATGCATTCCATTGGCAATGTTCCTCTTTTTCAACTCATCTTTGATATGGAACTTATTCATCAATAACTGCCATACCAAAAATCAGGATTTTGCTTGGTAAATTCGATCTCCACAAAAACATTCAACACTTGTTACACCTCATTGTCCATAATAGAATCCAATTCATCTAAACTATCCATAACCTCATAATTATTGTTTACAATAAAAATTAGGTCGCGATTCCACGAAACAAATTCGTCCCGCATTATCTGAAAAGGCTTGACATTCTGCAAGATGTTCATCAACTGTTCAAACTTCGCATTGAGAACATACCACGCACACAACTCTCAATTTCAAACTTCCTCTAGCCAATAAGCTGCGTCATGAATCAAAATGTTTGGATTTACTACAAATCAAAATAGATTGTCAAACTGAACAACCAACGGATTATGACTGAGCAAATTATGCTTCCAAAATCTGATGTTGCTACCGTTCTCTAGTTTACATGAAACAACCCTAGTGAACCAATTACACTTAACAATCTCCGGTGAAGTAAGGCCAACCAAGTCCTTCCACCATAAAGAGGAGAACTTATCTGTCACCACACATGAACAATCCAACATTTGTGCCTACACGTTGTCATATCTAAAGGAAAGCATTCTAAACCATAAAGAATTTGATTCAGTCAACACTCTCCACTTCCATTTACTTATTAAGTGCCAATTTAAACTTCTCGCAATATTTAACCTCTAACCCTTCAAGCTTCTTGGACTTGCAAATTGTGGACCATCTTAACGAATTTACTTTCTTCTTCGAATCTCCATTTGTTGTGGTGTTAGAGCAAATTCACCCATGGATTGTCAAAAACTTCATATTCTAGTGTTTTTTAGTGAATTAAATGTTCTTCTCAACCTTAAAGTTGAGGTATTTATAAGAATCTATTAGGTCTCAATCTTAGAGCCTAAGAAAGCAATAATTGTCTTTTGGAGAATGTGTTACTCTTCGTTAATCGTCCTTTCAGTACCGTTGCTAAATATGGACATGTTATTCCAAGTCTTCTAAAATAAGCAAGTATTTAAGATAATAGACGATATAATTAGAAGATGAACATGCATTGTGATAAATGGGCACAATAATAATATATAGATGACTAGCGATTCCATTTTAAGTGACTGCGTACAATCCCCTCACTTTTTGTGGATCATACACCGCCTCTTGTATATTCTTTTTAAATATAGAAGCAAACTTTTCAATTAATTCTAAATAAAAACTTGTTTAACTAAATGATATTTTGAGCATAATAATTTAATCTACCAAATATGAATAATTTACTAATTTTAGATCCAAAATAATACATTTTTTATATCTTTAGTAGTCATAGTTCTGGTTCAGCCATCAACCGTATATCATGTTGGAGGATTTTTTAACTAGGGAACATTGAACAATGTGGGATTTTTTTTCCAAGAGCAACACCTTTGTGAGAGACACACCACATATTCACCTAAAATTTTAAGATGATAGGTGTATGAGTTCTTTCACTTATAAATGTTCAACTCTCCATATTTATAACCAATGTGAGACTCCAACTCACACTTGACATATTATTATTCTCAACACTCCCCTTCAAGTGTGAGTCCACAGTGTTCCCCCTCAAGTGAAAACTCTTTTGTCCACATACATGTGTACCATCGATGCCACCTCTTTCAAGGGCCTTTCAAGGACATTTCAATTTCAACAAAACACCACTTTCGATACAAGTAAGTCGGTCTCTTTCTCAACCAAAGGCTCTGATACCATTTGTTGGAGGAGTTTTTCACTAGGGAACATTGAACATTGTGAGACTTCTTTTCAGGAGCGACACCTTTGTGAGAGAGACACCACATATTCATCTAAACCTTAAGGTGATAGGTGTATGCAATGGCGGAGCCAAAAAAATTTTGAAGCCGGGGCAAAAAGTTAAAGACCGCAAAAATTTGTATGAAATATGGTGGCTTTAAAATAATGTTTGATAAATCCATCACTATTTACAGTAAAATATGACGATTTTATAAACTCACGTAGTGTTAATAAAAAAATGACAGTTTTGATCGTCTTTATTTTGACACGTCAGTTGCTTTACGATGAATTTTGTTTTTATTGTTTTTTTAAAATCAAATATTTTCTTTTATAATTGTAGAAATTGATCTATAGAATTGTATAGAGTCCTAATATATATTTTTATATTATTTGAGTATAAAATTTATGCTTTTCTTCTTCTTTTTTACAATACAGTATATTTTTCTTTTTTTTAATATTAATAATTACTTTTTTATGTTAATTTTTATTTCTTCTAATTCATTTTTTATTTTTTTGATTAATTTATTCCTAAATTATAATTTTATTCTTTATTTTAATTCTTGCATTTTTTATAATATAGTTGAATATCAAAAAAATTTGATATATTATATGCTTAATTGTATAAAAATATAATTTTTTTTGCATAATTTATAATTTTTTGGTTTGAACCTGTATTTTTATGCATATATATATATATATATATATATATATATATATATATATATATATATATATATATATATATATATATATATATATATATATATATATATATATATATATATATAATTTAAACCATAATTTACAATATTATAAATGTATTTTTTCTTAATTTATATTTTATAATTTAATTTTTGATTTAAATTTATATTTTCCCTTTATTTTCGTTAATTTTGGCATTTTAAACTGTCGTAATAGCACTTTAATAATTTAATTTTTGTTTAAATTTTATATTTTTCTTTTATTTTCGTTATTTGTGGTGGTTCAAACCGCTATAATAGCACTTTTATAATTTATTTTTTTGTTTAAATTTATATTTTTATGCATTTTCGTTATTTTTGGCCGTTTAAACTGTCATAATAGCACTTCTATAATTTAATTTTTTATTTAAATTTGTATGATTGTCCAATTTTTCGTTAATTGTGGCGGTTTCAACCGCCATAATATGATTTTTTAATCGCCATAGTTTTAAAAATTGTCGTATAAAGAAGGAATTTTTTTGGTCTAGAGCCTGGGTACATGCACAGTCAAGCTGGGCCATAAAACCGTCTATGGATATATGAGTTCTTCTATTTACAAATTTTTAAACTCTCCACATTTATAACCAATATGAGATTCTAACTTATATTACTTAATATAATTAAGATAACATTGAGATAAAAACACGATAAGATAAAACTATCTGAAATAACTTATCAAAATGTTATATAAATAAATAAAAACTATAAATTTGCAATGAAATCATTATTTTATTAAATTGATATTTTTTAAAGCATATGAACTTATTATAAATTATGCTAACTTGTTATTCCAAAATTAGTTTATGAATACATACTTGTCAATTCAAGAAACACATTTTAACAAAAACAAAATTGTGATAGTTCTTTCACATCTTTAAACTTTCAATTGGAAAAATATTATAGAGAAAAATGACTAACAAATTTATGAAAAGAAGGAAAAAGCTTACCAATTTATTAGAGAAAATAGACAAATCACAAGTAGTCTATTCCTTTAAATTTTGTTGATATAATTGACTATGACCCAAACTTTTAGAATAAACTATATCCCAATATAGCACTAGTTTGGCAATCACAAATTCTTTTCAATCTTCCCAAATTGGCCAACATTTGAAACTTGGTCATTAGTCTATCATTAAAGTTGATTACCTTTTTTTGTGTTTCTTTAAAATATGTATAAATTATATAAAAGATATAAAATGAAAAAACTAAAATAGTCACAAAATTATTATTGTTAAAGGGGTCCACAAAATCATATAAAAGAGAGAGATAGATGAAAATGAAATATTTATAAATGACTTAGACATCTTTTTCCAAACGCTGGCAGCTAGAATAGGAATGGTGTATATTTCAAACAAAATATAAATGTGGGACAGAGCAAGCCACATGTAAATAATTAGGTTTCTTGGTTCTTATTCACTTAAATGTTCAACTTGAGAGAGTTTAAAACATTACATGTGATGGTGTATAATAATTTTAGATGCCTAAGAGGTAGTAGTTTCAAACATGTTTATTGTTGGATAGTGAGTGAAGTAAATCAAGGATCATACATGTTAATATGTTATGATAGTACCAAATTCCAATTCTCTACAACATATATAGATGTTGACATATTTGGTCTTAAATATAAAAGCAAAAAAAAAGATACTAACCTTTGTTCAAAGAGTGAATTGATCAATTATGATGGCAGAAAACAATCAAATGTCAAAATTGTAT
This sequence comes from Lathyrus aphaca, assembly GCA_963966055.1. NCBI lineage: Eukaryota > Viridiplantae > Streptophyta > Magnoliopsida > Fabales > Fabaceae > Lathyrus > Lathyrus aphaca. The sequence goes on from OZ014523.1 coordinate 507,518,534, forward strand.
CATATAATATAACTTAAGAATCTTTCATTAGTTATTCAGGATAGGGTGGCTTAAAATCAAGGGAACCTTAGGAAAATAGAGACGAATATCAAGTATTTAAATGTTAGTTAATTAGATGTTTGAAAAAAAAGTTGAACAAAGAGTTTGATCCGAATAAGAGTTCCATTAAACATTTTTGACTTTGCATATACTATGGAAATGATGGGTTTATGGACAAATCAAAAGTGTAGTTACAGCCAGATCTTTGTAGAAGTCTCATATTAAGATATCTCTTAAGATCTTTTAACATAAACATTAAATATTACGATGGATTTTGAATCTCTCTTAATCAAAAAATCTTTTACAATAATCACTAAACACTACGGTGAACTTTAAATTACATTAATTCAAATAATCTTTTACAACAAACAATTTATCACCAAAATTTGATGATTAAGTTATTACACATAGTTTGAATAATCTTAAATAATTTTGATATTGATTTTATTCATAATATAACAATTTATTATTCTCTTTCGCAATATTATAATTTAAAATAATATATTTTAAGTGTTAAAAAATATTTAATAGTATTTTTATAAAATATATTACTATGCATAATTTTCATATATTTTATAAAAATACTATTACATATTTTTGAGCACTTAAAATATATTTGAGCTCAAAAACTTAAATAAACATTTACACATAAAGTATTTCTATATCTCTTTCCATAGATTTATATTCTAGTTATTTTATTATAATAGTAATGTATGAATCATCGAGAGGGATTGTTCTAGATACCTTCAAATCACTTCTGAAAGCATTCTATTAAAATAATGTGAATGTTTATTTGATTTTGTTCCCATACAACATCTACAAATATGAATGTATCTTAATGTTGTTAATCCATTCTTTGAGGAACCTATTATTTTTTGTCTAAATGTTAATTGTTTTGGTGCAAACAAAACAAAAGATCGATGACATGTAAATTTGGAGCTCTTTCGAGTAGTAGTGAAGAACGAGAAAGGGGATGCTTGCAAATTTAGCACTTCAACGTCTAACTCATTAAGGTTAGAGAGGTGCAACTTGCAAGAATGAACGAAAAATGCATGTCATGGCGCATGGACAAGCTTATATATGGTAAGTGATTAAAACTGATTTTAATTGGTCTAACACAGAATGAGGGAGACCCTGGTACTGGATCTGATGGATGATGATTAGAGAGTGTTCTAGATCTGATGTGTGGTCCTTTGACGAATGTTTACTTGTTCATTGTTCTTCCTTGAGGGTATTCTGTATTGGGCCTTTGATGTTCGGTAGATTTGTTGGGTCGTTTGACTGGCCTATAACTATTGCCCTGAAGTCCTAGATATCATGCATGAAACTAGAATTATGATGGAACCTTTGTGACCAACTTTTAGACTGATCTTTTTTGTTTTCTTGACGTGCATGGACATGTCTCTTTCTTGGAGAAGAGGTCGGAGGTGTGTTGAGTGAGAGTATGTGACCTTGGGAACATATTGTTGAAAGTGTAATTCATTATGTCATATTTGATTTAGATAAGATGTAATACTCCGTATTTTAAATAAAAGCTCTGGATAATATTAATTGAATTTAATAGGTTTCCGGTGTGCTCTGAGAGTTTTCAATTAAAACAATTAGAACAACCGACAAACTTAAATTAATTAATTAGTATTATCTGACTCAAAGGTTTTATTAAATATTCGACTCAGAGGTATTTTTTGGATACTCTCATTTTGGACCCGTTAAGTTACTAATTAATAGTTATACCAGTATAACTATTGTTTTGTTTGGATAAAAAGAAAATAAAAAAAAAAGTTTATAAGAAAGAAGAAGAAAGTTGGTAAAGAAGGAAAGAAAAGAAAGGAAGAAGAGAAAGAGATGGAGGAAACCCTAGAACCTCAAGATCAAGAATCATCACCATTTATTCATCAATCATCATCTTCATCAAACTCTTTGTCGATTGCAAGGTGGATTCTAGTTAGAAAATTTTATTTCTAGATGTTATAGTTTTCTTGAGATTAGGGCATATAATCCTAGAAATCGTAGAATCGAGAGTTTGAACGGTTGGAATATCGATTAAATGCATGAGTATATGCTGGTAATATGTGTGGTAATATCTGTTTAAAACCATTTTGAGGTTTGGTGTGTTTTAGTTGGAGTTTGGAGAAGTTTTGAGTGTTAAAATGCAGGTTTTTCTGTACTGACTGTCGGTTAACCGGTTAACCATATACGTTAACCGGTTAACGGGATTGTAAAATATCTTAGATCCTTTTTAACATTCGATTTCAAGGTAATGCACCAAACACAATAAATATGCACATACAAAATAATTTGGTTAATGATAATAAATAATGTTTCTTGGTGCCATTTATCCATAAGTAAGTATATTCTTGTAATTTAATTTTATACACGTTATAATTATTCTGAGTGTTTATGTAGGAACCATTGACAACTAATTATTTTATGTCTGAAATAAAATATTATAGTTATGATATGCTTGTTACACTATAAACTTCATGAAGATATGCAAAAGGTTTTGAGCGGGTAAGTTGTATTATTTGTAATGCTCAAATTTTACTTTTGGTTTTGAATAGTTTTATTCATGTTTAATTTTTACCGACATGTAGAGCTATGGAGGGATACATTTTGTGAAACGTAATCTAAAAGGTAAAAAGACAAAGTTCATACATTACTACAAAATATACCTTTGGTAACACCATATTACTACGACCATTATGTCAACCATAGTAATTTCTCATTTTTTAATGCGCCTGATTTTTTTTATTAAAATAATTTTCATCATAATTGATAATAACAATTATGGTCATAGATCAAGGGTTACAAACTTTGAATCCCGATATCAACATTTTTTCATTTCTCCAATAAAAATAGTGTGCCCCTTAACATGTATTGTTAAATAAAAATTGGAAAACTTTTAACTATAGTTGTTTCTACCAACTGTGGTTATATGTGTCATATTTCACTATGGTTGATATTTGTAATTGCTATGAAATCATTTCCTAAAAATTAAAACATAACAGGTTTTATATTTCCTTCATAACACATGCCATAGCAAACCAGACAACAACGATAACAAAATCTTCATCTTCCTTCATTTCTTGTAAAATACAATCTTCATTGTCTTCATTTATTTCTTGGAACGAAAATAATTTATTGGTTTCTTCCTCCTCTTTGAAGTACAGTAAATTATATTTATGTATTTGTTGTTCATTCTTCATTTTTGGTCTCTCTCTCTCTATCTCTATCTCTCTCTCGTTGTGGTGAGGTTTTCCTTTATGCATTGTTGGTTTTTTTTCCGCAATTAGATTACTTTGTCTTTTAGTTTTATTCAGATTTTGTAATTGATGTCATGAATTGTAGCATTAGTGTCATGGATTGTGTGTGTAACATCAATGTGTCGTTCACATTAGTCTTTTGATTTTTTATGGATCGTAGTTGGATGATAAACCTGTTATATTAGGTTTAGTGTAAAAAGTACGAAAATAATTTATTGGTCTCTTCCTCCTCTTTGAAGTACAGTAAATTATCTTTATGTATTTGTTGTTCATTGTTCATTTTTTGGTCTCTCTCTCTCTCTCTCTCTCTCTCTCTCTCGTTGTGGTGAGGTTTTCCTTTATGCGTTATTTTTTTTTTGCAATTAGATTACTTTGTCTTTTGGTTTTATTCAGATTTTGTGATTGATGTCATGAATTGTAGCATTAGTGGCATGGATTGTGTGTGTAGCATCAATGTGTCGTTCACATTAGTCTTTTGATTTTTTATCGATCATCCATATTGATTGCATATTATAAATGAAATAGTATTAAAATTTGGATCAATGTCCGGAATATGGTGAGTCGCGTTACAAGTTGAAGAACAACAATGGTGATGACAATAACAATGTTGGTAAGAAGCGTCTTGTTGGTAAAATGTTGTGGTACTTGCCAATAATTTCAAGGTTCAAGATACTTTTTGCTAATGAGAAGGCTTAAATAGTCTTTTGGTCCCTGTAAGTTAGCAAATTTTTTATTGTAATACTTGTAATTATTTTTGGGATATAGTCCCAATATCTCACTTTTACATTCGTTTTAGTCCCTAAAACCAAAATCTGCAAGAAAATCCGAAGAAAATTTGCAGGAAATCTACGGGTTTTGGCTTTATGGACTAAAACGAACGCAAAAAGGGAGATATAGGGACTCAGACAAAAAAAATTATAGGGACTAAAATTAAAAACTCGCTAACTTATAAGGACCAAAAGACTATTTAAGCCTAGTGAGAATGACACAAAGAATATTAGTTGGCATACAGATGGAAGAAAATATGATGGAAACATTTACCATATAGTTGAAGGTGATGAACGGAAAAGAAGGTAGGCGACGACGAAGATAAACTTTCCGGTGAGGGCAGAAGCTCAAGTTGTAGAGCAAAAATATTAGAGAAGAGAGAACTTGCGTGAATATGCCAAATGAACTTCCCCTTTCTCCTTTTATAGCCAAACCCTCACATGGAGAAGCGCGCAAGGCACAACCATGATTACCTATCGGGCCTAGAGTCCCTAGGTTTTAATAGGGAATTAATGCGCTGTCACACGTGACAGCCAAGGAGCTAAACATTTCACCTTCCCATAGTTGAAATCTCACATCTCCCAAGCTTGACTCTGCATATTCCTAAAATCAACGTTCAAATTTTTTTCAGGTACGACCATGTGATTAAAATGATGATTAATTCTTCTACGAACATGAACTCAACGTAACACGCTTTGAAAGTGCATGCAGACACAAATCCGTATTTCTAAAAGAATCTCAACTCCTTCTGCGGGCATAATTTCTAAAGACTACATGTAGTCATCTCCTCGATGGGATATCTAGTGAGTATATCCTCCTTGACACAAAAACTAACTCAAGTCATTGTCCTTTTTCCCAGGAACAACGACTTGGGGGGCTTCTATTATGGACTGGACTAGGAGCTGGCCCACCGTCGGCCAAAGCCCAATCTAGTCCAGTTTCACGCAAGGCCTAATAAGGAGTCCAACACGATATAGTCGTTGAGTATATAGTCGCATGAAGAATAGTCGTTGGGGACGTCCTCCCTATGCGCTTGACAGTTCATACGACTGCCCCTCCGAAGATTACAGAGTCATTTGGACCAGGGCGAAGACCACACACTAGGTCTTCCTTGCTTCTACGCTGACCTTGGCACTCTCCCATTTTGGGCCTAACATATCATCTCAAATGGGGACCTTGGTCCAGCGCTGAGGTCACTTATAAATACCCTCCTCATTTGGAGGGTCGAGTATTCAATTCTAATCATTCTAAAACACTTTGTATTTGCCTTCACTCTTCCTTCATACTTACTTTAGCATCAGAGTGACTTGCAGGTATACCCCATTCTCTCCTACAATAACTATTGTTGTCCTACGCTGAAGGCCACAAGATCCACATTTCCAATGATGGACGGTTGAATCCTTATTTTCAATGGAGTTGTGGGTCATTTTATGACCTTAATTTTCTCTCTGCCCAAGAAATGTCTTATCCCATGTTTTCTACGTAGTAGCGAAATAAAACCACAAAGTAAGGCAATACCTCCCTTTGAGCAAAATGTTATTGTCACCTCTTGGTGGTCTGAAGGAATAGCCCTAGGCGGGACCTTTTATAAATATAACACTAAAAATATCCATAACTTCGATCTCAAGAATCATTCAAGGGCTTAATAAATTATTTTAGGCAAAATACCTAAATTGGTCCCTTAACTCTACCTCGGGGTCCAATTTGGTCCCTTAATTTTAAAAAGTGTCAAAATTGTCCCTTAAGTTTTTAAATGGTGTCAAATTGATCTTTTCCGTCAATTACCCCAAACGGACGTTTAGTTCTGCATATGTGGCAGTTGACACGACATATTTCATCTTTTTCTTCATTGTGAGGATTTAACTGTTCATAAACCTATAAAAACTTTTACAAACCCAGAAACTTTATTAAAACATTTCTTTCTTCTAGAATATACCCACTAGTACCACCACCACCACACCGCACTACTTGTGTAGTTGTATCAATCTCAATTTTATTTCACATATTTCAATTAGGTTTATTCTACAATCCAATAAGCTTCCATTCCAACGCAGGTTTTGTATATGTTAGGAGACATTACTCATTGGCTTCAATCTGTTTGAAAAGTAACACAACATGAAGTCATAGATTATGGACACATTTCTTGCTTCCATAATTTAGTTCCCTGTTTGCTTTGGCTTTTTCTTTTCTGAATGAAAGCATGAATAATGGGAAAATTGTTGCTTTGGCTTTTGCTTTTCTAAATGAAAGCATGAATTATGGGAAAATTGTTGCTACTTTTTTTTTTATTTTGGAGAAATACATTACTCTTACCTTTTGCTCTTGTTGTTTTCCTAATCTTTGATTGACTCTTTACTAATTTTAATTCAGGTATTTTTTAGGGAAGTGATAGCAACACCGTTGTTGATGCATATGAAACCCAAAAATCAAAACCCATATTTTTTGAGGGAAGTGATAACAATGTCGGCGAGTTAAAGCAACGGAGAGACGGATAAATGAAAACCTATAAATTGAAACCCAGAAATCAAAACCCAGATTTTTTTAGGGAAGTGATAGCAACACCGGCGAGTTAAAGCAACAGAGAGACGAATAAATCAAAACCCATAAATTAAAACCCATATTTTTTTTAGGGAAGTGATAACAACGCCGACGAGTGAAAGCAACAGAGAGACAGATAAACAAAACCCATAAATCGAAACCCAGAAATTAAAGAAACTCATAAATCGCAACCCAGAAATTAATGAAGATTTTCGTTGTGGTTCCTGGAAATTAAGAGATTTGGAAGGGAAAAAAACTTGTTACAAATTTGAGGGATTTGAGGGATGTATGTAAGTGGTAATGAATATATTGTTGGAGAAGACAATGATTCCTTATGATAATGTGATTAATGAAATGTAATATATAAATTCCATATGAGCGTAATGTGTATGCCACATCAACATCATCAATACCAGGTGTATGCCATATCAGCGTCATGTGTGTTTTCTGTTGACTTTGACTAACAGTGTTGACGACAAGGACTAACGTGACACCATTTAAAAATTTAAGGGACCATTTTGACACTTTTTAGAATTAAGGGATCAAATTGGACCCAGAAGTAAACTTAAGGGATCAATTTGGATATTTTACCGTTATTTTAAACAAAGAATTTTCAAAAAGTTAAGAATTGATTGCAACAATATATGCTACGACCATAATGTAAAGTTCCCTCAGCTTGACATATTTTATCCATACGAAAATTGATCTTCTCTTCAACCATACGAAATTGATCTTCACCATAAATCTTGCTTAGATTAATGTTAGCTGCAATTAAAAATATTAAGAAGCTTATTTCTATTCATTCTAACATTATGTCTATTCATTCTAACATTATGGTAAAGTTTATCCATAACCAAATGAAATTGTTTGTTCATATTCAACATACCATTGGCCAGTAGCCCATAGGTTTAGGGTGCCTCCCCTGGTAATTGCACATGAAAGCTAACCCGTCATTAATGAACCATAATGATATTTTCTATTAACCAATTTTTTAATTAATGAACCATAATGATATTTTCTATTAACCAATTTTTTAATTAATGAACCATAATGATATTTTCTATTAACCAATTTTTTAATTAATGAACCATAATGATATTTTTGATTAACCAAATTTTTAATTGATAAGTGGAGTGAAAAAAGGGAGCCAGCAAAACAAAAACACCTGAGGCATGCCTGTTTAGCGTTTACTATACTTTCTCACTATATTTTTCTAATGCAACTCTCATTACGTGACAATCCAATCTTCAACTAAGTCATTTTTTTCTAATCCAAAAAAGTGGTACAAGTAGAGATTTTATATTAAGGATAGTTGTTGGAAAGGTTGAAGCTAATGTGGAAGATCTTCAAAAGGAGATACTTTTTATGGTCGAAAAGGTTGAGGATAAGATTAGAGTTAGTTGAAAATTTGGTTTTGCGTATGTTTTGATTAAATAATTAGTTAAGATTCTCGTGTCAGCCTAGTTGTTTGCCAGGAGAGGATACACATATGACCAACTGTTATGTTGTGTCATTAGATTATATTCTAGCTGGCTTTTAGAGTTCAAACTTGTATTGTTTTGAGAAAACAAAAAAGAAACTATAAGATAGTGTGAGTTTGTTCACTATACTCTCTATGAAGTATAAAAAAATTTATTCACGTTCAATTGTACCGTCGTTGATACTTTTACTACGTGACGGATGATTCGAAATTGATTTAGACTCTTGACACAAGTTAAGGCTCTTTTAGATGAGTTGTTGAACATCAAAAGTTGTCATCTATTGCAAAGTAATTTTGAAAAGTTAAGTCAAGCTTTGAACATTAAATTCTTAGACCAAGGATTTGACAGTCCTATCATCCCTCACCATTCCGGTATGTGTCATTGTCAGGAGGGTTGAGAGTGAGATAGTTGGGTCCATGACCCTACCTTATGGCTACAATTTGGCAGAGCATGATCATGTATTATAAGTTTAAAACAAGGACAGTAGATAAGAGGGACCAACTCATAATGTTCCAAAAAACTCGCAATTGATTAAGACACAATACATGTCACATAGCCAATTGTGTGTAACCTGCTCCTTAGTTAACAAACCATATCACGATGAGCTTTTAAGGACATCTGGTGAATGGTGACAACACACTGTGTCCCCCCCTCTTCGAATCTACTCTCTCATTTATCAGCTTGCTGTTACCGATACTTTCAATAATGGTGTTTTCTATGTTTCTTTTGCTTAGTGTTGACATTGACAAACAAATGTAACTTGTCCTCATATCAGAAGGGGGCCGTGGTAATCTAGAATTCGACCGAATGGTATGTATTATGTTAAGTCTGATCAATAATTGTTTGTCAGATTTCAAATCAGAAACTCATTAACCATTTGAGTTCAACTACTTGGTGAATATAATGTTAATAATAGAAGTGTGAGGATTGGAAGAATTCAAAATAAGATCAAATTTAATGGAGCATACTAAGTCAAAACCAAAAGTGGTAAGTTGCTAGCACAAGCATTGCTAATAAATCTTTTATTTTTTGTTCTTTATGTAAAACTTATAGTATGCTATTGAAGTGTATATGTTCAACATAAAAGGTCTGATTCGCAATTGCGAAGATTAATCTTTAGAGTCAGATAGGACTACATGGGTAGCAAAGAATCATATTTGAACTCGAGATAAGCTCGAAGAGACTTGTATAAGTACAACCTCATACCATATTCTAAAACTAAATGAAGGGCTATAAGAAGAAAACAAAACTTCTGCAAACTATTCTTGTGTATACAATAAAATGAGTTGTAATCATGCAGAATCTGCAAAAAAATGTTCCATTTCTATGAATCTAGCCTGTCCCATCTCCTAAGTCAGGTGCAACTTCACCACTGGTTGGCCTGCAAGGTTTCAAAATAAATAAATAAAATCAGAAAATAAATAAATAAAATCAAAAAATAAATTATATATCTCTAAGACTAAACATTAACCCTTATTTAGATTTCTTAAAATATAGATCGAGACTAACTCATCCTCATAAAATCAAGACTAACTCATCCTCATAAAATCAGTAAATCAGTTTGTAAGATGGAGGATGTCTACCACTTATAAACGTTTTTAGGCCATATCAGGTTTAATATAAGACTCTTAACACACACCTGTCCTGTCTAGAAATGGACATGTCGAGTGTGAACCGAAACAAATAGTCCAACGGATCTAAGAGACATGAATACTGTCTTAGAGTTTTGGTTGAAACTAGCTTAACCCTACAAAAACGGCCAGGAAGGTAAATGATGTGTCCCACTTACAAATGTTTTTCAAGGCATACTTCATCCAATGCGGGACTATTAACAATACGAATAGATGACCTCAAATCCTAATTAAATAAGGGAACATATCATGATAATGACTAAGAAATATGAAACTAATCTAAAAAATTAGCAAGAGTCGAGACCAAGCTGATGGTGACCTAGGAGGCCCAATAGAATAGACCCAGATGGAGAAAAGAATGGAGTAGCAGTAAAGGGCTTGTGGCATCCATCTAAGGCTGAGTTGGCTTTGGATAAAAAATTAATCTCACTTCAAGCTAATATTGAACAGAAGAATCTAGCCACCATTAACAATATCTTTACTCTTGCGGCGAGTCCTCACCAGACTTATCTCTCCAAGAGTGTGGCGTCTTCTATTACTTCTATCTTTATCCATTGTTTAACTTTTGTCATTTATTTCTTACTATTTTGCCACTTTTGTTGTTCTTTCTATTAATATATTTGTGTTATTGATAAAGAGGACAAAGTTTTGATCTTTGTTTCATCTTCTTCAAGTAGAAATTGTTCACATTTAAGGGTAAAGGTTCAATCCTAAGGTTCCCTACTAATATTCATTCTTGAAGTTGAACCTTTATTCATTCAACTTCATATTGTGCTGAAGTACTATTATGTCTGTCAACTTTGCAAGTGAATAAAGTTTAACTTTGTTCTTTTTTCCACAAAGGAAGTCACTTGCACCATTAACTTCCATAAAGGCACAACACAACCTTTATTGCTCATTTCTTCATCTCATGATTAAACAAAAGTCCATTTGATGACGCTCCGTAAAAACTAAATTTGTCCAGCAATGGATCACATCACATCACAAACCACAACCAAGACAAAAAAAAATGGTGTCAACTTTTAGTTTCCGACTTTGGGGAACTAAGAGGAACAATAATTTGATAGATCGTAGAGGGCGATACCAATATGATACAGTATTGAAGTTATATGGTTTTAGATAAAGAGGGATAGCAAAGAATAAGAGCTTTGAAATCTGAATATGGTTTAACATGATTGATGAATAAGACTTGATAAGAAAAGACTAAACCCTAACCCTTACTTACAATACAGGACTCAAGTCCTAAATGAATAAAGAAACGGGTGAAAAACCATGTTTGTGGCGCAATGCAATCAAACATGAAAATAATGAAGCAACTATTTGAAGCTTTTGATTCAATGTGGTTCTTCACCGCAATTTTTATCAAATTGATGGCCATCCAAACGTACAAAAAATATCCTCCATTACAATATCAAGATGCTATAATACTTTGGTCATATCTTACTTGTCATGACACGCAATTTGGTAGGATCACAGTGCTTATATGTAGGATTGGTAACATCAGGCAACTTTCAGCAAGACAATATAAGCATAGTGCTTGATTGATTAGCAATCATTTTGGTGGGTTGAATTCTGCAACATGGTTACTAGAAAACCTTTTTTCCCGGATGAGTACGAAAGCCCAGACACAAGCATCTCTCCATGTAGTTTCTTCTCGGTCAATTCTAGGCCTCCTCTCCCCCTGCACATCTCCCCCTATTTGTTAAAAACAATGTTTTGTATTTTCCTATTTGGAGTTGTTAAGCTATGAGCTACAACGATAAGTTATACATTACCTTCTAAATACCAACTCACATATAGACTCTAAAGGAATAGATGAGTTGAAGCCATGGAAATGTATTTGGGCCTATGGTTTTCAACAGGAATGGGTGAGAGCACGTATCAACCAGAATTCGAGGACAATTTTTCGGGGATTTCTTGAATCATCGGGGAGAAAGACAATGCAGCGGAGGCAGGTTTCTTCTTGAACTCTGGTTACGCTAAACAGTACAACAACCACCAAGCCTTATCCCACTAATGGGATCGACTACATATATCAACTTTTGTTATAATGTTCTATTCAGGACCATGCTTTTATCCAAATCATTAATCTCAAGATTGTTTTTTAATAAGTTCTTCTAAGTCTTCCTCTACCCCAAGTTGTTTGACTTTTCTCCATCTGATCCACTCTCCTTACCATAGAATCTATAGGTCTTCTCTTTACATGCCCAAACCACCCTAAATATCTATTTTTCACCCTCTTTTCTACTATAGGTGCTACCCCAACACTCTCTAATATTATTATTTCTAATCTTATCATGTATAATCTTACCAAACATCTAACGCAACATCCCCATCTCTACAACATTTACTTTATTCTCATTTTGATTCTTAACCGCCTAACATTTTGTTTTGTAAAACATCGCAGATCTTACCGCAGTCCGATAAAAATTTTCCCTTCACGAGTGGTATCTTTGTGTCACATAATCCTTGAAGTCCTCCTTCATTTTAACCACCTAGCTTGAATTTGATGGTTTACATCTCCTATTTCTCCATCGTTTTGTATAATGAACCCAAGATATTTAAACCGAGTGACTTGTGGGATGATATAGTCTCTAATTTTCACCTCTAGTTTAGAAACGGTGCTCCTTTTGTTGAACTTACATTCCATATACTCTGTCTTACTTTTTCTTAAGCGAAAGTCATGTGTTTCTAAAGTTAGCCTCCAAGTCTCCAACCTCTTATTTAAATCCTCTGTTGACTCTCCAAATAGAACTATAGCATTAGCAAAAAGCTTGCTTCTCAGTGCTAGCTCTTGTATGTGTTCCGTGAGTACATCCAAAATTTAAGTAAAAAGATATGGACTTAGGGTTGAACCTTGATACAAACCTATTGTAATAGGGAAATCGTTTGTTTGTCCACCCTGTATCTGCACACTAGTCAATACCCTTTCATTCATATCTTGGATAGCTCCAATATATACAATCCTAACCCCTTTCTTCTCTAGGACTTTCCACAAAAAATTTCTAGGCGACACTCTATCATACACCTTCTCGAGGTCAATGAAAATCAAGTACAACAAAGCTACATCTAAATGCAATCAATAGTTAATAATGAATGTAACACTTTTAGAGTTACACTGGCTTCATTTGTCAATTTGTAGGGAGCTTATGATCCAAGTTACCATCTCACATTTCCACTCCCCTTTCCAATCCTAAGTAAAATTTCGATATTGACTATATTGCCTCTAACACTAAAGGTTCACTTTCATACAAAATAATCAACATCTGATATCCAGAGATTACAGACTTTATGAGAAGAAGTTTACTGCAGTTATTTCAGACTAAACTTCAATAAAATCATCAATTGCCTGTATCATTGTTTAATTTCCTCTTTTCCTTTGTTTTTATCCAGAGAAGAATAAATAGTACTTAAATAAAACAGAAGAATACTACAGATTAAACTACAAAAGAATAAATATCTCTTAAAAAGTTTAAGAAGTAATGCACTTACAGTCCACCTAAAACTTTGATTGTGTCGTAGAAAAACCATTGCATAGTAATGGAAGGACCAACCAGCAACATTCTAATAGGAAGGCTCCTGGTAAATAAATTGGCCAGTCCAATTTTTCTGATAGCCTGCCATAAAATAAGTGAAACACTTATAATACAACGGCTTCAATCGCGGAAGGAAGTATCATAATTCATAAACCAAATGCAACGAAGACAATACCAGCATAAGACTATCAGCTTTTCTGTTATAAAGAGAAGCTACTATATTGTCAGCAGGATTAGAAATGAAACTTCCAACAGATCCCGCGGTATATCCGGCTAAACATGTCACACCGAGTTGTTGAGCTTTTGAACATTCCTCCTTTTTTCTTTTGACAACATTACGATACAAAAAATCAACAGAATGCTCGAACGTTGAGAACATAACCATGGAAACTGTCAGCAACAAAAAGCAGGATTTAATATTCAGTTCAATGATGAACAGCTAAAAGAGATATAGACTTATAGCCTATCACTGAAACTACTCTTTCAATCACCATGCTAATCCAACGATATGAATATAGTGTTCATATTTTGCTAATTTTTAAATATAAAGTTGTACGCTGCAGCCCTAACTAGTGCAAGATTAAATAAAGTTTCGAGAGATTATGTAATTACATGGAATGTTTCGAGCCAAAAGTGGAACAAGTCCACGGTAGAATCTGCAAGCAGTACATAAAATAGAAAATAAATAATTATTATCATCTCCTAAAGACAGATACACGTCAAGTAGGAAACTAACATATTGAAATACTTCTTACCCTCGTGCGCCTTCTGATGCATATATCTTCGGAAATCCGTCTGACATGCCCTTAGCAAAACTAGGCTGTGCTTGAACCCTGACTTTAACAGCTTCAAACGGACATAAGGCTAAATTGGCAAATACTTCAGCAGATGCACTACTAAGAAAGAACACAAGACTCCTGTGCTGGTCTACTAATACATTAGAGTAAACCCCTTTGAAATATTCGTAGAGACCGAATCTACACCCTCCTTGAGCACCGTATCCAAAGAACTTTCCTGTCCAACCTTTCCAGAGGACAGAAGGCCCTTGTTCCCTCAATAAGGTAGTAAAGCACGACGAAATACTGTGATACTTAATTGGGTGCACCTACATGTAAGAACATTCCATTCCACCATTAAATATACTCAAACCAGCATCATGATCAATTCTAAAACATTAGGGTGAAAAATGATTCTCATGGTCAAAAACATTCAAATTTTGTTTGGTTTTAAAACCCTCCAATTTCTAGGGGAAAGAACCAATAATCCGGAATTCGGCCCCGGATGTAAGTTTAGTTTGGCAAATGAAGGTTCTAGTCATAATTTATACTCAGGAACCCCAATTTTTCAACATTATTTGTTCATTAATGTGAAAATCATTCTCACACATAAAGGGTAGCCCAAAAAAAAAACTGTTTTTCCATCCCACATATATTGCAACTAATCATTAGAGTGCAAAATCATTCTCATGCATAAAAGGGTAGCAAAAAATATTCAATTTTTCTACATTTTTTGTTCATTAGTGTGAAACAACATCCTCAGAACATAAAGGGTTAGGGTAGCCCAAAAAAAAAACTGATTTTCCATCCTACATATATTGCAACTAATCGCAAAATCATTCTCATGCATACATAAAAGGTAGCTAAAAATTGAATTTTTCCACTTCCCGGTTATTATAACCTAATCAATCAAAGTAAAAACAGGTTTACAATAAATAAAGAAAGGAGTTAAATTGAAATGCAACCTGCATGTTAACTTTCACAACATCAAGAGGAGTGGTAACAAGGTGAGTGGTACCAGCACTAAGCATTCCTCCAATGGTGCAAAGGGCATAATACCTTGCCGTTAATTCCTCAGGGATTCTTCCTTCAATCGTCGCAGGGATTCTTCCTTCAATGCCCGCGGAGATTCTTCCTTCAATGGCCGCCATGATCTTGCTGTTAAGTTTCTTGAGTGTAAACAATTTACTTTCCAAGAAGCTCCATTTATTCGTTTGCTGAATTCTCACGTGTTTAGATTGAGGAAAAGGAACAAAATTAGAGGTTGTTAGAGTGACACAATAGAAGAAACAGAACTTTATGTGAATTGAATCTGATTCTACATACCTCAATAGTCAAAGAATGTGCCCATTTTGTTGGAACTTCTTTGGCCTTTCGAAAAACTAGTCGAGTCGAATTTATTGCACTATGAAAATAAAAATAAAAACAATAATGGAGCAATTACTAAGAATTTAGTCACTAAATTATACTTTTTTTCACAAATGCAATATAAGGTGGCATGTAAAAAGTTGATGTATTTAGTTAAAAATTAACATCATCTACATTTTTATAGGTTAAACACATAAATATTTTAACTTTTAGGATTGGTCCCTCAAAATATTTTCTTCAAACATTGATTCCCCTAAACTTTTCTGTTTTCAAATGTAGTCTTTGTCGTTAGTTTCAACTAACAGAGGGTGATGTGGCAAGCCATGTGGGTAGAAATCATTTGCCATGGTGAAATTTATGTGATCCACATGTGAAATGAGATGCATAGTATTTGTAGTCAGCATTCCTCTTTTTCGGTCAAACCCTAAATCTTCTCTTCCTCCCCAAATCGTCATCGTGTCTTCATCTATTCTCTTCATCTCTTCACCAAATTTCGTCTCTTCTTTCACAAATCTTTCATCTTCTTCCATTTCGTCAAGTATTCTTCATCAAGGGTAAGCAATTTGTGTCACAACACTCCATCATTGCCACCAACATTGAAGGGGAAAAAATGTGGATGCAATGGTACTTTGATTGCATACATGTGCAAGAAGGAAAATAATCAAGGGAGATTGTTTTGGAGATGCCCATTTTGGAAGAACGCGGGAACTTGTAATATGTTTGTTTGGGATGATGAGTATGTTTAAGGAAGGAAGATGTCAAAGTGTTGGAATCTTAATGCAACAAAAATGAGAGGGATATGCAGTTCGTCGATACGTTTAAGGAGTTTTATGAAGCATCAATGAAGAAGAAAAGTAGGTTGAAGTTGAAGTTAAAGAAGGGGGAATTATATGGAAAGTTCAAGACCATATGTGTTGTAACTTCAATATTGGTCAACATGTATTTTATTCTTAGATGTAATTGTTGAAGTGATTTGTTAATGTTGTTTTATTTTGAACAAGTGATTTTGTAATGTTTAGGTACAAGTCCTTTTGTAATGTTTAGGTACTTGTCCTTTTGTAATGTTTAGGTGTTATGTTGGTTTGTTATGAACAAGTACTTCCTTTTGTAATATTTGTTCTGTTATGAAATACAAATTTAAGTTAAGTTGTTGATTTGAAATAAAAAGGCATATACAAATTTGTTCTGTTATGATATAGATTTTGTTTAACCAATAATGTGAACATAAAAAGGCCTATACAAACAATGATGTGAGTAGTACATCAAAATACCAAAAGAGTTTTCATTTCATTATAGATCAAAGTGTCATACTGTATTTAGTACATCAAAATAGCATATTGTATATCATTACACCAGAATCCAAAACAAGAAGTGCATTACATCAAAATATCAAAATTGTAAAACATCAAGAAGTACAAAACAACAAGAAGTACATTACATCAGAATCCAAAACAACAAGAAGTACTTCACACCAGAATTGTTTCTTATATACTTAAACAAAACCAAAAAAAATAACAAAGCTCATAAGATCTTCTCTTCATCCAGTTTGACCCTTACTAGTGCACTCATCTTCTTGTATCACTAATGGATCACTAGGTTGTTTGCCTGGGCCTGGTATGTTCTCGGAATTCAATGTCCTTAATCTCTCACTGTGTCTTTTTTCAGGTATGACATGACTTGTCGATTTGTACCTGTTTTGTGTCATATGCTTGATTGGTTCACTGTTGTATGGCCTTGATATATCAGTTGTTATTCTGGTGGTTTGAAAGGAGTTGTTCTAAACAATTTTGGTTGCTTCCCAAAAAAGACTCTTGCTCCACTTGGCTTAGAGGGTGATTTGATAGATGAGCTCCTAATAATTACAAGAACAAATTTGTTTCTCTAAGTCTACAACAAAATTGTCAGTAAACAACACATGAGTAACTTGAAATGTCAACCTACCAGCATATGTTGATGTCCAGCTAGCACTCTTTTTAATCTCCCTATCCAACCTCCTTAAGGGTTTTGTCACGATAAGTCCCTTATAACCCTCTACCTTTTCCCTAAGTGTAGCAAACCTCCCCATTGTAAACCCATATTTCGACAGACTGAAATAAAGGGTTTAGGGTCATCTTTGTCGAAAGATAACAAAAGGAAGAGAATTCAAGAATTGCTGACAGGATTTTAAAACTCCATTGCTTCGACAGAAAGGCAAATGTTGTTCTGGCAGAATGGAGTTGGGAAGTTATTTAGCTAAGTGTTTGACAAAAGAAGATGGTTTTTTTGAAGATTTCGACAGAAGAGGATTTTGACAAAAGACAGTTTTTGCTGAAAGAGTTTTGTTTCTTCTTTAAAAGGGTTTCGACAGTTTGAAGAGGTGCAAGGTTTCGTCACCAAAGAAAGGAATTCAAATTCAAAAGGTTGTAATCTTTGGCAGTTGGACACATGGAAGTTTCAGAGAAGAAAATTACATGCAGGCTGACACTTGTCATTTAGTTATAGTTTTTCCGTTCTAAACAGTTATTTTGTTTGTATATAAATAGGATAGTTTGTGTTTAGAATAGGTGTGTGAAAATTGATACAAAATTCCTGTAAAAACTCTAAGTACCCAGTGTGAGAGAAAATGAGTCTGATATTTGGAACCATGTACGTTTGAACACCATTTATATTTCAGAGTTATTTAAATTACTTGTTCATTCTTAAAGTTCATGTTATTTTTAAACTTTATTTACTTTTCTGCAAGTTTACAGCCTTCGACACTTTCCTCTTATGCTCGTTTAAAACCTTTACTTTATTTTCATTTTTTAACTTAAAGTTTTACTTTACTTGTAAAAATCAAAGTTTTTAACACTTTGACAATATTGATGAAACAAACCACAAATTTATCACAAACTCTAAGAATAGTTCGACAGAATCAAATGCACATGTATCCCAGGACTTGTTTGGTTGGTCCTGCAAGTAACCCAGTTTTCTGAAGAAATTGGTTAATCAGAGGTTGTTCGCCAGAAACCACTGCGAACAAATTGGCACGCCCGATGGGACTAGTGCATTAGACAATTATCTAATAAAGAACTTCTTAGACAAATTGTTCCTTGCTACGTTGTATGATTCTTAGAAGCGGTAAACTAGCTGTAACCGACGTAGAGAGACCAAAGAGAACAAGAAGAAGAAACATGGCTAACTTGCCAGATACTTCAAACATTCCTGACGAAACAATACCAGTTTCCAACCCTATCCCTTCGTCAGGAACAATACCAGTGTCTGGCCCTGTTTTAGAACAAATTAGGCCTCCTTTGGGAGATTCCATACCAACGGGTTCAGGATCCCAAAATGTGCCTAGTTCTTCCACCATGGGACAAGCCAGACCCCTTGGAACCCCTCCCCCTGGAGGAAATACATTCAGGCCATATCTGAATTATTCTCAGCCTTTGACTGGGAGGGAACAACCGTATGGAATGCCAACTTCAATGATGGCAAGCCTACATAATTCGTCACCATTATTCTCTGATGCTATGGTTCAAGTGTCATCACCATTGCAGGGATCAGGATATGGTGGAAATGGAAACAGAATGAATCAAATTCCACCAGATTTCCATATGCCCGCTATGACAAACCATTCTGCACAAGTAATTCGTCAACAGATGGACGAAAGCAATCATGATATGGTGCAGGCTTTGACACAACAAATGGGAGAAGTATTCAATCCCTTAATACAAAACACTACCCAAACAAATCAAATATTGGCAGAACAAATGGCACGCATTGCTGACTTTTTTGGAGTCCCGCAAGCGCAGCAAAGAATGCAATTAAATCAGAATCCTGCCAATAGGGTTGTCGAAGAGGAACTCACTATAAACCAAAGGCCATTGGGGAACCCTCATGAAAATCCCAGGGGCCAAGAAGTGGTAGTTGAACAGCCTAATGTAGAGGAGCCTATTCGACAGGAACCAAGAAGGATAATAGTCCAGAGAAACCAAAATGCTGACAAAGTATTACAGCAGAGAATGCGTTACAATAACATGCCTGTCGAAAATAATATTGCCACCATGGTTGAGAGAATAATGGCGCAAAATGGAGTAAACGTAGGATTACAAAGGCCTAGTTATACTTCCCCCTTGTCTGAATTTGTCTTACAACAAGAGTTACCACCAAGGTGGAAAGTCCCCAAATTTACAAAATTCTCAGGGGATACTAGTGAGTCCACCATAGAACACGTGGCACGTTATTTGATAGAGGCAGGAGAGATTGCCAATAATGAGAACTTAAGGATGAAATATTTCCCAAGTTCTTTGACAAAAAATGCTTTCACTTGGTTTACATCGCTTCCTGCAACTTCAATTTTTACTTGGACCCAATTAGAGAGATTGTTCCATGAACAATTTTATATGGGACAAACCAAGATAAGTTTGAAAGAGTTGGCAAGTGTCAAAAGAAAATTTTCTGAACCTATAGATGACTATTTGAATAGGTTTAGATTATTAAAAGCCAGATGCTTTACGCAAGTGCCGGAACAAGAACTAGTCGAAATGGCTGCAGGGGGTCTAGATTATTCCATAAGGAAAAAACTGGATACCCAATATTTGAGAGACATGGCACAACTGGCAGACAGAGTGAGGCAAATAGAAAGACTAAAAAATGAGAAATTTAGATCAAATAAAAACAAGAAGGAAAGAGTGGCCTATGTAGGAATAGTTCAAGAAGATGATTATGACGAAAACGAACCAGTCATTTTCGACCAGCAAGAAATTGATCTTGCAGAATTAAAACAAGGCCCTCCATATTCTTGTAAAGTTTTAGCCCCGTCGAATGGAAAAAATCCAGTCGAAGTGGAAAAGAATGACAGGTTCCCTAAAAGAACCTATACATTCGACATCACCAAGTGTGATGAGATATTTGATTTATTAGTCAAAGATGGTCAGTTAATAAAACCAGCAGGCACTAAAGAGCCTCCTGTAGACCAACAGAAAAAGAGAGGTTTTTGTAAATACCATAATTTCTTGGGTCATAAAACTTCTCAATGTTACCTTTTCAGAGATCTTGTCCAGAATGCAATCCAAAATGGAAGGCTGAAGTTTGGAGACAAAGGCAAGCAGCAGATGAAGATTGACTCCAATCCCATGCAGGTTATGGAGGCCAATTATGCTGAACCAGAAATGGTAAACGTGGTCGAAATGGAGATCCTGGCAGAAGAAAATTTTGAAATGGTAGAAGTTACTGAAAGCTTCGACACCAACTTCACCATGATAGAAGCTGCTGAGGGTTTCGACACCCATGTCAATGTGGTGGAAGAGGGTGATAATTCTACTGACCAAGCTGAGGAAAAAGAAGTCAAAGTTTCTGAAGACTTCAACAATAAGAATGCCATTGAAACTACTGAAGGTTTCGACGGAAGAAATACAGTCAAAGTGGGAGGAAGCTTCGACAAGAAAAACTATGAAAGAGATGCTGAGCAAGGGGTGATCTGGGACACTTTGGGAGAGTCAAATGGGAAGTTCGATTTCATGGTGAAATATTCAGCACCACCAAGCTCCAAAACAGATATAAACAAAATCAAACCCACGGGATGGGGAGATTCTTTTAAAAACAATGACGAAGAAGAGGATAACGAAACCCTCACTGTCCAAAAAGAGGCCACTGAGGGCCTTGATCAAGATGAGGTCAAGACAACAGGGACTGATGACAATCCCCTTACTGTCGAACCAATAAACAGTGGTACCACCAGAACTGAAGAACATCCTGTCGAAAGGGTTGCACACTGCTGCAAATACATCTATAAGGGCTTACACCCAAAAGACAATGTGAATCAGTCAAAGGAGAACATCCCAGAGGAAATGATGCTAGTCGAAAAAATGAACAAATTAAAAATTACAACTGAACAAAGTGCTGGGATTCATATGGTGGAAATCACTCAAAAGGGAGGACCAGACACCAACAAGGGAAAGAAACGTCAAGAGAAGCATCAGAAGCTGGTTTACCCAGAAGAGAACGAGAGTCTTGTCGAATTCATCCAGAGGTGTCAAAGGAAGAATGCAGAAGTCATGCTTTGTCCAAGATGCAGTGTTGTGTTCGACAGGAAAGCAGCTGGTGACTTAGAAGCAACAGAAAAGACCCAGAGAAAAAGAAATTGGGGAACAGCCCCACCAACCAGAAACGAAAGATTCGACCCAAGAAGAGGGAAGCATCACAGTCAAGGGGTGGGAGAAAGACGTTTCAACACCTACAAACCATCCAACAGGCCAAATGATGACAAATGGGTTCAGCCTATAAGGGATGCCCAAGGTCAGAAGAGATGGAAGAGTTTTGAAGTGAACAGGGGTCCTTCAATGGAAGTTAAAAAAGAGGCAAGGCCAAAATATGTCTCTGAAAACTACAAAGGGAAGAATCCTATGTCCAGATCCCAATGGAGGAGATTCCAAAGGCAGAAGAAAATTGAAAAGGAAGCTGTAGAACACCAAAGGGTTGGGCAAAAGGAAGCGGAATCAAGCAAATGTGTCCAGATTACAAACAAGGGAACACCTCTGGCAGAAAAAGAAACCCTTCAGAAGAATAGATCTAGTGACACCACAGAGATGCAGAAAACAAACAACAGAATGCCAGTAGACGAAGAGGTCACAGATGAATTTAGTTCAGAATCAGAAGCCTCTTTCGACGTAACTTGCAATGTGGTTTCTGTGCTGCCCAGAGATTATGACAGGATAATGGAAGTCGAAGATGAAGAGGATGACATGGCAGATGACAGCATAGGCTTGAAGCCTGTATGCTACTACATAATGAACAATGGCTGTGTCGAAGAGCAAAATGCTTTCTTCGAAAAGCCAGATGATGTAATGAAGGCTCACTTAAAGCCTCTCTTCATAAAAGGAAAGGTAGAAAACGTGGGGGTCAACAAAATTCTGATAGATGGTGGAGCAGCTGTAAATTTAATTCCTCATTACATGATAAAGAGGATTGGGAAAGATGACTCCGACACTAAGCCTCACAATATGGTGTTGTCCAACTATGAAGGTAAAGTAGGAACAACACTGGGAGTAATACAACTAAACTTGACTGTAGGATCCATCACCAGGCCTACCATGTTTGTGGTGATAGCATCAAAGGCAAATTACAACTTACTGTTGGGAAGAGAATGGATCCATGGGATTGGGGCTGTACCATCCTCCATGCATCAAAGGATAGCAATCTGGAGGCCAGATGGGATTGTCGAAAACATAGAAGCAGATCAGAGTTACTTCACAGCTGATGTGAACAATGTCACTGGTCGTAACTTCGACAAAAATCTAGCCCACATAGCACCATGCAATCCTGCTGCTTTCGACCTAACAGCTTCCGACAATGCTTACTGTTCCATGTACCTCCATCCTACGCATGGTTTCCAGTGGGATAAAGAAATAATTGGGGAGACAAATTACACTTGGGGAACTGCCCATGTCAATCCAACAGGGTGGGGGAGTGAGTTCAGTGAAAATGACTGAGGCATCAACATTAGAAAAGATTTCGGCTTATATAGCCGAAAAACAACTCAAAGCGGCCCTTGAGGCTGAAGTAAGAAACATGGCTGTCGAAGCCAGCACTCAGGTTGTCGAAGGACAACATCCTCAAGGAAATATTGAGGAGCAACATGCAAATCAGAGTTTTGAAGAAGACTCAAATGGTGAATGGCAGAATCAAAGACTTGATGCCATTTATGATGACGAACCTTTGGGGTTCGAAAAGGATCCAACCTCAACCAATATGAAAATGGTGGCACAGGATCCTCTAGAGGAGATTAATCTGGGTCTGGGGGCAGAAAAAAGGCCCACTTACATCAGTGCCAAGTTGAATCCTCAACTCAGAGTCGAAATAATCCAACTGCTGAATGAGTTTAAAGACTGCTTCGCCTGGGATTATGACGAAATGCCTGGTTTAGACAGAAGTTTGGTGGAATTGAAGTTGCCAATACTGGAAGGGAAGAAGCCAATAAAGCAGACCCCCAGACGCTTTGCACCTGAGATTCTGTCGAAAATCAAAGAAGAAGTCGAAAGGCTTCTAAAATGCAAATTCATCCGTACAACAAGGTATGTCGAATGGATTGCTAATATTGTTCCTGTGATTAAGAAAAATGGCACATTAAGGGTGTGTATTGATTTTAGAGATCTAAACTCAGCCACCCCTAAGGATGAGTATCCTATGCCAGTAGCAGAAATGCTAGTAGATTCTGCAGCAGGCCATGAGTATTTAAGTATGCTTGATGGCTATTCTGGTTACAACCAGATTTTCATTGCTGAAGAAGACGTTCCAAAAACAGCTTTTCGTTGCCCAGGAGCAATAGGAACATATGAGTGGGTAGTCATGCCCTTTGGTTTGAAAAATGCTGGAGCTACTTACCAAAGGGCTATGAATTCTATTTTTCATGATTTCATCGAAACATTTATGCAAATTTATATAGATGACATTGTGATTAAATCTGCTTCAGGCTTGGACCACATTAACCATCTTCGACAGTCCTTTGAAAGGATGAGGAAGTTTGGTTTGAAAATGAATCCTCTTAAATGTGCTTTTGGTGTGCAGGCAGGGGATTTCTTAGGCTTTGTGGTCCACAAGAAAGGGATTGAAATTAATGAGAACAAAGCTAAAGCAATAATGGAAGCAAAAGCGCCATCGACAAAAAAGGAATTGCAGTCTCTACTAGGGAAAATCAACTTTCTCAGAAGGTTCATCTCCAACCTTAGTGGAAAGACTCAGGCCTTCTCACCTCTGCTTCGACTGAAGAAGGAAGGTTTCACTTGGGGGCAAGAGCAGCAAGATGCCTTCGACAAGATCAAGGAGTATCTGGCAAATCCTCCAGTTTTAATATCTCCTTGTCGAAAAAGAAGCATGAGGCTCTACATATCATCATCTGACAAAACATTAGGAAGTATGCTTTGTCAAGAGGATGAACATGGCGTCGAAAGAGCCATTTATTATCTCAGCAGAGTCTTAAATGATGCTGAAACTAGATATAGTATGATAGAGAAATTATGTTTATGTGTATATTTCTCTTGTATAAAATTGAAGCATTATATAAAACCCGTTGATGTACATATATCTTCTCATTTCGACGTAATAAAACATATGTTGTCTAAGTCTATTTTACATAGTCGAATTGGAAAATGGGCTTTAGCCTTGACTGAGTATTCTTTAAAATATATGCCTCTAAAAGCTGTTAAAGGGCAAGTAGTTGCTGACTTCATAGCTGACCACTCCATACTTGGAGATGAGACAAATTATGTCGAAAAAGAGCCTTGGAGGTTATATTTTGATGGTTCCAGTCATAAAAATGGAACAGGTGTTGGGGTATTGATTATTTCTCCCAATAAAATTCCAACAAAGTTCAAGTATAAAATAGAAGGATTCTGTTCAAATAATGAGGCAGAATATGAAGCTTTAATTGCTGGACTTGAAATTTTGTTGGAACTGGGGGCAACAGAGGTCGAAATAATGGGTGACTCTGAGTTGGTGATAAAGCAATTGACGAAAGAGTATAAATGTGTCAAAGAAAATTTGATCATGTACTTTGTGATAGCCAACAGATTCCTCAAGAGATTCGACAGTGTAGTTTTTAGACACATTCCCAGATTAGAAAATCAAGAAGCAAATGACTTAGCTCAGTTGGCTTCAGGGTATAAAGTGTCGAAGGAAAATCTGATGAAGGTTGTCGAAGTAAGAGGCAAGGTCTTATCCACCAAACTATCCCCATCTGATTTGGAGACAATGAGATTGGGATATGGTGATGAAGAGAACTTTGAGATTTTCAATGTAGGTGATCTAGAAGTTGGAGATTGGAGAAAACCCATCAAAGATTATTTACAAAATCCAAATCAGACAGTCGAAAGAAAGATAAAGTACAGAGCTATAAGTTATGTACTCTTTGGAAATGAACTGTTTAAAAAGACTGCAGAAGGAGTTCTATTAAAATGCCTAGGAGAGACTGAAGCTTATATAGCTTTGTCGAATGTACACAGTGGTGCATGTGGTGCTCACCAAGCAGGACATAAGATGAAATGGCTATTATTTCGACAAGGAATGTATTGGCCAACCATGTTGAAAGACTGTGTCGAATTTGCAAAGGGTTGTCAGGAATGTCAAATTCATGCAGGCATACCTCATGTGCCAGCAAATGAGTTACATTCCATTGTAAAGCCTTGGCCATTCAGAGGTTGGGCTTTAGATTTGATTGGTGAAATTCGACCAGCCTCTTCAAAAGGGCAGAAGTACATTTTAGTAGGAGTAGACTATTTCACTAAATGGATTGAAGCCATACCTTTGACGAATGTAGATCAGGAAGCAGTCATAGACTTCATCCAGAAACACATAATGTATAGGTTTGGAATACCAGAGACTATAACCACTGATCAAGGATCTGTGTTTACTGGTAGAAATATGCAGGCATTTGCAAGGGAGACAGGTTTTAAGTTGTTGACTTCGACACCCTATTATGCCCAAGCAAATGGTCAGGTCGAAGCAGCCAACAAAGTAGTAATAAACCTGATAAAGAAACATGTGGGTAAAAAACCAAGAAATTGGCATAAGACCCTGGATCAAATCCTTTGGGCTTGTCGAACATCTCCTAATGAAGCAACTAATTCCACCCCATTTAAATTAACCTATGGACATGATGCAGTATTGCCTGTCGAAATCTGTTTACAGTCAATACGAATTCAAAGACATCATGAGATTCCATCTGAAATCTATTGGAGTATGATGATGGATGAATTGGTTGATTTAGACGAAGAAATGTTGCGTGCTTTAGAATTAATAAGAAGGCAGAAAGAGAGAGTTGAAAAGTTTTATAACAAAAAAGTAAAATTCAAAGCCTTTTTAGTAAATGATTTAGTTTGGAAAGTGATCTTGCCCATGGAGAAGAAAGACAGAGTGATGGGAAAATGGTCCCCTAAATGGGAAGGACCTTTCAAAATTCTAAGAGTTTTTTCCAATGGTGCGTACGAAGTCGAAGAAATAGAAAAAGACAGAAGAGTGCTGAAAATAAATGGGAAGTACTTAAAGAAGTATAAACCAACATCGCAGGAAATAAAAATAGGAACAAATTAAAATTGCAAACGAAACTTGTCTTCGCCAAACAAATGGCGTGAAATAGCATTACATATAAAAGTGCTAAAAGAAAATATCCTTAAACAAATAAAATTCCTAAGTCCTATTACAAAACTACTGTCGAAGGAAGGTAGCTTTGAGTTCGTCGAATTTTTTCTTTTGAAGTTGGATTCGACGCTCGCAGAGACTCTTGCTGACAGTCATTTCTTCAATCTCCCTGTGAAGTTGCTGGGCTGTTTCTGCATGTTGTAGCCCCTTCTGGAGTTCACTGTCTATTGCTTCCTGATTTGGTTGTTGGAGAGAGGCCTGGCGTTCTTTTTCTTGAAGGATTTTCCTTTGAAGATCAGCAATCTGGGCCTGGTAAGTTTGAATATTGCTTTCACACTCAGCAGCAGCCTTAGTGTATTCGTCAGAAAGCTTATTCAGCTCTGAAATCTTTTCTGTCGAAGAAGCCACTGTGTTCCATTCTGAAACTTGCTCTTCAGACTTGGCTGTGATTTTTTGGGAGAATTCTTTTTGTCGAACCAGATCAGCACTAACAGAATCAATTAAGGATATCAAATCCATCACCAAACGGCTTTCTTCAGTCGAAGCCTCCAACAAATTGGCACTTTTCAGGAGCTTCTTCAGATCATATTGAGCAGAAGCATTCTCAGCCAGGACTTCAAACAGGTCAACTCCAAGGATTCTTGTCTTGATCTCATCCATTATGACACTGATTGGTTGGAGGTCGGAAGTGGCCCCTGAAGCTGTCGAACCACTGGGAGAGGAGTCTTGGAAGTTATACCTGGTGTCGAGTAAAGCTTTTAAATATTCAAAGGGTTTTCTAACTTTCAAGCTCTCAATCTCTTCGTGTGACAAGCTTGTCGAATTAGTACCCACAGAAGTTTCAGCAGGAACTTTTGTTGGAGAAGGAATGTGTTGAGAAGTGCCTCCAATGCTCAAGTTGACTCCTGGTTGATTCGACAGAGTGACCTCCTCTTCGACATTTTCTTTGTCAACTATGTTGGTGTCAGTTGGATCTGGAGTTTGTGCATCCTGAGCAATGGCATCTTCGTCAGTTTCTGGTATAGCAGCTGGTGGTGGAAGTGGTGCATCTTGATTTGGAACTATTTTTTCTGCAGTGAAGTCTGGTCGAAGAGGAGAGTTGTTGCCAGAAGATTCAGAATCACTGAGGTCAAATTCATCCAAGGTTTGAGGTCCATGGACACATGCATCTGGAGTGGCATCATCTTGGAGTCTTTCGGCCAGAGTCCTCTCAGAATTAGAAGGGGCATGCTCTTCTTGGATTGTAGAAGTCTCTTCGACATCAATGACAACCTTCAAAAAATATCAAAGAGAGTCATAAGATAAAGATACGTGCAGTTAAGACTAAAGATATTGTTTGTCGAAGTGATTACCTGAGGGATTTCAGTATGTGCACTTGAGTCTCCACTTCTTTCACTCCTTGTGGGAATTTTGTTGACTGGACTGGCAGGTGGAGTTCGTCTTTGGACTATAGATCTTTGAGAGGCTACTGTTTTAATTATTAGACCTTTGTTTCTTTTCAAAGGTTGGGGTTCAGGGGATTCGTCCTCAGACTCTTCGACGCTTTCTTCCTTTTCTTCTGGTTTCCTTTTCTTTGCTGGGGTACGAGTTACCTACAAAAAAAAAAAAGAGAAGTGTTCAGTATAAGAAAATGTGAAGTACATAAATAAGGAGGGATGCTCTGTTTTTGTCGAAACCTTCTTGACAGTTGTAGGAGACTTTTCGACTGTTTTAGAAGAGGTTCCTTCGCCAGCAGTCTTCCTGACAATTCTAACAGCTGAAAAAGAAAAGTTGCATGAACATTGATATAATAATAAAAGGAGTTAGAAGCAAAAAGAAGAATGTAATTTCTTCGACACCTTCAAGAATGGGTTCGTCTACAGTAACATGTTCTATCCCAATATGAAGGTGCCCAGTGAAGTTGTCCAGATGATACTTCGTCGCAACCACACGTTCGGCAGGTTTTTTGTTTCTTTCGCGAAGCAGTTTTAAATCAGATCCACACACAAACCAATCTGGAAATGGAGGACACAAGGCCACTCCAAATTCTGCAGAAGGGAGTGGAGGGAATTTTGGAGGAAAAG
This sequence comes from Lathyrus aphaca, assembly GCA_963966055.1. Taxonomy (NCBI): domain Eukaryota; kingdom Viridiplantae; phylum Streptophyta; class Magnoliopsida; order Fabales; family Fabaceae; genus Lathyrus; species Lathyrus aphaca. Next base: position 507,547,091 of record OZ014523.1, read on the forward strand.
TTGTGAATGCAAAGTCATAGTGTGCATGTGGTGGAAGAGATGAAGGAAACCACAACTTATTTAATTTCTCTGTGAATTTGTATTTTAAAGATACTGCTGCTTCAGCTATGGTTCGACGAAGATCATCAGGCCTGTAAATAGTTTCAAAATACTTTTGAAACTTTTGAACTTCTTTGATATGCTGATCTGTACCTTTTTTCTTCTTGTCCTGCACAAAGGTAAAAGCATTTGTCAGAAGAGTAGTGAAGGTTGCTACGTCGAAAAATCTGTTGATGTAATATTCCTTCCACCAGACGTCGAATTCTTCAGTACAGAGGAAGTTTGGTAGAAAAATGGTGGGATAGACCTCCAAAGTTGGGTCGAAAAACTTGTTGTACAGCTCTAAACTTTTGTCGAAGTGGTGAAATGAGTTATAGAAAATGATAGCACCTTTCTTATGGTAGATAGGCTTCGTCTTCGTCTGAATTAATCCAAACTGCCTAGCTACCAAATTGGGTTAGTACACAATGAGGGATACCTTTGTGTTGTTAAGACTATGATGGGAGAAAAAGTGTCTGGGCATGAGGAAAGCTTCCCAAATGGAGATATAGGAGTCTTCATCTTTCTGGTTCTCCACTGGGAGTCTTCTGGTAAACCATCTTGGACCTACTTGTCTGTTGGCGAATGGTGCCATTGAAGGAGAAAATTTGTAGCGTTTGGCGAACATCATGATGTAGCCAGTGAATGCTTGTTGAAGGCTTGTATTATCATCTGTAGGGGTCAGTTGAACCAGCCTAGGCCATTCGACACGCCTTTCTTTTACTGCGTCTTCGACAACTGGCATTTTGATGGGGATGAAGTTTTCAAAAGTGGCATTCAGCCATAATTGTAGGAGCCAAAAAGGGCCTGTAAGACTAATGTTACCTTTGTCCTTAAGGGTTTTGAGGTTGCTTACACTCTCACTTAAGGATTCATAGAGGTTTGCCAAAAGAAGTTCACTCAGGCAGAATGCAACTCCATTATGAAGTTGATTAGCCATAATGATGTAACTTCTGGCTACCTGGAGAGACCTAGTACAGAAAACAAATTTGGCTAACCACAGGGAGAGGAAAGCAATGTGCTCTCTATCAGAGACTTCTTCATTGTTTTCACCTTGGTGATGGGCTATGAAAACAGAATACCCAGCATGCTTTGTGTCGAAGCCTATGGGATCCTTGTTCAAGTGTTCAGGGTTAAAGATTTCCTCTAAAGGACTAAGGCCAGTTATGGCTGCTATGTCGAATAGGGTGGGAGTCACCATTCCACAGGGTAAGTGGAAAGTATTGTAAGTACTGTCCCAAAAATACAAGGAGGCTAACAGCATGTTTTGGCAATAACGGGGACCCTCTTTCGACAATTGGATTAAGTCATAAATACCAGTTTTCTTCCAAAATTTCTCTTTGGTTTTTTCGATCCTAGTAAGCCATGCTAGGTAGTCAGAGGGATCTTTCGTCAAAGGGGGACTCCTAAAAATCCTATTCTGGTTTAGATAAGACAGATCTATTTCTGTCGAAGCCATAAGGACTTCAGGTTCTTTTGTTGAGGTTTCGACAGGTTTAGGGTTTTTGTTAGCAGCTATGGGTTTAGAAGCAGAATAACAGGGATAAAATTCTTTCAAACGGTTAGGGTCCACAGTGGGATCAAAAATAGGACCTAACATAGCATGATGAACTCCAGAAACAGAAATGGGAATCATTACCTGTGACCTGTAAATGCTTGCCTTTTCCCTTTCATTTGGGGGTTCTGGAAAGTACTGTTGGTGCTGTGTTTGTGTAGGCCCAGATAATACGTGAGCAGGAGGAAGATCCATGGTCTTCTTTGTCTTCTTTGCACTGCGGTCAGTGGTAGTCTTTGGAGGAGCCATTGATTTGATGAAGAGGTTGAAAGAACAGAAGCTTTGAAAGGTTTGGAAATGGAGTTTTTACGCTTGGGTAAGAGAAGAGTTGAGAAGGTGAAAAGTATGAAATGTTGTTGAAAGTGGTATTTATAGAGGATGAAATAAATGACTAATAAAGAAAAAAGGAAAATGAAAAGATTTTCAGTTGGGAAGTGGAGACGTGCGTTTCTGATCCATTGGTGGAAGTTAGAAAGTGGCAGTTGGTAGGAGGCCATGATTTACCTACAATATAGGGGTATGGGAGATTGTGTAAAAACGTGGGTTAGACATGACGTTTTAATAAAGTGGAAATCATGATGTTTTCTGGGGACTCAACAAAATCACTTTACAATAAATGCAACTGACAGGAAGTCAAAGGTCACTTCGACAGCAAAGGATATTTCTCCAAGAATAGTCGAAAACATCTTTGCTGGGGGGCAATTTGTAAACCCATATTTCGACAGACTGAAATTAAGGGTTTAGGGTCATCTTTGTCGAAAGATAACAAAAGGAAGAGAATTCAAGAATTGCTGACAGGATTTTAAAACTCCATTGCTTCGACAGAAAGGCAAATGTTGTTCTGGCAGAATGGAGTTGGGAAGTTATTTAGCTAAGTGTTTGACAAAAGAAGATGGTTTTTTGAAGATTTCGACAGAAGAGGATTTTGACAAAAGACAGTTTTTGCTGAAAGAGTTTTGTTTCTTCTTTAAAAGGGTTTCGACAGTTTGAAGAGGTGCAAGGTTTCGTCACCAAAGAAAGGAATTCAAATTCAAAAGGTTGTAATCTTTGGCAGTTGGACACATGGAAGTTTCAGAGAAGAAAATTACATGCAGGCTGACACTTGTCATTTAGTTATAGTTTTTCCGTTCTAAACAGTTATTTTGTTTGTATATAAATAGGATAGTTTGTGTTTAGAATAGGTGTGTGAAAATTGATACAAAATTCCTGTAAAAACTCTAAGTACCCAGTGTGAGAGAAAATGAGTCTGATATTTGGAACCATGTACGTTTGAACACCATTTATATTTCAGAGTTATTTAAATTACTTGTTCATTCTTAAAGTTCATGTTATTTTTAAACTTTATTTACTTTTCTGCAAGTTTACAGCCTTCGACACTTTCCTCTTATGCTCGTTTAAAACCTTTACTTTATTTTCATTTTTTAACTTAAAGTTTTACTTTACTTGTAAAAATCAAAGTTTTTAACACTTTGACAATATTGATGAAACAAACCACAAATTTATCACAAACTCTAAGAATAGTTCGACAGAATCAAATGCACATGTATCCCAGGACTTGTTTGGTTGGTCCTGCAAGTAACCCAGTTTTCTGAAGAAATTGGTTAACCAGAGGTTGTTCGCCAGAAACCACTGCGAACACCCATTAGATCATTTCTAATCCACTCCAACATTGTTATGATGTGTTTGTCTCTTTGTAACAAAATTGTTGCACTGAATGACTCATTTAAATTATTCATTAAGACATCACATTTTGAAAAAACTGGAAAAGCATGCTTACACTATTTGTTCTTTGGAATTGTTTCAATCCACTCAGATGCTTCCAAATTGATCTCTTTAATCATTAACATCTTTGCCTCATGTGCTTCAAAATAGGTAGCTTTTGCAGTATCCATCATGAGATCTCTAAATAAGATACCTCCTCCAAAAATTTTCTTAAATTTTGCATAAAGATGTATCAAGCAAAACCTATGCTCATATGTTGGATACTCCTCCTCAAACACATGTACTAGACCATGTTCAAGAAGCCATCATTAATACAATGTTTTAACATGTTAAAAGTAAATGCAATGAAATAAATACTATGACTACCTTTTGTTGGTCAGAAATGAAGCACCACCTTCCATCACCTATGTCTTTAATTAGCAATTTCATGAACCATCTCCAAGAATCCTTAGTCTTCCTTTCAACCATAGCAAATGCAATTGGTAGGTATTGATCATTAGGATCTCTCCCAACAGCAATGAAAAGAATCCTTTCATATTTTTGTTTCAAGTGACAACCATCTAATCCAATGAAAGGTCTACATTATCTTGTCAAAGCTTTCTTGGTTCCATAGCATCTCTCAAATCTTGGACTCAACCCTTCACTTGGAGCATTAGTATTTATTTTAAAAGTGTTACCAACTGATGTCCTTCTCAATTCAGCCCCATAAGACCATATAAGACTAAATTGTTTGCTTGAGTCACCTTCAACAATGGCTCTTGCAATCTTTCTTGCCTTAAATGCCCTACATGTTGGGATCTGAAATTCTGTGATCAGGTATGAGATGTCCTAAGAGATGTCCCAACACTTAATAGGACATTTGACAAATTTAACCAAAACTTAAACAGCAAGAAAAGTAAACAACACAGAAGTTTGTTAACCCAGTTCAGTGTATAACCACACCTACATCTGGAGGCTACCAAGCCAGGAGGAAATCCACTATTAGTAATATTAATTCTAGACTTAAACCACCCTGTTTAATCTATCACTTAATACTTACCCAATGCAATTTCTACCTAAGACTCACTTAGATAAGAGTACCCTACTCACTCCCCCTCAATCACCCAGTGATCAAGTTTACAAGTTTACTGAAATTGAAGACATCCTTCAAACAAGACAGCTTGATCTTACTTAACAGTTTCAATCAAGTCACAAATGTACTTTTGCTTAAAAGCTCATAAAGTGGTACATAAAAACAACCTGCTATTAAAACACTAGACACCCTATTTGGTCTTCTGAAATTCGTACTCAATTCTATGAGTTTCTGTTGTTTAAATAGGTATCTGAATTTTGGGCTTTCTGTAGAATGATCCAGCCCTAATGTGCAGCAACTGTCACCTTGAATTTAGGGTTTGTTACCTCCTATATTCTAGGTGCATTAGGTCTTCTGTTTTAATCTGAATCTTCAATTTAAAACTCCCTACAGATGCGCCTTGTTCTGTTTTTATCCAGCATTAATTAATCCCAGATAGTTCTCCTTAAATATCTCTGATCTGTTAATCAATAATTAATTCTGGTAGCAGGTCTGAGATGTCTCAACATCTGTTGGGACATCCTGAAAAACTGAACTTAATTTATTCACACAATGTCCCAACATCTGATGAGACATCCTGAAATAAGTTCACATACTCTGTTTGCTAATGTCCCAACATCTGATAGGACATTCTGAACTGAATTTAACATTTCTTGTTTGGTCAAAAATTCTGCCAATTCTTAAACATCTACAAACTCCCCCTTTGGCTAATTTTTGGCTAACATCTTTCCTGGTTTTCAGAGTGCAGCAGAAGTTCTTTTTATCAGAGTATATCATTACTTTTCTGTTGATTTTTATTTGAGATTACTCCCCCTCAAACATACATGTGTCCTGTCTTTATCCAGTCTTTGTCTTTATCCAGTCTTGTTCCAACAGAAAAACTTATTCAGTTCAGAAGCAAACAAACAGAATTTTTTCATTCATTTAAACAGCAATTACATTTGATGTTGTTCTCCCCCTTGGTAGACACAAAATTAGGGGCCAAAGACACTATTGCTGTCATTACATTTGCCTCACATACATTTGATCACTCAGAATCATCACTCTCAGTTCCCTCCTCAACTTCTGTCTCTTCATCATCTTCTGTTTCTTCATCAGCAGCACTGTCTTCATCAGAGTTTGCTTTCAGATCTTCTTCATTCTCCAACCTTTGAATTATTTCCTCAAGCTTCTGCTTTCTAGCTTCAAGCTCTTTGCAGGTGCTTTTGAGTTCAGCAATTAATGTCTTCCTGGAGATTGGATTCTTAACAGTGGATGGACCAGCAGATGTCCCAGAAGGAGCTTCAACATCTGCAGCATGATGACTGAGGAATAACTTGTAGTGAAAAGCCAGGGGGCTCCCTCTCTTGCAGGCAGTATCCTTGTCAGTTAAAATCCCAGGATATTGATTGAGTACAATACCACACAGCAATGATGGAAAAGCTATTGGCAACTTTGTTGCAGTAGAGATGGCATGCTTCATAGTCTGATCAAAAATATATGCTCCATAATCCATCTTGGTTTGAGTCCCCACAGCAAAGATGAATCTGGCCAGACCAGTTGAGATTGATGAAGTGTGATTGGTAGGCACCCAGTTTGCAGTTCCAATCTTGTTAAGCATGGCATACTTTCTAGTAAGCATGCTCACAGAGAGCTTTCCCTTCACAGGCCAAGCTTTGACCTGGTTTGCAGTGATCACCTTACAGATTTGATTATCTGTTTTCCCTAGCTCATTGGGTCCATCTGTGTCCCTTCCTAGATACTGATTAATGATTTGGGGAGAGAACTCAACACACTTACCTCTTACAAATACCTTTCTGAACTCTGAGGACTTACCATTTGAGCAATCCTCCTGAAGATTCACAATGAACTCTTTGACAAGAAGTTCATAGCAGGGAGAGAACTCTGAGACTGTCTTGAATAATCCTGCAGCAGAGATTAGGTCAATGAGTTCTGTGCACTCAAGTGCATTGCTGCTCAGTTCTCTTTCCAGGGCAACCCTTCTTTGGTACACATACTTCCATCTGTTGACACTAGAGACAAGATGAAATGATATGTTGTCCAGGGGAGCTTCTGGAACAGCAGTTGAAGCTCTTGCTGATGTTGGTCTTTTCTTTGGAGGAGATGTTGGGACATCTGATTCAACATCTGAATCTGATGGTGTGAAAGCTTTTCTCTTCTGAGATTGGACTTTGCTCCAGGGTTTTGTTGGACCAAAGGTAGCTTTAGCTTTGCCTTTCTTTGGACTAGCCTTCTTAGTCTCAGGGATGACAGGTTCATCTTGCATCTTTCCTTTCCTGGACCTTAGTCTTTTAGCAATGCTGGGTTTCACAGATGATATGATCTCTGCATCAGACTCCTGTTCCAGATTGACTACTGGAGGAGATTGAGCAGTCTCCTCATCAGCTTGTTGATCAGCAGAAGATTGATCTTCATTTGAGTCTTTAGCCTGTTCCACAGAAACTTCTTTATCACTTTCACTTGATACCTCTTTCTTGTCCTCAGTCTGTTCAGTATCAGCATCAGATGAGTTTGCTTTCTCATCTGCATATGTTCCAACATCTGTTGGGACATCTTGTTCTGCAGCAGTGTTCTTTGTATCTTGAGCTGGTTCTTCTTGAGGTGCAGGAATGGTGTTCAAGGGAACAGAGATTCCTTTCACTACTCTTTGTTCAGAGAAAACTTGGTTGACAATCTCCTTGATGGAATCATCAACATATTTGGAGTATTTAGCATGAGAAGGAATGTCTTTAGCTTTGCTTCTGATTTGATCTTTACCTCTTTTTGGTGTTCTTGCCTTCTTAGTGTGAGAGGCACTTCCCCTGAGCTCGTCTAATGGTGTTGATTGCATTGGTACCATAGAAATAGGAGTGGCATGAACCACGTCTTCCTGGTTGAGAACTTCATCAGCTGTTTTAGGGTTTTGAGACATTGTTGAAGAAGATGAATGTGCAACTTTAGGGTTTATGACTTCTGAAGTATTACTAGTTAATGTGATTTGCTTGCGATGGTGTGATAAGACTCTTGATAGATGCTTATAAGGAATTACTAAATAAGTAGCCGTTACAGTCCAAATGATTAGGAATGAAATTCCCAAGGATCTAGTCCAGACTAGCTTTGCCATCTGGAACTTATGCCATGCAATGTCATATGACATGTTGGCACATCTCATTAACTGCTAGATATCACATAAACAGATTCCAAGTTTGCCCCTTAAGTTCTCAAATTGTGTAGCATCCAATGCTTTGGTAAATATATCAGCTAATTGCAGATCTGTAGCAACATGCTCCAATGAAATCACCTTCTCTTCTACAAGATCTCTAATGAAATGATGTCTAATATCAATATGTTTGGTCCTGCTATGCTGGATAGGATTCTTTGATATGTTGATTGCACTTAAGTTGTCACAGTGCAATGTCATGACATCCTGTGGGACATTGTACTCAGTGAGCATCTGCTTCATCCAGACCAACTGTGAACAACTGCTACCTGCTGCTATGTACTCAGCTTCAGCTGTAGACAAGGATACACAATTCTGTTTCTTACTGAACCAAGAAATCAGATTGTTTCCTAGAAAGAAGCATCCTCCTGAAGTGTTTTTCCTGTCATCAGCACTTCCTGCCCAATCAGCATCACAGAAGCCAGTGAGAATAGGTTTGCAACCATGAAAGTACATTATGCCATAGTCACAAGTACCATTAACATATTTAAGGATTCTCTTGACTTGATTGAGATGACTGACTTTTGGATCAGCTTGATATCTTGCACAAACTCCTACTGCAAATGCAATGTCTGGTCTGCTAGCAGTCAAGTATAACAAGCTTCCAATCATGCTTCTATATAAACTTTGATCTACATTCTCACCCTTCTCATCTTTAGTCAGCTTTAAATGTGTAGGAGCAGGAGTTCTTTTATGAGAAGCATTTTCCATTCCAAATTTCTTCACTATGTTCTTGGAGTACTTGCTTTGTGAGATGAACATTGAGTCTTCCATTTGCTTAACTTGCAGACCAAGAAAATAGGTTAATTCACCTACTAGACTCATTTCAAATTCAGCTTCCATCTGCTTGACAAAATGTTTGACCATCTTATCAGACATCCCACCAAACACAATGTCATCAACATATATTTGTGCAATCATGACATTTCCTTCTTCATCTTTAACAAACAGGGTTTTATCAATCCCACCTTTTCTGTATCCTTGCTTGATAAGAAATGTGGTAAGTCTTTCATACCATGCCCTTGGAGCTTGCTTCAGACCATAAAGTGCTTTCTTGAGTTTGTATACATGATTTGGACAGCTTGGATCAACAAATCCCTTAGGCTGTTCTACATATACCTCTTCATTAAGATAACCATTAAGAAAGGCACTTTTCACATCCATTTGAAATAGCTTGAACTTTAAGATACAAGCAATTCCCAACAGTAGTCTTATTGATTCAAGCCTTGCTACTGGTGCAAAGGTTTCATCAAAGTCTACTCCTTCAATTTGAGTGTATCCTTGAGCCACAAGTCTAGCTTTGTTCTTTGTAACAATTCCTTGTTCATTTGACTTGTTCTTGTACACCCATTTTGTACCAATCACATTTATGTCATTTGGTCTAGGAACAAGATTCCACACTTCATTCCTTGTGAATTGACCTAATTCCTCTTGCATAGCACAAATCCAGTATTCATCAGTGAGAGCCTCCTTGATGTTTTTAGGTTCTATTTTGGACACAAAACAAGAACCTGAAATCACTTCTCTTGATCTAGTGCTCACACCTCTGTTGGTATCACCAATTATTAAATCTTTGGGATGATCCTTCTGTATTCTGATGGAGGGAGGTTTGCTTGAATCTTCTGACCTTGTATCATTTTGAGTGAAGTTATATTGATCATTCTTTTCTTCAGCTTCAATCTTGATATCAACAGATGTTCCAACATCTTCTGGGACATCTGTAGGAGCATCATCAATTATCACATTTATGGACTCCATGATAACATTTGTTCTGTAGTTAAATACTCTATATGATCTGCTGTTTATAGAGTATCCAAGGAAAATTCCTTCATCACTTTTAGGATCCATTTTTCTCCTTTGCTCCCTATCTGCCAGAATATAGCATTTACTTCCAAATACATGAAAATACTTAACAGTGGGTTTTCTGCCCTTCCAGACTTCATATATTGTGGACAAAGTTCCTTTTCTCAAGGTAACTCTGTTATGGATATAGCAGGCAGTGTTCATGGCTTCAGCCCAGAAATACAGAGGTAGCTTTTTAGCATGTATCATAGCTCTTGCAGATTCTTGAATAGTTCTATTTTTTCTCTCAACAATCCCATTCTGTTGAGGAGTGATAGGAGAAGAGTATTCATGATTGATTCCTTCTGAAGAGCATAAATCTAAGAATTTTTGATTCTCAAATTCCTTTCCATGATCACTTCTAATTCTGATCACACAGCTGGATTTTTCCCTTTGTAATCTTTGACATAATTCCTTGAATACATCAAAGACATCTGACTTTTCTTTAATGAAATTTATCCATGTATATCTTGAAAAGTCATCAACCACCACATATGCATACCTCTTACCACCAAGGCTTTCAACTTGCATAGGTCCCATGAGATCCATATGTAACAATTCCAAAACTTTGGAAGTTGTCAGATGTTGGAGCTTTGGATGGGACATCTTGGTTTGTTTGCCTATTTGACATTCACCACAGATTTTGCCATCATCAATCTTCAGTTTAGGGATACCTCTTACAGCATCCATAGATATGATCTTCTTTATGCCTCTGAAATGAAGATGACCTAGCCTTTGGTGCCATAGTTTTACTTCTTCTTCTCTAGCTAGAGAACAAGTTGAAGTGGGACTGAAGTCTAGTGGCTCCCACATGTAACAGTTGTCTTTAGATCTGGCTCCTTTCATGACAACCTCTTGTTCTTTGTTAGTCACTATGCATTCAGATTTGGTAAAGTTTACACTGTATCCTTGATCACATAGTTGACTTATGCTGATCAGATTAGCAGTTAAACCTTTAACAAGCAGCACATCATCTAATCTTGGAACATCTTGACAATCCAAGGTTCCAACTCCCTTGATCTCTCCTTTAGCTCCATCTCCAAAGGTAACATACCTGGATGAATGTGGTTTTAAGTTTTCTAGCAAATTCTTCAATCCAGTCATGTGTCTTGAGCATCCACTGTCAAAGTACCAGTCTTCTTTAGCTGATACTTTCAATGATGTATGTGCTATGTATGCAGTACTTTTATTTGACCAGATGAGTTGAGATTTCTTTTGATGCCTCTGCTCTGAGTGTTGTTCAGCTGATCTCCAAGCTTGATTGTTGATCTTGTTCTTGGGTATGTGGCTTTGATCAGTCTGAATGTCAGCTTTTGGTCTCCAAACTTTCTTGATTACTTTTGTCTTTTGCTTAGGAGGTTGCTGATTTCTAAGCAGCACTTTCTTGGTACCTTCTACTTTCTGCTTGGAAGGTTGCTGACACATCTGATTTGGATATCCATGTAACTTATAACAGTGAGGTTTGATATGCCCAAATCTTCCACAGTGATGGCATCTCCATCTTTGATACTTCTTCTTCATTTTGTTCTTTCCAGAATGTTGAGACATCTGTTGGAACATTATGTTAGTCTTTGTGTTCTGATGTTGAAGCATTTGTTGGGACATCTTGTTTGACTGTGTAATTTTTGAAGTAGCTTTGCTAGAGCTGGCTTCATCTCTGTTATATCCCAGTCCACTTTTGTCCCCTGAATGTTTATTATTGCAGAGAATAACATCCAGTGTATTTGAGCTGCTGTTCATCATTCTAACAGATTTGGACATATGTTCCATCTTAGAATTGAGAAGAGTTACTTCACTTTTCAAGGTATCAATGATTACTTGATCACTTGCTTTTTCCTCTTCTAGTACTTCATTCTGCTTCTTTAGCTTTATAACCTCACTGCATATTTCAGAGCTTCTTTTGTATAGATCTTTGAATGCTTGCTCAAGTTGTTCATAAGTAAGCTCTCCACAACTGGAATCACTATCATATTCACACAGTCCAGCTAAAGCAGTAATATGCTTAGCTGATTCTTCTTCTGAATCTCCTCCTGAGTCTTCATCAGACCAGGTTACAGATAGTCCCTTCTTTTGTCTTTTTAAGAAGTTAGGACATTCCTTCTTGATGTGTCCATATCCTTCACATTCATGGCACTTGATTCCTTTTTCTTGACTGGTCTTTTCAGCAAGATTTGATCTTCTGTTAGCATCATAGGTTCTCTTGTTTTCAGAAGAGTTTGTGAATCTTCCACTGGAATTTGATTTACCTTCCATACCTCTGAGAATCTGTTTGAACTGTCTTGTAATCAATACAAGGTTTTCTGATAAGCTTTTATCATTTGCTAGTTCATCATCTTCTTCTTCATCTGCATTTGAAACCAAGGCAATGCTTTTGTTCTTTTTAGCATGTGTGTCATTCATTCCCATCTCAAAAGTTTGAAGGGAACCAATTAGTTCTTCAGCTTTCATGGAGCATATGTCTTGTGCTTCTTCTATTGCTGTGACTTTCATGTCAAATCTTTTTGGCAAAGATCTGAGAATCTTCCTTACAAGCTTTTCATCAGTCATCTTTCCTCCCAAGGCTCCAGAAGTATTGGCTATATCCAAGATGTTCAAGTAGAACTCATGAATTGATTCATCTTCCTTCATTCTCAAGTTCTCAAACTTGGTGGTGAGAAGTTGAAGTCTTGACATTTTTACTTTTGATGTTCCTTCATGAGTTGTCTTGAGGGTATCCCACACATCTTTGGCCAGCTCACAATGATGCACTAGTCTGGAAATATTTCTATCAATGCCATTGAATAAAGCATTTAGGGCTTTTGAGTTGCCTAGTTCTGAATCTTCTTCCTCTTTACTCCATTCTTCTTCAGGTTTCAGAACTATTGATCCATCTTTGGTGTCTTGAACAGGATGTTTCCATCCAACATTTACTGCTCTCCATGCCCTGTTGTCAAGTGACTTTAAGAATGCAATCATTCTTGGCTTCCAGTAGTCATAATTAGAACCATCCAGTATAGGTGGTCTATTTACTGACCCTATATCTCTGTCCATGTTACAAAATTTGTTTTCCCTAGATCTCACCCAGTATAAACAGGCAGGGTGCCTGCTCTGATGCCAATTGAAATTCTGTGATCAGGTATGAGATGTCCTAAGAGATGTCCCAACACTTAATAGGACATTTGACAAATTTAACCAAAACTTAAACAGCAAGAAAAGTAAACAACACAGAAGTTTGTTAACCCAGTTCAGTGTATAACCACACCTACATCTGGAGGCTACCAAGCCAGGAGGAAATCCACTATTAGTAATATTAATTCTAGACTTAAACCACCCTGTTTAATCTATCACTTAATACTTACCCAATGCAATTTCTACCTAAGACTCACTTAGATAAGAGTACCCTACTCACCCCCCCTCAATCACCCAGTGATCAAGTTTACAAGTTTACTGAAATTGAAGACATCCTTCAAACAAGACAGCTTGATCTTACTTAACAGTTTCAATCAAGTCACAAATGTACTTTTGCTTAAAAGCTCATAAAGTGGTACATAAAAACAACCTGCTATTAAAACACTAGACACCCTATTTGGTCTTCTGAAATTCGTACTCAATTCTATGAGTTTCTGTTGTTTAAATAGGTATCTGAATTTTGGGCTTTCTGTAGAATGATCCAGCCCTAATGTGCAGCAACTGTCACCTTGAATTTAGGGTTTGTTACCTCCTATATTCTAGGTGCATTAGGTCTTCTGTTTTAATCTGAATCTTCAATTTAAAACTCCCTACAGATGCGCCTTGTTCTGTTTTTATCCAGCATTAATTAATCCCAGATAGTTCTCCTTAAATATCTCTGATCTGTTAATCAATAATTAATTCTGGTAGCAGGTCTGAGATGTCTCAACATCTGTTGGGACATCCTGAAAAACTGAACTTAATTTATTCACACAATGTCCCAACATCTGATGAGACATCCTGAAATAAGTTCACATACTCTGTTTGCTAATGTCCCAACATCTGATAGGACATTCTGAACTGAATTTAACATTTCTTGTTTGGTCAAAAATTCTGCCAATTCTTAAACATCTACAGGATCTATGTTGCATACCTTGCATCACATCAGTTACCACCTCACTTAACCTTATCTTAGAGTTATGCTTCAAACCATCAACAATAACTTTAGCTACCCATTCTGCTCTAGCATTGCTGTTAAAAAACTTCTTTCCATACTTGTGTTTTGCTTACAACGTTTTGATTCTAAATGTAGTGGAGGTTAGTACCCTACTACATAACACAGTATAGTCACATTTTTTCTTGTCCTTACACACAATCCTACATCTATTTGAGTCATTTTTTCAAACTTAACCTCCCTTCCATTCAACACATTGTGTTCTAAAATAGAACCTTTGAATTGTCTAAGAGATGAAAACTTCATTCCAAATTTGAAAACATAATCCTTACATAATGTACCATCCTCATTATACCACAAAATACAAGTCCTTTCATCAACAATTATCATCACCACCACCACTGTCAAGCTCATCGGTCATATATTCATCCTCAATCAAATGTTCCTTATCCATCTCTTCAGTTATAAATACTTTCTTATCTTATTTACTCTTGCCCTCTTCAGTTTCAGCATTCTCAATTTTGTTTACTACCTCATTCTTATTGACTTCATCATCCCTATTTACAGTCACATCAACAAGTCCTTCTTCAAAACTAGTCATCCTCTCATCTTAGCTATCCTCAAAGTGTACACCTTCCACATAATTATCACTAGAATCACTACTTAATTCACTCAAATTGTTAGCTTTGTCTTCACACTTAACTAACTCCCTTTCCTTTCTCTATATACTTAGTCATAAAAGTTTCCTCTCCATCAACCTTAGGCTCACAATAAATCTCAGCATCACACTTATATCCAATAGTATACAAGGCTAACTTATGTGCATCTCCATCATCCCTAAAAAAATTTAAATCTTCTTAAAGCAATCCTTCTTCATGCTTCCACCACATCTTAACTGAAGTATAATCAAACTCTGGTTCAAGAACTTTCACTAAATTAACTGCCTCAAAGAAACTCCAATAATCTGGATCTTGTCCACTAAAGGCATATATATCCCCACCCTCGTATTTTAGGTTATTGTCTTTTACAAAACGACCATTTGTGTAAAACATTATCTTGAACTTATCCATTAACCTGTAGATATAATTTAACCTAGGTTTAGTATCATTTACCATTTCAGTATCAAACATTACATTAACCCTAATTTTTGTTATCAGTTATACATCAAAAACCATAACATGTTGCGTTGACCTAATTATTTACTCACAATAACAAAATCATTCAGTTAAAGCATTGTACAACATGAATAGAAAACACACAATATTAAATACAACACTCAGGACCACACGGGTACAATAATGGCAGACAGAGTTACTAACCTGGGATCACCTTCTAGGATATGAACAATGCTTGCTTGGGACCACTTCACCTGTTGCAATCTTGTTGACTTACGCAAAAGTTATTCAAGTAGAAAAAGAGATGAGTTTGTTTCTGAACTAGGGCATAAGTGAAAAAAGGAAAGAAATGTCTCTTTGAATTACCATTCACTTTGAACCTTTTAACTTTAACATATATTCCAATGTGACATAACTCCACCACTTCAGCAAATGAATTAGACACACCTGGTGTCCATATCACCCTCTGTTAGTTGAAACTAACGGGATGGACTACATTTGGAAACGGAAAACTTTGGAAGGACCAATGTTTGAAGAAAAAATTTAGAGGGACCAATCTTAGAAAGTGAGATATTTGTAGGGACCTAAAACTTATTTAACCATTTTTTATATAATTATTTTTTATTTATATTTCATAGAGGGGGTATAATTTATTAGTAAATTAATTTATGAATTATATCACTTGCTCTTAAACAAATCTAACAAGTTAATCGCTCTATAGCACATGGATGGATCATACATTAGAATCTCTTCTAATTTAATTTGATATTATGCATTTCAAATTAATCTTGAGAAAGTAACGGTGTTGAATCTCTTGAGTGATAATTTTGAAGTTTGTTGTAGTTATCTCTAACTCGAGGGATTAATTTATGTAATTGTACACATAGGATACTCGATTTATGCTAATAAATCCTTAAGAGTTTAAGTGAAGGACAAGTTGTCCAACGTCATTCAAAATCGATATATCTAGGAGTTAAACTTGCGTCTCAACACATGAAATATCTTCATAACTATTGTTATCTTAGTTTGTTGTTTACACCAAAAAATAATTTAAGTTGGTGGCCAAAACGTCCTACATCTGAATTAAGAATTAGTCGATCCTCAAATAGGGACGGCTAAATATTAATGAATTAAATCTTTCTTAGGTTCAAATAGTCTAACAAAGACAAAGATCGCGTACTTATCAAAATTTAATCAAAGGTATAAAAAAGATTTTCTAGGACACATTCTTAGCTAATGCGATTATGCATTCTTACTCGGTCTATAAATACAACATGTAAATATTCCATGCTTTCTTTTAATTATGTTTTCATTAGTTATAAGAAATCAGAAATGTGTATTGAACACTTTTTGGAGGAGATACAACCTAACTGAAAAGTTCAACCCTATCAGTCATAACTAGAATTTACATAGCATTTACTAATATTTTTAGTAAACAATCACGAGTTTGGTTCAGTTAAGAGATTAAACTCGAAAAAATCTCAAAAATGATTTGTGCAGAAAAGTATTTGTGGCTGATATTGCTCGAAAATTAACGAACTGAATGTAAATGTAAAATTGATTTAAAGAAATAAAGTAAAGAAAAATCATAATAAATGTCATAAAATAAATAAGTTGATTTAAAGAACATAAATAAAGTTAAAATATGAACGTGGACTCATACGTTTCTCACAAATTATTTCTCTATGTGACTTTGACACTTTAGATCTATAGAAAATGAGTGAAAATTGGCGACCTCGATCTCGTACATTGAGATTGACTTATATACTAATACAATGGTAACCGTTGACAAAGAATATTTTCTAAGGACCTAACACGTATCCCACTATGTAGGATTCTTTGTTCCAACTTGCTTCCACGCGTCTTCAAGGATAAAACCACTGAAAACCAACCATCATGTTGATAATTGTGTTTGGTAACTACTTTGAACCTCTTAATTGCATTTGTCGAGAGTCTTTGGTCGACTCCTATAGTGTTATTGAGACATTTCCACATTACAAAGCCTTTGGAGTTGAGAATATCCTAAGTCCTTAATAACTGGTGGACGTGTCGATCTTGGCCTTGTCGAATAGTTGATTTTTGCAATTCCCTTCAACATTTCGGACTTGTTTCAGAGAGAGAGAGAGAGAAAGAGATCTTAATCTTGTGGATCTATTTATGAGGCTCCTTCAAACTAGCATTTGCCTCGACTCATCTGATAGGTTAGTCAAACCATCTTAGTCGTCATAGTTAATTTATCGAAATCTTTGATTGAAGCTCTTGACACTTAGCAATTTCCAATGTAATTATTACCATACTTTTTTTGACTTTCTTAAGCTAGAATTTCCAAGCTAACAAATAACCCCCAAAATGCCAATTTTGATCATTTGCATCTTATGGAAGAAAGGTGACCTTTTTAATAACTATTTGACAATGTTCAGAATATCCTACACATGTCATGTAACACCTCTCTTTTTATGTGCTTAAGTATTTTGTTTGATAAATTAAAACTATTAATAATATTATTTATAATTTATTTATTGATTTCTAGTAGTCATAAAAGTAAAATAATAATACTAATAATAATATTAGTGTTAAAGTAGAAGAGTCGGATATATGTGTGTAAATAATTTTTGGTGTGAATAATAATAATAATAATAATAATAAGAAAAGTAGTGGTGGAAAGAGTTAATAATAATAATAATAATAATAATAATAATAATAATAATAATAATTCACTTACAAATAGTTTTTATTCCATAACTTCCTCCACTTTTGACTCATTCTTCAGATTGTAATCATCCACATACTTCACTTAAAAAATTTTGTAATCATCCACATACTCTAAACTAGACTTGAATTAAAAATTGGTCAAATATTTTATATATATTTCGTTGTCTTAGATAATTGAAGGGTTGGAAACTTAAAGTTTAAAGTAGCTATGAATCTTGCACCCTTGGTCAATTAAATTAATTTTGTGTCTAGTAACATTTATCAAAATTACAAAAGCCAACGCCAATATGTACAGGAAGCTAATTAGGTACAGGAAATAGGAGATATATGCATATCAAACTGTTATGATTGAATAAATGCATAAATAATCTAGATTTAAAGTCACATTAATTGAACAAATTTTACTTATAGTAGTGAAATTTAGTAATATCGTGAAATGTCTGAAAAATTACAAAGAAAAAATATAATTTTGTACAAAATTAACTATCCCACAAAGAATGGAATATGCTTAAGCAATCCCTAATCTATCCTTCTTTTAAAAAAATTACACCACTGTATACTCTTTTGGCAATTCAATAAACTAAAATTCATTGCTCAATGCAAATATTGTTTTTGTACACATGGCACAAATTTTTCAAATTGATTTCATCATATTGTTTCCCCCTTCTCTCTCTCTCTCTCATTTTATGCTCTTTCTTTCCCTCTCTCATTTTCTTCGTTTTCCTTTCCCCTTCTCTCTCTCTCTCTCTCTCTCTCTCTCTCTCTCTCTCTCTCTCTCTCTCTCTGTTCTCCCTCTTTGGCCATGAAACCCTAGCCGTCGCCGAAGATCCCTCTTGATGAAAGTTCTTAACCATTTTTGTTTTCATTTTCCACTGATTTTCCTTCTACCAGCTTCAGGTAATGTTGATTTTGGTTGAAAGATTTGATTTTTTATTTTCGTGCTTGTTCAGGTTTACTCAAGATTTCGTTTTTCTCATCTTCATTTTCATTTTGTTTGTTCTGGTTTTCCATATTTTTGAGGTTTTTTTTTGTGATTTATGATATAAAATGAACGTTTTTCCAAATTCATGGAAGAACGGTTATGAAAAGAGCTTAATATTTGAAGAAGCCATGCAAAAATTATCAGTATGTTGAGTCAAATAGCTTACATATCAATGGATTTTTTTTAGTTTAATTGCATTTGCTATTTAGATACAAGATGTTGAGTCAAATCATCATCTTACTGATCAATGGATTTTTCAGGGTCTGAGTTTTTCTCCTGAGATGCAGAAGAAGGCAACAAAAACATTTTCTGGTGGGTGGAGGATGCTGATAGCTCTTGCTCGAGCACTGTTTATAGATCCTGGTATATTGCTTCTTGATGATCCTATGCTAACTAATCATTATAGTTTATAAGTTTCTTTTATAGTTTCGCTTATTATTGTCATATAATGTCTATTGCGGCGCTCTAGCGTCAGGATTTTTTAACAAACCGCAGTTGTTAAACACACAAGTTAATACATAGTTGTCAAATAGTGGCTGTAGCACTGTGAATTTGAGAAAACCCCTATTTTCGACGATCCATAATTGATAACTTTAGATTCATTTATTCCTTAATTTATAGAATTTTGGAACATTATTCTATTTTTCTTGCAGAACCAAAGGTTCAAGGAAAACCTAAGCCATTTGTAAATGTGTTATGTCTCCTTAATGCAACAAAATCAACGAAATGAAGCTTCGGAGAGTGAGGTAATTGATTAATAAATGATTGTACTAATTAACTGTTAATTGATTAGAAGAAATGATATACTTGAAAAGAATAGTATCAAACCCCCTTCTGATGTGATGATTGCCGGAAAGATTGATGTTGTATGTGGTTACAGAGATGTTGGCAAGGGTGATGTTGTTGCATTGAAACAAGGTGGTGCTCGTGTGATCGTGACTGAGATTGATCCAATTGGTGTACTTCAAGAAATCATGGAATGTTTGTTTTGAGATTTATGCAAAACTGTGGACATCAACCGTCAATTCGTTTAGGGTATTTTTCTTATGCAAGGTTTGTTTTGAGATGATCTCTTGGTATCTATTTTTCCTTACTTCTCTTATAACTCTATTTTTCGTATTACATTTGCAAGTGGTATTGACTGGCTTATCTTTCTGAATAATGATATTTTGTCTTTACATTAATGACAACACAATTTGCAACACCTGAAGTTATCTGACTTTATGGTTGGACGAAGATGTTTCCTTTTCATGATGTGCTCATAGATACCCTGAAACTATTTTTTCCATTGCAACCTTTTCACCTCAATGGGACTTCTAGTGTTGTAAGACCTCACAGTTGAAAAGTTGTTGTTTGTTGGTTTTGCCGATGCGGTGTGTATTGATCCAACTCTATCATTTTCCCTATATCTGTTTCATGTAATCATTATGAATTAAACTTGAAGCAGTGTTTGGGATTCTAAAAGAAGTTTTCTCGATTATGTCTCTTGATCCGAGTTTTCCAATAGTTTTTCGTTGTCGGTATGATCAGGTAAATGTGTGCCCATGTGTTTCCCAGTAGATTGACATGAAAAATGGATAGTTCAAACTTCAAACTAGATGCAGTAGTATTGAATTCTTTTAACATTCATCACATGTATTTGTAACCTTTATTTGAAGTCACTTATTTAGAAATTTTGTCTCATCATTTCTTATGCAGATTTTGTTGTTCAATTGCATGTCTTTACAAGACCCTCAGGTTCTTCTTCCCCACTTGATGAAAACTTGTGCAGATCATGGTGAGTAATCTCGGTAGATCTTGTGGTGTAGGATATTGATCGATAGCAATCTGATACCAAGAGATTTTGGTGCATTATGCATATATTGTTTTGGAGTTCATGAGTCTTAAGTTTGTCATGTTAATTTGTGGGCTTGGTGCCTATCTGTCGCTTAATTATCGCAAGTTTAAAGTAGGTGGAGGTAGCGGTATTTGTTCCATTTGGTTAATCTGACACGTTGTTGTTTTGTTATTTTCTATTGTTCCTTCATATATCATGTAACTTATGTTGGATTGCATCATGGACTACAATCACGCTATAAATGGATCGGTGCTCTCAACATTTTGTAGATGCCCTTCTCACTTTGCAAGACAAGTATGATTGTTCTCATTTGGGTATGTTATTTGAAGTTATGGAAACTTCTTTACAATTTTAAACAACTTATAAATTAGTTCAACAGTAGATAATCTAGATCTCTCTGTTTCACACCAACTTAAAGCATAACTCATGTTTTTGTTTCTTTTTTATATGTATACATGTTTCAGGTGTTGGAATTAGATGTCAAATAAAAAATAGAGAATGAAATCGTATAAGGTATAATCCTTATTCAAATGTTGAGCAAATTGCAGTTACGTTTAGTTATGGTTTGTCATGTGGTGGATTGAAGCCATTTTACATTATACCTTGCTTTTTACAGAGAGCTTATGATCACGTCCAATCTTATTTCTACCTAATCTATCTTAATAACCACTATATGTTATTAACAGACTATAAGAATTTCTCAGAGAACACCATAACTTTAGTTAGGGCCGGTCACTGCATAAAACTACTAAAGCTTTGTTTTAGGCCCTCACTTGAATTGTTACTTAAATTGTCATTATCATTTTGCTATATTTATAAGCCATGCCACAACTGACTGAAACTGTGATTTTTTATTCTAATGCAGTTGTTTTAGATTTCATTTGTTTAATTTACAAGTCTCTTTGATTATCTTACAAAGAAAACCAAAGATGAAATGCTTCTACTTCAGTCTTCTGGCATGCAGGTTTTACACAAAAAACATTGTTATGTTTCACTATTAATTGTCCCAGTAAGCATTGATATATATAAGCTTTGAGAATTTTTTGGATAAGATGAAAAATATGAAGAAAGGGCATACACATGCAACAATATTTCCACTTCTTGATAAAGTTTTGTTGGATAAGGTATACATATTAATTACTAGCCTCAGTTTGACAGCGATGTATTTTCCCTTTTTGGTAAACTACATCAGCATAAATAACTCTATATTTCATGTCTAACTATATCTAATAATTGTAATTATTGTGGGAAATTCTGCAGTGAAAGCTATCTTTCTACTTCTAGAGAAAGGTGTATTAGAATCAAACATCATCTTTCTAAATTTAATTGCAGGAAGTTCTGCGGTGAAAGTTATCTCTCTATATCTAATAATTGTATTGATTTGAAACAATTGTATAACCATTGTGTGAAAATATGTGGCATGATGGTATAACCTCTATGTAAGGTATGCAATTTATTGTATTTTATAATATGATACACTAAATTTGTTTGTTACTTTTTCTGTACAGTTTGTTCTCTGTTGATTAGAATATTTATGCAGTTTTAATAAAATATTTCTATTTTGTAAATTCTTAGATTACTGAGCAAATAGACGAGGATGTGAAAACCTTGTTAAAAGTTAAGGTATAAGTCATTTACATTTTTACTCCAAGCAAGGTTACACACTTGCAGGATTACACACATAAGCTTATCAACTAACCAACAAAGAATGAAACATGTCTAAGCATACCCCAAACTTTCAAACCTCACCCTAAAAGAACTTCCAGCTGAAGAATTCTTTTTTAAAATCATTCCTCTCAATACTTTACCGAAATATTGTATGATATCTTTTTTATTCATAATTAGTTTTATGCGCTCTCTTCTCTTCAGCTTCAAACCTCTTAGGATTTTATCACAAGGAGGATATGTTGTGGTTCAACCATTTGAGATACAATGTTTGAACCTTGGAAACTAACATAACAATTCTTTTGATATAAACTTAATGTTTTTATGTTGTATAGTCACTCTTTGTTATTGATAAGATGTGAGGTGCTTTCTATTTTAGCATAACAGAAATGAATGACACAAATTTGCTCTCATTTCTCCAATATCTATCAACATACCATTTTCACTGTGAACATATTTTTATTTGCTTGTAATATGAATATTGATAATGCTGGAAACAACTATTAAAAAAAAGGATAATGCTAGAATGAATGTTGAATGAGATATTTTTAGTACTCTTTCGGTAGTTGCTGAGTGTTAAAGTAATGACTTTACAAGCATGTGTCAATGTTACAGTACATGTGTTATTAGTTATTAGTCTGTCATGATGACATACTAAGGTGTGTTTGACTGTCCTTCAATAAAAGGACGGAATGTAATAAGTTTGTGATCAAACAAGATAAGTATGTGCATAATGAAGTGAAAGACAAAATTAGAGAGTTTGTTGAACTGACATGGAAAAATTATAAATTTTACAAAATAACATTTGAAAGGTCTCCTACTCTGTAAAATTAATTATTTTTGAAATTATATTTATAAATCTAGAATGTACATTATTGTACATAAAATTTTAAATTCTATGTAAAATATTAATTATTTTAAAATATTTCAAATTCATAAAAAATAATTTCTACCAAAATTAGGATAGGTGTTAAATATGCAATTTATGTTGTCATATTTAGTCATAATATCTCATACTTAGTCCAATTTCAAATTCATACATATTTATTTTTAAATATTTATAGTTATTAAAGATTTCATAATAACAATTATATAATATGAGATACTACCACTTAGATTTAAGAAAAAAACAAATTAAATTAAATTATAATACATGACACTACCAGTTAGATTTAGGAAAAAAAATACATAAATATTGCTTTCCATATGTATTTGAATTGTTGCTCATGAAATGAAATTATAACATGGGACATTACCAATGAGATCCAGGCGGAAAAAAAAATCATAAATTCTTTACTCATTACGCATTTGAATGATTACTCATGGAATACAATTATAACACGAGACACTACCAATCATATAAAACCTAAACATCATTAAAAGATAAATTGCTAACTTTCATCCATTCCAAATTTCAACTTATACAAATTATATCATGAGTTTTGTTTTATATATTTTTTTATCATTTTAAATCAAACAACTTTAATTCGTGCGCACGCACGGGTATTCTGCTAGTTAATATGACATAAACATAAAGGTATGGGATGCCAAGTATAATTTAGTTATAGCACAAAGATTCCTCGTTAATTTGCTAGAGTTTTTTTTTTCTCTAACCAATTTGTACTCTTGGGCCTATAAAAATCCAAGAGCCCATCCTGTACTGATTAAGGTTTTTTTTTTTTATATAAATAAAATTCTTTCTTTTCTTTTGTATTTCTATTTTTTCTATTATTCATTATGCAGGATCTCATGCTATCCTGCCAAGTATTAACAGGACTTACACTCTCAATATAATAAGAAACACATTGGCTATGTTGATCCACCTGTAGCTAAGTGGGAAAGCATTATGGCACTAAGTATGGAAATTTAGGGAAAGGGACAAAGGAGGAATTCAAGTATAAATGAGGAAGAAATTGCGAGTAAGCTTTGTCATTTACCAAATGACGTGCCTAATTGAACATGGATAGAGCAATATGCCAAAACGTGGATGGCAATATCATGCTTGAATTGGATTATGAAAAAAAAAATCTTCCTATCTCTTTCCCAAGTCTCTGTAAAGAAATAAGCATGTGATTATGAAACACTTGGCATGATAACATCTATCGTTTTTTTCTTCTTTCTAATATACAATATTTATTGCTTAAATATGAATTCCGTTGAGACGACCACTTTTTTGAAGTGAAAATAAATTTAAAGTGAGATCATATTAATTGGTGATAAAGATGATTTGCCAACTCACGACATGCTGTTCTTTTAGACGCAAAATATATGTTATATATATTAAAAGAAAGATCGAAGTCAAATTATAAATATTGAGGAGGTATCATACAAACAGAAAGACAAAAACATCTCAATAACGAAACAACATAACAAACGATAAGGTTAAAAGGAAAAACAAGAAATAACAAAAAAAAAATTCTATTGAGTATGACTCCATATAAAGACAAAAATAAATATAATATTGCATAAAACCCGAAACGTGTTTTAATCTCTCATTTTGTTGTGGGTAGGTGATTCAGGTGTGCAGAGTTAATAGTTCACAGTAGGGATGACAGACAGATCCAAATTCATGGATTTACCTGCACCCGAACCCGAGTCAACGGGTAAGAACTTGATTTAACTGGGTTTGGATTCGGATTCGGTTACCACCTGATATTTCGGGTGCAGATTTGTGTAGTGTGAAACCAACATCTAAAATCCGAAACAATCATATATTGTGGTTGTAACCCATTTGGTTGTTGATTTATTGATTTGGTTATATATAATTTTTTAGGAAGCACTCAATGAGATTTTACAGAGAATGGTTGTGTTAACGTTGATGTAGGACTGAATTTTGTTAGTGATGGATACTTGGATATTGTTGAATATGACAACATAGTTGTTGATGAAGATTCTGAGTTTGAAGAATACGATGATGAAGATGGTGAATTTGACAAATGTGAATACGATGATGAAGATGGGGGATGAAGATGGCGAATTTGATGGTGGTGAACACGTTGATGAAGATGGGGATGAAGATGGTGAATTTGATGGTAGTGAATACGATGAAGTGTATTGGAGTACATATGCAAACTACGATGGAATTGATGGGGAAGGTTTGGAATGGAGTTCAGATGAATCACTTGTTGTTGACGAGATTGACGACTTTGCAAAGATGAACATGTAACTTGCAAAATGATGATGTTTCGAAGCTGCAATTGAAAGTTGCAAAGATAAACGGTTTTGCGGTCCATAAAGATCAAGTTATTAAAAATAAGAATGAAGATGTTATTCAACAAACATTTGTTTGTAACCTTGCAGGATTTAGGAAAGTAAGAGTAGCGCCTCACAAGCGTGGTCCAAGGAACGCAACCCGGTGTGGATATGGAGCAAAATTTTGAGTTCATATCGATGCAATTTCACACCGTTGGTATGTCACAGTTTTTACCTTTGAACACAATCATGAAATGTTAAAGGAGAAACACTGCATGCTGTTGGCACCTCATAAGAAGCTTAGTAAGTCAGATAAGATACAAATTAATAATTTTGGAAATGCCGGAATCAAAGTAACTCAAATGATTGGTTCATTTGCAAATGTTGCTGGGGGGTATGATAAGGTAGGATTTTTGAAGAGGGACATACATAATCAAATTGCAAGACAAAGAAAAGAGACTTCTTCTGATACTAAAGGAGTTGTTAGGTATCTTATATATCTTTCGTGTTAAAGATCCATTTATGTTTGTTGCACACTCTGTTGACCATCATCTATGCATCTCTAACATGATTCATATATAGTTGATCATCATCTATGCATCTCTGACATGGTTCATACATAGTTGACCATCATCTATGCATCTCTGACATGGTTCACACTCAGTTGACTGTCATCTATGCATCTCTAACATGGTTCATACATAGTTGACCATCATCAATGCATCTCTGATATGGTTCACACATAGTTTATCTACATCTATGCATCTTTGACATGGTTCACACTCAGTTGACCATCATTTATGTATCTCTGACATGGTTCACACTCAGATGACCATCATCTATGCCAGGGCTATCTTTGAGGGCGTACAAGGCGGCCTACCGCACAGGGCCTCACACTTTTTCATTTCTAAGTTATGGAAAAAAGGGCCTCCATATAAATATTTTATAGTTAATTTACGATTAAATAGGACCTCTTAAACAAATTTCACAACTTAATTGAAGTTAACTTCAACTTCTTACACAGGGCCTCTCAAAAGATTAAGACAACTCTGATATATGCATCTGTGACATGGTTCACACTCAGTTAACTCTCATCTATACATATATGACTTGGTTCATACATAGTTGACCATCATCAATGCATCTCTGACATGGTTCACACATAGTTGACCATCATCAATGCATCTCTGACATGGTTCACACATAGTTGATCATCATTTATGCATCTCTGACATGGTTCACACTCATTTGACCATCATCTATGCATCTCTGACATGGTTCACACTCAGATGACCATCATTTATGCATCTCTGACATGTCTCACACTCAGTTGACAATCATCTATTCCTCTGTGACATGGTTCACACTCTGTTGACCATCATCTATGCATCTCTGACATGGTTCATATATAGTTGATCATCATTTATGCATCTCTGACATGGTTCATACATAGTTGACTATCATCTATGCATCTCGGACATGGTTCACACTCAGTTAACCATCATCTATGCATCTCTAACATGGTTCATACATAGTTGACCATCACCAATGTATCTCTGATATGGTTCGCACATAGTTGATCTACATTTATGCATCTCTGACACAGTCACACTCAGTTGATCACCATATATGCATCTCTGACATGGTTCACACTCAGTTAACTCTCATCTATGCATATCTGACATGGTTCATACATAGTTGATCATGCATCTCTTACATGGTTCATATATAATTGATCATCATCCATGCATCTCTGACATGGTTCAGATATAATTGATCATCATCCATGCATCTCTGACATGGTTCACACTCAGTTGACCATCATCGATGCATCTCTAACATAGTTCACACTCAGTTAACCATCATCTATGCATCTCTGACATGGTTCACACTCAGTTGACCATCATCTATACATCTCTAACATGATTCACACATAGTTGACCATCATCTATGCATCTCTGACATGGTTCACACTCAATTGACCACCATCTATGCATCTCTGACATGGTTCACACTCATTTGACCATCATTTATGCATGTCTAACACGGTTCACACATAATTGACCAACATTTATGCATATCTGACATGATTCACAGTCAGTTGCCGATCATCTATGCGTATATAGTAAACTATGGGTTTTGAAAGTATTATTTTATTAATTGAATTAAATAAATGTATCTTTTTAATTTTATTTATGTTATAGTAAAATGATGAATTTCTTAAAGTGTTATTTCATCAATTGTATTCAATAAAAAAAATATTTTTAATTTAATTTAATTTAATTTTAAAATGTTGATATTTTCGTTTGATTTAAACCTAAAACTTTAATTTTTTTTAATTTATATTTAAAACTTTAAGATTTTCTTTTAATTTAAATCTTTAATTTAAATCTAAACATTAATATTTTCTTTTAATTTTATATTTAAAACATTAAGATTTTCTTTTAATTTATTTATATCACTAAAATTGGATTTCTAAATCACTAAACGTTAATATTTTTATATTTAAAACTTTAAGATTTTCTATTAATCACTAAAATGGCTACATTAAATGATGTTTAAGTGCACTATACTATCATCTAATCCAATGGCCATCCATCAATTTGAGCATAAAAATAATGAAGTTTCTCACGGTGGGCAACCAATATAGGTAGCGCAACATATCCCAGACCAATATACAAAGTGCTTAAAATCGATTGGACATCAAACTGAAATATTAAAAAATTAAGATTTAAAGGTTTTTTTTGGAATTGGAGTTGGACTGAAGTTATATATATATATATATATATATATATATATATATATATATATATATATATATATATATATATATATATATATATATATATATATTATTTTATATTACTTTAAAACTTTATAATAAACAAACAAATCATCTAAAAAATACAATTAACAAAATTAAGTTAGTAGAAATTCATTCACCATATACTATATAAGAAAAAAAGAAAGCAAACATAAAATATTGAGAAATAGGTAATGCACCCTATATCCTATGAATTCCTATAACATACTCGTGAAAATACAATAATATTTGTAATTTCGAAGATAAATCTCCAAATGCATCTCATCTCTATATTTCTGAGTTAGGCTCTAAGGAAATGATTTTTTTAATAAATATATCTCTTTATAACTTATGTGGATGCATCTTCGGATGTTGTTTGAGAAAAAAATGCGTCAGAACTCTTTCTCCTTCCTCACTTCTAAAAAACTACTCTCTTTAAGTCACTCAAGTTTTTCAAACTCTCACAACTCACATTCTTTCAAAATCATTTAAACAACTTCAAAACTTCCTCCAAAGATGCAGTGGTGAGTCTGTCATATGTCAACCTCAAACCGGGTTTTCACCAGGGGCAAGGAAGGGGTATCGTGTAACGCCCGTTTATTTAATTAATTATTTAATTAAATATAATTGTAGTGTGTTGTGGTAATTCACGTTAATTTGGGTAATTATGTCGATTTCCATTGGTTTAAGTTGATTTTCGAAATATCGGAATATTACATTGATGGTTATAAGTTGGTTTGAGTCGAATTTAATTAACTAAGTTGATATGAGTTGTGGAAGACGATATGAAGTATTTTCCGTTTATTGTCGGATATGTTGATTGGGTTTGGACCAATTGGTTGATAATCAGTAGTTAATCTATTAAGTCGGGAGAAAATAATTAGTCGAGAAGTATTAAATTGATTTTTGGCGTTGTGGTGAATTAAGTCGTTAAGTCGGAATATTAAGTCGGAAAGTCGAGGAAATAATATTATCAGTGATATTATTGATTATTGGAGCGTGTTGGTTAATGGGCTTGGATTGCGTCAGAATTAGCAATTAAGGGGTGCATGACTTTGGCCCATTAGTTCTTATATTGGATTATTATTATTTTAATAAAAAGAAAGAAAATAAAATAGTCAATGAGAAGAAATACCAGTAAGAAGAAGGAATCGTGAAAATTGGAGAACAAGGAAAAGTGGGAGAAAACAGTTACAAGAAGTCGCCATCGGAAAGCAAAATCGGTCGAAAAATTCAAGCGGTTATCAATTAAGGTAAGGGTGAGGTTTGATCCTTATATTCAGGTATGATAATCGGTATTGGGATTGAGTAATTTTAGGTTGTTGTGTTTTGTTGATGTTGATACTGATTATGAAAATTTGTTAACGTGTTGTTGTTGTCGCTCCCGGGATTTTCATCCTAGTACAAACGCGAAAGTGGCGCGGAAAGGTTAGAGTCGCCAGCCAGACATTTTTATCCCGAAAGAATGGGAAAGGTAATGTTGCACAAACCTGAGGAAGAAGGAAAAGGACGAGGCCTTACGAACCAAAGATCTGAGTTCGGGAGTCGGTTACGACCTGGGAAGGTATTAACACCCAAATCGTCCGCCGTACCCGACGGGATCCACGCTTGCAAGAGAAACTATTTCAAAGGGTGAGGGTATGAAAGCTGCAGCAAAAGAAATGAAAATGAAAAGAAACTGGAACTGGAAAAGAATTGAAAAGAACACAAAGAGAAAAATGTAGGGAAAATAAAGATTGTGCTCGAACGGGCCCTACCCCGCTGCCTACGTACCTCATCAGGATAATGAGGATCAGAGACGCCGTAGTTCCCCTAACTAGGGGTAGAAAAGAAATTGCTTTTGAATTAAAGGCTTGAACTGCCTATGCCATTGCTCAGGTGTTGCAGACTCGGACGACGAGTGCGTAACCGTCTTGCAAAGTGACAAGTAGGAGCAAGTTCGCGTACGGAGCGAATGAGGTGAGAAAAGAATTCCCGAAGGAAAGACGCTTATTATTTGTTTGAGATTTTTATGGGGCTTTTATTTGTGAAGGTTTGCATAGGTAAGTGTACCTAAGTCTTACTCAATGGGATGTGTACATCTCACATCATCCCGAAATGGAATGCGCAAAAGGCACACCTATCTATGGAGGAAATCCCCAAAGCTAGTCCCGCAAGTGAAGGCTCAAGCACACTGGCCTATTACCCTTATTAAGTGTTTTTGTGGTTTTTTTTTTGGTTAAGAAGTGTTTTTTAGCTTTTCTTTGTGAGGTACTCATGCTAAGACCTATCCACCATGAGTGATGTCTCACACCTCGCCCCGAAATGGAACGCATGTGAGCATCTCATAGCAAAGTCTCATGTCACATGAAAGTACTCAACCTTTATTAAATGAATTAGAATTAAGTTTGAAGATGAGAAGAGAGAGCGCCAAAGGATCTCAAAGGAAAAATTCTAAAGGGGGACTAAAATAATCCTAAGTATTCACATGCATGGATATCCTAAAGGTTAGTGAGGTTTCTATCCTAATGAAGAAGGAAGAAGAAGATAGAAGAAGGGATGAGAAAGGCCTAAGCCCAACAACAAAGAGTTAGCTCACATAAACATAAAAGGAAGAGATAAGAGTTAGAGATGTGGAACTCAATTCCCACATCTCACACTTACCATAGCCCCTGCAAGGTTAGCATACACAAATGAATACAAGCACAAAGTTCAAAACCAGAATCAAAATGGTATAAAGAAGGGCCTAAGAGTCCAGCAAGATGAAGAGAGAAGTCATACAATACCAAACAATATCAAAATAAAAGCAATGGAACCAAAAGATGGAATTTAAACCCTTAAAGAAACAAATGACTTGAATATGAAGCAAACTCAAAAATTTAGAAGAAACAAGACCTATCCTAGGACCAGGAAGGTACCCATACCCCAAAGGAACCCCAAACAAGAAGAAGAAGTTGGCACAAGTGCCCTTCTAAGCTTATAAGAAATCTAATGAACCAAAAGAAGCAAAATGGGACAAGGTGAGAACAAAAATCCACAAATAATCAACCAGCCATCTAAAAATTCTACAACTGAAACCAAATGATCTTAAAACACATTACATCATCTTGCCAAAAGGATTTGCAAAAATTCAGAAAAGAACTAGGTCAAATAGAGGCACAAACACAAGTTAGGACAAGAAACTTACATCACAAGATATCTGGCCAAAACTCAAGAAATAAATTTCTAAAAATTCTGAGAAAAATCACATGAAAACTACAGGATCTTAGGAACACAATGCAAAAAGAATGGGATCAAAACTCCAAATATTGAAGTCTATAGAAAATGGACAAGACAGCCTGATCAAGAAATGAAGCAAATAAAGCTATATACATTGGAGAATTATTTCTGGCACGCTAATCAATGAAAAAAATAAAATAAAAATGCTACAAAATACTAGAAACATCCTCAAACAGAGTTGCCAGGGTAGTGCTAGAAGATGCCCATATCCCCAGCTGAGTTGTCAGAAAATCATCCTCAAACAGAGTCCCTAGGGAGATCCTTCAGTGATCTCTCTTTCTCCCCAGCCCAGTTGCCATTTCACCCTCAGTCGGGTACAAAGGTCGGGGAATCATCTCCCCACAGAGCCTCAGCCTCTATTCAGAAGAGCAACACATGAAGGAGTCACAACAGAGTGATGAAGGCTCTTGCAAACCCCAGCTGGGTCTCTCGTTTATAAGGATAGGTCTATCAATGACCCGTATCCCCAAGCAAATATCATCTTATTAGATCTACCAATGGTCTCACCCCCAGCTGGGATGTCCATTTCAAACAGATCAATCAAAAATCTTCGCAGCAGCGGGACCCGGATCCCGGTTTGGTACCTTTGCACAATCATAGCATTTGCATCATATTCACCCACAAAGCGTAGCATTCCGTCTAGTACGGAGCATTACGGCAAAAATCCAACACATAGCATAATCATAAGCCATGTTTTTGAATCAGCACTTGTGACCAGTAACCATTCATCAGAATGCAGAATACTTTCCCCCAGAGTCCCCACCAGAGTCCCAGCAAAAGCAGTTGCTTCTCAATCAACAAACACCAGTATATACTCATTTTGACACCCGTCCGTGCCATCCTTCCCCAGTAAAGTCGCCTGAACACTCTTTGCGAACAAGATCACCCATGTTACAGATACTTCCTGGCACCCGCCCGTGTCATATCCTCAGCAGAAAGCCAAAGGCATCATCTTTGCACTCACCTATACCTATATACACTTTCTTGGCACCCGTCCGTGTCATATCCCCAGCGTAGTCGCTTACACTTTTACAACCAATATACTTGTTAATACTATACTCCTCTCCTTTCGACACTCGTCCGTGTCACTCTCCCCAGCAGTTAAAACACTCATCTATACACTCATACAGATGCTCGTCCGTATCTTGTATATACTTTCATATCCCCACAGATTCGGCATTAGTCTTTGTTCTTTGCTAACCAGTTGGTACTCGTCCGTACCATCATCTCAGAACATGCGTCAAGCGTTTGTTTCTACTTGATACTCGTCCGTATCATAGTCTTAAGGATGCTCGTCCGCATCTTTAATCCATACACTATGTCAAACACTTGTGTCTTCTTGAATATAGATACTCGTCTGTGTCTACTATTCCCCAGAAGAATCTTCAGATTCAACACTCGTCCGTATCGTAGTCTTAAGGATGCTCGTCCGCATCTTTAATCTATACACAACATCTAAACACTTATACCTTTTGTTTCTTGGATATAAACACTCGTCCGTGTTTACTACTCCCCAGTAGATCGCCAACAAAGTAAATCTTCTTTTTATCTGACACTCGTCCTGTGTTATGATAAACCCTTTAGCAGCCGTCCCCTGCTAGGTGGTCGTCCTCCACCTTTTTGATGGTCGTCCTCCATCATGCTCATCCGATGGCCGTCCCCATCGTTGATTTTTAGCAGCCGTCCCCTGCTAGGTGGTCGTCCTCCACCTTTTTGATGATCGTCCTTCATCATTTTATCCAATGGCCGTCCCCATTGTTGATTCTGGTTATCTGACATTCGTCCTATGTCCTGATAAACCTTGAGAGCAGCCGTCCCCTGCTAGGTGGTCGTCCTCCACCTCTTGATGGTCGTCCTCCATCATGCTCGTCCGATGGCCGTCCCCATCGTTGACCTTTTATCCGATGGCCGTCCCCATCGTTGATATTTTCGGCAGCCGTACCCTGCCAGGTGGTCGTCCTCCACCTTTGATGGCCGTCCCCATCATATTTCTTTTATTCCCAACAGAGCAGCTGTCCCCTGCTAGGTGATCGTCCTTCACCTTTGATGGCCGTACCCCATCATCTGTTTATTTCATTCATTCTTTAACCCGATGGTCGTCCCCGTCGTGGTCCCTTTTCTTTTTTAACCCGATGGCCGTCCCCATCGTCGGTTACTTTGCTTTGTGAACTTGATGGCCGTCCCCGTCATGTTTCATTTATCCCCAGAAAACTTTACAGCTTTATCTTGATGGCCGTCCCCATCGTAATATCTTATCTTCCCCAGCCAGTCGGCCGTCCCCGTCTTGGCTTTACCTTTTATCCCCAGCATGTCGGCCGTCCCCGTCATTGCTTTATTTTCAGCACTTTCCCCAGCATGTCGGCCGTCCCCGTCATTGCTCTTTACCCAGCAGTCGTCCTCTGCTCGACGGTCGTCCTCCGTCGCCCACTTTACAATATACTTTATTTACCTTTTATAATCTATATCCCTTTTCTTCTTCGTTCTGTGAGTGCAAATTTTGGACTGTCTTTGGTATTCAACCACAAGTTATCTCGCTTGCCTGTTAAGCCGTTGCTTACATCCTGCACAGCTAACTCATGTTTGAATAGGGGCAGCTGTAAACACCCCAAATTTGCCCTCACCCATTCACACCATGGCTTGTGATCATTTCATATGCATAAACACAATCATATCATCTCATATCTCATTTTTGATTCACTGCATAGATTCAAAGTCATCTGCACCTAGGGTTTGTGATCTGAGCAATCCAAGAGCTTCTTGAGCCACTCCAAAGGCAACCAATCACTTCAAAGGGGTCCATGTGTGTTCTTATACCATACTACATCCTCTCAAAGTCAAAAATGCAAAGGAATCACAAGAACTGGGATTGGTGTGGAAGCAGAGCCAGGATAGACTGCACAGTTGACCTAAAATTAGGGTTTTGGTTTCAGAGGCCATAACTCCAAATTTTTTGGTCATTCTTGTTTCCATTGGTCTCTATATGGTATAGGGAGTATGCATATCAATTTTCATGAAGAAATTCCATGGGGAAGTCATCTGATCAAGGGTTGACTTTCTGGACAAGTCAGTGCAAAATCAGGGCATCTGAGGCCCCCAATGACCCAACCAATGGGTGATCTTCATCATTTTGAGTGTATATGATCTTTATTTGATCATGGAAGAAGGTTTAAGTCCACAAAAATCAAGAATTTGGAGTTTTTGCAAATGTTGACTTTTTGGGCATAGTTGACTTTTCAAGAATGTGTCATTTTAGGTCACTTTTCAAGCCTTGATTCTTGATCCAAAAATGCTTCAAATGCAAAAACTTTGGTCATGAAAGTTGTAGAATACATTTTTCCCTTTTCAAAAAGTACAAGAACATGATCAAATTCTTCTTGGATCAAAAGTTATGGTGTGACAAAGTTGGCAAAAATCATTGATTTTCAAGATGTGCACCAAATGGAAAGTTTGCAAAATCATGAACCAAGGCCATTTGTAACTTCTAGTTCACTTCAAACCAATGTACAAACATCACATAAGTCCTAAAGGTCAGAATTGAACCAAGAATTTTCATGTTTCATGGCTTGTGGAATGAAAAAGTCACATGTGAACCAAAGAGCAACAACTTGCAAAACTCATGATCACACCTCACCAACTTGATGTCTTGGATGCTGAACCAGCCCTAGCTTCTCTCCATGCCATGCTGCGCCAGTCCATGTACTTGTGCTAGCCTAGAACCAAGCCCATGCTTTCCTTACACCAAAGTTGACATTTTGCAAAAGTGACCTTACCAATCAATAGGGGCCAGGTCACATCATCTGACCTATGGGATTAAAATATACTATCCTTTGGCAAGCCAAACATATGAAGAGGCCAGGCTGAAACACTTCACTACAACACACATACAAACTCACTCCTTTTTGAAAATTGCTTCGAATCTCTCTGCCCAGCCAGAAAATACCCAAACCATTTTCACCAAGCATCTCACCATGATTCATTGAGAAGAAACCAGCCAAGAACCAGGCCTGAAACAAGCTGTAACCCCTCTGCACCATTTTCACTCCAACTTGCAGTTTCATTCGAAACTCTCTCCACAGCTCACAAACATCAAAACAAACTCCATAGACCTTCTCCACTCATCATCTGGACCACAAACAACCACCTACATTGGCCTGAAACTGCCTGAATCACCATTGCCATTTCCAACTGAGCTTGAGCAGAAGCTTGCCAAACTCCTTATCCAGCCAACATAAACTCTTCCTAAGCATTCAAGGATCATCTGGGGACCAAGTAGAGTGGATTGCACTGAAGGGAGTGGTCAGAAAGTGGCTGAAGTGAAAGCTTCGAATCTCAGGTAGCTCAAGAAATATTTTTCCAGAAATCTTTTTTTGTGTTCTAAACTTGTTCTATATGTCTCCCTGATCATGAATGTGCCTTTGGTTTTGCAAATGGTGATGAAATGAGAGTTTAATTGCTCTCTGAAACTTCTGTGCCCTAGTTCTTATTTGTTTCGATTCAGCCTTGTTAGGAAATATAAATTTGTTTTGATTAGGGGTTTTGGTTCGTGAGTGAGTGGGGATCATTTCCCAGTTTTTAGATTTCATTTTAGTTAGGTCTTTGGAGTTTTGGGGATTCTCAGGGGGGGTGCTGGCCGGAGAAGACGACCGGAAGTCTTCTCCGGCAGCCTGAATGTCTTTTGTGCCCTAATCCTGTAATTAGTGTCATTTGAATCTGGGGCGTTAGATTGAGTTGACTAGTTGACTTCCCGCGTGGATAGAAGGCCCAGATCACTTTGCTTAGCCCTAATCTTCATTATTTATTTAATTAATTGGGATTAGCTCAGGATGAACCACAACCGTCCAGATGCGCGCTGGTCAACCCTTTCAAACCCAGGATCAATCTCAGCCTTTCCTTTCGTTTACTTTTCCATTTATTTTAATTTAATTTCATTTCTTTTCATTTAATTTGCACAATTTATTTAAAATAGCAAAAAATGTCTAAAAATTATGAAACTTTTTCTTGAGAGTTTTATTAATTTTTAGGACACACAAATATTTTTATTTTCATTTTTAGCATTAAAAATGTATTTTTAAATATTTAAAAGTTTATTTTTAATTGATTAATGAAAATTAATTTATTAAAAATACTTTTAGGTATTTAAAAATCACCAAAAAATTCATGAAATGTTCTAAGACATTTAGAAACATTGTCCAACCTTCAAACCAAATTTCTTTTTTGATCTTGATGCATTTTGAGAATTTTTTATTGAATTAAAATCATTTTTGTGCATTATTTTGATCCTAAGTTCAAAAAATCATTTCTGCCTATTCATGAGGAGTTGGACATTGATTCTTCTTGCATTGCATTGTGTTTAGCATGTAGTTTTTGAGATAAAATGGCCATGATTTGATTCCTCATTTTCAATTTGTTTGATAATTTTCTTGTTAAGGAACCCTAAAAACCCTAAAAACTTGTGAAAATCATAACTTGAGATTGGTTAAGAGTTGAGACCTCTCCTTTGGGCATTGGTTTAGTATAGGATTAGGGGTCCTTTGTGTGGCATTTTCCATTTTTTATCTTAGGGTTTGCTTCTGATTTTGATTTTTGTTTGATGTTTGGTTCATAAACCCTAATTTGGGCTTCCATATGCATCCATCTTGCATTCTCTTGCATACCATGTCTTGCCATGACATTTCAAGCATCCATGTGATTCATTTGACATCATAAGACCTATTGAAAGCATGTTTGATCATTGCATCTTGTATTTTCCATGTTGTATGTCATATGCACTTCATAACTTTTCATGTATGCTCATGTGTCTTAGCATGCTTCATTTGCATTCATGAACTTGTATGATCATCTCCATGCCTTGCCTCATGTTTGTAACATCCCATAGCATCATTAGCATCATGTATTTGCTTCTGGTTTTGTTTCTCATCATGTCATCTCATCCCATTTTGCATTGCATTGCATTTCTTTTCTAACCATTTCAGGTGGTAAGTGATCTTGAGAAGTGAATTTGCCTTCACTTCTCATAACTTTTCTTTTCATCTCTCTTGCATCCATGCTGCATTTTCTATTTGTGTTTGAGTTTGAGCTTGCTCATTCTTCTCTTTCCCACTTTCTCTCTTCAAGTGACTTGACTTCTTGAATGAAGCAAGTTGCTTTGCTTCTCTTGATCCTTTCATCTGCTTCCTGGTGGTTCCGTTGGAGATCTTTCTTGTTTAACCTCACAAACCTTAGGAACAACCAAGCATGACAATGATTAGGGTTTTGATTAGTCTCCCCTCTTAGTTTTACCTTTATGTCTCCTTGAGTCTCCTCTTCTCACCTCATAATTAGGGACTAAACCCTAAAGGTTTTAAGGCTTTGTGATTAAGCTTATGCCTGCATCCTTCTCTTAGGATGGAGTGTATAACTTTAATCCTAAGTGTTAAACCCTTAATGTGTTTAAATCTCTTAATCAATTCACTTAATAAGTATCAAGACATCACACTTGTAACTTGGGCCTTGCATTAGGGTTCTAATTCTTCCTTAATTGGTTAAGAAGGACTAACCCTAGCGTTAATGGACAAGTCCCCCTCAAGTTGTCTTACAAATCATAAAAATCACTTCTTCATCATACCATTAAATAAAATCCACTTAATCAAAGGCTTGTTTTGTCATGAGTTTAATCCCTAATCATGGATTAAGTTGAGGAGCTTTCCTCAGCTTAAACATTCTCATCTATTATCCTTCTATTAGGATGGTGTAATGAGTCTGTTTAATCCTTGATTATGGCTTAACCTCATTACTCAACACTAAACAAAAAACCACTAAAACACCTAAATAATCACAAGTAGGTTAATGATCTTAATCCTGCATCAAGGTGATTAAGTGTGAGAATCTGACTTCACACTTAAGGTATTCTCATTACCCCTAATCAGAGGGAAGATGTGGTGAGTTTACTAAATCCATTGGTTTAGACTTAAGCTCATTAACTTATGACAAAATCCAAAAACAATAAAAGACTGAAAATACAAAAACAAACAATAATCGTCTCCTTCGGGATTCTTTTCTCATCATCTTCACTCACAAACGAGAACTAGCTTCTTCCGTCTAATGCAAGACAGTTTGCACCTGAGCCAGACAGGTCATACACTTGAGCATAGATAAGTAAGCAGTTCATAAGTCAATTCATCTTTCAGTCTCTTTGGGTCGAACTACGGTGTTCTGACTTCCTCATTGCACGAGAGGATACGTAGGCATAACTTAACAGTTATCGAACAAAAGTCTCTGTATATCCCCCCTCTTTCCAGCATCATTCTCTTAGCCTCATGATCTTGAGCATTTCACTCCTGTTCTTACACTGACACTGTATATATTACACTTCACTTCTCTTACACTGACACCTGTACATCCTTTTCCAGCTATTTTATACACAAATTGCACTGACACTACCCTTTTAAAACACAAATCTTTTAAGCGTGGATCCCGTCGAGTACGGCGGACAATCTGGGTGCTAATACCTTCCCAGGTTGTAACCAACCCCCTTTCTCAGTCTCTCTGGTTCGCAACCGTCTTATCCATATCTTTCTAGGCCTATGCAGCATTGCCTTTCCTCCGGGATAAAAATGCCTAGCTGGCGACTCTATTCATTCTCCAGTGAGTTCACGGCTGTGTGTTCTCACTGTTCCCTTCGCCGACCGTTCGCGTCTGTACCCCATTTGACCCGGTGTCACTTGGCGGGAGCGACAGCTTGGCGACTCTGCTGGGGACCCTTTATACTGCAACCAGGGCTTCTGGTTCTTTTTGTGGGTTCCTCCTAGCGCTTGATTGATTTGTGTTTACTGGGGTGTTATCTGTGCTTGTGTGTTTGTTTATTTACTGCTTTATGTACAATTTGTTTACTTTCTTTACTGCTTTTGTATATATCATACTGTCATGTTGCTGGCTGGATCTGGTTTTTTTTGTTTTGGTGGGTGGGTGTTCCATTGAGAGTTAAGGTCCTATACCTGGGACCTGAGTGACACCTAGGCTAGAGTGAATCATATTCTTTCCCATTCCATTTCGGTCTGGTGCGGGAATATGAAACACGGTTCAGATATGGGTTTCTTCTTGAGAACTCTGTGTTGCAGATTTCCTGCAATGCTAGGGCTATCTGGGAAGCCTGCTAAGTCTGGATGACCTTTAGTATTGACCTTCGGAAACTGAGGTGAATTAGAGGAGGAACTTTTATGGTTATTGTAAACACTGTACCTCCGGGTTGGAAGTGTTTACACTTCTCATAACTGATCCAAGTCTGAGGATCCTTGTTCTAGAACACCACCTGTGAGGGGGTTGGGTTGTTTACAGGTTTGCAGATACCTTGACCTCAGAATACCTTGTCACTTTGATTTGATTGAGAATACTCCATGTTGGGACAGTTCTTGTGATTCTAAAAACCCTGGACATGTGGCTCTTTATTTGAGTCCCCCACCTTGGTTACTGGATTTATAGACCTCCAACTGGAATTCTTGAACACACTTGGACCTATATCAGAGCATTTCGATCAGATCCAGCTCAGACACAGACCCTTGCATATCATCTGCATGCATACTCATTGCATCATATTGACATTTGCTTATTTGTGTTTCAGGGTATCCATCTTCATTTGGTTCTGGTTTTGACCCCATCTTCAGTATTGACCCATCTTCATCAGCATCTGCTTCAGTTATTTGCACCAGCCAATCAGTGGCCCATTCTTCAGTGTTATCATCAGCACCTGTCAGCATCATGGCTCCTAAAAAGAGTAACATCACCTATCACTTCTTCCAGCCAGAGCTATCTGACATCAGGAGGATTCAGACCTTGATCACTCCAGACCATATACCACTGTTCAGGGGACACCATGGAGATATACTTGATATGGTTATGGATCTGGACCCTTCACAGAGAAGCCTGATCCACACTTGCATTCAGTTCTATGATCCCCCACTGAGATGTTTCACTTTCCAAGACTTTCAGTTGGGCCCTTTATTGGAAGAATACTCATCACTGGTTGGTATGCCTATCAGGGATGGAATCCCTTTCAACCCTGAGATGGTCTTTCCTGGTAATGGAGAAGTAGCAAAGGCTTTGCATCTGGAACCTGTCCTAATTGAGCAGCATATGACTTCTAAGGCTGGAATCCCAGGCCTGCATCTGGATTTCTTGATCTCTCAAGCTACCCTGAAAGCTTCTCTGGGAGAGTGGAAAACAGTCTGTGCTTTATTGGCCTTGAGCATATATGGGATCATGTTATTTGCAGATGAGCCTCGATTCATTAGCAAGAATGCAATTCACTTATTCCTCCTAAAGAACCCAGTGCCCACTTTATTGGGGGATCTCTATTACTCAGTGCATCAGAGGAATGAAAAGCAGAGGGGAAGATTAGTGAGGTGTTGTGCTCCATTGTTCCACACTTGGCTTCTCAGGCATCTACCCAGGACAGATGCATTTTTGAACCCTCATCAGCAGAAAAACTGGGCTAAGAGACTCACTGCTCTAACTTCAGCTGATATCAGATGGTGCACTCAGAGCACCAAAGGCAGGGATATCATCACCAGCTGTGGGCATTTTCCCAATGTGCCCCTAATAGGAGTTAAGGGTAGCATTAATTACAACCCTCTGCTGTTCAGAAGACAACTGGGCTATGCACTGGTCCATACTCCTAAGGCACAGGACTTGGTTGAGACTCTCTCTATTGTGAGAACAAGATTAATCTGGCTGTTGTTAGGCAGGCTGCTTGGGCTTGGGATAATGTTCAAACCAAGGGAATAACCATTTTGGGAAAGTGCAGCAATGTGGCTTCAGCACAATATTATGAGTGGTCCCGTGCCAGGGCTCAATTTTCTGGAATGCCCTTTACCATAGAAGATATGCCTGAACCATCTTCAGCACCCCCTGCCACTGTCAGTTTGGAGGAGTTTGAGAGCTTGAAGGAAAGAAATGAGAAGTTAACCCAAGCTTTGCAGAAGACCCTCCGGGAGAGGAATGATGGTATGAGGGAGATTGAGAGGTTGGAGAAGTTGAGAGTGGAGCATCTGGTTAAGATTGAGAAGTCTGGGGATTATATCAAAAAGTCTAAAGCTGGAGAACAAATTCTGAAGAATGCTTGCAAGGAAGCCCAGTTCCAGAGAGCAAGGACAGATTTGTATCTAAAGGAGAGTCAGGCTAGGTGGGTCAGGATCACCGAGGCTCGTACTCTGGAGGACAAGAGAGTTCAAGACAAGATGGAGCAACTGGAAGCTAGTGCAAAAGTGCAGCAAGAAGCCCTGGCAGCAGCCCAGAGGGAGATATCAGAGCTGAAGATCAAAACAGGAATAAAGAGGTCCAAGGACCAAACTCAGCACAAGAAGCTAACAGCAGCTATTATGACCCGGAACCTCCTCATCAGGAATCTCACGGAGCGTCCGGCTGATCCTGTGACCGAAGCACTTCTCAAGGAAGTTCGTGAGGATGAGTTTGGTCTTGGTGTTTGACCATTTGTTTGTTGTTGCTTTCATTCCATGTACTTTTATTTTTCTTTCTTGTGATGTATTTTGACCCCTCAGAGGGTTTGTATTTGTAAGACAAACTATGTACCGTTTTGCTTTTTGTAATATATGTATTAGTTTGTTCCATCCGGGTTTACTTCGAAAGCAACATCAACAACATCTTCAAGGGTCTGGAAGGGTCAAAACTGAAAGCCAAACCGGATACCTTGATAACAAATAAGCATAACTGCATTGCATGCTAACCTTTTGTTTGTTTTGTAGGTTTTTGTTTTAATGCTACTAACTCTGTTGTGATGTTCAGGAACTATTGCTAGGCGCCGGGTATTTCCCCTCAACCGTCCGCACCGTTATCCGACCCGTAACAACCTTCCGGGCATTCAAATGGATCAGGTACAGCAGGACCTTGCAGAGGTCAGGACTCAAATGGCAAACGAAAGATTGGAAATGAGAACACAGATAGCTCAGTTTATGGAAGTAATGAACAACATGGCTCAGAGCCAAGAAAGATTGAGGGCCATGGTGGAAAGGCAAAACCAAGAAGATCCACATATAGGGACTGCCGGGACCAGCAACAA
The DNA here is from genome assembly GCA_963966055.1 of Lathyrus aphaca. Classification (NCBI taxonomy): domain Eukaryota; kingdom Viridiplantae; phylum Streptophyta; class Magnoliopsida; order Fabales; family Fabaceae; genus Lathyrus; species Lathyrus aphaca. The sequence goes on from OZ014523.1 coordinate 507,589,275, forward strand.
TGAAAGGGTCCAACCTCATGTTAACCCTCCTGTATTTGGCCCCCATCTTCATCCAGAGGTCAATATTCCTGCAAATGTTCAAGGGACTGCCACTGCAGGGAGGGTACTGCAAGAAGACCCTCAAGAAGACCAGTTCACAGTAATGGGAGCCGGGGAAGAAGCTTATGATAGAAGGTTGGAGGAGATAGCTGAGAAATTGAGGTCCTTAGAATCTCAAAACTCTTTGGGTTTCGATGTCATGAACATGGGCTTGGTAGATGGGGTCAGGATTCCCCATAAGTTCAAGCCTCCTTGTTTTGAAAAATACAACGGGACTTCATGCCCCCGGACTCATTTACAATCATTTCTGGGGAGGCTGAAGGCCTATACTATGGATGAGAAGCTCTGGATGTTCTATTTTGAAGATAGCTTGACTGGAGCGTCAAGAGAATGGTACTCTCACTTGACAAGGGCAACTATTAGATGCTGGAAGGACGTGGCAGAGGCCTTCATCAGACAATATCAATACAACTTAGACATGGCACCCAACAGGACTCTCCTAATGGGAATGGCACAATCGTCAAGGGAAAGTTTCCGAGAATATGCCCAGAGATGGAGGCAATTGGCTGCTGCTGTCCAGCCACCTATGTCTGAGAGGGAAATGGCAGACATGTTCATGAACACCCTTCAGGGAACTTATATTGACAGGCTGGCCGCTTTCTCTTCCACTAGCTTTGCAGATGTTGTCATAGCTGGGGAGAGAATTGAAAGCTTGTTAAAAATGGGTAAGATATCTGACAACGGTGCAAGCTCGTCCAGTAGTACAAGAAAGCCTTTTGCAGGCCCGAGAAGAACCGGCGAGACCAATGCCATCCACACCAACAGGGGCAGGCCCCAATATGTTCACAGATCAGTGGCAGCAGTCACCATCCCCGCTCCAGCTCATCCTCAACCAGTTTATCAACCTCCGCAACAAAACTATCAACAACAACCTCAGTACCATCAACAGAATCAGTATCCTCCGAGGAATTACAACAACAGCAACACCAACACCAACAACCAGCAAAGGCCATTCCAACAGAGGCCTTCTCAAGCCAACAGGGTAATCGATCCGATCCCTATGCCATATGCTACATTGCTGCCACAACTCCTGAAACTCAACCTAGTTGAGCTAAGGACGCTGGCACCTCCAGATCCCAACAGTCTACCCAGGAACTATGACTCCAACGCCAGATGTGCCTTCCATTCAAACGCACCTGGCCACAGTACAGAAAAGTGCAGAGCTCTGCATATGAAGGTACAAGACCTGGTAGACTCAAAGGCTTTGAATTTCGCACCACCACCCAATGTCAATAAGAACCCCATGCCAAATCACGGTGGTCCCAGAATTAACGCTATTGAAGAAGACAAGCCGTCTTATTTAATAACCAGTGTGGGTCAGATCAGGACACCGTTGGTGGAAATCAAAGCTCAGCTCTTGGAATGTCAAATGTTCCCGGGGTGTGAGTTGGGTTGTGCTTACTGTAATATTTCAGTAAATGGGTGCGATAATCTGAGGAATGGCATAGATGGTCTTATTCAGAGCGGCCAACTCCAGATCACCACATCATTTCCTACAAATCCAACAATCTCATCAGCAACGGTTTCAGAACCTCCTACAACTGCAACAACCATTGTTCCTGACAATTCTTCGGCTTCATCAACAAGTACTTCATCTGTCGTTTCAACTGATCAGATATCAACAAATTTTTCTTCTACAACTCCAGCACCATTCCATTTTGAACCTCCTACAACAACAACATCCATTCTTCCACCAATGTCTCCTACAACACCAGCAACAAATCATGAAGATGTCTCAACTGTCACAATATTTTATGATCCAGAAAACAACTCTGCCTACAACTCAGAAAGTGCTGCTCCCACTAGAGCACCAGTCACAATTTATTATGATCCGCAGACTATCACAATTCCTCCCGCAGCTGCAGTCAGTCCAGTCACTATCACGGTGCCTGGACCAGTACCTTATGAAAGCAGTAATGCCATCCCCTGGCATTACGGCTCTGACCTGTACTGTGAAGGACAAAGAATCACTTTTGAATCATCAACCCCTGCACCACAAGTAGACAATGCGGGAGGAGGCGGAGGCTTCACTCGAAGCGGACGTCTCTTCGCCCCACAAATTCAGAGACCCACCGCCGAAGCAGAAGCTGCTGCCAAGGCAAAAGGGAAGAGCCCTGTGCAGGAAGACCAGACTGTTAAGGAAGCTTTGAAAACACCCTTCGATCAAGAGGTTGATGAGTTCATGCGAATCATCAAGAAGAGTGATTATAAAATAGTGGATCAGCTTCATCAGACGCCTTCCAAGATCTCAATCCTATCATTGCTTATGTGCTCCGAAGCCCATCGGAATGCACTACTCAAAGTCTTGCACGCAGCTTACGTGCCTGAAGAGATCACTGTCAATCAGCTGGAGGCTGTAGTGGGGAATGTTAATGCTAGTCACGGACTAGGGTTCACCAATACTGATCTGACAACGGAAGGCCGCAACCATAACAAAGCCTTGCACATAACCATGGAATGTAAAGGTGCTGTCCTTTCCCATGTGCTGGTAGACACGGGGTCATCCCTCAATGTCTTACCTAAAAAGGCCCTGGTGAAGCTAGAATATGACGGATTGGCGTTGAGACCCAGCAACCTGGTGGTAAGAGCCTTTGATGGTTCAAAGAGATCGGTTCTGGGAGAGATTGAGTTACCCGTAACGATTGGCCCGCAGACCTTCAAAACTACCTTCTACGTGATGGATATACAGCCTGCCTACAACTGTCTATTGGGTAGGCCATGGATCCACGCCGCTGGCGCCGTGACCTCTACCCTTCACCAGAAGTTAAAATATGAGTGGGAGGGTCAAATCGTTACAATCTGTGGAGAAGAGGACATTTTTGTCAGCCACCTGGCTACCTATAAGTACATTGAAATGGACGGGGAGATCCATGAAACAATGAGCCAGGGGTTTGAAGCCTTGAATGTGAATGAAACATCTGCTGTGCCTGGAACTTCTATATCATCGTACCAACAAGCCCGGAAGGTTGTTGAGGGAGGAAACGCCCAAGGCTGGGGCAAACTGCTATCGGTGGAGAAGAAAGAGGATAGATTTGGGTTGGGTTACAAACCAACTCAACAAGATCAAGCAGCGGCTGCGAAAGAGCCCAACTTTGTGAGTGGGGGGATGCTCACCCCTGATGCTGTCAACTGTTTGGAAGACGAGCTGGAAGAAGAACGCAGCCTGGAAAGCTGGATTCGTCCAAAGATCCCGGGGAGCAGTATCTCAAACTGGTCTTCCCAGGAAATTATAAGGGTTACTCATGCAGAGTAATTATTATTTCCTGTATTTTTATAGCATGCATCAAAGTCTTGCATCTTGCCCAAGATGACAAGACTCATTTTGTAACCGGGCCATCTGTACCTTTTTGTGCAAACAAGATTAATCAATGAAATATCAGACATCTTTTTGCAAATGAGTCTTTTTCTTTTTCGCTCACTGTTTTTCCATTTTTCTTTTTGTACAAAAAATAAATGGCAGTGTTTTCAAAATGACAACTTTATTTCACTTTTCTAAAACAAGATTAAAATCAAATCACTAAAATGAACAAACTAAACCCTTGCAGAGAGTGCCCTCCAGACTGCACCAACAACAGCACGGCTATGACTTCGTATGACTTTGGCAATCCAATCAATCAAGCCAGTGAAGGGGTTGAAGAAGAGTATGAGCTTCCTGAAGAGCTAGACAGGTTGTTAAGACAAGAGGAAAAGGTTATTACTCCTCACCAGGAGGAGGTCGAAGTGATCAATCTTGGTACGGATGAAGACGTGAAAGAGGTTAAAATCGGGGCCTGCCTGCAAGACTCAGTGAAGAGACAACTGATTGACCTGCTTCAAGAGTATGTGGACGTGTTTGCTTGGTCTTATCAAGATATGCCAGGGTTGGACACCGACATTGTTGTGCACAAGCTGCCTTTAAGAGAAGAATGCCCGCCAGTTAAACAGAAACTACGCCGTACTCGTCCAGACATGGCAATGAAAATCAAGGAAGAGGTACAAAAGCAGTGGGACGCCGGGTTCCTTGCTGTAACTAGCTATCCACCGTGGGTTGCTAACATAGTACCTGTGCCAAAGAAAGACGGCAAAGTAAGGATGTGTGTTGACTACCGGGATCTGAACAGAGCCAGCCCGAAAGATGATTTCCCATTACCTCACATTGATGTATTGGTGGATAATACGGCTCAGTTCTCGGTATTCTCCTTCATGGACGGATTTTCAGGATACAACCAGATTAAGATGTCACCTGAAGACATGGAGAAGACAACTTTCATCACACCCTGGGGCACGTTCTGCTACAAGGTAATGCCATTCGGACTCAAGAATGCCGGTGCAACGTATCAACGGGCTATGGTGACATTATTCCACGATATGATCCATAAAGAGATAGAATGTTATGTGGATGACATGATTGCCAAGTCCCTTACAGAGGAAGATCACCTGGTGAATCTACTGAAGTTATTCAAGCGCCTGAGGAAGTACCAATTAAAGTTGAACCCCAACAAGTGCACATTCGGGGTGCGATCTGGTAAGCTGCTGGGATTTATTGTAAGTGAGAAGGGGATTGAAGTTGACCCTGATAAAGTCAAAGCCATCCAAGAGATGCCTGCACCAAAATCTGAGAAAGAAGTTCGAGGGTTCCTAGGTAGATTGAACTACATCTCAAGGTTCATATCTCACCTCACAGCAACCTGCGAACCCTTGTTCAAGCTGTTAAGAAAAGAACAGACGGTCAGGTGGAACGAAGACTGCCAAAGGGCTTTTGACAAGATCAAAGAATACTTACAAGAACCCCCGATCCTTATGCCTCCAGTTGAAGGAAGACCTCTGATAATGTACCTGACAGTATTAGAAGAGTCAATGGGATGTGTGTTGGGCCAGCATGACGAGTCTGGTCGAAAAGAGTATGCAATATACTACCTGAGCAAAAAGTTTACCGACTGTGAACAACGTTATTCACTGCTCGAGAAAACTTGCTGTGCTTTAGCGTGGGCTGCTCGCCGACTGAGACAGTATATGTTGACCCACACTACCCTATTGATCTCAAAGATGGACCCAGTTAAGTACATTTTTGAGAAGCCAGCACTTACCGGACGGGTTGCAAGATGGCAAATGATCCTCACAGAGTATGACATCCAATACACATCTCAGAAAGCCATCAAGGGCAGTGTATTGTCTGAATATCTTGCTGAGCAACCCATTGATGACTACCAGCCTATGAGGTTTGACTTCCCTGATGAGGACATCATGTTCATAAAAGCAAAGGATCATGAAGAGCCTATTCACACTGAAGGGCCCGACCCGGAAGAAGAATGGACTATGATGTTTGATGGGGCTGTTAATATGAATGGTCGTGGTGTTGGTGCAGTACTCATTACACCTAAAGGAGTTCACATGCCTTTCTCGGCAAAACTCACTTTCAACTGCACTAACAACGAAGCTGAATACGAAGCTTGCATTATGGGTCTTGAGGAAGCCATTGACCTCAGGATCAAGACATTGACTGTATTCGGAGATTCAGCTCTGGTAATCAATCAAACCAATGGCAAATGGTACACCCATCAGGATCATCTGATACCTTACAGGGATTATATAAGGAAGTTGTTGACTTTCTTCACAACAGTCAAGCTTGAGTATATCCCTCGGGACGAGAATCAGTTTGCAGATGCTCTTGCTACCATTTCATCCATGATCAAAGTTCAAGCTGCCAACTTTGTACCTCAGATTTCAGTGTCCAGACTCGACAGACCAGCATATGTATTTGCAGCAGATGTTGTCAAAGATGATAAGCCTTGGTTCCATGACATTAAGTGCTTCTTGGAGGATCAAACATACCCACCTGGGGCATCTTCCAATGATAAGAAGACTTTGAGAAGGCTTGCTGGTAGTTTCTTCCTGAACACTGATGGGTCTTTATACAAAAGGAACTTTGATATGGTACTCCTCAGATGTGTTGATAAGACAGAAGCAGATTTTTTAATGCATGAAGTGCACGAAGGATCCTTTGGTACCCATGCGGGAGGGCATGCCATGGCTAAGAAATTGCTAAGATCAGGTTATTACTGGATCACGATGGATGCTGACTGTTGTGCCTATGCCAGAAAATGCCATAAATGCCAGATTTATGCAGATAAAGTGCATGTACCTCCCAATCCTTTGAACATCATGTCTTCACCATGGCCCTTTGCCATGTGGGGCATTGATATGATTGGCAAGATTGAGCCAACTGCTTCGAACGGCCACAAATTCATCCTGGTTGCCATTGATTATTTCACCAAGTGGGTTGAAGCAGCCTCATATGCAAACGTCACAAGACAAGTGGTAGCCAGATTTCTGAAAAGAGATATCATCTGTCGATATGGAGTGCCCGAGCGAATCATCACTGATAATGGTTCCAATCTAAACAACAAAATGATGGCGGAGCTGTGCCGGGACTTCAAGATTCAACATCACAACTCTTCTCCTTACAAGCCAAAGATGAATGGCGCTGTTGAGGCGGCAAATAAGAATATCAAGAAGATTGTGCAGAAGATGGTAGTCACTTACAAAGATTGGCATGAAATGCTACCATTCGCCCTGCATGGGTACCGCACGTCAATCAGGACATCCACTGGGGCAACACCGTATCAGCTTGTGTATGGTATGGAAGCAGTCCTACCTGTTGAAGTTGAATTACCCTCTCTACGGGTACTAATGGATGTTAAACTGAGTGAAGCAGAATGGGTTCGGGCCCGATTCGAACAACTGAGTCTGATCGAAGAAAAAAGGTTGGCTGCAATCTGTCATGGGCAGTTATATCAAAAGAGAATGAAGAAGGCCTTCGATCAGAAAGTCAGGCACCGAGAGTACCAAGTAGGAGATCTTGTGCTGAAAAGAATCCTTCCTCCTCATACAGACCACAGGGGCAAATGGACTCCAAACTATGAAGGTCCATTTGTGGTAAAGAAAGTTTTTTCCGGTGGAGCACTGACGCTCAGCACCATGGACGGTGAAGACTTCCCGTCCCCTGTGAATTCAGATGCAGTTAAAAAATACTTCGCATAAAATGACCCGCTGGACATAAAAACAGAATGTAAGTCCAGGCAAAAATAGGGCATCCCGGCGAGTCAAAAACAGAATAAAAGACTCGGGCAAAAGTAAGGGAAAATAAACAAAAGAAATGTACACCCGCTGAGTTGAAAAGCCACATTGGACAGCTCAGGCAAAAATGGGTATCCCGATGAATCGAAAACCCGAAAGGGCGATCCATGCAAAATAAGGGAATAAGCGAACAATTGCATTCTGAATTCGTCTGTATCATCTACGACTTGGTAAACTTCGAAAGGATCAAGCTTCAATCAGAATCTACCTTCTTCAGAAAGCAAGATGAGAAGAACGTCAAAAGTCATACGGGTCATAGTGAAGAGGAAGCTCCTTAAAGCGTCATCAACACTGCCAACATTTTGTTTCTCAATTTGTAACAATCTCCTCATTTCAGGGGATATGTTCCTTTCACTGTATCTCGCCAATTCAGGGCATTTGAATTAATAAAATCAGATTTTCAGTCATGTCTCGTCTTGTACGTTTTATTTGCAAAAAATGTCTGATGTCTTAAAAGAAAAACTGATTGCATAAGAATACAGATGCTTATCTTCAAATAAAAACATGCTTGCAGGGAATATACTTACTCTCGAGAGTATCTAACTCCTATGACGGAATCCAGTAAAGGATACCTCGGGATTATCTTGTGCGTTTCTCTATCTTTTTCAGGATTGCAGGTATCCAGAACGCAACTTGGGGCATGAAAACTTTATACCAGCAAGCTGGCGAATCAACACTCAATTGTTAGCACCCGAAGTGCTCTCTCCCCAGCTGAGTTGCCTCTCATGACTTCCCCCAGCTGAGTTGTCATTTCCCCATTAGAGTTGCCAGGGTAGTGCTAGAAGATGCCCATATCCCCAGCTGAGTTGTCAGAAAATCATCCTCAAACAGAGTCCCTAGGGAGATCCTTCAGTGATCTCTCTTTCTCCCCAGCCCAGTTGCCATTTCACCCTCAGTCGGGTACAAAGGTCGGGGAATCATCTCCCCACAGAGCCTCAGCCTCTATTCAGAAGAGCAACACATGAAGGAGTCACAACAGAGTGATGAAGGCTCTTGCAAACCCCAGCTGGGTCTTTCGTTTATAAGGATAGGTCTATCAATGACCCGTATCCCCAAGCAAATATCATCTTATTAGATCTACCAATGGTCTCACCCCCAGCTGGGATGTCCATTTCAAACAGATCAATCAAAAATCTTCGCAGCAGCGGGACCCGGATCCCGGTTTGGTACCTTTGCACAATCATAGCATTTGCATCATATTCACCCACAAAGCGTAGCATTCCGTCTAGTACGGAGCATTACGGCAAAAATCCAACACATAGCATAATCATAAGCCATGTTTTTGAATCAGCACTTGTGACCAGTAACCATTCATCAGAATGCAGAATACTTTCCCCCAGAGTCCCCACCAGAGTCCCAGCAAAAGCAGTTGCTTCTCAATCAACAAACACCAGTATATACTCATTTTGACACCCGTCCGTGCCATCCTTCCCCAGTAAAGTCGCCTGAACACTCTTTGCGAACAAGATCACCCATGTTACAGATACTTCCTGGCACCCGCCCGTGTCATATCCTCAGCAGAAAGCCAAAGGCATCATCTTTGCACTCACCTATACCTATATACACTTTCTTGGCACCCGTCCGTGTCATATCCCCAGCGTAGTCGCTTACACTTTTACAACCAATATACTTGTTAATACTATACTCCTCTCCTTTCGACACTCGTCCGTGTCACTCTCCCCAGCAGTTAAAACACTCATCTATACACTCATACAGATGCTCGTCCGTATCTTGTATATACTTTCATATCCCCACAGATTCGGCATTAGTCTTTGTTCTTTGCTAACCAGTTGGTACTCGTCCGTACCATCATCTCAGAACATGCGTCAAGCGTTTGTTTCTACTTGATACTCGTCCGTATCATAGTCTTAAGGATGCTCGTCCGCATCTTTAATCCATACACTATGTCAAACACTTGTGTCTTCTTGAATATAGATACTCGTCTGTGTCTACTATTCCCCAGAAGAATCTTCAGATTCAACACTCGTCCGTATCGTAGTCTTAAGGATGCTCGTCCGCATCTTTAATCTATACACAACATCTAAACACTTATACCTTTTGTTTCTTGGATATAAACACTCGTCCGTGTTTACTACTCCCCAGTAGATCGCCAACAAAGTAAATCTTCTTTTTATCTGACACTCGTCCTGTGTTATGATAAACCCTTTAGCAGCCGTCCCCTGCTAGGTGGTCGTCCTCCACCTTTTTGATGGTCGTCCTCCATCATGCTCATCCGATGGCCGTCCCCATCGTTGATTTTTAGCAGCCGTCCCCTGCTAGGTGGTCGTCCTCCACCTTTTTGATGATCGTCCTTCATCATTTTATCCAATGGCCGTCCCCATTGTTGATTCTGGTTATCTGACATTCGTCCTATGTCCTGATAAACCTTGAGAGCAGCCGTCCCCTGCTAGGTGGTCGTCCTCCACCTCTTGATGGTCGTCCTCCATCATGCTCGTCCGATGGCCGTCCCCATCGTTGACCTTTTATCCGATGGCCGTCCCCATCGTTGATATTTTCGGCAGCCGTACCCTGCCAGGTGGTCGTCCTCCACCTTTGATGGCCGTCCCCATCATATTTCTTTTATTCCCAACAGAGCAGCCGTCCCCTGCTAGGTGATCGTCCTTCACCTTTGATGGCCGTACCCCATCATCTGTTTATTTCATTCATTCTTTAACCCGATGGTCGTCCCCGTCGTGGTCCCTTTTCTTTTTTAACCCGATGGCCGTCCCCATCGTCGGTTACTTTGCTTTGTGAACTTGATGGCCGTCCCCGTCATGTTTCATTTATCCCCAGAAAACTTTACAGCTTTATCTTGATGGCCGTCCCCATCGTAATATCTTATCTTCCCCAGCCAGTCGGCCGTCCCCGTCTTGGCTTTACCTTTTATCCCCAGCATGTCGGTCGTCCCCGTCATTGCTTTATTTTCAGCACTTTCCCCAGCATGTCGGCCGTCCCCGTCATTGCTCTTTACCCAGCAGTCGTCCTCTGCTCGACGGTCGTCCTCCGTCGCCCACTTTACAATATACTTTATTTACCTTTTATAATCTATATCCCTTTTCTTCTTCGTTCTGTGAGTGCAAATTTTGGACTGTCTTTGGTATTCAACCACAAGTTATCTCGCTTGCCTGTTAAGCCGTTGCTTACATCCTGCACAGCTAACTCATGTTTGAATAGGGGCAGCTGTAAACACCCCAAATTTGCCCTCACCCATTCACACCATGGCTTGTGATCATTTCATATGCATAAACACAATCATATCATCTCATATCTCATTTTTGATTCACTGCATAGATTCAAAGTCATCTGCACCTAGGGTTTGTGATCTGAGCAATCCAAGAGCTTCTTGAGCCACTCCAAAGGCAACCAATCACTTCAAAGGGGTCCATGTGTGTTCTTATACCATACTACATCCTCTCAAAGTCAAAAATGCAAAGGAATCACAAGAACTGGGATTGGTGTGGAAGCAGAGCCAGGATAGACTGCACAGTTGACCTAAAATTAGGGTTTTGGTTTCAGAGGCCATAACTCCAAATTTTTTGGTCATTCTTGTTTCCATTGGTCTCTATATGGTATAGGGAGTATGCATATCAATTTTCATGAAGAAATTCCATGGGGAAGTCATCTGATCAAGGGTTGACTTTCTGGACAAGTCAGTGCAAAATCAGGGCATCTGAGGCCCCCAATGACCCAACCAATGGGTGATCTTCATCATTTTGAGTGTATATGATCTTTATTTGATCATGGAAGAAGGTTGAAGTCCACAAAAATCAAGAATTTGGAGTTTTTGCAAATGTTGACTTTTTGGGCATAGTTGACTTTTCAAGAATGTGTCATTTTAGGTCACTTTTCAAGCCTTGATTCTTGATCCAAAAATGCTTCAAATGGAAAAACTTTGGTCATGAAAGTTGTAGAATACATTTTTCCCTTTTCAAAAAGTACAAGAACATGATCAAATTCTTCTTGGATCAAAAGTTATGGTGTGACAAAGTTGGCAAAAATCATTGATTTTCAAGATGTGCACCAAATGGAAAGTTTGCAAAATCATGAACCAAGGCCATTTGTAACTTCTAGTTCACTTCAAACCAATGTACAAACATCACATAAGTCCTAAAGGTCAGAATTGAACCAAGAATTTTCATGTTTCATGGCTTGTGGAATGAAAAAGTCACATGTGAACCAAAGAGCAACAACTTGCAAAACTCATGATCACACCTCACCAACTTGATGTCTTGGATGCTGAACCAACCCTAGCTTCTCTCCATGCCATGCTGCGCCAGTCCATGTACTTGTGCTAGCCTAGAACCAAGCCCATGCTTTCCTTACACCAAAGTTGACATTTTGCAAAAGTGACCTTACCAATCAATAGGGGCCAGGTCACATCATCTGACCTATGGGATTAAAATATACTATCCTTTGGCAAGCCAAACATATGAAGAGGCCAGGCTGAAACACTTCACTACAACACACATACAAACTCACTCCTTTTTGAAAATTGCTTCGAATCTCTCTGCCCAGCCAGAAAATACCCAAACCATTTTCACCAAGCATCTCACCATGATTCATTGAGAAGAAACCAGCCAAGAACTAGGCCTGAAACAAGCTGTAACCCCTCTGCACCATTTTCACTCCAACTTGCAGTTTCATTCGAAACTCTCTCCACAGCTCACAAACATCAAAACAAACTCCATAGACCTTCTCCACTCATCATCTGGACCACAAACAACCACCTACATTGGCCTGAAACTGCCTGAATCACCATTGCCATTTCCAACTGAGCTTGAGCAGAAGCTTGTCAAACTCCTTATCCAGCCAACATAAACTCTTCCTAAGCATTCAAGGATCATCTGGGGACCAAGTAGAGTGGATTGCACTGAAGGGAGTGGTCAGAAAGTGGCTGAAGTGAAAGCTTCGAATCTCAGGTAGCTCAAGAAATATTTTTCCAGAAATCTTTTTTTGTGTTCTAAACTTGTTCTATATGTCTCCCTGATCATGAATGTGCCTTTGGTTTTGCAAATGGTGATGAAATGAGAGTTTAATTGCTCTCTGAAACTTCTGTGCCCTAGTTCTTATTTGTTTCGATTCAGCCTTGTTAGGAAATATAAATTTGTTTTGATTAGGGGTTTTGGTTCGTGAGTGAGTGGGGATCATTTCCCAGTTTTTAGATTTCATTTTAGTTAGGTCTTTGGAGTTTTGGGGATTCTCAGGGGGGGTGCTGGCCGGAGAAGACGACCGGAAGTCTTCTCCGGCAGCCTGAATGTCTTTTGTGCCCTAATCCTGTAATTAGTGTCATTTGAATCTGGGGCGTTAGATTGAGTTGACTAGTTGACTTCCCGCGTGGATAGAAGGCCCAGATCACTTTGCTTAGCCCTAATCTTCATTATTTATTTAATTAATTGGGATTAGCTCAGGATGAACCACAGCCGTCCAGATGCGCACTGGTCAACCCTTTCAAACCCAGGATCAATCTCAGCCTTTCCTTTCGTTTACTTTTCCATTTATTTTAATTTAATTTCATTTCTTTTCATTTAATTTGCACAATTTATTTAAAATAGCAAAAAATGTCTAAAAATTATGAAACTTTTTCTTGAGAGTTTTATTAATTTTTAGGACACAAAAATATTTTTATTTTCATTTTTAGCATTAAAAATGTATTTTTAAATATTTAAAAGTTTATTTTTAATTGATTAATGAAAATTAATTTATTAAAAATACTTTTAGGTATTTAAAAATCACCAAAAAATTCATGAAATGTTCTAAGACATTTAGAAACATTGTCCAACCTTCAAACCAAATTTCTTTTTTGATCTTGATGCATTTTGAGAATTTTTTATTGAATTAAAATCATTTTTGGGCATTATTTTGATCCTAAGTTCAAAAAATCATTTCTGCCTATTCATGAGGAGTTGGACATTGATTCTTCTTGCATTGCATTGTGTTTAGCATGTAGTTTTTGAGATAAAATGGCCATGATTTGATTCCTCATTTTCAATTTGTTTGATAATTTTCTTGTTAAGGAACCCTAAAAACCCTAAAAACTTGTGAAAATCATAACTTGAGATTGGTTAAGAGTTGAGACCTCTCCTTTGGGCATTGGTTTAGTATAGGATTAGGGGTCCTTTGTGTGGCATTTTCCATTTTTTATCTTAGGGTTTGCTTCTGATTTTGATTTTTGTTTGATGTTTGGTTCATAAACCCTAATTTGGGCTTCCATATGCATCCATCTTGCATTCTCTTGCATACCATGTCTTGCCATGACATTTCAAGCATCCATGTGATTCATTTGACATCATAAGACCTATTGAAAGCATGTTTGATCATTGCATCTTGTATTTGCCATGTTGTATGTCATATGCACTTCATAACTTTTCATGTATGCTCATGTGTCTTAGCATGCTTCATTTGCATTCATGAACTTGTATGATCATCTCCATGCCTTGCCTCATGTTTGTAACATCCCATAGCATCATTAGCATCATGTATTTGCTTCTGGTTTTGTTTCTCATCATGTCATCTCATCCCATTTTGCATTGCATTGCATTTCTTTTCTAACCATTTCAGGTGGTAAGTGATCTTGAGAAGTGAATTTGCCTTCACTTCTCATAACTTTTCTTTTCATCTCTCTTGCATCCATGCTGCATTTTCTATTTGTGTTTGAGTTTGAGCTTGCTCATTCTTCTCCTTCCCACTTTCTCTCTTCAAGTGACTTGACTTCTTGAATGAAGCAAGTTGCTTTGCTTCTCTTGATCCTTTCATCTGCTTCCTGGTGGTTCCGTTGGAGATCTTTCTTGTTTAACCTCACAAACCTTAGGAACAACCAAGAATGACAATGATTAGGGTTTTGATTAGTCTCCCCTCTTAGTTTTACCTTTATGTCTCCTTGAGTCTCCTCTTCTCACCTCATAATTAGGGACTAAACCCTAAAGGTTTTAAGGCTTTGTGATTAAGCTTATGCCTGCATCCTTCTCTTAGGATGGAGTGTATAACTTTAATCCTAAGTGTTAAACCCTTAATGTGTTTAAATCTCTTAATCAATTCACTTAATAAGTATCAAGACATCACACTTGTAACTTGGGCCTTGCATTAGGGTTCTAATTCTTCCTTAATTGGTTAAGAAGGACTAACCCTAGCGTTAATGGACAAGTCCCCCTCAAGTTGTCTTACAAATCATAAAAATCACTTCTTCATCATACCATTAAATAAAATCCACTTAATCAAAGGCTTGTTTTGTCATGAGTTTAATCCCTAATCATGGATTAAGTTGAGGAGCTTTCCTCAGCTTAAACATTCTCATCTATTATCCTTCTATTAGGATGGTGTAATGAGTCTGTTTAATCCTTGATTATGGCTTAACCTCATTACTCAACACTAAACAAAAAACCACTAAAACACCTAAATAATCACAAGTAGGTTAATGATCTTAATCCTGCATCAAGGTGATTAAGTGTGAGAATCTGACTTCACACTTAAGGTATTCTCATTACCCCTAATCAGAGGGAAGATGTGGTGAGTTTACTAAATCCATTGGTTTAGACTTAAGCTCATTAACTTATGACAAAATCCAAAAACAATAAAAGACTGAAAATACAAAAACAAACAATAATCGTCTCCTTCGGGATTCTTTTCTCATCATCTTCACTCACAAACGAGAACTAGCTTCTTCCGTCTAATGCAAGACAGTTTGCACCTGAGCCAGATAGGTCATACACTTGAGCATAGATAAGTAAGCAGTTCATAAGTCAATTCATCTTTCAGTCTCTTTGGGTCGAACTACGGTGTTCTGACTTCCTCATTGCACGAGAGGATACGTAGGCATAACTTAACAGTTATCGAACAAAAGTCTCTGTATATCCCCCCTCTTTCCAGCATCATTCTCTTAGCCTCATGATCTTGAGCATTTCACTCCTGTTCTTACACTGACACTGTATATATTACACTTCACTTCTCTTACACTGACACCTGTACATCCTTTTCCAGCTATTTTATACACAAATTGCACTGACACTACCCCTTTAAAACACAAATCTTTTAAGCGTGGATCCCGTCGAGTACGGCGGACAATCTGGGTGCTAATACCTTCCCAGGTTGTAACCAACCCCCTTTCTCAGTCTCTCTGGTTCGCAACCGTCTTATCCATATCTTTCTAGGCCTATGCAGCATTGCCTTTCCTCCGGGATAAAAATGCCTAGCTGGCAACTCTATTCATTCTCCAGTGAGTTCACGGCTGTGTGTTCTCACTGTTCCCTTCGCCGACCGTTCGCGTCTGTACCCCATTTGACCCGGTGTCACTTGGCGGGAGCGACACCATCCTTCTTCATCTTTCACGAGCCTAACTAGCCGCCGCCGTGGATCTCCTCTCTTCCTCTCCCACAACGTTAAACCTCAAACATAAACCCTCACTAAAACGTCTTCTCTCAACCTAGATTCGGATTCTCCTTCTCCGGCAAAACGCAAACCACAGAGGCAAAAACTCAAAGCCGAAAACATACACGAAACCAGTACAGCAAAGACAAGCAACGAGATATGAAATTCACCAACCTACGACGCCGTGGCTCGCGTCGGTTAAACGCCGGAGTGACCAAGTCCGATTGCTTATGATGATTCACGGTGACATACGTACTGCTTGAAGAACAACGCAACGACGCTGATGAATATCGAAGGTGCGACGAAGACGGTTGATGCGGTTCTGATTAATGCGAGCTTGATGAAGACGACGAAGCTAACTCGATTGACTCGGCTTTCGATGCTTGAAAAATCTCTTCTGTTTGCAGGTTGATGAGAAGAATAGATGGATGTAGCTATCTTGATGATGAAGGAGATGATGTGTAGCCGTCGAGGATGGTGAAGGGCGAATATTGTGAGTTTGACGAAGAAAAGCTATTGGAATCGAAAAAACTATTCGAATTTGGAGATGGAGAAGAGGATGCTACTGGTTGTGATCCTGTGATAACGAAAAGAATGGCATCTGTTTCTCTATTTTTGATGAAGATTGCAGGTGGTTAGCAAAAATGATGCGAGATTGATGATGAAAAAGTGACGAGTTCGCGGATCTTCGGTGGTGAAAAAAGATGAAAGTGAATTCTATTTTTCGATCCTGAATGAGTCATGAATTGATTCTGTTTTTTTTGTTTTCTTTTTCACGAGCCATCCCTTCTGTGTATGAAAAATCTCTTTTAATTGTTATTGATTTTCTTCTTTTTTTTTCTAACAGAATTCTGTTATCTCTTTCTTATTCAACTTTCTGTTATGGATTTTATTTTCTTTATTTTCCATTTCACTGCGTTTCGATTCACGATTTGTGCATGCTGATGTTTTGGCTGGTGAAATTGGGTTGAAAAAATGTGAGTGCTGGACAGGTCACGTGGTATCATCATCCTTATTATTATTTATTTATTTTTGTAAATTTGTACTATGTATTGGGCTTATCAAGAAAAAGCATTGAGAAAAAAAAGATGAGGATCAAAGAGGATTAGAATGGATATTATAATAATCCTATGGAAAAGATGAAATTTAGTATTGGAAAAATAAAGAATTATTTAGTAAATGGATTATGAGAATAAAGGGATTAAAAGAAAAGGATAAAGAAAAAATAGATTTAAATGAAAATATGGATTATGACTCATGGTTAAAAACGAAGGTGAATACGGTTCAAATGTAAAATGGAAATGAATAGAATCGGTTTAATTGGACAAAATGGTTTAGAAATGGATATGGAACTTGATATTTTGGGGAACGGGACAATTGCCACCAATCACGCACATAACCACGAAATCTTAACCAATCACTTCATTCAACTCAGCCCTCTTGCATCGTTTCCACATAAACTATTTAATCAGAGAGAAAACACTACCACCGAACAATTCACATGTGAAACAATGATCATTTGAATAAATCATTCTCGGAGCATCTGACCGGAATCACTTCAAATTAATCTGAAACATTCCCTGGGAAAATAAATCCGTAGATGCACACAATTGAATATATAATCATGACTAGCCTGAATCATTGAATCCAAAACCATCTCGTGAACCACTGCCTGGCAAACTAATGACCTCTGCACATAACTCGGCCCGACCTTGAAACACGTTGCCTGAGAAATAACCACCAATGCAGACGGCTTGGAGTTGAGATAATCCCTCGATAGTTTGACCAAGATTAGGTCAAACGTCCCTCTGAATCGAATCAATGAACTGAAATCACTGTCAGCTCATGCTATGCTTCAACAATGAATGTCATGCTTCATTTTTCTATGCAAAGATGCAATGCGAAGTATGCTATGATATGCTGGATGCTATGAAAATGAGAGGGCAAATTTAGGGTGTTACAGCTGCCCCTATTCAATCATCAGTTAATCTGAAAAGGACGATAGTACGGGCTATCGACCATTCAAGATAAACTGTGGTTGAATACCAAAAAGACCAGAAATTTGCACTCTGACGAAGAATGCAACACTGAGAAATAAACCCAACCAGATGACGCTCTGGGGATATGAGGTGGAGGAAAAAGCAGACGAGCTTCTTCCAAGTTGAAACTGATATCTGGAATAATAACATGTTGACAGACGAGTCTTCAAACCATCCTGTGACGCCAGGAAACGGACGCACGAGTCCTCAAAACACTTCAAGAACATACACTGGGACGGACGAGTCTCTATACCAATCCTGTGATGCCAGTAGCTGGACAGACGAGTCCTCAAACACTGCATATAGCATGAAATAGACGAGTCTCCTTCGGATTTACCTGTTACGCCAGGACCGATAATCCTCTCGACTTTTAATTCCCACTGTCAGGATTTGAAACCTCTTCAATACAGACGAGTATTGGATGATCATCAAGATAACACAGACGAGTGCCTCAAGCAATGATACAGACGAGTATCATCAACTGGTATAGACGAATACCAAAGATTCAAACACAGACGAGCATTTGAAGTAGCCACGGCAACATCATGATAAACAACAAATCTTCACATTCAGATGTAAGCTAGCACAGACGAGTGCTGAGGATGATACAGACGAGTATCCAAGTAAAGCAGACGAGCTTCAGAACACAAACGACTTCTGGGGGATAAAAGCAGACGAGCTTCAAACAAACACATACGAGTGTTGGACAGTTGCGGACGAGCAACAACAGAGAATACATATCAAGGCACAGACGGGTGCAGCGAAGGATCCAATACCCAACACAGACGAGTGCTGGGACGTTGCAGACGAGCAACAACAAATATCATATCGGAACACAGACGAGTGTTGAGGAGTTGCGGACGAGCAACTATCATAACCAAACACAGACGAGTGCTGGAAAGTTGCAGACGAGCAACTGCATATGAGATTCTACAACACAGACGAGTGTTGAGAAGTTGCAGACGAGCAACAACATATGAGATTCCACAACACAGACGAGTGTTGAGAAGTTGCAGACGAGCAACAACATATGAGATTCCACAACACAGACGAGTGTTGAGAAGTTGCAGACGAGCAACAACATATGAGATTCCACAACACAGACGAGTGTTGAGAAGTTGCAGATGAGCAACAACATATGAGATTCCACAACACAGACGAGTGTTGAGAAGTTGCAGACGAGCGACAGCAAATAATTATAACCAAACACAGATGAGTGTTGGGAAGTTGCAGACGAGCAACAACAAATGTGATATCACAACACAGACGAGTGTTGAGGAGTTGCAGACGAGCAATCACAAAGATAACCACAACACAGACGAGTGTTCAGGAATTTGCAGACGAGCAATCAAAGTAACCATAACCACTGCTGGGGAAAGCAAACGAACAACCAAAGGGTCAACACAAACGAGTGTCGAGGATTGCAGACGAGCAACAGACAAATGCCTGATTGGCCGCAAAAGTCACAACTCTGCAAGGGAATACAAGTCAAGAGGTCTGGACACTCAACTATGACTGAGGTGATGAATACCTGGCTGTATCATCCAATACCCAAAAGTACGGCAACTTTGCTGGGAAATATTTCACGGACGGAAGAGAAAATTCAATATGAAATCTGTGGGGAATATCATCTAGTGACCTCTTGCATTTTCCGGACTAGTTGACTGCTTGAAAATCACCCTAAGAGGATTTTACAGAAGACCTGACATTCAAAATGTCCAAGTCTTCAAACTCTTTAGAGATTCGTCGAATCTTGACGTAACTGCCCCAGACTGCATGGATTGTGGAAGAATTTGTCTCGCGAGGATTCCTGAAAAATCTCGTATTACTGCGAAATATCGTGCCCTGTAAGCACAAAGATATGCACACCTGCCCCTGGCATAAATGAATCCAGTGGTTGAACTTTGATGTTGTGATTTTTGAATTTTCTTTTATGACAGACTCACTGGGTATCACTCAAGGGTTGAAGAAGTGAAGACTATGATATCGACTCAAGGGTCGAGGAGAACACAATAACATCAATTCGAGGGTTGAGGAGTAAAGCGACAACATCATCGACTCGAGGGTCGAGGAAACGAAAGCAACAATATCGACTCAAGGGTCGAGGATAACAAAGCAACATCAACTCGAGGGTCGAGGAAATAAAATAGTAACATCGACTCGAGGGTCGAGGAAAACGAAACAACATCAACTCGAGGGTTGAGGAAACACGATGACAATACCGACTCGAGGGTCGTGGAACAGGATAAAGCAACATCAACTCGAGGGTTGAGGGAATAAAATAGCAACATCGACTCGAGGGTCGAGGATAACAAAACAACATCAACTCGAGGGTTGAGGAAATAAAAGCGATGATATCGACTCGAGGGTCGAAGAAAACCAGAGTGAAAATTTGCCATACTCAACTGAAGTGAGAGGCTGAATGCATATAGATGCCAACACGTCATAGTTGAAGAGATGCCAACAAAGATCGGACTTTAACCGCGAAGATGCCAATGACTATTGGCCTTTAGTCGTGCATGATGAAGAAACCATAACGACTGCGGATAAAATCTCCGACTAGGGAAGTACCCTACTGGGATAAATCATCAGACATTCATTCTGGGAACGGCCTTGCATACTGTAATATTGTCTCAAGAGGATTTTACAGAAAACATAGCATCTGAAATGCTTCAGCGTTTTCAAACTCCTGAATATCTCGAAGTAACCACTTCAAACTGTATGGTCCATGAAGGAATTTTCCCAAGATCTTGCATCATCGTGAGGTGTTCTGCCCCAGTATTCTGAACCTTGGGTATGTGTATCCAATTAACCGTCTTCTGGAGAAAGTAACTTCTAGTGTTTATAGGGTGACCTGCCCCAGTACGAGTGTTGCTCTGGAGACAGACACCCATACTAACTTCTTTGTGAGAGATTTAAATCTCGAAGTGATTGCCCCAGATTGGCTGTTGAAGAGATTGATCGACGTTATTGCCCCAGATTGGCTGCATTTAACCCAACTGGTTGGAAAAGGTCCTATTCAACAAAGTTTCTTGGAAAAGTGCCCTTTGGCATGAATGTCCTTCCAAAGTTTCCACCTTCTCAACTTGGCAAGATTAAACTTCTAGACTGAAGTTCCATATGTGAACTTCTTTGATGCCAAACAAATGTATGTAAGCAGAAAATGTCTTATTCTGAGAATGAAAATTCTAATGCAACACATGTTAATCTTGAAGCTTTTATTGAAAAGATGTCGTTTATGAACGAATCACTAGTTAAGACAGTACAATATTATTTTATGAAATAAACATGCATATGCAATACCAACGAGGGTCTTTTAGCACAACTCATAGGAGTCAGGAACGCTATCTCATGGTGGCACGCTCTCGAATTAACCCTGCTTCAATTAGGACTTTTAAGGGTTGTATCGTGGCCTGGCTCACGGTTATAGAAACAAAGGATATAGGCTCAAAATTTATATATGCCCACCCATCTTCGTGATGTCCTTCCATTCCTATGTTCAACTAGTTTTCGCAAACGCTCACCTCTCGAAAGGGTTTCGTGTTGGTTGAGGAACCAATGACTCTAACAGCTTAAGCACCATTGAGGTTGTTGTTGGGATAACAGTCACCCTTATTGTCTTTTGTGTCTGCATCACACGACTTGTTCTTGCTTAAGGATCTTTCTTGTGTAATCCTTTTCATCTTTTTGCTTTTTCATTCTCTTTGTTTATCCCTAACTTTTGCCTGGACTGATTCTTTTTGAATCTTTTGCAATTGGAGTCCAGCGGGATGCCCTAATTTTTGCCTGAATCGCTTGTTTTCAAGTTTCGACTTAGCGGGCTATTTATTTCTTTTTTTTCTTTTTCTTTTCGAACAAGTCGTGTGACACTGTTTGTCTTGACTGTTTTGTAAGGGTTGTGACTGTCTCACTTTCTGGTTGTTGAGGAATAACCATGGTGGTTTTCGGTCTTTGGACCTCTTGATTTGGTACAATGAAATGTTAAGGTTCCTCATATACATTCCTTTATGAAAGCATGAACTCCTGGTCCAACTAGCTGACACCTACCCTGCCCCGGGTTAAATGTGAGGGTTTTTTCCTGTGAAAAGAAACTCCTACTTCAAGGCTCAAAGGGATTAACGAAGGTTTATCTCCCTTATATCTCCGGTGTTTGGGAATTTGAAACAATGCTTGTACATCGTCAACAGGGTCTTATTCAAGAGCACTCAATTGGAGATTTTTGCGTTTTCATTTCGTCATCCTCCATCACAGAGTTTAAGAACAACAGTTGGTATTGCAATGCACATTCACAAAAGTAAGAACACGAATTAATTACTTCAAGAAAAACATGTGCATTTCATTAATTAACATTCCAAAAAAAGCAAACAAGTTTCATGCAAGCATACAAATGTTCAAACAAACAGATAAAAGCTACACATGAAAATGCAGTAAAGAAACTGAGCAATGCCATTGTTGAGGAGACTTGACTCCGTCTGGACTTGTTGATCTTGAATACTTTCAGTAGTCAGCAGCTTTTCCTGATAAGATCTGCACTCTCTAATCAAATGACCACGTGTCAGCACCATACTTCATTCTCAATTATTCTGACCTGAAGCTTCCGACATTCAAACATTGACACAAGACGTCTGAAGAGAAGAGTGACACTGAGATGAAATTGCCACATAATTTTGACACCTAAGGTTGCTCGGAAAGACCGGACGGTCTTCTGCCTACGTATCTCCATCGACCAAAGACCAATGAAGAATCAGAGCGACGTAGTTCCCCTCAATAGGGATCAAAGTGACGTACATAGCCGCTCTTCAGAATCAAACTGAGAATCACCTTCACATACATCTTCAATAAATTCCTCCATAACATGAGCTGACGAACCCACATGACCAAACGGAGACTTATTAACTTGAATGCCTTGAGGCGTCACTGAAATCAAACCAGACTCAATCAAATCCTGAACCTTATCCCTGAGAGGCTTGCATGCTTCAGCTGAATGTCCTGGTGCGTTGCCATGGAATCCACATTGAACATTGGGATCAAAACTTGGTGGATATGGAAAAGGCACTGGACCCGGTTTCTTCGGCACTATCAATCCACTATCGATCAGGCATGGGAGTATTTGACTGTATGGCACTGGCAATGGATCGAAATACCTTTTGGATCTCTTAGTGTAGTAACGACGCCTTTGCGGAGTATGCTTCTGTTGGCATGGTCGTTGTTGATACTGAGGAGGTTCACTGTTAACTGAAATCTGACATACGGATTCAGAAGGTTGCTGACTCTGAGCAGCTGAAACGCATGGGTAATTTGGATAAGTCAATGGAGTTGGAGGATCTTCCCAGATTGCATCAATCATATCCTTTTCCTGGGAACTGATAACGGATTCATTCTCTTCAGCTGAGCTACCTGAAATGCCTTGGATCTTTCCCATCTTGATAAAACTCTCAATGCGTTCTCCAGCTATCACCAAGTCTGAGAAACTCGAAGCTCCACTGCCACTCAACCTCTCCAAATACGGCCCCTGTAAGGTCTCTATGAAAAGATCAACCAATTCTCTGTCTGATAGCGGGGGTTGCACCCGAGCAGCTATTTCTCTCCACCTCTGGGCATACTCTCTGAAAGTTTCACCATCTCCCTGGGATAAAACTTGCAAATCCATGCGACTAAGAGCCCTGTCAAGATTGTAGTCATACTGCTTCACAAATGCATTGGCTAGGTCTGACCATGACTGAATACGACTGCTCTCTAACTGCATATACCAATTCGACGATGTCTCACTCAGACTGTATTGGAAACAATGGATCATCAATTTGTCATTATGCTCATGTGAGGCCATCCTTTTGCAAAATCTTACCAAATGCTGCCTTGGACAACTATCCCCTTTATACTTTTCAAACTTCGGTACTTTGAATTTTGGAGGTATTTCCAGGCCATGCACCAGACACATGCTTGCAGCACTTAGCTCAATGACATTACGACTTTGAAGGGCTTTAATCTCTTTCTCCAACACACGAAATCTCTCTTCCCTCTCCACAATTCGTGGGTCTGGGATTCTCACTACAGGGATTGCCTCTTGGGGATCTGGCATAGTGAAAGCGAAACTGTGATAATCTGCGGCATCAACAGAAGAAGAATGTCCACTTCGGGCGACCTGGCGCTCTTGAACATCTGGATTCCCGATAGGGGTCTGTACAGGCTGAGCTTGAGCGGAATTACGGTCATCCTGCCTTGCCAAAGTCATCATAACCTCCAAAAGTTGGTCCCACTGATCTTTTGTCAACCCAACATTTGCAGACTGGCTTTGCTCTCCAGGATCCATGATCTTCACAAAAGTTGCTTCAAGTCTGATACGAGAACTGGAGTCTCAACTGTAGATGGTGAACAAAGAACGGATGAGCCCTGCCTGCTGAACAGAAATGCAATGCAAATGCTATGAAATGCCATGTTCAGTTACTTCCAAAGAATCTATCTGCTTCGATCCACATTTTTATACAAAAATCCAACAGAAATAATTCAGGGATGAGATCCTCAGAAATAACTGAACATGTATGCTAGAATGCTATGATGGCATGTATGCAACTGGCAAGTGATCGAGAACTGGTGTCTGTCTGGATACGGAACACTGAGCTGAGAACCAAGTATCTGATGATATATGTCCTCTGAATAATAACCATCTGATAAGAACTCAAAACCAAGGATCAAGAACTCCAAGATCATAATAACCGAATCAAAACATAAGATCACACTGATGATGAAGGGCATGTTGAGGTCAAGGGTTCCTGCAAACCTGTAAACCCCTCCCAATCTCACTGGTAGGCTCCGGGTCAGACATCACGGACTCTCAAAGCCGAATAGCAATAATACTTTCACCATTTCCGAGAAATGGCTCATGACCAAATCAGGGAATCGGTTAAGCATTATGTACTACGCAGGGAGGCCTCAGCTGAGTCCGGGAAAAACAAGTATCCCTTATAAGTCCCCAGCTTCAAGCGCTGAAATCGAGAAACAATAGTACATTCAGCCCGTAGGATACAGTACTAATGTCATACGACCAGATGCTTTGACTGAGTTCCTATAAGAGAACCAGACCATCCTATGCGAGTCCCCAGTGGACCTTCGGGTGCGAATGGGTTTGCCACAAAATGTGGTCTGCCACTGTCACCACTGGAGAGGGTTGTTTCCACAAAGGTTCTCAATGATCGGTCCCCAGATGCACATAACTATCAAGGTCTTATCCCGAAGTGGAGGAAATCCCCACACAAGATATTTCCAAGACAATCGCAGTCTGGGCGTGAAACACATCGCCACTCATCATGCCACATGCGAGTACAATATGTCCACTCTAATCCTAGGGTGCACTCAAGCCGGGTACTTGGCTTATCTCTCAGAAACAGTATCACCCATCCCACCAAACAGAAAACCAGTCCAGACAGTCCAGTATGATATATATGATGCGGAAAATAAATACTGAAAACTGTAAATAAAGCTGTAAACAAAAGTGGTAAACAAACAACAATACGATATAACAAGCCACAACAAACAAACATCACCCAAAGAAACAGAAACAAACAAGCGCTAGGAGAGACTCACAAGGGAACCAGAGATCATCTGGTGTGCAGTCCCCACCAGAGTCGCCAGCTGTCGCTCCCGGGATTTTCATCCTAGTACAAACGCGAAAGTGGCGCGGAAAGGTTAGAGTCGCCAGCCAGACATTTTTATCCCGAAAGAATGGGAAAGGTAATGTTGCACAAACCTGAGGAAGAAGGAAAAGGACGAGGCCTTACGAACCAAAGATCTGAGTTCGGGAGTCGGTTACGACCTGGGAAGGTATTAGCACCCAAATCGTCCGCCGTACCCGACGGGATCCACGCTTGCAAGAGAAACTATTTCAAAGGGTGAGGGTATGAAAGCTGCAGCAAAAGAAATGAAAATGAAAAGAAACTGGAACTGGAAAAGAATTGAAAAGAACACAAAGAGAAAAATGTAGGGAAAATAAAGATTGTGCTCGAACGGGCCCTACCCCGCTGCCTACGTACCTCATCAGGATAATGAGGATCAGAGACGCCGTAGTTCCCCTAACTAGGGGTAGAAAAGAAATTGCTTTTGAATTAAAGGCTTGAACTGCCTATGCCATTGCTCAGGTGTTGCAGACTCGGACGACGAGTGCGTAACCGTCTTGCAAAGTGACAAGTAGGAGCAAGTTCGCGTACGGAGCGAATGAGGTGAGAAAAGAATTCCCGAAGGAAAGACGCTTATTATTTGTTTGAGATTTTTATGGGGCTTTTATTTGTGAAGGTTTGCATAGGTAAGTGTACCTAAGTCTTACTCAATGGGATGTGTACATCTCACATCATCCCGAAATGGAATGCGCAAGAGGCACACCTATCTATGGAGGAAATCCCCAAAGCTAGTCCCGCAAGTGAAGGCTCAAGCACACTGGCCTATTACCCTTATTAAGTGTTTTTGTGGTTTTTTTTTTGGTTAAGAAGTGTTTTTTAGCTTTTCTTTGTGAGGTACTCATGCTAAGACCTATCCACCATGAGTGATGTCTCACACCTCGCCCCGAAATGGAACGCATGTGAGCATCTCATAGCAAAGTCTCATGTCACATGAAAGTACTCAACCTTTATTAAATGAATTAGAATTAAGTTTAAAGATGAGAAGAGAGAGCGCCAAAGGATCTCAAAGGAAAAATTCTAAAGGGGGACTAAAATAATCCTAAGTATTCACATGCATGGATATCCTAAAGGTTAGTGAGGTTTCTATCCTAATGAAGAAGGAAGAAGAAGATAGAAGAAGGGATGAGAAAGGCTTAAGCCCAACAACAAAGAGTTAGCTCACATAAACATAAAAGGAAGAGATAAGAGTTAGAGATGTGAAACTCAATTCCCACATCTCACACTTACCATAGCCCCTGCAAGGTTAGCATACACAAATGAATACAAGCACAAAGTTCAAAACCAGAATCAAAATGGTATAAAGAAGGGCCTAAGAGTCCAGAAAGATGAAGAGAGAAGTCATACAATACCAAACAATATCAAAATAAAAGCAATGGAACCAAAAGATGGAATTTAAACCCTTAAAGAAACAAATGACTTGAATATGAAGCAAACTCAAAAATTTAGAAGAAACAAGACCTATCCTAGGACCAGGAAGGTACCCATACCCAAAAGGAACCCCAAACAAGAAGAAGAAGTTGGCACAAGTGCCCTTCTAAGCTTATAAGAAATCTAATGAACCAAAAGAAGCAAAATGGGACAAGGTGAGAACAAAAATCCACAAATAATCAACCAGCCATCTAAAAATTCTACAACTGAAACCAAATGATCTTAAAACACATTACATCAACTTGCCAAAAGGATTTGCAAAAATTCAGAAAAGAACTAGGTCAAATAGAGGCACAAACACAAGTTAGGACAAGAAACTTACATCACAAGATATCTGGCCAAAACTCAAGAAATAAATTTCTAAAAATTCTGAGAAAAATCACATGAAAACTACAGGATCTTAGGAACACAATGCAAAAATAATGGGATCAAAACTCCAAATATTGAAGTCTATAGAAAATGGACAAGACAGCCTGATCAAGAAATGAAGCAAATAAAGCTATATACATTGGAGAATTATTTCTGGCACGCTAATCAATGAAAAAAATAAAATAAAAATGCTACAAAATACTAGAAACACAAAGGAACATCTATGATTTATTTGAGAATTTTTGGATGATTTATCCTATTTTTAATGAATTAAAAGCAAACTGTAATAAAGGAAATTAAGTTGAAGAAAAAAAAATTAAAGAAATGGAGTGAGGTGTATGAAGCAGGCTTTTGTAAGTGTACTTGGAATGGGCCTGGACGAGGTGGGGTGTGGATAACAAGCTGGAAAGCCCAGGATGCGCAGGACTATGTTCTAGGGTGGCGGTGTGATTACAGGGTGCAAAAAATAGAAAAAAAACATGAATCCGAAAATGGCCCAAGCCCAATCAATGATCATTGCAATTTCTCTCAACAAAAACAAAACAAACTTCTATTTCTGGATTAATCTTTTTCTACATTTTCTACACAATTACACTAATTAATCCTAAACAATTATCATTATGTTAGTTGATCCCAAACAAAATATTCTAACAATTATCCTAAACAATTATTCTAATCAATTATACTAATTAAACTCTATTATATTTTCTAAACCTCATTATTCTACTAATCTCTAACTTTTTATATTTTCTAAACAAATATCATACTTACTAAACATTATTACCCTAATTAATCTATTTCTATTTCCTAAATTATACTAATCAATATATTCTACACAATTATTAACTAATCTAATCTTAAACAACCATTATCCTAATTAACCTTTTTTCTATTTCCTAACAATCCATTAAACTTGCTAACAGTTTATGTTTCCTAACAATTATCATTAACTAAACATTATTCAACTAATTAATTCTTTATATTCCCTAACAGTATTCTAAACATTATACTAATTAATTCTATTATATTCCCAAACAATGTATCAGTTAACTAAACAATATATTCTCTAATTATAAACATTAATATCCTAAACAATGTTCTAATTAATCTATTCTATTTCCTAAAAGATTATCCTAAGAGACAAACAACAACATTAGTTCCTCTCTCCCTCTCAAACTCGCCTCCCCCTTTCTAAACCCTAGAAGCCGCCATTCTCACATTCATCACCTTCTTCCGCCACCTTCTTCACTCCTTCAACCTCACCTTCTTCTCTCTCGAACACACCTCCCTCTTTCTGAACCCTAGGGAACCGCCGCCTCCATATCCATCCTTCTTCATCTTTCACGAGCCTAACTAGCCGCCGCCGTGGATCTCCTCTCTTCCTCTCCCACAACGTTAAACCTCAAACATAAACCCTCACTAAAACGTCTTCTCTCAACCTAGATTCGGATTCTCCTTCTCCGGCAAAACGCAAACCACAGAGGCAAAAACTCAAAGCCAGAAACATACACGAAACCAGTACAGCAAAGACAAGCAACGAGATATGAAATTCACCAACCTACGACGCCGTGGCTCGCGTCGGTTAAACACCGGAGTGACCAAGTCCGATTGCTTATGATGATTCACGGTGACGTACGTAGTGCTTGAAGAACAACGCAACGACGCTGATGAATATCGAAGGTGCGACGAAGACGGTTGATGCAGTTCTGATTAATGCGAGCTTGATGAAGACGACGAAGCTAACTCGATTGACTCGGCTTTCGATGCTTGAAAAATCTCTTCTGTTTGCAGGTTGATGAGAAGAATAGATGGATGTAGCTATCTTGATGATGAAGGAGATGATGTGTAGCCATCGAGGATGGTGAAGGGCGAATATTGTGAGTTTGACGAAGAAAAGCTATTGGAATCGAAAAAACTATTCGAATTTGGAGATGGAGAAGAGGATGCTACTGGTTGTGATCCTGTGATGACGAAAAGAATGGCATCTGTTTCTCTGTTTTTGATGAAGATTGCAGGTGGTTAGCAAAAATGATGCGAGATTGATGATGAAAAAGTGACGAGTTCGCGGATCTTCGGTGGTGAAAAAAGATGAAAGTGAATTCTATTTTTCGATCCTGAATGAGTCATGAATTGATTCTGTTTTTTTTGTTTTCTTTTTCACGAGCCATCCCTTCTGTGTATGAAAAATCTCTTTTAATTGTTATTGATTTTCTTCTTTTTTTTCCTAACAGAATTCTGTTATCTCTTTCTTATTCAACTTTCTGTTATGGATTTTATTTTCTTTATTTTCCATTTCACTGCGTTTCGATTCACGATTTGTGCATGTTGATGTTTTGGCTGGTGAAATTGGGTTGGAAAAATGTGAGTGCTGGACAGGTCACGTGGTATCATCATCCTTATTATTATTTTTTTTTTGTAAATTTGTACTATGTATTGGGCTTATCAAGAAAAAGCATTGAGAAAAAAAAAATGAGGATCAAAGAGGATTAGAATGGATATTATAATAATCCTATGGAAAAGATGAAATTTAGTATTGGAAAAATAAAGAATTATTTAGTAAATGGATTATGAGAATAAAGGGATTAAAAGAAAAGGATAAAGAAAAAATAGATTTAAATGAAAATATGGATTATGACTCATGGTTAAAAACGAAGGTGAATACGATTCAAATGTAAAATGGAAATGAATAGAATCGGTTTAATTGGACAAAATGGTTTAGAAATGGATATGGAACTTGATATTTTGGGGAACGGGACAATTGCCACCAATCACGCACATAACCACGAAATCTTAACCAATCACTTCATTCAACTCAGCCCTCTTGCATCGTTTCCACATAAACTATTTAATCAGAGAGAAAACACTACCACCGAACAATTCACAAGTGAAACAATGATCATTTGAATAAATCATTCTCGGAGCATCTGACCGGAATCACTTCAAATTAATCTGAAACATTCCCTGGGAAAATAAATCCGTAGATGCACACAATTGAATATATAATCATGACTAGCCTGAATCATTGAATCCAAAACCATCTCGTGAACCACTGCCTGGCAAACTGATGACCTCTGCACATAACTCGGCCCGACCTTGAAACACGTTGCCTGAGAAATAACCACCAATGCAGACGGCTTGGAGTTGAGATAATCCCTCGATAGTTTGACCAAGATTAGGTCAAACGTCCCTCTGAATCGAATCAATGAACTGAAATCACTGCCAGCTCATGCTATGCTTCAACAATGAATGTCATGCTTCATTTTTCTATGCAAAGATGCAATGCGAAGTATGCTATGATATGCTGGATGCTATGAAAATGAGAGGGCAAATTTAGGGTGTTACAGTTGTGATGAATTTCTTATGTGAAATTGTTGTTTACTTGATGATTATACGTTGTTTATAAGTTATTTTGTGTAATGTTGATTTTATTCATGTTGTTGCGTTGTGTAAATTTCTGGAAAAAATTGATTTGGGGACGATAACTCAGAAGGTTGGGAGAACTCATGTGGCGGGAGCCACATGGGGAAAAGGGGAACCACCTTTGAGGTGGCGGGAGCCATGCTCCCTAAGGGCATATATGGCGCAAGCCATATGCCTTGTGGCGGGTGCCACATTTTGGTGGCTAGCAAGAATAGAATATGGCGCAAGCCACTTACTCTCCTAGTCATGGGTGGCGCAAGCCACCCTGAAATGGGAAGAAGCACTTGGTTTTCATTATACCTATTTTAATTTATTAAGCCCATTAAACTTGTATAAATTTTTTAGTAATTCTAATTGATAAATAGACCAATTTTATTAATTGTATTTTGTTAAAGAATACTAAAAATTCTTAGAATCAGTAGTAAGCAAAGTATCAATATCTAACAAATAAGTTTTGGTATCAAGTCTAAGTTAAATTTTTGACAGAAAAAGAAGTAGTTTTAGGAATTTGACAGAAACATAATTTAGGCCTACATTTTCATGACAGATAGAACTTATCAGGAAACATAAAATTGACAGGTTTTGTAATAGACTCGCAATAATAACATAATATTAAAATAAGTGTTGGTTTAGTCGGTTTAGCCGAATTAGGCGAAAAACTTAGTTGCCCGGAATTTAACAAAAATTGTCGGGGTAAGTCGGGTAGTTTAATAGTTGATTTTTGTTGTGTTGTTTTGTTGAAATAATGTTGGAAAGTCGAGTTGCAGGTACAAGATGAGTTGGTAAGTGATTTTAGTTTACAGAGAGTTTCTAATGTTGTTATGTTGGAGGCTTTACAAGCCGATGTTGATTTTATGTTGTTTATGTCGTATAAGTTGTTTGAGTTGCTTGTTTATGTCATATAAGTTGCTCATATTGTCTAAGTTGTTTTGTGTTTTCGAAGTTGTTGTGTTGTTTAAGTTGGAGGCTTAATAACCAACATTGATTTAAGTTGTTCATGTTGTATAAGCTGGTTGTGCTCCTGATGTTGTTATGTTGTTTGTGTTGTAAAGTCGTGTATGCCATATAGAACATTTGCATATTATGTCGGAGTCGTTGCTCACACCATGTTGGCCTGGATTGAGACTAAGTTGAAAGTTGAAGGCTTATGCCTTGATTGCCTCGATAACTTGGCAATAATTTTAAGTTTGGAGTTTTACTCAGAATGGTACCACATGCATATGCGTAGTAGAGTCGTATATGCGTTGCATTATTTATGTCGATTACGTTTTTTATGTTGTTCAAGTTGATAAGTCGTTTATGTTGTGATAAGTTAATTATGTTTTTTTTGTTGGAGTGATGTGGTGATACTTGTATAAACCTTTATCTATGTATTGTTTATCTTATATCGTTTATAATTATCGATATCTCACCCCTTATGTTTGAATTTTCCCCCTATGTTGGTAACACGCAAGTAGCTTGCATGAAGATGGTTATCTTCGTTACTTCGATTCGGTGTCGATGCTCTGATACGTAATACTCGGAGGGGATGAACGTTGAATGACTTTAATGTTGTATTTGATCTAGGTGTTGTTGTTCCAAGTTGTTTGCATTAGAAGTATGTTGTTACTAAGTTGTTAAGTGGAAAAGATGTTTTATGTGTTTAGCTGAATATTTGTGAATCCAATGCGTGGTTGTAAAAGTTATTTTGATTTCATAAATTAATAAAAGTTGTTGTTTTAGTTTCTTCTGAACCAAAGGTGTTATGTGTCAATGTTCATGAAATTAAATGAAGTTTTTATCAGTTGAAAAATGTAGCATCCTATTTGTGTACTTGTTGGTTGAATTTTTTGATACTTTGATTTTCAATATAATCGCTGGGTAGAAATGAGGTGTTACATAAGTGGTATCTGAGCAGGTCGGTCCGTCCAACCAATGTTAATGTCGTTTATTCCTTAGTACTTGGCATGTGTGTGAAACACTATTGGTACTTGTTTGTTGGTTCTAGTCATTGTCTGTAGGTGTTGCTTTGGATTAAGTGGGGGAGAGGCTTGCTCCCGGGCTGTTGTTGGAATGTCGAAGTTGGTTCAAAGCTGAGGTTAATTGCAAGGGTGCGAACATTGTTGAAGCGATGTTGTTGCGAACCGAGAGATCATGGACTCATGAATTCGTATCGGTCGAGGTTGAGAAATACGTAGATTTTTGGATGGAAATTGTTGAGAAGGAGGATTCATCCCAAAGGGAATGATAAGTCGACGGATCAAGTTGGTAATTATATGCCTTGAGTGTAGTTGGAGTAAAGTAGAGTAATTTCGTAGTTGGAGGAAAAGCAAATATTTTTGGTAGATCTTGGAAGTAAGAGTAGAAGCAAGCTTCAATCTCATAAGAATTTTGATGAAGACAACAAGTTTTTCTGCGCAATATATGAATGCGAAAATTCAGAGACTTAAATGGTATCAAGCAACAAAAGTATATTCTAGCAAATGAAAAAGATAAAATGGATCAAAGTTTCATATACAAGCCAATAAAATTCAAGTACTGAACAACTCAAAAGGTATACCAAATATCACTTAAAATATTTATACAAGTGTTCAAATATTTGTATCTTGCATGGCATATATCATAAGAACATTTTCAAACATTTTATTATATCTCACTCCCTTTAAAATTAAATATTTTCTGGTTTTCCTACAGTGTTAACCGGTTAACGCCTGGGGTTAACCGGTTAACGTGACCTAATTTTGCATTTTGTTTAACGTTGAAAGGGCGTTAACCGATTAACCCATATGGTTAACCGGTTAACCCTGTAGTAGTGAGCGAAAAATGATACCTTTTCATGAAAATGTGCATTTTTTTCTTATGTTTTTTCATAGTTTTTGCTGCATAAAATTATACCTCTTTGTAGGGGTGTTTTATACAATATATATACATGTTATTTTCATATTACAACTTACCTCCAAGAAATTTTATAAATCAAATACAATCGTTATATCCAATTTTCAATATTCCTAAGAGTGCTCTTACAAACATATCTTTGAGAGAAACCATTGCATAAATTTCATATACTATCATAGTTTCATCTCATACTTTTCAAAGAACACTTGTATATTTCTTTTGAGTGACTTTTTGTTTCAAGGAGAAGATCGATCGTGAAGATTGATAACACCATATTCTCAAGACATCATTTGTATCAAGATTAATTTCTTTGTATTACCTTGTTGTCCAAGATTGTTGGAAACAAGTGAAGTGTTTGAAGAGGATTGTTCTTCTACAATTTAGTCACCTATAGCTTAGATAGTAGGATTCACCTTTGGTGTGAATAAGCTTGTACTATTATTCTAAACCTATATTGAAATCTCTTACGTGTTTTAAAGGGACTGGACGTACCCTCGGATTGTGAGGGGAACCATGATAATTCTCCTGTGTCGTTTTCTTTCTTTATCGCACTTTATTTTCCAGTCATTACCAACCATCCGAAAAAGAATCAAGAATCGATAAAAACTAAAAATAATTTTTGACCACCTAATACACCCCCCTCTTAGGCGCATTTGAATTTAAAGTAAGAGGGAGAGAGATAGAACTTATGTTTATCAATCTCAAATTCTGATTTTGGAATTTTGGAGTAGTTGTTAGAAATAGGGGAATAACTTTTTACTCGTGATTCTGATTGAGGCGATTCTAGACTTTTTGAACAGCTTACGGAATTTCCTACAGTTTGCATATAAGATTTGCCTTCAGGAGGTTTGTGAAGAGGGAGATAGTGTGTTTTAATAATTGGGTCTGCAGCTGATTTTTGGAAAATTCTGCCAACGAAAATTCTGAACCAGTCCCGCTGCGAGGATAATAACTTTTTACTCGTAAATTGGATTCAAGCAATTCTTGAAGTTCTGGAATCTGCACGAAATTATCTTCATTTGGAGTATAATTATGTGATTGGGAAGTCTTTATTGGAAGATATAATTATGTTCAAAGTTGAGCGTTTATTGCTGAT
The DNA here is from genome assembly GCA_963966055.1 of Lathyrus aphaca. Taxonomy (NCBI): domain Eukaryota; kingdom Viridiplantae; phylum Streptophyta; class Magnoliopsida; order Fabales; family Fabaceae; genus Lathyrus; species Lathyrus aphaca. The sequence goes on from OZ014523.1 coordinate 507,623,747, forward strand.
TTTTTTTTGGAAAGATGAAGACGAGTGTGAAATGTTGATAAGGAGTAAAGTGCTGGTATTAGAAGGAATGCAAAGGTATCGGAGAATGCATAGATGTATAATTTATGTTGGATGTGATTGATTATAGTAATAATGTTGTGTGGAGATAATATTAAAAGAGGAACGAATTCAAGAAAGACGAATGTTGACTAGTGTTGTTAGGATTCTTTATTTGGATGAAAGTTGTAGTTGGGCGAACCGAATTGGATTGTACTCGATGTTGTGGCGACTCTGGTGTTAGAAGAATATTTAAAGTTGCATTGTACTACGAGCATGTATAAGAGATTGTGTATTGGATTTTGGACGTTTTGGTATAATTGACGAAGTCAGAATTAAGAAGACTAAGACGATGTTGGTAAGCCTTAGAGAGTTGGAGGAACATTATGATTATGGACTTTGGGCACAAGTTAAAGTACGATATTGTGTTGGGTAATGACGATTTATGCCACCGTTATGGTTGTCGGATGTCTATTGACAAATTGAGGAACTAATCACCCTTAATCTATTGTTGATAGTAGACATAATTATAATTGATGGATAGATGTGTCATGTCAACTAGTATAATATGTATATTGAATTAGTTGAAGTCAAGCTGAGTGCTTGAGTATTGTTTGTTTTGTCGATGTAGGTTATTATATGAGGATATTAGTTGGATTTTAGGATGATATCATGAAGTTGCGTTTGGATTAAATAGTAATGAGGAAACTCATAGTTGAACTCTGGATAATTGGAGTGTTGTTTGGTGATGAATTAAGTGGCATAAGACTTGAAGTTTTCTTGAGATGATTCAAGAGGAAAATATATGGAATGTAGGACCATGATTTGACAAGAATGTCGGATAGAGTTGAGTTGCAAGTATTAGACGAAGTGAAATTATAAGTTGGTTTATTAAAGCGTGGTTTTTGGTTGGAATAAGAAGAGTCGTTTGGTTGTGTCGATTCAGATAAGAATTTATGAAAGGTTATGTTTATATGAGTAAGAATCGAGGATTCGGTATGTTGAATTAGTTAGAAGTGAAGGATATAAGTTATCTTGTCGGAATTTGTTGGACCCTTGTACCTTATGTTGTTGTAATGATGTTGTATGTTTAAGATGATTTTCGAGGGACATGTTATTAAAAGATGGTAAAGTTGTAGTCGTGTTGATGATAATTGGGAATTCATGGGAAGTATAGGTATATTTTATCCAATAATTGGGAAGTAGTCGTCGTTGTAATTATGTCGAATGTTCAAAGTTGTGGTCTTACGGGTCTAAGTTGGAAGTATTCAGTAACTACAAGAGTTAGAATACCTATTGGAACGAAATTCCGAAGAGTTAAGTCGAAGATTTTGTTGATGTGTCACTTTTGGTAACTAGAAGTTGGAGTAAAATCAGTAGACTTGTTGCTTTGCAAGTAATCCGAGTGCGCAGCGAACGCGTGGTGTAGTACAGTTGTTCGTATGTGAATAACAACGTTGTTGGTAGTTGGTTGCAGTGATGTTGTGTTTAAGTTGTGTGTTCTTGTGTTGGTTACTCGTTGTTTTGTGATGGTAGTTGTCAATTGCATTGCTTGAGGGTTGTTCGTGTTGTTGTTACCATTAAAGTTGTGAATTATTGTTTGTATTCGTGGGTTGCCTTCGGAGATGAGAGTTGATTAGTCGAATGGAATAAGTAGTTGGAGTAATTGAATCAGATACATTTTCGAGGACGAAAATATTCTAAGTGGGGGAGAGTTGTAACTTCTATTTATTTAATTAATTATTTAATTAAATATTATCGTAGTGTGTCGTGGTAATTCGCGTTGATTTGAGTAATTATGTCGATTTGCGTTGGTTTAAGTTGATTTCCAAAATATCGGAATATTACATTGATGGTTATAAGTTGGTTTGAGTCGAATTTAATTAACTAAGTTGATATGAGTTGTGGAAGACGATATGGAGTATTTTCCGTTTATTGTCGGATATGTTGATTGGGTGTTTTTACCAATTGGTTGATAATCAATAGTTAATCTATTAAGTCGGGAGAAAATAATTGGTCGTGAAGTATTAAGTTGATTTTTGGCATTATGGTGAATTAAGTCGGAATATTAAGTCGGAAAGTCAAGGAAATAATATTATCAGTGATATTATTGATTATTGGAGCATTTGATTAATGGGATTGGATTGCGTCGGAATTAACAATTAAGGGGTGTATGACTTAGGCCCATTAGTTGTTATATTGGATTATTATTATTTTAATAAAAGAAAGAAAATAAAAGAATTAGTCAAGGAGAAGAAGTATCAGTAAGAAGAAGGAATCGTGAAAATTGAAGAACAAGGAAAAGTGGGAGAAAACGGTTACGAGAAGTCGCCGTCGGAAAGAAAAATCGGTAAAATCAGTCGGAAAATTCGAGCGGCTATCGATTAAGGTAAGGGTGGAGTTCAATCCTTATAATCGGGTATGATAATCGGTACTGGGATTTGGTAATTTTAGGTTGCTGTGTTTTGTTGATGTTGATACTGATTATGAAAATCTGTTAACGTGTTGCTGTGATGATTTTCTTATGTGAAATTGTTGTTTAATTGATGGTTATACGTTGTTTCTAAGTTGTTTTGTGTAGTGTTAATTTTATTCAAGTTGCTGTATTGTGTAAAATTCTGGAAAAAATTGGTTTGGGAACGATAACTCAGAAGGTTGGGAGAACCATGTGGCAGAAGCCACGTGGGGAAAAAGGGGAACCACCTTTGAGGTGGCGGGAGCCATGCTCCCTAAGGGCATATATGATGCAAGCTATATGCCTTGTGGCGGGTCCCACATTTTTGTGGCCAGCAAGAATAGAATGTGGCGCAAGCCAGTTTCTCTCATAGTCATGGGTGGCGCAAGCCATCCTGAAATGTGAAGAAGCATTTGGTTTTCATTATACCTATTTTAATATATTAAGTCCATTAAACTTGTATAATATTTTTAGTAATTTTAATTGATAAACAAACCAATTTAATTAATTGTATTTTGTTAAAGAATACTAAAATTTCTTAGAATCAGTAGCAAAAATCAGTAGTAAGCAAAGTATCAATATCGAACAAATAAGTTTTGGTATCAAGTCTGCGTTAAATTTTTGACAAAAAAAGAAGTAGTCTTAGGAATTTGACAGAAACAAAATTTAGTCCTACATTTTCATGACAGATAGAACTTATTAGGAAACGGAAAATTGGTAGGTTTTGTAATACACTCGTAATAATAGCATAATGTTAAAAGTAGTGTTGGTTTAGTCGGTTTAGCCGAATTAGGAGAAAAACTTAGTTGCCCGAAATTTAACGAAAATTGTCGGGGTAAGTCGGGTAGCTTAATAGTTGGTTTTTGTTGTGTTGTTTTGTTGAAATAATGTTTGAAAGTCGAGTTGCAGGTACAGGCTGGGTTGGTAAGTAGTTCCGGTTTACGGAGAGTTTCTAATGTTGTTATGTTGGAGGCTTTACAAGCGATGTTGATTTTAAGTTGTTTACATCATATAAGTTGTTTGAGTTGCTTGTTTATGTCATATAAGTTGCTCATATTGTCTAAGTTGTTTTGTGTTTTCGAAGTTGTTGTGTTGTTCAAGTTGGAGGCTTAATATCCAACGTTGATTTAAGTTGTTGATGTTGTATAAGTTGGTTGTGTTGTTGATGTTGTTATATTGTTATGTTGGTTGTAAAGTCGTGTATGCCATATAGAACATTTGCATATTATGTCGGAGCCGTTGTTCACACCATGTTGGCCTGGATTGGCACTAAGTTGAAAGTTGAAGGCTTATGCCTTGATTGCCTCGATAACCTGATAATAATTTTAAGTTGGGAGTTTTACTCCGAATGGTACCACATGCATATGCATAGTAGAGTCGTATCTCTATTCCATTATTTATGTCGATTACGTTGTTTATGTTGTTCAAGTTGATAAGTCGTTTATGTTGTGATAAGTTGATTAAGTTATTGTTGTTGGAGTGATGTGGTGATACTTGTATAAACCTTTATCTATGTATTGTTTATCATATATTGTTTATAATTATCAATTTCTCACCCCTTCTGTTTGAATGTTACCCCTATGTTGGTAACACTCAGGTAGCTTGCAGGAAGATGGTTATCTTTGTTAGTTCGAGTTGGTGTCGATGCTCTGATACGTAACACTCAGGGGGGATGAACGCTGAATATCTTTAATGTTGTATTTGATCTAGTTGTTGTTCCAAGTTGTTTTCATTAGAAGTATGTTGATACTAAGTTGTTAAGTGGAAAAGATGTTTTACTTGTTTAGCTGAATATTTGTGAATCTGTTGCGTGGTTGTAAAAGTTATTTTGATTTCATAATTGAATAAAAGTTTTTGTTTTAGTATCTTCCGAACCAAAGGTGTTATGTTAAATGAAGTTTTTATCAGTTGAAAATGTAGCATCCTCTTTGTGTACTTGTTGGTTGAATTTTTTGATACTCTGATTTTCAATATAATCTTCGGATAGAAATGGGGTGTTACATATCGACTCTTGGCCGAGAACGATCCCCAAAGACGTCCAAAAAAACTTTGAGCATAACCTCAGAGAATAAAATTGATCATAGAGAATTGAACTTGGGACCAAAAGAAATACCGCAAAAATAATTAAAATATGAGTAAGTAAAAAATTGAAATATATATTACAAGATTAAGACAACAAAAATTTACATTAGTCGGGTACAAGCACGCCTATAAAAAAAGAGAATATTAATCCATCAAGGAAGCCACCTTCCTATTTTTGATAGTGTGATTAAGACAAACTTATTCTCGGGAGATCCACACGGTAAGATAAAAATATTCCACCTGTTTTAGGACACTTTTAAAGCGTTCTCGAAAATAGAGTAACTTTCTTCTATCGACTTAGCCAATTCCTTAGAAATAACAACATTCTGAAGAAGCATCTCACGGAGGCCATCTTCAACCTTTTTTGACTATCTTGAGACTCTTTTAGATACTTTTTTAGCTCTTCTATCTTTTTTTATGCATGATACGTAGACTAATTTACTTCATCTTTGGCGGTATCTACCTTGGATAAATATGTTTGAGTAGAAGTCAAAACCTCATCCTTCTACGTTACTTCATAGGAAAATAGTATCGACTTCTCGAAGAGACTTGAGAAGTAAGTGTAACATTCGTCAGAAATTGAGGACCAGAACCCCCTACTCATCTTTGAGTCTGGACGAGCTATCAACACATGATTTGACTCCACTTGAGTAGAAGCATGCCCTCCTGCAAGCATGAACTCTCAACCTGAAGTTCCTCAAGTTCTTGGATATGAGCCAATATTTCCTCTCCCTCTAGCTGCAGAGGGATAACACTTCATTTGCTAGTATGATGCGATGAGGATAGACCTCAACTTCTATTTTAGTTGGGGAGGAGTGATCTGAATAGTAGGACCGACAAGAAGACCAAAAGTTATACCATTGGATGTAGCCATATTAGAAGCTTCCCCAGTAGATGTGTTACTCTGAATGTCAGCTAGAAAAGAATAATTTCGAGCCTTCATCCTTATCAGTCACATTCCTTCTTCACTCTTCATTGCATATGCACAACCAACAAAGGAAGATGTAAAAAGAGATGTAATAAGTAAACAATAAAAGAAAACAAGATTTATAGGTCATATAACTAAAATGGTCTTCCTTTCCTTCTTTGAATTGGCATCCACCAGCCAATGGGTTTGAATGAACCTTTTCAACCATTTCCTTGATGATGCATCAATCAAGTTCCTTACTAAAGGCCACTAATTAGTTCTTCAAATATAATTCTACCTTAGACAAGCCTCTCTATATATTAACAAGAATCCCATATCGTCAAGAAGCCATCTTTTTTGAAAAAGGGAAAGAACAACGTCACAGTTGACATAACCCCCTTGTACTCACACGAGTGTTGGAAATTTTTAACAAATTCCCAACTCACTGGATGTGACTGTGATGGGGAAATCAGCTAGTGGATTAGTACATTGACCTCAAACTCATTGAACGGATAACAAAATCCTATGAAGGAGAATAATCATTCATGGAAAGGAATGAAACACCCATCATATTGGTTACACTTATCTTAATCAGGGAGAAATACCCCCTAATAAGATGAAGAACCCACATGCATCAAAGCCCAGTCGAAAATGCCCTCACGAACAAATGCACAAATGTTTCCCAATATGTCTCTATCCACCCAGTCACATGAGATATCCTTATCTACCTTCTTAATCGAGCTTAATACAATATCCATGACTAAATTTACCAGCAACAGAAGAAAATATCTCAGAGGAAAAATATTCATTGTTTTGAAAACCCTAAAAAAGGGGAACAAAAGAAAAGAGGAAAGTTAAAGCTTTATCTTAGAAGATTGATCAAGCAAGAATACAAGCATCAAATAACCGGGTTGCATGAAATTGACCAAACACTAGAACAAGAACGCTCACAGAGAGAAACGACGAAGGAAAATAGAAAGAACTCTTTTGCAGGTCGTTGATAGCAAAAAAGATAAAATTTAAGTTTCAAATGCCTTATATACCTTATTTGTCTGCTAAGGTTCATATAATTCACTGCGCACCACCAACAGATGAGATCTCATAAAAATATTGTTTTAAAACACTAAATGTTCTAAAAAAGAGGAATATCATTACTAACTATAGAAGGGAGACGTGTCAGTCACTTCCGACGAAACATTACCTCTTACATGAAAGGCATCTAACACACCTATTCTCGAGAAGAACAAGGTCCCATCAAAGGCTTCCACGTCCATGGATATGTGGCCTGCTAAAAGCATGTATAACAAACCCTTGCCTTGAAAAGCATGAACAAGAGTTTGAGAGACAACTGTTCTTGGCCACCAAAAAGACCCAAAGGTAAAGGCCTTATAGAGGAGCAAGGAGAATGAAATGAAGAACATGTAGTCTTTTTTTCCTCTCTGAGCAAGTAATTCCACATACAACTTTGCTAGCCGCCCAGATAAATCTAATGACCGAGAGTAATCCATGCTTTCAGTTACCAATCATTTCTTCTATTTATAAAGGAAAGTATGTCATTTATAAGTATTCAAATTCATTCTCATTCTCACACAATTTTTCACCCTTATATTAACTTGAACGTTGTAGTGCTAACCTTGCAAGTCAACTTCCTTCTCTTAATTGCATCAGAAACTACGAACTACCGCAACAAGCTCTACATCCTTTCTTGCTGATCAACTCTGGTTTTGTTACATAACAAGAAGTAATATGAATAAGTGAGGAGATTAAAGTCAAAAAATTCCACGACAAACTGTGAGGAATGTTTATAATTGATAAAGAGGAAAGATTGAATGAGTGAGGGATGGATTGAAAGAATTTATAATAATGATGATAGTGTAGAAAGTTGTACTCTTATTTTCAAAAGCTACTAAATAAGGGAGGAAATTTTGATGTGTAATAATTAAGGGTTTGAATATTATTGTTTGGATGGGGTATCCGAAAGTAAATATATGGACCTATTCATTTGGTCTTTTGTTGATTGTACATCGTTATACATAGTGCGTTAACTTTTGGACGATGGCAATGACAACGAGTTGGGTAAGAGAAAATCACTCACAACTCAATGAATTGGGTCACAATGTCCACAAATTCAGAAACTCAAACCCAATAATCAAACCAAAGTTGTCGCAGATTGGATCAGATATACACTTAATACCCTTATTTAAAAAGGAGAATAAGTGAGATATCACATTGTTCCTACAATCAGATATCTTTGTAGATACCGACTGGATTAATGGTAAGATGATTATATTTATTAAACTTTTGGATTCAATTTATAAATATTTAAATATTTTCACATTTAATTTACAAATATCTATATGCGGGGATTCTCCATTCCCCTCCTCAAGTGTGTCGAGGGAGAATTAATTTTGCATATCCTGCGTGAAATCCACGAAGGCATCAACGTCCAACACCTGGGCGGGAGATCTCTGGAAAGGAAAACCATCTGGGTAGGATATTACTGACCAACTATGCAGAACGATGCCAAAGAGCACGTGAAAAAATGCGATAAATGTCAACGACACAGGGACATGCACTTAGCACCTCCAAACGAGCTTAAGACAATATCCTCCCTGTGGCCATTCGCATGGTGGGCCCTGGATATCTTAGGTCCCTTTGTCGTCGGTTCAAACCAGAATAAATACCTTATCGTCGGAGTAGACTACTTCACAAAGTGGATAGAAGTTGAGGCTCTAGACAAGATCACAATCCTCAACATATTATGTTTCTTCAAACGTAACATCCTTGCCTGGGTCGGGATACCCCAAGCCATAGTTACCGACAATGAGACACAATTCATGGACAAAAACTTCCAGGAATTCGTTGCCAACGTAGGAACTAAACAATACTTCGCTTTAGTCGAACACCCGCAAACAAACAGGAAGACGGAAGCAGCAAATAGGGTCATCCTTCGAGGACTCAAACAAAGACTAGATGAGATTAAGAAATGATGGGTTGAGTAATTACACAACGTCTTGTGGGCATACCGGACCATGCCTTACTTTACAACCAAGGAAACCCCTTTCCGATTAGCATATGGAATAGAGGTTATCCCCATAGAAATGAACATACCGTCCAGGAGCACATAAGCCCCAATAAATGAAGATACCAATTAGGAAGCATTACGCGAGGAACTCGATTTGGTCGAGGAAGTTCAGCCAGGGACAGCTCTACGCGAAGCATCACTTAAACAAAAAATCGCCATCAGACATGACTCTAAAGTCATAAAGCAAACATTTGAGGTTGAAAGTCTTGTCCTGTGGAGAAACCACAAACACTCTAGAAAAGGTAAACTAGCCGCAAACTGGGAAGGTCCCTACCGTGTCCAAGCACAAATAGAAAATGAGGCCTATTACTTAGAAAACCTGAATGGAGAAGAACTTGATCGTCCTTGGAACGCCGAGAAACTTAAGCAATACTACAATTAAGGCATCTGACGGCCTTCTTAGATCTCAACGATGGAGCACAAACACCGACCTAACATGCATACTTAGGTACAAGTATCACATACAAAATCTTTTCTTCGATGAGATTTCCCTCATGAACGAGGAAGATCAACGTCACACGATTGGATCCTCAACCGAGTTTGTCGTCATCTTCGTAGCACGACCAGGAAGAAAACCCAGCTCGCGATGGGACATTCACGCCGCAGAGCGCGGGTCATCATCGTGACTCGAGCACCGTTCCCCGACCAGAGATACTCTGGAATTCTTCCCGGTTCCCCGAACCGTCAGACATACATAAACCGAGCATAGTTCCCCAAACATATAAACAAACTCCAAGTCCCCATGGGGCACATGAAAAAGAACACCGCACACGTTTGTAAAACGAACAACTAAGCGGTCGAGCATCGTAAAAACACTTAGCAAAAATTTAAGAATTAAAGTGTGCCCTCCGACGGACACACGCGCACACACAACAGATAGATAATAAAACGACCATCAAGGTCGGAAAATACAAAAGAATTAAAAATGCGGCCACGCGGACCGACTTGTTCAAATATTGCATAAATGGGGAAACAACTCCCCAAGCAGAACAAAGGTCATTGCACGCATGCTGACCAACAAAATTAAAAGGCGAAAAACAACAAGATCTTCAAACGTTTGCATCCACGACAGGCTGAGCATCAACGGAGACCCCCTGATTCCCTTCAGTGATGGTTGTATCATCTTGTTCTGACTATTTAGGGAAATCGGATACAAAGATCTCTCCATCCTTGACCTTGTAAAGGAAGTTTATGCCCTCCTCGTTGAGCACCACCCCGGGGTTGACGATCTTCAGTTGATCCACCACGTTTTTGAACGCCACGTCCGCTATCTCCTCAAGGTCCTCTTCCCCTTGCTCGATCTTCGAGATCAACTCAGCCCGGGTCACCAACGACTTCAGGTCCCCAGGTTCGTCCTCAACAAGAGCCATTGCAGCCTTAAAACGAGCAACTTCGTCCTTGGTCATTCTCCTCTCCGAATTAGCAGCAACCAGGGATTCTTTTAACTCCTTGATCTTCTTTGAAGCTTCCTTCAAAGACTCTGAGGATGCATTAGCCCTATCCTTGGAAGCAGACAAGAGAGCCTTCAACCGCTGGATCTCCTGCTCCTGAGTGGCAGTACCTTCGACGTACATGGAGGCCATCGTTAAGACCCTCATCACCGAGCTCGTATCCCGAGTCAAGCACAACCACCTATCCGATCGACTCAGCTCCTCCAACTTAAGCGTTTCCGCCCTGTGGACCTGAAGAGAGATCTCCTCGAAGAACGTCAACTTCAAGAAGTAAGTTGGGAGCTCGAACGACGACTTTGCGGGGTCTCTGTTAACTGTATAACTTCATCGACCCTTGATCTTTTCCCCAGTCTGGAAGAGGTGCCCGGCGAACTGTGGAGAGCTGAAGAAGAATTACCCGAACCTGTGCCCGCTGATACCAACCGATCATTCAGACGAGTTTGTTTTAGCTTCTTGGCCCCTCTTCTCCTACACTCAGATATCTTTGTAGATACCGACTGAATTAATGGTAAGATGATTATATTTATTAAACTTGTGAATTCAATTTACAAATATTTAAATATTTTCACATTCAATAAATTCCCATAACCGTAATCTTATAGAATAATTATATTCATTATTTAAATTTTATTGCCATATAAACTTGTTAGATATGATACATTCAATGTCAAACTCAACTCAGAGACACATCATCTAGATATGTTCAATTGTTTATCATATGTAAGTTGCTCCTTAGAACCAAACAACACACAATATGATACGGATTCATGAAACATTAATCACCTGAAATCAACACTACAAAGTTTCTTCTTGGAATTGTTTCAAACCTTCCGATTTGAGTGTAGCTGACAAAAATTTGATGGAGGTTGTGATTATTGCTGTTGTTGCTACACTTGGGAATCTACTTAATGGATGGGAAAGTTCAACCATTGCAGGTTTCTGTTTCTTTCAATCCTTTCTAATCTACTTGTATAGTATTTTCAGTTTAAAATATATATTTGTGCCTGTTCTGCAGGGGCTATGACCTACATCAAACAAGAATTTGAATTGGAAAAGGATCCAACACTTGAAGGGTTGATTGTGTCAATGTCTTTTATAACTGCAACTGTTGTCACCATATTTTCTGGAACAATCTCTGATATGGTTGGAAGAAGACCTATGTTGATAACATCTTCTATTATGTTTATCATTGGTGGTTTGGTAATCTTGTGGGCTCCTAATGTTACTGTTATTCTCTTGTCAAGGATTATCAAAGGCGTGGCCGTTGCTCTTGCTGTTACTTTTAATCCACTTTACATATCTGAGATAGCACCACCTGATATTAGAGGACAATTGAACACTCTTGCACAGTTTTCTTGTTCTGTTGGAATGTTTTTGGCTTACATTCTTGTTTTCTTAATGTCCTTGATGCCGTCGCCTAGTTGGAGAGTTATGCTTAGTGTTATTTCTATTCCTTCTGTTGTTTATTTTTTGTTGACTGTGTTTTATCTCCCTGAATCTCCTCGATGGCTTGTAAGCAAAGGTCGAATCCTTGAGGCTGAGAAAGTTTTGAAAAGACTTCGCCGCGTTGATGATGTCTCAGGTTACACTTAATTAGCCTTTGCTTGTTATTGTTAGCTTTATGTTTTCTGCAACACAACTGATAGGAATCTACTGTGTTTGATTTATATAGGAGAGCTGGCTTTGCTCGCGGAGGGTCTCAGTCCTGGGGGTGAAGACATATCCATAGAAGAATATGTAGTTGCTCCAGCTAGTGAGATCCTTATCAACCAAGAAGCAGGAAAAGATTATATAAAATTATATGGACCTAATGAGGGAGTTACAATGATTGCTCAACCTGTGAATGGGCAAGGTAGCATGCTATTGCATAGTATGTTGTCTCGGCACGGAAGCTTTGCATCTCAAGCAACTGTTAATCTCAAAGATCCTATTGTCAACCTATTTGGAAGTTTGCACGAGAGTACTCTCATCGAGAGCAGTTGTTCGAACAGCATGTTGATTAACAATGCTAATAGTATATTTAGCACGGGAGATCCAGAGTCTAGCCTGTTCGGTACAAGTGATAACCTGCGTGCTCCATTGAATCCATTTCACGGGGGTGCTGATAAGGCTTATGGATCTAAAGACATGATGGGTATAAGAAGCAATAGCAGTTTGGTTCATGGAAATGATGTTGAAACACCGAGAAATACAGACATCGGTGGAGGTTGGCAATTGGTTTACAAATCAACTGATGATGCAATGGGTGGGAAAAGAGAAGGACTCCAAAGGGTTTATTTGCATGCAGATCCTTCTGCAGCTGCAGTGTCTCAGGCTCCACATATTTCTTTTGTTTCAACTTCTGGCTATGACATGCCTATAGATGGTGGAGAAGCTTTTCAGGCCGCTGGTATTGTCAGCCGGTCAGTTCTTGGAACTAGTTATGCGTTGAGTATGACAGAAGTCGTTGCAAAAGGTCCAAAGTGGAGAGCTCTTCTAGAACCAGGTGTCAAGCGTGCGTTAATTGTTGGAATAGGACTTCAAATTCTTCAACAGGTACAGTTAGTTTGCACTATGTTTTATTAGTATTACATTACATCACTCGAGTATACTGTATCATTCTAAAATTGATATTCCATAAAAAAAATTGATTATAAACAAACTTCTTTGTATCCGATCCTGAAAATCCATAATACACATTGCAGGCTGCTGGCATAAATGGATTTCTTTTCTATGCTCCTCAGATTCTTGAGCAGGCAGGAGTAGGAGCTCTTCTATCAAATTTAGGCATCAGTTCAATATCTGCATCTTTCCTTGTAAATATCATTATATCATTTTGTATGCTTCCCTGTATAGCAATTTCCGTAAGGCTCATGGATATTGCGGGCAGAAGGTACGTTTAAAACTATGACTCAGTACTATTTACACATTTATCTTGTTTCTATTTCATTTGTTAAGCTAGCATTGTTTATTTTCTCATGACAGGTCAATCATGCTGTACACAATACCGATTTTGATAGTATGTCTTCTAGTACTAGTATTGAGACAGTTTTTTCAACTCAGTCCTGTCCTAAATGCATCAATTTCAGCTATTAGTGTTGTGGTCTATGAAAGTGTCTTCTGCATGGGCCTTGGTATTATTCCTAGCATCATATGTTCAGAAATCTTCCCGACTAGTGTTCGCGGAATCTGCATTTCCCTTACTTCTCTTACATATTGGGCCTGCATATTGGCTGTCACATTGACATTCCCTTATTTGCTCCAACTTCTCGGTCTCAGCGGTGTCTTCTCTCTATTTGTTGGTGGCTGCATCATTTCATGGATATTTGTTTACTTGAAAGTTCCTGAAACAAAGGGTATGCCTTTGGAAGTTATTATTGAGTTTTTTGCTCTTGGTGCAAAGCCTGGTACTGATCCTGCAGAATTTGGAATGAAAGATTAATTAATGTCTAAATGATATGAATATGATGATCATCATCATCATAAAAAGAAGTAGCCATAACCATTGCTAAATTTGTAATATGCCGAAAGCGAAATTGAGAGGATTTTGGTTGAGAACTCATGTAACTTTTTCAAGTTTTAATAGAAGTTTACTTATTCTAGTAACTTATTATTTTTATATGCTCGAATTAAAACAGTTCAATTGATTGTATTGATTTGAATATTTGGTACAAATTGACAATCACTATTTAGTGTGATTTCAAGTACATAAGCAATACTTTCTAATATCTAATATATGTTGGGTAACTTGTATCGACATCTGATGATAAATTAAGAGAAAATTAGAGAGTAATCGAGGGAAAATGTTTATTAATATAAATTGTCAAATTTAAAATAAATTGTCAAAAAAGATTCTGATATACCTACCGAGTATATCCTTGAAACAATATATCCCTCGAATATATCCTTAAAACAGTTTGTCTAACTAGAATGTATATCCTTATCCGGATATATTCTTAAAGCAAATTGAAATAACTACAATATCCATTCTAATCAGATTTGTCATGTTTCTCATTCACAATAATTTCTTCGAACCTTCATGTTTCTCATTCACAATAATTTCTTCAAAACTTCACACTTTGCTTGGTTGAGGGGTTTTGTCATGATATTTGTTAATTGCAACTTTGTCTTACAATGATGAATAGGCCGAACCACACGTGGGTTTTGTCATGATATTTATTAAAATGCATGAATACTATTACTTGGTCCTACACATAAGTTTCTTATTAAAAGAAAAATCCTAATTTATGTACTATTACTTGCTCTTACACATATGTATTCATACATAAAACATATCAAAACAACTAAAAAATAAGTCATATAACAACAACATAAAAAAAACATATACAAATTTCTTCACACTTCAACAATTTCGATAATTTCATGTGATTTGTGATTAGTATTTTCTATTTTCGATGTTAGGATCCCACCATCTCACCGCACACTCGATTTTCGCCACGAGGATGACATGACTTCTAGTCGCAGTCGCAACGAGGATGAGATGAGTTCTGACCTCCTGAATACTCATTCCGTCTGATTAAGTATTGTTCTCACTAAGAATCAAATTCGGTATTTTCTGAATCTTCGTTCTTTAACCTGAACTCGTTTAATACTCGAGCTCAAGTGTTTGGTTAAAATAAATATATTTTTTAGTTTAAAAGATTTGTCACAAAATAAATGTGTTTTTACTTCTTCAACATAACATTAATTAATTTTTATAAACTTTATTTCTAATAAATATTGTCGGTCCTACTTTTAAGATATTAAATTATGTATTTATAACAATGTATAACAATAAATAATAACTAAGGACAATTTTATAAAATTGTAAGATTTATCAATTCAATTATTATTTTTATAATTGATATATAATAATCTTAAAGATTTTTATTTTGAGACCGATAAAAATGATAGGATATTAAATAGGCGATAATTTCTCAACTCACCTCAAAAAATTGGGTAATGTCATATATCATTTTATAGTATTTTATTTATTTATTTAATAGCTAAAACTTTTTAGATTTTCAAAACAATTCCAATACAACTACTCAATTTTTTGAGGTGGTAGATAAGAATTCAGCTATTAAATATGTTATTTCTGTCGATGTTAAGGATATGCGAATCAATATGAAATCCGATTTTCAACTCTTTCGTCTCAGTTACATGTGGCCTCGTGATACATGTGGCCTTGTTTCTTCTCATTAATGCAAATACATACCTGGTTGACGAAGTTGAATGGATAATTATACATATGCATCGTTCAATATTTTATGACTTTTATGCTTAAAAGGAAAAAGATCAAGGGCCTCCTTATTTTACAAAGAAACAAGGGATGAACCTGGACATTAGACAGAACTACAAGATCTAAGAGTAGGTAATCATTGAATCTTATAAGGTCCCCGCATTAAAACATTGTTCAGATATACTCTCTCATATTAATTTTCTTGTTAGGAATGTTGATTTCTTAGGAGTATCATTATTTTTCTTCTAAATTTCCGAATTTTATAAATTTGCCACCATTGACCTACTTGTATTTGGAATTGTTCCTGTTTGAGTGTAGCTGACAAAAACATGATGGAGGTTGTGATTATTGCTCTTGCTGCTACACTTGGGAATCTTCTTATTGGATGGCAAAGTTCAACCCTTGCAGGTTTTTTTTTTTTTTTTTTTCAATCCTTTCTCATCTACTTGTTTTGTGTTTTGTTTTCAGTTTAAAATGTATGTTTTTGTCTCTTGTGCAGGGGCTATGTCCTACATCAAACTTGAATTTGAATTGGAAAAGGATCCAACACTTGAAGGGTTAATTGTGTCTGTGTCTTTTATAACTGCATTGGTTGTTACCATATTTTCTGGAACAATCTCGGATTTGGTTGGAAGAAGACCTATGTTGATAACATCTTCTGTTATGTTTATCATTTCTAGTTTGGTAATGTTGTGGGCTCCTAATGTTTCTGTTATTCTCTTGTCGAGGATTATCCAAGGCGTCGGCATTGCTCTTGCTGTTACTTTTACTCCACTTTACATATCTGAGATAGCGCCCCCTGATATAAGAGGACAATTGAACACTCTTGCACAGTTTTCTAGTTCTACTGGAATGCTTTTGGCTTACATTCTTGTTTTCTTTATGTCCTTGATGCCGTCGCCTAGTTGGAGAGTTATGCTCAGTGCTATTTCTATTCCTTCTGTTGTTTATTTTTTGCTCACTGTCTTTTATCTCCCCGAATCTCCTCGCTGGCTTGTAAGCAAAGGTCGAACCCTTGAGGCTGAGAAAGTTTTGAAAAGACTTCTCCGCGTTGATGATGTCTCAGGTTACACTTAGTTAGCTTTTACATGTCATTGTTAGCTTTATGTTTTCAGCATCATTATTTTTCAATATAGATTACGTGTTTTTATAAGATCTCACAAATTATTTCGCAAGTGTTTATGACACTAGATAATCTGATATAAGCTAATCCAAGCCAACCCACCCTTATGATGGAATATTATGTTAGTATTGTGATCCAGGGAGCTGGCTTATTGTTGTCATGTATTTCAACTGATTATCAATCAACTGTATTTGATTTATAGGGGAGATGGCTTTGCTCACAGAGGGTCTCAGTCCAGGGGGTGAAGACATGTCCATAGAAGAATATGTAGTTTCTCCGGCTATTGAGATCCCTGTCAACCAAAAAGAAGGAAAAGATTATATAAAATTATATGGATCTAATGAGGAAGTTACTATGGTTTCCCAAGTGAATGGACAAGGTAGCATGCTATCACGCAGCATGTTGTCTATGCGCGGAAGCCATAAATCGCGCGGTATGTTGTCTCAGCAGGGAAGCTTTTCATCTCAAGCAGCTAATCTCAAAGATCCAATTGTCAACCTATTTGGCAGTTTACACGAGAGTAATCTCATTGAGAACGACCGTTCAAACAGCATGTTGATTAGCAATGCTAATAGTATGTTTAGCACAGGAGATCCAGAGTCTAGCCCGCTTTGTGCAAGTGACAACCTGCGTGCTCCATTGAATCCATTTAACGAAGGTTCTGATAGGGCTTATGGATCTAAGGACATGTTACGTATGAGAAGCAGTAGCAGTTTAGTTCAGGGAAATGGTGCTGAAACACCGAGAAAAACAGACATCGGTGGAGGTTGGCAATTGGTTTACAAATCAACTGATGATGCAATGGATGGGAAAAAAGAAGGACTCCAAAGGGTTTATTTGCATGCAGATCCTTCACCTGCTGCAGTGTCTCCGTCTCCGCATACTTCGTTTGTTTCAACTTCTGGCTATGACATACGTATAGATGGTGGCGAAGCTTTTAAGGCCGCTGGTATAGCTAGCCGGTCAGTTCATGGAACTAGTCATGCTTTGAGTAAGCCAGAAGTCGTTGCAAAAGGTCCAAAGTGGAGAGCTCTTCTTGAACCTGGTGTCAAGCGTGCATTAATTGTTGGAATAGGAATTCAAGTTCTTCAACAGGTACAATTAGTTTGCACCGTGTGTTAGTATTGCATTACATCACCGGAGTATACTATATCATTCTTTAATTGATATTCCATCAAAAAATTGATTCTGAAAATCCATAATACACATTGCACTATTGCAGGCTGCCGGCATGAATGGATTTCTGTTCTATGCTCCTCAGATTCTTGAGCAGGCAGGAGTAGGAGCGCTTCTATCAAATTTAGGCATCAGTTCAATATCTGCTTCTTTGCTTGTAAATATCATTATATCATTTTGTATGCTTCCGTGTATAGCAATTTCCGTAAGGCTCATGGATGTTGCTGGCAGAAGGTATGTTTAATACTATGACTCAGTACTAATAACATGTTTGTCTTGTCTTGTAAATAACATTTGTTTATTTTCTGATGACAGGTCGATCTTGCTGTACACAATACCGATTTTGATAGTATCTCTCCTAGTACTTGTAGTGAGACAGTTTTTTCAACTCAGCCCTTTCCTAAATGCATCGATTTCAGCTATCAGCGTTGCGGTCTATGAAAGCGTCTTCCTCATGGGCCTTGGTATTATTCCCAGCATCATATGTTCAGAAATCTTCCCGACTAGTGTTCGCGGAATCTGCATTTCCATTACTTCTCTTGCATATTGGGCCAGCGTATTGGCTATCACATTGACATTCCCTTATTTGCTCCAACTTTTCGGTCTCAGTGGCGTATTCTCTTTATATGTTGGTTGCTGCTTTCTTGCATGGATATTTGTTTACTTGAAAGTTCCTGAAACAAAGGGCATGCCTTTGGAAGTTATTATTGAGTTTTTTGCAATAGGTGCAAAGCCTGGTACTGATCCTTCAGAATTTGGAATCAAAGATTAATTAATGTCTTAATGATATGAATATGATGATCATGATCATCAAAAATAAAGCAGCAGCATTAATCATTGATAAATTTTAAATAAGCCGAAAGCAAAATTGAGAGGATTTTGGTTGAAACCTAATGTGTTTTTTTTCTGGTTTTAATAGAAGTCAATGTATTCTAGTAACATTACTTTTATTGTATTAATTTGAATAATTGGTAGTACAAGTTACATTATAGAGATTACAAAGACAGTCACCATTTAATGTGCTTTCAAGGACAAAAGCAATACTTTCTAATATGTAACAATTGTGGTCCATGACCACTAGTTGAAGGATAGTGTAATGTCTATTTGAACCACTTGCAGCCTATCAAATTTTTGCTAATGACTCTTTGGTACCAATGTCCATGTGCTATTGTTCATAAGTGTACTGAACTCTTATGAACAAGCTTTTCTCCAATGATGAATTTTTAAGGCTTGAGTGTGTTCGTTGGTGATTTTACGTCGAACAATCGTTGATTTCTAATCTAATGTTGGATTAGTTTACTTGCAGGATCAACCATACAAATCCTGGAATATAAGTGTTTTGGTCGAAATTGATGATTTAGCCATCTTGTGTTGTTTTACTCTTACTAAGGTTTTTTATTATGTTTATATGGTTCTATGAAACGAAGAACAAAAATAAGGTTTCTTGACGAAAACGTGAACTAAGTAAATTTTGGTAATGTAAACGGATAAATGGCAAAGAAAGTAAAGATTGACAAAAGTAAATAACTTGTAAATTTGCAGGAATCATAAAAATGCAGAAAATGTTAAATAACATGAAATTGTATTAAACTGAATAAAAATGGTGTTTCACAAGTACATTTTTCCAGAAATCAAACTCTTTTCTCTCACACGGGGTACTTTGAGTAATTTTTAACTGGAATTTGTACACAATATCACACACTAATCTAACAAACATTACCTTATTTATATACAAATAAAATAACTACTATCAACGGAAAAATCCTAAGACTAATGACACTTGGCTTTCTGCATGTCTTTCTTTCTTCAGTCACGCGTCCTTCTACCAAGCAAAATAACTGTCTGAATTCGAATTTATCCTCAATGTCGAAACGACGCGTCCCTTCAGCCTTGTCGAATTATCGACACATAACATATCAACCAAATTTGTAGAAACAATGCATCATCTCTCTTTGTCGAAATGTCGAACACTTCAGTTGTCACCCAACTCTATCGAACTGTCGAAAACAACATGTTAACTAAAACTGTCGAACTATCTTTTTTTTAATATATTTCTTCAGTTCTCTTCATTTGTAAATATCTTCTTCTGTCAAAGAGCATCATTTTATCTTTCAAGTCATGGTGTCGAAAATATGTGTCTACAAATTGCCCCCAGCAAAGATGTTTCGACTGTCTATGGAGAAACCATCGTTTGCTATCGAACAAATTTCGACTCCATGTTACTTGCATTAATTACGCTGGTTCTCAAGATTTGAATTTTGTCAGGTCACAAGACAGATTAATCATTACACTTTTCCTAAAATGTCTCATATAGCCCACGTTTGGACATGACTCCCATCACCCTAAAACCTAGCTAGTCACGATCTTTTCAACTTCCATAACTTTTCATCATCACCGTTAAGATTTTTACACGTGTCCCATGATCATCTGAAAAACTCAAACGTTTTCATCACATCCTTCTTTATAAATACTCATTTCCATTTCTTCTGAAACTTTTTACACTTCTGAACTCATTTCTCTCACAATCCAATTCCAAATCTTCTTCACTTTAAAAACAAACTTTCTCTGTTCTTAACAACGGCGTCTTCAAGCAACAAGAAAATCAAGGATACAACTTCTCTCCCCCGTGCGCACAAATTATCTGGACCAGTGACTGTGGGCAGCAATCAATATGTTCCTGAGCCTCCCAATGAAAGGGAAAAAACAAATATTTACAAATCCAAGGTATTAATCCCAGTTCTTATTTCTGGTACTTACCATGCAATGTTAGGTCCACTTCCTAACCCAAATACTGACCAAACTTGTTTAAAAGAGTTCTTTCTCACATATTCCCACTCAAAACCCATAGGTGCTGGAGTAAAATTCAAACCTAGTGGAACGTCTACAGAAAATCCTGAGAATGCATCTGCTTCTACAAAAATAGATTTAACGTATTTGAACTATTCACTATTCATCGCTCACAATCATGATAAAGATACCACTGAAGTTTCTGATGTAGAGCACATAGCCTTTTTGACCCTCTGGTTGTCGAAGTTTGTTTTTTGCTCCCGCTCCCTTCAAGTTGCCAAGAAATACCTCACCATAGCTAACCAACTCCATGCTAGGAACAACCTTTATTTAAGTGAAATGATTTTAGTAAACCTTTACGAATCACTTAGCGAGAGTGTGGAATTCTTGAAAATTGTCAAAGAAAAAGGCAAATTAATCTTGGCATGACCCTTTTGACTTCTACAATTATGGCTTAATGCTACTTTCGAGGCTTCTTTTCCAATCAAGAACAGGGTGGATGAGGAAGGAGTAAAGAACAAGACTGTCGAATGGCCTAGGTTACTACAACTAACCCCATCTGATGAAGGAACCAGCCTTCGACGATCCTTCACCAGCTACGTGATGATGTTTGCCAAAAAGGTATAATTTCACTTCAACCATGACACCCTTTGCCAACAGAACTATTGGACCTAAATGGTTCACTAAACAACTCCCCTTTGAGATGCAAAAAAATGAAGATACATTTTTGGTTGTTTGAGAATCATTTTTGATACCAAGACTCCTTTTATCCCACCACAACATGAACAACACCAAGATCGCTCTTATCGTTTATCAGCCTAACCTTGTTGCTTTCCAGTTTGGGTTGATTCAAATAAAACCAAAATTCATCTACCCAAAGAAAGGCTCAATCATCTTTTACAATTATTTCCACAATGTAAAAAAAAGCGTAGAGTTGTCGGAGAAGTTAACTGATGAAACTCTAGAGATTCGACCAGTAGTTTTTCGACCATCTTTCCTCTGTACTCAAGAATTTGATGTTTGGTGGAAAGATTATTACCTCACCATATTTTTTGACGTGACAACCTTTACAACTCATCTGACGAACGCTTTTGCTTTTGTGCAGGTTCGAACAAAGAAAGGTACTCAACAACACATTAAAGAAATCCAAAAATTTCAAAAGTATTTTGAAACCATTTACAGACCAAATGATCTTAGTAGAACCATAGGCGAAGCAACAGTGACTTTAAAACACAAGTTTACAGAAAAATTGGGGAAACTGACATTGCCTTCATATGTTCGACCAGAAATACGTTATGACTTGGCGTACAACTATTATCCACCAAAGTTTCCCCCTCTACCTTCTGCTGAATTTGGTGTGGCATTGAGCCCTCCATTCCCAGATTGGTTCGTTTGTGGATCTGAAACTGCTTCGTGAATCTTGTAAAAAACATGATGAGCGTGTGGTTCCGACTAAGTATCATTTGGACAATTTCCCAGGGCACCTTCATATTGGAATAGAACACGTTCACGTGGAATCTCCCATTCTTGATCGTGTTAAAGAAAACACAATTTTCTATTTCGTTCTAACTTCATTCTTATGTGTTTTCCTTTTGTGTTTGTTTATTTCTCTATTTTCTGTCTTTTAGCCGTCAAGATTACTGCTAAGAAAGCTCTTGTCGGAAGTAGTCCTGGAAAGGTGGTCGAAAATCCATCCTCTACTGTAAAAAAGGTTTCAACAAGAGCATCAACCTTTATTTTATGTAGTAGATTTATTTTGCCCACACTAACCAAATTTCTCTTTGGTGTTTTAGGTGAATCAAAAACCACCAACTACCCAAAAAAGAAAACAAGAGGAGACAAAGGTGATTACTGAAGAATATTAGGACGATTCTCCAGAACAACAACCTCTTAAGAGAAAGAAAGCCTTGAAGATCAAGAAGGTCGCCTCCCAGAGGTCTATTGTCAGATCTACAAAGAAAACTCCCACCAGTCCAACTACCAGAGCTCATACAAAAGATGCAGAGAGTGGGAATTCTAGCTTCCATACTGAGATCCCTCGGGTAAACTTTATTTCGACTAATGGTATTCACTTTTTACTTGCATTTACTTTTCCCTAACTTTCTTGCTTGTTCTCAGGTCCAGGTTATGGTCGAAGAACACCCTGCAACAGAAGGAGCACCACAATTTCAAAGTGCTTATGCTTCTAAGGCTATTAGTTCTACTCCTAATTCTCCAAAGGGTTCGACCAAAGAGTCAGGGGCAGAAGTAGATCAGATAAAAACCCATCCTCAAGCTGATACAATTTTGACGGAGAAGGTCCAAGAGGAGGTTAACCCCAAAGATGACAAACCTGAACCACAAACTATAGCAAATTTCGACACCAACATGGATGACCAATCTGATGATAATTCTCCTCCTCATCCAAGATTTAATACTGAAAAGGATGATGATGCTACCATGGATGATAAGGTCGAAGATGTTAATGAAGGAAAGACTGTTGAGGAAGAAAGTGATCAGAAGAAAGACCAAGATACTAGGGTTGGAGAAAGCAACGAAGAAAACATTGTTGAGGAAGAGGGGGACCAGTCGAAACAACAAGATGCTGGACTGACTTCTGGACGAAGTGTTTAACCAATTCCTGCCCAAACCCAAGGAACTTCTCCATCAACTGGTTCGACCAGTCTCTCTCGCGAGGAACTTGAGAGCTTAAAAGTGAGAAAACCTTTAGACTATCTGAAATTTATGCTCAGCACTTGCTACAACTTTCAAGACTCCTCCTACAGCAGTTCGACTACTTCTGGGGCCACTTCTGAGGTTAGGTCACTTGATGCCATCATGACTGAAATTAAGACCAAAATACTTGGTGTGGACTTATTCAAGATTTTGGGCGAAAATCCCACTGCCCAGTTCGACCTGAAGAAAACCCTCAAACAAGTTAATGTTCTGGAGGCCTCTACTGAAGAAAGTCGCCTGGTGATGGATCTAACCCACATGATTGACACGGTGAGTGCAGATCTGCACCGTCAAAAAGATTTCTCCCAACAAATCTCTAAAAAGTCTGAGCTTCAAATTGCAGAATGGGATGTTGTGGCTGCTTCGACTAATACGATTTCAGAGCTACGAAAACTTTCTGAAGTTTATTCTAAAGATGTTGTTGAATGCGACATCAACATCCAAAATTTGGAGAAGCAGATAGCCAATCTTCAACAAAAGATTTCCCAAGAAAAACAACGCAAAGCAAACCTCCAGCAACCCAAGCAAGATGAGATTGATGAAAAGTTTAAAGTGGGACTTCACCATGCAGATAAAGCTCAACAATTAAGTCAGGAGATCGACAACCTTTCTCAAAACAAGAGCATCTGCGAATGTCGACTCCAAATCCAAAAGAGGAAATTTGAAGAGCTTAAAGAGTCTTTTTTTTAAAGATTAAATTGCAATAGGTATATGCTTATTATTTACTGGCAGCCTTTGAGGCTTTTCTTTGTAATGATATTGACGCCATTTGTTTGGAGAAACACATCATTTTGTTTTATATAATTATTCTATTTCTATTTTAACTTCTTGCAATGTTGACTTATACTTTTTCAAATACTTGCCATTTATCTTTAGTATTCTTTTATCTTTGTCTATCTCTTCGACCTCATATGCGCCATTTGAAAAAACTTTTAAAATTTGGAAAGGTCCTTCCCACTTAGAAGATCATTTTCCCATTAATCTATCTTTTCGATCCAT
Source organism: Lathyrus aphaca (assembly GCA_963966055.1). Lineage (NCBI taxonomy): Eukaryota > Viridiplantae > Streptophyta > Magnoliopsida > Fabales > Fabaceae > Lathyrus > Lathyrus aphaca. Next base: position 507,647,784 of record OZ014523.1, read on the forward strand.
ATGAAGAATCCCTTTCCTAACAAGATCACCCACTAAAAAGGTCTTAAATTTCACTTTTTTGTTGTAAAACTTTTCAACTCTTTCTTTTTGCCTCTTTATCAGATCTAACGCATGCAACCTCTCTTCGTCCAAATCAACTAATTCGTCCATCATAATGCTCTAATATATTTCTAATGGGATTTCATGATGTCTTTGAACTCGTATCGACTGTAAATAAATTTCTACTAGTAGCACTGCATCATGTCCATAAGTCAATTTGAATGGAGTATAATTTGTTGCTTCTTTGGGAGACTTTCGATAAGCCCATAAAATTTGATCCAAACTCTTATGCCAGTTTCTAGGTTTTCTACCCACGTGCTTTTTGATCAAATTTATCACAACCTTGTTTGCTGCTTCAACTTGTCCATTTGCCTGGGCATAATAAGGTGTCGAAGTTAAGAGTTTAAAACATGTTTCTTTTGCTAACATTTGCATGTTTTTTCCAGTAAATACAAATTCTTGATCAGTAGTTATTCTTTCTGGTATTCCAAATCTATAGATTATATATTTTTGGATAAACTCTATAACTATCTCCTGATCCATGTTTACCAATGGTATAGCTTCAATCCATTTAGTAAAATAATCTATTCCAACTAAAATGTACCTCTGCCCTTTTGAAGAAGCTGGTCAAATTTCTCCAATTAAGTCCAAAGCCCAACCCCTGAAGGGACAAGGCTTTATAATTGAATGAAACTCACTTACAGGGACATGTGGTATACCTGCATGTACTTGGCATTCCTGAAAACCTTTTGCAAATTCGACACAATCTTTCAACATCGTTGGCCAATACACATCTTGTCGAAATAATAACCATTTCATTTTATGGCCTGGTTGGTGCGCGCCATATGCACCACTGTACACGTTCGACAAAGCTATGTAAGCTTCATCTTCGCCCAAGCACTTCAGTAAAACTCCTTCTGCAGTATTTTTAAATAATTCATTTCCAAAAAGCACGTAGCTTAAAGCTCTGTACTTTATCTTTCTTTTGACTTTCTGATTTGGGTCTTGTAGATAATCCTTAATAGGTTTTCTCCAATCTTCAATTTTTGAATCATCTACGTTGAATATTTCAAATTTTTCTTCATCCCCATAACCTAATTTTATTGTCTCCAAATTTGATGGGGACAATTTGGCGGATATAACTCTTCCCCTTACTTCAATAGTTTTCTCCAAGTTTTATTTCGACACTTTGTAGCCTGATGCAAGTTGAGCCAAATCATTTGCTTCTTGATTCTCCAACCTAGGAATGTGTTTAATGGCTACATTGTCGAATGTTTTAAGGAGTCTGTTAGCTATTACGAAGTACATAATCAGATTCGCTTTGACACATTTATACTCTTTTGTTAATTGTTTTATCACCAACTCAAAGTCACCCATTATTTCAACTGTTGTTGCCCCCAATTCCAACAAGATTTCAAGTCCAGCAATCAGAGCTTCATATTCTGCTTCATTATTTGAACATAAGCCTTCAACCTTGTACTTGAATTTTGTTGGAATTTTGTCAGGAGAAATAATTAGTATTCCAACGCCAGTTCCGTTCTTATGATTGGAACTGTCGAAATACAACCTCCATGGCTCTAATTCGACATATATTATTTCATTTTCATTTATTGAGTGGTCAGCTATGAAGTCAACAACCACTTTCCCCTTAACATCCTTTAAAGGTAGATATTTAAAGAATATTTTGTCAAAACCAAAGCCCATTTCCCAATTCGACTATGTAAAATAGATTTAGATAACATATACTTTATTACGTCGAAATGAGAATAAACATATACATCAACAGGTTTTATATAGTGTTTTAACTTTGTAAAAGAAAAATATACACACAAACATAATTTCTCTATCACATTATATCTAGTTTCAGCATCATTTAAGATTTTGCTGAGATAATAGATGGCCTTTTCGACGCCATTTTCATCTTCTTGACACAACATGCTTCCCAAGGTTTTGTCTGATGCTGAAATGTATAACCTCGTACTTCTTTTTCTACAAGGGGACATCAAAACTGGAGGACTAGCTAGATACTCTTTGATCTTTTCGAAGGCATCTTGTTGTTCTTGCTCCCATGCAAAGTCTTCATTCTTTAGTCGAAGTAGAGGAGAGAAGGCTTGCGTTTTTCCACTAAGGTTGGAGATAAACCTTTTGAGAAAGTCGATTTTCCCTAGCAGAGACTGCAATCCCTTTTTTGTTGATGGCTCTTTCACTTCCATTATGGCTTTGGCTTTGTTTTCATTTATTTTGATCCCTTTCTTGTGGACCACAAAACCTAAGAAATCACCCACCTGCACACCAAAAGCACATTTAAGGGGGTTCATTTTTAAACCAAACCTCCTCATCCTTTCAAAGGATTGTCGAAGATGGTCTAAATGATTTTTTCCTGAAATAGACTTGATTACAATATCATCAATATAAATTTGTATGAAAGTTTCAATAAAATCATGAAAAATTGAATTCATAGCCCGTTGGTAAGTTGCTCCAACATTTTTTAAACCAAATGGCATTACTACCCATTCGTAAGTCCCTATTTCTCCAGGACAACAAAATGTTGTTATAGAAACATCTTCTTCTGCAATAAAGATTTGATTATAGCTAGAGTATCTGTCTAACATACTTAAGTACACATGGCTTGCTGCAAAATCTATAAGCATTTCTGCTACTGGCATAGGATATTCATCCTTTGGGGTAGCTGAGTTCAAGTCTCAAAAGTCAATACATACCCTTAGTTTGCCATTTTTCTTAATTATAGGCACTATATTTGCAATCCATTCGACATACCTGGTTGTGCGGATGAATTTGCATTTCAGAAGTCTTTCGACCTTTTCTTTTATTTTCGACAGAATTCCTGGTACGAAGCGTCTTGGAGTCTGCTTTATTGGCTTTTTTCCCTCCATTATTGGTAGCTTCAATTCGACCAAACTTCTATCTAAACCAGGCATCTCGTCGTAGTCCCATGTGAAGTAGTCTTTGAATTCTTTCAACAAACGGACTATTTCGTCCTTGACTTGAGGGTTCCTTTTGGCACTTATGTAAGTTGGCCTTTTTTCTGCCCCCTGTCCCAAGTCTATTTCCTCCAATGGGTCTTGAGCCACCATCTTCATGTTGGTCATCATTGGATCTTGTTCGAACCCCAGAGGTTCATCATCATAAATGGCGTCGAGCTTCTGATTTTTCCATTCGCCATCTGGGATTTCCTTAGTATTTTCTTCAACGTCTATTTCTAGACTTTGTTGGTTGGACTCGCTTTGACTGGCTTCGACAACCATGAATTTCACTTCGGCTTCAAGTGCCGCTTTGAGTTTATTTTCGGCTATATAAGCCGTAATTCTTTCTAACGCAGATGCTTCAGTCATCATCTACAAATTCGCTTCCCCACCCAGTGGGTTATATGTGGGTCGTTCCCCATATGTAATTCTACTCGTCCACCACTTCTTTATCCCACTGGAAGCCATATGTAGGGTGGAGGTACATAGAGCAATATGCATTGTCATTCTTTTTGAGGTCAAAATTGGCTGGACTACATGGGGGAATGTGAGCCAAATTTCTGTCGAAACTGAGGCGGTCGACGTGATTGACGTCGGTCATGAAATAGCTTTGATATGCCTATATATTATCTATTATGCCATATGGTCTCCAAATAGCAATCCTCTGGCGCATCGACGAAGGTCCAGCTCCTACTCCATGTATCCACTCCCTCCCTAGAAGGAGGTTATAGTTTGCTTTCGATGCTATTACCATAAACATTGTTGGTCTTGTTCTTGTACCAACTGTTAAGTCCACCTGGATCACTTTCATGTCCGTCCTTATCTTTCCTTCATAATTCGACTATACCATATTGTGTGGTTTGGCATCAAAGTCATTTTTGCCAATCTTTCTCAACATGAAATGGGGAATTAAGTTTACTGCTGCCCCTCCGTCCACTAGTATTTTATTTACTCTAACATTCTCAATCTTCCCTTTTATAAACAAGGGCTTCAAATGTCCTTTCAGCGAGTCATCTGGTCTTTCGAAGAACACATTCTGCTCCTCCACACAGCCATTGTTCATAATGTAGTATCATACAAGTTTGTGAGCCATTTGTTCCTCTTCGACACCATCGTCTTCGTCTTCCATCTGCATTACTCTATCATAATCCCTGGGTAACACTGAGACAACATTGCATACTACATCGAAAGAAGCTTCAGAACTAGACGCGAAGTCGTCAGTCATTTCTTCATCATCTTGGACTTGCTATTTTGGCTTTGTTCGCCCCACACTTGTACTTGGGGCTTTGTTGTCTGAAATCTCTTTCTTCTTTGCTTCTTAGGCGTTGTGAGTAGTGCAACATCACCTTATTTGCCAGTATATTTCTTTGTCATTTCCTTCTCCATAGCTTCCTTTTTGACCCTCTTTTGCCTTTGGAATCTTCTCCACTGAGACTTAGTCATAGGGATTTTTCCTTTGTAGTTTTCTGAAGGGTAAACCCATGGTTTCTACTTCTCAGTTCCCGTACTTTGTGCTAATAAAGAACCTCTCTGAATGTTGAAACTGCTCCACTCATTTCTCCCTTGAGCGTCCCTGATGAGTTGTACCCACCTATCATCGACGCCTTTGTTTATTGGTTTATATGAATGGTTTCCTTGACCTCCAATTCCTGACTGGTGATACTCCCTTCTTCTTGGATCATATCTTTCTGCCTTTGGGGATGGTCTTTCCCCCCAGTTTCCTTTTCTTTTGGAATATTCTATCACCTCCATATTGTCTACCACTTTCTTGTCGAAAATAGCGCTGCAGCGTGGATACAACATTACTTCAGCTTTCTTTCTCTGACTCCTTTTCATAAAATCAATCAGACTTTCTTCCTTCTTAGGATATGCCCACCTCTGATATTCTTCTCGACGGTGTTCCTCAGGAGCTAATGTTGGGTTCTTTTGAGAAGTTTCGACCATGTTGATACTAGTTGATTTACCACTAGTGATCTTCAGCTTGTCCATTTTTTCGATCAACTTCCTCTCAACTTCACCCATTTCTTCTGTTGACTGTCTCCATTAGTTGGAAGTTCTCATTCGCAGGCTTCTAGGCAGTAGTTTTTGACTTGACTTCCCTTAGGATTCTCCATTATTCTTCGCAGGATTCCATAGGTGGTTGGTTTCTCAGACATTTTGTCGACCTTTGCTTTCGGCATGACAACACTTTCGTCCACTCCATCATTGTTAATGAAGCTTTCATCCATCTCCTTTTCAGCATCATTCAGGTTGCCAGAAATTTCTTGGTTTTATATCATATTAGGGTTATCAGTAATCTCCCATTCTTTTTCGACGGAGTCCTCGGTACATTCGTCGTTGCTTGGTTTATTATGGCCTTCAGTGGTCTTCACTTTGATCACGTTGATGGGACCTTCAGTGGCCTCCACTATTGCTGGGGAAATATCCTCAGTGATTTCGCCAGCCTTTGTTTTGTCAAGATTCTTTGTGCCTCCAATCTTGGCTAGGTCGTTGAGGCCTTCAGTGACCTTCTGACTGTAAACAGTTGATTCGCCTTCAAAGTTGTGATGAACATTCTGCCATTCAGTGATTTCGTCCTTGTTTGCGAGATCTTCAGTAATCTCCACCATGATGACATTGGTATCGAAGCCTTCAGTAGCTCCTACCATTTCAAATTCACCCTCAAAACTTTCTTCCACTTCCACCATGTTGATGATTGATGGCTCAATGTAGTGGGCGTCGACAGTCTGTATGGGATTTGAGTCAATTTTCATTTGTTGCTTTTGCTTGTCACTGAATTTCAGTCTTCCATCACGGATAACATTTTGCACTAGGTCCCTTAAAAGGAAACATTGAGACGTTTTATGACCTAGAAAATCATGGTACTTACAAAAACCTCTCTTTTTCTGCTGTTCCATAGGAGGCACTTTAGTGCCTGGTGGAACTATCATCTGACCATCTTCGACTAATTTGTCGAAATTTTCGTCACACTTGGTGACGTCGAAAGTATAAGTTCTTTTTGGAAACTTATCATTCTTTTCAGGATCTACTGGATTTTTTCCGGTCGACGGAACTAGCATTCTACAAGAGTATGGTGGCCCCTATTTTAATTCTGCTAAGTCAATTTCTTGTTCCTCGAAACAGGATGGTCTGTTTACGTTATCTACATCATTTTCGTCTTCTTGGTACATCCCTACATAAGTCACTCTTTTTATTTTGTTTCTATTTACTCTGAATTTCCCAGCTTTCAGTTTTTCGACTTGTCTCACCCTATCTGCCAATTGCGACATGTCTCTTAAATACTGGGTGTCTAGTTTCTTCCTTATAGAGTAGTCTAGACCACCTGCAGCCATTTCGATCAATTCATGTTCAGGTACTTGGGTGAAACATATAGCCTTTAGTAATCTAAACCTATTCAAGTAGTCATCTAGTGGCTCAGAGAGTTTTCTCTTAACACTGGCCAATTCCTTCAGGCTTATTTTGGTTTGCCCCATGTAGAATTGTTCATGGAACAATCTTTCTAATTGGGTCCATGTATAAATGGAGTTTGCAGGAAAAGATGTAAACCAAGTAAAAGCATTTTTTGTCAAAGAACATGGAAAATACTTTGTCCTTAAATTTTCATTATTTGTTATTTCCCCCGCTTCAATCAGATAACATGCAACATGCTCTATAGTTGATTCACTAGTATCCCCTGAAAATTTGGTGAACTTGGGGACTTTCCACCTTGGGGGTAATTCTTGTTGTAGAATATACTCAGCCAATGGGGAGACATAACTAGGCCTTGGTAATCCTATATTTACCCCATTTTGTGCCATTATTCTTTCGACAATGGCTGTTAGGTTGTTTTCGGCAGGCATATTAATATAACGCATTTGTTTCACAACATGATCAGTGACTTGACCCCTTTGGACTAGAATTCTCCTAGGCTCTGGCTGGGCAGGAATTTCTACTTGAGGTTGTTCGACTGCTTCCTCTTGGTTTCTAATGTTGACTTGGGGAATTTCTACTAACCTCTGGTTTATGGTATGTTCCTCTTCGACCGGTTTCCTAGGATTTGGAATTGTTTGCTCTCTGAGTTGTGTTTGGGGTACGCCGAAGAAATTGGCAATACGCGTCATTTGTTCTGCCAACAATTGGTTGGTTTGGGTTGTGTTTCGTATCAGGGGATTAAACACTTCTCCCATTTGTTATGTTAACATATGGACCATCTCATGATTGCTCTCATCCATTTGTTGCCTAATGGCATTTGCCGAATTTGTGGTGATTTCTGGCGAATAATTTTGAAATCCTGATGGGAATTGATTTATTTTTCCCATGTTTCCACCATATCCTGATCCTTGCAATGGTGATGACCTATTCAACAAGGAGTCAGAATAGACTGAAGATGCATTTTGCAGACTTGCCATAGTGGTGGTGGGCATCCCATAAGGTTGTTCCCTACCAAACAAAGACATTGTAAAGTTCGTTGAAAAAGGCCTATTGACGTTCCCTATATGGGAAGGCGTTCCCATGGATGTTTGGGGTCCCATGGAAGAAAAACTAGGCGCATTTTGAAATATTACAAATGCAGGTGTTGACCCCGACGAAGAGGGTATGGCTTCTGATACAAAAACTTACCATGTATATCCTCCAGCCGAAGGAATAGGGTTAAACACCTTAGTATCTTCATTTTGACTATGTGGCGGATTCGCCATTCTTCTCACTCTTGTCCGTTTAGGCCTTTCTACGTCGGTTATGGCTAACTTACCGTTTCTTAGAATCATGCAACGAATTAAAACCTTTTTTTGACCAAGAGTTGTTATAATATCTTTTGCGCACTAAAGTCCCACTGGGCGTGCCAATTTGTTTGCTGGTGATTTTCCGTCGAACAACTGCTGGTTTCTAATCTAATGTTGGATTAGTTTACTTGCAGGATCAACCATACAAATCCTGGGACATAAGTGCTTTGGTCGAAGTTGATGATTTAGCCATCTTGTGTTGTTTTACTCTTACTAAGGTTTTTTATTATGTTTATATGATTCTATGAAACGAAGAATAAAAATAAGGTTTCTTGGCGAAAACGTGAACTAAGTAATTTATGGTAATTTAAACGGATAAATGGCAAAGAAAGTAAAGATTGACAAAAGTAAAGAACTTGTAAATTTGCAAGAATCATAAAAATGCAGAAAATGTTAAATAACATGAAATTGTATTAAACTGAATAAAAATGGTGTTTCACACGTATATTTTTCCAGAAATCAAACTTTTTTCTCTCACACGGGTAGTTTGAGTAATTTTTAACAGGAATTTGTACACAATATCACACACTAATCTAACAAACATTACACTATTTATATACAAATAAAATAACTGCTATCAACGGAAAAATCCTAATACTAATGACATTTGGCTTTCTGCATGTCTTTCTTTCTTCAGAAGCTCCCACGCGTCCTTCTATCAAGTGAAATAACTGTCTGAATTCGAATTTATCCTTAATGTCGAAACGACGCGTCCCTTCAGCCTTGTCGAATTATCGACACATAACATATCAACCAAATATGTAGAAACAATGCATCATCTCTCTTTGTCGAAATGTCGAACACTTTAGTTGTCATCCAACTCTGTCGAACTGTCGAAAACAACATGTTAATTAAAACTGTCGAACTATCTTTTTTTAAATATATTTCTTCAGTTCTCTTCCTTTGTAAATATTTTCTTCTGTCAAAGAGCATCATTTTATCTTTCAAGTCATGGTGTCGAAAATATGTGTCTACAGAGTGATAGTAATAGGCTCCAATTTTTCAAGTAAAGCTTGGTAGTATCATCAATGATGGATTTGATTTGATTTTAAATAATTGATTAAAAAAATCTAATCTAATCTAATTCGATGTAATTTTATGCGGATTAATTTAGTTTAATATTTGGATTTTTAAATTACAAATTGTCGCTCCCGGGATTTTCATCCTAGTTCAAACGCGAAAGTGGCGCGGAAAAGGTTAGAGTCGCCAGCCAGACATTTTTATCCCAAAGGAATGGGAAAGGTAATGTTGCACAAACCTGAGGAAGAAGGAAAGGACGAGGCCTTGCGAACCAAAGATCTGGGTTCGGGAGTCGGTTACGACCTGGGATGGTATTAGCACCCTAGATCGTCCGCCGTACCCGACGGGATCCACGCTTGCTTGTTTTGTTTCAAAGGGTGAGAAAATAAAGATGTTGCTAAATAAAACTGCTGACTGGAATTGGAATGAGAAAGGAACTGGAAAAGAGAAAGAACTGAAGAGGGAAAATGTAGGGAAAATAAAGAATGTGCTCGAATGGGCCCTACCCCACTGCCTACGTACCTCATCGGGATAATGAGGATCAGAGTCGACGTAGTTCGCCTAACTAAGGCTGAAACTCGTTTGTATTTTTTTAGCTTACGTTGCCATAGCTCTAGCTCAGGTGTTACCGGCTCTGACTCGAGGGTGTTTACCGTATCGATGTTTGAACTGTCGAGGCAAGTCGTATTCGTCCGTAAAGAGTATGAGATGAGAAGAGAAGACGCGATGTCTTGGTTCATTTTCTTTTATGAGAAGTGTTTTGGAGTTTATTGTTTGTGAACATTCTCATACTAAGACTTATCCATTGTGGTAGGGACTTACACCTCGCCCCGAAACAGGACGTGTATAAGAACTCCGCAACAAAGTCTCGTGTCGTATGAGAACGTTTAACCTTTATTAGGTGCGTTTTATTGTTTGTCTTTATGGGATGAGAAAGTGACTCAAATCGAAAAAGGAAAAAAAAACTAAGGGGGACTAAGACCAACCCTAAGTTGTTTATTCAATATCAAGGAGATCCTAAAGGTTAGTGAGGTTTATAATCCTAAGGAGGAGAGGAAAGAGGAAGAGAAAAGGAAGAAGAACACAACTTACTTCCTAATGAAGTTAAGTTGGTTCCAAAAGGGGAAAACCTAACAAGCACAAACATTATGTAAGGCAAAATGGTGCAAATTAAATGCATTAGAAATACCAAAGAGGATAGGGTTTTTAGACATACCTTGCCCTCCCTACAAAACAAAGGTTAGCATGGTAAACATGATAAAAACAAGGCAAACAAAATTACCTAATTAATTCCTAAGGGAACTAGGACCTAAACTAGACTCAATCTATAGTTTAAAGGACCTAAAGCTAATACAATGCAAAATTCAGCAACTTATTTACAACACTTAATGCACAAACAACTATGAAAATAAAGCATAACACAAACAGCATACTACAACTATCATGCAACATGAAAAAGTAGGTGTAAAAGGTCAAATACAGTATGCACTATAAACAAACAGCACACATTTTACAGCACCTATATGCAACAACAGCTATGAAATGCAAAAATCCAGAATTGATTATTTTCATATTTTAATGCACAAACTCAATGAATAATGCACTAGATCCATCATGAACATACATTTGAACATGGATCATCATATAAAAATGCAAGAACATGAATATTTTGAAGATTATGCAAGAATGCATCACATGGTTGATTATGCGACAAGTAATGCAAAAGTATGGTACATGAACATGGTATATGCACATGATGATTATTGATTATGAACATGCAACATGATAGCTCTACAAACATGCTAAACTCAATGCAAAATTCAAAATTGAATTGATATGGATGATGTGATCAAATATGCAACAAAATGCAACCAAATGCACATATATATGATTATGCAACATACATCAACATAATGGAATGCAAAAAAATGATTTGATGCAATGCAAATATGTAAAAACAGAATGCAACATGATTATTATATGCCTAATGATGCATGAACATGGCAACAAAAAGCAAGAACTTAAGCTATGTACAAAGAAGCACAAAAATGCCTAATACGCGACATGAACGGAATCGTGTCGAAACGACTCGAAATGAGGGAATTAGCTACTGGAAATGGACCTAAAAATTTCCTAAAATCAGTACCTAAACATGTATGGGGGGTGATAGGCATGAAGAATTAAGACTAAGCTATCAAATAAGCTAAAATCTAAATTCCTACGACGAGAACCGTTTTTCCTATTTACAAGGGATTCTTTACACCTACTAGGACCTAGATTAGACTACAAATCTAATTCCTAATAATCCAACTGCAAATTGCAAGCAAGAAAGCAACGAAAACGAAAATGAACGGTACAACGCAAACATAATCGAAAATCATGCAGAGAATGCCGCTAAGGCGAGATGAAGAGGATAAATTAAGGCATAATGGTTAAATCACCAACCTACGAAACTGAGGAGTGTTTCGGTAATTGTTGCAATGAATTGGAGTGCGAATGGAGAAGAAAATCGGAGAATCTGCGAATGCAAAATAAATGCGATTCGGTCTTGACGCTTCTCGATTGATCACTTCCGATAAGTCACAATCTCCACCAAAAAGCAATAGCTTCTTATTCCACAATGCTCGATTCAATGGAGGATGGAGGCTAAGCTTTAAGACCTTCAAGTTTCAATGTGAAACTTGAAGAACTTTTGTTGAAAAGCTATGGTGAAAATGGTGGAAAAGTGGGAGAGAAAGTGACGAATTTGAGATTGTGAAAATGGTGATTGAGTGAAGAATGAGGGAGAGAGTGATTTGTGGTGATTACCCTTAGCTTTGGGAGGAGATGGATTTATATAATGCATTGGTTTGACATGAGGTTTGGGCTTGGAGGTAGCTTAGGAGTTGGCTTAGGTTAGGAGTTAGTTGGGATTCTAGATAATTCTAGAACTCCTTGGAAGGTTGTAGAAAACTCTAGAATGTGGTAGAAGAGGGTGAGTTGGCTCTTCTAGAACTTTCTTTAGTATACTAGCTCATGAACACTTGTGGTGAAGACCACTTTGATGTAGCAGCAATGATGAAGCTTGAATTGAGGCCAAAGTGAAGCTAAATGAGCTATAGAATGTGTACCAATCATTTCCATGTTCAACCCCAAAGATAGCATAGCATTCCCCCTTGTTTTGCATCAAAAACAGCAGCAAAATGGCAAAAAACAGCATCATGAATCGATACATAAGGTTATGCATCGATTCATACTGAAGAGAAAGCTAAATTCAGCAAAAAAAGAAACACATTATGTATCGATTCATACACGGATGTATCGATTCATAACAGTTTTTTAACTGTTATGAATCGATTCATAACACGGATGCATCGATTCATCCTGTTGTATTGCCTTGTTTTTGCCCAAACTTTGAACGACCATATCTTTCTCAATTTTGATCCTATGAAGGAGTTCCACATATAGTTTTGAAGCTTAGGATGTCCTCTTTCATTTTCTCAAGGTATACTTTTCATAGGACTCTTATTTTGGGGAAAAAACCTCTCTTGAAGTGGCTACAAAGATGACCAAAACTTGCCATTTTTGGAAACCCAAACTTTCCAAAAAATGGTAAGTTTTAGTTTTCTTGATTTTTTTTTCCATTCTTTCTTGATCCAAATTGGTCCCTAAGAGCCTTGTGACCATAATTTCATGATTTTGATCCCAAAAATTCAAGAGTTGACTTTTTACTCATCCTGGTTGACTTTTCTCCAATTTTCTCATTTTCAATCAACTGAACAATTGAGGGCCTTCCAAAATGAGTCCAATAGTGAAATTTGAACCATAGGTACTTGACATCATGTAGAGAACCATGAAACCATGCTTGGACCAAAGTCTCATTGATAAGCCCAGTTCACTAGAAACCCTCATCTGACTCCTTTTTGCTGGGAAATGTTGCACTGCTTGCCTCCCTTGATCAAAACACCTCTGTATAGGACTTGTGGCTCCAAGTGAACACTTGTGGGATATTGTGGACCATTTGCACAAGGTTGAGAAGATTTGTGGCACTTTGATTGCCTTTGTATAACCTTCAGTTGCTTTGTTCACTGATCACAAACCTATGCCCCTGCTGTGATGGTTATGATGCAATATTTTTGGTTATTTTATGAATTTATGTATGCTAAATGCTGTGCAAAAAGTTGGAAAAATGAGAGGGAAAATTTTGGGGTGTTACACAAATTTCTTTTTTATGAATTTAACTTCCACATTGTCGGATTAATTGCAATTGTTTTTTATAAAATTTAGATAAACACGACCAGGTAAGATTTACGTTTTTTAGAATCAGTTTTCTAGAAAAGGATTTGGCCAACACTTTTCCAATCTCATAAGGAAAACGAGGATATGTGATTATGATACACGTGACCAGATAAGGTTTACGTTTTATTTTTGGTACAAAATTTATCGTTTATTTTTGTTTGTTTTTGAAAAGGCTAAATAATTCAATTAAGGAGAAACAATATTCATTGAGACTACACAAAATTAAATAAGGAAAAACAAAATTTATCGCTTTTATTTATATATCTCTTTTACACTATTAGTGGGACTATACAACTCTTTTTTTATACACTTAAATTCAACATTGATCTCATTGTTTTCATGTAAACGAAGAAAAAAAAAGAATAATTTGATATACATCTCATATATTACGATGCCTGATTTGGTGAACCAAAGCTCTCTTCGAGGAATGTATTTTCTAGAATATATAGTCCATTTGCTCAACTGATCTATCTGGTTGATCTTGAATGGCATGGTAGAGAGCTATAACATCTCTTCGTAGCGTGTTGAGCTCATAGTCAACATTGAGTTTGTTAGTAGGATTTGCAGAAGAGGATGATGAAGATACATCTGATAAAGGAGTAAGGTGATACACATGATCAGGTGGAAGTCCTCAGTGATGCTACCCCATAAAAGATCCAAATCAGCTTGCAAATCATCGTCATTGGGTACCTTAGAGTAAACATGAGGGCCATGTTGGAATGCTAAGTGTTGGGCCAACTCTCTGTGGTTAAGTAGGTAGCCTCGTTCAAAAAGCTTAAATGTAGCTAAGCCTTTGGATTATCCTTGTCCTATGTGAGGGTGGTAATGAAAAGATCTTAGGAACTCTAGAGTTAAGTTCTGGTAAGTAGGATGTTTCACAACTTAGAATCGATCTCAACTCATCTGGCTAAACATGTATCAGATGCTATCTCTGAGTCTTAAGGCTACTAGGCATGGGTTGTCTAGATACTTGGTAGGTGATATGATCCTTTCAGCTAAGAATTCGTAGTGCCTTCTCTGGGCATCGTTCTTGTAAATGATCTTCATATTATAAACGTGTAGCATTCTTAAATAATGTTAGTGAAAGAATTTTGCTAAGGAGAATGTAGTAGTCCTGAAAAGAAACATACATAAGCAAAGTTAGTGAATAATTAATAAAGTTTAAATTTCTCTGTTTATTTTGGATATGGAAAAACAAAATGGAAATACGTGGGCTGCCTCCCATGCAACACTATGTTTTATGTTGTTAGCTCGATGTACTCTTAAATTTCATTCCTCAAGCGGACTAGCAGGTGGCTCACTCAGTTTCCAACTTGGATAGTTTTCTATCATTTCATTATTGTCACCATTTTACTATACAATGCTAAAAAATCACATTTTCCCCTACACTCTACCCTAACCTTATAACTTTCATTTTTTACAAACTTTATCTCACTACCATTAAAAACTGTCCACTCTCTTATAACATCTTTAAATTCACTTAATGAGGTAAATTCCATGCAGAGTTTGAACTGGAAATCTTTATTCATCAACTCACTTCTGAACTGTTCATACTTAGGGAGCTTTTCATCACCACTGACATCGGGATTAAAACTATCTAATTCTTCACTTCCATCATCCTCAATGTCTCTTGGTATATTATTAGGTAACCTTCTAGAAATAAAGCAAAGTATTTTTGCAGGAATAAGTAAATTTAGCTTTGAATGATCACCTTGCTTCTCTTGGATTTTTATCCCTTACTTTATACCTTAGATATTTGTCATTAACATCAACCCTTGTACCACTAGTTGGTTTTTTTCACCACAAAATTCACAAAACCTTCATTATTTTTACATAATCTTTCTTCTTCACTATCATCAAACCTAATGCCTCTAACTTCATCATCACTACTATAACTATCATCACTACCTTCATTGAATTTAACAGCAGTAGGACAAAGAGCCTTGCTCATCATATCTTCAACTTCATGCTCAACCCATATATGCCCATCAACTTTGTTATCAATGCTATGTTTGGCAATTGCTTCAACTACAACATCATCAAGGACATGAAGAAATCCTTCATCAATCCCCGAGATTTTTGTCCACAACCTAAATCCATCATATCCCCAATCCTTAACTAAACCCACAACCTCAAAAAACT
Organism: Lathyrus aphaca; assembly: GCA_963966055.1. Classification (NCBI taxonomy): domain Eukaryota; kingdom Viridiplantae; phylum Streptophyta; class Magnoliopsida; order Fabales; family Fabaceae; genus Lathyrus; species Lathyrus aphaca. The sequence continues at coordinate 507,663,007 of OZ014523.1, forward strand.
CCAATGTAAGAATCTTGACCTACCATAGTTGTATCATTCCCCCGTATAAAATGTAAACTTATCATGCACAAAGTATCCCCCGTGATGGAAGATGACGTTGAATACGACCATGTCTACTATAACACCCTATTTTAAATTATTTAATCGTCAGTTTTATTTTGTCTGTTTGGCCTTATTTAAGGTGTGTGTAGTTGAGCGAGTAGGAGTGGTATCCTTAACGGAACGGGAATTAGAGATATTGGGTTAGTAGTGTAATATTGAATAGTGAGTGGGTGTATCTAATAATAGTAGTATAAAGTATATTATTATTATTAATATTATTATAATTATTAATTAAAAATCAGATTTAATTAGTAAATGGGTAATGTGAGGAAAATAAGAAAAATAAGTCTTAATCAAGGTTTAGGGACAAAATTAGTCATAAACCATAATTTTCACAAAGAGGGAGTTAGGGAAGGAAGAACAAGAGGAAGAGCAAGGGCATTCTCCATCATCAATTTTCGTAGGATTTTGATCAAGAATTCGAGTTAAGGGGGATAATGGGTTTATAATAGGTGTGGATATCATGAGAGGGTAGTGAGGGTTCCTTTCCCTCTTAGAATTTTCGTATTATGTTTGAATCTGAATAAATGTCTGATTATAGTGATTGCTATGAATTGTTGATGTTGGTGTTGATACATATCTGAAATTTGTACGATTATGATGATTGGACTATGTGGTGTTGTTGTTGCATAATTATGTTTGTAGATCTGGTTTTGGTTGCAGGTTGTGAGTGACGAACTTAGATCTAGGAAACCTTAATTTGATTAGTAATGAGAGTAGAATGAGGTAATATGAGATTATAAGTCATAAAATCAATGTAGAAACGATTTTAGGACATGTTTGAGTGTTAGAAGTGAGATCATAGTGAACAAATTCGAACTGGTCTGAAAACTGAATTTATGGGATTCTACTGTCCATATGCGTATTTGGCTAGGTAATACACGTATGGCTAGGGCGTTACGTGGGCATCCTGAGTAACAAGCTTAGTCTGGTACGACCATCTGCCAATACGCGTAACGTTACGTGTATGAGGGCCAGACCTTACACGTAAGGGAATGCATTATGCGTAAGGGGTTGTGAGCATAGAGAGGGAATTACACATCTGTTACACAAGGGCTGATGGGAAAGCTAGGAAATACACGTATGGCCCTAGTCAGTACGCGTATGACCATCTAAGGTGCAAAATTTTACCGTTTTCGTTATTTCTTTCCTGATTTCACGTCTGATGCGATTTCTTTTGGTCTGAGTGGTTGAGATAGGTCTCAAAACTTAGTGAACCTAGAAATGGTAGTGAAAATAATTAAAATTGGAATTTAGGAGGATTAATTAGATAATTATCCAATTAAGGCCATGTGATGTATTTTCCTTGGTTGGGTGTATGTTGTTGAATTGATTGGACAAGTATGGTAATATTATAGTGTATTATAGTGAGTATGTATCTCACATGTGATTGGGAGGATTGTGAAGTTGTATGATTGTATTATACATGTGTTGTAAGCATTTTATTGTCATGCATTCATGATGTGTCTGGTGGAAATGAATCATTGCTTAGTGAGAGTGTATGTGATTCATCTGAACTCCAATATGGAATGTAGTTGAGATAGATCATTGCCAAGTGGTGTGTATGTGATTTATTCGGATTCTATTATGAACCGGGTTCGATTGAATAAACCATGGTGTATTGGTACCATATGCATTGTGTCAGTTGTTAAGTCACATTTCATTAATATATGTTTGATGAGGTATGATTGAAAGTGACGAGTGTGTCATGATGATGTATTGGATATGTGTGATTGTGTGATTACTACTCTTAACATGCATTATACATCGTTAATTATTGAATATAGTTCTCACCCCTTTGTTGTTTGTTGTTTATGTTCTTCTCGAGAAGTATAGACAATCCAGGTACTTGAGTATGCATGGAATGCGTGTTTCCTGATTGAGTCTTAGGATTCGCTCTGATACGTAACACGAGATAATTGAAAGTTTTCATTATTTGTTATTATTTATTTGTTTTATTATGTATCATTCTTTATTTGAAGATATTTTGGACAAAAATTTTATGTGGATTTTTGATGTTGTTGGCAAATTGTCGTGATTTAAATAAGACATTTATTTATGTTGTTTTAATTCATTTATGAGAAAATAAGTTTCGTTGTTGGTTTAATGTGACATTCCACTATGTTTGGTTTTAAAACTATGATTATGTGAATTATTAAGTATTTTTATTAAATGGAAAGTGGGGTGTTACAATTGGTATCAAAGAAGGTCGGTCCAACCGGCCAGATGGCGTAGTAGAGTTTGTCCTTAGAATAGGAGTAGTTTTGTGTGTTCTGATCGTATGTTGATTGTTGAGCAGTATGGAAGGAAGGAATGATGATGTTCTTGCTGCTGTTATGCAAGCTATGGCACAAGCAATCGAGAGCACCAATCATATTGTTGGGGATGTGCAGTTTTGTAACTTAGGGCAGTTCTAGAGCAATAAGTCGCCTACGTATGAGGGAGGTATTCTTGATCCTGAGGCAACATAGAAATGGCAGAAGGGAAATGAAAAAATCTTCAGGACCATGGGATGCAACGAGGCTTAGAAGGTACAGTTTGGTACTCATATGCTAGAAGGCAAAGTTAAAGTCTGGTGGGATAATAGTCGTCATAGGTTGGAAGTTGCAGGTACGGGGGTTACTTGTGCAGTGTTTCAGGATGAATTTCTGGAGAAGTATTTTCCAGAAGATATTCGCATTGCAAGAGAGATTGAATTCCTGGAGCTGAAATAGGGTAGCACGACGATTGCTGAGTATGCTGCTCAATTTGAGAATTTGGTGCAATATTGTGCTTATTATAATACTGAAGAGGCTATGACTTCAAAATGCTTAAAGTTTGAGAATGGATGCGTCCCGAGATCAAACAGGGCATTGCTTGTCAGAAGATAAAGAATTATCCCTAACTGGTAAGCAGAAGTCAGATTTATCATAATGATAATAGGGCCCAGATTACTCATTATAAGGCTATGAGTGACCGGATGGGTAAGCAAAGGTTTGGGGGTACGCTTTATAGTGCTCCAACTGAAAAAGGGAAACAGAAAGATGCTATGGGAAAGAAGCCGAGTAGGGGAGAGGTGATTCCCAATCCTACCAAGTGCTTCAGATGTGGTGCCGCGGGTCACCGTGCTAATGATTGTATGAATGAGGTGAAGAAGTGATTCAAGTTTGGATGACCAGGTCATGTTGTGGCAGATTGTAGGGCCACTATGCCTACCTGTTACAACTGTGGAGAACAAGGTTATATCAGCACATGCTGTCAGAAGCCAAAGAAGCCTCAGACTAATGGGAAAGTGTTTGCCTTGGTGGGAACCCAATCCACCAATGAAAGCGTTCCATCAAATATACTTGTTTTATTAATGGTATTCGTTTGATTGCTATCATTGATACGGGTTCAACCCATTCGTTCATTTCTGTTGATTGTGTGAAGAAATTAGGAATTGTGTCGTTTACTTTAGATCGGATGATGACAATTGAAACTCCATCTATTGGTTATGTGGTTACTTCTTTCGCATGTTTGAAATGTTTATTGACTATTTTTGGTCGACATTTTGAAGTGTACTTAATTTGTTTGCCACTAAGTAATATGGATATTATTTTGGGGATAAACTGGTTGGAATTCAACCGGGTTTACATTATTTTAGGAAGACTTTGTTGTTTATTACTCCTGAAGAGGAAGCCTTGGCAGATTCTTTATCTACTAAGGAATTGAGGACGTTGTTGGAGGATGAAGTGAAGATGTTTGTTGTATTTGCATCGTTGTCTGTTGAAAGAAAGACATCAGTTAATGAGTTGTCGGTGGTGAATGAATTTCCTGATGATATTACAAAATTACCTCCGACAAGGGAAGTTGAATTTACTATTGATCTTGTTCCTGGTACTAGACCTATATCTATGGCGCCGTACAGGATGTCTACATCATAGTTGGCAGAATTGAAATCTCAGATTGAGGACTTGCTTGATAAGAAGTTTATTAGGCCGAGTGTGTTGTTGTGGGGAGCTCCAGTGTTATTAGTGAAAACGAAGGATGGTAGTATGCATATGTGTATTGATTACTGTTAGTTGAAAAAAGTGACCATCAAGAATAAGTATCCACTTCTGAGGATTGATGACTTAATGGATAAGCTTGTTGGGGCTCGTGTTTTTAGTAAAATTGATTTGAGGTCAGGTTACCATCAAATTCGGGTGAAGGAAGAGGATATTCAGAAAACTGTGTATAGGACTCGCTATGGACATTACGAATATGCAGTGATGCCTTTCAGAGTGTCTAATGCGCCAGATGTGTTTATGGAATACATGAACCATATCTTTCATTCTTATCTGGATCAGTTTATTGTGGTATTTATATATGACATCTTGATTTATTCCAAGTCTGAAGAGGATCATACAAAACACTTGAGAATTGTGTTGTAGGTGTTGAAAGATAATAAATTATTGCAAAGTTCTTGAAGTGTGAATTTTGGTTGAAGACTGTGAGTTTCTTGGGACACGTTACTTCTTTTTTATCGTCATATCCTCCTGATGATAACGCTTCAGGGTGGGGAACCTCACATGAGCCCCACGGGTCTTATCCACCTCTTCCAGCACATGCTCTGGAGAGAACCTGAGCTCCTCAACCATAAGATCCTGAGTCTCCTCCTTCTTCAAATACCGTGACGGGGGAGGATACCCCTGATCGGTATATGTAGTAGACACGAGACGTCGTCAAAGGTAATAGTGATCTCCCCATATGGTAGATGAAAAGAGGAGGTATTTGGGTGTCATCTCTCCGTAAAATCCATGAGCATACCGTTATCGATCACCCTGTACCCAATCCCACAAAGGTCCTTCAGACCACTCTCAGCAAGGGCAGTTAGGAACCATTCCTCCTCTGCCAACTCCAACCTCTTCAGCCCAAGGTTATAGAACCTCTGGGGGTCACGCGCCTGAAAATTAACAAAGAAAACAATTTTAATAGGAAAAAATGGTACATATAATAAAATTCGATTGAAAAATAAATAAATAATCTGAGTAGTGTTACCTCTCCCAGCCAAACATGTGGGGCAATATGCTTTGCGTAACCCGTTAACAGGGACATATCAAATAGACCCCCCGGGAAACCCTCATCAGCATCAACATCGGCACCAACATCCTCATGTTTATTCTTATCACCCTCTGAAGGTGGGACCAGATCAACATCATGATCCGATAGTAGAACTAGACTCCCCTGACAACGCCTAAGGGAGGGCGGAGAATGTGATGTACCATTCGTATCATCCCGTCGCCTTCGGGATGAAGAAGTGCCATCGACATGTGATATAGATGAATGTATAGCCCTCGGCTTGTATATCTTCCCCGGCCTGTACAACTACCTCGGGTTGAAACTGTACGACGTATACCGATATGGTTGATCTGGTGGCTACAATTAGTGTGACATCTTGGTTGGTTCTGATGTTCTTCAAGTCAGTTGAGGATAATATCAGGCTTCCATATGGTGTCATTAACATTAAAAACCCTTTAGAAGCCTAATTTACCCATCTTGGCCATTAGAAAGTAGTGAGATAATCGGCTTTGCTGAAGTCCAAAATTGGTTGATACTCGATGCTACGCTCATTGAGATTCTAATCTTGGGAGGTTTTGGTTGGCAAGTTAGTTGCCATACTGAACACCAACTTTTGAAAAGAATCAGTGATATTGAGATCCTTTAGAACATGCTTACTATTGCTAGGACAAGTTGAACCAACTTACTTCAGTGGGGAGGGTACTTACCTATGAACTTCATGCAAGCCTTTAAACCTAAGGCCATTATGTGACTTGTTTGTGTTTTCCATATGCTTGTTTGAACATGAGATCATAACATCATGACATCATAACATAGCATTTTCACAAACCATTTCAAGGACCAAAGGATTTATCTTTGTTCTTTGTTGCAGGTTATGGCTTCCGCTCGTAGGAATACTATCCGGATCAACTTTGTAAGGATACCTTCCAGGCTTAAAGAATTGGTCTCTAAAGTTCTTGAAAGATCTCAATTCATCAAAAAGCATGGTCATCTACTTGATTTGGTTACCTTAGGGTTTAATGAAGACCTGATGAGTGTTTTGTTCCAGTTCTTTGAACTTAAACATCACTGTTTCACATTTCTCGATTATCAGTTGGTGCCCACAATGGAAGAATTCTCCAAACTACTTGGTGTGCCTATTCTTGATAAAAACCCATTCACAAGCTTAGAGAAGGAGCCTAAACCAGAAATTATTGCAGCTGCCTTACATCTGAAGAAGTCAGACATTGTACTGGAAACAAGAAGTGGAGTTAAGGTTATTCTTGCTAAAGTATTGATAGAGAGAGCTCAGGTGTTCTTGGATACTATGAGTTATGATGCTTTTGAGGAGATATTGGCTTTGTTGATTTATGGTTTGGTGTTGTTCCCTAATCCGGACGAATTCATAGATGTGTACGCCATTAACATATTCCTGACTCATAATCTTGTGCCTACCTTGCTTGGAGATATTTTGCACTCTATTCACACTCGTACTACGAAGGCTCGAGGAACTCTGATGTGATGCATACCTCTACTATCAAGGTGTTTTATTTCACACCTTCCTCGATCTGTGATGAAGAATGAATAAGGTTTGAGGTGGTCTAGAAGCATAATGTCACTCTCTCATTCGGATATTCATTGGTGTTCCCGATCTATAGAAAACATCACTATCATTGACCATTGTGGAGAGTTCCCTAATGTGCCACTCCTTGGCATAAGAGGGGTATTACTTATAATCCTTCTTTGGCTCTACGTCAATTTGGTTATGCTCGGAGTGATGGTCCTCAGGATATGATTATTCAAGGTATTATGTTTGATTATGACAATGATCTTCAAGATTATCGTCAAAGGTTTATACGAGCTTGGAGCATGGTGAATAAGATTGACAACAATACTCTGGAACCAAAATACTCCATCCCTATGGAACCTTACCTCAGATGGGTGTGGTCTCGTGCTCAGACTCTTATGATGCCATATCCTGTTGTTCTACCGGTGATTGTTGAGCCTATTGTTGAAAGGGATGTTCCTTATACCATTCTTCGTCCTGATATGCCTACTGATCTGGAAGAGCTGCAGAAGTCTTGGATCCAACTGAAGAAGCAAAGGGATACCTTAGAGGCTCAGTTCAAAGCTAGCAAAGAAAGAGTGTTGGAGATGACAAAGCAACTTCACGAAGAGCGGAACCTCAATACATATCTCAACACAAAGAGGAAGCGTCCATGGGAGACTTGAGTCTCATATGTTTATTTTCTTTGTATATTTTCTTGTTTTCCTTCATTGTAAGTCCAAGGGGAAATTATATTTTAAAACCTACTAATAAAAGTTTTTGTTTTTGTTTTCCTTTAATAAATTTAAATCCTACATGGTCCTTGAAAACATTGCATAAGCATCTACATATCATACCATTGCATAACAGGTTTCCACAACAGGTTTCTTATCTTCTTGCTATTTATTTCAGCAGAAATGACACTCGAATAGTCTGTCAAAGATCTCCAAGCTCAGAACGCCCAATTTCAAGAGATGATACTGAACTTGTCCAAGGGACAAGAAGAGTCGAAGGCACTCCTGACCAAGAAGAAGAAGACCAAATAACCAGTTGGCTTCATCAACCTGGGTAGGAGGTTCAAAGGTCCAATCAAGACAGATTATGAGGTTGAAAATCCTGGAGATGAAGATTCTGCGAAAGAAGAAGATAGTCAACGAGGTACTGTTGGGAATTCTGATCAAGAGGAGAATTATTAGTATGATTCAACCGGTGATGAGAAATACAAGTTATTGGAAGACCGTCTGAATGCCATGGAATTACAGAAAACATGTGGTTTGGATTTCGAAGATTTGAGTTTGATTTCTAGAGTTTTCATTCCTCTTGAGTTCAAAGTTCCTACTTTTGTTGTATATGATGGTGTTTCATGTCCGAAGCTACATTTGAGGTCTTATGTCCAAAGGATATAACCACATACTACTTATAGAAAGTTGTGGATACATTTCTTCCAAGAAATTTTATTTGGAGCTAAACTAGAATGGTACTACCAACTTGAGAGTACCAATATTCATACCTGGAATGATCTTGCTGAGGCCTTCTACAAGCAATATCAATATAACTCTGATTTAGTGTCGACTCGCATGCAACTCTAAAGCATGTCCATGGGCTATAAAGAAAGTTTCAAGGAGTATGCCCAAAAGTGGAGAGATCTGGAGAGAAGGGTTCAACCTCCTTTAACTGACAGAGAGTTGGTTAACATGTTCATAGTACACTGACTGGTCCTTTCTACAGTCATCTAATTGGAAGTTTGTCATCTGGTTTCACTGAGCTGATAATGACTGGAGAACATGTTGAAAGTGGAATACGAAGTGGTAAGATACAAATGGATGCCTCTTCAAGTACCACCAAGAAACCATTTAATGGGAAGAAAGAATCTAATGTTGTGTACGACCAACTGGGTCGTAATAAGAAAAACCGTAACCAATCTGTGGGAGTAGTTCTGATCTCTAATCCTGTATCTGTGTAACAAAATTAACAACAGAATAATCAACCTAAGCAAGGTGCACCTAAGAGACAATTTACCAAAATCAATTTATCATTAGCTCAGGCGTTGCAACACATGTTGAAAGGAGAGTTGATTACCTTAAGGGACCCTTCTCAGAATCCCAATACTTCCTCTCCTTGCTATAATCCCAATGCAAGGTGTGCATATCATTCCAACTTCCCCGGAAACGATACTAATATTTGTCGGGCGTTGAAGAATAAAATCCAGGATATGATTGATGCTGGAGAAATTGAGTTTGATCCTCCTGAGACTCCCAATGTGATTACCGCTCCTATGCCCAAACATGAGAAGACTGTTAACACTGTTGATGATGGTTCTTATGTTTCTACTGTGGCTGATTTGACTGCTCCTCTAGAAATTAAGAAGAAGCTGCTGCAAACCGGTTTATTTCTGGGCTGCAATGAAGACTGTTATTATCGTGCCTCTCAATCCAATGGTTTTTGGAAGTTGAAAGAAGGTATTCAGCGTTTGATGGACAATCGTACTATACTGTTTGAGAAGAGCAATTCTATAGGAAGTTTATGTGAAAGTTTGTCTCAAGGTCTGAAGGTTGAAGACGTGTCTGTGGTTACCAAAACTCATGGGAGGATCACTTCTAAGGGTCCTGTGAAGATTATTGCTGAGCCAAAAGTGGATCCCCTGATTATTATTACTCCTGGTCCAATTCCATATTCTTCCGACAAGACTATCCCTTGGAATTATGGTGCTGATGTTTTATCCACGGTGTTAAGCAAGAGTTTTTAACTGATATACCTGCTGAAGATACTAATCTTGACATCGACAATATTTTTAGGACTAGTAAGGTTACTCGAAATGGAATAATTTTCTCTCCAGAAGACACTTCAAAGACTATTGCTGCTCTAGTTTATATCTCTACCTCCGGTCCAAGTATTGAAGCTCGAGGCAAAGGACCAGTGATTAAGCCTGTTCAGGTTGAAACACTGGCTACTGAAGATCTCTCTAAGCAGATGGAAGAAGTGTTGAAGATCATCCGCAAGAGTGATTACAATATTTTTGAACAGTTGGGACACACTCCCTCCAAACTTTATATGCTATCTCTATTGTTATTTTCTGAAGCCCATGCTAAGGCTTTGGTGAAATTCCTGAAATCTGCGCACCTACCTGTAACACGGTGGGAGAACTGACTTTAATTATGTTGCGGATAGCAAAAGTCTCCACCGACTTTTATTTTATCCAAAGGAAAGGCATAAAAGAACAGGAAAGACCTTTTAAAAGATTTTTGGGTTCGGGGGGTAGGTTATGTAAAGGGAAGGTGTTAACACCCTTTACATCCATGGTTATCCATGGGCTCTTAGTTACTTAGCTCACTTTAAAATGTTTTGAGAAGTGTAGTGTGTGAATAAAATTTTCTTTAAGTACTTTATAATGATCCATGTACGGATATATATAAAGTCTTTGTTTTGAAAATTTGCTTGAAAAATGTGAAGTGTTTGAAATGTTTTTGAAGAGTGAGCAAGTACATAAGAGGAACCTACCCTAAGTTAAATCTTTTTTGTTCTTAAATATCCTTTAAATGGTGAGACTATCCCTATTATTAAGGAATAGGTAGTCATTACCTTGGATGTGTGAGGGACAAGTGAAGGGACATCTGTTATTTAGGCAACTGTGAGGTGTATAAGCAATTTGAAGGGACTTATCATCTTTATTCGAAAGGGACAAGATCATTACGAAGGCAACATTCGAAGGGACTTGATCTTTTTATCTTTTTAAGGGACTAGATGATATGAAATGAGGGACTTTGCTTTATACACCCTACTTGATCTTTTGTTTAGGCAACTTGAGAGGTAACCCTTAAGAAGTGAGATGGTGATCCAGGATCGACTTACGTGTGTGAGTGTACCAATTCAAATATTTATCTTGAGATTAGTGATTTATATTCAATTTTACATACAAACATGTCTTGCACTCCCTATTTTACTAACCATAGCATTTAAAATTAAATATTAAAAATTACTACAACTATTACATAAGGGATACAATTACATAATAATAATAAAAAATAAATAAGCAAATAAATAATAATAAATAATTGGGTTAGTAACAATAATAATAATAAAAATCATATAATATATAAATAAATGGGGTTAGTAATAATAAAATAAAGAAATTAGCATAATAATGAATAATAAATTAAAAGTTCAATTTTTAATAAATAATTATTTTTTTAAGATTTTAAGAAGAAAAATAAGCAATTCATACTATATACTAATTATTATAAAGATTTAAATTTACATACATGTTATAAAAAATAATGGTTAATTATAATTAAATAAACATATTATAAAAATAAACTATATTAATAAGATCAAATTAGGAGTTTTTAATTGTTTTAAACATAATCTAGGGTTTACTATTTAATTAAAATTATTTTACATGTAAAACTATATTCAATAATAATTATTATAAAATAATGGACATAATTAACATTTACAAATAAATAAATTAAAAGTTATAATATAATTAGGTTTTGCAAAAGAAAATTAGGGTTTGTAAAAATAATTAGGTTTTATAACATGTTAGGGTTTTTCTTATTAATTTACAAAATTAATCAATTTATTTACAAATGATATATACATCATGAAATAAAATATAAAATAATATTTTAGGAATACATACACAAAAACATTTTAATAGTATTAGAAAATATTTTTTATAATTTATATTTATCAATTTAAATAAAATAGAAATAGTATAATGAAATAAAAATAAGAAAATATGGAAAATTGCTCAAAAAGAAAGGACCTGGGATTTGAACCCAGGTCCCCTACCTCATATGCAAGGCACAAAACCATCCAGGCCAGCGTGCACTGGTGATAGAGACTGAGATCCACATGCTTTTGTTTCAAATCCTGTACAAATCACAACAAAGCAAAAAAAATAACACAAAAAGGGCCTAGGGGGGATTCGAACCCAGGACCCTCAACCAAACAAACACACACTCCAACCATCCAGCCAGAAGGGCGCACCTGTTTATATAACCATTACAAATAATAATATATTAAGTCCTGTGAATAAGTGAAAAAAATCAAGCAAAAAGAATGCTGCCTTCCAGGATCGAACCCAGGCCTTGAACCAATATACGCGCATCCATCACCACTGGGCCAAGCAGGCTTCTGTGAAATAAACTAACAACAATACAATAAAATATCAAGACAATATTTGAATTCCAGCCAGCGCGCCAAAAGGTCTTCATCTTCTTCATATTTCCTGCGAAATTGCTTGCGAATTCACCTACGAACTTTCCTGTGAATATCATAATACAAAAAACCTACGAAACTTGAATATCAACAAAACAATGAAATTATCTCAAATTGATTAGTGCATTATAATCCCCAGAGCTCATACAATCATCCTACGTCTTCCAAATTCATTTATATTAGGTTTAACGTGAAGCCCTAAAAGCTTGGCCGAAACCCTAACAATGGCCGTTCTTCAAACCTGTACCAAAACTTCAATTAACCAGCCCAGAAACCATCAACAACTCATTATAAACATGAATCAATGATCAAATTTAATTTATAACACACGAATATAAGAAAACGAAAAAATCATCAAAGTATGAAAAGTTTGATTCGGGTTATGCAATATGTCATGTTTTTGATGCTTTTAATGATTGGAATGGGTTCAGTGATGTCCATAGAACATGTATCAACCTTCAAATTGCCTTGAAAGAGCTTGAAGAATGAAATCTGAATTGAGTTTTTGGTGAGTTTTGAAAAATTGGAAACTTACTCTTGAGGCAGCAATTTTGTGTCCATTGCATTGTGATGGGTTTAGGTACTTATAGTATATGAAATTAGGTCAAAAAATTGAATGGTTGTTTGGACTTTTTGATCATTGAAGATTGAAAAAGATCATGTCTTAAAATTCAAATATTTTTGAATGTAACATTTCTATTTTAAGATAATCACCATAATTCTCATATCAATTTGATCCAATTAACTTTCATGACCTTCTAGAATCAAAATATTTTTTAAATCTTCATATTTTATATTTTATTTGAATTTAAAATGATTTTTAATATAAAAAATCATAATAAATAAAATAAAATAATGAAAATATTAAATAAATTTCGTGCATGATGTCATGGAACACCTTGGGTCACAAAAAGTTCAGCCCATTTGAAGAATTATGGTTTTAAGACCCCATTTACTTCATAAACCACCCAAAAATTTCCCAACTTTACAAGGGCACAAATCCTTCAATTTTAATGCTATGAGGGTGTTCTTGGACATTTTGGAAAGCTTAAAGAGTCCTCTAACCAACCCCATTGGTTTCATGTCCATACCTTTTACCATTCTCAAGTTATGCTCTTTTGAAGTTGTTGACTTTTTGTTGACTTTCAAAAGGACCTATAATGTCTTAGCTCATACCTTCCAAATGAAGCATTTTTGGGCTTGGCTTGTGAGACACAAAGTTGTAGAGAATTCAATTTCCTTCAAAATGAGCTTTGTATGGAAAAAATTTGATGAAGCATGTGAAAATTATGGCTGGTCAAAGTTCAGTTGACTTTCCCTGAGGAAACCCTAATTTAGAAACCTCTGATTCTTGATGATCTGAAATACCCTTGATGAATCATGATCAACCCTTGATCAAATGATGAATTTTACTTCATATACTTGATGTTGACAAAAAATCATGAAGTTTGACTTTGGTTTGACCACAGTTGACCTCAGTTTGACTTTTTAACTACTTTGACTGATTTTGACTTATCTGATCATCTGACTGAGCAAACCTTTGAGAAAAGTTCTGAAACTTGTCATGGGGATTCTTAAGCACATATAAGATGTTATGAAGCTCACTTGAAGTCTTGGAAATTCATTTAGCCTGATTAAAGTCAAAACCCTAGTTTTGGATGCACTGCTTAGGAGGATGCATTGTTTGAGAGAATTGTCAAATCTTCTGACTAATTGTGAACTTTGTGAACCTCATGAAATGTCTTGTGAACTTTGTGAACCTCATAAGATGTCTTGTGAACCTTGTGAACCTCATAAGATGTCTTGTGAACCTTGTGAACCTCATAAGATGTCTTGTGAACCTCATAAGATGTCTTGTGAACCTTGTGAACCTCATAAGATGTCTTGTGAACCTTGTGAACCTCATAAGATGTCTTGTGAATCTTGTGATACTTGTGAACTTATTAGCACACAAAGTATTGTTTTGTGAGGGCAAATTTTGGGGTGCAACACTACCGCACAAAATCTCTGTGGACAAGTTTGAAAATTGTGTTGCTAACTTGACAACTGGAAATGGATTAGGTTTTTCTGATGCTTTAACTCCTGCTGGAAGAAATCAAAACAAAGCTCTGCACGTCTTTATTGAGTGTAGAGGCATTACTTTGTCTCATGTGTTGGTGGATAATGGTTCCTCGTTAAATGTGTTAGCAAAGGATGTTCTTGATAAACTCAACTTTGAAGATGTTGTGCTAAGACCTAGTAACATGGTGGTGAGAGCCTTTGATGGTTCAAGAAGAATGGTGCACAAAGAAGTTAATCTTCCAATCAAAGTGGATTCTCAAGTCTTTGATTCTACTTTCTATATGATGGATATTTGTCCTGCCTATTCCTGCTTGCTTGCGCGCCCTTGGATACATGGGGCAGGTGTTATAACCTCTACCTTACACCAGAAGTTGAAATATCCAGTGAAGAGCAAGATTGTCACTGTCTATGGTGAATAAGAGTACATGATCAGTCATGTGAGTACTTTCAAGTATGTTGAGATGGATGGTGAATTCGTTAAGACTCCTTGTCAGACATTTGAAGTGGTTCCCTAGACTATTCCTGCTGTTAAGCCAGTTCCTATTGTTTCTAGAGCAACTTCTGCAATGGCATATCGGAAAGATGCTAAAGCTGTGGTTGAAGAAGGCGGTTGTACTATTTGGGGTCAGCTTCCTGACATTCCTTAGAAGTCTGACAAATTTGGTTTGGGTTTTATTGCAGAGGCTCATTAGGCTATTCGTCATGCTCGTGCTATTTGTATCACTAACAAAGGAGTTCAGAAATATCAAGTCAATGCCGTGGAAGACTTTGATGAAGACTACAACATGAACGGTTGGATTTTTCCTACCATTGGCAGTGGGCTCAACAATTGGAAGGCTGAAGATGTTATTCCTATATCCTTTAGTCAGGAGTAAATGCTATTTTTTGTTTTTCTTACTTTTGTTTTGTAATTTGAACAATTAAAACTTTTTAAGCCCCTTGTGTCTTGCCCGGGGCACAATGGTATGCTTGTTAGGGATGCCATTTCATTTGCATCTTTTCATTCAATAAAATCAATGGACGTTTTGCTTACATAAATATTGCGCTCTTTATCTTTCTTTTATTTTTCTTTCTTTATCAAAAAAGCTATGTGTTCTTACACACACCCACGTCACTAAAATGCAGATCCTCATCCACTCTGGATCCCATTGATAACAGTTATGCTATTGCCAATTATAACTTTGAAAATACAATCTACCAAGTCGAGGATGGAAATGAGGAAGATTGTGAAGTTCTTGTAGAGCTTTCTAGGTTGCTACAACAAGAAGAGAAAGTTATACAGCCGCATGAAGAGTCGGTCGAAGTTGTGAATCTGGGTACTGAGAAAGATAAGAAAGAGATCAAAATAGGTGTTGAATTATAAGACAATGTTAAGAATAGATTAATTAAGATGCTACATGATTACATGAAAATATTTTCTTGGTCTTATGAAGATATGCCGAGGCTTGATACTGATATTGTGGTTCACCGTCTACCGATGAAGGAAGTTTGCCGCCCGATAAAACAGAAAGTTCATCGTATGCGTCCAGAAATGTCAGAAAAGATCAAAGCTGAAGTGATGAAACAATTTGAGGCAGGATTCTTAGATGTCACTTCTTATCCTCAATGGGTTGAAAATGTGGTACCGGTACCTAAAAAAGATGGAAAATTATGCATGTGCATGAACTACATGGATTTGAACAGAGCCAGCCCCAAAGATGATTTTCCACTTCCACATATTGATGTTCTAGTAGACAATACAACTCAACATAAGGTATTCTCTTTCATGGATGGCTTCTCTGGTTATAATCAGATTAAAATGGCGCCTGAAGGCATGGAGAAGACTACATTTGTCACACAGTAGGGCACCTTTTGTTACAAAGTAATTCCATTTGGTTTGAAGAATGTTGGGGCAACATATCAGAGTGATATGGTAGCTTTGTTCCATGATATGATTCATCACAAGATATAGGTATATGTTGATGACATGATAGCCAGATCTCAGACTAAAGAAGAACATCTTAATAATCTGCACAAGCTGTTTGAGAGGTTGAAGAAATACAAGCTGGGATTGAATCCAAACAAATGCACCTTTTAATCCAAACAAATTTACCGACTGTGAAACAAGATACTCACTGTTCGAGAAAACTTGCTGTGCTTTGGCATGGGTTGCTCGCCGACTAAGACAATATATGTTGACTCATACCAATTTAATGATTTCGAAGATGGATTCTATCAAATACATATTTGAGAAACCTACTCTCTCCGGACGAATAGCGAGATGGAAAATGATTTTGACAGAATATGACATCTAGTACACTACTCAAAAAGCAATTAAAGGAAGTGTGGTAGCTGATCATTTGGCTCATCAAGCATTGGATGATTATCAGTCTATGAATTTTGAATTTCCAGATGAAGATATTATGCTTGTTACTAATCACAAAGAACTTAGGCCGAATGAAGGACCTTAACAGGGATCCCGATGGACTATGGTTTTTGATGGAGCTTCTAATATGCTTGGTAATGGTATTGGTGTTGTGATTATCTCTCCCGAGGGTTGTTATACGCTGTTTACTGCAAGACTTTGTTTTGATTGTACCAACAATATGGCTGAATATGAAGCGTGTATCATGGGTATTAAGGCTGCCATTGAGATGAAGATCCAATTCTTGAATGTATATAGGGACTCAGCCTTAGTAGTTAGCCAGATTAAAGAAGAATGGGACACGAAGCATCCAAATCTCATTCCTTATCGAGAACATGTGTTGACTTTGATTCCATACTTTGAAGAGATCACTTTTGAACATATTACACGAGAAGAGAATCAACTAGCAGACACATTAGCTACTATGTCATCTATGTTCGAAGTCAGTTGGGACAATGAAGCTCCTAGAATTACTATTGATATATATGATGAGCAGGCATACTTTTATGAGGTTGATGCTGAAGGAGTGGAAGAAAAACCTTGGTTCCACAAAGTAAAAAGATATCTCGAAGCTCAGGAGTATCCTGAAGGGGCATCTATCAATGATAAGAAGTTTCTAAGGAGATTTTCGGCCATATTTTTCCTGAGTAATGGAATTTTGTACAAACGCAATCACGATTTGACTTTGCTTCGTTGTGTGAACTATAAGGAAGCAAGAGAGATTATGGAAGACATGCATGATGGGATCTTTGGTACTCTCTCTAGCGGGCATACGATGGCTAAGAAGATTTTGAGAGCAGGTTATTGCTGGTCTACCATGGAAGCTGATTGCTATCAGCACTCCAAACTTGTCATAAGTGCCAAATCTATGTTGATAAAGTACATGTGCCTCCAGCTCCGTTGAATGTTCTAACTGCTCCTTGGCATTTTGCAATGTAGGGTATTGATATGATTGGTGAGATCAAGCCTACCACTTCCAATGGACATCGTTTCATTCTTGTTGATATTGATTACTTTACAAAATGGGTAGAGGCAACCTCGTTTGCTTCTGTTTCCAAGAATGTTGTGGCTCGGTTCATCAAGCATAATCTTATATGTAGATATGGCATCCCCGAAAGGATTATCATAGACAATGGTACTAATCTGAACAATACTATGATTACTGAACTCTGCACGCAGTTCAAGATTAACCATCACAATTCTTCTCCATATCGACCAAAGATGAATGACGCAGTGGAAGTAGCCAACAAGAATATTAATAATATCTTGCAAAATATGACAGTAACTTACAAAGATTGGCACGAGATGTTACCATTTTCTCTCCATGGTTATCGTACCACAATACGCACCTCAACTAGGGAAACCCCATTCTCTCTTGTCTATATGGTATGGAAGCAGTATTACCTGTGGAAGTCCAGATTCCTTCTTTGAGAATTATGAAAGATGCAGACTTAGATGAAAACGAATGAATTCAGACTCGACTTGACCAGATAAACTTGATTGATGAAAAGAGGCTTGCGGCTGTTTGTCATAGTAAGATATATCAGAAGCATATGATCAAAGCCTTTAATAAGAAAGTCAAACATCAAGTATACCAGGCTGGAGATTTGGTAATAAAGCGTATCATATTACCACAGGGTGATCCCAGGGGAAAATGGACTCCCACATATGAAGGGCCATTTGTAGTAAAAAAGGGTATTTTCTGGAGGCACTATGATACTTTCCACCATGGATGGTGAAGACTTCCAACAACCTGTGAACGCAGACATAATCAAAAAATACTACGCATAAAAAGAGACCCGCTAGGTTGACTGACCTAGGTAAAAATAATGGCATCTCGGAGAACCAAAAGGGTTTGGGCAAAAATTAGGGATATATATATATATATATATATATATATATATATATATATATATATATATATATATATATATATATACACACACACACACATATCCCGGTGAACTGAAAACCTGAAAAGGGGGTCCAGGAAAAAGTTAGGGATTAAAGCATATGAGTATGTTTCGTTAGATCACCCGTGTAACTTTAACTAGTTGTGCTACCAACATCAAGTTCAAACGGTGTAGATCATTCCATTCGTTTCTCTTCCGACAGCAAAAGATGAGATACTTGAAGATAATGACAATAACAGAGTTGAAACTTGATGGGATCATTTATACATAGCTGTTTTTCCTTGTGTTTTCTGTACTTTTAAAATTTTCTACGATGAATTCCTCTTACTAGGATTTCTGTCTCTTTGTTCAAAACTTGCCTATGTATAAGCCACTCTCAAGATTAATACAATTCTATTTTCAAACTCAACTTTACTTTTCCCGTTTTACTTAAGCGTAAACGTCAATTGATTATGTTTGAATGTATATATGCCTTTGAATATGATTGATGTTTACAAAATAAACATATAAAATAATATAAAATTACAATAATAGCATTTACTAAGGACTCTCGGAGGTAGGAATCCTAGCAAAGTTCATGTCCAACGGATCTTCGTAGGTTCATCCCCACAGAGTGATCTTTACAGATTTATTTCAGCGAAGTATTCCAAGTAGCCTTTTGTACTTCCAGTTATACAAAGTCCCAGACAAATTTCTCTCAAGCTTGATGTCCTTCGAAGAATTGACACTTGGTCGGATAAGTCTTTCAGGGGAATGTCTGTCTCTTTTATCCCCAGTCAGGGTATTCAGGAATTTAATCTTTCAATAAAAAGTGCGATGAACGGAAAATGGAAGATCCTAAGTACAATATTCTGAAACAAGACGGGAACGACGTCTTCATATTCCTCAGCAACGAATCAAAATTTATTTTCCCCAGCTAGCAATGGATATACAAAGCTACTTATGTGCTTCGACTACATAATCCATACATCATTTACATCACATCATGGAATATGTATCCATAATGCATACAACATTCTCATTTATATTAAGAAATTCATGCCATGCATGCATACATCAAATGACCTCGCATAAAACTAACCTTTCCTTTTCAGGATAGTTCACAGTCAGATAAACATGATCAACTCCTAGAGACAGTTCAGATACGATCAAGACGAAGATCAAGTTCTGATACTTAGTTCAGGATACTTTCCAGAAGCAGTTCAGAGACGATCGAAACGAAGATCTAGTTCTGACGCTTAGTTCAAGACATTTTCCCAGAGACAGTACAAAGACGATTGAAACGAAGATCTAGTTCTGATACTTAGTTCAAGGTATTCTCCAGAGATAGTACAGAGACGATCTAAACGAAGATCTAGTTCTAATACTTTGTTCGGGATATGTTACAGAGATAGTTCAGAGACGGTCGAGACGAAGATCTAGTTCTGATACTTAGTTTAGTAACAACATTCAGATAGAGTCAAACATAGATATATTCTGATACTTCTATCAACAGACACTTTGGATGGCATCTATAAGCACATCTCCAATTACTCCGAATGACATCTTTAAGCCAATTCAAGCAATACAA
Source organism: Lathyrus aphaca (assembly GCA_963966055.1). Lineage (NCBI taxonomy): Eukaryota > Viridiplantae > Streptophyta > Magnoliopsida > Fabales > Fabaceae > Lathyrus > Lathyrus aphaca. The sequence continues at coordinate 507,682,821 of OZ014523.1, forward strand.
TCAACCAACAATACTACTTTGCGCACCGGCGAATGCAAATTTTTGGGCTTAAGTGTTTAATCCTCTTCTACCTTCAGGTCACGAATGGCGTACATGCCAATCTAACTCCTCAGGTTTCACAAAATTGAACAGGGGCAGCTTTTGTACCCCAAAATTTTCCCTCACATCTTCAAGACAATATACCTCAAGAGGACTCCTAATGGTTACAAGATTCTCAATTGCTCAAAGGGATTCAAAGTTTCAACAGGCAAAACCTCCTCCTAAGCAATGGATCTTAAATTAGGGTTTTGAGTTTCTCAAAGCAAATTGGACTTCCAAAACCTCAAGTGGACTTAATGGTGTCCCATATACTTCAAAGGATCCCCATGTCAAGTTTCAAGGCTTGCCCTACAAGTTTGGTCAATCAGATGCTCAGATATTCAAAAATCAATTAACTTGGTCAAAAAGTCAACTGTGGTCAACATACAGTCAAACTTCAAGATTTTTGGTCAACATCAAGATTATAAGGTAAAATTAATCATTTGATCAAGGTTTGATCATGATTCATTAAGGAAACCTCAAAATCATCAAGAACCAGACGTTACTAAATTAGGGTTTTTGTAGAAAAAGTCATCTGTACTTTGACCAGCCATAACTTTCACATGCTTCATCAAAAATTTCCCATACAAATCTCATATTGAAGTAAATTCAATTCCCTACAACTTTGTGTCTCACAAGCCAATGCCAGAAATGCTTCATTTGAGAGATATGAGTCAAGACATTACAGGTCCTTTAAAAAGTCAACGTTTTCAAAAGCTCATAACTTGAACATGGAAGATCAAATGAACATGGGACCAAAAGGAGTAGTTATAGGACAATCTAAGCTTTCTAAAAAGTCAAAGAATATATACATGTGATAAAAATTGCGAGAGTTATACATTGTTGAAGTTGGGTAAATTTAAGGAGGTGTATAAAGCAAGTAATGACCAAAACTCAAGTTTTTTCCAAATGAGCCCATATTTTTCTAACCCAAACTTGATCATAAGATAATTCACGACCCATAAGTCATAATATCTAAATTTTTTTATATTTATTTTATATTATATTGGATTTAATTTATTTAAAATCAATTTTAATTAAAATAAATATTGAAAAATCAAATATTTGATCTTAGGATTATTTTAGGATCTGATTTTTATGTTTATGATCATAATTTGGATCCCAAATTCGTGCAAACCAAAAGAGAAGGTCATAACACCAAATTTTGACTAAAAGAGAATCCTCCTTTCTTCATTCCAAAGCAACCTCAAATCTAACACCCAAGCCCAAACTTTTTAACCTAATTCACTCTTCTATAAACATATAACAAAGCCAGATGCACAAGGGTAAAAAAATTGAGCCAAAGAACCCTTATCAAACTTCAAAAAATCTAAAGAAAAGTCAAATTCGGTTTCCTATTCACAACCACATTCAAGAAGTTTCAAAGGTTGCATTACATTCCTGGGGACTTATTGAACGTATATCCATCATCATCATCAAAAGCATCCCAATTTTCCCTAGCCGAATTCGTTTTTAACTCATATTTTTCAATTTTTGATTTCCACTATATATGCATTATAAATTGAATTTGATCACATATTATTGTTTGTATGGATGTTTAGAATGTTTCTGGATCATTTGATTGAAGTTTAATTGCAGGAATAAGGATATGTCATTGTTAGGGTTTGCGATTTGGATTTTTGGGAACTCCGTTTAGAGACAATTTCAAGCCAATTTGATGATTCAAATAGACTCATGGGAAGATTTATAGTAGACCTGCACCTTTAGATATTATTTATAATGCTTGTTTGATGTTTTTGAAAAACGCATGTGATTTAGTGACGAAAAAATTGTCACTAAAGGTTTATCTACGACACAAAACCGTATCTAAAAGTGGCTGGACGGACGAGGAAGAAGACGATGCTATCCGCGACATAGTTTTTGTAAACAAAAATGACCAAGTCAGTTCTCCCACCGTGTTACAGGTGGTTTTCAAATTCACCTCCATGATCACTTCGAATTGTGACAATGCTAGTGTTAAGTTTATTTTGAGATAACTTGGCAAATGTTTCAAATGCGGAGAAGGTGTCACTTTTACTTGCTAAGAAAATTGTCCAACAAAATCTTGAGTAGTCATCCACAATAAAAAACCCATAATAATTTCCTCCTAGACTTTTGATTATAGATGGACCAAATAGATCCATATGAAGAAGTTCAAGAGGTCTAGTCGTGGAAATAATGTTTTTGGATTTAAAAGAGACCTTTGTTTTCTTCCCCATTTGGCATGCATCACAAAGGTTATCTTTAGTAAATTTTATTTTATGTAGACCAACTACTAAATCTTTGGAAACAATTTTATTGAGAAAGTCAAAGTTAATGTGCACTAAGAGCCTATGCCAAAGCCAAAAATCATCACTCTTAGAGACTAGACACTTAGGATCATTAACGAACACATCATTTAAGTCAAGCATGTATACATTATTCACCCTCAAGCCTTTAAACACATCATTCTTCTTATCATCATGTTCAATTATGCACCCTTATTTTGAAAAGGAGACTTTATATCCCTTGTCACATAATTGACTAATGTTAATAAGGTTATGTTTAAGGTCTTCAACTAAAAGGACATTTGAGATAGATGTAGAAGATGGATTACCTTCACTACCTTTATCGAGTATTGCATCCTTGTTATTATCACCATAGGTAACAAAACCCTTCTTCTTAGCCACAAAGTCATATAACAGGGAGTTGTCACCCGTCATATGTCTTAAGCAACCACTATCGAGAAACCATATTTTTCTGTAGTCTCAAGACACTCCACCTATGTGATTAAACAAGAGAGAGAGAGAGAGGTACCCAATTTTCATTGGGTCCTTGTGTGTGAGTGAAACTTTGGTTGCATTTGAGCAACCATTGGAAAATGCCTTTAGGAACTAAGAATCTCCTAAATCGACATTTAGCAATAGTGTGACCCCTCTTGCAACAATAAAGACAATTCAAGGTTGGTTTAGAGTCTCGTTTGCTATTTTGATCCTTCACCACATAGGTGTATTTTTTATATGGATTATTCATAGAGTTTCTAAAATTTGAATGATAAATAGCAAATGTCATTTTTGGTTGTGACATCTTGTCAAGTTTGGCTTGAAGAGTTTTGACTTCTTTTGCCAAATACAACAAGTTTCACAACTATGAAAATTAAACCACTCTCGTTTGTCTTTCCTTATTGGTTCCACCATAGACCGCTTAAGAGCTTCCAATGCCTTTTGATAGTCGGAAACCTCTTTCTCTAAATGCTTAAAAATAAGCTTATTGGATGCTAAATGCTTAAAAGCTTCTTTAGCTTCATGGTGGAGAACCTTTAAATTACTAAGTAAATCGGGATAAGACAATTTTTCAAAATTATCATATTTAGAATGACTTACTTGCTTTTTGCCCTTGTTGTGAGCCATAAGAAAAATGTTTACTTTCTCTTCCTCATCACTTAAGCTAGAGTTGCTAGAGACTTCATTATCGCTTTCCCATGCGATATATGCTCTCCTTGCTTTGTTGCCTTTCTTTTGATATTTATCTTTGCCTTTGTCTTTCTTCAACATAGGACATTCCGGTTTGTAATGACCTGGTTTTCCGCAATTATAACATGATCCTATTGACTTAGTACTCTTGCTTTGATCTTGATTAAAGGGATTTGATTGCTTTCTATAGTTGACAAGACATTTGTTTGAATGAGAAATTTCATTCTTTCTAAGGTACATATTGTATCTTCATACAAAAAACCTCATATCCTCGTTAGATTCATCATTTTCATCATTAGACTCACTCTCACATTTGTTGTTGGTGGATGATTTAGAAGTAGAAGCCTTCAAAGCATTAGAGTTCTTCTTCTTTTCGTTGTCTTTAGATTTTTCATTCTTTTATTTCTTTTCACTTTCTTCATGCTCATGTAGATTCAATAGCTCTTGTTCATGCTCTTGTAGCTTCCCAATTAACTTGGTCAAATCCAAAGTTCTTACATCATTGGATTCCTTAATTGTCGTGACTTTTGGTAACCATTCCCTAGTAAGACATCTTAGAACTTTGTTAATAGCTACATCGTTGGGAGTGGGTTTGCCAAGAGCATTTAAGCGATTTAATAAGTGAGAAAATCTCTTTCCCAATTCACCAATGGTTTCCCCTTGGTTCACGTGAAAGCAATCAAACTCTTGTTGCAATGTATTAATTCTAGCTAGCTTCACGTCATCAGTTCCCTCCTGGGAAATCTGTAACGCTTCCCACATAGCTTTCGTTGTAGTATAATGTGAAACTCTAAAATATTCATCCACTCCCAAAGAAGCAATAATCATATTTCGAGCTTTCCAATCATAACTATAGTTCTTTTCATCTTTTTCATCCCATTGTGCTTTCTATTTAGGTATGTCAAGGTTATCCTCTCCGGTCATAGTTATTTGCATAGGACAGTCTTGAATAACCTTCCATATTTTTCTATCAACAAAGTTGATATGAATACACATACAATCCTTCCAATGACTATAGTTTTCTTTGGTGAAAACAGGTGCTCTATTATACGCCCCCGTTGGATCGTTATCCATTTTCTAAAAAGTTATATGCGAAACACTAGATGAACCGGTACTCGTGATACCACATGTTAGACGATGACACGGATCTAGAAGGGGATTGAATATATCCCTTTTTAAAAATTAACTTTTTAAAAAATAATTGAAAAATATCTTGCGAAAGTTCCCTGGAAAAACGCATCTAAAATAAAATCAAGTCACCGGTGATCGGATATACGTTGAAAACCAAATGGGATATAAGAGATGAATAGATGAATTAATACAATGCCAATTAATCACTTAAATTCAGCACAATTGAATAATCCACTACCAACAATGAATATAAATGAGAAATAAGCACAATGAGTAAGAAGTTGTGTATTTTGAATTTTTATCAAACACTTGGTGTGCACACACACACAAAGTGTAGTTTGACAATTAGTGTAGTGCCGAATTTTTATCAAGTTACTATCCAAATATGATAGCAACAATTTAACAAACACTTGGTAGGCACACACTAATACAAAACATAATTTTTCAAGCAACACAACTTCAAATAGTGTAGAAAAATTATCAAATGAAAAGGATGAAGAACACACGAGATTTGTTTAGGCAGTTCCCCCACCGTCCTCGCTAAGGGTACTCTGCCCCCAATTCACAAACCGAATTGGGATCTTTTATTAATATTGCAATGTTAATACAAGAAGAAAATTGGAACAACAAACCAATCTGAATTGTGATTGTTGTGTTAACTCTTCTTTCCCCTTGATTCAAGATGAACCAAGTCCTTCACGCGCATCGAACAAACCTCTGATTAATTGCTCCCCTCTTGCAAGAATTTGCAATTCTCCAAACTTTGAGCACGACCACTTTGCTTTGATGCTTGTGAACCCACATCGTTATTCACAATCCCCCGGTTATTGTGATATGAATGAACGACCACCTTAATCTTCAAACTTCCTCACTCGGTTGAATCTACGAACAAATGATGCGTGCAAAACCCCCTAAATCAGAATGATCTTGGTGGACAAACCCTCTAGGTTTATTCAAGAAAACCCACAAACCTCTCAACCCAAACTGAAATTGCAATCTCACGTTTGAACGTTATCACCTTGATCTTGTACTTTGATCAACAAAAATTGTTGTGTGTAATTATTGATGAATGCTAGAGAAGGAGAAGATGAAGAGAGCACTTGTGTATTTATTTTACTTTTCTTGTTAGTTTACACAAAAAAATATGACAACTATTTATATGGGTTAGTGAAATAATGATAAAATTAAAACACAAATAAGAATGGGAGAGAAACCAAAAAGGGGCGCTCAAAGCACGAATGAGTCGACCTGAATTGCCTACAGGAATGCATCGACCTGAGCTTGCCTTTGAGTAAACCTGTATAGGTCCTTTGATTCAACCTAAAATTTCCCCTTTGTCAGTCTGTTGGGACCCAAGAGTTTCAAGGAAGAAATCACTTCAAATGAGTCAACCTGAAGCCTTCAATGAGTCGACTCAAATTTGTTTAACAGGATGAGTCAGCCTGTTTAGAGTACTGAGTCGACTCATTTTAGGCAAAACACTATAAAACCCTTTTTTCTGATGAGATCATCCTTTTCCTTGTAATCCCATAAGGCATTTCAAAGCATATAAGTTTTGACATCATTCAAAATACCCTTTATGTTTCACAAGCATAACCATGCCAAAACACCCAATTATCAATCCAATGCATATAACATTCATTTAAATAAATAGATAGATAATACAAAAATTCAATTAAATAAATAATTTAAAGAAGACGGGGTGTTACACTCGACATGTAAGTCGAACAGGTTTCTACAGACGAGTACGAAGGAAAGATGAAATTGATGTATCCAAGGGATGAATAGAAGCTTATGAATTTCTTAAATCGTTGTAAGGTGAAATATTATAAGGTGATGTTATACCCCAGGTGTAGCGTTGTATTCGATAAAGAGGCGACTAAAGGCCTTGAAGGAGTTAGATCTCCATATGCAAGGAAAAGCAAATGGGACGAGAATAAACATCAATTGAGTTTCGACAAGAGGGGTGTTCCTCACAGAAAACAACATGAGTTTTTCTAAGAAGTCTTGAATTCATCAAAGGACATATGTTCCCCTTTCTAACGTCCTTGAGGGAGAATGGATCCAACCACTAGATAAGCGCAATGTTAGTTAGCAAAATGGAAGACGTTTGAGATGGGCACGAGATCTTCTTATCACAACATTTTCCATGTGTCAAAAAAATATTCTTACGGTTCTCAGAATTATTTAGGAAAATATCTCATGACGAGGACTCAACGACGAAGACATTAGAGAAATAAGAAACAACCTTTGAAGTTGTAGAGTTTAGCGCCGATAACAAAGTGTCGACAACATCAGTTAAAAAAAAGATATAAAGATATAAATTTACACTTGATTTTAAAAAATTAGTATAAAAGCATTTTTTTTAAAATAATAATACTTTATACCTGATATTTGAATAAAAGGGTATAAAATCATTTTTTTTTCATACTGGATTTTTCAAATATTTGATGTAAAATCATAAATTTTTGAAAATAAATTATAATTTTATATTGATTTTTAATTTTTTTAATTTCTTAATTTCCAAATCCTACCCCTTTATATAAAATTAAAAAATTAAAATGATCTTTTGGATTTTTAAAAAATCAATAAAAAATTAGGGTGACAAACGGGTATTCGGTCCTATTTAGTCCCGTCCAACAAAAGCCCGTAAAAATGGGGTAAGACAGGACAAATATAGTTGAGGGTGCGGATCTAAAACCTTAACATGCACCATTTAAATCTAAAAATACATAAAATTACATTAATGTCCATATCCGCAAAAGCTGGAAAAAAACACGATGATACAGAACAAACATATTAGAGATGAATGTCTAAACTCTTGGCTCCTGGGGTGGACAATCGGTCATGTAAAGTTCCGACCTACAATTTCATACAGACGTGAACTCTACGCCAGTGGCACGCTGACCTTGCCCGGGATATTTATACGCATATGAATTCTACGCCTGTGGCATGCTAAACTTGTCCGGGATATTCATACGCATATGAATTTCACGCCCGCGGCATGCTAAACTTGCCCAGTTTATTCAAGCACATATGAAGTTTTTGCCCGGGACATTCTAATCCTGCCCCGGACATTCATACCCAAAACCTAAAAATCTATCCTTAAACCCAGATTTATCTACTCTACACTAAAGTTTGCTTACTCTAGACAAACATATCATGCATTTTTCTAGCTACCAAACGAAAAAACATGCAAAACAGAGAATTTGAAGTGTTACCTGACATATTGGAGGCGAGGAGAAGACGGTGGCGCGCAGGCAGAAAATGGCGGTGCAGACGGGCAGAAAGAGAATTCTTTTCAGAGCTTCCGATCAAACGTCAGAGCGAAAAAGTCCAAATGAAGTGGATCACCCCCTTTATATAGCCATAAGCGCGTGGACAGACGCGCCAGATAATCATTACCTAGAACCTACGTCGCCGTTTGCACAAGAAACAAGGCGACACACCATTAATGCTGAAACACGTCAGTCCACAAGAATCCTGAACGACGCCGAGCAACTGTAAATCTCCCCGACTATAAGGAGCATCCTCGACTCTGTGAAACGCCACATGCCCGACAGACTCAACAGCACGTGCAAGTACGTGCCCGACACCTTCTTCAGCACACCTACGTCCGCCTATGTTCTAATTCATCGCTCCGACTCGGAGACTCGACTTGGGGGGCTCTTGTTCCTAAATGGGCCTCCGGACTGTATTGGGCCACAACCTCATATGTCGAGCAGAGGCCCATATGCTCGGGCAGGTATATCTGGTAGACGGGCAGGGCGCTTAATGGTCGGGCACATATCCTAGATGTCGGGCACGCATTTAGAACGGGCAAAGAACATGTCAGCCAGTTCATTTGCCACGTCACCCAACTGTCACCCAATTGTCCCCCATTATCTCCTAAAAGATAGGAGCAGTTGAACCAAGGACCAGACCACTTAACTAGGTCTTCACGTTTCTCACGCGTTCCTTGGCAGTCCTTCCTTGGGCCTAGCTGATCCAGCCCAAGGAAGGACCTTGGTCCAGCGCTGGGGGCTCTCTATAAATACCCCTTTTCACTAAAGGGTCAGGTATTCCGAATTCATTCTTCTAACTTACCTATTTTTTGTACCTCTATTAACTTTGGCATCGGAGCGCCTTGCAGGTACACCCCCTCCATTCCATCCACTTGCTGTTGCACCCAATTGCTAGAAGGCCCTCCTGATCAGGTCAGATCAAATGTCCATATCCGCAAAAGCTGGAAAAAAAACACGATGATACAGAACAAACATATTAGAGATGAATGTCTAAACTCTTGGCGCCAGAGGTGGACAATCGGTCGATTTCAGTCAGTTTCGGACCTAAAACATAAATCTGACACAAATCACAGTTTCATTTTTATGACCTAATTTCGACCGATAAAATTTCGACTTTCCTCAAATTCGATTAAATCGATTTGACGATTAAGTTAGATCGATTTAGTCGATTTAATATTTAAATAGCTATTTTTTTTTAATTTATTATAAAAAATATCAAATTTTTAGAATAGTTACTATTCTTACTATTAAAAAAATTATTATCATCAGATAATATTTTCAATATTATTTGACATTAATTTTGATTATTATCGTTATTTTAAATTATAAACTAAATAATATTTAAGATTTTATATTGCATGTCTTGTATTATAAAAATGATAGGCAAAATACCCAAAATAGTCCTTTAACTCAATCACTGGGTCCAATATGGTCCCTTATCTCTTAAAAGTGACAAAAAGATCCTTTAATTTGTTAAATTGTACCAAATAGATCCTTTCCGTCCATCACCCCCTAACAGACGTTAACTATGGTATAGGTGGCAGCTGACATGGCATCATCTTCTTCCTTTAAACTGAGAATCTTCATCTTCCTCCATTTCTAGGGTTTATGCGAAAATTTCTCTTCATCCATTCCCAAATTGATTCAAGAACCAAGAAAATCATAGAGTGACGAAGATGAAATCCAGTGGGTGTTCTTCGAAAGCAAAACACGGTTATGGTGGGTGTTCTTCGAAGGAAGAATCGAATGTTAACACAAGCACAACTTGGAAACCTATATGTCACTGTGGGGATTTAGCTGTTCTTCGTATGGCCACAACATTCAAGAACTATGGGAAACATTTTTGGGGATGCCCTAATTTTAAGGTATGTCATATGTATGTGTTTAAAATCTGTAGCTGTATTTGTGTTTTAAAATGGTTGATGTTGAAGATGCTATTTTGCAGGGATCAAGCAATGCCGGTTGTGGGTACTTTGGATGGTATTTTGAAGAGGTCAGAGATGAGAAGGAGCAATATTTGATGGATAGAATTGAGAAGCTCTCAAAGTCATTGGCAAAGGCTCAAGTGACTATTGAAGAACATGGGAAACAAATAAGCAAAATGGAAAATGACATGAAGAAGCTCATGAAGTTGATAAAAATCTGGAAATTGATTTGGTTCATAGGCCTTGTTGTAGTTGTTTTTAGAATCCTTTAGGACGTTGTTGAATCATTTTGGTCTCACTGTTTTTAGAATGATTTAGGGAATTGATGTTGAATTAAGGCAATTTGTTGTCAAATTGTTGTTGTTGTTGTCAAATGTAATGGATTATTTGTGATCAATGGTAGTTACTATTGTTATGTTGACAGTACCATAATGTTAGCATTTTACACAACAGAAATGTTAATTGCTACAGATTAGTTACATTGATAGAACTAATTGAAATAATTGAGATAATTGCCACAGAACAATAGTTGACAAAACAGAATTGACAAAAGCATATGTCTCCATCATTGACAAAACAGAATTCTAACATTGACAAAACCATATGTCTTACATTGACAAAACATTGACAAAACAGAATTTTAACATTTACACAATTGTCTTAACATTGAAAAAACATTGACACAATTGTCTTAACTAAACTTAACATTGACAGAATTGTCTTAACATTGATCCTAAGGTTTCCAAGTCTTGGTTGATCTCTTTGTTGGTGTACTTCTCCTTGTTGTTGGGCCTACAGCAGTCTTGGCTGCACTCATCCTGGTGGTTGGGCCTGGGGGCATGAAAGGCTTAGCTGGCCTTCTGTAAGACAGCTTGTTTGGCCTTCCTTGAGCTTGCTTGGTTTTGCTTGGCTGAGACTGTGTTGGTTCCTGTGATGGCTGGCCTTGTGACTGTGTTGGTTCCTTTGATGGCTGGCCTTGTGACTGAGTTGGTTGCTTTGATGGCTGGCCTTGTGACTGTGTTGGTTGCTGTGATGTCTGGCCTTGTGACTGTGTTGGTTGCTGTGATGTCTGGCCTTGTGACTGTGTTGGCTGCTGAGTCTGTGTTGGTTGCTGTGATGGTTGCTGAACAGATGCTTCAAATGGCTGGCCTTGTGATACCTGCTGACTGGTGTGGTCCTTGCAGGTCAGTTTATTATGACCTGCTTTTTTGCACCTGCTACACCTAACATTAAACCCTGTCCTTCTCATCTTCTTGTCAGAACCATCAATCTCACCTTGCTCTAAATTTCTTCTTTTCTTTGGCCTTCCAGGCATCTTCCTATACTTAGGAGGCTGCACATCTGGATATTCAGTTCTGGCCCACAAATTAGAACCATTAACTGGAAATATCACAAAGTTATAGACCTCCATGTATCTCTCCTTTCTATAATATTTTGGAATGTAGTCAGCAATGTTGTAGTTTCTACTCTTCATAGCTGATAAGGCATGCACACAAGGTAGCCCTGTCAGCTCCCATCTTCTACATGAACAACTTTGCTCCTTAAGGTCTATACTGAATTTATCTGCTTGGTTTTCTAGATGCCTCACCTCAAAAATATATTCAGATGCCATCCTATAAGCACAAAACAGAAATATGTTCAGAAGCCATGCCTCACTATCAAAACAAATCATAAATCATAAATCATATACCACTATAAGCAACTATAAGCAACTACAGAAATATGTTCAGAAGCCATGCCACTATAAGCAACAGAATTCAGAAATCATATACCACTATAAGCAACTATAAGCAACTATAAGCAACTACAGAAATATGCAACAAATCATAATTCAGATACCTGCCAATCCACTATATGCAACAAATCATGAATCATATACCTGCCAATCCACTATATGCAACAAATCATAAATCATATACCTGCCAATCCACTATATGCAACTATATGCAACAAAACAGAATCATAAACCTGCCAATCCACTATAAGCAACTATATGCAACAAAACAGAATTCAGACTTCATTTACCAATCACTAATAAGCAACAGAATTCAGATTGTCACTTATTAGCAATTAAGCAACAAAACAGAAATCATATACCTGCCAATCCACTACAAGCAACAAAACAGAATTCAGACCAATCAATAATAAGCAACTATAAGCAACAGAATTCAGACTTCATTTACCAATCACTAATAAGCAACAGAATTCAGAATTCACTAATAAGCAACTAAGCAACAAAACAGAATTCATATACCTGACAATCCAAAGGTTGGTGTAAGAACTTGTTTTTTCAACTTTCTTTCTTATGTTTGGTAGCACTTCCCCATCAGCCAGATTCTGATACCTCATCCTATTGTTTGCCCATCTTTCCATCATATATATCCTTATTTCTTCCACCATAGTAATTAGTGGTTTAGCTCTTGAATCCAGAATAACACTATTGAATGCCTCAGACATATTGTTGAGGACTGCATCACATTTGTTATGAGTCTTGAAATATGATCTGCTCCAATATCTTGGTGGAGTGCTGATCATGTGCTTGTATGCTTCCACATTGATATCCTTCATCACTTTCATCTCTCTTTCCCAAGCTTGGTAATATGTGGACTTTGCAGCTTTCCAGATTATTTCCTTGAGTTTCTTGCCTGGATATTTTTTTCTGAAATTATTATAAAGATGTCTGACACAAAATCTTTGCTCCACTCCTGGCAGCAACTCATCCATGACAGGTAATAAACCCTTAGTGCAACAAAAATTACATAAGTTAGTACAAATAACATAAGGGCCTATAAGTGAACATAACTACAAAATTACATAAGTACCATATTTACCTTTTGTTGATCAGATATATAGGTGTATGTGAGACACCTTTCTCTCCCACCTAGATCATCAATAAGAAGCTCCAAGAACCAAGTCCAGCTATCTTTATTTTCACTTTCAACCACAGCAAATGCTATTGGTAGCATTTGGTCATTTGGATCTCTACCAATTGCTGCCAAGATTTGCCCTCCACACAACCCTTTCAAAAAACAGCCATCTAGCCCAATGAAATGTCTACATAATTTAAAACTCTCCTTACAAGCAGCCAAGCAAATGTACAACCTCTTAAAATATGGTCTCTGATCAGCTGAACCCTCTAGTACAGGATGCACATTGACTTTCACAGTAGAACCTGGGTTAGATCTCAAAAGTTCATGACAATAGTCATAGATCCTTGTATAGTCCCCAAGAAAAGAACCATCTACCATGTCTCTAGCAGCAAATCTTGCTCTTATGGCCTTTTGCTTGCTAACACCTACATTCCATTTTTTTGTGCCTTTTCCTTTATGTCCCTAAGCTTCAATCTTGGATTGGATTTCAGTGAATTCTGTAGCCTCTTACTTAACCATTTTGTACTCATCAGCTTTACATTGTACTCTCTACTACAACTATGGTTGTCTATGATCTTCCTTAGTTGCCAAGAATCCTCATTAGGTAACTTTGCACAGTAGGCTTCCCAATCACATCCTTCCTTGCATCTAACCCTCACCCTTACCTTGTCATTCTTAATGTACCTAAGACCTCTGCCAGATTGCACAGCATATGATGCTATAGCTTCTTTAAAATCATCCTTGGTTGTGAAATACATCCCAATCTCCCATTTGAATTTGGACATGTCTTTCTGTAATCTAAAAATAGGGTACTTTTTCCTAACAACATCACTAGTATCATCACTTTCACACCCACTTTGTAAATCATCACTTTCATTATCACTAACTTTATCATCACACTTTTCTTTACCCTTATTCATCTTCCCCTCTTGATCATTTACAGATTCCATCACATCACCCTCCTCATCATAAAACTCATCTGATTCATCATCAAAACCAACTTCCATTGCACTGTCATAATTGAAGTTTTCATCATCACTATCATCATCACTGACATCAGTATTATCCCCTTCATTCTGATTCAAAACTTCCTCTTCCATCCTCGGATTCACAGGATCAGAGCTATTAACCTCAGCATTATTCACAGGACCAGAGCTATTAACCTCAGCATTATTCACAGGACCAGTTTCAGAATTATTCACAGGATCAATGTTATTATTCAGCTCAGCATTAACTTCCTCAATCATTGCAGCAAGCACTTTTTCAGTGTCATCCTCTTCCATCACATCTGCTTCCACTTCATCAATTGGACCATCATAAAAAGCAGGTTGTGACAAAATGTGTGTGATGTATATGTCAACCCTGAGGTGAACCCTAAACAAATCAGCAATCTCTAAAGCTCCTTTGTCATCAACCAAGGTGCTCATCCCAAATTGTGGATCCTTATAGTAAATTTTCCCAATACATGTGTAACCTAGATCCTTAAAACAACCTAGAAGTTCAAAATAGCTCCATCTATCAACATCTACTTTCAATTCTGCAATCTCTCCCCCTTCGTATACACTCAGCTCGTCATCCACAAATGCACCACTGTGGTGAATAGTAAGACTCAAGAACTCACTCATCTCAACTGAAGTCAAATAACCCTAAATAGTCAATTAACCCTAAATCAGTAACTATTACGAAAAACCCTAAAACATATCAAATTGCAATCGAATAACTATTACGAAAAACCCTAAACTATTACGAAAAACCCTAAATTAAACAGTAACGGAAATCGAATAACATAGTAAACTAGAATACCTGGTGGATTATGCTTCACGAATGGCTTCTGCTTCACGAATGGCTTCTGCTTCAATGCTTCATGCTTCAATGGCTGCGCTAGGGTTCTTCTTACTAATTTTCACCAACATTCGTAATGACAGTCCTTGGTAGCATTTCCCTTCCTTATGCAAACACATCATACATGGCAGCTGAGTCACCCAATCATGGCAGCTGAGTCACCCAATCTAACCTCCACATGTGTATGCTAAGTTGACTTTGACTAACGGTTGCTGACGGAAGGACAAACGTGGTACAATTTAACAAATTAAAGGATCTTTTTGTCACTTTTTAGAGATAAGGGACCATATTGGACCCAGTGATGGAGTTAAGGGACCAATATGGGTATTTAGCCAAAATGATAATATCCTGTAATATAATGAATCTCATTTTTATAGTGAGTCAGTCATATAATAATAAAAATAAATAATATATATTAATTAAATTCGATTAATTTCAATTTTTATCATATTCAAAATAAGTATTCGAGTCAGACTAAAAATATTTTATACTATCTAAATTAAACAACCGAATCAATCTGATATATGATCAATCTGATATCTGATCTATTTGTAAAAAAAAAAGACGATAAGTTCAAATTTATCCATCCCTATTTGATACGCCTCGCATATGAGTTGTATTGCATGACTTCATGATTCATCACCCATATGTGATATATGAGTGGAACATAATTCAAACCATAAAAGACTTGTACCTCAATAATTGGGAAAAGGGATAATTTGGTATATATATTTGCTTATAGAGGTAGAATGAAATAAAAAAATAGAGCCCGTGGCGTGAGGATGTAGATGTGTTTGTTTCTGGTTGGCTTATAAATCAGATTAAAGTCATCGACATATACAATCCTTTTCACGTGTTAGCCACAGATTTGGAAAAAGATCTTACTAATAAATGGAACCCGCCATATTTCCTTTGACTTTATAATCGTATTATATTAATAAAAAAATACATATAAATACGGTGAACAGTACATATAGTATATGTATTGGGGTAAAAAATGAATGTACACAGTAATAAAATAATAATAATAAATATTAAATAAAAAATTATTTTAAAATAAAGAAAATGTATAAATTAGACACTTATACAAAACGGGGGAGTAATAATAATAGTTGAAAAACAGTTCATGACAATCTAGTACAGCTCAGCATGATTAGTTGGATATTTTGAATTGTTTTATTTTATCAACCAAACATTATGATACCGATTCAAATAACTAACGTTTCTACCACCACCATGTTTTAACCTTGCTACTCTTCATTCTCTCACTTTTCTTGTTCAAATTCAACTAACAATATGGAGGTTGTGCTTATTGCTCTTGCTGCTACACTTGGGAATCTTCTTATTGGATGGGATAGTTCAACCATTGCAGGTTTCTATCTAATTCCTTTTACATTTGGATCAACCTTAAACCCTAATCTTTCAGATAATACACTATTTCGTTCACTTTATTGTTTCTTTCTGTTCTGCTCACTACTTCAATTGATCAACAATTTTTGCTTCTTCTGCAGGGGGTATGACCTACATCAAACAGGAATTTGATTTGGAAAAAGATCCAACACTTGAAGGGTTAATTGTGTCTATGTCTTTTATAACTGGAACTGTTGTCACCATATTTTCTGGAACAATCTCTGATATGGTTGGAAGAAGACCTATGTTGATAACTTCTTCTGTTATGTTTATCATTGGTGGTTTGGTAATCTTGTGGGCTCCTAATGTTACGGTTGTTTTATTGTCGAGGATAATCGAAGGTGTTGCTATTGCTCTTGCTGTTACTTTTAATCCAGTTTACATTTCTGAGATAGCGCCGGCTGATATAAGAGGGCAATTGAACACTCTTACTCAGTTCGCTTGTTCTGGTGGAATGTTTTTGGCTTATATTCTTGTTTTCTCAATGTCCTTGTTGCAATCGCCTAGTTGGAGACTTATGCTTAGTGTTGTTTCTATTCCTTCTGTTGTTTATTTTTTGTTGACTGTGTTTTATCTCCCTGAATCTCCTCGCTGGCTTGTAAGCAAAGGTCGAATCCTTGAGGCTGAGAAAGTTTTGAAAAGACTTCGCCGCGTTGATGATGTTTCAGGTTACTCTTAATTAGCCTTTGCTTGTTTTGTTAGCTTTATGTTTTCTGCATTATTATTTTTCAACTGATTAGGAATTTGCTGTGTTTGATTTATAGGGGAGCTGGCTTTGCTTGCGGAGGGTCTCAATCCTGGGGGTGAAGGCATATCCATAGAAGAATATGTAGTTGCTCCAGCTAGTGAGATTCTTATCAACCAAGAAGCAGGAAAAGATTATATAAAATTATATGGGCCTAATGAGGAAGTTACAATGGTTGCTCAACCTGTGGATGGGCAAGGTAGCATGCTATCGCGCAGTATGTTGTCTATGCATGGAAGCTATGCATCGCGCAGTATGTTGTCTCAGCAGGGAAGCTTTTCATCTCAAGCAGCTGCTAATCTCAAAGATCCTATTGTCAACCTATTTGGAAGTTTGCACGAGAGCACTCTCATAGAGAGCGGCCGTTCCAACAGCATGTTGATTAACAATGCTAATAGTATATTTAGCACAGGAGATCCAGTGTCTAGCCCGTTTGGCACAAGTGACAACCTGCGTACCCCATTGAATCCATTTCACGGGGGTGCTGATAGGGCTCATGGATCTAAGGACATGTTAGGTATGAGAAGCAATAGCAGTTTGGTTCATGGAAATGATGTTGAAACACCGAGAAATACAGACATTGGTGGAGGTTGGCAATTGGTTTACAAATCAACTGATGATGCCATGGGTGGGAAAAGAGAAGGGCTCCAAAGGGTTTATTTGCATGCAGATCCTTCAGCTGCTGCAGTGTCTCAGTCTTCGCATGTTTCATTTGTTTCAACTTCTGGCTATGACATACATATAGATGGTGGTGAAGCTTTTCAGGCTGCTGGTATAGTCAGTCGGTCAGTTCTTGGAACTAGTGATGCATTGCAAATGCCAAAAGTAGCTGCAAAAGGTCCGAAGTGGAGAGCTCTTCTAGAACCAGGTGTCAAGCGTGCGTTAATTGTTGGAATAGGACTTCAAATTCTTCAACAGGTACAGTTAGTTTGCACTGTGTTTTATTAGTATTACATTACATCACTCGAGTATACTGAATCATTCTATAATTGATATTCCATCCAAAAAAGTGGTTATAAAACAACTTGTTTCTATCTGATTCTGAAAATCAATAATACACATTGCAGGCTGCTGGCATAAATGGATTTCTATACTATGCCCCTCAGATTCTTGAGCAGGCAGGAGTAGGAGCTCTTCTATCAAATTTAGGCATCAGTTCAATATCTGCTTCTTTTCTCGTAAATATCATTACAACATTCTGTATGCTTCCTTGTATAGCTATTTCCATAAGGCTCATGGATGTTGCTGGCAGAAGGTATGTTTAAAACTATGACTCTATATTAATTACATGTTTATCTTGTTTCTTTTTCATGTGTTGTATTACTACATTACTGTTTGGAGTTGTTTAAATATACAACTCAATTAAGCACTTATAATATAAACACCCATCATTTAAGTGTTAAAGTATAAGTGATTTATATAACAAAAGTAAAAATGAAGTTAAATTGTTTTCATATAGATATAAATCCAATCCAACATTCATGACACATAACATTGTATGTTTTCTCATGACAGGTCAATAATGCTGTACACAATACCAATTTTGATAGTATTTCTCCTAGTACTAGTCTTGAAACCGTTTTTTCAACTCAGCTCTGTCCTCGATGCATCAATTTCAGCTATCAGTGTTGTGGTCTATGAAAGCTTCTTCTGCATGGGTCTTGGTATTATTCCCAACATCGTATGTGCAGAAATCTTCCCGACTAGTGTTCGCGGACTCTGCATTTCCCTTACTTCTCTTACTTATTGGGTTTGTACATTGGCCGTCACATTATCATTCCCTTATTTGCTCCAACTTCTCGGTCTCAGTGGCGTATTCACTTTATTTGTTGGTGGCTGCATCATTTCATGGATATTTGTTTATTTGAAAGTTCCTGAAACAAAGGGTATGCCTTTGGAAGTTATTATTGAGTTTTTTGCCATTGGTGCAAAGCCGGGTACTGATCCTGCAGAAATTGGAATGAAAGATTAATTAGTGTCTTAATGAAATGAACATGATGATGATCATCATCAGAAAGCAAAAAAGTAGCATTAATCATTTCATGGATATATGTAATTTTTTGAGGTTTTAATAGAAGTCAATGTATACTTGTAATTTATCATTTTTATATGCCATGAATGATGTTTTAGATTTGGCCTTTTATATCTTATTCGTTATTTGGCATTTGATTTTCTCAGTATTAATTTTCATTGTTGTAAATATTCTATTGAGTCCATCGATTTCTTTGATACCATTTTAACAAAAGAAAAATAGGAAAAGGAAGAGAAACGAGACTAGGATTTCCATTAAAATGAAAAAAAAAGTTATAAAATAAGAATTATTATAGAATATAAATGTTAGATTTTAAAAAGATGAAATTATTCTTAGTAAGATAAAATAAAATATAATAATATCAGATAAATTTAGTGGCCAAATTTAGACAAATCACTTCGATGTTGATTTGCATTCAATGATCCTTTATGATCTAAATCGTAGGGTGTTCGCGGTTTGGTTTGGATCGGTTTTGAAGCAAAATATCATCTGATCCAAATATAAATTTATTTGCGGTTTGGTTCGGTTTTGGATGATTGATTAAAAAAATCTGATCCAATCCAATCCAATACGGTTTATTTGGATCGGTTTTTTGGATATCCAAATTGTAAATTATAATTTTTTATTAATATTCTAAAAATACTAATAAATAGTAAGTTTGATATAATATATATTATACTATATCAAAAATTAATATTACAAGATGAAAAAAATAAAAATAAATAGATTAAATCAATCTAATAAATAGTATTTTAAAAGATAAGTATCATCTAACATTAAATTAACACAACGTATATACTAATAAAATATAAATAAGTAAAAAAATATATATGCATGCGGTTTGGTTTGGTTTAGATCGGTTTTGAAAAATCAATCCAAAATCCGATCCGAACCGATAGGTTCTTACAAAATGACATCCAAATACATCCAAAACAAATCGGTTTTTTCGATTTTCGGTTTTTTTATCGATTTTCGGTTTTTTATTTGGATTGATTTGGATTTGAACACCCCTACTAAATCAGATTAGTTGAGGTGATTCTAAATGTCATCCTTATATAAGTCTAACGTTACATCCATCCAAGTATTCTTTTGCTCACACTTGCAACAATTCCACTTTCCTTTGTTCCATCATCAATTTTCACTTCGTCTGCCGCAAGATCAACTCCTTCCTCATCCACTTTTCCAATCTCTAGGACCAGAACCCTCATATGACAATAACACTCAAAGCCTCGCCAGGAGTACCTTGGAAAACAAACTCATGCTAACATCTTCAACCTGGTGCAACATCAGAACTCGAGATTGTTTCGCGTTAAAGAGAATCAGCAAATTATTTCATCTAAGATCTCAACTCATTAACACGACCACTTCGTAGCCTCTTTGATGGGAACTCCCATTGAGGTTGGGTCATAACCAATCAAAAAGCAAGTGTTTCTAATAAGATATCACCGTCATCATCGTGGTCATAATTCTCCTTCCCATGACTATGGAGGCAGAGTTAACAAACAAACACCACATGAAGACCACCACCCTATAAAATCGTCATCCCACTGTTCTCGAAGGGAAACAAGCACGACAACTGATCACACCTCAACCCACCGTAAAAGGAATTCGTTCACCAAACACATCATTGATTGCAATTATTAAGTCTTTGGTGAAACCCCCAAAGTAGGAGACATATGAAGTGACCAGATACATCGATGAACACATTGAGCATGTGGACATTATACATGATTATCACAACATAAGTGCGGTGAAATGCAAAAATTTCGTACTAACCCTCAAAGGATATTCCAAGACCTGGTTCAAGGGCTTGGAAGACTTTAAGGCATTCTCCAAGGAGGCCAACCTCCTATCTTCAGTCTCTATCGTGCCCAAATTAGTTTCCCAAGATTCATTCTCTTTTACAAGGACTTAATCAACTTCATACCCTTGACATAACCCTCATCATAAAGCTTGAGCTTTGCTCTCAGATAATTCTCAACCTGATGTTGCCCCTCCATGTCGGCGCGTTCTAGCATCAAACCTCTCAGCAAGTGATTCTCCTTCAGGTCAAATATCTTGTGGGACATTTTGGTGTTGAGAGCCATGTAATCTCTCGAAAATTCTTCAGAGAAGAGGAGATGGACACCGTTAAACCTGACATCATCGAAGTCGGGGTCACTCCATAAGGAATGCTTGGGAGGAAGAACCTTGCCACCAGGAGACTTCTGAGCACATGCCTCACTAAAGTAGATTGAGCAATCCTACTCATTGTAGTAAGAAAAAAAATCCTTCTCCAACTTTTGAGCCTTAGCATTTGGTGAGTAAATAGGGTGGGCTTTGGCCTGCCTTTTCACCCCCTTGATGGTGAGGGCATCTAGGTGGTTGTGAGGGCTATCAATTTTCCCATGCACTACCTTTATTTTTTCCAATCTTTTCTTCCTCTCTTCTAAGGAAATCTTGGTCATTTGATCTGGAAAAAAATAAATAAGGATTATACACCACAAAAGCATGCCAGCTAAAACATCAAAGTATCCAAGCTTACTCACATATTCATTAAGGGAGTCATCTCCATCTTGCCACCAATCATTCACCACACGAGACTCTATGATATCAAAAATTTTTAAAAGGAGAACCATCATGGCCTCGCCAGAAGTAAGGTACTTATAGTCGTACCATTGATTTTGAATGGGTTATTTGTCTAGGCCAGAGGGAAGATATGGGTGTCTTCTGTAACACCCTATTTCTACCCGACAATAATCGATAAAATCATAGTAATAAAATTCAACTTAATAAAACAATTAGGATGTCACATTTCAACTTTAATTCACTTTTTCATTTAATCAAATAATAACATTGATACATAACACTTTTGATTCGGATGAAACTATAACAATAAATTTTATTCATTTTTTAAACCAAAACAAATTTTACAACTACGCAACGGATTCTCAAATATTCAACTAAACATGATATAACATTTTGTTAAACTTAAATAACTTAGTAACAACATCTCTTAATGAAGACAACTTGAAAACAAGAACAACTTAATATAATCCGACGACAAAGCAACTAATCGTTCATCCCCCCGAGTGTTACGTATCAGAGCATCGACACTGACTCGAACTAACGAAGATAACAATCTTCCTTCAAGCTAACCTGCACATTACCAACATAAGGGTAACATTCAAACAGAAAGGGTGAGATATCGAACAATATAAACAAGAGTATGATAAGTAATATGTAAGATAGAATCATACAATTTCACTACTATCTAACAACAATAACTTAACAATCACCCACAATCTATCAACATACTTCATCAACTTATTACACATATCAATATTTACTACATAATCTATATAATCAACGCCATCATAATCAACATAATCAACTTAACCTACTTCACGACCTATTTAACATAAACATATAATCCACTTAAGCAACATAAACGACTTAATCAACATAAACACTTCATTAACTTGATCAACATGAACAACTTAATCACTTAATCAACATAAACAACTTCATCGAATTAATCAACACAAATAACTTCTTCAACTTAAGCAACCTAAATAACTTCATCAACTTAAACAACATAACAATTTCATCAACTTAAGCAACATAATAACTTAATCAACTTAATTAATATAAACAACATGGACATCATAAATAATGCGACATAGGATGCGACTAGACTATGTATGCATGTGGTACCATCGAAGTAAAACTCTCAACTTAAAATATACCAGGTTAACGAGATATCTGCAAGGCATAAGCCTTCAACTTAATAATTTTGCCAATCTAGGCCAACGTGAGCATCCGCTCCAACTTAGAAAATACAATGTATGCCATGATCATAAGGACACAACACATAACAACAACCAACTCATAAAAACATTCAACAAACAACATAACAACTTTAATTCAATAGGATTCAACTTTGGCCATAAGCTTACAACTTATATACATCAACGTTGGTCATACGACCTACAACTTTAATATCAACATTGGTCATTCAACTTACAACTTAAATAATCAACGTTGGTCATTCGACCTACAACTTAGCAATGCCCATAAACCGGGACAAAACACATATTCAACGTACGAGAAAATCCTCAAATTCCACACGAATTCAACAAAATAAACCGACTAAAATCACCTACTAATTATTACGAACTACCCTCGACAATTTTCGTTAAATTCCGGACAACTAATTTTTCCGCTTAATTCGGTTAAATCGGCTATGTTTTAACATTCTGCGATTACTACCGATTAATTTAATATTCTGGTTAATTTATAATTCGGATATAATTACTCGTACTACAACTAAATCCTTTTTCATGAAAATCTCCCAAAACATATTACTTCTGATTCTATCAAAACTAGTCAACCTGCTAATTCCTCACTTCTGCTACTGTATTATTCTTTTTCGTCTACTTAATACATGCTTCTGATTAATTACACACTAAGTGCATCAAATATATCCATTAATTTATTAAATCATTTAAGCCACACTTAATTTAATTAGCTAAGTAATCATGTATAACTACTAATTAAAGTATCCATCACAACTAATTAATTAAACTACTAATTAAAGTGATCCCCAACTAATTACAATGTGGCTTGCACCACTTTCTCTCATGGCTCCCATCATGCAATATGTGGCTCTCATCATGAAATGGTTTAGTCTTACTTTATTTAAAATGGTGTATACATGTCCTACCAAAAGTAGCATAAAGCAATAGTATATATATATATATATATATATATATATATATATATATATATATATATATATATATATATATATATATATATATATATATATATATATATATATATATATATATATATATATATATATATAAAATTTTTATTTTTCTTCTACGGGTTACATGGAAATACTATAAAATACTAAATTTAAATTCCTCCACATACTTATATGGGTGGCTTGCGCCACTTTAAGTACTTGTGGTGGCAGGGGCCACCTTAATGTGGTTGGCGCCACATTTGTACATTTTTCTCACAAATTTGGGTTTTCGTCCCAGATCAATTTCTCCATAAATCGATTAATCAACAACAATTTCTCAACAATAAATCCAGTCATAAATCATGACAAATCGATACTCAATTATCACAAAAAATTATGTTCTTCATAACAAATCAAACAAACACGATCAACACCCGACGATATGAAAATTCATATAACCCCAATCCCACATATTAATCATCGTATTCCCGCTTATAGAATTTGAACCCCAACCTTACCTTAAATTGATGGCCACTCGAATTTCCGATTGACTTTCCGGAATTGGCTCCGACGACAACAACTTTCGTATCCTCTCTGTCTCCGACCTTGTTCCTCTTTTCCTCTTCTACTGATACACCAAAACCTAGTTTTCTATTTCTTCTTTTATTATAATAATTATTATAATTTTAATATCTATTGGGCTTACTAATCAGCACCCCCTCGATTACTACTATCAATGCAACAACTAAGTCCACTTAAATAAAACCCTCTTATAATTTCATAATATTATTTCTAATATTATTTCTCCCGACTAAATTGACTAATTACCGACTATCAAATAAATCGTCCAACCACCAAATCAACATATTCAACCATAAACAGAAAATATTAAATATTATTTTCCACAACTTAAAGCAACTTAATTAATCAATTCAACTCGAACCAACTTAGAAACATCAACGTAATATTCCGATATTTCGGAAATCAACTTAAATCAACTCAAATACGCAAATCAACGCAAATTAGCACAACATAATACAAATATATTTAATTAATTAATTAAATAAATAAATGGGTGTTACAACTTCTACCCCTATAACGACTTATGATCCCTCTCACTCTTTCAATCGGATAAATTTGTCTTTCCAATATTTGCAAAGGTTGTAGTAAAGTTTGAACAGGGTTTTCCCCAATAAGGCACCTAGGGGTTGCCATCACCCCTTTGGAAGAAGGTAACATAATATAGATGGAAAATAACATCCCTATAGTGGGAGTTACCTTCAACCATCAACACATAATCTCAAATGCCCTAATTAAGCTCCAACCATTCAGAGCCAGCTAAGAAGGTGCAATGTTTAACACCTTTAACTTCTGCTGCAAAGGGAGAAAACTTCATGTCATTAATGAAGGGGATGTAGAAGTAGAAGTAAATGGGAGGTTAATGATCCAGGGGAGACGATCATGTTAACCCCCTCCATTGACGAATAAACGTCCAAAGTGATCATTTCTTCATCATCCAAAGAGGACTTATCGACCAGTTGCCGAAATGAGATTATCATCTCCTTAATAGTGTAATGTGACTCAATATCTCCGATCTCCTTGGACATCACGGTGGGGGAAGAAATTATATATTTGTTTCCTATGAACACAAAAGAAAAAAGAGATCACTACCACCATTGTTATCGCTACTAAAACTACTAGAGTGTTTGAAACTGCCATCAAGACCCAACTCTGTCACTCTATATTCAATCAATCCTACAAAACTAAAAGCTCTAATCCAATCGAGGGTGAAGTTGTCCTATTTTATCTAAATCTATAACTAATATTATGAAAATAAGAGAGATAAAGGATCAATACTTGAAATGGGGTTGAGTAGAAAGAAGCTAGAAGGAACTTGCATATAGTTGTATGAACGAAGACAAGTAAAGAAAATGAAAAAGGGACAAAAAAAATCCTTTTATAGGAAAGTTAATTCTCAAAGGCCTTTTAGGCTTATCCACAAAATGTCAAAAGGCTCAGAACTTCCTTGAGACGTGTGAAGGCCATGCATATTTATCATCTCAAGAATAAATAATCATTGTTTACATTAAATATAATCGAGCGTTTTCATAAAATGATTGATGCTTGATATCATTCAACTGACGTACAACCCACACAAGGGAGACCTGATAAGGCTTTATGGCTCGTCCTAACCGAGAGAATCACACGTTACCAAAGAATTTTCCTCTAAGTGAAGTACTCGCCCCTAACTGAGGGACTCACCTCTAACTAAGGGACACACCCTAAACTAAGGGACTCACCCTCAACTACAAGGTTCACCTACATTTATGGGACTTTCTTGTAAGGAAGGAGATATTTAAAAACTATGTGGAAGATAAGCTTAATCACTTCCCCCTTTTACAAGTCGTCGTGTTTGAGGGACTATATAGTGATATATTTGTAAAAGACGCGTAATGAGAAGACACATAAACCAACCTTTATTAGGCGCCCACCTTAGAGTATGTTGCCTAGACGTGATTCCCACACATTACATGGATCTCCTTGATGAGAAAGCTTGGAGGGTGACATGACTACAGTCTATAACCACATGTGGAATCAGTTCTAACCATGATTTCAAATGAGTTTCATGATAATGGTGGGACAATTGCTACTTCTTAGGAGCCCCCAAATTCAAGCCCATAGGCCTCAATAAATATCTCAATCTTAGGGTTGAGAAACCAATCTCATATTCACAATGAACTCCCCTAAAATAGAACTTTTCACCCTCGTGAGCTGGCTCTAACTCCTGAAAATATTAAAGCATTTGACAATCCTTACCGGGCAAGGATTGCTACATATCTTACTTTTTTTAGAAGTCCATAAATAAAATATTTATTTAGGTTTTAGTTATTGAATTTTATATCTCTGATATACAACTCGATGGTTAATTGTGCAATTCTTATATATATTGTGTTAGTTTTTTTATATAATAAATTTGTGTTTAAAATATTTTTATATAAAAAATTAATTAAAACATTTTATAATTTTATAATAAAACTTTTAGCATTTTATTCTCTTGTTATAATTTTAAAATATTTTTATATAAAAAATTAATTAAAACATTTTATAATTAATTAAAACATTTTATAATAAAACTTTTAGCATTTTATTCTCTTGTTATAATTTTTTTATGAAAGTAAATTTTTAAAAATTTAAAACTATTTTAAATCCTTTTAAAAAATATTGAATTTTTTTTTTTCAAAAACTATGTGATTTGACTATGTTTTAAGTTTTAATAATACATAGAAAAATGTGAAGATTTCAATATCTTTGAATTTAATTGAATAACGATATATTCTCCAATCAAAGAAAGATATTCAAAGCCACCTCATTTTTTAAAATTATTTTATTTTAGAATATTTTTTAAATCAATTAAAATATTGCTACTCACCTAAAACCAAAGAGTATCCAAAAATTTGCCAAAAAAAACTTTTTTTTTTAAAGTTAAAACCTTTGGCTAATACAAAGTCATAGTAAACACTAAGATACATGGTTTTCACGAGTTTGCCTTAAATTTGGAAAAAAAATCTTACTAACAAATAACAAATGTAAGCTCGCATATTTGTTTTGACTATACAATTAATTAATTGATATTTGATATATTAATCACATTAACGATGATTAAGATAATAGTAACTGAAAAACTGTTGACTGAAAATCACATTAACGATAATTAAGATAATAGTAACTGAAAATCTAGTACATGTTAAATTTGTTTATCATGTAAGCAAAAAAAAAAACAAATAACTACATAAAATAGTATGGAGTTTGTGATTATAAAACCACTCCACAACACTCCAAAATGTTGAGTATACTGTATCATTCTATAATTGACACATTTATCTTGTTTCTAAATAACTTTGTTGATTTTCTTATGATAGGGCAATCATGTTGTACACAATACCAATTTTGATAGTATATCTCTCCTAGTACTAGTATTGAGACAGTTATTTCGACTCAGCCCTTTCCTAAATGCATCAATTTCAGCTATCAGTGTTGTGGTCTATGAAAGTGTCTTCTGCATGGGCCTTTGGTATTATTCCCAACATCATATGTGCAGAAATCTTCCCGACTAGTGTTTTTGGAATCTGCATTTCTCTTTCTTCTCTTACATATTGGTTTTGTACCTTGGCCATCACGTTGATAATCCCTTATTTGCTCCAACTTCTCGGTCTAAGCGGCGTCTTGCTTTTGTTTGTTGGTGGCTGCATCATTTCATGGATATTTGTTTACTTGAAAGTTCCTGAAACAAAGGGTATGCCTTTGGAAGTTATTATTGAGTTTTTTGCTCTTGGTGTAAAGAGTAATGATCATCCAGAATTTGGAATCAAAGATTAATTAAAGTCTTCAGGATATTAATTAATTATATTATGGTCTATTAATTATGGACTGACATAATTAAATTATTAATTAATTATATTATGGTCTATTGTTATTAAACACTAAAGAGATGAATTGCTTGATTGAGTTTTGTGTGGAACGTGATGAGTTTGATTATTCAGTTAAGTCTAATGAGAGGTCCCTACCCTCAGCCATTTAGCTATTTAATTGTCATCCCATTAGACAATTAACATATTCTAGAAACCCTAAACGACAATGAGGATAGTAACCCTCTCATATCCACTATTTCCGACGGTAATTTCTCCGGTCTAACAAGGTACACTGTTCTTTTTATTTTTCATCATTCTTTAATATAATATATTATAATTTGTATCTATCGATTCAATTAAAAAATCATCAATTGATATCAGAGCTCAATTAGATACATTTATCGCTATTAAGATTTGATAAATGCACTGCATATTGTTATTTAAAATGTAAATACGAATAGAAAAATATGGTTGATATTATGAAGGTTTTATCCTACACCCCCATAATTAATCTTATACCCCTACACTCATTATTCTTTTACTAAAATACCCTTGTATAAATAGTTAAAAGCTCAGATTTTCTTTCCATTTTTACCTTTCATCCAAAGTTACCGCGAAAAAGAATTTTTTTGACATTCAGCCGAATTTTCTGGAAGACTTAAAGTAAGTCTTCCGGTTTGATTTTTAACGTATCAGAAGAGTTTTTACAAGTCTTCCGGTTTAATGTGTTTTTTTAAAAAAGACTTCCGAAAGACTTTGAGGAAGTCTTCCGGTAGGATACGTGATTGGGAAGTCTTCCGGATGACTTTAAAAAAGTCTTCCGGTATGGTTTTACACAAACATGTGTACCGAAAGTCTTTATGAAAGTCTTACGGAATTTTTTTTTTTGTATTAACTATTTTTTTTTCTTCAGTGGTGCGTTCACGAGGCAGGGATGAGAGGATACTGGTTCGATCTATGGGACGGGGCGATACGTCTAGTAGGAGACACGTAGATGATGTTGGTACATCTGCAGCTGCAGCAGATCCAATTGGATATCCTGGAGGTCCGTACGATACCAGTGTTTTGGTTTCGTACGAGCATCATGTTGCCAGACGGTTATGGTTCGGTGAGGTAAGTAAATTATAATTTTTTTACTACTGAATAAAATTGAAATTATAATTATTTAGTATTGAATAAAAACTGAAATTATAAGTATCTATTGTATAATTTGTTTAATTTTATTTGATTTCAGGAGAGAGGTGCAAAGAAGGAGTTGAAGGTGGCAGGACATGGATTGAAGTTGACTCATATGGTTCCACAGCAGTTTCCACCGGAGATTGAAGCTTTCATATATAGGTCCGGTTTAGCTTCCCTACAGAGAACCAGTTTGAAGAAGATCGATGCAAACTTAGTTTCTGCATTTGTTGAGAGGTGGCATCTAGAGACATCTTCATTTCACATGTCGTTTGGTGAAATGACGATTACTCTGGATGATGTGGCATGTTTGCTTCACTTGCCCATCAGGGGGTATTCTAGACCCCTCAACCCATCAGTGAAGACCTAGCTGTTGAGTGGGTCGTTGACTACCTTGGAGTGTCAGCGAGAGTGGCACTATACCAGGTTCGTGAGTGCAGAGGTTCGTACTACAAGATTGAGTGGTTATATGATCGATTCGTAGAGCATCGAGCTGCTTCATCGTGGGCATATGCGACCAGATGTTATTTGATGATGTTAGTGGGTTGCACGATCTTTGCGGATAAGTCGTTTACACTTGTGGAGGCACGATACCTGACATTATTTAGGGACTTGGATGGGTTGTCGAACTATAGTTGGGAAACAACTGCATTGGTGACCTTGGAGATGCGTCCATGTTCAGTTGTAAACAGCTCGGTGGTTATCCGACTCTCTTACAGGTATATATTTAAATTCAGTTTATTGATTTTTTTTTAAGTCCAATGTTAATTTTATTATGTTCATTATGTTATATTTAATTATTATGTTATTGTTTTTTTAACAGTGTTGGATTCATGAATATTTTCCTACACTTAGGAAAAAAGGAGAGAATTGGATACCAGCTCAGAATTGTGGTCTCCCGCGAGCGATGAAGTGGACATACAAGCAAGGCACGTTAAAGGTGGATGAGTTGCGACCTATTATGGATGAGCTGACACCGACCAATGTCATATGGAGGCCATTCGAGGATCATAGAGTTCATCGTCTTTTTTATGAGATTTCTCTATATAGGGGTTATTTGAGGTGGGACGACATTATTGTTCCATACATGTCTGACAGGTGTCTTCGACAGTTTGGATACCGTCAGGATATTCCACCTGCACCTATTGATCTTACGATGGCTGGTGATATTGATGTTGAGTGGATTAGTTACATCTAGAGTGTTGGGCAGGTGATTCGTTCGACTGCACTGGCGACTATCCCATTTGAGGTAGAGGATGGATATCTTGAATGGTATTATCGTGTTTCGCATCCTCGATTGGTACCGCCTAGCCATGATGAGCTGAGAGTTGCATCTATTCCTGAGTACGATGCGGGACCATCTGATCCTGCCTGGGGTTGTGTGTCTACATTGATTCATCGCTACCTTCAGCAGAATGCAGCTGAAGAGGATGATCCACATTTTGCTGATCTATTTGCTGCTTTACGTATTGCTCGTTCACAGTGATCTATAGTTATGTTTATGTTATATGTTATTGATATTTTTTAGACTTGGTTTCTGAATATCTTGACATTTGAAATTATATGTACGATCTTATTTATGTTATATGTTATTGATAGTTTATAGACTTAAAAATTGAAATTAAAATTTAATTCCATAGATTATAATTCATAAAGTGTTGCAAACATATAATATAATTCATGAATTAAAATGAATAACATAGTTTATAATTCATAATATGTTCGTAATATAGGCGTAAGTTGTTGCCAATGTTGTAGACGTGCTGCAAATCCTACCATCCACGATGTTGCTGCTGGATAACGAAAGTTCTTCCAATCTGTTGTCACTGGTGGCAATGGAAATCCTTCTTTCATGTTAACCTGTATACAAAATTAAACAAAATATTATTTATCATTACTCAAAACATTTACTAATAATATCCAATTATAACAATGTTTACCTGAATCCAATGATTTGAGTTTACAAATCCAATGCAATAAAATGAGACATTCGGTGAGAATGTAGTTTTCATAGGGAAGAAAGTCAAACATTCGAATCCTAAACAGACAAGTACCACATTATACCGATTCGCAATCACGTAACCCATGTCTGGTAGAGTCAACCATTTATTTGGTGGTTGAGAACCACTTCCCTCTATCTTCAAAGAATCTCTCACTTCAGCTAACCGGTCAACAAATAAATTGGCATATAAAGCTGATCTTTCATTATGTATAATTTCTAACTCCAAGTCTCGACGAACCATTGGCCAACCATCTTCAGCATAACCCCGCAATGTAGCAATCACTCTAAATCCACAATTACCATCTGACAATACGTTGACTACATCATCAATAAATGACCTAATATGATTAGGAAACTGAAGGATGAATCGTTTAGATGATTGTGCAGTTTGTGATAATTTCAACTTCTTTTTCACAGGTTGTGATGGTTGAGATTTCTTTTTTGAATTTTGTGATGGTTGAGATTGTCGTTGTGAAGATTGAGATGCTTGATCAACATACTCATGATACGAAGGGTCCCTGTAAACATCATACCCTACAAGTTTTTTGTCTTTTTTCTTGACTCCACCTTTGGTTTTTATTTTTTCAGCTGGTGGTAACAAAGAAGTCGTTGTGGGAAATGCAAGTTCATAAACCCTACTATGTAATGACATTCTTCCAACAACATCTTGTGACCTATAAATTTTCCATAACTCATCCATTGCAGATTTCATACCCACCTCTGATTCCTCATCTAAGTCTTCTTCCAACTTAATTTCCAAACTTAGTTTCCTCCAATGTACATGCACAACGTCAATTGGTATCAGAATACCACTAATTTTATACCCTGCCAACTCATACGCGCAAGGTAATCCATAGGTTTTTCTAAGAGTACAACGACATTTGTCCTTATTAGTTCCAATATAATCAATTCTAGTTAACTCTTCAGCAACGCGCCTCAATGCAGCTCGCGACACTGAAGTACGTAAATATGTGTAAAATGGACTTGAATAAACATGTGCAAATTCATACACACTCTTTTGAAAAAAAGCTCGAATGTTGCTAATTTGTATCTTTAAATTGTCATTCATGGCCTCCCAACATTTGACCATGTCACCAATACTGTTAGCCAACATCTGCTTTAATTTCCAATGAGCAGACTCAACCCTATAATAATACATATTTAAACTAAGTAAGAAAAATACAAAATTCACAAAAATTATATTTTGGGATCTAAATCAAAACATACCGATTAGTCGTTGTGTTACCCATATGTAGTACTCGATTAATCCATGCGCAAACAAATCTTTGTCTATGTGGTGTCAATCATATGTCGTTCACGTACTCAAAACATTTAGGACAATCAACACGCTCCTTCTCAAGTTCTTTTAAATGTTGAGCATACTCAACCTCGTCACTAGCCCATACAATATCTGTCCATAATTTTCTAATTGAGTCTTGCATATCAGGAGCCAATAATAGTTTTCTTTTTGCACCAACATTTTTGTTAATGTGAAACTGACATAGCAAATTATTTGTCCTTGGAAACACAGTCTCAACAACTTTCATCAAAGCAAGATCTCTATTTGTCATCATCACTTGTGGAAACAAATCTTTCTTCACAAACAATTGTTTAAGCTTATCTAACACCCAACAAAAAGTCTCAGTCTGCTCAGACTCAATATACGCAAATGCGACAGCAAAAGTCAACTCGGTTGATATCATGCCAACAATTTCAAACAAAGGTTGCCTGTATTTGTTTGTCTTATAAGTGATATCCATAACTAACACAATAGAAAAAATATTCAACAGCTTAACTGAATCTGGATGTACCTAAAATATATCTTTAATAACTTCAGAGTCGTCTCTTTTTCTACTCCAATAAACATAACTTGCAGCCTCGATAAGCTTAAACAAATGTTGTATCTCACTTCTAGGACCTCTTATCTCTTTTTCCATCATACTCTTCTTCTTGTATATTTGCGTGATCCGAGTGACACAATTTGGATCTCACTCGTGCAAGGAATGCAATATATTTCTAGGTGCAACCTTTCTCTTTGTTAAATCAGCAACATGTTGCTTCTAATCCGCTGTCAACCTACCAACAAATGAGTGACCTTCTAATCTATCAGGTAAATCATGGTTATGAACCCCGCATTTTACATCAATCTTCCATCCAGATCCATCTTTTACCGGAGTCGACCTGATCTTAAATGGACATCCGCATTTTTTCGTCGCACTTTCGATTCCACTACGAATATCCTTGTATTTCCCACCTTTATCACAACCAAATATTATTTTGTTACTTCTTCCTCTCTTGCCTGTTTGTGTATCTGAACGAGTGATGATGATCGTCACTTTATTTCGTAATCTGGTGTCTTTAACCCATCTTATCACCTCATCTCGTGTACCAAATCTCTCTGACGTTGTAAATACATCTGACGTATTCACACATATCGGTTCTTTTTCGTATATAGGTACTGCACCTACACAATAAAAATATTTTTTAATAACAAATTATAAAAAGATTTTTAAAAATAAAAAATAAAAAATACACACCGGAACACTTTATGTAAGTCTTCCGGTATTGTACTTGATACAAACCGGAACACTTACATGAAGTGTTCCGGTACACAGACACACGGCTACCAGAAGACTTAATGGAAGTGTTCCGTACCGGAACACTTACATTAAGTCTTCCGGTGAACAAAAATAACAAAACCGGAAGACTTTCCCAAAGTCTTCCGGTTTGATAAATAACGTACCGGAACTCATTCTTTAAGTCTTCCGGAACGTACTTTTTTGGGTCACTTTTTCGAAACTCTGATGGTCTGACATAAATGGTAAAAAATAAAATAATAAAATATAATCAGTGTTATAACAGGCATTTTGAAAAATATGTAGGGATAAATGTATAGATGTGGGGGTATACGGTAAAGCCTTCTAAAATTAATGAAAATTATCATCTGTTTATACTGTGTGATATCTGATAACCATTACTTTTCAACCAAATCATTAGAGTTTATGTGTTTGATCATCACCAAATAAAACGAACTTATATTTTGAATCTATACTTTGTTATATAACTCTGGAAAAAGGTGAGAATGTGGTTTCTCTTAGATGACATAAAAAAATGCTTTTAAATTTTATTTTATTTATTCAAAAGTTATATAAGATAGATGGTCAAGTTTTGGTTAAGAAATATAAATTCTAAGCGATTTTCGTATTATCTACAAGATTTTTTTCTTTAATTAATCCATTATAGATGTTTGAATCTCATTTTATTGCCTAAATATTTATAGAAATGAGTTATGATTTTGAATACCGAAATATGTTAAGAATGTTAATATTAAAATATCATATTATTATTTGATATATTTGTGAGATAAATTTGCCTATTATAATGTGTAAGAGTTGTTGGCTTACTTGTATCATATCAATTTTATTATTCTTGATTATTAGAGTTTGTTTTGTTATAATGGTTTATTTTAATATGTGGATCATTTGAGATGACATTGTAAATTCTACAAGTTATTAATATTCACCGACTCTATTTACAAAGATGAATGTCACACTCTTTAAAGTTAGTCATGATTTATTCTTGAATCTCGTGTGATTTATTATATAAATGCACTTAAGGAGAAATTTATTTATTATTTAGTCCTTTAAAAAAATATAAAATGTGCATTTATATAAAGTTATTAATTTTAAGAATATTCTGAATTAAAAATTCCTCATTTATTGTTATAAATTGATTCCTTGTTATATACTCAAATAAAGAAAAATAAAATCTAGTTTTATGAGTATATTAGGTATCTTATTATTTTGAGAGTTTTATTCTAGAAAAATTAAATAATCACTATCAATTTGTATGAAGGCAATCTCACCTATCGTGGATACAATTATACAAATATTTCTATTTTGAATAAAATATAAGTATTCTTAATTTGTATAATTGTAACTCAGCTATCGTAGATACAATTATATAAATTTTGTTTAGTAAAATAATTAAATTATTTTTTTAATTGTAATAAATATTATATTGATAATTGATATACCCTATCAGTATGTTATTATTAATATGATTTATTTTATTCAATGTACTTATGATTTATGATTTTGTAAATTATAATTCGAGTACCCTATCGGTATTAAAATTTATTGGTGACATAATATTTGTACATTGTTATATTTTGTTGAAACAAGTATTTGATAAATAAGAAATTATTTTAAAGACATGTAATATACTTTATGAAATTCAATATTGTTTTATTAAAATGGATTTCAATTCTCTAAGTATTATGTAAGTGATGAATATATATATATATATATATATATATATATATATATATATATATATATATATATATATATATATATATATATATATATATATCAGTATGATGTTACTTGACATGATCTGTTGGTGATAGATAAAATAATTGAATATTTTTAAAATATTTATAAACTCTTGAATTAATAATTCAATTATTAGTCTCTATCAAGTGAGAGAATTTAACATGTCAATTATATAAAAATGAGAAACAAATATTATTTGTTTAAAACAATATTATTTTATGAAGACTTATATTGAGAATATTATAGTCTTATGTTAGTAATAAAGTTTATGACTATTTGTGTTGTCTTCTCAATAATAGTTAAACTTAAGTCTCATATTTTTCGCTGTGTACAACAT
This sequence comes from Lathyrus aphaca, assembly GCA_963966055.1. NCBI lineage: Eukaryota > Viridiplantae > Streptophyta > Magnoliopsida > Fabales > Fabaceae > Lathyrus > Lathyrus aphaca. The sequence continues at coordinate 507,718,583 of OZ014523.1, forward strand.
AATATAATTCTCAAATGTGTGTAGTTATATTTGTAGCATTTGAGTTTTGAGTGAATTATTAATATATTGTATAAAATCCTATATTCTATTTAAAATTATATGGATTTGATCTCACTCAAAAGATGGTAAATTTTTTATATGACCATCATACTCTTTCATGTGAAATTATCTATACGACGATATATTTTATTTACGTGCAAAATATGTGGTTGGGTTTGTAAAACTCTAATGTTGCTATATCATAAAACCACTCCTCTGTTAGTTTTGCACTAAAAATAAAATTAGTATCCCATTGTATCTCGGAGTATTTATTATTCGTGGACTCTGATGAATCTTTATCCTATTGGATCAGTGGGAGTGCATGTGTACACAATAATATAATCTAAAAATTTCAAATTATAATTCTCATATTGTCATATATTCTTGAGCACGTTATAAATATGACATATTCTAAGAAGATTTCTAAATGTACAATAACTCTAAGAAGTCTTATTCTATTATATTGATATATATATTATTCTCTTAATCTCAGGAAACATCATAATTTGATGTTTAGCTCGATATTGAAAAGACACAATAACTCTTTAGTATGCAAAATATTGTGTTATTCTATATTCAATAATTCACATTTGTCAGGTCATAATATGAAAGTACAAGTAAATATCAATACTCCTATCAAGTATGATATTGTGTTATGAATGTACTTATGGTTAAATGTAATTACTCTCGTAATATGGCGTGCCTATATGTAATTACTATTCTAAGACCTAAGTGGATATTCTATGACCTATAATTTAAAACTCATTAGTATAAACATTAACCATAGACTTATACACATGAGTAAGTCTTATGATATTTTGGGTTAGTGGGAGTTTATCAATAGCATTTTCATATGCTTGGGTCATTCTTAATAACATATTTCTCTTAATTTAAATATGTTACTCTAAATTCATCATTCTTTATATAAAGTTGTGAGTTTTAACATGTATGATTTGTCTTCCCAGTCGGATACAATTTCTGCAGTGTTGAAATATACTTCGTTTGATTGATTAGTGTTTTGACCGTTATTGATATTCTAATATTAAAATAAATATTTTTTTAATAATTAATTATTTCCATCCAAGTGGGAGATTGTTAGATTAATTATTTAATTAATCAAATATGGACTGACATAATTAAATTATTAATTAATTATATTATGGTCTATTGTTATTAAACACTAAAGATATGAATTGTTTGATTGGGTTTTGTGCCTGAATGGACCGTGATGGATTGGACCATTCAGTTAAGCCTAATGAGAGGTTTCTTCCCTCAGCCGTTTAGCTATTTAAGTGTCGCCCCATTAGACAATTAACATATTCTAGAAACCCTAAACGGCAATGAGGATAGTAATTCTCTCATATCCACTATCTCCGACGGTAATCTCTCCGGTCTAACAAGGTACACTGTTCTTATTATTTTTCATCATTCTTTGATATAATAATATGCTATAATTTGTATCTATCGATTCAATTAAAAATTCATCATCTCCTAGTACTAGTATTGAGACAGTTTTTTCGACTCAGCCATTTCCTAAATGCATCAATTTTAGCTATCAGTGTTGTGGTCTATGAAAGTGTCTTCTGCATGGGCCTTGGTATTATTCCCAACATCATATGTGCAAAAATCTTCCCGACTAATGTTTCTGGAATCTACATTTCTCTTTCTTCTCTTACATATCGGTTTTGTACATTGGCCATCACGTTGATAATCCCTTATTTGCTCCAACTTCTCGGTTTAAGCGGCGTCTTACTTTTGTTTGTTGGTGGCTGCATCATTTCATGGATATTTGTTACTTGAAAGTTCCTGAAACAAAGGGTATGCCTTTGGAAGTTATTATTGAGTTTTTTGCTCTTGGTGTATTGGGTAATAATCATCCAGAATTTGGAATCAAAGATTAATTAAAGTCTTCAGGATATGTGTTGGACATTTGTATCAGTATTATGTGTTACTCAACATTATTTACACTTTTATATCATGTGTTATTCAACATTGTTGTTAGTTAATCCGTTTAGGTAGTTAGAAGCTGGTTAGTTAGTTAGTTAGTAGTTATTTGGGTCGGTTACTTGGATTATAAGTCACACAGTATTTGTATATAAGTGATGTGAGTTTCTTTGAACTAACTTCTCGAATAATAATAATAATACAAACTCTTCTCACACATATCCTAGACATCTTCTCCCACATCTAGCATATTTTATCTTTCTATTCACTAAGTGCACTTGCATTAACAAATTGGTATCCAAAGCTCATGGTTCTTATGGAGATTTTGCACCTCTAGGGCAGTAATTTTTTATTGATTTATCAATGATGAATGGAAGCAATGAAATTCCGCATTCCCCTTCTGTTCTTGATGGCAAGAACTGGGATCATTTGAGCAAACAAATGAAGTCTTTGTTTAACTTTCAAGAAACCCTTGAGGTAGTCACTAATGGCGTTTCGAAGCTTGTAATGGATACAACTGAAGCTCAACGCATTTCTCATAAAGATCCTAAGAAGAAAGATTGCAAGGCGTTTTATTGCATCTAATCTGCAATTGATGGTGCAAATTTTGACCGAATCACTCATGTTGAATCTACAAAAGAAGCATGGGATGTTCTTGTCAAGTATTACGAAAGAGGTAAGAAGGTTTAAAGTGTGAACCTACAATCGTTGCGCGGGAAATATGAATTATTATAGATGGGAGAGACAAAGAAAGTTACAGCTTATGTGTCCATGGTACATAATCTTGTGACTTTGATGAAAGCGTGTGGTGAAACCACGACATATAGAACAATCATTGAGAAGGTGATGAGAACTTTTACTTCTCATTTTGATCATGTTGTCATGAAAATTCAATAGGATAATCATTTGCCCACCATGAAGTTGGAGGATCTCTTAGGTTCCTTAGAAGCAAATGAGATGCGAATTGTAGAAAGAAAATGAGTTCAAGAAGCCATTCATGCTCTACAAGCTCAGACATGGAAAGGGCATGGTGGAAGTGGAACAATCAAAGGATGTTTTGACAAAAATAATACCAAGAATGGTTTGTGGCCTCACAAACAAAAACAATCAAATGATGATAAAACTGGATATTATAAAAGAATAGGTATCTCTCCTCATAGAAGAAATGTTGATAAGAAGATAATTCAAAGTTTTAATTGTGAGAAATGGGGTCACATGACCAAAGATTATTGGTACAACAAAGAAAAAGGAGTTTCCAAAAGTAAAAATGGCAATGAGGCAAATATAACACATGAGATTTCAAATGGTTATGAAATTATGGTGTTGATGGTTGCAATTTTTGATAAAGGTTTAGATTCTAATATCTGGTTCTTAGACACAAGTTGCTCAACTCACATGACAGGTCATAGGTCATTATTAATCAATTTTGATGACTCAAGTAGCCATATCAAACTTATAGATAATAGATCACTATAGGTAGAATGAACAGGTAACATGGTGATCACAATGAGCAATGGTAAGCCAATTATAATTGAATATGTGTTAATGCACCAGGTACGAAGTGTAACTTGTTGATTGTTGGTTAGCTCATTGAGAAAGGATTCTTAGTAACTATGAAAAATGAAGCCTTTAAGCTTTTTGATCCAACCAACAAGTTGCTTTTGAGGTATCTTTTGTCAAAGAATATGACCTTCAAGACTCTCACTAGTTCAACAAGAGTTCAATGTTTGTAGGAGGATGTGATTGAGAATAAACAAAACCGGTTGTGGCACCTGAGATTTGGTCATTTTAATTTCATATCTCTCAATCAGCTTGTGACACAAGAGATGGTGCTTGGTATTCCAAAATTCTCAATTCCTAAGAAATTGTGTGATGGTTTCTTGGTAGGAAAGCAATCTAGAAATTCATTCAAGTCCTATTTTCCTATGAGATTAACAAGCATTCTTGAGGTTGTACACTCAGATGTTTATGGCCATTTTAAAGACCATAAAATTGGCGGAAATAAATACTTTGTTTACTTTGTGGATGAGCATAGGAGAAAGCTCTGGGTGAATTTGATCAAGCACAAAGATGAAAGTATTTGAAGTCTTTAAAAGATTCAAGTTGATTATGGAAAATCAAAGTGAGAAGAAGACCAAAATGCTCAGAATAAATTATGGAGGAGAGTATACTTCCAAGACATTTGAATAATCTTGTGCTCATAGTGGAATTTATCATGAAGTGACAACTTCATATACCCTTCAACGTATTAGTATAATTGAGAGGAGGAATAAAAACATCCTAAAATGATATGACTATGTGTATGCTAAAGCAAAATGGCATGCCTAACACATTGTGAGGTGAAATAGTTACTACTGGTGCATATGTGCTAAACAAATGTCCAACAAAGAGATTGAAGAATAAGGTTCCAGAAGAGGTATGAGGTGGAAACAAACCATTTTTGAATCACTTTAAAGTGTTTGGCTCAATTTGTTACAAACATGTGCCTGATACTAGAAGGAAAAAGCTGGATGACAACAGTGAAGTTATGATTGTGGTAGCTATCATGAAACTGGAGCTTATAGATTATTTAATCCAATTAGTGAGAATATTATAATCAATATAGACATTATTACTGATGAAAATGAACCATGGAATTGAACATTAAATATCACTAGTAGTAAACCCTTTGTTGAACTCAAGGTTGGAGGAAGAGTCAAAAGAAGAAGACTATGTTATACCAGCTAACTTGCATGAAGATGTATATGTGGTCTGTAATACCCCATTCTACCCGACTTTATAATTTAAATCTGAGTCATAAAAATTCCTCAACAAACATGGGATATTAGATTTTCAACTGAATAATCAAATAACATAAACTTCATTAATAAAATACTTCGAAAACAACGCAGCGGATTCAACGTATTACAACTTTAAAATAACATTGATGCTTACTACTTTGAACTACTTCAACATGGTTTTCAACATGAAACAACTAGAATAAATCTTTCAACTAAATAGTAATCCAACATAAAATAAGACATACGTTCATCCCCCCTAAGTGTTACGTAGAGCGACAAACACCAACTCGAAGCTACTAAGTACTTGACTCTAGGTTACCAACGAAAGGGCAACATTCAAACAGAAGGGGTGAGATATTAAAAAACATAAACAGAAGTATGATAATCAATATGTAAGCAAGAAATCATACAATCACACCGCTTCACACAAATAGGAACATCAACTTACATCTCGTAACCAACAACAAATATCAACATGGATAAAATACGACTCGAATGCGACTCAATATATATATGTATGTGGTATCGATTTGGAGTAAACTCCCAACTTGAAAATCTTGCCACTTTATCGAGGTATCAACAACTTATTCGCCAATCCAGGCCAACTTGAATCGAGCATTCGCTCCAACTTGAAAATATGCAAATGTATGCAACTATGAATGACATACAACAACAATGACGTAAACATCATCTTAAAAACTCAACAACATGAATCAACTTTGGTCAATCGACTTGCAACTTAATAATTTTCCCCAAGATCGGGACAACACAATTTATAACAACTTAATACAACTTCGACATGGAAAACGACTAACTACAGCTTAATCAACTAGACTTCTAAATTAATTATTTTTAGTCCCCAAATCTACTATAATCAACTTATTTTATTCCTACTTAAAATCTAAGATCAACTAAACTCGAAACGAATGAGAAAACAGGACGAATTGCCAAAAAATTCATTTTCTGCACACCACTCTGCCCATACGCGTAATGGCTAAACTATATGTGTAACGACTTGCTTTTACGCCACCTCTCACGCATAATCCTCACCCTTTTACGCGTAATGCCTTACCTCCTTACGCGTCTCCTACGCAAATGACTAGAGGGCCTTGAATTCAACCTTCCCTTACACGTAATGCCCGTGTAACTAGGGTGTGTCATGCGTAATGTTCCTCCGGTTACGCGTAATACTTGATCTATTACGTGAATCACCAGAATGCATACCATTCCTACTTCTGCTACGAATTACACGACTTCATCCCTCCAATCAAGCCTAATGGGTTTCTACATTGATTTTAGAAGTCAAATTTTTTTGTATCTATTCATCTACTAATTTCTATGACTGATTTTACGAACCCTAATCTCCTTCTCTACACGAATTCCTGCAAGTAAACCAGTCCAACAACACAACAACAGATACAACAACGGATCCAACAACATGAACAAATTTCATGACAAAAGCACAGCAAGAATAACATATTATACACATCAATTCATACGAATTCCAGCAACAAATCATACGAAAAGACACCAATAATTATACGAAACCCCAATCTGCATACAAATTATCTAATCCCGGTTATGGAATTTGAACCCCACCCTTACCATGGATTGAAGGCAGCTCGAATTCACAACAATAATCTCTACAAAAATCCAACCTAGCCTCTTGTTCTCCCTCAAGACTTGTTCTCCTCTTACAAAATTCTGAATAGTCTTCTAATTAGGTTTTTCAGCTTATTATCACCAAAACCTCAATAATCAACTAATTAATAATGGCCCTAAAATAGTACCCCATCCCTCCAACTTTACTACTCTCACACTACATTAAGCCCAACTTAATATTATATTATTAATAATTGTTTTATTATTTGACTCAATTAACTTTAACAACCTAAACACGACTTAACCATCAACTTAATACCAACTTAAACAACTTAACATCACAAACGACAAAACAACACCTAACAACAATTAATCGGGAAGAATACACAATAATATTTAATTAAATTAATTAATTAAATACAGGCATTACATGATCTTTGAGAGACCTCAAAGAATAATGATACTCCCAGCAAGATTAGAATATTGTGAGGTAATTGTTGAAAATGAGGTTATAGAGGATGGAGATCTTGTTCATTTTTCGTTGCTAGTTGATGCAAAACCTATCAACCATAATGAAGCCTTGAATATTGAAACATGGAATAATGTTATAGTTTAAGAATTGGCAACAATATAAAGGATTCATACATAGAAACTTATCAAGCTATCAACCAACACAAAAGCAATTGAGGTAAAAGGGATCTATATGCTAAAATGTGATCCTAAGAAGGTCAAACCAACGAGTGACAATTTAACAATATGTTCTCCCTTCTATTTTGAACATGTTGACAAATATTTTTTCGGATTCTCCAACTCCAAAATCTCAAAAAACGTGTTTTCAAAGGAGCTCACATTAGTAAACCACCTCCTTCACCCCCTTTACAAAAAATCTAATTCAATGACTAGATGCTAATTTTTATGCATAAACACATTGAACAGATTGTCAATGTTGAGGGTGACAATAATTGCAGTTTTCGAGTTGTTTCGGTTTTGCTCAGTAAAGGAGAGAAGGATCATCCATTTTCCGCATTAAACTTATCAAATATTTGAAGGCCCATAAAGAATCATACACACGACTATATAGAAAAAAATTGATGCAATTCATGAATCCCTTATTCCTTGCATTACTGTACTTGCATCGGAGGAAAAATGGATGCACTTATCTGAAATGGATCATCTTATAGAAAGTTCATATGAAAAAGAATGTATTGATCTGACAAGATACGACTTCTCGGAAACATTTTTTTCCACTGCGCAATGCACCACCTCAAAATCCAAATGCTTGTATTGGATGACTTTCAAAAACACGACACTTTGTTCAAATTTATTTGAAACTAGGATGACTTATACCACTAACATAACCAGGGTGACAACTCATTCAACAAAGGAAATTATGACTTGGTCAGATCAATTTATGGAAAGGAAGCAAGAGTCCACCAATTTGAGCGAGATTGAAATAAAAATAAATAAATAAAAGTCAAAGACGATACCCATATATATATATATATATATATATATATATATATATATATATATATATATATATATATATATATATATATATATATATATATATATATATATATATATATATATATATATATATATATAGAGAGAGAGAGAGAGAGAGAGAGAGAGAGAGAGAGATTTACATGGTGTCACATGTTTAAATTTATTTTAGTTTTTACTCAACGATGTATTTATGTGGTTAGACATGTTTTAAATGTGATCTTGCATTAATATTAATGTTGTCAAATATATATATTTTCAAAGTTTTCAATGCACTGTTTCTAAAATTGATTGTGTTGGATGGTTCAAAAATGTATATTTGGAATATCATTAAAGAGTGGTATCGGAAATGCATCTTTGAAACTTCCTTTGGTAGAAGATAGTATTTCTAAAGTCCATATTGACCTAGAACTTGTATAAGTATGAGGCCCTATTCTTATATTTTATACCAAATCACATTACACCAAAATGGATATCAAATATCATGTTGCATATGTATTTTTCAACAACGTAAGCCATCAATTGAATTTAAGTTCAATTAGTACACATAACTTGTAGACATGAAATTCATACTGGAGAATCTACTATAATACTCTTACAATTGAAAAATTATGAAGCTCTAGTATCGTTCACCCTCATTTGAAAATGAAGTGAAGATTCAGTTTAGAGATAAAGACAGATGAAGATTTGAAGATAGTGTAGAATACTTTTTATATTTCAAAATAAAATGTCTGATCGAGTTGAATGCAATGGTTGCAAGATCGATCGAATATACTATGAAGATGTTGAAACGTCCATCTGAATGTTGAAATATAATGTTCGATTTATGTTAACAATTACATATGTAATGTTTCATTTTTTTATGTTATCAATATTAATTTATCTTCATTCTACATCTTTTCAATTTTGTGTTTGCTTCTGGTTCAGTATGTTTTGAAAATACACCTATGTAAGGTTTACAGAGATACATTTATTGGATTCAATTAAATCAAATATTTGGAGTGTGACTCAAAAATTGATTTGATGTATGTGTTTGAGATGCATTCGAAGATATATTTTCAAATCTATTTTTTTTAGTATGAGTGTGATATGAATCTTTAAGATGCCTTAAACAATATCTAGGATTCAAATAGTCATAAATTTGTGCTTTGCATATGTTATAAAATATGCAATATTTAACAGACATCATCTTCATTCTCCTCCATTTCGCATTGTCTATAGCTTGCAATCCAATATCCGTACTAACTAAGACAACATCTTCAATCACCACTCTCATCTTTCAACCAACTCAGACTTGTTTCATCTAGTTTGAAAGAAAAAAATTACTTGTTTCATCTGAAAGGAAATGGATTATATTAAGAAAGTCACACATTAAATAATTCTAGATGTCTAATCTTAAGTGTGACAAAGTGTTTTGACCCAAGTCATCCTAAACTCTAAGAAGTTTCCAAGAAATAATGTCATGTAGTTGTCCATTTTTTGTCAACTTGAGATTCAGTGGATTTTCAGGATAAAGAATAGCCGCAAAGTTAGCAATGCAAATGGCTTCCATATCTGATATAAATACGATATAATGTATTAGGTTTATGATATGCAATTTGATATGTAAATAGAAGTGAATGATGGATGTCATTGTTTGTAAGATCGTAATCTTTTATTAGCATCACATAAAAGAAATGGGTGAGTGAATTTCACCTCAAGGACAACGGTTTTCTATGTGCTTGCTTATGTTCTGTCTCATTCATGGCTTCTTAAAGCTAAAAATATTTTGTTTTCTTTCTAAAAGCCAATGATATATAAGAGAGAATACCAGGGATATTTTTTTAACCTTAAAAAAAACGGTTTTCTATCAATAAATATTGTTTTATACACATTGTTCTCATAGTGTGAAATCTAATGCTTATCTATGGGAGAAATATCTAATTAGAGTTAGTTATAGTTAGTTTTGCTAACTATAACTAACTATAGGAACATCGCTACAATGTTAAAAAAAATTAGTTAGGGAGGGTAATTACTAATGTTATTATATATGCTAAACTTTATCTCTAGTAAATATAATAATGAAATAAAATGCATGAAGATCATGTTATCTCTCGTCTTTTATCATGAGATTCATATCTTTCACTGCATACATGCATCAATTTTTTTTATCTAATATGATATCAGAGTCTATTGATTAGATCATGTGTTTCCACTGTTTATATTCACATATCGAACATAAAACAGTGATGGACGTGAGGGGTTATATTGGAAAAAATCTCAAGTCCCGTATTAGTTAGAGATAGAGTATTAAAAGAGTTTATATAGAGTAACACCTCTCAATTTACAAATCCCTTATGTAAGGATGTTAAAACGAACTCTAGTATGGTATTAGAGGATCAACCTATTTTGATGAATATTTTGGAAATTTCGAAATTAGTGGTACTGTACCGGTATTCGTCATATTGTTTCTAGTAAAAAATGAAAATTTCTAAAATTTCCGGTATATCACAATAAAATTGATAATTTCCAAAAATATTTGAAGGTAAAAAAGGTTATTTAGCCACATTTGAAGGGGTGTCGAATATAAGAAGGGGTGATAGCTATAATTCTCCCAACGTAGCATTATAAAGACCATATATTTCAGACGTATCCTATAGAGTAGTGTTACAAGTCAAAACATGTGGCATAAAAATGTGAATTTCTTAGTACACCCTATGATACTCTTAGCCACCTATCGTATTTCCATTTATGACCCCTGTTTCCAGAGATACATATTCGGATTGACCATTTTTTTTACGCTGAATGCTTTCGGATATGCATCTGCGGAAGAAGTTCCGTTGATGCATATCTGAAACCTTATCCGAACATGTTTTTTTTAAATCCAGTTATGTTAGTTGTTACAGATGAATATAAAATAACTTACATTCGTAAATATATATATATATATAAGAAGTCATATGTCATAAACATCATCAAAAAATATTATATCAATGTCATCAAAATATAGTACATCAAAATAAACACCATATACACTACTGTGTGTGTCTGACAATATCTGCATCCTCTCCTCTGCATATGTCTTTATCGCATCCTCTGCCTCTACCACTTCTTCGACTTCCCGATCTGCATCCTCAACTGTCGATCTCACCCGTCCTGACGCGATGTCTGTGGTACATAAGTGCCCCATATGTCACTGCAATCATGGCATCCACTATACGTCTGCCACCAGACCCCTCAGGAAAGAAAACAACCTCAATAATTGTCCGTCCAATCGTAACTATCTCACGTTAACAAGGAAACACATCATTATTGTAGTCCAACTGAGACGAATACTCTTCTAATATCTCTTGATGAACTATTCTGGGTGGTGATCCTTTTGCAGTGGGCACAATGTAGGGGTGTGAGATAGCAAAGTACCCCATGATGTAGCCATCAACACAACTCCAGTATCTATTAGCTCGGGTCGCCCGAGCCTCTTCAGGTACCATGTGGTTTTGATATTCATTAAAGAACTCATTTATCTGTCTATAGGTCAAGCCGAGAGGAGCGGAGACAACAGGGTGTCGGGGTATCGTCTGAGTGTAATTGAATTGTCGCATGACGCTCTAAGTCAGATATGGCACGGTGATGGTCGAACTGCATGCCAACCATCCACTGAATAGTGAGATGTCATCAAACGGGCTCGTCACATGTTAATTTGCATAGGCGTCGTATCATATATCCTCATAAACCATGTGATCGATATAGACTCTGTACGGATCGACCACCTGGTTCCCTCTAAGCGAGAGAAAGGCACGTTCACGCGGTCAGGCATCAATGTACTCAGGCACACTCCCTCATCCAGCTATCATCGGAAAGTGCTGGAAGATCCAATCCTGAAATGAAAACAAAAAACACCGGTATCAAGCTTTATCACAAATATAGAATGAAAGAAATGAAAAAAATTGAAGGATATAAGAATGTACCACATATTGTGAAAAGCTACCTGCGATAGTCCTAGTCTTCCACAAGCATCCCTCAACAAGTCTCGAATACGTGTACGCCAGTGTAGCCACCCCCAGTTGTACTCATGGATCCGTGTGGGATTCAAAAAGTACTTGAGGTAAGTGACATCGATATACGTGGAGCTCGTGTCCAAAAATAGTTGAGTGCCAATCAAATAATGGAAGTAACACCTTAGCACACACTATATGTATCTCAACCTTAGCTGGATCACCATCTTCCTGTCGTGCATCAGCGAGCGCCTTAGTAAATCTACGTATCGGAAAGGAGAACCTCACATGAGGGTCGAGGGTCGTATCCACTTCCTCTAGCGTATCCAGTGGATCATCCCTAAGTTCCTCAACCATAAGCTTTCTCGCTTCCTCCTTTGTCATCGTACCATGACGGATGAGGGTACCCCTGATCGGTATATACAATATACATGAGATATCATCAAGTGTAATCGTTATCTCGCCATGCGATGGATGGAAGGAGGACATCTCAGGGTGTCATCTCTCTGCAAAAGCCATCAGCATCCCATTGTGGATCAGGTTGTACCCGATCTCACATAGGTTCTCCAGACCAGAGTCGGTAAGGACAATATGGAACCAATCCTCATGTGGCTGAGAGAACTTCAATATCTTGCGCCTATGGTTATAGAAAAGGCAAAAGCATTTATTGATCACCAAATTAATGACATAAGGCATGCCAATACAATCACTAACATACAAAACCATTTATGTAGATTAACTTTGACAATGGTCTCATTTTTGTCAAGTGAAGTTGTTTGGAAAAAGATTTTGTTTCTTAATTTCAAATTTATAGAGTACTCCAAAGAGTGTATATTGTGATAGTTGGACTAGTACTACCTAAGAATGTATGATACATAAATAAAAACATAATATATTTAAAAACTTGTTTGATTGATTGTTTGTTGAATATAAATTTTGCTGGCTTGCCACATTTATGATTAATAACTACCAAATTAAATCATATAAGATTAGGAATAGAAAATGGGCATGTCTACCCCCATTTAATTTTTGTTGTGAAAAAGTTTGAAAAAAAAGTGCATGATAAGCGGACATAGTTAAGAGTGTAAGTTTAAAATGAAAAATAAGGGTGTGATGGGGCAGGCCCACCGACATACACTTTTAAAACTTAAAGCTACAAGTTTTTTTACATTGAAAAGTGAAAATTATATTCATTTTAAAATAAATATTATTTGTTAAAACGAAAATCATTTTAAAACGGAAGGAGTAATTAGTCATATTTAACAGTTAGGCGGGAGTGGATTTAGCTACCACCCAATAGTTGATATTGTTAAAGTGTAATCCAAATTCACATTTTCACATTTAAGTTAGATTTCATTTGGTTTTGCATTTGAATTTCATTTAGATTAATTTGTGTATAAAACAAAGTTATAAAAGAATCTCTCTCTCTCTCTCTGTGTGGGGGGTGGGGGGTGGGTGGGGGGGGGGGGGGGGGGGGGTGCACGCAGACTAACAGATATAACTACCATGTGATTATGTATCAATTGATTTTAACATTGATGAATTATATAAATGCGGTTAATACCATCATTTAGAGAACATTACATGATTTAACTTTTTTTAAATCCAGTTTCAAATATTGACCATATGTTGAAGATAATCGAATACTACCAACTGTGTATTTTAGGACATAGTCACAATTTAATGCATTTACTCATTCAAGATATTTTTTACTGTAATAGATCAAGATTAAACTGTTTAAATTTAACAATGTTCTAAAAATTTGACCGAACCGGCCGGTTGAACTCGTCAAACTGAGAATCTGATGGGTCACCAATCTGATTTGATTGTTGGATGGGGTATGCCATTGAACCAGTGGAAATCAACCAAAACCGATCAAAATTGATTAAAAAAATTATGAATCAACAATTTTCGATAAAAAAAAATTATTTGGTATAGAGACCGATTTATGAATCGAGTTATCTGACGATTTAATAAATATATAATTTTAGTATAGAGACCGATTTATTCAACTTCATTATCCAGTTTAATTTAGTTTAGTCATATGGTTCACACTACAAGAAAATTATGATTTATCTTAAAACATTTAGCATCGGGCCTTACACCGATGCTATTAGCGTTGATTATACGTCCCTCCAAATCGACGCTAACCTTTAAATATCATTAATAGTTTTTCTTATGATATCAATTGTAGCATCGGCCGAACCCGGCGCTAGATATTCTATTAATTTGTTTAATAGAATATTTACATGTAAAATTATTTATTTATTTGTTTATATTTTATAGTAGTGTCTATAATAATCAACTAATCAACGCTATGTTTGGTGCCTTCCTCTCTTAAATAAATATCAATCACAACTTTAAAAGACAGATTAAAAATATGGTGTATTAATTATAGACTTAATAGTTATTTATTCCTGTTTTGATTTATTCTCTTAAAAAAAATTTGGATTATTTTTTTAAAATTAAAATTCTAAGTCTTTTGTCTTCAGGTGAAAAAATTACCTCCTATAATTTTTTATTTATTTATCCCCATAGTTTTTACATGGTTACGGGTATCCAAAAATTTCATAAAATAATTCAAAATTTATTTTTTAAAGGTGATAAATCAAAATACGACTTCATTGCAGGGAATAAATAACTATTAACCTTAAAATTATATCAATTTTAAAAGATAGCTTAAAGATAGGGTGTATAAATTATATAAATTGTTTTTTTTTTCTCATCCCAAAACAGCCCAATATCATACCATATTCCACAAGGAAGTTACCTAAAATGTTTCATCACTTCTTGCCTCCTTTCTATTTTTAAATTAGCTACTCTCACCCTTTATCTTTATCATAGATAGTTTGTTTCAATTTTTTTTAAAATTACAATTATTGTAATGTTAGATTATTTGTTGAAAAAAATTATTAAAAAATTTAATAAAAACTTTAAATAAAAATTATATTAAATAATTTTCATTAAAATATTATTTTATTATTTGTATTATTTTGTTTCAACTTTTTCTTTAATATCAAAATTTCAAAAAGTTGAAGATGCTATCGATTATAAGCTTATATAATTATATTATAAAGTCTCCTCATTGATTAAATAAATGTGAGGTTTTTAATGTATGGGAATTGGGATAAATTATAAAATTGTGCTTTTAATTCTCAATAATATATTTAATATATTATTTTGTAGAATATTAAAATTAATATTTTAATTTATATAAAAGCAAATTCAAAAAAACTTTTGATCTTTTTAAAAATAAAATTTCAAAAAATTCATTTTTCAAAATTAAAAGAAAAATCTATTTTTTAAAAAAGATAAAACGAATAATAAAATGGTAATGCTATGATACTATGATGGATTTTTGGTAATAAACATGTTGATAAGGTAGTTTGAAATTGGAAAAAATTTCATCATTACTCTTTGAAATTAGATAGCACTTTTTTGGACAGTGGCTAAAGTGAACAAGTTGCCCGGAGATGTCATGTTTTGATAAGTCACAAAAGGTTTGGAAAAAGTAGGAAAAAAGAAGAAGAAGAAAAAGTAGGCAAAGTAACAATTTATTGACTCATCTCATGATCTCAACTTGATTAAAAAAAATCTAAAGTGGAAAGTGAAATGAAATTAAGAGTGACAACTTGATGTATGTAATCTCTAACAAAACTTAATTAGTGCTTTCAAATCATGCATCTAGATGATTTAGGTTAATACTTTTCAGAGTCTCAACTTTTTGCTTTACTACTTATATTTTCACACTAAAAAGAGAATATAAGATAACCATAGTCCTACAAAAATCATAAAGTTAAAGATGCTATCAATTATAAGCTTATATAATTATATTATAAAGTCTCTTCATTGATTAAATAAATTTGTGTTTTAATGTGTGGGAATTGGGATAAATGAATAGGACCATATGGCAAAAGGGCATCTTCACTTTTATTATCTTTTTGCCCCATGAATAAAATAAAACACATGCACTATCTTTTATGTCTACTTTTTGTCTTATCTCCTCTTTATATTTGATTTTATTTTGATTTTATGGACCATCAAATTATTTCCTTTTTGTTAAAGATATTTGATTAAAATTGAATATAATTATGTAAAATATCTATGGATAGTGATAAAATCAAGGTTGGTGTCCAAGGATAGATTATGGTGAGTTTTAAACACCATTAAAGATGATAATGGGTAGAGTTTGGACAGAGTACTATAATACATATTCTTATATACACGATTTGAAAAATATCTTTGTATCCGAGTTCATATCTGTTTCGACGCTAAAGTTAACACTTGTGTCCTATGAGTATGTAAGTACACATATTAGTGCCCTTTACCAACATTTCTATTAAAAATAAGACATAATTAGTCCATATGTCATTTAACTTTAGCGAAGTTTTGCTTTAGTTCCCAAACTAAAAAAAAATATTATACATTGGTTTGTTAACTTCTTTGTCGTTAAACTATTTGGTCTCTTCTGTTTGGTTTGGATGAAAAAAATATTAATTATGGTTGAGGTGGCAATGCCAAATATGCAATTAGTACATTGAACATTCAACTAAATAGTCAACACTTTACATAATGAGAATTTATTTATTTTATCACAACCACTAATTTCTTCTTCCATAAATTAACATTTTATTTTTCTTCCTTTGTTATTCTCTAACTACAATCATGGTCGATGAAGTGTTTTTTATAGATTTTTGGCCAAGTCCGTTAGGAACCAGACTCAGAATGATCCTTGTTGAATAGGGTATTATGTACAAGTATAAAGATGAAGACTTGACAAACAAAAGTCATTTGTTTTTACAGATGAACCATATTCATAAGAAAAATTTTGTTCTCATTCACATGGTGAACTCATTTGTAAATATCTCATTCTCTTCAGTTTATTGATGAGTTTTGAAAAATCTTAGAAAAACTATGGCAAAATACCCAATTTTGGAAAATATTGACCTATGTGAATCTCTCATGGATGGAACATACCCAATTTTAGAAAATTTTAGAAAATTATTAATGAAATTCTTATTTTTATTTTTTTTATTGTTTTTCTAACTTATTATGGTGAAATTATTAAAACAGTTTATTTATATTTTACACTTTTGGTGTGAATTAGATCTATGAAACTAGAAGCAACCTTTGGACATAAAAAATGAAAAGAGCTAGAAATTGTAAAGAAGGAATTAATAGAAGTCCTCAACCTCTTGGAGCAAGAGTTGGGAGGCATGAGTTATAGATATGAGGAAGAAGATAGGCATTGAATAGGCTGTATATTACATTTTAATAATAGGTGAGCTTATAGTAATATTAAAATAAATAAATTTCATATCAGATATAAATAAATTTGATATCCTAAAAAGATGTTTTTTCAGTATAAACTAACAGAAAGGAGAATGAAAGTGAAGTTAAGGGAACCACTATATAATACTTTTAGTTAGGGAACAAAATAGAGATTTGCTATAAAATCAAGGGACTAAATAATGCATTAAGTCTAAAAATGAATAGATCAATTATAAAATATCATATCATTTTAAGTTTATAAAAAAATAGATTAAATATGTTTTTTAGTCACTATAAATATCTCAATTTTGGTTTTTAGTCCATATAAAATTATTTTTGCATGCAAATTTAGTCCTTGTAGATGGACTAAAATTGCGTGAAAAAATAATTTTATAAGGACTAAAATTGCGTGAAATAAAAATCAAAATTGAGATATTTATAGAAACTAAAAACATATTTAACCCTAAAAAAGTCAATAAATTTTCAAAAAACGTATTGTTCAAATAAACAAACACTTATATTAAATAAATAATGATTTAACACATATACTTTTTAAAATTGATAAACATACATTTTTATATAATAATATAAATTAAAATACACAAATATATATTGTTCGGATATAGGGCAGGATGAGTACCAAAGTACTTATACCCGCTTATCATTGTGGATAATTATATGAGTCCGTATAAATACTCATTTTTGTGGATTTTTACCTTATTAATTATAAATAATTTTACAAATATCCATTAAGAATGAGTCAAATTGTCATCCCATACCACCACTCTTTTTTTTAATGAGAAAAATAACTAATCTATGATTTATATTTACTTCAAAACACATTTGTATATGTTACTTGTAGTACTCTAAATATAATCTAATCCCGAATTGTTACATGGCATTAACTCTTTTTAAGTATTTTTAAAATTTTTACTTGCATTAACTATTTGTTTACAATTTCTTTTTCAAAAACTAACATTATTTACTAACATATACTTCCTCCGTCTCATAATAGATATCATATTTGAGATTTCACATTTTTTAAGATAATGATTAATTGTATTGATTTCAATAATAAAATTAGTTTCATTTACTAAAATAATCTTACTAATAATAATGGAGTAGTTAAATGAGTTAAAATACAATAAATAAGGATAAGTTAGTGAAAGAAATAATAAATATTGTATTGATATTCTAAATAGACAAATGATTTAAAACTAATAAAAATAGGAAATAAGATATCTATTGTGAAACAGAGGGAATAATATTTAGTTAATTTACTCTTTTTTTTTCTTCAAAAACTAACATAAAATATTATGACGAAAATATTTATCATGATATTTTTACTTGTAAGATTATGGACCAAGAGTTTTAGTTATATGTATTATTTTCTTTAGGCAAAACTACATCAGAACCCGTTAAGAAATTTATTTATAGAGAAATGATAGCATTACACCAAAAGATACACTTATACCGTCTTTATATATTGCTATACATACTTTTGTTTTTTTAATAATTTTTTTCCTTGCATTGATTTTTGTGTCACAGTAAAAAGGTGTGAAATAGATACGGTGTAAATACAATCTAGAAAATTTTAGTGTAAATATAACATATCTGTTATTTATAATACATTGGTTCTTTAAATGAAATATTGAATAGTGTGAAATCATGGGTTGACTCCAACAAAAAAATGAATGAAAAGTGAAGTAAAAGCATGATTGAAACTAAATGGAATGTAATTATGCAGTTCTCTTACCATTGATATAGGTTTGGAGCTTGATTGGAGATTCGTATTTGGTATAGTGATAATATGGTTTGGCCTTTGATATGTTTATGGCTAAAGTTTGTAACATATTTTGTACTTCTGTTAAGTTTACAATCCTCTTTCATGTTCTCCAAATTGAGATTTTATAGCTAAAACTGAGAGTTTAAATAAAAGTTTTATCTAAACAAATGATACATTAATAATAATGATTTGATTATTTAATACGAATTTGTAAACATCTTAACATGTTACAAGGACACAATGTTAATAGCACAAAGTGAAGTGGTTTTTGTTGTTGATTGACCATTGATGTTGGTTGAAACTCTATAGTAGAACTTAGTAGAGTTCAAAAGCTTTTGCTCCACCGTTGAGAGGTTGTTGTTGTTGGGTGTGGGGAAAGAGGAGAAAATGGGGAAATAATAGGTTTAGATGATGATACTGTTGAGTGTGGGGAAGAAGGAGAGAAAATATTTTTAGGTAATTATTTCAGGTAAATAAAATCAAATTCAATGTCAGCACCGTTAGTGCCACCTCACTAACATTAATGCCAAATATGTATTTTTGGAACATAATAATTAGAAAAAATCAATGATGTAGACGTTATGTAACTTAAAAGATTTACTTATAGAGAAATAAACGTAAAGGAGTACAATTAAATATCCTAAAGGATCCCTAGAGTAACTTTGCCTTTTTTTTATAAGCAATAGTTTATTAAAGTGAGTGCAAAGGGTATTTTTTTTCATATACTGAATATGCACAAATCATAATAGTTGGTACAACCTCTAGACTTCAACCCTATTATATGTCAAATATATACAAATAGTTTGTTGTTGTTTATGACCTCTTTTACATTATAAATTTCTCCTTTAAAAAAGATATTGTTCCTTTTGAACCAAATACTCAACATGTAGCAAACCATATTACATGTTCTTTGTGTTTTAGCTCTTTTTCTTATATAAATCTTAAGAACCAGTTGGAGTGTGTTAGCCTTTCCTTTGTGTGAACTACTTTCACATCTAACCGCTCCAATATACTATCCCAAATTTTGATTGAAAGATGACGGATGAAGAAAAAAATAAGATATGTCTTCATCCTCCCTAAAATAGAAAACATGAGCTCTATGTTGACCATCATGAAAGTTTTCCCAATTTGCAAGTTGGTATCTTGTTGGCAGCCTATTTAAAAGCAATCTCTATCCAAAAACATGAATCTTTTAGGGGGTTTTGGTATGCAATAATTTCTACATTACTTTCTTCAAGTCTTAATTCCATATTCCCTTTTCTCTTGACTTTAAAACTATCTTATATCCAGCACTGATTGAGTAAATTCATTCAACATCATTCATTCATTTGTAATTTCCTCAACATTGTTAGTTTATTCACAGTCACCCAAGATCATCTGCACCTCATCAAATTGTACATTTGTTTTTACTTGATTGTTTTCACTTGAGATATGCAAGTTGCATATCCATTTTCCTTCCTTATGTGATCCCATCTCTAACACAAATCCATTTGGCTTGTCAGAAAACTCATACAATAAAGGAAATGTTATCATCAGTGGTTATGCCCTAATATCTTAATCTTCCAAAATAAGATTGTATTACCTATACCAACCCTGCATGAGACACACCATTCCTGAACCAATCATTGTATCTATATAATTTTGCCTACCAATTGATTTGAGTTCATTCTTATTCTTTATTTTCTCTCTACCACCAAGAATATTGGCTTCCAATATTCCATATATGTGTTGTAAAATTTCTCTCCAAATAACATATTTGTTTGTTAGGCACCTCCATCTCCATTTACATATTAGTGACATGTTAAATGCCTCCAAATCACCTTCCTTTTTTGGTATACATGTGTTAATCTAATTTATCTAAGAGATCATTTTTCTTTTCTACACAACCATGCCATAAGAAAATCCCGTTGGGTTTTTGTTATCTCTTTCAATACAAACTTTGGTGCTTTGAAGAATGACAAAATATAAACAATAATGTTGTAGAATATAGAGTTTATAAGTGTTGCCCTTCCACCAATTGACAATAATCACCCCTTCCATGTTGATAATATCCCTTTCAAGTTATCCATATTATTCTCCATGTTGAGCTTCTTTTGTGATTGGAACCTACAAGAACGCAATGAAATTTGAATGGATTGAGTCCATGCAATAAGCTAGAAATTGAGAAGTAGAATGCATAAATTATTCACTAATGTTCATGCCATACAACTTACTTTTGTAAGGATTCAAGCTTAGTCCATGCATTAACTCAAAGCCTCTCATCAATGCCTTAATGCTTTAAAGATTCTGCCAAGACCTGTCTCCAACAATTATTGTGTCATCTGCAAATTGCAAGATATGGTGTTCCACTTGGTTATTAACTTTGAATCCCTTGAATTCTTCCATAATTACTATTTTTCCATCTTGCTTGTTAGACCTTCTGCAATTATTGAGAATATAAAAGGGGCTAGTGAATCCCCTTGTCTTAATCGTTTACCTACTTTTTGAAGTCTTTGGTTGGATTGCCATTGGCCAACATGGACAAACTATTGTTGGAGATGCAAGCATACATATGTTGCCACCATTTGTTTCCAAATCATGTTCTACTTAGAATATATATATATAAGGAAATTCCAATTGATATTGTCATATGCTTTTTCAAAGTATGCATTTAGCATAAGACATTTATTCTTCTCTCTCTTGGCCAAATTAATGATCTCATTCACCAACACTACTCCACCCAATATTTGTCTTCCAGATACAAATGAAATTTGACATTTTGATACAATTTTTCCTATTACCGTCTTGATTCTTGTAGCCAACTTTTTACTATTGTCTTGTATAAGATCTCTACCAAGAAAATTTGCCTATATTCAACATGTTTTTGTGGATTATCATGTTTTGGTATAAGTGCCAAGAAAGATGTAGTGATAGCCTTAAGTAGTTTTGTTATCTTATGGAATTCATAAATGAAGTTGAGCATATCATCTTTCATTACATTCTAACATTTCTTCAGGAATCAAAAGTTGATTTCATCTGATCTTGGACATTTGTCCCTATCACTCTCCCACACTGATTTCTTTAATTAATCATATGTGAATTCTTCTTCCATTGTTAACATATCATCCAAGGACAATTCCTTGAACTCTATACCCCTCATCACATGTCTGCTCAAACTTATCTCTACAAATTTGCCTTAAAATAATCTTTTTGCCTCACTTTTCACTCCTTCTACACATTCCACCCTACCAAGGCTTATATTGACTCCAATTATGCAAAAGATATTACACTTCATCGAGGGATTATACAACATTAAAAATTAAAAAATAATAAGAAAAATAAATTCATTTGAAATATTAATTTCGTAATTTAAAATAAAAAAGAAAAGAAAAGGGAAAGACAACAACTGATAAATAGTAACGTTTGGTCCCTAAGCCAATTTGAAAATAAAACAAAAAATATAGAAAGTGCAGTATCTATGATTCAAAGTGAGGTCCCTGTTAGATATATTTTCTCGGTTTTGGAAATAATCGAGGGAATATGTTATATATATATATATATATATATATATATATATATATATATATATATATATATATATATATCTTAAAATTTTAATCATTCTGATTCCATGACTTATATTTTAGTTATTGGTTGATTGAGGTAAAATATTTGTCATGAAATATATTATTTGTAATAGTGAATATATCTTTATATCAATTTAAGGAGAAAAAAAATGAGGGTATAATTTATTTACACATATACTCTATTTGGTATGCAAATGATTTGTTGAAAATGTATTTCTGAATTCTCATCGATATTTTTGAATTTTCTTAAAATATTTTTTCACTACTAAATATCGGATAAGCAATTTCTATTATGAAAAATCATCTCTTTCATCATTAATTTTAAAATCATGTGATCAATAAAAGGGATCATGTTTCTCATAAGAAATTGTTGTTAATATAAGCTTTAAATGCACTTTTGGTCTCCCTATTTTGAAGTTTTTTAAATTTTAGTCTCTCTATTTTAAAAAACAGCTTTTTGGTCATTGAACTTTACTTCTCT
This sequence comes from Lathyrus aphaca, assembly GCA_963966055.1. Classification (NCBI taxonomy): domain Eukaryota; kingdom Viridiplantae; phylum Streptophyta; class Magnoliopsida; order Fabales; family Fabaceae; genus Lathyrus; species Lathyrus aphaca. The sequence goes on from OZ014523.1 coordinate 507,741,532, forward strand.
TGAGATTTTCATGGCCCCTCCATTTTTGCACACTTGGCATGTTCATTAATGATATGACACTGCTACACTGAGTCCAAATCAGATAATATTTTATTTTTTAAATTCAAATTAGGAATTTTTTATTTTCATAATAATTTTAATTGAAATTAATTTTTTAATTATATTTAGAAGAAATCAGATATGAATAACTCTTCTTCTTCTTTCAAAATTGAATCTTCTTTGCCTGGTATGAAGAAACCCTAACGTCCCTCAAAATTGAATCTTCTTTCCCAATATTTGTGTACGTGGTTCTTGGAATCAAATGAATGGTGTTCTACTACTGATATTGTCATTATCAAACCAACACAGCAAAAGACGCATATGAAAGCAAACTCATTATCCACAAACCACTTTGTAGCACCGCTTCGTCACTATTGCAAACCATTCCTCAATAAATTCATCAAACCGCCATTAACATTGTGAAACTCACCTTTTGTATGTAAATCAACCAAGTGAGACATCTTTTCATACATCGTTCATACCCCGATGTCTCTACCAATCCCGCCACCATCACCACCACACTAATTATTACTTTCACTAAATTTTATATCAAAATGTAAGTCATTAACTGCTATTTTACTCAGCATATGAAACAATACAACACAACATAAACAATTAACTGAGAAAAAATAGTTAATTTGATTTTCTTCTCTATAGAAAAACAGAAGAAAAAATGGTCAAATTTAGAACATAAATTTGCAAACTTATTTCAACAAAAAATGTGTTAATAAAAGAGAATCAATCATTGAACTCTAATGAATAGCATAAATTGATCATAAAATCACCCACTTTTAAAAAGGGGAAAAAGATTCAATTTTTATTTAAATTTTAAATTTTTTTAGGTTTATTTTACAGAAAAAAGGGAAAAGCTAGGTTTGAATGAGGGAGAAAAAGGGTTACTCGAGAGGAACGAAAGTCATCGTCTTCGAAGTGGGTAGGGGTGGGAATAGGTCAGGCCGGTCTACAGGGACCTATGACCTAGCCTACTTAAGGCCAGGTCAGGCTACAGGGACCTATGACCTAGCCTACTTAAGGCCAGGTCAGGCCAGGCTTAGGCTTTTTTAAAAGCCTATTTAATTAAATAGGTCAGACTTAGGCTATTAAAAAAGCCTATAAAGCCTTATAGGCCGACCTATATTTTCATATATATATATATATATATATATATATATATATATATATATATATATATATATATATATATATATATATATATATATATATATATATATATATATATATATATATATATATATATATATATATATATATACACTAAAAGGTTATCCTACATATGCATATATATTAGAAAAAATGATACATATGTTGACCTATATATGCATATATATTAGAACAAATGCTAAATAGGTCGGCCTATATATGCATATAAAGGTCAGTCTATAAAGTTTCTTAAGTAATATGGAATAATTGAGAACCTTGATGAGAAAAATGCTTGTAAATAGGCTTACAGGCGAGACCACGCTTTTAAAAAGGTCAGGTCAGGCCAAAACATGGAGTCTATAATAGGCCATAGGCTAGGCTCAGACCTTTTAAGTTTATCGTAGGGCAGGCTCAGGCCTTATAAAGTCTAGCCTAGCCTAGCCTATTTCCATCCCTAGAAGTGGGTACGACTCATCTTATTTTTTTCCTTCTGATAATAATATTGCCTCGTTACTTCCAACTTATTTTCATCCATTAAATTATGAGTTTAGATTTTATGTTCATATAATATTATTTAAAATTTAATTAAATCATTAAAATATTTAACGAATGTGACATAGATCCATAGTGATATTGTCATGTCATTAATGAACATTGCCAAGTATGCAAAAATAGAGGGGGGGTCATGGAAATCCCAAAGAAAATAAAGTTCAGGGTTCAAAAAATTGGTTTTTAAAATGGGAGAGTAAAATTTAAAAAATTTCAAAATAGGGGAATCAAAAGTGCATTTAAGCCACTGAGATTGACCTAGAGACTAAGAGCTTGGGTCCCGAGGACGTGCTTCATTTGAGGTCCTAAGTTCGAAACTGTTGTTGTTCAAACAATCCTTGATTGGGACAGTCCGCAGAGAGCTTGCTCTGGAGTAAAATGGGTTGCCATCAATGGTGGACTGTAGGGGTCCGGTTGGATTAATCGGTCAATAAAATGGTTGAATACCAATATTAAAAAAATGCTTTTAAGACTTAGTATAATTTTTTGTTTGATCTTTTATAATTCATGTACAGTGTTTTTTATTTAGAAAAACGTTGTTCTTTTTTAGAGTTGTTTTTATTATAAGAAAACAACTCTTAAAATGAATGATTTTTTAAATAATTTTTTAATATGTTTATGGCATTTATTATAAGAAAACAACTCTTAAAATGAATGATTTTTAAAATAATTTTTTAATATGTTTATGGCAGTTGTAATACAATGCATTGTAAATTTTATAGTAAGTTTTAATATATATATATATATATATATATATATATATATATATATATATATATATATATATATATATATATATATATATATATATATATATATATATATATATATATGGTTTTAAAGGTATTTGTAGTGTATAAAAAATAAATTGACTCATCAAATATCACATTATTGTATTTATATTCATAAAACTTTGGTAATACACAAAATGGAGAGGATCTTGATTCATTTTGATATAAGAAAAAAAGCATTTAAAAGAAAAAGAACTACATATTTTAAGAGTATCTTTACAAAAAATATCATAAAATAAATGCTTTTAAAGTTCAAATCTAACATATATAGTAATATCTTTACTAAAATCATAAAAATAATCTCTACCGTGGAATATACATTATGATGAAGACATTAAATAGTTATATTTTTAAAATAAATTAAAAACAATACATATAATTTATTAATAAATTTAATATAGTTATTAAGTTTCTTAAAATACAGTTGTTATAGTTTTAATTGCATTCAATTTGTGATAGTATAACTATAAACAATGTCTCAAAATAGTAGTAATTGATAAATTCATAGTACATTGGTGATGCGAGGAAAGAAGACAACATGTGATGTGTGTAGTGTATGTTTGTGAATAAGAAAACAAAAAGAGGGGACCTGACATGACACAGAGAAAGAGAGAGAGAGACACACAGGAAGTTAAAAACAACTGCGTTGGCTGCTTGTTTGTTTGTTTGTTTGTTTGTTGCTGGTTATTTTTAAGATTTGTTTACAGACACGCAACGTTTCCTTTTCATTGCAAGCTGCTGACTAGGCATTATGTCATTACTCATTTATAGTACTATTCAGTACTCACTAGGCAAAATTGACCGAGAAAATCCGTTTTAATTGAGTTTGAATTTTTTCCGAATAAAAGATACGATGACGGGTCTAGTAATGAAAATATTAGTATTCATCCCAAATCCGAATCGATTCTGAATCTGTTCTGTTTATTTTATTAAGGATATTATTATTTAGTTTTGATTATTTAGAATATTAAATATATATGGTATAATGTTTTGATATTTTGATATTTTATTAATTATTTAAAATGTATGTGTAAAATATTTTGAAATTGTTTTTTTTAATTATTTGTAATGTAATTTGATTTTGAAAAAAATAAATATTTTTATTAAAAAAATTGATTTTATTAAATCGATGGTAGCGGGGCGGAGATAACCCGCACTCAATCTAAACTCGTTTGGGACAAGTTTAGAATTAATTCTTTATTCCCGTTTGAGTTTGGATTGGGGGAATGAGGATTGTTTAAGGATTTGAGTTTGAGGAGGTAAAAATCATCCCTGACATATCTTGTTGTCATGCATACTTACATCACAAACCTTTAAATTTATTGGTTTAATTGCAACTTTGGTCCCCTTGTTTTTTTTTTTACTTTTGATCTCTTATTTTAAAAACCACTATTTTGGTCTCTATTTTAAGTTTTGAGTTTAATTTTAGTCTCCCGTCCATTTTAAGTCATAATTTTAATGATATGACATGTTCAAAGATGATGTATCAATTTCAAATGACATTTTATTTTATTTTTTTAATTTCACGTAGAATTTTATTTAATTTTTACGTAAATAATAAAAAAATATTATTATTTAATTAATTTTAAATATTTTAAAGAAATTTTTTTTATTTTGTTTCAAAACATTTTAAATAAATTATTTTCATCAGTTTCTTCAAACAAAGAAATTTTCACATTATCATACAAATAACAAATGACTTTTCATTCATACATTCAAAATAATATTTTGAATGTATGAATGAATTATGTGCAAAAAATTATTCAAAAATGATTTATTTTGAGTGTTTAAATAATTAATTGAAAAATAATATTAAAATATTAAAAATAATAATATTCTTTTCAGGTAATATATATATATATATATATATATATATATATATATATATATATATATATATATATATATATATATATATCTTTGTATTTTAATTAATGGATGTATCACCACCTTAGTGGTTGATGCGCTTGTACAATGTTTTTCCTACCTCAAGCGTGTGGGTTTACCCCCTGCCATTTTTTATGTGTTTTTAATATAATTATTATGTTTTTTGAAGTCACTCTAAGAAAGCGCTTTCTAAGCAAAGCGCTCTTATAGGTAGCCCTTAAGAAAGCACTTTATAAAAATCGCTCTCTAAGGTCAATTATTAATTAAAATATATAAAACTTCCAGAAATCCTAAGAAAGCGCTTTCTAAGCAAAGCGCTCTTATAGGTAGTGTACCATCCCAAAATTTGCTCTCTCATTTTCATGGCATCTAGCATATTGCATTGCATATCCGTTTATACATTGCATAAAAAAATTATTGCTGTCGGGATTTTCATCCTAGTACAAACGCGAAAGTGGCGCAAAAAAGGTAGAATCGCCAGCCAGACATTTTTATCTCAAATGAATGGGAAAGGTAATGATACACAAATCTAAGAGAAAAGGAAATGACAAGGTCCTGCGAACCAAATATCTGGGTTCGGGAGTCGGTTACGACCTGGGAAGGTGTTAGCACCCCAGGTCGTCTGTCGTACCCGACATGATCCACGCTTGTTAGTTTGTTTCAAAGGGTGAGAAATAAGATGTTGCTGAACAAAAGAACTGCTAACTGAAACTGGAATGAGAAAGGGAACTGGAAAAGAGAGAACGAAAAGGTACGGGAAAAATGTAGGGAAAATAAAGAATGTGCTCGCACGGGCCTTACCCCGCTGCCTACATACCTCATCGAGAATATGAGGATCAGAGTCGATGTAGTTCGCCTAACTAAGGCGGGAACTATTTGTTTGTGTTTTTTATGAGTTGAACTGCTTATGTATATGCTCAGGTGTTGCAGGCTCGCCTTGAACGAGTGCGTTTACCGTCTTGCAAATGAGACAAGTTGTCGCGAGTTCACGTTGAGAGTGAATGAGGTGAGAAAATATTTCCTGAAGGAAAAGACGAGTGTCGTTTGTTGACTGTCTTTTAAAGAAGTATTTTTTGTTTATTGTTTGCGAAACATTCTCATACTAAGACTTGTTCATCGTGGTAGATGTCTTACACCTCGCCCCGAAACAGGACGTGTATAAGTAATCCACGGCAAAGTCACATGGCGTACGAGAAGATCAACCTTTATTAGATGTTTTTTACTTTTCTTTGAGATGAGAAAGAAAGCAAAGCGAACCAAAGGTAAAAGTCTAAAGGAGACTAGTAACCCTAAGTGTTCTCATGCATGGATGAACCTAGGTTAGTGCGATTTTCTAATCCTAATGAAGAAAGAAGAATGGGAATTAGAAATCAACTTACTTCCTAAGGAAGCTAAGTCATTTCTAAAGGGGATTAGCATGAAGTTGTACAAACTAAGCACAAAATACTAAAACAAATACACTTGGAAAGCATAAAGCATTTAAAAGGAGAAAAGGTTGTGTGAACTTACCTCCACCTCCCTAAAAAACAAAGGTTAGTAGGATAAACATGATAAAAGGAATGAGATAAACAAGTACCAGACAAATCCTAATATAACTAGGACCTAATCTATGTTCAATCCTAAGTCTAAGGGACCTAAAAACTATGCAAAGCAAAAATCCAGCAGCTACTACAACTCTCTAATGTACAAACAACTACTAAATGCAATGCAAAATCACAAATAACTTATTACATCTAACAAACCGCATGCAAACAGGTGTAAAAAGTATGAAAATGTCACAAACATCATGCAATTAACAACTTCTGCTTCAAAATACAGCTATGAAAACCAGACAGATTTTCAATTATTTTTTCAATGCACAAAACATGAATTTTAATGCAAATCAAGTAATGAAAAATTTATGCAAGTTAATGCAATAATATGCAATGAATTATTAACAATGGAATGCAACATTAACATGCAATTAAATGATGCAAACTAAATGATTTTTGAAGTTTTTTACATTATGCAATTTTAATTTATGCACATGATTGAATCAAGATGTGAATGGACTTCAAATGCAATGCAAAAAAGAAGAAGCATACATAATTAACATGTTATGAAGTGATGTTAAGTTATACAAACAATGATCACAAAGTGTTATGAACATATATGCAACATTTATGCACAAAAACAGAAACTAACGAAACACATGTCGAAAGCTACCAAAACTACATGAACTTGTGTCAAACTAGCTCCTAAAAATTACCTAAAATCAAGATCTATTAATCCACAAAGATTAAAGAAGCAATGAAAAGCAAACATGCAATGAAACAAGCAAATTCCACAAAACTGAACAACGTTAACCGGTTAACGCTAAGGGTTAACCGGTTAACGGTCCCCAAACAGCAACAATCAGAAATGCAAAATACATGTTAACCGGTTAACCCCTGGCGTTAAATGGTTAACACTGAACAGAATGCTGAAAAATTAGTTGTGAAAAGCCCTTTTAGCCACCAACCTACTTCTAAAAGCTCTTAATACTTCCATAAACATGCTAGCATGAAAATTCCACTTAAACCTAGTCTTCTAACACCTATTAGCACCAAGAACTAGCTATGATTCTAGCTACTAACAAGTAAAACGAGCAAAACGCAAGCATTGCAAAAGCAACGGAACAATCAAAGAATGTCGCACGACAAGATGAAGTTTAAAAAATTTGGGGCATTTTTCATAATTTTTAAAAAATTTGGGTCAGATCTAATATATGAAAAATATGGACCAATTTGCAATTTTCGAAAATTTTAAGGACCAATTTGAAAATTATTAAGGACTTATTTGCAATTTTTGAAAATTTTGTAATAAACAATTTAATATTTATATTATATAGAGTGATGAAGCAATTTGAAATTCTCTACTTTTTGGTGTCATTTTAAATTTCTTAAATTTAACGTGAATAAAATACTTCATAAATTTACATCATTTTGATAATTCTCTATATTTTGTATCCAAACAATGGATTTTGGTCAAGTCATTTCAAATTCCCTTAAAAAATTACTTTCCATCATTAAAATGTTTCATCTAAACACTTCCTTAAGGAAGTCTGTGTCATTTACATTTCGCTTGGCCGTATATTAATTGCAACAGCCTTTGTCTTGATGTTAGCATTTGTTGATATATTTAAATCAGGATGAAGCTGACGCCAATACAAGTAGCAACTGGAATTTAATTTTAGTGTACCATATGTTTAAACATTATCAAGGCAAAGAATGTTGTGAGAACCTCAAGACCACTAGAAATTTTTCACATTAATTTGTTTGGACCGGTGTGTCAATCAATGGAAAGAAGTATGGACTACTCATTATGGACGATTACAATCGATGTACATGGGTCAAGTTCTTAAAACACAAGGATGAGTCACATTTTGTGTTCTCTATCTTTTGTTCACAAGTGCAAAATGAAAAGAATTTCAAAATTGTTAAGGTTAGAAGTGATCATGGAAGAGAGTTTGAGAACAAATATTTTGAGAAATTGTTTAATTCCGAAGGCGTTTTCCATGACTTCTCCTATCCTAGATATCTATAGCAAAATGGGGTCGTGGAAAGGAAGAATCGGACTTTGCAAGAAATGGCTCGGACCATGATCCAAGAAACCAACATTGCAAAGCACTTATGGGATGAAGCAATAAATACAACATGTTAAATTCAGAACAGAGTCTCTATTAGACATATTCTGGGTAAGACCCCATATGAATTATGGAAGAACATAAAGCTCAAAAATTCTTATTTCCATCCTTTTGGATGTATATGTTATATGCTGAACACTAAAGATAATCTTGGCAAGTTTGACTCCAAAGCACAAAAAATTATGGAGGAATCAATTAATGTTAGATTCAATGATAAGCCTGACCCTGAAAAGTAAGAGCTAACTGAAAAGTTTGCAGATCTGAAGATCACCTTCTCAGAATCCAAGGAGGGATAAGAAGAGAAAGTGGGATAAGCTAAATAATCATAGACCCTTCACCATACAAATGATGATTCCAACACATAAGAATAGTATACTCAAAGATTCTCATTCTGAAGAACTGATTCTGGGAGACAAATTTTCCACAGTAAAAAAAATCCGCTTTCCGACCTCCCGAAGAAAATCTCCATGGGTTGGAGTCTCTGATTGAACCAACAACTACAGAGGAAGCTCACAAAGACAATTCTTGGGTTCTGGCAATGGAAGAAGAGTTGAACCAGTTGACCAAAAACAATATATGGGATCTTGTTCTGAAGCCTAAAGGTGTTCATGTCATTGGAACCAAGTGGGTGTTCAAAAACAAGCTGAATGAGAAAGGTGAAGTATTCAGAAACAAGGCTCGACTGGTTGCACAAGGTTACAATCAACAAGAAGGAATTGATTATACTGAAACCTTTACTCCAGTCGCGAGGTTAGAATCTATTCGCTTATTAGATTCTTTTGCTGTAAATCATAACATCATCTTATATCAGATGGATGTTAAGAGTGCATTCTTAAATGGATATATATCTCTGAGGAAGTGTACGTTCATCAACCTCTTGGTTTTAGGATATTAAAAATATTGATTTTGTTTTTAAACTAAAGAAATCATTGTATGGTCTGAAACAAGCTCCCAGATCTTTGTATGAAAGACTCAGTATATTCCTGTTGGAAAATGATTTCACCAGAGGAATGGTTTATACTACACTCTTTTGCAAAATGTTTAAGAATGATATTCTTGTTGTACAGATTTATGTTGATGATATCATTTTTTGTTATACTAATCCTATTTTGTGCAAAGAATTTTCTAAGTTAATGCAGGTAGAATTCAAAATGAGCTTGATGGGAGAACTCAAATTCTTTCTTGGAATTCATATTGATCAACGTCTAGAAGCAACATACATTCATCAAAGCAAATATGCCAAAGAACTGTTAAAGAAGTTTGAGATGTCAGAAAGCAAATTTTCCAAAACCCATATGCATCCAACATGCATTCTGGAGAAAGAAGAAGCAAGTTATAAAGTGTGTCAGAAGCTCTTTCGATGAATGATAGGATCCCTTCTGTATCTAACAACTTTTAGACCAGATATTCTGCTTAGTGTTTGTTTGTGTGCCCGATTTCAAACTGATCCAAGGGAAACTCATTTGACAACCGTCAAGAGAATCCTGAGGTATATCAAGGGAACAATAAATTTGGGTATGATCTACAAGAAGACTTTAATATATATAATGTCTGGTTATTATGATGTAGACTATGTCGGAGATAAAATCGAAAGGAAAAGTACTTCTGGAAACTGTCAGTTTCTAGGAAACAATCTTATCTCTTGGGCTAGAAAAAGGCAATAAACAATAGCATTATCTACAACAGAGGAAGAATACATCTAAGTATCTTTGTGCAACACTCAAATGCCCTGGATGAAGAATCAACTCGAGGATTTTCAGATAATTGAGGGTAATATTTTTATCTTCTGTGATAACACAGCTGCTATTTGTTTGAGTAAGAATCTTATTTTACACTCAAGAGCTAAGCACATTGAGATAAAACATCATTTTATCAGAGACTATGTTCAGAAGGGAATTTTAACATTAAAATTCATATATACAGAACATCAATGGGCTGATATCTTTAAAAAAAACTTGGCTCAAGATATATTTCTTTTTATTCTGAAGAATTTAAATATAGGTAGTTGTCCAGAATAAATTCTTTTCAGAACATGCTTAGACCTTGTGTAAAACGAAGGTTCTGACTACAAGCAAATTTGGAGTTGTGAAAGTTCTAAGAGAGTTTTCTACTAGTTAGAAGACACTTTCTTCAGTAACTAAGTTAAGTTTTGACTTAACTTGAGACAAAACAAAGTTTTCACTACGCGCATAAAAATGATTTTCTAAATCATATTTATTATTAGTAACGCCGTGAGAACTATGATTTAACGAGAGAGATTTTCTGAATAATTACCAACGATACTCTTCCAATTTTTTATGAACCTACTCTTACTTATTATAATTTCGATGGAAACATCGCTATGTTCATATTCTTCTCAACGTTGAAAAACACAAGAGACGTATCACTTATGATTATATTCGTTTATGTTTGGTTGAATTTTTTAAAAACCTTTTTTATTATGATAAAAAGGGGGAGTATTATTTTGGGAAGTTATTTTGAAGTTTAATATCTTGCCTCTGAATCACAAGTCTCACATTCTCATATACTGAATGTGTTATATTCTTTTAGTATGTCATTCTTTCGAGAATTATTGTATATCTGGCGTTGGCCAAATCTTGATCATCTAAGTTCTGATAGAAACCAAGATCTGAGATGAAGATCGATGTTCTAGTCAGATTCTGTTGAATAGAGAAAAGGATGTATTTTTTATCCTGTGATTTGGGAACTCAAAATTTCTATTTTATAAGTCTTGGGATCAGGGGGAGACTCTGAACAAACATAAATAAAATTTCAAGAATGTCAGAATCAGGGGTAGAGTATCTGATAAAGGGAAGATTATTCTAAACTCATCTTATGTCAATTCCCATTTATCATCTTGTACAAAATTGGCTCTTCAAAATGCATTGTTTTGTCATTATCAAAAAGGGGGAGATTGTGAGAACAAGATTTGGTTCTGCTAAATATCTTTATATTTTGATAATAACAACAAAGTATTTAAATGAATGATATTTTGATACTCTAATGTTTGTTATTGTGTAAGACTGGCAAATAGGTTCTAACTTTGAGGGAGTTCTTGCAAACTGAAGGTTCTGATATGATAATATTTGCTTATGCATAAATTGGAATAAAGACTGCTCAAGTGCCAACTATTCAGAAAGATCTTGAGAAAACTGATGTTGTCGTTGCAACGTTTTCTAGGATTCTGACTCTGAATGAGTAAGAATCTAATACGAAAATGTTTTGAAGACCAAGTGTTGAAGACTCTAAAGACTTGAGGTTCTGAAGACAGAATGATCTGAAGATCGGGCGCGAAAAGACTCGGAAGACTTGAAGTTCTAAAGAATAATGGTTTCAAAGACAAATGCTGAAGACTCTAAAGACTTGAGGTTCTGAAGACAGAATGATCTGAAGACCAAATGTAGAAAGACTCTGAAGACTTGAAGTTCTGAAGAATCCACCATTCTTAACTCAACTCATGCTTCAATACAATTATTAATTAGAAGCCTCTGTAATTATGAAGATAAGAATCAAGATCAAGAGACATACTTGTATCAACTCATGCTTCAATACATCTCTCAACCTGAAGCCTCTGACATTCTGATAAATAGGATCAAGTGTTACTCTTCTTTCTGCTCATACTTCAAACATCTATCAACCAGAAGTCTCTGAAGTTTTGAAGAAATGAAGTAACAATTAAGAAAGTTAATTCATCTCTGTTCATGCTTCACACATTTATCAAACAGAAGCCATTGAAGATCAGAAGATAAGAATTAACGGATAAGAAGGAATAGTACAAAGAAACTTTGTTCCACTATCAATTTCACTACTTCATTATCCTGATTCGGTAGTACAAGAAGGACAATTATGTGTATTATTTTTCACCCTCGGTAACGACATTCCTTTGGCCAGTTGTGATGCAACCGATATATTTCTCAAGCGCATATATAAGGATTGTCAAGTGAAGAAGCAAAGTGACGAACATTGGCATATCTTTTATCCAAGACTACAAAGCTCAAACGTTCAAATTTAATTTGTAGTATCAAGTTTCAAAAGCTCTTAATTTGTGTTTACACCTACTCATTTTAGAAGCACTTCTTTGTAAACAAACATTATAGCAAATTGTTGTTTGCATTCCCTAAAGGACCTAGTGTAGGTCAGGAGCTTTAGGAAGACTAAGGTTGCGGGTCTTAATGGTTGTTAGTCACCGAGTTATTGTGCGTTTGTAATCTGTTGAGATTATAGTGGATTAAGTCCTTGTTGAAGGCAAAATCACCTTGGCGGATGGACTAGAGGTAGTTTGTGGTTGACAAGTGAACCAAGATAAATTCGTGTGTTCTTTATTTCTTTCGTTATTCTTTTATTTGACTAAGTTTGTTCTTATAACGATTATTTTTCGAAACACCATTCAAACTCCCTTTCTAGTATTTTCTCACACCTTCAGGTCAGGCCAGACAAAAAAAAAGAGTTTATAATAGACCATAGATCAGGCTCAGACCTTTTAAGTTATCGTAGGTCAGACTCATGCCTTATTAAGTCATGCCTAGCCCAGCCTATTTTCACCCATATTAATGAGTGATCCACTATAAAAAAAAGTGTTTTTAAATGAATGATTCATTTTAATTTACAATACAAATTAATTCCTTTTTTTCACTTATACTTTGTAATTATTTTTTACTTTCATCACTTTCAATACTTGATAATATAAATTTTGATTAAAAAAATTCTTCTCTCTTTTATTTATACAATTTTCTTAATACATATGAAAATTTCAACTGAATCACTCATAAAATGGAAAAAATACTAATTTATTCATCCTCTCTTTAACTAAGTCTAAAAAATTAAAATATAATTATTTTGAGTTTTTGTAAGAAATATCTATGTTAATGACCTCTTATAAACTTTTTCTTCTTCTTGTTTTTCATCCTTTCACATTTGTTAACATGTAGTTTTGTTTTATTTGTTTAAAATTTTAAACTTTTTGTGGTTGTAAAATCATATGAATCTTATTGTCCAACCCGTTCAACATTCAACCCACCATCTACATAAAACATAGTGCCATGTTGTCGAAAATAGGTTTAAAATTTGACATTTTGATTTTGTTCGATTTACCTTTATGATCTTAAATCGGCCGCACCTTACTAATTATCCACTAGTTTGAGATCCATTTTTCGCAATATTTAGTTTGTTCTTTGTTAGAATTAGAGTTTGACCTAACTCACCCTACAAAACCGGTTGGTAAGGTGGGGAGTGTCACTCTATTTAAACCCTCTGGGAGTTATATATTTAGTCAATGTGAGACTTGAGTTTTTCCTAATACACCCCCTTGCGCCCAACACATCTTGGGCTTGGTGCGCATATTAAATGATGGGTGGTCTGAATCGATAGGCTATTGATACCATGTTAGAATTAGAGTTTGACCTAACTCACCCTACAAAACCGGTTGGTAAGATGGAAAGTGTCACTCTATTTAAACTCTTTGTGAGTTATATATTTAGTCAATGTGGGACTTGGGTTTTTCCCAATACTCTTTGATGAAAGTAAAAAGATATGGATGTTAAATAAATTTGGGTCTCAACCCCAAAAAAGTTAGTTCAAATAGCGAGATTATTCTCATATATTTATACAACCAACAATCTTAGAACCTAAGTAACATGTGATTTCAAACAAACTCCAATCACATAAATATCAACTTCACCCAACTTCACGCCTAGCTCGAACCTAAGTCAAATACTCATATTGTAGTCCTTAACTCATCCTTAATATCATATTAAATATGTTTGGATCTCAGTCCCAATAACAAATTCAAATATTTCAAATAAATATTCTCTCCGTCTCAAAATAAATGTCTTTTTAGTTTAAAATTTTTGTCCCAAAATAAATGTCATTTTTCCTTTTCAATGCAATATTAATTCATTTGTACCAATTTTACCCCTAATTAATATTATCAGCACTATTCTCAATGCATTGACTCGCACTCTATATTTATGACTATACATGTGTAACCAAGAAAAATTAAGGACATTTTTGTAAAATTATTATATTTATTCTTTTACTCATTACGTTTCTTAATTTGTGTGCAAAAACCTTAAACAATTTTTATTTTAAGACATAGAAATTACTTAAATACCAACTTCAAAAATAATAAAGTCATATCAATTTAGGATGGATAAACATGTGTTAGTTGATCTATTGACCATTTTCTATTTGTCATGTGAAACATCATTAATTTGACTTGAAATATGTGTTGTTTCCATATTTTTGAATAGTACATTTATCTTGAATTTATTCTTTTTTCTTAAAAGATGTTTGAATGGATTCATGAGAACAACTACTCTATTTATAAATTTTCTTGAGAGCCAATTTTTTCTTAAAAATGTTATAGTATTAAAATAGTACTAGTACTCCATTTATTCAATTTATCCATCATATCAAAATCCAAAAAGCATCACGCAATACACGTTATTGTACATGTACTTGCGGTTCCTAACTTTCCCTCATCAAAATGAAATCAATGCCTTGAGTTACCGTGTGACTGGAGGAGTCTCTTCAAATTCTATTCCAACTTCAATAGTCTTTTGGATATTTTCCAATTCATCATTAACTCTTCAATTACTCTTTGACTTTGACGTTTTATCTAATTTGTACTCAAATTATAAAAATATCACAAATAACCTTTGTATGTTTCTTCTATTTTATCATCTCAATTCATTTTGTCCATAATCACCTCAATTCATTTATATATATATATATATATATATATATATATATATATATATATATATATATATATATATATATATATATATATATATATATATATATATATATATATATATATATATATATATATATATATATTTATTTATTTATTCAGAAAAAAAGACAAAAAAATCTCAAAAAGGTTTTATAATAAAAATTTTATATATGCCTAAAAATCCATAACTTGACTAGATAAAAATGATTTTAAATCAAAATTTGACTTGAATTCAATATAAGTCTTTAATAAATTTGTGTAAAATTCTTGAATAAATTAGTTCAACTTGTTACATTTAATTCACTTGCTTGAATTTTTGACTCTACTCAAGTCAAAGCATCCAACTATATTCTAATTGACTCAGTTAACTATTAACTCTAAAATTAAATCATTCCAACTAATTTTTTGAAATTCCCCTACGTCCCAATTCAATCATTTGGAATAGTCATCTTTTATCAAAATATCTCTAGTAAGATAATATAAAAAATCTATATCTCCATACTCAATAATTAAATGTCAATTAAAGTCATTTAGTTGCAACTAAACCCTAAACCGTAAAAATAAAATGCAACTAAAAAAAAATTGCCCAAATTCAGATCTCTTTTGATCAACTTGAAGGGATAAGATAAAAAAAAAAGTACAAAAATTAATATTTAAAAACCTAGTACTGAATAAATACAAAAAGCCCCTAGTTTTAGTGTTCTTAAGGCAAGAACTCACTGTTTACACTGTGGCTGTGATTTCCAGAATTATTACTACTACTACTAACACCCCCGCTACAATTATTATTACTATTTGCACCAACATTGCTATCTTCTGCAGATTTCAGCTCTTGTTCATTAACGGTTACGGCGGTAGCTTCAGCTCCGGTCGCCGGAAACCGGCCACACTTCTGACACCTGGTGACCGCCAGAATCTGTCTACATGAAGGGCAAGAAGAGTGGGATCCAAGCCACGTGTCTATGCAGGCAACGTGGAATCCGTGTCCACACTGCGGTAGTACGCGGATCTCATCGCCGGCGGCGAATTCAGAAAGACAAATCGCGCATTCCGTTGTCGCCAACCATTTCGTAGGGTTGCTATCGACGTAAGCGAATTTAGGAAGCGATTGAAGAACCTTCTTCTTCAGTCCCTTGTTAGCTAAAGCTTGCTGAGGTGAGTTTCCGGTACCGGAATCTCGTCGGAGCCACGCGCATCGGGCTACGGCGATGAGTCCTACAACGCATATCAGAGCACAGAGTAAGGCAGCGAGAATCACAACGAAATCTGACTCCAGAGCCACGGCCTCCGGTGGCGGCGCTGTTACTGCGACGGCGTTGATGTTTTCGGTGAGAATTCTTAGCGCTCGTGTCATGTTAGCGAGGGAAAGGAAAGGAAAGGAGGGAAAGTGTTTGATGAAATGTCTGTGAGAGAGAAAAAAGAGTGGAGAGGGTTTTGGTTGGTTTTGAGGGTGGAATTGTGGGCTTAAATAATAGGGGTAGGTATTAATAGGTTGGTTGAAACTTGAAAGTGGTTTCGTTTTGATTATGATTTGAGAGAGAGAAAAATGAGTTATAGTGGGGTTTTTTGGGGATAAGGGATTAAGGGTTCAGAGAGGACATGAGTCAAAATCATGATTCATGATTACAACTGAGAGAGAGAGAGAGAGAGGAAGGTGTATGGTAAGGTACGGTAGGGTAGGGTACAATAAAGTGGCCAAGTGGGTAAGGATACTAAAGGGACAAAATAGACATAACCCAAACTTTGCCTCAAAATGTTTTGCTATACATTAAATTTCCTACTCTCTTAACTTTAGCTATTAATTAGGCCTAAATTAAAACACCAATAATAATATAGCACATGTACTGATTTTTTTTTTAATGTAAATACAAGTGTATTGTTATGTAGTACCAACCTTGGTCGGCTTTTGCTTTCTTATTTTAAATATAAAAAATAGTATTTGATGAATTGCTTTTGGTTTATATATTATAATTTATTAATACATATAGAGATAACATGCATGTCATTGTCAACTTAAATATAAGCTAAAAGTCAAATAAATTTCAATCGGTTCTAGAGAATACCATTAGTAGACAATAAGGGAGTCTATTTTGGAAGAATATTTTGATCAGTTTCTTCAGAAAAAGGTTATGTTGAGAATTAAAAAATGCAAGTGATGTATTTCAAAACTTAATTAGCAACATTTCATTAATTTAATAACAATATATTCATGGAAATTAGTTAGATGACAAAAACGGTCATATTATTTTGATTATGGTTAGGTATTATGATCGTAATTTATAATATAGTTGTCTGTCCCGTACTTTTTATTTACATATTTTTACAGGGCATGAAAATCTAGAAATTTTTATATAATTTTTAATATTTTATTGAGTCAAGATTTTAAGTTTACATGTTTGCATCATCTTATTTTCTTGTAGCGTAAACTAAATTTTAAATCTTCACCTTCGATTACATTTGTATTCCACCTTATTTTAGGTTTAAAAAAATTATAACAAGTGTCTAACAATTTAATATTTTTAATCTTAATTAAATTTAAAAAAAAAAAAAAAAAAAAAAAAAAAAGCAAATGGGAATCCTTTGGCAAGCTAGCATGGAAACCAAAGATTGGAGTTTAAGTGAATCTAGAAAAGGAATTAGAATCTTTACATTTGGGAATTTTAAATTCTAAATAGAAAAGACTACCAATTAGGAAGAATAAATATGTTCAATTTGATGCCATTATTCATGTCACTAAATTTGTGCAGTATCTTACCCGCCCGCTAACAGGTTTGATTTATGTTCTTAACAACTTGTTTTGTTGATAGTTTTGAAAATAATACTGATAATTTAAAATAAACAAAAGTACCAAGTGGCCTTTGGCTCTTTTTCGTGTTTCTTGGAAGAAAACATAAAGTATTGAGAGTTGTAATCTTTCGATTCTCTTAATAGTTAGTGTATTTTACAAGATAAGGTGAATGTGACAATCAAACAATAACAAAGTTTGATACATTTTTTTAATCTTTGATTGTGAATTTTAAGGAATTGATTAGGTTTTGGATTGATCGACAGGGGTAATTATGTAAAGTGATATTTAATATAGTGGTAATTACAGATTCCGTTTCGATTAACCACGTCTGTGTTTTTCTATAGTGTTGTGATTATGATGATATATTACTTTTTGATTAATAATTATAACTTTAATCTTAAAAGTGCATCATCTACTCAATTTTACTTTCTATGTACCTCATAGATTTCTTTCCACTTTCTTATTCAATTTTCTAGTGATAAAAGTGTAAAGTTAAATAGAATAGCTTTATTACGTCTAGTTTTTAAATTGTATGGTGACTGTAATTAACTAGACTAGTGTTTTTTTTACCGGGATGGTATATAGCATATGCATACGTAGGAAATTTTGGATTTTTGTTAAAAAAATAAGATAGTTTAATAAATTAATTTCCATAATAATATAGTATTCAAACTAATTATAATCTGCCGTAGTTTATACTCATATTCGTCAAATGAATTGGTGAATGATAACAAGTGCATTTTTTCTTTTCCATGGTTTCGTCATATGAGATGGCGAATGAGTGCTTATAATTTTTTTTGCAATTTATGTTACACTCATTCGCCAATTGAGATGACGAATGAGTTGAAATTGATAACATGCTTTCGCCATGTGAATTGGCTACTAAGTTTAGTTATTTTTTTTTATTTCTCTATAAATACATAAGTGTTATCTCATTCATTCCTTCCAATTCATTCCTTTCAGTAAGAGCTCTCATTCTCATTTGTTATTTCTTTCTTTTTCTCATGACAACAAGTCTGCGCCTCGTCCATCATCATCATCATCATCAACACCAGCATTAGAAGAACCGCTTCCAAAATTTGATATTTTGAAAAAAATGCTCTGGTATTTTTCTCACCAATAAAGCCTCCTTTGAAGATGTTGCTCTGAAACACACGGACTTTGAAACATTTGCACAGGGAATTGAACCGCTGGTTAGAAGGAGAAATCAAACATAAAGAAAAGATCAGGAAAATTGAGAAGCGGGTTGTGGAGTCAGGCGTGATGAAGTAGAGAAAGGTGGTCAATGATGTGGGTGTCCTTATGATGATGTTAGATCCAGATGAAGTTGTCTTAATGGTTGCAATAGCCTAGATATGTTGAAGGTTTTAGTTGTTTTATTTATGTATGTTCCTGTTATTTTCTTTGTGTTATGTATGTTCTTGTTTTATTTATGTTTGTTCTTGTAATAGTCCAGATGATATTGTCTTGTTGTTGGGTTGTTTAAGTTTAACTAAGTTGTAAGAATTTGATGATATGAATGAAATGAACGACGCTTCTATTATAAAGAGATACATTTTCATTGATTTAAATTATGTCGTTGTGCTTGGTCCAACATTGAGAAATTTCTTACGATTGTGCCCGGGTTGACGACATGAACTACATAGTCTCACCATTTTGTTCGTTGTATCCATTTCTGTTCTAATACGCGTGCTGTTAGGACACCCCTTTTTCTTTCTTCACATATTTTCATTGTGCCAGACTATTTCCCTGTTGTATGTAGGCCACTAGTCCTCATTTGCAGCAACCATAAAGCTTTTGTTGTAGACATTGCAAAGATTTTCACTTGGTAAACAACAGACAATAAGTTTGTTGGGTCCAAAAGAACCTTCGAACATACTGTTATGACATGGGAGCAAGGCATACAAAAGGCTTGAAATTTTCCGCAGTCGCACCAATTATTATCAAGTTCTACCCGATAGGATCCCCTCGGTCTCCCTTCGTGGTGATCCATTATCTCATCAACATTGAAATGTCCTTTATTGCGGTTAAACATTGTGACCACATGTGTGTTAGATTTGGCAGCTTCCTCTTTAATGAATGTCATTGAACTATCGTTGAACACTTGACCAGACTGTAGGATAGAACTCCATTTTGAACGTCTGGTGTCAAAAAGTTCCCCAAGCCCAAAGTAGGTTGACCTCACCAAAGCGGTTATCAGTAGGTTACGAATGCCTTTGAAAACAGAGTTCATTGATTCCACGAGATTTGTGGTCATGTGACCCCATCGTTGTCCTTTGTCGTATGCCCTGATCCACTTATCCAATGGAATTTGGCTGATCCATCTGAATGCATCTTCATTTGTCAGTCTGATTTCGTCACGATAGTGTTTTAAAGTTGAACCCAGATATGTTACAATCAAATATTTCTCCATTTATATGTGCATTGATCATATATTGCGGTGATTGAGCCATAGTTCAAATACGATGAAACTTTGTGATATGTTTAATGTTGAAAGTTTTTGGTACATTGAAACATTGAAACATACCTATAAATAGAATTATTCTTGTATTGTTTTCTTATTACACAATACTCTTATTTTATTCATATGCAAGTTGTGTACAATTATTTTTTCTGATATTATTACACAACATATATAATATATAACCTATTCAATTATTTTTTCCTATTCAATTATTTTTCCTATTCAATTTTTTAACCTATTCAATTATTTTTCCTACTAAAGTAATAAACAATACACCCATTAAATTATTTGTTCGTATGAAGAAAATAGAAAAAAAATAACCAATGCCTTCATTCGCCAATCAGATTGGCTTAGGGTTTTGAAATTAACACCCATTTGCCAATCCAATTGGCAAAACATTACAAGGATTCGTCAATCAATAGGGCGACCCAGTCAAAGTCATAAAGCTGAACCATTTTCATGGTTGTTCCCTGTGTTTGCAGTGTTGCATGATTCCACCCATCCTTACAATATTCCCAGCATGTAACAATCTTGTCACTTGCCATTTGATGCATTCCATGGTCAAGATTTCCATAATGTTGCTGACAATTTATTGCATGTGAAGAACAAGTATGTGAAAGAAGAGCAAGTTTGTGAAAGAGAAGTGGTGATCCTGCGTAAAAACCATTCGCCAATCAAAACACATATTGATAATCCTCACAAAATCAATTGAACCAATCAGGAATTAAGGCATGCATTTAAAACCCATTCACCAATCAGATTGGCGAATGCACTTAGTTTTTTACAACGCTTTCGCCATATCATATGGTTGTATTGTTCTCTTATTTTTCTATCTATAAATACAAACCCCAATTATTTTTCTTTACCAACCTTTCATAAAATAACACTAATATTCATAACTTCAACAACTCAAGATTCAATGGCTTTATTAATAATGGGTGATCAACATAGAGGAACATTAGAAAATATTGCTACATTTGTAAATTTTTTTTCTCCAATTATTTTTAATTTATATCATTTCTAGGTTATTTTTAATATATATATATATATATATATATATATATATATATATATATATATATATATATAATGTTAACTTATGTTAACTTGTGTCTACAGAATGTTAAAAGATTTCGTTGTCGAGTGCATGACTACATACCATATGATCCAATCATAGAACTGTATTTATGTTCATGCGGATTTGGTGATGTGGTAAAAGTAAACAACAATTCCGTAGACACAAAATTTATTTTGGCATTACTAGAGAGATGGAGACCGGAGACACACACTTTTCACCTACCATTTGGTGAATGCACGGTAACACTCAAAGTTGTTTACATGTTATTGGTTTACGTGTAACTGGTAAAGCTGTTTTCGGTAAGGTCAACCAAGATGTCCGAATAATAGAGGAATTGTTGGGTGCCCCTCTCATTGACGAGGAGGAACCATCAAATACTCGTAACAGGGGTCAAATGATTAATCTAGGAGTCCTTAGAGCCCATTATGCTAGTATAACACTAAACGAAGAATCAACTGAGTATGAAAAGATTATTAAAAGTAGGTGTTATATTATGATTTTATTTGGCCATTTTTTATTTCCTGACGGTACCGGTAACACAATTAATATAATGTATTTACCGTTGTTGCGAAACATCAACAAGGTAAATACATATAGTTGGGGTTCAGCTGTTCTGACTCATTTGTATAATGCCATTTGTAAAAATGCAGCAAATGATACTTGTACTTATTTTGGTTGTGCTTTTTTGTTACAAACATGGGGGTAGACCATAAACCTAACCCCGAGGATGTTGAAATATGGACAACAAAAACACCAATCATTTGGTTCACTACAGTTGAAATGCACCAACATAATCGGGTGAAAATGCAGTTCAGAATGCAATAAGATATTTCTGACCCTCCGACATGTTTGGGAGAATGACATTTAAAAAGAGTAGATGCCCAATGAAATATGAATGATTGGAAAGACTTTGCTAGGGAGTTGCGTCAATAATGGAGAGATCGCCGCCAACACATCCTAAACGACCCAATCTTGCAAAATGTTAGACCAACTAGAGAATATTTGGTTTGGTTTAGGTTAGTTACAACGCAACAGTGAGTGTCTGATAACCCATACTTGCTTGACCCGCGCTCGCATCCCGCAGGATACGCCTAACCACCAACCCCACACGATGACCTACCCACCCAATTTCAGCCATCAACTTCAAACACCCATCGACCATTCTTCCAAACCCGTAACCCATTCTTGCCACACACCCAATCACAACAACAAGAGACTAACCCACAACAATATACACCTGATAACTCCTTCAACTCCACCATAGCCCACCTTAGCCCCCCACCCTTGTATCGTTCTCAAAACGAGGCAATATCCCCATTCAGTCAATTGTATCGTCCTTACCCAACCCAATCCAACCCAACCTAACCACTACGACCCAACTTTGAAAACATGAACACTCAACTAAGTTACGACAGCGCCTTTGGCAGCAATCCATCAGGTTATTGGGGACAAATGGTTGTAAAGACCTCTGCTCAACAACAACAACCTCCACCAAACACGCAAAGACAAGAGGCACCTCAACCACCTCGTGGTAGAGTTCGAAGGCGGGGTTATCCACGTGGATGTGGAACTAGGGGACAACTAGATCAGGCAGAAAATTAATCATTTGTAATACCCACTTTTGAATTATAAATACTAAGTAAAAAGATACACAACTATATATATATATATATATATATATATATATATATATATATATATATATATATATATATATATATATTTGGTGCAAAAGTTTTTAAAAAAAATTAAACATTTTAGCCAATTGAATTGGCGAAACCTTTAAAAAAAAAACTAACACTATTGCCATCTTATTTGGCGAAAGCTTTAAGAGAATAAAAAAAATTCAACCCAACACATGTTAGTCGATCAGATTGGCGAATGCTAGCAACAATATAAGAACTTTGTTCCCATTCGCCAATTTATTTGGCGAATATATACCAAAACTACCTTAGTTTGGTAATTTTTTTGAGAACTAGGTTATTTTGGAAATTTATTTATTAAACTAAGTTATTTTAAAAAAAAAAATCGGAAATTTTATACTAACTAGTGACTAGTAAAATAAAATATATTTACACATAGGTATTGCTTTTGCTTGTGCATTTGTTAATAAAATTAAAAAAAAATATTAGAGTAAAAAAGAAAAAATAATTAAGAGATATAGGTTAAATCGATTAAAAAAATAATACACTATAATAAAAATTTAATAGGAATAATTGTGTTTGCTAATAAAATTAAAGAAAAATTAGAGTAAAAATGAAAAAATAATTAAGAGATATAGGTTAAATCGTTTCAAAAAAATAATACACTATAACAAAAATTTAAATAGAAATCATTGTGTGTGAATCGTAAATACATAATTTTGTTTAGGGATATCAACTTACATTCGTTGACGGGGATTCCTGTGGGGATTAACTGTGCAGAGCTTTGAAGTTGGGAATTTTTCCCCCCGTGGGGACGGGATGGAGGAAAAAATTTCCCCGATGACACTTTGGGGTAGGAATCAGGAAAGTACCATCAGTCTCACGGATTCCCCGATTCTAACCACATTATTTAACTTATATATATATATATATATATATATATATATATATATATATATATATATATATATATATATATATATATATATATATATATATATATATATATTATAATATATAATCATATAATTTTGCATGTTTGTTTTATTAAAAAATAAATAAAAAATGAAGAGTTATCATTGAATCATATTTTTTGTTTTTGTTTCAGTGTATAATGTATTGTTTCATTATCCAAATATTCAATCCTAAAATATACGATGTACATACCGTCTTCTCTTCTTTATTTCTCATTTCTCCTTATCTCCTTATTCCTTATCTCCTATGTTTATTGTACTTATGATAATTATTTTTTAACTTCACTATATTATATAATTAGTTATGTGTTTTTCATTCAATTAATAAATTAATGGTTATATTTTTGTAACTGCAAGTGCTTTTATATTTTTTTAATTATTAATGCAATATTTGTTTTTATTTTAAAAATGCAAATATATGTTATTTTAAAAGGAAAAAAATAATAAATACTAATGTGAAAGTTTTGATTGAAAAATATAGAAATTTTGTTAAGATTCAATCTCCGTACGTGAGTGTTTTTCAAAACTTGTTACGAGAGTAAGACTATTGCCCTTAGGTATTTGACTTGCAGCGAGAGGGTATAGCCATTACCGAAAAGTAGATTCTTAAACGGTTAATCCGAGGTCACGAGAGTGAGCAAATGAAATTGAGAAATGCCCCATTTTTAATAGTTGTGTAAAGGTAAAGACCACTAACAAACGTTTCTACGCGAGCGAGAACTGACGAGCGTCTCGTTCGTTAGAGGTAGGGCAATAGGCTAGCGAGAGCAGGTATTGCTATTTTAATTAGTTTTCTATAAATTGAGTTGGAATTCCTGTAAAATAAATGTTTGGGTCAGGTGGAGAAGTCTAAAATATGAGTCATAACCCTAGGTCCTGCTTGTTTTATATAAATTTTACACGTTTTTAAGTCATTCTATTAAAAATGCTTTTCTACACGTTTTAGACACACACATGACACATACAATCTAGCAAACTCACATACGAGAACGAAACCAAATTATAAAAAATGTGATGTGCAGGGCTGATTAGCAATGAACCCAAATTGTAAAAATGATTAATGAATTTAACCGCCTATACGGTAATAAATCAATTAGTCAAAAATTTACTGATGAAGTATCTAAAGTAAGCAATCAAACCATTTTTGACCAATCAAACCGACACACAAATTTGAGCTTGAAGAAAAACCCATCACGCAAAACAACGCTAAACTGACCGGTTTAGAAAATCGAATAACATTCCATTATAACACTGAATGAAAATCAACACACTGGAGGAGCTAATCTAACTACCTGAAGATCATAAAATGAATTTGACCGCCAACATGAAATCAAAACCACTAACCAACAACCTACTCTTCAAAAGCAAACAATAACTACCATTTCGAGCCTAAGCCTAACAGTTCAAAGCCAATCAATATGAGAAAATCAGATACTCATCAACATGCTATTATGATAAAACCTCGAATACACACCGATCCCTGGAGAACAAAAACTACTGTGAAATAAAAAACACAGTCTAGTGATTATATTATTTCTCGCATTACAATCACATTTAGTAGTTTGAAAAATTGAAATCAATGTGAATTCTAAAAGCACATTGGAATGACTCCAAATTCAGTGGGCAGTGTGGAAGAAAAAAACTGTAACGATGGCTTGAATTGATTGAACATAAAAATGTCCCAATAAAGTGTTTACCAAATCATATAAAATATAAGGTCACTGGTAAGATATAATGTCCCACAAAATAACGAAATCTATGTGCTGTGACAATAGAAAGAAAAGGATTAATGCACCCAAAGTAGAGTGCTTTCTTTTGAAGCCTTTTCCCCACTTTGATGATTGCGAGAGATAAGCACTATCCACTTACCCTCATTTCAACATGTGCTAATGTCTGGTCTCAAATCAATTTCTATAATATTCCTAACCAATGTTTTCAATAATGTTCCAATTAGTTTCCAAATCAGTGATAGACAGACTCCTAAGCCAACGTGGCATTATGTTTCTCTACTAGGAAGTGGATGGGTGACACTACACAGAAAAGCATTTGCCAATATTTGTGCATAGCATGTGTCCATACTAATGGTATCTATAGCTATAAATGAAAAGATCTAACAAAAGAAGAAGTGATTATTAATAAAAACACTTTGGAAATTTTAGTGATGTGTATGCTTCCCTAAATATTTTAGGTTTGAATCTTTCGGATGCCACTTATTTTTATGTTGAAAAAGTTTATTCAAATTAAAGTATTGACTTTAATTGGGCGGTCATAGATTTAATATCAATTTTACATTAAAAATATATGATATCTTAGAAGTTACTATTTTGTTATTGTTAAGTTTTGATACTTTTGATTTAGTTTACTTAATTAAGATTAGTGTACTAATCATTTCTAATACATTTTAACAAACTTTCTGTTAATCTTTCCATTCTTTAGCTTTGTTGTGATTTCTCAATATGATATCATTCGCAAACTCGATCCAACTTCCACTAACCAAACTCTGAATTTTTCTCCACAGCTATCATGGCACCGCCATCGCGACCTCCACCATCTGATCCATTATCTGATCCGAATTCGTCGTTCTTTGTACATCCCAATGATGGACCTAGCTCGATCACCGTTTCTCCAAAGCTCATCGGATCCAATTACCATTCTTGGGCACATTCTATGAAAAGGGCGCTCGGTGGAAAGCTCAAAATTGATTTCATCGATGGTAGTTTCCCCTACCAATTGATCCTTTCAATTCTTCGTTTCGAGCTTGGAATCGCTGCAACATGTTGGTACATTCTTGGCTCATGAATTCTGTTTTTGAATCTATTGCGCAATCGATCGTCTTTATGGAAAGTGGACGTGTGAAACGACCTCAAAGAAAGATTTTCACAAGGTGATCTCATTCGTATTTCTGAATTGTAGCAAGAAATCTACAATCTCAAGCAAGAAAAATAATCGGTAACTGAATTCTTTTCTGACCTAAAAATACTTTGGGAAGAACTTGATCTTTATTTGTCTTTGCTTACATGCACTTGTCGAATTCAATGTTCTTGTGAAGCTATGTGTAATGCTATATCGAATCACAAACTGTTACACGTCATTAGGTTTTTAACTAGGCTCAATGAACAATTTGTTGTTGTTAAGTCTCAAATCTTGTTAATGGATCATTTACCTCCATTAAACAAGATATTTTCCATGGTAATTCAACATGAAAGGCAGAACCAGTTACTAATAGTTACTGATGAATCTCAAGCCTTGATTAATGTTGTTAATTCCAAAATATCTCACTCCAAGTTCAGTTCATCCAAAGCTAGAAATCGTGTATGCACTTTTTGCAACAAGATTAATCATACAGTTGAGAATTGCTTCAAGAAATATGGAGTTCCACCTCATATGCATAAACATTTTACTATTTGTGCCAACAATGTTGGATCAGAAGGAGGAGATCATGAATCTACACCCAATTTTGCTTCAAATTCTCTTGACATAAATACTGGTAATTCATCTATAACACAAGCTCAATTCAATGTTCTCATGCATCTACTTCAAAAGTTAAATCTTGGATCCAAAGGTACAAGACAAGCTTCTTATAGTCATGTCACTGTTAGTCATTCACTAGCAGGTAAGTCTCAATTTCATTCCATTTCCTCTGATTCTAGTACATGGATTATTGATTCTGGTGCTAGTGATCACATATGTAGTTCTCATCTTTGGTTCAAATCTTATGATATTATTTCCCCTATTAGTGTTAGGCTACCTAATGGTCAAATTCTTATTGCTAAACATTCTGGTACCATCACATTTTCCCCTAATATTTCTATATCAAATGTTTTGTTTATACTTGAATTCTCTTTAAATCTTTTATATGTTTCAAAGTTGTGTGAGGATTCTAATTGTCATGTTCAGTTCTCTAGTTCCTAATGTTTTATTCAGGACAAAAACTAATTGGAGATGACTGGTTTGGCTGAAAGGATGAATGAGTTTATTACTTAATCTTAGGAGACATGCCCTTACACAAACCCATGAATAAAGCTCCAGCAGCCAATGTTTCTATACCTGACACAAACACAAACTTATGGCACTTTAGACTAGGAAACTTATCTCATAGTAGATTACTCCTTTTACATTCCATGTTTCCTTTCATTCCCACAAACAACAAAGATGTTTGTGATGTGTGTAACTTTGCTAGACAAAGAAAAATTTCATTCAATGTTAGTGTAAATAGAGCATTAAACCCTTATGATATGATCTATTTTGATATTTGGGGACCCATAGCTATAAAGTCTTTACATGGTCATTCATATTTTTTTACTGATGTTGATGATTATAGTAGGTTCACATGGATAACTCTTATGAAATCTAAATCAGAAACAAGACAATTGTCGCAGTGAGAATCAGATAACAAGCTATTCAGTTAACTTGTATTGCAAATCATAAATGTTCACCACCGAACTTTAATTTATCTAAGGGAAGGGAAAAAGATCGAAAATCCCTAATAAACATGATAAGCTAAAGACGAGGCTACAAGCTAAGCAGTCATAGATCAAAGGTACGGGGGTTGGTTATACCTAGGGAATGTGCTAGCATCCTAAGTATCCGTAGTACTCTACGGGAACCTCTTGTAATATCTACGTTTTTGTACTTAATTGTATGCTAACTGAATGAGAACTAAAATGGGAAAGATGGAAAAGTATAAAATAGAAAAGAAAAAAATGTGAAAGATAAAAAAGGAAACAAATGAAAGATGAAGAAAATAAAAATGTGTTCGCCAAGGATAAACCTCGTGCCTACGTATTCCCTCGTGCAATGGGAAAATCAGAGCGTCGTAGTTCGGAAAACTACGGGTAATAAGAAGGAAAAACTTGAATCCAAAGCTTGAAAAAAAGATTGTCAGGCGAAGAGATCAATTTCCATCTCTTATAAAGAAAGGTGAATGAAATGTCTAAAAATGATAAAGGAAGAAAGCTAAAGTGAGACACGCAAATGGTACACGAAATGACAATAAGTCAATAAAATGTCTGCTTCCCTTGGAATAGGTCAGAAGCGTCAGGAAGAAGTCAACAAATAAACGAAAAAGCATTGTGGTATCAAAGAATGGTCGAGAAAGATTGCCGCTAAAAGTCGAACATAAGTTAAAAACAATCGTGAATGAAGAGACTAAAATCTAACTAGTATTTTTGGGATTTTTAATATCTAAAAATAAACTAAACTAAACTAAAAATAAAAAAAGTCTAATAAACTAAAAGAAGATAAATATATAAAATATTTAAAAATATATATGTTATAATTATACAATAATATATAATATTAAAGATTTAAAAATAAATTTACCACTAATTAATCTAAATAACTAAATTATACAAAACTAAATCCTAAAACTAAATCACTAAACTAAAAAATAAAATCCTAAAATAAAGTAAGAATATTTTTTATGATTTTTTTTATATAATAAACTAAAAAAAAAATCCTAAATTCCTAAATTAAAACTGAATACTAAATAAGGAAAGAAAATCTCATCAAAATGTTAACTAACTAATACAAGAACTAAATGAATATATTAAAACCAAAATATTTAAAAAGAAATTGTTCTAGACTGGACCAATGACTAGGTATGGCCCGACCCTTTCTGGCCCATGAAATGACCCAGTAACTCATTATCCAAGGGACTCATTGCCATAGTGGTCGTCCCTCCCTCCTCGTCCATGGCCTCTACTCGGTTACGGCAGGGACCACCCAAGATCGACCAGGACAACCCTTGCTCGGGGGCTTTGTGCCCGACATAGCGTCTCCCGATCACAATGCTCGTCCTCGCTCCGTTTCCGACAGTTACCTATTTTTGGGGAGATTCGCGATCCAGGCCCAAAAATAGGGACCGTTGGCCACGGACTAGGGTCTCTCTATATAAACCCTCTCATTTGAGAGGGCCATGTATTGAATATTCTCTCTTCAAACACTTTACTCGTACTTTCTAGCTCTTGTGCCTGTTCTGACTTTGGTATCGGAGTACCTTGCAGGTACACCCCCCGTTCTCCTTATCACACGAGCAGACTTGAAGATCCACGTCAGCAGCCGTTGAAGTTCTGATCACTAGGTAAGATCAGTGGCGCCGAATGTGGGGACGTCGTCTCCCCGTATTTTCACCCTCCATTCGTAAATACAAAACATCACTCTCGATTTCATTCTTGATGGCTCACCAAGAGGATTACGTCGCAGCTCATGCTCTTTCCAGCGTCCCCGTTAAGCAACGTGACAGTGGCTTGAACAAACCTCCCCTCGGAAGCCGGATCACTCTCAGGATGGACGAATAACATCCCATCCCTTGAACCATCCCATCAGCCAGATATCACGCCCGCTGATATCTCTTTGATCCCCATTCCGGAGGGGACAAACCAAACACTAGAAGTATTGGTCGAAGCGACTAACATCATCAACCTCCTGCTCCTACACCAAAGATAAAGATTGGACCTTCTTGAGAAATCAAGAAGCTCCAGGTCCCCTACCCCGTCGAAGAAGCATCGTCGGTCTCGCAACAAATTACTCAGGTAGAGGAAAGATCAACAACCATAAGCTTCCAGTTCTATCAAGAAGAGGACCCGTTTGTCTCCCAGGCGTAACAAGTACCCTCAAACGAAGAAGACACAGAGGAATCTCCAGCCTTGGGCATGACCATCCCCCGAGGATAACAAGAATCAATCAATATCTCCTCCCCGCATGCATCGTGGTGATCACTCTCGTTCAGCCACCCCATTTTCCAGTGACGAGGATGAGCCTCGCGGCCCCTCTCCGAAGAAATCATGTCTATGAGACTCCCAAAGGGACTTACGATGGCACGACCGATCTAGAAGAACACCTTGAAAACATCGACGCTTTGCTGGATTATTGAGGTGTCCGGGGAGCTATCAAATGTCGTCTTTTCCCCACGACTTTGAGAAAGGGGGTCATGGCCTGGTAAAAGAGCCTTCCCTACGAGTTCATCACCTCGTGGAGGTAGCTGGGAAGGACGTTCTCCCGACATTTTACGGCCTCCTGGCGTCATCCCGAAACTGAGGCATCGTTGGGGGCAATCGTTCAAGGAAAAGAAGAGCCCCTCCGAGCATACATTGAGAGGTTTAATAAAGAAGTTGTCCAAGTTTCGACCACAGACGATATGAAGAAATATCTCTTGGAGCGAGGACTCCGACCTCAGAGTGATTTCAGGAAGGTCGTGGGGATCGAGACACCAGCCATGCTCGACGCCTTTCTCCTTAAGGCGCAAGCCAACATACAATATAAGGAGAAAGAAGTCTCCCAAACACGACGACCCCTCGACGTCACGACAGGGAGGTAACAAAAGAAAGGAAGAATGCTCCCGTGAACCGCGAGAGCATAAAGGACTCGTGCAAAGATTCCAAGACAAGACTCCTCTCACGATGATGCGGGAAAAGATCGTATTCGACTGCGCGAATTCCGAGTTCCGCCAAGCCGGGGTCAGATTCACGAAACAGCTGTCGAGCAAGCCAAATATGGATAATACCAAGTATTGTCGCTTCCATAAGTCACACATGCCTAATACTAAGGATTGCATACACCTGAAGGATGCTATTGAGATACTCATCCGGGATGGCCACCTCAAGCAGTTCATTAAGAATAAAGAGGCCACTAGACGAGAGGTACAAGAAGCCCAGAAGGTTGAAGACACCGCCCCACCGATCGCGGAAACTAATCTTCAAGTCGCGCTAAGCATTACGCGACCAAAATATTTTTACATCCCCGAACCATATACTGGTCCAACATACTTCTCCGCATACAGCTCGTGGGAGTCTTTCCCATCCGCCATGGTGATATCTAGGGGAGGTCCCAACAAGATCACGGTGGGATCAATCAAATGACGCTTCAATCAGCTGATCAATACCAGCTCAAATCAGAGTTCAATCCCCCACCATCCCCGAGGAGGTTCCATACCCATCTCCTTTTATTAGGAGGATCTCCTCGGAGGAGCACCCAACTCCAGCATTCCCCTTCTGGTCCGTGCTCAGATGGCAAATTTCGACGTTCGCAGAATCCTTGTCGACCAAGGAAGTTCAGTCGACATCATGTATTCTCAGTTGTTCGTTACCCTACAGCTAAATGAAACACACCTGACACCTTACGTCGGCTCGGACCTCCAAGGCTTCAATGGGAAAATGTCCCGACCATGGGGCTAGGTGGACCTGATCGTCACATTTGGGGTGGGAGAGACAACACGGTCAGTCAAAATACAATTCCTCGTGATAGACTGCCCATCATTGTACCAGTGTATCATGGGACGACCAACCCTAGCTGAACTCATAGCAGTACCCTCCACAGTACATTTGAAGATGGAGTATTACACTTCATCAGGACAAGTAGCCATCCTTCATGGGGATATTAAAGCTGCTCGCAGGTGCTACGAGGCCGCTTCCAAAGGTCTCAGTATCATAACCACAAAACTCAAGCCGATCAAGGCTTCACTCCCTAGTACTTCCGAGGAACATAAGGAATTGCCTCGCGTAGATTCCGTAGAGCTCGACAGCAGATTCACCGAGGAAGACGAACAATCACAATTGGTTGCAAGACTCTCCTCAGCCGCTCGACCTATCCCCGACGGTGATTTCGAGCTGGTAGCGCTAGGAGTGGATCCTTCCAAGGGCATCAAAATCGGAGTTAACCTCCCAAATCTAGCCTGAAAGCAACTCAAAGCCTTCCTAAGGGAGAACACTGACCTGTTCACGTGGAACGTCATTGAGATGCCCGGTTTGGACCCGGAGATAGCATGCCATTATCTGGCCATTGACCCTGTCGTCCGAGAAGTCGCACAACGGAGAAGGAAGCAGTCCCATGAGAAGGTAGAAGCAGCCGAAGAGGCTGTAAAAGACCTCATAGAGGCTCATTTTGTAACTGAGGACAAGTACCCCACCTGGCTCTTAAACTTTGTACTTGTCAAGAAAAGTAATGGAAAATGGAGAATGTGCGTTGACTACATCGATCTTAATCGGGCATGCCTGAAAGACGCATATCCACTGCCTAATATTGATAAATTGGTCGATAACTCTGCAGGTTTTAAACTTTTGTCCTTCCTCAATACCTATTCCGGGTATAATCAAATACCTATGGCCGTGACCGACAAAAAGTACATCGTGTTCATGACCGAATCAGGAAACTATTACTACACCGTAATACCTTTCGGCTTGAAAAACGCAGGCGCTACTTATCAACGCATTATGAACAAGGTCTTCCGAACAGAAATCAGAGACGTGCTCGAAGTATACATGGATGACATGATCGTTAAATCCCACGAGGAGACCGACCATGCGTGTCACCTAAAAAGAATCTTCGACCAAGCGCAATATGCGATTCAACCCGGATAAATGCACGATCGGGTTCCGCACGGGCAAATTCCTCGGGTTTTATCTAACCGAGCGAGGAATAGAGGCTAATCCTGATAAATGTCAGGCATTTTCCGAAACGCCCCCGCCGACGTTTAAAAAATCCATTCAGTCTTTGAACAAGGTGCTCACGTCGCTATCGCGCTTCGTAGAAAAATCAGCTCAACACGCCCTCCCCTTCTACAAGCTCCTCCGCAAGGAGGCAACTTTTGAATGGACCGAGGAATGCGAGCAGTCCCTAAGACACCTTAAAAAGACCCTATCAGAACCTCCAGTTCTGTCCTGACCTGAGGTAGGGGAAACTCTATTCCTCCACCTCGCGGTCGCCAATGAAGCCATAAGCGTTGCACTCGTAAGAGAAGCACCCAAAGGCCAAAAACCAATTTACTTTACGAGTAAAGCCCCGCAGGGGCCTGAGCTTAGATATCAACAAATTGAAAAGGTGGCATTGACACTCCTCCACTCAGCAAGACGACTCAGACATTATTTCCTCGCACATACAATAGTCTTACGCACAATTCAGCCCATTAAACAACTCCTCGGACGACCAAATATGGTCGGGAGAATGTTGAAATGGTCGCTCGAACTGTCGGAATTTGATATTCGATACGAGGGTAGAGCCGCCATCAAGGCGCAAGCCCTCGCTGATTTTGTAGCCGAGATGGTCACCCCGGAAAGCCCGACCTATCCGTCCAGAAAATGGACCATTTTTATGGACGGTGCGTCGAGTTCAACGGGGAGCGGTGCGGGAGTCATCCTGGAAAACGAGGAAGGTATTTTGATTGAAGTATCCCTCACACTTTCATTTCCAACGTCTAACAACCAAGCGGAGTATAAGGCATTCCTCGCAGGATTGAGACTGGCCAACGACCTAGGGGCAAAGGAGATCACCATCTGCACAGACTCTCAACTAGTGGCCATGCAGGTCAAAGGAGAATACCAGGTCAAGAGTGACAACTTATCAAAATACTTAACCCTGGTCAAGGAGAAGATCGTGAAATTCACGTTCGTAGAAGTAAGGCATGTACCCCGCGAAAACAACACCAGAGCAGACATTCTCTCGAAACGCGCGAGCACGAAGAAGAAAGGAGGAAATAAATCGGTTATTTAGGAAATACTTCCACGACTCAGCATCGAAGGATCAAAGGCGAAGTTAGACATCAAAGTCTTCAGTGACGCCAACTGTTGGATGACCCAAGTGTACAAATTTCTAACCAGAGACGAGCTTCCCGGAGACCCTAAAAGGGCTAGCATTGTCAAGCGATGATCATGCTCATATGTCCTAGTCGAAGGAAAAATTTACTGACGAGGGTTCTCCATACCGCTCCTCGGGTGCGTCGAGAAAGAATTATTCTCGCACATTTTGCGTGAGATCCACGAAGGAATCAACACCCAACACTTGGGCGGATGATCCCTCGCAAGAAAATCCCTCCGGGAAGGATACTATTGGCCTACGATGCAAAACGACTCAAAAGAGCATGTGAAGAAATGTGACAAATGCCAACGACATGGGGACATGCACCTCGCTCCACCAAACGAGCTAAAAACAATGTCTTCCCCATGACAATTCGCATGGTGGGGCCTAGACATTTTCGGTCATTTCTTTGTCGGTTAAAAAAAAACAAGTACCTAATCGTTGGCGTCGACTACTTCACAAAGTGGATCGAAGATGAATCCCTGGCCAAAATCACGGCCCTTAACATACTGCGTTTCTTCAAACGTAACATCCTCGCTCGTTTTGGAATACCTCAAGCGATCGTTATCAATAACGATACTCAATTCACGGACAAGAATTTCCAAGAGTTCGTCGCCAGCGTCGGAACCAAACAACATTTCACACCTGTGGAACACCCGCAAACCAACGGGAAAGAAGAAGTGACAAACATAGTCATCCTTCAAGGCCTCAAGCAAAGGTTGGACGAGATCAAGAGGCGTTGGGTCGAAGAATTGCACAACGTCCTATGGGCTTACCGGACTATTCCTCACTCGACCACAGGGGAAACCCCCTTTCAATTTGCATACGGAACGAAAGTCGTTATCCCCGTAGAAATCCACATCCATTCCCGACAAACAGAAACTCCTATGGATGATGATACCAATGCAGAAATGTTACGCGAGGAGCTCGATTTAGTCGAGGAAGTTAGGTCAGGGGCAGCTCTACGTGAGGCATCCCTTAAATAAAATACTTCTTTAAGGCACGACGCTAAGGTCATCAAACAAGCTTTTTCAGTCGGCAGCCTCGGGCTCAGAAGAAATCACAAAGATTCTAAAGAGGGAAAACTGGCCGCTAATTGGGAAGGGCCCTACCGAGTCTGAGAAAAAGCGGACAACGAAGAGTTTTACTTAGAAATTTTGAAAGGGGAAGAACTTGCTCGTCCATGGAACACCGAAAATCTCAAACAATACTACAGTTAAGGTGTTAGCTGATACCAGCACCGACCTAAAATGCATACCTAGTTACAAGTATTGCATGCCATACATTTAATTCGGTGAGACCCTCCTCAAGAACGAGGAAGATCATCATCACATGATTGGATCCTCAAATGAGTCCATCGTCTTCTAACTACCACGACCAGACAGAACACCTAGCTCGCGATGGGACGTTCACGCCGCGAAGCACAGATCATTACCATGTTTCGAGCATCGTTCCCCAACCAACCTTATGGATGGAATTCTGCCTAGTTCCCCAAACGGACAGACATTTAAACCAAGCACCACCTTCCCTATGTTATAAACACTTAGTGAAAATAATAAACAAAGTGTGCCCTCCGACGGACACACCCTCACTTACAATAAAATATATAATTCGACCGCCAAGGTCGTAAACATGAAACATTAAAATGTGGCCACGAGGACCGACTTGTTCTTAGGTTACATAAAAGGGGGAGCATACTCCCCCGTCAAAAGGAGAAAGGTTGTGGCGTGCAGGCCAACCAACATAAGACATGCAAAATATTACAAGTATCAGGCTTCGACGTAGACTCCCAGATGGCCCTCAGTTGTGTTCCTAAGGTCCCCGTCCATAGTGTTGGCTTTCTCAGGTTCTTTGAGGAACTCGGGGATGTGGATGATTCCATCTTCAGCTTTGTACATGAAACTGGTGCCTTCCTCATTGAACGTCAAACCGGGGTTGACTATTTTCAATTGATCGACCGCGTTCTTAAAAGTGAGACCAGCCATTTCTTCGAGGTCAGCGTACCCCTCCTCAATCTTGGCCACCTACTCTACCCGAGTCTTTAGAGACCTTATATCTCCAAACTCGTCCTCATCCGGAGCCAGGTCAACTTTCAAACAGGCAACCTCCTCCGCAACAGTCTTTTTAGCATAAGCCACTGACTCCTCCAATTCCCTAACCCGCTTAGAGGACCTATTCAGTGACTTCTCCCGCTCCCCAGATAGCTCCTCAGAGGAAGCTAAATGAGCCTTCAGCTTGTTGATTTCCTCTTCCTGGGTGGCGTCCCCTTAGATGAACATCGAAGCCATCTCTAGGACTCGCACGACCAAACTAGCGTCCCGTGCCAACCAGGCATGCCTTTCGGGTAGGCTGGTCTTTTCCAGATGAAGAGTATATGCTCGCTGGAACTGGAGGGAGTGCTCTTCAAAGAAGTTTGGATTGAGGAAGCATGGAGGGAGATCGAAAGAAGGTTTTGGGGAGATGTCATCCAAGTTAACAACGTTGTCAGTTATGGATCTTACCCCCGCTCTAGAAGTACCCCCAAGAGAACCGTGAGAGGTCGATGAAGAAGTTCCCGAACGCGTGACCACCTTGTCACTTAAACGTGTCTGCGTCAATTTTTTGGGTGCCAGTTTCCTATTGAAATTGGCCATCAATTTGTCTTGAGCATTCACCATCGAATCTGAAAGGGCACAAAAGAAAACGGTCAGAGCAAGTAAATAATAGACAGGCATAAGAAAATACAAGCATTAAATCTACCAAGGTACTCACGCACATCCTCGTTCGTCCAACAAGCCAATAGCTTGGACACTTCAATAAACCTAGGGGTCACCTTGGCACCCCCGTGTTTGTCCAGAATAGCATGACCATGTTTGTCCACGTGCACCTTCATTGTTATCTTAGAAACGTAGCTCATCAGGATCTAATAGCTAGCCTGATCGCTGTCGTCCAGAGCAGAGCCGATCTCCAAAAATTCGTCAGTTCCACTGGTAAAATGGTCTCGTAACCAAGAAAAAAGAAACTTCAGCAGCAGTCGAGGGACCTCCTTTCCAACCTCATCCAGCATAGCATTCCCCTGATTATCAACGTTCACCCCCTAGAATTTACAAGTGTTCAAAGCACAATCAGATATCGGTTCGACCAGATAATATTGGTCTTTGAAATCCCGAATCGATTCCGAGAATGCTTTGAATATCTTCCTATTTTGCTTCAAGGAAACTCATCCAAACTCCCCATTCACGACCTGCCATTGCAGGTGGGAGACATGAAAGAACGAGGGGAGCGTCGCCCATATTTGTAGATACCCACATGTCTTCTCAAATGCCCGGATAAAGGCAACCGAGTACGGGTGTATTTGCAAGGGCGCGAGCTCCAGGTGAACAAACACACTCTGCTGGAAGTTCGTGAAAGGGATCCTGAACTTCATGTCTTTAAAGAGGATATCGTACAAGGTAAACATATCTGAGCCGAAATCAGAGCAGATGCGGTCATTGGAAGTTGGATACCTCACCATCCAGTCCGCTGGATTTCCGACCACGGGGGGAGGTCCCACCACTTCCTGAGCATACTGTGAGACTATGTTCAACGGCTTGACAGCGGCCAATTCGCTGACAGGGATGTCCTCTTCCACTTCCCCGTCCTTCTCCTTAGATTTAGCCGAGTTATATTTGACTAAAGTAGTCTCTTCAGAATCCGCAAAAATTTTCGAGCTTCTCCCCGAGGGTGAGCTTTGCTCAGTTTCAGCAGGGGAAGAGGTAGACTCACTGGACAGTTCCTCAGTCTCCATGTTTATCCGGTCGTCGTTCGACATCGTAACACCTAAAAGTCAGTGAATGCAAATGTGAATTCGATGACAAAATCAAATCCACCCTTCCACCGCTTATCAATTGAAGGGCGCGCTAGGGGGCGAGGACGCTATCCTCGGCCAATGCCCTTAGTCATAAAGAATGAACACGATCCGGTAACTGCCCGGATAAAACAGGGGGAAGTCACTGTGAGGATATCGTGAGACGGGTACAATTTTATCCAGAACTCCGGTTGAAGTTCAACCGGAGAAGACGAACAATACCGTCATAGGTGGCGCAAATTAATCTTAAACACCATAGTACTAACTACTCCGACACCGGCCGCCGCCCACAGAGGCGGAAAACACCGTGTCGGAAACCTAACTTTTCGGTCAAATCAGCTCTATCAAACTAAAATGCTACCCTAACCGCATGCAACTACCCCATTTGTCGAAAATCAGAAGCTAAATCAAGGTAAAAGGTATCGGAACTTACAAGTTTGAAGATTTCTTGCGGTGGTCGGTGATCGTCCTCGTTAATCACAGAGGAAGGGGGTTGTTGACGGCGAAAACGGGAAGCTTGCTTGAGCGATCAAAGTATTTGGGAGCGAAAAGTATGGAAATGAGGCCAGACGCTCTATTTATAAACTCTTCCAACATGTGCACGAGCACGTGCAATCTACAAACCTATAAATGACACACTCTTTGCCTAGGGACGGACGTAGGCTAGCTATCATTACACATTAAATGCGCACAATTTTCCAGATACACGCGTGTCACTCCAATCTCTCCAAACGTTTGGGATCCTCGTCTACTCCGACCAGGATACAACGACCGATTCCATTAACGACCAAGGCAACGAAACACGCTGAGAATCTTTCCCGTCACGACGATGGTGGAGCACCCTTAAGTCACCACTTCTCCATCCAGAAGCAACAACTTGGGGGGCTCCTATTCTGGACTGGACCAACGACTAGGTATGGCCCGACCCTTTCAGGCCCATGAAATGGCCCAGTAACTCATTATGCAAGGGACCCATTGCCATATTGGTTGTTCCTCCCTCCTCGTCCATGGCCTCTACTCGGTTACGGCAGGGACCACCCAGGATCGACCAGGATAACCCTTGTTCGAGGGCTTCGTGACCGACACAACGTCTCCTGATCACAATACTCGTCCTCGCTCTATTCCTGACAGTTACCTATTTTTGTGGGATTCGCGATCCAGGACCAAAAATAGGGACCGCTGGCCACGCGCTGGGGGCTCTCTATATAAACCCTCTCATTTGAGAGGGTCAGGTATTGAATATTGTCTCTTCAAACACTTTACTCGTACTTGCTAGCTGTTGTGCCCGTTCTGACTTTGACATCGAAGTACCTTGCAGGTACATCCCCCCGTTCTCCTCATCGCACGAGCAGACTCGAAGATCCACGTCAGCACCCGTTGAAGTTCTGATCACTAGGTAAGATCAGAAATCATATAAAATCAAATTCTAATCCAATATTTTTTGTGATTTTTAATATCTAAAATAATATTCTAACTAAACTAGAAATAAAATGTCTAATAAACTAACTAAAATATTTTTGAACTTTTTTTTAATATGTTAAAATTATACTCCACTATATATGATATTAAAGTATTCTAAAAAAAAATTAATCACTAATTACTCTAAATATGACTAAATCAAACTAAACTTCTTTAAAATTTCCACTAAACTACACACACAAAAATTAAACGATAAACTCCTAAGAACCTAAAAAAACTAACCTAAACTTAATTAAACTATATCAATCAAAAATCCTAAATCTAGAATAAATAAATAAATTCATCTAATAAATCCATAAACTAGTTAAAAAATGAATAATGAAATAAAATAGATCTAATTAAAATAAAAATTGAATTAACAGTAAACTTAAAAATTAACTAAATAAATAAAGAAAATAATAATAAATTAACTAATTTAGAGATTAGATAAATTAAAAAATATATAAATTTAGACTAAATAAAATATTAAATTGACTAAATTAAATTAAACTATAAACAAATATATAAACTAAGACTAATTCTAAAGGTTAAACTAAATCAAATTACTCTTAAATTAAAAATCAAACTAAATCTAAATTAACTAAAATAAAAATCTAACTAATTATATCTAAATTAAAACAAATATAAAATATTACACTAATTTGAAATTAAATACTCTTAAAAATTAAATATTTTTGTTTGAAAGAAAGAGAAAATAATTAATGAGACTAATCAATACTAATTAAAAATAAATATATAAATAATTACTAAAATTAAAATAAAATATAAACTAAGATTTAACTAATTTAAAAAACTAATTAATCTAATTAAAAATATTAACTAATTAAGATAATTTGATTAAAAAATAAATCTAATATAACTTAAAGGGAAAATTAAACTAAATTGAAAATCAATCTACACTAAAATGGACATAAAAGCTAAATCTAAATAAACTAATATAAATTAAAAATTTAAAACTAAACTAAAAGAGAAATAAACTAAATAAGATATAAACTAAACTAAATTAAAAATAAATTAAATTATAGACTAAAACTAATTCTAAAATAATTATTAACTACAAGTAATTAAATTATAAAATGAGATAAGAATCCTATTTTTAAAGCGAAATAAATTCTAAAACTCAAGGATAAAGTAAAGATGACATGGGATGATAGAATCAATTAAAAATGCATGATTACTGATTAATGAAGTGTTTAACTAAAAATGCAAAGATGACTTACTATTGATACTACGATAAAAATGCGTCAAATGAATGAAAATTTGAAAGAAAAAAACTCGGTCAAAATTTAGGGTGTGACAGATGCCCCTATTTAATCATCTTATATTTGAATGTATAAGTAACAATGTTTTTTTACATTCAATGTAGAAGAGGATTAAATATTAAAATACCTAAAATTTTGACCGAATGCAGATGAAGTGCAATGTAAATGAATGCCTGAATGACTGAGTTATGTGGGGAATGATGCTATATGAACTAGGCTAATAAGAAAGGATCTACTAGGGGAAAGGTTTGAGAACACGAAAACAAGAAGTATTCGAAGTGATAAATCAACAGGTTCAAGTGTAACTGCTGACACTACGAATAACAAAAGACAGAAATAAACAGAAATCCAAAACGTTGGTTCCAACTAACATAGGTAAAGTCAAGTTGACACTTAGAATGACAAGAAAAAATTCAAAGTGAATGTGCAGTGGCACGACGCGACCAACTAACACTAAGAATAGTAACAAAGAAGAAACAACGTCCATGGATTGGATTGGACAAAGTCGAATAAGTGCTGACATTCATGGGTTGTATTGGATGACAAAGAGGGACAACGTCCATGGATTGTATTGGGCGAATGTAAAGTAAGAGATTTTCAATCATAGCTTTGAACAAAAGGCAAGACATCAAATCATAGCTTTAGACAAGAGACACGATATCCGAGAATGACATTGGATAAGGTGAGCAATAATTTTCAAGAATGACCCTGAAGGTAAAGGCAAATCATTATATTCAGGAATGCCACTGTATATATAGATAAAACTTTCAGGAATACTAAAGGTAAAGGCAAATCAATATAACAAGGGATGACACTGAATATACAGATAAAACTTTCAGGAATGACACTGAAGGTAAAGGCAAATCACTATATCCAGGAATGACACTGAATATACAGATAAATCTTTCAGGAATGACACTGAAGGTAAAGGAAAATCATTATATTCAGGAATGACATTGAATATACAGATAAAACTTTCAAGAATGACACTGAAGGTAAAGACAAATAACTATATCCAGGAATGTCACTGGATATACATATAAAAATTTTAGGAATGACACTGAAGGTAAAGGAAAATAACTATATCTAGGAATGGCACTGAATATACAGATAAAACTTTCAGCAATGACACTGAAGGAACAAAATATATCCAGGAATGACACTGGAGTGGAAGAATATATCCAGGAATGACACTGGAGGAAGAATACAAAGATCCAAGAATAACACTGGAGGAAGAATACAAAGACCCATGAATAACACTGGAGGAATAATACAAAGACCCAGGAATAACAATGGAGTGAAAGAATATATCCAGGAATGGAACTGGAGTGAAAGAAAGGTAAGTTTTTGGTAGGCGCCAAGAAGTTAGACTTTGACCACAAGGTAAGGTGTTGATAGCAACACAACATATGCAAATGAGGATAAAACACTCTTGTTATGCATGGTATATGATTATTGCCATGATGTATGATCAAATTCATGTAATGTAGATGCTGGAAATACAACTTGACTCTTTTATGGAGATGACAAGATTGAAAAATTGATTCTTCAACACGAAGATCACCGTCATCCTCATCAGGGACTAAAGATGCTGATGTTGAACAGATCTCTTCCACACTAGTAAATTGAACCAAGTTGATGTTCCTTATAAAAACATGGGGAGCTGCTTAGGGATTCTTTCAATGAATTTCCCCAGATAAGCTGACTGTTGTAGATGAGCTGATCGTTTCTTCAGTTTGACTGATTCTGAAAATGGCTGCCTTATGATGTGCTTGGAAACTTCCCTCAGTATGATTCTTGTAAAATCTTCTGGATAAACCAACTCTAAGACGGACTTGCACTGAACAATAACCTTGAACTGGTTCTCAACAGGATATGGAAATAATTTGCCCCTGATAAGATCACTTGACCAAGTTTCTTAACTGTTTGAAAATTCCTTGCTAGAAAAGATAGTTTGTAAACAAAAACATTTATACAATCATGATAATTTAAAAACATCGCAATTGTTTCTATACTTCTAAGTTGTGTGAATATGTTAATATTGTATATACTCTTTTTCATTTGCTGCTAACCACTTCTACTGTGTTAGAACCATGCTCTCTTGTATGCCAAATCAGGTTTCATAAGAGTAAGTAAAGCACAAGCAAGCTAAGCAACACCAAAAGGTAACAATTCTGCATCAACCTTCTTCAACCAACAATCTAAGGCCGCAATTAAGAGATCATGGAATTGTGGAAACATATACAAGAATCATACCAAGGGTATCCATACACAAATAACATAGATTATGTCTAAGATTGGAGATAGGATGTGGACCATACCAAAATTTCTATCAATAACCGCAAAATCTTCCACAACCGGACAAAATATCAAGATTGGAAGACACCTTGATGCAATTTATGTAAATTTCAATGGAAAACCAAAAACGGACTGAAGCATCACTCAAAATTCTTGAAATTCAAGTTGGTCAAATAGAAAGGAAGCTTATGGATCAACACCACTGGACATTCACTGCTATCACCTAAATAATTTCAAAGGAGCAGTGAAATGAAAATACAACTCAAAATGCTACTAATGATCACTCGGAAACAAAAAATGTTATTGTTAAGAGTGAATCTGAAAAACAAGAGGAAAATCAAGAAGAAATTGAGAAACATGAGGTTAATGAAGCTGGTTTCAAGAGAGATGTAGTAGATAAGATCATTATGCAAGAGCACATATCAACTCAGTTGCAGACGACTCTCATAAAAACGCGTATTTCCCTCAATCTCAAAAAGAAAATACGTCATTGGGACTGTTTGAAAGTCACTGAAACATTCAAGGGAAAAATGTTGAAACATTATGTTGACATTGAAAGAATCACCATAATAAGACCTAAAAAAAATCCCTAACACAGGTGTCAAGCTAATGACGTTAAACAAGCACTTGTTGGGAGGTAACCCAACCTTTTACATACTTATGTTTTTCTTTCTTGCATAATTAGTTTAATTGGTAGGAAGAAAATATCGTGAATGATCCAAAAGGAAATTCTGCAGAGTTTGCATCGCAAACAAAACTTCGCTATGCGAAAGTCACACACTTCGCATCGCGAGCAATATTTCGCTATACGAAAGTGGCAGAATCAGCAAAAATGCCATTCATATGAACAATCCATATAGTATGCCTGAATACTTGTGGGTATCATATGAAAAATCCATATAGTATGCTTGAATACTTGTCCTTTAAATGAGAGTGGAAAGGCAAAGAGTGGAAGATCACATTTGAATCAACAAAAAAATACAATGGTAATGCTACAACTTTGAAAGAATCACACAA
The DNA here is from genome assembly GCA_963966055.1 of Lathyrus aphaca. NCBI lineage: Eukaryota > Viridiplantae > Streptophyta > Magnoliopsida > Fabales > Fabaceae > Lathyrus > Lathyrus aphaca. The sequence goes on from OZ014523.1 coordinate 507,785,757, forward strand.
TCCAAGGTACTTATTTATTTCTTTCTTAGAATTTAGAATTATTATGATATGAGTAGTCTACATAAAATCAAGTCATTTAAGCTTATGCAATAACGTGTTTTCATTGTGAAACACTTAGTTCCAAAACCAAAAAAAGTGAGGTAACCTTCCATTGATTACTATATGCTTAGAAGACTGATAAATTCTTGTTTTAACTCATTTGGTTCATGCTTAATCTTGCATTTATGTTGATATTTGTGAAGACATAGAAAGGATCAAGGCATTTCTTGAAAATTTGAGCATAAACAGTAAACCAAATGTAGCCTCATTGTCCCTTGTGAGTGAGTGATCATTTGCAACCCCTTCTGAGCCATATGACATGAATCAATCATTGATGAACTGAACAATGCATTTAGTAAACCACTTAGTGGACATTGTTCTATATCTTGTAAAATCATAAAAGTTCATATATGATTGATTCCATTTTTCTTGAATTAAAACCTCAAACTGTTGCTATCTATTGTCGTATTACAAATAACATTCAAAGGAAAAGTAAGGTTTTATTCAAGTTGGGGAGAGGAAGAAAAATGCCTCTTGCAAGAAAAGAAAAATTAGAAAAGAAAATAATGAAAGAAAAGTAAAAGAAAAAAAAATAAAGAAAAGAAAGGACAATGAATACCAAAGGATGAATGTGTTCAAAAGAAAGAAACAAGAAAGGTTTGGATGAAATAACATGGTACAAAAAAATCAAATCCTATGAATGCTCTTCTAAGAAAGAAAAATTCAAAAATTACTTTGTTTCCATTATCCTTAGAAATAAACACATCCTTGGCACCTTGGCCATATTACAACCTTGAAAAGACCTTATTGATCTTTGTTTTTGCTTATCAACATATTTTGCTTAGATGAAGGCATGAATTAATCTAGATGTTAGCAAATTTGTCATGTGAGAGTTCAAAATATCTCATAATTTTCACTTATACAAAAAGTGAGATAGGTGTGATTCATAATAGAGATGTTTATTGTTTTGGATTGCTTGACAAAGAAATTTATGTGGAAGACTTGTTTCATAAATATGTTTAAATGCTTGGAAAGTGGTAGTGCATAATAACTTGGATGTGGAATTCACCATGGAACCATGTACCTTGAGTACTTAATTAAAAAAATATGGTTGATCATGTGAAAAGTGGTATATAAACTCTTTCTTTTATAGCTTTAATTGAGGACAAACAAAGATTCAAGTTGGGGAGAGTTTGATAAGTGTTTTATTCATGATAAAATATCACATAAAAAGGACATTTATCTTACTTGATGTAAACACCCCAAATTTTCCCTCACTATTTTCACCATAGCTTGTGATTCTTTTCATTTGCATAAGTTTAATCATATCATCTCATATTGCATTTTTGCTTCACTGCATTGGTTCAAAGTCATCTGCATCTAGGGTTTGTGATTTGAGCAATCCCTGAGCTATCTGAGCCACTCCAAAGGTCTTCAATCATCTCAAGAGGGACCATGTATGTCCAAGCATCATATTATATCCTCCCAAGATCAAGAAAGTCAGAAAATCACAAAGAACTGAGAAAGGTATGGAAGCAGAGCCAGGTTTAACTGCACAGATGACCCTAAATTAGGGTTTTGGTTTCAGAGGCCATAACTCCAATTTTTTTGCTCATTCTTGTTTCTATTGGTCATTTTATTCTATAAGTATCATACATACCAATTTTCATGAAGAAATTCAATGGAGAAGGCATTTGATCAATGAATGACTTCTTGGACAAGTCAGTGCAAAATCAGGGCATCTGAGGCCCCCAATCACCCAACCAAAGGGTATTCCCCGTCATTTTGGGTGTATATGATCTTTATTTGATCTTAGAAGAAGTTAGAAGTTCACAAAATTGAATAATTTCAAGCCATTTGCAAAGTTGCCATTTTGGGAAGGTGACTTGTAATGCAAACTTGCCATTTTGGGAAAGTTTTTCAACCTCCTCTTTTTGATTCAAAAATGCTTCAAATAAAAAATTCTTGGTCATGAAAGTTGTAGATTGGATCATTCCCTTTTCAAAAAGTACAAGAACTTGATCTAATTCATCATAGAACTCAAGTTATGGCCTTGCAAAGTTGGGAAAAATCACAAAATTTCACTTATGCACCAAAGAGGGAAGTTTGCAAAAACACTTGCCAAAGCATTTTGTGACCTCAATTTGACTTCTAACCATTGCACAAACATCACACATGACCTATAATTCAGAATTGCACAAAGAAATTCCAAATTTCATGCCTTGAACTTTACAAAATCCAAAAGGGGCCAAAACTTCATGAATTTGCAAGTTATGATCTAATTCATCATAGAACTCAAGTTATGGCATTGCAAAGTTGGGAAAAATCACAAAATTTCACTTATGCACCAAAGAGGGAAGTTTGCAAAAACACTTGCCAAAGAATTTTGTGACCTCAATTTGACTTCTAAACATTGCATAAACATCACACATGACCTATAATTCAGAATTGCATAAAGAAATTCCAAATTTCATGCCTTGAACTTTACAAAATCCAAAAGGGGCCAAAACTTCATGAATTTGCAAAATGGATCAAAACCTCTCACCCACTTGCTGAATCACCACAAAACCTTTTCCATGGTTATCCTTGAACCAAGCTGACTCGAGCCATGCCTTGAAACAGCCACTGAACCAGCCCATACCTTAAGTACACCAACTCTTGACATTTTTGCAATTTGCCCATACCAATCAACATAGGCCAACACCCACCCTCTGACCTATCCCAACATGATATGTGTACCAAGAGCAAGCCATTCCATAACACAACACAAGTTGAAACCTCCAAGAAGACAGCATAGACAAAATTCCCCAAATTTGCAAAAGCTATCGAATCTTATAACTCAGCCAACAAACATCAAAACTTCTTCCACCATTCAACTACACACTCATTGCTGATCATTTCCCACCCTTCATTTTGCCCTAAAACATCCAGAATCAAAAACACGATTTTGAAATTTCATGAACTGAACTTCTGCCAACTTCATTTTGAGGCCATTTAAACTCCAACCAAGCATCACAAGCTCTTGAGGGGAGTCATTGGAGTGGATTTGAGGCAAAGAACTGACCAGAAAGCTCCTAGTTTGAAAGCTCAACTTCAGGTAGCCATGGCATTTATTTTTCCAGAACCTTCATTTTATGTTATAGAATGATTCTATGTGTTCCCTTGATTGTCATGATATGTTTGGTTTCGAAAATAGTTGAGAAATAAGCATTTCATAAGCTTCTGAAATTTTTGAGATATTTTCCGTTTTGCTTTGATTCATGTTTTTGGTGATGAATAAATGAATTTTGATGGCTGATTCTTGTTGGGGTTGATGTGAGGATCATTTCTGGAGAGTTTTAGGGCTTGGGGTTGTGTATTGAGTGAGATAGCTTGAGAGGGTAGCCGGGGAAGATGACCGGAACACTGTTCCGATCACCTGAAAGTGTTTAGGGTTCAGATTAGGGCTTAATGACGTAATTAGTGTAGTTTGAATCTCAGCCATCCAGATTCGCACGCTGGTCAATTCCCCCCCCCCCCTTTTTATTTGAATCTGGACCACTAGATCAGTTGACTTCCATTTTAATTCATTTAATTTTCATTTTAATTGCATTTCTTTCTACATTTTATTAAAAATAGCAAAACACTTCTAAAAAATTTCATTTTTTGCATCATGACTTAAAATATTTTTCTCATTCTGAAAATAATTTTTATTTTATTTTTTGCATAAATTTCGTATTTTTAAAATATTTAAATGTTTATTTTAATTAATTAATGAGAATTAATTAATTAAAATACCATTTAAGTTTCTATAAATCACAAAAAAAAATCACATTGCATCTTGATACATTTAGAAACATTATCAAACCCTTCACACAAATTTCTTTTGGGTTCTTGACCTATTTTGACATTTTTCTATGGATTTAGGGTTCTTAAAAGTCAATATTTTTACCCTAACTTAGAAAAATCCTTTCTGCCTAACCATGAAGAGTTTGATGATGGTTCTTTTTGTATTGCATTCCTCATGTCATGTAGTTTCTAGGATAAAATTGGTTTGAATTTATTCTTCATTTTCAAATTGTTTTGCATTTATCATTGAGAGGTATCTTAAAACCCTAGCAAACTTGAGAAAATCATAACTTCCATTAGGTTAAGAGTTATGTATCCTCCTTTGGGCAGTGAACTTGTATAGGTTTAGCGTACCTTTGATTCCATTTTCAATTTTTTTATCATGTCATTTGCTTCTGGTTTTGAATTTTGTATTGCATGTTATGTATAAACCCTAATTTTTGCCTTCATTTGCATTCATTCTTCATATGCCTGCATACATGAACTCGCCATGACATTTTGTATATTCATATGACATATGAGATATCTTAGGACACATTAGAATCATGTTTGATCATTTTGTCATTCATTTTCCATGTTTTTGCTTCCATTACATGTCATATGTTTTCATGAACTTTCATGCTTCTTACTTGTCTCATTTGCATTCCCATCTCTTGTATGATCATCCACATCTCATATCTACCATTTGCATCATCCCTTAGCATCATTTACATCTTGTATATGCTTCTGGTTTTGGTTTGCATCCTTGCATCTTCCTCATTCTCCTTTCATATTCATTTCCTTTCACTAACTTTTCAGGTGGTAAGTTACTTTGAGAAGTGAATTTGCCTTCACTTCTCACAATCTCTTTTCATCTACATTATGCATTATTTGCTGCATTTTGTATTTGTATTAGAGTGAGCTTGCTAATTCATGCTCTTTCTCCTCTTTCTTTCTTCAAGCAACTTATCTTCTTAAGGTGAAGTAAGTTGTCTTGCTTCTTCTTGCTCCTTCTCCCTTCATCCTGTTTCTTCCTTGGTGGTTTCTCTCTGAAGATCTCTTGCAAGCCTCATAAAACCTAGGAACACCCAAGCATGATCACAATTAGGGTTTGATTAGTCCCCCATTAGTTTTACCTTTGTGTCATCTTTGTGTCTTCTCTTCTCATCTCATAATCAAGGACTAAACCTTAAAGGTTTTAAGACTTTGTGATTAAGCTTGTGCCTGCATCCTTCTATTAGGATGGAGTGTATAACTTTAATCCTAAGTGTTAAACCCTTAATGTGTTTAAATCCTCTAAATCAATCCATCTAATAATCACTAAGACATCAAGCTTGTAACTTGGGCCTTGCATTAGGGTTCTAATTCTTCCTTAATTGGTTAAGAAGGACTAACCCTAGTGTTAATGGACAAGTCCTCCTCAAGTTGTCTTATAAACCATAAAATCCACTTCTTAATCTTATCATTAACTAAAATCCACTTAATAAATGTTTTGTTTTGTCATGAGGTTAATCCATAATCATGGATTAAGTTGAGGAGCCTTCCTCAGCTTAAGTGTTCTCATCTATTATCCTTCTATTAGGATGGTGTAATGAGTCCATTGAATCCTTGATTATGGCTTAAACTCATTACTTAACACTAAACAAAAATACCAAAAAACATCTAAATAAATGCAAGTAGGTTAATGATCTTAATCCTACATCTTGGTGATTAAGTGTGAGGTGTTTACTTCATACTTAAGGTATTCTCATTACCCCTAATCAGAGGGAGGATGTGATGAGTTTACTAACCCTTGGTTTAGGTTTAAGCTCATTTTCTTATGAAAAACACCAAAAAGCAATAAAAGATTGAAAACACAAAAATAAACAATAATCGTCTCCTCCGGGATTCTTTTCTCATCTCATTCACTCACAAACGAGAACTCGCTTCTTCCGTCTAATGCAAGACAGTTTGCACCTGAGCCAGACATGTCATACACTTGAGCATAGACAAGTAAGTAGTTCACAAGTCAATTTATCTTTCAGTCTCTTTGAGTCGAACTACGGTGTTCTGACTTCCTCATTGCACGAGAGGATACGTAGGCATAACTTAACAATTATCGAACAAAAGTCTCTGTATATTCCCCCTCTTCCAACATTATTCTTTAAGCCTCATTGTCTTGAGCTTTACACTCTTCCTTTACACTGACACTCTTTTATTTCACTTCACATTTCTTTTGCACTGACACTTGCATTCTTTTCCAGCTTTTGCACACAAAATAACACTGACACTACCCCTTTAAACACAAATCTTTCAAGTGTGGATCCTGTCGAGTACGGCGGACAATCTGGGTGCTAATACCTTCCCAGGTTGTAACCAACCCCCTTTCTCAGTTTCTATGGTTCGCGACCGTCTTATCCATCTTTTCTTAGGTTTATGCAGCATTACCTTTCCTTCGGGATAAAAATGCCTAGCTGGCGACTCTTTTCATTTCTTCTCTTTCGCCGAACGTTCGCGTCTGTACCCTATCTGACCCGGGTGTCATTTGGTGGGAGCAACACTTGAATGGCAAAATTCTAACATAAACACCTCAACTAATGAATGAAAATAGCATTGTATAAGTCTTCTTGGTTTGGTTTACATTCATGCAGGAAAAAGACTAATAGATGCATCAGAGAAAGCATAAAGAAAAACTGTGTCCTGTATAGTTCACGTAGTGAAGAAAAGCAAGGAAGAAGCGAAGTCCATTTACATAGCGAAGAAAAGCAAGGAAGAAGAAAAGCTAGTTTGCATAGTGAAGCAAAGAGAAGCAGAAGTGAGCAAAAACAGAACCAAATCAACCAGAGTTCTCTTCAAGCGACCAGAGGCGAACAGAGTTTGCATAGCGAACTAAACTTTGCATAGCGAAGTATGGCGGCTTCACCAAAGGCGGTTTGACAGCTCAAATACTTAATGGAGAAGAAATGGTAGTTCACATAGCGAACTTCCTTTCTCTATGCGAACATAGGCAGTCAAAACTGCTATATAAAGAGATAGAGCTCAGCTCAAAAGGGAATCAGTTCAGAAATTAGTTTATAAATTCAGATTTTATCATTTTAATACTTTGTAATAGAGTAGAGAAGAGAAATAGGAGAGGTTTTAAGGAGAAGGAATTGGATACATATCAAGAATTGGGAAATCGATATTGATGTTGGTTCACTTCAATTCTTCAAGAATGTATCAAGCTACCATGAGTAGCTAAATCCCTCTCTTGATGGGATTGGTCGTAGTTCACCGAAACAATATGTATTTTCTTTAATCATGGTGTTATACGCAATCTAATTATGAATCAATATTGATGTTATCTTCGTTTTCTTGTTTACTTTCCTAGATTGAATTGATATTGACACATATGATTCTAATCTCGATCTAAGATAACATCTATTAAACTATAAATTCTAGACATATATTTGAGTTTAATATTCATTATAAGTATTGAATCTTAATGCTATCGTATTGTTTAATACACTGAGAAATCTTCGATTAAACCATAACGTAAGAAATCTCATAAGATGTTTAGACATAAACACTTTTTGTGAGAAGTTTCATCAAAGTTTAGAAATAACCTTTGTTTGTGAACAATACATGATGATATTGAAACAAGTTTAAATTGTGTATAACTGATTCGTGATATGCATATTGAATTGGTGTATGAATACCAATTCCCAACAAGCCTATTCCTCTGAATTTTATCTTTGTTTATTATTTGCTTTTACTTTTTATAATGTATGAACCAAACATCTTGAAACCGTTTGCTTAGAACTATGGAAATTGTTGAATGGTTTTGATATCTATCTAATCCTTGTGGATACGATAAAACAAAATACTTACATTTGATTGTATCGACATCATGCATCAAAGAAGATATGCAGGTGAAATACTCAAGAGATTTGAGATGCAAGATTGCAACCCAACTTCGACTCCAGTTGAGCCCAGATTGCAACTGTCGAAGGATTCATAAGAAGATGATGTCGACCCAACCCAATACAGAAGACTTATTATGTCACTTAGATACCTTTCACACAAGGCCTGACTTAGCATACAATGTTGGTATGGTGAGTAGATTCATGCAAAAGCCAAAGGTATCACACCTAGCAGCGACGAAGAGAATACTAAGGTATTTAAAAGGAACTCTCGACTATGGCATTTTGTTTCCAGCAGTTGATGAAAGAAAATAATGCAAGTTAGTGGGATACACAGATTCTATTTGGTGTAGTGATGCTGAGGATAAAAAATCCACAGCTGGATATGTGTTTATGTTAGGTGGTGCACCAGTTGCTTGGAGTTCAAGAAAGGAGACAGTAGTGGCATTATCATCGTGCGAAGCGGAGTATGTACCTACTTCTCTCTGTGCATGTCAAGCAATATGGATGGTGAATATGGTCGAAGAGATTATAGCAAAGAGTCATGGAGTGATTACCATGAAGATCGACAGCATGTCAGCTATCAATTTGGAGAAGAATCTGATAGCGCATGGTCGAAGCAAGCACATCAAAATGAGGTTCCATTATCTTTGAGAGCAGGTAGCTAATAGGAAGATGAATATGGAACACTGCAGAACTGAGAATCAGATTGCCGATATCATGACAAAGGGAGTGCAGGTCGAATTATTCAAGAAGCTAAGGTCTATGATGAATATAGATAGCTTAGACACAATGAATTAGGTGGTGTGTTAAATTGTAATTCCTTGTGTCGAAATATCGAACAAGGGTTTGTGTCGAAACAGGTGTTTCACACAGATTTGATTTTGATTCTATTTAGATTTGTTTTAGATTTAGATTTGATTTGATTTGATTTGGTTCAAAATAGGTATTTTTGGGCTCTTATAGTTTTTGGGCTTTGTCTTGAGATGCAAGCAAACCTAACTCTATAAATAGAGAGTTTCCCTCATTATATCATAGAACTTCAACACATTGTATTTTTCTCACAGAATTCTGCAATTGCAGAGTGAAGAATAAAGAAAGAAAATCTCACAGTTTATGGGCATCAACAACATTCATCTTTCTCAGTTTTCTCAAGAACCCTAATTTATTTTCTTCTTCTCCTCTATTTTCTTCTTTTTTCTTCTGTTTTACTACGTGATAGCTACAAAATACCCATAGGTTTTGGGTTATTTCCAACAAAATTTTGTAATGAAATTTAAATATCTAAAATAATTATATTTTCATTTGATATTATATTTCAATAAAGTGCATATTTTTTTCTCTCTTTTTTCTCTCTCAAAATCCATGATATGCCTACTAATATACAAATATATTAAATCGTTCATTATCATATTTATAAAAAAAATACTTTAATAATAAAAACTCAAGTAATAAATAATTAAAATAATAATTTAAAAGTAATAAAAACAATTCATTTTAATGAATCAAAATATTCCATTAATAACAAAACGGAAGATAGTTTGCAGCATGCATTTGTTCCGTAAAAATAACGACTAATCTTTTTTATTTACTCAACTAAAACACAATTATTTTAATTTAAATTATATTAATATAAAGGGTAAAATTGAGTTTTTTGATAAAATAATGAGGGTATAAATGGTAGAAAAAGTCATAAGCTAAAAGCTATAAACTCAAAAGCTACTTCAAATAACTTTTGAAAAAGAAAGCTAAAAGCTTGTAAAAAAGCTAAAAGCTAAAAGCTAAAAGACAGTTATCAAACAAAGCTTTTTCATTGATGTGAGTTGAAAAGCTAAAATCTATAAGCTAAAAGCTTTTTCTTATGTCTTACCAAACATACCCTAAGTGTAGAAGTGTAAGCAACGCCTCTAATTTTCTATTTCCTGAGTGTGAGCGGTTATCAATATTCAATGTACGTATTCAAAAACTTGTTCTTTAATATTCAAAATTATATTTAAATAGATGGAAAATAGATCAGTCGGAGGTGAAGATGAAATATCCACTATGATTCTGTTGTATGAAGATCACTTTAAACGAAACACTAGATATGCGTTGTAGCTTGTAGTTGGTAAAGATGATTGGACGTGGAAGGCTTCTTTGGCAGAATGTAAAGTACTTTATGGAAAAGGTAGATTTGTTTTTGTACTTCTGTCACATCAAATCTTTTGTTGACTTTTGGACAACTTCCATTCAAAGGCTTTTGATATTTGTTGTTGAAACTTGAGTAGCGTTTCCACAATCAGTCTTCAAAACCTTTTGGTGAGACATCATAGTCTTTAGATGTTGGGTTCTGAGATTTTCACACAAGACGATAGTCAGAGCTTTATATCAGAGTCAGTCTGGAGAACTTTTGTTTAGAACGTTGACTTAATAGATCAAAGTTGACTTGGTTGAACGCTTCTATTATTTGGTTCAGAGTCTAGACATCTTCAAAGTCAAAATTTGTTCCAATTTTTCTGCATACTCATCACACTAGTTAAAGTGCACAATTATTCCCTTACACTTTGTTATCATAAAAAATTAAGGATGGTTGTAGAACAATCTTGTATTTTTCTTAGTCTAGCTTATTTTTTGCAGAATATAGTAACTCAGATTGAGCTAGTGATCCTGATGACAAATAATCTACATCATATTCATGCATGTATCTTGGCTCCAATCTAATCTCGTGGAGCTCAAACAAGTAGTCATAGGTTGCTTCTTTAAGCACTGAAGCAAAATATTGTGCGGTGGCCCACATCACTTCTAAGTTATTTTTGACTAAAATTTATAGTAACAGAGTTGCATGTCAAATATCTTGTTCCAACTCTCATATGTAACAACATCAATGTAATCATGGTGTCTCATAATCTGGTTCTTCATGCAAGAACTAAGCATATTGAATTAAATATTTATTTTGTGCGCGAAAGAGTTGCAATTAATAAACTCAAAGTCCAAAATATCTCATAAAGTGCACAAATTATGGATCCTCTCACCAAACCTCTCTCTCATGTCGTGCTTCAAGACTTCAGATGCAAGCTCAAAGTTGCACACACACTTCAACCACGACCTTATTAGAGGAAGGGTTTGTATTGGACTACTATATTAGCAAGCATTTGATGCACTTAGAAAAATAAATGAGTTATAGTAAGTTAAGAGAGTTAATTAGAATAACTAACTAATTAACTTTTTCATTGTAACCAACTATCAAAGTTGCATGACTACTATATATAAAAACACCTTATCTTGTATTAAATAATAGAATATTTACAATAAACACAAGAAGATCTTATGCTAACTCTTTTTCTCAATGAATCAAAGTTGATTCACTAATATAATTCAACACACTTGTTTTTTCCAACTGATTTCATTTCTTTTTCCATTTTTTTTATTTCAACAATGTATGTGTACCACAAACCATTATATACACCACACACAATTTCATAAAATATCTAAGGTATCTCACTCCCTACTATCCATTAGATAGATATAATTACTTATCATCTCTTATCCATTCCATCAACAAAGATATTACATCCAAACCACTTGGTGAAATTATCATCTTGGATTCAATGCATAGCCATGAAATTGGGGATTCCACTTCAAGATACCCAGGTGGATAAATTTTGTGTTGCGATTTATTAAATGATTTTGATGTAAATCAGGGAAGTTCTCCCGTTAAAAGAGCGTTGGAGGGCATTCTTGGTAATCTATGGTAAAATCAATGATCCAGGGATCGAAGGTGATGATGACGATGAACTCTTTGAAGGGATCCTTAGAAATATGGAGGTCAGAGACAAAATAACATTTCAGGAGAAGATGGAGGTATCTATGAGGGGTCCATGAATATAATGGCCTACAACATTCACATGTGTGGAAGTTTGATTAAAAGGAGAAGAATAAGGAAAACTACCTTGACTGGAAAAGTAGACATCTGCTTTATACAAGAATCGAAGAAACAAATTATGTGAGATAGGGTGGTGCATAGTCTGTGGGGGGAATACTACTTGTGGTTGGTCGGTATTAGATGCATTAGGTAAATCTGGTGGTATTCTAATAGTGTGGAGGGATAAAGTCATTTGTCCCATTTTTAGCTTTAAGGGTTTCTCTTTTTGGGTATCAACACGATGTGGAATGGTTTGAATTGCTATTTTGTAAATATTTACTCATCGTGTGATATTGCAGACAAATGAAAATTGTGGTCTGATCTAATTAAATGGAAGAAAGGTCCCTAAAGGTGAGTTGCTAGTGGGAGGTGATTTTAATATAATAAAGACAATGGAGGAAATGTGTGGTTTTGGGAGAGAGCAGGCGAGAAATGGAGGAGTTTTTGACATTCTTAGAGATAATGGAGTTAGTGGATCTTTCGGTGGTGGGAAATAGGTTTACATGGTTTAAGAGCAATGGAAGTTCTAGAAGTAGATTGGATAGAATGTTTCTATCTGAAGAATTACTCAATAAATGAAATGTGGTGGTTCAAACAGTTGGAGACAGAGACATTTCAGATTATAAACCAGTATGGATTAAAGCCAATACCCATAATTAGGTCTGAAACCCTTTAAGGTTTTTTATTGTTGGCATGGACATCCTTATTTATTAGAGTTTGTTAAATCATAATGGAATTCAAAATTGGTGATAAATAGTGTTTCCCATATTCTAAATGAAAAATTCAAATACTTGAGAACAAGACAAAGATGGTGGAATAAGGAAATATTTAGAGGGATTGACCTAAAGATTGATGTAGGTGTAGACATACTAAATAAGATGGAGGAGGAAATGATGTTGGATGCTGGGAATTCTAATCAAGAGGTTTTATTAGAAAGATGTAAAATTCGAGAGGAGATGTGGAAAAATTTACATTTGTAGAAAAGTCTCATCAAGCAGAAATCTATATTGAGTTGGGTGAAAGAAGGGGATAACAACACAAGATATTTTCATACCATTATGTAACACCCTTCTACCCCATAAACAATTATAAAAAAATATTTCATATTATTACAGTAAAACCAATGAGAAAGGTGTCACATATAATTAAAACATAATTGATAATCATTGTCCTATCCTGTAACACGGGTTACACATTCATCATTACCATAATAATTAACAACTACGCATTGGAATCATACTTCTAATTCAAGTCAATTAAAAATTCTTCATAAATAAATATATCCAAATTAAACTAACATCAACAATGTGAAAATTCCAACATAAACCAAAAGAATGCGAGGTTCACAAACTATTCCCTACCCGATGTTACACGACACAGAGCAGGACACCTCTAAAATACTACTAAAACGACAAAAGAAACGCTCCAAGACTACATCCTCCAGCACCACAACTCTAATATTAGTTATCTGCAAGTTACCCACATAAGAGGCAACGTTTCCAAGCAGACAGGGTGAGAAATCACAATCCCTTATATTAATATATTGACATGGAAAATAAACAGAACAAACATCAATAACGCCATGGCATCATCAACAAATCTTCACAACACAGTCATATTTTCATCATTCATGTGCAATGTCAACTAGAATGAAATGCAAAGAATTCATGTGGTACCTATCTCCATGGATGTATACTAGCCACCAACCCTCCAAAAGGAGCATAATATAGTCAACATATCACTTCAATCCACATAATAGGATTGAAGCTACCAATGGACCAAAGTCCTAACATAATATGCTTTGAAATGCATTGATGCTAAGTTCACCTCAATTTACCAATATCAACATGTGCATCATTCATTTCATGTTCCCAAATAATCATCATACAATTATGTTTAATATCAATATATTAACAAAGCAACATGACAACAAAAATTAGCACGATAAAACGTCAAAAAACATCAAAACAACAAAAATAGTTGCCTGACACGGTCACATGTGTCCCCTGACACGGTCCGTGTCAGAATACCTGGACTCAAAACAAAAATAGAAAAAAATGCAGAAAATACAGTGGCCTGACACAGTTGCGTGTGTCGCGTGACACGGTCCATGTCAGGCGTACTGTAACCAAAAATATTTCCCCCAAATACAACAAGCTTACACAGGTGCCCGTGTTGTGTGACACGACCCGTGTCAAGATACGACAAAACCTAGATTTTTCCAAAACGATTTTTCTGCTGCTTTTTTTTATACTTCAAATACCCCAAAATTCAGTTTTTCTAATACGAAATTTTGACCAAAAAACTTACACAATACACATACATCAACTACATCAATTTCTTTCATTCATTCTCATCACAACATTCACTCATAACTCCATTTATACCATCAAACACAACAACTAATCTATTCATAAACCAAATCATATAAAATTATAATAAACCGTGAAAACTCCCCATACCTTAGAGAAAATCTGAAGCTTTCCTCCGTCTATATGATTCCTCAGCAACTCTTCAAGTCTTAGGGCTCTTCTCCTTATCTTCCTCTGAATTCTTCCTCACAGAACACGATAAGTTAGAGAGGATGTATGTGTACTTTGAAGATGTTGAATGTTGTTATGTGAAACATTTGAATGCATGATATAAGTTTAATTGTGTATGTGTTGTTGACTAAAAGTAGTTAGTATGAGAACGAATATGCATGAAGTGTTGTTGTTATTGCATATTGTTGTTGTTGTTGCATGTTGTCGTTATTGGTGAGGTAATTGTGTTCAATCATAGTGTATGTTGTGATCATGAAATATGGGTCACACTGGACCATGAAATAGGGGTCGAGGATGTAATCATGAAAAAGGGGTTGCACTGGACCATGGAAAATGGGTCGAGAGTTCTGACGGGAACTGGATCATGAAATAGGGATCGATTCTGGGTACCACATGCGCTGAGTCTCATTTGTATGCATTGTTATTAATGTGGATGATGTGGATGTATATGTTGTTGATGTGTTTGTTGTAGATGTATAGTTGGGATGTGATTCTTGTCGTGATGAATATGTTGTTGTTGTACTTATGTGATATATGCCTTACATTTATATAATTTTTCTCTTTTAATTGATTTAAGAATCTCACCCTTCTGTTTGAATGCTACCCTTATGTTGGTAACGTGTAGATACTCAGGAGTAGTCATGGTCGTGGCGTCCACTTTGATATGTAACATGGGAGTTGGGAACATCGTCTTGTTGCTTCAGTTCTTTTATTATATTGTGGAATCGTTTGATATTGTTTTAGATGTTTTGAAACTATTTTGCTATTTTAACGATATCGCTACAGTTTGGTTTTTCCGTTGCTTCATTTGAATGATTTTCCGTTTCATGTTATGTATTAAATTTTAAAGAGCATCTTTTATGTTGGTTGAAAGTAGCACCTTGAATCGAAAATGATATTTTACTCTGATATTGTTGTATTTTATTTATTAAAAATTACGGGGAAAATTCGGGGTGTTACAATTGGTATTAGAGCAGGTCGGTCTGTCCGACCAAGTCGTCGAGTTGTTGTCATTGTCGTAGTTGAGGTCCGTGATAGTCGGTCGTTGTCTGTATATGTGTTTTGACTGTAGTTTCATGTTGTTGTTGATTAGCGGTTGTGAGTGGCTATAAGGAATAACGCTGCACTTGCTGCCGCTATGCAGGCTATGGCTCAAGCTGTGTAGAATCCGCTGAATGCTGGGAGCAACAAGAATGTTGAATTCCGGAAGACAAATACACCTACTTTCAAGGGGAAGCATGACCCAGATAGGGCGCAAGAGTGGGTCAAGGAGATCAAAAGGATCTTTAGGGTGATGGAATGTTCTAAGGCACGGAAGGTGCAATTGGGTTCTCACAAGCTGGTAGGAAAAGCTGATGATTGGTGGGTCGGTACTCAGAAATGATTGAAGTGTCAGGTGAGGCGATCACTTGGGCTATGCTTAAGAGGGAGTTTTTGAGAAAATATTTTCCTGAAGATGTTCGAGGGAAGAAAAAGATAAAGTTTCTGGAATTGAAGCAGGGTAGCATGTCAGTGGTAGAGTATGCTACTAAGTTTTCAGATTTGGCCAAGTTATTTCCGAATTCTAGTTAGGTGACTGATGAGTTCTCGAAGTTTGTGAAATTCGAGAATGGTTTGAGGTCTGAGATAAAACAGGCGATTAGCTATCAAAGGATCAGAAGATTTCCAGATTTGGTTGACTGCTGTAGGATCTTTGAGGAAGATAGAAAGGCTCAATCAGAGAATTTCAAAGGTTTGGCTGAGAGGAGAGGAAAGCAACAGATGCACCGTGGGAAGCCATATGCAACTCCGGTTGATAAGGATAAGTAGATAATTGTTGATGGCAAGAAGCCAAGTGGGGGAGGAGCTACCGTTCCTCTGAAGTGTTACAAATGTGGTGAGTTGGGTCATCATGTTAGTGAGTGCACGAGTGACATGAAGAAGTACTTCAAATGTGGACAACCTGTGAATTTGATCACAGATTGCAAGATTAACATGGTGACTTACTACAACTGTGGAGAGCAAGGCCATATCATCACTCATTGTCCAAAGCCGAAGAAAGCTTCAACTGGAGGGAAAGTGTTTGCTTTGAAAGGAACTTAGATTTCTAGTAAGGATCGAATAATCAGATATATTTTCTACATTAATGATACGCCTTTGATTTCTATGATTGATACTGGTGCAACACACTGTTTTATTGCTGTTGATTGTGTGAAAAGATTAGGTCTTGTTGTTTCTTTGATGAAGGGATGAATGGTTATCGAAACTCCTACGAAAGGATTGGTGAGTACTTCTATGGTTTGTTTATAGTGTCCTTTATCGATTTATGGTAAGTACTTTGGTGTCGTTCTCGTTTGTTTTTCTTTGGAGGGTCTTGATGTGAGATTAGGAATGAACTGGTTGTATTTCAACCATGTTCATATCAACTGTTACAATAATACTGTGCGATTCCTTTCTCCAGATGAAGAGAAGGAAGAAGTTTACTTATCTGCTAAAGAGTTGAAGGAGCTTTTGGATGAAAAAGCTCAAGTGTTGGCCTTGTTTGCATCCTTGGTGGTTAATAACGATTTTGTAGTGAATGAGTTGCAAGTGGTAAGAGAGTTTCTAGAAGTATTCCTGGATGATATTGTTGATGTACCTCAGGAACAGGAAGTAGAATTTATTATTGATCTTGTACCTGGTACTGGACCTATTTCTATGGCTCAGTATCGCATGTCGGCGTCAGAGCTATCGGAGTTGAAGAAACAGTTGGAATAGTTGTTAAAGAAGAAGTTCGTGAGATCAAGTGTGTCACCTTGAGGAGCTCCGGTGTTGCTAGTAAAGAAGAAAGATGGTAGTATGAGATTGTGCGTTGATTACATAAAATTTAATAAAGTGACAATCAAGAACAAGTATCCACTTCCGAGAATAGATGACTTGATGGATCAGTTGGTGGGTGCACAGGTGTTTAGCAAGATCGACTTGCGGATGGGTTATCATCAGATACGTATAAAGGATAAAGATATTCAGAAGATAACTTTCAGGACTCGATATGGACATTATGAATATGTGGTGGTGCCTTTTGGAGTTACTAATGCACCTGGAGTATTTATGGAGTATATGAATCAGATTTTCCATGAGTACTTAGATCAGTTTGTGGTTGTTTTCATAGATGATATTTTGATTTACTCTAAGTCATAAAGAAGAACATGTGGAACCTCTACGGATTGTATTACAAGTGTTGAAGGATAAGAAGATTTATGCGAAGTTGTCTAAGTGTGAGTTCTGGTTGAAAGAGGTGAGTTTTCTTGGACATGTCATTTTGAATAATGGTATTGCAGTGGATCCATCCAAGGTAGATGCAATTCTACATTGGGAATCTCTAAAGGAGGCAAACAAGATCAGAAGCTTTTTGGGGTTAGATGGTTATTATCAAAGATTCATTGAGGGCTTCTCGAAGTTAGCTCTTCTGTTGACACAGTTAAATTGTAAAGGTAAGGCGTTTGTGTGGGATATTTATTGTGAGCGAAGTTTCGTTGAGCTGAAGAAGCGATTGACTACAACTCCAGTTTTGATTTTGCCTATACCAGATGAACCGTTTGTGGTGTATTGTGATTAGGGCTATTTTTTCGGTCCGGACCGGACCAGGTATATGAAGTCCCGATTATTAGACCGATAATCCTATCGGGTCTAACCGACCTGGACCAGAACAATGATGAGACCAAAATTAGAACCGTTACTTATCTTATTATTTCGGGTAAACCGAAATCAGATCAGATAACCGGTTCAGATACCCAGCCCAATAAAAAAGTGTCCAAATTTTTAACATTTTTTTTACATTTTTAGCAAAAAAAATACAATATAATGCATAATTTCATATTTTGATAGATATTACAAGTTGTTCATTATAATTTAAATTAAAAATACAACTTTTTCATCATAATTCAACTAAAAAATACAACATGTTCATAAGAATTCTAAGATTTCAGAATTACAAAAACCAGCAAAAGCAAGACAGTCAAAACAATTTCTGAATTACATTTGTCTAATGATGCCTCAAAATATATTCATCATTAGAATTGAAGTTTTAACATTACAAAGCAACAAAACAACATCTCTAAGAAGAGACACCCATATTCTATTGATGAAAAAAATCATTTGTTAGAGGTTCATCTTGAAGTTCCTCAAGCTACAAAATAGAATCAGAAGTTAAACAATGCAACATAAATGTAATAATCCATCTAAATAGACCATAAACAATTAACTAGAAGTATTGTCAGATCCAACAGATAACCTATATTGTGCAACTTCTTTGTCAGTATTACCTCTCAACCTAAGTTTCATTTGCATACAATTTTCTAAATGTTTTTTACCATTAGAAGTGTTATTCTAATTCACATCATAAGTATAAAGTTTACCACACCATTTCTATTTCCATTTCTTTGCACCACCTGGCGTCTCAATAAGAACCATCTCAGTATGAACATCAAACTTCTTGGGATGAGGAGCTTTACCATAGGCATTAACCTGATTCTGTGAACTCTGAGCTGGGTCAACTAGAGGTGTTAGCTCATCTGCAGTAGTTGTATTTTGAGTTGTAGTATTTTAGGAAGTGGATGTATTTTTAGTGGTTAATTCTGTTAGAATTGGAAAGGGATATCCCATGTCAATCATCTCACCAATCTCTATATTTCCTCCATCCATTGTCTCCTCTTCCCCATCGAGCAACATGTTAATATCAATCAGATCATCCATTGTTGGTGTCAAAGAAAAATCTTGATAAGACATGATAAAAAATATCAATCAAACAATATTTGAATATGAAACTAAGACAAAACCGAGTCACTTATTATTACAAGTTTCAACCTCAACAACACAATTTACAAAAGGAACCTTTTATTCAAAATCCTAGATCAAAATTATTCATCAACTCAGCAACAAAAAATTACAAACTGAACCCTTTAATCATAACCCTAGCTTAAAATTGTGTTTTAAATCAACACTTTTTAGGCAAAAAACTTAAGAACTCAAACCATTCCGCAATCATAAGTTCGTAACAGACATGTAAACTAGGTCAACATTTATAGACTAATAGAACACTTTAATACATCAAACATGTAAACTATATGCAAAAAATCATAAATGAAAAAAATTCAATGGAGTTCAGAGACAATACACAGTCGTTTCAGTATTAAAGCTTTCCACGGTTAAACGGTTCACACTTTGCCACTGAAACTCAAAACTGATAAATGAATGATGATATTCAGACTTGAGATCAAGCCCTAGGAGATGGAGAGTGAATACAAATGGAATAGACTAATGGAAGAGACTGAGAGCGAGAGTGAGAGAGACTGAGAGATATTGAGAGCGTGTCTGAGAAAGGAGGGGAAAAATGATGAAAACCTAGAAATTTGGAATTTATATGCCACTTGTATCGGTTACTTATTGAATAGTTGGATACGATTATTTCAGCTAAATACTGATACAAAACGTATCAATTATCAGATAAAAGGCCATTTCGGCCGGTCCACTCAGTCAGCTCTACCAGACCAGTTCTCGGTTCTATTGTCTCATTAACAATACTAATTGTGATGCTTCTCTAATGAGGTTAGGAGGAGTATTAATGAAGAATAACCAAGCGGTGACTTACGCTTCACGTCAGTTGAGGATTCATGAGAGGAATTACCCTACCCACGATATGGAGTTGGCAGCAGTGGTGTTTGTACAAAGATCTGGAGACATTATCTTTATGGTTTTAGATTCGAGGTGTTTAGAGATCGTAAGAGTTTGAAGTATTTGTTTGACCAAAAAGAACTAATATGAGGAAGAGACGTTGGTTGGAATGTTTGAAGCATTATGATTTTCAGCTTGAATTATCACCCCAGTAAAGCCAATGTCGTAGCAGATGCTTTGAGTCAGAAAATAATTCATATGTCGGCTATGATAATGAAAGAGTTGGAGTTAATTGAGCAATTCAGAGACATGAGTTTGGTTTATGAGCAGACATCGTATAGTATGAAATTGGGAATGTTGAAGATTAAGAATGATATTCTCTCTAATATCATAGAGAGCCAGAAGTCAGACGTGAAGTTGGTAGACTTGATTGTTAGATATGAGTGCACGGGAAATGGTGATTTTTGTGTGGATGATCAGGGTGTGTTGAGATTCCATGAGCAGATTTGTATTCCTAAAGATCTAGAACTGAAATGAATGATTCTTGAAGAAGGTCACAGAAGTAGTTTGAGTGTGCTCCCAAGAGCTACAAAGATGTATCAGGATTTGAAAAAGATATTTTGGTGGCCTAGGATTGTAACATGACATAGCTCACTTCGTGTACACTTGTCAGAAGTCGATGGTGGAACATCAGAAACCTGCTGGTTTGATGCAACCATTGGATATTCTAGAGTGGAAATGGGATAATATCTCTATGAAATTTGTTACAGGATTACCTAATACTCCAAGAGGGAATGATGTGATTTGGGTAATTATTGATGACTGACAAATTCAACACATTTTATCCCGATTGCTATTATCTTTTCATTGCAGAGGTTGGCCGAGATTTATATTTATGTAATCATAAAGTTGCATGGGATTTTGTTGAGCAGATTTTCGGATAGAGATCTGAGGTTCACTTATAGATTTTGGGAGAGTTTGCAAGAGGCGTTGGGTTCTAAGTTGAGGTTAAGTTTCGCTTATCATCCGCAGACTGATGGGCAGACGAAAAGGACTATAAAATATTTGGAATATTTGTTGAGAGCTTTTGTACTTGAACAAATAGGTGCTTGGGATAATCATTTATCGTTGATTGAGTTCACTTACAATAACAGTTATCATTCCAGTATCATAATGACACCTTTTGAAGCATTGTATGGTAAAAGATGTCAAACACCGTTGTGTTGGCATGAATCAGGTGAGAGTATAGTGCTTGGACCTGAGATTGTTCAGCAAACCACTGAGACGATGAAGTTGATTCGAG
The DNA here is from genome assembly GCA_963966055.1 of Lathyrus aphaca. Classification (NCBI taxonomy): domain Eukaryota; kingdom Viridiplantae; phylum Streptophyta; class Magnoliopsida; order Fabales; family Fabaceae; genus Lathyrus; species Lathyrus aphaca. The sequence goes on from OZ014523.1 coordinate 507,806,862, forward strand.
AGAAAATGAAGACTTCACAATGTAGACAGAAGATTTATCACAATAAGAGAAGGAAAGATCTTGAATTTCAAAAGGGAGACCATGTATTTTTTAGAGTTACTCCGGTAATGGGTGTTTGACGTGCTTTGAATTCGAAGAAGCTTACTTCGAAATTCATTGGTTAGTATCATATTTTGGCAAGAGTTGGATGAGTTGCTTGTAGAGTGGCGTTTCTTCTGCGGTTGTCAAATTTGCATGATATATTCCATGTTTCGTAGCTTCCGAAATATGTTCCGAATCCGTCACATGTGATACCGATGGATGAGGTGGAATTAAGGGATAACCTTACGGTTGAGGCTTTACTTGAGCGTATCGATGATCGCAAAGTGAAGCAGTTGAGAGGCAAGGAGATTTTCCTCGTGAAGGTGGTATGAGGAGGTGCTGTCGATGGGAACATGACTTGGGAATTGGAAAGTAAGATGCAAGAGTCTTATCCAAATCTGTTTGTGGCAGGTAATTTTCGAGGACAAAAATATTCAAGTGGGGGAGAGTTGTAACGCCCCGCTTTATTTATTTAATTATTTAAATCAAATAATTGGAAAATTATTATGTGTTGTGTGAATTGTGAAGTTTAGTGGTGTGTTATGTGAAGAGATAATATTATTTTAATCTATATAAGTTTAAATAATTTATATTATATTGAAATAAATATTGGAATATTAAGTGAAAGGGTAGGTTGGTAATTGGACGAGGGAATAGTGAGGGCAAGATGAGTATTCCATATTAGGGGTCCAAGGGTTATGTTGGGAATTGGGAAAAAGAGAAGTTAGTTCTCGTAGAAACTGATCGTGGAAATGGGAAGAGCGTGAAGAAGAGAGAAGAGGAGAATGGCTAGAGGCAAGAATTTCGTGAGAAAGGAAGAGATTTTTTTATCGAATTAAGGAAATGGTGGGATCTCTTCATCTTTTAAGGGTATTATGATATGAATGTTAGGGTAGATGTCCTTAGGTATGGTAGTGGGATTTGGTAATTGATAAATTGATGAATGTGGTATGAAATTGAGAAATTCATGATGTTTGAATTGTATGTTTAGGTTGGTAGTGTTAGATGTGAATTTTCTGGTAGAAAAAGTGATTGGGTCTGGTTTTGTACACTATTTTAGGGTGAGAATCGCAGGGGAGAAGTGCAGAAATCGTAGGGTTTTTCTGCCAAAATCTCTTTGGTAGCTTAGCGAGCAGTTGGAAATTTTTGACTCCTAAAGTCAAGAGCTTGTGCGCTTAGCGAGCAAGGGGGCCTCTTAGTGAGACCTGGAAGGGAGAAAATGTGTTTTTAATTTGTTAAAATTCATGAAAAATTATGTTTTATGTTTTATGAAGGTTGGTGTGTTGGAGAGGCGGTGTGAGCAAGTTTAGAAAGGGTGTGTGTGTACTTTGAAGAAGTTGAATGTTGTTATGTGAAACATTTGAATGCACGATATATGTTTAGTTGTGTATGTATTGTTGACTAAAAGTAGTTAGTATGAGAAACAATATGCATGATGTGTTGTTGTTGTTGCATATTTTCGTCGTTGTTGCATGTTATCATTGTTGGTGAGGTGATTGTGTTCAATCACGGTGTAGGGTGTGATCATGAAATAGGGGTCACACTGGACCGTGAAATAGGGGTCGAGGGTGTAATCATGAAAAAGGGGTTGCATTGGACCATGGAAAAGGGGTCGTGAGTTTCGAAGAGAACTGGATCATGAAATATGGATCGATTATTGGTACCACATGCATTGAGTCTATGGTTGAGTGTCATTTGCATGCATTATTATTGATGTGGATGTATATGTTATTGATTTGTTTGTTGTAGATGTGTAGTTGTGTTGTGAATCTTGTCGTGATGAATATGTTGTTTTTCTACTTATGTGATATATGCCTTACATTTATATCATTTTTCTCTTTTAATTGATTTAAGAATCTCACCCCTTTTGTTTGAATGTTACCCAGGAGTAGTCATGGTCGTGGTCGTGGCATCTGCTCTGATACATAACATAGGAGTCGGGAACGAAATCTTGTTGCTTTAGTTCTGTACAGAAATGATCCAGACAGGTCATCATGGCCTTCAACTGGGACTGTGACGGTGCTTGCAGGAGAGAGGGTGGTGTACTTGTAAGCTACTTAGACGCTCAAGTCAGTTTCAGTGTAAGACAAACTAAATTGTGAGGAAGATTGAGAGTGATTATAATTGAATACCTGGCCCTCCAAAGATGGAGGGTATACATGCCCATGGATTATGGGCGCATATCTTTTAATTGAGCATGACTGCCTCTTGTAGATTCGGAGGGCAGTTGGCCGCATGGAAGGCGTTATGGCGTGTGTGAGAAGATCTCCAATGGCTATATGCCAACGACTCTCTTTCCCAATAGTCATATCTCCACTTAGTCCCTAATTGGGCTTATGCCCAGACGAATACTGGATTGAGCCTCAATTAAGCATAGGGAACTTGCTAGGCTAGTCTAGAACAGGAGCCCCCCAAGTCACTGTGCTCGAGCGAGGATGGTGACTTAAGGTGTGTAGGATCCTAGTCGATGTAACTTTCTCGTAAATGTTACGAGCACATGTTTCATTTGGCTTTGGTTACTATGGCGGGAAACTGTCCGTAGGAGGGAGGCATACAAACATTGGAAAAAGATTCTATTTTGAGAAGATAAAACGCTTGTGGCTTTAGTGACACGTGTTGGAAAGCGCCGTAATTTATTTATGACACCTGGGGACTAGCCCGAGGTAATAATTACATGGCCTTTGCGATTCACAACGCGAGCTTATGGAATTATAAAAAAGGGGGAGAAGAAATTCATTTGATCATTTCGCACGAACTCTTCCTCTCGTCGTGAAACTTTTTCTCTACAACCTCTTGCTGGAACTTCATCGTCTTCGTTGTCATATTCCCAGAATTCTGCCATGGATTAAGATAATCTTCATCTTCTTCCTTTCATTTTTCAGTTTTGATAGATAAACATTCATTAATTTTTCATAAAGTTCATAGGATCTTCAACATTTCTGGGGATTCTTATGAATTTCTTGAAATTTTTATGAATGTTCATCAAGTGCGTATGAATCCCATGAAGATTTAGGGTTAGTTTTTAGAAGATTAATAAGCTAATGTTAGATTCGTTCTAGACTCTGGTTAGGATGATTTAGTATTAGTTGTCCGGGAATTAGGTCTTTGTAGCTGGTGGTTAATGTATGGGTTTATCCCCGGTAGACTTTAGTGCGAGGGTAATTTTTCTCTTAGTGAGGATGAGTCTGTCATGTTGACTTTATCCCAGTAGTACTTTCCTAGGTCTAGGGGCTAATCTGGGGCACGTCTCCGGTCCTTACCAAACCCTTTCACTTGATTTGCAGTGGAAGGGTGGATTCAAGATCGTCGAATTAACTATGTTTCCTCTACTTTTTAGGTGAAGGGAGTCAGAAACCCGCATAAGAAGTTGAGGATAACCATTTGGGTGACACTACTGGAATTGCAGACATCCCCGCTACTGACAAACTCTGGACTATGGACGAGATGCTCGAGACGGTGTCTCAGTTCGCCGTAAATGCTTCAGATGCTTGGGGTAAAATTGAGAAGAGGAAGAAAGGGGGTCGCGTGAATTGGCGGGCATTACCTCCGAATCCTGACCAGATAGTTTGCTCGCGTTTTCTCGCCTTTTACTTTCCTATGTACAAGTTTGCGTTTCGCGAGGCTGGGTACCGCTTGCCCTTCACGGACTTCCAAGAAACGGTTTTCACTAATCTCGAGCTTGGACCCTCTCAGGTGCATCTAAATACCTTTGCATTCATAAAGGCCTTTAAGTTGGCGTGTCTTTACTTGGAGATAGGAGCGACTGTTAGTTTGTTCTTCAAGATCTTCCATCTTCATAGGAAGTCCTAGGATGGCCGACACAACTGGGTGTCGTTGAAGTAAGCGATCAAGCTTTTTAAAGCATATATGGTTTCTGTTCGTGATTTCAAATACCGTTTCTATATCACAATCAAGTTCGTAGGTGGCCAAGGATTCGTTATATGATGGAGAGGTCGTCGATGACAGGGAGAGGCTGGTTGCCCATTTCCTGTTGGAGTGGGTGGATGTCCACTTTCGGCATCCCAGGGAACATTACATAACGATGCCCGAGGATCTCAGCACCGATGACACGATGTCGTATAATGTGCTGTTTAACTTCGTTTCTAGCTTCCACCCTTCAGAATTCGTAGATTCCGACGAGCATATCTTCCTTAGGCCTGACAAAACATCGACCACCCAGGCTAGATTAATAAATGTAAAGATGTTGCTCAGCTGCCTGAATGAGGAAATGGCGATACAACTCTTAGGTAGATTTTTAGTTCTCAGTTTTGTGCTCGAGGATTTATCCGGTAACTTACTTGTTTATCTCTTATTTTTGCAGCTCAAATGGCCGAGATACGTGAACGTCAAGTGAAGACCAATAAGGGCAATATGAAGAAGGGACCTAAAATCAGGGTCGAAGCTGTCAAGGACCAGGCTACCCTTGAAGGGTTTGTCATCTCGAGTAGCTCTACCCTGGGAAGCACTCTTGTGGGTATTTCTCCTCTTAGGAAGAGGTCGGGAGTCGAGGAAACATGTTCTCCTCCTAAAGATGTTGTGGTGCCCTCGGGGACGTTTGTTCTTCCTTAGTGCATGACTCAAAGGTTGTTGTTCGACGAAGGGTCATCAGTCCGGATTCCTGAGTTGGATGCAACGACCATCTTGACTGGTGATCATAAGGTCCTGAGAGCGGAATTGTGTCAGAACGCAGCGGGGATGATGCAGATCCTCGAGGTTACCCTTGCTCTGAATGATGCTGATATCATGCCACTCAAAGACCTAAAAGCTTCTAATGACAGAATTGCCGAGGTGCAGTTCGAGAATGCCAAACTTGAAAATGATCTGCTTCAGGAGAAGGGGCATTACAAGAGTAAGCTCAAGCTGATAAGGAATTTTTTATGCATTGTTATTTAATTTATATGTATGCTTTTATTGTTTTGTTATAGAACTGGGTAACTGCTCGATGTGATAATGTTAAACTCGATAGTGTATGGAACTTGTCGAAGGGACATATTTGTTCTCGCTAAAGGGGGTCGAGGACGCAATCGTGTACCTTCCCCTAAGGTTTAAACCTTTCCTATTGCGAGTTAGGGGTATGCTACGTTGGTATGACAATGACATAACTTGTTTGAGGTGTCCCCAGTGGGCGACTCATTTGCCCGACAATCGGGCAAATGTTCCCTCACGTTTATATTGAGGGTTATATCTATACCATGATACACTCTTGTTTGTGGGCACTTCTCCCCTCATTGATGAGGTTGATTCTCCGACAGCTATTCCGCACGCTGGCTTGATTTAGCTGTAATATTATTTTAGCTTTTCAGCGTTCCATGGTCGAGAAAATGGTTCTCCATTCAGTACTTCGAGGTAGTATGCTCCTGCGCCCGTTTCTTACTTAACACGATATGGGCCCTCCCAGTTGGTCGCGAGCATGCCTTTGCGCGAATCTTTTTTTTCTGCACAGGACAAGGCTGGCTACTTGGAACTCTCGTTTGAAGATCCAATTGCCGTCTATAAGGATGTAGGAGGATGTACGACTTTTGGTGTACTGGCTTCCTTCTTGTCTTCGGGCAGCTCGCCAGCTGTCAAGTAGTGGAATACTGGAGTCATTCAAATATTGTTGTTACCTATGACGTTGATGTCAATGATATCACAAGGCTTTCCAATGCTAGGGCGAGGAAGTGTTTCCTGAATGATGGACTTTTTTCCGCCTTTCCTTCGTGTACTTGCCAATTTCGACAAGACATCTGGCCGTGAATTACTTTCGTGGGGGATGTGTTGGACGTCCCAAGACTTGAAGTGTGCCAACAATTGTTGTACCAGTGCCAAGTATTCGACCAATTGGTCGTTTTTCTCCTGGTATTCCCCTTTGAAATGTGATGCAACAAGCTAAGAATCGGTGTAGATCCTGATTTCTTGGGCACCCATGTCCTTGGCTAGGCAGATTCCTGCTAGGAAGGCTTCATACTTATCTTGGTTATTAGACGTCGAGAAAGGACTAGAGATACCTCATTCACGAGGCCTTCTTCGTTTTTGAGGATGATCCCCGCACCACTACCAGATGGACTAGATGCTCCATCGACATAGATGACCCATTTATGGGCGCTTTCCGGTGCAACTTCTGCTGGGGTCATGTCGAACACAAAGTCGACAAAGGGCTTGAGCTTTTAGAGATTTCTTGCTTTCGTATTGTATTTCAAATTTAGAGAGCTTTAGGTACCATCTCAGAATTCTTCTGGCCATATCTGGTCGGGCTAAAAGTTGCTTGATAGGCTGGTCGATTTGTACGACCATGGTGTGTGCTAGGAAATAATGTCGTAGTCTCCTAGCAGCGTTTATGAGTGCAAGGGAGACCTTCTCTATTTGCTGGTACCTACGCTCTGGTCCTTGCAAGGATTTACTCGTGAAATACACGGGCTTCTGCATGTTTGGGTCTTCTCTTGTGATAGTTACACTAATGACTTTGGTGTTGACAGACATATATAAGTAGAGGATCTCCCCAATTGTCGATCTGGACAAAACCGGGGGCTCTAATAGTGCTTGTTTGAGGTGTTGCAAGGTCTGCTCGCATTCTTCTGTCCATTAAAACCATACTTCCTTGCAAGGTAGTTTGAAGAAGGGTGAGACATGCTGAGCAGATTTTCCACAAAACGACATAAAGAGGCGAGCATGTCATTTAAGGACTGGATCGACTTCTTTAAGTCAGGCATATGAGATTCTGAGAAAGTGTGGCATTTGTCGAGGTTAGCCTCAATTCCTCTTTCTGTAAGATAGAAATCGAGGAATTTGCCCTCCCTTACACCAAATGTGCATTTGTCTGGATTAAAGCGCATTCTGCACTTCCTTGATTGGTCGAACACATTCTGAAGATGAGAAGTGTGATCAGACTCTTGGGTGGACTTAACGATCATATCTTCCATGTACACTTCGAGCATGTCCTCAATCGGTGATTGGAAGACCTTGTTCATCATGCGTTGGTATGTGGCTCCGGTGTTCTTCAAACCTAAGGGCCTTACGTTGTAGTAAAAATTTCACATTGGGGTCATAAACGTGGTGTTCCTTTTATCTTTGTTGGCCATGGGTATCTGATTGTACCCAGAGTACGCGTCCATGAAGGACAATAATTTAAAACCTGAAAAATTGTCTACCAATTTGTCTATGTTAGGCAGAGGGTAAGAATCTTTCGGGAAAACACGATTAAGATAAATGTAGTCAATATAGAGGCGCCATTTCCCATTAGATTTTTTCACGAGTATAGTGTTCGAGAGCCAAGTTCTATATCTGACCTCAGCTACAAAATTGGCCTTTAATAGGTCCTTAACTAGTTTTTCAGCAGCTAAGGTTTTTTCTTCGGACTGCTTTCATTTATGTTGGGAAATTGTGCATGTTGATGGGTTGGTGGCTAGCTCATGGCATGCAATCTTAGGAGAAATTTTGGGCATATTGATGGCACTCCAAGCAAAGAGATCTGCTTTGTTGTGCAAGCATTGTTTCAGTTGTTCCTTGACAACGTCGGGGAGACCTGTGCTGATGTGGATTCCCTTGTCGGGGTTATCTCCAAAGGTTATGACCTCGAACTCTCCTACGGGCAAAGGGCGCAAAATGACTGTTTTGTCTGCGGAGATGTTATCCTCGGAATCTACTGGAATGCGAGAATCGAGATCGATTGTATTGATCCGAGGGGTTGTTTCTTCTTGAGTTGAACTTCTTCAACTGGAGTGTCCTCATCTCTTGCGTGCTTCTTGTTCTTTGGTGTAGTCTCTATCACGGTCTGACCTCTGGTCGTTGCCTCAAAGCACTTTCATGCTGCCACAATGTCTCAGTGGAGAGTAGCTACGTGACCCTTCTTTATGGAATACCTCATTTTATGATGGAGCGTGGGCGGGACGGCGATGAGTTAGGCCAATGTTGCTCTCCCCAAGATGCATAGGTAAAGGGATGGACAATCGATCACCAAGAAATATGTCTTGATCGTCTTGGAGGCATCTCCCTCTTCAAATGTGACCATTAGCTCGACGTAACCCCAGGGTTTGGCGGTAGCACCGTTGAATCCCTGCAGATCAGAACCTACATACGAGGATAAGTTTCTTTGATAAAGATGTAATGCTCAAAAGAGAGAGGTGTACATGATATCGACGGAGCTAACCTGGTCGACGAGTACCCTGCGAACGTCCGTCTTCGCCATCTTGGCGCGGATTAACAAAGGGATGTGAGAGTTCGAAGAACCACCGAGGATTTCCTCCTTGTAAAGAGTAATTGGTTAGGACTTCCCCCTGACTTTATCAAGAGATGAGATCTGATTTGGTGATGAATCAACCAAAAACTTGAGCCTTCTTCTAATGGACCTGACGGTCATCTCGTTGTAGCCTCCACCCGAGATGAGCATGGTCAATGGGAATGCTTCCCAGGGTTTGTGCATCGCGAAGGATCATGTTCCTCTAAGGTGCCGAGGAATAAAGAAATCCCCGGGTCTGGTGACTGACAGGGCGACTTGCCTGGGAGCAACTTCTTCGGAAACTTCGTCGACTCTCTTTGCCTATTCCTGTCTAGGAGCTCTGTCCTTGACGTACTTCTTAAGGTGCCCCTCTTTGATGAGGATCTCAATAGCGTCTTTGAGATGGACGCAGTCCTCGGTGACATGACTGTGACTGCGGTGGAACCGAGAATATTTTATTTTGCTGGTATTGGCCTTAGAAGCAGTTGGGTTGGGGAAGCGAACGCCTCTCTGTTTGAACTCGGTGTTGATGCATTCATTAAGAATTTTCTCGTGAGGAGCAGTGAGAAAGGTATATTCTGAGATGCGACCCGCTGGACCTTTGCTCTCGCTAGGATGATCTTCCTTTCGCTTTTCACACCGAGGAACCTCGTTGTCATCTTTCTGCTTATGAAATATCGTATTCTATTGATTCCTCGAATCCCATGTCTTGTACGCGGCCTCCTTTTCTTCATATTGGATATAGGCTTCAGCCTTGTGGAGCAGCTCGACGAGGGACTGAGGAGGCTCGATACCCACAGCTCTTTGGAATTCGCTGTTAAGACGCAAGCCTTTCTCCAGGATATGCCGCTTCATGCGGTCAGTAATGTGCATTTCCATGACTTTTTTGTTGAATCTGTCAATGTAATTCCGCATATGTTCTTCTTTTCCATGTATGATCCCTTCGAGGGTGACCTCAGACTTTGGATGATGTTTGGACGCAGTGAAATGCCTGGTGAACTGGTTCTTCAAGACACTCCATGATGTGATAGAACCTGCAGGGAGGTGCTTGTATCACGACATCGCGCCTTTTCGTAAGGTGATAGGGAAAAACCTGCATTTGATGGCCCCATCTACGTTGTGATAGTGGAGCATGGCCTCGAGGTTCTCTATGTGTTCATCGAGATCGTTGGTCCCATCATAGGTGGCTAGTGGAGGAGGTTTCTCGAGACTGCGAGGGATGTGGGTCTCCATGATTTCGCGACTGAGTGGTCCACGATGATCCTCGTTGTCGTTGCTTCCGGACGAGGGATACAGGGATCTGCTATGCTGACGGGAACGTCGGTCTTCGTCGTAATGTGACTTCTTGCTCTAATCTTGGTCGTCTGGTGAACGTCTTGTTCTTCGGGGAGGAGACCGAGTGTGTTTCCTGGTTTTTTCTTGGCGTGATCCTTCGGGCCTATCCCGACCTCTCGGGGGAGAGAGGTGTCTGGAATCCTTCCTCTTGTGATTCTGCAAAGGGGATCGTGAGCGACGCAGAGGCGTGTGAGAATCTCTGCGGTGGCGACTCTTGGATGGGGAACGATGGTCACCCTCGAGCTTCTGTATGCGTTCACTCTGTTGGAAGAGAGCGAGGTTTGCCTTATTGAAAGCGGCGATGAGGGTCTGTGTACTAGCATCCACGTCCGTCAGGACGAGGATTGGTTCGAAGACGTGGTCCCCGTGAATGAAGAACAGTTGTTTCAGATTGTTGGAAGTTGGGGAAGAAGAATTCTCTTTGTGGTTGTTGACATTGAGTTGGGTTGTTTCGTGGTTTCCTTTGTTATCTCCGTCGCTGAGGATGATGATATGAGGATCTTTCACAGTCTCGTTGATCTGGGAATCCATGAAGACGAAAAGAAAAAATGAGCTTTGATCTAGTGGTGAAAAAGAAAGGATCTTGTTCACGAAAGATGGGGGGAGCTGCTAGTTTCCCACAGACGGTGCCACTATACAGAAATGATCCGGACAGGTCCTCGTGGCATTCAGCTGGGACTGTGATGGTGCTTGTAGGAGAGGGGGTGGTGTACCTACAAGATACTCCAACGCTCAAGTAAGTTTCAGTGTTAGACAAACTAAAGTGTGAGGAATATTGAGAGTGATTAGAATTGAATACTTGGCCCTCCAAAGATTGAGGGTATTTATAAGGGCACATGCCCGTGGATTGTGGGCACGTAGCCTTTGATTGAGCATGATTGCCTCCTATAGATTCGGAGGGCAGTTGGCCGCGTGGAAAGTGTTATGGCGCATGTGGGGAGATCCCCAACGACTATATGCCAATGACTCTCTTTCCCAACGCTCATATCTCCGCTTAGTCCCTTATTAGGCTTATGCCCAAATGAATACTAGATTAGGCCTCAATTTGGCGTAGGGCACTTGCTAGGCCACTCTAGAACAAGTTCTTTTATTATATTGTGGAATCTGTTGATGTTGTTTTAAAAGTTTTCAAACTATTTTCTTTTTTAACGATATCGCTACAATTTGGTTTTTCCGTTGTTTGATTTGAATAATTTTCTGTTTCATGTTATGTATCAAATTTTAAAGAGTATCTTTTATGTTGGTTGAAAGTAGCACTTTGAATCGAAAATGATATTTTACTCTGATAATGTCGTATTTTATTTATCAAAAAATGCGGGAAAAATTCGGGGTGTTATAAGAGGTATCATTAACAACCCACATTATATTGTTTGTCTTTTTTGTTTTCGTGGTTAAGAAAATAACAATCATATTTTCTACATGTGTGGTTGATTATGTTGGTTTGGAATAAGGTTTTGGATTGGGTAGGTATTCCATGGTGCATTGAGGAAGATTGTTGTGATTTTCTATTGGCATGGTTCAAAGGGATTAGAAGGAAATGTTCAGTAGAAACAATGTGCCTATTATGGTTTGCGACTTATTGGTGCATTTGGTATTCGAGTAACCAAATCATTTTCAAGAACGAGGTTAGAAATCCAAAGGTTATCGTCCAAAGGATCATCTCTTACTCTTGGTGGTGGCTAGCCTTAGTTTCCAAAACTAAAATTAGGTGCAACTATTGTGAGTGGTTTAAATGTCCTTGTGACTTCTTATAGGTTTGGTATATTTTGTTGGTTATTTTACATTCTTTGTGTATTTGGGTTGAAGTATCTCTAATACTCCTATTTAATTCAATTAATTTTCTCTATTAAGTCAGATTATAAATAAGTTGTGTGAAGAAATATTATGATGTATTAAAGTACCAAAAAATCGATGATGTAGCAAATAAAATTTGTTAGATATATTGTTGTTAAAAAAAAAACACTAGATTAAACAATGCTTTTAATGGTATGCTTGAAAAAATTGAATTCATGTTCATTATTAGCTTCTCCTTCACTATGATGCACATCTTCAACTTCTTGGTCAGCATCATGATCAACATTTAGAATCAAGTTAGTTTCCAAATCATGATCAGATAACTCATATTCATCTTGTTCCTCCAAGGTTGAAGAACTTGTTGAATGACCAGTAGTTTTGAAACGATGAAGTGCTGGACTAGGGGACTGCATTGTAGATCCAATAGTGCTACTACCATCCATGGTTACCATTTTAGACTTTCCAAGCTTCACTACTCCATGCTTCTTTTTCACAGTCATGTGCCATTTCTTTAATGCTTTCGATGTTTGTTCATCAAATATTGATTTTTTCATCGTTGAACCCATCTACAAGTGTTTGACATGATTTCGGCATGTCAAACCAATTTCAATAATTAATATATATGATCTATATACGATATATGTGTCAGAGTATGAACATGCTCATACCTGAGTTACGAGAGCATATAATGGAAGTGTAATATAGCTGCAGAGGCATAACATTACAATTCCACAAACCACTTTCGTAATGGTAAGCTTGTGATCCAAACATAAACAATTTTCTAGCCCAAAAGAATACTACAAATAAATAAATAATTATTTTATTAATTGATCAAAAGTATATATATGAAAAAATAAGAATCTATTGAATATTCAGAATTAAAGTGTAATGTAACTAAGATAATACCCATGTCCACAAGATATATGTTATTTGAAATGAATTCTGCAAGTACAAGAAAAAAAATTATTTTAAAAATTATATAAGTTTAATAAAATAGATTTTTCAGATGATTAGCATTTTGAAAATTTGATTAATTACTACCTGAAACAATGCAAAATGGATAAGATGAAGAAGAAACTGAGGTTGATGAAACCAAAAGTATCTGTCTGAACTTTGAACAAGAGGCATTCCTAGTACAACTACATGTCTGTCTGTGATTTCAAGAGCCATTTTTGCTAATATTACTTGAAGTTTTGTTCCAACAGCCAAAATTATCTGCAACAAATTATATCAAAAGTCTTATAATATAAAATTGTTGATCTCTAGTTGAAAATTTTAATATAGAAAAATAGAATACTTACAATAATTGGAATTAAAAATGCCCATAATGGAGTACGCCATCCTGAAAATTATATTGAATTAATCAACTATATTTTTAATTATTTTCTTAAGTATGCTTTTATTATTTTTTTTTATAAAAATAAAAGTGCTTTTGAACCCTAAAGTTTGATAAAATCAATAAAAAAAATATACTCACCATCAATGTTTAGGAGCAGGAAAACTACAGCTGATGCCCAGAGGACAGGACTGTTAACAAAAAAAAAAAAGTGGTTTCAAATAAGCACTTTTTTCTCTTCCAAATATACTAGGAAAAGCCATATATTATATTAATGATGCTTATTTGTAAATACATTATGACAAAATTATGTTACCTTACTCCAACAACCACCTTGAAGTCATCTTCTAATGATCTTTTGATATATTTTTGGAAGTTAAATTTACTTCCAGGAGCTAAGTGAACCTATACATAAATTAAAATTTTATATGTAATATTAAGGATCACAACGCAACTCCGATTACTACGAAAATGTGTATGTTTGATCGAAATATCATTGTTATAATTACTTACGCTAATGAATCCATTGCGTAAAGTCCGGTAATCAACCTTACGAACAGATCTATAAAATTGTCTAAAGAAGCAACCCTGAAATCAAATTTCATCCCTTAAATAATTAAAAGAGAAAGAAAAAATATTTTAGTGTAAGATGAGTCTCACAATATAGAAGGAGATAGAAACCCTAGTCCAAAAGCTTGTATGAGCTCTCACAAATGATGTTTCATGAGTGAGTCTAAATCTTGTTGCATCTACACAGATAAATAAATAGTAAATAGCCAATATATGAGTTTTCATGCAAATATTTCAAATTAAAATATATAATTTATTAATAAAAAATAGAGATAGTAATATATTACTAGAAAATGATACTTATATATACCATTGGCGAACTCATAACCATTACTTGAAATCTCTTCCTCCCATGTCTTCCATCCTCGTATCTGCATAAACAAAAATACGTCGTTAGATTTGATTTATTTGAATTTATCTAATTTATTTTCGTAAACTCGTACCTTTAGTCTTCCAAGAAGCATTGTGACCGCACTGTAAAGCACATGAAAGACTGCTAGAAAGAATATGAGAATATGTAACTGGTGAAGTCCATTCACAGATAAAAGTGGTTCATGTCCCTATAATCAATTAACCATCAACATTTTGATGTTAGATAAAATGAATTTTTTTTTGTTACATTTGTGAAGCTTTAAACTATACCTTGGTGCTGCATTTGTAGGAGGTAGTTTCAACAGATAAATATCTGTGTTTTCTGATTTGTTTCTCTTCTATACTTGAAACCTTACATGGCAACATTTTGTTTGCAACTTGTTCAGAAATACATATTCTGACTATGTAATTTTGTCCAATTGTCAATAGAAGTGAAATGAATCCTAAAATCATTAACTCTGCAAAATGAAAAAAAAAGAGAGAATACATTTTTTATCTTTAAAAAAATAAAGGTGTTTTTTATTTGAAAAAAAAAAATAATAATAATATATTTGTAAAATTCTTACCAGCCTTGACCTTCTCTAGAGCTTCAAGCAAAGCCTTCTTTTGTCTTTTTCCTAACCACTAAAAGGAGCAACCATAGTTTTGAAATTAAAGAACTATGAATTTATTCAGAAAACTTCCAATTTGATATTAAATGTTAACAAGTTAAAACTAACAAAGTATAATGTTTTGTAAATAGTAAATTAATTGCATATATACCGTTCCTAATTTGTGAAGACTCTTCTCAAGAGTTATGGATATCAAGATGAAAACAGTGCAAACAGCAGCAACAGCCCATGTTGGTGTCTCATCAAGTGTTCTTGAATTCTTGTTACTATCACTTCCAGTTGCAGCCATAGAAAAATTTCCGTAGAACAACCACATACAAGAAAACACTCTACATGGAATGAAAGAAAATGATTTTGCTTTCATTAATGCAAAAATTGAACCTCTTACTTTGCTTCTGGTCATTCTCATGGAAAAATAAAATATGAGGTTTAAATAGGAATAGTTTAAGTAATTCATTTTGTTAATAAAACTTCATTTCATAATAATAGTAACTGTCCCCAATTTTTTCTTGTAGCTATCAGATGAATTTATTGGAAAAAAAAAATTTAACTGGTTGATATTCGTTATAAATTAATTGTTACCGAATAATTCGGTTAAAGGGGTGTAGATAGTAATATTAGGTGTTGTAACCTAAAACCCAAAATAATAAACAAGGCTCAAATAATGAGCCCAAGTTAAGAGTGTGAATTTTGAGCCCCACTTATATTTCATACTCCCATTTATAAGAAATTTTATTTTGCACTCTTAAAAATTCTGGAAAATATGAAATCCCCCAAAAATTCCATATTCACTATATATTTTCAAATTTCCTGTGTAAAATACCGGATATTTACAAATAATGAAAGACCATGTAGTTATGGATATAAATATTTTGATTTTTGTGTGTTTGATAATTTTTGTTATTTAAGTGTATTTTTCGGTTTACATAAATCTGTCATGTACACTACTGAAGTGTAATTCATTTGATTTTTCTGCTATGAATAAAACAGAAAACTCTGCCGACGCTAAATTTTCACTTTTTTTCCTTTCTTGTTGGTCATGAAATGTGATTTATTATCTTTGGTTATTGAAGTTATGTTTTACAAGTGAAATATTCGGATCACAATTAACTATTTGTTTTTATAATGGTTACAGACGTTAATCCAAACCCACACTAATTGATTATAGAATTATTTGGTCTTTGTTTTTCAGAAAATGACAGCATCAATAATGCATGAATTTAGATTGGATTTAACAAAATAAAAATGTTGTGTTCCAATTTGAGGTTGATGTCTACCAATTCAATTTGGAACATTGAATCTATTCATTCACTATATGTAATTATCACAAGTAAACCCGTTTTGAAGTCAGTTTGGTTGGTTTAAGTTAAAAGAGTATTATATATATATATATATATATATATATATATATATATATATATATATATATATATATATATATATATATATATATATATATATATATATATATATATATATATATATATATATATATATATATATATTTACATGTCAAAAAGACTTTCCAGTACACTCTGAAGCTTAAGTGATATTTGGTACATAATTATGGTAAAGAGAGAATGAATCAGAATACTTGACCATTTAGTGAAAAAAAGTATTTATAGTGAGCCCCCAGCGTTGGGCCAATGACCATTCTTAGGCTGGATTAGCTAGGCCCAAGGAAGAATTGTCAAGGTACGCGTAGGAGCGTGTAAGACCTAACACGTGGTCTTTGTCCCTAGTCCAACTGCCCATATCTTTCAGGAGATAAAAAAGGGAACGGTTGGATGACGTGACGCGCAAGGGGAAGACGTGGTCTCCCAGGCGTCTATGTTATAGGTCGAGGTGGTTGCCCGACCTCTTCGTGGAATGCTCGTGGCATTTGCTTTTGCCCGACTATTATATGCATCTGCCCGACGTGACTGGGCCTTGGTCTTTGCGGGATTTGGGTCTGAGCCCAGATATGCCTTGGAGGCCATGTCCAGAACAGGAGCCCCCCAAGTCGAGGCTCTGGGACGGAACGATAAGTTGAGAAAAAGTTAAGTCGGGCACCACTGCTATGTCGGGGATAATTGTGTGTCATGTAAGTAGTCGGGATCGAACATTCGCCCAGAAGGATTTGATCTGTCAGGTTGGGGAGTCGTTAAACAAATTCGGTGAGTCGTGGCGAGCGTTAGAACGCGTTGGAGATTGCGTGAGCATCATTCCTCGTCATGAAGTTTTGTTTACGGGATTGCGTGAGCATCATTCCTCGGCGCACGACATCTATAGATGTCGGGGATCCTTACGAGTGCTCGACGCCGTTCAGAATTCTTCGAGATGACGTGTTTAGGGAATTCAACGCGTGTCGCTTCGTTTTTCATGCCACGTCGCATTGAATTCCGGACGACCTATTGCCTAGGCGCATTCTTCCATGCACCTTTCTTATATATAAAGTGGGGGACCATTTCATTTCACTCTTTCGCCCCTATGATTAACCGGACCTCCAGTGAGTAACTCCCCCTTCTCAGTACAACCATCGTCGTCACCGCCGCTATCTGCTCGCCGCCATCATGTCAGGTAAACCTCCAACTCCCCTTTTTCTGGAAATTTCTATGTTCATTAGGAAATTGTAGTGGCGGTTTTCTCGCCTAAAGTAGGTAGATTTCTGTTTTAGGTGTGTTTCTAGGGTTTATGTATGAATGTCTCGGGCACAACTTGAATAAGTCGGGCATAATTAGCATATTTTTATGAATGGGCCGGTAAGAATCACCATAATTAGATGAATGTTGCAGGCGTCTTATGAATACGCCGAGCGAGAGTTTCTTGATTTCATTGTGAATTTAGGGTGTTCCCCTAGTGCCTGGGCGAGAGATTTTTTCTTTACAGGTCCCCTCGTTGGTTGGGGCGTTTTAATTACGAGTAGGTCAGGTGTTCGGTCTCCTTCTCCCTTTCACTTGAACTGCGGTGGAAGGATGGATTTGATGCGACGTCGAATTCACTTGTTCCTTCTACTTTTCAATTACTGCTAACCAGAGGCATTCCGAGGAAGGGGACTCGGTCGCTTCCTCGACTGAGCAAGGTGAATTTTCGTGGGTTGCCGACGAGCCATTGGAAGCAGAGCCGCGCTTTGTGGACAAAAACATCCCCGTTTTTACTTTAGTCGAGGAATTGGGCCCCGAGGGTCCTCCCAACTGGTTGTGTTATGCTCCCCAAGAGGAAGATTGGATATGCTCGCGTTTTACGAGGAAACATGTAACACCCCAAATTCCATTATGAGTAATTGTTACTTATTTGAGGATATATGATGATTTTGACAATATGAGGTTATGTAGCCGATGCATTGTGATGAAATTACTTTAATAATATTAATAATAAGAATAATCATGTAGTATTATTCGAATTATTGCTTATTATTTAAAATAATAGAAGTGGGAGTATGGAGGTTATGTTGGTCATTTGGGAGTATAAGGAGTATTTTTATATAATATGAATAATTAGTATATTATTATACTATTATTATTATTTAGTAAATATATTGAAGAAATGGTAAGGTGGTCTTTATGTGAAAAGAGTAAGGTTAAGTTGAGAAAAACATAAACTGAGATAGTTTTATCAAAAAGGAGAATACAATCAAAACTCTTATTCTATCGTGTTTTTGGTAAAGAGCTCTGAAGAAAAGAAGGAGAGGAAACTCAGAGTCAGAAAATTGCGAAGAACCTTGGAGAAGAGTATCAATCGACAAAATTCTCTAAGGTATGAGGAGTTTTCATAATATATTATAATTGTATAGGAATTGGTATATGAGTAGATTAGTTTGTATGAACTTTTGGGAGTTTTAGGATTTTTGAATTAAATTGAATGTAAGAGTGTAAATTGATGAATTGGAGTAGATAAAATGAGTTAGAAGTATGTGAATGATGTATGAATTGTTGTCTTGTTGCTGTATGATTTTGTTGAATGTATTAGAGGAGTTTTAGGGTATAATGAGGTAGAACCTGTAATTGGGATTTTGGGAATTTTTGGTGCAGTCTGTATAAAACAGCAATAATCGCTGATATGCGTGGGTTAACCGATTAACGCTATAGGTTAACCAGTTAACTAGTGTGAAATGTGGGTTTTCTGAAGTAACGCATGCGTTAACCAGTTAACGTTATGGGTTAACCAGTTAACATTGTATCAATGACTGATTTTGGTTTTTGAAAAATGCATAACTTTTAATCCGTAAACCCTATTTGAGTTTCGTTTGAAGCGTCAGAAAGATAATAAAATGAACCTTATTTTGATGATGGAAAATGAGTGATGTGAGATATTTTTCAGAACTGAATTTTTAGAAAACGTCAAAATAGTCTTATGATTTTTACCGTAATTGAACTATAAAGAGATATTTTGGGGTTGTCGATGAACGAGGGTTATAGGTGTACTATCATGATGATAAATCTTATAAACATGATTTTATTGTAAATTAATGATTTGTTATTATGGATTAAAAGGAGTTGTTTGTTGTATTGTTAAAAATTGATTTTATGATTATAAACATGATGTTATTGTGAATTGGTGTTTTGTTGTTGTTGATGAGGGGAGTTGATTGGTTGTCTCGTTGAATCGAATTAGTTGTTTTGTTGTACTATTGATAAAGAAGTATTGTTGATGTGTTGTCATGATGAAAGACATGATTTTATGATGATTATTTGTTGAACATGAAATGGATGATGCACTAATAATTTTTCGGTGATTTTTACGGAGTAACGCATCATTGCATTTCATGACATTCACGATGGGGCTTCGGCATATTAGGTAGCTTCAATCATATTGTGTGTATTGGAGTGATTCGGTGATTACGGTGTGCTCCCTTGTGGAGGGTTGATGGTCATGTATCCATCTCACGATGAAATTGGTACCGCATGCATATTGTGCATTTCATGATGATTGAATTTACAATCTTTTTGGAATGTGTTTATGATGGTGTTGTTACTGAATTTTGTTGTTGATGTTGGTATGATATGTTTGCGCTGATTTATTCCTATTTCATGTTCCCATATATTTATAATGAATTATGATTACTCACCCTGCCTGCTTGGAAATGTTGCCTCTTATGTGGGTAACTTACAGATGATAAATAATGGCTTCGCAGTGCAAGAGGAGTTTATCAGAGTCTCGGAGCGTGTCTATTATTACCTTAGGAGTGGTTTTGGAGTCTTGTGTCCTGCTTTGTGTCATGTAACACCGAGTTGGGGTTTTAGTTATTAAACCTGTTTTCGTATTATGATATTTGAAGAAAATTCTATTTTACTTTGTTGTCGACTTTGGATGGATTGGAGTTTATTTTTAAGAATATTGATAAGTTGATTATTAATTTGATTCCGCTGTGAAATAAATTTATAATTAATTATGTCTGATGATTAACCCGTGTTACGGGAGAGGACATTGAATAATTGATGTTTTCGACAGATATGTGATGCCCTTCTTGTTGTTGTACACTGATATTAATCTAAATAATTTATTTTGGGGTAAAAGGCTGTTGCATTAGTGGTATCAGAGCAGGTCGGTCTGTCCGGCCAATGTTGTTAATGTCGTTTATTCCTCAGTGTGCGACATATATGTGAAACACGTCGGTACTTGTTTGTTGGTTTCTGGTCGTTGTCTGCAGGTGTTAGTTTGGAATTAAGTGGGGGAGAAGCTTGTCTCCCAGACTGTTGTTGGATTGTAGAAGTGGTTCAGGTTGATATTGATCGCAAGAGTGCGAATGTTGTCGAAGCGATGTTGTTGCGGACCAGCGAGAGTTTAGACTCACGAATTTGTATCGGTCGAGTTGGAGATGCGCGTGGATTATGGATGGTGAATTGATTAAGAATGGGGAGTTATTCCAATGGAGATGAAAAGTTGATGAATCGAATCGGTAGATTAACATGCCTTGAGTATAGTTGGATTAAAGCGTAATTTTTGTAGTTGGATGAGAAGCAAGGATGTTTGGTAGATCTTGGAAGCAAGAGAGAGAGAGAGAGAGATGAAACTTATGTTCATCAATCTCCAATTCTGATTTTTTGAAATTTGGAGCAGCTATCACGAGAAGAGGCATAACGTTTTGTTTGTAATTCTGATTGAAGCGGTTCTGAAATTTTTGGAAAGCTTATGAAATTTCCTACAGTTTGCATATAAGAATTTCCTTCAGGAGGTTGGTGAAGAGGGAGATAAGTGCATTTTAGTATTTGGGTTTGATGCTAATTTTTGGAAGATTCTGCTTACGGGAATTCTTGACCAGTCTCGTTGCAAGAACGATAACTTTCTGCTCGTAAATCAAATTTAAGAGATTTTTGAAGTTCTGGAATCTACACGAAATTCGCTTCATTTTGGAATATGATTTTGTGTTTGGGAGGTCTGTATTGGAAGAGAAGTATGTGGTTGATGATGAGCGACTATTGCTGAAAATTTGGAAAGATAAAGACAAATATGAAATATTATTAGGAATAAAATGTTGTTATTTTAAGAATGTAACTGTGTTTGAGAATGCATTGAGATATAATTCACGTTGAATAAGAAGGAGTAAAGTGACGATGTTATGTGATGGTGGAGTTGAGAGGAAAGGCGAATGCTCGAGTAACGTTGTTAAAAATTTTAACTTGGATAAAAGTTGTACTTGGAACGAACCGATTGGATTGTACTCGATGTTGTAGTGATTCCTGTGTTGGAAAAATATTTATGATTGTGTTATGCTATGAGCGTGTATAAGAGATTATGGAATGAATTTTTGGACATTTTGATATAATTGTCAAAGTTGGAAATAAGGAAAACTAAGAAGGCGTTGGTAAGCCTTAGAGAGTTGGTAGAGCATTATGCTTACAGACTTTGGGGCACAAGTTGAAGTATGCTATTGTGTTGGGTAATGATGATTTATGCCACCGTTATGGTTTCCATATGTTTATCGATAAATTGAGGAACTGATCACCCTTAATCTATTGTTGATAGTAGATGGAATCATAATTGATGGATAGACGTGTCATGCCGACTGTAATAGTATGCATGTTGGATTGGTTGAAGTTAAGCTGAGCGCTTGAGTATTTGTTATTTTGTCAATGTAAATTCGTATATAAGAATGTTAGTCAGATTTAAGATGATAGTATGAAGTTGCATTTGAATTGAATAGTAATATGAAAACTCATAGTTGAACTCTAGATAATTGGAGTGTTGCTTTGGTGATGAATTAAGTGGCGCGAGACTTGAAGTTTTCTTGATATGATTAGAGAGGAAAGTATATGGGAATGCAAGAGCGTGATTTGACAAGAGTATCGAATAAAGTTGAGATGCAAGTGTTATAAGGAGTGAATTGTAAGTAGGTTTATTAAAGTGCGAGTTTTGGTTGGAACAAGAAGAGTTGTTTAATTGTGTTGTTTCAGATAAGAATTTATGAAGGGTTGTGTCAGTATGAGTTGGAATCGAGGATTCGGTATGTTGAATTAGCTAGAAGTGGAGGATATGAGTTATCTTATGGAAATTTGTTGGACCCATGTACCTTATGTTGTTGTAGTGATGTTGTGTGTTTAATATGATTTTTAAGGTACGTGTTATTAAAAGATGGTAAAATTGTAGTTGTGTTGAGGATAATTGGAAATTCATGGGAGTACATGTATATCTTACCCAAGATTTGGAAGTAGTCGTCGTTGTAATTATGTTGAATGTCTAAGGTGTTGTCCTACAGATCTATGTTGAAGTATCCAATAACTATGAGAGTGTAAAATATATGTGGGACGAAAATTACGAATATTTAAGTCGAAGTCTCTTACTATATCGGTTTTGGTGATTGGGAGTTGGAAGTTGAACTTGGTGGAGTTACTACCTTACAGGTAATCAAAGTGTGCAGTGAACGCATGACATAATGCAGTTGCTCATATGTGAGTAACAACGATGCTGAGGTTGGTTGTATTAATATCGTGTTGGATTTGTGTGTTCCTATGTTGTGTTGTTCTAATGCTTCAATCACTGAATTCTTGAGTTAGGCATTATCTTGTGTTGCGATGCTAGTTGTCAATTGTATTACTTGGATAATATTCACATTGTTGTTGTCGTTGATGTTATGAGTTATGGTTTATATTATATGTGGATTTGCCTTTCTTAGTCGAGAGTTGATTAGTCGGATGGAATAAGTAGTTGAAATAGTTGAATCAGATAAATTTTCGAGGATGGAAATTCTTTAAGTGGGGGAGAGTTGTAACACCCCAAATTCGATTATGAGTAATTGTTAATTATTTGAGGATATATGATGATTTTGACAATAAGAGGTTATGTAGCCGATGCATTATGGTGAAATTACTTTAATAATATTAATAATAAGAATAATCATGTAGTATTATTCAAATTATTGCTTATTATTTAAAATAATAGAAGTGGAGGTATGGAGGTTATGTTGGTCATTTGGGAGTATAAGGAGTATTTTTATATAATATGAATAATTAGTGTATTATTATACTATTATTATTATTATTTAGTAAATATATTGAAGAAAGGGTAAGGTGGTCTTTATGTGAAAAAAGTAAGGTTAAGTTGGGAAAAACATAAATTGTGATAGTTTTATAAAAAAGAAGAATACGATCAAAACTCTTATTCTATCGTGTTTTTGGTAAAGAGCTCTGAAGAAAAGGAGAGGAAACCCAGAGTCAGGAAGTTTGCAAAGAACCTTGGAGAACAGTATCAATCGACGAAATTCTCTAAGGTATGGGGAGTTTTCATAAAATATTATAATTGTATAGGAATTGGTATATGAGTAGATTAGGTTTGTATGAATTTTTGGGAGTTTTAGGATTTTTGAATTAAATTGAATGTAGGAGTGTAAATTGATGAATTGGAGTACATAAAATGAGTTAGAATTATGTGAATGATGTATGAATTGTTGTCTTGTTATTGTATGATTTTGTTGAATGTATTAGAGGAGTTTTGGGGTATAATGAGGTAGAACCCGTAATTGGGATTTTGGGAATTTTTTGTGCAGTCTGTATAAAATAGCAAGAATCGCTGATATGCTTTCGTTAACCAGTTAACGTTATGGGTTAACCAGTGGGAAATATGGGTTTTCTTGAAGTAACGCAGGTGTTAACCAGTTAACGCTATGGGTTAACCGGTTAACACTGTATCAATGACAGATTTTGGTTTTTGAAAAATGTATAACTTTTAATCCGTAAACCCGATTTGAGTTTCATTTGAAGCGTCAGAAAGATAATAAAATGAACCTTATTTTGATGAGGGAAAATGAGTGTTGTGAGATATTTTGCAGAACTGCATTTTTAGAAAACGTCAAAATAGTCTTATGATTTTTACCGTAATTGAACTATAAAGAGATATTTTGGGGTTGTCGATGAACGAGGGTTATAGGTGTATTATAATGATGATAAATCTTATAAGCATGATTTTATTGTAAATTGATGATTTGTTATTATGGATTAAAAGGAGTTGTTTGTTGTATTGTTAAAATTTGGTTTTATGATTATAAACATAATGTTATTGTGAATTGGTGTTTTGCTGTTGTTGATGAGGGGAGTTGATTGGTTGTCTCGTTGAATCGAATTAGTTGTTTTGTTGTACTATTGATAAAGAAGTATTGTTGATCTGTTGTCATGATGAAAGACATGATTTTATGATGATTATTTGTTGAACATGAAATGAATGATTCACTGTTGCACCCCAAAATTGCCCTCCACAAGACAAGTCATTGTGTACTAAGAGGCTCACAAGGTTCACAAGACATCTCATGAGGTTCACAAGGTTCAGAAAGTTCACAATTGGTTGACAAATTTGACAATTCCCTCAGACAATGCATCCTCCTAAGCAATGCATCCTAAACTAGAGTTTTGACTTTTATCAGGCTAAATGGACTTCCAAGACTTCAAGTGAGCTTCATAACATCCTATATGTGTTCAAGAATCCCCATGTCAAGTTTTAAGACTTTCCCAAAAGATTTGCTCAGTCAGATGATCAGATAGGTTAAAATCAGTCAAGGCAGTCAAAAAGTCAAACTGAGGTCAACTGTGGTCAAACTTCATGATTTTTTGCCAACATCAATTATATGAAGTAAAATTCATCATTTGATCAAGGGTTGATCATGATTCATCTAGGAGATTTCAGATCATCAAGAATCAGGAGTTTCTAAATTAAGGTTTTTTCAAGAAAAGTCAACTGAACTTTGACCAGTCATAACTTTCACATGCTTCATCAAATATTTTCCATCCAAAGCTCATTTTGAAGGAAATTTAATTCTCTACAACTTTGTGTATCACAAGCCAAGCCCAAAAATGCTTCATTTGGAAGGTATGAGCTAAGACATTATAGGTCCTTTTAAAAGTCAACAAAAAGTCAACAACTTCCAAAGAGCATAACTTGAGAATGGTAAAAAATATGGACATGAGACCAAAGAGGTTGGTTAGAGGACTCTCTAAGCTTTCTAAAATGTCCAAGAACACCTTCATAGCATTAAAATTGAAGGATCTGTGCCCTTGCAAAGTTGGGAAATTTTTGGGAAGTTTATGAAGCAAATAAGGCCTTAAAACTAATTTTTGCTAAATGAGCCCACCAAATTGCCATCCAATCTTTATAATGTCATCAAGCACGACCCAGACCATGCATTTTCTGATTTTTTATATTTTATTTGATATTTATTTGAATTTTATTCATTAAAATACAAATTAAATTAAAATAAAATATGAAAATCATATATTTGGAAGAGATTATGATTCTAGAAGGTCATAAACACCATTCAAGACTAATTGATCACATCCAAATTCGTGCTAGACCAAGATAGTAAGAATATATTGGATTTTTTGACATTTTTGGATAAGAGATTTCTTCATAATCAAGCAATCAATTGTCATCATTACAAAGCCCATAAATCCATGACTTTTTGACCTAATTTTCATCTCTATATATACTTGAAGACATCCCAATCACAAGTAGACGAAATTCTGCCTCCAAGGATACTCTCCAAACTTCAAAAAAATTCAAGAACAAACTCACATTCGGTTTGCAAGATTAAGGTAGTTACAAGGCCAAATTATGATGGAAATAGCTTCCTAGAAACATTTAGAGTGCATTGGGATCATCATATTCATCAAACACCTCATATATCATGGAAACCGAATTCATGTTCTTCACTTTCTTTTTCGATTTTCGATTTCACTTATTTATCCATTATAAATCGTTTTTGTGCTTCTAATCTTGTTTGTTGCTGTGTATGGATGATTTATGGGAAAAGGAATCGATGTTTTGATGTGCGGATATTCCCACACCATTGTTAGGGTTTAAAAACTTTAAATTAGGGATTCCGTTTAGACGCGATTTCAGATGGAATTGACTGCATAATTGGATTCACAAGACCTCTTTTGATAGGTTTATACCATTGGGAAAAATTTATCTTGTGCATATAACATTTTTTGAGTTGCAGGACCTCTAGTGACGCATGAAAACCGTCACTAAAAGTTGTAGTGACAGAAGAACTGTAGGTAAAGCCTAATGCGACGGTCAGAGAAAGAAGATGGTCTTGGCGCGCGTTTCTAATTTTTGAAATTTGTTTTATTTTATAATACTTGTTTTCCGTTTCTAATCACACACAAGCGTGTGTCCCAGTGGTTGAGACTCTGTGTTGGTAAGCTTGGGGGGGCGAGTTCGATCCCAGGCTTCCCCCCATTCTCTTTTTGCGCCTATTTTCTTTCTTCTTTTTATTTTCTTATTTAAATTATTATTTATTATATTAGATTAATTATTAAATAATTATAATTAATAGAAACTTAATTAGAATAACCACCATTAATTTTTTTCTTTTATAAATAAAATTTCACAAATAAATATTAATTTGTTTTTCTTTCATAATATATTTTATAAATATTTATTTTAGTTTTTTTTATCAAACTTATTAATTTAATTAGAATTTAATCACGTCCTGATTTCTTTACTAACCCTGATTTATTTTATTTTTTTCTAATCTTGATAATTATTGTTTTATTTATATATTGTTCAATTATTTATTTATTTCTCGTTTTAATTTAATTACTAGAAAAATGTATAGGCGTATATCAAAAAATGTAATTTATGTTCGTCAATCATTATGTATCTGCCCCAAAACGATGTAATAGCGTAGATTTATTTTCTTGCCCTTTTATTTATGCCATTTAATTGTGTGGTTAGTAATTTTAGGGTGTGTATAACATATTTGTAATTAAAATTAACTTAGAATCACTAATTTAATAAGATAAATATATGAATATGAACACTCACACACGTAAGTCGATCTTTGATTGCCATCTCTCACTTCCTAAGGTTATCCCTCATGTTGCCTAAATAAAATGGTCAAGTAAGGTGTCTAAAAGCAAAGTCCCTTCTCATGAAATCATCTAGTCCCTCCAATATCATAAGATCAAGTCCCTTCGATGTTGCCTTCGTAAATGATCTTGTCCCTTTCGAATAAAAGATGATAAGTCCCTTCGTATTGCTAAGACACCTTACAGTCGCCTAAACACAGATGACCCTTCACATGTCCCTTATACATCCAAGGTAACGACTACCTATTCCTTAATAATAGGGATAGTCTTACCATTGAAAGAACATTCAAGAACAGTAAAGATTTAATCATAGGGTAGGTTCCTCTTAAGTACTTGCTCACTCTTTCAAAAACATTTCATAACACTTCACATTTTCAAACAATTTTCAAAACAAAGTCTTTATATATATCCATACAAGAATCATTATAAAGTACTTAAGAAAATTTTTAATCACACACTACACTTCTCAAAACAGTTTAAAGTGAGCTAAGTAACTAAGAGCCCATGGATAACCATGGATGTAAAGGGTGCTAACGCCTTCCCTTTACATAACCTACCCCCCGAACCCAAAAATCTTTTAAGGTCTTTCCTGTTTTTTATGCCCTTTCCTTTTGGATAAAATAAAAGTCGGTGGCGACTCTTGCTATCCGCAACATTTAAATAAAGCCAGTTCTCCCACCGTGTTACAGAACTGGCGACTCTGCTGGGGATTTAATAAAAGAGGGGTACCCTTAGGAATTAGATCACTTTAAACTTGTTTGCTTTGTTTGCTTTACTTTACTTGTTGGGTGCTCTTATGTATGAAAGATCCTAACCCGGATCTAGTGTACCTTAGGTAAATGGCAATAGACCAAGGAAATTGTACGGCGTATACCGATATGGTTGATCTGGTGGCCATAGTTAGTGTGACTTCTTGGTTGGTGCTTATGTTCCTTAAGTCAGTTGAGGATAATATGAGGCTGCCATATGTTGTCAATACACTAACTAAATTTTAGAACCCTAGTCATCCCATCTTGGCCTTTAGAAAGTAGTGAGATAACCGGCTTTGGTGAAGACTGAAGTTGGTTGATACTCGATGCTACACTCATTGAGATTCTAAACTTGGAGGGTTTTGGTTGGCAAGTAAGTTGCCTACTGAACAACCACCCTTGTGAAGGATCAGTGATATTGAGATCCCTTAGAACCTGGTTACTTTATAGGACAGGATGAACCAACTAAACTTCAGGGGAGGGTACTTACCTTTAAACCTCATGCAAGCCTTCAAACCTAGGGCTATTATGTGACTTGTTTGTGTGTGCCACATGTTTGTGATTGAGCATAACATCATAGCATCATCATGCATCATAAGCATATCATTTTCACTAACCATTTCAAGGACCAAAGGATTTATCTTTGTTCTTTGTTGCAGGTCATGGCTTCTGCTCATAGGAATACTATCCGGATTAACTTTGTAGGGATACCTCCTAAGCTTAAGTAATTGGTCTCTCAAGTTTCTGAAAACTCCCAGTTCATCAAGAGGCATGGTCACCTACTGGATCTAGTCACTTTAGGGTTCAATGAAGACATGATGAGTGTCCTATTTCAGTTCTTTGATCCTAAACATCATTGCTTCATATTCCCTGACTATCAACTGGTTTCTACAATGGAAGAGTTCTCTAAACTACTGGGTATACCTATCCTTGATCAGAAACCCTTCACGGGCTTGGAAAAAGAGCCTAAATCTGAAGTCATTGCTGCATCCTTACATCTGAAGAAATCAGACATTGTTCTAGAAACGAGGAGTGGAGTTTAGGGTGTTCTTGCCAAAGTATTGATGGAGAAAGCTCAAGTGTTCCTGAAGGCTATGTGTTATGATGATTTTGAGGAAATCTTAGCCTTATTGATTTATGGCTTAGTGTTGTTCCCCAATCCAGACCAGTTCATAGACGTACACGCCATCAACATATTTCTGACTCATAATCTAGTGCCTACATTACTTGGAGACATCTTACATTCACTCCATACCCGTACTGCGAAGGCACGAGGAACTCTAATGTGCTGCATACCTCTATTGTCTAGGTGGTTTATTTCTCACCTTACTCGATCAGTGATGAAGAATGAACAAGGGTTCAGGTGGTCCAAGAGGATTATGTCACTTTCTCATTCAGATATTCATTGGTGTTATAGATCTATGGAGAATGTTACTATCATTGACCGTTGTGGTGAATTCCCCAATGTGCCACTCCTTGGCATAAGAGGGGGCATTACCTTCAATCCTTCTTTAGCTCTACGTCAGTTTGGTTATGCTCGGAGCAATGGTCCTCATGACATGCTTATTCAAGGAATTGTGTTCGACTACGACAACGATCTGCAAGGTTACCGTCAAAGGTTCATACGAGCTTGGGGTAAAGTGAACAAGGTTGACAGCAAGACTCTGGAACCAAAGTACTCCATTCCTATGGAACCTTACCTCATATGGGTGCGATCTCGTGCTCAGACTCTTATGATGCCATATCCTGCTATTCTACCAGTTACTATGGAACCTGTTGCAGAAGGAGATACTCTTTATACCATCCTTCATCCAGACATGCCCACTAATCTGGAAGAATTGCAGAAATCCTGGATCCAACTGAAGGAACAAAGAAATACCTTCGAAGCTCAATTCAGGATTAGCCAAGAAAAAGTGTTGGAGCTGACCAAGCAACTTCACGAGGAGCGGAACCTCAACACATACCTCCATACAAAGAGGAAACGTCCATGGGAGACTTAAAACCCCATTTTTGTACTCATTTCCCTTCATTGTAAGCCCAATGGGAAAAATAATTTTAACATTTACTAATTAAAGTTTTATTTCTATTTGTTTAACAAATGTAAACTCCGCGGTCCTTGAAAACATTGCATATGCATCTACATACCATATCATTGCATGACAGGTTGTCACAACAGGTTTCTCATCTTCTCGCTGTTTATTTCAGCAAAAATGGCTCTCGAGCAATTTGTCAAAGATCTTCAAGCTCAGAATGCCCAGTTTCAAGAAGTGATTCTGAATTTGTCCAAGGGGAAAGAAGAGTTGAACGCACTCCTCTCTGAGGACATGAAGAAGAAGAATCATGAGGACAACAAGGATGATCAGCTGAAACAACTACAAGCTGAGATGGCAGAGATGAGGATCCAGATGAATGGCCAAATGGCTCTTATCCAGAGTTTGGCCCAGGGGCAAGAAGAGTTGAGAAGCTTTGTCAATAAGCTTCGACATAACGGAGTTGGGAATCTAATCATCACTCAACCTTCGTTGAAACAAGCTGACTTGGCTGAAAGGAAAGTAAGGATAAGAGAAGGAAATAGACAGGCTACTACTGACCATCCTTCAACAAGCTGGACATGACACTAATAACTGTTGGGTATTGATGAATAAGATTCAAGACCTAATTGACGAAGGAATACTCGAGGTTACTCCAGAAGGCCAGGTTGAGTTCTTCTATCGTCCATCAAGCATCAAAGTTTCCAGATAACTGGAGTGACGGGTTTAGAGGAAGAGGCTTTGAGAACATTTGAATTTTCATTTGTAATTTCTTTTGTTTGTTTAAACACTTACTATTATGTTAAACTTTTGTTTTCATTAATGCATTGCATATGTTTGTCTTGAATTAATCCATTCGTTTCCCTATATTTTGAACTATGCTTCATATTTCTATTTTGTGATATTTAACTCCTAATAAAGCTATAAGCCTATAGAGGGAGGATGTCGAAAACAATACCATAATCTTATGCAATATGCTTTTGAACAGACTATGCTGACGATGTACAGGCATTGTTTCAATTCCTAAACAGTGGAGATATAAGGAAGTTAATCCCTAGTCAACCCTTTTGAGCCTATGAAGTAGGAGTTTTTATTCTCGCACAAATTAAAACCCTTATTCATAATCTGGGGCAGGGTAGTTACTCGGTTAACTCAAATATGCCAATTATCTGTGTTGTACACAACTAATGATGGTTCTCTGTAATCATAAAACCTGACAGTCAATATCCAGCAAAAGAAAAACCCACTAAGTCAAAACCTATGAAGGAGACTTAGTAAAAAAATTAAGACATCCCGCTGACTATAACCTTGAAATAAACAGTTCAGGCAAAAAATAAGGGATAACAAAGTCAAAAGAAAAAAAAAGGTCACTATGAATCCTCAACAAAGAAAGATGATTGAATGTTCAAATAAGTTTTTGGTTTCTGAACCATCACAAATGTCAGTGTTACAATTTCAAACTCCTTTGAGCCTCAATGTATAAGTTAACTGAGCATAGGACTGAAGAACATCATGGAGATTGGGTTGGGTACAAATAAATTTGAGCCTTTATCCTTTGTTTCTTAAACCGTGAATCAGGCCACGTTACAACCCTTTAAAAGTCCAAACTGAAGCATGGTTAGTTCGAAAGCGTACTGCTACAAAAAGGTATCCTGACTCCTTTAGGGCTTATTATAAAACTTGAGTTAATATCACAGTTTTCACAAAAACTGTTTTTCTAAAATAACTCTTTTTCAAAACTTCAAGACAGACATAAGCATTACATTTTTGAATATATTTGTTTGCATATACCTGAGTGTTTGATAAACAGAGAAACTTACAGGATGAATGTTCAATAAACCAAAGTCCTTCCGATAAACAAAGTTGCTTCCTGGATCAAAGTCCATGTATACAAAGGGGCATAGTCATTATCTCCCAATCAAGGGGGCAGGCCATGATACTTCCTAACTCATTTGGGACAATCAGGACATGATTCAATTATGTTTAAGTAGCCAGATTACCAAGGGTAACATTACAGAGTTCATAATGCCAGGGGCATAGTCACTGTTTCCCAATCAAGGGGCATACCAACTTACTGTTCAATTCATTTGGGGCAATCAGGTCCAGATTCAACAATGCTTAATAGTCAGGAGCAACTCTCCTCGTATATTTGAATTACCAAGGGTAATATTACAAAGTTCATGATGTCAGGGGCATATTATTGTGGGGCATTCTGCTTATTTCTCTTGAGGTAACTACATTCAGATACTTCCATTATGGGACAATTCATCCTCAACCAAGGGGCAATGCTTTCTTTTCAAATCTAATACCCTGAGCGTATATGGTCCATCAAAATTTGAAGACACGTTCCTCTCATTGTATTACCTTGATATTAGATTCTCAGCAAAAGCCATTGTGGAAATTAATTGTCTACGCGAGTAGTATCAGATGATGTCAGTATCATGTCTTCAGATCCAGCTATGAGGATTTCTGGGAAGGTATTCAGGAAAGTTAAGAATCTCAGGAGCTCTAAATCCAATTGGTTATACACTCTCAAATTTGAAACGATTCTGTTTTCGAGTTCAGCTTTACTTTTCCCTCTTTATTCAGGATTACTTTTCCTCTTTTACTAAAGCGAAAAACATTTGTTGGTTATGTTTGAATGTATATATGTTTTGAATATGATTGATGTTTACCAGAAATGCATAAAAAGCAGTAATAGTATTTACTAAGGACGAACGAAGGTAGGAATTCAACGAAGCTTCGCCGGTTCATCCCCACAAGACAACTACAAATCCCCAGTAGAGCAAATCTATCTTTATAGATACTTCAAGTTACGTCTCCCCTTGAATTTATGTCCATCTCTTTTATCCTCAGTCAGGATACTCAGGAACTTATTCCTTCAATAGAATAACGACAAACGAAGACGGAAGGTTATAAATACTATACTATCAAAGGAACAAGTTCCTCATATTCTTCAGCAACGAATCGGGATTTATTTTCCCTAGCCAGCAGTTGATATACAAAGATATCCAGGCGCTTCAGGCTGCATGATTCATACATACATCATTTATATCATACCATAGCATATACATAATGCATAATACATTTATTTAGGTGCATCATACTATGCATGCATACATATTGCATAAACTAACATTCTCCTTGCAGGATAGTTATATGCAGATAAAACAACATCAACAATTCACAACAGGTCAAAAATGATCCATACATTACTCAAGATGTCCTCGGAGAGTAGGCAAACGGTCTGTAAGAAGATCCATTCCCTAATCCAGGATATTTTCAGGAGACTTGATCCTGAAACTTTTTGGTCCTCGGAGAGTAGACAAACGGTCTGTAAGAAGACCCATTGCCTAATCCAGGATATTTCCAGAAGATTTCATCTATCTGGTCTTGAATAGCAGGCAAACGGTCTGTACACAGATCCATTCCCTGGTTCAAGATATTTTCAGAATATTTAATCTATTGGCTCTTGAATAGCAGGCAAAAGATCTGTACAAAGATCCATTCCCTGGTTCAAGATATTTTTCAGAAGAATTAATCCTGACGTTCTTTTGACCTTAGAGAGTAGGCAAACGATCTGTACAAAGATCCATTCCCTAATCCAGGATACTTCCAGAAGATTTCATCTATCTGGCCTTGAATAGCAGGCAAACGATCTGTACAAAGATCTATTCCCTGGTTCAAGATATTTTCAGAAGATGGAATCTATTGGTCCTTGAATAGCAGGCAAACGGTCTGTACAAAGATCCATTCCCTGGTTTAAGATATTTTTCAGAAGAATTAATCTTGACATTCTTTTGACCTTGGAGAGTAGGCAAACGGTTTGTAAGAAGATTCATTCCCTAATCCAGGATATTTTCAGGAGACTTGATCCTGACACTTTTTGGTCCTCGGAGAGTAGGCAAACGGTCTGTAAGAAGATCCATTCCCTAATCCAGGATATTTCCAGAAGATTTCATCTATCTGGTCTTGAATAGCAGGAAAACGGTCTGTACAAAGATCCATTCCCTGGTTCAAGATATTTTCAGAAGATTTAATCTATTGGCTCTTGAATAGCAGGCAAACGATTTGTACAAAGATTCATTCCCTGGTTCAAGATATTTTTCAGAAGAACTAATCCTGACGTTCTTTTGACCTTGGAGAGTAGGAAAACGGTCTGTACAAAGATCCATTTCCTAATCCAGGATACTTCCAGAAGATTTCATCTATCTGGTCTTGAATAGCAGGCAAATGGTCTGTACAAAGATCCATTCCCTGGTTCAAGATATTTTCAGAAGATTTAATCTATTTGCTTGAATAGTAGGCAAACGGTCTGTAAAAAGATCCATTCCCTAGTTCAAGATAATTTTCAGAAGAACTAATCCTGACGTTCTTTTGACCTTGGAGAGTAGGAAAACAGTCTGTATGTAACACGGTGGGAGAACTGACTTTAGTTATGTTGCAGATAGCAAGAGTCGCCACCGACTTTTATTTTATCCAAAGGAAAGGCATAAAAGAACAGGAAAGACCTTTTAAAAGATTTTTGGGTCCGGGGGGTAGGTTATGTAAAGGGAAGGTGTTAGCACCCTTTACATCCATGGTTATCCATGGGCTCTTAGTTACTTAGCTCACTTTAAAATGTTTTTGAAAATGTGAAGTGTGTGAATAGAAATTTTCATAAGAGTTTGATAATGATCCATGTACGGATGCGTAAAAAACTTGTGTTTGAAAATTATTTGAAATTTATGAAGTGTTTGAAAAGTTTTTAAATAGTGAGCAAGTAACTATGAGGAACCTACCCTAAAGCTTAAGTCTTTTTGTTCTTGAATCCTTTAAGTGGTAAGACTATCCCTATTATTAAGGAATAGGTAGTCATTACCTTGGATGTGAGGGACATATGAAGGGACATCTGTTTATGTAGGCAACTGTAGGGTGTATTAAGCATTTTTGGAGGGACTGTCATCATTATTCGAAAGGGACAAGATCATTATGAAAGCAACCATTGAGGGACTTGATCTTTTATTGTGAAGGGGCTAGATGACTTTATTTTGAGGGACTTTTGCTTTATACACCCCACTTGACCTTTTGATTAGGCAACAATGAGAGGTATCCCTAAGGAAGTGAGATGGCGATCAAAGATCGACTTACGTGTGTGAGTGTTCAATTTTAATATTTATCTTTTGAATTAAGTGATCTAAATCAATTTTAAATACAAATAGTTTACACTCCCTATTTACTAACCATGACATAAAAATAAATAATTTAAATATTACAAAAAATTACATCCAGGAGCAATTACAATAATAATAATAAACAAGCAATTTAAATAAATAAATAAATAAATAAGCAAAATAAGCAAAATAAATAAGCAATATAATTGGGGTTAGTGAAAATAATAATAATAATCACAATTTAAAAATAAATGGGGTTAGTAATAAACATGGTTAATAATAATAATAAACAAAAAAAGATTATAATAAACAAAATTTTAATGGTTAATAGAAAAATATGAACAATTATATTAATTATAAAATTTTAAGTTAAGTATAAATTATAAAATTAATTATGAACATAATTAAATTAGCAATTTTAAACATATAATAGAAATTATTTTCATGTAAAATTAAAATATAAACAATTGTATAATATTTACATATTATAAAAAATAATTTAAGCATTTTAATTTTTAAGCATATTTATGTACAAAATTTTAAATTATAAACAATTTATGCATTTAATAAAAATTAAATTAAGAATTTTAATTAAACTATAAATATAATATACAAATAATAATATTAAAGAATTAGGGTTGTGAAAATAACATAATTAATTAGGGTTTAAAAAAAATATTTTTAGGGTTTATAAAATAAATTAGGTTTTATGTACAAAAATTATAAATATTAATTCAAATAAATTATATATATAATAACAATATGCACATAAAAAAAAGAAATTAGTTTTTTTAGAAAATATTTTAAGATTAATATTAGGATTTTAGAATTATAAATTTTAACTAAATTAATATTAATAAAAATCAAAACAAATAGAAAGAAAAAAGTAAAAAGAAAACTTACCTGGCTGGGGTTTGAACCCAGTACCTCTTGCCCTCATGAACCTATGCCAGCAACCACAACCACTGGGCCACGCATGCGTTGGTGTAAGAAGAGTGAGTCAAATTGTTTTTATTCTATATCCTGAAAAATCAAAAAATAACAAGAAAACAAAAGGCCTGGGGGTTTCGAACCCAGGACCTTCATAGTATCACACAAACACATTACCATCCCAGCTAGGTGAGCGCGTCTGATAGTATAGTGGCAATAATGCATAATATATGAAGCTTCCTGATTAACCTGAAAAAATAAGAAAAAATTGTACAAAGCCAGGATTCGAACCCAGGCTTGCAGGCAGTATACACGCGCGTCTTACCACTGAGACAAGCATCTGCTTGTGAAATAACAACAGAAACAAATCATAATATTTTTAAACAATTTTTCAAATATTAAATTCGCGCGCAGCTTCTTCTTCTTCTACCTTTTACCTACGAAAATTCATGCAAGTTTACCTACGACTTTTCCTGCGTGTTCTTCCATACTCAGAACCTGCGAAAATCAAACACCAACGAAATAGTACAATTTCTTCAAATTGTTTATACCAATGAGTTCCTTATGACTCATACAATCAATCCACGTTTTTAGAATTTATTTATATTGTCTAAATCGTGAAACCCTAAAACTAAGTTCCAAACCCTAACAATGGCCGTTTGCGATTTAGGTCATGAAGCTTCAAGTTTTTTGTCCAGAAAGCATCTATACATCATCACTAACACAAATATACAGTTAGATTTCATTGTTATGGCATAAATAGTTCAAATCGAAAATATTTTAAAGATGAACAAGATGCATTCGGGTTATGCTATGTGAATGGTTTTGGATGCAACCAAGCATTGGTTTCCACTCAATGATATCCAAGGATCATAGCTGTGTCCTCAAATTACCTTTTAATGCCTTGTATGGATGAATCCGAATTTGAGTTTTTGGATGGTTTTTTGATTTGTGAAACTTACTCTTGGAGGCTGCAAATTCGTCCTTTGTGAATTGTTAAGTGTTCATTATATATGAGTGAGTGAATTAGGTCAAAGACTTCACCAATTTGATGGATATTTGGATCATTTGAAGATTGAAAAAGATTAGCTTTAAAATTTGAATATTCTTGATCTCACATTGCTATTTTGGTATGATTCTCATTACTCTTGTATCAATCAAGTCTAAATACAATTTAAGACCTTCTAGAAACCAAATCAAATTGAATTTTCATTATTTTATATTTTATTTGAATTTAAAATGATTTTTAATGTAAAAAATCATAATAAATAAAAACAAAATGAATAAAATTATGAATAAATCATTTTAATTTCGTGCAAGATGTTTTGATGTGGATTGGGTCATTATTTGGCAAGCCCATTTGGAAGAAATTTGTTTTAGACCTCCATTTTCTTCATAAACAGACCAAAAATTTCCCAACTTTGCAAAGGCACACATCTTTAAATTTTAATGCTATGAGGGTGTTCTTGGACATTTTGGAAAGCTTGAAGAGTCCTCTAACCAACCCCACTGGTTTCATGTCCATATCATTTACCAATCTCAAGTTATGCCCTTTTGAAGTTGTTGACTTTTTGTTGACTTTCAAAAGGACCTATAATGTCTTAGCTCATACCTTCCAAATGAAGCATTTTTGGGATTGGCTTGTGAGACACAAAGTTGTAGAGAATTCAATTTCCTTCAAAATGAGCTTTGGATGGAGACTTGGTGATGAAGCATGTGAAAGTTATGGCTGATTTGACCACAGTTGACCTCAGTTTGACTTTTTAACTGCTTTGACTGATTTTGACTTATTTGATCATCTGATTGAGCAAACTTTTGAGAAAAGTCTTGAAACTTGTCATGGGGGTTCTTACACAAATATAAGAGGTTATGAAGCTCACTTGAAGTCTTGGAAGTTCATTTAGCCTGATTAAAGTCAAAACCCTAGTTTTGGATGCACTGCTTAGGAGGTGCATTGTATGAGGGAATTGTCAACTTTTCTGACCAATTGTGAACTTTGTGAACCTTGTGAACCATCATAAGATGTCTTGTGAACCTCATGGGAGGTATTGTGAACCTTTTGAACCTTGTGAACCTCATAAAGTGACTTGTAGACTTCATGAACCTCATGAAAGGTCTTGTAAACATTGTGAATCTTGTGAACCTTGTGAACCTCATAAAGTGACTTGTAGACTTCATGAACCTCATGAAAGGTCTTGTAAGCATTGTGAATCTTGTGAACCTTGTGATCCTTCTTAGCACACAAAGTCTTGTATTGTGAGGGCAAATTTTGGGGTGCAACAGCTGCCCCTGTTCAATTTTCTGAAATCTGAGGGGTTAGATTGGTATATTTGCCAGTCGTGACCTGGAAGGTTGAAGGGGATTGAACACAAAAGCCCAAAAATTTGCACTCACCAGTGCGTAAACTGATATTGATGGTTGGTTGTATATGCTTGAGTGGGCTTAAAGATGCCACTTGGAGAAAAGTTCTTCAGATACATTTCTTGGAGAATAAAGCAGTCCAAAATATGAAGGTATGATGATAGCTTTCAGGAGGATAAAGCAGTCCTGAGGTAATAATAAGCTTTCAGGAGGATAAAGCAGTCCTGAGATATTGATAATATGCTTTCAAGAGGATGAAGCAATCCTGAGGTAATGATATGATTTCAGGAGGATAAAACAATCCTGAGATATTGATAATATGCTTTCAGGAGGATGAAGCAATCCTGAGGGACAAGAAGCTGTCAGGAGGATAAAGCAGTCCTGAGGTAATAATAATCTTTCAGGAGGATGAAACAATCCTGAGGTAGTGATGAGCTATCAGGAGGATGAAGCAATCCTGAGGTAATAGTATGCTTTCAGGAGGATAAAGCAGTCCTGATGAGATAATAAGCTTTCAGGAGGATAAAGCAGTCCTGATGTAGTGATGCTTTCAGGAGGATAAAGCAGTCCTGATGTACTAGAAGTTTTCAGGAGGATAAAGCAGTCCTGATGGATGATATGCTTTCAGGAGGATGAAGCAATCCTGAGGGACAAGAAGCTTTCAGGAGGATAAAGCAATCCTGAGGGATGATAACTTTCAGGAGGATAAAGCAGTCCTGATAATCACAAGTCTGTTTGCTGGAGAATTAACCTGGAAACAAGGTAGCATTCTGTATAACAATATTAGTTTATGCATTATGTATGCATGTATGATACGATGCACTTATGTAATGTATTATGCATTCATGGATATGTATGTTATGGTATGATGTAAATGATGTATGTATGATATGATACC
Organism: Lathyrus aphaca; assembly: GCA_963966055.1. Taxonomy (NCBI): domain Eukaryota; kingdom Viridiplantae; phylum Streptophyta; class Magnoliopsida; order Fabales; family Fabaceae; genus Lathyrus; species Lathyrus aphaca. The sequence continues at coordinate 507,845,554 of OZ014523.1, forward strand.
GCCGGAAGCGTCTGGATATCTTCGTATGACAACTGCTGGCCAGGGAAAATAAATCCCGGTTTGTTGTTGAAGGATAACCTTCCGTCTGCTGGGGATAGTAGGGTATACATAACCTCTCGTCTGCTGGGGATAGCAAGGTATATATAACCTTCGTCTTCGTTTGATAGTAGGATAGATATAACATCCCGTCTTCGTTCGTCGTACCCTTATTGGAAAGTAAATTCCCGAATATCCGTATGAGGATAAAAGAGATGGATATAAATTCCAGGGGAGATGTGACTTTAGGAAGATGGACTTGTCCTACTGAGAGTTTGTAATTGTCTTTGTAAAGATGAACCGGTGAAGCTTCGTTGAAATCCTTCCCTCGTTCGTCCTTAGTAAATACTATTACTGCATTTTCATGCATTTCTGGTAAACATCAATCATATTAAACATATGCATTTCTGGTAAACATCAATCATATTAAACATATGCATTTCTGGTAAACATCAATCATATTCAAAAGCATACATACATTCAAACACAACCAATGGACGTTTCGCTTATGTAAATAGGGTACAAGTAAATCTGGATTCAAAGATGGAATTTTATTTATATCAAAAAGTGACCTATACATAGGTAAGTTTGTACAAGGAGACATAAACCCTAGTAAGAGGATTTTGTCATAAAGATTTTACAAGACAAAGAGAATCAGCTATGTGGGAAATAATCCTATTGAGTTTCAATTCTACTATTGCCATTATCTTCAAGTAAGTATCACAACTGGTTGCAGTTTCATGGGTGATCCAAACGAGACATAGTTATACGCTTTAATCCCTAACTTTTGCCTGGATTGCCCTTTCAGGTTTTCAATCCACCGGGATACCCTTTTTTGCCCAAGCCTCCTTTTCAGGTTTTCGACTTGCCGGGTGTACATCTTTTCATATATATCCCTAATTTTTGCCCAAACCCTTTTGGTTTGCCGGGATGCCCTTATTTTTGCCTAGGCCTGTCAACCTAGCGGGTCTCTTTTTATGCGTAGTATTTTTTAACTATGTCTGCGTTTACAGGCTGCGGGAAGTCTTCACCATCCATAGTAGTGAGTATCATAGCACCTCCTGAGAACACTGTCTTGACTACAAATGGTCCTTCATATGTTGGAGTCCACTTGCCCCTAGGATCACCCTGTGGTAATATGATACGCTTGATTACCAAGTCACCAACATGATATACCTTTGGCTTAACCTTCTTGTTAAAAGCTTTGATCATTCGTTTCTGGTACATCTGGCCATGACAAACTGCTGCTAACCTCTTCTCATCAATCAAATTTATCTGGTCAAGTCGGGTCTGAATCCACTCATCTTCATCCAGGCCTGCATCCTTCATAATTCTTAAGGAGGGAATCTGAACTTCAATGGGTAGAACTGCTTCCATACCATAGACTAAAGAGAATGGGGTTGCCCCTGTTGAAGTACGTATTGTGGTACGATAACCATGAAGAGCAAATGGTAACATCTCATGCCAATCTTTATAAGTAACAGTCATGTTCTGTACAATCTTCTTAATGTTCTTATTAGCAGCTTCAACTGCCCCATTCATCTTCGGACGATACGGAGAAGAGTTATGATGCTTATTCTTGAACTGCATGCAGAGATCAGTAATCATAGTGTTGTTCAGATTAGAGCCGTTGTCAGTGATAATCCTTTCAGGGATGCCATACCTACATATAAGATTATTCTTAATGAATCGAGCCACAACATTCTTGGTAACAGATGCAAATGAAGCTGCCTCTACCCACTTCGTGAAGTAATCAATAGCAACCAGGATGAAACGATGCCCATTAGAAGCAATAGGCTTGATCTCACCAATCATATCAATGCCCCACATGGCAAAAGGCCAAGGAGCAGTCAACACATTCAATGGTGATGGAGGTATGTGTACTTTATCAGCATAAATTTGACACTTGTGGCATGTTCTGGAGTGTTGGTAGCAATCAGCTTCCATGGTAGACCAATAGTAACCTGCTCTCAATATCTTCTTTGCCATGGTATGACCACTAGAATGAGTGCCAAAGATTCCATCATGCATATCTTCCATAATCTCAATTGCTTCCTTTTTATCCACACAACGAAGCATAGTTGAATCATGATTGCGCTTGTACAAAATGCCATTACTTAAGAAGAACTTAGCAGAAAACCTTCTCAGAAACTTCCTATCTTTGACAGATGCCCCTTCAGGGAACTCTTGAGCCTCAAGATATCTTTTCACTTCATAGAACCAAGGCTTCTCCTCTGCCCCTTCTGTGTCAATCTCATTGCAGTATGCAGGCTTCTCAAATCTATCAATAGTAATCTTGGGAGCTTCATCATCCCAGCTGATCTCAAACATGGATGCCATGGTAGCTAATGCATCTGCCAACTGATTCTCTCTTCGTGGAATATGTCCAAAGGTAATTTCTTTGAAATGTGGGATCAAAGACAAAACATGCTCTCTGTAAGGAATGAGGTTATCATGCTTGGTATCCCAATCTCCTTTAATCTGACTTGCTACCAGGGCTGAGTCTCCATACACATCAAGGAACTGAATCTTCATATCAATAGCAGCTTTAATACCCAGGATACATGCCTCATACTCAGCCATGTTATTGGTACAATAGAAACAAAGTCTGGCAGTAATCGGGGTATGACAACCTTCAGGGGAATTAATCACAACACCAACACCATTACCAAGTGCATTAGAGGCACCATCAAAAACCATAGTCCATCGGGATCCTTGTTCAGGTCCGTCATATTGTCCAGGTTCTTTGGTAATAATCATAATGTCTTCATCAGGGAACTCAAAACTCATTGACTGGTAATCATCCACTGCTTGATGAGCCAAATGATCTGCTACAACACTTCCCTTAATGGCCTTCTGAGTAGTATACTGTATATCATATTCTGTCAAGATCATTTGCCATCTTGCAATTCTTCCGGAGAGAGCAGGTTTCTCAAATATATACTTGATTGGATCCATCTTTGAAATCAATAAGGTAGTATGAGTCAACATATATTGTCTTAATCGGCGAGCAGCCCATGCCAAAGCGCATCAAGTTTTCTCGAGCAGTGAGTATCTTGTTTCACAGTCGGTAAACTTTTTGCTAAGGTAGTATATTGCCTGCTCTTTTCGACCAGACTCGTCATGTTGACCCAACACACACCCCATTGAGTTGTCTAACACTGTTAAGTACATAATCAATGGTCTTCCATCAACTGGTGGCATCAAAATTGGAGGTTCTAGCAGATATCTCTTGATTTCATCAAAGGCAATCTGGCACTCGTCATTCCATTCCATCACCTGATCTTTCTTCAACAACTTGAAGATTGGCTCACAGATGGCAGTTAATTGGGAAATAAATCTTGCAATGTAGTTCAATCGTCCCAAGAAACCTCTAACCTCCTTCTCAGTACGGGGAGCTGGCATCTCTCGTATAGCTTTCACTTTTGCAGGATCCACTTCAATACCTTTTCCACTGACTATGAAACCCAGGAGCTTACCAGACCTAACTCCAAAAGTACACTTGTTTGGATTCAATCTCAACTTGTATTTCTTCAACCTCTCAAACAACTTATGCAAATGATCAAGATGTTGCTCTTCATTCTGGGACCTGGCTATCATATCATCCACATACACTTCTATCTCATGATGAATCATATCATGAAACAAAGCCACCATAGCACGTTGATATGTTGCCCCTGCATTCTTCAAACCAAATGGCATCACCTTATAGCAAAAAGTGCCCCACTGTGTAATAAATGTTGTCTTCTCCATATCTTCAGGAGCCATCTTGATTTGATTGTAACCAGAGAAACCATCCATAAAAGAGAATACCTTGTGCTGAGCAGTGTTGTCTACCAGAACATCAATATGAGGAAGTGGAAAGTCATCTTTGGGGCTGGCCTTGTTCAAATCTCTGTAGTCTACACACATACGTACCTTACAATCTTTCTTAGGAACTGGTACCACATTTGCAACCCACTGAGGATAAGAAGTCACAGCTAAGAACCCTGCATCAAACTGTTTCATTACCTCTGCTTTGATCTTTTCTGACATCTCAGGACGCATACGACGAACCTTCTGCTTCTTTGGACGACAATCTTCTTTCACTGGTAAACGGTGGACCACAATGTTTGTATCCAACCCTGGCATATCTTCATAAGACCAAGCAAAGATCTCCACATAGTCACGTAACATCTGAATCAATCTGCTCTTGACACTATCCTCTAAATCAGCCCCTATCTTGATTTCTTTCCTGTTTTCTTCAGTTCCCAGATTCACAACTTCGACTGGCTCTTCATGTGGCTGTATGGCTTTCTCTTCTTGTTGTAACAACCTAGCAAGCTCTACAGGTACTTCACAATCGTCCTCATTTCCGTCTTCAGTTTGATAGATCGGATTCTCGAAATTATAATTGGCAATAGTAGAACTGTTATCAACAGGATCCAGAGTGGATGAGGATCTGCATTTTAGTGATGTGGGTGTGTGTAAGAACACATAGCTGATAAAACAACAAAAATAAAAGAAAAGAAAGACAAGGAACACAATATTTACGAAAACGAAACGTCCACTGATTTTTATTGAATGAAGTATGCAAATGAAATGACAGCCCGTAACAAGCACACCATTGTGCCCCGGGTAAGGCACAAGGCTTAAGAGTTCAATTGTTCAAGAAATTACAAACTTAAAAGCAACAACACAGTAATAGTATTTACTCCTGACTAAAGGAGATAGGGATAACATCTTCAGCTTTCCAATTATTGAGTCCAGCACCCACAGTAGGAAAAATCCAAGCATCCAGATTGTAGTCTTCATCATGGTCACCCACATCATTTATTTGATCTTTCATAACCCCTTGATTGGTGATACGAACAGCGCGAGCACGACGAACAGCCTTCTGGGACTCTGCAGTGAAACCCAAACCAAATTTGTCAGACTTGTATAGGATATCAGGAAGCTGACCCCAAATAGTACAACCACATTCATCCACCACAGCTCTAGCATCATTGAGGGAGGCCATTGCCATTGTTGGAGGTACTCTGGTGACCACAGGAACTTTCTTGACAACCGGAGGAGCTACATAATCATTAACAATCCAAGGAACCACTTCAAACGTCTGACACGGAGTTTCAATGTATTCACCTTCCATTTCCAGATACTTGAAGGTATTCACATGGCTGACAAAGTATTCTTCGTCTCCATAGACAGTAACAACCTTTCCTTCCACCGGATATCTTAGCTTCTGATGTAATGTAGAGATTACAGCACCTGCCCCATGAATCCAGGGACGACCAAGCAAACAAGAGTACGAAGGACGAATATCCATCACATAAAATGTAGCATTAAAAACCTGAGAACCAACTTTGATTGGGAGATCAATTTCCCCATGCACTACTCTTCTAGAACCATCAAAAGCCTTCACCACTATACTACTGGGCTTCAGCACAGCATCTTCAGGACTCAGCTTATTCAGGACTTCTTTGGGCAACACATTCAAAGAGGAACCATTGTCTATCAATACATGTGACAGGGTAGTGCCCCTGCATTCAATTGAGATATGCAGAGCCCTGTTATGATCCCTCTTGGCAGGGGTCAAATCAGCATCAGAAAACCCTAACCCATTGTCATAGGTCAGGTGGGCAACACAATTCTCAAACTGGTCAACAGAAATTGCATTGGGTACATGAGCAGTCTTCAGAAACTTGATCAAGGCCTTGGCATGAGCCTCAGAACATAATAACAAGGACAACATAGAAATCTTTGAGGGAGTATGCCCCAACTGATCAACAATGTCATAATCACTCTTGCGAATGATTTTCAGTACTTCTTCCATCTGCTTAGAGAGATCATCAGCATCTGGCATATCAGTAGGTACTGGTTCAATAATAGGACTCTTGCCCCGAGCATCAGTGGTGGAAGTAGCAGCAGTAGTAACTGCATTCTTGGAAGTAACTGGAGGAGAGAAGACTCTTCCACTTCGTGTGATCTTACTAGATCCAGCAATATTGTCAACATCAATAGGCACATAAGCTAAGGGTTCCTGCTTAACACCATGGATATACACATCTGACCCATAATGCCAAGGCACAGCTTTATCAGACGTATACGGAATAGGACCAGGAGTAGTAATGACCATAGGAGCCACTCTGGCTTCAGCAACAACCTTCACAGAGCCTTCAGCAGTAATCTTGATTGGACCCTTATGAGTGATTTTAACAGGACCTTTGGAAGTGATCCTCACCGGCACTTTGTCAACCATGTCAACCTCTTCAATCTTCCTACCTTGAGTAATATGATCCACCATACTCTCTACAGAAGGTGGTCTCCTTTCAAACACTATGGTGTAATTATTTATGAGACGTTGAATTCCGTCCTTTAACCTCCAACAACTATCTGGATTATACTCACAATAGACACAATCTTCACGACAACCCGGAAAGAACCCAGCTTGTACTAACTTCTTCTTGATAACAGACAATGGTGTAACAAGATCTGCAACTGAAGAGATATGTAAATCTTCATCAATGGCATTGACAGTCTTCTCATGATTTGGCATGGGAGCAGTAATCACATTTGGAGTACCCGGAGGGTCAAACTCAATCTCTCTAGCCTCAATCATATCTTGAATTTTGTTCTTCAAGACCCAGCAGCTATTAGTATCATGTCCCTGGCAATTTGAATGATATGCACATCGTGCATTTGGATTATACCTGGGTGAGGTAACATTAGGATTCTGAGGAGCCTCTTTCAAAGTAATAAGTTCAGCCTTCAACAAGTGTTGCAATGCCTGAGCCATTGACATGTTGATCTTTGTGAACTGCCTTCTAGCCCTCTGTTGGTTGCCCTGTGGCTGCTCTGTTGTTGCAGGAGTTGGATTTGAAATATGAACTGCACTCACAGACTGATGCCTTCTATTACGATCAGGTTGACCATAAACAGCATTGGATTCTTTCTTCCCAGTGGGAGGCTTCTTTGCAGTACCTGATGAAGAAGTACCCACTTGGATCTTGCCACTCTTTATACCATTTTCCACGCGCTCTCCTGTCATTATCAACTCAGTGAAGCCAGATGATGAGCTTCCAATGAGATGACTGTAAAAAGGACCATTCAGCGTACACATGAACATATCAACCAGTTCCCTATCAGTTAAAGGGGGTTGAACTCTTCCAGCTAAATCTCTCCACTTCTGAGCATATTCCTTGAAACTTTCTTTGGCACCCATAGACATGCTTTGCAGCTGCATGCGAGTGGGAGCTAAATCAGCATTGTATTGATACTGCTTATAGAAAGCTTCAGCAAGATCATTCCAATCCCTGATGTTGAGACTCTCCAATTGATAATACCACTCCAACTGAGCTCCAGATAAGCTCTCTTGAAAGAAATGGATCCACAACTTCTTATCAGCAGTATGAGGTTGGATTCTTCTGACATAAGATCTCAGATGCAGCTTGGGACAAGAGACCCCATCATAAACAACAAAGGTAGGAACTTTGAAACCAATGGGTATGACTACCCTAGATATCAGACTCAAATCTTCAAAATCCAGTCCAAAAGACTTCTGCAACTCCATAGCATCCATTCTATCCACCAGCATTTTGAATTTATCTTCATTAGGCTCATGATAGTAATTAGCCTCAGAATCAGAGTCCCCCATAGTGTTGTGGAGACTGCCTCCCTCTTTTTCAGACTCTTCAGATTCATAGTCTTCAACTGGTTCTTTGGTCTTGGCAAGACCTTTGAACTTTCTTCCCATGCTGATCAGGCCACCTGACCTTCTAGTCTTCTTAGTCTTCTTGACCAGCAGTGTCTTCAATTCATCCTGCCCCTTGGTCAGGTTCAGGATCAGCTCTTGGAACTGTGCATTTTGTGTCTGGAGATCCTTAACTGTTTGTTCAAGAGCCATTGCTGAAATAAACAGCGAGAAGATAAGAAACCTGTGCACAAGAAACCTGTGATGCAATGATATGGTATGTAAATGCATATGCAATGTTTTTCAAGGATCGCAGGATTTAAATTTGCTTAAACAAACAAGAAGGTAAGCTTTTATTAGTAATAAATTTGTTTGCCCTTTTGGGCTTACAGAAAATGAAATGAAATAAATACAAGGGATGGGGTTTTAAGTCTCCCATGGACGTTTCCTCTTTGTGTTGAGGTATGAGTTGAGATTCCGTTCCTCGTGAAGTTGCTTTGTTAGTTCCAGGATTCTTTCTTGGCTTGCTTTGTAATGAGCCTCGAAAGTATCCCTTTGCTCCTTCAACTGGATCCAGGATCTCTGTAAGTCTTCCATGTCAGTAGGCATGTCTGGGTGAAGGATGGTATAAGCAGTGTCTCCTTCAGCAACAGGTTCCATGGTAACTGGCAGGATAGCAGGATATGGCATCATGAGAGTCTGAGCACGAGATCGTACCCATCTGAGATAAGCTTCCATAGGAATAGTGTACTTAGGCTCCAGTGTCTTGCTGTCAACCTTGTTTACTTTTCCCCATGCTCGTATGAATCTCTGACGGTAACCTTGAAGATCATTGTCGTAGTCAAACACAATGCCCTGAATCAACATGTCATGTGGACCATCACTCCGAGCGTAACCAAACTGTCGTAAAGCTAAAGAGGGGTTGTAGGTGATGCCTCCTCTTATGCCTAGAAGTGGCACATTAGGGAACTCCCCACAACGGTCAATGATGGTGACATTCTCCATAGATCTGGAGCACCAATGGATATCTGAGTGAGAAAGTGACATGATCCTCTTGGACCATCTGAACCCTTGCTCATTCTTCATTACTGAGCGAGGAAGGTGAGAAATAAACCACCTAGAAAGCAAAGGTATGCAGCACATCAAAGTTCCTCTTGCCCTTGTAGTACGGGTATGAAGAAAATGTAGTATGTCTCCAAGCAATGTAGGCACTGGATTGTGACTCAGGAATATGTTGATGGCATGAACGTCTATGAACTGATCTGGATTGGGGAACAATACTAAGCCATATATCAACAAGGCTAAGATCTCCTCAAAAGCATCATAGCTCATGGCCTTCAAGAACACTTGAGCTTTATCCATTAATACCTTAGCAAGAATACCCTTGACTCCGCTTCTCGTTTCTAGAACAATGTCAGACTTCTTCAGATGTAGAGCTGCAGCAATAACCTCTGGTTTAAGCTCCTTCTCCAAGCCTGTGAAGGGTCTTTGATCAAGAACAGGTATACCCAGAAGTTTAGAGAACTCTTCCATTGTAGGAACCAGCTGATAGTCGGGGAATGTGAAGCAATGGTGCTTAGGGTCAAAGAACTGAAACAGCACACTCATCATGTCTTCATTGAACCCTGAAGTGACTAGATCCAATAGGCGACCATGTCTCTTGATGAACTGGGAGTGATCAGACACTTGAGAAACCAACTCTTTAAGCTTATGATGCATGATGATGTTATGATGTTATGCTCAATCACAAACATGTGGCACACACAAGCAAGTCACACAACAGCCCTGGGTTTAGAGGCTTGCATGAGGTTTAAAGGTAAGTGCCCTCCCCTGAAGTTTAGTTGGTTCATCATGTCCTATAAAGTAACCAGGTTCTAAGGGATCTCAATATCATTGATCCTTCACAAGGGTGGTTGTTCAGTAGGCAACTTACTTGCCAACCAAAACCCTCCAAGTTTAGAATCTCAATGAGTGTAGCATCGAGTATCAACCAACTTCAGTCTTCACCAAAGCCGGTTATCTCACTACTTTTCTAAAGGCCAGGATGGGATGACTAGGGTTCTAAAAGTTAGTTAGTGCATTGACAACATATGACAGCCTCATATTATCCTCAACTTGACTTAAGGAATATAAGCACCAACCAAGAAGTCACACTAACTATGGCCACCAGATCAACCATATCGGTATACGCCGTACAGTTTCCTTGGTCTATTGCCATTTACCTAAGGTACACTAGATCCGGGTTAGGATCTTTCACACATAAGAGCACCCAACAAGTAAATTAAAGCAAACAAAGCAAACAAATTTAAAGTGATCTAATTCCTAAGGGTACCCCTCTTTTATTAAATCCCCAGCAGAGTCGCCAGTTCTGTAACACGGTGGGAGAACTGACTTTAGTTATGTTGCGGATAGCAAGAGTCGCCACCGACTTTTATTTTATCCAAAGGAAAGGCATAAAAGAACAGGAAAGACCTTTTAAAAGATTTTTGGGTCCGGGGGGTAGGTTATGTAAAGGGAAGGTGTTAGCACCCTTTACATCCATGGTTATCCATGGGCTCTTAGTTACTTAGCTCACTTTAAAATGTTTTTGAAAATGTGAAGTGTGTGAATAGAAATTTTCATAAGAGTTTGATAATGATCCATGTACGGATGCGTAAAAAACTTGTGTTTGAAAATTATTTGAAATTTATGAAGTGTTTGAAAAGTTTTTAAATAGTGAGCAAGTAACTATGAGGAACCTACCCTAAAGCTTAAGTCTTTTTGTTCTTGAATCCTTTAAGTGGTAAGACTATCCCTATTATTAAGGAATAGGTAGTCATTACCTTGGATGTGAGGGACATATGAAGGGACATCTGTTTATGTAGGCAACTGTAGGGTGTATTAAGCATTTTTGGAGGGACTGTCATCATTATTCGAAAGGGACAAGATCATTATGAAAGCAACCATTGAGGGACTTGATCTTTTATTGTGAAGGGGCTAGATGACTTTATTTTGAGGGACTTTTGCTTTATACACCCCACTTGACCTTTTGATTAGGCAACAATGAGAGGTATCCCTAAGGAAGTGAGATGGCGATCAAAGATCGACTTACGTGTGTGAGTGTTCAATTTTAATATTTATCTTTTGAATTAAGTGATCTAAATCAATTTTAAATACAAATAGTTTACACTCCCTATTTACTAACCATGACATAAAAATAAATAATTTAAATATTACAAAAAATTACATCCAGGAGCAATTACAATAATAATAATAATAAACAAGCAATTTAAATAAATAAATAAATAAATAAATAAGCAAAATAAGCAAAATAAATAAGCAATATAATTGGGGTTAGTGAAAATAATAATAATAATCACAATTTAAAAATAAATGGGGTTAGTAATAAACATGGTTAATAATAATAATAAACAAAAAAAGATTATAATAAACAAAGTTTTAATGGTTAATAGAAAAATATGAACAATTATATTAATTATAAAATTTTAAGTTAAGTATAAATTATAAAATTAATTATGAACATAATTAAATTAGCAATTTTAAACATATAATAGAAATTATTTTCATGTAAAATTAAAATATAAACAATTGTATAATATTTACATATTATAAAAAATAATTTAAGCATTTTAATTTTTAAGCATATTTATGTACAAAATTTTAAATTATAAACAATTTATGCATTTAATAAAAATTAAATTAAGAATTTTAATTAAACTATAAATATAATATACAAATAATAATATTAAAGAATTAGGGTTGTGAAAATAACATAATTAATTAGGGTTTAAAAAAAAATATTTTTAGGGTTTATAAAATAAATTAGGTTTTATGTACAAAAATTATAAATATTAATTCAAAAAAATTATATATATAATAACAATATGCACATAAAAAAAAGAAATTAGTTTTTTTAGAAAATATTTTAAGATTAATATTAGGATTTTAGAATTATAAATTTTAACTAAATTAATATTAATAAAAATCAAAACAAATAGAAAGAAAAAAGTAAAAAGAAAACTTACCTGGCTGGGGTTTGAACCCAGTACCTCCTGCCCTCATGAACCTATGCCAGCAACCACAACCACTGGGCCACGCATGCGTTGGTGTAAGAAGAGTGAGTCAAATTGTTTTTATTCTATATCCTGAAAAATCAAAAAATAACAAGAAAACAAAAGGCCTGGGGGTTTCGAACCCAGGACCTTCATAGTATCACACAAACACATTACCATCCCAGCTAGGTGAGCGCGTCTGATAGTATAGTGGCAATAATGCATAATATATGAAGCTTCCTGATTAACCTGAAAAAATAAGAAAAAATTGTACAAAGCCAGGATTCGAACCCAGGCTTGCAGGCAGTATACACGCGCGTCTTACCACTGAGACAAGCATCTGCTTGTGAAATAACAACAGAAACAAATCATAATATTTTTAAACAATTTTTCAAATATTAAATTCGCGCGCAGCTTCTTCTTCTTCTACCTTTTACCTACGAAAATTCATGCAAGTTTACCTACGACTTTTCCTGCGTGTTCTTCCATACTCAGAACCTGCGAAAATCAAACACCAACGAAACAGTACAATTTCTTCAAATTGTTTATACCAATGAGTTCCTTATGACTCATACAATCAATCCACGTTTTTAGAATTTATTTATATTGTCTAAATCGTGAAACCCTAAAACTAAGTTCCAAACCCTAACAATGGCCGTTTGCGATTTAGGTCATGAAGCTTCAAGTTTTTTGTCCAGAAAGCATCTATACATCATCACTAACACAAATATACAGTTAGATTTCATTGTTATGGCATAAATAGTTCAAATCGAAAATATTTTAAAGATGAACAAGATGCATTCGGGTTATGCTATGTGAATGGTTTTGGATGCAACCAAGCATTGGTTTCCACTCAATGATGTCCAAGGATCATAGCTGTGTCCTCAAATTACCTTTTAATGCCTTGTATGGATGAATCCGAATTTGAGTTTTTGGATGGTTTTTTGATTTGTGAAACTTACTCTTGGAGGCTGCAAATTCGTCCTTTGTGAATTGTTAAGTGTTCATTATATATGAGTGAGTGAATTAGGTCAAAGACTTCACCAATTTGATGGATATTTGGATCATTTGAAGATTGAAAAAGATTAGCTTTAAAATTTGAATATTCTTGATCTCACATTACTATTTTGGTATGATTCTCATTACTCTTGTATCAATCAAGTCTAAATACAATTTAAGACCTTCTAGAAACCAAATCAAATTGAATTTTCATTATTTTATATTTTATTTGAATTTAAAATGATTTTTAATGTAAAAAATCATAATAAATAAAAACAAAATGAATAAAATTATGAATAAATCATTTTAATTTCGTGCAAGATGTTTTGATGTGGATTGGGTCATTATTTGGCAAGCCCATTTGGAAGAAATTTGTTTTAGACCTCCATTTTCTTCATAAACAGACCAAAAATTTCCCAACTTTGCAAAGGCACACATCTTTCAATTTTAATGCTATGAGGGTTTTCTTGGACATTTTGGAAAGCTTGAAGAGTCCTCTAACCAACCCCACTGGTTTCATGTCCATATCATTTACCAATATCAAGTTATGCCCTTTTGAAGTTGTTGACTTTTTGTTGACTTTCAAAAGGACCTATAATGTCTTAGCTCATACCTTCCAAATGAAGCATTTTTGGGATTGGCTTGTGAGACACAAAGTTGTAGAGAATTCAATTTCCTTCAAAATGAGATTTGGATGGAGACTTGGTGATGAAGCATGTGAAAGTTATGGCTGGTCAAAGTTCAGTTGACTTTTACTGAGGAAACCCTAATTTAGAAACCTCTGATTCTTGATGATCTGAAATCTCTTTGATGAATCATGATCAACCCTTGATCAAATGATGAATTTTACTTCATATACTTGATGTTGGCCAAAAATCATGAAGTTTGACTTTGGTTTGACCACAGTTGACCTCAGTTTGACTTTTTAAATGCTTTGACTGATTTTGACTTATTTGATCATCTGATTGAGCAAACTTTTGAGAAAAGTCTTGAAACTTGTCATGGGGGTTATTACACACATATAAGAGGTTATGAAGCTCACTTGAAGTCTTGGAAGTTCATTTAGCCTGATTAAAGTCAAAACCCTAGTTTTGGATGCACTGCTTAGGAGGTGCATTGTATGAGGGAATTGTCAACTTTTCTGACCAATTGTGAACTTTGTGAAACTTGTGAACCATCATAAGATGTCTTGTGAACCTCATGGGAGGTATTGTGAACCTTGTGAACCTCATAAAGTGACTTGTAGACTTCATGAACCTCATGAAAGGTCTTGTAAACATTGTGAATCTTGTGAACCTTGTGAACCTCATAAAGTGACTTGTAGACTTCATGAACCTCATGAAAGGTATTGTAAGCATTGTGAATCTTGTGAACCTTGTGATCCTTCTTAGCACACAAAGTCTTGTATTGTGAGGGTAAATTTTGGGGTGCAACACTGTACAAAGATCCATTCCCTAATCCAGGATATGTCTAGAAGATTTCATCTATCTGGTCTTGAATATCAGGCAAACGGTTTGTACAAAGATCCATTCCCTAGTTTAAGATATTTTCAGAAGATTTAATCTATTTGCTTGAATTGTAGGCAAACGGTCTATAAAAAGATCCATTCCCTGGTTCAAGATATTTTCAGAAGATTTAATCTATTTGCTTGAATAGTAGGCAAACGGTCTGTAAAAAGATCCATTCCCTAGTTCAAGATAATTTTCAGAAGAACTAATCCTGACGTTCTTTTGACCTTGGAGAGTAGGCAAACGGCCTGTAAGAAGATCCATTCCCTAATCCAGGATATTTCCAGAAGATTTCATCTATCTGGTCTTGAATAGCAGGAAAACGGTCTGTACAAAGATCCATTCCCTGGTTCAAGATATTTTCAGAAGATTTAATCTATTGGCCCTTGAATAGCAGGCAAACGGTCTGTACAAAGATCCATTCCCTGGTTCAAGATATTTTTCAGAAGAATTAATCCTGACGTTCTTTTGACCTTGGAGAGTAGGCAAACGGTCTGTAAGAAGATCCATTCCCTAATCCAAGATATTTCCAGAAGAGATAATTGTCACGAAGATTTATTTCTACTGGTCTATTCAACAATTTAAATCATGTTGCATAAACAATTCAGAGATGGCCTATACGAAGACCTAGTACTGATATCCAGTATCAACATAAAGACATCATCACATCCTAATACTTTAGATGGCATCTCCAAGCCCATCTCCAGATAGCATCTCTAAGCCCATCTCCAATTCTTCCAAGTGGCATCTTCAAGCTCACTCAAGCATATACAACTAATCATCAGTGTTATTTTACGCACCAGTGAGTGCAAATTTTTGGGCTTTTGTGTTCAATCCCCTTCAACCTTCCAGGTCACGACTGGCACATGTACCAATCTAACCCCTCAGGTTTCAGAAAATTGAACAGGGGCAGCTGTTGCACCCCAAAATTTGCCCTCCACAAGACAAGTCATTGTGTACTAAGAGGCTCACAAGGTTCACAAGGTTCACAAGACATCTCATGAGGTTCACAAGGTTCACAAGACATCTCATAATTGATGGATAGACGTGTCATGCCGACTGTAATAGTATGCATGTTGGATTGGTTGAAGTTAAGCTGAGCGCTTGAGTATTTGTTATTTTGTCAATGTAAATTCGTATATAAGAATGTTAGTCAGATTTAAGATGATAGTATGAAGTTGCATTTGAATTGAATAGTAATATGAAAACTCATAGTTGAACTCTAGATAATTGGAGTGTTGCTTTGGTGATGAATTAAGTGGCGCGAGACTTGAAGTTTTCTTGAGATGATTAGAGAGGAAAGTATATGGGAATGCAAGAGCGTGATTTGACAAGAGTGTCGAATAAAGTTGAGATGCAAGTGTTATAAGGAGTGAATTGTAAGTAGGTTTATTAAAGTGCGAGTTTTGGTTGGAACAAGAAGAGTTGTTTAATTGTGTTGTTTCAGATAAGAATTTATGAAGGGTTGTGTCAGTATGAGTAGGAATCGAGGATTCGGTATGTTGAATTAGCTAGAAGTGGAGGATATGAGTTATGTTATGGAAATTTGTTGGACCCATGTACCTTATGTTGTTGTAGTGATGTTGTGTGTTTAATATGATTTTTAAGGGACGTGTTATTAAAAGATGGTAAAATTGTAGTTGTGTTGAGGATAATTGGAAATTCATGGGAGTACATGTATATCTTACCCAAGATTTGGAAGTAGTCGTCGTTGTAATTATGTTGAATGTCTGAGGTGTTGTCCTACAGATCTATGTTGAAGTATCCAATAACTATGAGAGTGTAAAATATATGTGGGACGAAAATTACGAATAGTTAAGTCGAAGTCTCTTACTATATCGGTTTTGGTGATTGGGAGTTGGAAGTTGAACTTGGTGGAGTTACTACCTTACAGGTAATCAAAGTGTGCAGTGAACGCATGACATAATGCAGTTTCTCATATGTGAGTAACAACGATGCTGAGGTTGGTTGTATTAATATCGTGTTGGATTTGTGTGTTCCTATGTTGTGTTGTTCTAATGCTTCAATCACTGAATTATTGAGTTAGGCATTATCTTGTGTTGCGATGCTAGTTGTCAATTGTATTACTTGGATAGTATTCACATTGTTGTTGTCGTTGATGTTATGAGTTATGGTTTATATTATATGTGGATTTGACTTTCTGAGTCGAGAGTTGATTAGTCGGATGGAATAAGTAGTTGAAATAGTTGAATCAGATAAATTTTCGAGGACGGAAATTCTTTAAGTGGGGGAGAGTTGTAACACCCCAAATTAGATTATGAGTAATTGTTAATTATTTGAGGATATATGATGATTTTGACAATAAGAGGTTATGTAGCCGATGCATTATGGTGAAATTACTTTAATAATATTAATAATAAGAATAATCATGTAGTATTATTCAAATTATTGCTTATTATTTAAAATAATAGAAGTGGAGGTATGGAGGTTATGTTGGTCATTTGGGAGGATAAGGAGTATTTTTATATAATATGAATAATTAGTGTATTATTATACTATTATTATTATTATTTAGTAAATATATTGAAGAAAGGGTAAGGTGGTCTTTATGTGAAAAAAGTAAGGTTAAGTTGGGAAAAACATAAATTGTGATAGTTTTATAAAAAAGAAGAATACGATCAAAACTCTTATTCTATCATGTTTTTGGTAAAGAGCTCTGAAGAAAAGGAGAGGAAACTCAGAGTCAGGAAGTTTGCAAAGAACCTTGGAGAACAGTATCAATCGACGAAATTCTCTAAGGTATGGGGAGTTTTCATAAAATATTATAATTGTATAGGAATTGGTATATGAGTAGATTAGGTTTGTATGAATTTTTGGGAGTTTTAGGATTTTTGAATTAAATTGAATGTAGGAGTGTAAATTGATGAATTGGAGTACATAAAATGAGTTAGAATTATGTGAATGATGTATGAATTGTTGTCTTGTTATTGTATGATTTTGTTGAATGTATTAGAGGAGTTTTGGGGTATAATGAGGTAGAACCCGTAATTGGGATTTTGGGAATTTTTTGTGCAGTCTGTATAAAACAGCAAGAATCGCTTATATGCTTCCGTTAACCAGTTAACGCTATGGGTTAACCAGTGGGAAATATGGGTTTTCTTGAAGTAACACAGGTGTTAACCAATAAACGCTATGGGTTAACCGGTTAACACTGTATCAATGACAGATTTTGGTTTTTGAAAAATGTATAACTTTTAATCCGTAAACCCGATTTGAGTTTCATTTGAAGCGTCAGAAAGATAATAAAATGAACCTTATTTTGATGAGGGAAAATGAGTGTTGTGAGATATTTTGCAGAACTGCATTTTTAGAAAACGTCAAAATAGTCTTATGATTTTTACCGTAATTGAACTATAAAGAGATATTTTGGGGTTGTCGATGAACGAGGGTTATAGGTGTATTATAATGATGATAAATCTTATAAGCATGATTTTATTGTAAATTGATGATTTGTTATTATGGATTAAAAGGAGTTGTTTGTTGTATTGTTAAAATTTGGTTTTATGATTATAAACATAATGTTATTGTGAATTGGTGTTTTGCTGTTGTTGATGAGGGGAGTTGATTGGTTGTCTCGTTGAATCGAATTAGTTGTTTTGTTGTACTATTGATAAAGAAGTATTGTTGATCTGTTGTCATGATGAAAGACATGATTTTATGATGATTATTTGTTGAACATGAAATGAATGATTCACTGTTGCACCCCAAAATTTGCCCTCCACAAGACAAATCATTGTGTACTAAGAGGATCACAAGGTTCACAAGACATCTCATGAGGTTCACAAGGTTCAGAAAGTTCACAATTGGTTGACAAATTTGACAATTCCCTCAGACAATGCATCCTCCTAAGCAATGCATCCTAAACTAGGGTTTTGACTTTTATCAGGCTAAATGGACTTCCAAGACTTCAAGTGAGCTTCATAACATCCTATATGTGTTCAAGAATCCCCATGTCAAGTTTTAAGACTTTCCCAAAAGATTTGCTCAGTCAGATGATCAGATAGGTTAAAATCAGTCAAGGCAGTCAAAAAGTCAAACTGAGGTCAACTGTGGTCAAACTTCATGATTTTTTGCCAACATCAATTATATGAAGTAAAATTCATCATTTGATCAAGGGTTGATCATGATTCATCTAGGAGATTTCAGATCATCAAGAATCAGGAGTTTCTAAATTAAGGTTTTTTCAAGAAAAGTCAACTGAACTTTGACCAGTCATAACTTTCACATGCTTCATCAAATATTTTCCATCCAAAGCTCATTTTGAAGGAAATTTAATTCTCTACAACTTTGTGTCTCACAAGCCAAGCCCAAAAATGCTTCATTTGGAAGGTATGAGCTAAGACATTATAGGTCCTTTTAAAAGTCAACAAAAAGTCAACAACTTCCAAAGAGCATAACTTGAGAATGGTAAAAAATATGGACATGAGACCAAAGAGGTTGGTTAGAGGACTCTCTAAGCTTTCTAAAATGTCCAAGAACACCTTCATAGCATTAAAATTGAAGGATCTGTGCCCTTGCAAAGTTGGGAAATTTTTGGGAAGTTTATGAAGCAAATAAGGCCTTAAAACTAATTTTTGCTAAATGAGCCCACCAAATTGCCATCCAATCTTTATAATGTCATCAAGCACGACCCAGACCATGCATTTTCTGATTTTTTATATTTTATTTGATATTTATTTGAATTTTATTCATTAAAATACAAATTAAATTAAAATAAAATATGAAAATCATATATTTGGAAGAGATTATGATTCTAGAAGGTCATAAACACCATTCAAGACTAATTGATCACATCCAAATTCGTGCTAGACCAAGATAGTAAGAATATATTGGATTTTTTGACATTTTTGGATAAGAGATTTCTTCATAATCAAGCAATCAATTGTCATCATTACAAAGCCCATAAATCCATGACTTTTTGACCTAATTTTCATCTCTATATATACTTGAAGACATCCCAATCACAAGTAGACGAAATTCTGCCTCCAAGGATACTCTCCAAACTTCAAAAAAATTCAAGAACAAACTCACATTCGGTTTGCAAGATTAAGGTAGTTACAAGGCCAAATTATGATGGAAAATAGCTTCCTAGAAACATTTAGAGTGCATTGGGATCATCATATTCATCAAACACCTCATATATCATGGAAACCGAATTCATGTTCTTCACTTTCTTTTTCGATTTTCGATTTCACTTATTTATCCATTATAAATCGTTTTTGTGCTTCTAATCTTGTTTGTTGCTGTGTATGGATGATTTATGGGCAAAGGAATCGATGTTTTGATGCGCGGATATTCCCACACCATTGTTAGGGTTTAAAAACTTTAAACTAGGGATTCCGTTTAGACGCGATTTCAGATGGAATTGACTGCATAATTGGATTCACAAGACCTCTTTTGATAGGTTTATACCATTGGGAAAAATTTATCTTGTGCATATAACATTTTTTGATTTGCAGGACCTCTAGTGACGCATGAAAACCGTCACTAAAAGTTGTAGTGACAGAAGAACTGTAGGTAAAGCCTAATGCGACAGTCAGAGGAAGAATATGGACTTGGCGCGCGTTTCTAATTTTTGAAATTTGTTTTATTTTATAATACTTGTTTTCCGTTTCTAATCACACACAAGCGTGTGTCCCAGTGGTTGAGACTCTGTGTTGGTAAGCTTGGGGGGGCGAGTTCGATCCTAGGCTTCACCCCATTCTCTTTTTGCGCCTATTTTCTTTCTTCTTTTTATTTTCTTATTTAAATTATTATTTATTATATTTGATTAATTAGTTAAATAATTATAATTAATAGAAACTTAATTAGAATAACCACCATTAATTTTTTTATTTTATAAATAAAATTTCACAAATAAATATTAATTTGTTTTTCTTACATAATATATTTTATAAATATTTATTTTAGTTTTTTTTATCAAACTTATTAATTTAATTAGAATTTAATCACGTCCTGATTTCTTTACTAACCCTGATTTTTTTTTTTTTTTTCTAATCTTGATAATTATTGTTTTATTTATATATTGTTCAATTATTTATTTATTTCTCGTTTTAATTTAATTACTAGAAAAATGTATAGGCGTATATCAAAAAATGTAATTTATGTTCGTCAATCATTATGTATCTGCCCCAAAACGATGTAATAGCGTAGATTTATTTTCTTGCCCTTTTATTTATGCCATTTAATTGTGTGGTTAGTAATTTTAGGGTGTGTATAACATATTTGTAATTAAAATTAACTTAGAATCACTAATTTAATAAGATAAATATATGAATATGAACACTCACACACGTAAGTCGATCTTTGATCGCCATCTCTCACTTCCTAAGGTTATCCCTCATGTTGCCTAAATAAAATGGTCAAGTAAGGTGTCTAAAAGCAAAGTCCCTTCTCATGAAATCATCTAGTCCCTCCAATATCATAAGATCAAGTCCCTTCGATGTTGCCTTCGTAAATGATCTTGTCCCTTTCGAATAAAAGATGATAAGTCCCTTCGTATTGCTAAGACACCTTACAGTCGCCTAAACACAGATGACCCTTCACATGTCCCTTATACATCCAAGGTAACGACTACCTATTCCTTAATAATAGGGATAGTCTTACCATTGAAAGAACATTCAAGAACAGTAAAGATTTAATCATAGGGTAGGTTCCTCTTAAGTACTTGCTCACTCTTTCAAAAACATTTCATAACACTTCACATTTTCAAACAATTTTCAAAACAAAGTCTTTATATATATCCATACAAGAATCATTATAAAGTACTTAAGAAAATTTTTAATCACACACTACACTTCTCAAAACAGTTTAAAGTGAGCTAAGTAACTAAGAGCCCATGGATAACCATGGATGTAAAGGGTGCTAACGCCTTCCCTTTACATAACCTACCCCCCGAACCCAAAAATCTTTTAAGGTCTTTCCTATTTTTTTTATGCCCTTTCCTTTTGGATAAAATAAAAGTCGGTGGCGACTCTTGCTATCCGCAATATTTTAACTAAAGTCAGTTCTCCCACCGTGTTACATGCACTAATAATTTTTCGGTGATTTTTACGGAGTAACGAATCATTGCATTTCATGACATTCACGATGGGGTTTCGGCCTATTAGGTAGCTTCAATATCATTGTGTGGATTGGAGTGATTCGGTGATTACGGTGTGCTCCCTTGTGGAGGGTTGAAGGTCATGTATCCATCTCACGATGAAATTGGTACCACATGCATATTGTGCATTTCATGATGATTGAATTTGCATTATTTTTGGAATGTGTTTATGATGGTGTTGTTACTGAATTTTGTTGTTGATGTTGGTATGATATGTTTGCGCTGATTTATTCATATTTCATGTTCCCTTATATTTATAATGAATTATGATTACTCACCCTGCCTGCTTGGAAATGTTGCCTCTTATGTGGGTAACTTGTAGATGATTAAGAATAGCTTTGCAGTGCAAGAGGAGTTTATCAGAGTCTCGGAGCATGTCTATTATTAGCTTAGGAGTGGTTTTGGAGTCTTTTGTCCTGCTCCGTGTCATGTAACACCGGGTTAGGATTTTTGTTATTAAACCTGTTTTCGTATTATGATATTTGAAGAAAATTCTCTTTTACTTTATGATGTCGACTCTGGATGGATTTGAGTTTATTTTTAAGAATATTGATAAGTTGATTATTAATTTGATTCCACTGTGAAATAAATTTATAATTAATTATGTCTGATGATTAACCCGTGTTACGGGACATGACATTGAATAATTGATGTTTTCGACAGATATATGATGCCCTTCTTGTTGTTGTACACTGATATTAATCTAAATAATTTATTTTGGGGTAGAAGGGTGTTGTAAAACGCTTCGCAATGTATGAGTTCGTCTTCCGGGAGTGTTACACCCTAATTTTTGCCCTAAGTTTTCTTCGCATTGTCATCTGCATCTTGCATGCAAATAAGATTGCACTTTGTGTTCGGTTCTTCTCGGGTGTAGGTTTATGTCTCACAGGGGATCACTGTTGCCTTTAATTGCTTTATTTGTTTATGTTTACTAACCATTAATCAAAATCCAAAAAAAAATATTTTGTTTCCTTTTACTAACCTTTTTTTCCAGGAAAAGAGGAACCAATTGAAAATGCCAAAAATAGCAGCCCTACCGCTCGAACGAAATTTCACAGACAAAAGTCGAAGTTGATCCGTAATTAATTTCAAATTTATCTGATCAAGGATTTTCCAAATTAATTGATTCATTCAAAGGATTTCTAAGTTTTATGTGTTTATTTCCATTCCTTCTTCGGCGTACAACAAGAATCCAGCCACAACAACCAAGCAACCACATTTGAATAAAATATTCAAATTTTGGCTTGGTTAACCGGTTAACCATATCGTTAACCGGTTAACCTGTGCAAAATTTGAATATTTTATTCAAATTCAGCACCCTTAAATCATTTATATATTTGGAAAATTCTAGATCCATTGGTTTCTGATTTCTCTACATCACTTTGATCATTTCATACCATAAACTCTCACTAATCACCACTCTTTTTCATTTCCCACCAAAATTGCAATTACCAAGCCAAATTTTAATTACCAAAGCAAGCTCCATTCCACCAAATTCCCATACATAGAGTCTTTAAATAGGACCATAATTTCATTCATTCACCAAGCTTTTGAGAGCCAAAAAACCCCTTGCAAAACATTCTACCAAAACCAAAAATTCACTAAAGTTCTTTTTCTTTCTTTTGAAGTTATCAAGAATTCACATTGAATTCTTGACTAACTTGAGCTAAACCTCTATCCTTTCCTTCTCTTGTTCATCAATTTCAGTAGATCTAGCTTGATCTGGTCCAATTTGAAGAAGTGCTTTTGGTAATTCATCTCTTTCCATAAACCCATACTCACCTTCAACATTCAAGATGTAGATCTTTGGTGCCTTTGTTTCTAGATCCTTTGGATCTTTATTTGTTGTTTGATTGCAGGGATTTCACTGTATTTTGGTTGTAAAATTCGTGCAAATTCAGATCATGATCATCAAATGTTTGAGAAAAACGTTTAAATGGATCATGCTGAATTTTCTGCATTTTTTTGCTTCTGGTGCATCGTTAACCGGTTAACCATTTATAGTGCAAATTGGTTAACCGGTTAACCACCTTTAAAACTGCGCAGGTTTTGTCTGCGTTATTCGGTTAACCAAGTGGTTAACCGATTAACGCAAGTCAGAATGGACTTTTTGGCTTGTTTTAAGCCCCTTTTTGGTTCCTCTTTCTTCTCCTTCTTCCTCCTTTTTATTTTTACCTTGGGAAGCACTTTTGGGAGTGATTTCTCCTTAATTTCAATGAACTTTGGGTGTAGATTTGAGTAGTTAATGTTCATTAATTCAAAACTACCTTTAAGTGGATTATTCAATTCATTTAAGGTACTTTGCGTTAGTGATACATTTTTATGCTTGAATCCACCGAGATGAGTGATTGAACTTAAGGATGGAAGAATACCATGAGTGCGGCTCAATTTGGTATTCACCTTTAGTTTTATGCGGTATTGCGTCCAGATAGCGATTTACAATCGTTTATCTCGCATGCATTTACACTAACATTATGCACCTTAATTGGTGGTGGCCGACCTCATTTGTAGGGTAATTACTTCGTAAATTACTCGCCGATTGCTTAACATAGACCTAAATGTGTCCCTACTTCAGAATAAAAATCTAATTGGGTACTTGCACTTTCGTGGACTGGATCTCTTATTGATCGCCTAATCCCAAAGTGGTTAATCATATTGCATTAAGAATCGAGACTTATGAATGTTTGATGCGTAGGTGCTTTGGGTTTCCCAACCGCCTTTCAAATTTCATTGAATTCAGTTCGATTTGCCTTGATTAATCGTTATAGTGTAAAATGCTAAGCGGATCCGGTTGCCTTTCGATTTTGGTTACTCTCTTGGTTGTGGTTGATTAAGTTCACCATACCATTATTATGTAAATATTATTATACTATTACTACTATTAATATTTTAGATTCTTGCACTTTAATTGCTTTTGCTACTAACATTTAACTTCTTGCACTTTTATTGTTTGTTCTATTTTATTTTGCTTTATTATACTTTATTCATCCATATCATGTTTATTATTTTCTCTTATTTTGTTGTTGATTTTCCATTTGTCAATTTGGACACAAAAACATTAATAAATGATTAAACTTCTAAAAGACTTGTGACTTTAATTTTTTGGACTATTGATTACTATCCTTGGCTTTGGAATAAAGATTTGAACTTAGATTCTTAGGACACATTTCCTTTTCCTTGACCTTCATGAAGTTGGAACTTGCCTTTATTTGGCCATTTGCTAGCTTATAAGGATGAAACTCTTATGCTCATAATTTGAAGTATCATCAAGTTTGGTTAGATCTTTCTTCCATTGTCTCCTTATTTTCTTTTTTAGGATAGTCCATTCATCCCCCCTTCTTTAATTTTCAAAATATTCTCCCTTTTTCAAATGATTCCTTTTTTTAAAATCATCACCTCTTTGATAAACAAAACCTTGACTTTGACAAGTAGACTTTTACCCTTTTTCTTTTCTTTTAAAATCAATGAATCTAATCATGTTGACCTTAATTCAAAAAATAAAAAGAATCAAACTCATTCAAGTTGTTTTGTGCCTTTGTGCACTTTTGTTTATTTTCTTTAAAAGAGTGTTGATTATGACTCATTATTCTTTAGTCGGGTGCAAGTATTTCAATCTCCATGGCTGTAGTTTGATATAATTGAGTCTCTTGTGATTCGTGGGGGGCTTAGTAGCATACTCGTTGATTTTATCCGAGTTGGCGCCCTCCCCATAATAATGTATGAGTCCATGCTTTCATTCTGATGGTAGTTTGGTTGGCCATCCACTTTAAGATGACAAATTCTCTTCACTTAATAAAATCAATCATAACCAACTCTTTTCACTATTTGTACCACGAACTACGGGGTTTTGATCTTGCATTGCACTTTGTGGGTACGTAGGCATGAGGTGGTAAACCTCTCCAAACACAAAACTATAAAAAATATATATTCTCATCCCTCCACTCTCATTTAATAAACCTCTTTCAAACCAAAAGCAATAAATTTTTCAAAGGGCTCCCGTGGAGTACCACGAACATTTTGGGTGCGTAAAACCTTCTCATTGTGTAACATATCCCCTTACCTGTTTCTCTGTTGTGTTTCTTTAGCTTTTTGCATTTAGATTCATTAGGATTTATTCGCTCTTTTTTCCTTTTCCTCTTGGAATAAAAATAAAGCGGGTGGCGACTCTGTTTATTTTGAGTTAAGTTAACCAATAGCTTTTACTCATGATTTTTACCGCTACAGAAAAGTGACAACTCTGCTGGGGAGTAATCTCTAAGTGGATTCGGCCTACTTTGATTTATTTACTGCTTTGGTTTGATTTGTTTGTTATTTGTTTGTTCTGTTTCGGTTTTGGTGATCCGCTGTGAGTGAGATAGGTTCTAACCCGGATCTGAGTTGAACTTATGATAGGACGACGATATTCGAAGCGATAAGCGATTAAGTAGTCCAAAGCTATATCAATTTGATAATATCCACTCGGTTAGGCTCTCTTGGATTATCAATGTCATGATGAGTAATCATATGTGGCACTATTTTCCGACCTTGAGCTGATCATACTGAGGACCGTAGAACCCTTAACCCATCCAAGCCAATTTAGGAACGTAGTGCGGAAACTATCTAGGTGTAAACCTAGGGGGTGGTCACGCGATACTACACTTGGACGAGGTCTATTCTAAAGATGGTTGTTAACTCCGGGCACCTCTGTTAGCACCCTTTTGGTTTTCTACAGGTACAATGAAGACAAAACTTTAGTACTTACCTGTGTGGGTTGGTTTTCTGTTACCTTGACTTCATGCTCGTGACTCGGAACCTAAACTCGTGTGCTTTGTGTGATCTTGTTTGTGGTTGTTGCATACATGCACTCATGCATTCATAAGCATTGTTCTTGAGATTTCAAGGGACTCATAAGGAACTTTTGCACAATTTCAGATGTCCATGGTTATGAATTTTGAAAGGAGAAACACAAAGAAGTACAACTTCAAAAATCCTAATCTAGTAGAGCTGAGAAAGCTAGAAGCATTGGTGGTTGACACCCAGGAGTTCCGTAAATGTTATGGAAAGCTCTTGTTTATCTTGGATAGCGATGTACCAGAGGGGATTCTCCCTACCTTAGCTCAGTTTTATGATCTGTTGCATCATTGTTTCACCTTTCCTGATTATCAGCTTGTGTCGACCTTGGAGGAGTACTCTTATTGGACGAGTTTACCTATTTTGGACAAGGAATTTCTTTTCTGTGGTTTAGAGAAGGAGCTTACGACCAAAGTCATCGCCAAAGCCCTTTTTCTCAAAGAGTCTGATCTTAGTGGGAAGTTTCTTCCAAAAGGGAGTGTCTGCGGTATTAATGCTAAGCTCTTAATGGGGAAAGCTTTTACTTCTCTTACTTTGGGTCATAAGGATGCATTTGAGGTTATTCTTGCTTTGCTCCTTTATGGAATTGTCTTGTTTCCTAACTTAGACGGTATTGTGGACGAGAGTGCCATTCAAATTTTCTTGAAGAGAAATTCAGTACCTACTTTGCTTGGAGACACGTATCATGCCTTTCATTATAGGACCTCCAAAGATGATGGAGATATTGTGTGTTGTGCACCTCTTCTCTATAGGTGGTTTATTTCGCACCTAACAAAGTCCGACGTCTTCAAGGATAATAGAGAGAAGCGAAGATGGTCTCAAAGGATTATGTCTTTTTCTCATAAGGATATGACTTGGTATTATTTCTATTATGATATTGGAGTGCTTATTGACAGTTGTGGAGAGTTTCCTAATGTACCTCTTCTTGGTACACGTGGGGGAATTAGTTACAACCCTATTCTTGCTAGGCGACAGTTGGGCTATTGCTTGAAGGATATACCAAGCAACCTTTCCTTATCCAGTTTCTTCTTTCTTAATGGTGCAGATCATGTGGAAATGAAGAAAAGGATTGCTCATTCTTGGCATGCGGTTCATCGGAAAGAGAAGGGTCAATTGGGAAGACAACACCTTGATCCCTCCGAGTGTTACATCCAGTGGGTTCGATCTAGGGCTTCCAAGATCAAGATGCCTTATCCACCTGAAGAGCCTTTGTTTCCTATACTACCATTGTCCGCTTTTCTTCCTCCAGTTGATGAGAAGATTGCTCTTCAAGAAGAGTTGGACAAGATGAAGAAAGATAAAGAAGAATGGCTACTTGAGAAGATGACGATGCAAGAGCAACTGAAGGAGAAAGATGATCTCATTGAGTTACTTGAGCGGCGTGTTATGAAGAGGCCAAGAGAGGATTTATTTTCCTCTAGTACTCCATCTACCATTCCTCCTACATCCGGTGCCAGGAAGGCCATTGTTGACCAGTTGGTGAAGGATAAGGAAGAGATGGAGGATCGGTACAAGAAAGAGATTAAGAGGATTCACATGAAGTACCAACCGGGATTTGGATCTTCTTCAAATATGATCCCCTATGCCTAGTTTACTTTTCTCTCATGTATTAGGATTGTTGAGACTTATACTTCACTTGTAATCATGACTTTGATTTTAATGAGAATGAGTTTTTTAAGTACTTCAAAAAGTGTTTCTTTATAAATATTGCAATTTATCTTATAGTCCTTTGAAATCTTTGCATTTGCATACACATACCATGCATCATGCCTGCATTTGTCTTGCTTCTTGAGTGTTCTCCAGGGATCTTATGTTGTTTCTTGGTCTACATTCAGTTCTCCTGTCAAGCTGACTCACAAGGTTGATACTCGAGCTAATCGGAAGAAGAGAATCGCGAGATGCGCGAGGAAGTTGCTTATCTGA
The DNA here is from genome assembly GCA_963966055.1 of Lathyrus aphaca. Taxonomy (NCBI): domain Eukaryota; kingdom Viridiplantae; phylum Streptophyta; class Magnoliopsida; order Fabales; family Fabaceae; genus Lathyrus; species Lathyrus aphaca. The sequence goes on from OZ014523.1 coordinate 507,873,694, forward strand.
AAGATAGCTTGGAAAGAGTCACCGCTATGATGGAAAGCTTAGTGGCTGCTCAGAATCAGCCACCCAATCCTCCTAATTCCCCGGTACAGCATACAGTCATCTCTGAGATTGTCACTACACCGGTTCCTGCTAAAACTGTCATTTTTCCTCGCTACCGCATGCCTCCTGGTAAGTCGTGGGGTATGCCAACTAATTTCACTCCTGCTGGTTATCATCCTCCTCCTCTTGAGACTGCTGCATTTAATACTCTTCAGCCAGTAATAACTATTGCGCCGCCTGTGATGCACACTACACCGCACCATGATGAAGTGATTTACCATGCTGAGCCCAGTGAAGGCGTTGGTGTGACTGAAAGACTTGATGATTTTCAAGGTCGTTTTGTTGAGTTACTGAGAGAGATGAAAGCCTTGAAGCACAAAAATTTGTTTGGTAAAGATGCTTATAATCTTTATCTGGTTCCTAATGTCAAGTTTTTGTACAAGTTCAGGCTACCTGATTTCGAGAAGTATAAGGGCAACACTTGTCCTCTGAGTCATCTGACTATGTATGCTAGGAAGATGTCTTCTCAGACAGACAATAATCAGCTGCTGATTCATTATTTCTAAGATAGTTTGACTAGTCCAACCATGAGATGGTACATGAGTTTGGATAGCAGCCAAATCCATACTTTCAATGATTTGGGAGAGGCTTTTGTTAGGCAATACAAGTATAATGTTGATATGGCACCAGATAGAGATCAGCTTCGTGCTATGTCCCAGAAGGACAAAGAAACTTTCAAAGAGTATGCACAGAGATGGCATGAGCTAGCAGCTCAGAATATTCCTCCTCTAGAAGAGAAAGAGATGACAAATATCTTTTTGAAGACTTTAGGTTCTTTCTACTATGAGAAGATGATTGCAACTTCTCCTTCTGATTTCATTGAAATGGTGAGTATGGGGATGCGACTAGAAGAAGGTGTTCGTTAGGGACAGTTGAACAAAGAGAGTAGTGCTGGTTCGAGCTCTAAGAGGTTCAACTTTGGTAAGAAAAAAGAAGGTGAGACTAATGTTGTGTCCCGTGAAAATTACAGGAGATCTCGTGGCCGTGAGAATCGTCATCAGCAGCATGTAGCTTATGTAACTCCGATGATTAATGTGACTCCAAATGTTCCAGTAGCTCCAAAGTATCAGTCTCGTTATCAACAGCCTTCTGTACAACAGAGTGGTAATCAACAGGGTCGTGCTAAGCCGAATTTTGATCCCATTCCAATGTTGTATACATATTTGCTTCCATATTTAATTGAGAAGAATCTTGTGCAAACGTGTTCTCCACCTCGAGTTCCAGAGTCTATCCCATGGTGATATAAGCCAGAAGCTCACTATGCTTTTCATCAAGGTGCCCCGGGGCATGATATTGAGAATTGTTATCCATTCAAGTTTGAAGTGCGGAAATTGATAAGGAGCAATGTTCTGTCTTTCAATGATGTTAATCCAAATGTGAAGACGAATCGCTTCTGAATCATAGTAATGCGTATGTGAACATGGTTGATGGTTGTCCTGGCTTGTTCAAGATTTATGAGGTCCGCCATATTCGAAGGTATTTGGTTGAGATGCATGCTTTCTTAAGCGAATATCATGATATTGATCACGATTATGTTGGTTGCTGCATTTGCTCGGTGAACCCCCGTGGTTGTGTGATTGTTAGGAGAGACATTCAAAAGATGATGGATGATAAGTTGATTGAAGTGACAGTGAAAAGAGATGAGTATGACAATAAACTGAATGTTATTATGCCTCAGTTCAATATTCCTGAGAAGGTTGTTCCTGAGAAGGTGGTTATTTCTTTTGATAGCCGCAAATGTGTTGTTACTCCGTTGGTGATTAATTTGCCTGGTCCAATGCCATATGAGTATGATAAATTTGTTTTGTATCGATATAATGCTACAATGATAGAAAATGGTAAGGAAGTTCCTATTCCTTCTCCAAAGTCTGTGGTTAGCATTGTTGATGTGACAAAGGTTACTCAAAGTGGTAGAGTTTATGCTTCGGATCCTCTGAAGAGAGCTGAAGATACAAGTGAGAGTAAACAAATTATGGATGTTGTTTCCCGATCAGGCCAATTTGGTGATTCCAGTTTGAAAGATAGTGAAGATAAGGTGTTAAAATTGATAAAGAGGAGCGAGTACAACGTTACTGAGCAGTTGTTGCATACTCCGTCGAAGATATCTGTTTTATCACTCTTGATGTGCTCTGAGGCTCATAGGCAGTCTTTGCAGAAGATTCTTGATCAAGCTTGTGTTGACCATGATGTGACTGTTGATCATTTTGATAGTATTATGGATAATATCACATTGTGCAACAATCTGAGTTTTCTGTGATGATGACTTGCCTAAAGAAGGAAGGAACCATAATTTGGCTCTGCATATTTCAGTGAATTGTCAGGAAGATGATATGTCTAAAGTGCTGGTTGATACTGGGTCTTCTCTGAATGTGATGCCGAAGTCGACCTTATCAAGGCTTGCGTACCAAGGTGCTCCCATGAGGCATAGTGGGATTATATTGAAAGCTTTTGAAGGATCGAAGAAGACTGTGATTGGTGAAGTTGATCTTCCTATTCTTATTGGACCGTTTATATTCCAAATTACTTTTCAAGTAATGGATATATGTCCCGCTTACAGTTGTCTCCTTGGAAGACCCTGGATTCATGATGTAGGAGCTGTGACATCTACTCTCCATCAGAAGCTGAAGTTTGTGAAAGATGGGAAATTAGTGACTATTGGCGGTGAATAGGCGATGCTAGTGATAAATTTGTCATCTTTCTCCTATATTGATGCTGAAGAAGAGGTGGGAACTTCATTCCAGGCTCTTTCTGTTGTTGATAATGTTGCTAAGAAGAATGTTATGCAAATGTCTTCTCTCAAATATGCTCTGCGCGTACTCGAAACTGGTCAATCTGACGGTTGGGGACGAGTTATTGATGTTGTTAACAACAAAGAAGGATTTGGTATTGGTTTTGCACCAGGTGTGGCTCTCAATGACCCGAAGACTATTCAGGAAGGATTCTAAAGTGTTGGGTTTATCAACGATCATACCACTGCTTCCATCATTGAAGATGATGAAGATGAAGAAATGCATAACTTTTTACGCACGTAAAGATTTGCAAGAACTGGATTGATGTTGATGTTCCTTCTATTGTTCATGCTTCAAAGTAATTTGTTTTATTTTATTTCAAAAATTCTTTCACTCTGCCCAAGGTGAAAGTGATGTTTGTCGGGCTTTGTTTCAAATTTTATCATCATCAATAAAATGTTATTTTGTTATTTCCATATGTGTTTTTCCTTTTTGCTTTATTCTGAAAAATGGTAACATAAAAACCCAAAATAATAATAACCATTGTTTATCTGCATAATGTTTGCACTTTTGTTCATACTCTAAAATAAAAATAAAATCATTGTGCAGATTGATTGATAAACCCATCGAAAACAATGATCTTATGCCCACTCCCAACTTTGAGTTCCCTGTGTTTGAAGCTGAGGAAGAGGATGTTGAAGAGATTCCTGATGAGATTTCTCGGTTACTTGAGCATGAGGAGAAGGTTATTCAGCCTCATGAAGAGTCTATAGAGATGGTCAACTTGGGTTCTGAAAATGATAAGAAAGAAGTCAAGATTGGGGCATTGCTCGGTCTTTGGGTTAAGAAGAGGATGATTGAGCTTCTTAGAGAATATGTTGATGTGTTTGCTTGGTCCTATCAGGACATGTCGGGTCTTGATACTGATATTGTGGAGCATAGATTGCCGCTGAAGCCTGAATGTCCACCTGTGAAGCAAAAGTTGAGAAGAACTCATCCTGATATGGCAGTAAAGATCAAAGAGGAGGTTTAAAAGCAGATTGATGCAGGTTTTCTTGTGACATCTAATTATCCTCAATGGGTGGCCAATATTGTGCCTGTTCCAAAGAAAGATGGAAAAGTCCGAATGTGTGTTGATTACAGAGATTTGAATAAAGCCAGTCCAAAAGATGATTTTCCATTGCCACACATTGATGTGTTGGTAGATAATACAGCTAAGTTTGATGTGTTTTCTTTTATGGAAGGATTTTACGGTTATAATCAAATAAAGATGGCACCCGAGGACATGGAAAAAAACACATTTATTACACCATGGGGAACATTCTGCTACAGAGTGATTTCCTTTGGATTGAAGAATGCTGGTGCGACATACCAAAGAGTTATGACCATACTTTTCCATGATATGATGCACAAAGAAATTGAGGTATATGTTGATGATACGATCGCTAAGTCAAGGACTGAATAGGATCATATTGAACATTTGTTGTAGTTGTTTCAGAGGTTAAGGAAGTTTACGCTTCGTTTGAATCCGAACAAGTGCACGTTTGGTGTACATTCTAGAAAGCTGTTACGTTTTATTATCAGCCAAAGAGGCATTGAAGTTGATTCTAATAAAGTGAAAGCTATTCGGGAAATGCCTGCTCCAAGAACTGAAAAGCAAGTAAGAGGATTCTTGGGCTGTTTGAATTATATTTTGAGGTTTATCTCTCACATGACTGCCACATGTGCTCCGATCTTCAAGTTTCTTCGAAAAGACCAAGGTTGTGTCTGTACAAATGATTGCCAGAAGGCATTTGAAAGTATCAAAGAATATCTGCTTGAACCTCCTATCTTATCTCCTCCGGTGGAAGGTAGACCGTTGATTATGTACTTGACTGTGTTGGAAGATTCCATGGGTTGTGTGCTTGGTCAGCAAGATGAATCTGGAAGAAAAGAATATTCAATTTACTACTTGAGTAAGAAATTCGCTGATTGTGAGTCTCGGTACTCCATGCTTGAAAAAACTTGTTGTGCCTTAGCTTGGGCTGCAAAGCGTCTCTTCCAGTATATGTTGAATCATACAACTTGGTTGGTATCTAAAATGGATCCAATCAAGTATATATTTTAAAATCATGCTTTGACTGGGAGGATTGCTCGTTGGCAAATGTTGTTGTTAGAATATGATATCGAGTACCGAGCTCAAAAAACTATAAAAGGTAGTATCTTGCCTGACCATTTGGCACATCGACCGATTGATGATTACCGGCCTATCAAGTTTGATTTCCCAGATGAGGATGTAATGTATTTGAAAATGAAAGATTGTGATGAACCTTTGATTGAGAAAGGGTCGGAGCCTGGATCTTGATGGGGTTTAGTTTTTGATGGTGATGTAAATGCACGCAGAAGAGGAATTAGGGCAATGATCATTACTCCCCATGGTTCACATATTCCTTTTGCTGCAAGGTTGACTTTTCCCTGTACCAATAATGAAGCTGAGTATAAAGCCTGTATTATGAATCTTGAGGAAGCTATTGATATGAGGATTAAGCATCTTGATGTGTATGGAGATTCTGCCTTAGTAATCAATCAGATCAAAGGTAAATGGGTAACTCATCAACCCCGCTTGATACCTTATAGAAATTATGCCAGGAGGATATCAACTTTCTTCACTAAAGTTGAGTTTCATTATGTGCCTCATGATGAAAATCAGATGGCAAATGCTTTAGCAACTATAACTTCTATGATAAAGGTGCACTAATGGAATGACATTTCCATGATCATAGTGATGCAGCTTGATAGACCAGCTCATATGTTCGCAGTTGAAGAGGTTCATGATGACAAGCCTTGGTATCATGATATTAAATGTTTTCTCCATAGTCAAGAATACCCACTTGGGGCATCCGATAAAGACAAGAGGACTTTGAGGAGATTGGCAGGCAATTTCTTCCTCAATGGAAATGTGCTTTATAAGAGGAATTTTGACATGGTCTTGCTCAAATGCGTGGATAGACACGACACAGACATGTTAATGAAAAAAATTCATGAAGGATCTTTTGGTACTTATTCCAATGGGCATGAAATGGCTAAAAAGATGTTGAGAGCATGTTACTATTGGCTGACAATGGAATCTAATTGTTGCAAGTATGTGAAAAAGTGCCATAAGTGCCAAGTGTATGCTGATAAGATTCATGTGCTGCCAACTCATCTCAATGTTATTTCTTCCCTGTGGACTTTCTCTATGTGGGGAATTGAAATGATTGGTATGATTGAACCCAAGGCTTCGAATGGACATCGTTTAATTCTTGTGGAAATTGACTACTTCACCAAGTGGGTGGAAGCGGCATCATATCCTAATATGGCCAAGCAAGTTGTGGTTCGGTTTATCAAGAATAACATTATCTGCAGATATAGTGTTCCAAATAGAATCATTACTGATAATGGTTCAAACTTGAATAATAAGATGATGAAAGAGATTTCTGAAGAATTCAAGATTCAATACCATAATTCTTCTCCTTATAGACCGAAGATGAATGAGGTTGTTGAAGCTGTAAATAAGAACATTAAGAAGATCATTCGGAAGATGGTTGTGACATATAAGGACTGGCATGAGATGCTCCCTTTTGCTTTGCATGGGTATCACACATTTGTCCGCACTTCAACATGGGCAACCCCTTTCTCACTTGTTTATGGTACAGAAGCAATGCTCCCCGTCGAGGTTGAGATCCCATCAATGAGAGTTCTAATGGAAGCAAAGTTGACTGAGGCTGAATGGTGTAAGAGCAGATTTGACCAGTTGAATTTGATCGAGGAAAAGAGAATAACAACTTTGTGTCATGGTCGGTTGTACTAGCAAAGAATGATGAAAGTTTTTGACAAGAAGGTCAAACCTCGTGTATTCATAGAAGGCGACCTCGTGCTAAAAAAGATCCAGTCTTTCATTACATATTCTCGGGGCAAGTGGACTCCGAACTATGATGGCCCATATGTTGTCAAGAAAGCCTTCTCTGGCGGTTCATTAATGCTTGCAACTATGGATGGTGAGGAAATCACTCGTCCCGTGAATGCAGATACAGTCAAGAAATACTTCGCCTAAAAAAATAAAAGAACAACTCGCTAAGTTGAAAACCCGAAAGGGCGGTTTAGGAAAAAATGAGCATCTCGGTGGATTGAAAACCTGAAAGGGCGGTCCAGGCAAAAATTAGAGACATAAACAGAAATGATTATCCCGGTAGATTGAAATCCTGAAAGGGAAATCTAGGAAAAAGTTAGGGATCATGGCAATTAACTGCGTCGACAGACTGAATCACTTGTAGTGACCGAGGATTTTAGACTCTATCCCTCAGAATATTTTCCCATCAAAGAGTCTTATTCACTCATTCTTGACTGAAGTTTCGGACACAATGGAGTTCAAAGTTGATAGGGAGAATATTGATCATTGTATTTCAGTGTAGCCCTTTTCCATGTATTTACCATTTTTCAAACTTGTAAATATCCATGGAGTCATGCCATTTGCTAACTACCATTCTATCAATGAACTTGAGCTTTTATCCAATTGTTTGCAATTCTGTATATTATTTCTGTTTAAAAAATTTCAATTTACTGTTGATGATGATTTTTTGAAACAAATTTAATAAATTTAATCTTTGAAGATTATAAAAACATTTTTCTTTTGATATGTGAACAAAGAAAGGATATCAATATTGATTTCAGGGATGGTAGAGTCCGGATGTGTGTAACTTGTCTCTCCCAAAGTAGGGTTTGTTTCGGTTGTATCCATGTGAAATTCCTGAATAGTCTTGGCAGGTTGATGTTAATAATATTTTGTTCCCCAACAACAAGCATGAACGGGGATTGTATGAATGTTCTTAGTTTGAGTTACAATGACTTCCCCAGAAGAATTGTTGGAAGGAATGTTCTTAAGAATCCCCATCTGAGTTTTGATCTCTTCCTCAGCAAGTTATCTTTAACTTGAGAAGCATTGGGAATCCTCATCCAAGTTCTTGTACCTCAGCTTGAGTTGGTTGCATCCCTTAGCAGAAGTATTGATATAGCAGTCAATTTAGAGGTTTTCTTTTACCTAATGGTGTGTATTGATTTAAAATCCCTCGTAATTGTGATTTGCTATGATGTTAACTTCTGGTCTCCCCGCATGGGTCGAAAAGTCTGAATTTTCAGTGATGAATGATCTCCATAGATCCCCAGTAGATCTGCGTGTGATGGTTTCCAGCAGATTTCTATTTGATCTTCAACCAGTTTTACACTCCTTCCCCAAGCAGAGCAAGAGTGGCATAACTCCTTCCCCAGGCAGAACAGGAGTGGCACGACTCTTTCCCCGAGTGGAGCATGAATAGTATGATGATTATTCCCTACAAGAGTTTGATTAAGAACATTTGTGTCCCCAACAAGGATCGTGGAAGTTTTCCCCATCCCCGGAAGATCATTACCTTTCCTCAGTAGGATGGTATCCCTACGCAGAGTTGATGTTTAAAACTCCAGTAGGCTATGTTGTATTTGCATCACTGGTAGATCTTTACCTTGTTTCCCCAAACAGAGCAAATGATGTCATACGCATAAGCATAACATCATTTGCTTGCATTTTTGCACTTATCTTTGGTCCCCGCTCTTTGGTGTGATGTTTCCCCATAGAGTGTGTGTTGTCTTCCCTCAATTTTAGAGTGTCGACCCTTAAGCAGAAAGTGTTTATCCTTTCTAAATTCCCCACTGAGTTTGTTTCTCGTGGATTTTTTTGATTCAGTTTCCTCCCTAGTTTATTATCTGGATGGAATTTCCCCAGTTGAGATATTTCCTCCTCGGATGAGTCTTGTTTGACTGTTTCTCTCCAATTTGTTCTTGGATTGAACTTTGGTCCTTTTGGCGAGTTAATATTTGCTTTGGAATTAAGCTATCATTGTTTGATAGTGGGAAATATTTTCCCCGGCTTGAGTATATTACTTTGCAATTAAGCTATCAATTATTTGATAGTGGGTAATATTATCAAATTAATAAAGCTCTATTGCTTTTGCTCCTACCAAGTAAATCCAGTAGTTGAGAGTTCTTCTTTCTACCCAGTAAAAAGGTAATAGAAGTTGTTTCCGTTTGCTTTTGCTCCTACCCAGTAAATTCGGTAGTTGAGAATTTTTTCTACCCAGTAAAAAGGTAGTGAAGGTTATCTCTCTTTGTTTTGCTCCTATCCAGTAAATTGATAGTTGAGTCCATATCTTCTACCCAGTAAACTGGTAGTGGATGATTCTTTTCCAACTCAATATTCCTCCATTTTTGGACTCGAATAATTTAATTGGTTATTATTCCATGGAAAAGTGTTTACTCTTCCTCGTTGAATATTTTACCTTGATTATATCATTGAACTTTCCCCCCATGTAGAGTCAGTTATCCAGTGATTTATTTTCCTGGTAACTCTTTTGGTGTCTTTCGTTTTCCCCAGCGGGATTTTTCTTCTGTGTCCCCAAGCTTTTTCTTTCCTCTGGTGGTCGTATGTTCCCTACAGAGACCTTGGGTTTGCATATCATATCCATATCGTATCATGTTCTCTTAGGACAAAAATTTGGGTTTTCTGTATTTAAGTCTCTCCCATCTTGCAGAGACGAAGATGTCAATCTTCATATCTCCAGATTGAAGAAACTTAAATAGGGGCAGCTGTTGCACCCTAATTTTTGCCCTAAGTTTTCTTCGCATTGTCATTTGCATCTTGCATGCAAATAAGATCACACTTTGTGTTTGGTTCTTCTCGGGTGTAGGTTTATGTCTCACAGGGGACCACCGTTGCCTTTAATTGCTTTATTTGTTTATGTTTACTAACCATTAATCAAAATCCAAAAAAAATATTTGTTTCCTTTTACTAACCTTTTTTTTTCCAGGAAAAGAGGAACCAATTGAAAATGCCAAAAATAGCAGCCCTGCCGCTCGAGCGAAATTTCACAGACAAAAGTCGAAGCTGATCCGCAATTAATTTCAAATTTATCTGATCAAGGATTTCCCAAGTTAATTGATTCATTCAAAGGATTTCTAAGGTTCATGTGTTTATTTTCATGCCTTCTTCGACGTACACAAGAATCAAGCCACAACAACCAAGCAATCACATTTGAATAAAATATTCAAATTTTGGCTTGGTTAACCGGTTAACCATATCGTTAACCAATTAACCTGTGCGAAATTTGAATATTTTATTCAAATTCAGCACCCTTAAATCATTGATATATTTGAAAAATTCTAGATCCATTGGTTTCTGATTTCTCTACATCACTTTGATCATTTCCTACCATAAACTCTCACTAATCATCACTCTTTTCCATTTCCCACAAAAATTGAAATTACCAAGCCTAATTTTAATTACCAAATTAAGCTCCATTCCACCAAATTCTCATACCTAGAGTCTTTAAATAGGACCACAATTTCATTCATTCACCAAGATTTTGAGAGCCAAAAAACCCCTTGCAAAACATTCTCCCAAAACCAAAAATTCACTAAAGCTCTTTTTCTTTCTTTTGAAGTTATCAAGAATTCACATTGAATTCTTGACTAAATTGAGCTAAACCTTCATCCTTTCCTTCTCTTGTTCATCAATTTCAGTAGATCTAGCTTGATTTGGTCCAATTTGAAGAAATACTTTTGGTAATTCATCTCTTTCCATAAATCCATATTCACCTTCAACATTCAAGATGTAGATCTTTGGTGCCTTTGTTTCTAGATCCTTTAGATCTTTATTTGTTGTTTGATTGCAGAGATTCCACTGTATTTTGGTTGTAAAATTCGTGCAAATTCAGATCATGATCATCAAATGTTTGAGAAAAGGTTTTAAAATGGATCATGCTGAATTTTCTGCATTTTTCTGTTTCTGGTACAACGTTAACCAGTTAACCATTTATAATGCAAATTGGTTAACCAGTTAACCACCTTTAAAACTGCGCAGGTTTTGTCTGCGTTAACCGGTTAACCAACTGGTTAACCGGTTAACGCAAGTCTGAATGGACTTTTTGGCTTGTTTTAAGCCCCTTTTTGGTTCCTCTTTCTTCTCATTTTTCCTCCTTTTTATTTTTACCTTTGGAAGCACTTTTGGGAGTGATTTCTCCTTAATTTCAATGAACTTTGGGTGTAGATTAGAGTAGTTAATGTTCATTAATTCAATACTACCTTTAAGTGGATTATTAAATTCATTTAAGGTACTTTGTGTTAGTGATACATTTTCATGCTTGAATCCACCGAGATGAGTGATTGAACTTAAGTATGGAAGAATACCATAAGTGCGGCTCAATTTGATATTCACCTTTAGTTTTGTGAAGTATTGCGTCTGGATAGCGATTTACATATCATTTATCTCGCATGCATTAGCACTAACATTATGCACCTTAATTGGCGGTGGCCGACCTCATTTGTAGGTAATTGCTTCGTAAATTACTCAGCGATTGCTTAACATAGACTGAAATGTGTCCCGACTTCGTAATAAAAATATAATTGGGTACTTGCATTTTTGTGGACCGGATCTCTTTTTGATCATGTAATCCCAAAGTGATTAATCATATTGCATTAAGAATCGAGACTTATGAATGTTTGATGCGTAGGTGCTTTGGGTTTCCCAATCGCCTTTCAAATTTCATTGAATTCAGTTCGATTTGCCTTGATTAATCACTATAGTGTAAGATGCTAAGCGGATCCGGTTGCCTTTCAATTTTGGTTACTCTCTTGATTGTGGTTGATTAAGTTCACCATACCATTATTATGTAAATATTATTATACTATTACTACTATTAATATTTTAGATTCTTGCACTTTAATTGTTTTTGCTACTAACATTTAACTTCTTGCACTTTTATTGTTTGTTCTATTTTATTTTGCTTTATTATACTTTATTCATCCATATCATGTTTATTATTTGCTCTTATTTTGTTGTTGATTTTCCATTTGTCCATCTGGACACAAAAACACTAATAAAGGATTAAAATTCTAAAAGACTTGTGACTTTAATTTGCAAACTATTAGTTACTATTCATGGCTTTGGAATTAAGATTTGGACTAAGACTCTTAGAACTCATTTCCTTTGCCTTGACCTTCATGAAGTTGGAACTTGCCTTTATTTGGCCATTTGCTAGCTTATAAGGATGGAACTCTTATGCTCATAATTTGAAGTATCATCAAGTTTGGTTAGATCTTTCTTCCCTTATCTCCTTATTTTCTTTTTTAGGATAGTCCCTTCATCTCCTCCCCTTCTTTAATTTTCAAAATCTTCTCCCTTTTTCAAAGAATTCCTTCTTTTTTTTTTTAAATCATCACCTCTTTAATAAACAAAACCTTGACTTTGTCAAGTGAACTTTTACACTTTTCCTTTTATTTTAAAATCAATGAATCTAATCATGCTGACCTTAATTCAAAAAATAAAAATAATCAAACTCATTCAAGTTGTTTTGTGCCTTTGTGCACTTTTGTTTATTTTCTTTAAAAGAGTGTCGATTATCAGTCATTATTCTTTAGTCGGGTGCAAGTCTTTCAATCTCCATGGTTTTAGTTTGATATAATTGAGTCTTTTGTCATCCGTGGGGGCTTAGTGGCATACGCGTTGATTTTATCCGAGTTAGAGCCCTCCCCATAATGATGTATGAGTCCATGCCTTCATTCTCATGGTAGTTTGGTTGGCCATCCACTTGAAGATGACAAATTCTCTTCACTTAATAAAATCAATCACAACAAACCCTTTTCACTATTTGTACCACGAACTACGGGGTTTTGATCTCGCATTGCACTTTATGGGTACGTAGACATGAGGTGGTAAACCTCTCCAAACACAAAAATATAAAAAAAAAATATCTTTTCTCATCCCTCCACTCTCATTTAACAAACCTCTTTCAAACCAAAAGCAATAAATTTTTCAAAGGGCTCCCGTGGAGTACCACAGACATTTTGGGTGCGTAAAACCTTCCCATTGTGTAACTTATCCCCTTACCTGTTTTTCTGTTGTGTTTCTTTAGCTTTTTGCTTTTAGATTCATTAGGATTTATTTACTCTTTTTTCCTTTTCCTCTTGGAATAAAAATAAAGTGCAGTGGCGACTCTGTTTATTTTGAGTAAAGTTAACCAATAGCTTACACTCATGATTTTTACCGCTACAGGGAGGCGGGGATGAGACTCCCCTTTAATGACTTCCAGATGGGGGTCTTCAAATGGTTAAGGCTGGCGCCTTCACAGCTTCATCCCAACGCGGTCTCATTTATCCGGGCGTTCGAGTTAGTCTGTCGGTATCTTGATATTGGCTGCACGTTACCCCTCTTCTTCCGCGTCTTTCATCTGCAGCGCTCGGGTGGAGATGGGCGACACAGTTGGGTGTCCTTTAAGAAGCCTTCAAGGTTGTTCAAAACTTATGTTGATTTTGTCTGCAACTTCAAGGATATATGGTACACGGTGAAACCTATCACCCAAGACCCTCTCGACACTTTATATTTCTTGAAGCGGGATGCCAATGTCGAGGAGAAATTGATGTCGAGGATCCCCCTGAGATGGCAGCTCGGTCATTTTGATCTACTGACCGACCATTATCGTGTCAGGCATGCGAGCTTGGAGACTGAGGATAGGTTGTCTCATAAAAAACTGGTGGATTATGTCCATAGTTTCACCCTGACTATATGCATAGATAGATCAGGCAACCCCTACCTAGGCGAGGATAGGTCGCCCATCCTAGAATCTCGGCTAATTAATACCAAAGCCATGCTCGAGTGTAGTACGGACGAGGAGGCTGTTCAGTTGTTAGGTAGTGTTTCTTGGTCCTTTTGCTCCTTCTATTGTTCTATCTGTTTTGTTGATCCTCTTTTATTTTGCAGGAAAGATGCCCACAATCAAGGAGCGTGTGTTGAAGCTGGCCAATCAGGCCAGGGCCCCAGGCAGGGTTTCAAAAAAGAAGAAGAAGGTTACAAGTCGCGTCCATGAGGTGGCGACGGATCATGGGGTTTGTGAATCCAATACCTCCAGCCCGACCTCTAACTCCCCTCAAGCAATCCCCCAACAAATTTCCCAAATATCAATACCGGACAATCCTCCATCGTTCGTCAATTCTCCTCATTCGAAGCGGCAGCGGACCTATGGTTCGCTTGCCCGGTTAAATGTTGTGGGCGGTAGTTCGTCTGGCGACCAGAGAAGCTATCAGTTGACCCTTGATATCTGGAGCGGGATTTCTTTAACACTGAAGGCACCGTAGTGGTGTCGACCATTGAAGAAAAGGCCTTGCTCGACCAGGAGATGGCGGACAGACGTGTTAGTCTGGCTCAGGACATTGCTGTTGTCATCCGGGTTATGGAGACGACTCTGGTTCTGTCTGACATCACTAACAATACTTCGGAGTTGGAGGTTGCGGAAGAAGCACTTCAGACTATGCGGGATGAAAGAGACAAGCTCTCTAAAGACTTGGCCGACTACAAGGAGGAGCACAAGCTCCAAGAAGGGTTGAGCTCTAAGCTCGAGGAAGTCAAGCGCGAGCGGGATACCCTGACTGGAGAAAACAAGGGTTTGAAGGAGCAGGCAGTTGAGCTTAACAAGGCCGTTGAGGAATATAGACGTCTTCGTACTAGGGTCGAGCTGCTGAAAGGGGTCGTCCGCCCTCTTGACAATGAGACTGAGGAGAAGTTGGCCCTGCTTGCTCGTGGTGACCTGGTTCGCCGGATCAGGGAACTCGAGAAATACCTTGTGGTCGTCTTCAAAGAAGGGTTCAATAATGCTACTGATCGTCTCAAGTCGTGAATCCGGGGCTCGTGACCGAGGGGACAATCCATAACTACAGCGCGACTGACGGGGAGATTGTCTGTCCCTTCATCCCTGGTTCTAATTCTAAAAGTTGATTGTTTTCTGATTTTTTTTACCAAGCATAAGACAAATCTACAGATTAATAAAATTATAACTCATATAAATAGTGTTATTATGTGATCCAAATATTAATAAAAAAGAATATCGTGTAATTAAGTTTTTTGTAACAAATATTTTCTTAGTTAATCAATTTTTATTAATTAAATCGAAACTATTATTATTTATTTTGAACATTTGAAATTAATGAAGTTCTATTATATATTTTAAACTTGACTATTCTATTTAAACATATTATTATTTACAAGTATTAGATTTCTTAAAAGGTTAATTAAACAAAAATCTCGATATTTATTTTTAATATTTTGAACAACTTTATATTTCTATCAAATAAAACGCTTGATTAATGTCATTCATTTTTTATAATTTATGTTTCGACTAAAATAATTTTAAGTATTTGTGCTACTTTTTGTAGTCTAATTGAGTACTAAGAATGAAAAATTTTCATTTGATGTTTAATTTTAAGTATATATTATTTCAAATGGACTTCTAACGATTAACATATTTTCGGTGGTCGAAGAGGAGAGGAGATGTATCTTTAAGGTATTCTGATGTTAAAGTAAGAAATAGGAATTAAGAAAACAAGTACAAAATGTAGAATGAGTGTTAAGAATACCTGATCATCTAATAAAAGAGGGTATTTATAATGTGGCCAAAGCGTTAGGTCAATGTCTTCATTATGGACTGGATTATCAAGCTTATAATGAAAATTGTCAGGATATGCGAAGAAGCAGGGGAAGACCTAGCACGTGGTATTCATCCTGGATCAAGTGCCCCTTGATTCTAAGAGTAGTTGAAGACTATCTCATGGGGTGGATGACTTCACGTCTATAATGAGCATGTGGAGGAGACGTCCCCAACGATCATTAGTGTTTGGACCTCATATATCGAGTTTTTCGTAATGCAGGATTGGATCGTACCCGACGGTAGGGCAATCCAAAATCCAGTCCAAAACAAATACTAAGGAAAATATTATAATTTTAGATTGTGTTAATTTATTTTATAAAAATTGTTTTCTAATGTATATATTGTAAACGTATGTATACTTTACAAACAAATATATTCATAATAAAATAATTAGCTCGTCAACTTTATAAGAATGTCATTTTTTTTTCATATCCATAACATTAAGTTATAACAACAATTAATTTTTATTTAAATCAAGAAATATTAGAAAATAAAATATTTTTATATTCATAACATTTAATATTATAGTTTTTTTACATGAAAAAGTTATTGCTCAATAACTTTTTAGAATTTATAAACTAATTTTGAGTTAGTTTTAAACTATAAGCATGATGATGTATCACCTTTGAAAAACATTACCTTGAAATTATTTTTCATCTTTTCTTATTTCATCACTTTTAATAATTAAAATCACTCAAAATAATCGTTTGTCTTGTAAGTATTCAATTATATAACCGTTTGTCTTTTAAAGTCACTCAAAATAAAACTACAAATCTTTTAATTTATTTGTTAGTTACAATAGAAAAAAATTAATAAATGAGAATATCAAATGACTCGCAATAATAGTAATAAAACATACAAATTTTTGTATTTGCCAATACATTTCTTCCTCTCATTTTACAATTATACTTATTGTATATTGTATATTTCTCATTGTTTAAGCATGTGCATAATAAAGGATGTGTACTTCATAAACAATATCAACAGGTAACTAGATTACTTTCATGTTAATTTTATTTCCCTTATTTTTCCAATTATGAAAAGTGATATGATACTATATATATATATATATATATATATATATATATATATATATATATATATATATATATATATATATATATATATATATATATATATATATATATATATATATATATATATATATATATATATATATATATATATATATATATATATATATATGTGAATGATATTAAATTAAATATGAGTTTGCTTTATAAATAAATATCAACAAGTCAGTTTTTTTTCTCAATATATTAGTTATATAAAAAACTAGTATATGTTTATTCTTTTTTTATTTGGGAGGAAGGAAAATATAGATGATATCATATACATGATTTTCTGAACAATTTCATCAACACTACCATAAATGAAATCAATTTTAAAGTGAGCATTAGTAGAACATTAGTAAATGTGAATATACATCACAAAAAGAATTGATATACAAGTGCAAATATAATGTTAATTGTTGTGAACATATAGCAACTTAGGTAATATAAAATATGATTTAAGTTATGAAACAATATAATTTTGATATATTAGACGAATAATATACAATATTTGATGAATTTCGAATCAAATCTTGATGAAAAAATTAATTTTTTTTATTGATTACTCATCTTATTTTTCACTTTTCACTTGAATGAATCAACCAATCTTGATTGCAAAATTGTAGCGCAGCACAATTATAATGAAAGAAGAAAAACTGAATTGGGGAAGAAAAAGTTTTGGGTTAAATGAGAAAAGGAAGAAGAAGAATTGTGAAATCTGTAGAGTTTTTCTCTGCTCTCAAACTTTGCAATGCAATTATTCACTTATTATAGAATAATAAGATTACTCTCTATTTATAGGTTGGATTTGCTTGAACACCAAGCAGAAACCCTAACTAATCTAACTAACTCAGATAAAAAAAACAAATAAAGTTAAGTCGACATTTCAACCACTAATCTAATTCGACACACATAGGCATTTCGAAATTTCCATGTCTCTGTCTAGCAACCTGCTTCGACACAAGGAGTTACAATTCAACACACCACATAATTCATTGTGTCTAAGTTATATCTACATTCATCATAAACCTTAGTCTTTTGAACACTTCGACTTGCACTCCTTTTGGCATGATGTCTGCAATTTGATTCTTAGTTCTGCAGTGTTCAAAGTTCAGATTTGCTTTTGCCACTTGCTCTCGAAGATATTGGAACCTCATTTCGATGTGTTTGCTCCGTCCATGCACTATCATATTCTTCGCCAAATTGATAGCAGGCATGCTGTTGATCTTCATTGTGACTGCTCCATAATTATTTCTTATAATCTCTTTGACCAAATTCACCATCCACGTTGTTTGACATACGCAAAGAGAAGCGATTATGTATTCTGTTTCACATAATGGTAATTCCACTACTGGTTCCTTTCTTGAACTCCAAGCAACTGGTGCACCACCTAGCATAACTAGATAGCTAGATATTGATTTTCTTTCTTAAGCATCACTACACCAACTTGAGTTAGTGTATCTCACTAACTTGCATTCTTTTCCTTCATCAGTTGTAGGAAAAAATGACATAGTCAAGAGTTACTTTTAGATACCTTAGTATCATCTTCGTCTCTATTAGGTGTGATACCTTTGGTTTTTGCATGAATCTTATTATCATACTTACACAATAATATAAGTTTTGCCTTGTGTGACAAAGGTATCAAAGTGATCCAATGAGTCTTCTGTACTGCGTTGGATCGATATCATATTCATTTGTGTCTTTTGACAGTTGCAAACTAAGCTCAGCTGGAGTCAAAGTTGGGTTGCAATCTTGCATGTCAAATCTCTTGAGTATTTTGCATGCATGTCTTATCTAATGCATTTTCAAGCTTTTACTACTCTTGTAGAATTAAATGCCAATGAAGAACGAGGTATTTCCCAAGTCTGACATTTCAAACTCCTCACTTAAGTCATGTTTGAAGTCTTCAATCTCCTTCTTACAACTTCCTGTTATCAACAGGTTATGACATAAAGACATAGTATAAGCAATTCAATATTTCTTCTTCTTACGTATACTCCATGCTCAATTGTGTAATTCACAAATTCATTCTCCCTTAGAAAGCTATATATCGTGTTATTCCAAGCTCTTAGAGCTCTCTTAAGTCCATACATGGCTTTATGCAACATGTATACCTTGCTTTCTTCACCTTGCTTTACTAATCCAGTCGGTTGTGTAACGTAAACTTCTTCATCTAAGGGGCCATTTAGGAATGAACATTTCACACCCATCTGACATATTTTCCATTTTTTCATGTTTTACAGACTAACAACCAACCTGGTTGTTTTGATTCTAGCAATAGGTGAAAAAACTCCTTCGAAGTCAATTCCTTTTTTATGAAGAAGTCCTTTCGCCACAAGTTTTTCCTTGTATCAAGTTACTTCTCCTTTGGGATTCAACTTCATCTTGTATATCCACTTCACATCGACTTCCTTATTGTCTTGGAGAAATTTGACAAGTGATAAAGTGTTTTTGATTTCGATGGACTTTAGTTCCTCATTCATTGCTTTCATCCACTTTGAATGCTTCAATATCCAAGTTGCATTGACTTATTCAACACTTGCATTGAAAGCATAGTGTTCCAACTCACCTTCATTATCGACCACATCATCTGATGTAATCAATGTTGTCAAACTAGTGAGTCTACTTAGACTCGTAAAGGGTCGTAGATTTGACTCGCAAAAAATCAATGGAAAATTAAAAATGACTTTCAAAAACCTACATGTGGCACATACATGACACACACATATTTTTTTAATCTTGTAAATGCCTCATATATGACACAAATACATATAATAGAACATTAATTATCACCAAAATTTAAGCTTCATACTCCATAACATATTTCTTAATAATAAAAAATTGATAATAAGCAAACAAAATAGAAAAGTATGTAGTTAAAGACTTAAAGTACTGATTTCTTCTAAATCAAATACTATATAAATCAAAAACAAAAATCATAAAACATATATGTTAATGGCTTTAAACAAGAGACTAGGAGAGAAACTTTTTAATTCTCGTATAAGGAAAAAATGGTTTTTATTAAATAAAATAAAATCGTTTGAGGAATTTGGGCCTTTTTGGGATTTAAAAAAAATCAATAAAAAGTATAGACTTGTAAACTCGCCATAGACTCACGATTCTATATGAGTTTGTGCGAGTTTACCCGAGTTTATGAAAAAAATTCGCGAGTCTACTTTTTTTTTACTTCCTAGACTTGTAAACTCGTAAACTCTTACGAGTTTACCCATGAGTATAATAGAAATGGATGTAATCACACATTTTTGCAACCTTGTAGGCATGTATCTTATTCTTTGAGGTCTACGTGTGCTTGTTTAACCTTTGTCTTCTTCTTGTCGAACTTGTCTTTCGACTTCACTTATTGGTTCTTCACATAAGATTCTCACTGAATTCTTCTTTGTATTTTAAAGATAATCCCATTCCTTAAGCTCATCTATGATCACGTCCTTTCTTATCACTACTTGCTTATTCACTGGACCGAACAACTTTTATCTTCCAAACGAATGATATTCTATCAGGATCATTTGACATAACTTATCATCAAGTTTTCTTCTCAACTGATCAGGAACATGTTTATTCTACATTCTTTTGGCATGATTCCTTCTAGCCTTTTCGTCGCACATCTGTTTAAAATATATGTTGCAGTTGGCATAACTTTTTCCCATAATTCTTTGGGTAGATTCTTGCCTTTCAACATAATTCTCACCATATTCATGATGGTTCATTTCTTCCTTTCTACAGTTCTATTATGTTGTGGAGTGTAGGGTGGCACCACCTCATGCACAATCCCTTATTTCTCACATAATGCGTCGAAGTCTTTCGACACATATTCTCCGCCACCATCAGCCCTCGGAATATTGAGCTTTCGACCACTTTGCCTTTCGACATTAGATTTAAAATTGGCAAATACCTTGATCATTTCACTTTTCTTCTTGATCAGGTAAGTCCATATTTTTTAACTGAAATCATCTATGAAAGTGAAAAAGTATTTGTTACCTCCAATTAAATCCACCTGGATATGACCACATACATCAGAGTATATAATTTCCAGAATTTCCTTTGACTTGCTTCCTACAACCTTGTTGAAGTTTCTGTTGTGCTGCTCCGCCTTCACATATTCCTCACACACTTCATTTGGAATGTCAATTTCTTGTAACCCTGAATCCATATTTCTTATTTCTAGATCTCTGATGTCTTTGAAATTAAGATGGTCAAGTCTATAATAACATATCCATTAATCCATGCTAGCTCCAATTGCAAGGAACTTGTGCTTCATTACATTAACTTCAATCCTGAAGGTTCTATTATGAGACATAGGTGCCTTCAAGATTAAAATTCCACCTGAGTCGAGAACTCTCATCATCTTGTCTTTAATCGTCGCCTTGTAGTTCTTTTTGACAAACTGCCATATGCTATGAGCAAATTACTTTTCATGCTTGGTATGCACAATACATTGGAAATTACTGACTGCTTTCCATCTTTCCACATAATTAGAACATCACCAATACCTTCAACTGTCAGAGTATTGTCATTTGCAAATTTCACCATGCTCTTCATCGAGGGTTTTAAGTTAACAAACCAATATTTCCTATCAGTCATGTGTGATTAGCATATTGAGTCCTATTACCATTGGTCCTGAAATATTTTTTTCCATCTCTTGTTGTGACCATTAACAACATCTATTCTTCTTCATGCTTTGCAAACTTTGCATCATTATCTCGATTCTTTTGTTTTTCACAACAATTACTAGAGTAGTGACCATACTTCTGACATTTGAAACACTGAATGTGACTTTTGTTAGGTTTTCAACCACCACCTCTTCCTTTACATGCAACACCACCTTTTTGGTTACTTTGGTATGAGGGTTTTCTCTTGTTCGACACATTTCCCTCTTAATAATTTCCTCTACTAGTAAAATTGTTGTAGCCTCTTCTACCTTTGCTGTCGAACTACTTCCCTTTTCCTTTCTTTTCTCTTGCTGATTGCGCCTGCAAAGCTATATCACATTTCGAATTGCTTGCAACTCTTTCAACCATTATTTGCTCATGAGATTCAAGCATCCCTTGAAGCTCTTCCTTTGTCAATGTTGACATATCTTTTGACTCTTTTATGGCTATTACCACGTGATCGAACTTTGGAGCCAATGACCTCAAGATCTTTGCAATAATTGATCTTGATGTCAACACTTCTCCAAATCTCTTGATTTGATTCACCGGTTTTGTAACCCTGGCGAAAAAAATCAGTTATGCTTTCACTTTTTTCCATCTGAAGCAATTCATACGTTCTTTTGTGAGTTTGTAACCTCACATCTTTTACCTTCTCAGCGTCTCCAAATGATTTCTCCAAAATTTCTCAACCTTCTTTTGAAGATTCTACATCACCGACCTTTTTGAAATTATTTGGTTCAATGCATTGATGAATTATAAAGAGAGTTTTATAATCTTTCTTCTTCAATTCATTGAGTGCGCCCTTTTTTTCATCTACCGTGTTTCCTAGAAGCAGTGTCATTCCCTCATTCACAAGATCCCAAAAATCTTGATAACAGAAAATAACCTTTATCTGTTTACACCAATTCTCATAATTCCGACCCTTCATAATTGGGAGACTCGCTGAAAAATGTCCATTTGAATGATTCATCGCCATCATGTTTTTTCTTCCCACAAATCGCTCAGTCAGTGCTCTAGATACCAAATGTTAGAAATTCTCTTAATTCTCGTTCAAGAATTACACCAAAACTTGATGAATTATCAACCATATCTTGATGAACAATAATCAATCTTTCTTATTAATTACTGCTCTTGTTCTTCACTCTCCACTCAAGTGAATCAACCAACCTTGATTGCAAGATTGTTGCGCCGCACAATTATATTGAAAGAAGAAAAATTGAATTGGGGATAAAAAAGTCTTGGGTTTAACGAGAGAAGGAATAAGAAGAATTGTGAAATTTGCAGAGTTTAACTTTGCTCTCAAACTTTGCAATATGCAATTATTTACATATTATACAATAATAGAGTTACTTCATATTTATAGCTTGAGTTTCCTTGCACACCAAGCAAACCCTGACTAATCTAACTAACTCAACTAAACAAAATAAATAAAGTTAAGTCGACATTTTGACAACTAATTTAATTCGACCCAAATATGCATTTCGACATTTCCCTGTCTCTGTCGAATAACTTGCTTCGACACAAGAAATTACAATTCAATATTAAAGATTAATATTTGTATGAATTATAAAATAAAGAAACACATGAGTTTTACTCCAAATAATATTCTAAAATACATTAAAAAATATCTACCTTAATATATTTTATAATAAATTTTAAAATTATTTATTTTCATATATATATATATATATATATATATATATATATATATATATATATATATATATATATATATATATATATATATATATATATATATATATATATATATATATATATATATATATATATATATATATATATATATATATATATATATATTATCAAAATTATAATTTTAAAAAATTATTCAAAAAAATTATCATTTATTTTAAATATAAATTAAATAAAGATTATCGGTATTAAAAAAATATGTACCTTAATATTAAAATTAAATTAAAATGTATTCATATTATCTTACTTTAAAAAAATATTTCAAGGACTAAATTAACTTTTATTTATTTCTCTTATAAAAAATAATTTAGACATCCATTTAAATAAAATGTATGCAATGCACAAATAATATAATTAGTATTTAATTAAAACTGATGGAAAGAATTTTTATGGTAATTTTAAAAGTAGAATTAAAATATATATTTTACATTTAAAATTACGTGTAAAATTAAAATAACATTTCAAATGAATGTGAAATATTTTTGTATTAATTATTTTCTTAACTAGAATATGATACATTTATATTATATGTTTATCAATATATTAATTAATTAATTGTTAGTGTAAAAACAGTTTTACATATGAAATTAATCAAAATATCTATAATTATCATGTAATATCAATATTTTTAAAATAAAAAAAAATGTTTTATTTTAATATATAATGATTATGATTGATTTACAATAAAAATTATTTTACACTATTAGTATTTATTTTTTTCGCTTAAAAAAAATTATATTTATTTTAAATACAAAGGATGTAAGTTTGATATTCATCTATTTGCGTTATCCAAATTGTTTAAATACAAAGGATGTAAGTTTGATATATATATATATATATATATATATATATATATATATATATATATATATATATATATATATATATATATATATATATATATATATATATATATATATATATATATATATATATATATATATATTACTTTCTTTACTTTCTTACTTATCTGTCTATACATATACAGCTGAGAAAGCCAGATTTTTAGGCAAAAAAATAATTCTTCTGTGGCTCAGAACCTCAATTATCCAGGTTAGTTTAATACCTGAATCTCATTTCAATATTATGCATATTATTTCTTTTCTTTTATTTAGATTTAGCGGTCCTTTGTAATAATATGTAGCTAGCTAATTCATTTTATTTTTATTTTTAAATAGTACACGTTTTAAAACAATCACGCATAGTTTATCAGTAATCAATCACGCATGAATTTGTTGCCTCGCTGTACTGTTTTAAAACAATCAATGAGTTATTATTTTATACATCGACTGTGTCACAAAACAACGTAACTTGATGATATAATAAACCTCAAATTTAGGTGATTCTGGTGTAGCACATGATATTGATTGATACTACATGTGGAGTATGTTTGTTTCATCATAACATTTTCCAAACATTCTTAATCTTAGGACAAGAAATAAAAAGGTGGCGCAAACAATATCATGCAAATTTACTAGAATACCGCATCGAAAGAAATTTACTAGAATACCACCCTCTAAATATAATATAATCTTTGATTGATTACTTAGCTGTATTTGTCAAAGCATATGATTTGGTCTAAATATTTGTCATCAAATTTATTGGAACGTGTGTGAAGATATATTAGTATACTTACTCATGCGTCACTGACCCTACTTCATACATTAAATAATAACTGGTGGCTAATCATTCATGTTTCTTTCTACAGAAATAAATTCAAGTTTTTCACTTCAGATTAAGCACAAAACACAACAACTGTGTATAGTATAGTTCGGCAAAAGCAAAAATGGGATTTGTAGAGCTTCTGGAAGCGGCTTCTATGCCAGTTATCCAAGTTCTGCTCATTAGTGCATTGGGAGCTTTTATGGCTACTCAATATTTCAATAATCTTCTTTCATCAGATTTTAGAAAATCCTTAAACAAGGTAACATTTTCAATAAATGCATCACATTTGAATTTTCTGCCTGCGTCGAATCCAAAACAGTTTCAAATTTGATTTATCTGTTTTGCAGGTTGTATTCTTTATATTCACTCCTTCACTTGTGTTTTCAAGTTTTGCCAAGAGTGTTTCACTTGAAGACATGATATCATGGTACATGTGCCTTTTGATTCTCTTTAGTGTTTCTCTTAATTGATTATGTTTATTTAATCATTTGTTAATTATGAAATTATACAGGTGGTTTATGCCTGTTAATGTTGGACTCACATTCTTAATAGGAGGGATTCTAGGATGGATACTAGTAAAATTACTAAAGCCTAATCTAAAAGTCGAAGGTCTTATTATTGCTGCATGTTCATCGGGTATTTTTTTTGAACAAATCTTTTAATGTAATAGGACTCTGATACAGTTCGTAATTGAGTTGTTGAAGACATCATGATCGATAATCTGTTTGAATAATTTTAGACAGTGTCACGAAATATCTTAAAGAGAAGATCTAGTATGCGACTCATCACATATTTGATGACTGAAGCATTTTCTAAACGATTTTAAGCTTTTGTTATGATCTTATATTATGAAATTTTTTTATCGAAAATTATCTAATTCTTTAAATTAATCAGGAAACATGGGAAACCTACCTATTGTAATTATCCCTGCAATATGTGATGAAAAAGGAGGTCCATTTGGTGCACATGATGTTTGCTACAGACATGCACTCTCATATGCATCTTTCTCTATGGCAGTAAGACTTCATCATATTTACATTTAAATTAAATTATCGCACTGAAACATTTTGATACATAGCATATAGTGTATCTACCTTATTATATTCTTGTTTTTTACAATTGTAGCTTGGCGGGATATTCATATGGACCCATACTTATCAAACTATAAGAAGCAGTTCAATGAGATTTAAGGCACTTGAGGCTACTCAGATCATAAAGGCACCAAACAAAGATCTTGAAGAAAATGCAGATACTCCCCTTCTTAAGGGAATAGAGGATGAAAGCGCCGCAATAGAAGTGGCACGGTTGAGTTATATTGAAGACTCCGAAAGCCAAACTGTAAGACTTAACGAACAAGATTATGACTAAATATTTTTTATAGAAAAATGTTAGTATATTAATATTATGTTAGTATTTTTTTCTTTCATCGGTTTGAACCCTGGTCCCTTGACTTCTTTAACCGTTATTTCGGACGTTAATAAATTAAAAATGTCTTAAACTAATATTAGATTGCTTAGAAATGAATGTTAATCTGGATTTTCAGATTGTTCAACAAGATCAGTTTATTGTATTGAAGAAGGAGAATCATTCATTTCTCATTAGAACGATAGAAGTTCTACGCAATCTTGTAGTAGAGCTACTGTCACCACCAGCAATTGCTACAGTGAGTTTTTTTTTTCTCTCCTTCTTCCTTTCTTACACTTTGTTACATTTATTACAAATTTGACATTCAAATCTTCCATATTCAATCATCAGTTTTTCGGTTTCCTCTTTGGCGCGGTCGCATGGTTAAGAAACTTAATAATTGGAGTCAATGCTCCGTTGAGTGTAATCCAAGACACACTTGTATTACTTGGGTAAGTGTCTTAATTTAGTCATGAAAATCAATAAGTCCTTAAAATTTCTACTTATTTTCTCTAACCATGCAATTAGTTGTTGAAACTAAATTCTTTGCAGGAATGGAACAATTCCTTGCATCACACTTTTACTTGGTGGTAACCTCACTCAAGGTCTGATAGTAGAATTTTACTGATTCAGTATCCAAAAAATGGTATTGTTTATTGTTAACTTTGTATTGAAATTGCAGGCTTGAAATCATCAAGTGTAAAACCATTGACACTTATCAGCATCATCGTAACTCGGCTTTTTGTGTTACCTCTTATCGGATTGTTTATTGTTAAAGCCGCGGCAAATTTTGGCCTTCTGCCGGTGGATCCTTTGTTTCAGTACACTCTAGTGATGCAGTATGCAATGCCACCAGCAATGAATATTAGTAAGTAATTAGATTCATTCATGAAGATATGATTATGTTATTGATCCGAAATTCTAAGTTTATAATTGAATGAAATATGTAATGCAGGTACTATGGCGCAGCTGTTTGATGTAGGAAATGAAGAGTGTGCAGTTATTCTATTATGGACATATAGTGCTGCGGCCATAGCACTTACTGCTTGGTCAACATTTCTCTTGTGGTTATTTTCTTCTTAATGTGCATTTGGTTACTGGTGTTTGGACCCTGCGGCCATCACTGGCCGCAGAGTGAAAAAGATCCGCCATCATGATGGTCGTAGTTTGATTTTGATTTTTATCATATGTTTGATGTTTATTAAAAAAGTGTTACACCGTTTGAGTTTTCTATAAATAGCGTTATAAATAAAAAAATTATTTTCATTGTTTAAATACAAAAGTTTATCAAATGGATTATAACTTTCTTGGTTGAGTTATGTCTCGTTTTCTTTTAAGTAGGTTTGATATCCTTTAGTTCTGGTTTTATATTATATTTGTTTATAAAAAAACAAAAATTTATCAAAATAGAATCTTAGATGAAAAAATGAATACGATGAAAGTCTTTAAAATTGTCAGTAACATAGATGTGTTGGTATCAAATTACTCATTGGAATATGGGCTCCATCTATATTCTCCTTACTAGACAGTTATACTTTTGAAAATGCTCACTTTTCAAGATATTCTTCACCGTACTCAATCGTTTTTCTTTTTTACTTCATGAAATGATGGTGTGGATTTTAGGTATACTTTTGAAAAGACTGTGTTTTTTTCCGGATTTACATACGGATTTTAGTTAAATTTTTGTAGGAATTGTTTTCTGCGGTTTTCGATAGTTAAATTTTTGTAGGAATTATTTTATACAGTTTTCAATTTTTAGTTAAAACTTTAATGGATAATATTTTCGGCAAAGTTTCATAGATTCGCAAGAAAATTGGTTTGAAATATCCGCATATGAATCCACGTGAATTATATTTCGTAGGTAAATCTCAACTAATTTGTTTTTAAAATTTTAAAAAAATTATTTTATTTAATCTAATTTTTATTTTAAATTGAAACAATTTCTAGATATTATTGGTTGTATTAATACTAAACAAAATAAATATATAAGCACCAAATTCCACTAGTGCAAAAAAAAGTAATTTACATCGGACAAATATCTGACAAATTTACACCAGTTTTAAAACAGATGTAAATAGATGTTATATCACACCTTTTGTTGAAATAAGATATATATATATATATATATATATATATATATATATATATATATATATATATATATATATATATATATATATATGGTATATTACACCATTTTTTTTGTTTAAAATGAGCGTGTGTGTATATATATATATATATATTGATCGTACCTGTGATCAGAATCTACAATGGCTGCAAACGCTGATGTGGATGTTGAAGTCTTTGCTCGGTCGTCGAGGTGAATAGGGGTGTACCTGTGTTGCACCCCAAAATTTGCCCTCACAATACAAGACTTTGTGTTCTAAAAAGGTTCACAAGGTTCACAAGTTCTCCAACACTTGCATAACCTTTCATGAGGTTCATGAAGTCTACAAGTTACTTTATGAAGGTTCACAAGGTTCACAAGTCCCACAATGCTTTCAATACCTTTCATGAGGTTCAGGAAGTCTACAAGTCACTTCTTGAAGGTTCACAAGGTTCACAAGTTTCTCTACATTTACAAGACCTTTCTTGAGGTTCATGAAGTCCACAAGTTACTTCTTGAAGGTTCACAAGGTTCACAAGTTTCACAATGACTACAAAGCTTTCCTGAGGTTCATGAAGTCTACAAGCCACTTCATGAGGTTCACCAGGTTCACAAGCTTCACAATACCTCCCATGAGTATCACAAGACACTTTATGAAGATTCACAAGGTTCACAAAGTTCACAATTGGTCAAAGAAGTTGACAATTCCCTCAGACAATGCACCTCCTAAGCAGTGCATCCAAAACTAGGGTTTTGACTTTAATCAGGCTAAATGGACTTCCAATACCTCAAGTAAGTTTCATAACATCTCATATGTGTATAAGAACCCCCATGACAAGTTTCAAGACTTTTCTCAAAAGTTTGCTCAGTCAGATGATCAGATAAGTCAAAATCAGTCAGTGCAGTTAAAAAGTCAAACTGAGGTCAACTGTGGTCAAACCAAAGTCAAACTTCATGATTTTTTGCCAACATCAAGTATATGAAGTAAAATTCATCATTTGATCAAGGGTTGATCATGATTCATCAAGGAGATTCCAGATCATCAATAATCAGGAGTTTCTAAATTAGGGTTTCCTCAGTAAAAGTCAACTGAACTTTGACCAATCATAACTTTCACATACTTCATCAACAAGTCTCCATCCAAAGCTCATTTTGAAGGAAATTGAATTCTCTACAACTTTGATGTTGAAAGTTAAGCCCAAAAATGCTTCATTTGAAAGATATGATCTAAGACATTATAGGTCATTTCAAAAGTCAACAAAAAGTCAACAACTTCAAAAGGGCATAACTTGAGATTGGTAAATGATATGGACCTGAAACCAATGGGGTTGTTTATAGGACTCTTCAAGCTTTCCAAAAAGTCCAAGAACACCCTCATACCTTTAAAATTGAGGGAGATGTGCCCTTGCAAAGTTGAGAAATTTTGTGATGGTTTATGTTGAAAATGGAGGCCTAAAAGTAATTCTTTCCAAATGGGCTTGCTAAGTTGTGATCCAATCCATCTCATATCATTATGCACGACCCAATTGACCAAAATTCAGCATTTTTATTATTTTATTTTTATTTATTATTGATTTAATTCATAAAAATCATTTTAAATAAATATAAAATATGAAAATCTATTTTTGGGTGAAGATTGAGGTTCTAGAAATTCTTAATTAGTGATTGAAGCTTAAAGAGAAGGAAATCATGTGACTAATCCAAAGATAGCAAGTCTTCATGAGCAAATATTTGACTTTTACAACATGATCTTTTTCAATATTTTTTGGATCAAATTTTCACACAACCAATCCATATTTCTGACCTAATTCATTCTCATATATATACTAAAGATAACCCTAGCCTCAAACCACGAAAGCCAGCAGCCAAAGGTAAGCTCTATTGTTCAAAAAATTCAAGAAAACTCATATTCGGATTTTCAATTTGCAGGGCATTTAAAGGTTGCAAGGAGTCCCAAGGTGTCCTCAATTTGATGAAATCATACTGTTTAATGATAGTTTGAATTTCGTAGGTTTTTAAGGTGCAGGAAAAATCGCAGGAAATTTTGCAACAAGATTCGCAGCTAAATTCAATATCCAGAGGTTGAAGATGAAGTTGGCCTGCGCGCGTTTTTTTGAATTCAAATATTACATATTTTATTTTATGTAATGGTGATGGTTGTATGTCACAACTGGCTGGTTGGCCCAGTGGTGGAAGTGATGCGCGTAGGACCTGAGGCCATGAGTTCGAATCCAGCCTCCAACAATTCTTTTTGATGCGTTTTCCTTTTATTTGTAATTTGAATATATTATATTATGTTGTCACTATACTTTCAGATGGGCTCTTCCAGCCGGGTGGTGATGCGCGTGTGTGAATGTATAAAGGTCCTGGGATCAAATCCCACCCCAGGCCTTTTTGCTCCTCTATTTTTCTGGATTTTTCAAATAAGGCACAAAACCAACCATTCCCTTTCCTCTTTCACTTGCGTGTGTGGTAGCTTGGTGGTGACTTCTATTGCTGGCAACCAAACTGACCTGGGTTCAAACCCCAGTCAGGTAAGTTTTTTTCATATTCTTTTTCTTTTATTTGTTTTAAATATTAAAAATGTTAAATTATAAATATGATTTTGTGTGTATATGTTTTCTAAACAATTAAAAAAATAATAATAATGAAGCATGCTTAATATTTTAAAATATGTAAATTCCATGAAATTATTTTCTTTATCATATATATAATTTTGTATAATTAAATTATAGGATATATGTTTATCTAATAATTTGTATATTCTAAACCCTAAAAAACATTTTTTAATAAACCCTAATTTATTTTCTAAGTATCAATTAAAACCTAATTGTTTTTATTTTCTAATTTGTGATATTTAAAATAATTCTAATTTATTTGTAAATATATTTATAATCCAAATTATTTTTCTTTTAATGTTTAGAAACAATTTAATTTATAATAATTCTATTTTTGTATATGGTTCAAAATAATTTGTAAATATAATAATTAATAGAATTAAATTTTATAAATATGATTAATATTGTAAATATGATATTTAAAACCTATTTTCTTCTTATAATATGTATATATTGTTTAATAAATAAATGTTAATATATGTTTATAATAATTAAATTTTGTAGTTATAATATATTTGAAAATAATTTAATAATTTGTAAATTAAAATAATTGTTTGTTCATATTTGTTTCTAAATATAATTGTTCATATTAAAATTTGTTAATTTCTTATTCTTATAATATTTTGATTAATTATTATTACTACTAACCATATTATTTATTTTGCTTTGTTAATTTTACATTATTATTAATTCATTAATTATTATTTTTATGCTTATTATTTCACTAACTTTATAATTTTTATTATTTACTAACCTTTCTTATTTTATTATTACTAACTCTTTTTCTTGCTTATTATTATTTATCACTAACCCTTATTATTTATTTATTGTTTATTGCTTATTTTATTTATTTATTTTTTGCTATTTATTTATTTTGATTATTATAATTATGTAATTGCTTCCCGGATGTAACTTTGTAAATATTTTAATTATTTAGTTATTTTTGCTATGGTTAGTAATTAGGGAGTGCAAAACATGTATGTTACTTAAAATAAATTTAGATAACTTTAATAATAAGATAATTAAAATAAACACTCACACACACGTAAGTCGATTTTTAATCGCCGTCTCACTTTCTAAGGTTATCCCTCAAGTTGCCTACGGATAATGGTCAAGTGGGGTGTATAAAGCAAGTCCCTTCAAAAAGAAAATCATCAAGTCCCTCATGGTTGCCTATACGAATCGAGTCCCTTCGAAATAATGATGATAGTCCCTTCAGTATGCTTATTACACCCCACAGTTGCCTTCTTAAAATAAAATGTCCCTCTCATGTCCCTCACATCCAAGGTAATGACTACCTACTCCTTAATAGTAGGGATAGTCTTACTAATGAAAGGATAAAGAATAAGAAAGACTTTAAACTTTAGGGTAGGTACCTCTTAGTTGCTTGCTCACTCCATTTTTCAAACACTTAACAAATTTCAAACAAATTTTCAAAAACAAGTTTTTACACATCCGTACATGGATTATTATTAACTATTCTGAAAATTTTTCTATTCACACACTACACTTTCAAAAAACAATTTAAAGTGAGCTAAGTAACTAAGAGCCCATGGATAACCATGGATGTAAAGGGTGCTAACACCTTCCCTTTACATAACCTACCCCCCGGACCCAAAAATCTTTTTAAAAGGTCTTTCCTGTTCTTTTATGCCTTTCCTTTGGATAAAATAAAAGTCGGTGGCGACTCTTGCTATCCGCAACATAACTAAAGTCAGTTCTCCCACCGTGTTACAGAACTGGCGACTCTGCTGGGGATCTAAATTTAAGAGGGGTACCCTTAGGAATTAAGATCACTTTAAATTGTTTGCCTTGTTTGCTTTATTATTATTGTTGGGGTGCTCTTATGTGGGAAAGGTCCTAACCCGGACCTAGTGTACCTTAGGTAAATGGCAATAGACCAAGGAAACTGTACGACGTATATCGATACGGTTGATCTGGTGGCCATAGTTAGTGCGACTTCTTGGTTGGTGCTTATGTTCCTTAAGTCAAGTTGAGGATAATATGAGGCTGCCATATGTCGTCAATGCACTAACTAACTTTTAGAACCCTAGTTAACTCATCTTGGCCTTTAGAAGGTAGTGAGGTAACCGGCTTTGGTACAGACTGAAGTTGGTTGACACTCGATACTACGCTCATTGAGATCTTAAACTTGGAGGGTTTTGGTTGGCAAGTAAGTTGCCTTCTGATCAACCACCCTTGTGAAGGATCAATGATATTGAGATCCCTTAGAACCTGGTTACTTTTGTAGGACAGGATGAACCATCTAACTTCAGGGGAGGGTACTTACCTTAAACCTCATGCAAGCCTTTAAACCTAGGGCTATGGTATGACTTGTTTGTGTGTGCCACATGTCTTTGATTGAACATAACATCATGACATCATCATGCATCATAAGCATAGCATTTTCACTAACCATTTCAAGGACCAAAGGATTTATCTTTGTTCTTTGTTGCAGGTCATGGCTTCTGCTCGTAGAAACACCATCAGGATCAACTTTGTAGGGATACCTCCCAAACTCAAAGAGTTGGTTTCCCAAGTGCCTGATCATTCCCAGTTCAACAAGAGACATGGTCACTTATTGGATCTAGTCACTTCAGGGTTCAATGAAGACATGATGAGTGTTCTGTTTCAGTTCTTTGATCCTAAGCACCATTGCTTCACATTCCCCGACTACCAGCTGGTTCCAACCATGGAAGAGTTCTCTAAACTTCTGGGTATACCTGTTCTTGATCAAAGACCCTTCACAGGCTTGGAGAAGGAGCTCAAACCAGAGGTTATTGCTGCAGCTCTACATCTGAAGAAGTCTGACATTGTTCTAGAAACGAGAAGCGGAGTCAAGGGTATTCTTGCCAAGGTGCTAATGGATAAGGCTCAAATGTTCTTGAAGGCCATGAGCTATGATGCTTTTGAGGAGATCTTAGCCTTGCTGATATATGGCTTAGTATTGTTCCCCAATCCAGATCAGTTCATAGATGTTCATGCCATCAACATATTCCTGAGTCACAACCCAGTGCCTACATTGCTTGGAGACATCCTACATTCTCTTCACACCCGTACTACAAGGGCAAGAGGAACTTTGATGTGCTGCATACCTTTACTATCCAGGTGGTTTATTTCTCACCTTCCTCGCTCAGTAATGAAGAATGAGCAAGGGTTCAGATGGTCCAAGAGGATCATGTCACTTTCTCACTCAGATATCCATTGGTGCTCCAGATCTATGGAGAATGTCACCATCATTGACCGTTGTGGGGAGTTTCCTAATGTGCCGCTACTAGGCATAAGAGGAGGCATCACCTACAACCCCTCTCTAGCTTTACGACAGTTTGGTTACGCCCGGAGCGATGGTCCACATGATATGTTGATTCAGGGCATTGTGTTTGACTACGACAACGATCTTCAGGGTTACCGTCAGAGATTCATACGAGCTTGGGGAAAAGTAAACAGGATTGACAGCAAGACACTGGAGCCTAAGTACACTATTCCTATGGAGGCTTATCTCAGATGGGTACGATCTCGTGCTCAGACACTCATGATGCCATATCCTGCCGTCCTACCAGTTACCATGGAACCTGTTGCTGAAGGAGACACAGCTTATACCATCCTTCACCCAGACATGCCTACTGATAAGGAAGACTTGCAGAGATCATGGATCCAATTGAAGGAGCAAAGGGATACTTTCGAGGCTCATTACAAAGCAAGCCAAGAAAAGATTCTGGAACTAACAAAGCTACTTCATGAGGAACGGAACCTCAACTCATACCTCAATACAAAGAGGAAACGTCCATGGGAGACTTAAAACCCCATCTTTTGTACTTATTTCACTTTCATTTTTTTGTAAGCCTAAAAGGCAAAACAAGTTATTACTAATAAAAAGTTACTTTCTTGTTTGTCTAAGCAAATTTAAATCCTGCGGTCCTTGAAAACATTGCATATACATTCCCATATCATTTCATTGCATCACAGGTTTATTGTGCACAGGTTTCTCATCTTCTCGCTGTTTATTTCAGCAATGGCTCTTGAACAATCAGTTAAGGATCTCCAGGCACAGAATGCACAGTTCCAAGAGCTGATCTTGAACCTGTCCAAGGGGCAGGATGAATTGAAGACACTACTGGCCAAGAAGACTAAGAAGGCTAGAAGGTCTGCTGGGTTGATCAACATGGGAAGAAGGTTCAAAGGTCTTGCCAAGACCAAGGAACCAGCTGAAGACTATGAATCTGAAGAATCTGAGCAAGAGGTAGGCAGTCTCCACCATACAATGGGGGACTCTGATTCTGAGGATAACTACTACCATGAGTCTAATGAAGACAAATTCAAGATGCTGGTGGATAGGATGGATGTTATGGAGTTGCAGAAATCATCTGGGCTGGATTTTGAGGATTTAAGTCTGATATCTGGGGTGGTCATACCTGTGGGTTTCAAGGTTCCTACATTTGTTGTCTATGATGGGGTCTCTTGTCCCAAGCTGCATCTGAGGTCCTATGTCAGAAGAATTCAACCCCACACTGCTGATAAAAAGTTGTGGATTCATTTCTTTCAAGAGAGTTTATCTGGAGCTCAGCTGGAGTGGTATTATCAGTTGGAGAGTGTCAACATCAGAGACTGGAATGATCTTGCTGAAGCTTTCTACAAGCAGTATCAATATAATGCTGACTTAGCCCCCACTCGCATGCAGCTTCAGAGCATGTCTATGGGTGCCAAAGAAAGTTTTAAGGAGTATGCCCAGAAATGGAGAGATTTAGCTGGAAGAGTTCAACCCCCGTTGACTGACAGGGAGCTGGTTGATATGTTCATGTGTACGCTGAATGGTCCGTTTTACAGTCATCTCATTGGAAGCTCATCATCTGGCTTCACTGAGTTGATCATGACAGGAGAGCGGGTAGAAAATGGTATCAAGAGTGGAAAGATCCAAGTGGGCGCTTCTTCATCAGGTGCTGCAAAGAAGCCTCCCACTGGGAAGAAAGAATCCAATGCTGTTTATGGTCAACCTGATCGTAACAGAAGGCATCAGTCTGTTAGTGCAGTTCATATTTCAAATCCAACTCCTGCAACAACAGAGCAGCCTCAGGGCAACCAACAGAGGGCTAGAAGACAGTTCACGAAGATCAACATGTCAATGGCTCAGGCATTGCAACACTTGTTGAAGGCTGAACTTATTACCCTGAGGGAGGCTCCTCAGAATCCCAATGTTACCTCTCCCAAGTACAATCCCAATGCACGATGTGCATATCATTCAAACTGTCCAGGACATGATACTAATAACTGCTGGGTCTTGAAGAACAAAATTCAAGATATGATCGATGCTGGAGAGATTGAGTTTGATCCACCAGGTACTCCAAATGTGATTACAGCTCCAATGCCAAACCACGAGAAGACTGTCAATGCCATTGAGGAAGATCTGCATATCCGTTCAGTTGATGAATTGATCACACCATTGGCCATCATCAGAAAGAAGTTAGTGCAAGCTGGGTTCTTTCCAGGTTGTCGTGAAGATTGTGTTTATTGTGAGTATAATCCAGAGAAGTGCTTCAGGTTGAAAGATGGCATTCAACGTCTCATGGATAAGTATACTATAGTGTTTGAAAGAAGACCAGCATCTGTAGAAAGTATGGTGGATCATCTGACTCGGGATAAGAAGATTGAAGAAGTTGACATGGTTGATAAAGTACCGGTAAGAATCACTTCAAAGGGTCCCATTAAAATCACTCATCAAGGCCCAATCAAGATTACTGCTGAAGGTCCCGTGAAAGTTGTTGCTGAAGCCAGAGTGGCTCCTATGATCATTACCACTCCTGGTCCTATTCCTTATACATCTGACAAAGCTGTGCCTTGGCACTATGGGTCTGATGTTTACATCCATGGTGTTAAGCAAGAGCCTGTAGCTGATGTGCCTGTTGACATTGATAATATTGCCGGATCTAGCAAGATCACTCGTAGTGGAAGAGTCTTCTCTCCTCCAGTTGCTTCTAAGAGTGCAGTTACTCCTGCTGCTACTTCCACCACTGATGCTCGAGGCAAAGGTCCTGTTATTGAGCCTGTATCTACTGATGTGCCAGCTGCTGATGATCTCTCTAAGCAGATGGAAGAAGTATTGAAAATCATTCGTAAGAGTGATTATGACATTGTTGACCAATTGGGGCATACTCCCTCAAAGATTTCTATGCTCTCCCTATTATTATGTTCTGAGGCTCATGCCAAGTCATTGATCAAGTTTCTGAAGATGGCTCATGTACCCAGTGCAATTTCTGTTGACCAATTTGAAAACTGTGTTGCCCACCTGACCTATGACAATGGGTTAGGATTTTCTGATGCTGACTTGACCCCTGCCAAGAGGGATCATAACAGGGCCTTGCATATTTCAATTGAATGCAGGGGCACTACCCTGTCTCATGTGCTGATAGACAATGGTTCCTCCTTGAATGTGTTGCCTAAGGAAGTCCTGAACAAGCTGAGTCCTGAAGATGCTGTGCTGAAGCCTAGTAATATTGTGGTAAAGGCTTTTGATGGTTCTAGAAGAGTAGTGCATGGGGAAATTGATCTTCCAATTCAAGTTGGTTCTCAGGTGTTTACTGCTACATTTTATGTGATGGATATTCGTCCTTCATACTCTTGTCTGCTTGGTCGTCCCTGGATCCATGGGGCAGGAGCTGTGACCTCTACATTGCACCAAAAGTTGAGATATCCGGTGAATGGAAAGGTTGTTACTGTCTATGGAGAGGAAGAATACTTTGTCAGCCATGTCAATACCTTCAAGTATCTGGAAGTGGAAGGTGAATACATTGAAACTCCGTGTCAGTCATTTGAAGTGATTCCCTGGGTTGGTAATGATTATGTAGCTCCTCCTGCTGTGAAGAAAGTTCCTGTGGTCACCAGAAAACCTCCAACAATGGCAATGGCCTCCCTCAATGATGCTAGAGCTGTGGTGTATGAAGAGTCCCAGAAGGCTGTTCGTCGTGCTCGTGCTGCTCGTATCACCAATCAAGGGGTTATCAATGCTGTGGGAGACTATGATGAAGACTACAACTTGGATGCATGGATTTTTCCTACTGTGGATGCTGGACTCAATAATTGGAAAGCTGAAGATGTTATCCCTATCTCCTTTAGTCAGGAGTAAATACTATTACTGTGTTATGTTTTTAAATTTGTAATTTCTTGAACAATTAAAACTTTTAAGCCATGTGCCTTACCCGGGGCACAATGGTGTGCTTGTTACGGGCTGTCATTTCATTTGCATACTTCATTCAATAAAATCAATGGACGTTCCGTTTTCGTAAATATTGTGTTCCTCGTCTTTCTTTTCTTTTATTTTTGCTTTATCAGCTATGTGTTCTTACACACACCCACATCACTAAAATGCAGATCCTCATCCACTCTGGATCCTGTTGATAACAGTTCTACTATTGCCAATTATAATTTCGAGAATCCGATCTATCAAACTGAAGACGGAAATGAGGACGATTGTGAAATACCTGTAGAGCTTTCTAGGTTGTTACAACAAGAAGAGAAAGCTATACAGCCACATGAAGAACCAGTCGAAGTTGTGAATCTGGGAACTGAAGAAAACAGAAAAGAGGTCAAGATAGGGGCTGATTTAGAAGACAGTGTCAAGAGCAGGTTGATTCAGATGTTACGTGACTATGTGGAAATCTTTGCTTGGTCTTATGAAGATATGCCAGGGTTGGATACAGACATTGTGGTTCACCGTTTGCCAGTGAAAGAAGATTGTCGTCCAAAGAAGCAGAAGGTTCGTCGTATGCGTCCTGAAATGTCAGAAAAGATCAAGGCAGAGGTAATGAAACAGTTCAATGCAGGGTTCTTAGCAGTGACTTCTTATCCTCAGTGGGTTGCAAATGTGGTACCAGTTCCTAAGAAAGATGGTAAGGTACGTATGTGTGTAGACTACAGAGATTTGAACAAGGCTAGCCCTAAAGATGACTTTCCACTTCCTCATATTGATATTCTGGTAGACAACACTGCTCAGCATAAGGTATTCTCTTTTATGGACGGTTTCTCTGGTTATAATCAAATCCAGATGGCACCTGAAGATATGGAGAAGACAACATTTGTGACACAGTGGGGCACCTTTTGCTATAAGGTGATGCCATTTGGTTTGAAGAATGCAGGGGCAACATATCAGCGTGCTATGGTGGCTTTGTTTCATGATATGATTCATCATGAGATAGAGGTATATGTGGATGATACGATAGCCAGATCTCAGAATGAAGAGCAACATCTTGATCATCTGCACAAGTTGTTTGAGAGGTTGAAGAAATACAAGTTGAGATTGAACCCAAACAAGTGTACTTTTGGAGTTAGATCTGGTAAACTCCTGGGTTTCATTGTCAGTGGAAAAGGTATTGAAGTGGATCCTGCAAAAGTGAAAGCTATACGAGAGATGCCGGCTCCCCGTACTGAGAAGGAGGTTAGAGGTTTCTTGGGACGACTAAACTACATTGCAAGATTTATTTCCCAATTAACTACCATTTGTGAGCCAATTTTCAAGTTATTGAAGAAAGATCAGGTGATGGAATGGAATAATGAGTGCCAGACTGCCTTTGATGAAATCAAAAGATACCTGCTAGAACCACCAATTTTGATGCCACCAGTTGATGGAAGACCCTTGATTATGTACTTAACAGTGCTAGACAACTCAATGGGGTGTGTGTTGGGGCAGCATGACGAGTCTGGTCGAAAAGAGCAGGCAATATACTACCTTAGCAAAAAGTTTACCGACTGTGAAACAAGATACTCACTGCTCGAGAAAACTTGTTGCGCTTTGGCATGGGCTGCTCGCCGACTAAGACAGTATATGTTGACCCATACTACCTTATTGATTTCGAAGATGGATCCAATCAAGTATGTATTTGAGAAACCTGCTCTTTCCAGAAGGATTGCAAGATGGCAAATGATCTTGACAGAATATGACATACAGTACACTACTCAGAAGGCCATTAAAGGAAGTGTTGTTGCTGATCATTTGGCTCATCAAGCAGTGGATGATTATCAGTCAATGAATTTTGAGTTCCCTGATGAAGACATTATGATTATTACCAAAGAACCTGGACAATATGACGGACCTGAACAAGGATCCCGATGGACTATGGTTTTTGATGGTGCCTCTAATGCACTTGGTAATGGTGTTGGTGTTGTGATTAGTTCCCCTGAAGGTTGTCATACCCCGATTACTGCTAGACTTTGTTTCCATTGTACCAATAACATGGCGGAATATGAGGCATGTATCCTGGGTATTAAAGCTACTATTGATATGAAGATTCAGTTCCTTGATGTGTATGGAGATTCAGCCCTGGTAGTAAGTCAGATTAAAGGAGATTGGGATACCAAGCATGATAACCTCATTCCTTACAGAGAGCATGTGTTGTCTCTGATCCCACATTTCAAAGAGATTACCTTTGAGCACATTCCACGGAGAGAGAATCAGCTGGCAGATGCATTAGCCACCATGGCATCTATGTTTGAGATCAGTTGGGATGATGAAGCTCCCAAGATTACTATTGATAGATTTGAAAAGCCTGCATACTGCAATGAGATTGACACTGAAGGGGCAGAGGATAAGCCTTGGTTCTATGAAGTGAGAAGATATCTCGAAGCTCAGGAGTTCCCTGAAGGGGCATCTGTCAAAGATAGGAAGTTCCTGAGAAGGTTTTCTGCTAAGTTCTTTCTGAGTAATGGCATTCTGTATAAGCGTAATCATGATTCAACTATGCTTCGTTGTGTGGATAAGAAAGAAGCAACTGAGATTATGGAAGAGATGCATGACGGGACCTTTGGCACTCATTCTAGTGGTCATACTATGGCAAAGAATATTTTGAGAGCAGGTTACTATTGGTCCACCATGGAAGCTGATTGTTATCAACACTCCAGAACTTGTCACAAATGTCAAATCTATGCTGATAAAGTTCATGTACCTCCATCACCATTGAATGTGTTGACTGCTCCTTGGCCCTTTGCCATGTGGGGCATTGATATGATTGGTGAGATCAAGCCTACTGCTTCTAATGGGCATCGTTTCATCCTGGTTGCTATTGATTATTTCACGAAGTGGGTGGAGGCAGCTTCATTTGCATCTGTTACCAAGAATGTTGTGGCTCGGTTCATTAAGAATAATCTCATATGTAGGTATGGCATCCCTGAAAGGATTATCACTGACAATGGTTCTAATCTGAACAACACTATGATTACTGATCTCTGTACGCAGTTCAAGATTAAGCATCACAACTCTTCTCCGTATCGTCCAAAGATGAATGGGGCAGTTGAAGCTGCTAATAAAAACATTAAGAAGATTGTACAGAAGATGACTGTTACTTATAGGGATTGGCATGAGATGTTACCATTTGCTCTTCATGGTTATCGTACCACAATACGTACTTCAACAGGGGCAACCCCATTCTCCTTAGTCTATGGTATGGAAGCAGTTCTGCCCATTGAAGTTCAGATTCCTTCCTTAAGAATTATGAAGGATGCAGGTTTGGATGAAGATGAGTGGATTCAGACTCGACTTGACCAGATAAATTTGATTGATGAGAAGAGGTTAGCAGCAGTTTGTCATGGCCAGATGTACCAAAAACGAATGATCAAAGCTTTTAACAAAAAGGTTAAACCAAAGGTATATCAGGCTGGTGACTTGGTAATCAAGCGTATCATATTACCACAGGGTGATCCTAGGGGCAAGTGGACTCCAACATATGAAGGACCATTTGTAGTCAAGACAGTGTTCTCAGGAGGTGCCATGATACTGACTACAATGGATGGTGAAGACTTCCCACAGCCCGTGAACGCAGACATAGTTAAAAAATACTACGCATAAAAAGAGACCCGCTAGGTTGACAGGCCTAGGCAAAAATAAGGGCATCCCGGCAAACCAAAAGGGTTTGGGCAAAATTAGGGATATATATAAAAAGATGTACACCCGGCAAGTCGAAAACCTGAAAAGGCGGCTTGGGCAAAAAAGGGTATCCCGGTGGATTGAAAACCTGAAAGGGCAATCCAGGCAAAAGTTAGGGATTAAAGCGTATGACTATGTCTTGTTTGGATCACTCATGAAACTACAACCAGTTGTACTACTTATTCAAGTTCGAACAGATAAAGCACAATCCAATCATTTCCGTCTCAACAGCAAGAAGATGAGATACTTGAAGGGCAATAGTAGGATTGAAACTCAATAGGACTGTTTCCCACATAGCTGATTTTCTTTATTCTGTAAAACTTTATGACAAAATCCTCTTACTAGGGTTTATGTCTCCGTGTACAAACTCACCCGTGTATGGGTCACTTTTTGATATAAATAAATTCCATCTTTTGAATCCAGATTTACTTTTACCCTATTTACATAAGCGAAACGTCCATTGGTTGTGTTTGAATGTATGTATGCTTTTGAATATGATTGATGTTTACCAGAAATGCATGTATGCCTTTTAATATGATTGATGCTTACCAGAAATGCATGAAAATGCAGTAATAGTATTTACTAAGGACGAACGAGGGAAGGATTTCAACGAAGCTTCGCCGGTTCACCTTTACAAGACAGTTACAAACTCTCAATAGGACGAATCCATCTTCATAAAGTCTTATCTCCCCTAGAATTTATATCCATCTCTTTTATCCTCATACGGACATACGGGAAATTAATTTCCAATAAGGGTACGACGAACGAAGACGGGATGTTATACTTATCCTACTATCAAACGAAGACGAAGGTTATATATACCTTACTATCCCAGCATACGGGAGGTGACATCTATCCTTACTATCCCCAGCATACGGGAAGTTATCTATACCCTGTTATCCCCAGCATACGGGAAGTTATCTATACCCTGTTATCCCCAGCAGACAGAGGGTTATATATTCTTCAACAACAAATCGGGATTTATTTTCCCTGGCCAGTAGTTGTTATACGAAGATATCCAGACGCTTCCGGCAGTATCATATCATACATACATCATTTACATCATACTATAGCATATATATCCATAGACATATAGTACATTACCTGAGTGCATCATATCATACATGCACACATAAAGCATAAACTAATGTTATTATACAAAATGCTGCCTTGTTTTCAGGTTGATTATCCAACAAACAAACCTATGATCTTCGGGACTGCTTTATTGTCACCTCAGGGTTACTTTATCCTCCTGATAAGCTTCTTATTACTTTGGGACTGCTTTATTGTCACCTCAGGGTTACTTTATCCTCCTGATAAGCTTCTTGTTACTTCGGGACTGCTTTATTGTCACCTCAGGGTTACTTTATCCTCCTGATAAGTTTCTTATTACTTTGGGACTGCTTTATTGTTACCTCAGGGTCACTTTATCCTCCTGATAAATTCTCATGACTTCAAGACTGCTTTAGAGCTATTGATTGCTCTATCCTCCTGAGGTCATATCACTACTTCAAGACTGCTTTAGAGCTATTGATTGCTCTATCCTCCTGAGGTCATATCACTACTTCAAGACTGCTTTAGAGCTATTGATTGCTCTATCCTCCTGAGGTCATATCACTACTTCAAGACTGCTTTAGAGCTATTGATTGCTCTATCCTCCTGAGGTCATATTATTATTTCAAGACTGCTTTAGAGTTATCATTGCTCTATCCTCCTGAAATCATTACTTCAAGACTGCTTTAGAGTTATCATTATTGATGGCTCTATCCTCCTGAAATCCTATTATTACTTCAAGACTGCTTTAGGGTTATCATTATTGATTGCTCTATCCTCATGAAGACATGCTGTTACATCAGGATTACTCCAGTATCCTGAAAACATATCATCAATACCTCAGGACTCTCCAAATTCCTGACAGCTTTCATTATATCTCCATATTTTGGACTGCTTTATCTTCCAAGAACTTTCTACCAGTGGCATCTTTAAGCCCACTCAATCACATTCAACCAACCATCAATATCACTCTATGCACTGGTGAGTGCAAATTTTTGGGCTTTTGTGTTCAATCCCCTTCAACCTTCCAGGTCACGACTGGCAAATATACCAATCTAACCCCTCAGGTTTCAGAAAATTGAACAGGGGCAGCTGTTGCACCCCAAAATTTGCCCTCACAATACAAGACTTTGTGTTCTAAAAAGGTTCACAAGGTTCACAAGTTCTCCAACACTTGCATAACCTTTCATGAGGTTCATGAAGTCTACAAGTTACTTTATGAAGGTTCACAAGGTTCACAAGTCCCACAATGCTTTCAATACCTTTCATGAGGTTCAGGAAGTCTACAAGTCACTTCTTGAAGGTTCACAAGGTTCACAAGTTTCTCTACATTTACAAGACCTTTCTTGAGGTTCATGAAGTCCACAAGTTACTTCTTGAAGGTTCACAAGGTTCACAAGTTTCACAATGACTACAAAGCTTTCCTGAGGTTCATGAAGTCTACAAGCCACTTCATGAGGTTCACCAGGTTCACAAGCTTCACAATACCTCCCATGAGTATCACAATACACTTTATGAAGATTCACAAGGTTCACAAAGTTCACAATTGGTCAAAGAAGTTGACAATTCCCTCAGACAATGCACCTCCTAAGCAGTGCATCCAAAACTAGGGTTTTGACTTTAATCAGGCTAAATGGACTTCCAATACCTCAAGTAAGTTTCATAACATCTCATATGTGTATAAGAACCCCCATGACAAGTTTCAAGACTTTTCTCAAAAGTTTGCTCAGTCAGATGATCAGATAAGTCAAAATCAGTCAGTGCAGTTAAAAAGTCAAACTGAGGTCAACTGTGGTCAAACCAAAGTCAAACTTCATGATTTTTTGCCAACATCAAGTATATGAAGTAAAATTCATCATTTGATCAAGGGTTGATCATGATTCATCAAGGAGATTCCAGATCATCAATAATCAGGAGTTTCTAAATTAGGGTTTCCTCAGTAAAAGTCAACTGAACTTTGACCAATCATAACTTTCACATACTTCATCAACAAGTCTCCATCCAAAGCTCATTTTGAAGGAAATTGAATTCTCTACAACTTTGATGTTGAAAGTTAAGCCCAAAAATGCTTCATTTGAAAGATATGATCTAAGACATTATAGGTCATTTCAAAAGTCAACAAAAAGTCAACAACTTCAAAAGGGCATAACTTGAGAT
The DNA here is from genome assembly GCA_963966055.1 of Lathyrus aphaca. Lineage (NCBI taxonomy): Eukaryota > Viridiplantae > Streptophyta > Magnoliopsida > Fabales > Fabaceae > Lathyrus > Lathyrus aphaca. Next base: position 507,918,406 of record OZ014523.1, read on the forward strand.
TGGTAAATGATATGGACCTGAAACCAATGGGGTTGTTTAGAGGACTCTTCAAGCTTTCCAAAAAGTCCAATAACACCCTCATACCTTTAAAATTGAGGGAGATGTGCCCTTGCAAAGTTGAGAAATTTTGTGATGGTTTATGTTGAAAATGGAGGCCTAAAAGTAATTCTTTCCAAATGGGCTTGCTAAGTTGTGATCCAATCCATCTCATATCATTATGCACGACCCAATTGACCAAAATTCAGCATTTTTATTATTTTATTTTTATTTATTATTGATTTAATTCATAAAAATCATTTTAAATAAATATAAAATATGAAAATCTATTTTTGGGTGAAGATTGAGGTTCTAGAAATTCTTAATTAGTGATTGAAGCTTAAAGAGAAGGAAATCATGTGACTAATCCAAAGATAGCAAGTCTTCATGAGCAAATATTTGACTTTTACAACATGATCTTTTTCAATATTTTTTGGATCAAATTTTCACACAACCAATCCATATTTCTGACCTAATTCATTCTCATATATATACTAAAGATAACCCTAGCCTCAAACCACGAAAGCCAGCAGCCAAAGGTAAGCTCTATTGTTCAAAAAATTCAAGAAAACTCATATTCGGATTTTCAATTTGCAGGGCATTTAAAGGTTGCAAGGAGTCCCAAGGTGTCCTCAATTTGATGAAATCATACTGTTTAATGATAGTTTGAATTTCGTAGGTTTTTAAGGTGCAGGAAAAATCGCAGGAAATTTTGCAACAAGATTCGCAGCTAAATTCAATATCCAGAGGTTGAAGATGAAGTTGGCCTGCGCGCGTTTTTTTGAATTCAAATATTACATATTTTATTTTATGTAATGGTGATGGTTGTATGTCACAACTGGCTGGTTGGCCCAGTGGTGGAAGTGATGCGCGTAGGACCTGAGGCCATGAGTTCGAATCCAGCCTCCAACAATTCTTTTTGATGCGTTTTCCTTTTATTTGTAATTTGAATATATTATATTATGTTGTCACTATACTTTCAGATGGGCTCTTCCAGCCGGGTGGTGATGCGCGTGTGTGAATGTATAAAGGTCCTGGGATCAAATCCCACCCCAGGCCTTTTTGCTCCTCTATTTTTCTGGATTTTTCAAATAAGGCACAAAACCAACCATTCCCTTTCCTCTTTCACTTGCGTGTGTGGTAGCTTGGTGGTGACTTCTATTGCTGGCAACCAAACTGACCTGGGTTCAAACCCCAGTCAGGTAAGTTTTTTTCATATTCTTTTTCTTTTATTTGTTTTAAATATTAAAAATGTTAAATTATAAATATGATTTTGTGTGTATATGTTTTCTAAACAATTAAAAAAATAATAATAATGAAGCATGCTTAATATTTTAAAATATGTAAATTCCATGAAATTATTTTCTTTATCATATATATAATTTTGTATAATTAAATTATAGGATATATGTTTATCTAATAATTTGTATATTCTAAACCCTAAAAAACATTTTTTAATAAACCCTAATTTATTTTCTAAGTATCAATTAAAACCTAATTGTTTTTATTTTCTAATTTGTGATATTTAAAATAATTCTAATTTATTTGTAAATATATTTATAATTCAAATTATTTTTCTTTTAATGTTTAGAAACAATTTAATTTATAATAATTCTATTTTTGTATATGGTTCAAAATAATTTGTAAATATAATAATTAATAGAATTAAATTTTATAAATATGATTAATATTGTAAATATGATATTTAAAACCTATTTTCTTCTTATAATATGTATATATTGTTTAATAAATAAATGTTAATATATGTTTATAATAATTAAATTTTGTAGTTATAATATATTTGAAAATAATTTAATAATTTGTAAATTAAAATAATTGTTTGTTCATATTTGTTTCTAAATATAATTGTTCATATTAAAATTTGTTAATTTCTTATTCTTATAATATTTTGATTAATTATTATTACTACTAACCATATTATTTATTTTGCTTTGTTAATTTTACATTATTATTAATTCATTAATTATTATTTTTATGCTTATTATTTCACTAACTTTATAATTTTTATTATTTACTAACCTTTCTTATTTTATTATTACTAACTCTTTTTCTTGCTTATTATTATTTATCACTAACCCTTATTATTTATTTATTGTTTATTGCTTATTTTATTTATTTATTTTTTGCTATTTATTTATTTTGATTATTATAATTATGTAATTGCTTCCCGGATGTAACTTTGTAAATATTTTAATTATTTAGTTATTTTTGCTATGGTTAGTAATTAGGGAGTGCAAAACATGTATGTTACTTAAAATAAATTTAGATAACTTTAATAATAAGATAATTAAAATAAACACTCACACACACGTAAGTCGATTTTTAATCGCCGTCTCACTTTCTAAGGTTATCCCTCAAGTTGCCTACGGATAATGGTCAAGTGGGGTGTATAAAGCAAGTCCCTTCAAAAAGAAAATCATCAAGTCCCTCATGGTTGCCTATACGAATCGAGTCCCTTCGAAATAATGATGATAGTCCCTTCAGTATGCTTATTACACCCCACAGTTGCCTTCTTAAAATAAAATGTCCCTCTCATGTCCCTCACATCCAAGGTAATGACTACCTACTCCTTAATAGTAGGGATAGTCTTACTAATGAAAGGATAAAGAATAAGAAAGACTTTAAACTTTAGGGTAGGTACCTCTTAGTTGCTTGCTCACTCCATTTTTCAAACACTTAACAAATTTCAAACAAATTTTCAAAAACAAGTTTTTACACATCCGTACATGGATTATTATTAACTATTCTGAAAATTTTTCTATTCACACACTACACTTTCAAAAAACAATTTAAAGTGAGCTAAGTAACTAAGAGCCCATGGATAACCATGGATGTAAAGGGTGCTAACACCTTCCCTTTACATAACCTACCCCCCGGACCCAAAAATCTTTTTAAAAGGTCTTTCCTGTTCTTTTATGCCTTTCCTTTGGATAAAATAAAAGTCGGTGGCGACTCTTGCTATCCGCAACATAACTAAAGTCAGTTCTCCCACCGTGTTACAACCTGCAAGGTATTCTGATGCCAAAGTAAGAGCGGACAAAAGAGTATGCAAGTACGAGTAAAAGTGTTAAAGGAGTGAATATTCAATACCTGACTCTCTCATGGGAGAAAGTTTATAAAGAGCCCTTAACACTTGGCTATTGGTCCCTATTTTGGGCCTAGATCGTGGATCCCCCGAAAATAGGAAATTGACAAAAACTAGCGTTGGGACGAGCATACCAGATCGGATGGAATGTATGTCGGGCACATGGAAATCCGAACAGGAGTTGTCTTAGGATGAATCTGGGTGACTCCTGCGGCGTCAGGCAGAAGTCTAGAAGGAGCAGAGAAATCCGACCACGGATAACCGTGGTCAGCAGGTCCTCATCGGCTGAGGGGCATGGAGCCAATGGATCCCTCTGACATTTGTGTTATTGGACCGTCCTATGAGCATGAGTGGATTGAGCCATGCCTAGTCATTGGGTCAGTCTGAAATAGGAGCCCTCAAGTCATTGCTTCTGGTCATATAAGTGATGACTTAAGGGTGGTCGGCTATGTACGGGGTGAAGTTGGGACTTGTGATTTTTTTTACTTACCTGGCTCGGTGTAGATGAACTCGCGTACCACTGGGCGTTAAAATATAGTCGTTGATGGAGGATCCCAACAGTTATGCCGAGAAGTTACGTCACACTTGCGTATGGGGAAACGTGTGCATTTAATGTGTAATGATGGCTACTCTACAGCCGTCCCTAGGCAATGAATGCGTCGTTTATATGTTATAGGTCTCACGTTCCCGTGCACGTGCTAACAGAGGCTTTAAATAGGGCGTTGGGACTCAGTTTCATACTTTTCACTCTCTGTTTTTCTGCTCGATAAAGACAAGTCCTCGAGCTCCACCGCAAACTGCCGTCTGCCGCCGTCTCCAACGAGGACAGCCAACTGACCACGTGAAAACCTTCTAAAACTTGTAACTTTTCCATTTACCCATTTATTTTTCTTTCTGATTCTTTTTGATTACATAGATGTATGCGGTAATGATAGATTTTAGGGTCAATATGATCCATAATTTAGACTGTTAGGGTTTCGATACGGCCTCCCCGTTTCTGTACGATGGCTAGTGTGTGCCAACCTGTCGTCGTTGCGACACTTAGGGTTTTTAGCGACGTTCCTCGTGGCCCTGCACGGCAGCTCCGGTTGAACTTCAACCGGAGTTCTAGGTTTCAGCGTGGAACTATCTACTAGTTGACGTGAACCTATAGTTTTGACATCTTAGGATTCTTCCTTCCCCGTATGAATACCTGGTCGTCATGACGACTGTGGGCTGTTTAGAATAAGGGCTTAGGTCGAGGACAATGTCCTCGTTCCTCTGTGCGCCTTTTCACTTGATCAACGGTGGAAGGATGGATTTGATTTAACTCATCGAATTCACGTTTACTTTCGCTGCTTTTTAGGTGTAAAAATTTCCAATGACGCGCCCGTCCACATGGACATTGAAGATCTCTCCAGTGACACAACTTCGTCCCCGAATCATTCTGAAAAAATGTCGTCGGGAAGGACTGTTCATCCTCGAGTGATTCCGAGGAGACCACCTCAACTTATGTTGATCCTGCCAACCCTGAAGAGAACAACGAGGACCAGAATATTCCTATTGAAGAATGGGTTGCCGAGGAGCCACTGACCATCCAATCGATATACTTTCAGCCCATGGAAGGGCCAGGTCTGGCGGTCGGGGACCCCGAGGATTGGCTTATTATATACCCTGGTGAAGAAAAATGTATCTGCTAGTCGTATGGTCCCAACAGGTTTCCCATGTACGACATATTCTTCAAGGAGCTCAGATTTAGGCTCCCCTTCTCAGACTTTTAAGTTTTCGTGCACTTAGAGCCCTTGCCGCCGCAGCTGCCTCCAAATTCGTTTTCATTCATGCGATCTTTTGAGATGACCTGCAGATACTTGAATATTAGGGCGACCCTTCCCTTGTTTTTCCATATATTTCACCTCCAGAGGCAGGTTGTGCAGGGGAGATATAGTTGGGTCTCTCTCAAACAAAATAAAAAGATCTTCAAAGCCTACTCTGAGTCGATCAAAGACTTCAAGGACCGGTACTACCTAGTCGAACCAATATCAGTCTGTGCTCAGAATTCTTGCAAATTCTGGGGAATAGACATTGATGATGAAGGGAGAGTTTTGTTAGACGAGGAGGGGAAAGAGGTTCCTCGTCTTATGTTGAAGTTCCATTTCTCCTGGTCGCGTGACCATTTCATGCATGGTACCGAGGAGTACTTGGCCATATCGTCTGAGCTAAGTGATGAGGATCAAACTAGCTATGATGCTCTGATGAGCCATGTCTCCAGGATTACCATGACTATGCATGTAGATGAGAAAGGACATGTGATCTTGGATAAGAACGGAGGTGTCAAAGTGACCCCTAGATTCATAAAGGTGCCCAAACTTCTCGTCTGTGAGACAGAAGAGGATGTCACCGCTTATCTCGACAGTCTTTAGATATGTTCGTTTGTATTAAGTTTATGTTTGTGTACCTTTTATGCTCTAACCAGTTTTTTCTCTGTCTTTTTCAGATTCAATGGTTGATTTGCAAGACAATGTGATGTCCAACAATACCAAGAGAAGAGGGCCAAGAAGCTTAAACAAACTCGTCTAAATGATCGATTGGTATCCGCGGGCACAGGCTCGGGTAACTCTTCCTCCACTCCTCATGGTTCGTCGGTCACTGCTTCCAGGTCAGGAAAAAGGTCGAGGGCTGATGATGTCATACACTTAATGGAGACCCCCAAAAGTCGTCATTCAAGCTCCCAACTTGCTTCAAGGATCGAGCAAGGGGAATAGGACCTTGAAGAGATAGTGAGTGTGGCATTCAAAAACACGGTGGACCAATTTAAGATCGCCAACCCCTGGGTGGGGCTCAACGAGGATGGCATCAATTTCCTTTACAAGGTCAAGGACGCAGAGATCTTTGTTCCTGATTTTCTTAGACAGCCGGAACAAGATGATATGACCATGGCTGAAGGGAATCAGGGGGTCCTCACTGACGCTCAGCCCCCGCAGATGCAAATTCTTGAAGATCCTGTTTGCTTTTGTCTTTTAATTTTGTTGGTCGGCCCGCGTGCCATGACCTTAGTTTAGTTCGGGGGGTTGTTCCCTCATTAATGTAATATTTGAACAAGTCGGTCCGTGTTGCCGCATTTTTAATGTTTCAGTGTTTTCCGACCATGATAGTCGTTTTGTTATATTCATGTTGCGTGTGCACGTGTGTCCGTCAAAAAACATACTTTAAATCTTAAATTTTTTCTTAGTGTTTTTACGATGTTCGATTGCTTAGATGTTCGCTTAACAAACGTGTGCGATGTTCTTTTTTATGTGCCCCATGGGGACTTGGGGTTTGCTTGTATGTTTGGGGAACTATGCTCAGTTCATGTATGTCTGGCGGTTTAGGGACCTTGTGTATCTGGTAAATCATGTAGGTGGAGTTTAACAAAGGTAAACAAAGATAACATGGATCCCTTGATTATATCCCTGCTAATCTTTGGGGCCTGGAATAAATCTTTCACACTCAGGTGTAAGATATTTTCTATCCATAGTTGACGATTACTCACAAAAGTTATGGGTATTCATTCAAAAAGATTAGGATGAAACTTTTGAAAGTTTTAAAATTTGGAAGACTCTGATTGAAAACCAAATTGGCAAGAAGGTCAAGAGGTTCGGGACTGACAATGATCTTGAATTTGGTAATGAGGTTTTTGACAAATGTTGTGTTGTATCTAGTATTGCAAGGCACACAACTATTGCAGGTACTCCATAACAAAATGGTTTGTATGAAAGGTTTAATTGAACCATTATGGAATGAGTGAGGTACATGTTGGTTAATGTAGTATTAAAGAAGGTGTTTTTGGAAATAGTTGTTGTGACTGTAACATACTTGATAAACAGATGTCCCTCGACTGGATTTTCAAGGTTAAGGAAGGATTTAAAGGAATGATTCCGAAGAGATTTAAGGTAAGTTTGGTTACTATGGGGTTCACTCAGAAAGAAGGTGTCGACTTCAATGATGTGTATTCATCTGTTGTAAAGCACATATCCATTATAATGTTGTTAACCATGGTGACAAAGTTTGACCTAGAACTTGAACAAATGGATGTGAAGACAACTTTCATGTATGGTGATGTAGATGAAACAATCCTAAAGAGGCAACCTGAAAAGGAAAAGGAAGAATATGTCCGCAAGCTGAATAGGTCGTTATATGACCTAAAAAAATCTCATCAATAATGGAATAAGAGATTCAACAAGTTCATGGCACACATAGGTTTCACTTAGAGCCAGTTCAACCACTGTGTTTACTTCGGATTTCGACCTAGAAATTCATTTATTATTTTGTTGCTTTATGTGGATGACATCCTTATGGAAAAAAATAGGCTCGAGGTTATTATGAAAGTGAATGTTGAACTCGATAAGGAGTTCGACGTAAAGGATCGAGGAGTTGCCTCCAAGATTCTTGAGATTAACATCCAGAGATAGAAAGTAGTTGAGGTTATACTTATATTAAGAGACATACCATAAGAAGATTCTCGACAAGTTTGGTACATCAAATTTAAAGTCTGTTGTAACACCGACTAATCGCTAATACAAGTTGAGTACGACTCAAAGTCCTAGAATTGAAGTCGAAAGGCCTATATGATTATCATTCTATATGCTAGTATAGTAGATTCTTTATGTATGTTATGGTTTGTAAGAGACCAAATATAGCATACGGAGTGAGCCTTATAAGCATGTATATGGTCAATCCTGGGAAGGCGCATTGACAAGCATTGAAGTGGATACTGAGGTACATAAATGGATCTCTATGCAGAGTCTTGATTTATGGTGGAGCATGTGGTGATGATAGCAAAGTAGAAATCAAAGGATTTATCGACTCTGATTATGCAAGTTGTATGGATTCCATAAAATTTATTTCTATATATGAGTTCACTATGTTTGGCACAACAATAAGTTAGAAAACAACACTTCATAAGGTTGTTGCCTTATCAACCACTAAAGTAGAGTATATTATCCATATTGAAGCGGTGAAATAAGCATTGTTGCTTGAAGGTTTTGCTAAGGAGCTGAAACTTCTAGGTTAAGCCATCATTGTTAAATGTGATAGTCAAAGGGCAACACACTTGTCGAAGAATTCATCATATCATGAGTGAACCAAGTAAATTGATGTGAGGCTGCATTTTGTTAGGGAGATAATCGAGTGTGGAGAAGTTCAATTGTTGAAGGTTTTGATTGATGACAATGTTGCTGATTTGATCACCAAGACAATGTCAAGTTACAAGTTCTTCCACTGTATGCAGTTGATAAAGTTACATGATGAAAGTTAGTTTGTTTCCTTGTTAGTGTAGAGTTTGTTCCAAGGTGGAGATTTGTGATATTTGGATCGAACTCTAGCCTCGACAAGGTTTGATTCATGGTTCGACAGTAGTCGATGATGCGCGTGTTGTAGTCAAAACCCGTTCTTGCATGCAGAAATATGTTAACTTGTTGTTTAAGTTAACATGTAGACTTGGGTCAGTTTGATGGGTCAGTTGTTTAGTATGTTAGTTGAAAGTTAGGGTTTAGTTTTTTTATAAATAACATAGTATTAGTCATTTCTCCATCAATCCTAATCAGAGAGAGAAAGTGGTGTGGTTGAGATTCAGTTGTAAACATTGTTCCTTAACGTGTAATTGAATCAAGAATCCATTTTATAACCACTTTAAGGGCCAATTTGTTTTAGCTTTAAAAAAATGAAAATTTTCTTTGTATTTTCGAAAATGGATTTTGTAAAACCATTTTTCAAAATATTGCAAGTTTGTTAATATTCATTTTTTCTAAATTGGAAGACTAATTTTGACATCGTAAAATATAAATATACATTATTGAAGATCAAAACATAGTCGAAATCACAATTTTTGAAAAAAATTGTATCTCAAAAATGATTTTTATGAAAAGCTCTGAAATAACTTCAAAATTAAGTGATTTTTTGAAATTTTGATATCTAAATTTTTTTCTTGATAAAATGATGAAATACATAAAATAACATTTTAAGAATAATTATTCAAACAAATTTTTTATTTGAAGCTTTTATGAAAAGTTTCTTTGTAAATTTTTTTTCCACAAAATTATGTTACACTAAAAAAATCATTTAAAAAAAAATCCTAAACAAACGGGTCCTAAATTGTCTTTCTCTTCTCTTCTATCTTTTCATTTACTTTTTCATTTTCTTTAGTAAAAAAAACCGATCATACTTTATTTTTTAAGCATTGTATCACAACATAAACCTTAATATTTTTTCACAAATTAAATTTAATGAAAAAGATCAATTATATTAACGGAAGTGTATTTAAAGAATTAACATGTAAAAAAATGTAGTTAAAAAAAAACAAAAAAAAACATAAAAATTAAAATCAAGTGACTAAAAGATGTATTAAGTCTAAAAGTCACTAATCACACATGAATTTCTTGGCTCGCTGTACTTTGTCTTAAAACAATCCATGAATTACATGATAGGAATTGATGCATGTGTGGAGCATGTTTGTTTCATTACAACAATACTACATACATAGTATATACAACTTTTCTCTACTCTCTGCAATCATACTTATTCCTCCCTACCAACAACCTCATACTTCACAGTTTTATTCTTTGAAAAACTGAACACTAACAAAATCAACATCTTGGTCGTAAATTCGAGATCATATGACTAAGATGAGTAACTGTGAGATGAATGATCTAAATTATGGATCTACTGTCCATTCAATGAACCAATAATTTTATATGATGTCATGACATGCATCACCCTCTAAATATAAATAAAATAATACTCCTGCAATGCATTTTCTTTTTTTCGAATAAAATACAGCAATATGTATTGATTTAATTTAATGCTACATACTTCACGTGGCAATATAATATACTTAGATGCATTTTTCAGAGCATACGATTTGGTCTAACAACAATGACACAAATGCAATTGTCACCATATTTATTGGAACGTGTGTGGGGATATATTACATGTGCCATATGTTAGTATTTTTTATGGACATATATATAAAAATGTAAGTTAGACGTTTATGTTGTGATAGTACCAAAAATTAACAATTATATGATATGATATTATTTAAGATATGTATTATATGGATTATTATAGTTGATATATAGTTTGATTGATTCTCGATCTAGCCTCCTTGAAAAATCATAAGTAAATCTATTACTCTCTCATATGTGTGTTTTGTTAACATGATTTTTAATATCATTGTATGTATTATTGGGTCTGATCAACCTAATTCTATGTGTGTGGTAGGTAGGATCATGGTTGAGCGATCACGGGGACTCTGGAGTTCTGTAGGTCTGGTGCTTTGGGAGTGAGCTCAACCAAAAGTTTTGAGGTAATGAGAACTGATTAGATCAGTTGAAGTCTTAGTAGGAGTTGTGTTTATGGTAATGTGGAATTGAAGAGTAGTATATGGTTCAGGCAATCTTGTAGTACTAAAGGAGTCATAAGTAGAAGGATTTTTATTGGATGAAATTATCAGAGTTTTGAGGAATAAGTGAATCTGTTAGTAGAACAAGATTGACCCACTATTATGGAACAAGTATTGTAAGTAATTCTATACAGTGAAGGAGGAAGGATGATTTTGTTGCTCGTACGTATACTATAAGGTTTGGAAGTGGGGTAGTATATCAGTGTTGCAACTTCTAAGGTCTTTAGGACATACTTGAAGAACGAGAGGATCGCAGGGGGTATGTTAAGAAGGGTACCTTCCAAGCGGATGAGAGCTTGAGAGATAAGGATGTCCAACATCTTTGTAAGAGTCTAAGATAGTGGTGAAGTATAAGAGAAGGTTCGAGGGTATGATTGCTTATCTCAAGTGGAACATGTAAGCACCATATGAAGAGTAGAAGATAAACTAAGTATACCCCATTTTAGAAGGGAGGTCAGACGTTTAGTGTTAGTAAGAGGTTGTTATGGAATGTTGAGTTACCCAAGAATCAGTGAAAGAGATTTGTGTCGAAGAGATAACAATCATTGTATAACAATAGAAGTTCTAGTGGTTTGGATTGAAGGAGGTTTGTGTTGAGAGAAAGAGCAAGTAATTTGGATTCAAGGAATTCTATTAGAATTGTTTTATTATTGAAGTTAAAGGACTTACCTTAGAAGAGAAGCAAACACAAAGGTTGGGAACAATGTAAACTTTGTAAAATGACTTATAATATTTCAGATAAAGAGATAATGAAGACATTAAGATTTTGTTGAGCCTAATATAAGGGTGTGCTTTTAATGATTTTTCACATATGAAGACTTTTAGAGTGTGAAGTGAAGTGGAGGAAGTTATACCTTGGTATTAAGAGAAGTGTGTGATAGTAGCATTGTGGTTACAAGTATGTGTAATTGGTTATCTTGTGTTGGGCTAAGTGGAGGAGTGTCACGCTCTTTATTCCGAGCAGTAAGTCTTATGTCTTGAGAAGTATGAGTTTGTGGTAAGCAATGGAAGAAGTCAAGCTTGAGTACAGGGACTAAGTGTGAAACATGAAATGAAATACATTGTGTGGACTGTACGTAGCTGGCAAGAGTGGTCAGTTGTAATTCATCTAGATATGTAACCTTTGTGCAATGAAGTTTATAGTGAATGTTAAGTTTAGAAGGAAATCTAAGTGAATAAGTGTGTGGAAATGTCAAGATTCACCTTGAGTGCATATCATATGGTTAACAAAAGTAGGAGTAACTTGTTGGAAAACCGGTTGTTATTTATCTTCATGAGTAGTGTTTGGTTTGGTTTATCACAGAGTATGATGTTTACACCATGTTGGAACTAAGGGTATCATAAATCTCATTGGTGTACCGTTGTGGATGTGCAAGTTGAGGATGGAGTTGAAAGTTACTACGAGACAAATTGATAGTTTTGAAATTGGAATTTCTGAAGGTGTATTGCATAGTTGACCATCTGTATAGAAGTCAAAGGAATTTGACATTTATGGAAACAACCTAGTGAACCATACTCAGTGTGAGTAAGTTTGGATGTATCACTATTATGACTAATGAGAAACATAAGGAGTGAAATTGGAAGAGACGTACTAAGTGGTGATTTTGTGGAGATCAACCCAGTATTTTTCATATGTATTAGTAAGGTGTGAGTGATTGGTCATAGTATGACATTGGATAATTCTCTTGGATTCACGACCTCTGATATAGACCTTATAAGAGTAGTAACGGATGTGTACAATGATACTCTACCCAATTGGAAGGATTTGTGAGTTATACTTCCAAGAAGGAACGAGAATCAAATATTCCTGAAGTTAAACATGTAAGTTAGATTGTATATTAGTAAGAGCATGAGATAAGATTATAGAGGGTGAAATAGGATGATTGAGATGAATTAATGTGCAATGTTACCACCAGATGTGTGTGAAGTGTTGTGTGTGACTCTATGAGTAGTATGGGAACTCACAATTACGTTCTAGATGTATCAGTTTTTGGAAGTGGTGTCTCGTTGATGATTTGAAGTTCCCTGATTGTGTTATTTTGTTATTGGTCGAGATCTTGTGTCATCAGAACTTTGAATTAGTCAAAATCTTATAAGAGTATTTGATATGGAATATAGTAACCAAAACCAGATATGGTCAAACTAATTTGGATTAGCTACTTCGAGCATACAAAGAAACTGTATGTTGTATGCTTTTATGGTTGTGGTCGTCTGACTCCTACATATCCATCTTTTGGAGAGTGTTGGCCATATTCTAAACTTTTCTGAGCCAACAAAGATATTGTTCTACTAATGAATATCGGTAAGGTTCTAGTACTATTTTGGGTAGTGGGAACTCTGGAGGATAGGCATGATCTTTTATGTAGACTGTTTTCTAACCAGTATTGCCCATGAATCCCAGATATTCCACTTATGGTATCAGAGTAGCACAATGGAAGGTGACGGATGAAAGAGCTCAATCAAGTTTATGAAGGATTAGAAAAATAGTTACTCATAAGAATAGAAGTAAGATAGTCTCGTGCAAGTGTGTTATCTTATTGAAGTAGTACAAGAGAATTGAAGAATTAAGCGTAGATGCTTGCAGTATATATATTACCAGGTCAAGTGAAATTGATAAGGATACCATTGATGGATTATGAAGTTTGTATTAATTGTTGAAGGAATTGTGAGAGAAGAGTCATCAGTATTACATTTAGTCAAGTAATCAATAAATTATCTCATGAAGATTTGAAGATTGTTGATTATCCAAATCAAGATAAGATGTCGTGCTTATGTTTTGTGTGACTCGGTACAAAAAGAAATCTTAGGAGCTTTAGGTCTTTGTTAAGGTGATTACCATGTACCTCTAATTTTTTATCAAGTACACCTTGTTCTTTATTCTGCTAAACATGTTGTTTAGTAGTTTAGATAAAGTCTCTTACTATGTGTTTGACCATCAAAGTATCTAGCTAAGAAGCTTGAGCTAAGTAAGTCTTTTGCTATGTGCTAGAGCATTGAAAGCCTTAATCAATCGTTGATTAAGTTGAAGTCTTAAGCCTTAATCAATTGTTGATTATAATCATGTTTTGATTATAGTGAAAATCTCTTGTGCTACAAGAGGACTGGACAACTCTCATTCGGGAGGAACTAGTATAAATATTTGTGTGTTTGGTTATTAATTATTTGTTTTTGTTAACATTCTGCTACAATGTATAACTAGAATCTTATACCAGTTTAGATTCTGAACTCTGATCAGAGGCAAACAAAAGAAATGGAAAACACAATTTAACCCCCTTTCTTGTGTATCTTTATCTCCTTCAATTGGTATCAGAGCATGGATTGTGCATAACACTTTACAGTGGTACACATAATGATCCAATGAGAAAAACATATCTGCTAAAGACTTTCCTTCAAGAAGGAGTCAAGTGCCACATGAAAAGTATTACATTGTTATTCCTACCATATTCAAAGGGTGATTATGCTGAATTTAAATGATGGAGAAGCAAAATAAAATTTTAATTCATTGGTATTGATAAAGGGTTTTGATGAAGGTCTATAGAATACCCATGAGAAATGTATTACTATATAAGTTGATGGTGTATGGATGATCAAAGTTTGAAAGTCTCTCACACCGGCTCAGAAGAAGCGTATTGAAAATATCTTTAAAGTTAGATGCATTCTGGTAGGTGTTCTATCTCAATTCTGAGCATATCAACATTATCGATACGTCTAATGATCAGACTGTCTTTGAATCCTTATGCTCAAATTTGTGGGAAATCAGTTAAAAAGCTTATCTAGTTACACTTTATTTAATCTTTCCAAGAAAATTCTGAAAAGATTTCCTATTGGATTCAAACCTAAAGTCGTAGTTATTCAAGATGTCATATAACTTGAGTATGTTGAGTCTTGAAGGTTTATCTAGCAATCTTCGAAGAAAAGAAATGGAATTAGATGATGAAAAGCTATCAAACAGATCGACCTTCTTAAAAATGGAATGTGATATCTATTGATAGAAGAGTAACTTCAAAAGCTTATAAAATATTCTTATTTCAACTGATTTCCCAAATCTTAAGAACGAGGAGAAATACTGCCAGAAAAACCTAAAAAGAAAAATGTCAGAGATCTTCACTGCATATTCTAATGAAGCTGACATAGTTAAGGATTCAGAAAAAGTAATATGGCACTGCTGGTTATTAGTACTTCTGAAGAAGCATTTGAATCTCAGAATAAAAAATAATCATAGAAGAGAAAGAGATAACTCCCAATCTATTTGTCTTCAATATTGATAATAAGGAGTTTGCTCTTCAAGATAATATCTTAAGTGACTCAATTTCTCCTAAGAAAATTGAAGGTCGTCATTGAATTTATGTTAAAGGACAATTCAATGAGAAACCTTCGAATCTTCTTTTTTCTGCTAGCAATACTATGACAATGTTGTAAATTTGTTTTATGCCAATCTCTGATATCAAACACTACATGAATCTATGCTTGTCAAAGATTTGAAAGTCAAAATATTTAATCCAAGACAATGAAATCAATGACTCTTCTAAGAACAAGATCTTGTCCATACCATAAATTATCTTAGACTCATACTCTGGAATAAATCATGGTACTGATATCAGATTAAGGCATAAAGTAAAAGAAAGCCTGTCGGGACTAATATTTCTGGACTTATAGATATATGAGTATCAATATCCAAATTGTATATGTTGCAGATATCGAAGAAATGAGCAAGGCATCTTCCATGGTACTTAATCAAAGGTAGTTTACAATATTTGATGGAAGAAGGTCCTACATCCCATACTCAAGAGCTAGAGGCGTTGAGTTTGGTGAAGGAAGTAGAGTCAAAACATTGAATCAGAAACCAAGAAAATAACAAAAAAACGAGGTATGCATGTTCTTTCCTTGCTTAATTCTTGACTCAATGAGATATTTATGTATGAGTAAATACAAAGTATTTGTTAGATCTCTAGATAAATTATTTTGTTAAATTAATCTTCATAAATATTTAAGAAGAAACTATGTTGTATTTATCTATACTGAGTATATCATTACTAGATGATAGTCATATTTATGGAAACAGTTTCTTCACTTTTTATGATGAAACTGTTGCTTGTTAGTTATCAAAGAAATCAATTCAATATTCATTAATCAAGCATGACTCTAGTTTCAAGATAAAAGGCTTGATTCTAAATAGAATATCAAAGATTGATGACTATAAGAATTTGTCTCACTCGTAGTCTAAATCTACTAGACTCTGATGACAGATAGCTTTTGAAAATTGTCAGTCTCTGAGATTCTGAAAAGGAACCTTTACTTATGATAAAGCAATTTAAGTAAAAATTTATCTCAAAACTTTTATATTAATTAAATTTCTTAAAGTTGAAAATCATCTAGTGGATTTTGGAAATTCGCTGGGTAAGAATCTTTGCTTAATGATGTTTTTTCTTTTTATATACTTTTATTATATTTATCCTTTGTCTTGTGAAACAACATTTTGTGTCCTTTTCCTAACAATATTTGTATTCCTTTAGAGTCTTGTTCAGTTCTTTTATTTTCTTTTTATTTTCTTTGGTTTTGTGTTGATCAAATCAAACTTGAGATGAATTCTCTAGACAAATCTCCTTTGAATCAACTAGTTATCATCAATGAAAAGTTTGTGGATTTTAAAGAATTGATTAAGCTAGATTTTACAGGTACTCTTGTTTGGGAACACTATCTTCCTACTTGGCCTACTTTTGTAGATCCATCAAACATAGCTTCGGTCTCAAATCTTCGTCCTGATGCAATTGTTTGGAACTAGATTCTGAACTCAAACTTGCTTCCTAAGGACAAGGAAATAGACCCTGTGGACCATATTGAAAAGGATTTTCTATTTCTTCTCAATTTTGACTTGCAGATTGATCTTCCTAAAGTTATAGTTAACTCTCTAAAAGAGACTCTTTCATCCTTTCATAAGGGAAAGACATTCTTCATTCCTTATGGACGAGTTCTTTTAGAACTACTAATCCAACATGGAGTTATCATAAGTTCATAGGATGATTCTTCTAAAATTTGGAGAGAAAAGTTTGAATCTATCTATGAGATATTTTGATGTTAGATTTCTGCAAGTATATACCTTTTAATTGTTAAAACTTCTTCTATTAAGCAATATTGTTATCTAAATTTGTTCATGCTCTTGTGTGTCTTAACAAGTGTATATATATATATATATATATATTGTTGTTGTTGTTCAAGAGAATAATAAATATGATTAAAACTCAAAACATGCAACATTCTCATTAAAAGATTGGAAGCTATTACAAATTTGTTCTGGACTGGACTGGAAGGTGCCCTACAGTTGGGTAAGGCCTAATCCAGTCTAATATTGGGCAAGGCCCAATAAGTGATCCAGGACAATACGACCGTTGGGGAGGATATAACCGTTACAATTATAGTCGTTGGGGGATTTCCCCCTCAAGCTCTGGGGGGATAACCTCGCCATTTTCCACACGGTACATCGGACCAATGTCAACAACGACCAACTATATGCCAGGATTCTTCGCCTGAATTTGTTCAAAGGCATTTTTGAAACCAAAGGAGGTCATGGCCAAGTTATCATGATCTAGCAAGCGTATACGGGAAAGCAGTTATGCTCGTGTCTTCATTGTCATCTCCTCCTCGGTCTCATACTCCCCGACTAGAGACGCGCCCTCCAACTCAGTAACCCTGACTTTCAACTTGTCATTATCATTTGTAGTCTCAACCAGCTTCTCCTGCGTCTGGTTTAAGTCATGTAAGACTAGCTTCTTAGCATCGAGATGACCCTGGAGTTTCTTCATTTTGTTGTATAGTTGGGCGCTCTCCTCTTCAAGCTTAAAGTTCTTTGCCTTGAGAGTTTTGAAGTCCTTCGACGGGACTGTCTTTGCATTACCTAAAGTTATAGCGACCTCCAAGATCCTCATCATTCCCGCAACATCCCGACAAAGATCTCACCTCCTCGTCTTGGGATCAGTGGTCAAGATGGATGCAACATCTAAGTCAGGAACAACTACAGAGTTCCCTTCATTGAAGATCTTGGTCTAGTTGAAGCAAGGAGGCGGTATAAATTTTCCCCCGAGGACACCGGTTGTCGTTTCTTCCGAGTAAGAGTCTGAATCCTCAGTCCTTTGCCTTTTATTTTTGCCGAGAGGGAAGGCACCAGCGGAAGTGCTTCCCAGCGAGGGAGAAGCAGACTCCACAAAATTATCCAGGGTGGCCTTCTCCTTTACGACCTCCACCCTAATCTTAGGTCCTCGCTTCAACATCTTATCTTCACCATCCACGACCTCTTTATAGTAGAGGGAGTCCTTAGCCGCCTGCAAACAAAAATTAATTACGTACAACCGCTCCTTGAAGTCACAAACGGATTCCATATACGCCTTAAAGAGCCTGCTCGACTGCTTAAACGACACCCATCTGTGTCGACCAACTTGTGATTTCCTCAGAAGATGGAAAACTCGGAAGAACAAGCTTACCGTCGTGCCTATCTCCAAGTAACCACACACCAGCTTGAACGCTCTGGTGAACGCCAACGCATTAGGGTGAAACTGGGAGGGCGCGGGCATTAAGTGGGTGAAGATCATCCCCTAAAATTCGGTAAAAGGCAGGTGATATCCAGCTTCCCGAAACGTGAATTCATACATATGAAATCTCAGGCCTTGATAGTTCAAGCATATCTGATGCTCGGGCTTTGGGGCAAACGCCCGCCAGTTAACATGAGCCACTTTCATCTGTTTCTCCACCTGATTGAATGCATCTGAGTCACCAATGGTAAAAAGCAAAGCAATTTCTTGAGGTTCATCCATAATCCATGATCTGTCTCCCACGGGGACGTCGGCGACCCCCTCCCCATCGTCCTGAGAGGCATTTCCCTTCAAATCTTGATCGACATCTCTGTTGGCCGTTTCACCGGAAAAGCAGAGGAAAACAAGTGAATTATATGATATCAAATCCACCCTTCCACCGCAAGTCAAGTGAAAGGTTGATGTTAAGGTCGATGACGTATCCTCGACTCAACCCCTTGTCCACAACAAGGTTGCAAGGGACTAACTTTGGCCAGGTGAGATTATCCTCGCATGAGAAATCTCTCCTCGACTATAAACTACAATTTCCTAATGGGGAGCTTCCCCGTGCATGTATTGTTATCTTCGGTGAAGACCTATTGACCGACTACAAACACTAAATGTCTCCTAACCAGGGTCCTATAAAGATCTAATCATCATCTTCTATAATAACCCTAATTTTCATCCTATAGGTTTATACGTTCTTCAGGATCTTCATAGAATTCCCAAAAATTCATGAGTCCTTCGAATAACGCATGAGCTTCATCCAGAAATTCATGAAGATCCATGAACATTCATCGTTTCTGCAGGAAATAAGGAGGGGATATGAAGATTTACCTTGATCTATTGAAGAAGATGAAGATTGACGGTTGAAAGAAGAAACTGGACGACAATGAAGGAAATTCCAGTAGGGGAAGAGTTGTAGAGAAAAAAGTCTGGTGAGGGGAAGAATTCGCATGAAATACACAAATGAACTTATGTCCCTCCTTTTATAGGGATTTTGCTCGCATTGAGAATTGCAAAGGCCAAAGCCATCATTGCCTAAGCCTAGATTCCTTAGGCATTAAAAAAATAATTATGGCACAGTCACACGTGTCAAAAAATAACAAGCGATTTATCTTCTCAAGACAAACTCTTAATATCCCCAAGGAACTCTAAAGCGTCCCCGCGCTTGTCTTCTCGACATAAAAAAAATACTATTTAAAACGACCTTGTCCACGCGTACACTTCCCCGCGAATGAGACACCAAAAACATGTCGGCCATCACAATTTTCCCTCCTCGACAAATTATGTTAACATAATTCATTTCCCTTTGGACAATCGCAATGACTTGGGGGGCTCCTATTCTGGACTGGAAGGTGCCCTACAGTTGGGCTAGGCCCACTCCAGTGTAACACTAGGCAAGGCTCAATAAGTGATCCAGGACAATACGACCGTTATGAAGGATATAACTATTATAATTATAGTCGTTGGAGATCCCCCCCTCACGTGATTGGCAGTTACCACGCGACCAACTACCCATCTAAAACTCGTGGATATAGTTAGACCGGTTCATGGAACATGCGCCCACTTACTTCGACCATATGCCCTTTGTAACACCCCAAAATTTGCCATTTTATTTATAACCATCAACAAGTAGCTTATGCTTCATTCATTTGCATTTATGTCATAATACATAATACATGCATCATTGTTTTTCCCGAGGCATGAGATCAACATGATTTTATGGTTCAGATGGATTTATTCCCAAATTTTCCCAACAGCTAATATCAGAGGCTCCGACATTTATTTTGCTCGACGATTCAATATCAGGAAATTGTCATTACAATAGTGCATTTTGAACGAAGCTTGAAAAATCTGTTGATGTCATTGACTCTGAGCTTGCTTTCACTTCTGAGACTTATCCTTTGATATTGCCACTCAATAACACCTGATATGAATGTAGAACCCTTATGACACCTAATGCATTGTTTAAAGTGTTAACCGGTAAACACTTAATGGTTAACCAATGCAAAATTTGCCAAAAAAAAGTCAATTTTTAATGTGTGGCCTTCTTCATTTATCAAAGGAAAATTCTAGAAGCATCTTCCAATTCCAAGGAAAGTTCTAGAAGCATCTTCCAATTCTAAGGGAAGGTTCTAGAAACATCTTCCAAACTAACTCCCAAACCTCCCTCTTAATCTAATTCCCTAACCACACTCCAAGCCTAATCCTCACTTCAAACCTAAGGGGTATTTAATCATTTTTACTCCAAACCTCACTAACACACACTCTCATTTTCTCATTTTTCACTCCCAATTCTCTCAATTCTCCCACTTTTTCTCTCATATTCCAAAACCCTCACTCAAAGCTTCATCACCCAAAATTCATCTAGTTTTACATCGAAACTATTGAATTTGAAGCTAAACCTCCATCTTTCATTTATTCTTGGATAATTAGGGAATTTTCCACTGTTTTGATCTTAGATTCATCTCTTGGAAGTGATTATCAAGTTTTTCGTCATATCACATTTATTTTGCACCTTCTTGCGATAAGAGCTTCAAATCTCTGGGTTTCTTATCAATTATGCTTCGATTTCACTTTGCAACAATTACCAAAGCAAGTTTCAGCTTTGTAGGTTGGTTGAATCTAAAATCGCTCAAGGTTTTAACTTATTTGGTTATTCCTCATGAATGTTCTTTTCTTTTTGATGACCTTTGACGCATTGGTTAATTATATTAATAAGTTTTAGGATCTTGATTGTTTGTGGTTTCAATTGGTGGTAAATTTGTGTAATTAGGTGTGAATTTCATGCACAAATGATATGCATTGCATTAAGAACTTATTTGAATAAGTTGTTGTGAATTGCTTGTTAAAATGCAGAGTTTTTGCTACTGACGCTGCCGTAACCGGTTAACACCTAATGGGTAACTGGTTACGAGCCTATTTTCACGTGTTTTTTGGCATCTGGCACGCGTTAACCGGTTAACACCTAATGGTTAACTGGTTAACACTGTTGCATAATGAAAAAAAATTGTTTTTTCTTGCTCTTTTTGCATTCTTTTTCATCTCTAGCCACCATGGATCATTGTAATAGGATTTTAGGGAATATTTTGAACTGGTTTGGTAGCATGTTGATGCATTTTTCGGTTCCTCGACACGTGACTAAAACACATCATAATTGTTTATATGCATTCATGGTGCATGGTACATGTTGCATACATATTAAGACCTGTTTGGTTACTTGTTTGTAATCGATTAAAATGTTGTTTCGTATCATCTTCATTTGTAACACATGTTTGCATGCTCACGCGCATTAATCGGAATGTTGGCATAACCGTTTTGCATTATTGACAATAATACATGTCCATGTTTGGTTGTATGTATTCTTGATGCATGTTGACCTATATATTTGCATATGATTGTTGATGTTTGCATTGTCGATTCATCATGCACATCAAAACTCGCTCCTATGTCATAGTCCTTATCACTATGTATCGAGTACAAGTCCCGTCTCAGGGCGACTCATCGAGTACTCGCTCCTATGTCATAGTCCTTAACACTATGCACATCGAAACAAAAACAAAGAAGATATTTCTCTTAAAATACTTGAACCAAGTTTCAACTGTCTTTCTCTTCTCATCTCACTCTGTAGCAGGCGATATGTTTTTCCAGTTCCGTTCTACTGCAAACCGGTAACACCGAGCCTCGATTCAGAGAGCGGCAAATCCTAACTGCCGGAACGCAAATATTGACACTGTTAATCTAAAAAATACAAATAAACAAAGTTGTTACCCGTAGTGATACAAACTACGGTGCTCTGATTCTCATTCTAGATGAGATACGTAGGCACAGGCGCGATGCTTGGAGAGTACAAGTCCCATGTTCTGTTTAGAACTACGTAAACTCTGATTCTCGTTCTCGACGAGATACGTAAGGCTGGGATGAGATATCCTCTCGAGTCAACTTCTTTCTTTCACTTCTTCGTTTCTCCTCGTTCCTTTTTGTTTCTCGTTCATTCCTTCCAGTTAGAAACATATGAAGCTTTAGATGACTACACCCATTTGAGCAGATTAACAAGTGTGGATCCATTCGAGTACGATGGACGTGAAGGGGTGTGAATACCTTCCCTTCACGTAACCGACTACCGAGCCCGGAATTGGTTGCGATGACCTCGTCTTTCCTTTCCCCCAGGTTTTCTTCGATCGTTTCCTTGCCTCTTCAGGATAAATAACATATCGGTGGCGATTCTTCTGCTCATTTTTTCGCCGGTTGTTTTTCGCGTTGTGACACCCTTATAACTATCATCCCCTTTGAAGGGTCAGATATTCAATTCAATTATATTCACCTTTATACTTACCTAAAACTCTTTTTGCTTTGCTTTCATCCTCTCACTGAAACTTACTTGAGCGTTGGAGTACCTTGCATGTACATCATCCCCTCTCCTACAACTGTTTGTACTACTCCACGTTGAAGGCCAGGAAGATCTGTTCAGAGTATATCAGAACAATAACTGAGGAAAATACGCCCCTATTTATGTCGGATTATGTTAATAACCGAAAGGTTTAACCATTTTTTTGTTTTAAATCCCATTTTAACTGTCATGGATATATTTTTACACTTAAGTTACAAATTATGTGATAGAATCAGATCATTTGTATCTTATACAAAACATAACACTTAATACAAATTTTATATTGTTTACAAAAACAAATGTATAATTCTTACAATACTTATAACTATATTTTGGATACACAAAACATCTATAAAGAGAACATACACATATTTGAACATATACATATTTACAACTATAATGTCAAAATCTATATACAATGCTAATGTATAGATGTAAATCAAGAAAAACTAGTGTTGAATTACCACAAAAAATTTCAATGGATTTATGAAACAATAATTTTTCAATTTTCTTTCAACACGCATCTCATGCAGGACCCGAATTAAAAGTTAATGCAAATGTCAAAACTTTATGTTAAAGTATAAGAACAATGAATATAAATTTAAATCACTGTAAGAATTATACTTACGAGGAGCACAATTGTATTACGGGTACGTCTAGCTAATCAATTGCCTTAAAAAATTCCACACGACAACTCTAATGAAGTACACGGGGTAATTATGGTTCATGTTTTTATTCAAACATGGAAAATTCTGGAATCTCGTCTACCATACTAGATATTCTCTTAATGTTATCTAGTTGAGGTGGTGTGGCCTCAATTTTGTGAAACGAATCAGAAAAACTATCTCTCGTGCTTGCACCACCCATCATAACTTTTTCAACTACTTTCTCATTCACGTCTAACCGATCTGGGTTTGGGTGGTTGATTACACTCATTGGTTTTGATTTCTGTATCATAAAAAACTAAATATAATACAAAAATAAGATCCGCAAACAATAAAAACAACATACAACACATAAATTTTAAATTATATATACTTATACCTCAATCACATTGTTGACACACTTCTCTCGTTCAACCTCAGCCAACCTCTCTCGCTCATTCCGCACATCCTGTAACATTTTCTCTCGCTCCTCCTGCAATTCCCTCTCTTATTTTTTCCTCTCCTTTCACACCTATTGCAACATCTTCTCCCGCTCCTCATTCAACGTTCTCTCTCGCTCCTCCTACCACATACTCGCTTGTTCCTCCTACTTCTCCTAATTCCACTTCTCCCACTCATGTTCTACTACCTCCCCAATCTTTTCAGAAACTATCTCTTCAATTTCTCTCCTACAGTTTGATTGGTTAATTGTTTGTGATTATCTAAAATGTAGCTTCAAGCGGACGCCTCTTCCAATACCACAGACACACCTAACACCCTCCCCGGTTCCAATTGCTTCTACCAAGATGTCATGATTGGCTTATGGAACGATGCTACCAACTTTGACGTGTTCAACTAGTTCATCCTACAATACATTGAATTAAATAAAATTGAATTAACTAATATAAGTAATGTTAAAAAAAAGTATCTCCTTATCATCTTTTCAACCACTACATGTGTAGCCTCTGATGTGAACGAATCATATGGTCTTTGACGTGCCCTATTTTATTTCTCATAGCGTAATGGTGGAGATGCCCCATATATTGCCGTATTTTGAAAGTTCATTTAAATTATTATCACGTCGGTTTTTAGTAACAACCGAGGCAAAAGATTACTTAATAATTAAAAATAATTAAAAATAGTATAAATAATACAATAAGAAAAGTATTTGAAAATGTTATTGCAAAAAATATAACCCTTTAGTTGGCCATTATAATTTAGGATAATACAAATAAAACATAATTAAATAAGAAAATAGAGAAGGGAAAGGTGGCGCGTAACCGTAAACCAATAAAAAATAAAACATAAAATATAAAAATTGGGATTCGAAACGAACTCATTCGTATATATATTCCTTTGGTTTTGGAAATAACTTATGATATAGATTGTATATTGTATATTTAAAATGATTGTTCAATATGTATCAAATATTTTTTAACTACAATATAATACATTTATATTATGTGTTTTATAAGACATTCATAAATTTATTTATATTTATATTAAATACAAAGGAAGCAAAGATTAGTTTGATATTCATTCATTTGTGTCATAGTCCAGCTTGGTCAAAGTTGTAGGAAATATCCAAATTGTTTACTCCACCATGTTTCACATGATCTGGGATTTTATATGTATATATCACTTTCTGATCAGCTTTCTCTGTACATATATACAGCTGAGAAAGCCACATTTTTAGGCAAAGAATAATTCTTCTGTGGCTCAGAACCTCAATTATCCAGGTTAGTTTCATACCTGAATCTCATTTCAACATTATGCATATTACTTCTTTTATTTTGATTTAGTGGTCCTTTCTTATAATATGTAACGTAATTAATGTGATTTTGTTTCTTCCTAGTTTTTTCTTTTGTCTCTGTGTATTTTTAAATACTTACTGTATGTTTTAATGACATGTTATATTATACTATGCACTATGGAGAAGCACCATAACCAAGATAAACCTGAATTATTTTTGAGTAGAATGTTGAAAAAGGATAGAATACAAGGAACATATCTATAACATGTGTGTCTCTAACTTTAGACATTTTTATTGAAAGAGATGTGAAAATAGAATGAATAAAGAGAGGAAAACTAGAGAGATAGGAAATGTCAATGTGCACCAGCAAAATATTGCCAGAGAATCTGGCTCCTAACAACCAAATATCTTAGTCAATGGCTAAATATTTAAACAATCTAAGATAATCATCATATAATAATAAATTAATACAATTGTACAACAATAATTTTTTTTATAAGCCAACTATAACATTTATACAATAGTACTCTAATTTTGGGGCTTTTATTTTTTAGTTTTTGGAATGATTTTAATCTTAATTGATTAAATTACTTTAAACGTTATTTTATAAAAGGTTATGCTAAATTGAATTGTAAGACCATGTGTTAAATAATTTTAAAATTATATATATATATATATATATATATATATATATATATATATATATATATATATATATATATATATATATATATATATATATATATATATATATATATATATAATACAAGTTAGTATTTAAATTTACTTAAAATACATCAATGAAAATGTCAAGTATATAAAATACCAAATTTTATTCTATTGACACGTGATAACAGATTGGAGTGTCTAACTAAAAATTGCTTCATTAATAATGCATGGATAACATCATCATTAATAATTTTGTTTACCCTGGCCCATTCAAATTAGTTATATTAATTGATATTGAAATTCGGTGAATTATTATTTATCAAACTCAAAAAGTTGGATAATGTTACATTTAATGTAAAATGTATTGAAAATAATAAATAATTATGTTATTTTATAATTAATTAAATGAATAAAAATTAAATGATAATATGTGATTGGTTAAAGATACACTACCCATTTTTTGTGATGGATAGAGAAGTTCTCGCCTTGAAATTATAGGTATATCTTTCTATTTGATTTGTCAATTTTATATATATATATATATATATATATATATATATATATATATATATATATATATATATATATATATATATATATATATATATAAACTTGATCAACTTATTACCGCTAAGTCCTTTCTTCAATCTTTGGTTTCCAAAATCTTATAAGTCTTTGAGGTGCGTTGAATACTTCGACCCTGACATGGTGTCGAGTGGTCAATCAGATATGTTCCTAAGACTCCTCCAAACCATGCCTCAAGATCTTCTCTTAAGATTCTTCCAAACCATAAATCAAGATACTAGTCGAAACGTTTTAGTCGACGTACCCATTCTTGTCAAGTTATGTCAATCAATGCTACGACTTAGCTTTTTTACCAATGCCCCATTCAATTGACTTTTTCCAAATAAAAACCCCAGGCTAACATAGTGTCGTGAATAGATCGAATTATACACTTCAGTGTTGACATATGTTGTGTTTTAGGGTCATGCTTGAATATGAATACATGTTGTACTACATAAGAGATATCAAGTCTTGTGAAAACCACATTTATGTTTAGTGATAGATATTCCCATAAAATAAATCAGTGGACCCAAATCCTTCATGACAAATTCAAAGCTAAGTTTAGACATGATAGAGTCACAAAGAGCATCAGAGGAAGCAATGAGAATTACATCATCCAAATATAAAAGGATATAAACAGTATCAATAATGTGATGATAAATGAATAAAGAGAAATCAGATATGCTATGAGAGAAACCCAGTGTGACAACATAGTTAGTGAATCTTTGCTACCACGCACGATGTGCTTATTCGAGACTATATAAAGACTTTTGAGGAGACATACATGCTCAAGATATTGTGGATCATTGAATCCATGAGGTTGGTGCATATACACGGTTTTGTTAATATTTCCATGCAAAAAGGCATTCTTGACATCTAGTTGATGGAAATGCAATGTTAAGTACCATGCGAATAATGGTCGGTTTAACGGCAGGGCTGAAAGTTTCACCATAATCGACACCTGATTGTTGATTAACAACATTACCTAGAAGACGAGCCTTGTATCGCTCAAAAGAACCATCATATTTGTTCTTGTGCTTGAAATTCCATAAACTTTGAATAACATTAGCATTAGAGGAACGGGGAACTAATTCCCATGTCTTATTTTCAATAAGAGCATCATATTCGTATTTCATGGTCATTTTCCACTTATGATCATTTAATGCATCAATAGAATTTGTAGGTAAATGAGAGATGGATTGGTGGGTGGATGTATGTAGGTTGAAAGGTTTATGGGGTTTGACAATTTCATGTTGAGCTCGGGTTGTCATTTGAGGTGAATAAGGTGCAGGAAGGAAGGAAGGAAATATATGTCTAAATAGGTTAAGAGGATGTGGTTGGTGTTGTTTGTGTATATAAGATCATTGCTTAGGAGGGAGAAGGTGTTTGGGTCGTTGGTGTAAGTTTTTGGGCCACGGAGATTGTTGAGGGGGAGTGGTTGTTTGGTTTATGGTTTGAGGGGGAGTACGTTAGGTTGTTGGTGATGGTGTTTGAGTGACTGTTATGTTGGGAGAGGTGGTTGGTGGAGGTGTGTACACTTGTGAGATAAGAAGTGGGATTATGTCATCATCTAAGAAGTTATGGTTAGTCGTTGTATTTTCCTCAAAAATAAAATGCCGAGAGATAATGATTTTGCTTCTCGACAATTCATAACACTTATAACCTCTATGATTTTGCTTCTCGATAATGATTTTGCTCAAGATATTGTGGATCATTGAATCCATGAGGTTGGTGCATATACACGGTTTTGTTAATATTTCCATGCAAAAAGGCATTCTTGACATCTAGTTGATGGAAATGCAATGTTAAGTACCATGCGAATAATGGTCGGTTTAACGGCAGGGCTGAAAGTTTCACCATAATCGACACCTGATTGTTGATTAACAACATTACCTAGAAGACGAGCCTTGTATCGCTCAAAAGAACCATCATATTTGTTCTTGTGCTTGAAATTCCATAAACTTTGAATAACATTAGCATTAGAGGAACGGGGAACTAATTCCCATGTCTTATTTTCAATAAGAGCATCATATTCGTATTTCATGGTCATTTTCCACTTATGATCATTTAATGCATCAATAGAATTTGTAGGTAAATGAGAGATGGATTGGTGGGTGGATGTATGTAGGTTGAAAGGTTTATGGGGTTTGACAATTTCATGTTGAGCTCGGGTTGTCATTTGAGGTGAATAAGGTGCAGGAAGGAAGGAAGGAAATATATGTCTAAATAGGTTAAGAGGATGTGGTTGGTGTTGTTTGTGTATATAAGATCATTGCTTAGGAGGGAGAAGGTGTTTGAGTCGTTGGTGTAAGTTTTTGGGCCACGGAGATTGTTGAGGGGGAGTGGTTGTTTGGTTTATGGTTTGAGGGGGAGTACGTTAGGTTGTTGGTGATGGTGTTTGAGTGACTGTTATGTTGGGAGAGGTGGTTGGTGGAGGTGTGTACACTTGTGAGATAAGAAGTGGGATTATGTCATCATCTAAGAAGTTATGGTTAGTCGTTGTATTTTCCTCAAAAATAAAATGCCGAGAGATAATGATTTTGCTTCTCGACAATTCATAACACTTATAACCTCTATGATTTTGCTTCTCGATAATGATTTTGCTCAAGATATTGTGGATCATTGAATCCATGAGGTTGGTGCATATACACGGTTTTGTTAATATTTCCATGCAAAAAGGCATTCTTGACATCTAGTTGATGGAAATGCAATGTTAAGTACCATGCGAATAATGGTCGGTTTAACGGCAGGGCTGAAAGTTTCACCATAATCGACACCTGATTGTTGATTAACAACATTACCTAGAAGACGAGCCTTGTATCGCTCAAAAGAACCATCATATTTGTTCTTGTGCTTGAAATTCCATAAACTTTGAATAACATTAGCATTAGAGGAACGGGGAACTAATTCCCATGTCTTATTTTCAATAAGAGCATCATATTCGTATTTCATGGTCATTTTCCACTTATGATCATTTAATGCATCAATAGAATTTGTAGGTAAATGAGAGATGGATTGGTGGGTGGATGTATGTAGGTTGAAAGGTTTATGGGGTTTGACAATTTCATGTTGAGCTCGGGTTGTCATTTGAGGTGAATAAGGTGCAGGAAGGAAGGAAGGAAATATATGTCTAAATAGGTTAAGAGGATGTGGTTGGTGTTGTTTGTGTATATAAGATCATTGCTTAGGAGGGAGAAGGTGTTTGAGTCGTTGGTGTAAGTTTTTGGGCCACGGAGATTGTTGAGGGGGAGTGGTTGTTTGGTTTATGGTTTGAGGGGGAGTACGTTAGGTTGTTGGTGATGGTGTTTGAGTGACTGTTATGTTGGGAGAGGTGGTTGGTGGAGGTGTGTACACTTGTGAGATAAGAAGTGGGATTATGTCATCATCTAAGAAGTTATGGTTAGTCGTTGTATTTTCCTCAAAAATAAAATGCCGAGAGATAATGATTTTGCTTCTCGACAATTCATAACACTTATAACCTCTATGATTAGACGAATATCCTAGAAAGACACATGGTATAGACAGAGACTGAAATTTATTCCTAGTGATGAAAAGAATTAAGGGATAACAAAGACACCCAAAGACTCGGAGGTGTGAATAAGACGAGTCTTTTTGGTAGAGAATTTTGGTGGGTAATTGGAGAGTGAGTTTCTTATTTTGAAGTATGTTATGTTAGTAAGAGACCATTGAAGAGCATGGTGCCAAAAAACTTATAGAATAGAAGCATGAGCAAGGAGGGTTCAAACTATGTTATTGATTATACGAATTTTTCTTTCCACTTTTTCATTTTAAGGAGAGGTGTGAGGACAAGAGAATCTAAAGGGCATTCCATGTAGTTCAAAAAAATATTTTATTTCACGTTCAAATTGTGTTTTAATGTGAGCACGAAATTATAAAAAAAAATGGAATATACTTGTGATTTGTTTGAGATTGAAAAAGTTCATAAAAATTAATAAAATCATCACAAAATAAAACAGTAACGATATCTTTCGGAATTTAATACCGAAGATGTTCAAAGATCACTATGAACGATGTCAAAAGACATAACATAAATTTCTCGGCTCGCAGAACTTTGTCTTAAAACAATCAATGAATTACAAATGTCATAAAACGACGCAACTTTATGAAATAATAAACCTTGAATGAAGGTGAATTTAGGGAGAGGTCTCTTCTCTCTGCTCAAACTTATTGCTCTCTACCAATAACCTCAAATTCGTTAGGTACCATATAGTGATTATAACTTATAAGTGATATTTCTTGTTTTGGACGTGGAAGTTGGAACACTTGATAGATTTATTCTTTGACTAAGACGAGTAGCTATGAGATGCATGATCTAAATTATGGACCAACTGCCATTCCCACATGTCATGTCATTCACCACCCTCTAAATATAAACAAAATAATAATACTGCAAGGTATTCATTTCATTTAATGCTACGTAGTACATATTTCATTTGGCAATATAATAAAACATTTGATGGAACACTTACCTGCATTACTCGCTCATTCGTCATTGACCCTACTTCATCATAGTGAATAATCACTACATTGCAGTATAGTTCATGCTAATCATTCATGTTTCTCTTGTTCTACATAAATAAATTCAAGATTAACACAACAACTGTGTATAGTATAGTTCAGCGAAAGCAAAAATGGGATTTCTAGAGCTTTTGGAAGCGGCTTCTATGCCAGTTATTCAAGTTCTGCTCATTTGTGCATTGGGAGCTTTTATGGCTACTCAATATTTCAATAATATTCTTTCATCAGATTTTAGAAAATCCTTAAACAAGGTAACATTTTCAATAAATGCATCACATATTAATCCGACAAGTCCAAACCTGTTTCGAATTTGAATATTTATCTGTTTTGCAGGTTGTATTCTTTATATTCACTCCTTCACTTGTGTTTTCAAGTTTTGCCAAGAGTGTTTCACTTGAAGACATGATATCATGGTACATGTCCCTTTTGATTCTCATTAGTGTTTCTCTTAATTGGTTATGTTTATTTAATCATTTGTTAATTATGAAATTATACAGGTGGTTTATGCCTGTTAATGTTGGACTCACATTCTTAATAGGAGGGTTTCTAGGATGGATACTAGTAAAGTTATTAAAGCCTAATTTAAAAGTCGAAGGTCTTATTATTGCTGCATGTTCATCGGGTATATTTTTTTGAACGAATCTTTAATCAAGTTGGGCTCTAAACTAGTATGTAACCGAGTTGTTTTATCTTGGAGACATCATATATACTTTATACAATTTTAGACAGTATCACGAAATATTTTAAAGAGAGAGCGGTCTAGTGTGCACCTCATTGCAATAGTCTTTTTGATTACTCAAACATTTTTCAAACGATTTTAAGCTCCATTATGATCCTATATTATATGAATTTATTGTCTAAAGTTAAGTGATTTCATGAGTTATTCTGTAAATTAATCAGGAAACTTGGGAAACCTACCTATTGTAATCATCCCTGCAATATGTAATGAGAAAGGAGGTCCATTTGGTGCACATGATGTTTGCCGCAATCATGCACTCTCATATGCATCTTTCTCTATGGCAGTAAGACCTCATATGAATTTTTTTACTATAGTAGGCTATAGCACATAGTGTATCTATCTTATTGTATTGTTTTTGTTTTCAATTGTAGCTTGGTGGTGTCTTCATGTGGACCTATACTTTTCAAATTATAAGAAGCAGTTCAATGAGATTTAAGGCACTTGAGGCTACTCAGATCATAAAGGTTCCAAACAAAGATCTTGAAGGAAATGCAGATACTCCCCTTCTTAAGGGAAAAGACGATGAAAACACCGTGATAGAAGTGGCACCGTTGAGTTATATTGAAGACTCTGAAAGCCAAATTGTAAGACCTAATGAACAAGTTATCACTATAATTTTTCATAGGAATATGTTAGTGTATTAGTTGTCATGTTAGCATTTTTTCATTCATGGGTTTGAACTCCGGTCCTTTAACTTCTGTAACCCTTCTTTAACTTTATAATTTTCAGATTGTTCAACAAGATCAGTTTATTGTATTGAAGAAGGAGAATCATTCATTTCTCATTAGAACGATAGAAGTTCTAAGCGATCTTGTAGTAGAGCTACTGTCACCACCAGCAATTGCTACCGTGAGTTTTTTTTCTTTCTCTCCTTCTTCCTTTCTTACACTTTGTTACATTTATTACAAATTTGACATTCAAATCTTCCATATTCAATCATCAGTTTTTCGGTTTCCTCTTTGGCGCGGTCGCATGGTTAAGAAACTTAATAATTGGAGTCAATGCTCCATTGAGTGTAATCCAAGACACACTTGTATTACTCGGGTAAGTGCCTTAATTTACTCATGAAAATCTCAGTTAGTCCTACAAGTTACTACTTATTTTCTAACCATGCAATTATTTGTTGAAACTAAATCTTTGCAGGAATGGAGCAATTCCTTGCATCACACTTTTACTTGGTGGTAACCTCACTCAAGGTATCAGAAAAAAAAACTAGTTGATAGCAGAACTTTACAAATTCAGTATCCAAAAAATGGTATTGTTTTGCTAACTTTGTATTGAAATTGCAGGCTTGAAATCGTCAAGTGTAAAACCGTTAACACTTATCAGCATCATCGTAACTCGGCTTTTTGTGTTACCTCTTATCGGATTGTTTATTGTTAAAGCCGTGGCAAATTTTGGCCTTCTGCCGGTGGATCCTTTGTTTCAGTACACTCTAGTGATGCAGTATGCAATGCCACCAGCAATGAATATTAGTAAGTAATTAGATTCATTCATGAAGATATGATTATGTTATTGATCTGAAATTCTAAGTTTAAAATTGAATGAAATATGTAATGCAGGTACTATGGCGCAGCTGTTCGATGTAGGAAATGAAGAGTGTTCTGTTATTATGTTGTGGACATATGGGGCTGCAGCCATAGCACTTACTTCTTGGTCAACATTTCTCTTGTGGTTATTTTCTTCTTAATGTGCATTTGGTTACCGGTTTTGGACCCTACGGTCATCATGATGGTCGCAGAGTGAAAAAGATCCGCCATCATGATGATCGTAGAATGAAAAAGATCTTGGATTCGATCACCTTTAAAAAAATCTAAGATCTGTTTGGTTTAGTTTGATTTTGATTTTTATCATATGTTTGATGTTAATTACAAAAGTGTTACACCATTTTGATCGAGCTATGTCTCATTCTTTTATAAACATGTTTTATAATCTTTAGTTCTCGTTTTATATTATATCTTGCTTATAAAAAACCAAAAATTTATCAAAATAGAATCATAGATGAAAAAAAGAAGAGGAAGGCTATGTTTTATTACACCGTATAGATACAACTTAACTGAGAAGTCTCATTTCTGTCTTGACACAAATTTCAATTCTATAAAAATAATAAAATAATATAAAAAGTATACATTATGGTATGATATACGGTGTAAATGTCAAAGTCCAAATTTCTCAAAAAAAAAAGGCAAAATACCCAAAATAGTCCTTTAACTCAATCACTGGGTCCAATGTGCTCCCTTATCTCTAAAAAGTGACAAAAAGATCCTTTAATTTGTTAAATTGTACCAAATAGATCCTTTCCGTCCACCACCCCCAAACAGACGTTAACTTTTGTATAGGTGGCAGCTGACATGGCTTCATCTTCCTCCTTTAAACTGAGAATCTTCATCTTCCTCCTTTTCTAGGGTTTATGCGAAAATTTCTCTTCATCCATCCCCAAATTGATTCAAGAAATAGTAAAATCATAGAGTCACGAAGATGAAATCCAGTGGGTCGACGCCAACGCCAGTGATGAAAGCAAAACACGGTTATGGTGGGTGTTCTTCGAAGGAAGAATCGAATGCTAACACAAGCACAACTTGGAAACCTATATGTCACTGTGGGGATTTAGTTGTTCTTCGTATGGCCACAACATTCAAGAACTATGGGAAACATTTTTGGGGATGTCCTAATTTTAAGGTATGTCATATGTATGCTTGTTTAAAATCTGTAGATGTATTTGTGTTTTAAAATGGTTGATGTTGAAGATGGTATTTTGCAGGGATCAAGCAATGCTGGTTGTGGGTACTTTGGATGGTATTTTGAAGAGGTTGGAGATGAGAAGGAGCAATATTTGATGGATAGAATTGAGAAGCTCTCAAAGTCAGTGGCAAAGGCTCAAGTGACTATTGAAGAATATGGGAAACAAATAAGCAAAATGGAAAATGACATGAAGAAGCTTATGAAGTTGATAAAATTCTGGAAATTGATTTTGTTCATAGGCCTTGTTGTAGTTGTTTTTAGAATCCTTTAGGATGTTGTTGAATCAATTTGTTCTCACTGTTTTTAGAATGCTTTAGGAAATTGTTGTTGTTGAATTAATTTGTTGTCAAATTGTTGTTGTTGTTGTCAAATGTAATGGATTATTTGTGATCAATGGTAGTTACTATTGTTATGTTTACAGTACCATAATGTTAGCATTTGACAAAACAGAAATGTTAATTGCTACAGAAATGTTACATTGATAGAACTAATGTTACAGAACAATAGTTGACAAAACAGAATTGACAATAGTTGACAAAACAATTGAAATAATTGCTACAGAACAATAGTTGACAAAACAGAATTGACAATAATTGAAATAATTGCTACAGAACAATAGTTGACAAAACAGAATTGACAAAACCATATGTCTCCATCATTGACAAAACAGAATTCTAACATTGACAAAACCATATGTCTTACATAATTCTTACATAACATTGACAAAACAGAATTCTTACATAATTGCTTATCATAATTGACAAAACACTTAACATTGACACAATTGTCTTACTTAACATTGACAGAATTGTCTTAACATTGACAAAACACATATATCTTAACATTGACAGAATTCTTAACATTGACATATGTCCTAAGGTTTCCAAGTCTTGGTTGATCTCTTTGTTGGTGTACTTCTCCTTGTTGTTGGGCCTACAGCAGTCTTGGCTGCACTCATCCTGGTGGTTGGGCCTGGTGGCATGAAAGGCTTAGTTGGCCTTCTGTAAGATAGCTTGTTTGGCCTTCCTTGATCTTGCTTGGTTTTCCTTGAATTATGATGAGGTTGAACTTGAGATGGCTGCTAAGACTGTGATTGGTCCTGAGACTGTGATGGCTGCTGAGACTATGATGGCTGCTGAGACTGTGATGGTTGCTGTGATGGTTGCTGAGACTGTGATGGTTGCTGTGATGGTTGCTGAGACTGTGATGGTTGCTGTGATGGTTGCTGAGACTGTGATGGTTGCTGTGATGGCTGCTGAGACTGTGATGGTTGCTGTGATGGCTGCTGAGATTGTGATGGTTGTTGAGGTTGCTGAACAGATGCTTCAGATGGCTGGCCTTGTGATACCTGCTGACTGGTGTGGTCCTTGCAGGTCAGTTTATTATGACCTGCTTTTTTGCACCTGTTACACCTAACATTAAACCCAGTCCTTCTCATCTTCTTGTCTGAACCATCAATCTCACCTTGCTCTAAATTTCTTCTTTTCTTTGGTCTTCCAGGCATCTTCCTATACTTAGGAGGCTGCACATCTGGATATTCAGTTCTGGCCCACAAATTAGAACCATTAACTGGAAAAATCACAAAGTCATAGACCTCCATGTATCTCTCCTTTCTATAATATTCTGGAATGTAGTCAGCAATGTTGTAGTTTCTACTCTTCATAGCTGATAAGGCATGCACACAAGGTAGCCCTGTCAACTCCCATCTTCTACATGAACAACTTTGCTCCTTAAGGTCTATACTGAATTTATTTGCTTGGTTTTCTAGATGCCTCACCTTAAAAATATGTTCAGAAGCCATCCTATAAGCACAAAACAGAATTGAATTCACTAATAAGCAACTATAAGCACAAAACAGAATAGAATTCACTGATAAGCAACTATAAGCACAAAACAGAATTCAATTCATAACATTGACAACATTGACAGAATTTATAACATTGACAATCTACTATAAGCACAAAACAGAAATCAATTCATATACCAACCACTAATAAGCAACTATAAGCAACAAAACAGAATTACATAAGTACCATATAAGTGAACATAACTTATAACATAATTACATAAGTACCATATTTACCTTTTGTTGATTAGATATATATAGGTGTATGTGAGACACCTTTCTCTCCCACCTAGATCATCAATAAGAAGCTCCAAGAACCAAGTTCAGCTATCTTTATTTTCACTTTCAACCACAACAAATGCTATTGGTAGCATTTGATCATTTGGATCTCTACCAATTGCTACCAAGATTTGCCCTCCACACAACCCTTTCAAAAAACAACCATCTAGCCCAATGAAATGTCTACATAATTTAAAACTCTCCTTACAAGCAGCCAAGCAAATGTACAACCTCTTAAAATATGGTCTCTGATCTGCAGAACCCTCTAGTACAGGATGCACATTGACTTTCACAGTAGAACCTGGGTTAGATCTCAAAAGTTCATGGCAATAGTCATAGATCCTTGTATAGTCCCCAAGAAAAGAACCATCTACCATGTCTCTAGCAGCAAATCTTGCTCTTATGGCCTTTTGCTTGCTAACACCTACATTCCATTTTTTTTGTGCCTTTTCCTTTATGTCCCTAAGCTTCAATCTTGGATTGGATTTCAGTGAATTCTGTAGCCTCTTACTTAACCATTTTGTACTCATCAGCTTTACATTGTACTCTCTACTACAACTATGGTTGTCTATGATCTTCCTTAGTTGCCAAGAATCCTCATTAGGTAACTTTGCACAGTAGGCTTCCCAATCACATCCTTCCTTGCATCTAACCCTCACCCTTACCTTGTCATTCTTAATGTACCTAAGACCTCTGCCAGATTGCACAGCATATGATGCTATAGCTTCTTTAAAATCAGCCTTGGTTGTGAAATACATCCCAATCTCCCATTTGAATTTTGACATGTCTTTCTGTAATTTAAAAATAGGGTACTTTTTCCTAACAACATCACTAGTATCATCACTTTCACACCCACTTTGTAAATCATCACTTTCATTATCACTAACTTTATCTTCACACTTTTCTTTACCCTTATTCATCTTCCCCTCTTGATCATTCACAGATTCCATCACATCACCCTCTTCATCATCAAACTCATCTGATTCATCATCAAAACCAACTTCCATTGCACTGTCATAATTGAAGTTTTCATCATCACTATCATCCTCACTAACATCAGTATTATCCCCTTCATTCTCAGCATTCGGATTCACAGGATCAGAACTATTCACCTCAGCATTCAGATTCACAGGATCAGTATCAGAATTATTCACAGGATCAATGTTATCCCCTTCATTCTGATTCAAAACTTCCTCTTCCATCCTTGGAGTTGTATCATTCAACGGATCAGTATTATTAACCTCAGCATTAACTTCCTCAAGCATTGCAGCAAGCACTTTTTCAGTGTCATCCTCTTCCATCACATCTGCTTCTACTTCATCAATTGGACCATCATAAAAATCAGGTTGTGACAAAATGTGTGTGATGTATATGTCAACCCTAAGGTGAACCCTAAACAAATCAGC
Organism: Lathyrus aphaca; assembly: GCA_963966055.1. Lineage (NCBI taxonomy): Eukaryota > Viridiplantae > Streptophyta > Magnoliopsida > Fabales > Fabaceae > Lathyrus > Lathyrus aphaca. The sequence goes on from OZ014523.1 coordinate 507,956,098, forward strand.
AATCTCTAGTGCTCCTTTGTCATCAACCAAGGTGCTCATCCCAAATTGTGGATCCTTATAGTAAATTTTCCCAATACAGGTGTAACCTAGATCCTTAAAACAACCTAGCAGTTCAAAATAGCTCCATCTATCAACATCGATTTTCAATTTTGCAATCTCTCCCCCTTCGTATACACTCAGCTCGGCATCCACAAATGCACCACTGTGGTGAATTGTAAGACTCAGGTACTCACTCATCTCTACTGACAAAAATCCCTAATCGAAGTCAAATAACCCTAAATCAGTAACTTTTACGAAAAACCCTAAAACATACAAACCCTAAATCCACTAACCCTAAAACAAATAAATTTTAAAGTAACTGAAATCGAATAACATAGTGGTGCAGAATCGAATACCTGGTGGATTATGCTTCAGAAATGGATTATGCTTCAGAAATGGATTATGCTTCAATGCTTCAAGATTCAATGGCTGCGCTAGGGTTCCTCCTTTCTAATTTTCACCAACATTCGTACAACTAGTAAAGAGACTCCTTAGTATACACTTTATGCAAACTCATCCTACATGGCAGCTGAGTGTATCAAGCTAAGCTCCACATGTGCATGCTAACTTGACTTTGACTAACGGTTGCTGACGGAAGGACAAACGTGGTACAATTTAACAAATTAAAGGATCTTTTTGTCACTTTTTAGAGATAAGGGACCATATTGGACCCAGTGATGGAGTTAAGGGATCAATTTGGGTATTTAGCCAAAAAAATACGATGGAAGTCTTTAAAATTGTCACTAAGATAGATGTGTTGGTATCAAATTACTCATTGGAATATGAGTTTCATCTATATTCTCCTTACTAGATAGTTATACTTTTGAAAATGCTCACTTTTCAAGATATTCTTCACCGTACTCAATCGTTTTTCTTTTTTACTTCATGAAATGATCTTGTGGATTTTAGGTATACTTTTGAAAATACCATGTGTTTTTTTTTCCGGATTTACATGCGGATTTTAGTTAAATTATTGTAGGAATTGTTTTCTGCAGTTTTTGATAGTTAAATTTTTGTAGGAATTATTTTTTACAGTTTTCAATTTCTAGTTAAAACCTTAATGAATAATATTTTTGGCAAAGTTTCATAGATTCGCAAGAAAATTGATTTGAAATATTCGTAGATGAATCCATGTGAATTATATTCTGCAGGTGAATCCGCGTGAATTATATATTCCGCAGGTAAATCCCTACTAATTTGTTTTTAAAATCTTAAGAAAATTATTTTATTTAATCTAGTTTTTATTTTAAATTGAAACAATTTCTAGATATGCATTGGTTCATTATGCCAAAATTGACATTTAACAGCGCACCTTAGACAATGATTTATAAATAAAGTGTTGTCTAAGGTTAAAATTAAAAGCAAACACGGAAACTGTTCAAAAAAAATAAAATAAAAAAGCGCTGTTAAAAGTCCTACCTTAGACAGCGCTTTTGAAAAAGCGCTTTCTAAGGTAGGTTTTAGATAGCGCTTTTAAAGATAGACCTTAGACAGCGCTTTTTCAAAAGTGTTGTCTAAAGTCTTTCAATTTAAAAAAAAAAATCAAAAACGTTGTCTAAGGGGGGCTTAGACAGCGCTTTTCAAAAGCGCTGTCTAAGGTCTAATTATATTAAAAATATACAGTTTCTATTTTCATTTCTTCCTTTCCTTCTCTTCTGCGAACGACGAACAGAAATCGCCATTTTCGCCCTAACGAGCTTCAATAGTCGTCCTCCACCGTCGTCCACCACATTCTACCTCCGTGAAGTCCACTGTCGTCCTCCATCGTACAACTGTCGTCCTCCACCGTCTCCACCACATTTCTTGGTAAGTTTCATCTCTGTTCTTTCAATCTATGTTCTTATGAGTTAAAGCACTTTTTGTATTTATTTGACAATTAGTTTAAGCTCATTATGTTTAGTTTAAGCTCATTATGTATTTATTTGACATTGTTGTAGTTTAAGCTCTGTTGTAGAAGTGCTTATGAGTTTAAGCACTTTTTGTATATAGTTGACTTGTGGTTGAAGTGCTTATGAGTTTAAACACCTTTTGTATATAGTTGACTTGTGGTAGAAGTGCTTATTAGGTGAAGAATACATTATAGGTGAAGATTCATACTAAACATACCACAAGTGAAGATTCATACTCTATTAATATAAAGATATTGGTGAAGATTCATACATTATAGAGTATTGTCAAATACATTATAAAGAATACATTATAAAGATATTAATATAGGTGAAGATTCATACTAAACCTACCACAAAAGATAACAAATTTAATTTCAAAAAGTAATAGTTACCACAAAAGTTGTATTGTACAAATATTTTAAAGAATAACACGTATATATAAGTAATAGATTCATACTAAACCTACCCCAAAAGATAATTTCAAAACCTGTGACATTGTATATAGTTACACTATTCTATATGAAATTATTAATATTAAAAAAATATATCATTTTCCAAATAATGACAAATCTTTGTCACACAAACATTACTATATATACGTGTTCGGTTCACATAAAAAATGTCAACATGGTGTACATATAAACCTCATGATCAGTTAACCAAAAAGTAATAGTTACACTAAAAGTAATAGTTACCTATATATATGTGTTATCTTTTTGTCATAATTTGGTTCATTTAGTTGAGATGAAATATTAAAATCATTTTCACAGGTTTTATTGTAGAAATATTGGACATTGGTTTATATAGAGCTTTAAATAAATTCATATAGAGTAATACTCCCTACTTTACAAGTTTATTATACAAAGATATGTTAGGTCAAATTTTAATTCCAAAGTTGATATTGATTGTTTAACTTAATAAGTAGGAAAACCATGGATAAAACATGGATCTGTGTCGATCGAATGACCAGAGAGTACGAGAATGGGGTTGCGGAATTCGTTAAGTTTGTTGTTCAACACGCTGAAAACCCCAGACGAATGCATTGTCCTTGCTTGCGTTGTTGTTATATTGGTAAGGTTGACGCAGATGGATTGAAATTGCATTTACCGAGGCATGGAATTGATCAAAGTTATTAGTGTTGGATATTTCATGGTGAGAAAATTAACGAGAATGTTGAACCAAGTGGAAAAAGTAATATGACATACGCTTCATACGACAAAGACACGGAAACATACGATTGTGATCGAGTTGAAGAGATTGTAGAAGCACTTGAAGAAGATCTTCATGATTGTCCTGAAATGTTTGAGAGGATGGTAAGCAATGCAGAGAAACCGTTGTACAAAGGTTGCACTAAATTCTCAAGACTGTCTGCGGTATTAAAGTTATACAACTTAAAGGCGGGCAATGGATGGTCGGATAAAAGTTTCACAGAGTTGTTGGCCCTTATGAGAGAAATGCTACTGGATGATAATGTTCTTCCTAATCGAACCTATGAGGCAAAAAAAATGTTGTGCTCTATTGGCATGAGCTATGATAAGATACATGATTGTCCTAACGATTGCATTTTGTTTCGTAACGAATATGCATCGTTAATTGAGTGCCCTAAATGTAGTTTGTCTCGATATAAGAAAAGATTGTCTCCCGCAAAAGTCTTATGGTATTTTCCCATAATTTCGAGATTTAGGCGCATGTTTCGTAGTGAAACCAATGCAAGACATATGATTTGGCATGCAGATGAAAGAATTATTGATGGAAAGTATCGGCATCCGGCTGATTCACCATAGCGGTCGAAGATTGATAATGATTATCCTGAGTTTGGAGAAGAAGCAAGAAACCTTCGCTTGGCATTATCTACTGATGGAATGAACCCGCATGGTCTTCAAAGTATCTCACATACCACATGGCATGTGATTCTTATGATTTATAACCTACCTTCATGGCTATGTATGAAGCGTAAGTACATGATGTTATCTATGTTAATATCTGGGCCTAAACAACCAAGGAATGACATAGACGTATACTTGACACCTTTGATCGAAGATTTAAAGATTTTGTGGGAGAATGGTGTGGAGGTTTATGATGGATATAGGAAAGAAAGTTTCAATTTGAGGGCGATGTTGTTTGGTACAATTAATGATTTTCCAGCATACGGGAATCTATCTGGGTATAGCATTAAAGGTCAACGTGCGTGTCCTGTTTGTGAAGACGGGACCGATACGATTCGATTGGAACTTTGTCAGAAGAATGTGTTTCTCGGTCATCATAGATTCTTACATTCTAAACATCACTACCGTGGGTGGAGAAAAGAATTCAATAGAGACACCGAACAACGTAAAACTCCACCCACATTGTCAAGTGACCAAGTTTTTGAAAAGGTGAAAGATGTGCATACTGAGTTTGGCAAGCCTTTTGCACATAAGGTTGTCAAAGGTGGGTGGAAGAAAAGGTCGATATTTTTTTAATTGTCATATTGGAAGTCTTTGTACGTGAGACATTTTCTCGATGTTATGCATATTGAAAAAAATGTATTTAAAAGTGTTATCGGTACATTACTCAATATAAAAGGCAAGTCTAAGGATGGCCTTAGAGCAAGGGAGGACATGTTAAAAATGGGAATGAGAACTCAATTAGCACCCTTGAAGAAAGGAAGACGAACATATCTACCACCTGCTGCTTTTACTTTATCTAGAAAGGAGAAAAAAATTGTGTAAGTTTCTGAGTGAAGTTAAGGTTCCAGAAGGATACTCATCAGATATCAGAAGACTTATTTCTATGAAAGACCTCAAGTTGAAGAATTTGAAGACACATGATTGCCATGTTATAATGGAACATTTTCTATCGATAGGTATACATTCTATTTTTCTAGAAAAAGTAAGAAGTGCCATAACTAAATTGTGTTTTTTCTTTAGGTCAATCTGTAGTAAGGTGATCTATCTCGAGATCTTACCAACACTACAAAAATATATTGTAATTACCTTGCAATTCAGCATCACTATGCTCCACCTATACAGGAATTTCTCCATGTTTCAGTTATTCGACAACATCATCAGTTTTCTTGAAAGCCATCTCAGCTTCATTTGAAACTACATCTCGAATGGTGATACACCTCTTGTGACCTAGCTCTAAGCACCATAGCCTATAAGTTTTGGCTCCTTCGGAGTATCCCATGAACATGCATTTCAGAGCTCTAGGTTCGACTTTGTCTTGCCTAATGTGAGCATATGCTACAGAGCTAAATACTCTCAGTTTTTCGAGATCTGGTGGATGTCCCAACCAAACTTCTTCAGGTGTCTTCATATCTAACACAGTCGAATGACATCTGTTTATCAGATATGTTTCTGTCGAAACAACATCAACCCAAAACACCTTCTTCAATCCAGCACTAACCAACATGAATCTAACCATTTCGAGGATTTTTTGATTGAATCTCTCAACTAGACCATTTTTCTGAGGAGTACCTGCTAGAGTCTTATGCCTTGAAATCTCAAACTCGACACATTAATTGTCGAAAGCTTCATTGCAGAATTCAAGGCCATTATCAGTTCTCAACCTCTTGGCCTTTCTGCCAGTTTGAGTTTCAACCAGGACCTTCCAACTCTTGAAATTCTCAAAGGTTTTATCCTACGTCTTCTGAATGAATACCCATAACTTTCTGGAATAGTCATCAACTATGGATAGAAAATATCTTGCACCTGTGAAGGATTCCTTGCAGACCCCCAAAGATCAGCATGGATGTAATCAAGGGATCCATGTGTTCTTTGTTTATCTTTGTTAAACTTCACCCTACAGGATTTACCAAATACATAAGGTTCACAAAACTCCAACTTCTCGACTTTGTCATCACTTAGTAGGTTCTATTTCCCCAATTTGACCAGGCCTCTCTCCCTGACATGGCCCAATCTCATGTGCCATAATTTTGTCTTCGACAATAGTTTCATGGATGCAACATTTGTCGAACCACTTATAACTTCAGCCTCAAGGGTATACAAGTCTTGTTTCTTCACGCCTTTTAAGACTTCCTTCGACCCCTTCATGACTCTTAGGATACTTTTCTCTCCTTGAAAGACATATCCCTTCTTGTCGAATTCACCAAGAGAAATCAAATTTCTCTTCAAGTCAGGTACAAACCTAACTTCAGTCAATAGTCTTATTGACTCATCATGGAGCTTGAATCTCACAGATCCAATACCTGCAATTTTGCAAGCTTTGTTGTTTCCCAGCAACACTGATCCACCATCTTGATCACATAATTCCTCGAACACGTCTTTATTTGGAGTCATGTGCCAAGTGCAACATGAATCCATAATCCACTCTTTTCTTGAGTCGCCGCTCAAAACCACAAGAACATCAAATGAGTCAAAATCATCTTGAACAATGGCAGCATTGTCATTATCATTACCTTCATGCTCTTTCAAGCGTTCAAGACACACATTTTGAATGTGACCATCCTTCTTACAATGATAGCATCAAACACCAGATGTTTCACCACTATAAGACTTCTTCTGGATTTTACCCTTCTTCTTGTCGAACTTACCATCCTTTCGCAAGAATTTCGCCTTAACGGCTAAACCTTCACCAACCGTCGAAGGTTTATGCTCCTTTCTTCATTCAAGTCCTTAAAGTACAAGGCAAATTGAACATCTTCAAAGGTTAGAGACTCTCTTCCATACAAGAGGGTTTCTTTGAAGTGAGCATGTGTTATGGGCAAAACGCATAACAACAATAACGTTTGATCTTCATCATCGATCTTCACATCAATATTTTCAAGATCAAGAATCAGCTTGTTGAACATATCCAACTGCTTAACCAACACTTTTTCTTCACTCATCTTGAACGAATACAAGGCTTGCTTCAGGTAGAGTCGATTCACCAACGATTTGGTCATGTACAAACCTTCAAGTTTCAACCATAACCCTGACGCCGTCGTCTCCTTTGATACCTGTCGAAGAACCTTATCACCAAGGTTCAACAATATTGCGTTGTATGCTTTCTCAATCATGGTCGTCTTTTCAGCTATCGTCAACGCATCATTCATGGTCGTCTCTCCCTTCAACGCTTCCAAACAACCCTGTTGAACAAGTATGACTTTCATCTTCAAGTGCCACAGACCGAAATCGTTCATTCCAGTGAACTTTTCAATCTCATACTTTGTTAAAGGCATCTTCTCCACACTCACCGCACCAATTTGTTGTGAATAAGATACCTTAGAAAACAAGTATAATAGGTTTCCTTATGATCAAGAAACCCACAAGAGTTAGGGTTTAGCATAACCAAAGATAAAAACAAGGATTGGTTATAATCTGTTATTCTTTCATTTCTCTTTAGAAAAAATTACAAGTATACAAGAATAACAAATAACCTCTCTCACTTTTGAATTAGGGTTTTATCTTCCTATTTTCCCTTATGCAAAATATGAGAGACTGGTATGCTATTTATAATAAAACTAACATACTAAAATGACACAATCAAATACAGTTAAGAAGCTGGTAGCCTTTGAATGTTAAAACTTCACATGATGTTGGATAAAAATAAAGGTACACTTTCAAATTAGATTTCAACCAAGCCTCAAACTTTTCTAGCAATTGCAAATGACCACTCCACTAAAGATGGCTCCTTATATTGTCAATCAAAGTTAGGGCATCATTTGTTCTGCACGAATGAAGGAGAAAGTGTTGATAGTGGTTCAATTCAACAAAGCTTTTTAAAATGCTTTGAAGGGGAATGTTGATAATGTAATTACATGCATACCAAAATGTTTGATCTTCTTGAGTATCAACTATGTTCATGCTTTGCTTATATTTCGTAAGATATTAATAACTAACAGAAACCAATATGTGTTTAAATTAGTTGATCACGTAATATTTTTGCTACTGAGTTCAAATAGAAAATAAATTTTAGATTATATTTTTGCTGTTGAGTTCAAATTGATATACTTGAAAAACATTGGAAATAGCTTACTACTGATGCATGTGAAGTGAAACCAAAATGACCAAAAACTCATAGCCACATTCCTTGTAGTATGATGACAAAAGAGAGAAGGTGTAAGAGTTCTCAGATCTGTCATTAGATCAACAATATACTCCCAGAAATTTATATCAAAACATGTCTTATAGCGCTTTTATAGATAAATTCTCACACGGGGAAGTGCGCGAGCCAGGGCCATCATTGTCGATCAAGCCTAGATTCCCTAGGTCATAATGAGGTATTAATACGCCGTCACAAGTGGCAGCCAAGGGATCAAACATTTTGTCTTCCCAAGATTTGCGGGCACAACCTCGTCACAAGAAATGACTCTCAAGCCTCCCTGCTAGCACGATCCCGTCATAAAAAAACGTTTCTCAAGTGTGTCCATTGCTGAAGGCCACGAAGATCCATTCTAATAAGATGAGATCAATGGCGCCGTTTGTGAAAAAATATGCTCCCCCGTCTTTCTCGAAACAAGATTCCTCGTCTTTTCTTGAAACAAGACCAAAGCAATTCATTCAAAACCCTTTCGATCATCATGGCCTCTCAGCACAACGATGATGTCGTCTACAATTCTTCCATCACTACCCCTCCCAACGGCAGCGACAAAACAAACGATCACGGGGTGATCGTCCACGAAACTGATCAACGGGACAGATGGACTGCTTCTCCTTCGTCCGACGATGCAAAGCCCAATGTCGTTCCGCAACTTCTTCGTCACTGTTTATAGAAAACTCCAACTCAAACAATGTAACACTTTTGTAATTAACATCAATCATATGATGAAAATCAAAATTAAACTACACCAAACAAATCTTAAATTTCTTAAAAAGTGATCGTATCCGAGATCTTTTACACTCTGCTACTATCATGATGGCGGATCTTTTACACTCTGCTACTATCATGATGGCGGATCTTTTTCACTCTGCGACCATCATAATGGCCGCAGGATCCAAACACTTGGTAACCAAATGCACATTAATAAGAAAATAACCACAAGAGGAATGTTGACCAAGCAGTAAGTGTTATGGCCGAAGCACTATATGTCCATAATAGAATAACTGCACACTCTTCATTTCCCACATCAAACAGTTGCGCCATAGTACCTGCATTACATATTTCATTCAATTATAAAGTTAGAATTTAAGACCAATAATATAATTATATATGTATGAATGAATGAATGAATGAATCTAATTACTTACTAATATTCATAGCAGGTGGCATTGCATATTGCATCACTAGAGTGTACTGAAACAAAGGATCCACCGGGAGAAGGCCAAAATTTTCCGCGGCTTTAACAATAAACAATCCGAAAAGAGGTAGCACAAAAAGCCGAGTTACGATGATGCTGATGAGTGTCAATGGTTTTACACTTGATGATTTCAAGCCTGCAATTTCAATTCAAAGTTAGCAAAACAATACCATTTTTTGGATACTGAATCAGTAAAATTCTGCTATCAGACCTTGAGTGAGGTTACCACCAAGTAAAAGTGTGATGCAAGGAATTGTTCCATTCCTGCAAAGAATTTAGTTTCAACAACTAATTGCATGGTTAGAAAATAAGTAGAAATTTTAAGGACTTATTGATTTTCATGACTAAATTAAGACACTTACCCAAGTAACACAAGTGTGTCTTGGATTACACTCAACGGAGCATTGACTCCAATTATTAAGTTTCTTAACCATGCGACCGCGCCAAAGAGGAAACCGAAAAACTGATGATTGAATATGGAAGATTTGAATGTCAAATTTGTAATAAATGTAACAAAGTGTAAGAAAGGAAGAAGGAAAGAGAGAAAAAAAACTCACGGTAGCAATTGCTGGTGGTGACAGTAGCTCTACTACAAGATCGCGTAGAACTTCTATCATTCTAATATAACTCAACTGTGCTACTTCTATTACGGTGTTTTCATCGTCTTTTCCCTTAAGAAGGGGAGTATCTGAATTTTCTTCAAGATCTTTGTTTGGCACCTTTATGATCTGAGTAGCCTCAAGTACCTTAAATCTCATTGAACTGCTTCTTATAGTTTGATAAGTATAGGTCCATATGAATATCCCACTAAGCTACAGTTGTAAAAAACAAGAATATAATAAGGTAGATACACTATATGCTATCAAAATGTTTCAGTGCGATAATTTAATTTAAATGTGAATAAGATGAAGCCTTACTGCAAAAGAGAAAGATGCATATGAAAGTGCATGACTGTGGCAAACATCATGTGCACCAAATGGACCTCCTTTTTCATCACATATTGCTGGGATAGTTACAATAGGTAGGTTTCCCAAGTTTCCTGATTAATTTAGGGAATAACTCATGAAATCAGATCATTTTTGATAAAAAAAAAAATTCATAATATACGATCATAACGGAAACTTAGAATCGCTTAAAAAATGTTTCAGTCATCAAAGAAATTATTATGATGACCGTATGCTAGATCGCTTTAAGATATTTCATGACAGTCAAAAACTGTACAAGCTAATTATCGACCATGATTCCAAGATAAAACAACTCAGTTACCAACTAGTTCAGAGTCCAACTTGATTAAAGATTCGTTAAAAAAAAAATACCCGATGAACATGCAGCAATAATAAGACCTTCGACTTTTAAATTAGGCTTTAGTAATTTTACTAGTATCCATCCTAGAATCCCTCCTATTAAGAATGTGAGTCCAACATTAACAGGCATAAACCACCTGTATAAATAATCGTTAATTAACAAATGATTAAATAAACATAACCAATTAAGAGAAACACTAATGAGAATCAAAAGGGACATGTACCATGATATCATGTCTTCAAGTGAAACACTCTTGGCAAAACATGAAAACATAAGTGAAGGAGTAAATATAAAGAATACAACCTGCAAAAATAGGTAAATCAAGTTTGAAACAGATTTGGATTCGACGCTGTAATTGATCTTCTAGGATCAATTAGTCCTTTTAAATATTTGTTCTTCACATTAAACATGTATATAAACTAGTATCAACCTATTAACTTTCAAGCTTGAATACGTTACCTTGTTCAAGGATTTTCTAAACTCTGATGAAAGAAGATTGTTGAAATAGTGAGTAGCCATAAAAGCTCCCAATGCACTAATAAGCAGAACTTGAATAACTGGCATAGAAGCCGCTTCCAAAAGCTCTAGAAAACCCATTTTTGCTTTTGCTGAACTATAGTATACACAGTTGTTGTGTTTTGTGCTGAATCTGAAGTGAAAAACTTGAATTTATTTATGTAGAACAAGAGAAACATGAATGATTAGCTCCACATGTATCAATCAATATCATGTCCCACACCAGATTCCACTTCCCTCTAAACTCATGTTGAATAAAATAATAATACTCTTCCTTCTTCTATATTACTTTTTTGCTACACGGACATTATAACTGTACTATTCATAACTGCCACTATAATGCTAGTGCTTGACTTGTCCTTTTCCTTATTTTGCCACACGGATTAGCAAGGAGTTTCTTTATTACTTTTTTTTTTAAATTGGAACTTTTTTTTTATCACAATGCCATCTTTTTGAAATTAAAATACCAACCAGTCACATTATAAAATGAAAATTCAAGAATACCACACTTTCTCTGTTATCCATGGGATGGAAATATTTACCAAAAAAGAATCATGAGTGGTTTGTTCATGGGAAGGAAAATGATTATTTAATATTAAAAAATAATTAAAATTATTTTAAAAATTATTTAATTAATATTTTAATAAAGTAAAATAGTTTAACTAATAATTTTTATAAATAATTTTTAACTAATAATACAATAAAAAAATTTAATAATACAAGAACCATTGAAAATAATAATAATAATAATGCACTAATATTTTTTTGGTGGTGGTTGGCAAAAACTTGAGCCATTATAGAATGTGGTAGGCCTTATTGTGTGTTTCCCCTTGTTCATTGGTGATGCTGAAGGAGTATTGTCGGATGACAAATATTCATCTTGGTTCAGTGGACCTTGGTTTGATTTACCTTGGTTCGATGGACCTTTCCCAATATCTTGTTCTATGTCGTCAACATTGAAGTCCGAAATTGAAATAAGATGTTCTTCAGTTAGATAAAAGTTGGGGACTGCTTGTGACGCAGGTGTGTATGTTACCGGTGGTTTCATAGATGGACGATAGACATCTTGAGAGTATTAATGTTGAGATTGAGAGTATGGGGAGTGATCTAAGTCTAGTCGAGTAAATGATGATTTGAATATTTGTTGTTGAGATTGGTAGGAGGCCGCAAAGCCATAATTAGGTTGAGATGAGTATGGGTTGATGGTATGTTGTTGAGACTGGGAGTATGAATACTCAAAGTTAGGTCGAGGAATTAGAGAGTATTGCAAGGGTGGTCGAAGTGTGGTCTCTTCTTGAGATTGTTGGCGGTAGTAGTTTGTTTGGGGGATTTGTTGGCGAGGAGTTGGTTGTTGGGATGAGGTGGCAAAGATGGTGTGTTGTTGTGTGGTTCGTGTGTGATGGAATGTTTGTGGGGGGAATGAGTTTATTTGTTGAAAAGGAGGCAAATTGACGGGGGTCAGCTAAAAATTGTGGTTGTGAGGGAAATATTAATGGAATATTTATGAACCAAGTAATATATTCCTCGATGTGCATGCGCTAATCTTGTCTTAAACATATCCCATTCAAAATCAAATGTCTTTTATTATTTCACTCCTCGTTCTCTTGTTGGTTTATAGTGCTCCAATGAACACACCATGTGGATTGCATTTCTTTTTTGTGATATTCCTTCAGTCATCTTGGTTGAGATGGAATTTCTTGAGGAAACTCAAACATTAATTTGACCTGATCCATTTGATGTATCTCAACAATATGAAAACATATTATCGATGTTGTCGCACTCCAGGCACGCCTATCAACACAAATAATATCTGGATAAGCAGGGAATGACCTCCATTTAAAATTTTACACGAAATAGAATAGTTAGAGTGCAAACAGTCATGTAAGAAATTAAGTAGTTATAGTGTGGTTCCATGACTTACATCATTCAGAATCATGTGATCAAATGCATCTCAATATCCACGTAGATAAAATCGGGGAGTATTGTTGTACTCGATAGCTCTTTATGCAAACCTTGCATTTTCAAAATACTGAAATGTCATAAATTAAAAAGTATATGCATATAAAATAGTGCAATGATAAAATAAATTTATCTGAGGACATACGAATAAGTCGACTCTTCGTTGCTATTAGGGGCAATCATGGGTATATGCCAATACGCCCAAACATTCAAAAGGAGTACGCATCCTCCAATACTCGATACTTCTTTCTCTGACGCCCTGCATATATTTCTATACAGCGTAACTGTAACACGGTGGGAGAACTGACTTTAGTTAAATGTTGCGGATAGCAAGAGTCGCCACCGACTTTTATTTTATCCAACGGAAAGGCATAAAAGAACAGGAAAGACCTTTAAAAGATTTTTGGGTTCGGGGGTAGGTTATGTAAAGGGAAGGTGTTAGCACCCTTTACATCCATGGTTATCCATGGGCTCTTAGTTACTTAGCTCACTTTAAAATGTTTTTGAAGAGTGTAGTGTGTGAATAGAAATTTTCTTAAGTGCTTTATAATGATCCATGTATGGATATATATAAAGACTTTGTTTTGAAAATTATTTGAAGTGTGATGTGTTTGAAATGTTTTTGAAAAGTGAGCAAGTACATAAGAGGAACCTACCCTAAGTTAAGTCTTTTCTGTTCTTAAATATCCTTTAAGTGGTAAGACTATCCCTATTATTAAGGAATAAGTAGTCATTACCTTGGATGTGAGGGACCAATGAAGGGACATTTGTGATTAGGCAACTGTAAGGTGTATTTAGCAATTCGAAGGGACTTATCATCTTTATTCGAAAGGGACAAGATCATTACGAAGGCAACCATTAAGGGACTTGATCCTTTTATCTGTTAAGGGACTAGATGATATGAGAGAAGGGACTTTTGCTTTACACTTTACTTGACCTTTCGTTTAGGCAACTTGAGAGGTAACCCTTAAGACGTGAGATGGCGATCCAAGATCGACTTACGTGTGTGAGTGTACCAATTCAAATATTTATCTTGAGATTAATGATCTATATTCAATTTTAAGTACAAACATGTTTTACACTTCCTATTTTACTAACCATGGCAATTTAAAATAAATAAGAAAAATTACTACAACTATTACATATTGTATACAATTACATAATAATAATAATAATTAAAATAAATTAAATAAGCAAATAAATGAATAATTAAGTGGGTTAGTAACAATAAACAAAAATAAATAAATATAAGAAAGTTAATAATAATAAACAAAATAAATAAGTATAATGTGGTTAGTAATATAGAAATAAATTAAGAATTCACAATTAATCAAATAAATATTTTTTAAGAATTTTAAATAAAGGAAATAATTAATAACAATTACATACTAATAAAATATGATTAATAGTCTAATTATTTAATTTTATAAACATATTATAAAATATTGGATTATAAGCATACAAAGTGATAAATTAGGTTCATACAATAAAATTAGGGTTTTTAATATTTTTTAAAATAAATTAGGGTTTAATTTTTAATTAAATTATCTAAATTAGAAAACTATAAACAAATTAATCATTTACAAAATAATTAGAGTTTACAAAATATTATTAGGGTTTATAAACAAAATTAAGTTTTATATGAAAATATTAGGGTTAATTAATTAATTAAATTATTTTACATATAAGAATTATATACAAATTATAAAATAAATGCATATGATTAAAATTTACAAATAAATAAATTAAAAATTAAAAATATAATTAGGATTTATAAAAAAAATAATTTAAAATGTTTAGAACTAATAAATTAGGGTTATAGTTTTAATTATCAATTAATTATAATTTAAAACAAAAATAATAATAAACAAAACAAAAAGAAATAAAGTAGAAGAAAGAAAAAGGGGGAGGCCTGGTTTTGATCCCAGGACCTCCCCAATACTTGAAGAAGACTCCAACCACTGGGCCAACGTGCTCTTGGTGTCAAAAAAATGTCTTCACATGTTTTTGTGTGTATCCTGGGAAAATAAAATAAAAAAACAAAAAAGCAAAAGGGCCTGGGGGATTCGAACCCAGGACCATCAATCAAACAAACACACACTCCAACCATCCAGCCAGAAGGGCGCATCTGTTAGATAATCACAACAATTAATAATATATTAAGTTATGTGAATGAATGTGAAAATCAAATAAAAAGAATGTTGCCTCCAAGAATCGAACCCAGGTCTTGAACCATAACACGCGCAGCCATTACCACTGGGTCAGGCATGCATCTGTGAAATAAATTACAAGCAATACAATAAAATATTAAAACAAAATTTGAATTCCAGCCAGCGCGCCAAATGACTTCATCTTCTTCATATTTCCTGCGAAATGGCCTGCGAATTCATCCACGAATTTTCCTGTGAATCTCATAACATATGGAACCTACGAATTTCGAATACCAACAAAACAGTACAATTTTTACAAATTGATTAGTGAAACATGATCCTCACAGTCTATACAATCACACCATGTCCTTTAAATTCATTTAAATTCAGTGAATCATGAAACCCCAAATTCGAAGGTGAAACCCTAACTATGGCACTTCCTTGTTCCTGCACTTAAGCTTCAATCAAATGATCCAGAAACATTCTAAACATCCAAACAAACAATAATATAAGATCAAACCATGTTTATAATGCATAAATATTCGAAATCGAAAATTGAGAAAAAACAAAAGAAACGGATTTGGTTTAAGCAATTCAGGATGTTTTGAATGCAATGAATGGTTGGGATTGCATCAGTGATGTTCAAAGAACATGTTTGAACCTTTAGAATGTCTTGAAAGAGCCTCTAAGGAAGAATCCGAATTGATATTTTTTGGATGAATTTTGAAACTATGAAACTTGTCTTTGAGGCAGCAAATTCGTGTCTTGTGCATTGTGATGAGTTCTATATATATAGTAGATCATATTTAGGTCAAAAATTTGTAGGATTGTTTGGACTTTTTGATCATTGAAGATTGAAAAATATCATGTCTTAAATTTCAAATATTCTTGGATACAACCTTGCTATTTTAAGACAATCACCATAATTCTCATATCAATCTGATCCAATTAGCTTTCATGACTTTCTTGAATCAAAATATTTTTAAATCTTCATATTTTTATATTTTATTTTGAATTTAAAATGATTTTTAATATAAAAAATCATAATAAATAAAATAAAATGAATAAAATTATGAAAATATTAAATAAATTTCGTGCATGATGTCATGGAACACATTGGGTCACAAAAAGTTCAGCCCATTTGAAGAATTATGGTTTTAAGACCTCATTTACTTCATAAACCACCCAAAAATTTCCCAACTTTGCAAGGGCACAAGTCCTTCAATTTTAATGCTATGAGGGTATTATTTGACATTTTGGAAAGCTTAAAGAGTCCTCTAACCAACCCCATTGGTTTCATGTCCATATATTTTACCATTCTCAAGTTATGCTCTTTTGAAGTTGTTGACTTTTTGTTGACTTTTAAAAGGACCTATAATGTCTTAGCTCATACCTTCCAAATGAAGCATTTTTGGGCTTGGCTTGTGAGACACAAAGTTGTAGATAATTCAATTTCCTTCAAAATGAGCTTTGGATGGAAAATTCTTGATGAAGCATGTGAAAGCTATGGCTGGTCAAAGTTCAGTTGACTTTTCCTGAGGAAACCCTAATTTAGAAACTCCTGATTCTTAATGATCTGAAATCTCCTTGATGAATCATGATCAACCCTTGATCAAATGATGAAATTTACTTTATATACTTGATGTTGGCAAAAAATCATGAAGTTTGACTTTGGTTTGACCACAGTTGACCTCAGATTGACTTTTTAACTGCTTTGACTGATTTTGACCTATCTGATCATCTGACTGAGCAATCCTTTGGGAAAAGTATTGAAACTTGTCATGGGGATTCTTAAACACATATAAGATGTTATGAAGCTCACTTGAAGTCAAGGAAGTCCATTTAGCCTGATTAAAGTCAAAACCCTAGTTTAGGATGCATTGCTTAGGAGGATGCATTGTCTGAGGGAAATGTCAAATCTTTTGACTAGTTGTGAACTTTGTGAACCTTGTGAACTTCATGAAATGTCTTGTGAACCTCATAAGATGTCTTCTGAACCTTTTGAACCTTGTGAACCTCTTAATACACAAAGTCTTGTCTTGTGAGGGCAAATTTTGGGGTGCAACAGTAACCAAACAAGAAGAACCCCAATTATAGGTGTTGCATGTTTGTAAATCCCCCACCAAAGCTACCTAAGAAGAATACATCAAGTTTTGAGAATTGTTTGTAAATAAAAATGAAGAAATGAAAAGAAAAATATATATATTTTAGCATGCAGGATGTTCTCCGCTTCGGTTGGTGCATCCCGACTCTTAAGATGGTTTAAAACATCGTGTAGCCATGTTATTTTTACAAAATTCTTATGTTTATGTTCACTAGAAGGTTCCACACCCAAATGTTCCATATATACATCTTCGTGTAATTGAGTAGGACAATTAATGGTTGAACCATATATACGGAGACCAAACAACATACAAACATCTTCCAAAGTGATGATACATTCACTGGTAGGAAGATTGAATGTATATGTTTCTGGTCTCCACCGTTCCAACAAAGTAACTACAAGCTTTGAATATACCTTTGTTGTATGAATTTTTGAAACTTCGGCAGACCCGACTAGTTAAAAATACGGCATGATATTCTCACTTGGTGCATCAAAGCAATGATAATGATGTCTGAACCTAGATCTGGTTTGGTCCTATGAAAAATATTGTTATGGACATTATACAAAAGTTTGAAGAAATTAAAAACTACTGGCATCATTTTAAAAACTTACGGATTCCGCAATGTTGGTTGATGTTTGTAATAGCCTAAAATTTGCCCTCTTGTTTATGGCCAGCCTCAAGTGGTTTATGCTTCGTCATCTTGCATATCCGTTCATATTGTATTGCATTAAAAAAAGAAAAAAAGAAAAAAATCATCATCATCTTCATGTGCATGAGGCTTGTGATCAAGTGATACTTGTCAATCATTGAGACTCAAGAAGGAAATAATATCACAAAAATAATCCAAACCATTTCCAAGATGTCCTACCAAAGAAAGGAAGAATTCACATTTTTCTTCCGTTAACCGGTTAACACATAGGGTTAACTGGTTAACGGTTGCGAAATTTGTGAAGAAATTTCAAATTATGGTTGGTTTCCCACAATTCCCTCCACTTTTTTCCTTTTTCCTTTACACTTCATTTTTCCACTTCACTTCACTTTGAATTTCTACCACATTCTAGACCCTTCCGTACTCTTCCAAGGAATATTCTAGAAACCCTAACCAACTTTAACTAACTCCAAGCCTAAGTCCTAACCTCATTCTCCAAACCTCATGCCCAAGCAAGCTACATACCCAAAGCTGGATCCAATCATAGCTTCTATATAAGTTCAATTCACTCCAAATCTCACAACTTCCACCATTTTCTCCAAAAAAACTTCAACAATTTCACTTCATCTCTCTCATTTTCTCTCATTTTCAACCTTTACCAAAGCTTCTTCACAAAAGCTTCTTCAAGTTTTACATTGAAACTTGAGGAGCTTGAAGCTAAACCTCCATTCCAAGATCAATTCCATAGCTTATTGGATAAGTTGTTGCTGTTTTGGATTGATTTGAGCTTATTGGAAGTGATTTTGCAAGTGTTCATCAAGATCTTCATCAATTGCATTTATTTTGCATTTCGCGGATCGAAGCTTGAAGTCTACGGTTTTCTCTTTGTTTGCATTTCGATCAAATCACAACAATCACCAAAGCAAGCCTCCGCTTTGTAGGTTGGTGAATCCAAAACCGCTTTTCGCTTTTAATTTATTCACTTCATCTCGCCGTATGGCATTCTTTGATCATTTGCTTTCGTTTTGATCACTTTTACGATTTACTTGTGATTTGTTCGATTTACTTGTTTGTAGCTAGAATCGTAGCTTGTTATTGGTGCTAATAAGTGTTAGAGGACTAGGCTTAAGTGGAATTTTAGTGCTAGCATGTACATGAATGTATTAGGAGCTTTTAGAAGTAGGTTGATGGCTAAAAGCTCTTTTTCTAATTGATTTTCATCATTTTGTTCAGTGTTAACCGGTTAACGCTCTGGGTTAACCAGTTAACACGTTATATTTTGTCCCTGGATTTGAATTTTTGAAGTCGTTAACCGGTTAACCCAGGGTGTTAACCGGTTAACGCTGTTCCATTTTGCGAAATCAGCTTGTTTTATGGCATGTTTGTGCATCATTCATTCTTTAATCATTGTAGCTTGATAGATCGTGTTTTTAGTGAATCTTTAGGACCACTTTAGGTGCATGATTCTGTAATTTAGGTAGTTTTCGACATGAGTTTCGGTGGTTTCCGTTTTTGTACGTAAATGTTGCATAACATGCTCATAGCACTTTGTAATCATTGTTTGCATAATTGAGCATCCTTTATAGCATAATAATGAAGGTGTGTACCTCTAGTTTTTGCATTGCTTTGAAGCCATTCACATCTTGGTTTGATCATGTGCATATTGAAAGTTGCATAATCTAAGAAAACTCCAAATATCTCATGTAGTTTGCATCATGTAATTGCATATTGATGTTGCATTCCATTGTAAATAATCCCTTTTCATTTTATTGCATTAACTTACATAAATTTTACACCATTTGATTTGCATTAAAAACACTTTTGTGCATTTAAAAATTAATTCAAATCTGTCTTGTTTTCATAGCTGCATTTTGAAACAGGAGTTGTAAAAACATGTTGCATTCATGTTGTTCTAACTTTTTACACCTATTTTGCATGTTGTTTGTTAGCTGTAATAGGTTGTTTGCATCTTGCATTGCATTTGGTAGTTGTTTGTGCCATAAGAGTTGTAGTAGCTGATGGATTTTTGCTTTGCATAGTTTTAGGTCCCTTAGACTTAGGATTGAGTCTATATTAGGTCCTAGATGAATTAGGTTTTGTTTGGTACTTGTTTACCTCATTCCTTTTACCATGTTTTATCCTCCTAACCTTTGTTTTGTAGGGAGGTGAAGGTAAGTTCACATAACATTAACCTTTTTAAATTCTTTATTCTTTCTCAAGTGTATTTTTTTAGCATTTTATGCCTAATTTGTATAATTTCATGCTCCCCTTTAGAAACGACTTAGCTTCCTTAGGTAGTAAGTTTATTTCTAGTTCCCTTTTCTTTTCCTTTTTTTCATTAGGATTAAAAAACCGCACTAACCTAGATTCATCCATGCATGACAATACTCAGGAATTTTTAGTCTCCCTTTAGACTTTTACCTTTGGTTAACTTTGCTTTCTTTCTCATCTCAAAGAAAAGTAAAAAACACCTAATAAAGGTTGAGTTTCTCGTATGCCAGGAGACTTTGCCGTGGGTAACTTATACGCGTCCTGTTTCGGGGCAAGGTGTAAGGCATCTACCACGATGAACAAGTCTTAGTATGAGAAGGTTCACAAACAACCATCTCAGAAAACACTTCTTTAAAAGACCGCAAACAAACAACACTCGTCTTTTCCTTCGGGAATTCTTTTCTCACCTCACTCACTCTAAACTCAAACTTGTGACGACTTGTCTCATTTGCAAGATGGTAACGCACTCGTACCAGACGAGCCTACAACGCCTGAGCATAGACATAAGCAGTTCAGCTCATAAAAAACACAAACATAGTTCCCTCCTTAGTTAAGCGAACTACGTTGACTCTGATCCTCATTTTGCTGATGAGGTACGTAGGCAGTAGGGTAGGTCCCGTTCGAGCATATTCTTTATTTTTCCTACATTTTCCCCCTTTCGGTCTCTTTTCCAGTTCCTTTTCTCACTTCCAGTTCCAGTAGTGGTTTTTGTTTAGCAGCAACTTTATTCTTTTACCCTTTGAAACAGACTAACAAATGTGGATCCCTTCGGGTACGGCGGACGATCTGGGGTGCTAATACTTTCCCAGGTCGTAACCGACTCCCGAACCCAGATTTTTGGTTCGTAAGACCTTATCCTTTCCTCCTCTCTTCAGTTTGTGCAGCATTACCTTTCCCATTCATTCAGGATAAAAATGCATGGCTGACAACTCTACCTTTCCGCACCACTTTCGCGATTGTACTAGGATGAAAATCCCAGGAGCGACAGTTGGCGACTTTGATGGGGATCGAACCCAGAATCTCTAGTTTCCCTCTGAGAGTCAATCCTAGCTCCTGTGAGTTTTTGTTTCTTTGGGTGTTTACATGTGTGTTATTGTGTGTTTATTTACTGTTTTATTTACAGTTTTCACTTTACAGCATTTACTTACCGCTTTCAGTATTTATTTTCCATGCATCATATATATTGGACTGTGCTGGTTTGCATTTTTTTGTGGGTGGTAGTTACTGTGAGATAAGTCAACTACTCAAGTTGAGTGCACCATAGGATTAGCATGGACAGACGTTGTACTCCCATGGTATCTCACCATGATGAGTGGCGATGTGTTCCACACCCAGATTGTGATCGTCTTGGAACTATTTTGTGTAGGGATTACTCCACTTAAGGGTACGACCTTGATAGTTATGTGCATCTGGTGACCGACCATTGAGGACCTTAGTGGAAACATCCCTCTCCAGTGATGACAGTGGCAGACCATATTTGTTGGCAAACCCACTTGCATCCGAGGGCCCACTGGGAACTCGCATAGGATGGCCTAGTTCTTTCATAGGAACTTAGTTAAAGCAAATTGTTCGTATGACGATAGTATTATACCCTTTGGGATGAATGTACTATTGTGTCTCGATTCAGTGCTTGAAGTTGGGGACTTGTGAGGGATGCTTGTTTCCTTGGACTCAACTGAGACCTCCCTAAGTAGTACATAATGCCAAACCGATTCCCTGATTTGGTCATGAGCCATTTCACGGAAATGGTGAATGTATTATTGTTATTTGGCTTTGAGAGTTCGTGATGTTGAACCGAGTAGCACACCCGTGAGATGGGAGGGGTTTACAGGTTTGCAGGAACCTTAAAACTTCCAACATACCCATTTTGCAAGTATTGTTCAATTTTGTGATCTGGTTCTTTGGTTCCTTGGATCCGAGATTTCTGTTCAGCGAATTGATGTTGTGATTGTGACCTTGCACAGACATTGGGTTATTTTGATCTGCACATCTGATCGGTAAAATAGCAAGTGTACTATTTTTACCGATGTAGCAATAGAAGGGAGTTATCCCCAAATATCGATCTCAAGGACTGTGTACTGAAATAAGTTTTAATGAATTAATTTCAATTGGACAAAAGTTTTGGTTGATAGTTTGTTTTTCGATGAAATAGAATTAAAATTACTAAAACGTAAACAAAAACAGAGGTTGCACAAATATGAGAATAATTCCAGGGACGGTGTATAATTTGCAATGCAATGACTTAATAATTTCTCAATTTTACAGAGACATGCTTCAAAAATTATCTTTCCTATGTTCAATAATGTTTTTCCAAAATTCCTTTAGAGAAAAACCTTTGGTATTCTTCCTCGACCTTAATTCCTCAATGGGCAAGGAAGAATATCAAGCAATAATTCTGACATAAAAATGGTTTTCACAGGATATTCCAATTCCTCGGTAATATTTACCGTGATAAAAATTGTGCAACAAAGTTAGGATGGTTGGTCAGACCAAATCCTAACTACGATCAATTACCCAATTTTCCAAAAAAGATAAAGCATTAAGAACGTTGCATAAAATAAAGAAACAGGTTTAAACGCATAATCTCAAAAATTAAGAATTCAAATTGTCATTACATAAAGCAAATCAGGGACACCCCCTGGCATTGGGAGATTTAGCCACTCATGTTCATAACAAAAATAAAAACTGAGCAATAATATAGAGACATTACAATTAACGTAGAATCGGTTGGATCGTCAATCGCTTCCGCTCTTGATCAATCCTTCTTCTCCTTTTTTTCGTTCAATCCCAAAATCCCAAAATCAAAAGTGTCCTATTTCAGTCTTAATTATCTAATATATATCAGTCTTCCAAAAACTCCGTGAAATGTCCAAAATGCCCTCTGAAAATATCGCAGCAACGTAAAAATATCAGGTTTTTTTCTGGTTTTCACAACACGGGTCGTGTTGTGCAACACGGGCACCCGTGTTGTGTCTCTAAGTCTTCTCAAAAGCTCATCTTCTTCAAATGCCATGACACGGGCCGTGTTGTACAACACGGGCACCCGTGTCATACCACTGGTTTGCTCCTTTTCATCCATAGACTTCCTCCTCAAAAGGCCTTCACAACACGGGCCGTGTTGCGCAACACTGGCACCCGTGTTGTGCTTCTGATATCCCTATTTTGCTGTTTTTTAACACTCGGATCATCTTTGCGAAGGCTTCGAACAACCGATTAGATGCTGACCTGAAAACACATCACAAAACAACCACATAACACATACCAAAGATAAAAATTGATAAAAAAGACTAAAACTAAGCTTGCATGCTACATTAAGAAAACTACGACGAAAACATGAAAGAAATACTTCAAACAAACGAAATTATACGCAAAGGACAACGAAAACCGCTTGAAAACTACAACTAAAGATCATTGATCAAACTCCCCCGAACTTAAACTTTTGATTGACCTCAAGCAAAGATCCTTCATTTACACATTCAAACACTAGCGAGATGAATTACGATACTCATACGCGGATTTTCGTTCCAAGTCACCCAACAAGTTCTTTTGGTACTTCTCTCTCTGCAAAGGTATCACACAAACACTAAACCGCGGTAAACCCCGAACCTGAATCTCCTTTTCGGTAACCTCTCCGACTATGCTTCGGGCTTAGGTCTTCTGTTTCGATTTTCCACCCTTTTCATTCGGACAATCCTTTTTAAGGCTTCTTATGATTTTCACCGTGTGTACAAAATTGATCCCCCCTTTTTTTTATTGTTGGCACCGTTATCTCTTTGTCCCTTACGGGAAACATTTATGTTCAACCGCCGTTAGGTTGAATAACCGGGTGAGGGCTACTCAACTTAGAAGGATCGATCGTTCTAATGTTTTTATTCTTTTTTTTCGGTGCCTTCATGCCTTTTTCTCTTTTTGATCAACTCTGCACACACAATTATTATAGATCAAGCCAGATATGTCAGTAGAAACTACTTCGGGTTTACTTCTCAGATCAAAGTACCATGGCACGAATCTACACGTCAGACTCGTTCCTAATTCAAGAGACTCAGTGTGTTCGTGTTGTACCTAAACATCAAAAAATTTCCATTTTTCTCATCGGGTTTCTTTTCACTCAATCCTATATACTTTCTCATTATTCACTCGCAACAACACAACAGGTCAACTCAGGGGTGTTTTTTTTCAAATAACTTATAACTATAATTTTCAAGCCGACACTACTAGAAATAAACACGGATAAAAACAAAACAAAAGGAAAACATGAAAACTAAACCCCCCCACACTTGAACTCAACAGTGTACACACTGTTGAAGAACCAATGTCGGAGGGAACTCACAACAATCACTGAGGCAGGAGAAATCCATGCAGCCTCATCTGCTGCATCCACTCATGCAACTCATCGATGAGGTCCCCTTGCCGGGTCTGCTCTCTTATCATTTCATCCCATTCTTCCTTAGTCAAGCTCCACTGACCGATCTCCTGATTTGATGAGCCGCCGGCAGTTTGTACAGGGACCTCCTCAGCTTGGTACCCCTCATCTTCCTCACCTGAAAAGAATTCATCAAACTGATCGTTGCCGCCCTGCATAGGGTTCTCATACAACCAATTAGCTCTATTGTCAATGGTAATCAAATTAGGAGCAGGCAAAGATATCAAATTCCGGTTACGGGTAAGCACAGAGTAGTAATTATGAAAGCTCTTAATCATACCTTGGTTGGTGAGGGTGTCTAAATCAATTTTGCTCTTACCTACCACTGAAGGTACTTCAAGCAACCTCTGACCATAACCAAGTTTGTCTGCTATCTGCGTTATCATTCCTCCTACAGAGATCTCACCAGAAGCGGCATTGGCTACCCGCTTGAGGTGATCTGCTGCGAAGGCCGCCACATTAATCAATTCATTATTAGCCATAACATAGAGAAAGTACAACTCTCTTTGCGTAGCTACTCCTGTGTTATCGCCTCGGCAGAAAAGGGTATAAGCCAACCCCTTCTGAGCATACCTAAAGCACGGGTTATGAATCCCCGAAGCCTTCGCCGCTGATGCGACATAGTCGGTACTGCCGGTGATATCCCTCCAGAATTGTCCTGCAACAAATGTACTCGGCGGTGCACCAGAGCCGTAGATTGGAAGATCTAACATCTTTCCCAATTCAGCAACCGATAACACATGATCAGTGTCAAAAAGGCGAAACTTCAAAGTACCGTAGTACTCTGTATCCGACCCGGTCCACCTGTGCTTAAGCTGAAATTGCAAAGAACTCAAAAATTCCAATGTTATGCGCTCGAAAGTCGGCGCTTCATAAAGCATAAAATTGAGCATACCAATATTGTGAAACATCCTATGTACCTCAAATTTAAGCCCTAGATTTTCAAGAGTATCATTACACATATATCTAGCCGATATCAACTTACGCCTTACCAACTTAGAGTATTTGACTTGGTGCTCCGGATTCTCAAATAAAATGTCGTGGGCATTAGGCATGCGGTGTGCTCGCTTACGGGGGCGAGAAGACTCGACCACATTCTTTCTGGTATCTCTGCGAGGAGGCATTGTTATTACCTGCACAAATAGACACACAATTTGACAGAGGGATTAGTGAAATCAGTTACCGTAGAAGTGACAATGGAGGCGAGGAGAACACTTTTTGTGAAAGGAGTATGGTGTTTTAGTGAGTGGGTGTTGGAGAAATGGAAGCTTTTGTGAAGAAGAAAAATGGAGGTTAGGGTTTTTTAGAGGATGAAGGTTGTAGAAGATGAATGATTAGGAGAAATGTGTGGTAATGAAGCCAATAATGATTAATTAAGAGAATTAAAACGTGGGCCCCATGTCATTAAAAATGTGGGGAAGTTGGAAAATTTCAAAAAAAAAACTGCCCGCACTCCTGACACGGGCCGTGTTGCGCAACACGGGCACCCGTGTCAGGCCCCTGTATTGCAAAACAAATTGAATCAAAACCAAGGGGTTCTCAGACTTTGCAACACGGGTCGTGTTGCACAACACGGGCACCCGTGTTGCACCCCTGCATTTCTCAAAAACACTTCAAAAACCAAAGACTTCTCAGACATTGCAACACGGGCCGTGTTGCACAACACGGGCACCCGTGTTGCACCCCTGCATTTCTCAAAAACACCAATTAACTTCCATCCTCCGGACACGGGCCGTGTCATGGGACACGGGCCGTGTCATGGGACACGGGCACCCGTGTCAGGGCCCTGATTTTCCTTTTTTTCAAACTTTCTTGATTTTTCTTGCTCGACTATCTAACTTCCCTCTTTCCTTAGCAGAATCAGTGATTTATAAAAATGCACAACCTACAAAAACTGAAACAAACAAAAGTAAGAATGACAAAATCGTGGGTTGCCTCCAACTTAGCGCTGCGTTTAACGTCGCATGGCTCGACGGTCCGTCATCCTACTGAGTGAGACGAACGACATTCACATCACCAGTAGTTTGGCCTCTAAAGTAGGGCTTTAATCTCTGCCCATTCACCTTGAAAATATCTCCATTGGTTTGATTTTTAATTTCGACCGCTCCGTGAGGAAATACCTTGTGAACTACAAAAGGTCTTGACCATTTAGACCGTAATTTTCCTGGAAATAACTCCAATTTTGAATTGTACAGAAGGACCAGTTGTCCTTCCCAAAACTCTTTTCTTTGAATCCTCTTGTCATGCCATTTTTTTGTTTGCTCTTTGTAAACCTTAGCATTCTCATACGCCCGATTCCTGAATTCTTCTAACTCATGAAGTTGAAGAATCCTAGAACTTCCAGCTTTTGACAAATCCATATTCAGATACTTAGATGCCCAGAAAGCCTTGTGTTCAAGTTCCAATGGTAGGTGACATGCCTTTCCGTATACCAGTTGATATGGTGTCATACCGATAGGCATTTTGAAAGTCGTTCGATACGCCCATAAAGCATCATCCAACTTAATCGACCAATCCTTTCTAGATGAATTCACTATTTTTTCCAGAATTTGTTTTAGTTATCTATTTGACACCTCAACTTGGCCGCTTGTTTGGGGGTGGTATGGAGTAGCTATCTGGTGTTTCACATTGTACTTTTGCAGAAGCTTCTCCATGAGGTGATTCAGGAAATGTGTTCCTTCGTCGCTTATCAATGCTCTCGGAACACCAAACCTTGCAAAAATATTCTCTTTCAGGAATCTCACCACAACTTTTGCATCGTCGGTGGGCGATGCAACAGCCTCTACCCATTTGGAAACATAGTCCACCACAACCAAAATATAGTTTTTTCCGAATGACGGTGGAAACGGCCCCATGAAGTCTATCCCCCATACATCGAATAACTCAACCTCTAGCATAGAGTTCTGGGGCATCTGGTTTCTTTTTGATATATTCCCAGTCCTCTGACATCTGTCACACTATTTCACTAACTCTTGAGCATCCTTAAATAAAGATGCCAGTATAGTCCGGATTGAAGGACTTTAGCTGCTGTCCTATCACCACTGAAGTGTCCACCGTATTCGGAGTCGTGACATGCTTTCAGCATATCTTTTTGCTCTTCGTCGGGTACACACCTTCTGACTAGGCCATTCACCCCTTTTTTGTAGAGAAACGGATCGTCCCATTAGTAAAACCTGCAGTCATGAACAAACGTTTTCCTTTTGTTAGAATCAAAATCGTCAGGTATAATACCGCCAACAAGGTAGTTTGCATAATCTGCAAACCAAGGCACCCCAATAACAGCTAGGATTTGTTCGTCAGCAAACTCATCCTTTATTAGGCGTTGCTCTTCAGTCTCCTCAATTGGTGACATCCGAGAAAGATGATCTGCAACAGTGTTTTCACACCCTTTCTTGTCGCGGATCTCGACATCGAACTCCTGGAGAAGTAAAATCCACCTCAAAAGCATGGGCTTTGAATCCTGCTTAGCAAAAAGATATTTCAAAGCAGCATGGTCAGTGTAAACAATCACTTTTGAACCCAACAGATATTGCCTGAATTTATCGAAGGCATACACAACAGCTAGCAACTCATTATCGGTAGTTGCATAATTTATCTGTGCGGGGTTCAAAACGTGACTAGCATAATAAATCACATGAAGCAATTTTCCTCTTCGCTGTCCAAGAACAGCCCCTACCGCAATATCACTAGCATCGCACATAATTTCAAAGGATAGGGACCAATCGGGAGTGATAACAATAGGTGCCGACACTAATTCCTTTTTAAGTGTTTCAAAAGCATCGGTGCACTCCTTATCGAACACAAAAGCCTTATCTTTAACCAACAGAGTTGAAATTCTGTAATGAGATGTCCTAAGAGATGTCCCAACACTTAATAGGACATTTGACAAATTTAACCAAAACTTTAAACAGCAGGAAAAATAAACAACACAGAAGTTTGTTAACCCAGTTCAGTGTATAACCACACCTACATCTGGAGGCTACCAAGCCAGGAGGAAATCCACTATTAGTAATATTAATTCTAGACTTAAACCACCCTGTTTAATCTATCACTTAATACTTACCCAATGCAATTTCTACCTAAGACTCACTTAGATAAGAGTACCCTACTCACTCCCCCTCAATCACCCAGTGATCAAGTTTACAAGTTTACAGAAATTGAAGACATCCTTCAAACAATAACAGCTTGATCTTACTTAACAGTTTCAATCAAGTCACAAATGCACTTTTTCTTAAAAGCTCATAAAGTGGTACATAAAAACAACCTGCTATTAAAACACTAGACACCCTATTTGATCTTCTGAAATTCGTGCTCAATTCTATGAGTTTCTGTTGTTTAAATAGGTATCTGAATTTTGGGCTTTCTGTAGAATGATCCAGCCCTAATGTGCAGCAACTGTCACCTTGAATTTAGGGTTTGTTACCTCCTATATTCTAGGTGCATTAGGTCTTCTGTTTTAATCTGAATCTTCAATTTAAAACTCCCTACAGATGCGCCTTGTTCTGTTTTTATCCAGCATTAATTAATTCCAGATAGTTCTCCTTAAATATCTCTGATCTGTTAATCAATAATTAATTCTGGTAGCAGGTCTGAGATGTCTCAACATCTGTTGGGACATCCTGAAAAACTGAACTTAATTTATTCACACAATGTCCCAACATCTGATGAGACATCCTGAAATAAGTTCACATACTCTGTTTGCTAATGTCCCAACATCTGATAGGACATTCTGAACTGAATTTAACATTTCTTGTTTGGTCAAAAATTCTGCCAATTCTTAGACATCTACAAACTCCCCCTTTGGCTAATTTTTGGCTAACATCTTTTCTGGTTTTCAGAGTGCAGCAGAAGTTCTTTTTATCAGAGTATATCATTACTTTTCTGTTGATTCATATTTGAGTTTTACTCCCCCTCAAACATACATGTGTCCTGTCTTTATCCAGTCTTTGTCTTTATCCAGTCTTGTTCCAACAGAAAAACTTATTCAGTTCAGAAGCAAACACACAGATTTCATTCATTTAAACAGCAATTACATTTGATGTTATTTGATGTTGTTCTCCCCCTTGGTAGACACAAAATTAGGGGCCAAAGACACTATTTCAGTCATTACATTGCTGTCATTACATTTGCCTCACATACATTTGATCACTCAGAATCATCACTCTCAGTTCCCTCCTCAACTTCTGTCTCTTCATCAGCTTCTGTTTCTTCATCAGCAGCACTGTCTTCATCAGAGGCATTGTTTGCATTAGAGGCAGCTTTCTGGTCTTCTTCATTCTCCAATCTTTGAATGATTTCTTCCAGTTTCAGCTTCCTTGCTTCAAGCTCCTTGCATGTGCACTTTAGCTCAGCAATTAACTCTTTCTTGGAGATTGAATTCTTAG
Organism: Lathyrus aphaca; assembly: GCA_963966055.1. Lineage (NCBI taxonomy): Eukaryota > Viridiplantae > Streptophyta > Magnoliopsida > Fabales > Fabaceae > Lathyrus > Lathyrus aphaca. Next base: position 507,986,007 of record OZ014523.1, read on the forward strand.
CAGTTGAGGGACCAGCAGATGTCCCAGCAGGAGCTTTAACATCTGCAGCATGGTGACTTAGGAATAATTTGTAATGAAAAGCCAGGGGGCTCTCTCTTTTGCATGCAGTATCCTTGTCAGTTAAAATCCCAGGATATTGATTGAGTACAATACCACACAGCAATGATGGAAAGGCTATTGGTAGCTTGGTTGCAGAGGAGCTGGAATGCTTCATGGTTTGATCAAAGATGAAAGCTCCATAGTCCATTTTGGTTTGAGTTCCAACAGCATATATAAATCTGGCTAGACCAGTTGAGATTGAGGAAGTGTGGTTAGTAGGCACCCAATTAGATGTACCAATCTTGTTCAGCATGGCATACTTTCTGGTAAGCATGCTTACAGATAGCTTTCCCTTCACAGGCCAAGCTTTGACCTGGTTTGCAGTGATCACTTTACAGACTTGATTATCTGTCTTACCTAGTTCATTGGGTCCATCTGTTTCTCTTCCTAGATACTCATTGATGATTTGAGGAGAAAACTGTACACATTTACCCCTAACAAAAACTTTTCTAAACTCAGAAGACTTACCATTTGAGCAATCCTCCTGAAGATTCACAATGAACTCTTTGACAAGAAGTTCATAGCAGGGAGAGAGGTCTGAGACTGTTCTGAATAGTCCTGCAGCAGAGATGAGATCAATCAGTTCTGTGCACTCAAGTGCATTGCTGCTCAGTTCTCTTTCCAGGGCAACCCTTCTTTGGTACACATACTTCCACCTGTTCACACTAGAGACATGGTGAAATGATATGTTGTCCAAGGGAGCTTCTGGTACAGCAGTTGAAGCTCTGGATGTTGCTGGTCTCTTCTTGGGAGGAGATGTTGGGACATCTGATTCAACATCTGAATCTGATGGTGTGACAGCCTTTCTTTTCTGAGTTTGAACTTTACTCCATTGTTTTGATGGCCCAAAAGAGGCTTTAGCTTTCCCTTTCTTTGGAGAGGCTTTCTTCTTTTCAGGAATTGCTGCTTCAGCTTGCATCTTACCCTTCCTGGACCTGAGTCTTTTGGCTATGCTGGGTTTGACAGATGATATGATCTCTGCATCAGAATCCTGTTCCAGATTGACTATTGGAGGGGATTGAGCAGTCTCCTCATCAGCTTGTTGATCAGCAGGGATTAGATCTTCATCTGAGGCTTTGGTCTGATCCTCAGAGTTTTCTTTATCACTTTCACTTGAGGCCTTTTCTTGGACCTCAGTCTGTTCAGCATCAGATGAATTTTCTTTCTCATCTGCAGATGTTCCAACATTTATTGGGACATCTTGTTCTGCAGAAGTGTCCTCTGCAGTTTGAGATGGTTCTTCTTGGGGAGCAGGCATGGTTTGCAATGGAACAGAGATCCCACTCACCTTTCTTTGTTCAAACAGAATTTGGGTGACAATCTCCTTGATTGAATCATCCACATAGTTTGAAGATTTTGGTGGCATGTTAGCAGGAGAAGGAATGCCTCCTTTGGCTTTGCTACAAACTTGATCTTTAGCTCTCTTTGGTGTTCTTGCCTTTTTAGTGTGAGAAACGCTTCCCCTGAGCTCGTCCAATGATGTTGATTTCATTGGTACCACAGAAATTGGAGTGGCATGAACCACGTCTTCCTTGTTGAGAATTTCCTCAGCTGTTTTAGGGTTTTGAGACATTGTAAAGGAAGAAGGATGAACAGCTTTAGGGTTTTTGATTTCTGAAGATTTGAGAGTTAATGTGATTCGTTTGTGATGATGTGATGAGACTCTTGATAGCTGCTTATAAGGAATTACTAAATAAGTAGCCGTTACAGTCCAAATGATTAGGAATGAAATTCCCAAGGATCTAGTCCAGACTATCTTTGCCATCTGGAACTTATGCCATGCAATGTCATATGACATGTTGGCACATCTCATTAACTGCTAGATATCACATACACAGATTCCAAGTTTGCCCCTTAAGTTCTCAAATTGTGTAGCATCCAATGCTTTGGTAAAGATATCAGCTAATTGCAGATCTGTAGCAACATGCTCCAATGAAATCACCTTCTCTTCTACAAGATCTCTGATGAAATGATGTCTGATATCAATATGCTTTGTCCTGCTATGTTGAATGGGATTCTTTGATATGTTGATTGCACTTAAGTTGTCACAGTACAATGTCATGACATCCTGTGGGACATTGTACTCAGTGAGCATCTGCTTCATCCAAACCAACTGAGAACAACTGCTACCTGCTGCTATGTACTCAGCTTCAGCTGTAGATAAGGATACACAATTCTGTTTCTTACTGAACCAAGAAATCAGATTGTTTCCTAGAAAGAAGCATCCTCCTGAAGTGCTTTTTCTGTCATCAGCACTTCCTGCCCAATCAGCATCACAGAAGCCAGTGAGAATTGGTTTGCACCCATGAAAGTACATTATGCCATAGTCACAAGTACCATTAACATATTTAAGGATTCTCTTGACTTGATTGAGATGACTGACTTTTGGATCAGCTTGATATCTTGCACAAACTCCTACTGCAAATGCAATGTCTGGTCTGCTAGCAGTCAAGTATAACAAGCTCCCAATCATGCTTCTATATAAACTATGATCTACATTCTCACCCTTCTCATCTTTAGTCAGCTTTAAATGTGTAGGAGCAGGAGTTCTTTTATGAGAAGCATTTTCCATTCCAAATTTCTTCACTATGTTCTTGGAGTACTTGCTTTGTGAGATAAACATTGAGTCTTCCATTTGCTTAACTTGCAGACCAAGAAAATAGGTTAATTCACCTACTAGACTCATTTCAAATTCAGCTTCCATCTGCTTGACAAAATGTTTGACCATCTTATCAGACATCCCACCAAACACAATGTCATCCACATATATTTGTGCAATCATGACATTACCTTCTTCATCTTTAACAAACAGGGTTTTATCAATCCCACCTTTTCTGTATCCTTGCTTGATAATAAATGTGGTAAGTCTTTCATACCATGCCCTTGGAGCTTGCTTCAGACCATAAAGTGCTTTCTTGAGTTTGTATACATGATTTGGACAGCTTGGATCAACAAATCCTTTAGGCTGTTCTACATATACCTCTTCATTAAGATAACCATTAAGAAAGGCACTTTTCACATCCATTTGAAATAGCTTGAACTTTAAGATACAAGCAATTCCCAACAGTAGTCTTATTGATTCAAGCCTTGCTACTGGTGCAAAGGTTTCATCAAAGTCTACTCCTTCAATTTGAGTGTATCCTTGAGCCACAAGTCTAGCTTTGTTCTTTGTAACAATTCCTTGTTCATTTGACTTGTTCTTATACACCCATTTTGTACCAATCACATTTATGTCATCAGGTCTAGGTACAAGATTCCACACTTCATTCCTTGTGAATTGACCTAATTCCTCTTGCATAGCACAAATCCAGTATTCATCAGTGAGAGCTTCCTTGATATTTTTAGGTTCTATTTTGGAAACAAAACAAGAACCTGAAATCACTTCTCTTGATCTAGTGCTCACACCTCTGTTGGGATCACCAATTATTAAATCTTTGGGATGATCCTTCTGTATTCTGATGGAGGGAGGTTTGCTTGAATCTTCTGACCTTGTATCATTTTGAGTGAAGTTATATTGATCATTCTTTTCTTCAGCTTCAACCTTGATATCAGCAGATGTTCCAACATCTTCTGGGACATCTGTAGGAGCATCATCAATTATCACATTTATGGACTCCATGATAACATTTGTTCTGTAGTTAAATACTCTATATGCTCTGCTGTTTATAGAGTATCCAAGGAAAATTCCTTCATCACTTTTAGGATCCATTTTTCTCCTTTGCTCCCTATCTGCCAGAATATAGCATTTACTTCCAAATACATGAAAATACTTAACAGTGGGTTTTCTGCCCTTCCAGACTTCATATATTGTGGACAAAGTTCCTTTTCTCAAGGTGACTCTGTTATGGATATAGCAGGCAGTGTTCATGGCTTCAGCCCAGAAATACAGAGGTAGCTTTTTAGCATGTATCATAGCTCTTGCAGATTCTTGAATAGTTCTATTTTTTCTCTCAACAATCCCATTCTGTTGAGGAGTGATAGGAGAAGAGTATTCATGATTGATTCCTTCTGAAGAGCAGAAATCTAAGAATTTTTGATTCTCAAATTCCTTTCCATGATCACTTCTAATTCTGATCACACAGCTGGATTTTTCCCTTTGTAATCTTTGACATAATTCCTTGAATACATCAAAGACATCTGACTTTTCTTTAATGAAATTTATCCATGTATATCTTGAAAAGTCATCAACCACCACATATGCATACCTCTTACCACCAAGGCTTTCAACTTGCATAGGTCCCATGAGATCCATATGTAACAATTCCAAAACTTTGGAAGTTGTCAGTTGGAGCTTTGGATGGGACATCTTGGTTTGTTTGCCTATTTGACAGTTACCACAGATTTTGCCATCATCAATCTTCAGTTTAGGGATACCTCTTACAGCATCCATAGATATGATCTTCTTTATGCCTCTGAAATGAAGATGACCTAGCCTTTGGTGCCATAGTTTTACTTCTTCTTCTCTAGCTAGAGAACAAGTTGAAGTGGGGCTGAAGTCTAGTGGCTCCCACATGTAACAGTTGTCTTTAGACCTTGCACCTTTCATGATAACTTTTTGCTCTTTGTTAGTCACTATGCATTCAGTTTTTGTAAAGTTTACACTGTATCCTTGATCACATAGTTGACTTATGCTGATCAGGTTAGCAGTTAAACCTTTAACAAGCAGCACATCATCTAGTCTTGGAACATCTTGACAATCCAAGGTTCCAACTCCCTTGATCTCTCCTTTAGCTCCATCTCCAAAGGTAACATACCTGGATGAATGTGACTTTAAGTTTACTAGCAAATTCTTCAATCCAGTCATGTGTCTTGAGCATCCACTGTCAAAGTACCAGTCTTCTTTAGCTGATACTTTCAATGATGTATGTGCTATGTATGCAGTACTTTTCTTTGACCAGATGAGTTGAGATTTCTTTTGATGCCTCTGCTCTGAGTGTTGTTCAGCTGATCTCCAAGCTTGATTGTTGATCTTGTTCTTGTGTATGTGGCTTTGATCAGTCTGAATGTCAGCTTTTGGTCTCCAAACTGTCTTGATTACTTCTGTCTTTTGCTTAGGAGGTTGCTGATTTCTATGCAGCACTTTCTTGGTACCTTCTACTTTCTGCTTGGAAGGTTGCTGACACATCTGATTTGGATATCCATGTAGCTTATAACAGTGAGGTTTGATATGCCCAAATCTTCCACAGTGATGACATCTCCATCTTTGATATTTTTTCTTCATTTTGTTCTTTCCAGAATGTTGAGACATCTGTTGGAACATTATGTTTGTCTTTGTGTTCTGATGTTGGAGCATCTGTTGAGACATCTTGTTTGACTGTATAGTTTTTGAAGTAGTTTTGCTAGAGCTTGCTTCATCTCTGTTATATCCCAGTCCACTTTTGTCCCCTGAATGTTTATTATTGCAGAGAATAGCATCCAGTGTATTTGAGCTGCTGTTCATCATTCTCACAGATTTGGACATATGTTCCAGCTTAGAATTGAGAAGAGTTACTTCACTTTTTAAGGTATCAATGATTACTTGATCACTTGCTTTTTCTTCTTCTAGTACTTCATTCTGCTTCTTTAGCTTTATGACCTCACTGCATACTTCAGTACTATTCTTGTACAGATCCTTGAAGGCTTGCTCAAGATCTGCATAAGTAAGCTCTCCACAGCTGGAATCACTATCATATTCACACAGTCCAGCTAAAGCAGCAATGTGCTTAGCTGATTCTTCTTCTGAATCTCCTGAGTCTTCATCAGACCAGGTTACAGATAGTCCCTTCTTTTGTCTTTTTAAGAAGTTAGGACATTCCTTCTTGATGTGTCCATATCCTTCACATTCATGGCACTTGATTCCTTTTTCTTGACTGGTCTTTTCAGCAAGATTTGATCTTCTGTTAGCATCATAGGTTCTCTTGTTTTCAGAAGAGTTTGTGAATCTTCCACTGGAATTTGATTTACCTTCCATACCTCTGAGAATCTGTTTGAACTGTCTTGTAATCAATACAAGGTTTTCTGATAAGCTTTTATCATTTGCTAGTTCATCATCTTCTTCTTCATCTGCATTTGAAACCAAGGCAATGCTTTTGTTCTTTTTAGCATGTGTGTCATTCATTCCCATCTCAAAAGTTTGAAGGGAACCAATGAGTTCTTCAGCTTTCATGGAGCATATGTCTTGTGCCTCTTCTATTGCTGTGACTTTCATGTCAAATCTTTTTGGCAAAGATCTGAGAATCTTCCTTACAAGCTTTTCATCAGTCATCTTTTCTCCCAAGGCTCCAGAAGTATTGGCTATATCCAAGATGTTCATGTAGAACTCATGAATTGATTCATCTTCCTTCATTCTCAAGTTTTCAAACTTGGTGGTGAGAAGTTGAAGTCTTGACATTTTTACTTTTGATGTTCCTTCATGAGTTGTCTTGAGGGTATCCCACACATCTTTGGCCAGCTCACAATGATGCACCAGTCTGAAAATATTTCTATCAATGCCATTGAATAAAGCATTTAGGGCTTTTGAGTTGCCTAGTTCTGAATCTTCTTCCTCTTTACTCCATTCTTCTTCAGGTTTCAGAACTTTTGATCCATCTTTGGTGTCTTGGACAGGATGTTTCCATCCAACATTTACTGCTTTCCATGCCCTGTTGTCAAGAGATTTTAAGAATGCAATCATTCTTGGCTTCCAGTAGTCATAATTAGAACCATCCAGTATAGGTGGTCTATTTACTGACCCTATATCTCTGTCCATGTTACAGAATTTGTTTTCCCTAGATCTCACCCAGTATAAACAGGCAGGGTGCCTGCTCTGATGCCAATTGAAATTCTGTAATGAGATGTCCTAAGAGATGTCCCAACACTTAATAGGACATTTGACAAATTTAACCAAAACTTTAAACAGCAGGAAAAATAAACAACACAGAAGTTTGTTAACCCAGTTCAGTGTATAACCACACCTACATCTGGAGGCTACCAAGCCAGGAGGAAATCCACTATTAGTAATATTAATTCTAGACTTAAACCACCCTGTTTAATCTATCACTTAATACTTACCCAATGCAATTTCTACCTAAGACTCACTTAGATAAGAGTACCCTACTCACTCCCCCTCAATCACCCAGTGATCAAGTTTACAAGTTTACAGAAATTGAAGACATCCTTCAAACAATAACAGCTTGATCTTACTTAACAGTTTCAATCAAGTCACAAATGCACTTTTGCTTAAAAGCTCATAAAGTGGTACATAAAAACAACCTGCTATTAAAACACTAGACACCCTATTTGATCTTCTGAAATTCGTGCTCAATTCTATGAGTTTCTGTTGTTTAAATAGGTATCTGAATTTTGGGCTTTCTGTAGAATGATCCAGCCCTAATGTGCAGCAACTGTCACCTTGAATTTAGGGTTTGTTACCTCCTATATTCTAGGTGCATTAGGTCTTCTGTTTTAATCTGAATCTTCAATTTAAAACTCCCTACAGATGCGCCTTGTTCTGTTTTTATCCAGCATTAATTAATTCCAGATAGTTCTCCTTAAATATCTCTGATCTGTTAATCAATAATTAATTCTGGTAGCAGGTCTGAGATGTCTCAACATCTGTTGGGACATCCTGAAAAACTGAACTTAATTTATTCACACAATGTCCCAACATCTGATGAGACATCCTGAAATAAGTTCACATACTCTGTTTGCTAATGTCCCAACATCTGATAGGACATTCTGAACTGAATTTAACATTTCTTGTTTGGTCAAAAATTCTGCCAATTCTTAGACATCTACAAGAGTAGTTAAAGGTTTAGCTATCTTCGAGAAGTCTCTTATGAACCTGCGGTAAAAACCCGCATGTCCCAAGAAGCTTCTTATACCTTTCTCATTAATCGGTGGTGGTAGCTTCGAGATCACTTCCACTTTCGCTTGATCAACTTCGATCCCTTTTTGTGAGATCTTGTGACCAAGAACAATGCCTTCTCGCACCATGAAATGACATTTTTCCCAGTTCAAGATTAAATTACTTTCTTGACATCACTGCAAAACAAGTGAGAGGTTAGATAAACAGTGATCAAATGAGGATCCGAACACGGAGAAATCATCCATGAACACTTCCATGTGCTTTTCTAACATGTCAACAAAAATGGATGTCATGCATCTTTGGAATGTAGCGGGGGCATTACATAGCCCAAATGGCATCCTTCTATAAGCAAAAATGCCATAGGGACATGTAAACGCCGTCTTCTCTTGGTCTTCCGGTGCAACAACAATTTGATTGTATCCGGAGTAACCATCTAAAAAACAATAGTAATCATGTCCCGCTAGTCTTTCCAACATTTGGTCAATGAATGGCAATGGAAAATGGTCTTTTCTCGTAGCCAAGTTCAATCTTCTATAATCAATGCAAACTCTCCATCCAGTAACAATTCTAGTAGGAATCAACTTATTTTTTTCATTAGTTATAACAGTTGTTCCTCCCTTTTTGGGTACCACATGTACCGGACTCACCCAAGCACTATCGGATATAGGATAGATCAATCCCGCATCCAATAGCTTAACAACTTCTTTTCGCACTACCTCCTTCATCACCGGGTTCAATCTCCTTTGGGGCTGCACGACCGGTTTGTGATCTTCTTCCATTAGTATTTTGTGCATGCACACCGTAGGACTTATACCTTTAAGGTCTTCAATCTTCCACCCAATTGCTCCCTTAAATTTCTTAAGAACTCCAATTAACTTGTCCTCTTGCACACTTTTCAAATTAGCGCTAATAATAGCGGGACATTTTTCCTCCGTGTCGAGAAAGACATATTTGAGATTCTCGGGTAGTTGCTTCAATTCTGATATCTTTGGCTTGTCTTTGCCTTCATCAACCATTATAGGTTGTCTTAACTCTTCCCACCAGTGCATTCTAACTCTTTTCAGAATAGGTTGAGTTTCAAGCATAGCTACCACTTCCATATCACTACTTTCAACTTCCTTATCATCTTCAAAAATAGACATACTCAGTACCCTTTCTAGAGGCAATTGGGATACACTCTGTAAATGCTCACTAGCTTCCACTTGTTCTAACACTTGTATGTTACTACTAGTGCCCACATCATCTTTATACTTCAAAGTGTTCCTAACATCAATTTTCAACTCTTCATCGTACACTTTCAAAGTGAGTGTTCCCCCTTCCATATCTATCATGACTCTCCCGGTTTCTAAGAAAGGTCTTCCCAAAATCAAAGGAATTTCTTCATCTTCAGGCATTTCAAGGATCACAAAGTCAACCGGAAACACAAATTTGTCCACTCTAACCAGGACATCATGGACAACTCCATATGGCCGCTTTACAGAATGGTCCGCGAACTGGAGAGTCATCCGAGTATCTTGAACAGCACCAATACCCAACTTTTTGTAAATGGATAAAGGCATTAAACTGATGCTCGCTCCCAAATCAATGAGAGCTCTCTTGAATGACCGGTCACCGATGGTGCATGGAATGGTGACAGCTCCTCTATCTTTTTTCTTCACCGGAATCTTTAGTCCCTGCAAAATAGCACTACAAGTTTCGGTTAGAATAATAGGTTCAGCTCCCATGGTCCTCTTTTTAGCAATGATATCTTTCATGAATTTGGCATAAGTGGGCATTTGCTCAAGTGCTTCAAGTAGTGGAATATTCAGCTCCAGCTTCTTGAACAACTCAAAGAATTTCTCAAAATTCTTTTCTTGCTGCCCTTTCTTCTTGTTTCTTGTTGGATACGGAAGTTTGATCACCGGTTTCGGTTCAACCGCTTTTTCTTTGATTTCCGATGCTGGGGTAACTTCTTTTTCTTTATCAACAACTTCATTCTCTTTTATTTCTAGTTCCACTTCAATCATTTGATTTTCACTCTCAGAATTTTCTTTCACCTCTTCAATTACTTTACCTCTTCGTGTTGTGACTGCATTGACTTTGTGATTATCTCTTGGATTTGTTACAGTAGCACTTGGAAGAGTCCCTGGAGTTTGTGGAATGGCTAGGTGTTGGGCAATTTGGCTCATTTGCACTTCAAGTTTCTTGATGGAGGCTCCAGTATTCTTGAAGTTACTCCTCGTTTCTTCTTGGAATTGAGAATTGTGAGTTGCCATCTTTTCAATGGCGATTTCCTAATCAGCTTTTCTTGGAACTGGTGGCTGATATTGTTGTTGCTGGGGCTGATATTGTTGCTGCTGGGGCTGATATTGTTGCTGCTGGGGCTGATATTGTTGTTGGCCTTGAACCGATTTTTGGATGTTTCCTTGTTGATCTTTCCAAGAGAAATTGGGGTGATTTTTCCACCCCGGATTATACGTGTTGGCATACAGATTATTCTGCCTCAACATATTGATTTGTTCAACCTGTTCTTGAGTTGCCAAACAGTGCATGGCGGAGTATGGTCCACAACAGATCTCGCAAATCACAGCTTGAACAGGTTCCACCTGAGCTACTGTTTGTGTTCCAAGATTCATCTTCTTTAACCTTCTTTCAACTTCTGCAGCAATTTGATCTTCCATTTTCACAACCTGCTCTGTCAGCTTTAAATCAATTTTCCCATCTGGTTGACTCACTGTGCGATCATATAATTCAAGGTGTTCATTGGCAGTAATGGCTTCTATGATTCTTTTAATACCAGTGGCTGTTGAGAAGTTTGTTGAGCCACCTGCAGCGGTATCAATAAGCTATTTTGTCTTGAGTCGCAACCCATTCACAAAGTTTTGCATCTGCTCGGTCGCGTCCATATTATGAGTAGGACACGCGGTCAAACACCTTTTGAATCTTTTATACGCATCTCCAAGTGATTCACCCTCTTTTTGTTTAAAATTGAATATATCATATCTCTTCCGGATGAACACTGAAGCAGGAAAATATTCATTAAGGAACGTTGTTTCCATCTTTTGCCATGTTATGATACTCGCCGCTGGGAGAGAGTAGAACCACTCTTCTGCATCATCGGTAAGTGTGAATGGAAACATAACAAGTCGTTTTGCCTCCTCTGAATGACCTTCGATTTTCAAAGAAGTGGTGGTGGTGAGGAATCTCTGAAGATGCTTATTTGCATCCTAATTGATTCTTCTGGAGAAAGGCTTGCTCTCTAACTGGCAGATAGTGGATGGATGCAACTGAAAGTGTGCTAAATTCACCGGTTGATTAACTATAGTCATCCTGTTAGGTTGAGCATTTGCCCCTCCATAGTCCCCTAAAAGTCTCTCTGCAACAGGTTGATTCCCTGCCATGTTATCAGATCCTGGATCAGTTTCTCTGTCTGAGTCAGAGTCACTATGCTCAGGGTGCACAAATATATCGTCCTTCGTTTCCTGATTCGGGACACTTGAACCAGTTTCAGCCAGTCTATCAATTCTTGCCTTGCGGCGTCTCTCGTGCAAAGCTCTTTCTGGTTCTGTGTCAAAAGAAAATTTAGCTGAGGCCTGACCTCGCATAAACAGTTAGACACAAGTTAGATAACAAAATTTCAATAACACTAAAATGATATACAGAGAAAACAATAAAATTTTAGTCGCAGAGCAACAAAATTCCAATTGATATAATACAAGACAACTTAGTTCTTTGACACTCCCCGGCAACGGCGCCAAAAACTTGATCGGTAAAATAGCAAGTGTACTATTTTTACCGATGTAGCAATAGAAGGGAGTTATCCCCAAATATCGATCTCAAGGACTGTGTACTGAAATACGTTTTAATGAATTGATTTCAATTGGACAAAAGTTTTGGTTGATAGTTTGTTTTTCGATGAAATAGAATTAAAATTACTAAAACGTAAACAAAAACAGAGGTTGCACAAATATGAGAATAATGCCAGGGACGGTGTATAATTTGCAATGCAATGACTTAATAATTTCTCAATTTTACAGAGACATGCTTCTAAAAGTATCTTTCCTATGTTCAATAATGTTTTTCCAAAATTCCTTTAGAGAAAAACCTTTGGTATTCTTCCTCGACCTTAATTCCTCAATGGGCAAGGAAGAATATCAAGCAATAATTCTGACATAAAAATGGTTTTCACAGGATATTCCAATTCCTCGGTAATATTTACCGTGATAAAAATTATGCAACAAAGTTAGGATGGTTGGTCAGACCAAATCCTAACTACGATCAATTACCCAATTTTCCAAAAAAGATAAAAGCATTAAGAACGTTGCATAAAATAAAGAAACAGGTTTAAACGCATAATCTCAAAAATTAAGAATTCAAATTGTCATTACATAAAGCAAATCAGGGACACCCCCCTGGCATTGGGGGGTTTAGCCACTCATGTTCATAACAAAAATAAAAACTGAGCAATAATATAGAGACATTACAATTAACGTAGAATCGGTTGGATCGTCAATCGCTTCCGCTCTTGATCAATCCTTCTTCTCCTTTTTTTCGTTCAATCCCAAAATCCCCAAATCAAAAGTGTCTTGGTTCAGTCTTAATTATCTAATATATATCAGTCTTCCAAAAACTCCGTGAAATGTCCAGAATGCCCTCTGAAAATATCGCAGCAACGTAAAAATATCAGGTTTTTTTTATGGTTTTCACAACACAGGAACCCGTGTTGTGTCTCTGAGTCTTCTCAAAAGCTCCTCTTCTTCAGATGCCATGACACAGGCCGTGTTGTACAACACGGGAACCCGTGTCATACCACTGGTTTGCTCCTTTTCATCCATAGACTTCCTCCTCAAAAGGCCTTCACAACACGAGCCGTGTTGTGCAACACTGTCACCCGTGTTGTGCTTCTGATATCCCTATTTTGCTGTTTTTTAACACTCGGATCATCTTTGCGAAAGCTTCGAACAACCGATTAGATGCTGACCTGAAAACACATCACAAAACAACCACATAACACATACGAAAGATAAAAATTGATAAAAAGACTAAAACTAAGCTTGCATGCTACATTAAGAAAACTACGACGAAAACGTGAAAGAAATACTTCAAACAAACGAAATTATACGCAAAGGACAAAGAAAACGGCTTGAAAACTACAACTAAAGATCACTGATCAACATCACAGACACATCACTGATCACATGCCTTGCATTGCATAAGCATCATGACATCATTAATCATTGTGTTCTTTTCCATTCTCAGGGTTCATACTACTCTCGGTTCCCAGTCATACTTTTGCTTCAGAAATGGAAGACGTTTGAAAGAGGAATGTGTTCTACAAGTTATTTGATACCAAGGTGGATTCGCTTAATCAAATGGTGTCTCTTAATACCCCGGGTCATCTTGGATACTTTAAAGAGAGTTATGGTGACATTCTGGATCTGGTAGTGAACCTGGATAATTCCCAAAGGAGTATCATTCATACTTTGTTGCAATACTATGATCCGTGATTCAGATGATTCACATTTCCTGATTTCCAGTTAGGTCCACTGCTTGAAGAGTATTCTGAGATTTTGGGGGTGCCTCTCAAAGATCAGATTCCTTTCAATTCGGAGATGACCAGACCAGCTCATCTTGACATTGCTAAAGCTCTTTATTTGAGCCCATCAGAGGTATCTGATAACCTGATCGCTACCAAAGCTGGGGTGTTTGGCTTTCCTTTGGAGTTCTTGGTGAGAAGGGATGGAGAACTTGTTGCAATTAACCGATGGGATTCAGTTTGTGCTATCCTAGAATTTTCCATCTATGGGATCGTCCTATTCACTGACATGGATAAATTCATGGATATCAATGCCATCCACCTGTTTGTGTTGAAGAATCCGGTACCCACTCTCCAGGGTGATCTGTACTACTCAGTGCATTATAAGAACGAGAAGAAGTGGGGTGGTTTGGGTAGGTGTTTTGCTCCTTTATTCTATAGATGGTTTATGAGGCACCTACCCATTATTGAAGCTTTCACTGATCCCAAGGTGATATGGTCCCAGAAGCTAAGAAAGTTGTCTTCCAAGGACGTCGGGTGGTTCACTTTGAAGTTAAGAGGGAAAGATCTCATCTATAGTTGTGGGGGGTTATCCCAATTTTCCACTCTTAGGAGTAGCTGGGGGCATCAATTACAACCCCATTCTCCTGAGAAGACAATTGGGATATGCACTCAAGATTGTTCCCAAAGAATCAGAGCTAGTTCAGACCTTCTATTTCTCTATGAAGGATAATCTCCCCTTGGTCTGAGAAGCTGCAGGTGCTTGGAAACTTGTCAAACAGAAGGGTATAGAACGCTTAGGAAAGAGAAACAATCAAATGTTCCCCGAGTTCGAATCCTGGACAAGGGACAAAGCTCAAGTATCCCTAATCCTTTTCTCTGCACCAGTTCCACCTCCCGCTACTATGCCATTGCAGGATTACCAGAAGTTAGAGGCCTTGGTCCAACAGCTCAGAGCAGAAAATCAAGAGGCCAATAACTCTTTCCAGAAGCTGATGATTCAGAACCAGAAGCTAGAGGAGAGAGTTGATCAAGGTGAAGAGATAGTCAGGCTCAAGCAGCAGGACTTCGAAGAACGAGAGCTCTACTTCAAGAAAAGAATGTTGGCTGAGACCCACTGGGAGAATCAGCGCCAGAAGGACAAGAAAGCCTTGGACGAAGCTAACGAAGTTGTGACCCTCTAGCAAGAGAAGTGGGAAGATCATCTAAGAAAGCAGAAAGAGATAGAGATTAAGTACAAGCTGAATATCAAAGGCCTTCAGGAGACTCTGGCTGAGCAGGGAGAGCTGCTCCAGAAAGCCCATGAGATCCTAAGAGACTACCTTCAGAAGATGGCAAAGAGTCAACAAGCAGATGAAGACGTCCAAAAGGAGGTAGAAAAGCTGAAGCTTCGGGATGAAATCAAGAAATTCAAGACTGAGTCGGGCCCTAGCAAAGAAAGGGATGAGGTATTCCTACAACAGATCAACGAACTGCATGCTTCCTTTGATCTAAGGGATCTTCTTATTCAAAAGCTCATCCAGGATCCGAATCATCCGTACATTTCCCAGTTGTTCCAAGTCGTCAAGCGTCTTAGCTGGAGGCTGCAAGACATGGAGCTCCCTAGGTTTTAGTCTTGTATTCTTGTATCAGGATTACCCGCAGGCTTGTTGTGGGATTCCTCTTTAATTTGCTTTGCTATTCTTTATGTATGAATTGTCACCCTTCGGGGATGTTGTTATATTCAGATCTCAGTTTATGATATATTTGATTTGGTTTGAGTCTCTGGTTGTTATCTCTTGCACTGACACGGGGTAATAAGCACCAATTCTCCATGATTATCATCGTATCTGAACATCATGCGGAGTATTCTTCCCTAAAATATGAAAAGGCTATTTGAATTCTCGAATATCGGAACGGGAATGTAAAAAACCTTGAGAATGAAAAGAACACAGCATTTCATGCATTCATTTCATTTGCATTTTTATTTTGCAGGTTATCCAGGATTCTTAACTTATATGCATTTTCAGGAAAGATTGTGAGAGCCTCAAAGACTCGTCTTTTTAAGCACGATATCCCTTCACACCGGTACGCTACTCGCCGTAATCAAAGGCACGTCATGGATACATTGCAAACTGAGTTGAACGAACTTTGCACCCGGATGCAGGAGTTCATGACAATGATGCAGGGTATAACGTTGGGGAAGCAAGATATGACGGTTGCTATGAAAAGGCTTAACCCCCGACAAACAGATCCTCCGGTGGTCACCTTGGATTCTCAAGGCAACCCAGTCAACAACAGAGGGGATAAACCTCCAACTCCAGAGACTGGTGGCCCTACTCCTGTCCTTGTACAGGACCGCCAAGAAGATCAGTTCACCCTGGTCAACGAAGATATGGGGTTTGGTACTGGAGCTAATAATCAAGAATTCCAAATGCTGGTAGAGAAGGTGAGGGCCTTGGAATGCAAGGCATCGACGTTTCTGACATGGGCTTGGTTTCAGGGGTGGTCATCCCTCCAAAGTTCAGACCTTCAGGTATCGAAAAGTACAACGGTAACTCTTGTCCAAAGACCCACTTGCATGCCTTTTATCGCAAGATCGCTGCACATACCAAAGATGAGAAGCTTTAGATATACTACTTCCTGGACAGCCTGTCAGGGGCTCACTAGAGTGGTACATGAAACTGGAGAAGAATTCTATTCGTAATTGGAAGGAACTTGGGGAGGCTTTCCTCAAGCTATACCAATACAAGATAGACATGGCTCCCAGTCGGACTCAATTGCAAAGCATGTCACAAAAGAACTCTGGAAGTTTCAAAGACTATGCGCAGAGGTGGCGTGAGGTGATAACCAGAGTTCAGTCCCCGTTGCTGGAAAGGGAAATGGTTGATCTCTTCATGGATACCCTCCCAGTGCATTCCATGTAGAGACTGGCCGATTATTCCTCCAGTGGTTTTTCCGATATCATCTTAACGAGCAAAATAATCGAAAGTTGGATGAAACAAGGAAAGATTCAGAGCGGCGGAGCGTCAACCTTCGGGGTCAAAAATCCTTTTGTGAAGTGAAGGGAAGGAGAAGCAGGGGTCGAATATGCTCAAAAGAAATGGGGGAATCAGAACGCTTATCATCGGGAAGCTCTCGTCACTATTTATGCTTCTGCTAGTCAGCAACAGGCTTAGCAATTTACCAATAACAGAGGGCTCCTCGTCCGTACTATCCTTCCAGGCCAAAAGATAGGCATCTCGAGAAGCCTTTGATGTCCTACTCTCAGTTACTACAGAATCTTTTTCAGCTTTAGATGGTCCAATTAAGAACTTTTTAGCCTCCGCAGCCGGGGCAGATTCCAGAGGGCTATGACGCTAATGCTCGTTGCGAGTTTCACTCCGGAGCTCCAGGCCATAGTACTGAAAATTGTAAAACCCTTAAACACAAGGTGCATAATTTGATAGACTCCAAGGTGATCAACTTCGAGCCAACCCCGAATATGCTATAGAACCCCATGCCTGAACATGGAAGGATCCTAGGAGCGGTTGATAGTGGTGAATGTGTGAATCTGGTATCTGACGCCAGTGCCCTGAAGACTTCATTGTTGGCTATAAAGGCTTGCCTGGCTAAGAAGAACATATTTCCAGGTTGTGAAAAAGACTGTTCAGACTGTGTCAATTCCAAAGATGGTTGTAACCGATTGAGATCGGGAATACATAGGATGATGGACGAAGAAAGTATACAGTTTGACAAGATCGTGAAGGAGGACGAAGTGTCAATTGTTACAATTTACTATAATCCAGTACAAGTTCCAGCACCAGCAAGGGTGGCACTGGTAACCATTACTACTTCTGGAGCGATTTCGTACCAGAGTGATTAAGTTATCACATGGAACTATGGGGGAGAAGTTTATTACAATGGTCAGAAGAAGAACATGGCCATATCTAATTCATATCTGCACCAAGTTGAGAATGTTGAGGTCAGAGGATTCACTAGGAGTGGTAGACTATTTGCACCAGAGACATTAAGAAACAATCTGTTACCACTATAGGACAATGCACAGGCTCAAGCCAAGGCCAGGGGCAAGCAACCCATGACAAGTGATACTCCAGTGTCAACTCCAGAGCCTGATATCACATTTGACAAGAAGCGGAAGAATTTCTGAGAATAATCAAGAAAAGTGATTACAAGATTGTTGATCGCTTACAGCAGACTCCCTCTAAGATCTCAATCTTATCCCTGTTGATGTGTTTAGACTCGCATCGGAAGGCTCTATTGAAAATCTTGAACAATGCATATGTGCCACAAGACATATCTGTAAATCAGCTAGAGACAGTGGTGTCAAGTGTAAATGCCAGTCATGGTTTGGGACTTACAAATATGGACCTGACAATTGAGGGAAGCAGCCACAATTGTGCTCTACACATTTCCATGGAATGTAAAGGAGTTGTGCTCTCTCATGTGCATGTAGACACGGGGTCATCCTTAAATGTACTTCCTAAGAAAGCATTGATTAAATTGGATTATGACGGGGTTGTCCTTAGGCCAAGTGATTTGGTCGTCCGAGCGTTCGACGAATCGAAAAGGTCAGTATTTGGAGAGGTGGAACTGTCGGTCAAGATAGGACCACAGATCTTCAATATTACTTTTTACGTCATGGATATCCAACCGGCCTACAACTATTTGTTGGGGCGACCTTAGATACATGCAGCAGGTGCAGTGTCTTCTACCCTTCACCAAAAGCTTAAATTTGTCTGGGAAGGACAAATTGTTATAGTGTGTGGGGAAAAAGATATCTTCATCAGCCACTTGGCCTCGTTCAAATACGTAGAGATGGATGGGGAGATTGTTGAAAATCATTGTCAAGCCTTTGAGCCCATCAGGACTGCAAGTGCATCGTCGTCATCTGGCTTATCAGAGGATACAAAGAAAGGAGCGTCCATAGCGTCCTACAAGCAAGCCCCAAAAGTTGTGGAATCAGGTGCAAATGAGGGCTAGGGCAAGATGATAGAGGTCCCAGAGAAGAAGGATATGTTCAGGGTTAGCTACCAACCTGGTCAGTCAACACCAGAGCAAAGCTCTAGAGGTCGGAAGGGCCTGGTTACCTTCACCAGTGCGGGATGGTTTGATCACGCTAATGTATGTGCAGTGCGGGAATAACGATTGATAGTGACTACGAACTGGATGAGTGGATAAGGCCATGTGTCTCGGGGATGCAACTCAACAAATGGTCGGTCGAAGCGCTCATCACCGTCACTCAACTAGAAGATGTATACAAGCTTTATGCCTTGCCCGGGGCATAGCGGATCATTGTAAGGGTTCATTGTTCGTGATGCAATATCATAATCATTAATAAAATAGACATGTGTTCCTTGTCTTTCATTTTTTGTTTTGAAAAAATATATAAATGGAAATTTTTTTCCACGTCTCCCACTGCTTCTAAAATCTAGCATGAATCATCATTCATGCAGATGCTCCTCATCAGGTCTCATCAGTGACGACCTTGCTATGGCTTAGTATGACTTCGACAATCCGATTTACCTAGCCAACGAGGAAGGTGAAGAAGATTGTGAAATACCCGAAGAACTAGCCATATTGCTCAAGCAAGAGGAGAAGAAGATTCATCCATATAAGGAAGCCATTGAGGTGGTAAACATGGGTACTAAGGAAGACAGAAAATAGGTTAAGATCGGGGCTGCATTGGAAGAACCTGTCAAGAGCCACTTGATCTCCATGCTCCGAGAATATGTCGACGTCTTCGCCTGGCCTTACCAGGACATGCCAGGGTTGGATACCGATACCGTAGTGCATAAGCTGCCACTCAGAGAAGACAACCCGCCGGTAAAGCAGAAGTTGAGACGAACTCGACCCGACATGGCTATCAAAATCAAAGAAGAGGTGCAAAAGCAGTTTGACAATGGATTCTTGGCCGTGACGAGTTATCCTCCATGGGTAGCGAACATTATGTTGGTCCTTAAAAAGGATGGTAAAGTCAGAATGTGCGTGGATTATAGGGACCTGAATCGGGCAAGCCCCAAAGATGACTTCTCGTTGCCGCATATTGATGTGCTAGTTGACAACACTGCCTAATTTTTTGTGTTTTCCTTCATGGATAGCTTTTCGGGCTACAATTAAATCAAAATGTCGCCAGATGACATGGAGAAGACTACATTTATTACCCCATGGGGCACCTTCTGTTATAAAGTCATACCGTTTGGTTTGAAAAATGCTGGAGCTACATACCAACGTGCAATGGTGACTCTATTCCATGACATGATTCATCGCGAGATTGAGGTCTATGTTGATGACATGATTGCGAAGTCACCGACAGAAGAAGAACATCTAGTCAACCTAGCCAAGCTATTTTACAGGCTTCAGAATTTCAGATTGAGATTGAACCCGAACAAATGCACATTTGGGGTGCGTTCCAGAAAGTTGCTGGGCTTCATTGTTAGCGACATGGGGATTGAGGTCGACCCTGCGAAAGTCAAGGCAATTCAGGAGATTCCTGAACCGAAAACTGAGAAAGAGGTACGGGGCTTCTTAGGGAGGTTGAACTACATCACACGGTTCATATCTCACCTAACAGCCACATGTGAGCCTATTTTCAAACTTCTGAGGAAGAATCAGGCCATTGAATGGAATGATGACTGCCAACAAGCTTTTGACCGAATTAAGGAGTACTTGCAAGAACCTCTGATTCTCATGCCTCTGGTTCCAGGAAGACCTCTAATCATGTACCTCACAGTACTCGAATGATTAATGGGATGTGTAATGGGTCAGCAGGACGAGTCTAGTCGAAAAGAGGATGCAATCAATTACCTTAGCAAAAAATTTACCGACTGTGAGACCCGCTACTCACTTCTCGAGAAAACTTGTTATGCTTTGGCATGAGATGCTCACTGACTAAGACAGTACATCCTGACTCATACCACCCTACTGATTTCCAAGATGGACCCCGTTAAGTACATCTTCGAAAATCCAGCTCTAACCGAAAGAGTAGCCTGATGGCAAATGATTCTGACAGAATACGATATCCAGTACACTTCATAAAAAGCCATTAAAGGAAGTGTATTTTCGGATTATCTGGCCCAATAGCCAATTGAAGATTACCAGCCAATGAGGTTTGAATTTCCGGATGAGGACATCATGTTCCTCAAGACGAAAGATTGCGAAGAACCACTCCCGAAGGAGGGGCCAGACCCCGAATCCAAATGGAGTCTGATGTTTGACGGAGCCGTTAACATAAACGGAAGCGGAGTTGGTGTTGTCATTATCTCGTCGGAAGGGATCCATATGACATTCACTGCTCGACTGACATTCGAATGCACTAACAATGAAGCAGAGTATGAAGCCTGCATAATGGGTATCGAGGAAGCAATTAATTTGAGAATCAAGAACCTCTAGATCCTAGGTGATTCGGCTTTAGTAACCAAGTTAACGGCAAATGACTGGTTCATCAACCTCATTTGACACCTTACAGGGACTATACCAGAAGGTTGCTAACTTTCTTCATAAAGGTCAAATTGCACTATATACCTCGGGACGAGAATCAGTTTGCTAATGCCATGGAAATCTTGTCTTATATGATCAAGGTTCATCAAAAGAACTACGTTCCTAGAATTGATGTCTCTCGTCTCGAAAGACTGGCATACATGTTCGCAGTTGACAGTGCTGACGATAACAAACCCTGGTATTATGACATCAAGCAATTCCTGAAGTCTCGGGAATACCCGGCAAGGGCATCAAGCAAAGACAAGAAGACCCTCAGGAGTTTGGCAGGAAAGTTCTTCTTAAACCAGGATGATGTGCTCTATAAACGGAACTTCGACATGGTCCAGCTCAGATGCATGGATAGACACGAAGCATACATGTTGATGCAAGAAGTTCACGAAGGCTCCTTCAGTATCCATGCTGGAGGGCATGTTATGGCAAAGAAACTTCTCAAGTCGGGGTATTATTGGATCACCATGGAATCTGATTGTTGCAAATACTCCCGTAAGTGCCACAAGTGCCAAATTTACGCTGATAAGGTCCATGTACCTCCAAATCCATTGAGTGTCATGTCTTCACCGTGGCCCTTCGCAAATGTGGGGCATTAATATGATTGGCAAGATTGAGCCAACTGCTTCCAACGATCACCGCTTCATCCTAGTTGCCATAGAATATTTCATGCAGTGGGTTAAGGCGACATCTTATACCAATGTCACCAAACATGTGGTAGCCCGATTCATCAAGAAGGACATCATTTTTCGTTATGGAATTCCGGAGAGAATCATTATTGACAATGGTTTTAATCTCAACAATAAGATGATGACAGATCTATGCCGGGAATTCAAGATCGAGCATCACAAATCTTCTCCTATCGCCCGAAGATGAATGGCGTTGTCGAGGCGACCAAAAAGAACATCAAGAAGATTGTTCAGAAGATGGTTGTGACATACAAAGATTAGCATGAGATGCTACCATTTGCATTCCATTGGTACCGGACGCCGGTGTGTACCTTGACAGGGGCAACCCCGTTCTCGCTTGTATATGGTATGGAGGCAGTCCTACCAGTTGAAGTCGAGATCCCCTCGTTGAGATTAATGATGGACGTCAAGCTTGACGAAGCTGAGTGGCTCCGATCCAGGTACAATCAGTTGAGCCTCATTGAAGAGAAACACCTAGAAGATGTGTTCCATGGACAGTTGTATCAACGGTGGATGAAACAGGCTTTCGACCAGAAAGTACGCCCTCAACGGTACATACCCGACGACCTAGTGATAAAAAGGATTCTTCCTCCCAACACAGATTTTAGGGGCAAGTGGACACCCAACTACGAATGCTCATTCATGGTTAAAAGGGTCTTCTCGGGCGGAGCCTTGATGTTAAAAACCATGGATGGCGAAGATTTCCAATCCCCTGTCAACGTAGACGCGGAGAAAATACTTCGTGTAAAGAGACCCTCTGGACAAAAACAGAATAAGAGTCCAGGAAAAAATGGGCATCCCGACGAGCCAAAAACAGAATAAAAAGGCTCGGGCAAAAGTTAGGGAAATATCTGAAAATATGTACACCCGCTGAGTTGAAAAGCCACAATGGACAACTCAAGCAAAAAAGGGTATCCCAGTGGATTGAAAACCCAAAAGGGCGATCCACGCAAAAGAGGGACTAAAACGAACCACTGTGATCTGCGAGATCTGTGATGCGTCATTTGCAATCAAAGGTAATCCAAAGGTTGAAGATCAGTTCAATCGTCTTCCTCCAAGCGAAGCGAGCGGAGAATCTAGAGGATATACAAGCCATAGCCGAGTCGGAGCTTGATGAGACTTGTTTTTCACATTTCCATTAGGATAGTTTATTTTCCTTTTGTGCAATTTCCTCTTTCCAGGGATTGCTTCCCGGTGTAATTTCTATTCATGGCCACTCTTCAATCAATAAAAGTGCTACTTCATTTAAATTTGTTTCCATATGTTTTTTTTTCATCTATCACTAATTGATTGCAAAAACGTCCAACAAATTATGATAAATATTGCATTGCAAATTCATGACTTCCTTATAACACATGTAGGAGAGTAAAAACATTTGACACATATCTGATGTGTTGAGTGATTGGGATGGTGATTCAGACCATGAACCCAGGGCATGCTGTTGCACCCCAAAATTTGCCCTCACCTAGACCAGACATTGTGTACTAAGGTATCCCAAGAGGTTCACAAGGTTCACAATTAGTCAGAAAGTTTAACAATCCCCTCAGACAAAGCATCCTCCTAAGTAATGCATCCTAAACTAGGGTTTTGAGTTTCCTCAGGCTAAATGGACTTCCAAGGCTTCAAGTGAGCTTCATACTATCCTATATGTCTTCAAGAATCCCTATGTCAAGTTTCAAGGCTTTCCCAAAAGATTTGCTCAGTCAGATGATCAGATATGCAAAAATCAGTCAAAGCAATCAAAAAGTCAAACTGAGGTCAACTGTGGTCAAACCAAAGTCAAACTTCATGATTTTTTTCCAACATCAATTATATGAAGTAAAATTCATCATTTAATCAAGGGTTGATCATGATTCATCAAGGAGATTTCAGATCATCAAGAATCAGGAGTTTCTAAATTAGGGTTTTCATAGGAAAAGTCAACTAAACTTTGACCAGCCATAACTTTCACATGCTTCATCAAATTTTTTCCATACAAAGCTAATTTTGAAGGAAATTGAATTCTCTACAACTTTGTGTCTCACAAGCCAAGCCTAAAAATGCTTCATTTGGAAGGTATGAGCTAAGACATTATAGGTCATTTCAAAAGTCAACAA
Source organism: Lathyrus aphaca (assembly GCA_963966055.1). Lineage (NCBI taxonomy): Eukaryota > Viridiplantae > Streptophyta > Magnoliopsida > Fabales > Fabaceae > Lathyrus > Lathyrus aphaca. The sequence continues at coordinate 508,009,698 of OZ014523.1, forward strand.
AAAGTCAACATCTTCCAAAGGGCATAATTTGAAAATGGTAAAGGATATGGATATGATACCAAAGAGGTTGGTTAGAGGACTCTCTAAGCTTTCTAAAATGTCCAAGAACACCTTCATAGCTTTAAAATTGAAGGAGATATTCCTTTTCAAAGTTGGGAAATTTTTGGGAGGTTTATGAAGCAAATGGAATCTTAAAACCAAATCTCTCCAAATGGGCTTGCAATGTTTTGATCCAATCCATACAAAGACCTCTAGCACGACCCAAAGCAACCAAATTCTGATTTTTTATTATTTATTTATTATTTATTTTGATTTTATCCATTAAAAGTCAAATTAAATCTAAATAAAATATAAAAATCAATATTTGGACATGATCCTCCTTCTAGAAATTCTTAAAATTCATTTAAAGTTGATTGGAATCATGTAAAATCAGATTGACCAAAATTAGAAAGGTTTGATGAGATATTTTTCAATATTTGAAAGTGTGAATCTTCATGATCAAGCAATCACTACAAAGCCCAAAAATCCAGCTTCTTTTGACCTAATTCTACTTCATACATATACACAAACTAAAAGCAATCACAAGGACGAATTTGCTGCCTCCAAGAGCAAGAACAAAGCTTCAAATTTCACACAAAAAAACTCACAATCGGATTCTTATTTGCAGGCCATATCAAAGTGTTTTGAAGGTTGCAACATGTTTCTTGAGCATCATTGATACTATCTCAATGCTTTACATCATCAAAAACATCCTTGAATGCATAAACCGAATCCAACTTTGAGCTTGGAACTTTAATTTTCGATTTTGCCTTTATAAGCTATATAAATGGAATTTGATTACATATTATTGTTTATATTGATGTTTGCAATGTTTCTGGGTGGTTTGATTTGATGTTTGATGCAGGAACGACCAAACGCCATTTTTAGGGTTCATGAAACCATGAATTAGGGCTTCACGAAATAAGTAATTTCAGACCAAATTATGGACCTATTTGGACTTAGAGGACATGTATTAATTGATTTGAAACCTTAGAATGAATTTATATTGTGTATGCTGCGTTTTTGAATTTCCAGGTCATGTAGCTACTGGAAAAATCCGTCACTATAAGCTCTAGTGACGGATGAAGTGTCACTATAGCCTAAGCAGACGGCTGGAGGAAGAAGATGATGCTTGGCGCGAAATTCTGTTTGAAATATTTGTTTATTTTTATTATGTTTTGTTTAGGTAATATTATCACAATGCGTTGGTGGCTCAGTTGGCAAGGCGTACGTGTGTTTGGGGTGAGGACCAGGGTTCGAGTCTGGCCGAAAGCAATTTTGTTTTTAACTTCATTTATTTTGCAGGTTTATAATAAAAGAATTGTGTTGCCTATAGCTATCACCAGCGCATGCTGGCTCAGCTGGTTTTGAGGGTTGCTGATTGAGGTAAGGGACTTGGGTTCAAATCTCAGGTCCTATCTTTTTAGCCAATTTCTCATCTTTTTCTTATTTTCTATTTTTTTTCATATATTAACATTATTTTGATTAATTTATTAAATATAAATCATAAAAAATAATTTCTGAATAAATATTATAATATTTTCCTTTAAAACTTATATTTTCAAAAATCATAATTTATTTTCTTAAATTTAAAATTGTTTCTATTTATTTTGTAATATGTTTATATTTATTATTATCATGTATATATTTTTGTAATTAAATTAATTAGGTTTAGATTAATTTTCAAAATCCTATTTTTCAAAACCCTAATTTTCTTAACCCTAGTTTTTTATAAACCCTAATATTTAACCTAATTGTTTTTTTTAAAACCATAATTAGTCATTAATCATTATTTTAATATGTAAATAGTTTATTATTTGTTTATTATTATTAAAACTTATTTTCTTAATTAATTCTTAAAAAACTTTTTTCTAATATTAATTTGTCTTGCTAATTTCTTATTTCTTTTATTTTATTATTCTAACCTTTATTCTTATTTTTTTTATTACTACTAATATTTAATTATTGCTTATTTATTATTATTTATATTTATCATTATTATTATTTTTCGATTATATTGTAATTGTCCCAAAGCCTTGTAATATTTTTAGGTTTATATTTTTGCTTTATTTATTGTAAATATATTTATTGTATGGTTAGTAATTTAGGGTGTGTAACATGTTTGTAATTCAAATCAACTTAGAATAATTAACTTAAATAAGATAAATATTTGAATATGAACACGTACACACGTAAGTCGATCTTTGATCGCCATCTTGCACTTCCTAGGGTTGTCTCTCAGTTGCCTATTTCAAAAGGTCAAGTAGGGTGTCTTAAGCAAGTCCCTTCATAAATATCATCAAGTCCCTTCAGTTTATAAGATCAAGTCCCTTCGAGGTTGCCTACGATAAATGATCTTGTCCCTTCGAATAAAAGATGATAAGTCCCTACGAATTGCTAAAGACACCCTATAGTTGCCTATATCCAGATGTCCCTACACATGTCCCTTAATTACATCCAAGGTAATGACTACATATTCCTTAATAATAGGGATAGTCTTACCATTGAAAGAACATAAGAACAGTAAAGACTTAGTATAGGGTAGGTTTCTCTTAATTACTTGCTCACATTTCAAAATACTTTTTACACCTCACAATATTTTCAAAACATTTTCAAACAAGGCTTTGTATACATCCATACGAGGATCATTACAAAGTACTTAGAATTTTTTTTACACACTACACTCTTGCAAACAAACAAAGTGAGCTAAGTAACTAAGAGCCCATGGATAACCATGGATATAAAGGGTGCTAACACCTTCCCTTTGTATAACCTACCCCCCGAACTCAAGTCTTTTAAAAATAGGTCTTTCATGTTCTTTTATATCCTTTCCTTTTGGATAAAATAAAAGTCGATGGCGACTCTTGCTATCAGCAACATAACTAAAAGTCAGTTCTCCCACCGTGTTACAGAACTGGCGACTCTACTGGGGATAATATTAAAGAAGGGTACCCTTAGGAATTAAATCACTTTAAATTTGTTTGCTTTGTTTGCTTTACTTTACTTGTTGGGCTTTATGTGTCAAAGATCCTAACCCGGATCTAGTGTACATTAGGTAAATGGCAATAGACCAAGGAAACTGTACGGCGTATACCGATATGGTTGATCTGGTGGCCATAGTTAGTGTGACTTCTTGGTTGGTACTTATGTTCCTTAAGTAAGTTAAGGATAATATGGGGCTGTCATATGTTGTCAATACACTAACTAAATTTTAGAACCTTAGTCATCCCATCTTGGCCTTTAGAAAAGTAGTGAGATAACCGGCTTTGGTGAAGACTGAAGTTGGTTGATACTCGATACTACGCTCATTGAGATCCTAAACTTGGAGGGTTTTGGTTGGCAAGTAAGTTGCCTACTGAACAACCACCCTTGTGAAGGATCAATGATATTGAGATCCCTTAGAACCTGGTTACTTTTGTAGGACAGGATGAACCAACTAAACTTCAGGGGAGGGTACTTACCTTTAAACATCATGCAAGCCTTCAAACCTAGGGCTATTGTGTGACTTGTTTGTGTGTGCCATATGTTTGTGATTGAGCATAACATCATAACATCATCATGCATCATAATCATAGCATTTTCACTAACCATTTCAAGGATCAAAGGATTTATCTTTGTTCTTTGTTTTAGGTCATGGCTTCTGCTCGTAGGAATACTATCCGGATTAACTTTGTAGGGATACCTCCTAAGCTTAAGGAATTGGTCTCTCAAGTGTCTGAAAACTCCCAATTCATCAAGAGGCATGGTCACCTATTGGATCTAGTCACTTCAGGGTTCAATGAAGACATGATGAGTGTCCTATTTCAGTTCTTTGATCCTAAACATCACTGTTTCACATTCCCCGACTATCAACTGATTCCTACAATGGAGGAGTTCTCCAAACTACTGGGTATACCTATCCTTGAACAGAGACCCTTCACATGCTTAGAAAAAGAGCCTAAACCTAAAGTCATTGTTGCAGCCCTACATCTGAAGAAATTAGACATTGTCCTAGAAACAAGAAGTGGAGTTAAGGGTATCCTTGCTAAGGTATTGATGGAGAAAGCTCAAGTGTTCCTGAAGGCTATGAGTTATGATGCTTTTGAGGAGATCTTGGCCTTATTAATCTATGGCTTAGTGTTGTTCCCTAATCCAGACCAGTTTATAGACGTACACACCATCAACATATTTCTGACTCACAACCCAGTGCCTACATTACTTGGAGACATCTTACATTCTCTCCATACCCGTACTACGAAGGCACGAGGAACTCTGATGTGTTGTATACCTCTATTGTCTAAGTGGTTTATTTCGCACCTTCCTCGATCAGTGATGAGGAATGAACAAGGGTTCAGGTGGTCTAAGAGGATTATGTCACTTTCCCATTCAGATATTCATCGGTGCTCTCGATCTATGGAGAATGTTACTATCATTGACCGTTGTAGGGAGTTCCCTAATGTGCCACTCCTTAGCATAAGAGGGGGAATTACCTACAATCCTTCTTTAGCTCTACGTCAGTTTGGTTATGCTCGGAGTGATGGTCCTCATGACATACTTATTCAGGGTATTGTGTTCGATTACGACAACGATCTTCAAGGTTACCATCAAAAGTTTATACGAGCGTGGGGTAAAGTGAACAAGGTTGATAGCAAGACTCTGGAACCAAAGTACACCATTCCTATGGAACCTTATCTCAGATGGGTACGAGCACGTGCTCAGACTCTTATGATGCCATATCCTGCTATCCTGCCAGTTACCATGGAGCCTGTTGCTGAAGGAGATACTCCTTATATCATTCTTCATCCAGACATGCCCACTGACATGGAAGAGTTACAGAGGTCCTGGATCCAGTTGAAGGAGCAAAGGGATACTTTTGAGACTCATTTCAAAGCTAGTCAAGAAAGAATCCTGGAGCTGACAAAACAACTTCACGAGGAGCGGAATCTCAACTCATACCTCAACACAAAGAGGAAACGTCCATGGGAGACTTGAAACCCCATCTTTGTATTCATTTCATTTTTGTTGTAAGCCCAAGAGGCAAAGAAGTTTATTGATTACTAATAAAAGTTTACTTTCTGGTTGTTTAAACAAATTTAAATCCCGCGGTCCTTGAAAAAATTGTATATGCATTTACATACCATATCATTGCATCACAGGTTTCTTATGAACATGTATCTTATCTTCTCGCTATTTATTTCAGCAGAAATGGCTCTTGAACAAATTGTTAAGGATCTCCAGGATCAGAATGCACAATTCCAAGAGCTGATTCTAAACTTGTCCAAGGGACAAGATGAGCTGAAGACACTGCTGGCTAAGAAGAAGAAGAAGAATACTAGAAAATCAGGAGGCCTTATCAACCTGGGTAGAAGATTCAGTGGTCCTATCAAGACGAAGAAAGAGGTTGAGGATTCTGAGTCTGAGAATTCTGAGAAAGAGGGAGGTAGTCTCCATGATACTGTGGGAGATTCTGATTCTGAGGCAAATTATTATCATGATCCTGCTAGTGAGGAGAAGTACAAGATGCTGGTAGATAGAATGAACGCTATGGAGCTACAAAAATCTTTTGGGCTTGATTTTGAAGATCTGAGTTTAGTTTCTGGAGTGGTAATACCTATTGGCTTCAAGGTTCCTGTTTTTGTGGTGTATGATGGTGTCTCATGTCCTAAGCTGCACTTAAGGTCCTATGTCCGGAGGATTCAACCACATACTGCTGACAAGAAACTATGGATTCATTTCTTCCAAGAAAGCTTATCTGGAGCTCAATTGGAATGGTACTATCAACTGGAAAGTGTTAATATTCGTTATTGGAATGATCTTGCTGAGGCCTTCTATAGGAAGTACCAATATAATGCTGATTTAGCACCAACTCACATGCAGCTCCAAAGCATGTCTATGGGTGCTAAGGAGAGTTTCAAAGAGTATGCCCAGAAATGGAGAGACCTGGCTGGCAGAGTTCAACCTCCTCTGACTGACAGGGAGCTGGTGGATATGTTTATGAGTACGCTGAATGGTCCTTTCTATAGTCACCTCATTGGAAGCTCATCATCTGGTTTCACTGAGCTGATAATGATTGGAGAACGTGTGGAAAGTGGGATAAGAAGTGGTAAGATACAGGTGGGTGCCTCTTCATCAAGCACTGCTAAGAAGCCCCCTAGTGGAAAGAAGGATTCTAATGATGTGTATGGTCAACATAGTCGTAACAGGAGTCACCAATCTGTGGGAGCAGTTCACATCTCCAATCTTACTCCTGCAGCACCAGAGCCACAACAAAATAATCAACAGAAGCCTAGAAGAAAGTTCACCAAGATCAACATGTCACTGGCCCAAGCCTTGCAACACATGTTGAAAGGGGAACTAATTACCTTGAGGGATCTTCCTCAGAATCCTAATACATCCTCTCCTCGATACAATCCTAATGCAAGATGTGCATATCATTCTAATAGTCCGGGACATGACACCAACATTTGCTGGGTGTTGAAAAACAAGATTCAAGACATGATTGAAGCTGGAGAAATTGAATTTGACCCTCCTGGGACCCCAAATGTGATCACTGCTCCTATGCCCAATCATGAGAAGACTGTTAATGTTATTGATGAGGTTTCCTATGTCTCCTCAGTAGCAGATGTGACTACTCCTCTATCCATTATCAAGAAGAAGTTGGTGCAGGTTGGGTTCTTTCCAGGTTGCAATGAAGACTGTTTTTACTGCGCCTATAAACCTGATAGCTGTTGGAAGTTGAAGGATGGCATTCAATGCCTCATGGACAATTACACTATATTGTTTGAGAGGACCCCTTCTGTTGAAAGCATGTGTGAACATCTGATTCGAAGTACGAAGCTTGAAGATATAACTATGGTTGATAAAGTGCCAGTGAAGATTACCTCCAAAGGCCCTGTCAGGATCACTTCTAAAGGTCCTGTCAGGATTACTGCTGAAGGCCTTGTGAAGACTATTGCTGAAGTTAGAATGGCTCCCATGATCATTACCACTCCAGGCCCTGTTCCTTATACTTCTGATAAAGTTATACCCTGGAATTATGGTTATGATGTTTACATCCATGGTGTCAAGCAAGAACCTCTGGCTGATGCACCTGTTACTGATGTTGGTCTTGATATTGACAACATTGCTGGATCTAGTAAGATTACTAGAAGTGGAAGAGTTTTCTCCCCTCAAGCTACCTCCAAAAGTGCAGTTACTCCAACTACTACCTCCACTACTGGGCCAAGTACTGATTCCCGGGGAAAGGGTCCTGTAATTGAACCTGTGCAAGCTGAGGCACCGACTGCTGAAAATCTTTCTAAACAGATGGAAGAAGTACTGAAGATCATTCACAAGAGTGGTTATGATATTGATGACCAGTTGGGGCATACTCCCTCCAAAATTTCCATGTTATCTTTACTGTTGTGTTCTGAGGCCCATGCTAAAGCCTTAATCAAGTTCTTGAAGACTGCTCATGTGCCAAATGAGATTTCTGTGGATCAATTTGAGAATTTTGTTGCACATCTGACTAGTGATAATGGTTTAGGTTTTTCTGATGCTGATCTGACTCCTGCCAAGAGAAACCATAACAGAGCTTTGCATATCTCCATTGAATGTAGGGGCACTACTTTGTCTCATGTGCTAGTGGACAATGGTTCTTCATTAAATGTGCTCCCTAAAGAGGTTCTGGACAAGCTCAATCCTGAAGATGTTGTGTTAAGATAAGTAATGTGGTGGTGAGGGCCTTTGATGGTTCAAAAAGAGTGGTACATAGAGAAGTAGACCTTCCGATCAAAGTAGGCTCTCAAGTCTTCAATTTTACTTTCTATGTGATGGATATTCGTCCTGCATATTCTTGTTTGCTTGGGCGCCCCTGGATCCATGGGGCAGGTGATGTGACTTCCACCTTGCATCAAAAGTTGAAATATTCGGTGAAAAACAAAATTGTCACCGTCTATGGTGAAGAAGAGTACATGGTTAGCCATGTGAATACTTTCAAATATGTGGAAATGGAGGGTGAGATGGTTGAAACTCCGTGTCAAACATTTGAAGTTGTTACTTGCTCTACTTTTGTTCCTCAGTATGTCCCTGCTTCTGAAAGAGTTCCTATGGTTACTAACATACCTCCTGCAATGGCATCTCTCAAAGATGCTAAAGCCATGGTTGCAAAAGAATCTCAGAGGGTTGTTCGTCGTGCTCGTGCTGTTCATATCACCAATCAAGGGGTCATAAGAGATCAAATCAATGTTGTGGGTGACCATAATAAAGACTACAACCTGGATGATTGGATCTTTCCTACCATGGGTGATGGGCTCAACAATTGGAAGACTGAAGACGTTATTCTTATCTCCTTTAGTCAGGAGTAAATACTATTACTAAGTTTTTATTTTAAGTTTGTAATTTTGAACAATTAAACTTTTAAGCCTTGTGTCTTGCCCGGGGCACAATGGTATGCTTGTTTCGGGATGTCATTTCATTTGCATACTTCATTCAATAAAATCAATGGACGTTTCGTTTTCGTAAATATTTTGCTCCTTGTCTTTCTTTTATTATTATTTCTATTTTATCAGCTATGTGTTCTTACACACACCCATATCACTAAAATGCAGATCCTCATCCACTCTGGATCCTGTTGATAACAGTTCTATTATTGCCAATTATAATTTCGAGAATCCAATCTATCAAGCTGAAGATGGAAAGGAGGAAGATTGTGAGGTACCTATAGAGCTTGCTAGGTTGTTACAACAAGAAGAGAAAGCTATACAGCCACATGAAGATCCAATCGAAGTTGTAAATCTGGGAACGGAAGAAAACAGGAAAGAAGTCAAGATAGGGGCTGAATTAGAGGATGGTGTTAAGAACAGATTGATCCAGATGTTACGTGATTATGTGGAGATCTTTGCTTGGTCTTATGAAGATATGTCAGGGTTGGATACAGACATTGTGGTTCACCATTTACCGGTAAAAGAAGATTGTCGTCCAAAGAAGCAAAAGGTTCATCGCATGCGTCCTGAAATGTCAAAAAAGATTAAAGCATAGGTGATGAAGCAATTTGATGCAGGGTTCTTAGCTGTGACTTCTTATCCTCAATGGGTTGCAAATGTGGTACCAGTACCTAAGAAGGATGGTAAGGTACGTATGTGTGTAGATTACAGAGATCTGAACAAGGTCAGTCCTAAAGATGACTTTCCACTTCCTCATATTGATGTTCTGGTAGACAACACTGCTCAACATAAAGTATTCTCTTTCATGGATGGTTTCTCTGGTTACAATCAGATCAAGATGGCACCTGAAGATATGGAGAAGACTACATTTGTTACACAGTTGGGCACTTTTTGTTACAAGGTGATGCCATTTGGTTTGAAGAACGTCGGGGTAACATATCAGCGTGCTATGGTGGCTTTGTTTCGCGATATGATTCATCATGAGATAGAGGTATATGTGGATGATATGATAGCCAGATCCCAGAATGAGGAACAACACCTTGATCACCTGCATAAGTTGTTTGAGAGGTTGAAAAAATACAAGTTAAGATTGAATCCAAATAAGTGTACTTTTGGAGTTAGATCTGGTAAACTCTTGGGTTTCATTGTCAGTGGAAAAGGTATTGAAGTGGATCCTGCAAAAGTAAAGGCTATACAAGAGATGTCGGCTCCCCGTACTGAAAAGGAAGTTAGAGGTTTCTTGGGACGACTGAATTACATTGCAAGATTTATTTCCCAGCTAACTGCTACTTGTGAGCCAATCTCCAAGCTGTTGAAAAACGATTAGGTAATGGAATGGAATGACGAGTGCCAGACAGCCTTTGATGAAATCAAAAGATATCTCCTAGAACGTCCAATATTGATGCCACCAGTTGATGGAAGACCCTTAATCATGTACTTAACAGTGTTAGACAACTCAATGGGGTGTGTGTTGGGGCAACATGACGAGTCTGGTCGAAAAGAGCAGGCAATATACTACCTTCGCAAAAAGTTTACCGACTGTGAAACAAGATACTCACTGCTCAAGAAAACTTGTTGCGCTTTGGCATGGGCTGCTCGTCGACTAAGACAGTATATGTTGACTCATACTACCTTGTTGATTTCAAATATGGATCCAATCAAGTACATATTCGAGAAACCTTCTCTCTCCGGACGAATAGCGAGATGGCAAATGATTTTAACAGAATATGATATACAGTACACCACTCAGAAGGCAATCAAAGGAAGTGTTGTAGCTGATCATTTGGCTCATCAGGCAGTGGATGATTATCAGTCTATGAATTTTGAGTTCCCGGATGAAGACATTATGATTATTACCAAAGAACCTAGACAATATGACGGACCTGAACAAGGATCCCGATGGACTATGGTTTTTGATGGAGCTTCTAATGCGCTTGGTAATGGTGTTGGTGTTGTGATCATTTCCCCTGAAGGTTGTCATACCCCAATTACTGCAAGACTTTGTTTCTATTGTACCAATAACATGGTTGAATATGAGGCATGTATCATGGGTATCAAAGCTGCCATTGAGATGAAGATTCAGTTCCTGGACGTATATGGAGATTCAGCCTTGGTAGTTAGTTAGATTAAAGGAGATTGGGATACCAAGCATGAAAATCTCATTCCTTACAGAGAGCATGTGTTGTCTTTAATCCCATACTTTGAAGAGATTACCTTTGGACATATTCCACGAGGAGAGAATCAATTGGCAGATGCATTAGCCACCATGGCATCTATGTTTGAGATTAGCTGGGATGATGAAGCTCCCAAGATCACTATTGACAGATTTGAGAAGCCTGCATACTGCAATGAGATTGGCACTGAAGAAATAGAAGGAAAGCCTTGGTTCTATGAAGTGAAAAGATATCTTGAAACAAAGGAGTTCCCTGAAGGGGCATCTGTCAAAGATAAGAAGTTTCTGAGGAGGTTTTCTGCTAAGTTCTTCTTGAGTAATGGAATTTTGTACAAGCGCAATCACGATTCGACTTTGCTTCGTTGTGTGGATAAGAAGGAAGCAACGGAGATTATGGAAGACATGCATGACGGGATCTTTGGCACTCATTCTAGTGGTCATACCATGGCAAAAAAGATATTGAGAACAAATTATTATTGGTCTACCATGGAAGCTGACTGCTATCAACATTCCAAAACATGTCACAAGTGTCAGATTTATGCTGATAAGGTGCATATACCTCCAGCTTCGTTGAATGTGTTCTGCTCCTTGGCCTTTTGCCATGTGGGGCATTGATATGATTGGTGATATCAAGACTACTGCTTCTAATGGGCATCGTTTCATCCTAGTTGCCATTGATTACTTTACAAAGTGGGTGGTGGCAGCCTCATTTGCATCTGTTACTAAGAAAGTTGTGGCTCGATTCATTAAGAATAATCTCATATGTAGGTATGACATCCCTGAAAGGATTATCACATATAATGGCTCTAATCTGAATAACACCATGATTACTGATCTTTGCACGTAGTTCAAGATTAAGCATCACAACTCTTCTCCGTATTGTCCAATGATGAATGGGGCAGTAGAAGCTGCTAATAAAAACATTAAGAAAATTCTACAGAAGATGACTGTTACGTATAAGGATTGGCATGATATGTTACCATTTGATCTTCATGGTTATCGTACTACCATACGTACTTCAACAGGGGCAACCCCATTCTCCTTAGTCTATGGTATGGAAGCAGTTCTGCCCATTGAAGTTCAAATACCCTCCTTAAGAATTATGAAGGATGCAGGCTTGGATGAAAATGAGTGGATTCAGACTCGACTTGACCAGATAAATTTGATTGATGAGAAAAGGCTGGCAGTTGTTTGTCATGGTCAGATGTGCCAGAAACGGATGATCAAAGCTTTTAATAAGAAGGTTAAGCAAAAGGTATATCGGACTGGTGACTTGGTAATCAAGCGTATCATATTACCACAGGGTGATTCTAGGGGCAAGTGGACTCCTACATATGAAGGACCGTTTGTAGTCAAGAGGGTATTCTCAGGAGGTGCCATGATGCTTACTACTATGGATGGTGAAGACTTCCCACAGCCTGTAAACACAGACATAGTTAAAAAATACTACGTATAAAAAGAGACCCGCTAGGTTGACTGGCCTAGGCAAAAATAAGGGCATCCCAACGAACTAAAAGGGTTCGGGCAAAAGTTAGGGATATATATATATATAAAAGATTGTACACCCGATAAGTCGAAAACCTGAAAGGGCGGCTTGGGCAAAAAAGGGTATCCCGGTGGATTGAAAACCTGAAAAGGCAATCCAGGCAAAAGTTAGGGACTAAAGCGTATGACTATGTCTCGTTTGGATCACTCATGTAACCCCAACCAGTTATGATACCTGAATCAAGTTCAAACAGATAAAGCTCAATCCAATCGTTTCCATCTCAACAACAAAGGATGAGATACTTGAAGATAATGGCAATAGTGGAATTGAAACTCAATAGGATTACTTCTCACATAGCTGTTTTTCTTTGTTTTTTTAAAACTTTTACGACGAATTCCTCTTACTAGGACTTCTGTCTCCTTGTACAAACTTGCCTGTGTATAAGTTACTTTCTAAAATAAATAAAATCTCGTCTTTGAATCCAGATTTACTTTTACCTCGTTTACCTAAACGAAAACGTCCATTGGTTGTGTTTGAATGTATGTATGCTTTTGAATATGATTGATGTTTACCAGAAATGCATAAAATGTTGTAATAATATTTACTAAGGACGAACGAAGGTAGGAATTCAACGAAGCTTCGCCGGTTCATCCCCACAGAGTAATCTTTATAGATACTTCAAGTAACATCTCCCCTCGGATTTGTGTCCATCTCTTGTATCCTCGGTCAGGATACTCAGGAATATATTCCTTCAATAAAAGTACGACGAACGAAGATGGGAGGATATAAGTACCATACTATCAAACAAGACAGGAACGAAGTCCTTATATTCCTCAGCAACAAACCGAGATTTATTTTCCCTAGCCAACAGTTGTTATACAAAGATATTCAAACGCTTCGGGCTACATGATTCACACATCATATCATAGCATACACATCCATAATGCATAAGACATTTACTTAATTACATCATGCCATACATGCATACATGTTTCATAAACTAACCTTTTCTTTTCAGGATAGTTGCAGGAAGATAAACACTATCAACAACACAAAATAGTTCAGAGACGATTTATACGAAGATCCAGTACTGATACTTAATTCAGAGATAATCGCTACGAAGATTTATTTCTGATGATCAATTCAACAAATTGTCCTTGGGAAGATACGCAAATGATCTATACGAAGATCTAGTGCTTAATCCAGGATATTTCCAGAGGAAATAATCGTTACGAAGATTTATTTCCGATGATCAACTATCTTTGGGATAGTGTGTAAATGATCAATACGAAGATCTAGCACTTAATCCAAAAGATTCATTCAGAAGAAGTTCAGGAGTAATCGTCACGAAGATTTAATCCTGATATTCCCTTATCCTTGGGAAGGTATATAAATGGTCTATACGAAGATCTATTACCTAATTCAGGATATTTTCCTGAAGAGATAATCGCTACGAAGATTTATTTCTAATGGTCTATGCAACAGTTTATCTTTGGATGGTACATAAATGATCTATACGAAGATCTTGTACTTAGCCCAAGATATCACCAAAAGCAATACAGAAAAGATCTCCACGAAGATTGGATTCTGATGCTTAAATTAAAGTATGTTCCTAAAGATGGTTCAAAGCCGATCTATACGAAGATCTAAGTACTGACACCTAATGAAGAATATTCTTTTCCCCCCATAGAAAATGCAGAGACGATCTATATGAAGATCTAGTGTTGACATTCAACTCAAACCATGTTACAAAAATGATTCAGAGACGGCCTATACGAAGACCTAGTACTGATATCCAATGACAACCTATTGATACTATCACCTTCTAATATTATGGATGACATCTATAAGCCCATCTCCAGTTCCTCTGAATGGCATCTTTAAGCCCACTCCAAGCATATACAACCAATCAACATTAATACTTTACGCACCGACGAGTGCAAATTTTTGGGCCTTTGTGTTCAATCCCCTTCAACCTTCCAAGTCACGAATGGCACACAGGCCAATCTAACTCCTCAGGTTTCAGAAAATTGAACAGGGGCAGCTGTTGCAACCCAAAATTTGCCCTCACCTAGACCAGACATTGTGTACTAAGGTATCCCAAGAGGTTCACAAGGTTCACAATTAGTCAGAAAGTTTAACAATCCCCTCAGACAAAGCATCCTCCTAAGTAATGCATCCTAAACTAGGGTTTTGAGTTTCCTCAGGCTAAATGGACTTCCAAGGCTTCAAGTGAGCTTCATATTATCCTATATGTCTTCAAGAATCCCTATGTCATGTTTCAAGGCTTTCCCAAAAGATTTGCTCAGTCAGATGATCAGATATGCAAAAATCAGTCAAAGCAATCAAAAAGTCAAACTGAGTTCAACTGTGGTCAAACCAAAGTAAAACTTCTTGATTTTTTGCCAACATCAAGTATATGAAGTAAAATTCATCATTTAATCAAGGGTTGATCATGATTCATCAAGGCGATTTCAGATCATCAAGAATCAAGAGTTTCTAAATTAGGGTTTTCATAGGAAAAGTCAACTGAACTTTGACCAGCCATAACTTTCACATGCTTCATCAAAAAATTTCCATCCAAAGCTCATTTTGAAGGAAATTGAATTCTCTACAACTTTGTGTCTCACAAGCCAAGCCTAAAAATGCTTCATTTGGAAGGTATGAGCTAAGACATTATAGGTCATTTCAAAAGTCAACAAAAAGTCAACATCTTCCAAAGGGCATAATTTGAAAATGGTAAAGGATATGGATATGATACTAAAGAGGTTGGTTAGAGGACTCTCTAAGCTTTCTAAAATGTCCAAGAACACCTTCATAGCTTTAAAATTGAAGGAGATATTCCTTTACAAAGTTGGGAAATTTTTGGGAGGTTTATGAAGCAAATGGGATCTTAAAACCAAATCTCTCCAAATGGGCTTGCAATGTTTTGATCCAATCCATACAAAGACCTCTAGCACGACCCAAAGCAACCAAATTCTGATTTTTTATTATTTATTTATTATTTATTTTGATTTTATCCATTAAAAGTCAAATTAAATCTAAATAAAATATAAAAATCAATATTTGGACATAATTCTCCTTCTAGAAATTCTTAAAATTCATTTAAAGTTGATTGGAATCATGTAAAATCAGATTAACCAAAATTAGAAAGGTTTGATGAGATATTTTTCAATATTTGAAAGTGTGAATCTTCATGATCAAGCAATCACTACAAAGCCCAAAAATCCAGCTTCTTTTGACCTAATTCTACTTCATACATATACACAAACTAAAAGCAATCACAATGACGAATTTGCTGCCTCCAAGAGCAAGAACAAAGCTTCAAATTTCAAAAAAAAAACTCACAATCGGATTCTTATTTGCAGGCCATATCAAAGTGTTTTGAAGGTTGCAACATGTTTCTTGAGCATCATTGATACTATCTCAATGCTTTACATCATCAAAAACATCCTTGAATGCATAAACCGAATCCAACTTTGAGCTTGGAACTTTGATTTTTGATTTTGCCTATATAATCTATATAAATGGAATTTGATTACATATTATTGTTTATATTGATGTTTGCAATGTTTCTGGGTGGTTTGATTTGATGTTTGATGCAGGAACGGCCAAACGCCATTTTTAGGGTTCATGAAACCATGAATTAGGGCTTCACGAAATAACTAATTTCAGACCAAATTATGGACCTATTTGGACTTAGAGGACATGTATTAATTGATTTGAAACCTTAGAATAAATTTATATTATGTATGCTGCATTTTTGAATTTCCAGGTCATGTAGCTACGGGAAAAATCTGTCACTATAAGCTCTAGTGATGGATGAAGTGTCACTATAGCCTAAGTAGACGGCTGGAGGAAGAAGATGATGCTTGGCGCGAAATCCTGTTTGAATATTTGTTTATTTTTATTATGTTTTGTTTAGGTAGTATTATCACAATGCGTTGGTGGCTCAGTTGGCAAGTCGTACGTGTGTTTGGGGTGAGGACCAGGGTTCGAGTCTAGCCGAAAGCAATTTTGTTTTTAACTTCATTTATTTTGCAGGTTTATAATAAAAGAATTGTGTTGCCTATAGCTATCACCAGCGCATGCTGGCTCAGCTGGTTTTGAGGGTTGCTGATTGAGGTAAGGGTCCCTGGTTCAAATCCCAGGTCCTATCTTTTTAGCCAATTTCTCATCTTTTTCTTATTTTCTATTTTTTTCATATATTAACATTATTTTGATTAATTTATTAAATATAAATCATAAAAAATAATTTCTAAATAAATATTATAATATTTTCCTATAAAACTTATATTTTCAAAAATCATAATTTATTTTCTTAAATTTAAAATTGTTTCTATTTATTTTGTAATATGTTTATATTTATTATTATCATGTATATATTTTTGTAATTAAATTAATTAGGTTTAGATTAATTTTCAAAACCCTAATTTTCAAAACCCTAATTTTCTTAACCCTAGTTTTTTTATTAACCCTAATATTTAACCTAATTTTTTTTTTAAACCATAATTAGTCATTAATCATTATTTTAATATGTAAATAGTTTATTATTTGTTTATTATTATTAAAACTTATTTTCTTAATTAATTCTTAAAAAACTTTTTTCTAATATTAATTTGTCTTGCTAATTTCTTATTTCTTTTATTTTATTATTCTAACCTTTATTCTTATTTTTTTTATTACTACTAATATTTAATTATTGCTTATTTATTATTATTTATATTTATCATTATTATTATTTTTCGATTATATTGTAATTGTCCCAAAGCCTTGTAATATTTTTAGGTTTATATTTTTGCTTTATTTATTGTAAATATATTTATTGTATGGTTAGTAATTTAGGGTGTGTAACATGTTTGTAATTCAAATCAACTTAGAATAATTAACTTAAATAAGATAAATATTTGAATATGAACATGCACACACGTAAGTCGATCTTTGATCGCCATCTTGCACTTCCTAGGGTTGCCTCTCAGTTGCCTATTTCAAAAGGTCAAGTAGGGTGTCTTAAGCAATTCCCTTCATAAATATCATCAAGTCCCTTCAGTTTATAAGATCAAGTCCCTTCGAGGTTGCCTACGATAAATGATCTTGTCCCTTCGAATAAAAGATGATAAGTCTCTACGAATTGCTAAAGACACCTTACAGTTGCCTATATCCAGATGTCCCAACACATGTCCCTTAATTACATCCAAGGTAATGACTACCTATTCCTTAATAATAGGGATAGTCTTACCATTGAAAGAACATAAGAACAGTAAAGACTTAGTATAAGGTAGGTTTCTCTTAATTACTTGCTCACATTTCAAAATACTTTTTACACCTCACAATATTTTCAAAACATTTTCAAACAAGGCTTTGTATACATCCATACGAGGATCATTACAAAGTACTTAGAATTTTTTTTACACACTACACTCTTGCAAACAAACAAAGTGAGCTAAGTAACTAAGAGCCCATGGATAACCATGGATATAAAGGGTGCTAACACCTTCCCTTTGTATAACCTACCCCCCGAACTCAAGTCTTTTAAAAATAGGTCTTTCCTGTTCTTTTATGTCCTTTCCTTTTGGATAAAATAAAAGTCGGTGGTGACTCTTGCTATCCGCAACATAACTAAAAGTCAGTTTTCCCACCGTGTTACACATGCAGGCCAAACTAACTCTCATTTCGCAGGTACTATCAGTTGTGTTCCTTAACATGCTGGTACAGGCGTTGCCAACAAAGCCATCGCCAACACCGAGATTCAAGAAGCCTCTTCCTCAGCAGATCCTGAAGTGTGACTCCTCAGCAAGTCTCATTAGACTTCCCTTCTCCAGAAGAACAATAGCAAAGAGAATGATATTTCCCGAGCAAGAGGGCACTATCTCTTATCCCCTGCGAGGGGCTCCTTCCACTTCTCATCCCCAGCATGAGACGCATTCTATCTCTCACTCCCGGCAATAGATGATCAAAACTCTTATTTTCAGCAGGAAATATCCCCAACAGAGTTCTCCATTATCCCCAGTGGATTTGGAAATGGAGATCTTTCCCAGCATGACAATAGAAAGTTGCGGAGGTACTCCCCCAAGCAGAGAGCCCTCCTCCAACAGAGGAGTATCCCCAATCAGAGTCTTCTTATCTCCAGCAGTAAGGGAGAATTCATCATTCCCCAACAAAGGTGAAGATGTACAAGAGCTAGAAAGTTTTCTTCCTGGCCCAACAATGTTCGCCATTTTCCCCAGCGAGTTCGCCAAATAAAGTCCAATCCTCATTGGCATCTCTTCCCCAATAAGAAGATGATGCACCTAAGTAATTCCCCCAATAGGTTTCTTCCTCAGCAGAGTACCAACACAACTGATTCCCCCAGCCGGGTCAGAAGAGTATCAGTTCCCCAACGGAGTTCGGCGGGTAGTGTACCTTCCAAGTCAAGTTCATCCTTAACAGGGTCTTGACTCTCCAATCTCAAAGTCCAATTTATTTTTGGCAATGCCGGTAGTTCAGAGTCGGTGTATCATTAACACCATCCCCAGAGTCAGATTTCCCACAGGGATTCATCACAATCAACACAACAATTGTCTCTTCCCCCAGCGAAGCCGTCAAGGATACATGTTGTCTCCTCATCAGGAGGTCCCTTTGAATTTTCATCTAGTAATCTTCATTACATTTTTATCCTCAAAAGTGTAGCATTTTCATTGTTATGGAGCATTACGCCATGGAAAAATTCAAACATATGCATACAAAGCATAAGCCAGTTTTGGTACCTTGCACAGAAGCCCGAAACAACATTTTTGTAACCAGACCGAAGTATCCCCACAGAATGCCAAGTTCAATTCCCAGTGTGGTTACTTCTACCAAGTCTTGCTTGTTTTCCCCAGTTGAGTCTCATTTAAGTACAACGGTCTCACATTTTTTCGCGTCTCCATTTCAGTATAAAGGTCGCGTCTCGGGTAATCATTTAAGTACAATGATCTTGTTTCTTTGATATCGTCTAAGTACGATGATTTCAATTCCTCAATTCCATTTCAATACAATGGTCTCGTGTTCGAGTCTCCGTTTTAGTACAACAGTCTCTCATTTTCCCGCGTCTCTGTT
Organism: Lathyrus aphaca; assembly: GCA_963966055.1. Classification (NCBI taxonomy): domain Eukaryota; kingdom Viridiplantae; phylum Streptophyta; class Magnoliopsida; order Fabales; family Fabaceae; genus Lathyrus; species Lathyrus aphaca. Next base: position 508,028,875 of record OZ014523.1, read on the forward strand.
TCAGTACAACAGTCGTGTCTCGGGTAATAATTTAAGTACAATGATCTCGTTTCTTTGATCTCATCTAAGTACGATGATTTTAATTCCTCGATTCCATTTCAATACAATGGTCTTGTGTTTGACTCTTGTTTCAGTACAACAGTGTCATTTTTTTGCGTCTCCGTTTTAGTACAACGGTCGCGTCTCGGGTAATCATTTAAGTACAATGATCCCGTTTCTTTGATCCCATCTAAGTAAGATGATTTCAATTCCTTGATTCCATTTCAGTACAACGGTCTTGTGTTCGAGTCTCTGTTTCAATACAACGGTCTCTCATTTTTTCGCGTCTCCGTTTCAGTACAACGGTCGCGTCTCGGGTAATCCTTTAAGTACAATGATCTCGTTTCTTTGATCTCATCTAAGTACGATGATTTCAAAATTCTTCGATTCTATTTCATTACAATGGTCTCGTGTTTGAGTCTCATTTAAGTACAACAGACTCACTTTCCTCGTTTCCGTTTTAGTACAACGGTCACGTGTCGGGTTATCGTTTAAGTATAATGATCCCGCTCCTTTTGTGGTTCCATTTAAGTATAATGGTCTCACATCCTTCTGATTTCGTCTAAGTACGATGGCTTCGTTCCCTCCGAGTCATCATTTGAGTACAATGAGCTCGTTCCATTTTGTCCTATCCAAGGTCAATTTCATGTTTCAAGAGGTCATCCAAGAGTGACACTTATTCCCAACTCATTTCATCTCCCACAGAGTGCAAATTTTCCGATTTATTCGGGTATTCAATCACTCCATACCTTGAAAGTATGAAAGCCATTGCTATCATCCATTCAGGTCTACAGATGATTGAATAGGGGCAGTTGTAATACCCTAAAATTTTCCCTCTTGTTTATGGCCAACCTCAAGTGGTTTGCGCTTTGTCTTCTTGCATATCCGTTCATATTGCATTGCATTCAAAAAAAATAAAATAATAATCATCATCATCTGCATGTGCATGAGGCTTGTGATCAAGTGATTCTTGTCAATCATTGAGACTCAAGAAGGAAATAATATCACAAAAATAATCCAAACCATTTCCAAGATGTCCTACCAAAGAAAGGAAGAATTAATTTTCTTCCGTTAACAGGCTAACGCATGGGGTTAACCGGTTAACGACTGCGAAATTTGTGAAGAAATTTCAAATTATGGTTGGTTTCCCACAATTCCCTCCATTTTTTTCCTTTTTGCTTTACACTTCATTTTTCCGCTTCACTTCACTTTGAATTTCTACCACATTCTAGACCCTTCCACACTCTTCCAAGGAATATTCCAAGAAATATTCTAGAAACCCTAACCAACTTTAACTAACTCCAAGCCTAAGTCCTAACCTCATTCTCCAAACCTCATGCCCAAGCAAGCTCCATACCCAAAGCTTGATCCAATCCTAGCTTCTATATAAGTTTAATTCACTCAAAATCTCACAACTTCCACCATTTTCTCCAAAAAAACTTCAACAATTTCACTTCATCTCTCTCATTTTCTCTCATTTTCAACCTTTACCAAAGCTTATTCACAAAATCTTCTTTAAGTTTCACATTGAAACTTTAGGAGTTTGAAGCTAAACATTCATTCCAACATCAATTCCATAGCTTATTGGACAAGTTGTTGCTGTTTTGGATTGATTTAAGCTTATTGGAAGTGATTTTGCAAGTGTTCATCAAGATCTTCATCAATTGAATTTATTTTGCATTCCACGGATCGAAGCTTGAAGTCTACGGTTTTCTCTTCGTTTGCATTTCGATCAACTCACAACAATCACCAAAGCAAGCCTCCGCTTTGTAGGTTGGTGAATCCGAAACCGTTTTTCGCTTTTAATTTATTCACTTCATCTCGTCGTATGGAATTTTTTGTACCCAAAAATTTTCCCCCTACCCCCCACATTCAAGACCATGTGTCTCAAGAGGTCTCTTAATAGTCACAAGATTCTCAATTGGTCAAAAGGATTGAAGGTTTCATCAGACAAAGCCTCCTCATGAACAATGTATCTTAGAATTAGGGTTTTGAATTTCCTCAAGCAAAGTGGACTTCCAAAGCCTCAAGTAGACTTCATAACATCCCATATACCTTAAATAATCCTCATTTCAAGTTTCAAATCTTTCCCAACAAGTTTGGTCAGTCAAATGATCAAATACCTAAAAATCAGTTAACTTGGTCAAAAGTCAACTTAGGTCAACTATGGTCAACTCAAAGTCAAACTTCAAGATTTTTGGTTAACATCAAGATTATGAGGTGAAATTCACCATTTGATCAAGGGTTGATCATGATTCATCAAGGAAATCTCAGATCATCAAGAATCAGTAGTTGCTAAATTAGGGTTTTGTGTAGGAAAAGTCAACTAAACTTTGACCAGCAATAACTTTCACACAATTCATCAAAAATTTCCCATCCAAATCTCATTTTGAAGAAAATCCAATTCTCTACAACTTTGTATCTCACAAGCCAAGTCCAAAAATGCTTCATATGAAAGGTATGAGCCAAAACATTATAGGTCTTTTTGAAATTCAACAAAAAGTCAATTTTTTCCAAAGCTCATAATTTAAAAATGGTAAATGATATAGACATGGGACCAAAAGTTTTGATTAGAGTACACTCTAAGATTTCCAAAAAGTCCAAGAACACCTTCATGGGATCAAAATTGAGGAAGTTATGCATTGTGGAAGTTGGACAATTTTGAGGAGGTTTATGGAGCAAAAAGGGTCTAAACTCAAGATTTTGTCAAATGAGCCCATAATATCCCAATCCAAACTTAAAGATAAGCCCATGAACGACCCAATGACCAATTGTTCTGATTTTTATTATTTATTTTATATTATTTTGGATTTTAATCATTAAAATTCAATTTTAATTGAAATAAATTATGAAAATCAAATATTTGATCTAATATCTATTTTTGGATCAAATATTTTGTGTTCAAGTTGATTGAAAATCTTCAAAATCATGCAAGACCATTATAGCATGTGAATATTTGATTTTTTTTAAATTTATAATAATTAGTTTCTTCATTCACAAGTAATCCACAAAACTCCATCAAAGCCCAATTTTTTTTAACCCTAAATTGTACTACTACATAAACACAAGAAGGCCATAATACTAGGGGACGATTTTCATGCCATAAGGACCTTAGAAGAACTTCAAAAAATTGTGAAAATTAGGGAAAAAGACAAAATAACTTTGCAGCAAGTTTCAAGAGATTATATACATCCATTCACACTCCTAAAGGTCCCAGCAACTTGTCCCACAAAGAATTGGAGGTTGAAACCACACAAATCACCGCATACATGAACATGCCGCCATGGCCATGAAGTTTCAAATTGAAACTCTCTATTCTTCATCCTTTAACATGTTCTTTGATCATAATGTTATTTATTATCATGCATAGATCATATTTGACTATTTAATTTGGAGTTTTCATGCAGAATCAAAGAGATGTCATTCCTAGGGCATGAATCGTCTACTTCTTATAGCGCATGATACAACCACTTTCAGGCCAAAATAATGCCACCAATGAACTCACAAGGCCTCATTTAGTAGGACTACATAGTCTTTATGCGTTTAAATTGTTGTTTGTTGATGTTTATGAAATCACATGTTTACCTTTGAGATATAAAAAAGTGTATTGACCTGTGGGATAAGGAGGTTCTGCAAAATAACATCTTCTTCTAATTTTTTAAAGATTTCACACTTCTATAATTCTTAACTTACTACAAGGTGCAACTATGATAAATTTCATATTCAATTATAGTTATAATGTTCTTTTTCTTCTCCATTTTATTAAGTTATTACCAATCTTTTAAGGATATGTGCAAGTGTGCAACACTCCCATAATTCTTAGCTTCATGAAAGGTGTAAGTATGATAAATTTTTTATTTCAATTATATTATTTTTTTTTTCTCATTTTATTAATTTATTAGATTGTTTCAACATGGTTGTGTAGAAGTTGTTATTCAATATATAAACCAGACATAATTATAATTATGTCTCTTATTTGGTTTTAAGATATTAAAGATGATTTCATTCTCCTTTGAAGCATTCATTATTCTTAACTTTTTTTGTGTCAAAAAAAGTATTCTTAACTTTTTTTTTCTTTCTGGTATCATACAATATGTTTCTTATATTTTCTAAAGAAGCAGAAGCCCTGACCAAAATAACAGCACAAAACATTCTTCGGTTCTTCAAAAGATATATCCTCGCACGCTTTGGCATACCCCAAGTGCTTATCACCGACAACGGGACACAATTCACGGACGGAAGATTTCAAGACTTCATTGTCGGTTTAAGCATAAAGCATCACTTCACGTTCGTTGAGCACCCTCAAACTAACGGCCAAGCTGAGGCAACCAACAGGGTAATCCTACGAGGATTGAAACGTAGACTCGGCGAAGCGAAAAAGGCATAGGTCGAGGAACTACAAAGCATCCTTTGGGCGTATCGCACGACACCACATTCCACAACCGGGGAGACCCCGTTCAGGAAAACATATGGTACCAAGGCGGTCATCCCGGTAGAAATTCGAGAGCCGACGTGGCGCACAGAAGCACCCCTCGACAAGGAGTTGAACGACAAAGCGTTGTGAGTCGAGCTAGACCTCGTCGAGGAAATCCTCTCTGAGGCAGCCCTACGAGAAGCTTCCATTAAAAAGAAAATAGCTTTAAGCCACAATGTGAAAGTCATAAAAAGAGAATTCTAAGTGGGCAGCCTGGTCCTCAGACGAAACCAGAAAAACCCACAGGAAGGAAAGCTAGTCGCTAACTGGGAAGGCCCGCACCGTGTTCGAGATAAGACGGGAAACAAGGCTTATTACCTTGAAAACCTACAAGGTGAAGAACTGGCTCGACCATGGAATGCAGAAAAACTTAAGCAGTACTATAGCTAAAACAACTTAGGAAGGCGTGGGAGGTACGACCACAAACCTTCGTCACCAATCGAAAAGAAGGATAACACCCACATAAGGCGAGCACAACCCTCCCCGTTGTTGGACATCTCAAATGAGCTCCAACATCGCAGTACCACGTCGGCAGGGCTCCCGGCTCGCGATGGGAAGGCCCAAGCACCGGGATCAGGGTATCCAATCGCGACCCTAAAACCCGCCACCTCGCTGGTTCCCTAAACCGACGAGTCTAAATAGTCGAGCACATAATGTTCAAAACAAATATCAGTTCAAACAGTTAAACAAACACCATCAGAAAAACCAAATAGAATATTATATTTAATCTGGCCAAAACCTAGCCGTTAAAGTACGTACAAAAAATGGCACGCAGGCCGTTACAACAAAAAACAGGCACGCAGGCCAGAAACTTAAAATAAACTAAGGGTCGCTGCCTAGACCTACTCCTCTTCATTGTTGTCGTCATCCTCCTCCTCCAACTCTTCCTCAGGGATAAAGGGGCAGACAATCTCCCCATTAGTCATGTTGTAGTTATGGGTCCTCCCCTCGGTCACGAGCCCCGAATTCAAGACCTTGACGGTAGCATTATTGAACCCCTCTATGAAGACGACCACCAGATCTTTGCAGAGCTCGAGCTCCCGGATCTTGCCGACCAACTCGTCGCGGGTACGAAGGGCCAACTCTTCTTCATTCTCATCCTCAAGAGGATGGACCACACCTTCTAGCAACGCAAGTCGTGCCCGGAGATGCCCATCTCCTTAGCCTCCTAGTTGAGCTTGACTGCCTGCTCCTTCAGGCTCTTGTTCTCCTCTTTTAAGGTGTCCCGGTTGTCGTACCTCGAAAAATACGATCCTAAAATAAACAACAGAGTCGCCACCTAATTCTATTTATTCTAACTAAAGAAAAGGGAGATATAGACACAACCTAAATAAAGGATAATAATGGTCAACGAAATCACTAATCTAAGTTCGGGAGTCAGTTACGCAAAGGGAAGGTGTTAAGCACCCCTCACGTCCGCTGTACTCAACGGGAACCTCTTAGTATAATTTGCGCTTAAAATGCTAACTTATATTATTGTATTATTTTAATGATTAAAGTTACTAAGATTGCTTATTAAAGGGAAAAGAAAATTATTATTTATTACGGAGAAAGGTTAAGTTTTTTATTATTGTGCTCGAGAAGGATTAAAATCCCCGTGCCTACGTATTCCCTTGTGCAATGGGAAAGTCAGAGCTTCGTAGTTCGTGCAACTACGGTTTGTGTTTTTTATTGAACGATTGTTTGAAAACGCTTTCTAATCTGCTAAGCGTTGGCTTTTACTCGCGGTGGAGGTTGAAGTGCTAGCTTGTTTGCGAAATAGAAAGATTTAAACAATGTTCGTTTAGAGAAAAAATGTTTGATCTTTATTAAAGTGTTTTAAACGAGAGGGCGAATGAACCACAATGCGTGGGGCTAGCCCAAGAGTGATTGCATTCAAGAACCCGTGGAGTGCTGGACTCCAGAGTTCAGTTACTCGTTGATTAATTATAAAATGATTTGCATTGGTTGGTAAGTTTTAAATTGTATTTGAAAAGAAAGAGACAAGTCGTCATCTTTAAGGGAGATGTCTCGCCTAATTCACCACAAACATTTGAGGTAGAGAAATCGAAAGAAGCTTTAAACTTGGATACGAGGATCGATAAGCAATGCCACATTCTTTCTTTGAGAAATAAAATCGGAAGAAGCTTTAAACTTGGATATGAGTATCGACAAGCAATGCCACATTCTTCCATTGAGAATAATTGTTTGTAAGTTTTGATTTGTGTTTGTGGGGATATAAGGAATATCTTCCTATGGGGATGAATCATGTCTAGTCTTTTAAGGCTGTTGAATTATTTTGAATACGAAAGGGCGAATGAATTACAACCCGAAGGCTAGCCTCAAGAGTAATTCAGTTCAAGAACCCGAGGAATGCTAGATTCCTGAGTTCAGTTCTTCGTATGATTAATTCAAAAGTTTTCGCGTTTTAGGAACGAGAGGGTGAATAAACCACGTCGCGTGGGGCTATCCCATGAGTGATTTAATTAAAGAATTATGTGGAGTGCTAGACTCCAAAATCCAGTTCCTCCGTTATTTGATTTGTGAATTAAGACATTTTGCTTTTGGATGCTTTAGGGTTTAATATTTTAGAAACAAAGGAGTAAATGAAACACAACTCGAAGGCTAGCCTCAAGAGTGGTTCATTAAAGAAACCGCGGAATGCTAGATTCCGAAGCTCAGTTCCTCGTTAATTATTTGAATTAAGTATTTTGGAAACGAAAGGGGGAATAAACCACAACGCGTGGGGCTAGCCCAGGAGTGATTGCATTCAAGAACCCGAGGAATGCTAGATTCTTGAGTTCAGTTCTTTCGCTTTTAATTTTATAGAAAATTGTTTGAATGCTTTTTAGATGTTTTAGGGTTCAGGAGGTCCCGCTTGGACTCGAAAGCAACCGGAATCGAAAGCGTCAAAATTAGATCTTTAACTATCTTAAAGTGGACTCATGTAGGAATCACTCTATGAGAATATGAGCAACACTTTATGCATCCATACGGTTCTCGGAAGTCAAGTTGATTTTAACCCCGAAATCGCAATACAACGCTAACAAAAAAAATTACACGAATATTCTTATTAACAACCAAAAAGTAAATCAATAATTAAACTTTAATTAATTAATCAATTAACAAAATCAATTAACTAATCAATTAGAAATCTAAATAAATAATTAACTACTAATTTAGATTAACAAAGTAAAAATGAACAAATAAAAATGTACAAATAATTATAGGATGTAAAGCCCCAAAAAACTATTATGTATATAAAAAAACTCAAACAATATTTATCCAAACCCAGTTATATTTATTAAACTTAAATAAATAGTATATATATTGAATATAGTTATACTAATATTAATTTCAATTTTTTTACAAATATCTAAACGTAACAGTGACAATATGAACTTAATAATGTAATGTATGGATCTATCATCTATGAATCTATATTATAAAATTTATTTACAAATGATAGAAATATATCATTATATTTTATTCATTTTTAAAGACTAAAAAGAAAGGTTTTTACTAAAAACAAAAACAAGGGATACACAGGGCAAAACCAAAGACAAATATAATACTACACCGTATAAAATAAAACGGGTCACATATATTTACAGAATTTGATTCAAGTAATAGATGATTAATCCATGCACATAAAAAATATCACACATCCTTCCAAAATGATCATCTGTTCACCATGATAAGCACACTAAAGACACAAATTGAAGTAGAAACTTCAACAAGAAAAAAAACGTGATTTCGAAGCACTGTTCATCATGACTTTAAACAACAGACAAGATTAAAACAAAACGATAACTCCACTCAACAACAACACAATACAACAGTCACAATAACATTGTTTTTAGCAGCGTTTACAAGGTATAACAACATAATATATATATATATATATATATATATATATATATATATATATATATATATATATATATATATATATATATATATATATATATATATATATATATATATATATATTTAAAATAACACCAAACATCATAACAAACGTAACCGAAAACTCTACCTAATAACCGAATAGCCTCCTCGTCCATATCACACTCGAGCAAGGCTTTAGTGTTAATCAGGCGAGACTCTAGGACAAGCAATTCTTCGTCACCTATGTAAGGGTTGTCCGATCGGTCTACGCAAACCGCCAAGTTGAAACTTTGGACATAATACACCAATTTTTGGAAAGCCAACCTGTCCTCGGTCCCCAGACTCACGTGTCGGACACGGTAATGGCTGGTCGGCAGATCAAAATGGTTCGGCTGCCATCTAAGGGGGATCTTCGACACCAACTGCTCCACGCTGTTTGCATCCCGTTTACGGAAGTAGAGGCTGTCAAAAGCATACCGGGTGATCGGTTTCACCGAATACCACCTTCCTTTGAAGTGGCAGAATGAATCAACATATGTCTTAAACAACCTCGAGGGTTACTTGAAAGACACCCAGCTATGACGCCCTCCTCCGCCCGAGTGCTGCAGGTGGAAGACGTGGAAGAAGAGAGGCAGTGTGCAACCAATCCTAAGGTGCTGACAGACCAGCTCGAATGCCCGAATAAAGGAGATGGCGTTGGGATGAAGTTGTGAAGGCGCCAGCCTGAGCCACCTAAAGACCCCCATCTGAAAGTCGTTAAAAGGGAGCCTCATCCCCGCCTCCCAGAAGGCGAACTCAAACATCGCGAATTGTTTCCCCGGGAAATGCCAGCATATCTGATCTTTTTCTCGAGGAGCGTAGCACTGCCAGTTAGGTTTATCCTCGGGACCCAGCTCCTCGAGTACTGTGTACACGGTGGTACTTTTATCCACAAAATAAGACTCTTCATCCAATGGCTCGTCGGTGACCCACAACAGGTCGTTTTGGCTGAATGAAGAGGCGACCACATTTCCTTCCTCGGGTTGTCTTTGGCTAGCCGTACCTGAAAAGCAGAGGGAAAAAGTGAAGAGCTGAACGCTCCAAGTTCTCGCTAATGTTGCCCTAATCAACTAATGAAGGGGTGAAGATCCCTCTCGGGCGCCCATGGAACACCCAAAGTTCTTAAGAAAGTTAATAAATTCTTGCTCGGCGAATGCATAGGGCGCCCGCGACGTTCATCAAAAGTATGATGATTCTGGTCGGCATATTCATGTGAATATGCTTAATTCGCCCGACTCATTCAAGTTGTGCCCGGGACAATCATACCTAAACCCTATAAACTAGCCTAAAACAGTAATATACTTGCTCTAAGCAAAAAAATTACCACTATTACTACCTACCAAGCGTAAAACTGATCAGAAAAAGAAGATTCGATGGGTTACCTGACATGATGATGGCGGGGAGATGGCGGTGGCACACGAGGAGCTAGCGGTGGTGAGCGGCGACGACGATTGAGTTTGGAAAGAAGTTCTTGGCTGCTAGTCCGATTAATCGTATGAGCGAAAAAGTGAAATGAAATGGTTTCCCCACTTTATATATATGGGGGAGCGCATGGGAAGACGCGCCTAGGTAATCATTACCTAGGCTCCCTAGGTCGGCCCTAGCGCAGGAAACAAAGTGACACGCTTTAAATTCCTTGAACGCGCCACTTTAGAGAATTCTGAACGACGTCGAGCATCTCTAGATCTCCCTGACTCCACTAAACTTCCTCGGCTACTAAAGACACCGCGCACCAGACAGCTCGACGTATATCCTCCTCGACTTACCAAATAACTCAACATGGCAAATTGCTTTTAAGCGGGCAGTCGGTCCCGATCGCTCACTCCACGGTATATGTCCTGCCTCGACATGTTAGCTGTGTCTGACTCCATTTCTCTTAACTCATCACTCCAGCTTGGAGACTCGACTTGGGGGGCTCTTATTTCGGACTGGGCCTCAAGGACACTGTTGGGCCATGGCCCAACATGTCGGGCAGAGACCCACCTAGTCGGGCAAGCCTTCTACATCTTCGGGCAGACTTCCAACTGCCCGAGCAGGTGCTTGGCGCGTTGGGCAAGCACCCTATCCATTGGACTGATGATGGGGAGACCGCGTCTCCCCATCACCTGCCATCTCACCCAATTGTCCACCATTATCTCCTAAAAGGTAGGGGCAGTTGGACCAAGGGCAAGACCACGTGCTAGGTCTTACACGCTCCTACGCGTACCTTGACAGTTCTTCCTTGGGCCTAGCTAATCTAGCCCACGGGAGAATCTTGGCCCAGCGATGAGGGCTCACTATAAATACCCTTTTTCATTAAAGGGTCAGGTATTCTGAAACACTGTCTCTCTTACCACTTGTGTACCAAATACTCACTTTAACATCGAAGTGCCTTGCATGTACACCCTTCTCCTCTCTTGTCAACCACCACCTTATTCGTGCTCGACCTCTAGAAGACCCTTCTGATAAGGTAAGATCAAATGGTAAAATAAAATTTATGCCCCAAATATGTGTTGTCTTATTCTCTTTTTTTATTTTTTTTAAATTCAATACGCATCACTAATCATGCCCACCGGTATTTATTATATCTTTTCTAATATAAATTATATTTTTTATATTTCTTGATTTCTAATATAAACTATTTTTTATATATAGGGCATAGATAAAAATAATAATTGAAATAAAAATAAAATTAAAATTAAATTATGAAGAAAAAAAAATTATTTAAAACTCAAAATTGATTTAACCTCATTAAATTATCATGAATATTATTAAATTAAAAAATTTCAACCTCTTGAATCCACTACCAAAACAACATCGTGAATTGACTAAAACTGTAATTTAGGCTTTTTATTATGATAGAAAAATGCTTTGGGCTTCACTCACTTCATCAACCTCTTGAATCCACTACCAAAACAACATCGTACCAAACAAAACCTCAACGATGCCACCACCTCCTCCGTCATCCACTCACCTCAACACAGATGCCGATTGTCACTTTCTTCACAAACACATTCCCATCGTTCGACGGACTTAAATTAAAGGTTCGATTTTTTCTTCACTAATCCACGAATCATGATTCACCACAACACCATTCTCTCTTTCTTACCAAAATGCAAAACCATGATTCAACTCAAAGCATTGCACGCTCTTATACTTACAACCCCAACCACTATTAATACTACCATTATCCCTTTAAGCAAGCTTATTGATTTCTGTGTTGATTCACAATTCGGTGACATCAATTATGCAATTTCACTATTTACCCTAATTCATTCCCCTAATCTTTATATCTGGAATTCCATGATAAGAGGTTATGCTAAATCTAATAACCCAACCATGTCTTTGCTCATGTATAAACAAATGCTACAAAATGGGGTTTCCCCTGATCATTTTACCTTCCCATTTGTACTCAAAGCAAGTTCTTTTATTGCTGATCATGGTATTGGAAAATGCATTCATAGTTGCATAGTGAAATCTGGGTTTGAAGCAAATGTTTATGTTGCTACTGGGTTACTTCATATGTATGTTTCATGTAAAGATATGGATTATGGGTTGAAGCTGTTTGATAATATTCCTAAGTGGAATGTTGTTGCGTGGACTTGTTTGATTGCTGGGTATGTTAATAATAATCAACCACGGGAAGCTTTGGAGGTGTTTAAAGATATGGGTAATTGGGGTGTAGAGGCTAATGAGGTTACCATGGTGAATGCTTTGATTGCGTGTGCTCGTAGTAGAGATATTGATACTGGGAGATGGGTTCATGAGCGCATCCGTAAGGCTGGCTATGATCCTTTTGTGTGTGCGTCTAATTGTAATGTTATTCTTGCAACTTCGGTTCTTGAAATGTATGCAAAATGTGGTAGTTTGAATGTTGCAAGAGACTTATTTAATAAAATGCCGAAAAGAAATATTGTTGCTTGGAATTGTATGATAAATGCTTATAATCAGTATGAGAGGCATAATGAAGCGCTTGATCTCTTTTCTTATATGTTGGCTGAAGGAGTCTGTCCTGATAAGGCTACCTTTTTGAATGTGTTGAGTGTTTGTGCCCATCATTGTGCTTTGGCATTGGGAGAAACAGTTCATGCTAATCTATTGAAAAGCAATATTGCTACAGATATTGACCTTGCTACTGCTCTCTTGGACATGTATGCCAAGAATGGTGAATTAAGAAGTGCACGAAGGATTTTTAATAATAGTTTGGAAAAGAAAGATGTGGTGATGTGGACTAGCATGATTAATGGTTTAGCCATACATGGTCATGGAAATGAAGCATTGAGAATGTTTCAAATAATGCAAGAGGATAGTACTATAATCCCTGATCATATTACTTATATTGGAGTTTTATTTGCTTGTAGTCATGTTGGATTGGTTGAAGAGGCTCAAAGACAATTTAACATGATGACAAAGAGGTATGGCATAGTGCCAGAAAGAGAGCATTATAGTTGCATGATTGATATTTTGAGTCGGGCAGGTCATTTAGGAGAAGCAAAAAGATTAATGGACACAATGCCAATGCAACCAAATATTGCCATATGGGGTGCTCTTTTGAATGGTTGTCAGATTCATGAAAACATCTCAGTTGCTAGTCAAGTGAGAGTACAACTGACAGAGCTGAAACCTGTTCAAAGTGGAATTTATGTTCTTCTATCTAATATATATGCTGATGCTGGAAGATGGGAAGAAGTAAATATGACTAGAAAAATGATGCAGCGTAAACGGATTGCAAAGACAATTGGTCATAGTTCAGTTGAAATGAAGCTGTTGACCTCATGATCATCTCAAGATTCATTTGTTCAAATTATAAAGTATTGACAGCTGGAGTAGTTTCAACAAGGAAATCGGAATCGTCGTCTATTGGAGTATTTGTTCATCTCCTTTCAGCTGCCTTGGTCAGTTTATCACATCAATATCCAGGTCTTAACACTGATGATATTCTTGAACTAATTGTCATTGAAAACTTGTTCTTGTTCACAAGCCTCAAAATCATATAACCTTATACCATACACAGACTGGCATACAGATGGATTTTATTATTTATACCTTTTAGATTATTCCATCATGTGTTAATATGATGTAATAAAAGATTCTAATTGCAAATTACCATAAACTACATCACAAATTCCAATGTGAATATCTCTATGCTGAAAAATATCCATAATTTACTTCATCTTATGCGATTTAATGTTAATTGTATAGGTCCCTTCTAGCCATCAGCTGACATCATTAAAAATAATGTAGTTTGCTCCGGTAATTTATTATTGGAGGAGTAAGAGCCTTAGCATCTTTAGTTTGATTCTTGTGACAACACATTGCAAAATTTAGGCTTCATTTATTACTTATGAACTTCTTGATAAGATATTTTCTCCGTGTGAATGTCTTTACTTATTTAAATCACGGCTTTGTTCATTTCCTTAGGTGCTTTTATTGTAAGGAAGTTAAAAAAGTTGCCACAAAGCAACTCAAAATTGAGGAGTATAGGTTTTTCTCAAAGGATCGTGAAAGACAATTTAAAACTGCTGCAGTTCTCTTTGGTAAGTTTTGCCTATGGCTTTGAAAAATCATGAAATTTAACTCAATTTTAATTATTGATAGTGTTTTAATTATATCATTGGGACTACATTGGCCTTTGTATTGGTGTTCTACTTTGTGACTTTAGGTTTTGGTTGGTAACTTGCAATTTTTGGACTCAAGTAGGAAACCATGGTTAATAGTGTTATCTTTTCACATTGTCTGTGAATGCATGCTTTCCAGCTATTTTCTAAAGTGACATCATCATCAAAGGGATAGGATTGATAGTAGTTATCAATGTTCAATTCCAGTATCATCCACAATGACAAAATGATATTGTTTCATATGCTGCTTTAAATGCCAGTTTCGAACCAAGGAGCAGCAGGTCGAAGGGCGTGGGTTCAAACCAACAATCCACCAGGTGAAACCGGCTAAATGATATTGTTAAGTGTATGCTGTTATCCTATGAGTTTCCTTGTATATTGTATTCTGCATATTATATATTTTGTGCTCTATGCACAAAAGAATATGATAAATTTAGAGCGGAAATCAGAAATGTGCTTGGAGCTTGAATTGAGAAATTTAGTTAGCTAGTTTCATATTAGGGATGAATTTGAACTAAACAATACTGTTGAAATCTGCCATGCATCCTTTGATAACTAAAGTTTATTGATGTTAGAAGATTGACACTATGTATTCATTTTGTATGAACAAGATGGTTAATTTCATCATGTTAATTCATAAGAGAATTAAAGTTTGATAGTTAGTTAAGGGTAGTTAGTTACAGAGTTAGTAAGGGCATCATGTACCTCATTCACTTTCATTAAATGCTAAAAAGGATCAGTAATTACCAAACTGGTAACGAAACATCGTTATGATGACACAAATTAAAGAGAAACTCTTAGATGCTTGAGTGAAACCGCATTGCATCATACCATTTGCGCCATAAAAATTGTTACATTTTTCTGTTAGTAGAGAGTGTGAATTCTCCGAGGAGCCTAGCTCTGTGGGTAGATATGGGTAGATAGGAATGGTATTCCATCTACATTTTGTCTGTTTCAATATTACTCCATTTCTCATCTATTTTACAATCTCTCTACATACTTTTCTGTATTCTATTTGTGAGGTCTACATCAATTGGTCTGACCTACAGGATGCTCTGAATGATCCAGGAAATCCAAGATGGAAAACAAAGTGACTGTGCTGGAAGAGAAGATTGAGAAAATTAAAGGGGAGGTTGAACGAAATCCAGATCAAAGTAGTTGAGAATCATGCGAAGTTAGTTGCATTACTCACAACGGGTAAAGCGACGACGAATGGTGTTTAACTGATTACAAAAGAGATCAAAGGAGTAGGTACAGTTGAAGTGTCATCAAAGAAAGTCGAGCTACCCATGTTCACCGATGATGATTCCACCGGCTGGATTGCTCGCGCCGAGGTATACTTTAGATGAAACAGGTTATGGATAAGAATAATTATATGCAAACAATCTATAAGAAGTCACAAAGATATAACCGAACTATCTTAGATCGAACAATGTCAAACTTGATATGATTTAAATAGTCATAATACTCTTTATACCTTTTCGAGTTTTTTTTCTCCTCTACTTCATTCTTAAACTTTATTCTTAAACTCTTCTCAAAAGAATTCTAACTCGTAACAGATACACATTTAAAATTATTAAATTTGTCACTAATGTAAATGAAGTAAGGGAACTCAAATCCACAAATTGATTAGTATAAAAAATGTTGTTTGGATAGTCGGTTCGACACTTGTCCTATTATTAAAATATGCATTATTTTTCTTGTCATACAAGACTTAGAATTAATCTTTTTACTACTAAATGAAATTTAATAACACTTATTTGGAGTCTTATAAGTAGTGGTATTCGCTGTTTGATTTGGATCGGTTTTGATGCAAAATATCACCCGATTCCCGATCCGATCCAATTTCTTGCGGTTTGATTTGGATCGGTTTTTTGGATATCTAAATTACAAATTATAATTTTATTAATATTATAATAACACTAATAAATAATAAATTTGATATAATATATAACATATATTATATTAAAAGTTAATATTAAAAAATGATAATAATCGATTTTGATTGAATAGTATATTAAAAGTTAATATTAAAAAATGATAATAATCTATTTTGATTGAAACAAATGAAATAATAAAAATTAATAGATTA
Organism: Lathyrus aphaca; assembly: GCA_963966055.1. Classification (NCBI taxonomy): domain Eukaryota; kingdom Viridiplantae; phylum Streptophyta; class Magnoliopsida; order Fabales; family Fabaceae; genus Lathyrus; species Lathyrus aphaca. The sequence goes on from OZ014523.1 coordinate 508,044,986, forward strand.
AATCAAACTAATAAATCATATTTTTTATTTATAAAAAGTATCATATAATATAATGATAAATTAATATAACATGTTATACAAAGAAAAAATAAATAAGTATAAATATACATACCTGCGGTTTGGATCGATTCTTAAAAAATGACATCTAAACATATCCAATAATTTATGGTATTTTTGTGGTTTTTAACTTTTATTTGGATTGGTTTGCATTTGAACACTCACTCAATGCTAATTTAAGTAGTCTCACTCAATAAAACTTTTGTTTGTTACATTCTAATCATAGAGTCCTATAACCACTAACCGTTTTGTTCTTTTAACACATTAAATGGTTGCCTTCCATTTAGAATCATGTTTGTATGTCCAAATGCAAATAAACTTAATATGAGTTTATTTCTTATTATCATTCACCTACTTAATGCGGGAAACTACTTATCTTTCTTTCAAGATATGATATATACATGTACAATTCATTCATACATAATTTATTGGATGAGTAATGCTATTTAGTACGAATGAATTTGAAGAAAAAATGTAAGAATGCACACATGTCAATATTTTAGAGGTTAATTTTAAATTGATTTTAAATTTAACTTCCTTTTTAATAGGGATCATGGGGTAGTGGTGATAATGAATGGTTGAGATTTATTCTTGCATTTCTTGTTTTTACCTTTTCTTACTATTAATCATTTTCCTTATTGCATATATTTGAGACAATCTCAAATAGATCACGTAACCAACTAATTGGTCCATAAGAAAATCCAAAATTTTCAAACTTCAATCTATTTAGATTCTTAACTTATATAAAAAATTATTTGGAAGTTTTATATTCATATTTTGTAGTAGTTATTATTAAAAAAAAATTCTTCAGATTAATGATCATATTATTTTCTGAGATGACTACAATTATGAGATATGTTATATCTAGAAATTCGGCTTAATCCTTTTCATAAGCATCTTTCTTCGAATCTAGTTATATTTAACTTTTAGGAATTGATTGTTTGAGAACATACAATTTTTCTGATGCTTGAAAAAAATTCTATTTTTATACCAACTCATAAACTCATTTCTGAAACATATGTCTTTCATAAGGACATTTCATAGTAACACATAAAATGAAAATGAAATAATTTCTAACTACAAAACATGTAAAAGATTGTATCAAAATCATTTTAAATAGGACTTTCATTAAAATGCTCCAGCAATTTTTACTCAAACCAAATGACCCTTAACGTTTCATTCGAAAAATCTCATTTGAGGATTTTCTAGTGGGCCGAGATCCATATTTTACTTTGTTTTAAGTCTGTGTTAGGTAGATTACACAAAACTCTATTATTTAGGTAGAAACTTTTTCCAATTGTATCTAATACAACTCTCGAATTAATTAGTTAATTGAATAACTTCTTATTCTAATTCATCATATGGATTCTCAACTCTTACATTTGAACTTATATAATCTTAATATAATGAGTTTAGTTAAGTGAATGTTTCAATTATCTCAAGCTAGGACACTATCAAAGTGAATGTCCAACTTGACATGAGTATGATGCAAACTATGCCAAATATGATGAAAGTGAAGAATTGTTTCTCATGGCACAACATGAAGCAAGCACAAAAACCAAAAATAAAATTTAGTTTTTTGATTTGGGGTGTAACAATCACATGGTAGGAACAAAGGAATAACTGTTCAATTTTGATGAGAAATTTAGAGGAATTTGTCAGGCTGGGAGATGACTCAAAGATGCAAGTGGAAATGGTAACTTGAAGCTTTGCAGGAATGATATCATCAATGTTATCACTTATGTGTATTATCTACTAGGGCTGAAGAACAATCTTAGGAGAGTTGGTCAACTGATGCAAAAGAATCTCACTACTGTATTAAAAATGGTGGTTGCAGGGTACTTCACAATGACAAGGGTATAACCATGTCCACTCAAATCTCATCCAACATGATGTTTGTTGTATATGCATTTGTAATCCTACCAATGTGTTTTAAAGCTACTATAGAGAATGACACACAATTGTGACATTGTAGATATGGTCACTTGAGCTTCAAGGGACTTGATACATTGATCAATAAGGAGGAAATGGTGCAAGGGATGACAAGTTTGATGAAAATGGAAGAAACTTGTCGTGATTGCTCGATGGGAAAGCTACATAGATAAGCCATACCAAAATGTGCAAGCAAAGACAAACTTTAAGCATGTTCACTCAGATATGTGAACATATTAACCCTGAATCTAATGGTGTAAATAAGTATTTCATAACCTTACAAGTGACTTTAGTAGGAAAACTTGAATTTACTTCATGGATTAAAAGACTAGTGCATTTGATGTTTTCAAAAAAATAAGGCACTAGTGGAAAAATAATTAGGTCATCATATCAAATATCTTAGGGCAGATAGAGGGGGTGAATTTACATCCATTGCATTTACTCATTTTCACATTTTTCATGGAATCAAGAGACAATTGAACACTACTTACACTCCACAAAAATGGAGTATTAGAAAAGAAGAACACGACATTGATGAATGTGATCAGAAGCATGATGGGACTGGAAGGAATGTCCCTAAAAATTACTGGTCGGAAGCAGCAAAATTGACAACATATATACTCAATAGGAGTTTTATTCTATATGTGAAGGACATGACTCCAGAGGAAGCCTGAAGTGGTGTGAAGGCTTCAGTTCATCATTTCAAGGTGTTTGAATGTATAACTTTTGTGCACATTCCTGATGTACAAAGAAATAAGCTAGATGTCAAAAGCATCAAGTGTGTAAACTTGGAAATGAGTGAAAAACCCAAAGCCTACAGGCTCTATGATCCGATAGAGAAGAAAATCTAATAAATAGAGATGTGGTATTTGAGGAATCAAAATATTGGAAATGAAATAAGAGTCACAAGAAGAATTTTGAATCAACTAGAAATGTTGAACGATGAAGAAGAAAACAATGAATCTAATGATGCCTTACTATATGAAGAGACGAACATTGACAATGATCCTCAATATGAAAGGAACAATGTATAAAGTGTAAGTGAAGAAACTGCAACTAAATAAGAAGATCTTCCTCCAAGGAAAAAGAAAATATCACGTTCTAAGCATGTGACATAATCATCTAAGGGTATGTTTGGATTGATGGTATGTGATGGAATGGAATGCAGTGCTAATTAATGTGATTCCATTGTTTGGATTTGCAAATAATGGATGGAATGGAATGGAACATGATGGAATCCATTTCATCACATTCCATCCAATTCCCCATTTTTTATTCTACCCAATTTGGGGTGTATGTGATGGAATGAGATATTTTAAATAAAATAACCAATAATGAAGTGGGATCTATGTTCGGTTCCGTTCCGCTCAATTCCGCTCCACTATGTTCCACTCCGCTCCACTATGTTCCGCTCTGCTCCGTTCCGTTATGTTTCATCAATCCAAACACAACCTTAAGTGACTTTTGTTTATATTTAAGACCATTTTTTTGTAAAGTTGCTTATATATAAGACATGAGGGAATAATTAAAAAGATTTTTTTGTAAAGTTACTTATATACGAGACAGGAGGGAATAATATTTAAAAAGATTAAAAAAAAATGATATACTTAAAAAGGAACTATAAATAAAAAGTACTAAAATCGTTATCTCTCTCTTTCATGCACATTTGTTTTCATTATCTTTTGCATTTAAAAATTCTACTATTAGGGTACGGGAATCTATGATATGGAATGATTCTTATATACAAGAGAGTTCAAGTAAGTAACTTTCATGAATGGATAACTAACTTCAACTTACTAACACAAAGTTACTAGTCAATTAATAAAAAAAATGTAAAAAACACTCTTTTAATATGAAAATATAAAAATTTCAAACATAAATAATTAATTATCTAATTGCTTCTAATTCAGATATTTTTAAGTCTTGTCTTCGTAGTGTAAAAAGAATTCAGCTTCAAAGGCTTTGTTAAGGCATCTACAAGTTCATTCTTTGAATTGTAATAACATATCTCAATTATTTAATCTCTTTTTGGGTTTCTTAGGAAGTAAAACCTAACGTCTATGTGCTTGTATATTTCATGCATAATTGGAATTTTTTGACAGTTTTATGGTATAGTTATTGTCAAACATTATAATCGTGTTATGTTCCTAAGTTTGTCCAAATTAATGGAGAATGTTTTGAAGCCACATGCCTTGATAAATAGATAAAACTGCCACTACAAATTCAGTGTAGTGGTAGATGGAGTACCTATGGATTGTTTCATTGAAGACCAAGAAATTGATCATTAACCAAACATGAACACATAGGTTGAAGTCCTATCATATTTTAAAATAAAATAAAAATCTATGAGTTTTGTCAAAATCACCGTAAGGAGACATAGTTATTTTTACTTTTAAAACCGTATGCAGACATAGTTAAAAAAACGCAGACATAGATAGTTTTGTCATTAGGAGTCAATTTGATTGACCGAAAGGAATGACATGGCGATTCCTTAAGCACTAAACAATAACACACGTTGCAAAATCAGATCAAAGGGTAAAAAATACCCATGAATCAAATCATCTTCTGATTCTATTTTTCCACCATAAGAGATGAAGCTTCGCGTTTCAATTTTCTTCTATCTATTCTTCTTCTTATTCATCGCCCAATCCCAACAACTCTCTCTCCCCCGCAACGGAAACGCTTTCTCTCCTTCCCCTCTCGTTCTTCCACCATCGCCGTCGGTTCTAAATTCTTCTTATTCATCATTTTTCATCATCTTATATTCATCCATTTTAATGATTCTCACATTTTCATTCCAAAATTGATTCTACAGAAAGCCTGCTACCGCACTGGTTGCTGCCCTAGACGGTACTGTTTATCTAGTTGAAAGCGCTTCCGGGAGGGTAATTTGGTCTTTTTCAACCGGATCCCCAATTTACCATTCCTCCGCCAACACTCCGTCTTCTGGACTCATCGAATGTGGCGATGACTGGGAATTAATCTTCCACGATACACACTTTGGCAAAACGGTATTCCCATTTTACAATGCTTTATGATCAGGTCTTATGCTATAAGCGCTTAATTAACTTGTGTTGAAACTTGAAACATGTAGAGGCTTAAGGAATCTGTTGCTGATTATGTTGCTGTTACACCTATTGTGTCTAAAGATGGAGCTGTTATACTTGGATCCAAAAGGAGCACTGTATTTGAACTCGATGCCAAAGCTGGAAAGCTTCTTAGAACTTATGGTGCTGCGGATTTTCATAATGCTTCTAGTTCTACTACTGCTGTATGGAGTGGTGACAAGAACAGGGAAAGAGTTGCTCCTGTTGTTGGTGGGAATAATAACGAGCTTGCTGATCCGGGAAAGCTTAATTTACCCGAGTTCTTGCTTCAGATTGTTAGGACGGATTATTTTTTACAATCTGTGGGTCCTGGTTCAGGATTAGTGATGTGGACTATGTCAGTAGCTGAATTTGAGGCTGTGTTATTTTGTAATCATAATGAAATTCCTACCTTCAAGGCTTCCCTTGATGCAGAAGGGGAGTATGCTTCTGATGTTGAGAGTGGCTTGGATTTTGCTATGCCGTATGCGTGTCCAGACAGTAAACTCAGACAAGTCTATCGCCAGCGAAAGAATTTTCTGTTTGAACCTGCTAACTTTGAACGATTATCTGATGCTAGTTCTTATCAACAAAAGGGTATGCTCCCGATGTCGGTTTCTCATCTGATGCTTCCATCACAACCTAAGAGTGAAAAATTCCTCCCCGGTCATAATGGTAATATGATGCTTCCCGGGCATGTGCCAAGTTCTTTGCAGCCAGAAATCAGCTTCGATGATAGTAATGATAGTAATGCAGTTGTGCTCCCTCATCCGCATACGGAAATTGCTGCACCAAGGGAAATTGATCTGAACAGGGTGATTGAATTGTCAATGACATTATTGGCTGTATTATCTGTGGTCTTTCTTCTGATATTTTACCAAAATCGGTCTACAAATAAAGCTACATCGAAGGTCCAAATCAGTGACTCAGATTTGAAAAGCCCACCTTCTAAGAAAAAGAGAGCACGTAAGTCAGGAAAAAACAATCATCTGTATTCAGTTGAGGAGAATATACAAATATATAAGGAAGCAGAAAATGAAGCACGGTTGCTGTATAGTAAAGTTAACGGACGCAGAATCGGTAAACTGCATGTATCTAATAGAGAAATTGCAAAAGGAAGTAATGGTACCATTGTTCTTGAGGGGATATATGAAGGTCGATCGGTTGCTATCAAGCGTCTTGTTCAGGCTCATCATGATGTAGCTCATAAAGAAATCCAAAATCTAATTGCTTCTGACTTTCATCCAAATATTGTCCGATGGTACGGCGTGGAATATGATCACGATTTTGTTTACCTTGCTTTGGAACGTTGTGCATGCAACTTAGATGATTTGATTAGTATTTATTCAGATATGTCAGAAAATCCAGTGCTAAACAAAGATCGAGCTTTTGAATTTTTCAAGAAGGCCCAGATAGAGACACATTGGGATGATACACAGTGTCTTTGGAAAACAAATGGCTATCCATCTCCTCTATTACTAAAGTTGATGAGGTTAGTAAAACAACTTAATTTGATGAACTATTACAGGACGCAGTATATAATTGTCACACTTCCAACTTAATTTTAAAAAAAAAAGTTTAACAGTTCTCTCTCTGACTAGGCTGAAGAAATGTTAATTGTTGAGTTAAATTAAAAGCAATCACATCTCTGATTTTTTTTTTTTTTTAATTTGTGTATAGTTGGTATTGTATGCTTTAAGCGAACACTGCTTAAAATTTTCTGATTAGTGAGATTGGTCATGTATGGATGAGTGTTACAGTCCCATGACCCATCAGTAAATGGTGCAGCAAAACAAGATTAACATACTGTTGTGATAAGGAGGTGTTTGTTAGGATTGAGATAAGGAGTTGGCTAGGAGGTAAAGTAAAGGGGCTTTTGTTAGGATTTGTGACATAAGGAGTTAGTTAGATAGTTAATTATTTACTTGACGAAGTATTTTTATAATTAGAGGGACACAATTATAGAGGGGTATGATTAAATATTGTAACATTTGTGAATAGAGTAGTGAATATTGTAAAGGGAAACCCCTGGGAGGAGAGATATCTCTTCTATTTTCTTTTATCCCTTCTTAATCTATCAATAAAATTGTCCACTCTTTTCTACTTTAAATTTCTAACACATGCCCTAAATGATTTGATAGTAGAAGTAAATGCAAGGGTTTTGTATGATGGTTCAATTGTAGGTTAAGAAATGCTTTTTGTTAAGGCTGATCTTTAGGAGCATTGCTGCGATTAAGGAGAGATGAGTTTTTTAAATAACAAGGATGTGTTATAAATAGGGGTGGCAGATATAAGATAGCAGTTTTGTTAAAGAGATTATGAGATGATTTACTAGAATAATTTGGCATTACCTTGGAATTGGGGAATCCTGGAGGATGAGTAAGATACATGGACAACATGAATGAAGGTAAAAAAGAAATGGTAGTAGCTAAAAGATTAAAGAATAGTGAAAGTGAACAAAAGTGATTTGTAAGTATACACGACGGGCCCTATTTTGTTTCCATCTAGGACTACTATATTTTGTTTCCATCTAGGACTACTATATTTAAGCCAAGTATCAGAGGTTGACAGTTCTTCATTTATTAATAGAAGATGAATCCCCACTTTCTGTGTTTAATTTGTACCTATTTATTTATTATATATTGACATGTTGACTTTTGCTTTTATATTGCAACACAGGGATGTGGTTTCTGGGCTTGTTCATTTGCACGAACTAGGAATAATACATCGCGATTTGAAACCCCAAAATGTTTTGATAAACAAGGAAAGATTATTATGTGCCAAGCTTTCTGATATGGGGATTAGCAAGCGGCTTCTTGAAGATATGTCTTCATTAGGCCATAGCTCTACTGGTGAGTACAAAAGTTAAGTTTGTGTTTTTTAGCACTCACTATTGCTAATTAGCAATGATGTTAAACTCGGACCAATTCTTGGCTCGGTTGGTGTACTTTAAGGTCAGTGGGTCACTGGCCGCACCAATGAATCATTATTTAAACCGTGTGAACCCATATATATTCAATGTATAATGAATATAAATATACATATTAATCATTTATATTAGAAATAGATTATTTATTTTCCTCATATATATGATTAAATGATAGCTTTGTCTGGCGGTGAAGTTTTTCGTTTTGAAGCACTAACTAGTTGAACCAGACACAATTCAATCCGGTTCAAATGAGCCTGAACCAAACGGTGAACTGGCCAGTTCCTGTTGAGCCGGTCAATTCAGTCTGGACTTCAAAACACTGTTGTAATGCACTTGTACCAATATTATGATACTGTGTGCAGTATAGAAAACCGGGAATAATTTATAAAGCGTAATTTCCTATAAATAGGCTGCTTATTCCAAATTTTCAAGAGAATCTTTCAAAATTTGTCCCACGTGAACTCCGATCATATCAGCAAAAGTGGCGATCTTTCCCAAATCTGGTAAAGCGGTTCAGCCGATTTTTCTGGTTTTAACCGGTTTGCTGATGTCATTACCGGTCTGATAGCATTTTCAATCCAATATCGCAACCGAACCAGCTTTGGGTCTGATTTCTGGCTGAACAGGTCTGATCGGCTGCTCTGGTTTTAGCAGCATTGTTAATTAGTAATTATGTCTAGTATGATATAAATCTATCCCTATATCATTTTGGCGATCTATCTACAAGTATATTTCAAAAAAATTCTCATATTTTGCCCTTCATTTTTTAATTTGAGTGGGTATGCTTTAGCACACTTTACGTATTGCTGAAATTTTACACAAGAATAGTTCTCCAACCATAAATTCTGTATGCTTTTGTGACCACTAAATATGCTGATTCAAACATGCACTTATTATTGTCTTAGTCTAATTCTATATGTTAAGTTATTATTAACCTATGTAGCTTAACTGGTTCATTCTTCATTATTTTTTCCATTACAATAATGTTTAATGACTTAATTGCAGGCTGTGGCAGTTCGGGTTGGCAAGCCCCCGAGCAGCTTCTTCAGGGACGTCAAACACGGGCTGTGGATTTGTTTAGTTTAGGTTGTGTCCTATTTTTCTGTATGACAGCAGGTAGACATCCATTTGGAGAACGTCTTGAGCGTGATGTCAATATTGTTAAAAATAAAAAAGATCTTTTCTTAGTGGAGTTCTTTCCTGAAGCTGAGGATCTTGTTTCTTGTTTATTAAACCCTGACCCCAATCTAAGGTATGTCATTCTCATTCAATGTGACTTTAAGGGATTATAATTTTATTCTCCAGTACCTTTATTAATAGTTTGCATTATGACATGACTTAATTGATATGTATGTAGCATAAATGCTGGATTATATGTGAAATATTGTTTAGTTTGTTAGTTGCCATGTTCATCTGAAGAACATGTCAATTGGGATTATTCCTCGAGTTTCAAAGTTAAAATAAACAAGGTGTTTTTATATTAACATGTAGTGGTTGATATTCTGCAATTTTATTCTTTTTTGAAATCTCGTCATCTGCTGATATCCGTCAGACTCATTTTATGACACAACAACAACAACCAAGTCTTATTCCACTAAGTGGGGTCGGCTACACGGATCAACTTCCGCCATAATGTTTTATCCTGGACCATGCTTTTTATCCAAATACTCATTTTATGATATTCCGTAAATTTTAAATGATGCTTAATAAAAATAAATTATGACTCAGCAGTTACTCAGCTTGTTTTGGACCTAATGCTACCATGTTACTGATAGATATTTACATCGATCAGAAGTTAACTGGAAGTGTGTGTTTTGTCTGGTTAGAAAGCTAACACTTTTTCTAATGAAATTATTTCATTTAATTGTCAGGCCAAAGGCGATTGAAGTATTGCATCATCCTCTATTTTGGAATTCTGATATGAGACTTTCCTTTCTTCGTGACGTTAGTGACAGAGTGGAACTTGAAGATAGAGAGACTAATTCTGATCTTTTAAATGTATTAGAGAGCACAGCTCCGGTGGCTTTAGGTACAAAATGGGACGAAAAGATGGAACCGGCTTTCCTTGCTAACATTGGTCGCTACAGGCGTTATAAATTTAATAGTGTTCGAGACTTGTTGAGGGTCTTGAGAAACAAGCTAAATCATTTTAGAGAATTGCCTCTAGAAATTCAGGTTTCTTCTTGGACTCAGTATTTTTTGTAATTTTCTTTTCCTCTATTCTCTGGTTGAGGATTAGGCTTGTCTAATTAAGTTAATTCAGGTTTTTCTTCTTGGACTACACATAATTTCTTTTTTAATGGCTTATCAGGAACTGATAGGACCTATTCCAGAAGGATTCAATGAGTACTTTACAAGTCGATTTCCAAGGCTCTTGATTGAAGTGTACAAAGTTATCTGCAATTATTGCAAAGATGATGAATGTTTTCAAAGATATTTTAGAGACATTGATTAATGCATTAGCCTTGATCAGATAGATAAGATGGCTTTGTTAATTTATCAAATAGCAGCAAAGAAAAGTTGTCTTCATGCACCACCATGAAGCAAATTATGTAATGTTATATGTATATTATTACTATTACTATATTATACATGACATGACTAGAGAATGTAACCCTCTTAGAGATGAAGGATTTGTAAAGTTTAATGTATTAAAATATATATTTTTTTTCTTGCACTTTTGGTCTCCTATTTTGATGTTTTTAATTTTTAGTCCATACATTTTAAAAATAAGTTTTTTATCCCTGAATTTTACATCATTTAGAATTTGGATATTATTGTGATGCTATTATTGTCTGTTTTTAAATTTATATGATTAAATTATTCAAAAATATGTATTTATTTGAAAATCAAAAACAAATATGTATTTACAAAATATATCATTAAAAATCCTTTACAAAGTATATAATTAAAAACATAAAAGTATTTATATATCTATAATATAATTAATATTAAGAAATACAACAGCATATAAATCATTTTAAAGATTTAAGACACATGATAGTGTTCTGAAATTCTAAAAAAGTATGATTGATAAAGTGTCGTTTATCTTTAGGAGTTATTCTAACAAAACCAAAAGATTTTGTCCAAGTATTTATTGTATCTTCAGATGAATGTAAAATCAAGCTCCCAACACCTAAAGCAACCAATTGTTCCTCAAGCTCATTCATTAACAAACGAAACATTCCTTGTCCTCGATACTGTTTCTTTGTGGCCACAAAAACTATCTCAGCAACATTTTTACCATAAATCCTTATAGTTGCCACTGAAATCACCTTACAATTTTTCTCTAAAATTACAGTAAAGAATCCACAAAAATTCAAGCGATTGTGTTTTGATTCTCTACTAAAAATCAAATCTTTAATCAAGTTTCTTCTCGATAAAACATCAATAATTGGGTTGAAACTCGCGTGCAGTAAACCAAGAGCCGCATTCAACTTATCTCCACCATCATCGTCTATAAAACTAGTCACATTTTTCTGTAATGTCCAAGTTATGTTATCTGCAACCTTGATCGGTTTTCGTAACAAGTTCATTAAATCTAAGAACATGTTTCCACAAACTACACTGCAAAACCAATTCTTCTTTTTATTATTACTTTCCATATGCCATAATCCAAAGTTTATAGACTCTACGCATCCAAAGTGATACTTTTGCTCGCATTGAACACAAACAAGAACATTATTATCCATGTGATCTTTACATTCTTGTTTGCATTTTGGTTGCTGGCATACTTTGCAACAACATCTTGGACAAAACCAATCATTCTCAGGAACTTGATCGAGACCTAAACAATTAAGATGGAACGAAGAAGGACATCGATCACATAGAATTATGTCACCTCCAAGTGCACAAACGGAACAAACACTATCATTATTTGCTTCAACATTCTCTTCAATAACAAAATGATCTTTATTTTGATTGCGCAAACTCAGAGCGTCCCTTTGACATTTTAACAATGACCTTCCGTCTTCCAATAAAATACTAGTGGATGGTCTATGTCGTGTACAATCGGCATGAGCCTCGAATTTAGTTATAGGGAAAATAACTTGACAACAATCGCAAACTATACCATCGTAAGATAAACTTCCTCTTTTAACAATATTGTTTCTACCACGACAATACACTTTGGTCTCCGAAGGTAAAACATGATTCCTTATCAACCAAGAAACAAGTGTAGACCTCTCTTGTGAATGTTTCTCCATTACACTCATGTCCATTAAATCAGTAACTTCTGATTTAGATTGACTAACATGTTTCTCAATTTCCATTGATGTTGATGTTGTAGTCATAGTTGATTTTTTAACATAGTTAGAAATAGAGGTTTCATAATCCTTATTTGAACTTGATTTATCAATATTTTCAAAATTTCTTGGTCTCTTTTTTGACAACAATGTAGTTGAAGATATCAAAGGGTGTTTGATAGAACAACCTCCTTCTTTAATGATAATCTCCGATGAAGGTGAATGAGAAGCCATATAAAAAAATTAAACAAGAAACTTTGTTTTCTTGTTGACAAAAGTTCAACCTATCTACATATAAACACAAATGTATTAGACTTTATAAACAAAATATTTAGAATTAAGATATTGGCTATTTAGATTTGTTTTTTAAATATTTGATTTGTTTTTTAAAAGAAAATATCTTAAATTGATATTTATTTACTTTTTTAAACTTAAATGTGCAACACTCATTAACTAAGAATATTAATTTCAGATAATTTAATATTTCTAAAGATTGCGTCTAAAATGAATACATACAAGATTCTAAAATAAAAGTTTAAATTTTAGAAAGAAAATAATAGTTGTTGAAGAAAATAATAGTTGACGTGTATTATAACAAAAAAAATAGAGGATTTTCTTAAAAGCAACAAAGTAATTTAAATTTGTTTAAATAAAAAAATAATAATGGGAAAACTTTAAACGTAAGAAAATGATCTTTATAAATTATGCATAAAGATTAATTTCTTAATGCGATTAGTTTAGCTTATAATATTCTTGATTAGAGATGTCAATGGGCAGGGTATGAAAATGGTACTATAGTATCCGTCCCCAATATCTGCAATCCCCAATATCTGCAATTTAAAAATATTTATGTACCCGAACACATATCCGCGTGGGCATCAATATTTGTATTCGTACTCATACTCTATGACTTTCTAAATACCCGAACTCATACCCGTTTATCCGTATTTTTAATAAAAATAATTGATAAACTATTATTTATCATGTAATTTTATATTTTTAATAACACAAATTTTCTTTTTAATAATGTTATTGTTGAATTAAGAAATAAACAAACATTTATATAAAAATGCATACAAGTTTTATAGTGATGTATCTAATAAAAGGGAAATGTTAACATGTGCCCTTAGGGCACATATTAATAATTTATTTATAGAAATATTCTCTTGAAATATATGTATTTAATTTTTTTAAACTTAAATATAATTTCATTGCATTTAATATTTCCTAATTATAGTGTCTTAACATATGCCCTTAGGGCACATGTTAACATGACCCTAAAATTGATAAATTAATTTGTATAAATAATTATAAAAATAAAAAATACATAAATATATATTGTTTGAGTATAAGGAGGATTGAGTACTAAGATACTTATACACGCGCCCATACCTATTTATATTAATGGATAATTACCCGTGTCAGAGTCCGTACCCATTTTGCAGGCTTTTATCATATCACAGTTGTGGGTAAATTTTGAGGATACCCACTGAAAATGAGTCCAATTGTCATCTCTATTCTTGATAACTAGCGGAATACACATGTCTTCGCACCGGTACCCGTTAGTAATATGCATTTGTTTATATTTAAAATTTTAAAAAAATATATAGAAATAATAAAAATGAGTAAATATAAAAAAAATATTTATATTAAAAAATATAGAACTAATAAAAATCAGTAAATATTTTTAAAAATTATATTTATATTTTAAAACATAGAACACATACTCGTTGTCACCGGTTAGTAAAACGTATTTATTTTATTTAAAAAATAAAAATACAAAAGAAGATAAAATTATTTTACAAAATAATTTTTTATTTAAAAAATAGAATGTTTTATCTAACATAAATATAGTTTTTCTATATATATAAATATTTGGATCAACGGTATATTTTCCGGTGTTCTATAAATAAAAATTAGTCACAGAAATAAATATTTTTTCCATGTTTGAATTCATAAATTATTTAAACTTTTAAATCAAGAAATTTTTTTATATTTAAATTTTACCATATCAACAATACCTGTGTGTCCACCTGGATACCCGTAGATGATGCATATTTGTTTACATTTAAATTTAAAGAAAAATAACAAAAATCAGTAAGTATAAAAAAAAATATAATTTATATTAAATAGAATCAATATTTGTGTTGTGGCGACGCATATTTGTTTTTATTTTAAATAAAAATATATATAGGATAATTAGTACAATTAAAAAATATATATAACTCACTTTTTCATATATTATCTTAAAAAATATTGTATCTTAAATTAAAAATAATTTTTATTTTTAAAAGAAAAAATATTTTTATTTTTATTTGTAACATTAGAGGGTTTGTAATAAACCAGTACTCGTGTATATATATATATATATATATATATATATATATATATATATATATATATATATATATATATATATATATATATATATATATATATATATATATATATATATATATATATATTAAATTTGTTTTGACATTATTTATAAATATATATCAACCGTATATTTTCATTAATATTAAATTTGTTTTGACATTATTTATAAATATTATATACATTTAGTTTTATAAATAACAACTAATAACATAATATTTATAAATATTATTTTAATCTTTTAAATAAATATTGGTAACAAAAAAAATAAATATATATATATATATATTGCTTTTGTTTGGATTTATACATTATTTAAATTATATTTACATTTTA